>OY987328.1:132577507-135332766 GCA_963920685.1 Polydrusus tereticollis
CTTTGGACCCTGTTTTTGTTCGACCCATCCGATCCCTAAATAGTGACCATACCTTTTAGGACACCCTGTATATTATATCTGTTTAACTTACTTACGAATATTGTCTGTTTTCTTTTAGCCCTGATGATTTGTCCAAAAATATAATGTAAGTGCATAATTACTGTTTTATAGTTTCACTTCCCGAGGAACTTTTAACTTTGGAAGAATAGTTTTTCGAAAGGTTTGGTGGAAGCATTTTTTAAGATCGTATAGTTAAAATGAATAAGAAAGCCATATAATCTTGTCATTTGCCTTACTGTCGATGAACTTACAACCCAGTCAACAATTATAATTATCTAACAGTATTGTGTAACTAAAAAAATATCTAATTAAATTTGGCAAACTATTAGATAATATAAAACATTGGCGTGGCTACTGCTATCTCATTGAAAGCTTAAAACAATATATACCATTGATAAAATTACACCAACATATGAGTACATTAGATGCAGAACTCGGTTTTTGCAGGTTAAGTCATTTTAAGAAAAACGTGAAAAACCGCTAACAAGTTTATTTAACAAAAATAAATTGCAGCATTGTTATAGTAGTACGTTATAAAGTTATTTTCACCCAAAAAATTCAAAAAAAATGTTTAGAATTAGGTAATTTAATAAATAATTCAAATCAAAGGATTCAAAAACATAGTTTTGCATCTGGCTTAATCAAAAACAAAGTTTTGCAACTAAAAAGTGCAAATACAGAAAAATAAAAATAGCGTTGCTTAATTACAAAGTTTAATAAAAAAAATAACGGTTACATAGATAGTTAAACTCCTTAAACTCTAAAAAAAGATGTTTCTGGCATTGTTTGCTCTAAATCCTCAGTATCACTTGTGTGGTTACTCGGCTTGCTTGGCGAATCGACAATTTGGTAGAATTTCAATTCTGGGATTTCTCTCCACTCCGGGCCATAGTGTTTTTGTAAAAGGCTAGCAATTGAGGATTTGTCTCCTCTCAAAGAGTTCCCCGTTGAAACTATTGTAGGGCGTAGTCCTGAAAGATGTTTCCCTCTTTTTATTATGCTACCTTCAGAACAAAAATCCGACCTGTAAAATACTTCAACACGCACTGTAACATTGTTATTTAATTTTTGTTTAGCAAAAATGAATCTTTTAGACTCATTGAATTTAAAATGCCATTGAGCAGGTTTCTTGACTATGTTAGTTGCAGCTGTTTTCCAATCAAAAATACTCCAGTCTTCGTCGAGCTTATGAATGGTCGAGAATTTTTCAATAATAGTTTCATACTCACTTCTATTAACTATAATTGACAGCTTTCTTAATTCTCTCTCAATTAATCCAAATACCCTGTCGGGAGGTAAAAATGAATGCCCGACAACAGGAAAAGTAATTTCCAATGATTTAATATTGGCAGGTGCCTTATGTCCTAAGTAGTAAGCTAACATGGACATCATGACCGAATTTTTATTCTGACCCCCGCATCCGTCCGCAAATAAGTGATTTTTTTCAATATTTTCTGGAAATGTGTTAGCTACCAAAGTATCATGTACTGCTGATGCGATAACATTGGAGTTCTTACAATACTGAGACTCTAACCATAAGTAGGAATGAGCTGTTTGAGGAGTTATCTTGGCTTTTGAGTTGCCCTTTACAATGGTGAAATTATAAAAATTAATTTGCTGCGAAAAGTAGGCAGATTGGTCTGGCAACTTTGGTAAAGCCAAATTTTTTTGGCAATCAAATGAAAACATCTGCACATGTTCTGATTCAGCTTTCAGTGAACCATAAAATGCCTTAGCTCGTAAAATATGTGCTCTTTGGTCGGTTAGTATTTTAATTTTTTCTTCTTCTGAATTATTATTTTTCTTTAACAATTCTTTTGTACGCAAGCATGTCGAACACACATCAGTTAATGGGGTACCAAAAGACAAGTTGTAATTCTCGTTCAAATAGGTCCGGAAATAAGACAATTTGACATTAGAACCTGGATTTTTCTCACGATATAAGTCAAATAATTTTTTAAAATTTAAATCGCATCTCAGGTATAGTCTAGATGTACGTTCCCGACTATAATGACTTTCTACACAAGTTAGGCTTTCAATAAATTGCTTAATTAATAATTTAGCAGCATCATTTTTGGCCAAAATTCGATTACCTCCCCTTTTTTCTTTAGGAATTTGACCAGATCTCACAAAATTCGCCACAATTCTTTCAATTCTATCTGCGCTGAAATGAGTTATGCCTAGGAAAGCATTTTTGCATACTCGTTTTAAATCACCCGTGACTGTAGGAACTTTGTATTTAATAGAAATTCTGTGAGAATTTTTAGAAGATCTCTTAGGTGTTGTTCCCGCGCAGAATTTTAAAATAACAATATCTTGTTTAATCTTCTCAGTTGTGGAGTAAAGCATACTGTGAAATTGCTGGATATCTCTCATTGTTAACAATCGACATGAAAAAACAGCTTTGGAATGAACACAATTCGGATATATTGGCAAAGCTTGTGATTCGTGCCTAAAAAAAGCAGAACGTACAGTACAATGATGCCTAAATAAATAGAAACAATTCTTACCTTAAAGTTTGTTTTTTGAATCTTATCCATTTTTCAGGTTGGCGGGACTTCTTTCTACCTTTGCCTTTCGGGGAAGGTGTAACGCTAACATTTAATTCCATGTTAAATAATATTATAATAATGCTTCAAAAAACGAATAAGAAATACTGTTTTGGTTTTACTTCAACTGACTAATGGCCTGTTTAGAATTCAGTAAGCACTGACAGCGCCAGCATCGTTCAAAACAGGTGATTGTCACGCGATGCGTATATTAGCGTCCTGATTGGTCAACGGCAAATACCGAGTTTTGCATCTGACAGGTCGAAACAAAAACCGAGTTTTGCATCTCTGCTAGCTTTTTAAATGATTTTTACTCTACAAAACACCGACTTATGCATCTGGTTTTCTTATGTAGGCAATAGGCAATGCATTAATGTATTTAATACTAAAATAATATCATTTTTTACAAATTTGCAAAAACCGAGTTCTGCATCTAATGTACTCATATCATTCATTAGCACAATTAATTCAGTATAGCACATGACTAACACCCGGTGGCAACAAATTACCGCAATTTGTTGTATATTATAGACATTTCAATCTAAAACTGGACCAACTAGCTGCAAGACAGTGAGAAAAATACTTTAGATTGGTAAATTATGGTTGGTACAAGGTCTTAATAAATTATTTATAAACTGTATTGTGATAGTTGTGAGAAATTTTTCAAAGAAATCTGGGTGTTTAGCTTGCGAGTTGTGTGAACAACTAACATGCCGCTCATGTATGATAATATGGAACATCATCTACCACATTGCTTTCCAATTAAGCCCTAAAATATTTTTCCACAAGTCTGATTCACAAAATATAAATGAAAGAAAGTCTGTAAAGTTTTTTATAAAATAAATATCAATAAAAAAAAATCTATGCAACATGTTACCGGCACAGTCCCCGATAAAGGTACATTAGGGTGGTCCAAAAAACAAAGAAGGACATTATAAAAACATTTTAAATACAAATTTATGATAATTAAGATACCAAACAAGACAAGCTTTTGATGGAGTAGGAAGTAGTTTTATATGATGTGCCGCCAGGCGAAGAATAAACTGCTTCTGCTCTTCGCTCTTAGTAAACGACTGCTTATACTTTTGAATTAAATTGACTCCACGTTTAACAGTATCGTCGACAACTCTCATACGACTACAACGTTCACAAAATTCGATGTAAAGCGGATCATCTTTCCATTCTTGATATCGACTTTACTAAAAACGATTTACATTTGTTTTTTCCTACGGGGAGAAGAACATCAAAAAAAGCTGTCCGTTCAGTTACAAAATCTGATACGATTTAATTATTTTTCCTTCGCTTTTTGTATACAGAGTGTAACAGAAGTATGGAACGCTTTAAATATATTTAATACCGTTTGTCCGATTTAGCTAAAATTCGGTATCCGTATATAAGAGGTTATCGCGAAGCTGCTAGTGACATTTGCAATGTTGCCAAATTTACAGATTTTTAGCAATTTAAAATGGAACACCCTATATATTACAATATTTTTGGATTCTACATAAAATCACAATTATTTATTAGTAATTGCATTATAAGTCTAAACTTAATAGTTTCTGAGATATCGAGTACTGAAAAATGACATTTTTGAACTTTGACATCTTCTAGCTTTCTAACGGTACGTCTTAGAGCAAAACGGCTTGCATGTCCCTATCTTACTTTTCTACTATCTTTCTAAAAGTGTCAACTTCTGGTTAAACCGGATGTACCTCAAAAGTCGGAAATATAGTACTTCCGGTTTAACCGGAAGTTGGCATTTTTGGAAAGATAATAAAAAAGTAAGATAGGGACATGTAAGCCGTTTAGCTATATGGCATATCGTTAGAAAGCTAGACACTGTCAAAGTTCAAAAATATCATTTCTCAAAACTCGATATCTCAAAAACTATTAGGTTTAGACTTATAATGCACTTATTAAAAATAATTGTAATTTTATGTAGAATCCAAAAATGTTGTAAAATAAAGGGAGTTAAAAAAAAATTATTTTAAATTGCTAAAAAACTGTAAATTTGGCAACATTGCAAATATCACTAGCAGCTTCGCGATAACCTCTTATATATAACGGATACCGAATTTTAGCTAAATCGGACAAACGGTATTAAAGATATTTAAAGCGTTCCATACTCCTCTGTTACACGCTGTATCACTCTAAAAAATGGGTTGGTCGCCCAAGCTAATATTTTCTTGCTAGATAGACTTTAGCATACCTAACAATAATCTTTAGTTTCCCAAACCAATTTTAGTTATGACTTGGTTGGTTTAAACAAAATATTTTAGTTTTGGAAACTAAATATTATTCTTAGCTGTATTTTAGTATTGGTAACCGAGTCGGCATGTTGCAATCAACAAATATTAGTTTACTTAGTTCACGCAACTAGTTTAATATTTATCATAACCCATCAAACACACCATGCAGCAGAACATATTTTGGCAACATTGCATACCCCGTTGAAACCAGGCAACACTGATCTCTTCAGGCAGGCAGGAGTCCCGCCATTTATAGAGAAGTATGGTTAGATTGGTTAGAAATTTTCCAGAATTTTCCGTTTATTTCGGTGGTTCAGACACGTTCACGTTAGGTACGCCGATTATTTATGGTGTGTCCGAGATTTTTGTCTTGAAATAATGTCAGTGCCTGTGTGCGATCCATTTGTCGTCGAAAAACTATCAAAATATGGGTTAGATAGTTTAACCGAGTGCTTTATGGGTACGTATAATAATATTAAATTTTATCTCTAAAATTATGAAACATGGGTCGCCATAAAAAGCTTTGATTTTGCTTTGTGTCTGTTCCTATCATCCAAAAAATTTATATTATGTATAGGTACTTAGTACACAATTGGCTGTAACCAGAAAAAAGTAAAAGGGGCTTCAAAAATAAATACTTTTTATTTTACTTTTAAACCTAACCTAACCAAACTTTAAAACAAGTCAAATATTGGCATTCTTGCTTTATTAAGTGGGATTATTTATTTATACTTGAATGCATTATTTAATTTAGGTTTTTTAGTTAGTAGTTAATAGTTAGTAGTTAATTTAAATTGGGTGCATGGTATAAAATTGCAATAAGCAATTGGAAAAAAAACTGGTAACTCTTGACTTTGTCTCTATTTTTAATAGCATAGGATACCTATACATAATATCGTTAACTTTATTACTTTATCAGACCCCACAAATGAAGAAATCCTTGAAGAAATACGTTTAAAAAAATTATTGCGATCCTCTCCTAAGGGAAAATATATACTAGGGTATTTTGAAATGAAGCGAAAACTTGACGATGACTCGAGGAATAAACTATCAGAAATCATAATAGAAAATGAACTAGGGCCAAACACTGAGAAAAGACTGGATCGCGAGGATTTTTCAAAACTTGCTGCACAAAATACCCATTGTATTTCCTAGCGAGTCAAAGGTACCTAAATTATTTTCTGAAAATAAAAATATTTTTTTAGGTGGCCTTGTATAATATTTTATTTTATTATTATTTTTTCATGAAACAGAAATCTTTGTGGTAGGGGACTATCTCGTAAGATAAAAATTCATAGAGCTTTCCACATGTGTATAGAGCTTTTCTATTTTTTTTTATTATTTATTTGGGTCACATCAAATCAACCAAAATAAAAGGAGGTTTGGCTGCACCTCACCGATTTTGATAATTTTTGCTACAGTACCCATCTGATATATGAAAAATCCAAAATTTCAAATTTTTCGGATAAGTAGTTTTTTTTTTAAATTGATTTTTAAATAACAAAAAAGTTACCATTTTCTCGAGCATTTTCCCTAAACATATATTAAAAGAAATTAAGATATCTTAAGAACTACTTACACTACAGCAGTGGAAATGTATTGGAGGAAAACATTTATTGCACGACAGAATGAGTTGCAACAGACACCAATTTATACTTACTATGCCACATACAGGGTCCTACGTGAAAATAGAGGTTTTACTTTGGTAAGTTCATGATATTATTAGCAAATATTTTAATATTAGCTGTGCACAGCGATTACGTTTTTATTAAAGAACAATTTTTTTTTTCAGTTAGAGAATGGTTTTAATAGCATGTATCCAGAACATGATATGAATATGTATGCCAACTGGTCCAAATTCTCTCAAAAAGTCATCGAACGGGGCAAGAATATGAATTATTAATAATGAAATTAATTATAGAAAGAACCTTATTATATACTAAAAATTGCGGCAAACTAAACAAACAGGAATATATTGGTTAATTACACTACTATTGTCTTTATTCTGGTAAGTAGTGGCAACGATTTGGTAGTTTATATAGTGATAAAATTCATGATAACGGCCAAATATTCGGAACGAAACGTTACCAGTAATGAAAATAATAAATATAATTATAATAGGATATGTTGCCATAACAAGACTTACCATAAAAAATTGGTATCTATAACAATTAATTTATGTTTTAGTTTACATCAAAATTAGTACGTATAGCTAAGTAACGACAGCTACCATAGTAAATTTACTGGTATCGGGTAGTATAATTATTTTAACTACAATGGTAAAACTAGTCCTCCGCAGCAATATGCATATTCAGTGCAACTAAGTATATCTGGTTCCTCTAAGAATAAAATATTTTACTAGTACTTATCAGGATTGTCGGACACCATTACTATAATTCTTGTAATAACCAACCAAATTAGTAATGGCCACTAGGATTGAACTAGTAATCAATACCGGAATCGGCCTAGCAATAAAATTTAGTATCCGTTACTAAATTTCTTCTTGAGGCTATTTTAACAAACTTTTCTAGTCTTGGAAACTAAGATTCTAGTATGATATGCTAGTACAGTTTTTAGAGTGATGTGGCGGAAAATTAGTTTCGCTTGAAAATTTTAGATTATTTACCAATTTTTGTTTAGTTTTCGAGGATACTCTGTCATCTAAAAAGGTCAACGCTACCAAGTGCTCAGAAAGAAACCAAAACGGTGCAAAAGCATTTTCACTAACTGTTGAATTAGGATAGTTTTTCAGTTGATGCAGAAACTGGATATCATTATATGAAGCTCTAATTGCGAGATGAGCTTCTGTTGGCCGCTACCTTTATTTGCGTTGACTAAACATCAATTGTTTACTGTATTTCCATAGATTGCGTGGTTCAAAATATGTCAGTTGAAATAAAAGGCTTTTTCTTACTTCTTTTATTTAGTTACTCGTCTTCACATTTGGGCTGCGTAGCAGCAAATACGGTTTTACTGTTACATCTTAGTATGATAACTAATTACTTCGTTAAATCAGCTACACATTCTACTCTATTACAAACTATAATATTGTGATACAATACTACTTCTTAAACCTTCGAAAATGTATCGCACAAATTCACGATTTTCCGACTGCTTTTTACAATAGATAGCCTGAACTCGAGTTGGGACGTAGTAATCACATTACCACACGTTCGGGATGTACCTCCGCGAATTTTCCAACTTATTTTATGGCTTGTATACCATAATATCAACTAAACCCGCGCAAACTGCCGCGAGGAGACCGTGCGCTCACTACAAAAAGGCTTGATACGGAACTCTACTTATTTCATGGCTTGAATGCCACAAAATCCACGAACCTCGTGTAAAAATCGCGAGGGAGACCATCTGCTTACTACGGAGACTGACGTATCTATCTTCTGCTTCCAGTCGCGTAGGCTAAATGTAGCTATGAAAACGAATTCAATAATCTCGAACCCCTACCCATTTTCCGGTCTAGAGCTTTTAAGAACGTCGGAAAGGGCCGCTTTTTTAATTAACACGTAAGTATATCTAGTTGCCTACCAATAAACCCTTTCTTTACCGCGGTTGTACTACTCAACTAAGACATATATATCTGTTTCACTCTTCTGCTTTTGGTCATGTACGCTTGTTTTACGTCGGCGGATATTTTCGGAAATTAGTCTTGGCTTGTAGACGGCGTATATTCTCGGAAAGATTGCAGACAGCAACGTTGCCGTTCGTTCTATACTTTGAATTTATACTTGTTTTTGTTATTAAATTATGCAACTAGATAAACTGAACCTTTCCCCAACAGCTTGATTCCAAAATCGCACATACACACGCCTGACGAACAACGCCAAGTTTACTGTATTTGTTTTTCATTCTTCAGGTATTAGCTGAAACTACTAGCCCACCAAGAAATGTCTTCTCGTAATTTGCTTAGTAGAGCTACGGTGTGATTAATAGGCCTCAGTTTTTTAAATCGGTTAAACAGCTCTTCTCTCTTGAATCTCTGGACCACCAGCACACTCAGATATACATAAAAAATAACTGAGAGCACAATCTTTATAACATGATGGCGGCATGCAATTCAGACAAGCTCACTTTTCCAAGGTTTTTTCTATTGTAAAACAAGCTTTCGTGTGAACCCCAGTATTACTGGCTGTTGCATCAAATACTGGTCCTTTGATTCGAGTTTCAACGTTACACTGCTAATTGCTTCAATACATGCTTGTGCCTGAGATTTTCCTGTTCCTCTTGTCTATTTTCAGAATTACAAAGAATTCAAAGCTTGCCGCCCCAGTCCAAAAGAAAAGGTCCCTTAAGAAGCGACTCTTTTCCTTCAGCGGCTAAAGCTTCCTGTCTAAAGGTCTGTCAGTCGGACGGCCTTCTGTTTGCTTAGAAACGACCGCCAAGCAGTCATGTGTCATGTCTTTCTTTCTTTATTATCAGAAGAGAATGAGGACGAAATACTTCAATTAATAAATTGGATGGTGGAAATAAGGATATACATCCTATGTTACCTTGTGTTATCTTTTGCTATTTGATCCTTATAAAGTTTAGTGAATTTTTCAAATCGTACAAGGAAGGATGTTTTTCCACCATGTCAGTATCATATCTTCTATGTAAATATCACTTTGGCTTTAGTGAAGTTTATTTTTGGTTAAAAAATGCAGGCCCCTCGCATTAAAATACATTTATACACACACCAAGATGCGCTTGCGGCTGCGACTACACTGGTATTAACGCAGTCGAGTCGCAACGATCGCAGCCGTTTACGGCTAAACGCATGCGGCAGCCTCGTGGAAGGAAACGGGTACATAAAGAAAGACGGGGAGCAGTAGATTGCGGCGGCCGCGTGAAAGAACACTTTCGGTTCTGTGGCTATAGAAGAAATGCATATAAAAAAAAACTGATGTACCGGGTCTGCTAAGATTACCAATAAATTTTAAATAAAAATAACCTAATTTAATGATGATTAGACCGCGTATGAATTTTTTTCCGCCCACGCATTTCTCGGCGGCCGCTTCTAGAGGATGACATAATTGTTGAGGACACAATGAATAAAATAATGCCTAAAAAAATGTGTGTTCCACTGCGTTTTTTTTTTTACCTATTGCCACTGAGAGTGGACAGTGGTGTGGCTTAATTAATAAAATAAGAGGAAGTAAATTTAGTTTATTAACTTATGAAATATTTATATGAAACGAGGCACCGCACGCTTATGCAGCTACAGTTAAACCTAACTTCTTTATGCCTTTTACCCCCCTGTCTCCTCAGCCGTCGTAGCCACAGACTCGTAAGGCGGACTATACCTTAACTTGTCTCCTAGATCGTCTAAAGGTTGCTTTTCAAGGAATATATCATTTTCTTCGGTATTTACTTTCATTATAACATGTTTACCGGTGATATCAAACAATTTTTCCAGGTTACCTTAGAAGATACCCTCACGCGCTGTATCATGTTCCCCTCGACGAGTACAAAGCGTCTTAAGACCTAAGTACTGTTCATACAAATTGGAGAGTTTTCTCACACATGGATCAGTCGCTGAGTTGGTATCCTTTCACGCTGCCAAACACTTAAAACTGCTTCGCATGTCAAGGTTCTGCCTTCTTCCAAATGATCAAAACTACACCATCCAGAGGCCGTCTAGACCACAGGGAAGTCTTGCTGTTGATAATCTGGAGACTGACTTTCCAAAAAGCCAATTAGCCGATGCAGATATCAAATTAGCTATCATTATTATTTAATTCTGACAAAATTGTTAATTATTAAAAATCATACTTATGAGCGATCTATAAACTTTAACATATTAAGCTCAGATTTGGCACACAAATTACAACATTAAAGAACAGACAGAACAAGGCCACGTGGGCGCTTGATAGCAACAACTTTAAGTTTATAATAATTATTACGAAAATATTTGAGATCTCCTGATGCAGTGAATTCATCAAATAATTCAATACTTAAAATATTTAAACACAAAATTATAATGGTTTATTTTAAAGACCGTCCTACCAGAAACATTTTACTGTATGTAATGGTACCTACTCATCATTTTTATGGCCACGTGTGATTTTACTAACATTGACCTCTGGCAAGGTCATTTAAATATAAGAGCGTCACTATCCAAAATTAAAAATACAATATATTTGTTCACTTATTTGAGCCTTAAAATTAGGCAGATAATCAGTGAAGTAGATATCTTTAAGAATAATAACATTATCAATGTTTTAAAATGTTGTTATGACATTGGACTTGTTATTTAATTATGTAAATAATTATTATTTCTGCTTCAAAATGAAAAGGCCATATAAATTCCAAAATTTTGATATTATGTAATATTAGAAAGGGTGAGGAAGGGTCAAGTTCATAGGACCACCACGACCAATCCATATGTTGCCAATTTTTGACACATTCCTGAATCACGAGCAAGTTCCCTTGAACCAACAAGAGGATTTATAATTACTACACCCGAAACTTCATTGGCCATATCATCATTAGTTTTTGTTTGTCTTTCAACTCTGTTCTTATTACGAAGGTTTCCGGTACTGCGTCCTCGACCTTCTAACCGCTTAAATGCCATAATATGAGATGTTTGAATGGCGGAAAACCTAATAACCCACAATCGTCAACCTTCTTGATAGCACGATAGCTCCTTTGCTGTTTTATTGTCGTATGATTATTCAATAATTGCACTGAATAAAAAACTCAAAGAATATCTTCGAATCACATTACTTCTTTGTCAAAGTCAAAAGTAGTATCCTAGGATAACACGATAATTAAAAGTTCTGATTAATAATAATAATAATCAGTGAAGGCAGGTATCCTAGTTTAAAATATGTAGTTTAGTAATAAATTGCTTTTCATTTGAAATTTCAAATTTGTCACCACTCAAATCTGGAGGGGGGGGGAGGGGGGTAAAATGTCAAAAATGTTTTGAAATATGTCCCCCAAGCTTCCTATTGATGTCCTAAAATTTGAGTTAAAAAATATCTCCAGTCCTTTTTCGAATTTTGCACACTTTCAAATCCTCACCCCTAACGAGGCCTATGTTGTTAAGCCAAAGAGTAACCCAACTAATAAGAGGCGAAAGCTTTGTCGGCTTCTTTGATGTTGATGTACCCGTGATCTTGATACCACCAGCTACACAGTAAAAAATAGGATACATTTATAGGATAAAAATTTATATCCGAATACGGTCTACACGGAAAAAAAATCGGTCCTGTTACAGGCAACAAGCCAGGCTTTACATCTAAAAATATGATTAAATTAATTGAATATTCAATATCTTTTAATGCAAATAGTATTTAAACTTAGGCCTGTTTTGTGTAACCTTATTTTATCTTATTCATATAGCCAAATGCCTAGTCCCTATATACGTAAAAAAACATGCTGACTTTCAGTTCACTTTAAGATCATTAAAGAAAACAAACTACTACAAAGTTAAACACGATAAAATAATGTTGTATAAACCCAACTTTGCTTTAATACAAAATTGTTGGTTTGGTTGGTAATCTTGTTTCTATTCAAGGTCTATTTAAAAGGATTTTTTTAAATGATCAATTTGTGTAAATGCTTACTACTTATATTTAATATAAATAGATTAACTCTCTCTTAACATACCTCCCTGTATCCGTTGGAAATCTGAAAAATGAAATTCCTTTGCCGGTTCTGTTGGGACACCCACGGTAAGAACACGATGTACCACCTTTAAGCTTCGTTTCCGACATTTAAGCAAATAGATTTTATCCACCGACAAGTCACTATACAATAATAAGTTTTGGAATTATTAAAAAATTATTAAAAAATACTGGAATTATTAAAAAAACTCACTAAAAACACCGATGGAAAAAAAAAAAACAAGAAAACCACAAAAATTATCACTTTGTTTACGTCAAAACACGATTGACAGTGATTGATAACAAAATATGACACATCAAATTTGACTGATATACCACTAACTTCGCGCATGCGCATACAAATTTTGTTTTGCCGGACTGGCTTTCTTTCGCCTCTTATTGGTTATATTACTCTTTGGTTAAGCTCTAGAGCCGGCTTTAACGCTGCATCATCAGGCACTTAAATTAGGGAGTTGTGTCTTGATAGATGTAGTAGTAGCAGTGGAACCCAGCATAAGCGCCAATAGAGAGGGGCGTGAGGGAGCACTTCCCCCCCTCCCGAGAAATTACAAGATATAATTAAAAAAATGGTTTAATAACAACAAAATTGGCCTACGCTAACCACTATGCATATTATTATGACCCTTATTATGCATAAACATGCTACACCCTGTTCTTTAACCAACCTTATACCCGAGAAAAGCAAACAACGAGAAGTGACAAATTCCCGAGTTTAGCATTGATTAAATGGGGACCAAATAATATGTTTTTCACCTTAAAATTTTGACAGTTAGCCGGGTTATTACACTAAAAGAAGCACTAAAGAGGTGAAGAAAAAGCTTTACACTAAAATAAAAAATGTGGGTACCTAGTAAGAAGTACCTTTTTTATGAATATCTTCTGTGTTTCATGAATTGGCTTTCCAACAAATTTCGTAAAAATGAAATAAAATAAAAATATTTTTTAAATGTTTTATTGATATTACACACGATTTCGAAAATTACGGTACGAGCGAAAATTGCCCTTGTTAATACAGATATTATAATATTACGTAACTGCTCCTACGCACAGCTTGACTCCTAATAACATAGGGTGTGTAATTAGAGTTTTACGGATAAAGTAGACAGTGCGTAAGTAGGTACTTACTAATATAGAAGTGGAAAAACAGTATTTTCTTATGTATCCCCTTATTTCTTTTTAAATATTGAACAGCAGTTTTGTTACCTTTCCTTACATTTTTGATCAACAATCCTAAAGCGGTGCAAATGTACTTACTGTTCAGGGTCCTTTGGAAATGCAAACATGCTTATTCCTTGACCTACTTTTGAGTGACACCCTCGAAACGCACAGGTATTAACAGGAATAGTGTTAATACCTGTGCTATTGCACAGCACTTGTTTCAACAAAAATGGCAACTAATCTCGATAACGATAAATCATCGACTACCGGACTAACGGCTCGAACACGGCCGTCTTAAACTTATGACAGTTGGCCGGGTTACCTCCCACTACATTGATTTCGCCAAATGTCATATTGTCGCTTCTCGTTGTTTGCTTTTCTCGGCTTATACCAGAAGCCCAGATTAATCTACACCAGATGCAGTAAGCGTGGCAATCCCTACTACTTGCATCCCTGATCGAGCGAAAGAAACATTACGGGGTCATAAGTCAGCGCGTGTAACGGTAGATCTAACGGCGACTGAGGTGTAGTGCGGGCGTTTAAGTAACGTCGTCACACATTACCATATATTATGTACCTGTGGATTTTCGATATTCCTTTATTATGACAGGGTATAAGCGCATATTGTGCCACCTCTAACGAGTTTATTTCTTGAGATAAAAAGAAAATTAATACAATAGTTACAGGATTGTCCTGAAAACTATTAACATATTAACCAAAACAACAAAAGACCATAGCAAAACTTAAAAAATGGTAACATATGGGTTTTTTAATGAAATACCCTTAATAATCTTTGAAATCAGCTTCATTTTCAACATCGAGCCGTGTTGAACTTAGTACATCGTCCGAGCTTCTATAATCAATTTTATAATCAATGAATTAATTTTTAAGAATTCATTGTGTCGGTGTTTAAGACTTATGGGCCATCAAGCGCGATTTTAAAAATAGTCCAAATTATTACAACTCTGCATACTTATTTGTTTAAATAAGATATAGGTATTATAAGCCGAAGTTAGGCATAGGTATATTTTCAGACGTGGGCTCAAAGCAGCCAAAAAAGCAGACTTTTTGCAATGCTAGATCCACAGGTTTCTGTAGTAACCATATTTGTAAGCTTGTTTCAACAGAAGTTTCTGGAGAACCTTTAAGGAAAGTAAATATTATTTGAAATCTCTCAGTGAAAAATTTCTTTCAGTTAGAAAAAAAATTTATATCCTTATTTGATGATTTGTCAGCAAAACCATGTTGCTGAGATGATGAAGATACAGTCTGACCATCCTTGCAAACAATTTGCCAGAAGATATTTAACTAAACTGTTGATTTATACTTAAAATATTTTATGCTCATAAATATGCAAATAAACCTCGAAAAAAACATATAAAACCAACAGAAAACCAAAACTATTGTCTCACCTATAAAATTTATTTCACTTTTCTATTTGGATTTGAAAATTTTTATTTTCCAATTTTTAATCGCACTAGTGGTGCAACAAACGCTTTTTACGAATTAGGATGCAAATAAATTATTCTCATGATGCAACCAACGCACGATTTCGAGGAATTTCGATGGAGGCCTTATACCAACATGATGTCTTATTGATAAATGGTACCGACTGGAGCTTACGCATCTGGTGTAGAATAATTTGGGCCATAGAATGCAAAAAAACAGGCATTCTCTGTTCAATATGCGCCAACGAGCACTGAATTACACATCGAAATTGCCAGAAACTACCGGAAAGAGAAGGAACTGTACCTGCCGGTTTCGAAGTCTTCTATTATTGAAAATTAAAGGTGTCTTCTCTTTCTGCTACTTTCTGGTAATTTGAGCTTGCAGACAGTATTCACCATCGACCTAACACAAGATGGACGTAGCCAGTCATTCATAAAAAGGTCTATTGTCTGTCTCAAACAACAAACAGGAAAGGGGCGGTGAGGGGTATTTACTGCGGCTTCTACTTAGAAGCTGGATTCAAACTGTGATGAGACAAAAAGCGCAACGCTGCAAAGCATGGTCATATTGGTAAAATTATTCAGTGGCGTAACAGTTTCGTGTTAATTTGTAATCAGTTTGACAAAATATGATCGAAAATTTTAGGTGAAGTATTCATAAATTCAAAATACTTTTACGGTGTCTAAGAAACATGAAATTGCCTTGCGGCTGAACTAGCCTGCCAAAATTCTGACAGTAGATGTTTAGGGTTCAAAGAAAACTGATGATAAAATATTTATCCAATTGTAAAATCTGAATGATTCCTTTATTTTTATTTTTTTTTTATCAATAAAACCGCGGTTTTTTTTAAAGACAACAATGGACCTAGCTCTAGATATAACCAATTTTTTTTTGGTTTGATAAAATAAGAAATGGTAGGCGGGTATGGGGGTTTTAAATAAATCATGTAAATCAAATTAGAGTAATTTGCTTTATTTATAAAACAAGTGTTACACAGAGGGTGTCCGGAAATTCCTTTCGTATATTTCAAGGGGATATTCTACATATGAAAATAAGTTCCTATGAATAAAAGTTCTTAAATGTCTTATAAGGAAGTTATGACTGTCTAAAGGTGACCTACAAAGACTACTTTCAATTTTATTTCTTTGCTTAAAGGACCCGTGTGCCTTTTAGCATACGAACTAGTATTAATAAACGCTAATTTTTGATATTGAGAGTTAACATTAAATTTGATCAGTCCTTAAAGGACCTACATTTATATAAACTTTTTTTTATGTAGAATATCCCCTTGAAATATACGACTTTAAATTGAAATTGAATTTCCGGAAAACCTGTATATAATAATAGAATGAAATAGAATTTATTCATAATAAAAAACATATATAGTTTTGGAATATTATATAAAGGTATTTAGTAAATAATTTAGGTTGTTGTTGAAGAAATCTTATACCAAGATTGTGAGTTTATATCATTTAACAAATACATAACAATAATAATTTAAGCCTACCACCATAAACAGAAGCACTTCTTTTGCCTCCGGTAGTATCTAAACGAGTATCTAAATTAGTACCAATATTCACATAACCAGTAAATTTTGTTCCTGACCACCCTCTTTGAGAAACTTGAGTAAGCCAGTTAAAGTCATAATCCTTGCTCTTAACCTTCATATAGTGGTATTAGGCCCCTTAATTTTTTTTCTGTTTTATTATTGTGTTTTCATCACCTTAAAATTCCTTTTAGGTATACTGTCACAATCTTCCAATGACATATCTCCAAGGTAGTTTCCTTTCCTACAACAATTATTTTCCCTTTGTCAACTCCACGCATGGACACACTGTACATTATATTATGTTTACATAATATAATAAATAGGGTAACCAGGATGATTATTAGTCATTATTGTTACCAAAACTATCAAAAAATATTTACCTCTTTCCTGATCTTCTAACAAGACTAAGCTTTCCTTTAAAACCTGATTTTAGCCCCACAAGTTCTTCGTTAGATATACTATTTGAAGCTTTTCCTATTTTTTTTTAATATCTGAACTTCTGTTCCCGAACCAGTTAAGGTTGTTGAAGATCCTACTGAACTAGGACTTTTGTTGTTCAACCTTTAAAGTAGATAGGGAATCTAGGCTTCGATGTGAACTTTGTGGCATCCACACTTGCTGATGGTTCGAGTGGGCTAAAATCATTATTAGTTTAAATAGTTATATAATGTTTTAGTTTTACTTGTCAAAATAAAAAATAATAATAAAAACTTATGTTACATATCTGAATATATATCCACAGTATATTTATATTTCTTTACTTTGTTGGTTTAAAAGTTTAAAGTAAAAACATATTTTGTGTGCCTAGCCTAGTTACCTGTCATCTGCAACGGAAGGCACAAATGGTTTCTTTGGAACTGCTTCTTTCTTAAGTATGCGGGAGCCACCTGCCCTATAAGTAAAATCCTGCTCCTCAAAATGCTTAGAACATATTATGTCAGCACTCTTCGGAAGGACTTTATCTTGAAGATTTAAAATTTCAAGCCACAGTGCTCGTCTACTAGGGTCAGCGGGAAACCTAAAAGTTACGATCCGATTAAATCATAATAGGTACTAGTACCCCAGAGAACCAACCTAAGTGAGATATAATGGGTAAAACAAACGAAAACCGCAGTTCCCACGCCTATGTTAGTAAACCTAACCCCAAACTTCAAATTACCTGTGAAAACTTAGATTTCGACGTGAATAGTCTATTTTTCTGCACACTTGGCACTGTCTGGGCATTTTCTCTTTAAGTAGTATCACAAACTGTCACAAAAACTTAGAAAAATACAAAAAACTGGAAAAAAGCTAATAGCTGTCAACTTCACTTCAAAAGCGAAACCAAATTCGCGGTCATATGGTCATAAAATATCATTCATGCTTGTTGAAGGTTTTGTGTAAATATGTAAAGCGTTGTTGCCGGATTTGTGGAAGAATGTTTTTTTTAATCGATATACTTCTTCTAACAGGGCTAATAATGAACAATGTAACGTCGCTAATTACCAAAGCCTACCCAATACACTACTTAAACGAATAATTATTGCCATTTGTTTCTTATATTTTGCATAGTACATATGACTGTGGCCTGTTGTTGGAGACACGCCAAATGTAAACAAACTCCGTCCATCCTGTGTTAAGTCGTTGGTATTCACGAAGACAATAGAAGAGCTGTTTTAGTATTATCTGTTTGTAACCTTACTGTATAGGGTATTATCGAGTTAGAGAACAGGATTTCTTACAGGTTATCGATGGAACATAAAGGAGTATAAAATAATGGGATTTCCATTTTTAAATATAGGGAATTTATAACCAGTCGTTTAACGCAGGTGGTTACTATATAAAGGCGGTCGCAAACAGAGGTTTTACTGTATTTCCAAAATTGTTCAAATATAAACTATATTTCTGTTACAGTAGTAAATAATACTGAAAGTAATTAAAACAAAAATTAAATATATTAAAACATTATTTGTAATAAATAAAAGAATATGAAATAAAACAATGCAGTCTTCCTCCACAGTTTAATTTTTAACATAAAAATTATTAGATTCCCGACATGTTTCGAGCACTTAAGTACTCATCTTCAGGGGATACTGAAAGGATAATATAAATTTGAGAATGAAAAGAAAAAGATAAAAAAGGACTTATCCAACATCGAGTTTAACTTCGAAATAATAAGTTGTCTCAAATAAATGAGTACAACAGAAAGGCTGGAGACTTGGTGCATTAAATGGTTAAATAAATTGAATGAGAAGTAAAGTTAAGTTTCGTAATATAAATAAGTGTAACATATTTAAGTATGATAATAGAAGATTATGACATCTGAAGGTAATTAAAGGAAAGTTTGTTTAAAAATTAAGAATCATGAGCTTGAATGGTTAAGTTTAGAGGAGTAACACATATTATGTTAAGTTAAATAAAGAAGTAATGTGGACTCTGGAGGAGAGAAGTTTTCATTTTTATTTTATCAAATCATAGGTTTTATTTTAAGAGGAAAATTTTTTTTTTTTTATATTATAAAAATTGTGTAAAAACTAATGAAAGATTTTTTTTTATATTAAATGAGGTGTTTGTCTAATTTAACTTATGTGATAATATAGGGCTTTGCCCCATATTTTAGAAGGATGATAAAACATAATCATTTTTTCAGAAAGGTTTTGTTTGACCGAGGGTTGTTCTACTTCCTATGTTGGCCAAACAGGGAGAAAGTTCAAAACCCGTATAACTGAGCATTGTAAAGAGATAGTAAGAGCTTCTAATCTTAACTTATCCCCTTCTAAAATTAAATCCAATTTTTCTAGACATGTATCTACAAATAAACACAATTTTAATCCAGACACAGATACGAAATTCCTGCATTTCTGTTCTAAGGGGAATAAATTAGATCCCCTTGAGATACTTGAGATCAACAAAATAATTAAAAATCCAAGCATAGATTGTGTTAACGACCAAATTATTCATAACAGTACCAACTTTTTTAATGCTTTGAATCTGGATGGTCTATAACTACAATAATATTCACTTCTCATAATATATACCTCTTTCTATCTCTGCTCATACCTCTTCAACCTTTAACAACCCTTATAAAATCCCATTATACCCAACATTATACAGGGTTGATATTCGATATCTTTCATTTTTCAGTGTATACAATAATATCCACATCTACTATATTTTACAGTGTCAATAAGTGTTAGTGTCTTCACCTACCCTCACAAGTGTATTTTTAGTGCAATATTAAATTTCCCTCCGATAAACATTTAAAGAAAAAAAACCCCTTTTCGACATAACCATATATTTGTCATTCGTTGACAGATGTCTGATTTTACCATTCTTAAGCACTTTATTTATTTAGTGATGACAACATTTGAGTATGTTAGATCTTGTATGGATTTTGTAAACCTAACATCGAGCTGGTTCGAATCTTCTTTTCCTTTTTTTAAAAAATCAATCTTAATTTTGACATCTCTTATGGTAATACTGGATTGCATGACTTGATTTTTAAATTTTAACCTCTTTTCATTTCCCACGTTTTGCGGAAGTACCGCGGTTGTGTTCGCACTAAGGTTATATTGAATTTTTTAACTTTTGAAAGTTTTTGAAAAAATTTTAAAAAAGTTTTTTTCATATTTTTAAAAAACCTTTCTGAAAAAATGATTATGTTTTATCATCCTTCTAAAATATGGGGCAAAGCCCCATATTATCACATAAGTTAAATTAGACAAACACCTCATTTAATATAAAAAAAAATCTTTCATTAGTTTTTACACAATTTTTATAATATAAAAAAAAAATTTTTCCTCTTAAAATAAAACCTATGATTTGATAAAATAAAAATGAAAACTTCTCTCCTCCAGAGTCCACATTACTTCTTTATTTAACTTAACATAATATGTGTTACTCCTCATTCAAGCTCATGATTCTTAATTTTTAAACAAACTTTCCTTTAATTACCTTCAGATGTCATAATCTTCTATTATCATACTTAAATATGTTACACTTATTTATATTACGAAACTTATTCTTAACTTTACTTCTCATTCAATTTATTTAACCATTTAATGCACCAAGTCTCCAGCCTTTCTGTTGTACTCATTTATTTGAGACAACTTATTATTTCGAAGTTAAACTCGATGTTGGGTACGTCCTTTTTTATCTTTTTCTTTTCATTCTCAAATTTATATTATCCTTTCAGTATCCCCTGAAGATGAGTACTTAAGTGCTCGAAACATGTCGGGAATCTAATAATTTTTATGTTAAAAATTAAACTGTGGATGAAGACTGCATTGTTTTATTTCATATTACATTGACTCCACTGAAAGTATGGACTATTTTTTCAACTTCAAATAAAAGAATGTATTCTTATTTCTTTTTCGTTTATTTTTTTTTCATTGTGTTCGAGAAAGTATAGTCTAGAACTCGCATGGAATATACTATTCTTATTTACTTGATAACTGAATTCGTCATCTACATTAATAGTCTGCTTTATTGTCCGCCCTCCTGAGAACAAGTTCAAACGATTGCTACCGTTTGTGAGCGCGTAGCAACCGTAAAAAAAATTGAATATTTTAAACAAAAAAAATTGAAACTAGGGTAATAAATTACGCGTGTTTTACTCCCCCCCCCCCCCCCCCATACAATATCATCATGGCGGCTAGCGTTACACAAATCTTATTTTTCAAAACTTTAATATTACATTAATATATTCTATTCTTATTGATCAAAACCTGAGATGTTTAGGTTTCTCAATGCACAAACCATCGTATTTTCATTATTTACAAATTTATTTCGCATAGTGAAAAATACCCAATAGTAATATTTGTTGCAAATGCAGTACATAATCCATTTACAGAAGATTCTATGGCATCTAAAAAGGGTTCCGCTTATCAGAAAGTTTGAGAAACTCTACTTTATTGCAACTCTAACAACGGCAAACAAATTCTACTGTCTACGACTATGAGGAGAATGTTTAGCCAAAGAAAATTTATACAGCTTGAACGTATTCAAGCCAAAAAAAAGTTAACCAAACGGTTGTTTGTCACATCACGTGATAAGTTCTGGCAACAAAACCTACCAAAAGCTTTACAATAAAATATGACTGCTGTCTCCCAGATGCTTATAAATATCTAGTACAAATAACTAGCACATTTTATTTTTATTCAAGTTCAAGTTCATGAAAATTGAAAAGGTCAATAAATTAGGTTTTTATTGGTGCTACCGCAATTACGCGTAGGCGGTCGTACCGAATGACAAACATATTTATTTATGCAATGAGATACACATATCTACATTCTTCTCGGTTTATGATCTTAACCATAAAATTGACTTTAATGTTGAATAAACATTATTATACATGACAGCATCAGAAATAAATGTGAAGAAGTCCTGGATGAGACCCAATTTGGTTTCAGAAATGCTTTAAGAACCCGAGAGGCGATATTTGCTCTGAATATACTTCTTCCCAAAGGGTCGCGATCAACGAAAGGGTATTTTAGCATGGTTCAAAATTGGAATGGAGTGCAGAGACCTGAGGATTATTGATAACTTATACTGGCCTCAAAACACCGTTGTTACAGACGAATGTGAGATCCAACAAGGAGATAGACAAGGATGCATATTAGGCTTGTTTTGGTCGTAGAATAAGAATTTATTTCAAGCAACTCAAGAACTGCGCAGAACTCAATGTGCAATAAAATAAATCCTTGAACTGTTTTAGAGCATACCTTAATTCTTAGAGTCAAAGTTCCACAAAGTGCATCTTATACAGGGTGATTTCTGAGGTGATATTTTTTATTTTTTTTTATGTCAAGGAGTGAAGTCTCAATTTGTTGTCAGTTCATCGCGTGATAGATTTCAGTTAATTTGGGAGTGCTTAAAAATAAAAATGGCTAATGTGTATGAAAAAATATCTCCTTTATTTTGGAGTTATTTGAAAAAGTTGTTTCCTTTAAGTAGTTGTATACACAGTTGAAAAAAAAAGTATCACCTTAGAAATCACCCTGTATAGTTATTTTGTTCAAAATTTGTTTATTAAATTGTGTAATTTTTGTTAACAGAAAATCAGTCGAAATGTCTGGGGTTAGTGGTACTGTGCTCGCTTTTCTGTTGGTCAATTGCACAAGGGGCTGCAAGTAGGCTTCAATTATTGTCTTGAAAACTGTAATTTACCAAATTCTGGCTCGAAATATTTCATTTATTCATTCAACGTATCCAACATTTTACAAAATATACATATATCCTAAAGGTAACATAAAACTGTTATGCTCTCTACAATAAAATTATCTATATAAATACTCGAAGTACTATGCTCCTAACAAATAAACTATGTAAGTATCAATAAAAAATATCACAACTCAACCAAAATATCACAACCTACCCAACTTGAAACTTTGGATGGAAGAAAATTTAAAAATATCCACCAGATCTGAACTGTCATTTGCAGATCTGAGCATTCTCGTTATCGATTCGTTCATGCCGTAATTGGTAGAATGAAAGGGAATGGCAAACGGCTCCGTATGACGACTACGTCTTTCCCCAGTTCTAAGGTTAATCAAGTTCAGCAGAGCAGGACAGTCAATACTACCTCTCTCAACAATTTAAAGAGCAAGCACAAGTCAGCTCTTAATCTTCTACTTTCCAAAGAATCCAAGTTCAAACGAGCTGAAAGCTCCTCATAAGAATATTCCTCCCGCAATAATCCCAGACGAAAACCCACCATTCTAAGAAACTTCTTTTGTACTCTTTCAAAGCGTCCACATATATCCTGTAGTGAAGTGACCATACAGGTGACGCATACTCAACTATAGTTCTTACCAGCGTACAGTAAAGAATCTTCAGGGTGTCAACGGAAAAATCTCGTGAGGATCTATTAATAAACCCAAGCATCCTGAATGCTCTCGCGACGATCCCATCTACATGGCACGAAAAAGATACCTTATCATCAATCAGGACTCCCAAGTCACGTAATGAATCTACTTCACTTATTCGGTTGTGGTTTATGAGATAAGGGAATAAAAGTGTATTCTTAAGTCTTGAAAAAGTAATCTTATAGCACTTATCAATATTTAGATCCATGCAATTAATCTCACACCATTGCATAAAGTGGAGGAGATCCTCCTGCAAAAGCAGGGAATCTTCCAGAGATCCCACCTGCCTGAAAATTTTTAAATCATCAGCAAAGGAAAGGAAGCAGCTATTGACGATAAAGTTGCCAATATCACTCACAAAGAGATTAAATAAAATGGGGCCGCAATGGGAGCTCTGCGGAACCCCTGACGGCACCTGAATCAACCGGGGAATGGTCCGGGAATGGACGTTCAGGAATCAGTAAAAACATTTAAGTAATACCAGCTTGTTTTCCTCCATCTTACAAAGCCCCTTGAACTCGTGGCCTTAAGTCCTTATAGACACAGACATTCCTGATCCAATTTAGAACCTGAATTGACATTAACCTTAGTTTGCGGTTTAGCTTTAAAGGTCAGGATTAATGTAACCGTTAAATCCGAGGACCACTTCTTTTAACATAGAGAACCAGACAGAAATAGAAAGCTGATTCGGTAATATTTGTAAATTGGAAAAATGTATTATTTTATTTAGTTTTAACGTATAACAATTTATTGTAAAACACCGTTCCGGAAATGTATAAATTATTGTCATGTTCACCTACAATCTGTGTCAAATTAGGTAGGCTTTTCGTGTTTAAAGTTTTAACGCGCTTTAGAATCTAATGCTCATTAAAATATCACATAAATCTATATGCATTTTATTAGTAGTTATGTTATCCAAAGAAATAAAAATAATATACCGACTCTGGCGCAGATCCAGTGGGGGTTATGGGAGTCTTAGTCTTGACCCCCCCCCCCCCCTAAAGAAAATGATACTACATAATATTATCATGTCAAAAGAATGTTTGATTTACATTTTCTTAAACCTTCTGCGCTCCTTAACCCTCTCTAACATTTTCCCTGGATCTACGCCTGTACCGAACTGCCGACCCTGGCTTGCAACCCACGAGCCGCCACTGTATTTTATATGTGAATTCCTACACGAAATAAGCTATTTAATATTTGTGGCAAAATGGAGACACCGTTTTGGTGACGACAGCAGTTGGTAGCACTCAAAAATCGATAAATACACGTAAATGTAGAGAACTGTCACAGTTTAACAATATTTTTAGGAAAAGTAAATATAGGATTCTCCAGAATGCAGAACAACTATTTAGAGTGTGCCAGAACCGCGAAGAATTAGCCATGATAATTGCTAACATCAAGGGAACTTGACAGGGCACTATAAGAAGTTGAATAAACAGTGAATTTTAGTCAAGTTGGGTTAGCTTTGTTTTCCTGATATAGAGGCACCTATAAGACCATGTGTTTACCCTCAAGCGATCATTGAACTGATGTAAAAAGTCATCACACGTCACAATATGTATAGGTATATATAATTTTCAATGAATAAATGAATATTGTAACTTATATGGCATTTTGAAAATGACCATTGTCGATGCCATGGTAAAAATCAGGCTTCACCAAGTCGCAAGAAGGAAAACGCGACAGGTAACATTTTATAACAAATAAAATGAAAATAAAGTAATTAACCTTTTGCAGGGTTTCATGACCTCTCGACAACTGCGTGTTAGATTTTAATGTGGTATGTGATGAATATTAATAAGAAAAGAAAAAAGTTTTTTTGTGGTTCCCTAACTTAGCCAAACAATAAGTCAAAATAAAATAGACGATTGATTGTTTAATTATTGAACGAGAATAAATATTATGTAAAATATACAATACTGCTGACGCTATTTTTTTTTTTTTGATTTATTGGTTATGCAGGAATGTGTACACAGAAAAAAAGAAAATTCTTACAACCAGACAATAAATTTTTTTGAAAAAAATGTCTTGAATAAAAGCTGGTCGTTTTGGATCAAAAATATATTTTTACCGAAGGAAATAATGTTGACATTCTCGAAAACTTTAATATTCTTAAAATATATTTTTGAATCAAATATTTATTCTTGGCCCAAATAAGCATACTTCATAATAAAAAATGTCACGGTTTTCATTTTAAATTTGAAACAAGAATAGGTATACTCTAATAATTATTCTTAAGCGGAAACTACCATGTTATTATTATCGAATTATATTCTTGCCAAAACAACGAATGCGGCATATTCTTAAATCAAAACAATTTTAAGAAATAATTCTTGAGGCACCCAGCGACGTTGGCCAGGGGTCTCCAAACTACGGCCCGCGGGCCAAATCCGGCCCGCCAGTGTCATCAATCCGGCCCGCAGGAATTTTATCTTAAGCATAATACTAACAAATAATTGAAATGAATCCAACTAACATTATATAAAAATATAAAATAGACATTATAGCATATAAAATACTAATGAGATTTATGTAATTGTGATTCTCCACTGACAATAGTTTGTAGTCGTGGACCAATTTTACTAGTACCAATTATTAAAAGAGACTTAAGATGCTCATCGGTTAACTTAGATCTGTAAACATTCTTTACGTACTTCATTTTGGAGAATGCTTTCTCACACAAGTAAGTAGTACCAAAAGCAGAAAACAGCCCACGAGCAAATTTATGCAAATTATCAAATTGTGCCAGTGAAAGACTCTTATAAAATTACAACAAAGATGAGTTTTCATATTTGTTCTTAATAATATCACTGCACTGTAGATCAATAATTTCCATTTGAAGTTCACACACACACACACACACCCATACTTGTTCTCATATTTAAAGTGGCATCTAGGCTATAACCCCAATTGTGGTCACATGCGAATATCGGCAACACCCGGTCTGCAAAAAAAATTGGCAACACTGTGCACCGACGTGCATTACGATACACTCCATTTTAGCCAAGATAGGAACCATTAATTATCCTAAATAGTGGCATCGATGCCACAAGAAATCGGAAGTGTATAGGTGATGTTACAATAAATACAACGAGTGTGTGTGTATGCGTTGCTACAGCAAATACGCTGCATGACGATGTGTATACCAAATACCTATACTTTTATTTCATGCTTAAAAACTTCGAGCTCTATAGCATTTTCCAAACAAATAATTTTTGAGAATAGAGTCTTTTTGGTTTTTTCCCTTTTAAATCCATCTTGAAATTTATGCAATTTTGGCCATTGTATGAATAGTCAACCGCTATATTTAGATTCCCTTTCTCAAATTTTATATTTTTAATTTAACTGATTTTTATAAGTTTCCCGTTATTTCATTTGAATTTACTCGCTTTTAGTACATCATCAGCTATCTTTTTTCATTCTCAGAAGTCGCTAAAGTCCATTTTTATGGTTTCAAATGGTTTCGGTATAGTGCGAGAGTTCGCTATCAATGTACACCATTCTGATAGAGCCCATACTATCCGTTTCTTGATAAACCGCTCTATTGTTGCGTGAACGGAGTCGACAGGCATATAAGTATGACCTGGTAGTAAGTATCGCACACTGATTGACGTTAAATGAACCAAGTCCTTAAGAAGTCGAGATCATTACCAACATTGCTTTGTTTTTATTCTGACCATAACAACTATCACAATTTAGTGATAGGTGTTTGACGGTTTGTCGTCCATCAATTTCTTGCAAATAATTATACATTATAGTGCATATTTCGTTACTGCCACGTCCTCGGTCACATTCTCCCCATAAATAACAAAAGCCATTTTGAGTTCCACTTTCGTAAACAGTAAGGTTGTAATAAGCATACTTCCTGGCATAATACAAGAGCAAATTGTCCCCATGGGGTGTGTTTAAGACCTTCTGCAGGTCGAAACTGGCACATAAAAATTCTGAATCTAAAACAGCTTTCTTTTGATCACCTAGAAATAAATCCTTACAAATATTTTTGCTTTCCAGATGTTTTTCATATAATTGCTTTGTTTCTACTGTTTCCTCAAAGTCTTTGTCCTTTCTCACTTCACAAACTTTGCACTTATCTTTCTTCGGCAAGTCAAATTCGATATTAAATTCCGTCTTAAAAATCTTCCGGAAAACTTGTAGTTAAACGATATTGTTTTTAGTTGTTATGCCATTTTCTAACTGATTTTTCTTAAAATGTCCATATAAGGATGATAAGTTGCGAAATTCTGTGGGTAAGTATTTTATCGATGTTTTATTCCTGCAATAATGAGATGAGACTGCGGGGAGTGTTATACCCCGCAGCTTGATGGTAAAACAGGCAATGAAAGGGAGCGGTTTGCAAGCGTGGTATACGGTAAAGTAGTTTGAGGCCTACGGAGGCGCGGTGCTTAAGGTTATTCCGGTTCCTTAGTGATAAGAAAAACTCTACAAAGGGGTGTTCAAAAATATTCCATTTCCAATCTAAGTTGAACGCAATTATGGTAACAGTAAATCACAATGTTAAATATGGCAGATTTCAGCAATTATTCACTGACAAAATACATTTAGTAAATATGGTTCAATACGAAATATGCATAAAATAAATGGGTTAATTCAACTTTTACTTACAACAGTAAATCACAATTATGTAACCTAGCATTTCTCTCTCACACTCGATGATTCTAGGTTTATTCGCTCTGTACAGCTCGGTTATTAACCCACACCTGAACGTTTGGGCTGAAATATAGGTCGTTGACTCTACTTTCACGTAAGGAATCCCTTTTTCTGAGAATTGGCCTCAGATTTAGAAAAGTTTCGCTTGCGAATATTTTAAGTCTATTTTTCACTGTAAAGTTTGTAGGTTTATGAGAAAAGCTTCACTGTAAATATTAATCTCGAACTGAGTAGGTTTTTGGTAATTAAACTGATTTTTAAAATACTGTAATTCTAATTTTAATTTATTTGGTTAAACCGGGGTCTTAAAAGAATATTTATAATGGTTCTCTCCGAGACTTGGTTACTAAACTTTTGCGAGAAGCGGTGTATGTTTTGACTAATTTTTGACTTAGGTCGCGGCACTATACTTGGATATACGTTAATGAAAGTGTCTCTTACTTTTTAATACTTCGACTGTACTGGATGGCGTAGATAGGTTTTCTTTGTTTTCAATTATTTTGTATGGAACTGAACTGCACTGTACTGAACTTTTTACTTTGAACTGCACTGACTTCTTCTGGACTGTTGTGAACTGTAGTAAACTGACTGAACTGTTGGGAACTTTTGTGAGCTCTGGGGAACTGACTTTTTCTAGGCGAGTTAGCGTTTTTATAGCCTCTCTAAATTTGCGTAGGTGCAAAATGGGAATCTTGACCATCCCATCCGAGTAAGTAAGGGAAATTTTTAAGTCAAACTCCGCCTTCAAGAGGTGGATTGAAAAGTCCCTTCTACTTGACTTAGGTGGTATGCGGTCATCAGTTATAAATCATATCATATCAGATATAAGTCAATGTAATAAAATTTTATGTAAAACGATTAATTTTTATGACCGTCTTCCGTTTTAAGCTTCTATTTCGGAGTTGAGTAACCTTGGTTCGAGATGATCTCATTTTTTGTGGGAAGGCATTAGAATACTTGAAATTTTTGGTGGTTTGATGTATCCAATGAGAATATAATATATTTTGAAATAGTAGGACGCTGGGCTGTCTTTAGCTGTTAGAAATATTTTGTGGGCGTGGAGAGATATGCGCACTGATATGGTAATTGTCATTTTTTCTGGACGCTTGTGGCAGGCGAATAAAGTGATGCTAATAACCTTTTGAAAAGATGAAATTGTATTAATTTACTTTGATAATATAGATTCTTTTTCATTGATTTAGGTATCTTATGTGAAACATTTTTATTTAGAAATACACCAGGACTTCGCAGTCCGTCACAGGAGCATCGTGATAAAATCTAGAACATTCTGCTTCTGCTCGTTCCCAGTCTTGTTATGGGGGACATGCTTACCTCTCTGATCTCTTTTGGATCATACGCCTGACATAGAATTTTTTTTCGTATATCTCAAAGTCATTTGTGATATATCCAAAGTTTTCAATAAGAATTGTTGGCATACGTCGTGTTCCACATCATTCCACCTAATGATATATTTGAAGGAAGATTGTCTTCTGCTTTGTTCAGCCTCTTGTTTTCGACGTTTTATTTCAACATCTTTTGCGCACGAAAGCAGCCAGTCTCGTTGCCTTTGCGGGTTTCCTAAGCCCCAATAAAAATCGAAAACATGTTCCCTTACTGTCTCTGGAAATTTGAAAATACACTGGTTTGGGCAATTATTACTACAAGGATTTTCCCCAACAGACTTATTGGCACCGAACTTGTTATAACTTTTTCTTATAGCCTTTTTGCATGTTTTTTTCTGTTTTCTTAAACTATTTTTTCCCATTGTGTCTTCTTCCGCGTCAGTCGAGCTGCTGTAGTCACTATTAGCGATATTTTCTTCAAAGGAATATTCTGAAGAGTGACGACGTAAACGTTTAGCTGTAATACAGGTACGAATATTTTGATCATCCTCGCTACTGAAATAGTCATAATCAACGAGTTTCACAAAGGGCCGTGTTGAATCTACCGGGTTGTTTTGGTAAAGGTCAGTATTAACTGAAGAACTTGGCACGTTAAACTCTGAGATTGTTCCATCGGCAATGATATTATTCACAAAGGGCCGTGTTAAAACTACTGGGTTGTTTGCGTGAAGGTCAGTATGAATTGAAGAACTTGCACATTAAACTCTGAGAATATTTCTGTTTCATCGGCAATGATATTATTCACAAAGGGCCGTGTTGAAACTACTGGGTTGTTTTGGTAAAAGTCAGTATGAATTGAAGAACTTGCCACATTAAACTCTGAGAATATTTCTGTTCCATCGGCAATGATATTATTCACAAAGGGCCGTGTTGAAACTACTGGGTTGTTTTGGTGAAGGTCAATATGAATTGAAGAACTGGGCACATTAAACTCTGAGATAATATAGGTTCAACTAGACTAATTACAACCGTATCTGAAGATTGTAAATAATCATTTAAGTTCGAAATTTGACCGACTTCTGAGGAAATACTGATGCTAGTGCATGTACTTGAGTCTATAATGGCGTTTAGGGCTTCCTGTGATACCAGTTCAGAGTACTCGCTACCATTAACAGCTAATGGGTGACTCAAATTTTTGTGGAGACCCAGAAAAAGTTAATACTAAACGCGGTACGGCATTGGGTTCCTCTGTTCCTTGAGAACATAGAGCTAATGCCACTAGACGTTTTGATCTAGTAGTCATGGTGATAATCTAAAATAAAAATATCATGTTGTCTTTCCAAAAGAAACAAAAGTGTTTTCGGTTAGAGTCCTCCGTATGAATGGTTAGGGCTGGAAGTTTTTAAATCCTCATAATACATTAATGTAAGAAATGCGAAAAAAATACTTAATACAATAGTGGTCCAGACGTTAACTGTACCTACATTTTAAAAATATTTTTGATTATAAGGTGTTCTTATAGTTTGCCCTGTACCGCATCTAACTTTCTCATTTTAAATTGAGCACTCTATATCATTGCATTTTTTATTTACTCGTCAGATTCTAGACTAATTTCATGTATACAGGACATGACACATTAAATCACTTTAGAATCTTACTAGGAATTAAAAATGCAATGATATACAGAGTGTTCTATTTAAAATAATCAAGTTGAGTACAGTACGTGGTAAACCATCAACCCCGTATATTCGAAACATTTTAAAATTCACAGTTGTGCAAGTTTGGACAACTTTTCTATTAAACAGTTTTTCGTATTTCTTTCGGTATTGGATTTATTGAAAAATACACTAGCGTGAGACACCCTGCAGATTAAAAATGTGTCAACATACTGTAACCCACCCTGTACATAATAAATTGTAGTAAAATAGTAACAAAAGAGCAAACCAAAAACAGTTCTCAAATATTCGGTTGGACACAAGACGGTCGCGCCAGTTGTGTTCTTTACTGCCATCAAGGTCAAACCTTATTGTTGATGTTTACAGCTAAAATTTTTTCTTACATCAAATAAAATCTAATGCTAGGCCAACCCTCACCGTAAAGGGTACAACTGTCTTGACCGTCTAATAAGTTGTTTAGTTTAGCACAATCGTTATCACACGAATAAAATCATTATCTACTTAGAACTCCATAAAACTAATTGAAAACTTCGTTGTGCTAAGATGATTTTGAATTAGAACTACCTAGTTTAACACAATTTTTTTACGAATCTCAACGGAAACAACCAAAAACCGTTATTAATTACAGAAAGAAAATAATTGTGGTACTTACGTTCTAACTCCGCAGCGATACACAATGAACTAAAAGGTCATAACGCACTTCGCTGCGTCGTAAGTCGCATTTTTTGTACCATGTGACTTGCACCTTACGATGTTTTGGAGATCATGCGATGTTTTCGCAAATACAAATGAGATTTGTTTACATTTTTGTGTGACTTACGTCACACTTAATTCGGCTTTTTCTCTAAAGACTATGCTTCTCTACCTTACGATAATTTGCTGGAAGGTGTCTGACGGTTTGGTAGTTACGATAGTTCAATAATCCCTTTTTCCTAAATTTGTCACTTACGATGTTATGGCAAAAAGGTATCGATATAGAAACTCATACTAAAGTTTATCCAGTCAAAGCGTGTAAAAAATTACCTAGTAAGAATTAGTGCCTTGAAAATCGAGCCTGCGGCGCATGTAGTTGTGGAATGGTTGAAAATTATTTAAAAAAAAATATGTAAAAAACTTTTAATACGGGGTAGTTTTCATCCTTTTGCATTACCTGCTAAAACATAGAAAAAAAAAATACATTTGGCCTTGAACGAAAATTCGTAAACTTGCCCCATATACGAATATAACCCCTTCCAATGTTAAAATGTCTTAAAATCGTACATTTTACAAATTTTTTTGAAACTAATATTTCCCTAAATTTTACTTTAAAGTGTTTGAGTGAATATTGAGATAACTTATACGAAGGCGGGAAATAGGTAATCCAAATTTAAATTCAAACTACCGTACGTCGGTATATTCCATATTTTGTTCTCGTATCCGAGTGTATGGTGCCACAAGTAGAGCGGGCGACATAGTGCAGGCCTATTCACACACAAGATGCCACAGTAAATGTAAAATAAACACTTTCCTAACATGGCATGTCGTCAAAAGATGTCGGTGTAAGATACCAAAAGAACACACAAGATTATTAATTATTAAATATGCAGGAAAAACGGCAAACGAGTCACTTACATGTGTTTAGAATGTGAGCAACGTTCGTTAGTAATTTTAAGGTTTTCTTCTGATACTACAAATTTTAATCAAAAAATCTTTAGGCTATTCTTCTTAAAAAGTGCAGCTTTACACTAAAAACAGCCCTAACAGTGGCCGCCGCATGGCATTGCAAATCGTACATTTTTACAAATTTTTTGAATGTATAGTGCCACAAGTAGAGCGGGCGACATAGTGCAGGCCTATTCACACACAACATTATTTCAATTATTCAACTCTTATTTGCGCGCTATATCGAGTAAATACATGGTTGAAGTGTGTATTGTAGAGGGCGCCACCGTATAGCGGTTACTACAATTTAGGTTAAAGTAAGATGTGAATTAGCATCAACAGTGGCATATCATACACAATTGGCGGGAAACGTTATAGAATTACCAGCGCTAATTGGTCAGTACCGAATGTTGAGATAGGTTGCATGAAGGCGGGAAATATATCCAAATATAAATTCAAACTACCATACGTCGGTATATTCCATATTTTGTTGTCGTATCCGAGTGTATGGTGCCACAAGTAGAACGGGCGACATAGTGCAGGTCTATTCACACACAAGATGCCACAGTAAATGTAAAACAAACACACACACACACACGCGCGTAGAGGTGAGCCTGTCTGGCGGGAGTCCTTGTGGCCCTGAGCTTATTTTGCTCAGAGTCTCAATGACTCCTTCCAGACTTCCTTCCACGCCCCCCTGCGTAACGATTTTCGAGGGATCGGAGGCGGTTGATGTGGAAGGGCGCTGCGTGACCTGATGATAAATTTGATAAGGAGGGTATTGTTTTTGTGGCTTAGTGCGCTGTGGCGATTGAGAAGGGAGTAGAGAAGAGAGTAGGTCATTTTGGCTTTATTGAGGTTAAGACTGACTCGCGGTCGCGCCGCTAACCTTTTTATACTCCAATTACTGCTATTAAGAAGTGAGTGAAACCAAAGAAACTTATTAAGTTTCTTTGGTGAAACACACCAAAACTTTCTCGAACCAACTAGGTTCGACGCGATTTGGGCGCTATCTGTTAGCGATGGATAGAGGGTACACTACCTATTGCCGCGTGTAAGCACCAGATGTCGTCAAGTGTCGCGGTTCATAACAATACAGTACAACTCAACAGTGATTGAACTAGCGAATCTAGCGAGCGTCTGCTCGCTCAGGGCGCGTACTCGGCGACTAGTCTAGAAATTATAGATAATGGTAGGAAAATTAAAACGGTGTTGGCCCTTGGAACTTACTGGAGTAATTAGTATGGCCCTAAGGCTGGAAAGTTTGGAGACCCATCGTTCCGTCGACAAACTGCATAGGTTATTCGGAAAATGCGTTACGAAACTTATAGGTATGAATCTACGTAGCAAAATAAAGGTAGTAAGTCATGTATAAAAATATCTAACCTGTAACTAGGAAAATATTAAGATTTCGATTTTTTGTTGTTGCATGACATTCTACCTTTACTTTACTACATAGAATCATCCCTCCAAGTTTTGTAAGGCATTTTCCGATCCCTATGCTTTTAAAATCAACTAGAATACACTTCTTAAATGAAGAAAGTGAAGAATTTTAAAAAAGAAATTGCTCATCGGTGAATCAAAATAAACGATAATATAATATGCTATAGTAAAGAATATATTTTCTTCGTTATATACAAATTGATTTGACTGAAGTATACTTGTTTTCCGTGTACCAATACAGGGTGGCGCACCCTATACAGGGTATCCTTGAAATGACTGTACAACGCTTAACCACAAATTCCTTATATATGCAACTTTTATGCAATCGTGCTTCATTTTGCCGCTACAGTCAGCTAGTGTCAGAGAAACAATTGAAGTCATTTGTACAGGGAGTAACAAAAATACGATATACAGCCATATACGATATGCAATACAGTCGATTTCCAAGTTCAAAGTTTAATTGACAGGCTGGAAATAATCGTTCGGGCATAGAATAACGGGTTGGAACTTGAAACAAACCTTTAAAGAAAGTAAGGTTAGTTAGTTGTTGTTATCATTTGTTTGTTATTATACTCATTAATTATCGGTTGTTTGTTATTATTCTTGAAAGAAAAGGACTGAATTAGTATAAAATAAGTCAGCGTGAGTGTGGTCTGTTGAAAAACAAAACTTTCGGTTCGGCTTATAGGTTTGTTTAGGATTAGAGAATTTGGTAAGTGATTTAAAATTTAAATAAAATATCTTATTTGGACGTACCCAATACGCAATGACATAAAAAGCCAAGTTGAAACTGAGTTAAAAAGGGAACCTAATGATGATATTCATTGTATTTTTGTCTTCTCTTTCACTGGATGAACAAAGTAAAATAAAAAAACAATGGTTGTGTCCGAGGACTGCTTGTTTTAACATAGAGAACCACTCAGAAATGGAAAGCTGATTCGGTAATATTTGTAAATTGGAAAAATGTATTATTTTATGTAGGTATACTGTATAACAATTTATTGTAAAACACCGTGCCGGAAATTTATAAATTATTGTCATGTTCACCTACAATCTGTGTCAAATTAGGTAGGCTTTTCGTGTTTAAAGTTTTAACGCGCTTTAGAATCTAATGCTCATTAAAATATCACATAAATCTATATGTATTTTATTAGTAGTTATGTTATCCAAAGAAATAAAAATAATATACCGACTCTGGCGCAGATCCAGGGGGGGATATGGGAGTCTTGACCCCCCCCCCCCCCAAAAAAAGAAAATGATACTACATAATAATATCATGACAAAAGAATGTTTGATTTACATTTTCTTAAACCTTCTGCGCTCCTTAACCCTCTCTAACATTTTCCCTGGATCCACGCCTGTACCGAACTGCCGACCCTGGCTTGCAACCCACGAGCCACCACTGTATTTTATATGTAAATTTCTACACGAAATAAGCTATTTAATATTTGTGGCAAAATGGAGACACCGTTTTGGTAACGACAGCATTGGTAGCACTCAAAAATCGATAAATACACGAAAATTCTCCAACACTCGATGATTCTAGGTTTATTCGCTCTGTACAGCTCGGTTATTAACCCACACCTGAACGTTTGGGCTGAAATATAGGTCGTTGACTCTACTTTCACGTAAGGAATCCCTTTTTCTGAGAATTGGCCTCAGATTTAGAAAAGTTTCGCTTGCGAATATTTTAAGTCTATTTTTCACTGTAAAGTTTGTAGGTTTATGAGAAAAGCTTCACTGTAAATATTAATCTCGAACTGAGTAGGTTTTTGGTAATTAAACTGATTTTTAAAATACTGTAATTCTAATTTTAATTTATTTGGTTAAACCGGGGTCTTAAAAGAATATTTATAATGGTTCTCTCCGAGACTTGGTTACTAAACTTTTGCGAGAAGCGGTGTATGTTTTGACTAATTTTTGACTTAGGTCGCGGCACTATACTTGGATATACGTTAATGAAAGTGTCTCTTACTTTTTAATACTTCGACTGTACTGGATGGCGTAGATAGGTTTTCTTTGTTTTCAATTATTTTGTATGGAACTGAACTGCACTGTACTGAACTTTTTACTTTGAACTGCACTGACTTCTTCTGGACTGTTGTGAACTGTAGTAAACTGACTGAACTGTTGGGAACTTTTGTGAGCTCTGGGGAACTGACTTTTTCTAGGCGAGTTAGCGTTTTTATAGCCTCTCTAAATTTGCGTAGGTGCAAAATGGGAATCTTGACCATCCCATCCGAGTAAGTAAGGGAAATTTTTAAGTCAAACTCCGCCTTCAAGAGGTGGATTGAAAAGTCCCTTCTACTTGACTTAGGTGGTATGCGGTCATCAGTTATAAATCATATCATATCAGATATAAGTCAATGTAATAAAATTTTATGTAAAACGATTAATTTTTATGACCGTCTTCCGTTTTAAGCTTCTATTTCGGAGTTGAGTAACCTTGGTTCGAGATGATCTCATTTTTTGTGGGAAGGCATTAGAATACTTGAAATTTTTGGTGGTTTGATGTATCCAATGAGAATATAATATATTTTGAAATAGTAGGACGCTGGGCTGTCTTTAGCTGTTAGAAATATTTTGTGGGCGTGGAGAGATATGCGCACTGATATGGTAATTGTCATTTTTTCTGGACGCTTGTGGCAGGCGAATAAAGTGATGCTAATAACCTTTTGAAAAGATGAAATTGTATTAATTTACTTTGATAATATAGATTCTTTTTCATTGATTTAGGTATCTTATGTGAAACATTTTTATTTAGAAATACACCAGGACTTCGCAGTCCGTCACAGGAGCATCGTGATAAAATCTAGAACATTCTGCTTCTGCTCGTTCCCAGTCTTGTTATGGGGGACATGCTTACCTCTCTGATCTCTTTTGGATCATACGCCTGACATAGAATTTTTTTTCGTATATCTCAAAGTCATTTGTGATATATCCAAAGTTTTCAATAAGAATTGTTGGCATACGTCGTGTTCCACATCATTCCACCTAATGATATATTTGAAGGAAGATTGTCTTCTGCTTTGTTCAGCCTCTTGTTTTCGACGTTTTATTTCAACATCTTTTGCGCACGAAAGCAGCCAGTCTCGTTGCCTTTGCGGGTTTCCTAAGCCCCAATAAAAATCGAAAACATGTTCCCTTACTGTCTCTGGAAATTTGAAAATACACTGGTTTGGGCAATTATTACTACAAGGATTTTCCCCAACAGACTTATTGGCACCGAACTTGTTATAACTTTTTCTTATAGCCTTTTTGCATGTTTTTTTCTGTTTTCTTAAACTATTTTTTCCCATTGTGTCTTCTTCCGCGTCAGTCGAGCTGCTGTAGTCACTATTAGCGATATTTTCTTCAAAGGAATATTCTGAAGAGTGACGACGTAAACGTTTAGCTGTAATACAGGTACGAATATTTTGATCATCCTCGCTACTGAAATAGTCATAATCAACGAGTTTCACAAAGGGCCGTGTTGAATCTACCGGGTTGTTTTGGTAAAGGTCAGTATTAACTGAAGAACTTGGCACGTTAAACTCTGAGATTGTTCCATCGGCAATGATATTATTCACAAAGGGCCGTGTTAAAACTACTGGGTTGTTTGCGTGAAGGTCAGTATGAATTGAAGAACTTGCACATTAAACTCTGAGAATATTTCTGTTTCATCGGCAATGATATTATTCACAAAGGGCCGTGTTGAAACTACTGGGTTGTTTTGGTAAAAGTCAGTATGAATTGAAGAACTTGCCACATTAAACTCTGAGAATATTTCTGTTCCATCGGCAATGATATTATTCACAAAGGGCCGTGTTGAAACTACTGGGTTGTTTTGGTGAAGGTCAATATGAATTGAAGAACTGGGCACATTAAACTCTGAGATAATATAGGTTCAACTAGACTAATTACAACCGTATCTGAAGATTGTAAATAATCATTTAAGTTCGAAATTTGACCGACTTCTGAGGAAATACTGATGCTAGTGCATGTACTTGAGTCTATAATGGCGTTTAGGGCTTCCTGTGATACCAGTTCAGAGTACTCGCTACCATTAACAGCTAATGGGTGACTCAAATTTTTGTGGAGACCCAGAAAAAGTTAATACTAAACGCGGTACGGCATTGGGTTCCTCTGTTCCTTGAGAACATAGAGCTAATGCCACTAGACGTTTTGATCTAGTAGTCATGGTGATAATCTAAAATAAAAATATCATGTTGTCTTTCCAAAAGAAACAAAAGTGTTTTCGGTTAGAGTCCTCCGTATGAATGGTTAGGGCTGGAAGTTTTTAAATCCTCATAATACATTAATGTAAGAAATGCGAAAAAAATACTTAATACAATAGTGGTCCAGACGTTAACTGTACCTACATTTTAAAAATATTTTTGATTATAAGGTGTTCTTATAGTTTGCCCTGTACCGCATCTAACTTTCTCATTTTAAATTGAGCACTCTATATCATTGCATTTTTTATTTACTCGTCAGATTCTAGACTAATTTCATGTATACAGGACATGACACATTAAATCACTTTAGAATCTTACTAGGAATTAAAAATGCAATGATATACAGAGTGTTCTATTTAAAATAATCAAGTTGAGTACAGTACGTGGTAAACCATCAACCCCGTATATTCGAAACATTTTAAAATTCACAGTTGTGCAAGTTTGGACAACTTTTCTATTAAACAGTTTTTCGTATTTCTTTCGGTATTGGATTTATTGAAAAATACACTAGCGTGAGACACCCTGCAGATTAAAAATGTGTCAACATACTGTAACCCACCCTGTACATAATAAATTGTAGTAAAATAGTAACAAAAGAGCAAACCAAAAACAGTTCTCAAATATTCGGTTGGACACAAGACGGTCGCGCCAGTTGTGTTCTTTACTGCCATCAAGGTCAAACCTTATTGTTGATGTTTACAGCTAAAATTTTTTCTTACATCAAATAAAATCTAATGCTAGGCCAACCCTCACCGTAAAGGGTACAACTGTCTTGACCGTCTAATAAGTTGTTTAGTTTAGCACAATCGTTATCACACGAATAAAATCATTATCTACTTAGAACTCCATAAAACTAATTGAAAACTTCGTTGTGCTAAGATGATTTTGAATTAGAACTACCTAGTTTAACACAATTTTTTTACGAATCTCAACGGAAACAACCAAAAACCGTTATTAATTACAGAAAGAAAATAATTGTGGTACTTACGTTCTAACTCCGCAGCGATACACAATGAACTAAAAGGTCATAACGCACTTCGCTGCGTCGTAAGTCGCATTTTTTGTACCATGTGACTTGCACCTTACGATGTTTTGGAGATCATGCGATGTTTTCGCAAATACAAATGAGATTTGTTTACATTTTTGTGTGACTTACGTCACACTTAATTCGGCTTTTTCTCTAAAGACTATGCTTCTCTACCTTACGATAATTTGCTGGAAGGTGTCTGACGGTTTGGTAGTTACGATAGTTCAATAATCCCTTTTTCCTAAATTTGTCACTTACGATGTTATGGCAAAAAGGTATCGATATAGAAACTCATACTAAAGTTTATCCAGTCAAAGCGTGTAAAAAATTACCTAGTAAGAATTAGTGCCTTGAAAATCGAGCCTGCGGCGCATGTAGTTGTGGAATGGTTGAAAATTATTTAAAAAAAAATATGTAAAAAACTTTTAATACGGGGTAGTTTTCATCCTTTTGCATTACCTGCTAAAACATAGAAAAAAAAAATACATTTGGCCTTGAACGAAAATTCGTAAACTTGCCCCATATACGAATATAACCCCTTCCAATGTTAAAATGTCTTAAAATCGTACATTTTACAAATTTTTTTGAAACTAATATTTCCCTAAATTTTACTTTAAAGTGTTTGAGTGAATATTGAGATAACTTATACGAAGGCGGGAAATAGGTAATCCAAATTTAAATTCAAACTACCGTACGTCGGTATATTCCATATTTTGTTCTCGTATCCGAGTGTATGGTGCCACAAGTAGAGCGGGCGACATAGTGCAGGCCTATTCACACACAAGATGCCACAGTAAATGTAAAATAAACACTTTCCTAACATGGCATGTCGTCAAAAGATGTCGGTGTAAGATACCAAAAGAACACACAAGATTATTAATTATTAAATATGCAGGAAAAACGGCAAACGAGTCACTTACATGTGTTTAGAATGTGAGCAACGTTCGTTAGTAATTTTAAGGTTTTCTTCTGATACTACAAATTTTAATCAAAAAATCTTTAGGCTATTCTTCTTAAAAAGTGCAGCTTTACACTAAAAACAGCCCTAACAGTGGCCGCCGCATGGCATTGCAAATCGTACATTTTTACAAATTTTTTGAATGTATAGTGCCACAAGTAGAGCGGGCGACATAGTGCAGGCCTATTCACACACAACATTATTTCAATTATTCAACTCTTATTTGCGCGCTATATCGAGTAAATACATGGTTGAAGTGTGTATTGTAGAGGGCGCCACCGTATAGCGGTTACTACAATTTAGGTTAAAGTAAGATGTGAATTAGCATCAACAGTGGCATATCATACACAATTGGCGGGAAACGTTATAGAATTACCAGCGCTAATTGGTCAGTACCGAATGTTGAGATAGGTTGCATGAAGGCGGGAAATATATCCAAATATAAATTCAAACTACCATACGTCGGTATATTCCATATTTTGTTGTCGTATCCGAGTGTATGGTGCCACAAGTAGAACGGGCGACATAGTGCAGGTCTATTCACACACAAGATGCCACAGTAAATGTAAAACAAACACACACACACACACGCGCGTAGAGGTGAGCCTGTCTGGCGGGAGTCCTTGTGGCCCTGAGCTTATTTTGCTCAGAGTCTCAATGACTCCTTCCAGACTTCCTTCCACGCCCCCCTGCGTAACGATTTTCGAGGGATCGGAGGCGGTTGATGTGGAAGGGCGCTGCGTGACCTGATGATAAATTTGATAAGGAGGGTATTGTTTTTGTGGCTTAGTGCGCTGTGGCGATTGAGAAGGGAGTAGAGAAGAGAGTAGGTCATTTTGGCTTTATTGAGGTTAAGACTGACTCGCGGTCGCGCCGCTAACCTTTTTATACTCCAATTACTGCTATTAAGAAGTGAGTGAAACCAAAGAAACTTATTAAGTTTCTTTGGTGAAACACACCAAAACTTTCTCGAACCAACTAGGTTCGACGCGATTTGGGCGCTATCTGTTAGCGATGGATAGAGGGTACACTACCTATTGCCGCGTGTAAGCACCAGATGTCGTCAAGTGTCGCGGTTCATAACAATACAGTACAACTCAACAGTGATTGAACTAGCGAATCTAGCGAGCGTCTGCTCGCTCAGGGCGCGTACTCGGCGACTAGTCTAGAAATTATAGATAATGGTAGGAAAATTAAAACGGTGTTGGCCCTTGGAACTTACTGGAGTAATTAGTATGGCCCTAAGGCTGGAAAGTTTGGAGACCCATCGTTCCGTCGACAAACTGCATAGGTTATTCGGAAAATGCGTTACGAAACTTATAGGTATGAATCTACGTAGCAAAATAAAGGTAGTAAGTCATGTATAAAAATATCTAACCTGTAACTAGGAAAATATTAAGATTTCGATTTTTTGTTGTTGCATGACATTCTACCTTTACTTTACTACATAGAATCATCCCTCCAAGTTTTGTAAGGCATTTTCCGATCCCTATGCTTTTAAAATCAACTAGAATACACTTCTTAAATGAAGAAAGTGAAGAATTTTAAAAAAGAAATTGCTCATCGGTGAATCAAAATAAACGATAATATAATATGCTATAGTAAAGAATATATTTTCTTCGTTATATACAAATTGATTTGACTGAAGTATACTTGTTTTCCGTGTACCAATACAGGGTGGCGCACCCTATACAGGGTATCCTTGAAATGACTGTACAACGCTTAACCACAAATTCCTTATATATGCAACTTTTATGCAATCGTGCTTCATTTTGCCGCTACAGTCAGCTAGTGTCAGAGAAACAATTGAAGTCATTTGTACAGGGAGTAACAAAAATACGATATACAGCCATATACGATATGCAATACAGTCGATTTCCAAGTTCAAAGTTTAATTGACAGGCTGGAAATAATCGTTCGGGCATAGAATAACGGGTTGGAACTTGAAACAAACCTTTAAAGAAAGTAAGGTTAGTTAGTTGTTGTTATCATTTGTTTGTTATTATACTCATTAATTATCGGTTGTTTGTTATTATTCTTGAAAGAAAAGGACTGAATTAGTATAAAATAAGTCAGCGTGAGTGTGGTCTGTTGAAAAACAAAACTTTCGGTTCGGCTTATAGGTTTGTTTAGGATTAGAGAATTTGGTAAGTGATTTAAAATTTAAATAAAATATCTTATTTGGACGTACCCAATACGCAATGACATAAAAAGCCAAGTTGAAACTGAGTTAAAAAGGGAACCTAATGATGATATTCATTGTATTTTTGTCTTCTCTTTCACTGGATGAACAAAGTAAAATAAAAAAACAATGGTTGTGTCCGAGGACTGCTTGTTTTAACATAGAGAACCACTCAGAAATGGAAAGCTGATTCGGTAATATTTGTAAATTGGAAAAATGTATTATTTTATGTAGGTATACTGTATAACAATTTATTGTAAAACACCGTGCCGGAAATTTATAAATTATTGTCATGTTCACCTACAATCTGTGTCAAATTAGGTAGGCTTTTCGTGTTTAAAGTTTTAACGCGCTTTAGAATCTAATGCTCATTAAAATATCACATAAATCTATATGTATTTTATTAGTAGTTATGTTATCCAAAGAAATAAAAATAATATACCGACTCTGGCGCAGATCCAGGGGGGGATATGGGAGTCTTGACCCCCCCCCCCCCAAAAAAAGAAAATGATACTACATAATAATATCATGACAAAAGAATGTTTGATTTACATTTTCTTAAACCTTCTGCGCTCCTTAACCCTCTCTAACATTTTCCCTGGATCCACGCCTGTACCGAACTGCCGACCCTGGCTTGCAACCCACGAGCCACCACTGTATTTTATATGTAAATTTCTACACGAAATAAGCTATTTAATATTTGTGGCAAAATGGAGACACCGTTTTGGTAACGACAGCATTGGTAGCACTCAAAAATCGATAAATACACGAAAATTCTCCAAGGTCAACTTTTCTACAAATATTCAGGAATTACATTTGTGTGGTTGCTACATTTAATTGTACATGGAAAATACAAATGCAAAACCAACATTAGCTTTACAGCTTGGACTTTAGTAATTTGAATTCTCATCGTAAGAAAAGTCTTGTAGAAAATAAATGGAACCAATATAAGTTCCATTATATTTTCTCTTTGTTTTGTGAAACCTTTCACAAAGGGTGTAATTTTAGAAAAGGTTTTCATTTTCCTAAATATTGTTTTGCCATTGAAAAATCCAGGAGAATATTAGTAAACCCAATAAAATCGCATATTAACATAATATTAGAATTCGGATTTGCCAACCGTTGTTTTATTACTTGTCCATACTTCCACCATACCTACTTATAGCAGGTACTTGGTTAGTAAACATTAAAATAATATAAGCCAATTATAGTGTCAGTCACCTTAGTATTAATTAGCATAATTATTAAACACCTGTTCTAATTTTGCAATACCAATACCTATTATAAGTTAATTATGTCCTACGGTAGTTGCTTATTGTTTTCGGTCGTGGGTTTGTTTCTGCAAAAGCCATCAGGAATATATTTTATATAACATACAGAAATATGCTGAATTAAAGGGGAAAACAAAACAGTTTTTTGAACCATAACTTTCGAAACATTGTGTTGAACTATTGAGGGGTTGTTCTTTTTTCAAAACCTCCTGAACGAAAATCCTATACATACACGTCTGGCTGGGGTTATATCAATGAAGGTACCTAACAAGACAAATTGATAAATAATCAGTCATGTAGAAGAAGCGGCTCCAGATCTTGCTCTACATTCGTAATAAAAGTTGGTAGCGTTCCGTAAATCGTAAACTTTAACCGATGCAAAATAAATCCAGTTGAAGATCGTTTTCTTCGGCGCTAAGTTCTTTGTGAAAACACTTGCTGCCACGCCGTTAGCTGGGAAATTGGCAATTCTGTGGGAAAAATTACAATCCTGGGATACCAGACCATTTGGCACAGACTGCTACTTTTAATTTAGGAGTCTCCATCACCGAGATAAATGACGATACATAAATGGTAAATTATCGCGCTATAACACATAATAATAATAATCTTTGATGCTTTTCTTTAAACCGTATTGTGGAGTGTTGACGTATCAGTTAAAAACTAAAGAATCTTCTAAAAGATGCGATAAAGGTAAAATAACTTTATCTTAAGATTTATTAAAATAGCTTGATGACCTAAAAGATATAAATTGACTTGGGCAAAAATGAAAAGAAAAATACCATAGACAAAATAGTTGAAGATGAAAATATTAATCTCAGATAAGAGAATGACGTTGCAAGCGTGCGAGAAGTTGCAAACTAATTTTTACTACTAATTTACATAGAAAACAACCTAACATTCTGTCACCATATAGATAGAGATATCTGACAGATTTTCGTTAAAAATAATGCTGTGTCTAGGTACACGCTAACGTGCACGCAAATTTAAAAATTATATACACGCGAAACGTCATCAACGCAAGGACGTCACTTTTTAGCGTGTACGAATTGAATATTTTCTTGGTGCACGTTGGCAGTAATTTTAAGGTTATGCATATTATTTGTTGTGATTTGTTGATTACAGGTTAGTGTACAATTTGATACTTTATTAGTGTGTTTGGTGTTAATAAGATATGCAGTGTGGCCAAATATTTGATTCTTTTAATGAGTTTGTCAAAATTTTATAAAAGTATAAAAGAGACAAGAGACAAAAATTTGTAATTAAGGGTAGCAGAACGATCGAGGCAGCTCAGAAGATGTTAAAGCGGGAATTAAATAAAGATCTTAAATATTACGAAGGTCAATACGTTTGCATTCGTGGCGGTACGATAAGAACTTGTGGAAAAGGCATGCGTAAAAGAAGGTTGGTGTAGGTATATTAGATACCATCTAAATTTATAAAATATTATAATTAATTGAAAGCCTTTAAAACATGGTCAAATATGCACTACTTATATGAATGTTGTAGAACCCACAAGATGAATTGTCCAGCTCAGATTAAGATTCGTGCCACAAAGGCAGGAGATGCTCTCCAAATTAAACAATTATTGAAAAAAACATGAAAATCATGATATGTCAGGAGTAAGTCTCTATCTCCATAAATTTGTTGTATTTTTAAAATTTTAATCGCATTTTTATTATTTATTTTACTTAGGTGTAAAACAGGGAAAAAATCAATAGTGAGATATTAGCAGGTACATAATCCGAAATTAATATACCTAATACTTACATTTTTTTTTAGTTATAAGTGACATATTATTACCACTCAAAATTAAAATAAAAGGAACACCCAAACGTGCCGAACAAACCGTCATAGGATTGAAAAAAAGAAGAAATAAAAAATAAGTTTCTAGATATAACAAGTTTTAAATGACAAATTGTATATTATCTTTTTTACGTGCCTACAAAACACTTACATATACTTACCTCAAACGTTGTCACGTTCATTTTTTGTTCTTATTTTGAAATAAAACTTACTTTTCGATATACACGTTATAAGCGTTTTATTAGCAGTATTTAAAAAAAAAACTAAGCGTGTACCTAACCAATATTCAATATTTGCGTGTATATAATTTTTAGATTTGTGTGTCGCTTCAATTCGTACACGCTAAAAAGTGACGTCCATACGTTGATGACGTTTCACGTGTACATAATTTTTAAATTTGTGTGCACGTTAGCGTGTACCTAGACACAGCGTAAAACGAACAATATTTTAACACTTGCTTCTCTTAATCTTTTTAAGCTTTTGCTGCTTGTCTATAAAAATAAACATACTGTTACAGATAAATGTTGAAAATCATAAATATCCCAGACGAAATGGAAACCTCATTGTTTAACCAAGCGTCACGCGTTTTTTGAGAGATCTCTACAACTATACTATGGCTATCTCTATATATAATATTTTGCCAGAATATTTAAGGAACACGCCCCAAATATCTCGTTTTATAGACAAAAACTTAAATTGTTTTTATAATAATTAAATAATATATACTTCTCTAGTGCGTGGTGTAGGAACTTAAATTATCCGAAAGTTTATTTTTATTTTTTGTAGATTGTCCTGTAAAATTTTTTAAAATTATAACTGTTGTTAATTATATAAATTTAATATATTAAGTTGACGTGTCTTGTGTACCTAGTTATACCTGATGTGAGATAAATAAATATTGAGTATTAAGATAGTGGACGAAGAAGATACCTTTATGATGCTGATAGTTGCAAGGATGGCCATCCGGAAGTACGGACCTGGATTCCATAGATCATAATATATGAGATAAGTTCTTTTATGGGCTATACCTTATTTATTTTTTTGAAGGGAATAAAATAACAACTTTTGCGAAAGGATGGAAACATAACATTCATTCATGTCTCAATTTATAGGTCCAGAGGGTGATTCCAAATTGGTACAATGGTACAAAAACACTGTTTCCCTTCTATAATAGCAAAGCCCTGTATATTTTGGAGAATTTTTTAATTAAAATTGGTAATAGTGACACCTAATTCAATTTAATCGAAATTGGCTTTGATCGATTAAAGTTACCGTTCAGTGTATAATAATTAATGACTAAATTTGTCAAATATTATTGTTGCCGATTGCTTTTGTAGAAATAAAGACACGCGTGCATGTCCTGCCAAAAATTAAATAATAAGCAACGACCGGAGGACATAATTAACTTAAGTGCGTTCCACCAGTAACAAATCTAAGCAATCTAAAAGTGTCCCCGGTATGAAAACTCCTTTCGCGGAAGCTTTACTCATGCGCATTACCTCGATTTTTTGATATTCCCCTAGAATTAACGTTTATCAAGTCAAGAGCTCTTTATTCTTTTTTTACAGTGTTTGGCGTGTGTATTGTGAGATTTGTGAGCGGTTTTCTTTCAGCTCTTTTTTGGATATTGTGGAACATTCATTAAAAACTGGTTTCTAGATTAGACTCTTATAGTTTAGGTTTGTTTAAGTTATAGTGCAGTGCCTTTTAGTGTAAGTTCGTAATGGTGTTTATAAATTACAGTGTAACCATTGTCCCAAAGTTTACATATGACAAATAGACAGAAATCTTGACAAACGTGTCAATAAAGATTATTCTAGTTTTTTAAGAAATAAAACTAATTCAAATGGACAGCCTAAGTGATGACGTCACAAGGGGCGTGTTTTAAAAAATCTTTTCAAACAAAAATAAATTGCATTGAAAATCCCATAAGAGATTTTTGCAAGCATTAGTACACGTTTATAGGCGACAAATAAGCAATTTCTTCAAATTATTTATATTTTTGGTGATATGATTGACCCATTTACAGCCACAGATAGAGGTAAGTGTTTCCTGAAAATATTTAATCGCCATCTGAAAAAGTTTGAGGTTATGTTATTGTTGTTTACATTATTGTTTATTAAGACATAATTGTTAGTTTTTTGTAAAATAAAGCTTGTGGTAGTGTTTATTTATTAATATGAAGTAGACCCAGTCTATAGCCTAAATAATTTATATTATAGATTCAATATTGGCTAAAGTGGTTACGTATTTTGTTACCCGAACAGAAAATTTTCAAGTTTGTTGTATTCCCTGCAAAGATAGAAGAGAGAAATGCCTGGTCATCACCTATAAGTATAATTTATGATAGTAGGTAATTTAAATTACCACAATATTATAACTTTTGTCTTTCATCATAGTGTGAACTTCTCCGATCTGAATCAAATTGCATCCATAGGACATGGTTTGACCCCCAGGCATTTACCCCTTTTTAACATAATAATATTTGCTCTATTAGGTACCTTATAAGTGATGTCCGAGCTTTCCTTTCTTTTATCTTTGCAGGGAATACAACAAACTTAAAAGTTTTCTGTTCGGGTAACAAAATACGTAACCACTTTAGCCGATATTGAATCTATAATATAAATTATTTAGGCTATAGACTGGGTTTACTTCATATTAATAAATAAACACTACCACAAGCTTTATTTTACAATAAACTAACAATTATGTCTTAATAAACAATAATGTAAACAACAATAACATAACCTCAAACTTTTTCAGATAGCGATTAAATATTTTCAGGAAACACTTACCTCTATCTGTAGCTGTAAATGGGTCAATCATATCACCAAAAATACAAATAATTAGAAGAAATTGCTTATTTGTCGCTTATAAACGTGTAGCAATGCTTGTAAAAATGTCTTATGGGATTTTCAATGCAATTTATTTTTGTTTGGAAAGATTTTTTAAAACACGCCCCTTGTGACGTCAGACTTAGGCTGTCCATTATTCCAACCACTCAATAGAAAAAAACGATAGATTTAATATTAATTACGATATTTTACATACCGAAAACAAAAGAATAAAACTGAACCTACTTGAATCCTTGGAAATAAGCAAGCTTAAAAATCAGAATACTCTCCTTAACGGTCAATTAGGTTTAAAGGCATTACCTCTTTTGAATCTTTTTAATTAGTTTGTAAATATTATAAAATTATAGGTTTTTCTTTTTCGTCAGTTAAAACTTGTAGATATACCTGCTCATTTAAAAATTTATACCACTTTTTCGTATTCCTTTGAAGAAGCAACAGTGTTGCAAAACATGTCGAGTTTTTAAATAAAAGCTTTAATTTGTGGAAAGTGTAAAATTAATATATATATATTTGGCTTGGTCTTGTTTAAAGCTACTATCTACGCGAGAAAATAAATTATTAAGTCATGCTTAGTAAAATTAAATGTACAGGCAATTTTATTATTCTTACCTCTATTTGAAGATTTATCTTGTTCAGGATTCTCTGTATTATATACTGTATTGGCTATCTTTCCGGAATATACACAAAATGTCACTTTTATTCCGTACTTGTTACTTAATTTAAAAAAGAATCTCTAAAAAGGTAATATTTTCACTCTTTATCTCACTCGCATTTAATAATTTTAGGAAGTAATTATAAACGTCTAATTTAGATTAATATTATAACGTTACTGTCTATATTTTAGTAATAATTATTTAAACATTTAAACTTGAACTAAGTTTAGGATATAGAGTAGGTATGAATATGACACTTAAACTATTTCACTTAAAGGTAACTTAGTAGTATAAATTGCACGTAAAGTTTTAGTAAAGGGTTGGTTAAATTAAAAACGGACAACGCGTGGTAGGCTTGCGTCAAAAGGGTAGCGTGAATTAGATAGAGATTCGCCGGAAAGGTTAGTTTTTTCTCGCATGCAGAGTTCTTTAGGTGGTCCTTGATATTCTGAAACAAAATAAATAATATATTAAAAAATTATAAAAAAAAACACAATAATATTTTTTGGAAATTTAACTACAATACGATATTCAGTAGCGGCGTTATGGTAGGGCGCGGTTGGGCGACTGCCCAGGGCGTCAGACATATATCGGAGCGCCAAAGGTTCTGAAAAAGGCATAAAACTTAAAACGTATCTTAATGAATGAGGGCTCATTTGCTGATTTCATTAATGACGCTTTAATTACTTTCGCTATTAGAACTGAAAAAACTGATGCTCGGACAGTATCCACGTATAGGCAACCAATATTACGATTACTAGTGACATTATTGGGGTAATATGTTATGTTGGTACACACGAGAAGACAATCGACATGGGTTCCCGAAAAAGAAAAACAATTAAAATTTGTAATCGACAGATATCTCTAAAAATGTATGAGTTTTTTGTGATTTTGTTTAAAAAACAGCAAAAGTAATAAATGCTTGTTTTGGTTAGTACAAAAGTTTTTATGTTATGAAGCAGAAAGAAAATCCACGACAACTGAAGTTCAAGTCTCTCATTTTAGCCCAACAGTTTCAGCTTCATAGTTTCATGGGTTATTTGGTATGAAATACTTTTTCAAATTAATGTCGTTAATAAATCTCTGCAATCAATAGACATGTCTCACTAAATGCACAGAAATGTTGAAAAAATGCTGCGCTTTCATGGAAGAGTATAGAAAGACGGATTTTAAAAGCGCCATGTTAACAGCGGAAGAACTTGAAATTGACCTGTATTCAAGGCCACAAGAAGAATTAAACGCCAAGCTGGTGAAACTGCCCGCGATGAGCCTATAACTTCTCCAGAAAATAAATTTGAAGTTGAATCCCGCAGGAACATCAGCTGAATTAAATGTATATAAAAGCCGATTCTTGCTTCGTTTTCGATATGATTTATTAAATTGAAAGTACCACTTAACACAAAATAAATGGTACCGAAAGTAGCTATTTTCGGGACGATTTTTTTCACTTTCGAAACGATTTCTTTCCTTTCGAGACGACTCTTGTTACTTTCGGGACGATTTGGGTATCTATGTAGGCGGCTTTGACAATAACATGAACTTTGTGTTTTATTATGACAGCGCTTGTCATGTAACATTGGTGTGTGTTTTTTCTCTTTTCAAATCCAAAAAATGGAAATCAGTAGTAAAAGTGAGGCTGAAATGATTCCACATGAGATTATTGAATCTGCTAAAGCGGCTACTTATGAATTATTGGCGGTAAAGTCAAGAGAGAGGTATGAATTGGTCTACAATTTATTAATTATCGTATATGTATTTGTCCATATTGTCACGACTTAGTGCCGTTTTGGTCCTAGAGTAGGAAATAAGACGCTCGTCTAAAAAACAAAGTACCCTTTTATTAAAAATAAGTATTTTACAATAATTTACCCAGTAGCCCAGAGACCGCTTAGCATGTTCCGGGGGACCTTTTTTGGGGGACGTAACTGGGTCCTACTAGGGGATGTTAACTAGGATAGTAGGTTCACAGTAGGGACTCAGGAGAGGGGCTTAGATCGTTCGTTCTATAGCGCTCCTGAGGGGTGTTCTTTTAAAGGAAGGACTCAGGAGAGGGGCTTAGATCGTTCGTTCTATAGCACTCCTGAGGGGTGTTCTTTTAAAGGAAGGGATCAGGAGAGGGGCTTAGATCGTTCGTTCTATAGCACTCCTGAGGGTATGGGAGGTGACCAAGTCGGAAAGACGAAGGTGCCTTACCCATCGTACGCTCCGGTTTTTATACACAGAAAGTGCTGATTATTGTTTAACTGTTCTTGACCGTGAGCGTACAGTGGGTTAGACTCTTGATGGCGCGCAGTGGTAGAGTCATGTGAAAGTTGATTAAACTTATGGGTGCCGCCATTTTGTTGACAATATAAAGTTCATACGTTATTATCCATCGATATCCTTTTTAACATACAAAACGGCTACAGAAAAAATATTGTACGTAACACGATCTAAAAGTGATTTTACGGGACTCGCAGGATTGCTACTCATCCCGTAAAATATCACTTTCGGAACTTGTTACGTAAATTACTATTAAAGGTTTTAGAGTCATCAGAAAATTAAAAGGTTTTGCATTTCGCAAAATTCCAAAATCTTTCAGAAAGTATAATTAAAAAAATGCTCAATGACTGTCAACTTTCACATTTTTTAAACAGTTACTTTGCCAGTAATAAAAATTGATTATTCAATGCCCAAAACCCCATGATTGAAGAGACTTGAAACTAGGACAATATTTTTTAAAATTTATTTCAAACCCTATGAGCCCATGAGAGCATTAAAATTTAAAGATTGTCAAAATAAGGATCACCCTGTTATTATATTTCCAATTACATTTTTTATTTTAAACCATATCATTGAATTGTTGTGGGTTAGTTTCATTTTCACTCGGTACACTTGGGGCTATTTTTAAAACTCAAAGTAAAACATCACTAATAACCTATTAACAATAGCGAGCTTATTGGTGCAACAAAATAAACGCAATGACAATGGAGTTGGATGCACAGCCAATTGCTTAATGACACACATACACTTTTCAGTTTCATTTCCCATATTAAATTTTATGTCTAGACCGGATCCGTCTGGGCCAACGCTAATAAACGGGAGCTGCATTTGGTCATAATTTAAAACATAATGCATGTGCATGTTCTAAGAAAAAAACATTGTTAGTGCAATCAGCTATCGTTGAGAAGCATAACTTTAATAATACTGCAACATACTTTGACCAATTTAAAATACGAGAAGAAATTTAAGTTGTTTTTCTACAACTTGATTGATTGATACCTCCCAACGATTGTTAAAGAATACGACTAGATGAAATCCGTCGTATTATAATAAGGCTGATGGTATGTATGCCAGGTGTATTGTTAAACAATTTCGTTGTCAGTGTCAACTTGCCTGGATGCAGACCTGTTTGGGAAGAACTTAAAGTCAACTGTACTGTTTCAACGCATGACAAAAGTGTATGCTTAAGATATGGAGAGTTGATACTCAACAAATTATGCTTACAGCCGGAATAACTCTTGTTTTTTAAACTTTACAGCTGCTTCAGAAATGTAATTTGATTTTGACCAGGCCTTGGCCAGGAGGTAAGGAAGAACATCTACCAGCTGATATTGAGCATAGTTGTAATCAACATACCTTAGATTAAGCATCAACTTCAGCAGCTACTAACAAAAACATGCGTAATACATGTAACGCATACGTTACAACGGGTAGTCGATACTGGTCAGCAGTAAGACAGGGATTTCTATTGTCTTTCAAAAATTCTCTTGGTGAGACTTAATCTTAAAGAAGACGAAATAATTTAACATATGATTAACCTCATCTGTGCAAAGTCGGAAGCTCAAATGATATCTGCAGTCTGACCACTAGTTGCAAATTTCTTTGGTTTATAGGAAGTAATCAATTTTGTAATTGCTGGCCTTTGATTCAGGAAATTCAGGACATTGATACTCCCGATGAAGGCACCAGGCATGTTATTAAATCAAGAAAACGTATTGCTTGCACCACAGGTAATTTGCAAAAGTTGTTAGTCTCATTTTTTAAAAATTTGCTGTGGATAACTCTTAACAGTTGGTTCCAAACCATCATAATATCTGTCCAAATGGTCCTTAACAATTTGAGCATTATGAGCAGGAGCCCCATCCTGCTGCAGTCACATATTCGTTGTGTACTCAAGGGTTACCTCTTCTAACAGTTCTGCAAGTGTAACTTGAAGAAAATGTAAATAACGTTCTCCAGTTAAAATGCTTTGGTAATAATGAGGTCTAATGAGACGCGTTGATGTCCTCTCTCTCTAATCCAACGAGGATGAATCTGGGACAAAAAGTGAAGTTTAGGGATTCTCATCAACTTGCTGAAAAACTTGGGCTGTATTTTCATCAATTTTCCTCCTCTTTCCCTCTTTTCGGTTTAACAAAGCAGTCAAACTCCCTTAAGTTCCTGCACAGAGCTGCAGTTTTGTCATCAGGAATTATTCTTATATGAGGATATCCATACAGGCTTGCCTTTTGTGTATATAATATAAGAAACCGACCTAAATGACTGCTATTATTAGGGTATTCAAAATATAATAAACAACAATAAACCAGTTCTGTGAAATGATACATAAATTTTAAGTACCGTACTCAGGTAAAAAAAAATGCGGATAAACCAGGGTCCTTTTTGATTTTAGTCTGTTAACGTACACTGTTGAGTTTAGTTTGTTTTTTGAAAATGTTTCGTCCTCGGTGTTCTAGTGAGATTTGAAGTAAATAACAGAGTGCATTTATCAACAGATGCCAAACAGATTATAAAGAATGTGTTTTGACATTAATATCGCGCGGAAATTTGTGCCCTAAAGAAGTTGTAAAGGAAACGGCTTTACTTACAAAAAAATCCTTTTCCACAGCTTGGAAAATTACACAAGGGCCAATTTTGAAACGCAGAAAAAGAAGTGATATTGGAAAATCAAGAACGTTGGACCAAGGGGACGAGGAACTAATACGACGAAAAATTTATAAAATGTATGAAGAGCAAAGTGTACCAACGTTGGACAATTTAATGAAAAGGCTGACAACAGATAAAACAGAAATTAAATGTTCAAGAACGACATTGTGGAAGCGCCTTCAACACATGGGCTTTAAATTCAAAAGGATTAATAAAAAGCAGGTTTTGATGGAGTCCAAGCGTCGTTAGGAATGGCGGTGGGAATATCGGATAAAAGTAAATGAATACAGAACTGAAGGTAGGCCGATCATTTATTTAGATGAAACGTGGTTTGACACCCCGTCAAGTGGGTGGGTCGATTCTAGCAGCAAATGTGTGACACGTGCCCCGTCAAACCGTGGAAAAATAATAACAATCTTACATGCTGGTTCTGAAGATGGGTGGGTGCCGAATGGTCTATCTCTCTCGGCAAAAAATATTACTGAATCATGTGTTGACTATCATGAAGACACGACAGCGGAGTTATTTGAAAATTTGTTTGAAACTAAATTATTGCAGAACATTCCACCAAATAGTGTCATCGTTATGGATAATAACTAACCTAAACAAAGCTCCTTCAAAAGACACTAAAGTCAAAATTCAAGAATATATGTTTGATGATATATATTTTTATGAAAACTATAGAAAGAAAGACTTATTAGAAGTGCTTAGAAGTATGTCTATTCAAAAAGAATATTACTGCGATGAACTTGCGAAAAGCATGGGGCACATAGTATTGCGGCTACCGCCACCACTGTATATTTAACCTTATTGAACAAATATGGCACGAACTTTTAAAGCTGGAATTCGTCGCAACAACACACTTTACTTAATACACTTAATTTTAGTGTATTAACTCTAATTCATGATGAAACTAAAAAAATTTCTGAGGTGAACTGGAAAAACTGCGTACAACATGTAAAGAAAGTAGAAGAAAGTTACATTTGAATTAGGAATGCAACAGAAAGGTTTATTATTACTTTAGATGATTATAGCGATAGTGAAGTAGATTTAGTTGGGTAATTTATTAATTAATATAATAATTTAGCATTATAAGTGTAAGACCATAATTCTATTTTTATATTTTGAATTTAATAGACTTAAATAAGCATCAATTTCATATTTATTTGCTGCTAAATTAAATATTTCAATACTATGTATTTTATAAGACGGTCCTAGCTCAGTCGGCATTGTGTCAATAGTAGTCAATACCCCTATTTAGGTAGAAATAAATAAGAGTGATTGGGTCAGTTTCTTATATTTGTGGATACACTTTACCTGCATTCTCCGTAAATCAGTAATATATATACTTTTGCTTGGTCCGTGTATGTTTGTTTATTTTTGCCTTTAAAACCAAAGAAAAAAACTAAAAGTAGCTGCCATAAAAGCAAGTTTTAACGCTTTATCAAGCAATCCTGACGACGATCCATTTTTAGGAAACATTTGAATCAATTACACAAAATGTAAGTTAAAAATAAAGCTGAAATGTAATATGGCGGGGCACCTATTTTATTTTCTATTCGGAATAAGACGGGCGACATTGTCTTGTCATGAATGGTATTTGCCTTGCTTAAGAAATAGTTTCCATATATTACGGTATTAAATAAATCTCACTTACGATTTTATCAATTTATTGAGGTTATAATTCCGATAAATTTATTACTAACTCGCTTTATCTTATAAATATTATTAAAACAATGTTGATGACCTACAATTTACTGAATGTGTTAGGGAGCCAAAGCAAAACAGATTATGATTTAATTTAACACGTTGTTTTAACGATTTTGTTTTCTTTCTACATTGACCAAATGGGTTCATGCATTTGTATAGCATCCATAGGTACATTGGCGTAGCCATATAGACTTTAACATACAATTTAAGGTATATGGGCGTTAGCCAATATTCTACCCCAAGACAAATACACAGGGCGTGTGTCTGCTTACGGTTTAAAATTCAAATAATTTTTTTCTATTTGGGAATCATAAAGTCTTCATTACCTATGGGTTTCAATTGGGTTGTATAAGCAATCATTTCCAACACGCATTTTCTATTTTCTTCCTGTTGGTAACAACATGACTGTTTTTTGAAATTTCATGGCACACCTACTTTTTGTTTAAAGAAATATTTCGGTAGTGGTAAACTTAAATTCAGACCTATGATCAAACTCACAAGTTAACGCGAGCCGTTAATTTCAAAATTAAAGTGAGTGGGTTAAAATCCAATGCTATTTTCCATTTTGGTATGATGCAACTACAGTTAACGGTCGTGTTAATTCTCGATCTCGTCATCCTAAACAGGAGTGACGCAATCCTTAAAGTGAGTACTTTAGCATATTTGAGCCAATCAGGGACGAGTTCGGTTATCAATCGCGGAAATTTTGAAGATTGTTTGGAAATGTCAAGTTGTCAAGCGGTCAATGAACTTTTGCGAGCGGGTGACGGCCACAGCTGGGTTTTATTCACATTTGTTGATTTTGGGCGATTTTTGCTTCAAAAATTAGTAATCGAATAGTTTTTGGTGAAAAATGCAACGTTTGTTAGATGTATTAGCTCGTTTTTTATAAAGAAATGGAAATATATTAATAACGGTTAGTTAAAAACACAATTGTAAGTACATTGTTGGTATAGATTTTTACAAAGGATTTTACTTTCAGATTATTTTACTTTAAAAATCTTGAAATTACTGAACAAAGTTGATTTGATTTGATTTACAACTCCCTTATAGTGACTTTTATACCTTTTAGATCATAACAAAACATGAGAGGAGAGAATTTCGAGGAGATTTCCTTCTATTTACCTAAATCCGTACCAGCTACTGAATTACACGTAGAAGTGAATAAAATATAAGAATTATACCATTTTTTAATATTTATTGAAGCCTTCAAATAGTTTCCTATAATTTACAAGCTGAAAAATACATGGTGTTAAAGTTAAATTCAGCTTTGGCAACAATTTATACCTAATAGAGGTAAGTTTTTAAACTAGGTAGCTAGATACTAGATAATTATTAAAACCTGGATCAACCAAGTATTGTTTCGTACAAATTACACAACTTGTGTTGTATTTATAGATCTTTTAGTAGGTACCTAATGTTTATAAAAAATTGAACCACTAGGGTCACAATTCAAAAGCCCAGGTAGGAATACAAAAGTGAGAGTAAGGGCTTTGTCCCTTGGTATTCGTTGGGCTTTGATCCATTTTTCTAAAATATTTACAACAGTTTTAAAGTTAGAAATAGACTAGAGAGTAGATATTTTTGTTGTTTACTTACCTAAGTGCTTGTAAAAATATCTCATAAGGTAAGGATTCAGGTTAGTTATCCTATCTATCCTATGCAGAGCATTCCTTTGTTTATTTTTAATAAAAATATCAACATTCTATCTTATTAAACCTTTTTTTTACCATTTTATTAATAATTTGATTAGATCGAGATGATGTCTACTAGTATTAAAAAAACATTCAGTCCTATTTTTATACCTACCAGTATCCTAACAAAGAACATATGCACCTGTAAAATTCAGAAACTAAAATATTACTATCGAGGAATGGTAGCCTAGAGCAAAGTTAATACTAGAAATATTTAAATAAGTTCGAATGTTATTTTACTATTTTTTGTTTGTAGGCAAATGAGGCAGAAGCAGCTGGATGCAATACGAAGAACTAGTATAGAATGGGCAGGATTAGAAATTGAGATGAAGAAGAAAAGAATGCCAGTAAAGTCACGACAGGAACAGGGTACAGCCCCATATTTATAATAAAAATATTAAATTATAGAAATTACTTTTAGATAACTTTAGGTATACTAAAATTCTAAAAGAATCGCTTAACATAACAGCATTGTTTAAAAACATGACTCTTTTTATATTTCCTGTATGAAGGTATCTCTGAGACTTCCTTAAAATTTTATCGCAAAAACAGTAGGTATAGTATCTTTCGGTTTAGAAACAAGTTAGTTGAGGTTACATTTTTATGGCATGTATCACATTCTAGTTACTTTTATTTTAGGTGGAGATATACAGGGTGACGCGGATCTAAATGAACATACTTCAACACAAGACAAAGAATACCTTGGGGGTTCTTAATCACCCATCTTTGATAGTTCAATTGTCGATAGTTAATAAGATACAGGGTCTTTTATGAACTTCAGCAATTTTTTGTTCTTGTCATATTTTTTAATGCACTCCGTATAAAATTTTCATATTGGGTCAACATCTGTAACCTATCTGTCGCTTAAAATTGCAGTATCAGAAAATTTTAAATTCCAGGCCCGTATTAAAAAAAGTTGACATTTTCAATTTTTACATTTTTAACACCCGGTAGATCAATTTTTTCAAAATATTATTTTTTTATTGGAAAGAGCATAAAGAATTGACCCTAACGGCATAATTTTCAAAGTTCCCGCACCCATCACTTGATTAGAATAAATGGTTGTTTTGTAAAAAATTTCAAAATGGTGCATATTTGGAAATTAGAAATTAAGAAAATAACAATAAAAAAGCAAAAACTGCTTCCGAAGTAAAAAAATAAATGTACTAAACGTTTAATAGTTTCAACGAGACTAAATTTTAGGGAACAACACAACAACAAATAACAAAGTAATAATAATAATAACAAAACTGCAAGATAATGATTGCTTTTTAGACATCGACAAAAAATCGTAAATTACGGTTTTTGTAACGGTAATGGAAGAGCTGCTGTTCGGGAATATCGTAGGCGATTTCCGGGTAGAAGATGTCCATATCACAAAACATTTGCAAATGTATTTTTATTTGCTGGAGAACATGGACATTTTCCCACCGACAATAATATTGATCAACCAATACGACATCCAGTTCAGGAGGAAGAAGATATCTTAAATCTTGTTGAAGATAATCCCAAAACATCTATTCGAAAAATTGCGACACGTCTAGGAATCCCGCAAAAAAGAGTTAATGTAGCACTGCAAAAGGAAGGCTTGCATCCGTTTCATGTTCAAGAAGTTCAAAGATTGGAACCTGGCGATTATGCAAACCGGTTACTCTTTTGCCAGTGGCTCAGTAGACACCAAAGGAGTCTTTATCGAATCCTCTGGACCGATGAAGCACAATTTACCAGAGATGGTGTAAATAATTCAAGGAATTCCCATGTATGGTCGTTAGAAAATCCACATGCCATTAGACAATCGCATTCGCAGCACAAATTTTCCATAAACGTTTGGGCAGGTATAATAAATAATAAATTAATTGGGCCGCACTTTTTTGCTGAAAGATTAGATGGAAATCAATATTTAAATTTTTTACAAAACATTTTGCCAGGACTTATGCAGAATGAAAATGCTAACGTGAGAGGGCTCTTTTTTCAACATGATGGGGCCCCACCACATTTTGCAAGGGTTGTATCTGAATTTTTAAATATTACGTTTCCTAACAGATGGATAGGCCGTGGAGGGCCCCATTTATGGCCAGCCAGGTCGCCGGACTTTAATCCTTTGGATTTTTTTTTCTGGGGGAATATGAAAAATTTGGTTTATTCAGAAGAAATCAACACGCGGGAGCAGCTTTTGCAACGAATTATTAATGCTTTTCAGGAAATAAAAAATAACCCAGACGCAATTAGAAAAGCAGTGTCAAATTTAAACATCAGAAGACGAAGATGTGAACAAGCCAATGGAGGGCATTTTGAACAGCTTCTTAAATAACAGTGTTATGCTAAAGTGCTCTTAAAATTAATTCTTGCTAAAACTTTTTCTATGTATTAGATTTTAAGCAGTCGATTTTAACTTGCAGTTTTGTTATTATTATTATTACTTTGTTATTTGTTGTTGTGTTGTTCCCTAAAATTTAGTCTCGTTAAAACTATTAAACGTTTAGTACATTTATTTTTTTACTTCGGAAGCAGTTTTTGCTTTTTTATTGTTATTTTCTTAATTTCTAATTTCCAAATATGCACCATTTTGAAATTTTTTACAAAACAACCATTTATTCTAATCAAGTGATGGGTGCGGGAACTTTGAAAATTATGCCGTTAGGGTCAATTATTTATGCTCTTTCCAATAAAAAAATAATATTTTGAAAAAATTGATCTACAGGGTGTTAAAAATGTAAAAATTGAAAATGTCAACTTTTTTTAATACGGGCCTGGAATTTAAAATTTTCTGATACTGCAATTTTAAGCGACAGATAGGTTACAGATGTTGACCCAATATGAAAATTTTATACGGAGTGCATTAAAAAATATGACAACAACAAAAAATTGCTGAACTTCATAAAAGACCCTGTATCTTATTAACTATCGACAATTGAACTATAAAAGATGGGTGATTAAGAACCCCCAAGGTATTCTTTGTCTTGTGTTGAAGTATGTTCATTTAGATCCGCGTCACCCATGTTGATTTAGGACCGGATTTAATATATTTTTTTTTATATTAATTAAAATGCGACGAGGTCAGTAACGAACAAGGTCAACTCTAAATTATTAAAGACATGTTAAGGGGTTTTAAAATATTAATTGGTTAAATTACCACGTTTTTCCGGAGGTACAGGGAACAGTATACTTATGATTTCCTGATCGAAAATTTTCTAGTTTTCACACTAATTTTAATATTACATAAAGAAGCTGTCTCAAAACATCACCAAAAGGATTAAACAATCAAGGTTACAGTTTTATAATAATTATCAAATAATAAATAAAATACTCCCTAATACGATTTTGTTTTGAACAAGTTTCTTTTGAGTTTTGGGTTACTTTTTTTAGTAAGCAGAAAGTGACACATATAAAATTCTAACGTTAACTAACTTCTTTTTAAACTGAAAAATATTATAGCTTTGTCGTGAAACCAAAATACAAAAAAAATTTAGCAAGTTCTTGATACGATATTATTTTAGTCTTGACAATCGTGTTGAATATTATTAGCAGTACCTACCTACCAGATTTTGTAAAAATTGTAAATGTGATTTTGCTCGCTAATAAATAAATAAGTAACAACGAAAATAGTTTATATAATGGTTTTACTAAATTAATATCTAAAATTACAGGAGTAACTTAATTGTTAAACCAAATTTACATTTTATAACGTAAAATTACAACTGGAAGCAGCAAACTAGTGTCATGTCTCATGGCTTTGTGTTTCATGTGGTGGGGTTTTCTCTATCTACTGCAACTAGATATTCCAAAAACCTAAAATTGTTAACAGCTTTTTACAAATTAATTTTTTACCTAGCTACAGGGCATCCTGGAATGTCACTCCTGAAGTTTCCCATTTGACAAACCTACTTTTATGATTGCTCAAAAAAGGTTTGTTGAATGAGAATTTTGGAATGAAATTCAAAAATAAATCAAGTTTATTTTAACATATTTTTAAATTGTATAGTAATTATCCCCATGGCAGAAAGCAAAAACTAAAATGTCTACACATTACTAACGTCGAATAAGATACTATGTAGTTTATAGTAGATGAAAGCGAGACCTTTTATGTAGGGTTGTAACAGGCACTTTAATATGTACTGAGATAGAAAAGTGGGAATTTTTAGCTGTATAAATGCCTATCTGCAGTTTTTTCTCCAGCCTAGTCCTAGAGTTATTCAAACTACTATCCTCTGCAGACCAAAAACTTGCCCTGACTGGCTTGCACAGCCTCATGTCAGGACTGCATAGGACATCACTGAGTGGAAGATGGCAAATATATACCATCCTCATTGTAACCTCTGACACACAATTTTTGGCCATGGCTTTTATATATAAGTTATTAAATGGTCTTCTCCCATCTTACCTTGGTGGATTTATTGCCCATAACAGTGATGTACATAATTACCCTACTCGAAATAGAAATGATTTTTATATCAAGAGGACTAATTCCAGGAGAGCTATGAATTCTTTATTTTTCAAAGGTCTTAAAGAGTACAATGATCTACCGAGATATGTCAAGGAGTGTTCATCGATTAATAGTTTTAAAAGAGAGCTTAGGACATTTTTTAGAAGTTAAGATAGGCTTTTCCGATATGATGATGTTTTGTAGCCTGAAATATAGATTTTATTTGAGTTTCTAGTGTTATATCTGAAGTATATTAAAACTTGTAGGAGTGTTTTTTAACAAACATCAGTGCACTAAGAATCAGAATACCTGGAAGTGTGAGAATCTAATGCTGCCGAAAGGTTTCTTTGCATGACTCAAGTGGGCTTAAGGAGTAGATTTTACGAATAATTTTTTTTTGAAGAATAAATAATCTTTGAAGTTCTGAGTAGTTTGTCCTCAGTAAAGCACAAAAAGAGTTAAGTGGCTGTGGGCCAAAAAATAATATATATTTAACAATTGTTTGGGGTTCATAAAGGTTTTTAAGTTGACAAAGGCATAATAAGCAGTTTAGTTTTGCAGCAACATTGTCTACATGGGCTGTTTACTTTAATTGTGAGTCTAGGTGAAGACCCAGAAACTTGCATTGTTCTACTCTTGTAATAAAATTATTATTCAATTTTAAGTATAAATCAGGAACCTGCTGCTTTTTATAGAATGCCATGTAATGGGTTTTATTTGTGTTAACAACTAGATGATTTGTTTGGCACCAAACAGAAAATCTAAGCAGAATTGTATAAGTTATTTCAAGTAGTTGATTAAGTGTAGAAGCAGGTATGACTACTGTTGCATCATTTTTTCAAATCGTTTATAAATAATGCAAAAAGCAAGGGAGAGATTACGCCTCTTTAGGGAACGCCCTATCTGATATTTAGTTTCTCCGAATAGGAGCCCTAAAGTTTTACTCTTATTTGGCGATTAGAGAAAAATGATTCCAGCCAGTCAGAAATATTACCACGTATTCCCATAGCATGCAACTTTCTGAGCAAGATGGCAGTGTCGACGCAGTCAAACGCTGGGCTAAGATATGGAGTGATATTTTGGGGTAGTTCAACGGAAATACACAGAATTATAGTCATGCAAAAAAGGTGCATCCGAAATATTTTTAGGATGAAACAGCAGGAAAGTTGTAGATCTGTTTTTGTAGAAAAAAATATTCTGACGGTAATAGGAATGTACATTTTGGACTCTGTAATATTTGTATTTGATAATAGGGATCTTTTCCTCGATTTTAATGTGAAACATGATTATGACACTCGCCATAAAAGTAATTTAGTACCAGAAAATTATAACTATACTTACATACCTCCAAAAAAATGTAAAATACTGCATCATAAAAATTTTTAATTGTTTCTCAGACGAAATTAGAAACCTTCCAAAGAATAAACTAAAATATACCTTAACAAAATATCTAGTCAGTAACGCCTTCTACAACCTTAATGAATTCTTTGATGATCCTGATAAAGGAATAATTCAGTGTTAAATTTTAAATGTTTGTTACAATTTTAAGCATGTGTAATTTTATCAAAATTGTCATTGTCTAAATGTAATGTAATTACAAATTTAAAATGGTTATTTACAAAAATCTCTCCAGACATTGTTCAACAGCCCCTATTGGTTTTTTTTTTATTATGTTTATAGTAAATGTAAGCATCTTATTATTGAACAAATAAATACTATTGTATTGTATTGTATTAAATCCAAAAACAGAGCTATAGTATAGTAATTAGAATCTATTGTTTTATAAATATATTCCAAGAGATCGTAAGCAGCTGTGCTAGTAGAGAAGTTTGAGCAATACTAATAAAAAATCAGGTAGGTACTATATTTTAAGACGGGACCTACCTTCACATTATTAGATAATGATCCTTTTATTAGTGAATAAAATTGAATCGAGTTTAATCACATTGGAATCTTCGTGAGTCCTGATATGTGCTGGTAATTTTAGGTTGGTCATATCCTATAACATCACATTATATCACTGAGAAAAAGGCTAAAATAAAAAAAAACTAAAATTATACAATACATACTTTGCTTTCACTGCGAATAATCTCTTGAGTTATCTGTCTAGTTGAAAAGCATCTCATACCATAATCTCTTTTTTTCTAAGTGAGTTTTCTGACACAAGTTGTTCTCAATTTCTGTTAAGCAGATAAATTATTGAGTACCTACTTTAATTTTCATGCAGCAACCACATTCTTCTGATGTTAATACATAAGTGTAAGCCGGACTACAAATACAAATACTAATAATCTTTATTCCCACTAGGAGCCCTAAAGTAATTAAAAGTATATTTAATATGAAGTACCTAGTAGGTAAATACAAATAATTGTTTAGTAACTAACCTCTTTACGTATCAAATATTTTCTTTTACCATTTTCTTGGTGAAAACTTGTCACAGTTACCAATTGAAATAAACTTTGTCTTGTGTCTGTGTTCTTTACTGGTTAATACTTTGATTCCAATCCATATTCTAAAAAAAACAGCTGTAATAATGTAAATATGTAAACAAGCATTCAATTGAAATATATAAATAGGTACTTACGACATAAAATAATGTATCTCGAACGCACACTATAAAACTTTCTCTCTAAAATCTAAAATCTATACTATTTTTAGGTTAAGAATTCTGACACTTAAATCTGACAATCACATCCGATAACTTTAGCAGCTCAGCTGTTTCTTCACCACAGTGAAAAATCAACAAGTAGGCTGTTTTCGGTTGTTGTCATGGAAACACTCACGTTAAAAGTTAAAGTGAGCATTTGATCATAGGGCTGATTATCTGTTTTATACATATGGATGGGACTATCTTTAAAAGTGAGACATATTTATAAAAAATTTCAATTACAAGAAATTAAATAAATTATTTAAATTGAAATGTTATTATACTGGTTGTATAATACAGAATATATGTAGGTATATCTTTCCTAGGATCACTCTTACGCTGCTTTACATACATCCACAAACAACATAACCTAGAAAATATGCGACTGTGATTTACGTATATTTATTTATTTCAAGCACAAAACACTGCAATATTAGACTATTAAAATAATAGTGAGACAAAAGTTAAATAGTGCTTACTTAGTTTATTTAGTTACAATTATAAATACTGTGGTATTTTCCTCAATTTTATTTCTCTAAAGAAACAGACTTGGAAAGAGATGAGTGATTATTGTAAATATTTACCGTTACTGTTGAATGTTCGGTGGCCTTAATAGTTATTGGAATATTCTGGGTAGACACAATATTTTGTGTGAGACCTTGCTCATTTATAATTAATCTAGTCGTTGTACTTGACGTTACAGATGCTGTAGCTGTGGTATTTTAGGATGTACGTGATAAGCAAGGTGGAGATACACCGTGTGAAGATTGTGTGGACAAAATATTTGCAACTTCAACCTTGCCTTTCATCGAAGTTTCAATGTAACCTTCGGCCACTGCTGAAGACTTCCAGCCGCCATGCTTCTTAATAGTGTTCGAGTCACCCCCACTATTTGCTAAGTGTCTAACACTGGACCGTCTAAAATAATGGCCTGTAAATAACTTCGGATTTGGTTATTTTAGGTAAGAAGCAATAACAGAAGGAGCTTTGCCAATTGTGTTAAGACCAATAGGAGTGTTAATGCAGTGTCCATTTCTATAAGTCAAGAAAAATCTCCGACTTGTCACGTAATTTGGTCTGAGACTAAAATACTGTGTTACGATTTGTACCTAGTCACTATTTGTAATTATAAACTGCCTGGTTATGTATTCTTTAGTTTTGGGCACACGTACAATGATTATATCGTCTCTAAATTCAATATCATCTACTGACATATTTGTATTTTCTTCTCTGCGACAGGCACCATTATTGCCCATTATAAAATTTATATTCAAGATCAACTACATTTATTATCGGTAAGTTTTTTTGTCGATACCTATTGTATTTTTGTTTGAGATAAACGTATATCGTTGCTAATGCTAAGAAAGTTATTTTTAAGCAAAAATTTTACGAATCATTCCAATCTTGTTTACTACATTCTTATTTAATGTAATACTTACTTTGATTGCTAGATATATTTTATCATCAGCTTGTCCAATGAAACGATTAATTTGCTCAATCTCTAAAATTTTTGATTTTTGTGGCGTAACCCTCCGAAAGCCTTTTTAAATATGCATGTGATTTTTTATATTTCGATATATCAATATTTCTATTTATATTTAAACAACTTCTTAACATTGCGTATTTGGACCATATCGATAAGGCCTTTTTAATTTTACTTTCTTTGTTAAAAAACGCTATTAGGACGTTTTCTGAAATATCTTTTAAAGTATTTTGCTCACACCATAACTCAAAATCTACATATTCTTTTTGATATACAATGCGGGATTTCTTTGGTAAGAGATTATTTAAATCATTTTCCGCGATTTCTCGTAGTTCTGGTGGGATATGTCTTCCGTCTTGGCTCATTTTTATTCGTTTTTACTACTAAATTATTAAATAATATTTAATGATCCAATACAGCAGGAAATGACAATTTATTAAAAATATGTATTACTTTTCAAATAATGGCGGCTGGGGTGCCCAATGGCTTTTTCTGTAACATAGTGTTGACCTCAAAAAAAAATAAAAATTTAGACTGGAAATTATTAACTACATTTTTTTTTAATTCCCTTAAAAATTACCCAAACAGAAAAAGTATTATAAAATATATATTTTACTGATATTAATTACAAACAATAATAAATATTAATTAGGGTTACCATTACTTGTCGACTAAATAATCAAATCCCGATATTAATCAAATTTTAACCTACCTCTCTTATCGATCTAGCTATATTATTCATTTAATCCATTATTGACCCCATAAGTTCCTACACAAATTGCTTTTTACGATATATCAGGCAAAAAATTATTATCCATACTATTAGATAAAAGCGTAATTAAATACGATAAGAAAGGTTTTCTTGTGGTAAACCCGTTTCGTTCCCATACAGGATGTCCAAATATGTATCAAAATAATATGATATTAGACACAAAACTACTTTAAGCAATGAGCTAATCAAATAACACTTATTATTGAATTTAGGGAATTTTGGTGGTCATTGTAGGGAAAAAGGTCCAGACCAAAGCAAGCAGGGACGCACTCGTTGCTGATAGAATAAAAGGTGGCGCTGCTTTAAGATAATAATATATTATATAAAAGCGTGGAGAAACATATTTTTCATCTACCTGTATGCAACAAAAGTGTCGTACTGATTTTTTATGTTAGAAAAAAACGCAAAAACATATTTTAGACGTAATTTAATAATAAGTAATAATAATAAAATAATAATATAACAGTATATAAGATACAATGAAAATTATACCTACAAAATAGTACCGTGTCAGAATAGTAGATTCTGTAACGAGGTAGGAATGAAAATTCAATCCGAGTGGAAGATTCCGAACGCGAGCGTAGCGAGCGTGAGGAACCACGAGTATCGAATTTTCATTCTAACCGAGTAGCAGACTATATTTTCTCCACGACCAAAAAGTAGGAATAAAAACAAATAAAATCTGTGCAAAGCAATTAAGTTATTTATTCGCAATATTCGTAATTTCAGGTGGAGTATTATCCAGTTCCATATCTGATTCATCCGATTTTTCACTCATTTTTTGACTTGCACTAAAATTTGTCTGAAAATAATTATTATTTTTTTTTTTTTTATTTTACTTTTTTACGGTTCGTCGGCGTATCTGAGGCCATCTAGAACCGGTCATCGACCGTACGGTTTTTAATCGTGCGGTCTACCGACTGGGGAGTGTGGAACGGCACCTTTATCCTACGAGATATCCGATCTCATCCGGCCTGTCCGGCGTGAATAGGATGGTTTTGATGTCGATTCATTTTACACTCTTCCCTAAGACAAGAGCACGCGGTGTTTCCCAAGCGGTCACCCATCCAAGTACTAGCCGCGCTCGACACCGCTTAACTTCGGTGATCTGACGGGAACCGGTGCTTTAGGTGTCGCTAGGCCCTTACAACGCGGCCATTTTTATCTGACACTGACAGTTTCGAAATTCATGGCAACCTATGTCGTTTAGATCAATTACAGAATATTCATTCCGTATCTTGTTATGGAATGAAAATACACGCAAAACGCATAAGAAGCAAGTGTTTCAGAATAAATATTCCAACTCAAGAGCGAGAATTTTTACATTCTATTATCAAAAATGATTTTGGAATTATTGCATTCAGTAATGGTCGTGGAGAAAAATAATTATTACATTTTAACCCAAGTGAGTTTCACTGTCACTGTCGTCATCCAAGTTAACAATAATTCTTTCTTTGGGCAACAGATCTATATTTACGTATGATTTTTCTACTTTTTGAACATGCGCTACACAATTTTCCCAGCTTTGGTTTGGAATATTTTGCATCTCTGACTGTACTAAAGCTGTCACAGAAGAATTTAAGGTTGGCGAAACATTATTCCTCCTTACCGATGCTTTCAGCTCGTGCCATATATGTTCAATTGGGTTGAACGTGCAATGATAAGGAGGTCTTGACACGGTATGACCCATCTGCCGGCAAAGAGTTACAATAATATTGCTTTTTTATTGAAAATGATTTTAAAATTTCGAGCAACTGCTTTTTGTGTAATTTTCCTCAAAATACATATTATTTACCATCATGTAGTCCTGGATGGTAACTTTTGTGTCATTGGATCACGGAACTTTATTTAACCTACGACTGTAGTAGCTCGCATTATCCATCACTATCACACTATTTGGTGGTATATTTGGTAATAAATTGTTTTTAAACCAGTCTTCAAATAGTTCCGCCGTAGTATCATCGTGATAATCGACAAGGGAGTCCTTCATATTTTTGGCTGATAAGGTCAAAGCGGTATTTTACCCTAATTATTTCAAGAGGATTACTGAAAAAAATATAATAATATAATAGTCTTTAAATAGATCCGTGCCTGGAGTCCCCAGATCAGGTGGCCGAATTTTACACCCCACACAATAGGTTATTATGACGATAAGGGATTAGCATTTATAATGAGTTTGTAAGATAGATAGACGAACTTTACTGTAGGTGACTCGGATCGCAAGATGTCACCTTTTTCCATATTTTTAACACTATTTTCCACAGAAGCAAACAACTGCATTAAAAAATTATCCTCGAAATATCAGATTAATAATGACAAACCGATGCACATGTTTTGAAGTTTTCATGGCATATAATTTAATAATTTTCATAAAACCGCGCTTCCACAAATTCTGAATTTAATACCAATCACCAAGTCTAGGAAGCGGCAGAATAAAAATATTGTAAGTACAAGTAAATGTTTTTTATGCCTATAATAAACCTTGCCGCTACAATTGCAGTTAACTCAAAATGCGGCGTTGTCATACATGCAATATAATAGAATAGCGCGGCGATTCCGATACTCGGATTCTGACCGCGGAGAAATTAAATGTGGCAACACACAGTCGGAATTTACAAGTTGAGAGATTTGAAAATAAGGAGTTTCACCCTGTTTGATTAATTTGTGTTTTTATTATCAATTTATCGACAGATTTTGTGAGTTTTCTTCAGTTTTCGTAGTATATGGGTCGTTCACATAGTAATTGTTTAGTGTAAATATATAATTAATAAACTTTATTTAGTGTTGTTAACTGCTTTTAATCGACTCCGCCTACAACTAACCACATTGGTTGCTGCAGAAATATGTGTCACTTTAACGAAACTTTCCTCGCGCACTTCAACACTTTCAATGCATCAATTTACAAATTAATTTGTTAAAATGACAGTACGTCATCTCTACCTACTCTGAAGTGGACAGACGAAGGTAAAGTAGGTGCACTAAAAGTACAAATTTCAGTTTCGTAGAAATAGATTTTAAAGATATTATCCTAAACCTGAACTTGACTCCCTGTCTTTAGCTGTTCCAAGTTTTAGGTATACTGCTTCAGTAGAACGGGTTTTATTAGCATAACGAGTTCATAGTTTATTACGTTGAATCCTAAAAAAAACTGTATACTGTACATACAAACCTACAACATGATTGTTTCTGTTAAAGATATGGGATATGAGGCTTCAAATATATAGGATTTGTTCCATTCGATGTTCAAACGTATATTTTCGTTGTTTCTACATTTCCTTATTTGAAGGTACTCTGTTATATGTTTTGGACGCTGGTGCAATTGGGTCATTTATTCCTATATTAGTCTTACTAGCGATTTGATAAATATTATTTTGTGCTCTAGTTTCATGCCCATGAACATCGTTAGACACTATTATATTTACATTACATCTTTGAGTTCAGGTTAGTTTATTATTAAGATTTAATCTACTGAAATTCCAAAATCCTATTTGACTGTGGAACGTTCAGTTCTCTATAGGATATGTTGCTGCTAGTAAGTCTATTATAACAAAATAGAATTTAGCTCAAATTATACGTTTAAGAAATGCTTTGGGAGCGGATTTACCCACACACTTTGTGTTAATAACAAAGAAGTAAACAAAAAGTGATTAAAGATGTTCCATTGGATTATCGGCTTAAATATCCATAACAATATAATTTTTTTATAGAATTTATAGAATAGTTTATCTTGAAAGGCCTTCATCAAGAAAGTGGCGAAAAAGAAAATAGTCGAGGAGCCCAGACAAGAGGACGAAAAAAATAATCCTAGATGATGCCATAAAATACGCCCTTCATCGCAAAATTCATGTATTTTTTTCTAAATGAAATATCCACTATAAAAAAAATTATGGCTGAAATTAAGAAGAACACATCTTTACCTAAAATATCATTAAGAGTTTTCAAACGAACTGTAAAAGAAATTAAATATAGGTATTTTAAACGAAATCTAAAAAGCCTACTAATTGAAAAAAATTAAATTATCGTATGGCGGCGATAGTATTTCGAAAAAATATGGGAAAAAGGGAAAATTTGTATAACACCGACAAAACATGGCTCAATGAATGGCACACAGTTGAGAAGATATAGCAAGATCTAAATATTAAAAGTTCAACGCAGGCATTTATGGATGGATTTTTGCAAGGACTAAGAAATCCTAGTGGCAAAGGTCGTCCTCTTATAGGATTAGGTTTTAAGGTTAATGAAATAAATTTAATTGATCAAAAATTATATGACATTCCGACGAAATTTCATCATTTATTATTTTTTGAAATGCACATGCCACTGAAGTCGCACAACCCGAAGCTCTCTATGTGGTAGTGATGAGTCACTAGCATACATTTTGGACTTGGAGTATAAGATAAGTGTTTGTAAAGTATATTGATATCTAAATAATATCTGTGTTACTATTTATTAGCTGTACAAAAAAATCTTAGACATATTAAAATTACATGAATGTCCATCAAACGGTTACAAGTAAGATATAGTTCTTACAAAACAATTTCCGATGCACGTCATCAATCAGCTGATAATTGTTAATGCGTAAGCAAACATGAGGAAATTAAATTTGGACAAAAAATATTAAAATTGTATGTGAAATTGATTGTACTAAAAATTTAAAGTATTCTTCTACAATACGAACCCAGTTATAGTAAATACCTTGTTTATATAAGCTTGTAAAAACTAATATAATTTGAATTTTATTGACTGACAGTTAGCAACGGAACTGTCAATAACTCTCGTTTGTTGGCCTGTTTTGACGTTTCGTTTACGTTTCGTGAAAAACTAACCTTTATTGTTCTGTGGTTTCGTGTTCTTGTGCGTCTATTTTTTAACAGAAACTCCAGATCTGTTCATAAATAGCATTAAAAAACTGTCCTTTTAAGAACAACAAAAGTGCACATACATATCTCTGTCGATTACGTTGTTTACTATTTCTGAAAAATGCCGAGGAATTTAAATAGCCGGTACAAAGAGTTAATAGCTTCTTTAAGCTATTTTCAGGAAGAACTTAACAAGGATGGTCCATTGTTACCCTTGACAGCAGTTAGAGAAGTAACCTTAAAGAGTATGTTAAGGTCCACATATTTTATTTCTACTTTACTAATTTTTAGAGTGTAGCAGCTGTCCTAAATTTAGATATTTCCACTGTAAGCGCAATTTCAATAACAGCTAAGGAAAATAAATTATTAGAATCACCTTAAAACAAACGTTCTGATTCAAAGAGGGTTGTAAATGTGTGAAGATTGGATATAAGTTCTATCCGTGACACAATTTATGGAATGTACGAAACAAGTAAGTTGTATTATTTAAAAATTATAATATTTTACATGGGTTATTCATAAGCTGTAACTTTTTGTAACTGTTTGATGGTTGGCTTAACTCTTTAAGAAGCCTCTTCAAGAAAATAGGCTTCGGATGGTAAAAAGATGAACTGAGGCGAGGGCTTATGGAGCTTTCCCATGTAGGTTTCAAACGACTGGTATTTTTGAAAGAATATATAAAATGAAAAGCAGCATCCTTGTACCAATTCGTTTTCTTGGATGAAACATGGATTTTTCAGAATGGCACCACTGATCGATCTTGGCAAGATGAAAATAAATGAAGTGAATATCTACTAAAGTTGATGGTAAAATGTATTATGCAGTAAACTAATATATAAACTATGGGAAATGTACCTAGGTAAAACGTATTTTCTATGTACATAATACTTCATGCTGGTAGTGAAGGTGTGTTTCTGCGCAAAGACATTTTTTTCTTCTAAAACTAAGCTTCTTAGTGACTACCATGGAGAAATGATTCAGCAAAATTTTGTACCATTTGATTTTTACAGTTCGAAAACCAATTATTGAGACAATTTTACAAAGCCATCTGTGGTTGTAGTAGACAACGCCCTATACCATAGCATGCTGTAACCACAAATACCTAGCACGTCATGGAATAAAGGTGCAATTCAAGAATGGTTAACTACTAATAAAATTGAATTTGATTATACAATGTTTTTACAAATCCTTAATGGGTTGGTACAAGAGATTTTGTATGCCCTTTTTTTTTAAATATTTAACCTAAATTCTTTTCAGACATAAGCCAGCAAAAAAATATTTAGTGGATGACCTGGCTGAGCAATATGGACATAAAGTTTTACGGCTTCCTCCATACCACTGTATGTTTAATCCGATGTTCATTGGGGCGATTAACAAAAATTATTATAACAGACGTATTGGTCGAGATGGCAGTACAGAGACTGACTGTATGAATATGTGGAAAGAATATTTACGTACTGCTACTCCTGATGTTTGGAAAAATTCAATTCGGCACACAGAAAGCGGGATATTAAAATGGTATGAAAAAGAACATGTATTAGATAGACCGCACATTCAATCCATTATAATTGAAGTAAATGAAACGAGTGATTCAAGTGATTTGGAGGATGATTGATCACTCTGAAAGATTTTAAAAGTAAAATTAATAAATTTGTGCTTATTTTTGTAAATTTATCTTGTTTTTATGAAAAAAAAAACCCAGTGTAATTCCCTCACTCGGTTATTTTGGTTACAAGCTGGCAAAGCACAGAGTATATAGATATACAAAAAATAGTTTTCTAAATTAATTATTATCACGTGTGACTACAAACTTCAACTCATTTTTAAATATGAGCATAATTATCCATTGAGTTACTCTGGAGTAAGGAGTTGCCTGGAATAGTTGAACATTGGCATTTAACCATCAAATAAACGTTAGCTACATCAATGTCTTAAATGTCAATAAAATCTTAATTCTAGAAATAATTTTCTGGTTCGACTGCTCTCCCCCGGTATAAATCGATCCCTTAAATGTTTGTATCGTTTGGTAGTTGGGGTCATGAATTGTTTTTAGTGCGAGAAAGGGCGATCGATGGTGAAACATAAAGTGGAACGGCCTATCGAGGTCATACGGGTACCCCGCAATGTTGGAATTATTTGGGTTGTGAACGCCATATAATTGCGTAATTCTCTAGTAATAGACAAAACTACTTTTAGTTTTGTAATTTATTGGTAATTAGTACTTTTATAGACAGATGAAATGCGAGTTTACCAGATTTGACGTCAATAGACTTCCTTTTCTGAAGTTTTTATTTAGACATGGAACAGAATATTTTAAAAACGAAACGTTCCCCTATATAAGCTGCAGAGCTGCCGGTAACTGCATTAAAATAATTGAAAAATCGTGTTAAATTACATTTTGGTAATTGAATTAATGAAATTCAATTACTTTTTAGAAATGATAAATGTAGTTGGTTTTTCGATTACTAGGATTAAGTAATTGTAATATGTAATTGGTTTCTTAAAAATTTAAGGTAATTCAATTACTTGCAAATAGTTGTATTACATAAAAAGTAATTGAATTACTCCCAAATAATTCAATTACATAGAAAGTAAGTCGAATTCTAATTTTATTAACCTCGGAAACAAGGAAGACAACTATGCATCTTTCACGCTGCCCTAATTCAAGCTACGGTGGAAATATTGTTTCCAACGCTTTCTAGAAGAGGATCTAACAGAAAGTATCACGAAATTTATTTTTAAAAAGCGCAGGATATGAATTTAGAAGATAACTTGCCAGCGAAGAGGAATACAAAACATTCTAGGAGTAGTATAAATACTTTTTGTTAATTAAAAACTAATGAGGACCGAGGTAAGAACCTACAAAATGAAAATGATAAAAAAATACAAATAAGAAGATTGAGTTGGAGATTCTCCAGTATGTTAATGCCCTTCCCCTGCTCCAGTTGAAATGCTGATTTCTTTCGCTGTGACTATTAGCCCCAGACATGCTTTTTCTGACGAAGATCAAAATATTAGTTGTCTTGAATTGAATAGGTATTTGTTTTTGTGTTTCTTTGTGTCTGTCTACCTTGTGTCTTTTTAATTATTTTTCTATTTTACTTAATTGTTACACACTTGTTTTATTATAGCAAATAAATCATATTAACTCATATAAAGAGACAATTAATTGGGTCATTATGTCAAACTTCTTTTTAAAATAGAGAAATAACTATGCTGTAATAAAAAATAATAAATATAAAGTTTTTTTTTTCCATAATATTATGAAAAGAGTAATTTAATTGCTCATATACTAATTCAATTAGCGAAAATGTAGTTGATATACTTGGAATGTAATTTAATTACCAGAAAGTGCCAGATTTATAGATTCAGAGTAATTCAATTACTTTTAAGGTAGTTCAATTACTACAAAGTAAGGCTGGGCGATTATAAATTTTCACAATCGATTGTCGATTGTCGATTGTTAAAAATAATCGATTATTTCAATTAAATCGATTAATCGATTAATCGAAAAACAATCGATTAATATAATAAATTAATAATCGCTTAATCGAAAAACAATCGATTAATCGAAAACTAATCCATTAGTCGAAACAATCACAATTGCACACTCTATACCATGATGATTCATAAATTTTTATTTGCCTCACTTGGTTAGCCTAGTTCTTTTATTACTTTGTTTTCTTTCAAAAATTCCAGCAAACAGTAAAGATAATACGGGACATAAATTTTATTTTAACGTTATATTACTGTTTTTTCTCCAACAAAAAAAAACAATATTATATTATGTTTAAATGTAGGTGCATTGGATAGTTTATTCCAACAGGAGAATTCGCTTAGTAGGCTGCGCACTATAAAAATTCATAATCGATTAATCAAAAAATAATTAATTATTAATTAATCGATTATTTTGCCCATCCCTACTACAAAGTAATTGAATTATTTATAAATGTAATTGAATTAAACTCAGTAATTCGAATCCGGCAATTGATCCAGGAATCAATTACTTTTAGGGTAGTTCAATTACTAGAAAGTAATTGAATTAAACTTAGTAATTTGAATGCGGTAATTCATCAAGAAATGAATTACTTTTAGTGGGTAATTGGTAATTAACATATTTTTACCATACTGTTAGTAATTGCTATAATTGTAATTGATACCTTTTTCGGAGTGTATATAATGGCTAATTGTAATTAAATTACTTTATACGAGTAATTGCGACAGCTCTGGTAAACTGACGTGATTTGGCCGTTGCTGTGACCCCAAAATGACGAGTGTTTATTACTAGCCTGTACTGCCTTATTGCCTAAGAGTAAAACAGAATCGTATAGCCATACTGCTATAATTTATGTTCATAAAACAAACCTCTGAGCTTGATTAAACAAATTTTACGCGGTTTAATAAATATACATGGATTTGTCGCACCGGCGAATGTTAGTAACATGTCTACAAGTTGACATTATTTTATTTTTATTATCTAGCACACGTATTCCAGGCGTCTGCATCGCTTCCTTCCGTTGTTTGTGTATTTGTCTATACCGCACATATATACATTTTACATACCGACATTGCGTACACGAAATGCATCAAGGTTATTATTTCGAACGATTTACTTTTTCTTTAGTGTAAATTTGAATTGAAAATTATTGTCTTCAAGCTACTTTTCGTCATAATACAGATCAGAGTTGTGCAAATTATAATCAATTACAAATTAACCATTCTTATTACAATGTAATTACAATCAAAATTAAGAATGAAAATTAAGTTGTACAATGCCAGTTTAAACTCAATTTGAAGTTTAAACTCAGTTCAAAAAATGATGCATCTTGCCAGTTTAACGCTAAACTTAGTTCAGTTTAATCTAATTTGGCGGTTAGATAAGCGGCCAATATTCTGGGCTTAAACTCGGTTCCCCGCCTGTTTCACTTTTATGACAAAAATATATAAGCTCAGAAATATAAAAAAAAAAACATATTTCTTTAATCTTTACATATTTATTTTTATTTCTGGCTTCCCAAATTAAAATTTTTCATCATTATTTCCGTTTATCTGGAAAAAAAAAGAATCTCAACTCGATTTAAATTTATTGGCATTAACTGATGATTAAGATTTTGTTGAAGTAGTAGATATTTTATGAAACGTAAGAAGGCAGCACCAGGCATACAGACCAAGACAAGATCATGTCTTAATATGCAGTAAAGAGGATTTTATGAAATGTTTTAGATTATGTAAACAAAAGGAGTGCGCTTCGTATTTGATAAAACCATTTTCAATAATTTCACCTATAGGGAACAGTAAAGTATACATTATTATTTTAATCCCTGAAATATCATGATGTTTATATTTAATTAATAAATTTGTAGGTCATATAAAAATTTGTTTTTAAACTATTTTAGGAACCGGTATTACAGTAATTATCACGCAACTATGTAATGTCTCTCTAATTTAACATACGTTTCTTGTATTGTCTAGTAAATAATTAATTACGTTAATATATAAAGAGAAGTTACGGTACGTACCTTAAATTTAAAAATCAGGATTGACATCTGGAATCTTAATGTATTTATTCTATTTTAGTTTATATTTCGCACTGGTGACAAAATGAAGGTAAATACGCATGCGTCAAGTACTACTAACATCATGTTTTCGCTTTAAGGCTGATTTTGTAGAGCTGAGCTTAAATATAAAATGTACAGGGACATTTTTTTAAGTGTCTCACCCGATTGGCGATTTTCCTGCTGACTATAATAAAAAAAACAAATTACATATTTCTCAATGACTTTCGATAAGGAAGCCGAATTCAATGTCAAAAAATACATGGATTTACAAATTTTCTATATAGTTTTAGAAACGGATCGCCAAATGCAATTGAATCGTCTAGTTATTTATTAGGGTTGCCATTTAAAAAATTCAAAATGGCGTCGTATCTGTCACTTTTTGACATCTGTCGGATTTGACTATAGCGTAGATCGCTTGCTCATGGGAAATTATGTCACTGTGAAAAAAATTAGAGTGTTCAGCTTAGAAGGTCTATTTATTAAAGAGGTGAGACACTTAAAAGACAAAATCGATGGAGGCAAATTAGGAACCCCTGTGTTTCCGAAACGGCTGAAAATAAGTATCAACAACTATATACTTTTAGAATCGGATCGCCAAATGCATTTCAATCGTGTGGTTATTTATGAGGGTTGCCATTTAAGAAAATTCAAAATGGCGTCTCATCTGTCAAATTTGTAAATCTATGTATTTTTTTGACATTAAATTCGACTTCCTTATCGAAAATCATTGAGAAATATGTAATTTGTTTTTTATTATAGTCAGCAGGAAAATCGCCAATCGGGTGAGACACTTAAAAAAATGTCCCTGTACAACCGGGCTTAAGAGTCCATCACCGTAATCCTTGACCGGCATGCAACCGACCATACAGCAATGTAAATTAAATGGGGTTTCTTGGGCTAAGCTATGAACGAATTTCGAGAAAACTGGTAAATTATTTAGCTTTGGTTAAAAGGATATTGAAAGGCAACTATATATGCGATTTTTTTAACATGTTGCAGATTTTTCTATTCGGCTTTCGTTTTCGAAATGCATGCAGTGATATATTTATTGCTGTTAGAATTGCAACTTTAACATGCAACATGGTTAAACTCGCACATAGATCCATCAAAGCTAAATAATTTACCAGTTTTCACGAAATTTGTTCATAGCTAAGCGCAAGAAACCTCATTTAATTTACATTGCTGTATGGTCGGTTGCGTGGCGATCAGGGCTTGCGGTGATGGACTCTTAAATAGTCACTCTATCGCTGTGTTACATTCGGGAATTCATAGAAACAAGTTTAGTAAACCCTCGCGCTTCTCTCAATGATAGCACCATAAGCACCATCATTACTAAAGCCCTGAGTATTCTGTGACTAGCAAGGATCAACTAAGAAAAGACCACCGCGTAATCCGCGTAAAAAAGTAAAACGTTTTCGATCTCACTTTGAAAGTTTACAATATTCCTGTTTCGTGCCGCTCAAAATCGATAATCATATGAGGCGGTGGCCTTTTCTTAGTCGACTCGTACTCTAAAGGCACTGTCTACTAATAATTATTAGCTTTGGTAATAGTGGACATTAGTAGAGGGACGGAAAGATCAAGAAAGACCAAATTAAAATAACCTTTACTATACTTCAAGTCCAAATTTCAAGTCATTGACTCATCACTAGTATATAGAGAGCTCCGAATTGTGCGATGTCAGAGGAATGAATTCCACTGGCGTGACCATTTCAAAAAATAATAAATGATGAAACTTTCATATTGTCAACAAAATGGCGGGCTCTGCATTATAATTATAAACCTTCACACTTCTAGACCACTGTGCGTTGAGGTCGCGGACCACTGTGCCACCCAATGTCAAGTTTAATTAAACAAGAGTCGGCACATTCGGGGTTTAAATACCCGAATATTGGGTGGACAGTGGACACGGTACCTTCGTTTCAACTACTGGTCACTTCCCTGAGATCAGGAGCGCCCATGTGTCTTAAAGACTTCAGGCCACTCTCCTGATCTTTCTTCAGTCATCCCCCAGAAGCGCTACAGTGCCTCAACGACTCCAGGTCCCTCTCCTGGGTCCCCGAGCTACTCTCGTCCCCTGGAGACACGTAAAGCCCCTCAGGCACCTCTCTTGAGAGCCCCCATTGGCACTGCCACACCCCCACAGAGACATGCTGGCCTTCTTCCAGTCTACCTGGTAAATAATTGGGAGTATCAATAAAAATCTATATTGTTTTCTAGTCGGATCGTTTTTATTCACGCCCCTTTAGGGAAACAACATTGTGACAATATAATTCTCTATATTATATAAATGAAATTTATTTCAAGTTTCTCTTGAGGTGTAATACGATGCATTTTAATCCAACACTACACAAAACTTATTGTTATCTTATGACAGCAGGGACAAACCATACAATTCATAGCATACTTTTTCCAATGAACAATTTTTTATAATACTTGCATAAGAACCAAAATTAAATATTAAACAACAATAGCTCGTAGACCGCCACTTTTTAAAATAGAACCCAATCTGGCAACAACTCGTTAATTTTTTTCACATATTTTTCTTAGTTGGACCACCAAAACTTTGCTTTAGGAAGTATAGATCTATCTCTTCAAATAAAAAAAGTAGCCTATGTCAAGTTTAAAAAAAATAACCATGTATAAGACCTGTTCCACTGGTATTTCTTAGTCCTTACAAAAATCCATCCATAAATGCCTGCCTTGAACTTTTAATATTTAGATCTTGCTATATCTTCTCAACTGTGTGCCATTCATTGAGCCATGTTTTGTCGGTGTTATACAAATTTTCCCTTTTTCCCATATTTTTTCGAAATACTATCGCCGCCATACGATAATTTAATTTTTTTCAATTAGTAGGCTTTTTAGATTTCATTCATTAAGCCTTGCTTTGTCGGTGTACTAATACCAATACTCACGTATTGGTAGGCTTTTTCGATTTCGTTTAATATACCTGAAACTAATTTCTTTTTAAAAGTTTTGTTAAAGTGTCACATATTTCTGCAGCACCCAATGTGGTTAGTTCAGGATTTCGTTCCCGAATTCCATGGTATACGTTTTTAAGTATTATTTGTCCTTTTATCTTGGTCGAGCTAAAACCGCTGAAGCTATAAATATGAATTTGGTCAGTAGTTTTATTTTATATACATCTGGCTTGTATTCTGCGGCTTCGCTCGCAGTCACATGTAATACATTTGAATATTATTTGAGACGTTCAAACTACATCCAACATGTAAACATGCTTGGACAAACAAACAGAAGCTTTACTTTATAAAAATAAGAGCCACATACCCAATAACCCAAAAATATAGGATTTGTTAAGTCAATATCGTGTTTTTAGTACCTCTCCCATCGTTCGTACACTATATTCTCAATGTTATAACCTCGGTTTCCTACTAACTAACAACTAACCTGCCCAATTTGACTGAGAACACACATGAATGTTACTTATTAAATATAGCTGAAGGAATTAAGAAGTTTCAAATTGTTAAAAAATCCTTGAAAGACATTTTAGGCCCTAAAAGAAAATTCCTTCTCGATGAGTATATATACTGACCAACTTTAATGTTTATAGCTTCAGCGGTTTCGGCTCGTCAAAGATGAATCAGTCAGTTAGGAAGTGTTACTTTATATAAATATAGAGACTCGCTACGAAGGGACGGTTTAAAATTCAACCCCTTAATAAAGGGGTTCAAAGTTTATATTTTAACATGTGTGTATTATAAGCTAGTTATATTACAAAGTAATTAAATTGTTGACCAACTCTTGTACAGACAACGAGTATAAGGATATACAGGTGCATGCCCACATAAAAATACAGGTGTCTCATTATTACTATAGCCATTTGTCTTAAACAAAATGGATTATTATACGATGGGTGGAGATTCCTTACTATACACACCGTTAATTTTATTCAACAAAGTACTCTGCACCACAAGAAAAGCATAAACGTCCAAACCAAAAGCAACACAACACAAATTACTATGAATTTATTTGCCGTCATCCAACCAGAGGTTGCGTGTAGCCAACAATTATCTATATACCCAAAGTATACGTAAATACCGGCACGGGATTTCGTATTTAGTTTCCGGAATAATCAGCAATGTTGCCAAGTGCATACTACAGCCAACAAAGACTGGCCTGTTTGAACATACCAGGGGCCATGAAACCGATCTCCACATCCGCAATGGAAAACATCTTAGACGGTCCTCCACTTCCTTTGGTAATTAAAGGAAAGATTGGGACCATACAGGCTGCAGAGTTATACGTCACTTTATTGGGGGCATAGAACTGGACATGCACTCCTAATATCCTTGAATCTTTGGAGATCATACTCGTTGGGGAACACGGCCTCAGGGATGTCGTTCCAGAATGATGACGTTCTCCAGATGAAAGAATTTTTAAACAGTGTCGTTCGAGGGACACTAAGCTGAAGCAGGTACGAGTGAGCTGCAGTGGCTCGTCGTGTATTTCTACCATGCACCGCTCTGGGTAGAATTAAGCGGACAACCTCAGTTGAGCACTTGCCATAAAAATAATTGTAAAATAGATTGAAGTCCACAACTTGCCATCAATGTTCAAGGCTTTCCAGGTTGTTTCTCAGATCATGGTCACCGATCAAGCGAATGGCTCTTCTTTGAATGGAATCTAGCAATATCAGGGTATGTTTAGGAGCAGAGCCCCAAATATGCGAACAGTGCTCCATGGTCGAATTTGGGCTTTACAAAACATCAAAACTTTTCGGGGTGTATAGAGCTTCTTAGTTCGGAAAAGTATTCCAAGCTTCTGCGAGGCTGTCTTAGCATAAGCCGCAACGTGACTAAGCCAAGACATATGACTATCCAAATTGATGCTCAATCAATGAATTGATGAAGCCAAGTGAATCGAGTGTCCCACCATGACTATATCCGAATATCCGGTTCTTCAATATTAACTTTTTTAGAAAAAACTGTTCCCTAGGCTTTTCCAGCGTTACATTCTACTACGTTACTGTCACCCCAAGACAGAATTTCTTCCGGGTCCTTGTTGAGAGGTGAGGAACTCTTGCTGCCTATAGAGATGTGCATTGGCAGCCGATGTCCGAGCATCCAAAGTAAAGGATGAAACAAGTGTCAGCGATGGTATATATAGGATTTTGTTTTTTCCAGAAAATCGTTAATGTACAGTAAAAAGAGGGTGGGTGACAATATAAAACCTTGAGGGACACTGGCGTTGATGTTAAATGTGTCAAAGAAATCCGTCGATCGCCACTTGGAGAGAACAGTCTTTAGGAAAGCTCGACAGCCATGAACAAAATTGAACCGGCATTCCGTATGCTCTCACTTTAGTTAGGAGCCCCTCAAAGGCTTTGGAAATGTCCAGTGCTACCACCCGGGAATCCCCATGATGTTCTATTGCGTTGTTCCAAACGTGAGTAACATAAGCGAGAAGGTCTCCTATTGATCTAGACTTACGGAATCCATACTGGCGGTCACTAATAATGTTGAAGCCTTCCAGATAATTTAATAATTTTTCGATGATAGCCTTCTCCATAACTTTTGATATAACCGAAAGCAATGCGACTGGACGATATTTCTTCGGCAAGGTTCCCTTGCCTTTTTTGGGTATGGACTGGACTCGCGGAGTTCTCCAGCAAGGAGGAAATATTCCTTTTTTGTAAGAAAAGTTAAAAAGCCTACAAAATCCCGGTGTCAATTTGTCAGCGCATGTCTTAACTACGATGACTGCAATTTCGTCAGGACCAGAAACCTTTTTGGCGTCAAGACTTCTCAAGATTCCTTTAACATAGCGCTGCCGAAAAACAATCTCGGGCATTGTCGATGCTACAGGGGAAATGTTCGGTGGAGTTGGTATGGGAAAGCAAAGAGGAACTTGTGACCCTGGCAAAAGCTAACAAAGTAGTACTACAACAAGAAAATGAAGGTATTATTTGGAGTCCCAAGGTGCACAGTATGAGTCGTCATAAACTGAACACGAAATGTATTGGAACAACAGACAGAGATTAAACCATAGCAAATCTGTCATTGGGGACGTAGACTCGAAATTAGCGAGACCGTTCACAGAAATTCTATCAGGGCATATAGCCGTTAAAAAGCAACTGTACAACGGAGACCAAAGCTGCAGAATATGCAGACGAGAAAGTGAAACGGTACAGCATATTATCGCCACTGCGAATCATTGAATCGGAAAAGCCAACAAGTACTCGGGTAACCAAGACTAGAATCAGAGGATATCCCGACACTCTCTTCAGTTGACCTACACAAACTAGTGCAAGAAACTAGGATCAATAAGATGATGTGTAAGACTCGGAAAAAAAAGTACATACAGAATACCAATTGTGAGTGTTTTAAAAAAATTGGTTATTACCCCAACAATACTCGAAAAACGAGAGTAAAACTTAGAATAGTAATGATTTTTACAGCGGATCGTTGGAACATATTTGGCACTAGCTTAAGTAACTCTTGCAAACTGAAATGTAATTGTTATTATATCGGGCCTGAGAAATAATTAAGAATACGTGAAAGGTTAAGGTAAGGTCAGGTTAAGTTTCAAAAAGTCCTTTCTCAACATCATAAAATAAATCAAAAAAAGTGTCCATATTTCTCTAAGAGACCTGAATATAATATTGAAGCAAAAGAACCAACACAAAGTCCCGGTCTCAATAAATCTAATATTTAACACAACCAATGGGTTACATGTTTCGCCTATAAGGCATCATCAGACCTAAAAAGAAGTCACTAATCACGCAATAAAGTAAACAAATCTACTAGTAAACCCACCTGATACACCAAAAAAACATTTAAAAAATTTTTCAAAAAGAATAAAAATGTCAAAATATAAAACAAAACAAAAAAAAATAGATAAACGTTACAATTACATCACTACATGACAGTCAGAACTTAAACTAAGAATTGTATATAAACAAAAACGGTATGACAAAAAACTAATAGTATAAGGTTCGTCAAACAAGTCCAAGGTATATTGAACTGGGGGAAGATGCAGTCACCTAGAGAGCAAACTCAGCCCAAAATGTAACAGCCATCGACACAAAGTACGAGCGTACCAAAGTACCGGCATCAAAAACATCAATGTTGTCAATCAAAAGAATTTGGCGGACCGGGGAAAATTTATAGGTTAAATGTTGGTCACAGCAGTCCGTTGTTAATTATTCAAGTTGTTAAAAATAAAATAAGGCTCGAAATTAAAGACCTCATTAACGCAGGTAAGGATAGGGCTCTTTTTAGCTTTCGTTATCTCAAGTTTTTCTAATAGATTTAGTTTTTTACTTTTGTGACATTCATGCAAAACATTAACATTTTCAGATGGCGAGAACTGGTGTTTTGATTCAAGTAGATGGTTCGCAAAAGCAGACTTAGTGTTGGTTATATCAGTGTTCTGGTATTTATTATATATATCATAAAATAAAAATATACTTAATAATAGCCTAACCTAAATAATATAAATTCTAAAATACCAAAAGTGGCAACATTGTTTCGGAGAGTTGAAAATTATATTTTTCGACCACGAAACCGAATAGGACATTGTGTGCCTTTAACAGATCTAATCAATGCGGGTAAACCATTTTCAATGTCATACATATTTTATTATACACCTACTCGCAAGTATCGTTTGTTTTGTTGGTTTTGGTGTTGATTTCACAGAATAAAGATGTTTTAACCTTTTAAAGGCTCCGCTGTACTTACGATTCTAGATTCTAGATGGTGGAAGAAAATATTTAAAAATTATACAGGGTTCACCATTTAAAACAAAACAGCCTAAATTCTGATTCCACGTTAATTTAAAAAAAAAATCGCTAGTACACGTAATTAGTTTTGTCAAGGGGGAAGTTTTTGCTACCATTTTTAACATTGCAACTTGAACCCTCTAGGGAGGGTGGGACTAACCCTTACTATTTCAAATAGAACAAGGGATCGAGTGAGAGATCTTTTAAAAGGGCATTTAATTCTCTTTCAACTGACATCTCATTCGTGAAATTCGGTCAGATAGTTTTAGAGATAATTATCTAATTGTGTAATGGTTTTTTTCTAATCTATTATTTGAATAACAATAATACTAAAGATTAAATGTAATACAAAACTAACGCAATCATTTACACAGATGTTGAAAATGACCACCACCGACTTCCATGCAATACTATGGCTAAATTTGTCCAAGACAAATATCTTGTCATTTGGGAATGATCTACAGTTACCCAAGGTTCACAATGTTTTCATTGAATGTCGGCCAGAGACTAATTTCCTGGGAGTTATTGTCGACAATGGATTGCTATTTAAATCTCATATCCATAGCCTTTCAAAGAAAACTTCATCTGGGTGTTTTGCTGTGAGACTGTCGGCCGTTGAACTGGGACATGCCGTGTCCAGATCCGTCTATTTTGCCCTTATAGAGTCAAGATTGAGATATGGCATCTGTTTCTGGGGGTTGAGTGGCCAGACCCTGATGAACTCTGTTTTCATTTTCCAGAAACGCGCTATTAGGTATATCTATGGTGGTGCTGGAAAAATAGATCATTGCAGGCCCCTATTTAAAGGAGAAAAAATTTTGACTCTGTTCAGTCTTTTTATCCTGGAGAACTGGAGACTGTATCACTGAGTCACAAATACCGGCATAGATTCGCCTCCCACGAAGCTCATTATATCACGCGAAATGCTTCTAGCTTAAAACTGCCCATACCCCATTCTACTTTAGTTAAACGATCTATTATTTATGAAAGCATTAAGATCTATAATCACTTACCTGATAACCTATCAAACATTCCTTCTCTGAGACTCTTTAAAAGGAAAGTTAAGAAACTTTTAGTGACTAAGGCGTATTATGACTTGAACGAATTTTACTGTGATAGTTTTTAATTATTTTGTTTGTATCCTTTTTGCATCTACTGTATCTGACGATAATTTAAGATTGTGTTATTACTATTATTTTATTTTTATAGTTGTAAGAACTTAGACTAATACTGGCTTTGTCAACAAATACGCGGTATATAGACAATAAAGCATATTTTGAATTTTGAATGATAAAGGTGTGATTCAAATTTTTCACGAACTGCCTGTAACATTTCTAGTGTTATCAGTCGGCACTCTTGTACAATTCGTTCTCTTAGATCTTCCAAATCGTTGGGCTTTGTTGCATAAACTTTTGTCTTAAGATGTCCCCATAAGAAAAAGTCGAGTGGCGTCAGATCTGAAGACCTAGCTCAATGGCCTCCGGCCGATCCATCTTCCTGGAAATGTTTAATCCAAGTACTTTCTTACCCGTACATAATAATGCGGAGGAGCCCCATCTTGTTGGAAAATAACTTCCTGTCCTAAAATATTTTCATCTTCTTGTGCTACTCTTATAATAATAGAATTTATTGTATTTTGTAATAAATCATGGTAAACTTCTCCAGTCAAGTTTCCATTGATAACCATGTATATGGTACCCGCCCATACATTTAATTTCTCACGTCTTTGAGTATGATGTTCCCTGTAAATATGAGGATTTCCATCGGAACAATGCAATTATGTTTAATAACTGCCCCGGCAAGAGTAAATGTAGATTCATCTGAGAAACAGATTGTAGACAATAATGCGATTTTTTAATATGCGATTTGACATAAGTTCGCAAAATTCTGTCCGGCGATCATAGTCATCTTCGTTGAGCTCATGAACAAGACTGATTTTATAAGAATAATACCTTGCAAGTTTTAATATTCTGTGAACTAAAGTTTCAGACACCCCAGATCCTTCTGACGATGATGTTATGCTATTAAATTGAGTACGGTCGGCTTCTAAAAGTCCAAGAACCCCTATTTGCATACCTTCATTGGTTATCGTCCGAACACGATTGTGTTTTTTGTTCTGCACCGAGCCAGTTTCATCAAATTTTCTAACAAGTTCCATCACGTATTTGGCCTGAACATTCTTGTCAGGAAACTGCGCGTTGAAAATTCTATTAGCAGCTCTAGCGCAATCATTGTTGCGATAATACAGTTTTAGCAGTTCTTTTCTTTCTTCTAAAGAGTAAACCATTTTTAATCACAGTATCTCACACTCTCAAACACAACTTACACTAAGTCAAGACTGAAAATGTTAAAAAATAACAAATACTTTTGGTTCTCTTATCAAAACACGCAAAACAAAAAATGCACAAGCACAAAAAATGTGTTTACGATGCAGTGGCGGAGAAGGATTTAAAAAGCACATTTTACCTAATTTTAATTATTATCTCTGAAACTATCCGACCAAATTTCACGAATGAGATGTCATTTGAAATAGAATTAAATGCCATTTTAAAAGAGGTATCACTCGATCCCTTGTTACATTTGAAATAGTAAGGGTTGGTCCCACCCTTCCTAGAGGGTTTAAGTTGCAGTGTTAAAAATGGTGACAAAAAACTTCCCCCTTGACAAATCTAATTACGTGTACGAGCGATTTTTTTACAAATTAACGTGGAATCAGATATTTAGCCTGTTTCGTTTTAAATGGTGAACCCTGTATACAACACGACCTTTCATAATGGAATCAATAACAATGATCTAAAGCATCAGCGATAATCAATGGAAGTGAATAATCTTTCTTAATACTAGCTACTTGTAAGTTTAGTTCAAAAAACGGCAATATATTTGCTGACCTTCTTGATAAGAGTCAGTATTACAGAAAACTCTTTAATTTTCAACTTGATTTAAGTAAAGAATTCGATACACTATGGCTTGAAATTTAATTTTAGTCAAAGATTAACGAGCTAAAACTTCACTTTGTTAAACTGTCTAACCGAGTCATAACCTTTCTCAAGTAAAAGCTAAATCCGAAAAAAAAATCTGTCAAAAACAATCAATATTTGATTCTGCTTATACAGGCAAGTGTTATAATGCAAAATCCGAAAAACGGATGGAAATATTTTATTCAAATAATAGGCCGCCAATTTTGAAATTTAAAATGCCAAATGAAAGGGTAACTGTTTTTTTCGCTAATTCGGATCTTCGTTAACAACTACGTATGTATGGCAACAGAAAACTGGGTTTTAAGAGCACCACCAAAGATAGCCAAACGGTTTCTAAAAACAGAAAAAATTAACTTTGACCTTGTAACCATTTACATAAAAGAATTTTTGACTCACTTTGTGTTTTAAATGCAGCGATTTTGGACACCCAGCTAAATACTGTCAAAATAAAGAATGTTGTCATACGTGTGTTGAGGAACACTGGGCAAAAGATTGTGACGTAGACACTCTGAGCCTAAGGTGCCCAAACTGCCGGGTGATGGGGTACGGTGAAACTCACCATTCCGCAAGAGACCCAGAATGTCCCACCTATAAGCGAAAAATGGAGAGAGTCAGATTGTATGTTAACTATGATGAGCAGGAGCCTTTTTTTAGGATAAACAAAGAATGTAATGTTGGAGTTTGTGTAAAACAAACCTTACAAGAAGACAACACAACCATCATTCACCAAAATTGCAATCGATAGGAAATAGTGCTAATTTATTAGAAAATCTTGAAAAAGACCAAAAGTGGATAGAACTTAGTGAGCAGTTTCTGTAGAAAAGAAGAAAGTAGACATGGTGGAAGTGCAATTTATGTAAGTAAGGACATTCAACGTAAAGGAAGGAAAGACTAAATATGGAGGGTATTTTTGAAAGTTGCATTATAGGTCTATATAGACCACCAAACGGTGATATAGTTGATTTCCTGGGAAAGTTTGAGGAATTGTTGTCCATGTGCATGGATGAGAGCAGTATTATACTTGTTGCAGGTGATTTTAACTTAGAATTTTTATCTACTAATAAAAGAGTAAATGATTTTCTTTCAATTCTTGGATCATTTGACATAAAACATTTGATGAAGGAACACACAAGGATTACAACTGACACTCAGACATGCATTGACAATATATTGACTAATTTTAGGGGCAACTATGCCACTCAGATCCTGCACTCTTATATTTCTTACCACGCCGCACAAAAATTGGTAATTCTCGTGGATAACAAGACATATCGTTTTACCGAGATAAGAATTTTCAGTGAATCAAATAAAAATAGTTTTAAATCGAAGCTTTTATCAAGAGATTGGAATACCGTATATATGCTGGAGAATATCCAAGTAAATAGCCAATGGGACATCTTTATGAAAAAGCTATTAAAAAAATTTTAATGCCAATAACAAAATTCCCAGTAAAAAAGTGTAGCAAAACAAAACTTTGGCAGAAAAGTCCAGAGACATAAGAGTGTAAGAGACAATTAGATGTTTTGTATGTTTATGAAAATGTAAATACTGTAGGTATATAAAAACTTGTATAGACCTAAAAAGAAAGAATATGACACCCTGCTAACAAGATTCAAAAAAACAAACTATGCGGATCGTTTAAGGGTATCAGATAATAAAACAAAATGTGCATGGACAGTTGTGACCGAAATTACAGGAAATGTTAAAACAAAAGACATTAAAGTTAAAGGAGATGAAACTCTGATCGCTAATGAGTTTATTGATTTTCTTTCTGATGCTTCAAACAATATATTACAGCACTTATATATATAATATCTCTTTTACAACAAATAATATACAAGGTGTTAATGATACCATTTTCTTACAACCAGCAGACGCTAAAGAAATAAATAATATAGTTAACAACCTTAAGAACAAATTAAGTATAGTGGCATTGACGAAATATCGACCTCTCTTATTAAATACGTAATTGCAGCTATTACCCAGCCCATTGTCTATATATCTTTAATAATTCAATCATATTTGGCGTATTTCCAGATAAGCTAAAAATGGCTTTAATAGTTCCGATTTTTAGAAAGAACAATGAGTCGGAACTCGAACCATAGTTTCTTGCAATCTTTCTCAAAGATCCTGAAAAGAGTGATGTGTGAATCTTGATAGGGCAAAGTGTTCTTAATGAGGTTCAATATGCCTAGTTAAAGGGTAAGTCAACACAAACGGTCAGTTTACCGAAGAGATATTAAAAGCTCTTGAAACTGGCGAGATCCCCTTAGGTTTATTTCTTGATCTGTCTAAGACATACGACACCCTAAACTTAGATAACTTGCTGAAAAAATTAAATCTGTATGGCGTAAAAGGTATAGCGTTAAGGTGGATTACATCATATTATCTCGCTAACAGATATCAGAAAGTAACTTTAGGTCAAGGTTTAAAGCGAGTCTTCTCAAATCAGACTGAAATAAAGTTAAGCATTCCACAGGGAAGTGTCATTGAACCTCTCTTGTTTATTATCTATATAAATGATATAACTGAACTATATACGCTGTCAACAAGAACTCTACTATAACCAACTATGCCGATGACACTAATCTTTTAATAACAGCAACAAGTATACCTGTTCTAATGTAAGCTAATTTTTAATAATAACAAAACAAACATCATTATTTTCAAGACAAAAGGATCAAAGTCTCAAGAACCGGCCACCATAAGTGTAAATGGTGACAATGTAAAACTAGAGTCAACTACTAGGTTTTTGGGAATGGTATTAGATTATTGTCCGTCGTGGGATCAGCACATTGAATATACTGTAATTAAGTTGAATAGAATATGTTATACCGTCCGAATCTTAGAAGAAACTAACCCGAATAAAACAAGTAAATAATATTCGGGCGATTAGGAAAATCATTTTTAAAACTCTTCTTGATATTGAACCATGTTCAATAGAGGAATACTGTAGAAACATTATGAATTATTAATAATTTTGCTTTTATCCTGACACTATTTCATTTTATGTACATGTGTATAATTGTGAAATAAAGGTTATTATTATTATAATTATTATTATTAAGTAAGCAGAAAATTGTTGCATTTACTCTACTAGTTGCTTAGTTACGAATTTTTGAATAAACAAAATTAGAACAGTTAAAACTAACCATTTTTAATTATCGTGGTATCCTAGGATACTACTTTCGACTTCAAGAAAGTAGTAATCTGATTCGAAGATATTCTTGGAGTTTGATATTTGTTTATTCAGTGCAATTATGATGGAATGTTTGGAAACAGATAGATTGGTGTCCCCAACCTCCCTATTGACGTCAGAATACAACATAACATTTCCCGCCGTTTTTCGTCTTTTGCAATGTAACACTTTAAAATCCTTACCCTGTATAAGCTTTGCTACGTGCTTAATTTCGCCACTATTAGCATATGCAAATTCGCATTTATTAGTAACTCTGCACTAGACAAAATGTTATAACCATAATCAAGCATTGATTGATATGCCTATCTTCCCACCTATAGGGATACAACTTCTATAAAACCAGAATGGTGTAAATAAAAGGTGTGTTACTAGGTTCAATCTACAGACCGATCAGCCATAAATTTATTGTAATAACGTTTAAACTCCATAATTTTATCGATAATGATACCTACATGGGCATTATCATAATAATAATTTTATTTATACCGTTCAGCGCTACATCGTGAGGCTGGAAGTTATTTTACCATATAGTAGGTTAGTTGCAGACAGAATTAAGTGAACAACATTTCTGTTTTTCTGATCATACTACAGCAAAGTATAAATAAACCAATGTTTTGTTCTCATATATTCATTTAGCTTTGGTATTTTTTCCTCGCCTCCAGACTTTTTTACGTTTAAAGAAGAAATAATGCCCTTAATAATAATATACAAACAACTCACAAGAACTACCTTTAAATTTTACTCTACAAGATGTCCCAAAAACATATCGACAAACTCCAAAGGGTGGTAGGGGACATCAAAACGAACTTTTTTTGTTTAATAAACATATGTCCGCAAATGAGCCCTTTGGGCTTTAGAGCAATAAAATCTTTAAATCATATCCAAATAATTAAACTAATTCTTGATTTAGTTGGAAACTACTGTCTTTCGTTCAACATTCTTTGTTTCAACTACATTTGTTGTTGGGGAGCACAAACATTTCCATATCGCAATAAATATTCGAAAGATGCCAATTTTAAGACTGTAGTATTATTTGTGACTTATTTATTGTAACATTAGCTTTGTTGATTGACGATAATTTTTTTTTTCAAGAGCTTACCGATATGCACCTTGCTCAAGGTGCAGCAAATTGTAATGGAAAAGAAACTGCAGGCTTGTATGAACACAGATATTAGGAACGTCGCCACCCTCATCATACAACATTTACTTCCATCCATCGTCGCCTTGGAGAAAGTGGGAATCTAAAGTTTCCTAGTGGTGGTGATGGTGGTGGTGATGGTGGTGGTGGTGGTGATGGTGGTGGTGGTGGTGGTGGTCGTCCAAGAACAACTCGTACAGTTGAATTTGAAGAAGAAGTTCTACACCGCGTGGAGCAAAATAAATCCACAAGTGTTCGCGCAATTGCACACCATACAGGATCCTCCAAGTCGACGATTGATCGTGTCTTACATGAACAACTTCTCTACCCCTACCATTTACAACGCGTACAAGCTTTAAATCCTGAAGATTGTCCACATCGATTAGCTTTTTGCTAATGGTTCTTGGGTCACAATTTAATAAAACCTCATTTCGGGAGAATAGTCTTGTTTTCTGATGAGGATGTTTAACGCGCGATGGTAATTTTAATAGTAGGAACGGCCACCAGACACCAGCAACAATTTTCTGCTAACATGTGGGCTGGTATTCTTGGAGAGAACCTAATAGTTCACTGACTGAAATATCTTTTTAGACATTAAAAATAACATGTGGATTTAACACGACGGGGCACCTCCACATTTTAGTTTGAACATGCGCCCGTATCTGGATTGGAAGAGGAGGTCCCGTGATCTGGCCAGCGCGTTCTCCCGATCTGAACCCCCTGGATTTTTTCCTTTGGGGTTATCTGAAATATTTAGTCTACGAAACGCCTATTCGTAATGAGAAAGATCAATCTCTTAGCAAGAATAATGGCCAGTTGTACACATGCACAAGTTATTACCCGAATATTCCAGAGTCAATCAGCCGACGGTGCAATCTTTGTATTTAAGCAAATGGTCAACATTTTTTGTTAACCATCGTTTAATGAGAAAAAGTCCAACACGACCCAAAAAGTGATTTATTAATGTCTTCCTGAACATTTCTTGTAAATTAATATTAATTATTTATCACTGCAATAAACAAAACTGGCCAAAACCATTTTTCTTTTTTTCCGCCAATTGCGGGCATATTATGTCTATTAAACAATACAAGTTTATTTTGATATCCTGTTTACATACTTCTTTATCTAAATGTTCCTTCTGAAGTCAGTATTATTATCACCCAGTTATGTCCGCCTCTTTATCAGATCAAGATCAAGATCCTACTTAGTCAGGCACGCGAGTTTAAAAGTAAATAAATCGGTCAGTAATACATAAGATTACATATTATAATTTTTCTTTGGCTACGCCCATATGTATACGCGGCTCCACCAACTTGCTTATAACAAACCTACTCCCATTGTGCCTGTATATATCAACTATGGGATTATAATATACCAATCAAGCATATGCCTACACAGTAAAAAATATCCACCTGGTAAAAATCATTTCAGGAGTAGTAAAAAAAAGTAGTGTTAATGTTAACACCCGGATGAACATAATTTACCACATTTTTACACTCATATGGGACCAAAGTTGTTGTATTAAATTTGTCTATGAATTTAACTCTCTAAAAAGTTAATTTAGTTGAATGGGTGTTATTTATTCCATTTTACACTCAATCAGGAATACAATGACAATTAATAACACCATATTAGCGTGTAAATAAACGCCGCCAGAAGGTTATTTTAACACATTGAGTGTAAAACTTATTCTTTAATCGTTTTTTTTTACACGGCCCCGTGTAAAAATACCTAAACCCGTGTTGCCGAAAAGACAGGCGGCAACAAGTGGTGTGAAATTCTAGGAATTGACACATGACGCCGACGCTTCGTGCAAATTCAACTTTCAAGTCAGTCTGATTGTGCTCTTTGAACAAAATATAAAATAATGTTATATTTAAATTAAAATATAGAAACAAAGCAAAGTTCTGTAAAGTGCCAAATGAGAGTGCCTCTTATCAAGATCTTGTTAAATTGGGTAAACATATTAACAAAATTTAATAGAAACCTTACTAATAAGTACGCCATTTTTAAGAAACTAAGTAGATATTTACATTGTTACAGTTTTCCTTTTAGCTTTTAAATTATTCTGATATAAGCTTATAATATAAATGTATTCCTTTTTTATATAAATACTTAGGTACCTACCTACATATTTTACTTCATAGATCTTTCCAAAGCATACTTTTATTTAGTTGTTTAGTGTTCTTAGTATACATATATTTATTATGTTATTTGTTTTGTTAAGCTTAACAATGAGGTATATTAAACGTAGATATATATATGTTAATTTTACTAAATCGTTAAACTATATAATAGGTGTATCATTTTGTTTAACTAGTTATAATAATAAGTGTAAAAAAAATCACAGGGTTTTCCAGTTCTGTTGTAACCATCATTTTGTTTATAAATAAACGATAAATAATACTCATTATTTTCATTCATTTAAGAAACCTTTTCCAAGCGATCTGAAGATTTATTTTTTATCTTTTTTACCAGATATACTGATTGGTTAATATACCCTATTGAGTGTGGTCCTATATGTACCACCATTGAGTGTTAAATTTAATACGGCTTTGATTAAGTCAGTTAATCATGAATCAAATTAAGCAGAGGTTAATAATGTAAAACATCTTGAATGCATAATTTTTTACATTTTAATTATAAACGCCCGGTTAGTTTGATACGGGATTAAATGACTTAATCAAAGTGGACAGTACTCTAGCCCTGGGTAGATTATTTTATCACACTCACTATAGTAAAGTCAGACCCAAATAAAATAAAATTTACACAACAATAATATATTTACACTAATTATTCACAAATTACCATTTTACTTACACCTCGCATTATTTCTTTTATACCCTAGAAGGATAGGTTTACAATCTGTGAGTTTAATTTGCACACGATAGTGTAAATGTACGTACCCATAAATAAGAGGAATTAACACTCATCAAAAAGTAAAAAAAAAAACATTCAAAAATATCATTTTTACCAGATATACTGATTCGTTAATATACCGTATTGAGTGTGGTCCTATATGTACCACCATTGAGTGTTAAATTTAACACTCAATTTTTTACTGTGTACCAATATCTAATTGGTCTCTAGAAATTTCCGCGCAGCAGCGCCCAGTCCAACCAAGTATACGGTGCTAACCTTTAAGAAAAATCAAGCGCAAACCATAATTAGATATCGCAAACTTCTTGGATTCAACACAATTAATCACTGGGTTTCGCCAGTAATGCATGTGTGAAAATATAAAACTGTTCTTGTATAACCGATTTGTTAAAGTAATGGTTGCAAGTTCCGTTTGATTAACTTTTTAGCTAGTACTTACGTGGAGCTCGGAAAGATCGGAGCTATTTGCATTTTTATCATGCAACAGAGGATAAAAGTTGCGCATTGACAGGCAAACTTAGTACTCACACGAAATACTTTAGAACTACACCTTAACAACGAAACGAAACAATTACTATGGTTAAAAAAAAAGCGATCGGTAAGATTTAAATCACACACGTTTTGCAGTTCTTCAGTGGTTATGACGTAAGTGGAATCGACCACTCGCAAGTCATTACATTAAATTTAAACTAACAATAGATTTTAAGAAAAGTTTTTCTTTTTTTTTGAATTGGCTCCAGGCTTCAGTTTGATCGGTATTTAATGTTAGATCGTCTGGCTTTCCTTTAAAATGTTTTTGACCTATTTATTGTTTTGATAAAGCTGGTATTATTTTCGTTCTAGTTTCTTTTCTCCGCGGAACAGCTGCAAACGATAAAACTCTGGATAATAATTGGATACTAACTTCATTACAAACTGGCTTTTCCCGTATAGAAATAATTTGATATTGTCTATGGTATTTCACTCTACAAGTAGGTTATTCGATTGCAGTTGAATATAATGGATAATATAGACGAATTTAAACTCGGGTCATGAGCGCATCACAGACGAAAAATTGGATATTGAGGCTGGATACAATTTTAGAAAAAAAAAGCTCTTAACCCTGATCAATGGCAAGGTAATTCCGTTATTAGGAGAAATTAGTACAAATTAATTTGATTCAGGAGTTAAATGATCAATACATCTTTTAAAGTTACCAATCTTCCAACATAACGAGATAACTGGAGAATTGTATTTCAATAATATACTGGAAAATGTCACTGAAATTTTTGTTGAGGAGAATCTGAATGAGGTCGACATGGAATTTGTATTTCAGCAGGTTCTCTTCATTACTCCAGAAATGTGCGTAACTGTTTAAGAAATAATTTCCGTGGTCTTAAATTTCGATGACCTACGGAATGGCCGGCTCGATCACTCGACTTAAAACCTTTAGAGTTTCTAAAGGTTAGTGGCTTTCTTCCGCCGTATCACGGCTAGAATCCTTGACTTTAATAACCGGCTCGTCTGGTCATTGCAAGAGTTTCCTTCGCCTTTCCGACTAAGACTTAGTTCATATAGATGCGAATCACAAATTGCGAATAATGCTCTGATTGGTCAATTTCAAATATTTCAAGAAAATTGACCAATGAGAGCATTACTCGCAATTCGCAATTCGTGATTCGCATATATATGAACTATATCTAATTCTTGTTGGATTTTGGGCCATGTGATGCATTTGATCACCACGATTTGTCGATCTACGCCAGATCTGCCGTATATCATCTTTCGGAGTTTCTTCTATGAAGGTATGTAAAACAGAAGGTGCAAGTATTAGACGGAACACCTGCTTTTATTGTGGATTTGCGTCAGAGAATAACAAACGTGATTTGTTGGAAAGGTTGAGATCACTGTGTTTGACGAGAAATCTCAGATAGACTTGCAACAAAACGTACGATTCTCTTCATTTCCAGCATCTTCTGCAATGTATCCGTAAGATATTTTCTCAAGTATCGATTTATTAAAAATGCCACCATTTCGTATTGAGTAAAGAAAATATTCTAGGGTTATAAGTAGTAGTAGTAGTAGTAGTAGTAGTTGTAGTAGTGGACGGGAAGGCTTGACGCCAAGCAAGTAGGTCAGTTTAGACCCTTTTGCCGACCCCGCTTTCGCGTCTGGGTAATGTCAGTCACACGTGGGTGCCGAACCACAATATAACCGACAGATGTTATTCTGCACAGTATTTTTACGGTCTTGTTATTATTAAGGTTTACTTGTTCATCACAAACCTCGAAGAGCCAGCTCTTAAACGTCCTTGTGTGCAGCTAAGAGGGTTATGTATTTCGCGGAGACCCTCAAACCATTCGGAACAGCATCAGACCCCTGTACACGAGACTCCGTCGCTAATTCTTTGGTCAAGGGTTTTGCCTCAATCATATACGAACATCAGACAGTGCCGAGATCCACCATCTACACAACTGATCCTTCATTTGGCTCAAGGGTCCCTCCCTCGACAATATACCGCTTCTAGAGGCCTTTGATCACCCCGACCACGTATCCTAAAGGCCGCTCCGTAACTACATAGATTATATGGTGAGCTGGGCCACGCAAGGGGGGCTAACGCTAGGGTTACAAAGTACCCGTAGCTTCAAAATGATGTGTTGAAAGGCTCACTTTTCGTATTTTTCTCCAAAATTCGCACTAAAACATATGCCATTGCACCCAATACTTGATCTTAAGTTTTAATTTCCTAATTTGATCCCTTAAAGGGACATTAAAGAAAACACCGTAGAAATTTGGATGAAATGCAAAACTGAACGTTCTTCTTTCATAGTTTAAAACAGAATTTCTAACACAGCGAAATTTTAATGTACATTCTGGCACATACCAAAATTCTATTTTCATGCAATTAGCCTAAATCAACTATGGTATGTATCGGAATTTAAGTCATGAATAACTTTGGAGAGAAAAATAATTTATATCCAGAGAGAATCTATAAATATATTAACAGCATTATACACGGATTTTATTTTTACGCCTAGGCATAGAATGTCATAAATTTGGATTAAGAAGAGTGAAAATTAATGTTTGTGATACAGAGTAGTAACAGGTGTTTTAACAGGCCACATTTTTTCAAAAAAAATAAAAAATATTGTTAAATAGCCTTGTTCAATTTAAAATTAAAGTCAATTTAATACTGGTAGTGTATTTTAAGTCAGACGACTATTGCTTTAATTAAAATGGTAAGGAAATATTAGCTTCTGACCGACATGGTTATCAAATTATTTTTAGTGCCCCTAAAACCCTAGAAATTCTAGAATCGCCTAAACTAAACTAAACAAATGTATGAAGCCTTTATCATCTGAGGTTCCGAGCCCATATCCTTGCAATTTATTAATAAGAAAACAACTAATTAAAAACAAATTCTAAATCAAATTATATCGCAAAAATAAGCAAATGAAATACATAGGAAAATATAATATATAGCAACAGAGAACATATAGTAAAAGCTAAGAAATAAACATCAATAAAATGTGCGAACTGGCATAGTTAAAATTCGACAGAAAGGCTTGTCGTCGTCGTTGTCTTCATTTGTTGTTATTGTCTCTTGAACTTTTGTGAAAATATCTTCATTAAAAACAGCATTTTCATCGCTTGACTCATCGCGTATATTATAATCCCTTCTGCGAATCAACTTTCTCACTTATTTCTTTACGAGGTGTCCGGAAGTGAAGATGACAAATTTTAAGATATGATTCTACATGAAAAAATATAAAAAAAGTTCATATTAACGCAAATATGCTTCTATATGGAGCTGCAGCCCTTGTGGATAGTGACATCAAAAACAGAAGTTAACTTTTAAGTATAAGTTAGTGTGTGTTGTGTTTATTAGGTACCAGTAAATTATTTATTTATTGTAAGTAAACGTGGTAAAAGAATAATAACATTTTAAAATAGAATGCAAGCATTAATATTTATTACACTGTCAGAAATCCTGGCCATGTTAATCTAAAAATCTCATAGTCAATTTGAATTAATCAAAATTTAAAAAAATTTAAATGGAAAGTTATTTTAACTCTTTTATGTTTAGTAAAAATTAATTTTTCGGAATCAACTTTCTTAAGAATCGTTTTAACATAAAAATTAACAGGCAATAACTTTGTCACTCAAGTAAATATAAGTACAAGTTGCATTGATTAAATGTATAATCGTTTTGATTCCTCTTTTAGTTATAAATTTACCCAAAAAAATATTCAATCCGAAATATTTTTGAATGTTATTTCGACATAAAACAAAAGTAATATTTACTGTAACAACTACTCAGTGTATAAAATCAATACATCAGTAATAGTAAAATATGCTTTTATTAACAATTTGGTTAGTAAAATTTGCATTTTTAGAGAGTAAATCTAAATAACTTTTTTTAAGCTAATCAAAAAACACGCGTATCCCCACCACCCAGTGTCTTCCGTCCGCCATCTTGTCTACCCTGCAGCCGAGAGGAACAGACAGGCATTTTTATCATATTTTGGCCGGTGGTTATTCTTCAGTAAATATTTTAGTTTTGATTATTTTAACGTACATTTATGATAAGTCTAATATTTATTTACTTTAATTTAAAATGTATGATTATTGTTTAGATTTCTTATTTCTTTATATTATTTGCTAAATCATATGTAGATTAGCGCCAAAAGTAGGTATTTATAAATACTTTCAAATGCATCAAATAAATAATGAATTTATGGATTTAAATGTATTCCTTGTATTTATATATGTTTAAATGTTTTTAAATTACAGTTAAATATCTTGTAGGTATGTATTTGTTTCTATTTATGTGTATTTATTTGTATTTCTATGTATTTATTTGTATTACTTTGTATTTAAATATATCTATTTCCATTTAAATGTGGTATATGTATTTAAATTATTTGTATCAATACATTTCGACAATTTCCACACCTATTTAAGGAGTGTGGAAGCCCAAGGTAGGTGTGTAGGTAGATAGCAGTTTTTATCAATTTTTAAGATTGAACACCTAAAAAAGTATTATCCTTACAATTTGTAAATTAGAAATATTTCATGTGTTATAACGGATTGTATGTTACAAAGAATAAGTTCAGTTAGCTATAAGGTAAATGCTACAAATTAATACAGCCCTGGGTACTTAGAACTTAGAATTTTTATTACAAATATTAAACTGTGGAGGAAGACTGCATTGTTTTATTCATATTACATTGACTCCACTGAAAGTATGAACTATTTTTTCAACTAAAAATATAGTTATATATAATTGATTTGTGATGGGCTACATGCTTGGTGAAATGGATATTCCATTGTAGAGGAAATTAAAGTCTTACTTCTTATATTTCACAATTATAATTATTATAATATATTCAACACGAGGGTAGAAAACTCAACCTATTAGAAACATTAGCAATCAAAAAGGCCTTAGAATAAAAAATCGATGTAATGTTATTAATAATCAAATTGAAATACCTTCAGGTGCCAATCTAATACTTAATAGTCTAATAACTTAGGTTAAATATACAATAAACACTGTCAATAATTATGAACACAAAAAACCCATAATTATATACACAATATACCTATATAATACCTATATAATATAATATTAAATACCATTAGATATTACCGAAATTATTTTTTATTATATCGCGAATATCATTTCACTTGGTAAAATTTTAAATAAAATTTAGAGATTAATTAATATTAATCAATGATAACGAAATTGGCGATTCTCGTTTATATAAACTAGACTTAAGGTTATATATAACTATATAACTGATTTTTAATATATTTTATAGTTAAAAGTTTGGATTTTTTTGTTTTGGTAACCTGATGAAATCACAAATAAAAATGCAAATAACCTATCTGTAATTTTACGATAATTAAGTGATAGAAATATTTTTTGGTTTATTATAAGAAGTAGTAATTTTTGCTATAAAACTTGTATATGTATTGCGTTACAATTAGTATGCACCTTTTAAAGTTGTATTTCCATTTAATCATTTTTGGAGTAAATGAACGAGTAGGTACTATAGTTATTTGAGTTGCATAAACGAAAAGATCTAAAAATGTTTTTCAGATGATTTAGTTTTTTAGTTATTAAATAATTCATAGTGCTTTTTCACTTTTCTAAATTCAAATTGTGAAATGATCCATTTCGTTTTCAACAATTAAACGTAATATTTTGGGATGTTACACTGATATTTAAAAGTACCTACTGATTTTGAATGCGTACAAAAATCAAAACAAATAACGTATAAAAGTTAAATCTATTTAAGGCGAGCTGTTGACGCGAATAAAAACAGTTATATTAACTTTTTTAAAAGTTACTGCAGAAATGAGTATCGCAGTTAGTTAACATGAGTTTTTGTTCAGTCACTTGAAAATGTGATTCATAAAATAAGTTAACACTAACATTAAACTTAGTAGTTATTTTTACTGTACAATAATGTCAAATTAATGTTAGAATAATGACATATTTTATCAGTTACTATTTGACTTAAATGTTATGAGTTAAATTGACAAAAAAACGGGAGTGGACCTCCTGGGATTTTAAAGAAATGTTAAACTTGATTATCTACTCTAACAGTGTACTATTTACACCCTACAGTCGTCCTTTTATCTCGAAAGCGGTCAAATATACCGACATTATACCTAGAGGACCTTCTTTACGTAGAAAGTTCAAGGAAACATATAGAAACATGCTCACTGCTACAACTGACAGGTGACGGCTCAGTAACGGCAACAGGACATTGTGTTTCATTCTAGAGACATAGAGACGTCTCTCGACTGTTGTCGTGATGTACTTATTTCTTTTTATAAAAGTACAGCTTTTGTTGGAGAAACTATTGCTCAAATGCGATAAAAATAATGAAATTAAATGCAACCAATGTTTTTAGAATCAATCTCCTTTTTGTCTAGATAAAATAGCTGCTTTTCAAATATTATAACTTGCTACAGCTATTATTCCATTAGCAACACAATTCCTCAACGGTCAGAGAAACAGAGAAACAAATGCATCTAATGTTTGTAAAACGAAAAGTAATGTCGTCTAGACAAATAACAAAACTTGCAAATATTATATACAGGGTGCCCAAGATAAGGAGGGCCTATATGGGGATCTCGGTTATGGTAAGAGCTACAACTTTGATTAAATGGGGAAAAAGTTGCGCAATCAGAGGACTAATAATATGGCATAAAAAAAGTTTAAGTAATATTTGTAAGTTTTGAGATATTAAATAAAAACTGATATTTTGGATTTTTGATTTTATTTTTCTTTGGCGTTATTATTAAAGTTAGAGCAAAACTGACAAAACTCTCTCACAGCAACTTGTTATGAACTTAAAGATTACATCGCAATTTTTTTTATACGACGTTTCGTTTCCAAGCAAACACCATCAACTTCATTTTTTCTAATACGGCCCTGATTTCTTATTGTCAAATTTTGAGAGCATTTTTTATTCTTAATTCAATGATGTACCAGACAATGTTGTTTAATTACGTTTCGAGCCTTTTTAACCATCTTTATGAAATTTTCAGGGTCCGGACCTGGATCCTAGAGTGTTGCATATGCTTTTTCAGCTTTTTTAATTAAAAAAATGAAAATGATGGATGTAGAAGGTAACAACGTAATCTTTTTAGTTTGATTATGAATTAAAAAAAAAATAATAAAATTACATAATAGATTTTTAATTATTTATTTAACATTGTAAAATACTGATTCCGAACCCATAATAATTAAACTTTAATTAATTGAAATAAAACTAACATTAACTCATTAAAAATTAATTTTCCAAAAGGTGTTCAAAGTGATTTCCGTCGTTCTCCAAACATAAATAGGATCTTAAAACTGTATTATTTAGGACATTAGTTAACATTTGTGGCGTTACGCTGTGAAAGGCTGCAAGCACTAGTTGTCTAAGCTCTTCTTCTATTTCAAAATTCTGCTTATAAACACAATTCTCGATATATCCCCAAAGGAAAAAATCAAGCGGGGTTAAATCTGGGGAACGCGCCGGCCAGGGTGTTACAGAATAAGTGCTGATACTTTTTTCTGGAAATCTTGCTGAAATGTACTCTCTAACTACCCTTGAATTATGTGCAGGTGCACCATCCTGCTGGAACCAAGGGTCGCGTTGTTCTGCCAGAGGTAAATTATCCAGAGCCTCCTCTAAGTCATTTTGGAGTAAATTCAGGTAATGCTCAGATGTTAAATTATGTTGATAGAAAAACGGTCCTATTATTCTTGTTCCCAAAATTCCAGCCCACATATTAAATCCGAAACGGTATTGGTGTCTTGATTCTTTGAATACACGTGGATTTTCCTTAGACCAGTAATGTACATTTTTTCTGTAAAAGATCCCGTTTCGATTTACCATGCTTTCATCAGACCAAATTATCTGGTAAGGAAAATTTATGTTTTCGTGGCATTTTCTGGTGTACCATTCGCAGAATGATCGACGTCTTTCTGCATGACCTGGCCTCAGTCCTTGACAAATTCTGTATTTATATGGGTGAAATTTTTGTTTGTTTAAAATAAATTGAGCAGTTGATTTCGCTACGCCTACATTTTCATCAATTTCTCTAGTTGATACTCCAGGGTTTTCAGTAACAGCTAATAATACGCTGAAAACCTTTTCCTGGTTACTATTTTTTTTTTTCGGGAGAGCATGGGTTTTTTAAATGCACCGTGTTCTTTAAGGTTAGTTACTAACTCACTGTAAGTCCGTTTAGCTGGTTGTCTCCTTTCCGGATATTTGTCCAAATACATCCGCTCCGCTACATAACAATTTTCTCCGCTTAAAATAAAACATGATAACATATCAAATTTTTCTTCATTTGAATAATAACCTGCCATATTTAGTTCAACTGAAGTAATGCCAAATTGTCTGACACCATACCTACTCATTTTTTTTTCCAATGCCTACTTCGCTAATTTGGGAAAAGAACAATACTTAGTTTGCAACAGCGTAGATTTGTGTTGTTTCAAAAAGAAAATAAACCCAGGAAGTTTTTATTTTTTTTTTAAACAGTATCGTAAGGTTTAATTAAAAAAGCTGAAAAAGCATATGCAACACTCTAGGATCCAGGTCCGGACCCTGAAAATTTCATAAAGATGGTTAAAAAGGCTCGAAACGTAATTAAACAACATTGTCTGGTACATCATTGAATTAAGAATAAAAAATGCTCTCAAAATTTGACAATAAGAAATCAGGGCCGTATTAGAAAAATGAAGTTGATGGTGTTTGCTTGGAAACGAAACGTCGTATAAAAAAAATTGCGATGTAATCTTTAAGTTCATAACAAGTTGCTGTGAGAGAGTTTTGTCAGTTTTGCTCTAACTTTAATAATAACGCCAAAGAAAAATAAAATCAAAAATCCAAAATATCAGTTTTTATTTAATATCTCAAAACTTACAAATATTACTAAAACTTTTTTTATGCCATATTATTAGTCCTTTGATTGCGCAACTTTTTCCCCATTTAATCAAAGTTGTAGCTCTTACCATAACCGAGATCCCCATAGAGGCCCTCCTTATCTTGGGCACCCTGTATAAATATTATAATAAGCGGCCTGTCGCTACGGTTAATTAACCAAAAAATTGTTCTCAATACAATTCAATGTTAAAACGTCTATCTTTAGAACTTGTAAAAACGCATATCCTTTGACACGTTTTGCCGCCAGGAAATTGGGCCCATCGCGGTACAGAAAACGGGAAAAATAACAATTGGTTTAAAGAAAACATGGCGGAACAATAAATAGCCTATTAGAGACAAGGCGGGAAATATGTTACCTTGTGACTGATCCGTATGACAGCGGGGCGTGATTTTCTAGCGACAGAGCAAACTTATGGTTCCTCGGGACCGACTGCGAGTTAAACCATTAGAAGGTAAACACGTACGCCAAAATTAACGTGCGTCATCGTCCGTCGGACATGACAATTGTATTCGCTTAACAAAAAGCACCAAGTAATAAATATAGTAATGTTATAAAAGTTATTCTGTACTAAAGTTAGTAATTAATCATGTATTCAAGAGTTATCTTGTAAACAAGTGCCGAATTGGATGAATAAACGCCAAATTAAATGTGATCTAACTCTCTACTTTACTTAGCCAAATATAGAAAACCAACCCGTGAAATAACCTAAACCCGAGGAAAATTCAAGCCTCACTTTTAACGTTGGGAGTTAAAAATACAACTTGTTTCCCACAGCTTTATTTAGGTTCCGATTAAGACGTGTTTTGGAATCTACCAATATTTTAATTTCAATTTATAACACTAGTCAGGACAGAGTGACAAACATTGAAAGCTTAGAACATCAGACATATTATGTTATTGATTGCAGACTATTTTATGGATATTTCCAAAGCATATCAACTGGAACGTCATATTATCTGTAAGATCTGTCTTCCCAACGAAAATTGAGGTGAATTGCTTAGTCCGGCCGGACACGCACTGCTCGCGGAGCGCCTTAAATGATTTTTCCTGCAAGTATAGATACACAATATTATGAATTTAGTTGAATAACATTTTTATTAAATATATTGATTATAAAAGTAAAACCTTAACTTAACGTTAACAAGTTGTTTAACAAATGCATTGGGGCATAGAAAAGGGGTCAAATATCAATGTTTAACAAATTACAAATCATAAAATTGTGTACCTACCCATTTGCATAACTGAATTTAATCTCTGAAATTAAGTTTAAGCAGCTCGCAGTAAAAAGGGAATTTTAGGCAACCATTAAGCAAGCAGAAATGTCGGTGTCCAAAAAAAAAGGAAAGCTAAATGTTTATAACTTATTATTTTAGGTTATATAGCATCTATCAAAAACAGTTAGCACCTTAAAAGTTTTTAATGTCGTATATTTACAAACATTGTTTATATGTTGTTTATCATGCATATCATGCTAAACCTAAACGACTGTAAATATTTGAAAAGGAAATGCCGTTTTAATGTCCTATTGCTATTTTTAGACAATTACTTCTTGATGGTTCTGGCAAGGTAAGGATGTAATCTCTATATTAGATAAAACAATTTTACCTTATTATAATTTCATTCACACCAAATTTGCGCCTTAATTGTATAATAAACAACACATTATTTATTAGCGAAAAGAGAAGAAAATTCAAAAGAAACAAAATGTCCGAGCGTTTTTTCGAAAAAAAAACACATGAATTTTAAATGAATTTGTTCCAGCCTTTACGTTCTTACTGTATATATTATTATTATTGTAATAAAAGACAAAAAAAACAATATCAACTTTATTTTAATGCAAAATTAAATGCATTATACCCGATTATACCTAATAAATTAAATATAATATCATACTCAAACTCTATTTTTACCATTTTTGGCTAAAAACATTTTTTTTAATGTTTACTATGGCAGTAATCGATTTCCTAACCCCTTGTTAAGGTGGGTCCAAGTAACTGTTTTGCCACTAGAAAACAGCTCACTAACAGAATGTTAACTAGAAGTATTTTAAACTATTTTATTTCTACAATTATGTTGACGCTTTATTAATGCCCTAACTTCTTTTGTTAACTTAACTGTACATAAACTCTGCATGGTATGCCCTGCAACCACCATGCCAGTCGAATCTAAAATACAACTGAACGGGTACAACAGGGGTATGCCTATTATATCCTGTGATGGCTGGCCATCAGATGTGGGTGGAGCTTTAAATAAATTCGAGTTAACATGTTAAATGTTCACTTTCGCATCTGGGGTGGGACCGTTCATTAATCACGTAAGGACGATTTGGGTCTTGAAATATGTCCCTGTGTGTCTATAGAGAGCAAACACATCTCCTAGACTCTCTATTCTGCCCTCTCTATACGTATCGACTGAGTGACGGCTGCGTTTGAAGCGCGCTCCCAGGCGAATTTCGAATCGAATAATTACTTTTACCCCTCTCCCCCCTAAGGTTAAGGTCATGTAGGAATTTTTAACCCCTCCCCTTGCTCAAGGAACCCTTACGTATTTAATGAACGTCCCCTGTGGCTTTACCTGGGCCTGGAATATCTGTGTGAATACTGATTTTATCGACGTGTCAAATTTTCAAAAGTGAAAAATCCGATCTGTGCTAATAAAAGCGAAAACAAAAAAATATTGGCAAACTTCGCTGCAACTTCAAAGCCTATAATAAATAGGACAGTGGCTGACTGATGTCACTGCTTTTCCCAACAAACCCACTACGAACTATCGAACGGAATTCTATTTTTACACGACCTGTTTATTTCATTGGCCCGAACGTAGAGTTGCATGATCGACTAAACGCCCGTGAAACACATAAACTTTTGAACAAGGAAAAAGGTTTACATAACTTATATTAGACCAAGCTTTGGCACGACGTTTTTTAGCACCTTTTCTATTCAAAAATGTTTTGAAACCTCCAAATACAAGGCAGCTCATCCAGATAAAATTATAGGTATCTACTGTTAAAATATCCAGAAAATCCCGGGCCCATTTCCATTGGAAACAGTGATATTCCATGACGCGAATAAATAAATAATTATATTTTTAGACCACTATCTGAAGCGAAATTTATAAGTGGGAGAAAAAATGTTACATAATACCTGGCATAATACAAAAGAATTCGGGCAATATCGAGGGCAACAGTTACTTACCTAACCATTAGAATATTAACAAAAGCAATCACATTATCTGAAAAAGTATGCAAAATTTTCAGATTATGGAACACACGTATCTTTTTTTAATGCCCTCTTTTCTGATTCCAAAAATATATAATTTGTTGATGTTAACTAAAAACGCTTTCAAAATATGAGGGACTGAATTTTTTAAAAAATTGTAAATCTCACGTATCATTCCCGGACGACCATCATCAACTTAATTTTGTATTTCGGTTGAATAGCTGCCGATCTCCCAAAAACAATGTTGTACTGCAATCAATCTTTCACCAATTAAAAAGGTCGTGCCAGACAAATATTTCTAGTATAGATAAAATCCTAGGTAAAATAACATCTAATATTTTTGTTTATTTCTTTGTTTTTAGAAAGTACTATTTGGTATAATTTGGAAGTACAACAAAGTAAACGTAAAAACATTATTTTACGCTGCAATACTAACAATTATTTTTCATAACTATGTTTAATCTTAATTAAACAGTACACGAAATATTATGCAGATGTACTAGAAATATTTTGTCGGGCACAACTTTCTTGATTGGTAAAAGGGTGATTGTAATAAGTATGTACATGAGTGTTTTTCGGAAAACGAAAACTTTTTAACACAGGTCAGTATACAGGGTGTTCCTAAATATCACGTACATACGGAAGGAGGTAATTATTTCGCTTATATCAGGACTAAAAATTCATAAGGTGTTGAAATGTCAAGATTTTTAAAAGTTTTTCCTTTATAACTTCTGCAGTTATTGAGAAATTTAGCTCAAATTTGGAATATAGGTGACGCTGTAGGACTTACGTCATTGGGCAAATGGTTGTGAGAATCTACATGGAGATATTTTTTCAGAGGGCACACCCCCTTTTCTTCCCCTAAACTTTTTTATGGTGCACCGCTGGTAGAGTCTAAAACACAAAATTATTTTTTTTCTGCTTAAAAACTTTTTAGTCTCTTGTAGTTTTTTCGTATGTGCGACCATCATCGAGAAAAAAAATAAAAAACGATATTGTATTTACTATTTATGTACTAGATAAAATCAAAAGTTTTGGTCTAGTAGGCTCTGGCGTTATTTGGATAATCACTTGTTTTTATTAATTTTGACAGCTCGCATTTAAAACCGTAACTTATGTCTGCATGTGTTGATAAATTAATGGCTTAAGTTGTAATAGTATATTATTAACCAAGGTTTAGACAGCCATCAGTATTGCCCGAGCGGCAAGTTTAAATCACGAGGAGCGAAGCGACGAGGGATTTAAGACGCGAGGGCTATAAGCTGTCTAAACCGTGGTTAATATAATATTTTTTCCACTACTACAAACTTTTATAAGACATTTATCTTTATAGTATTAATAATTATAAAAAATTGTAGGTAGGTATAAGTATATTTTTAATCAAGTTACCTGCGCTTTGGAATTGGCAAAATATTTTGTTGTTTTGTCAGGTGGCTTTGTTAATGTCAATTTTTGTTCATTTATGTCATCAGATTTCACGAGTTTTCCGTTTGTTTTTTTTTAAATGAGCGAATAAATATTAGTTAGTGATATAATTATGTGAACACCTCCAGAATTAAGGATGGAAGCAGAAAAAATGTTGATTGTATCGATATTTTACAATATTATCAAGAATCTCTAATAATCTAATATGTATTGATAATTATCTGGTTGCCTAACCACAATGAATTCATGTTGTAGAATCAAAAAATCAAGTTACCTGCGTTCAAATAGATTCTTGAAGATCGGTCAATAATGGATTTCAATGCCTTATTATTGACCATGGTCAATAATAACTTATAAGGTAGAGAAAAACGATTTCTAACGTTAATAATCGGTCAATAATGGCGATGTTATAGGTTAGTAGTGGAAAAAAGTGTTTTAAATACTCGTTATAATCACGTAACAATGCCAAATTTTACGAATTCTGAAATGGCTGAGATGCATTTCATTTAAGACCTTGCGAATGGAAATGCAAGAGAAGCCAGACGTATGTACATGGAGCGCTATCCTAATATAATGATACCTGATCATCAAAAATATTCTCGAATATTATTATATCGCGTCTTGTAGAAACTGGAACTCTTAATAGGAATCCCAATGATGCAGCTAAATCACGTACTGTTAGAACACCATAGATCGAGGAAACTGTTCTAAATGAAATAGAAGAAAATCCAGGCAATAGCACCAGAAAAATCTATGAACATTTAAAAATATTAGTCATCAAGTTGTTTGGCGTATCCTGCGTGATTCTCTTCTATACCCTTACGACATTCAAAGGGTGCAGGCGCTCCTTTCTCGAGATTTCCCTTTAAGAATTTTTCAATTTCTGCCAGTGGTACTTTAATAGGCTAGCATTAAACCACAATTTTGATTGTAAAAACCTTTTTACCGACGAACCAACTTTTCAAGGAATTTAATTATAAATTTGGAAGAATATGGGCTGAAGAATATCAAAAAGGAATTGTAGAAAGGCATTTTCAAGAGTAGTTCTCATTAAATGTACAAGGTGGTATTATTGGGGATCATTTAATTGGTCCTTTTTTTACCTGGTCGACTTAATGGTCACTCATACAGGCATTTTGTGCAACAAGAATTGCTTTTATTAATCGTAGATTTACCTCTTTTGCTGAGAAATCAAATGTGGTATTTATGCACCAAGGCGCCCCAGCACTTTTTTCTATTTCCGCTCGAGTATTTAAATGAAGTGTATGAGAACAAGTGGATAGGACGAGGCGGACCTCAGTCACGGCCCCCTAGGTCCCCTGACCTAAACATCCTAGATTTTTTTTATGGGAGCATCTGAAATATCTAGAGTATACAATACCAATGAATACCGTTGATGACTTACGAAATCAAATATTAGATGCATTTGAAACCGTAAGAAATACTCCAGGGGTTTTCGAACAAGCACGGGCATCAATGAGAAAAAAGCGGGCACACGTATAAGGGACAAGGATTAGAGAAGGCCACTTTCAACGATTGTTGTAACGTAGTTTCTTTGTTGTTGTTATTTTTTGAAGTTTTTGTATTGTAATAAATCATTGCTACAAAAACCGCGTCATCCCACTAGACCATTTTAAAAATTTTAATTTCATCTGGCACAGACACAGAAAATCGTTTTACTACAAGAGTCATAAAAGTTCTTGAACAAAAGATAAATTAATTTCACATTTTAGACTCTACCAGCGGTACACCGCCAAAGAGTTTAGGGAGAGAAAAGAGGGCATGGCCCCTGAAAAAATATCTCCCTGTAGATTCTCACAACCATTTGCCCAATGATGTAAGTCCTACAGCGTAACATATATTCCAAATTTGACCTTATTATCTCAAAAACTGCAGAAGGCATAAAGAAAACACATTAAAGAATCTTGAAATTTCAACACCCTGTAGATCGGTAATGAAGCATTTGCTGACCTATGTTTATAGCAAAAATGCATAGGGAATAGAGATGATAGGTACCGGTATTTTTTTTTCACCCATTCTGGCCCCAACATTCACACTAACCTGACTTGAACTGTTGCTGGCTTTTTCCATTTAAATTTTTATTTTTTATTTAATAATTTTTGGTTCATATCCATTTTATTTTAATAATAATTAGAAGATGTTCGGAAAACAAGTTTTCTACTAATCAAAGTAATACACTAGTGTTTTATCCCGCAATATTGTAATTCTCGGAAAACATCAAGTCTTCGGTAAACATAAAAACGTGCTATATTCTAAACTCAATAATATTAATTTCACGTCTACGAAAACCGTTAATCGGTCGCTTTGCAATAGGTTTGCGGCTTCAAGAATATGTAAATGACGTTCTGTGATGTTTTAACCGACAAAGGGCAATATCATTTAATGCGTCAACGAGTTTTTTAATTTTCTTACTGGCAGTAAACAAGTATGGCCGCTAACCTGGGAGGACGCGACCTCCGTTGGTTGGTCAAGAGTGTCCACGTGACCACATGTGAATGGCGGGCCTCTCAAACTAGAGCGCTGTAGCGTCATAAACAAACCAGTGTCCTGTTAGACTTCAACGTAAGCAGATGATCCACGTAGCTAAAACAATAATAGCACGTGTTTTGATCTGACACGTGTGTCAGGCAAAGTGATTTTCTAATGTTAAAGTAAGTGATATATTGGGGCCGAGTGCCCGGTAACAGAGGTTGCTATTCTTACAAACGTACAGTAAAAGTACCGCACTTAAATATACTACATTCTTTGTGTTTGGTTAAGACGAGCACGAAGTTACACCTCAATGTTTTGCAGTTCGCGTAAATACGTGACATATGTAGTTCTATACAGAACATGTCTTTCAAGTACAACTCGTGATATTCAGATGGCAATGAGGCTGTAATTAATTCAAGTTCTGATTTATTCTCTACGGTAAAAACCAATGAAATCCTAACGGTATCTCGGTGCAGTTCTTTAGGGTTGTTAGGATGATGTATTCGTGTTTAGACATAGCAAAATAAGTTGTGTTTAATTGATCCAGCAAAAATAACACGAACCAACCTTATACTGTGGGTGATACAGTGTATAATATATATTATACATATTATGTGAGGCCAGGGCGAATCCCTGTCAAAAACAGAAGGTTAAGCATGTAAGTCACTTCTTAACTCATCGATGAAAATTATTAAGTAAATATTTACTATACACATTGTCAACATAATCTTTAATTGTATGCATCAACATATTAAAAAATAATTCGTCGTTAAGCAACAACATACACAATTAATTTAATTGCCTAAACCAGATCATTTGAGAAGCTCCTGCCGGTGCAAACCATGGTATGACACAGTTATAGCACAAATTGGATCATAAAACTTTTATTATTGTTATTTAAAATTTTGCATATAGGAGAATTATCACTGGCAACAGTGCACTCATTTACTATTGAGAGTGGGATTAAGAATCTATTTTTGACCTAACCCACACTGAAGTTAAAACTAAAAACACGTCCCATATAAACGTTCTGTTGCGTAACGCATGAGAATAGGGATTGATTCATTAAATAATGTATTATTTGAAATAAAAATAGTGAAACTATTATTGAATAATTCAATGAACTCGGATGGAACACAACATTGCAGCAAAACGAATAAAATCTTGAAATAAAAATGATGAAGTTATTAATTGCTCAATGGTAGCAACAAGGTATGACAATGAGGTCAAGGATTTCAATATTTAGGTAATTAAGTTATGGTAAGTGTTGCATACTTTTATTGCATTTAATTTATTACAAATCTTAATTATTAATAATAAAAAGTTAAGTTGTTTCTGTTGTTAGCATTAAATTTAGTTAAATGGCGTATCAATTATATATATGATATTGCTAATTAACATCCATAATATCCCAAAAGCATTGATAACTACAAGATAATTTTATTACAGATTTCAAAAGCACGTTACTTAGCAACAGTAAAAACTCAAAAAATAACGTGTATGAGGAAGTTGTGATAAAATTATGAGGTTTTTATCAATGTTCAACATGTCAAAAAAATTCTGTTCCATTGTAACGCGATGACATAAGTGATAACTATCCATAGGCTGTTATTAGTGTAATGCTGTTGTCATCGGGTGTTCTTGTGCACGTAATTATAAACAAACCAAATCAATTCGATTATTGTTACGTCAAAAGAGTTTTACCAAAATGTATTACCGATTTGACACACGATTATATCGTGGTTCCTTAACTTATCGGTTTCCAAGACATAGAGATAGTTATCATGGCAATGAATAGAGTAGCCATGGTATTACCCTAGCATCGGCTATAGTGAACCTACATGGGGAAAGACAAAGAGGTAATGAGATGATTTACTGATAAAAAGAAGAGCGAGGAGGAAGATCACTTTCTGGACGTTCGCAGGAATGGGCATGTGAGAAGTCGTAAACAAAGAAGAAGGAAGAAAGTTTTTAGAAATTTTAAGACTGTGTTGGTCAATCTACATTTTAGAACTTGTCATCTTTCACATCGCTGACACATTGATCCTTTACTTTGATAATAATTTACTGATTTTTGGATTTGGTGGTGAATTTAGTTGTGAATTAATTATAACTATGGAATACACGTTTATCGAGTATGCAGATATGCATCTGATGTATGGTCTTGCATCTTGCAATGCTTTAGAAGCCAGAAGGTTATATCACGACATATTTCCTAATCGTACTATACCAAACCAGAAGACGTTTCAACGAGTCGACCAACGTCTAAAGGAGAATGGTGGGCAATTCCAGTTAATAAGGTAATACATAATATTGACTTTCTTCATAATTTTAGGTTAGTTTAGAAAAAATGGTACTGATGCTGGTTTGAGAAGAATCGTACGTACGCCGCAATTAGAGGAAAATATTTTAAATGTTGTAGATTTGTAGATGACACTCCATCAACGAGCACTCGAAAATTATCAGCAAAGTTTAATACATCATAAACAATAGTACATAAAGTTCTTAAAGAACAGCTGTTAGGTATATTCATATCATTTGCAAAAAGTATATGAACTGATTCCTCAAGATTTTTCTCGTAGAATGCTGTTTGAAAATTGGCTATTGGATTAGCAACGAAATAATGTAAACTTCATTAGCATTATTCTTTTCACACATGAAGCAAGGTTTACCAAAAATGGTATCACCAATTTACACAACACACATGTATGGGCTGATCAAAATCCTCATGCCACTATTGTTTCGCATCATCAACATCAGTTGCAGTCAATAAAAAAAATTCTTTATTTTATAAATAATTAAAAACTGTTTTTATTATTTATTATGTTGTCCCTTGGACGTGCAATACAGTGATTTTTTTGTTTTTTTCTCAGAAACGAAGCAAGATATGAGAAAAATGCTAATAATAAGTTGTAGTTTTAGTTGCCTAATGCGAAAAAATAGTGAAAATTGAAAAAAAAATCAGTGGCGCACATTTTTTGGGTCAAAAATCTTAGTTAAGGTGCCTTCCCTGACGCCACTGGACTTTTTTTAATCTAGTTAGGGCTAAATTAGCAACTTACTACCCTAAATAACACTGTCAAATTTCAACAAAATCAGCTAAAGGATAATTAAGATATTTACGAAAAAACGATTTTTTTTTTAAAGTTTGACACCCTGTATCTTAAAAACGAAGCATTACCGGACCTATATTTATATAAACTTTTCGTCTTAGAATCACTAAAAAAATCACACCTTGAAGTTTGGCCACGTATTCTCCGAAAGGCATTATACAGGGTGTCCCAAAAGTAATGGGACAAAGAGCAACAGCAGACTTCTTAAGGCGAAGTTAAGTTAAATAAGTTATACGTTTTTGATGTAAAAGAAGTAAAGTAACTTATTTTTTTATTGGTCGGATCGATATAAGAAGCCTAAACAAAGTTATGCCAGCTAAAATGAGTAGGGCATGCCGTAGATAGCGCCCTCTACTGGTTACACAAAAACTATGGATAATTTTGAATTCCTCACCTCCCTCAAGAAACCCCAAAACCCTTAATTTTTGTGCTGCTATGTCGTTTCGTTAAGAAATAATCGCAGAAAAACGAAAACAAAATTAAAACTTTGACACCCTGTATCTTGGTTGTTATCAATTTTGGGATAAGGCAAGTTTAAATAAATCGCATTATTTCGCCTTAAGGAGTCTGCTGTTGCTCTGTGTCCCATGACTTTTGGAACACCCTGTATATAGGAATAAAAAAGTTTTTGGAAGAAAATGGGAAAAAAAAATAAAAAGTATCAAAGAAAGGATCACCCTGATATACATTATTGGTATTTGTGTTCTTTTGTATACCCATCGGTTTTATTCTAAAGGCTATTGGCTAAGCAACCTAAAGTTAATTAGATTGTTGATTGTCCATTGGTCGTAACAATAAATTTTATAAAAAAAAAAAACAATATTTCTTGTTTCAAAGATATTCCTAAAGAACCACCCATGTGCTTAAGTATTCTATCAACAAAGGAATTTTATTTTAAAATAACTTTATAACTGCATTGTTATATCCTGGCGAAGTACAGTTGTGTTTTAGAAAAGTTCTTTTATTCGCTTAGTGTTTAGTTTTGTCTGATAGCTTTCTACTTGAAGGTACTTCAATGAATATTAAGCAAGCCTGTTCTGGTGAAGATACGCCTATTTAAATTCACTATACATTATTGGCGACCACTTGTAGTCAATAAACTTTATGTTTTGTCTTAACATTGACGCCTGCATGTTGTTATAGTAAAAAGTTTTACTTAGAATTGCATTACTAGCAATATATCTTTGAAAATGGTGCATGGGGTAGAATTTTACTTTTAAAAATGTTGTTTTAAATTCTAAAAAACAAGCTTTCCTCTTCCACAGCACCCGAACTACAAGGAATACAAAACAAAGTTGAATACAGGGTATCCCGAAATTAAGGGCCACTTTAACACCATATTCTCCGGCTAAAAATAATAATATTCTCTTATAGATATAAGTTCCGAAGCTACGCTTAGAATTGGGAACCCTGAAGTTTGTCTAAATATTTTCGAACCAGTTAATACACACAGTGTGTAAAAAGTCCCAAACCGGTCAATTAAAATGGCGCACAATATAAAAAACCTTCTGGTATACAAGTTGTAGGCCTTAAAAAAATCTATAAAACTAGGACACCTGTAATTATACAGGGTGCCTCAAAGAGTCATGGTAAACAAAACTTTGGTTTATTTAAATGGAATTACCCCTTTTTAATCACGTTTTCTGAGTCCTCTAAACATTCTAAACAACAATTATGAAACATGCCATATGGCTCAGCCCATTAGTTTAAGAAATAATTTGAGTTAAAGAACATAAATACAACAGGTAAGATATTACCTACATTTTGCATTTTTACAAGCTGGTACCAGAATGTTTTGCGTCACTGACATATTCGTTTCTGAAAATGTTTCTCAACGAAAGGGAACGTATAACTTTACTAATGATCAGAGCTTTTGGAGACAGACAAAGATCTTTTCCCGAAATAAAGCAATTTTTCAGGTTAGTTTTCCAAACCGACAGCCCTCGCGACAGCCTATATCAAAATCTACAGTTGTGAGAACAGTTCAAAGATTCGAGGAAACCGGGTACTGCAGAGATAAAGTTTGTTCCGGAAGACCAAGATCGGCAACTAGAGATGAAAAAAAATTAGAGACATTACTTTATTTTGTTCAGGATCCACATTTGTCGTTGAGAAAAGCTGCTACCCAAGTTGATGTATGTTTTCAATCAGTTGAAATTATTTTAAAAAATAGTAATCTTTACCCCTATAAAATAACTTTAGTCCAGGAATTATCAGAAGACGATTTCGACCGTAGAATGGAATATTGCGAAGTAATGATGCAAAAACAGGAAGGAAATAACAATTTTTATAATCAAATACTTTTTTCGGATGAGGCAACATTCATGTTAAACGGGATGGACGAGAGAAACACACACTCCACACCCCCAGAAAGTAAATGTGTGGTCCGGTTTTATTGGCACTAGATTAGTGGGACCTTTCTTTAAAGAGCGGAATTTGAATGCAAAATATTATCTCCACATGTTGCAAAATCAAATTGTGCCAGCAATAACCAATACAGTAGGACCACTATTACGACATACGTGATGTCAGCAGGACGGAGCTCCTCCTCATTTTGGGCGAGCTGTAAAGGTTTACTTAAATAATACTTTTTTAACCGCTGGATAGGGCGAAGGGGCCCCATAGAATGGCCCGCTAGGTCGCCAGACTTAACGCCCCTTGATTATTTTCTCTGGGGACAACTAAAAAATAAAGTGTATGTGACAAAACCTGCAGATCTGAACGAATTGAGAAGAAGAATTATTGAAGAATGTGAATCTATTAACCAAGAAATGTTACAAAACGTCATCGACAAATTTTATTATAAAAATTATTTGTCATATATATAAATACATTGTCAAACTGTGGGAGGGGGACATTTTCAACATTTAATTAAATAACGACTTACTTAAATTTATTTTTGTTTTTGTAAATTTGTAATTAATTTTACTGCTTGTATTTAATTCAATTGTTATTCAATTTTTGACAAAACTTGCGTGGGTACATTTAGTACAATTCTTATATTTTTTACAGTTTTAACGCAAAACATACTGGTACCAGCTTGTAAAAATTCAAAATGTAGGTAATATCTTACCTGTTGTATTTATGCCCTTTAACTCAAATTATTTCTTAAACTAATGGGTTTACCCATAGGACATGTTTCATAATTATTGTTGTTTAGAATGTTTAGAGGAATCAGAAAACGTGATTAAAAAGGGCCCATTCCATTTAAATAAACCAAAGTTTTGTTTACCATGACTGTTTGAGGCACCCTGTATAATTACAGGTGTCCTAGTTTTATAGATTTTTTTAATGCCTACAACTTTTATACCGGAAGTTTTTTTATATTGTGCGCCATTTTCTAAATAATTGACCGGTCCGGGACTTTTTACACACTGTATAATAAAAATAAAATTTTGAAATTAGGAATGGTGTATAAACTTTTGATGCCAAATCAGTTTCTAAATTTAGAATATCAAAATTTTAATCATAGGCGTCACAACCGGGTGGTTAAGAGTTAAAATATTCCCATTTTTTCAACTAGTCTTTTTTTTTCCTAAAAATTATAAAAAAAAGTATTCAACGTAAAAAGGTACCCTTAGTTCAGCTTGGTAGGACTTACAGTTTGTGAGTAAAATCGTTTCAATAAAAATCACGTCCATAAAAAAGCTAATTAATAAAATTATTCTTTAATAAAAGCTTTTATATCAAAAATATACTAAAAACTAGAAAATAAATAAAACTAAAAGTCAGCTTTCACGCCTCTTACGAAACTAAATAAATACTAAATAAATTAAAAATGTAATAAATATGACAATGACAGGGTAATGATGCGACAACAAATACCGATATTTACCAAAAATGTTTTGAAAGAATAAAATTGAAATTGAAACCAAGAACAACTCCTTCAGAAGGTGCTCAAATAGATCGCCATTTTCTCTGATACAAAGTCCAGTTCGGCGGCGAATGTTGTAAGATGCCCGAAGAATCTGAAAATGATTTCTTCTTATTTCATTTCCAGCTTGAATAATTCACTGAAGCAGATCCTCACTAGTATCCACCTCCGTTGCATAAACCATATTGCACATATTATGATGACCCACGCGATAAATAATAATCGAGTGGACCTAAGTCCGGCGATCTCGCTGGCCAGGATACTGGTGCACGTCTGCCTATCCATCTTTCGGGATAATTCTCATCTGATTAAAAAACCTGGATCTTAAGGGTATACTACGTCGAATAGTCTTACTGATTTTAAAAAAAGACCAAATATCTTACACTTGGCATTTCAACTGCACCAATCAACTGAGTTCCAATTACTCCAAATTGGTATATATTATTTTTAGTACTGCTCATTCATATATTATGTAAACGAAAAGCAATAGCATCATATTAAATCACTTAAAAAAATTAATCTTGTCCATATTTTATAAGTTCAAAGTATTACAAACTGTTGAAAGCAACTAAGTACTTGACTAAACATTTTTATCCTTTTTCCTATACAAAAAGACAATATGCCATTTATCGCGTCGCATTAATCTGATTTCCTAACATCTGTAGACAAGTAATTTTAGACTTGGCAAAAAAAGTGAACTAGCTCATACACTATGTTCCCAATAGTTATTATATTTTTTAGTCTAGCAAAATTTATGTATGCTCGCGACAAGGCGACATTGATGAATTAAAACAGTTTTAACTCGCGACTGTAAAAAAAAATGCCAAGTATAAATTTTTATTTTCGAATACAAAATGGACCATTACTAACACATTTAAGCTGTAACCTTAACGTCTGTTAAAACAAGGACTTATGACAGTTCTAAGATTAGTTTTATGACTGATCTTCACCTTAGGGTTTCGCTAACTGCAAATAACCTTTATAGTTTCTTTAGGGTTCGTTCTTTTTATTCAACTTTAATACAGTTACAATCGAGTTACAAGTACGTACACCATCTTAATATTGGTCTAAACATTTTATATAAATAAAGGTAAGTTTCTATTTCAAACAGTTAGGAGGGGATATAAAGTATAGAGAATGGTGTTGTAACCCTATGTTTCCACATGTGTATATAAGTTTATATGTATAGGTACAATACTTTATTTTTAGTAAGAATACGTCATTCAACCTTATTTTTATAGATACCTAATTATCTTAGATATTATACCAGACGATAGTAAAACGGCGACAGACCCTTCTATTGTAAGTTTATTATTATTTCTTCTAAATTTTAATTACTGTTTATTTAAAAACCTTTTCAAACAGAACAGACTAATTTCTATGATAGACGCCAGGTATCGAAATATTTAACCATAACAAAACTTTCCATTTTAGAGAAATTACTCATTTCATTAAATTAGTTTATTGTATCACATTGTAAACTTTGCAAATGGGCTTTATCACTCTTTGTTAAAAACATATTCTTGTTAAATAACAAGAAAGCTTTATTTGATTTGCTTTGAGTTGATTTAAGACCGCCCATTTTCAAAGGCACGCCCAAATTAGTCCTTAGGTTAGCTCTTAGAAATTTGAGAAGGGAGGTTACTTCTGAACATTTGTAAGAACAACTTGTGCTCCCAAAATATTTTAAAATCGTATTTCTTACAAATAAACGAAAGTGTTTTCTTTTTCTTCGTATAAAAGAGTTAGTTTTATTTCTTAGTTTAAAACTTAAGGTTCTTGTGAATTTAGTCACAACGCTCGTGGCTAGATCCACAACATTGGTGGCAGCGGAAAACTTTTCGGATTTTTGAAGGAGCGCCAAGACGCAGCAAATATCCAACAAGTCTCAGAGAAGGAAGCAAGAAAGTCCAGAGGCAATTTGAAGGTGCGCCAAGACGCAGCAAAGACCCCAAGGAAACAGAAATCAACTGAATTAGTTTGAAGGAGCGCCAAGACGCAGCAGACTTTTACAGCCGGAAGTCGACCTTAGTTCACAACCATCTGCAGATTCCCGACGCGGAGTACGAATCCAGGTTAGCCAAGGCTTTGGAAAATCGGAGACGTAGTGCAGGATGAACAAGTAAGTCCCTTCTTTGTTTTCTGTGCGACGCTATTTTCTTTGTAACCTTTTTTAGTGTTAGGTTAAGGATAGGTATTTGATTTCAACATAAAAATATATTTTTCTTTTGTGATACTGCAAATAACAAATTATTATTATAAAAAATTATCAAATCAACTAAAATTATACTGACAAATTATCAATTTATTATTATTACATTAAGTTAAGTAATCAAAAAAAAAAAAAAATGAGTGATAAAAATGCATTTGACGTTTTAAACCAAATAGACTCTTTTGATGGGCATGGCGATACAAATTCACTAAATTTCTTTCTTAAAAGTTGTGACGCTATGATGAAAATTGTTAAGGAAACAGAAAAAAATAAGTTAGCTGAGTTAATTTTTGCAATGAAATTAAAAGGGAAAGCACAAGAAGTAACTCAATATCACGAATTTGAAAACTGGGAAACAATAAAAGACTTTTTACTTGAACATTTTACAGATAAGAGACCTCCTTCACATTTTTTAAATTTATTAATGAACATTAAACAAAACTATAGGGAAAGTATAAAAGAATACGGAGAGCGTATTCAAGCTCTTTTTAATAAGTACAAAGAAACTTGTAATTTAAATCATAACTTAAATGAAGCTAAAGTGCTTATAAATAGTTTACAGTCTGTGTTAGTAAGCAATTTTAGAAAGGGTTTACATGACGAAAAAGTGCAGATGCGAATAATAGCAGAAAACACCGTCGATTTAGATAGGGCAATCTCAGTGGCAATAGAACTCGAACTTGAGCAAAATGATAAATATAAAACTAGTCAAAATTTTAGAAATATTAATGTCACACAAAATCGCCCAAGTAGAAATCAAAATGTTATGACCCCCCAAAGTCAAAGCTCGTGTATGTTTTGTCACAAAAATAATCATTTTACATCACAGTGTAGACAACTTTACCGCTTCGAAAATAATCAAAATAATAGTAATTTTAATTCAAATAATAATCATCAAAATTTCTATTCACAACAAAGAAAATTTAGTAATTCTGGAATACATAACAACCGCCGTGATTATTTTAATCGATAATGAAAATACTTTTAGTGACGCTAATTATGAAAACATCTGGTCCTGCTTAATTGACCTCAGAAATATTGTAAGTAACACTAAAACTAAACTTTCAATAATTAAACACCACTATAATCCGTTAATCAAATGGGAAATAATCTACCCAATGCTTAGATACCTTTTCGCAAATATAGATGTCGAAATAACAATATACAATAATAATTTAATAAACCCTACCGAGTCAAATAAAACCACTATTCTAGAAGAATACCATAATTCTCCGTTAGCAGGTCACCAAGGAGTATCTCGTACATATAAAAAACTCGCACAATTATACAACTGGAGAGGTATGAAAAAAGACGTAAAAAGGTTTATAAAAAAATGCAAATTTTGTCAAAAAAATAAATTATCGCGAAAAACTAAAATGCCAATGGTAATAACTACTACCGCATCTAAACCTTTTGAAAGGTGTTTTCTTGACGTAGTCGGTCCTTTACCTGAAACGGAATCGGGCAATAAATACATACTTACCTTCCAGGATGACTTAACAAAATATAACATTAACATTCCAATGATAAATCAAGAATCACTTACTGTAGCAGATCATTTTGTAAAAAATATAATTTGTCTCTATGGAATACCGGAAATATTAATTACCGATCAAGGAACAAAGAAACTTGTAATTTAAATCATAACTTAAATGAAGCTAAAGTGCTTATAAATAGTTTACAGTCTGTGTTAGTAAGCAATTTTAGAAAGGGTTTACATGACGAAAAAGTGCAGATGCGAATAATAGCAGAAAACACCGTCGATTTAGATAGGGCAATCTCAGTGGCAATAGAACTCGAACTTGAGCAAAATGATAAATATAAAACTAGTCAAAATTTTAGAAATATTAATGTCACACAAAATCGCCCAAGTAGAAATCAAAATGTTATGACCCCCCAAAGTCAAAGCTCGTGTATGTTTTGTCACAAAAATAATCATTTTACATCACAGTGTAGACAACTTTACCGCTTCGAAAATAATCAAAATAATAGTAATTTTAATTCAAATAATAATCATCAAAATTTCTATTCACAACAAAGAAAATTTAGTAATTCTGGAATACATAACAACCGCCGTGATTATTTTAGGGAAAATAATTCTTATACGCCAAATAATAATATGAGTCGTTCAATTCCAAATAATAATAGCAATTATCCTCGCAATTATAATAATCAACAAAATTATAATAATCGTAGTTCTAATAATCATAATGACCACAGGCATCGATTTTCTAATCAACAAAATTTTTCTTTTGAGAACGCCAATTATCAAAAATACCCCATGCAACAAAGAACTTTTAACGAACAAAATCATTCACATCAATATCACCCCAATCAACAAAATTCTAGTGAATCTTTTATTCCACAAGTACAAACTGTTCAAGCACAAATGTCAACCCAAAACAATCCCGTCAATTCTACCACACTAACTAGCGCGCCTCGCGAAAATTGTTCGGGAAACGAATTGTAAACCATAGCCGCGAACAGCCGACAATGGTTTCTTATAATAGCTGTTCAAAAAATAATAATAATACATTTTATTCTCCAGATACGCCTAATAAAAATATTTTGAATAATAACATAAAATCAAATATTTCGTGCAAAACAATTTTACTTTCCGAAAACCATAAACAACTAGATATAATTGAAATAAATACTTCTGATACAAATAATTCTACAGTGCAACTTTTATTAGATACGGGTGCCGATGTCTCTCTTTTAAAAGCAGGTAAATTAAAGGACCACTCCATTATAAATAAAGAAATAATCGTAGAATTAAAAGGTATTAGCGAACAACCAATTTACACCTTAGGTACCTGTTGTATTTTAATCAAATTAGAAAACAATAAAACCGTAACACATTCATTTCACATTGTTTCGGATAATTTACCAATCAAAAACGACGGTCTTTTAGGGCGTGACTTTTTGCAAAAATATAGAGCCAAAATCGATTATGAAAAAGAAACGTTGTTCTTTAATGGTAATTATTTTAAAATTTTACCATCCGAACCGTGTAAAATTTTTATTCCTGCGCGATGCGAAACAATAATTCCTGCATTAGCAAATATTTCAAATACTGAGGGAATAGTAGAATTAAAACAAATTTCTGATAAACTTTATTTAGGGTCTACTTTAACAAAAGTGAAAAACCATAAATGTTTTGTCAGTATTCTAAATATTTCGGACGAAACTTTAACAATAGCAATGCCAAGAGTTAATATTGAACCATTTATTTCTAATGATTATAATGTTATCGAAACAAATAATATTAATCATATCGAACGTTTAAATAAATTAAGAAACGCTATTAATCTTGAAGGCTTAAATACTGAAGAAACTACCTCATTATTGGAAACTTGTAGTCAGTTTAGCGACATTTTTTATTTAGAAGGTGATAAACTCTCTCACACAAACACAGTTAAACACAATATACAAACAGATTCCGCCAAAGGACCAATTAACATTAGACCTTATAGATTACCATTTAAACATCGCGAAGTAATAAAAAATCAGACCGATCAAATGTTAAAAGATGATATAATTTCACCTTCTTGTAGCCCATGGAATAGTCCTCTATTAGTTGTACCTAAAAAAACCGATCCGTCGGGCGAACCAAAATATCGCGTATGTGTAGATTTCAGAAAAATTAACGATATTACGATAGGTACAGATGCGTTTCCCCTCCCTAACATTACAGATATTCTTGATCAACTCGGAAAAGCTAATTATTTTACTACCCTAGACTTGGCTAATGGTTTTCACCAAGTACCAATGGATGAAAAAGATAAATTAAAAACTGCATTTAGCACTTCAACCGGACATTACGTATACAATCGAATGCCATTCGGATTAAAGGGGGCTCCTGCAACCTTTCAACGATTAATGAATGCGGTTTTAAGCGGTCTTAATGGTTTAAAATGTTTCATTTATTTAGACGATGTAGTAATTTATGCCAATAATTTAACAGAACATAACCAGAGATTAACCGAAATATTTCAAAGATTTAGGCAACATAACTTAAAAATTCAACCATCAAAATGCTCATTTTTACGTAAAGAATGTTTATATTTAGGACATATTATCACAGAGGACGGCATTAAACCCGATCCTGCAAAAGTAGAATGCGTCTCAAAATTTCCTCAACCCAAAAATTCAAAAGATATAAAATCATTTTTAGGTTTAGTTGGCTACTATAGGAAATTTATTCAAGATTTCGCAAAAATCGCTAAACCTCTTACCAAACTATTAAAAAAAGATGAAAAATTTATATGGGATAACGAATGCAGTATTTCATTTCAAACACTCAAACAAAGTATAATCTCGCCACCTGTACTTCAATACCCCGATTTTTCTAAAGAATTCATAATTACTACAGACGCTAGTAATTATGCAATAGGCGCCATTTTGTCCCAGGGTAAAATTAACAGTGATCGACCAATAGCATTCGCCAGTAGAACATTAAATGCGGCTGAACAAAATTACTCGACCACTGAAAAGGAGTTAGCAGCAATAGTCTGGGCAGTAAAGCATTTTCGGCCATATGTATTCGGCACTAAATTTAAAATAGTCACAGATCACAAACCGTTACTTTATGTTTTTAACATAAAAGACCCAGGCTCGCGACTTACACGTTTTAGATTAAAATTAGAAGAATATAACTATGAAGTAATTTATAAGGCCGGAAAGAAAAATACAAACGCCGACGCATTAAGTAGAACAATTAATATTGTTAACAGAAACCTAATTACGGATTATACCGAATTTCAAAGTTATCTTAAAAATCATATTGTTTTAAACTCTAAAATAAAAGAAAAAAATACGACATATTTTCAAACCAATGAAACAGACCCAATAGTATTATTTTTACCCAAAAATTTTGACAAAGAAAAATTTAAAGTCTTAGAAAATAACCAACAAGTAAAAATTTTTTTTGAATGCTTTAATAAAAATACCGAACTTAATATCCCGTCTGCTCTCCATTATCAGGAACTCAATATGTTTTTGCTAATCGATAATGAAAATACTTTTAGTGACGCTAATTATGAAAACATCTGGTCCTGCTTAATTGACCTCAGAAATATTGTAAGTAACACTAAAACTAAACTTTCAATAATTAAACACCACTATAATCCGTTAATCAAATGGGAAATAATCTACCCAATGCTTAGATACCTTTTCGCAAATATAGATGTCGAAATAACAATATACAATAATAATTTAATAAACCCTACCGAGTCAAATAAAACCACTATTCTAGAAGAATACCATAATTCTCCGTTAGCAGGTCACCAAGGAGTATCTCGTACATATAAAAAACTCGCACAATTATACAACTGGAGAGGTATGAAAAAAGACGTAAAAAGGTTTATAAAAAAATGCAAATTTTGTCAAAAAAATAAATTATCGCGAAAAACTAAAATGCCAATGGTAATAACTACTACCGCATCTAAACCTTTTGAAAGGTGTTTTCTTGACGTAGTCGGTCCTTTACCTGAAACGGAATCGGGCAATAAATACATACTTACCTTCCAGGATGACTTAACAAAATATAACATTAACATTCCAATGATAAATCAAGAATCACTTACTGTAGCAGATCATTTTGTAAAAAATATAATTTGTCTCTATGGAATACCGGAAATATTAATTACCGATCAAGGAACAAATTTTTTAAGTGAACTTTTTAAAAATATGTGTAAAATGCTAAAAATAAAAAAAATTCAAACAACTAGTTATCATCCAGAATCAAATGGGGCATTAGAGAGGTCTCATAGGGTTTTGGAGGAATATTTGCGACATTTCATATCAGATACGCAACAAGATTGGGATAACTGGATTCCATTTGCTACATTTACCTATAATACAACTACACACACAGCCACAAAATTTTCACCTTTTGAACTTTTATTCGGTTTTAGTCCTACTTTACCAACGTCAATTAATCAACCTTTCAAAATGTCTTATACATATGATGACTTTATAGAAAATCTAAAACAAAAATGCAGTATTCCAGGCAAATTGCCAGAGAAAATTTACTTCACAGTAAACATATTTCAAAAAATAATTACGACAAACATAGTTTTCCCAGAAATTTCACAATAGGAGATAAGGTACTACTATATGATGAGTCTGTCCGTAGAGGCAGAAGTAAAAAACTTTCCTCATTATGGATAGGACCATATATAATTTCAGATAAAATTTCTGACCTAAATTATGTTATTCAAAAAGGAAAAAATAAACAAACAATTCATGCAAACAGATTAAAGCACTTTTATGACTAAAAAAAAAAAAAAAATATATTTTTATAAAACAAGATAAAAAAAATAAAAAGAAAAAAAAAATAATAAAAAAAAAAATGTCTAACAATACTTTTTCTCTTTTCAGATTTGTCCTTTTCATTAATATTTTCGTTTTAACGATGGCTCAACCTGAGTTTAACGTAACGTACTATGACCACAACCCTGGCATCCATTTTGAGAAATTGGGAGAAATGCGGCTTTACAACAACAAGTGGAAAATAATAACTTTTGTAAATATAGATAATCTTAGCGATAAGTTTTTAAGCTTAAATAATTATTATAGGAAAACCTTAGATTTGTGCGGCCACGAAAATGCACAATATCACTATTACATATGTGAATCTTTTATAAAACACTCTAAGTATAGTCTACAAAAAATTGATAGAGAATTACAAGTTTTGCATGAGCTAATAGGGCATAAAATTGTTGCTAGAAACAAAAGAGGATGGTTTGATATAATAGGTAAAGCTACAAAAGTTTTATTTGGAGTTCTAGATAGTGACGACGCAAAGTATTACGACCAAAAAATTTCGGAATTTTCAAAAGATGAATCCTCGGTACTTCATCTATTAAAAGAACAAACAAAAATAGTACAATCCACCCTAGTGAATTTTAACAATACCATAGGCACCTTAGACTTTAATGAAAGCATCCTAAAGGGCAATATAGAAAAAATTGGTAAACAATTAAACAAAAACCAAAAAGATATACAATTCTTAACGTTAAAAACAGTATTGGAAGATCATGTAGTAGTAACAAATATAATCCTAAATCAATTACAACTAGAAATTATGTCACTCACTAACGCAATCCTTGTTTCAAAGAAAGGTATACTACACCCTGCTATTATCACACCTGTTCAATTAACAAAAGAATTAAGACAAGTAACTGAATCTCTACCTCATGGGCTGGAATTCCCCGCACCTTTAGATTTAGCAAATGCAAATATGTTCCTAAATATAGTTGAGTTACAAGTTTTCTTTGAAAATAAACGTTTAGTATATATTATAAATATACCACTAGTAGAAACACAATTATTTTACTTATATAAAATAACACCATTTCCCAAACTAATAGCATTAAACGAATTTATTTTGATCCACCCTTCATCTAAATTTATAGCAATTGACGAAAGCAAACAACAGTTTATACAAATTTCAGATATCGAATACACTTCTTGTCTTAAATTACTAGAAAATAAAATTATTTGTAAGCAACAAAAACCTGTATCTCTTGCCCATCTCGTAGACAATTGTGAGATAAAATTGTTACAAGGTACAAGTAAAATACCAGAAAATTGCGATAAACGCATTGTTATGTCAGATAGAGGAATTTTTATTCAATTATTAACAAGCAACACTTGGTTATTTGCAGTACCTCAAACAGAAACTTTAACTATTTCTTGTGTAAATAAAAATAAACCGATAGATTTAATGTTAAAAAATTGTGGTAGCGTCACACTAGCGAAACAATGTAAGGCCTACAGTCCATCGGCAATGTTGGTGCCCCACGACAACACATATCAGTCCGAGATGTATAGTGAAATTGTTCCATCAGTTGATATAAGTGATGAGTGTTGTGAAAAAGGTAAAACAAACCAAATGAATTTTTCTGAAATTTTGTTAAGTGAAAACTATAAAATCTTAAGTAAACACATACCAGAATTAAATATTGCTAGTCATAAGCTGGACGACATAGAAAGGCTGGCAGATAACATTCAAAAAAAGAAAGAAATTTCTCATTACACAACTTTTACTTCAACTCTAGCATATATTTTAGCAATAATTACTGTTTTGTTTATAGTTTATAAGATATATAAAAAATGTTGCTGTCCAAAAAATAAAAATTCATGTTGTGGCATAATACCAAATTTTTGCATTAGAGTCAATCAAAATGTAGAACCATCTTTCGCCGACGATAGATATGTAACACGTTATGTTCATAGAAATAGAACCTCGGAGAATATAAACAATGCTGACGATTCAGAGGAAGAAAGTATTGCTTTACAAGTTCATCCACGTAAAAGCATTGGTTATACACCCACGAGGCGACCAACCAAACAAATTTAAAATGTATAATATCTATATAGGATAAAAATACTGATTTTATATATCGCCATTTATTTTTAAGTGCATTAAATTAGTAACGAGTAACTAGGTATATTAATTTAAATAGCTTTATTGATCTTATCAACATGTAGCTTAGTCAAGAACCATATTATTAGGGTTATTAACGAAATAATTTAGTTTAAATTTCATTATTGTATTTAAGTCAAGTTTTGAGATTTTACTCCATTTAGATTACATAAAATCTCTCATTAAGGTGGGAGGTGTTGTAACCCTATGTTTCCACATGTGTATATAAGTTTATATGTATAGGTACAATACTTTATTTTTAGTAAGAATACGTCATTCAACCTTATTTTTATAGATACCTAATTATCTTAGATATTATACCAGACGATAGTAAAACGGCGACAGACCCTTCTATTGTAAGTTTATTATTATTTCTTCTAAATTTTAATTACTGTTTATTTAAAAACCTTTTCAAACAGAACAGACTAATTTCTATGATAGACGCCAGGTATCGAAATATTTAACCATAACAAAACTTTCCATTTTAGAGAAATTACTCATTTCATTAAATTAGTTTATTGTATCACATTGTAAACTTTGCAAATGGGCTTTATCACTCTTTGTTAAAAACATATTCTTGTTAAATAACAAGAAAGCTTTATTTGATTTGCTTTGAGTTGATTTAAGACCGCCCATTTTCAAAGGCACGCCCAAATTAGTCCTTAGGTTAGCTCTTAGAAATTTGAGAAGGGAGGTTACTTCTGAACATTTGTAAGAACAACTTGTGCTCCCAAAATATTTTAAAATCGTATTTCTTACAAATAAACGAAAGTGTTTTCTTTTTCTTCGTATAAAAGAGTTAGTTTTATTTCTTAGTTTAAAACTTAAGGTTCTTGTGAATTTAGTCACAACGCTCGTGGCTAGATCCACAACAATGGGTCTATTCAAGTACCTTCTCAAATAGTAGTTTGTTATAATTTTATTCTTTCAAACTATATGTGATAAATAACAGTACTTTTGTCTCATTATTAAGTACCCTGCTCGGTACCCTGTAAATAAATAAACGTAAATAAACAAACGTGTAGAAAATACCGTCAAAAATATAGAAAATGACTCGGAAAATGATGTAGAAAATGTTTACCATAGAATTCGGTTCTAACTTGTTCTTTTCCGTTAAAATAAACCATTTTTTTTTTAATTATATGTAATTCAGCAAGGCACGATTTAAAATATGTAGTACATTATATACTTAGGCTGAAAACTGAGCTATTATATAGCGAGCGCTTTTATATGATGAAGCGCGAATACAGAAATTTACACCGACTGCTCAGACAATGCAAGCAACATGGAAAAAATGGGTGCACAGATAAATATGTGGTATACGAATGGCAACAGCCATACAGCGAATCTACTTGCAAGAGAAGTGGTTTTCGAAAATATCATGGGAAAAGTTCAATCAGTACTAAAAGAATTTTCGTGACCTGACCTTGAGAATAGCCTATTCAAATTAGGTGGTAAAAGAGTAATTCTAGCGGGTGAAACACGTTGGTGTTCTTTTTGCGACTCATTTGTCAATTATTTGGAGAATTTGAAGCCAATGCGAACAATAATTGCTGAATCCACTTTATTTAAACCCAATATAACAAAAGTGGTATTTCACGGAAATCTAAAAAAACAAATTGAAGACTGCCAAAAGGTTTTAATTAATACATTCTATACGTAGGAAAACCGCCTTTAGAACGCTTTAAATATCTTTTCTCTGGTCGCTAACTTTTGCATCCTGTTTATCGAAGCAGAAGAAAGAGATGTCAATGATTTCTTATTAGATAACTTGGATTGAATCTCTAAGATTTTAGGCATAATCGCAATATATTTCACAAACTCAGCGACAAAAAAATGACAAAATTTCGAACTAGGTATTTGGGAATTAGGTAGCTGAAAAGCTTCATCCAATATTATTCCACTTAGCGATTAAGCTAAACACAATTCCTGCATCATGAGCACGACTAAAATGACTATTTTCAAATTGGTTTTTTGATCCTTATCCGTAACAGGCTCACTTCTAAAAATTCAAAGATGCTGACATACATCTATTATCACTTGAAGATTAGAGGCCCATAACAAACTCGACGAATACAAACTTTCTTTGTATGTTCTTATTCTTTTTATTTTACTTAACCGTTACTTAATAAGTGTTTTCTTAATCCTTACTTAAGCAATGGTTGTATTGTTTCAGTTCAGGTTAGTTGATCTGTTTTATTATTTTAGACACTGTGTAAGGTGTAATAAGAATTAGTTGTTTATAATGACATATTTTCATTATTTTAATAAACATTTAAACAAAAATAATGGCCGATAATATAAATAAATCATTTTCTACATCTCAAGATGTAGAAACTGTAGAAAATTGGTTATTTAATAGTTAGCAAATAATTTTTTCTAGACGTAGAATATACAGAAGAATGAATAAGTCGAGGGGTGTCTCACTACGGCAGTTGGTGTACAAATGTCTAGGCAATCACTGGCAGTCATAGGCAATCATAGGCAGTCATCGGCAATCACAGGCAGTTATCGGCAATCACTCTCAGCCATCGGCAATCACAAGTAATCAGTGGCAGTTATCGGCTTTCATTAGCCAATATTTTGATGCGATCAACAAGACCGCATTTTTTGGAACAACTACTAAGTCACAGCCGCTTTGATAATATTCATTCCATTGCCACCATTGAGGAAAATACAATCTATAGATGATATAATGATTGTCGATGACTGCCAGTGTTTCCCGATGACTGCCAGTGAATTCCGATGACTGCCAGTAATTGCCGATGGAGACATGGAGAAGTTGACTTCTACATCACTGATAGGACATGAAGCTTTCCAATCGTATCTGCACCGGTTCAAACTGACAGAGACGAACGTCTGTCGCTACTGCGATAGTGAAGACAACTCGGAACTTACCTTCTTTTACTGTAAAAGATGGGACGATCAAAGACAAAAGACGGACCAATTTACAGGGGAACTAACTTCAAATAACCTGGTAGAGAAGATGCTTGCCTCGGAACAGAGCTGGAAAGTGTGCAGAATGGCAAAAGACATAATAAAGAATAAAAAGAGCGAAGAGAGACAACTAAGGGCAGAACACTGAAGGTACTTACGTCATTGAAAATTACATAGACATAAGCTCAAGCTAATTCCACCAAAGTGTGGCGACTCTTCTTGAAGTAATGCCAACAGGTAGTTCCAGGAAGCTCCTCGGGAAGATCTTTCTAACAAACACCAAGAGAGGGAAGGGTTTAGTCGGTACCGCATGACCATCTAAAGGGCGTGAATCCGACACACTACAGACACATAAGATCAAAACGTCTGTAAGGTCTTCTGAAGATTCCTAATCCTCTATAATAAAAAAAAAGTAGGTGTATCTATTTTATCTAGTGAAACGACACCCCTCAAAATAAGTGAATGACATAATTCCAAAAAAGTCTAAATTAATTCTTAAAAGTCGCATGTTTTGACTTTTCTATAAAACTCATGACTTATTCCAAACCTGATTCAAAGTAACCTGCTGGACAGAGGCAAAAGATATTTGGAGGGTTATCCATAGATTTCAAAGTTATATCGTTTTAATCTGTGAACTTTAATTTGTTTTTAAACGTTTTTGTGCCTTGAAATTCAATTAACTCCTAAAAACTGTTCTTTTCAAAGCAATGTTTATCTTACTTTCGTTTGGCGGTAAGTAATTATTGATTTTGTTATTATTTAAGTATTCATTTTAAACGCTAGCCATGAAAACTTTGACGTTTACGAATTTAGTCTTTGTTTTGATTTCTTGAATCTCGTGATTTTGATTAAATTCATATGGTTTTAGTCACGTGCAAGTAATGAAGCACCGGCAAATATCCACCGCGCCGACTTTCATGTATACCGCAATTAAAAACTATTACCAATTTGACACCAGAAAGAACTTTATGTGCCATTGCAGGTCAAGTAATTTATTAGGACACATATTCTGTGAATGAGTGCCAAAATCCACGTATTAATTATAATCAGCGTGTAAAAATGTCATGGTTAAGTGCCAACTGAGAAGTTCAAAAGAGTCGTTTGATCAGACTATATTTTCGGAACGAGTTTTTAATTGTTTTCCTTCAAGGAAACACCGGAACATTCCGTCTGATACTTTCTATCATTTATATACAACGTAGACCTTTTTTACGTTGAGCGATGATAAAATTATTAAGAATATAGTATTGTGATAATGAAAGTGAAAAGGAAATATTGAAAATCTTGAACACAATGAAACAAATCTAGACTATAATCTGACACGACACTGATGTAGGAAAATTAGCCACCCCAAAAACATTACAAAAGAATTTCTGAGGTGCATATTTTCAGTCAGTGTTATTAGTTCGGAGAAGCCTCTCCGTGCTTGGTAAATTTAAAACTTTGTTTATAAATAGATCTTCAAGAAACTATTTCAGGCTATTTTCAGACTAGAAAAGCGAGTTGTCTGATGCTAAGGCGCACTACTTCTAATTAAATTAGCACGACGAAGTGCATCGGGTTTTTAACATTCCAGTTTGAAATATCAATTTAAGCACCTTCAAAGAACACCAGGTTAATTATTTCTTGACTTTATTTGTGTCTTAATCAGATTTTATGGACAATAAGAGAAAGAGAGTACCTTTTCATTAAGAAAACTGTCCTTATTTGTATTGTCCTAGGTTAGTTCAGGTTCAAATACGGTGTGTATTGGGTTAGATGTAAGAACAGACAACCTTACTTCGGAAAGGTTGAACTGAATCTCGCCCAGTAAACTTATAAACGCTTTTATATCAAAACTTGTATATTGGTAAATAGAAATAAAGGTCTGTCTTTACCACCAAATAACTTTATTTGCCCCTCTAGGGTAGAAAACAAGGGTTATAGACGGGCAAATAAAGTTATTTGGTGGTAAAGACAGACCTTTATTTCTATTTACAATCTCGCCACAGAACATGGACTACTTACTTCTTAAATCTTGTATATTGGTAGTTTAATAAAAGACCTTTATTATTATTATTATTATTAATAGAATGGAATGGAAAAAGTCCACATCTACACCCTCACCTACACCCTATACCTACTCAATTCAAATAAATTGATCAGTTCTTCATCACATTTTGCTAACTATATAGCTACTAAGGAAATATAAATACAGAGTGGCAAGAAAGTCGCGCATAATGCCTGTAACTTGTGAATTATCTATTCCCTACATTTCTATCTGCATAAATATTTTCCTGTCATTTCTGGTTTGGTTGCCATAGAGACTAACTTACTTTTTTTAAATGCAACACCCTGCATATGATTGCATATTTGGATTCTACTGACAAAACTCTTTTGTATTTTGAATTTTTATTTAATCAAAATTGTAACAAGCTTTATAACACAAAATAAATAGCCTAGAAAATTAAACAACTTTACATCGGAATAATAAACAAGTGAAACCTTTTCGGTGGATCAGGTGTTCAAAATTACCATAATTTTCTGCTAAGCAGAGCGCCAGTCGATCCCTGAACCCGTCTACAACGTTTAAAGGAAAGTCATCTGGAATGACCCGAATTTAAGCACTAATTCTGACTTTTAAAGATTCTAAGTCATTTGTACGGTTAAAGTAGACTTTGCTCTTTAAGTGGCCCCACAAAAAGAGGTCGAGCGGGGTTAAGTCCGGGGATTGCGCTGGCCAGTCAATAGCAGCTCTTCTGCCTATCCAACGTCCTGGAAACTGTTCGCTTATGTATGTCTAACATTTGCCGCATAATGCGCAGGTGCTCCATCTTGCTGGAACCATACCTACGTACAGATAATTTTCGCCATTCAAATTACCATCTATGAAAAAAGGTCCCACAATAAGTCTACCAACTATGCCCGCCCAAAGATTAACTTTTTCGGGCCTCTGAGTATGACCGTCCTGGAACCAGTGAGTATTCTCATCAGACCAATAACGATAATTGTGTCTATTACCAATGCCATTTAAATGGAAAGGAGCTTCATCCGAGAAAATTATATTTGTTGCGAAGTTATTATCGTTATTGCATCTTTCCATCATCAGTTCACAATATTCAGCTCTTCTATCAAAATCGTCCTCGTTTAACTCGCGCACCAATTTTATCTTATATAGGGATGCAACTTCTCTTGCCTAAATAAATTTTTCACTGACTGATGAGACACATTAAAATCCATTGCCATTGGCCTGGATGATTGTGTTGGATTTTCATGTATTGAGAGCATGATATCCAAAGCTTTGTCTCCCCCGGTTGCTGTTTTAGGTCGACCTGATCTTGCGATCTCTTCATATTTCCGTAACCGCTCATTATTAATATTTCAACCCGTTGTTTTTCATTCAGATGAACCATAGTGTAAACAAATTAGAAATCAGATAACAGAAAATTAAACAGGAACACAAAATTGACACCTCTTAGGTCGCTGTCATGAAAACACCTTGACTCAACTGGTGGGTATTAGGTAGGAATAATTATAATTAGGAAGTTTTTTATTTTTGAGCTGTCATTATCTCGGAAACGCTTGCAGATAGGTAAAAATTTGAAATACAAAAAATTCAGAGTTCCCCCAGTAGAATCCAAATATGCAATCATATGCAGGGTGTTCGATTTAAAAAAAAGTAAGTTAGTCTCTATGGCAACCAAACCAGAAATGACAGAAAAAATTCATGCAGATAGAAATGTGGGGAATAATTTACTGAACAACTTTCATAAAGATCACTTTTTCGTTATACGAGGTAATTCAAAAGTTACAGGCATTATGCGCGACTTTTTGCCACTCTGCATATTGCCCCATCACGATTATTTTATTACTGCACTTATCACTTCGAAATCTAGATATTCAACTCTAAGCAACTATAGAAGACAATACCAAAAGCTGCTTAGACATCTTCCCATATGCCATACCTGACATACCAACTGAACTTCTCAAACATCTCCGTAAGTTGCCCAAAATACACTTCACTTATTTTTGCCTCCATGGAGGAACTTCACTCGAAACTAACCTAAGTAAAACTTTCTGATTAATCGCTATCTCCGACCCTCTACCAGTGTAACCGAGAGTGTAACAGTATGAGTGTGGAAATAAAGACGCTGCCACCAAACTAGTAGATTAGATACTAAGGTAAATAACAATATTCTTTTAAAGCTATACAACCATGGTCTGCCCATTATTGGAAGTGCTACTATATCATACTAAGATTGCCAAATGGATACCCATTGACAAATATAAAACAAGGCTTTTTCTTATCCGCACGGGTGCATGGCCCATTGACGGTCATTTTAAAGTTATACGACCCTGGGTGATCAAATTTATTTTATTTATCAACACCCTGAGATTTGATGATGAAATTGGCATAGATAGTATACGTTTTGAGCCTCATGGCACTAAACAAATCCCTTTTTTTAAATGTGCAAGGGTAGGTGAGGGGGCTTGTATAGGCTATTGGCTATAAAACTATTTATTAACTGCGCATTCTTCAAATCTTAAATTTTCGTTACATACTTCGCTCATATTCATCCATAAGTCAGTTTACTTCTATTAGGTCGAAATGATCGATGCCCTTCCTCTATTAGAGAACTTCTAAGGATAACATTGTTGGAACAAAAGTTATGTGATTGTTATCACTACTAGGTCATTGATAATTTGGGCCTAAGGTCTAACACAACCAAGTGGAACATGACACCAAAAACCATGTACCACAGTACCTTCTAATTTTGTATAGGTGCCTACATATAGTTCTTATTGACTTCTCTTGTAAATGTGTCTACTGTTTCTACTCACGGTTCTTCACAGTGCTGTTGACCTATTATAATTTATAATTATGTAGGTATTTATGTTATCTACGTCTTAAAATAATGACCATAAAAATGTAATTTGGGTTTGCGTTGAGTATGTTCTTAAAAAGAACAATAAAGCATTAACTTATCCGTTCATTACAATAATACCTAGTTACTTGGGGGACCGAAAATTCAATATAAATGCACTAATTAAATTATTTACACACCGATAAGAGCAATAGAGATTAATCACGAACCAATCGAAATTAATAGAGTTATCTCAAACGCCATGCAGTTCAATTGTCACATTTGATAACATAAACACAACACATTAAAAGGGTTTGTCGCTTTGTTGCTGTTTATTTGGGCTTAGAAAAGCTTGTCACTGACAATGTTAGGTTGGAATGTGGTAATTGTGAGTAGTGTGCCACTATTACGTAAGAAAAACTAAACAAAAAGTTGGTAGGTAATTGATAAAAAGTATGGCAATGCCGAGTGCGGCTCATTGGCCTAGAAATGATTACTTTCCGTCCATGCACAGACACATGACACGGTGTAATTTATTCCGCCGACCTAAATTTAGGCAACTTACATTCGACTTTGACGAGATAATCCGTGATCATCGACGATGGAGTTCACTTGCACTTACGTCAAAAATCCGGTTAAAGGGGCACTATCCGGCACAAAAATATCAACAACAGATGTAAATAATTAAAGTTTGTACGGACAGGGGCCAGCACACGCGGTAAACATACACCCGATTAAAACTAAGCTGACATATGAACCGACTGCAGTTTTCGTGCGCACCGTGTGCGCGCTAGTGGAATAATGGCGATAACGCTTGCGCGTCGCGAGGCGGGCAATGAAATTGAATTTTATACACTGCTCACGGATTTCTAGAAATACTGCTACAATATGTGTTAAAACTTTATTACTTGCCACACAAGCAGAGAACTACGACCAATGAGAAGCGAAAATATCTGTCGGTCCCTTTGATATCGACTGGCCCGTTTCCACAGAACGAATTCTAAGAATACACAACTTAAAACGCAGAGAAAACATGCATATTTTCTACCCTGAGCCAGGTAGTTGGCCAAAAATATAATAAATTACTGTTATAGTGCACGTGCAATGTTGTAACGTGATTTCTTTATTATAATATCAAAATTTAAAAAAAAAATGTTTATTTTATGTCAGTCTGTTAGTCTTATTAAAGCAGAAAATACAATATATAGGTACTCTTAAATAAATCTATTAAAAAAAAAAATAATAAATAATTTCTAACGCGTTAAACCATAGGTTTGATATTCGTTTCATTCATGGGTAGAATTATAATAAGTACCTACTTATAGAGCATATTTTTTTATAGAACACTGTTAAGTAGGTAGGTAAAGCCTGCCCAGGGATATAAGAAAGTTACACTTTTCCTTTGAATGGGATTACCCAAGGGTGGCCATAAACAAACAATGAATGAATGAGTAAATGCAGGTAAATTATGGTCCGTACTTAAAGATGTCTTAAAGTAAACTGCAAATCCGGAAAACGTAATTTCATTATTAAAGTAATAGTTTGGTGATTTTAAACCGATTTTTACCTCATTCAAAATAAGAGGGTAAAACAAATTATGTTCTAAAGACTGTATATATAGCTACTCTAGTTAGTTTTAAGTTTAGCAATTGTTCTTACTTCGTGTGTAATACAGCGTTTGTTTAATCGTGTGTGAGTCATGGAAAATATGTGCGAGCCCAATGTATCTCAGGAGATAACCCCGTCGAAAAGCAGAAAATACTTTTTTGTTGTGGAAACTAAGGAAGTTATAAACCATGTTTATTCAACTCTCATTGAACGTGCGCATACTTATTTTTATAATAAATAAGTTTGCATTGATATATTTGTTTTCTTAAGGTAAGTCTTCCCTCCGAATAGAAAGCTGAAACAATTAATTTTAATTTTCAGTTAGATTTTATCCAATTCAAAGTTTTTTGCCTTAAACATCAGTATTCTATTTAACATCAACTTAGGATTTATGTTAGGTTACGATTTCCACTAGACAAAAAAATATGATAGTGCCTAAAATTTAAATTATAATTAACTTAAAATTTCAGCTACCTATGTCTATTTCAGAATTTTTAAAAAGGGACATTCTCTATTAAAAAGGTCCTCGAGGGATTTGTACCAAGACCATATAGATCTTGTCCCAAGACCGCTTAGGATTTTTTTAAAAAAGAATAATTCTTTTACTTAAGAACGCAAGGTTTAAAAATAGGAATTCACCATAATCATATGATTTTGGGTTAAACATTTGCTGCTTTTATAACAAAGGCCCAATATTTTAGGGCAATATTATCGTGTCTTTTATTTTAAATCGCGTAGTTTTAATACAATCTATGAATGAGTTTCAATCAAAACCATTGTTTATTGTGGCAAAGTTAAGGTTCCTTGCTTTAAGTTCATATGACTTTGGGCTAAAAAAAAACATTGCACTTTACCTTAACGTTTTTTAAAAGCTTAAAATGCAACGATTTTAAGCCAAAATCATTGTATATTACGACAAAGTTAAAGTTTCTTGTCTTAAATTTATATAATTTTGGACTAAAAATAGTTAAGCGGATGTCTCAAAGTTTTTGAAATATTGAGACAAGATATCCATGCATTTCGCCCATGTCAAATGCTTTGCGCCCTTGAGACAGCGTCAAATTTCTTTAAGTCAAGGAATCCTTTTTATCAGTGCGATCAGCAAGCAAGCAGCGTTAGAAGAAACGGCCACATTAACAAAATTCCAACATCAACTGTATGGAAAATTGTGAATAATCCCATTTTAGCGAGGAAAAAGAACCGATACTGGCATTTTCTCGAAGATAGATGGAAGTGATCAAGATATAATACGGGGTAAAATTTACAAGTTGAAAAGATGAAACCGGCGTTAAACACATGGGTTTTAAGATTCAAGAAGTAGTCCATTTTCTGTGGCGAGATTATGAAAGAAAACAAGGTCTGTCTATACCACCAAAATAAAATATATTTGTCCTTTTAGGGTGAAATAAGGGTTAAAGAGTGTACAAAATTTAATTTGACATTAGGTTGTACTAGTTTCGACTTCAGTCAAAGTCATCTTCAGCAACCAAGAAATTAAGAATTATGTTTTTTAGGATGTATACCTAAATAAACAAACTAAAACAAATTAAAAGAGGGAACGCAGTGGTTCAACAATACATGGTCATAACGTGTACCTACCTTATGCAGCCAATGGACTCGACAGAAGATAATCACTAATATGATGCTACTTTTAGCAATGAAGGATATTAGATGTAAAAATTTTAATAGAGGACAAAATTCTAAATAGAATCATTTATAGTTATTATATTATGATGCATAGATGTCTATAATGAAAATTCAATAAAATCAACGTTTCATGAGTCAACTCCGAGAGGGAACATGATTTATATTTGGTGGGTCAGAATTTTAATAAGAAAAGTAATAAAGCAAAGGGGGGGGGGGAGAAGGAAATTAAAATGAGTTAAAACCATTTACGTCATTGAGTAAGTTGGGGTCATCTGAAAGGAAAAAATTATTTCCATTTAAAATTGTATTACGGAGTTATCATAATCTGTGGTCTTATAATATGGACTTAATTTTGTATGTGGTAAATTAATCAAGTACTCACCAAATTGTCCATATTCAAGGCTTAATTTTCGATGTGTTTATTTAGATTATATAGATGTAATAAAGCCTACGTTGCAAATTTTCTTTTTTTCTTTTTGGGTTTTAGATTTAAAAAAATTAACAAGCGACAAGTTTTAATGGAATCCAGTAGAATTAGGGAATGGCGATTCGAATATCTACAAAAAATTAGGATTTTCAGAGATCCGCAAAGGCCGATTATTTACTTGCATGAAACCTGGCTCGACACATATGATACCCCGGAAAAGGGTTGGGTTGACTCAAGCGGCAAGTGTAAAACAAGCGCGCCATCAAAAAGAGGTAAACGAATTACGATTTTGCATGCTGGATCTAAAGACAGATGTATTCCAAATGGACCCTTTCTGTCTGCAAAAAATATTAAAGATTCTTCTCTGGATTACCGTGAGGACACCACTGCTGATTTATTTGAAGATTGGTTTAAAAACCAGCTAATTCCAAATATACCTTCGAATAACGTAATTGTAATGGACAATGCAAGCTACAGTAGGCAGTTTACCAAGACTCCCTCCTCAAATGGCACAAAAGCAACAAGCCAAAACTACATGTATGATAATGACATTTATTTTCAGGAAGATTACACCAAAAGGCAATTAATAATTGAGGTTTTACAAAGTTTAAATCCACAAAAGGAATACTTCTGTGATAATTATGCAAAAAATCTGGAGCATAGAGTTTTAAGGCTTCCACCATACCATTGTATATTTAATCCAATCAAACATGTTTGGCACCAACTAAAATCTGTCATTCGTCGTAACAATATTCACCGTACTATTAACTCCAGTATACTTGAGCTTATAGAAACTAAAGTTTTAACATTTCTGTTACACATGTTGAAAAAGTGGAAAAATACTATATCCATATAAACAATATAGCACAAATAATAATTAGAACAGATGATGATAGCGATAGTGATATTGATATATTAAGTGAATAATTAATATAAGTACCGAATAATTTGTATATTTTTGTAATCATAAATAAAATTTGTAATAATAAAATAACTTGTAATTTCACATTTAAACATAAATAAAATATTATTTAATGCCTTACTTATTTTTATTATACACCATGATTAAATTCTAAGCAAAATAGAGACCTGTTCGGCCATATTTCAATTTTACAGCTGGCCCGGATCTTTCCTAATAGGGATCAGTTAGTCACTTTCTTATATCTCTGAACAGACTTTACACTGGTCTGGTCCTGGCCGTGTTATCAAAAAATCTCATAATAAATTTAAATGAATCAAAACTAACTTAAAACAGAAAGTGTTTTAACTCCTTTATGTTTAGTAAAAATCAATTTTTAGGAATTAACTTTTTTAATAGTCGTTTTAACATAATAGTGAGTTAAAATTAAATATAAGTGCAAGTTACAATGATTAAATTTATAATCGTCTTGATTCCTCTTTGAGGTATAAATTTACCCAAAAAAAAGATTCAGTACGAAATATTTTTGAAAGTTACTTCGACTTAAAATAAAAGTAATATTTACTGTGTTAACTATAAGTACTCATTCTTCATTTCATTTATTTATTAATATAAATTTACGATTTACAAATTACATTTTCTTTTTTAGAAAATGATTCTATTAAGTTTATTACAAACAAAACACCTAGATATGTAACATCTGTATGTGTTTATGTGTAGTGTAAGTATTGTAGTAGGTCCATAGATTTTTATTAGGTACCTACAGTAAATAAATTTGCATAAACTGGGCCCAATTAACAATAATTTGTCAGCTTATCAGCAATTGTACTGCACTGAATGTCAAGATTAACATTAACTTCTCTTTTAGTCCAGGAAAACTGTACTTTTCACAATGCTTTTCTGGGAAGTAGACGCGAGCAAGTTGCAATTTTGCTTGGGTGTAGGGACCACTAAGGAAGCTTAACTCTGAATTTGCACGGTTCTTAACCCCTAACTTCGGCGCCATCTTGAATCAAAGGGTTAAATCGGTTTTTCGCTTGTAACTTCTATTATTTTTGTACTAAAAAAAAAAAAAAAGAATTTTGTAGGGGAAAATAATACCTAGGTACAAAACCTTGCCTCTGAAAAATTCATTAACTCATTTGTTCATACTGAAAAGTGAAAATTCCAGTATTTGAACAAAATTAATTAAATTAATTAAAAAATTAAATTAAAATTAAACGACGAATTCCTAATTAAATTTTTAAAAAAGTGGTTCGTTCCATATGTTTGTTTTGTCCTTTACAATTTTACAAACTAAATGTTTTATGTGACTAGCTTTTACATTGTGGTGTTTATGTCCCACTTAGGAAAAACTTATCAATGAGGTGTTCTTGTTTCTTGACAAAGAAGCCTGAAGCACTGATGATGGCATAAGGCCGAAAGCGCTCTGCATTATAAGAATTTTAGAAGATTATACACTTAATACACAAAATCTATTGGTTCTCCCTCATATTATTTTTTATTAATTTTTTACATATTTTCAGGACGACGTTTCGTAACATCATCGACTTTCTTCTTTTAACTACGGTCCTTTTTTTTATTGAAAGCCATTTTGAACTCTAAAATAGTTGATATATCACTTGCAATGGTTTAAACAAATTTTCACTACTTTAGTTAGGTACTATAGATTGTCATTAAAATGTAAGAAATAAAATTATACTATCATAACAAGAAACATAATGGGCCTTGAAAGAAAAATTCATCTTTATTGACAATTTACTGTTACCTACTAAGTTTAATATGTTACAGTGTTATATTTTATGCCACAGAAATACTGGCGAAGGCGAATGTGATGAAATGTATTTAAATAATTATCCGGAAAGACTACAGCCGAATAAAATAGATGTTTGGAAGAACGGTAGCCAATTTATTACAGTAGGTATGGGTCATTTAATAAAGCAGTTGCTACTAGAAACAAACCATGTTATGAGGAAATTCAAAATAATGTAGCATTCATTAGCTGTAACTGAAGAAGACCCTACAACATCAATTAGAAACATAGAAAAGAAAGTGGGACGCCAAAATCTACAGCATATTTTATTCTGGGTAAGAACAAATATCACTCGTACAAATTTCCAATCTGCTAAGGACTAAGACTGGGAGACGACGCGACGTGTAAGGCGAAGGGCATTTTATGAATGGTACACTAGGCAATGTCAAAATGATGAGAATTTTGTCAATAAAATTTTATTCTCTGATGATAGTATGATAACCAACAACGGAATCGGTAACAGAAGAAATACGCATTATTGGTCCATAAAAAATACAAGATTGTACAAAATGTCTAGGGACCCACATCTTTTTGGGTAGGAATTTTGGGAACAAAGATAATTGGGCCAATTCTTTACCACGGTACTAAATTCGTAGCGGTATCGAAATTTACTGCAGCATAATTTGGAAGAAATTCGATAATAACTTAGGTACCCTTAGCAGAAATCAATAATTTTTGGTTTCAACAAGATGGAGCCTCCGCTCATAATTCGATAATTGTCCAAGAATTTTTATCAAATAGATTTCCTGACATATGGATACGTACGCATTCAGCTGTTTCTTGGCCTGCACGATCGCCTGATCTGACTCCTTTGGATTTTTATTTCTGGGGGTACATCAAAAACTATGTGCACCAAAGTAATTTTCATATGGAGGAAAAATTAGTCAACTGGTTTTAGAAGCATTTCAAACGATTACACCATGCAGATGTACCTAACAATGCTTGAAAAAAATATAGTGCCTAAACTATTCAGTTCAGTTTGAGCCCAGAAATATTGGGTTTTAGTGAAGGGCATTGTTTTTATAAAGAAATGTGATAAGCTTTTTTTTATAACAATTTGTATGAGCAGTGTAAATGATAGTTTGACGCTCGGATATTTCCGTAAAGTTCTTCTCGATTTAGAACTGATACTGCTGGATACTGATAAGAGAATTACTTCGCTAACCGACCGATTTCTGATTTGTGTTTTGGACTTTTTTGACGTTTCAGACTTTGACGTTGGATTAAAAAAAGTTTGCTCATCAGCTGAAAGTAAATGCCTGCCGTTTCACCGAATGCTGAATAGATCATTAGTAAGCTGTTAACGCGTCCAATGATTCATTTTTTTTTAAATTAAAAATCATCAAAAAGTCTTGTCAGAAGTGGGATTCGAACCCACGCCCACAGAGTGGACTGCGACCTGAACGCAGCGCCTTAGACCGCTCGGCCATCCTGACTTGATATAATAATCGCCTGTGGCAATAGCAATTTAAATCATATAATTATATTTTATGAGCACTAATATCCTTGAAAAAGATAAGCAATAATTTGGTGCATGCGCTAGACCGGCCAATTATTATTATGCCTATATTTATTAAATAGACAAGAAAAACGTAAATACTTTAAATTATTATGCTTGCCATTGGTATTTCATTGACTATTGTAATCAATTCCGTAAATTGTGGTTGTACCCCTTGGAGTAAAATAACCCCTATAGCCTATAGCACCCCTGAAGGCACTTGCCGGTATACTCCATTCCACAATAATTCGTTGATTTCCCGACCGTAATAAAATTTAAACCCAGCCATAAATAAGTGCCTTTTGAAAGGGTACATGTCCTGATAACCTACTAACTTCAATAGTTTAAGTTAGCTATTTTCAACAATACAACAAATATAAAATAATAGGTAGGTAAGTGTCTTTATTTTAATCATGTTATTAAATAGCTATTAATATTTATACAAAAATACTAATCTACAATATTATAATATCATCTATGCCTAAACTAATTATTAAGGGCCTTATACGTTACTATTAATTATGTTATTATATTGGTATATTAGGTAGGTTAATGGCAAATTGCAGGTGTTCAATATAAAGCAGAGTCTTTTCATCTTAGTTCATCAGTCGTTTGATGTTTGTCAAGCTGTGTGTTAAAGGTATTTTCGTGTGTGTTATCGAGCATCCAAAATATGTCAGATCTGTGTGAAACTTTAAATAATATTGCTTCCGGAAGTTATGGTGTAACGAAGAAAAAACATTTATTACTTGATGCCAAAAACATCATAAAGAACGTGTACTGTACCCTTTTAGAAAAAGGGTATGACCGGAGTGCAAGTTTTAGTGAAACGAGTATTTTGACCAAAGTTGCATTAACGACAGTAAAAGATATAGTGACCAAACCCATCCAGCCAAGGACAAAACGGTGTGGCAGCGGAAAATTGAGAAGCATCGAAGAAGCTGATAAAGACTTGATTCGGAGGAAAATTTATGACATGTAGGTACCTAGAGGAAACAAATAGTCCCAACAATAGATACGCTAAAAAAGGTACTTACAGCAGACGAAACCGAAATTTCATGTGGCAGGACAAGCCTTTGGAGAATAGTAAAAGCAATGGGTTTTAAATATCGTACCATTGGCCATTGACAAACGACAAAAGTACTAATGGAATCGCAGCGTTTACAAGTATGGCGTAGAGATCATTTGAATCTTATCAGACAATATAGGGAAGAAAATCGTTCAATTATATACTTGGACGAAACTTGGTTTGATACCCACGACACTCCTAAAAAAGGTTGGAGTGATTAAACAATCGAATGTCAAACTAAAGCTCCCTCAAACAAAGGACAAAGAATTACGATATTATATGCAGGTTCAGAAAATGGATTTATTCCGAACGCTCTATTATTATCTGCGAAGAAAATTGCCAATTCATCTTTGAATTATCATCAAGACATGGATGCTACATTGTTTGAAGATTGGTTTCAGAATCGTCTGCTTCCGAATGTGCCCAAAAATAGTGTTATTGTGATGGACAACGCTAGTTACCACAGACCACAGTCGCCAACTAAGTAAAGTGCCGAATTCAAATAATACAAAAGTGGAAATTCAAAACTATATGATGGAAAATAATATATATTTCGAGGAAACCTATACAAAAAAGGACCTTTTAAATGTTTTAAGAACATTCAATATTGAAAAAGAATATATCTCTGACAATCTCGCAAGTGCTAATGGTCACACAGTTTTACGCCTCCCTCCGTATTACTGTATTTTTAACCCAATAGAATAATATCCCAGTAGAAAGTTGGAAAAATTCTGTGAGGCACGTGATCCAAGTCGAAGACTCCTATAACATAATTAATAGTAACGTAAGGCCCTTAATAATTAGTTTAGGCATAGATGAAGACGATAGTGATAGTGAAACAGAGCTAAATATAGAGTAGGTTAAGTTAAATATTGTATTATTATAATATTGTAGATTAGTATTTTTGTATAAATATTAATAGCTATTTAATTACATGATTAAAATAAAGATACTTACCATAATAACGGCCGCCAGGCTTGCCTGGTCATTTGGGCGCATCTTGGGCCATATGCTTACGGCTCATATGCGCCCAAAACATGTACTTAATTAGTCTAGGAATAGTTTCAGTTATACAAATTAGTATTAGGACTAGATTAAGGTAGTTAAGTTAGCATTATAAAAAAGAAACAGGATAATAGACGTATTGAGATGTGAAAAATGTGATAGCAAGAAGGCTAGGGGAACAAAGCTCTAATACTTTATTATTCTTTTGATTGACAGGAAAAATGTTGCCGAAGTTCTTGACAAATGGTGAGCGAAATATTATATTTTTTGTCCATAGATACTCTGATCGTTGGGTATATGATATGTGAATAACAAATAACAAATACAAACATTTTATTAACATTAACTATATAAAATAATGCTACATTTGTACAATGGTATTAGATATAATACATACATATATTATTATATACATACTATTAACATAATATTCTATGTATTCTGGGTTGATAATTTTTACTTTAGTTAGTGGTATTGTATTCCCCATATTGAATTAGGTTATTTAGCTTCTTCTAAGTTGCATTTAATGAAAATGCAAATAGGCAAGAAAAATTTTATAGAAGCAGTTAGTTAAATTAATAAAACCAAACAGTTATTAAATCACCTTCGTTATATAGTCAAGAATTTAGGTGTCTTAAAAAAAGTTTTCGATAAATATGTTTAATTAAAATGATATGTTAGGATTAGTTCAGGTTTGTTCAGGTTTGTTAGTTTAGTTAAAATGATATGTTAGGATTAGTTCAGGTTTGTTCAGGTTTGTTAGTTTAGTTAGTTGGTTGGAAGAATAGATTATATTTTTTATAACACATAGTCAATAAAATCATATTCAAAAGAATATTTCCATCATAAGGGTTTGAATAGGTACCTATTCGCTATTAGTAAAATTTCGTCCCCGGGTTTTCGCTATTATAAACATTCTATTCATCTACCTAAGTACTAAGTATATTATTGATTGCTATGATGTGATAAAATAATTTTCACTATAAAAAAAATTCGTAACATCCTGCTTAGCTATGCCACATTAAACACAAAATATCATTCTTATAGGTATTTGAACTACTAATGTAGCCGTCGAACATTGTATTTTATAATTATAAGAGTTAAGAGTACAATTTGCATTGTCTGATTTATCAGTTCTATCAGTTTATGAAGCATATGTTTTGCACATTTGATTTGATAGTTCTGTTTGTGTTTTGTACCAGAAATCTAAAGTCCAGTTCTTAATATCTGACTGACCAACATGGTAAATGGAAAACAAAATTGATGTATTATTATTAATGATCCAATTAGATAACTGATTATTACCAATGTGCCTGCATGCTGCATGCTAATCATCATGTGTGTATTTTAGCCGCTAACTATCCTGCAACCTAGGGGTGATTTTTCAATATAAAATAACAAAGTGGCGTCTATATTTTTTGCTCTGCTTTAAAATTGTAACACCCTGTACCTCAGAAATAAAGCCGATGCAGACCTATTTTGAGTTTCTGGACACCCTGTATAGATATTTTTACCGTATTATAGGCGACTACATATAACATGTTACGACATTGACATCACATACAAAGAAATGATTGCCACAGGAATTTGAATCAAAAGAACTGACTAATTCGAAAGTACTTTTATAGGTTTACCTTTCTTCATTTATTATTATTTATAAATGGACAGTGCGTAAAAAAATTGCTTGTTTTATGGTTGTATAATATACAGACTGTTGCACGGGGCCGTTCCAACCAGGGGTACACGGGTGGCAAGTCGTTTGAAAAAAGTAAACCTATTTGTTCCATTATTACATGATATAATGTGTTAATAAAAATTAATACCTTAAGCAAAGTTATGCAGAAATCGGATGCTACACTACCAAATATTTTAATATTGCAGAAGATATCGATTCCGACCCTTTATTTTCTCCGGATAATATTATTAGACCCAGTGGCGTCTGCCCCCCCCCCCCCCCCCCGCGGGCTCGTTAATAGAGAAAACTTAAAATCACATTCATTCATTTGCAATAAACAACATGAAACATTACACGGAAAAAAAAATTATAAAAATAACCAAAAATATAATAGAAGTAACTATATTTTATTAGGACAGCCATATGGTATATTAAGGAAGACCATAAAATTATAGTAAAAACGAGTTAATATTTTTAATATAGTTACTACAAAAATATATAAGAATAAAAAAACTATTAAACAGGAGTGCAAATAATATAAAAATATGTTGTTGTTTTTCTAGCTTCTATTGTTACGATTGTAACAAATATTTGTAAAAACTACCAAGCAGTTTTGCACATTTTACTAATGAATATTGTAAAATTTGTAATATTTTTTCGTAAATTCTATTAATTTTAGTTGAATTTCTACCACCAACTTTTGTTATACTAATTAAATATTTTAGTAAATATTTAAAACTCCTTTTGTAGTTTCATTTAAATATTTTTGTAACATTTTTTATTTGCCTTCACACAGGATATAATATATTTGGTCTTTCTTCCTTGGTCGAAACTAAGTCTTCCAGATTCCATTCTGCCAATAAATCCGCCAAACTCCACATAACAGCACCATAATACTATAAAACACAAAATCAAAGACAAACTTTACCAGTTTGAACTTAAAACACATAAGAGTAAGAGTTAGAGTTAGGGGTACGGTACGACCCCTTTAATGGCATAACTGTAAATGTGACGGCGCGCCGTTTTTACTATTCCTGTAAATTATTAAAGAGTTTCTACTATATGAATATATATATTCATTTAGTAAAATACGAATTTTGTTACGAAAATTTTATTATTATAATTATAATATATATTTTTTGTTATTTTGCAAATATAGTGTTATAAAAATTCAAATAGTTTATTGTCAAACAGTCTTACTATAATTACACCCTTCTAAATTCTGTTAAAAAATGTAGTAAAAAAATATAGTAATTTTTACTAATTTTCCGTTATAACCATTTTTTATGCTTGACTCTTCATGTAATAAAAAATTATAAAAGCCACAAAAGAATTTAGTAAAATTCACAATACAGTTTCTTACTTTTAACTACAAAAAATGGTTATTCAATTTATCCAAAACGCATTTGCAAAATGTAATATATACCTTAGTAGTGGCATGATTATACTATGTTATATAAAAAAGCTAACCATATTTTTTTATAAATTTAGTTTACAATTTTATTTTGGTAGAGACTGATATACAGATTTATAGTTATTAAGAGGCTTTATAGAGAAATATACTATAAAATTCTTACTAAACTTAATTTACAATACTGTTTTTTCCGTGTACTGGGGTTATTATATAATTACTTATTTCGTTCTCTTCAACCTTGATCCACATCAAGTAAAACATTTTCATTTTGTTTAATGCTTTTTGTCTTTCCCCAAAATCCTTTTGGTTCACTCCAGAAATAAAATTAATTAATTAGTTTTAATTAATTTAATTAATAACGCCATAGATTTACGAATTTTCTTAGTTTACAAAAACATGATTTAGGTAGGTCAAGTTGAGTGAATTCCTGATAAACTTTGGGCTCTGTAAAAGAGGCTCAAGTCACCATCAACCTTTGTTTTTCTGCCTAATTGCAAGAACAAATTTTTCGGAGCAAATATAATACAAAATAACCTAATTAATGAAACACTTAATGATATGCGTTCATCCGTTTTGATTCCTCATTTATCGGCATTTCGCGATAGCACGTCATTGCCGCCAGATTTGTGCCACATTTTCTTTATGCAAACAAGCGCCGAAGTTCATTTATTATATCATAAGTGAAAGTGTTGTGGTCCAATGGCATTGGCGGCGTACACACAAAATGCTCGCCTTATAAAAACAACTAATATAATTTATATAAATTTAAACCCGGATTATTAACGATTAATTTTCTCTTCGCATTCGACTGAAAACTCATACAACACAGTAAAAATTTTTAATATTTCAAATATTATTTTTATAAAGAGTAAAAGTAAAACATATAAACCGGAACACACGCTTCAAGCAATGGGGGGCGACTTTTTTTTAAAGACAAACTAGAAGACTACTAATAAGGGATAGAAAACACATAAGTGAAAGAGATGGATAGTAATTCTAACATTCTATCTTCATAATTCCAAATCAATATTATCTGAATACTGAACAAGAACATAATTTACTTTTCTATTTGGTACGGTCAAAAGGTAAAAGATATTGAAGAGACATTTAATTTTACACACCTGTATTAGATAGTAGTTTTAATGTATGCTAATTTAAGCAGATTACCCAAAAAGACAGTCTCTCTTTAAAAATTAAAGGATAAGTTATTAAGCTGTTAAATTAAATACTTTAATAATTTATGTAAAGTTAAAGTATGAATTTATATAAAATAATTAAAAATAAAAACAAAAACAAAAATCAAAAAAACAGAAAAAAAAAACAGTCGCCTTAGTAAAATATAAATAAAATTAAACTACATTATACTATGTTGTATAGATATTATTATATACTTAGAAAAAGTCTAGGGCATTAATAATAAGATATATTGCTATATATAGACGTAGAATAAGACTGGATTAAGAACTCTCAGAAAATTGGAAACAAAACAAAACAAAAGAGATTCTGGTTATTTGGCATTAACCAAAGCCAGAACATAGACATAATATTTTTTGCAATCGAAAAAGATATGCTCTAGATCGCATGTTACTTGGCACAAGTCACATTTATCAGAGGATAAATATGGATCTTATATAAATTAGAACATCATGGGGAGTCCCGGGCGGCAGCACGGCCTTTGACCCAGTATGGCATGAGGGGCTTCTAACTAAAGTGAGAGCATACGGAATGCCGGTTCAATTTTGTTAAACTGGACGGATTTCTTTTATACACATTTAACATCAACGCCGAAGTCCCTCAAGGTTCTGTATTGCCGCCCACCCTCTTTTTACTATACTTACATTAACAATCTTTTGGAAAAAACTAAAAATCCTATATATAGCTTCGCTGATGACGGCACACGTATTTCATCTTTTACTTTGGATGCTCGGACATCGACTGTCAATGCACATCTCTATAGGCAGCAAGAGGTCTCACATCGCAACAAAGACTTGGAAGAAATTCTGTCTTGGGAAGATAATTTTTTCTAAAAAATTGGGAAGATAGCAATTAACAAAGCAAGTCGAATTTAACGCGTTAAAAAAAACGAGGCGGCAGTTTTTTCTAAAAAAGTTAATGTTAAATAACCGGATAAAATTATGGCGGACAACTCGATTCCTTTGACTTCACCAATTCATTTATTGGGCGTCACTTTGGATAGTCATATGTCTTGGCATAGTCCAAGCTTGAATTACTTTTCTGAACTAAGAATCTTTATACACCCAACAACTTTTGATGCACTATAAAGCCCAAATTCGACCATCGCTGGAGTACTGTTCGCATATTTGGGGCTCTGCTCCTAAACATCCCTGAGATTGCTAGACTCCATTTAAAGAAGAGCCATTCGCTTGATCGGTGAACATGATCTAACAAACAACCTGGAAGCCTTGAATATTTTCATGGCAAGTGCTTTACTGAGGTTGCCCGCTTGATACCACTCAGAGCGGTGCATGGTAGAAATACACGACGAGCCACTGCAGCTCACCCATACGTGGTTCAGCTTAGTGTCCCTAGAAAAACCCTGTTTCAAAATTGTTTTATCTGGAGAACGTCATCACTCTGGAACGACTTTCCAGAGGCCGTGTTTCCCAACGAGTATAATCTCCAATGATTCAAGACCAACGTGAATCATTTCCTGCGCACACGCACCACTCGCAGAGCGCCATAACCCTGACGGCACACAACATCCCTTAGATATCCAGTGGATAGCCTTATATCCACTGAATGTCCACATCCATGGCAAATATCCATTAGATGTACATTGAATATCTTTAACGGATATTAAATAAACAATATAATATGGTTCGAAATTTTATACAAAGACTAAAAAAAACAAAACTTATAAAATATCCTGCAACTTTGTACTGAAGATAAGCACTAAAATGAAATTTAAAACCTTAATGTCTAATGGATATCTCATAGATATGTATGGATATCCTATATAAACGGAATATCGGTGACATCCACTGGAGATCCATTGTATATCTATGTGTTTAGGGGATGTTAAAAGTTTAAAAAAGTCCTTTAAAGAAAAGTATAGAAACCACGAAAATACGTATATCAAAATCTGTATGAATTTTATTACTACCTATTACTTTTTACAAACAATTTGAATATAAAAATAATATTCATTTTCCCCAATTTTTAAATTAAAATCTTTATTGTGTAATGAATAAAATGAAAAAAACTGTAATTTTAATTTATAAAAGTTTTTGCTTGATAAAATAATAGTTACTAAATTCGGGATCAAATATTATACCTAGACTGTCTATAATTTAAGAAAATTTGATGTCGCAAAACAAAAAAATGAAGTATTAAATTTGTGAGACAGCCAAATTAAAAAATGCCAGCTTGCTGCAAGCAAAATATCCTTATATAAAGTATTCCTGTAGGTTGAAGAGATTTTGAGAAATAGATACTTAGTTGAGTATCGTACTTTACGATTATTTTATTTTCTGGCTTCTTCTGTTAATTTCGTAAAACCTATTCGACCCATAAAACAGTTCATAAAGATGTTTTCCTTGTGTTTTGGTACTTACTGTTCAAATTGGCTGTCTTAGAAATTTAATATTCGTTTCTTTTATTTTGTGACACTTTTATTAACGATAAAACAAAAAATACCATATTATATAGCGAACGTTATTATTTTAATGAATACCTATTAGATATCCTTTGGAAGATACATGATATATCTAATAGATCTAGCGGATGTAGGCAAGATGTCCATTAGAATTTTTTAGGGCATCCATTAGATATCTGTATTATATAACCAATGGATATTCCCTGTATCCTGGTTATAGGATTTTGAATATCCATGAGTAGTCTATAGGATATCTACATATATCCAGTAGATATACTGGATATCCATGACAGATATCTTTTAGACATCTAATAGATATCTGTGTGTCGTCTGGGAAAGGATTAATCCTGCAGTGCTGTGCCTTATCATAAAAATAAATATGCTTGGTAGCAAGCATGTCCCAATTATAGGTCAATATTAATTGTGGTATCTATTGAAACAGTTCGGTTTTTAAGCCAGCTAATAGGGATATTTTCAACAAGTTGCGAATACTTTGCAAGTGATAATCTGCAATAGCTTTTCAACGATTGTTCAATTTACCCTTATAAAAGATTTTAAGCAGCCAGCTTATTCAATTTGGCAGAAATTTAGCAAGCTCATTACCACTCAAACCAGTATGAGCTTTGACCCAAACAAATATGCTTTTTGCGCAGTGTACTTGGTCGCTTTAAGAACCGACATTGAGTCAGTAAGAATGTCAAACTCTAGATTGGAGCATTTTATACAGTAAAACTAAGGGATTCACGAATTGCCAAAGCATCTGGAGGCACACTTTCCGATCGAATTTTGTTTGTTCAATTCTTCAGCTTTCTTTCCACTTATCTGGTGAATCCTGCCTTGCGCTCAAATGTCGCGTATAATAGGTCTACAAAATGTAAATATGTGAAAAGTATGTTACATGATCCATCTAAAAATGAAGATTTATGCGATGAAATTGACAACGTTGCACCCTATATTTTCCCTGAAATGAATGCGTTACATGTGATTCAATATCTATTTACAAGGAACCTCATCTATCTGTTTCCAAATTTAGTGATGGCCACACGAATTTTTTTAACATTACCTGTGACTGTGGCTAGCGGGGAAAGAAGCTTTTCGAAACTTAAAATAATAAAAAATTATTTGAGATCAACAATGATGGGACAAGAAAGGCTTTCAGACTTATCTATTATTAGTATTGAAAAGGGCATTTCTGAAGATATAGATGTATCAGACAGTGACGTAGCCACAGGGGGCGATCGCGATCGCCCGCCCCATTGGCCTGGCGAACATAATAGAACATACAGTATTGTTGCTCCATTGAAATAGAAAATAAATGTAATATAGGCAAAGGGCGGAATATATGCACTTAAAGTCATATGCGCATATGTATGCCTTATTTGTCTTTAAAATATGCAGTTGTATGCATTTTTTTAACCAAATATGCATACTAGTATGCAATATTTCTTAATTTATTACAGTAAAATAGGGTTAAGAAACGCACTGGGTTCTAAGAAAGATGTTTAGGTATTTAAAAAAAAAATGCAAAAAAAAACAAAGAAAAATAAAAGTAAACAATTTTTTAACTTGTACAAAAGGTATTTATTACTAAATATTTTTCAAAATTTTCAACTCAAAAGGGTTGTTTTCCATCAGTAAAAATATGTCTATACCAGGAAAAGCTTCTTTCAACATCTACTGATGTAATCGGACAATACTGCAACTTAGGTAGTAAAGTATAAGGCCAAGATACAACTTCGTTGGATGGTTTACCTTAATAAATGTTTTTTACTGCAGTTAAGTATTTAAATCCTTTATTCTTTTTTACAGTTACATCCCATTTGTTCCTTACTTGACCTCCTACTTTACTGAAATTAACCTTAATAAAAACAAGATCTTTAACTACACTTGCAGTTTTTAACAACTCTTTACTTTGCACAACACACTGCGAATCATCATCTAAATCCAAAATTAGTTGGCTTAAATGGCTTCGAAATGTTCTGCGTAGAATATTGCAGCCTTAATCCATGTTCTCCACAGGGTAACTGCAGGTTCTGGAGGTAAACTAACTCCTGATAATCTCTCCTTATACATAATCTGCACTCTTAGAGGTGCTTTTAAAAACACTTTTTTTACTTTTATCATATACGGTGCTGCATCAGACAAAAGCGCTAAAAACTTCTCATCTGGGACTGGATTCGGTAAGAAAAAGCTCGATAGGGACTGCTGAATAAATCGGGTTACGGTCACATTATTAGTTTTGTCTAGCTGCTTAGAAGCTATTAAATATGGGTTTGTTGCTTTATCTTCTTGAAGTGCTCCAATCATAAGATGTGCGATATATCTGCCACAAGCAGCTGTGCTTTCATCAACAATAATGTAAATATTTTTATTACCCAGTGAAGCTCTGATTTCTTCTAAAACAATTTTGTATACTGAATGGACATTCTTCTTTCTAAGCGTGCATTTGTCAGGAATGGTTTGTTGACAATATTTTTGCAAAAATCCTCTAATTTGCGAATTTTGCAATTTTTTTAAGGGTATGTTTGCTGCGACCAAAGCCTTGCATAAGTCTTTTTGAAAAATTTTCTTTTCAGATTTAGATTTTTCTTCGACATTTTGAAATTTGGGAAAAATATGCATTTTATAATAATATTGGCAAAAAATGCATATATATGCACTTTGCCTATAAGTAAAAAAGTAGTAAGACTTTGCAATTTGAGAGCTAATGGTTTATTTATCGTATCTTTTAAAAAAAAACTAAATTTTCGCAATTTATATGAATACATACCACACTGGCGCTGCTGCAATGTTTACTAAATGAAAAGAGGCACGTATCGGTTAAATTATGTACACCAATTACGTCAAATTTACGTAACCCTTTCGTTTTACTCCTGCGTATTTAATAAAGTTATTTATTTTGTAGAACCTCTTATAGCTTGGTTATTCCATTATTATGTAAGATTATAAGGTAGTCCTTTTAATGAATTAAATTTTTAATTTCTGTTAGGATGCTTCGTGGGGACATTAGTGCAAGATTGCAAGTATCCCGGCAAGTGGTGACATTACTTTGAAGATGTTTAGTTCAGGTTTGCAGGAAAACAACTCAGGAGAGCTTCTATGTTTTAAATTGAACCGTGAATTTAAAAAAACTGGAAATCCTAGGCTAATAATTACTGGTCTGCCTAAAGAATATGAAGAGGGATGTTATCTTCTGGCTGGTCTCAAAATGCTCAATAGTCAACTAATCGACGACAATGAAGGGTAAAGTACGAATAGATGCCCTAATTTTGAATAAATCCTATTTAAATTGTTGTTGTATAAAATAGTTAGGTCTTTTTATACGCCTATGGTTACGATTCTTTTCATGTTCATTCTACCAACCATTAACCTTCATACAGCTGATAGATAAACAACTAGAACTAAGATTTTATGACGTTACAATTGAACATCTATCCTACTGGTGTGGGATAGATGCCTTACGAAGTATTGTAAGATGCCGATACTTAAATCTGACTAATGGCACAATGGTTGTCGTGCTGGTTGCCACCTCGTCGTTGGCAATCACTTGAAATATCGCTTAACAACTTCGACGTGACAAGCAGACCGGGACAACGGCCAAGTCGGATGAAGCGAAAACTCACATTCTTTTATAAAACATTATGTATTGAGAAAATAAACATTTTTGATTTTATAATAGAAAAACAATTTCTTTGAACTTTTTGGTATTATGAACAAATTGATCATCCTCCGAACTATCGCTGCGATCACATTTGTTGCAATGATCTCCGCAATCTGTGCAGTTTTCATGCAGCCATGTCTTGCATGAGACGCACTGAATCCAATCAGCAGCTGCTGATCTGGTCGTAACGTATGCCCCTTCGCACTCACAACCCGTACAATCTTCATCGTTTCTTATCTTTTCTTTTACAGTTTTATTCCTCCTTCTTTTCCTTCTTTATTGTCTGCCATTTTCCTCTTCCTATTTTTTTTTTCTTGCTTCAATTTCAAAGCTTCAAGTGTTTTATTTTGCCTTTTTTCTATTTCTATTGCCAAATTCAGAAGCTTGGCAGATTGTTTTAATCGTTTAAATGCTGCCTTGGTCACAACTGGTACAGGGAATATGTTTGATAATAATTTTGAAGGACTTATATCTTCAGTGGAAGTAGGTGTATCACGTTGCTGATTAGTTGAGGGCATTGGATATCGTTGTTCACCGATGGATAAATAAGAGCAAAGGCATCTATCCGTACCCACGCCGCAACTATTTCGGCGTCTATTCTCTATGGGCATCTATCCGTACGCTGAACTGAGGCAACTATATTTGATATGGATAGATGCCTCGCTTCGATTTTATAAGCTCTTTAGAGAATTAGTTTAGATAATGCTTTAATGCACAAATTTGAAAGGCATTCCGCGTACGAAAATCAAAAAATATCATCTTAAAGTTTCTTTGTAATGTAGCAGACTGTTCGAACTTAAAAAAACTTTCGTACTGATTTTTACACAACGTAGTTCTATATAAAGTGTGATAAAACGGACGAACACACTTCGCAACGGTCGCTTTGTTACTGAGACGTGTCTACAGTCTACACACCATAGGTTTGCTTTGGTTCAAACTTTTTACTATCCTAACAGTCCGTACATGCGCATCGAGATATTTCTGTTTTGGTTCAGTTAGAACCAATTCCGAACTGAAATTTAAGCGTTTTGGTTTTATTTGGAACCAGTTCGTAACCGTTCTTGAACTATCAATGCAGTTCCAGCTTTTTAATAGAATCGATTCGGGATTTTTAGTTAACGCACGCGCAGTATTTTCAGCTCATCAGGTGATTTTATTGCTTTGGTTTTGTTAAAACTAAAAATCACAGAAAAACGGGTTGTTCAATAAAAATTAGAATGGGAGGATAACCCTATACAGTTATGGCAAGTACAAATTTCTATTGAAAAATTAATTGAAACATAGAATTTAGTAAATCACAGTTTTCGAAAGTATTGAAACATTATTTATCAGTGTTTTTGTAGGATCAGTTTTTAAACTCCAGCAGCTTTAGGCTCCAGGTCGTCTTCAGAAGTTGAACATATATTGAATAACTTAGTACCAGAAGTTGTACAGTATCAACAAAAAAGCTAGTTATATGCTGAGAATATTGTCACTCAGTTTATAGAACATTTTAAAGTCCCCAGAGCAATCGTAGTTAACTTAGCTGCAGAATTTTAACAGCATCTGTACTATCCAACACATGGTACTGGGTTTGAACGAGTTCCTGCAGTTAAGTTAAATAAATAGTTTAATAAATTACGATTTTATTCTTTGAAGTTAAATTTTAACCCTACATTGCAGGTTTTCCAGTAGAATTTTTTTAATATTCTTATAGAAAATAAAATCGCAAAACCAATCGCATTAGTTTACGGATAGTTATCGGTCAGGTGTTTTTATTTACCCTAGGTGTCAGGCTTTTTTGATTTTACTATAGAAATTATAATTGTTTATTATATTTTATTTTTTTATTTTTATAGCCGCAAAAGGTCTTTTTGAAATTAGTAATATTTGGGATTAGGGTTAATTTTACCCTTCTTTCTTCTTCAACAATCGAGTTCTGCGCAGTTTTCGAACTGCTTGGAATTAATCCTTATTTTACAACCAAAACGAACCTTATATAATGCAGTTGTTGCTACTGCGGCAGTTGATTTCGTCATGGAGTGGTGAGAAATCTAAACTATCTGTACTTTACCCTAATGAAAATAACACATACAGCATAATCAAAAGATCTATAAGAAATGGATAATATTCATAGAAACATCTGGCTCGACACACAAAAAACTAATAAATACCAAATTGGATATGGCATGGAACAACTGCTACATATTCGAGGATTTAAGGATCTTGAGATGTTACAATTGTGGAATATTTGGGCATAAATTAATTAACTGTGAAAGTGCAAAGAAGTGTATGCACAGTACTGGTTCACGTGACAGAACTGTATGCAAGAAGGAAGAAAAGAAGTGTGTTAATTGCCATTACATCAACAGTAAATATGATGCAGCCCATTCATATAACCATGACAGTGAAAGTGAACAAGATTGCCCTACACTGGCAAAAAAAGACTTGCTCGGGAAAAAATAAACTATAAAGCCACATTGGCCCAAAACTAATAATATTGCATAATGCAGGTAGAAATTGATAATAATTTTATTAGTTTTTTAGTCAATAATACTGGATATAGATAATATAACGAGTGCAATTAAAGTTACTAATAAAATACTTAACGCACTACACCTAAATGTAAGAAGCATAAAGATAAAGCAAAATTTTGATAATCTTCTATCATTTTTGGAAGCTTATAATCTTAAATTTTGTGATATAATAATACTTAGCGAATTTTGGTTAGTCACTAGAACTGAAAATTTCTGTATACATAAATTATTATAATGCAGCTAACAATAATAAAAGTGATGGTGTATTCATTTTTGTTAGGGCAATAATGGATTGTAATATTACTGACATAAAACTTGCAAACTCCAAAATAACTATTAGTAGAATCTCACTTACACTAAATGGTATAACTTACGCTGGCAATGCCATGTACAGACAGACATCGATGGATGTAAAATTATTCTTACAAGATCTAAACACTTATCTTTCTGAAAACATACAATCACAGAGAGAAGTCCTTATTGGTGACATGAACATAAATATCGAAGAAAACTCCAAGATTCCAACAGAGTACACTATTAAATCAACATAGTTTCTGCTCCTACATTAACGACTCCACTAGAGTAATGGATAATTCGCATAGCTGCATTGATCATATATTTTTAAGAAAAAAAGTAAGGAATATCACACTAAAATGTCAATCGTATACAGGGTCGGGAGAAACGGGCCTAAGGGTGTAATCTATGCATCAAAATAATAACAAAAAACTGAAATGTTGTTATCCAATATTCATTTGTTTTCAAGTTATAAGGCAAAAACAAAATATTGCATTAGTTTAGCTTTCCTGTAAGAAATGTTATTACTGTTTGCTTTTGATTGTTGTGCTGTCACTATCCTATTAGTGTCAGTATGAAATGTTACATTGATTCACCGTTAACTTTCGGATTTGTATCATTTTAATTTTATAAAATGCCACACATTTATTCACATCTTGAATACGCCAATTTGGTTTTTATTTATGGTTTGTGTAATGGGAATGCTACAGCGGCTGCTGAAGAATATCGTGAACGATTTCCACATGAAAGAACACCGAACAGAAAGACCTTTATCAGAGTTTTTATCAAACTTAGGAATTCAGTTGGTGATTCCCCGAAAAAGAGTGATCAATACGCTTCACGAGCAAGGCTTATACCCGTACCATGTATAGCGTGTACAGAAACTTCAACCTGGAGACTACGCCAAGCGTATGCAATTTTGTGAGTGGATAATTAATAATCGTCATCTTTTACCGCACATACTTTTTACTGACGAAGCTACATTCACCCGTGACGGCATCAATAATAATCGAAACTCTCATGTATGGTCGGACGAAGATCCTCACGCAATAGTCCAAAGTAATTTTCAACACAGGTTTTCAGTAAACGTGTGGTGCGGCATGATCAATAATAATTTAATTGGCCCTTTTCTTTTGGAAAATCTCCAAACAGGGGATCACTACTTAAGTTTTTTACAAAATGAATTTCAAGAACTACTGGAGGAGATTCCTTTAAACATCAGAATTGAATTGTATTATCAACACGACGAAGCGCCTGCCCATTTCGATCGTCGCGTCGGTTCAAGCAATATTTAGACCAAAGGTTTTCAGGGGTTTGGATTGATCGCGGTGGTCCTATTAGTTGGCCTCCTAGATCGCCACACCTCACGCCGTTGGACTACAATTTATGGGGTTGGTTAAAAGCTGAGGTTTACAAAGTAAAAGTAGATACTAGGGATGCATTAATTAGACGCATTAGAACTTAATATTGAAGAAATGTACGAATCAATTAGAAGATCCACGCGCGCTCTTCGTAAACGAAGCAGGAAATGTTTGGAAGTCAATGGCGGTATTTTTGAAAAATTACTAAACCAATGATTTATTTAAAACAATGTTAATGTTGGATATTTTGGTTTAACAATATTATTATTTTATTTAGCGCTGTAACTTGAAAACAAATGAATATTAGATAACAACATTCAAGTTTTTCTTATTATTTTGATGCATAGAAAACACCCTTAGAGTTAGGCCCATTCTTCCCGACTCACCCTGTATAATTCACTCACCAATCACAGATCATTTTCCGATAATGCTAAACATTCATAATATAATCACACAGACAGGGCATGACAAGAGGAGAGAGCAGATAGTAGAAACTATTGAAAACTGGGAAAGTGTTCTTACACAACAAAATACAACTCTAGCTACACACAGTTTCATTGACTTATATCAATATTACATCAAATTATGAAAAAAACACTAAATCATATAAAAACTCTCCTAAAAAAATAAAATCTTGGATAGCCTTAGGCATAACAAACTCAATAAAACATAGAGACAGATTAAAAAAGATGCTGCTAAAAGGATTCAGCATAGAACTGGACCAAATATACAAAACCTACAGAAATACACTAAAAAAGATTAATAAATAGTACTTAAAATCATTATTACAAAGAACAACTCGATTCAAACTATAAAAATATCAAAAAAGTTTACCAACTAATTAAAGATGCAACTAATGAGGATAGAAATGAAAATAACAGAAAAATAGAACTGATGGATAGCATAGGGGATAGAATTTTAAACGAGAAACATATGGCTAACTATAGAAACAACTTCTTTATTAACGTAGGAAAACTAATGGCTGAGAAAATTAAGACTCCTATTAACTCTTTTAAAAGTACTTTCAGCAATTCATCTTCTATGTACCTCACACCCGTAAATAATAATGAAATTGTAACCTATATCCAGTCATTAAAAAACAATAGTGCTCCGGGAATAGACACTATCACTACAAAAACAATAAAACATACCTATCAACACATGCATAATATTAAACCCTCTTACGTATATTATTAACTTGATTTTTAGTACAGGATGCATACCTACATACATCAAAACTTCTATAGTAACACCAATTTATAAATCGGGGAATAAGAATGACATAACAAATTATCGTACAATTAGCCTAATAAATAATTTCAGCAAAGTTTTTGAAAAATCATTAAAATCTCGACTCATTAAATTTTATCAAAATAATAAAATTTTATCTAATAAGTAATATGGATTTATAGAAAATAGAGGTACAAATAATGCAATGTACGAATTAGTAAAGGAAATTACAAACAAAGAACATGAATAATGACAAAAAAACAATCGCTGTTTTCCTGGATTCGGCGAAGGCGTTTGACACGGTGCCGCCTAATGTCTTGCTTGAAATACTCTCTAGGTATGGGGTACGTGGTCCTGTTTTGACTGTATTTGAGTCTTACCTGAATAATCGAGCACAGGCTGTAAGGATCAACGATTGTATAAGTGACCCCCAGGTCATCAAGATAGGAGTACATCAGGGAACGGTCCTGGGCCCTATCCTATTTATAACATATATTAACTCACTCTTAAAAGAACTGGACTTAGGGGTAGTATCATATCTAATGCTGACGATACAGTTTTGATATTTGAGGGACACTCTTGAGCACAAGTTAAAGAAATAGCAGAAAGAGGAGTAAAACTTTGAAGACCCAATTACATAGCATTCTCATTAACAAAAAAACAGACCAAACTTTAATTCTCTAAAAATCAGTAATTTCGATAATGACATAATACAAGAAGTTACGAAGTTACCAATGCTAAGTACAATGGAATGAACAGGTAATAAGAGTCACAAAAATTATTAAAAACTTAATCCACAAATTCTATTTACTAAGAAAATGCCTTAATAGAAAGACGATCATCTGTAGCTCTTGTAGAATCAATCATAGGATATGGTATACTGGTGTGGGGTGGGACATACTATAATACTATTTATCCATTGAATGTTATCCAGAAAACTATATTTAAGATCATCTTTTAACAAAATATACTTTATCATACAACATTAATATATTCCAAGAATCTAATGAACGTCAGATGTCTGTACATATTGACAGTCTGTAAAATCCTGATCAAAAATAACAATAAAAATTATATAGCACACGATATTAACACAAGAAATAGATATACAGAAAATTTATCATGGTTTAATCAGTACCTATACCATAATAATCACAAACCTTATCAAATTGTTTATAGTGTTCAAATAATACGGCAAACCAACAGAAAAAAACACATTTTTGCCGAAAATAAAGGTTATGACAAATTACGCGCACGCGCACAACTATTTTTATATAAAAATAACATAAAATTTAAAAGATAACCATCTCTTATTTTATTTCTTATTTTTATTTTATGTTATGTGTTTCCATAAACGTCTTATGGCAGATCTGTAGATTCAACTCTTATTTTATTTTTATGTTATGTTATCTTGCTGTATAAACCGACCATTAGTTGTTGTTCCCCTTAAAATATACGTCAATAAAACATTATAGAGAAGTTAATAACTTTGATAAAAAATTAAATAAAGTCAAATTTGCAAATATTAGGTACAATAATTATTAATATTATATTAATTATATTATATTTTTTACGTTAGGAGGTTTGATAGGTATTGAATTATGGTGAAAATTGAGAAAAACTGTCTTATTTGTAACCTAGGTAGCCATGATTTATAAATACCTGGCTACATTTTTCTAAAAAGATTTTGTGTTCGAAATTTCAAATTAGGTATTACAAGTATCTTTTCTTAGCCTCTTATCTTACTTTTTTAACTCGTTTCATGCGTAACTAAAATATTCAAATATAGTTTCCTACCTTGAAAAGTATCTAACATATGGGATATGCCCCTCGATATACCCAATCTTCTGAATAATTATATATCATAATGATAATATATTGTAATTAAGATTATAAAATATAAACTTAATATATACATACGTTAATACATGAATATTCCTAAATAACGTAAATGTACCGAATCCCGACCCTGCACATTATTCCGATTTTAACGGTTTTTAACCGAAATTCACATTTTACACGCCCACTACTTTTCATTGGCTAATGCATAAGATAGCCTATCATCCATTTCATCTTATACAATTGTGGCATAGGTTATGCGAACCAATTCTGCCCTTATTAGTGGTTAGAAGATTATCGTGTACGTACGTGCTTGTCAGAGCCTCTAAAATCGACTAAAAATAAATAAAATTTCCTAAGACCATCAGTGCAAAAAGAGGTAAGTAAACTTACATGTATATCATATTGTAATGAAATTAGTGTTTATTGTTAAGTGTTAAGATTGATTTTGGCGGGATTTTAATATAGTAACTTATAAAATACATAGTTTTACGCGGTCGCGAATTTCGTACATGATATTTTCTATTGTACCAAATTCCGACCAGATGGTCGGAATAGCATTTATAAAGCCATGTAGTATTTTTAGTCTCAACAATATATCCAATGTTTTTTCTTCTCTATTTTTTGTCTACTTATCTTTCCGTAAGTATTCTTCGTTCTGAGCAAATTCCGACCTGAAAAAGTTTAGTTCTTGGTGCATATATCCTAAATGCGACTTAAACATATTTTACTAATTTTGTCATTTTGTACGAGAAAATTGACGATAAAATTATCATCCATGTTTAGTTCTCATTGACTCCCTATAAATTTCGTGTTCTTCTAATCAGAGAAAAATTTACCATATGCTATTATCCATTAAGAAAACTTTTAAAAAATTCATTACCTGTTGTAAAAACAAGGGTCGCAATTGGGCACATTAGTATTTGAGGGAACCTATTTGCGACTCGCCTGGTCGTAATTCGGAACAATGTTTTTTACCATTAGGATAACCTTGTTTTTTTGGAAGGTTTAAGAGTTATATTATTCATATTTTACCGAATAATTAAGTTTTTTTGGTAATTGTTTTTTGATGTCACTGTTATTTTTTAGATTTCTTTTTTAATTTTTAGATAATCCATTTTAAATGGAAAAAAAGACAAAACGTTATTCCAAAGAAGTGTTAGAGAATGCTTTGCATGCTATCAGAAATGGTATGGGTTATAAAAATGCCTCGGACCAATTTGGCATACCAAAAACCACCCTAATTGATAAGGTCAAGGTAAAATATAAGAATGACATAGTAGGAGCACCAACGGTCCTTACCAAAAAAGAGGAAGAACATATTGTTAATTGGATTGACTACCTGGGCAAATGTGGTTTCCCAGTAACTAAATTACAACTTCTAGAGAGTTTTGCCAAGCTAGTACAAACATTAAATCGGCCCAACACATTCAAGGATGACGTTCCAGGACGTCACTGATATGAAGGATTTCAATCCAGGCATCCAGAACTATCAGAAAGGATTTCGCAGCATTTAACAAAGCCCCGAGCTGATGTAACAGAAGGTTCAGTTAGAGCATGGTTCAATAGAGTGCTGTCCTATTTTTCGGAGAACAAATTAATGGATGTCCTTGGCGATCCACAAAAAATTTTTAATTGCGACGAGACTGGGTTTTACTTAGCTCCGAAAGAAAAACAAGTTATTGTGCGTAAAGGATCAAAAAAAGTATATAATAGAATTCAAAATGATGAAAAAGAGTGTTAAACTGTTCTTCTGACAGTTAATGCAGCAGGACAGTTGCCACCTCCACTTGTTCTTTTTCCTTATAAAAGGATGCCGCCTAACATAATATCTAAAATGCCACCGAAATGGGGACTGGGTCGTTCAGATTCCGGATGGATGAAGGGCAAAAATTTTTTTGAATATATTACCAATGTTTTCTTTCCATGGATACAAGACAGTAACATACCCTTGCCAATTGTATTGGTCTTAGATGGACATAGTTCGCATATAAATTTGCCACTAACGGAATTTTGCAAACAAAATGGAATCATCTTAATTGCCCTCTTACCCAACTCGACACATATAATACAACCGCTTGACGTAGCAGTTTTCAAGCCTGTAAAACAATATTGGAAGGAATATGTACATAAATGGAGATTAAGCAATCAGGGAGAAAAATTGAAAAGAGAAGATTTTGCTTCTCTTTTAAAAGAATGCCTGGAACACTCGTGCACTGAGAAAATTATAAAACATGGATTTGAAACCTGTGGATTGTATACATTTAACGAAAACAGGGTGGATTATTCAAAAATGTTAATTCCAGCTACTGGTGCTAATATACCAAATGAAACACGCATTCAAACAATACCAAAATGTTCCTGTGATAAAGATTTAGTTTTTCTCCAAGAATTTGAGGAAAGAATCGACCAAGAAGTTTTAAAATCATTTAAACAAGACGAAAATGCTATTGTGTGGCACGGGGAAAGTTCTCAGGGAGTTTTGTTTTATTTTTGGAAGTCAATTAAAAAATGCTCAAAGCTTCGAAATCATGAACCAAGAGAAGAGAAACAAACTCCAGTAATTCCACCAAGATTAGAGAGAGAACCAGTTAATGAACCCGTTTCAATTTTGACCGATTTGGCAACTCATGGCGTAACCCTGGAGGAAATCAGGAATCAATGATTCAACGACAATGCATGACCTAACTCTTGAAAATAATATGATAAATATTAATAATTCATCTGCAGATTCTATTGAAATTATGGACATCGACGACAACTTTTGGCTCCGAGCTAACGAAACAATAACGTATGATGTTCTGCCCAGTGGCTTATTGAAAATAAGAGATAATAAAGAAAATACTGAAAATTCATTAAAGAAAAAAACCTCAAATGATGTACTTAAAAATGATTTAACACAAAAAACCCCTTTGAATGAAATACAAAAAAACAGCAAATATTGTAAAAACACTAAGAAAACAATCTCATTGGTAGAAAATAAAACGGAGCAAAAAGCTTTAACAGGATTTGAAAGTTTCGATAAACTTTCTGTGTCATTTGGAGAAGAAAATAAACATGATAATGATGTTTCAACAAATATTTTACATAACGGTTATGAAACACCAGATAAATCAAACGTTCCTATAAATATACCAACGCCATTTAAGAAAGCCCTATTTTGGCCAAAAGAAATAGGAAACGACAAAGCAAAGAAAGATATTAGTAAAGTTATTAAAAAGAAAACACCGACAGTAGCAATAAGTGAAGAATATATGGAATACCAAAAAAGGACAGAAGACGAGAAGAAAAAAAAGCTAGAAGAAAAAATTGACAAAGCCAATAAAAGAAAAGCTGCAGCCGATATTAAAAAAAAACGAAAAAAGGATGAAGACTGGCACAGAGGAAGCAACATTAAAATCAGTCTCGGAGGAGTCAACCTCAGAAGCAAGTACATCTCAGTGCCAATTAACTACTAATGTTAATGATGTTCCTAAAAGCCAAGGTTATATTGTTGGAAATTTTGTAATTGTGCAATACGAAGGGGAGTATTTTCCAGGCGAAATTATTGGCGAAACAAGTGGAGGGCGAAAAATTAAGACTATGACCAAGAGTGGATTCCACTGGAGGTGGCCGGAAAAAGATGACATCTTAGATTACCCAGAGACTGACATACTTTGTAATATTAATGATCCAATTTTAATGAACAAAAGAGGACAGTATGATGTTCCTGAACTAAAAGCTACGAATAATCTTGTGAATGGCTAGAGATATCTATTATTGCTAATTTAAATACTGATTTTTAAAGTCTCAAAGGCGTAACAATTATTTTCTTTCTTAAATGTCCATAAAATAGTAAAGTTACAATTGACTAATCTTTCAGATTACACGGTCGGAATTGGGGTTCTTTATTTCGGAAATAAGTGCAGTAATCGGTATTTAGTACATGTATGTTCGTAATTTGGTTCAGTAGATAAATATTGGTCGCAATTTAGTACAATAATACTTTTATGCGGTAATTAGTTTATTTTTTAAAATTAATATTAAAATGCATAAAATTATATAAAAAAAAATGAAAAATTAAAACAATATCCTATCAGTAGTATAATAAACCTGTCAAAAAAATTATATTGTTACTGTGTTTTTTAATTTCGTAACATAAAACTAAATAGACCTTAAGGTGTCGGAATTTGGTACAGTTACGTTACACACGGGTACCCAAATACCTAAGTGTTTAGCTCTATTAATAATAATATTAATAATAATAATAATAATGATAATAATAATAACAATAATAATGATAATAATAATAACAATAATAATAATAATAATAATAATAAAAATATTAATAATAATGTTTATTCTAAGCAAAGAAACCTATGTACTGCCTTTGTAGATTAGAAGAAGGCATTTGACTCCGTACCGCATGAGTGGCTCCTTTGTATATTAAAGATCTACAAAATCGATCCTTACTTGATAAAATTTCTACAACACGCAATGGGGATGTGGAAGACCAAGATCCATCTTAATGAGGGGACCACCAATATTTTCGCCGATATAGTTCCAATAAAACAAGGAATATTCCAGGGTAATTCCTTGAGTCCTCTGTGGTTCTGTCTAGCTATGAACCCTCTGTCCAACCGACTAAACTCCACAAGATATGGATTCGCTATCCAAAACGGCAATCAAAAAGCAAGTAGGGTTAACCATCTTCTATATATGGATGGTCTTAAACTAATGGCCGCTACCAAAAACCAACTGGACCAGATGCTTAAAATAGTGGAGAAATTCTCCAGTGATGTCGGAATGCAGCTTGGCTTGGATAAATGTCGTACCCTCACCATGATAAAGGGAAAAATACAGCAAAACCCGCTCGTTGTGCAAGATGGCTGGAGATTCATGCAATGGGAGAAGGCGAGAACTATACAAATACTTGGGGATGAAGCAGGCTCAATGCATTAGTCATGCAGTGATGAAGACAGATATAAGGGAAAATATTTTTTAAGAGAACAAAAAAGCTTTTGAGAACGAAACTGAACAGCAAGAAATTGTTCAAAGCAATCAACACCTACGCCTGCTCAGTCCTGTCCTACTCATTCCGCATAGTAGACTGAGAACATGACTAACATCAAAGGGCTACAGCGCAAAATCAGAACTCAACTTACCAAAACACTCAAACATCACCCAAGAAGTACGGTAGAGCAGACCACTCCACCACGACATCAAGGCGGAAGAGGCCTGGCAGACATTGGAAAAATAATGGATCAACAAATAACCAACTTAAGGGAGTACTTCTGCAATAAAGCCCAAACTTTAGACCTACACCATGCTACTTGCAAAGCAAACCACTCTACTCCTCTAAGATTGAGGGATCAGAATGTCCCACAACACCACAAGACCAATGAAGAAAAGCTACAGATATGGAAGGAAAACCCTCTGCATGGACGACACCTGAACGAGGCAGCCCAGGATCACGTCGACAGTTTTGCGTCGAACTACTGGCTTATCTCTGGACGGATGTTTCCTGAAACCGAGGGATTTCTACTGGCAATCCAAGATCAGATCATACCAACTAGAATTTGCCTAAAATGCATAATTAGAGACGATTCAGTACAGGCAGACAAATGCAGATACGGATGTCAAATGGCAAAAACGATCCAACACATCACGGGAGGATGCCAGATGTTTTCTGCAACAGAATACAAAGAGAGGCGTGACGCAGTAGCCAAAATCCTACACCAGGAGTTCGCGGTGAAGCTACAGCTTTTCTAAAACGGGAAGATCCCATATTATAAATATACACCACAGACAATCTGAGAAAGCAACTACTATAAGATGTACTGGGATCGGACTATTCTTACTGATCACGGTGGCCCACAACAGACCGGACCTTGTTGTGGTAGACAAGAGGGCCAGGAAAGCGTTTTTGATAGATGTAGCTATACCAAATAACAACAACCTTCTAGTGAATCATTATCACTGAAATATCTCAAGTAGTTTCGAAAATATTAATTAATTTCCATTTTTTTCCTGAAACTTTAACACCCCGTATTTTCCTAAAACGGAACATTTTAGAACCATAGTTTATGAAGTAAACTATCATTTATTTTTCATGTAGATTCACACCCTTTAATATTCGCACATCATTAAGAAACACCCTGCATAGCATCATTAGGATATAGGTGAATTACCAACCACTGGGCATATTTCCACATTATTCATTATCTCTTAAGTAATAACCACCATGGCACCGTTTTAAATAATTTTGCGGCTTAGACTGCCTAAGAGAATATTCTAAATAAGAAATTTAAATATTTAAAGCTTCTGACTAAATATTTCACTATCGACGTCCGTGGATACCGAATAAAATAAAATAATTACATAATCTTCTTAAAGCAAGAAAGTTATTTGTGGAATCTCCGACAGGTTAATCCATTATGCAAGAGAAGGAAATAATATATTTAATTTCAGAGAACTAGCTTGCAACTGGAGATTACGCTGGTGCATAAGATAATTCTTAGAATTTAGAGTAGGTATTATAAAAATTGGAAAGTGGGGAAAATTAACCAAGTTAAGGATGTGGCATACTAATAAATATAGAACAAACAAGTCTGCATTAAATAAAAGAGTATAAATGAAGGATAATAAAAAAACAGCACGGCGGAAGGAAAACTCGAATCCGCAATAGCTCCTTGTACTTTGAGAGAAGTCTGACTGAAAGCTAGAAGGAGCAACGGATTAGGTAAGAATGTAGGTACTTTTGAAAGTATGTACTTATATAGGCTCCTAACGTTTTACAAGGTAAAGATAAGTAAACGAAGCAGGCGAAATTATTAAAAATAGTGCTGTATTGTTGTATGTCAGGGCGCTGTAGCCCATTTTCTAGTAGTATTTAGGGGTGATCTTTTTGGATCCCAAGAACGTTGTAGGGGAGAGGGGGTCTTGCCTTAACTTTTGCCTCCTACTTGGATGGTGACGCTATTTTTTGATCGATTAAAAATCAAAACTGGCTCTTAAAACGAAAAGTCGGATTGAATGATTCACGCCATGGCTTTTACGGAGCAGCACAAAAAACTCATAGTTGAAACGTATTTTCGAAAAGGGGTTAGAGTAAATGGTGAGTGGCAATACAATCAGCGTTTTTGCTTTGACGATTTTCACGAGAATTTTCCTAACGTCGCTTTTACTGCTGGAGATTTTTGTCATTGCCTGAGAAGAACCGTGGTTTTGTTTTAGGAAAACCATTTGGAAGATCATCTGTAAGAACAGATGGACTTGTTGCAAACGTTCGTGAAATAATGCAAAATTCGCCAACTAAATGTGTAAGACGCCTGGCTCAAGAAGTGGAAAGGTCTTATGGAACATTCAGGATTATTCTTAAAAAAACAGTTAAATTTGTTAAAGTCTGTTCAGAGATATAAGAAAGTGACTAACTGATCCCTATTAGGAAAGACCAGGGCCAGCTGTAAAATTTAGATATGGCCGAACAGGTCCGTATTTTGCTTAAAATTTAATCATGGTTTGTAATGAAAATAAGTAAGACATTAAATAATATTTTCTTTATGTTTAAATGTGAAATTACAAGTTATTTTATTATTAAAAATTATATTTATGATTACAAAAATATACAAATTATTCGGTACTTATAATAATTATTCACTTAATTTATTAATATCACTATCGCTATCATCATCTGTTCTAATTATTATTTGTGCTATGTTGGATTTTTCCACTTTTTCAACATGTGTAACAGAATTTGCTCCTTTGTGAAGGGATGTTAAAAACTTCAGTTTCTATAAGCTCAAGTACACTGGAGTTAATAGTGGGGCAAATATTGTTACGACGAATGGCAGATTTCAGTTGGTGCCAAACATGTTCGGATAATCTCCCTGAAAATAAATGTCATTATCATACATGTAGTTTTGGATTGTTGCTTTTGTGTCATTTGAGGCGGGAGTCTTGGTCAACTGCCTACTATGGTAGCTTGCATTTTCCATTACAATTACGCTATTCGGAGGTATATTTGTAATTAGCTTGTTTTTAAACCAATCTTCAAATAAATCAGCAGTGGTGTCCTCATGGTAATCCAGAGAAGAATCTTTAATGTTTTTTGCAGATAGGGAAAGTCCATTTGGAATCCATCCGTCTTTAGATCCAGCATGCAAAATCGTAATTCGTTTACCTCTTTTCCAGGGTATCATATTTGTCGAACCAGGTTTCATCCAAGTAAATAATCGGCCTTTGCTGATCTCTGTAAATCCTAATTTTTTGTAGATATTTGTATCGCCATTCTCGAATTCTACTGGATTCCATTAAAACTTGTATTTTATGAATTTTTTTAAATCTAAAACTCATGTGTTGGATACACTTCCATAACGTTGTTCTGCCACATTTAACGCCGGTTTCATCTTTTTAAGCCTCTTAATTAAATTATCTAATGTAGACACCCTTTGTTCCTCGTATACCTTGTAAATTTTACGCCATATTATATCTTGAGCACTTCCATTTACCTTCGAGAAAATGCCAGAATCGGTCCTTTTTTTCCTCGCTAAAATGGGATTATTCACAATTTTCCATACTGTTGATGTTGGAATTTTTGTTAATGTGACCGTTTCTTCTAACACTACTTGCTTGCTGACCGCACGTTCAATGATAGTTGAATAAACATTGTTTATAACTTCCTTAGTTTCCACAGAAAGTGTTTTCTGCTTTTCGACGGGGTTATCTCCCGAGATACACTGGGCTCGCACATATTTTCCATGATTCACACACGATTAAACAAACGCTGTATTACACACGAAGTAAGAATAATTACTAAACTTAATACTAACTAGAGGGGCTAAATATACAGTCTTTAGAACATAATTTGTTTTATGGGATTAACCCTCTCATTTTAAATCAGGTAAAAATCGGTTTAAAATCACCAAACTATTACTTTAATAACGAAATTACGTCTTCCGCATTTGCAGTTTACTTTAAGACATTTTAAAGTACGGACCATGATTTACCTGCATTTATTCATTCATTTATTGTTTGTTTATGGCCACCCCTGGATAATCCCATTCAAAGGCAAAGTGTAACTGTCTTATATCTCTGGACAAAAGGTACCTATATTTAAAACCAAATTACTTTACCTGATAAAAATTGTTGATTCATACTACAAATAACTTTTTGAAGCTGGAATAATATAACGATATTTTTTTACGCCGTTCCTCAATTTTATCAAATTACAGGTGATAGTTTCTTTTCTTGTAATTTTGTAAAATGTAACAATATAAATAGGGTTCATGCGACTTGCCATCTATCACTACCCACTTCCATTTTTAACAATTCTGGCTTAAGGCTGATGCAGGATTATGATCGGATAGGGATTAGCCTTTCATATATGGAATACTTGAAAAATAAATTGCCTTTGTTTTTTTGTTTGTATGATATCAGTATTTATACAGGGTATCCCAAAAAGAAGTTTAAGAGAGTGAAAGTGTTGGTACTGCAAAAATTTGACACTCTCTATACTGTCTTCATTGTAGAGATTTTAAAAACTATAGTCTATTTCAGAAAGGTGTAGAGTAATAAAATGGGAAATTCCAGTGTAACTGTGCTGCGCACACCGTCATATCATTGCGAACTAAATCCTATAGAACTTATATGGGTGCAAGTGAAAGGATTTGTAGCAAGACACAACACGACATTCAAAATGAAAGACGTTAAGCTACTGTTTGATCAAGTCATTAAGGCAGTGACACCAGATAACTGGCGAAAAGCAGTCCATCATGTCATTAAAGAAGAGAAGAAAATGTGGGATCTTGACCACCTGATCGATCGGACCGTCGACCCGTTAATTATAACGTCAAGAGGAGATGACAGTTCCCCAGATGACGAAGAATATTATGACTTTTTATAATTTAATTTCTGTGTAATGTATTTTTTGTAATTTGTATTTTTTTAAAAATGTTTAATAAAAAATAAGTGTAGCTAATACTATGTACATAATGCCTAATTTTTATTCTGTTCAAATAAAAGTCCTTCCTTTTTACGAATATCCTACCGGCACGCCTTTGTCACACCATTTTCAGTGTTTGTGAATGGATAACAATAGGCAAAACCCATAAGTTGACCCAAACCCGGGTGGTACTACCTGCACTTGATGAAAAGAAAAAATTTTGTGTTAAAGTATATATAGGGCATACTTTATGTAAAATGTCTAGAATTGATTGTAGAATGTAAAAATATATAATATATTTCATTAAAAAAATTAAAGTTGATACACGTAGCACTTTTATGATGCACCGTGTATAATATTTTTTTTTTCTAAAAAATGTATTATAAAAAAAAGGAAATTTGACGGATCCGAACAATTCTCGGTGAAGTGTGCCGTAAAAATATATATTTACACTGTTATTACTTTTTCGTCTTTCAATTGACGCTTTTACATAAGTTTTCTGCAATTTTGTACTTTAAAACGTACACCTACCGTTCTAAGAAACTGAATATGAGCTGCCGCCCCTGCAACTATCACCTACTGGACCATTAAATAATGCAACTTTTATTATTACTATTGAGAAGTGGGACCATGTGATGAATGAACCTAGGGCATTATTGTATAATTGCATAGTCAGTATAAACAACGGAGACTTAACCTCTAACCTTCTGGTTCTCAGTCTTTATAACGTTATCTCTCCTATCACTGTTGCTTTTAAAATATGTATTTAACTGCGATAAATTAGTGACCAGGCAAGTGCGACACAAGTGGGGCACAATCACAACAGCTGTAGTGACAGAAACAGTCAGAACCGTCTACACGACTTCCAGAAAGCACCAATTTGTATCTAGTCGATTCTCAGTCCATCGCGGACTCTCTATTTCGACAAGTCGGTCATAGCATAGCGAGCTTTTGTCGATAGGTCGAAAACAAGTGAAAGATACGGACACGGAAGCGTGCATTGATGTTTCGAAGCAGACTTTGCCTTTGCGAAAGTTTTCTTTTGGTCCTTCGAGCGCGATTTTTAAAACGTTGGGCGAAGAATTAAGTTGGCGCCAAAAAGTGGTTGAAGTTTTCGATGCTAGATTATGAAGTTTTGGAAGTAATAAAGTTTGTTGGTTGGTAGTTTACGTAACGCGAGGTGTTTGGTGTATGTGTATAGGTACATTGGATTAAATTCTCACAGGAATATTATCTTCAAATATTAAAAGGTGAGTTATGTGAGAATTTTTCAAAAAGTTATTATGCCATTAAGGAACAATAAATTTGGTTGAATTTTGGCTTTAAATTAAGGTGAGGTTGAAAAATATAAACTACAACATATATTAAAAAAAAACGCTCACTCATCTTGTATTATACATTGGATCAAAAAAGATAGACATGAATCTGGGAAATCTTTAAAATAAGTTAAAACATAAATGCCAATTTTATACATCAACTAATTTTTTTTTAGATTTACTTATGGATATAATTTGTGATCTTGCTGTATGTTTAAATATTATAGTTTAATTTTTGGTTTGTACACCCGAGCAAATATTGTTCTTACAGTAGACTGGTTCAAAACAGTGTTAGAAGGTCATGTAACATTTTGTCGTTTGTCCCTCCAATCCCGAGCTATAGCCTCACAGAGAGTAGACCCTGAAGATGTTTTTTCTTAATATTTTCAAAACCAATAAAGGTACAAATCTGAAATTTATGTATTCTAGTAAGCTTTACAGGCAGAGTTAAAGTATAGACAATTTACAAGCAGCGACAGAGATAGGGGAGGGCTTAGTTAGAATATACCTAACTTTTTTTCGAATCGATTTTTACACTTTTTTATGCCAAATAAGAAACTTCAACGTTTCTTGACGAATATCAATAGTGATGAAATAAGTAATTTAAAATAAACATATTGTAGGAGGAATTTATTTGTGATATTATTAATAAATGAGATCCAGAAAAATATTAAAATTCGGGTAAACAAGATTAATTTTGTTTCCTTTTTCGTATGCAAGTTAGTTTTTACATCCAGTTATCTCGAAAACGATTCTTTAAATTGTGTTTAACGAGGAGTGACTTTTATTCGCAAAAAGCGTTGACGTTTTCTAATTTAGGATGGCGCCATTTTTAGATTACGGACATTTTAAACACAATATAATAGTTTGATTTGACATAAAAAGCTTACATTAAGAAAAAATACCTTCAGTGCCTCCCTGTAGGAGCCTATAGCTCGCTTATGGGGGGATATAGGACAAAACATTACATTACCTTCGGACCCTATTTTAACCCAATCTACTCGATACCTAATTATTGACCATACCCTTTAAGATAGCTTGTATAAGAACAATATTTGCTGGGGTGTATAAACCAAGAAATAAACAATAATATTCAAACATACAGTAAGATTATAAAGAAGATCTATATTTAAGCCGATCTACCTAATCCCCAAATAATAACAATAACTTTTAGGACACCCTGTATATAACGGAAGATTAACCCAAAACTACCTCGCAGTAAGCTTGCATGTCTTAGTTGAACATGGATAATCTTATGTAAATTTTGAGACGGCTAAATATTGGCGTCCCTCTACATATTAGAGAAAAATTATATTTATAAATACGAGTATGTATATATTATAATTTTTTGAAAAGGCCGATATAATAAGCCCGTGTACCAAGTTTTAATAAATTTTAATAAGCCAATTCTAACTTATTCAATTACCTAAATGTGATGGCAAAATTACGAAATTGTCATAGTTTAGGTAATACAGTAAACACCAGCAAATAATTTTTATGACGCTATTGTCAAAAATTGACATAAAGCTGGGCATAACGAAATAATAGTACATTATTTAACGAGCGTATAATGAAGGCTATATAACACGAGATTTTAAAACACGAGCCGAAGGCGAGTGTTTTAAGGATTCGAGTGTAATATAGCCATTATACGCGAGTCAAATACTATACTTTATCTACGACTATTCAGTATTCAAGAAGTTAGAAAATGGATTCAGAACAACACATTTTATTACAATAGGATTATTATTAATGGTATTTCTTAACTAAAAAATACAATTCACCGATGTTAACCATAATTAAACAAAATACAATTACTTATTTCTAATTTTTCATGAAATTTATTGTAAAATTAGAGCAATTATGAAAATGAATGGGAGCAGGAATATTACTTATATTCATATCGTTCTTATTAGTAATGGAAAAAGTTTCGGAGCTAACATTATTTACAGTGGTAGATGTAGATGGACAAAATTTTGAGTTTATTTGTTTTAAAATTTTATTAGCAGCGTCTATTTTAGTTTTTTTTGATTCAGCAATATAACCTTCAGCTACGCAGGCCGATTTCCAAACTCCATGACGTTTTAGGGCTGTCATAGTTGCTCCTCCGTCAGCATATAATGTAGCTGAAGATAGGCGAAGACAATGGCCGGTATATTTTTCTGGGTTTATTAGTTGCAAGTATTCCGCTATCGTCTTACCCATCTGTCCAAATTTATTTATGCCAATTATTTGCTTTGTGCATTTGCCGTTTTGATAGTTTAAAAAGAAAGAATTTGGCACGTTTGATGGTCTGAGATCCGCATATTTTCTGACAATATTATAATAGTCTCCGGTAATCGTAAAATTCCTGGGAATTTTTGTTTTCGTCGTTGGAACAAGAACTTGCACACAGCCGTCATAATATTCTATGTGTTCTACCTTCATGTTATACAGCTCGTTGGAACGGCAAGCTCCCATTACCCCCATTATCAATGCAACCTATAAAAAAATATTATATTTAGTTATTTTAGATAAAGGTGTTAAATCAAATGCATTATTACCTTTGTAGCTAGATATTTAACATCCGGTGCCTCTTCCATAAACTTGTTAATTTCTTCCCCAGTAAAAGCCTCTGCTTTTTTCGGCTGGTAACCTTCAGATTGCCTTTTCAGTAAAGCGCGTACTTTTCCATAAGGTTCAATATTTACATTATGTTTTAACATAAGGGTACTTTTTATCATGGAATAATTTGTCCACAAAGTGCTTGACTTGTATTTTTTTGACAATTCTTTAAAATATACTAGCACGGTATCTTCAGAAAAAGAATTTGTGTTGTTTTTTCGTCGCCAGTCTATAAAATTATCGTACGCTAGCGTATAGTTCTTGCGTGATTTTTCTGGTAGTAATTCCAGGGAAGCTGTATGCGCTGCAGCCCGAATTTCTGGAGGGGTACTTTGGATTTCGTTTTCGTCATCCGAAATCATGATATTTTACTTTGAAATCAACAACAAAATGTCACAGCGAAACTTAAATGACTGAGGAAAAAAATGATTCGTTTACTTGTCAATCGGTTGCTATGGTATTAATACCATTCACGCCTGCTTAAACTAGATCTGGTGCGTTTTTATCGTAATTCAGGTAACTTTGTTTTGTTGGGACCGTGGAATATGAAATCTCATATTCCACGGCTGTGGAATATGAGTAACTATGGTAATATGAACCACATTATATATGTACTAACAAACACATTATGCTTCTATTATTAAATAGTCGTAGATAATAGTATATTAAAGTACATGTTTTATAAAGCATCATCTTATAGCACGCGTCCATGTTAAAAAACGAGCCGCTTGCGGCGAGTTTTTTAACGGGACAAGTGCTCTAACTGCTTTATAAAACACGTACTTTATACTATTTTTTCTATTTTGTATTTTTTTCAATAAGAAAATACATATTTAAAAAGAAAATCAACCCTTCAAATTTTGTAAATTTGTGTGTCTAAATTCTATGTTGGTAATACTCTAAATTTCTTTTTATCATAGTAGCCTTGACAATAAACAATATATATATTTTCTTTGTGTCATTGTCACGAAATTTGTGATTTAATATTTCATAGAGTTGTTCATAATTATAATTAAAAAAATATGGAGCATGATAATCTAAGTTTAACTCCCCCTGAGTTAAGGGATATTGCTAATAAAACGATAAATCAACTTTTACCAGAGAAATCCCGAAAACTTTTTTTTCTCATGGATAACAATAACAGGAAACGTCAGACGTCAACAGAATAAAACATTTAAATATAACCAATGCCAACTTTTAAAAAATAAAATTCGGAGTTCGAAATGGATATATTTCGAACTCGCTAGCGCGTTCGAAATATCTATTTTTCGAGACAAAATTAGAAAATAGTATATTAAAGTACATGTTTTATAAAGCATCATCTTATAGCACGCGTCCATGTTAAAAAACGAGCCGCTTGCGGCGAGTTTTTTAACGGGACAAGTGCTCTAACTGCTTTATAAAACACGTACTTTATACTATTTTTTCTATTTTGTATTTTTTTCAATAAGAAAATACATATTTAAAAAGAAAATCAACCCTTCAAATTTTGTAAATTTGTGTGTCTAAATTCTATGTTGGTAATACTCTAAATTTCTTTTTATCATAGTAGCCTTGACAATAAATAATATTTTCTTTGTGTCATTGTCACGAAATTTGTGATTTAATATTTTATAGAGTTGTTCATAATTATAATTAAAAAAATATGGAGCATGATAATCTAAGTTTAACTCCCCCTGAGTTAAGGGATATTGCTAATAAAACGATAAATCAACTTTTACCAGAGAAATCCCGAAAACTTTCTTTTCTCATGGAAAACAATAACACGAAACGTCAGACGTCAACAGAATAAAACATTTAAATATAACCAATGCCAACTTTTAAAAAATAAAATTCGGAGTTCGAAATGTATATATTTCGAACTCGCTAGCGCGTTCGAAATATCTATTTTTCGAGACAAAATTAGAAAAAGATTATTTCACATTACAAACACATTTTCGTTTCATCAATCCGGCAATCACACATCCAAAATAAAAGACATTATTATGTTTTTCTTACTAAGTCTTTAATTTAACATAACATACCTAAGACTACAGATTTTCACAAAAAGATTAATTAATTAAATGTTCAAACAACCCTCCATTAATAGCTAAACAATATCCTAACCGATCATAAAATTCATTTCCAACATTATTGAGTTGATATTGAGACATTCTGTCACATTCTAACGAAATACAGTTTTGTAGCTGGTCTACATTTTCAAATTTTACATCTTTATAAATAAAATTTTTTAAGTGACCCCACAGAAAGAAGTCGTTTGGCGAAAGGTCAGGAGACCTGGCTGGCCAAAGGATTAGATGCCGTGGGCCAATAATATTTCCGTCAAAAATATTTTCTTCATCACCTTGCGGTAGCTCTTGATGTTTTTCATATTTGTAAGAAAAATATTTATGTTTTTTTAAAGTGCACAACACTGTGGTCTGATGTTTTCCTACGGCTTGCGCAGTGGCGGCTTTAGGATTTGGTCTTGGGGGGGGGGGGGCGCAAAAACGGTTTCTTGCGCCGCAGGCGAAAATTTTTTGGGTGCCACGCCCTTTTTTTGGGTAAAATACCTAATTCTAATTTTTCTTCCAAACTTAGAGAACTAAAAAACAAACTTAAAAATAAAATAAGATTTTTTTAGTGTTTTGTGTAAATAATAGTAAAAATGTAAATATTACATTAAAAATAATGTGTACTCTATTATTATTGTGAACTACAAAAAACATAGAAGTATTATGAATGAATAAGTATAATTAATACCCAATGTATTATGTTCAATATGTTTAGTAGTAAGGCCCGTGGTTCGGGTTTCTGCTGCGAGACTGGAGAAGAAGAGCCCTTGGGGGAGGCGCGCGCCCCCCCCCCTAAAGCCGCCACTGGGCTTGCGCAAGAATCCTCGTGGTAATCATTATCCTTAGGTACTAATAGATGAGATATTTGCCCATACTAAAACTTCTCGGTCATCTTGTATACGCTTTGTTCTACAAAATATTATGAAATTTGACTTTAAGGTCTTTAAGCGCGTTAGTTTTTTAATTAAAAAATTGTGATTTTTTCCAAAGGATTAAAAACAAAACACTAACATCACACCCAGGTTTATTTTCTTGTTAATAAATAAATCAAAATTCGCTCGAACACGGGAACCTTAGTTCTCAGGGGGACATATTTTTTTTGCTATTTTCACCCCCCCCCCCCTGCTTGAACCCCTACGGCGGAGTGGCTTTCACCTTAAAATCTTAAATGGAAAGGGGAGTCGAGTGATACCTTATTTTCAAGGGAATTCAATTGCCTTTCCAACGCGACCTTGCTCGTTTAAATCAAGTAAATAGTCCCTGAGAAATAGGACTAAAAGGGGCAAGGGCCTAGCGACACCTAAAGCACCGGTTCCCGTCAGATCACCGAAGTTAAGCGGTGTCGAGCGCGGCTAGTACTTGGATGGGTGACCGCTTGGGAAACACCGCGTGCTGTTGTCTTAGGGAAGAGTGTAAAATGAATCGACATCAAAACCATCCTATTCACGCCGGACAGGCCGGATGAGATCGGATATCTCGTAGGATGAAGGTGCCGTTTCACACTCCCCAGTCGGTAGACCGCACGATTAAAAACCGTACGGTCGATGACCGGTTCTAGATGGCCTCAGATACGCCGACGAACCGTAAAAAAGTAAAATAAAAAAAAAAAAAATAGGACTAAAAAAAAAATGACCGTTATCGGCCAGAATATTTACTTTCAGCAAGACGGAGCACCCCCGCATTATACGTTCCCTGTTAGACAGTGTCTGGATGAAAATTTTCCAGGAAAATGGATTGGAAGAAGAGGTCCTATTGAATGGCCTGCAAGATCTCCTGATTTGAAGCCACTGGACTTTTTTTTGTGGGGACATTTAAAGTCTAAAATTTATGCAACCCAAGCCAATTCTTTGGAAGACTTGCGACAACGAATAGTGTACGAATGCCGACAAATAACTCCCGCAATGCTCCATAATGTTCGCGAACATTTTGAGCAGTGCCTTTACAATTGCATGGAGGTTGAAGCTGGACATTTTCAACATTTACTTGATTGATACAAGCGGTAATAAATTTTATTACTTTTAAATTTTCTTTTCTTTTTAGCCCTATTTCTCAGGAACTATTTACTCGATTTAAACGAGCAAGGTTGCGTTGGGAGGGCAGTTTAATTCCCTTTAAAATAAGGTATCACTTGACTTCCCTTTTCATTTAAGATTTTAAGTGTGAAAGCCACCCCGTCGTAGGAGTTCAAGCAGGGGAGGGGTGAAAATAGCAAAAAAAATATGCCCCCCTGAGAACTAAGGTTCCCGTGTTCGAGCGAATTTTGATTTATTTATTAACAAGAAAATATCCCCGGGTGGAAGGTTTTCGGTGCGCCACCCTGTATATACTTAGGTTTCCCTAAAACAATATCCTAAAAGATTATTCCATCTATGTTGAAAAATTTAAACTTTCTAAAATCTAAGAAATTTTAATCTGGTATCAGAAGTTAACTTTAAGCAAACTTTAAAAAAAATTGTACACGACTGCAGCTTGTAGAAGAAAGTAAATCAAACAAATGTTGTATAATATTAGTATGCTCTAAAATATTTCTACTTAATAGCCCAATGATTTGTTTTTTTGGCCATTTACTGACTACTATTAACTTCGTCAATAAAAACAATAAAATTGTTAATGAACAAAAGTAAAAGTTTGGAAATAGATGACTGCATATTAGTCATTATTATAGTAAGGAGACGATCGATTGCTATTACCAGTCATTATTTTCTTAAGTGTCGCCTTAACCGCATTACATCTTTTTTGTTGGCCTACAAATTTTACTTTCATTGTATTGTGCCTGTAATTGTTTTCGTATTCAATATAATATCTAAATGTAGTATACCATATGTAGCTTGATGATATTTTATATATATACTTATTACAAAATGCACCATGAAATCAACAATCGCTTGAAAATGCAAGAAGCAAATAAGATGCTTCAAGCGATTATACAAAATATAATCTGTTTATTTTCCATTTTTTGCGCTGTGGCCAAATCTTAGTTACAGTATACAGGTTGTCTAAAAATATATTTTATCAAATGAAACACCCTGTATATTTTTACTGATGTGAAAAGCTGCTGAAATTTGGTCTACACTTACGTATACCATACCTATACTTAACAAGTCAAGTTTCTGAGCATTTATTGGAAAAAGATATTGCCATTCGGTTTTAACTTCGATTTTAAGTCAGTTTGCCATGTAGTGTGATATGTCATGTCACTGTAATTATTATCGGAATTGCCTTCCGAGATCACCCAATTTTATTAAACTAGATTTTCACCCGTAGCCTGTAGCATTTATGGGGTATGTTAAGAGAAAAATTTTACAAATCACCAGAGCATTTCAAAATCTAGATCCAAATGAAATTAGATTGGCTACGATGAGTGCAGTTGCATTTTGAAGTGTTGTGAAGTAGACGGCCGGCAGACAATTTTGAAGTGAAAGCAGGGACATCTATTATATGGACGAAACTTGGTTAAATGAACGTTGGTAAAATATGGCAGGATAAACATATAAAAAGCGCGATTCAAGCCTTCATAGATTGGTGACTATCATGAAGACATGAGCGCTGATGTCTTTGAAGAATACTTCCAGCAAATGCTAGATCTTATTCCTCCTGGGTCTGTTATAGTCATGGATAATGCCAGCTACCACTCAAGAAAATCCGAAAAAATACGTACGTCTTCTTGAAAAAAAATTATATCATTCATTGGCTTACTGTAAATAAGAAGCCATTTCACAAAGATCTAATAAAAAAGGAGTTACTGAAGATTGTTAAGTTAAGTAAACCTCTTTGTACGAAATTTGTTGGCGACGAAATCGCTTCAAAACGAAATATAACGATACTTCGCCTTCCGCCATATCACTGCCAATTAAACTTTATAGAGTTGGTGTGGGTGCAAGGCATAACACCACTTTTAAAATGAGAGACGTTGGAAACCTCTTGCAAGAGGGAATAAAGACAGTGGATTGTGAAAAATGGAGTAAGTGCGTCGAACATGTGATTGAAATAGAACAAGGAATGTGGGAAGCTGATAACATGCTAGAAAACACTGTAGAGTCCCTTATTATTTCTCTGAACCCCAACGACGACAGTTCATCGGACTACTGGGAACATGATGACCAAAATTTAAAAATTAACTTGCTGTATTGTACATAGTAGATTTTTTTTATAAATATTAATATTTATTCCAATTTATCTGTTTTCATATTATTCTTACTTCTATATAAGTTTCTATCTACTTAATAGTAGAATAATTAATTTCTTAATTATCTGTCTATCTCTATAATTATAATCAAGTATAATTATTATACTTATTATTCTAATAAATTACCTGTAGCAGCTCCGCTGTCACATTACTTTTATTCACCAAACTCGTCTTTCTATCAGGGGTGATCCTAATTTAGGACCGATTCGGGGTGTGTAGGTCTAAAATACGGAATTTTTGAAAACAAAACGCTGGGATTCTTTATTTATTCCTAAAATTTGCGGGCATTTGTGCATTGTAATTGTCATCATTGTATTAAAAAAATAGGCACTACAGCGAGAACATATTTTTTGACAAAATTAGATGAAACCTCTATTGCACATGATTCAGAAATGTTATGAAATTGTTTTTAAAGTTTCGCTATGTAAGGAGTGTTCAAATAATTAATAACGTTTCAGAAGTTCAAAGTTATTTTTGACACTTATTTCACATGGAATATCCGTTATATTTTTAATTAATCTGTCGTAGAATCCATGAGCAGTTTTTCCGTTATACATGTATATAAGCTGTTTCCAGTCGTGTTCAAAATAATTGCAAATTTTATAAATTTCTCTTGTTCAAAAGCAGCTTTTCTTTTTGAAATTAAACATTGGTATCTGGACAAATAATCGTAAAGTACAATAAATGTTCCAAATGTCGTCCGTTTTGATCTGTACGCGAGCTAGCACATTTTTAAAAATATAATAATATTTTGCCAGCGTTATTATCTATATTATTTTTGCAAAAGCGCAGAAGATTTACATTTTCGATTAAATTTTAGGCAACCCTGTATATTTTAATGAAACTTGTGCAGCCCATAATGAACTAAGAAACTCATACTAGAATAATTCTTGTACATAGGCAAGAAAGCCAGGAACGGACTTGGCACTCATAGGGTCATTTAGGGAAAACTAAAGAATATGTTTTTAAATATTTTGGCCATTACTCTTTAAACATTTGTTTCAAAAAAATCTAACATCAGTAGTAATTTATTACAAACTTTTCAACATAAATTTATTTATCATCAATTTATAAAAACACAATAATAACTGACCTATTATTTTCACATACCAATTACTGGGCGACAAAAAAATTTTTTGCTCAAATAAAACCTACGATACTATACTCTTCTTGTCATATGCAAAATATCGATTTTTATTGACAGTTTAAACATATTTTCATATTTACTTCACCAAAAAACAAAAGTGTACAGGTACGCCTATGGATCAGAGTCATCTAAGGTCACTCACTGTCGGCATCGGCCACATAAGGTTTGGCTGCGAGATATCCTTCTGGTTAATATATTTATTCTTGTGGCCACAGTACATAATATATTTAAAAATATTTTCCTGAAATGCACCTTCATTCGTAATAATTTAAGCATGCACTTGAACGAAGTTGTTAACTTGCAAGGTATAGGCGCTGTGGATGCACGACGACCTGTATAGTTAAAAGTTTTTTTTTAAATATTCACTTTTGGCTCATCAACTAATTTTTATCTATCCTTCATAATAATAGGTAATAATCAAAACACATTCAATATAACTGCATAACATATATCTTAAGTTAGAAAAAATTAGTCTATATTTTATAAAATGGGTTAAAGATAATGATATTATTTACTTAAATGCTTTGTTAACGATAATGACCGATATAAATGACCTGATAAGGCTAATTGTTCATGGTTAGTAAAGTTCTTCGAAAAACAAATTTATTCTATATTACAAATTAGTTTTTAATAGGTAGGAGAACATCCATTTGCTTACATCGCTATCATAGAACTCTCTGTTATACACGTGCTCAACAGAACATAATTAAAATAAACTTTTTACACTAATTTTAAAAAGAACAAATTGTTTTTATAATAGCTAAAAATAAAGGAATTTTGTGATTTTGACGTATGGGATAATATAGGTAAAGCCTGTGCAGAGATATAAGAAAGTTATGCTTTGCCTTTGAATGGGATTATCCAAGGGTGGCCATAAACAAACAATGAATTAATGAATAAATGCAGCTAAATTATGGTCCGTACTTAAAAATGTCTTAAAGTAAACTGCAAATCCGGAAGACGTAATTTCATTATTAAAGTAATAGTTTGGTGATTTTAAACCGATTTTTACCTGATTCAAAATGAGAGGATTAATCCCATAAAACAAATTATGTTCTAAATACTGTATATATAGCCACTCTAGTTAGTTTTAAGCTTAGTAATTATTCTTACTTCGTGTGTAATACAGCGTTTGTTTAATCGTGTGTAAGTCATGGAAAATATGTGCGAGCCCAATGTATCTGCAGAAAACATTAAAGATTCTTCTCTGGATTACCATGAGGACACCACTGCTGATTTATTTAAAGATTTGTTTAAAAACACGCTAATTTCAAATATACCTCCGAATAGCGTAATTGTAATGGACAATGCAAACTACTATAGTAGGCAGTTGACCAAGACTCCCTCCTCAAATGGCACAAAAGCAACAATCCAAAACTACATGTATGATAATGACATTTATTTTCAGGAAGATTACGCCAAAAGGCAATTAATTGAGGTTTTACAAAGTTTAAAACTACATACAATATACTTTGTATATTTTTGTAATTATAAATATAACTTTTAATAATAAAATAAGTTGTAATTTTACATTTAAACATGAATAAAATATTATTTAATGTCTTACTTATTTTTATTACAAACCATGATTAAATTCTAAGCAAAGTACGGACCTGTTCGGCCATATTTCAATTTTATAGCTGGCCCGGGTCTTTCCTAATAGGGATCAGTTAGTCACTTTCTTGTATCTCTGAACAGACTTTACTGTAATAACATTATTTTTTTCAACAGTATAAAAAAGCAAACATGTTAGAACGCAATACAGTGGGTAAAAGGATCCTATATAACCATAATCTATATTATTACTAGTAACAATATTTTTCATTTAACTCCTAGGAACCAAATAAAAAGGTGTAACCCTAGCAACATTATTAAATGACATTGACCATAATTCGTCTACTAAATGACGTTTCTGCTACGGCGGCTATTGGCTATTGTAAAGTTTTGTTAAGTTAGGGTAAACATCTTCCAAGTTGTTGGTTATTATGAAAGGTAAAATTTCCTCCGTCCTTATATGATTATTTTCTTTTTTAATTTCAAATATAAGACTACAGAATGATTTATATTCATCAAGAAATTCGGAAGCCAAGTCCTTTTTATAGAAAAGAGTTAAATCCCTTAGAGCTTTTATATTGTTTTCGATTTCCTTAATATTTTCTGCAATCAGACCATCAAATTTCTGTGACACCTTAAAAAAATCCGCAAATCTAGTGTCAAGGGTTTGAATAAATGTGTCAATGAATAATCTTCTTGAATTGCATCGTAATTTTTTTTTTGTACAACTGCCATTAAAAGTGACACTTTTAATGACAGTCAACAGTGTTAAAATTGATTGCTTACGTGGAAGCGTGTTAAAAATATTTTTAACACTACATTTTCTTATGATGAAATCAAATAAAATTATATTACATTTTTCAATTTACACCAGGCCAGGAAATTGGTATATGCAATATCGTACTGCTGAGCTGATTTTGTAGGTAGGAGTTCCAAAGTTGCTCTTCTTGCAGACTCTTCAATATCCACAGGAACAACCAAATCAACACTTTTATTAATTATTCCACTATCGACAAACATATTAAGCACTCAAGAACCAAAGACAAAAATTGGACAAGAACGCAATTATTTAAATGACAGCTTTTTTTTTATTTGTAAACAAGCATTTGTTAGTAACCATAGCGTTGGCAACGTTTGTCATTCACAACAACCTTGCGATTATTTGAATATTAAAATGCATTTTGAAGTTTAATGTCATTCCGAATCCCCTATTTTATTATCGAAATATAGGGCAGTTGTACAAAAAACATTGTATGATATTTGTGTTAAAAGTAATTTTATTTTGTTCGTGAAATTGTTCAATTCGCTCCGCTACGCTCGCTCATTTCACAAACTTTTTCACTCACAAAATAAAACATCACTTTTAACACTCACATCATAAATAACTATTTGCTTAAGGTACTCTTTTTTCAGCACAGTTTAAATTACTTTCACATTTTGTTGCAATTTTTAGCGCATCCGCCTTCACTCGTAGAAATCTCTGCTCATCTCTAAGAGTTTTTAGCTCATTTTCAGTAGTTCTTACTAGACTGGCTGCTGTGCTTAAATTTAAATCAGATTTTTGCATATAGTTAGATACATTTTTGTCAACACATCTTTCCAAAAACATAAAAGGAACTTAAATTCAAATGTTTTCATGGTGTTTAACATCCCTGAAGCCTGTGCCATCTGTTTTGCTGTAGCGTTGGTCAGTTCTCCGGAAGTTATATTTTGTAAGGTTGCTTCTACAGCTTGAAAATATTGAAATAGATAATCAGCAGCCCTTTTGTGGCGATCGCTCCCTGGCCCCCTATATGCTACGCCAGTGATATATTGTTAAATATAATGGAATTTAGGGTCAATCTGTATATAACATAATTAAAACGTATTTATCAAATAGGAAACAGTATGTAAAGTTAGGTTCTAATATCAGTCAAATTGAAATAAGTTACTAAAGGATTTTGGGTGACCAACTATTTAAATTGAGGAGCCAATCGTTTTAGTTCTATAATTTTAAAGAAAACTATTCGCTTTTTTCTTTAAACATTTTTTCGTCAAATTCAACAGAAAATAGGAGCGAATACATTTTAAGTTCCAGTTAATTTTGCTAAAATTCGTCTTATTAAAGCAAGAAACGTTTGTTTTAATATCCACTAAAATCATATACATACTTGTGCCAAATCTTTGCTTTGGTTGACTTGACAGCCCACACTAGAAATTGTTTTGAGGATATTCTCTCGTAAACAAAAGTCATACTTATCATTAAATTAAAAATACCAACAATAAAAATAAGTAATGCTTTTACGAAAATATAGGTGAACAACTTCCTACTAACCAGCGATTTTCTCTGCTGTGACGCATTCAGATTCTATACAGGGGTTTTTAAAATAATGATACTTAATGATAATTATACGAGTATCTTAGAAACAGGTGGATTTTTTGAAGTAATTACTTTTTTTTCTTAAACAATGTTTATTAAATACTTTCGATTTTTAAAATCAATTATGTAGCTAATAATTCTCTAAACAGTGCCTAATAGCGATGGCCTCGAGAATACATACTTTATAGATAACAATGCTGGAGATACGGTAAATTTTAACCAACATTCAGATTAACTTAACAAATATAATTATTAACTTTGTTATATGCTTTGCACGCTTGTAAAATTGGGTCATTTATTCCTATATTAGTCTTACTAGCAATTTGATAAACATTATTGGGTGCTCTAGTATCATGCCCATGAGCATCGTTAGACATTATTAGATTTACATGACATCTTTGAGTTGTAGGTATTGCTAATTTAATGCATCGATTTGATCTGTTTAAATTCCAAAATTTTATTTAACTGGTGGAACGTTCAGTTCTTTACACAGGGTTATTTTTAATAAGTGTAAAGAAGTATAAGATATTTTACAGGACGATTCCTCAGTTATTTATAAAGTAAAAAGTTCATATAAGTATGGGTCCGCAATCCCTTAATTTTTGAGATACAAGGGAGTGTGTTGTTCTTCGTAAATAATTTTTGAAATAATATCTATAGTTGGACAAAAAATGGTTTTGGGGATTTTTTAATGAGAAATTCAAATTTGATCATAGTTTGATCCTTAATTGTACACCTACAGGTCTTTCTCTCTTTTGAGGAGTCACAACTTCTTCGTGCATGTATGGATCACATTTTCTAGAAGAAAAATTGATTCCTCTATCATTTCTACGTGAAAATGGTGTACTTGTCAAAAGTCGCTGCAAGCAGCATTTTTCGAGATATTTTAATTTAAATTAATCGTTGCATGTGTTTATCAAACAGTGAAACACTTTTAAAAAATTTTTTTTTAATCAACATAGAAACATTTGAAACGGTAATTTTTAAACAACAATAAACAACGAAACACTAGATATAAAACTAAATCAAAATCACAGATGTTGGAAATGTCCACCTCCTTGCTGTATGCAATTTTTAAAAATGAAGGACGTGCGGGCCATGCTTATATGAACTTTTTACCTCATAAATAACTGAAGAATCGTCCTGTAAAATATCGAACACTTGTTAAATAACACCCTGTATAATATGTTGGTGCTAGTTAGGCTATTATAACAAAATAATACTTTCAGTATCCTATACCGGCAATAAATGTCTGAAATGCGTCAAGAAAAAGGCATTGTATATTACTGTAATTAGTTTTTCTTGTGAGATAATTTCTACATTTATATATCTTTGGGATAATCGATATGATTTCATTGAAAAGGTGTTGGGACCAATTTAACTTTGTATCAATTATATTAGTCCAAGGTATCTAACTTCTTCAACTTCTTCGAAGTCTAATGTATTTATTTTAATTTCCAGTTTTTAGATTTTTTATTTTTTTGCTTAAATAACATGAATTTTGTTTTGTCAACATTTATTTTTAATTTATTGTAGTAAAACCAATTGAGATATTATTTACAATATTTTTCAATGCCTTCTCCATTTCGCCAATGAATACTGTGTCGTCGGCAAATGTAAAATGGCGCGCACTGAGATTCGCATATCTCAAGTTTAAAACATAGAGTGAATGGGCCCCAAGACCGAATTTCAGTTATAACTGGTTTTCCGACGAGTGAATTTTGTTTTATATTATTGTTTGGTTTACCGGCGCGTGATATTTTTTGTTGTATTAGTGTTAGAATGTGGCGTCCATGGGCTTATGCTGAGAGTGGGGCATCTTGTAGTGTCACTTTCAGAAGAAAGCATTTATCTCCCGATGTTAAATAAATGTGTACCGATCTGTGCTGAAAACAGATTTTAATTGAAGTAATGTTTCAGTCGAGACGTCTGCTTTAACAAGTACTTCTTTATCTGCGTTAAAGGATATAGTACTGAAACCTATCGTTACCAGAAAGAAGTGAACTGACTGTGGCACATTTATAAGTATTGGCGTAAATAGTTTGGATTTATTGAGAAGAAAAGTTTATCAAATTTATGAAAAACAATCTGTACCTACTCTGGTTTCCCTAAAAATGAGGGTTACCAACAACGAAACGCTTGTAGCATTTCAAGCATAAGAAAAATTTTGCTTAAAAGGGGTTTTAAATATCACAAAATTAATAAAAGATAAACCATAATGGAATCTCAACGTTTACGGGAATGGCGTCATAAATATTTAACGGCTATTTAACAATATACCTTGACGAGATATGGTTCGATACACATGACACTGGAAGAAACGGACGGAATGATTTTTTAAAAAATGTCAAATAAAGGCAAAAACAATACACGCAGGTTCACAAAATAGATTTGTACCGAACTGTCTGTTACTTTTAGCTGAAAACATAGCAGATTCTTCTCTAGAGTATCATGAAGACACTGAGGCACATCTTCTTGAAGATTAATTTGAACATCGACTTCTTAAAAATATACGGAAAAATAGCGTTATTATAATGGACAATGCTAGTTATCATGGTCATCAAGTAAAAGTGTTCCCTAGTTTTAACAATATAAAAGCAGAAATCCCAAATTTTATAATAAATAGTAATATATATTTTGAAGAAACAAAAAACGGGATCTTTTAGAAGTATTGCAGACTTTTAAAATGCATGTGTGTGATAAACTTGCAACAGAAAATGGGCACACAGCGTTACGTCTTCCCCCCTACTATTGTGTATTGAATCCAATCGAACTAATATGGCATCAAGTAAAATCAAATATTAGAAGGAATAAAACTTCCCCCATATTAAATACATCTGTAGTAAAATTAATAAAACACGTAGTAAGTACCATTTCTGCAGACAGTTAGAAAAACTGTATACAACATGTAATTAAGGTGGAAAATTCTTATTGATGTGTATGAGTTTAGATGAAGACAGTGATAGTGACACAGTGACAAACTTCCGCAGGCTTCAGATAGGCTTGATATTTTTGACACTGGAGCAGGTTCAGGTTCCTCCTCCTCTGTCTCAGAGTAGTTTCATATGTCTTTTCGATCTCTTCAATACACTCGATGATAGTCAATTCTGCACTTTCTGTAAATATAGAATAGAGGCAAATTGCTTCAAGTTTACAAATACGTCCATAATATTAGGAAACAGTTGTGCGAGCGGAATATTATCTTCTTCTGCGAAGTCGTCAATATTATCTATGTTACACATAAATCCGGTTTTCATAAAGCATTTTTTTTATTGTCAATGGGGATAAATTGCGCCAGGCTACCGAAACCCGTATCAAGGCGTTGGTTATGATAATATTATTTTCGATTTCTTGAAGAGGACAACCACTGTCTATACATGTTAATAGCCCCTTAATAAGGTAGCTTCTGTAGAGTATTTTAAAATCCTGAATAATGCCTTGGTCCAAAGGTTGGCAATGTGAGGTAGTATTACTAGTATTGGGTGGAAGAAAAATAAGTTTGACATTATCCAGTGTAATTTTGGGATGAGACGTCGCATTATCCAGAAACAATACCACTCTTCTATTCTGCTTCTTCATCTTGTTATCAAATCTGTGAGGCCATGTTGTCATGATGTCTGCTGTCATCCTCGCTCTTTTGTTCGAGACCCATTGGAGAGGTAACTTATCGAAATGTGCGCCCTTAAGACATCAAGGTTGTTTGCTTCTTTCTTCTCACCTTCCATATTCGCATGCACAGAACAAAATTGTAAATCGTTGTTTTGATGTTTTTTTTTTCCAGTACACTTGTGATCTTTCAATGCATATATTTTGATTGTGAATTGTCATTCATTTCAGTCATTTTTAAGTTTCGGTGTCCATGAGTTGTTCTACTCGATTGTTAAAGTAGAATGTATCTATAATTTTACTATATTACAAATATTTTCGCTCTACTTATGTAAGACATTGATATTGGAATAAAAGCTAATCCACAAAAATCTGCAACTAAATTAAAATACCTGTTACATTTTTTAATGATTTTAATTATAGGTAAACTTATTCATCGGTGTTAAGGTGACTAGCTGAAATTTGTAAATTATTGTTCAAGGATATATCCGCACCCGCTTTTTAGATTAAAACTTAGAAAAGACATATTTGGACATTCTATTTTGTAAAGTAGCGTGATAAAATAGTTCGTGATGGTGAATGGGTCTTATGTAATTTTCATGTTGCCATGTTTTTCTAAAATACAGTTTTTATAATAAACGTGTTGTGTCAGGCATCGCGATTTAAAATTACCGGAAAAATTGAGTGCAGGGAAAATAGTATTTTACCAAAGACATTAGAACTATTGTCTTTGTATTTTACATACCGAGATGGAAAGCGTTTCATTCTTGTTGAGAGAAAAGGGTGGTCTACCGAGGCGCGTAGCGCCGAGGTGAACCATTTCTCGATACAGGAATAAAACTTTTTACAAGTTTGTATACTATTTTATTACTCCTCCTCAATTGAGAGAAGCTGCAATAATATTGAAGCAAACATTTTGGTTATTCAATGAATGTAACTAACCTGGATAAATGTTAAAGTTAGAAATATGTTTATTTCAAACTTTTAAAAAGTCTGAAATGTCAACATTATGCAGGGTGTTATTTTATAATAGGCCGTAATTCCAAGGCCGCATTTTAGAACCAAACTTAAGTAAAAAAGTCCATATAAACATGTGGGAGGAAATTTTATTTTGTTGTTATTATATTTTCCCTGATCAAAAGGTAGATTGTGCTATTAAAAAAAATGGTAAATAATTATTCTAATTTGGAGATGACACAAATGCATTTCCTTTATGGTTTTGACAATGGTAATTCCGCGGAGACCCGGCGACTCTATCAAGAAAGATATCCTGACCGTGTCCTTCCAGGCAGAAAAATATTCATAAACATTCATCGTCATCTGACTAAATCTGGCAGTTTCAAACGGAAGACCTCGTACAATTCGAACTCCGGCAGTTGAGGAGGCTGTCCTATATGCGGTCAAAGAGAATCCAGCAATTAGTACGAGAAAAATTGGAAGGGAACTAAATAATTGCTATAAAATGGTATGGTAAATTTTAAAAGAATCTTTGTTGTATCCTTACCATGTACAAAGAGTTCAGGCACTTCTTCCAAGAGATTTTGAACCGCGTACGCAATTTTGTAGATGGTATCTTCAAAGACTTGCAGAAAATCTTCACTTTGATTCCATCATTATGTTTACCGACAAAGCACATTTTTTTAGAAATGCATATTTTCAGGAACAGTTTTCTATCAACGTTTGGATCAGTATCATAGGTGACTATTTGATGGGACCATTCCTTTTACCAGAATGCCTTAACTTACAGTAATTTTCTACAAAATGATTTGCCTTTACTTCTTAAACATGCCCCTCCTCAGTTTCGGCAACAACATTGCTTCATGCATGATGGTGCTCCAAGCCGCTTTAGCATATTGGCTCGTGAGTATTTGAATAGAGCTTACCAAAATCGTTGGATGGGTCGTGGAGAACCACAATTCTGCCCACCTAGATTGCCTGCGACTTGAACAGTCTAGATTTTTATTTGTGGGGGCACCTAAAATCATTAGTTTATGTTTTACCAATCGAGAAAGTAGAACAGCTAAGGAATAGAATTATTGACGGATGTGAGGCCATACGTAACACTCATAGAATTTTCCAAAGAGTCCGTCACTCGATGAGACGCAAAGCAGAAGCCTGCATAGAAGCGGGACGTGGTAACTTTCAACATTATTTGTAAATATTCTGTTAAATTGTTATTACTTTTTGCTTCTTAGGTATTAAAAAGTGGCTTATTAATAATTAGTGTGCAAGTCAGCGGCGTACATTTTTTTTGTCAATATTATTCGTAAGACTGCCCTCCGGGACGCGACTGGAACTCAAAATTATCATCTACTCAGTGCTAACTGTCACTAATCTTATCACAACGAATAACACTGCTATATTTTACCAAAATCGGCAAAAGGATTTTTGAGATATTAATAAAAAAAACAATTTTTTTTTATTTTTTGACACCCTATATTTTGAAAACCAGACTTCTAAGGACACATGTTTATCTGAACTTTTCCACTTGAATTTGGTTCAGAAATGAGCCCTTGGAATTACGGCCTACCATTAAGTAACACCCTGTACACATGGTTGTAAATAATAGATATTTTTGTATTAAGTGCGTGAAATACTTAAATGTTTCTTTAATGGCATATTATGAGAGTAATAATCTTAAACTTTCTTGTTAAAAATATTCTAGAATGTGTCATTAAAACACGAATTTCCCGAACGAAATGCAAACAATATTTTTTGTTCAACTGTAAATTTAAATTAACTGGCTAAAATTATGTTATAAATAAATATTCCCCAACAACTATTTCACAATATCAACTTAACTTGTCCTCTCTGTCGTTACTATGGAAACAATAATTTGTTGGCACACCGCTTGTTATAGTGCCATAGATTTATAGTTCGTTCGTACTTGCTTCAATTTGGAGATATTTTCAATAAGACTTTGTTAAAAGAATTGCAATTGTTAAAAGAATTGCAATACGTTCTTCGAAAAGTAATATTTTGTGGATTTACTTTGTGAATCATTTATATACTGACAAATAGGCAAGGTACCGATAGAGTGCATCAAGTTGATTGGACAGTTGTACAAAAAACCGTTTTTTTGTACAACTGTAAAAACTCTCTATACAGGGTGTTATTTAATAGGTGTCCAATATTTTACGGGATGATTCCTCAGTTATTTATAAGGTGAAAAGTTCATATAAACATGAGTCCGCAAGCCCTTCATTTTTAAGGTACAAGGTCTTACAATTTCTTATAGGAACAAAAAATATGTACGCCACTGCCGTTTTCTCTTTTTATAACATAATTATGTAGGCACTTTATTGGCTAATGCAAAGTAAATTTTCATAATTTTTTGATTTCGGCTTTGTTTAGGAGATAAATGCTATTTTATCAAACTCTGATATGGACATAAATAAATGCCATTTATTTCTTTATTATTCTTTTTCTCGAGAACGGTTGCTCGTAGCCACTTCCACCAAGTATTCCTTTTTCATGTAAAAATGATGAAGAAATCCATTTTTTTGCTCAAAAATGCATGTTAAAATTGAAGTCTCTACCATCACCAAGCATACCCTATAGAACGACAACCCACAAAACTTTGGTTGAATTTGTTGCCGAGAATGGTGGATAGACCAAGAACTAAATTTTTGAGGTGGGCGATTCGAATTATGTAAAGTACTTATCATTATGTATCGAGTTAGACAACATCCTGATTTTACAGACCTTGCAACATACGTTAATTTAGCTCAGGTGTACACTACTTGCACCTAAGTATTAATTGAAGACAACAAAAAATAAAAATACACAAATAAGAAATATATACTTTGTGTGTATCTACAATAACTAGTTACTCAAAACAATTAAAATATATCCTGAAAATGTAAACTATAGATAATACATAGGATACTTATATCCTGCATAAAATTAACAGTATAATAATTTCTAGAACGTATACTTTATAATCAATGCCCAGAAGTTTTGGATTGTTTATACTAGTCACTCATTGGCCAAATATGTCTGCTTATTTGCCAATTATATTATGGGGACATTTGGGCCCAACACAATATTGGTAACCAAAAACGAATCATAAGACTTATATTGTTAACCTAAAGCCTACCGACAGCTGCAGACCGATTTTCAAGAGCCAGACATTTCCTTGTATTTATATATAATCAATACCAATACTTCCATAACAGCCAGTATTGTTGTAATCTCCTCACTGGTCCTATTACTATGGGTAGTAATGAAGAAGATGCAAACAATCATGAAACATTTTAGAAGAAAATCCAATAAACCAAAGAAAACAAAAGAAATCGGTGACTTTGAAAATCAATACCCGATTTCCTCAGCTTAGGAAGGGAGGAGTTATATGCACAGACTCTCACATAATCCGCCATGTCAGCATCTTCCCAGGCTAGATATTCCATCTCGCATTCTATTTCTTTTAGCTTAAATCTGCATATAAGTTGATAATGTATATAAGGAGCAACGGGAACAAATATCAATATTGAATCATAGATATCTCCGGGGTGAAGATTACTCATATTAAACAGGAAAGAAAAATCCAAAATTCTTCACAAATTTGTGATTTGTGAAGAATTTTGGATTTTTCTTTCCTGTTTAAATATCAATATTTTCTTTTCTTTCATACTTAACTCTTCTTTTCTTTCATACCCAACCAGGAGTGCAAACCACTTAGTAAAGCACAAGCCAAAAGTACGTATAAAAAAAGTTATGACTCCTCAAAAGAGTAAAAAGACACGTAGGTGGCGCCCCCTACAAGTGGGAGCCATACTAACATCAAATTAAAATTTCGCATTTCAGAAAACTCCTAGATACCAATTGTCGCCCAAATATAGACATTATTTCAAAAATTATTTACGAGAAACAAAAAATAAAAATAAATTTTTAACACTCTGTATTTTAAGAATGAAGGGCTTGGGGACCCATGCTTATATAAACTTTTCGCCTTATAAATAACTGAGGAATCGTCCTGTAAAATATCGGACACTTATTAAATAATACCCTGTATACTCTATAACAAAACTAGAAAAAGCTGCTCTAAACAATCCGTTTGCTTTTCTTATTATGTATATATATTTCGAGTGATCTTTGTAAATTATTTGAATAAAAAACATATCCCGACTCCAAGACCTAGGCGGTTTGATTACAGCTTGGTTGGTGCGGGCCCTAAACAAATAGCAATCGATTGTATTAATACTAGAATTATAAATATGAATAATAATAAAATTATTATTACAATATGCCTTCATATACACTTTAAAATATCAGAATTAAGGCATACTAATTATTGTCACTGAAGAGTAATTAGGTATCACAAATTTCAGAAATATTGTGTAATTACTGTTGTTGAAAGTTGTGATTATTCTTGAAAGTTTTTTTGCAGTTCTCAAATGTTTCCAGAAGGTTCTAAAATATTCTTAAATCTATAAGAAAGTTAGAGAAATAGTGCTAGGAAATTATCGAAGAAAATACTTTAGACTTAATGTATATTTGGTGTTCGGAAATAGGGGTACCTGTAAAGGGCAGATTGGTCTCCTAGAAACGAGACAAAAAATTTCAGATAAACATTTCATTTATTGATAATTATTGTAAAATAATTTTCTCGAAAATTATTGGTTATAAAGTGTCGAGCTTAGAGTATCTTTTTTACATACAATAACTAGTTTTGCTGATGTTAAATTTCCTAAGAATTTCCTTACCCCTTAGTTCGCATGCCACTGATTATAATCTGGATCGACCATTGCCCTGAAATGATGATGCGCTTCTTAGTGCTAACTTATCACATGAAATTCATCCCTCATCTTCAAAGTTGTTAAATAAAACTGCGCTTAACTTCCTTAGGACACATGCATATTCATATCAAATTTTTGTCTCATTTTGAGTCGACCAATCTGCCTCTAAGTTAAGTATCAGTATTTTCGAACACCATTTAAAGATTAACTTAAAGATATTGCGAAAATATACAGGGTGTTATGGAAATGACTTATTATATTTTAAGGGGCCACTCCTGAGGTGGTCTAGAGTTACACTTGATAGTTTTTTTTTCTAAAATCGGAAGTATTTTGAATTTTGTAAAATACCTTAAAACCGGACTATGTGCGCCTTCCATGATAGTTCAATGCCCCTGAACACATGTGTTTTTGACAAGACAAACTGCTGGAATGGTAATTGTTTAGTTTAGTGCAATTAATGTTGAATTTTGTGCTAAAATTTCGTATATAGACTAATTGAGGGTAGCTGATCACAATTTTCCTTTTGCGTTTTTACGGCAAATGCACTGGTTTTCAGAAAAAAAAATGTTAAAGTTTTTCACTTACAGGTTAGGGTATTCTTTTGTAAGGATGTCTTCAATTTCCTAGATTTTATGGTTTTCCCTTCAAAATATGTGATAAAACTTTCACCAAACTATCTGTTCATAAAATAAGAACAACATTTTAGCAAAAAAACAATGGAAAAGGCACAAATTTAATTAAATTCGTTGTTAATACGCCGACAAAGTAGAAGCGTCTCTTTTCAGATTCATTGCACTCACGTTGCCAGATTGTTCTTCTTTTTCTTGTAATTATTAATGGCTTCCATCCAGGAGAATGATATGCTAGCTCGAGCCAATAGGATTCATTCAATTAATAAAAATGAATTGAAAAGTATAGGCAATTTATAATACACTAACAATCTGACAACATGGGTGTAGTGAACCTGCAAACAGGCTCCTTGTACCGTGCAGTTTGCTTCTGCTTTTTTGGCCAGCTGTCAGTGAGCTGTCTCCCGTCTTTTTCCAGATAACGTAGAGTTTTCTGTTCGCTTACAAGTTATCCCGTTTTTCAGAGTTTCCTTGTGGCATATTTCGTTTATTTCAACTCAGAAGTGTATACTATGACTCCGACAAGTAATATTTTATTGTAAATAGCAACATTTTAGGATTACATGCAAAATAACATACCGGTGAGTTAGAAAAACTTTAACATTTTTTTTCTCAAAACCAGTGCATTTGCCGCCTAAACGCAAAAGGAAAATTGTGATCAGCTACCCTTAATTAGCCTATATACGAAATTTTAGCGAAAAATTCAACATTTGCACTAAAGTAAACAATTACCCAAATCAGCTGTTTGGGTCATTGGTGCGTAGGTGTTTTGGACCTAAATTTTTGAAGGCATTTTTCTCGAATTTCTAGCTTCGAGCGCCATTTATAGCAATTTTTCCCCAATTCGTCTCGACCTATATATTTACGGGTTAAAAAATAATAAGTCATTTCCATAACACCCTGTATTTGGGTAATTTATTTTAGCAAAAATATATCTTATTATAACTATAATAAGATATTTTTCAGAATGCAAAGGCAATAAAGAACTCCTCCACATTTTCATTTGTTGAGAATTTCAATATTCCGAAAGGTAAAATCAGGCCTTGTCAGTAAAAAAAGGTTTTTCTTCAAGCGTATAATAATACCATGCATTTTAGAACGCAATACAGTAGGTAGAAGGAGTCTATTTTTTTACTAGTTACAATCGTTTTTATTTAACTCCTAGGAACAAAGTGGGAAGGTGTAGCAATAGGAACGTATTAAGGAAGAATACCATTGGCCATAATTCGTCGGAACTGTCAGTTTAAAGTTTAATTTCATTTAAACTCGGTTTCTTTACAAGCAAAGATATTGAAAGGAATACTGTGGACACATTATTTAATGGGAAAATCTAAATTAACTACATATTAAACACAATGTAAAACTTGCAAATTTTTCTAAATTAATTGCTTATTTAAAGTGGCAAGATTTTTGTGCAGTGTATACCTTGGGTCGCTAACTGCCTTCCTTTCTATTCGCACTTCCTGTTTCTCTATACAAAGCCACATATCTAGTCAAAACTTGGCGAAATTAGTCGAAGTCCATGACTACATGTGCGAAGTCTGTTTGAACATCATGAATATGCATCCCATGTTGGCCATCAACCTTTCTACCATTTTTAAAATAGCTATTACATAAAAGCTGCTCTTTGTTCTGCAGTGAATCATCATCATCATCAATAGCCGTTTCGGGTCCACTGCTGGACGTAGGCCTCCCGTAAATCATTCCATTGCTTCCGATCTTGAACACTTTGAATCCAGTTGTGCTGGATGCGCTTAATGTCGTCCGACCGTCTTGTTGGGGGACGTCCTTGGTTACGATACGCATCGTGTCTAGGTCTCCATTCTAGAATCCTCCTGGTCCATCTTCCATCTTTGAGTCTGGCAACATGGCCTGATCAGTTCTATTTCAGCGTTGTAATTCTTTCAACTGCGTCAGTAACACCGGTTCTTTCCCTGATTATATGATTTGGAACTCTGTCTCTAAGGGATATATTCAACATTGATCTCTCCATTGTTCTCTGCGCCACTTGGATTTTGTTTATGACCTTTCTGGTAAGGGTCAGTGCTTCTGCTCCATATACTAGAACCGGAAGCACACACTGATCAAAGATCTTCCTCTTTAAGCACATGGGAATATCTGCTTTAAAGACATCCCTCAATTTTCCGTAAGCTATCCACGTCAATCCTATTCTCCTGTTTAATTCTGAAGTCTGGTTGTCTCTTCCCAATTTAATCTCATGGTCTAAGTATTTATAGGTACACACTTGTTGTATTTGCGTGTCATACGTTGAAATATTTTTGGCCAGTACAAGGTTGGTCATGCATTTTGTTTTAGAGAAGTTAATTTTAAGGCCAACTCGTGAACAAGAACTTTGGAGGTCCTGAAAAAGTTGACATGAATGGTCCACCCGGTCTGCAATAAGGACTATGTCATCTGCGAACCTCAGGTTGTTCAGATACTCTCCATTGATGTTAACTCCAATATTTCCCCAATTGTTGTTCTTCATGGCACTTTGCAACAAAGTGGTGAATAGTTTAGAAGAGATAGTGTCTCCTTGTCTAATACCTTTCTCTAAGGGGAATTTGTTGGTGCCGCCATAATACATTCTGACTGCGGCTGCTGCATTTGTATATATATTCTGGAGAAGGGTTGTGTATCTATGATCAATACTGCATTCCGTAAGTGCTCTTAACATGGAGCTATGCTAGACTGAGTCAAATGCTTTCTCGAAGTCTACAAATATTACTATCAATGGTTTGTTGTATTCTATAACTTCCTCTATCAAGGACTTTATTACTTGTAGGTGGTCATTCGTTCCAAAGCCACTTCTAAATCTGGCTTGCTGCTTGATTATCACAACGACATTATTCCATTGTTCTGGTGTACTTCCTCCAAGGAGGCAGGCATTATAAAGAGTTTTTAAGGCTTTTACTACGCATCTACCTACCAGTTTTATCAATTCACTTACAATGCCATCTTCTCCAGGGGTTTTGTTGTTCTTCATGTATTTTATGGCTGATTTAATTTCCTCCAAGTTCCTCTGATCCTTGATTCTGTATTACTGGGATTTCTACCTCTTGAAGGAAATCATCCGGACTATATAATGTTCTGTAGTTCTTTTCGGTGATTTTCAGAATCTCTTGTTGCTCGTATATGATATGTTCTTGCCCATTTTTTAACTTGCAAATATTCCTCGTTCCTGTCTTCAACTTTCGTTTCAGAACTTTTAGGCTTTTGTTTTGTTCTATGGTATTATTTATTTCTTTAGTATTAAAGTTCCGCATGTCTTTCCTAATGGCCTTTGAAATGTTTTTATTTAAACTCCTTAGCTCTGCTGTGTTCGTTGCGTGTTTATCTTTCATTTTCCTTCTTCTTTGCATTAGGTCCCTTGTGTCTTCAGTGAGATTTTCGTTTTTCCTTGTTTGCCTATCTTCACATTTCTTTTGCGCCTTTTTTAGTGCCTCCACTAACGTCTCATTAAGCTGTTCAATATTGGTTTAATCTTGCACGTCCTTTTGTAGGTTAATCTCCACTTCTTCTGCAGTGAACATCATTCTTAATTTTCCTAAAAATACTTCAGAACTTCACAGTTTTAATTCTCTTTCATCTTTACCTTTTACCTAGGTTACCATTCAAGACTAATAATAATTTGTATACTTCGACGACCTTCTTTTTTTAATCTTACGATATGTTTCCGTTTTTATTTCGACTTTATTTTACTTTCTCTTTTTATCTAACTTTCCCAATACTTCAGAAAAAAACGGAAGAAACGCGTTGTTGTTTTTCGCGTTTTCTTTCGAACTATTAAATCTTTAGTCAGGTTATACAATAATTTTGATTTTGGCTGCTTCGAGACGAAATTTGAGTAATGTAAAACAGTAACTTTAACCCCAAAGAAATTCACGAAGATCTTTTTGAAGTCAAGATGGCAACCCTATTTATTGGTGTGTATTTTTTTGTTCTTGTTGGTGCTTATTGCTTCGGTATTTAACCTTTTTTTATTTCTTATCTTTTCTACGACCATTATATAATACAGGCCATGCAGGCATGACATATTTAATATTAAACAAGTTATCCTATTAAAAATTCACTGCAGTGTTTGATATAACCGTTAAGATATGAGCTCATATCTCCACAGTTTGCGACCAATCATAACATGGAATAATAATTTAATTGATGACTAAAAAGTCTTAAGGCAATAGCGCATTAAAGAAAAATCGCGGCTGCCATGAAAAACCAATATGTTACGTCCAAGGGTAAATTATCAAGAAATATTCTTGTGACAGTAGATTGCGTATTTTAAATACTTAAAATTGGGTTCATGGTCGTAGAAAAAAATAGCATATTATTATTTGACATATTTTTTATATTGATTTGGTAATATCTTAATATTTCCATATTCTGTCGGTAAAATTCTTCATTGCCATTTGGATTTCCAAAAGCTTTATAAAGGTCATGATTTGTGTAAAGCCATCACATATTTATGAAGAACTTTATGAAATACCACGCGAGGAAATTGTTAGTGTACAATAACAGCATTACAGCGGGCCAAATACTTATACCACTTTGTAGGAAAATTGTCGTCCAAGGAGAGCTTTCAAAATTTCCTTTTAGATGAGCCTACTATGGCGTAATTATAAATTATTAGGAAAAGCAGGCGACAATCAAAGAAGACCATGTCCTGTGTGCCTGGAAACATGCAAAGGTTGTATATCAGTCTTTACCAAAATAAAATTGTAAACTAAATTTATAAAAAAATATGGTTAGCTTTTTTACATAACATAGTATAACTATGCCACTACTAAGGTATATAATACATTTTACAAATGCGTTTTGGTTAAAGTGAATAACCATTTTTTTTAGTTAAAAGTAAGAAACTGTATTCTGAATTTTACTAAATCCTTTTGTGGCTTTTATAATTTTTTATTACATGAAGAGACAGGCATAAGAAATCGTTATAACGGAAAATTAGTAAAAATTACTATATTTCTTTACTAAAATTTTTAATAGAATTTAGAAAGGTCTAATTATAGTAAGACTGTAAACTATTTGAATTTTTATAACACTATATTTGCAAAATTTCAAATTATTCAGAAGTGCTTATAAAATTTTCGTATTTTGCTAAATGAATATAGTAGAAACTCCTAAATAATTTACAGGAAGAGTCAAAGCCGCGCCGTCGCCTTTTGCAGTTATGCCATCAAAGTGGTCGTACCTCTAACTCTTACTCTTATGTCATTGTGTTTTGAAGTTGAAACTGGTTAATCTTGTCTCTGATCTTGTGTTTTATGGTGTTATGATGCTGTTATGTGGAGTTTGGCGGATTTATTAGCAGAATGGAATCTGGAAGACTTAGTTTCTACCAAGAAAAAAAGACCAAATATATTTCATTATAATATCCTGTGTAAAAGCAAATAAAAATGTTACAAAAATATTTAAGTGAAACTACAAAAAAAGGAGTTTTAAATATTTGCTAAAATATTTAATTAGTATGACAAAAGTTGGTGGTAGAAATTCAACTAAAATTAATAGAATTTACGAAAAAATATTACAAATTTTACAATATTCATTAGTAAAATGTGCAAAACTGCTTGGTAGTTCTTACAAAAAATTATTACAATCGTAACAATAGAAGCTAGAAAGAGCAACAACATATTTTTATAATATTTTCACTCCTGTTTAATAGTTTTTACTGTAACGAATTTTTTTATTCCTATATATTTTTGTAGTAAGGATTTAAAATATTAAGTCGTTTTTACTATAATTTTATAGTGTTCCTTAATATACCATATGGCGGTCCTATATAGAACTATAAAATATAGTTACTTCTATTTTATTTTTGGTTATTTTTATAAAAAAAATTTTTCCGTGAACTTAGACTTTTTTCGTCATTCGTAACTATGCCAGCTTTAAAATTGGATCGTGCCCTGTTGACTTCGAAATTTGGCCCCAGTGGAAAATAATTATTGACCATGTCGGGATGGGGTGCGGGTTCACAGTCCTCAGTATAATTGAATAACGACAAAATATATATGTAACAATGGAAAATGGAAAATTGTGATGAAAGAAACCTCAAAAAGCTTTCCAAATATTAATAATTTATGATGGCATAAAATTTTTGACAATAAGTTCTAATGTACAGGTGGATCTTCGCCGGTGCGTCATGGATCAAGAGACAACGTGATTTACAACTCCCTCAATCTTTATTTATTATAGCCTTCAAAGTAAATAAAAACATAATAGAGCGTCTCCGGGCTTGCGCAATACGTCTGGAATTCTAAACATTTTTAGAACTATGAATCCTAAATATCGGATATGTTATACCCAAATTGCTTAGAACTTTACGCATCCATATTTCAAGAACAAAATAAAAGATTAGGAGTTCCATTCCAAGAAAATCACCTTTGACGTAATATCAAAGTTTTTGAATTTCCTGTTTTTATTACAATAAGTGCGTATGTAAAATAACACATAATTTTGCATTACGACTATTAAATTATGCTATAATGCGTGACAAAAAAGCAATAACCTATGTCAAAACGAAAGCTTAGTCTTCTATTATCTTTCTGTTTAATATTGGGTTGGCAGTTGTAAGTGAAATTTTGTAATTTCGTTGTCAGTGTTCCCAAAGTAGATAATTACAGTAATTGTAGTAATGACGGCAAAATGATAAGTTATACGGCGACAAGCTGTAACGTCTTCGAATCACTTTCTTTTTCGTATATTCTATTGTATTTATTAATTTACCGGAAATACTAGTTTTTCCTGTTAAATTGCGGGCATTAAAAAAAAACACTTAAAATATTTTTAATGATGTGTCTATGCTATGTTTTATACCATTTAAACTTTAAAATTCACGAAATGGAATGCCGCGATTTAGAGTAATATCATAGAAATTCTGTGATAATATACACGTTTCTCTTCATATTTTACTAATACTACTGGATCTCCGATGTGTTTTTAAGCTAGGTTAGACCTGCAACTTCTTTTCGTTTCTCGTTTACTTTTTCGGTATTGATCATGTAAGTAATACAATATGCAGGGTGTTATTTAATATGTGTCCGATATTTTGCAGGACGATTCCTCAGAATATGTACGCCACTGCACTTTATTGGCTAATGCAAAATACATTTTCATAATTTTTTGATTTCTTTTTTTTTTATGATAAGGCACAGCACTGCAGGATAAATCCTTTATGGCGCTCTGGAAGCGGTGCGTGTGCGCAGGAAACGATTCACGTTGGTCTTAAATCTTTGGAGATTATACTCGTTGGGGAACACGATCTCAGGGAGGTCGTTCCAGAGTGATGACGTTCTCCAGTTGAAAGAATATTGAAACAGTGTCGTTCGAGGGACATGTATCCATGTATTGTAAAATTTGTAATATTTTTTCGTAAATTCTATTAATTTTAGTTGAATTTCTACCACCAACTTTTGTCATACTAATTAAATATTTTAGTAAATATTTAAAACTTCTTTTGTAGTTTCGTTTAAATATTTTTGTAACATTTTTATTTGCTTTTACACAGGATATAATGAAATATATTTGCTTTTTCTTTCTTGGTAGAAACTAAGTCTTCCAGATTCCATTCTGCTAATAAATCCGCCAAACTCCACATAACAGCATCATAATACCATAAAACACAAGATGAGAGACAAGATTAACCAGTTTCAACTTCAAAACACAATGACCTAAGAGTAAGAGTTAGCGGTACGACCACTTTGATGGCATAACTGCAAAAGGCGACGGCGCGGCTTTGACTCTTCCTGTAAATTATTTAGGAGTTTCTACTATATTCATTTAGTAAAATACGAAAATTTTGTAAGCACTTCTATATTTTTCGATATTTTGCAAATATGGTGTTATAAAAATTCAAATAGTTTATTGTTAAACAGTCTTACTATAAAAACACCTTTCTAAATTCTATTAAAAATTTTAGTAAAGAAATATAGTAATTTTTACTAATTTTCCGTTATAACGATTTTTTATGCTTGTCTCTTCATGTAATAAAAAATTATAAATGCCACAAAAGAATTTAGTAAAATTCACAATAAAGATTCTTACTGTTAACTAAAAAAAAATGATTATTCAATTTAACCAAAACGCATTTGTAAAATGTAATATATACCTTAGTAGTGGCATAGTTATACTATGTTATGTATAAAAGCTAACCATATTTTTTTATAAATGTAGTTTAAAATTTTATTTTGGTAAAGACTGATATACAGATTTATAGAGAAATATACTATAAAATTCTTACTAAACTTAATTTACAATACTGTTTTTCCTTGTTTTTATGGGTCTCACACCAAACTAAAAAATGGAGGCAGATCTATGGAGTGGTTCAAGTCTTACTTGTGAAATTTTGATTTTGCTTAAATCGTTGCAACAACCAATTTCCGTAGCTGACTCTTGCAGAATAATCAGCGGGAGACATGGCATGTACCTTTTGGACGTGATAAGGATGTAGCATTTGTTTTCGTAAGGTCTCATGAACAGTCCACCTTGTCGCAAGAACTTGAACCGACAGTTTTCTTGCACAATTAAAAGGATTTTCAGCAATCTCATTCAGAATTACGGAGTGAACAACATGGTTTTAGTCTTGGTAAGGCTACTGTAACCAATTTGCTGAGTGCTTTGGGGAAAGGGACAACAGGTGGATGTCATTTATACAGACTTTTCCAAGGCATTTGACAGAGTCATTCTCGCTATAGTGGTGAAAAAATAAAACTCTTTGGCTTTTCGGCTTCCTTTCTGATATATCTCAACAGGTGCGTATTGTTGGAGACAGTTTACGGTGTTTCAGTGCGCCCTCTGGCGTACCTCAGGGAGGGGTCATTGTTCACCTTTACTATTCAATATTTTCATTAATGACATTCTAGTATGATTCAATAACAGTTAATTTTTGTTGTTCGCAGACGATTTAAAGCTTTATAGGGTAATTGGTTCTGTAGAAGATGTGATTCTATTGCAGGATGACTTGAATAGGCTGGTGTGTTAATAATGGTTTATCTCTGAATGTTGGTAAATGTAACTACATTAGTTTCTATAAAAGAAATGAAAAACTGGAGTCTTCTTACTGTCTACAGAGCACTAACCTTACATATACTGATGTTATAAAGGATCTGGGCATTCATTTTGATGAACAATTAACCTTTAATACTCATATAAATACTATTGTAATTAAATCTTCTCAAGTCCTTGGTTTTGTTTTGCGTAGTTGTAGGGAACTGTCTGTGGTAACCTGTAAAAGGTTGTATATGTCCCTTGTTGTCTCTTTGCTAGAGTATGGATCAATGATCGGGTCTCTGTATTTTATAAACAATTGCAAGCTCTTTTAAAACTTAATATGCGTATTCCTGAGGACCATATATATAATAATTCAATGAGTGTATTAAATATGTAGAGTTTACGTGAGAGACGTGCTTTTAATGATCTACTGTTTGTATTTAAGCGTTTGAATGGCCAGGTGATTTGTCCTGAACTCATTAATAAAATCTCATCCAATGTTTCATCACGTAATCTAAGAGTGAACCGGTTGTTTTTTTTGCCACATCACAGCACCAACTATGCTATGCACTTGTCTGTTGAGAGAACAGTGCGAGACTCATAAATTCTGAGGGTATTGAAGTTTTGGGCATTCCCTTATCTCACTTTAGGAGTCATATCAGGGGAATTCTTTGGTCTATTGTATGAATATAGGATTGTTTAGTATAGATGTTCCACTTGAAATGTTGATTGTGAAAATGTTATAATCTAATTTAAATAAATGAAATATGTTTGGTATTATTACTATTACTGTAGCTTTATCTAATGTCTGTTGTTGGTTAGGTAGGTATTTCTATTTGTAAATTATTAATATTTTGTACTGGGGTTGATCCCGTTTATTAATAAAATAAATAAAATAAAATAGAATTTCCTCCTGTGATGATCCTTGCTCTTCTTGGAGGCCCTCCTCAACCACGATGCGTCAAAAACCTTCCTAAAATGGATTAGCAAAAGATTAGCTACTTTTAGCTTTTCTTTTTTTATTTCACTTCAATTTTTACCTGTTTCTTTTAAGCTACGATCAACCCTTTCAAAGATTCTTCGGTACGGTGAACGTCATTTTGAAAATGTGTCAGAATAAATTCTTCTCGCCTCCACACAATTGCCTAATGCTTGTCCATAAATTAGATGCATGTCAGCATATTCACTATAGGAATAATCCTCCATTACTTAAGTCTTATGTGCTCAACCAATCAGATAATTTAGGAAAGTGTCACATTGTTAATGAAATAAAAACGACTGATGGTGTTTTATTGCATTCTGATTTGTGATAACGTGTTATACAAAAAATGTTTTTTCTTCAAAAACGGCTAATTTTTCGAAACAAATGTAAAGGACCTTTTTTAAAGAGGAATGACCAGAGTATTTAAAAAACAGTTTTCAGCTCTGTGAAATGATACCTGTCAAAATTTTGACCCAACGAGTGCGGTAGCAAGCCCGTTCCTGACTTCCTTGACGATGTAAAACATCTACTGTAGTATGGTTTTATGAGTCCTTATGGCCTACATAAAATATTTCAATTTCAATAAATTATACATGTCGGTTCAAAAGTTAGAGCCGACAAGGTTGGGGGCTCTTAACAGGGGACTAGGGTTATCTTAACCTCTCCTATACGCTTTCGAGAATATGCCATATATTTACCAGACACCTTATATAATACAAATTTGTGGCCTGACTTTCTTAATATTAACAAGAACTGATTTTTCAAAATCACAAACAATTTCATTTGGATTTAAACACAAATTGATGCACCTACAATTCCTATACGATGTAATTCAAATGCATCAAGTTTCTAAATTTTTATTTGGCAGCAGAATGAAAACTAATATAATGCTCTTTTTCGACTGTATGAATTGTGAATAGCTGTATAAAATATTAAGAACATTGTCATCGACATAAATTTTAATCCTTTAATGCTTTTATTGCTCGCCGCGCAACTGACCCATGAACCTTTTCATCCCTTGCCTTAGCCTATTGCCAGGTAAAAAACTGACCACTCGCTCAAGTGATCAACAGCCCTAAGATTATGTAGTAATATAAATTTAAATAATCATCAAATGTCACTATGTTAAGTGGCTATTTCTGCAAATAAGCTGTGCATATTTAATACTTAATAACGTAAAATACAAATATGTATATGGTAATTTTTTCAGAGTAAGTTATTTAGTAATGTAGGTACATACATAAAATTGACCCGCATTTGAAGTACTTATAGGTATACCGAAAAAGCTATTACCAATTTATGGCACAGTAACCTGACACCCGAATAAAAGTAAAAGGCATATGGAAATACCTGTTTGCTAACAGCATTATGAAATATATTTAATAGAAAAACGTGGACAAAAGAATCAGGTAAGAGAAACCATATTTTAATCTGTATCTATAAAATCGAAAAGTTAAAAATAGAACCTTTTATTTCACGTAGCACCTGCTATTGCGGTACCTGGTTGCTTCTTAAGAACGTGATTTTTAACAATGATGGACAGATTATTTAAGGGCAGGTGAGGTAAAATTCCGTGAATTTTTTAGAACCCACCCTTCTTAGGTTCAATCTAGAAAAGCTTTATAAAGCTGCTTTAAGTGATAAATAGATAAGCAAAATTTTATTATTTTGGGTTCATGCTTTAGGTGTAATATACAGGTGTTCGAAAATAGCGACGCTTAACTTTAAAGGCAGATTGGTCAACCCAAAATAAAACATTTAATATAAATAATGGATCCGCCAATGCACCTTAAGCAGCGGCGTGCGAAGAGTTAGCAGAATGAGGAATTGGTGCCGGTAGGTCCGCCGGAGGCAAAGGTGAAATTTCCTTCTTCCAAATGCTCAGATATTTCCAAGAAGAGCAGAGTTGGGTAATTACCTACATTTTTGTCTTCTACAACTACAAAACTTATATCTAAAGACTAGGGTTCCTTATTTTTTCTGAAATTTTTAATTACACCAATGTTAATGTGTACACAAGCACTATCTTCTGCTTTTCCACTTACACTAGTTACACTAGCTCAAAAGGTTTTATCCTCTTGAGTCTTCCGATCTGGTACGTATTGTCCAGGAGTTGGATGGCTTCGATATTGACGTGACTTTTGGAAACTTTACTAATGGTCTGGCTAACCGTGTCCATTTCCATGTCCCTATCAAGGTCACTATTTCTGCAGTGACAATGCTCCTTATTACATTGTTTTGGAATCTCCGGATTATTTCTGAGTTGGTTTTTCTGGCACAACCCCACAGCTGAATAACATATTATGTCAATACTGGCTTCAGCACTTGTTTATACAGTAGTACTTTGTTGTATATTCATAGGGTAGAGTTTCGTCCAACCAGCCAATACATTTTTCTAAATTTGATACCTAGTTCTTCTTTTTTCTTTTTGACGTGAGCTCTCCACGGTTGCTATGATATTTGAATATTGTTTATGCTAACAGTGATACCTATGTTGGTCTCTTTTATTTGGAAAATTGACATGATCAGATTTAGCCTCATTTAATTTGATTCTCCATTTCTTAGTCCTATTGTTAATCTTGTTAACTGGTGTTTGCAGATTTATTGCCGCATCTTAGTAATCTTTTCCAACATCCATTATAACAGTATAATCAGCAAATGTGGCTATCGTATCATGCTCTAATTCAGGAATATCACTGGTATACAGTAGGTAAAGGACTTGCCCTAACATTGCCTTGTGGTACTTCTGCCTTAATTTCTGTTAGTTTAGAGTAAGCGTCTTTCGAAAAGCTCTATTTGATATATAGGACTTCAATAATTGTGATAACTGTTTAAGCAAGGACTTGCTTAAATTATAGTGCAATTCCTTATCAAAGGCCTGTCCTACATGAAAAGAGACTGTAAAACAAACTTTTGTTTCCTGGACTGACTGTTGGACCTGATCTATAATTGAGTGGCTCTCTCTGAAGCCAAACTGATGGTTTGAAATTATCTTTTTGTCTTCAATAACTGGCTGAGGATTTGACGAGTATTTCTCGGTAAATGATCTTGCTGCAGAATGTGCCAAAAATGCAGACCCTAATCTTTGGAAACAGAAAAGAGAATAATGGTGCGCCCTCATACAATGGTAAAGGGTTAAAAGCATTAGAAAGTATGCGTTTTTTGGGATTGCAGATTGATAGGAGGCTTGACTGGAAGGCGCACATTGAGAGTTTAGCAAGCAGTATATCCCGATACTGTTATGCCCCGCGTGTAATATCCGTTAAGATAAGTAGTGATATCTTGGGGTGGTTCATCGGAACTATGCATAATTTTGGTCATGCAAAAAATGCGCATCGGAAATATTTTTAAGATAAAACAGAAGGAAAGCTGAATTTCTGTTTTTGTAGAAAAAAATACTCTGATGTTAATTTGCATTTTGGACTCGGTGATATTTGTATATGATAATTGGGATCTTTTCTTCGATTGTGATGTGAAACATGATTATGATATATTCGCCATAAAAGTAATTTGGTACTTGAAAAATACAACTATACATACTACATAAATGTAGAAATACTGTATCATAAAAAATTTTAATTGTTTCTCAGACAAAACTAGAAGCCTGCCAAAGAATAAACTAAAATATACCTTAACAAAATATCTAGTGAGTAAGGCCTTCTACGACATTAATGAATTATTTAATGATCCTAGTATAGGAATAATTCAGTGTTAAATTTTAAATGTTTGTTACAATTTTAAGCATGTGTAATTTTATCAAAATTGTTATTGTCTAAATGTTAACAAATTTAAAATAGTTATCTACAAGATATCTCTCCAGACATTGTTCAACAGCCCCCCTATTGGGTTTTTTTTAAATTATGTTTATAGTAAATATAAGCATCTTATTATTGAACAAATACATATTATTGAGTGATTAATGTTTTAATAATATTTTGTCAAAAATATAATAAATTAAACATAAACTAACTTCTTATACCACTTTTTAACCATTTTTTTCAATGTTAAAAACATCTTGTCAAATTAAGGGTTGAATTAATTTTAATAAAAAATTTGTTTTATTATAAAATCAGTAGGGGAAGCGGTGCTTCCATCGCTTCTATAGACAGTAGGGCAGCATGGAACTCCGCAGATACAGGCAATTAGTCTATCGTCATAAAATTATTGCTCTTAATCCGCCTATGAGATTCCGCAGAATCCTTGCGCAGGTATAAGGTTTTATAGACTTATATTGGTTAAACAGCGCTAACACGGCATCTAATCCACCTTTTTGGTTCCAATTCGCCTTTTTCAAGTTCACCGGAGAATATTATTATTAATTGTTTGCCCCTTTTATAGACTTATATTGATGAAACAGCGCTAACACGGCATCTAATCCACCTTTTTGGTTCAATTAGCCTTTTTTAAGTTCACCGGCCAATTATTTACCAGCCCTTTTTGAGTCGATCTACTTATAAAAAAAAATAAAAGAGGTATAAAAAACTAAAAAACACCAGGGCAGCAAGTTTCAAATGGCATTTATAATTTTAAATATCAATATGCGGAGTTTCAAGTATTACCAAGAGGGCAACATTTTATGACCTGCGGAGACTCATACATTTTTAATCCTCTTACCTGTCGATCTGCGGAGTTCTGTATCGCCCAGACAGTACGTCCCTGACCTTAAGGAAGCTAGGCGCCTCGAAGATGACTTTAAAGAAGTGGTTTTTATTTAATAACTTTCAGATGCTTCGAAGTAAAGGGGTGAGATTTGGGTGACTATTTCCCTCATATACTGTAACTACAATGCGCTTTTCACTTGATTTTCGGTGAAAATCAGCCCTCGGTCGCGATTGAGCTGAAAATTGCACTCTTCTGGTTTTTCATTGTTGGTTACCTACGAGAATAACCGTCACTGTCACAACAAGTTGAAATTTCTGCTTTGACAATTTCGCGTCAATTTATCAAAATGATTCGTTTTTAGTTTTTCATTCAGGAAATAGTCTAAAAAATATATTTCGTGCATGTAAAATGGCTTGATAATCATGCACTCAGATTTGTTGCCCTAAAGAAACAGCTTTCATGCATTTTTATTGTTATTTACCTAAAAAAGTGCCCTCCCTTCGGTCGGGCACTTTTTGGTAAATAACAATAAAAATGCATTCAAGCTGTTTCTAGGGCAACAAACCTTCATGCATGATTTTCAGCAATTTTACATGCACTTAACATATTACTATTGATAAGTTGCTACTAAGGAACATTATTATTTGTGGGTAAAAATCGATCCTGATAATAACCAGTACATTTTAGTGACATTTTTTTTAGCGGGGTAATTTTAAGGAAGTTTAACATCACCAGACGATTCGTTGTATTTATTATGCAAGATACTCTTAGCTTGATACTCTTAAACCAATCAACTTCAAGGAAATTTAAATAAAATTAAAAATAAGACCAAACAACAAAGTAATCTAAATGTATACACAATGTCTTTAAAATTACAACAAACTGGTCAAAATACTTTGTCAAATGAAACAATTCAATTAGTAAACAAACAATTAAATAAATTAGCTTTTATGATACGGTTTAAATAACTTCTTATTCCAAATTACTTAGAAATATCTAAGACTGACGTAACTGGTAACTGATTATTTATTAAAATTTTGATTAGAGAAATCGAATTAAGGTTAAAACAAATTAGTTCCATCTGTTAGGAAAACGTTAAATTTGGAAATAAATACAAAACTACGTCGTATTTTTTTGCGCAAGTTTATTGATTTATTTTGGGTAAATATTTTTATTTTAAGTAGCAGTGAGAAGTTTATGCGCAGTGATGTCAAGGTGTTGGAAAGTGTCCGTTTGCAATAAAGAATTACTGTTAATGTTATCAAACGCTGACACTATTTTACTAATTGATACCAAAAATGAAATCCCTCAATTAAGAGTAATTGCATATATATGACAATTTAATTGATAGCAGGTTTAGGTACCGGTAATGTCATAATAATGGTTAAACAATTTAAGTTTGCTTCATTTTTTTTCATCTACAGACAATTCCTTATTCACCTGAAAAGCTTCAATTTACTTTTTAAAGAAGAATATTAAAAATGGTTATACAACAAATTATAAAAATAATAAAAGTTACTATATTTTATAGTTCTATATATGATAACTATATGGTTTAATAAGGAAGGCTATAAAATTATTATAAAACACAAGCTCATTTTTTTTAATAGCAACTACAAAAATACATAGGAATAAAAAAATAAACTACAGTAAAAATTATTAAATAAGTGCAAAAAATATAATAATATGTTGTTGCTTTTTCTAGCTTTTATGGTTACAATTGTAATAATTATTTGTAAAAACTACCAACCAGCTTTGGGCATTTTACTAATGCATATTGTAAAAGTTGCAATATTTTCGCGTAAATTCTATTAATCTTAGTTGGATTCTTACCACAACCTTTTGTTATTCTAATTAAATATTTAATAAATATTGAATACTCCTTTTGTATTTCTATTTAAATAGTTTTGTAACATTTATTATTGTCTTTTACACAGGGTATAATGAAATATATTTGGACTTTTTTTCTATTTTGATCAAAACTAAGTCTTCCAGACTTCATTCCGCTAATAAATCAGCCAAAATCCGTAGCAACCCGTAAAGCGAAGTACAAGAATGACAGTTTCATGGCCTATATTACCCTAAATCTCTAAATGTTTCGTTTTGTGCGTTTATTGTTAACAGTAACTATTAACTATTATATATTCTTAAAAGGCTTACAAATATCCCAGTCAAATAAGAGAGAAGTATACAGGGTGTCTAATTTATAATATCTTCTCTTTAAATCTCGAAAAGTAAGACTCCCAGAAAAAAGTAGCACACCACCGAATTCTACCTAAAAAACTCTCATAGAAACAGCTTTCTATTTTTTAATAAGTTAAAAGACAACGGAAGTACAGGGGGTAGTCAAATAGCGAACATTTTCGAAAACACCCTGAAGCTTAAAAACTAATAAAGGTCATAGCTTGTACACAAGAACATTTAAAAATGGCAGTAGCGAATGTAAAAGCAGAAGTTTGGCGTAAGTGCGTACTACATGCCGACGGCGTAGAAAAAAATGTGGGAGGCGTTGAAGTCATGGTAGAACATTTAGCCTTTAGTATACTGCCGTGATTAGCAAAAACGCCGTATCTGCACATTGGGTAAAAATTTTTTTTTACATCAATAAGTTTGAAATTCCGTTAGTTATCTTGCAAAATTAGCAAAAATGCCGTATCGTACGTATAAACGCTAAAACGCTATATATAAAACGCCGTATATGTTATAATATTAAACAACTGCTCAGGATAAACGCCATATCGAATGCATGTTTAATAAAAATGCCGCATCTAAATTGAAAATAACGCATTTTTGCTAAGCATGCATCAGATACGGCGTTTATCCTGAGCAGTTGTTTAATATTATAACATATACGGCGTTTTGCACATTGCGTTTTAGCGTTTTGGCCCGCGAACTCGTACATCATATGATCGGTCGAGTCGCGACAGGTCAGTTTGCTAGCGATTTTTGCATAGCGAGCGTGATTTTAAGGGTTAGAGTTGTTTATGTGCATTCGCAGTGGAATTTCTTCTAATCTATATTATATTTATTGTGCAAAATGTCGAAACGAACGAAAATTATTATGGAGAGAGCACTTGGCAGCAACAATAACGGCAACAGGGAGGAGTGTTTGCCGAAAACCGACATCAATATATTGTCGACCGGTAGGCAAAATGTTAAAACCTTGTACCCGTATAATTTTGATGAGACGGAAACCGATAATATGATTTTTCCTGAAAATTTGGACATCAACGTTACCACACAACCACCAACAGCAACAGCAGTCTCAAATAGTTTAAATGCCGGTACTAGTGGTAGTGTTACAAACTTTCTAAGCGGTGAAAAAGTATATCACGAACTGACCCCTGTAAACAACTTGCCGTCTTATGGGGTAAGATTTTAATTGTCTCGATTTTTTAAAAGTTAAGGCTACTACAAATAATGGTATGAAGTTCCTCCCGCCACTACTGCGTCCTTGTGGTTTTCCCGCAGAAAAAAGAGACGCTTTACTTAAGAGCCTTGACCAAGTTCTACCCCAGACTCGAAGGGACTTCTGGTTAACTTTGCCTACTAACTAATTAAATCGTTAGTGTTTACTTACATATCCTTATATACGACTAGAAAATATGTTATGTGTTAAAAGTGAAAATTCACTAATTTTTTTGTATTTCTCTCCGAAATAAAAGTTTTATTTTGTCTTTCCACAGTTTTTTTTTGTTATACTGCACTTTCAGAACACCAAAAACCTCTTACAATACTTAATAAAAATGCAGTACGGCGTTTTTGTATAAGCGACTGGCTGTAAGTTATGTTTTCTATGATTAGCAAAAACGCAGTATATGCGTTTTTACAAAGATGACAGGTCTTCTTGACATTTTTTTTAGTCAGAATTGTTCGTTATCTATAATAATAAAATATAATGCAGTAAAAAAAAGTTTTCAGAAAGCGGCATGCTACGGCTGGGCAAGTTACTTTAAACTGGATTTACTCCGTTTTAACTTTTTTGCTCATACGGCGTTTCTGCTAAGCACGGCAGTATACGTCCTGCAGATGACCGCAGTAGCGACTGTGCGGAAATGTTTTTATCATCAGATAGTGAATAAATTCTAACACAGAACTTGGAAATATATTATAAATTACTTATGTGTTTTTAAAATTTATATTTTGCTGATAATGTATTTAAAAATCCAATCATCCTGATTTCCCAACATATTATCAATTATTAATCATTAACATTACTATTATTTAAAGCGAATTTAGGATTAGGTTTTGCCCATAATCCAGTTATATATCTTTCTATTATTATGTGGTATAATAAATACATTTATGGAAATACAATAATATACTGCTTTATTACCCTTTTTAGTAAAATCTCTTTTTTATACCTGTAAAATTTAGTTTCTCTAAAAACTGCATTTCTAGTCCAGTTTTAAAAGCTTATTAATTTTTAATCTATTTTTCAGTTAAAATAATTTTAAAAAACCTTTAGGAACCTAAAGTAAATTACAATAATATTAGTATATTATAATAATACACAAAAACTGCATATTAAATGTTTACTTTTATTATTATTTAATACGACACGCCTGTGAAGTTGGCGTTCTCCTTAGGTCTTGGCACACCCTCGGTGAAAATGAGTTACCGACAATTATTGTGGTAGAACAGTATAATTAAAATGGATCCTTTATAATTTAAAACTTCTGTGTATACGCCCAAATTATAGGCTAGCCCTTTTCCAAGAAGTTAGACCTAAGGTATAATTTTATAATTATATTTATGGACCCTTAAATCTTTTAATTGGCTATTTTTAGTTGGTTACATTTCTTCTACCTTTTCTGTGAAGTCCACAGATTCTGTATTTTTGTTACCTATTAAAGTATCTAAAGAATTAATCTATTGTCATTTAAAATTATCTACAGGGTGTTATTTTTTTGAGCGTCACGACCACTGCGACTCCCCCAACTTTTTCTTGGTACGACACTGACTATCCTTTCATATAAAAACAACGCTCTGGTTTATCGTTTACATTTTTTATTTGTTGCACTATTTCGATATCTTATACGGTTCGGCTGATATTTGGTAAAATATGATTTAAAGCAGGGCTAAATTTTTAATCTGGTCAAATAAAAAGAAATTTGTACATTATAAATTATAATTTAGTCATCACAAAAATATTAACAATAAACCCATTCTCACCCTGTAGATAGTTTTAAATGACAATAGGTTAATTCGTTCGATACTTTAATATGTAACAAAAGTATAGAATTTGAATAAATAATCTTTAAGCACGCATAAAATAAATAGGAAAAACCGAAAAAAAACTAAAAGTTTAACATCCTGTATCTTACAAACAAGGGGTTTCTGGACCTCCATTAATGGGGACTTTTTTTATTAGTTTTTGTCAAGGAATCAGCTGTTTTAATTTGTCAGTATAATATTGAAATAGTATAGCGTCAGATGAAACTAATAAAAATAAGGAAGCAAGAAAGCACAAAAAGAAAAAGGAAACAAATAAGAAAATAGATTTAGAAACCGAAGACGAGGAAATCGAATTTATGGATTCTTCAGATGAAGAATTAACACTTGCTGAGCTGCATTACTTCATGCTATAGGAAAAGGAAGAGCAATTGCAGGCAATAAATGATCTGAACAACACAGACATTACGGAGGGTTTATTTGTCCTCGTGAAATTTGAAAAGAACATACATTATGCTGCTAAAATTTTTGATGTAGGTTTAAATTAATGAAGGGTTTCTTACCTAAGGAGAAGCAGCAAGCTTTCCCTATAATTTTTTTTTTAAGAATTTAGAGAAAACTTTTGTATGTTTGTATAATTACTTATAGGTTCAATTGTTAGCAATGTACATTTAAAAAAAGATATAAAACCATTTATTGTGTACTACCTGAGAAGTCAAAGTGTACTAACCATGGTACATAATGCGACATATGCAGCAACCATTCTTTTATGGATTATCTCAACGAGGTGTTTAAGATTTTGAAAACCATATTATTTTTTCTGTGGGTCTACGGGCATTTTAGGTAATAGTGTGTTTATCATTTGTCTCACTTAAATAGGATTTGAAAAAAAAATATTTTACAAAAAATGTTTCGTTGTGTACCACTCTTCCCTTCCTGGTATATATCGTAAAAACTCCTGTATCGATCCCACTTCTAATAAAGGTTGTTTTTTTAATACATCTGGAAATTGTTTGTGTAGAAGATTCAAGTTTATATGACTTTTATCCATCATGAAGAAATTTATTATTTTATCTCTGGTTATTTTGACCTTATTTATTTAAAATTAAAGTATAAGTGCAACGCAGAGTTTTGGAGTGTCTAAAAATACGGTAGAACCAATTTAGGTTGTAGTTTTAAAGGTGATTACAATTTTAATAACTCAAACATTAAAATTTCAATTATTCTAGTTATTTAAAGTGAAAATATTGTTAATTGTAATTTTTAACAGTCCCTAACTTCTGACCAGTATAAGTAACCACTAAGGTTGCTAACTTTAAGGTAACATTTTCTAAGGATAAGTTATCAAGATGAAATATTTGTGATGAGTATTTTAACAGCGTATTGGGATCCCAGGTTGTTTCGTATTTAGGGACGAAGTCTAAAAACGCCCTTTAAAAATATGTTCATTTTTTGGTGAGTTATAATTAAAATAGATGATTTTCATATATTAATAGTTGAATAACTGGCGTTCTTATTTTATTCCTGACTTAAGAATTATATGCAAACATTTGTAGATGGTTTATTTGAATTATTTGCGTTAATGTTGCAAAACATCCACTGTTATTTTAGATGTATTGTACTGTACAATTTTATTTTTGCTTAACGAGGAATACAATATAGCACTATATACACAGCGGCTTCTTATACATTTCTCTGTAAAAACGATTATCAGGGAATCTACATTACTACTAGGATAATACTTTTCCATAACGGGTGGCTGGTTCTGAAAGAAGAGTTACTCATCTCTCAACCTTGTTTAAAATTATGCCATTTTTTACTATGCCGACATTTTCTTAGTTTTTAAGATGTGCATATTATATTTGATGATTTACTCATCATCATCCCTTTATAGCTACACATAGCAGTAGTCACTTGAGAAGCAACTACAAGGTATTTTATTAGGAACCGACCAGGAAGTATAATTTTACAATTTTACGATGAGATCGGGGAACCCGTAAAAAAGTCTTCAGAATGACCCCAGAAAAGTTTGTCACGCCACTGATGTGCTTAATTGTAATAAAATACATATTGGCAACTTCTCTTAGCAAATCTAAAATTTCTGTAAACTAGTTATGACGCAAATTTATAATAGAAACTAAGGACATATGGATACTTACAAAAAATCTTTAGATACATTTAAATTAATGAAATAAATTAGAAAACAAGAGAATTTATATAAAATGCACAGACAATGTATTCCTAACAAGTAGGCCAAATCTCTCAAGACTTTGTCATTATAAAACAGCTCCATTATAAATATACAGTATGTCCACGGATGGGGTTTACAAGAGGACAAATGGACTAAAAATTGAAAGATACGAAAAAAAGTCACTCTTAATGAATGTGTTTTCTACACAACAAACCGAAGTAGAACAATTCATTAAAAGGTTTACCTATGTAAAAATTATTTCCCAAAAAGTATTCGCTGGCACACCTCTGACTGGTGAACCTAGTTAAAATAATAATGACACTTAAGGTGATAGGTACTTGTTGTCAATGTCTTTATTTAATGAAGTTATTATTTAAGTAGAAATGCTATCTACTGAACAAAGAGTTTTTATAATACAATGTTATGGGGATGGTCAAGTTTCATACCGCTACGTCATGGAACAATTTACCGAGAAATTTGTAGGAATCCCAATAACTAGGATGACAATCTGCAAGTTAATAAAAAATTTCCAGAGAACTGGTTCGGTTTTGGATCTCAAAAAAAAAAAGAAGAAATACGACCATGATGATGCTGCTACAGTCTTAGTTCTTCAATCTGTTGAAGAAAATCCTATGACGTCCCTTAGAAATCGTGTTACTCAGTTGGAAGTTGTGAAAAAAAGTCAAATTCAGAAGATCCTTAAAGCAAATATATTGTATCCGAATAAACCGCACTTTAGTCAAAGATTGGAAGAGGGAGATGACGCGAAACGACTTGATTTTTGCTTGTGGATAGTAGACAAAATTTTGAGTGGAAATGTTGATTTTTGTAAATGTATCATGTTTTCTGATGAAAGTACATTTTCTACCAATGGAACCGTTGCAACCCAGCACGTTAGGTACTGGTCTTTAGAAAATCCCGAATTCAGAATTATGACGAGAAGACAATATTTCACAAAAGTGAACGTGTGATGCGCGATATCCATCCATGGCATCATAGGGCCATATTTTTTTGATAACACGTGCAATAGATTATCATATTTAGAAATGCTGGATACATTTTTCAAGGCTAAACTCAAAAATCTACCATTAAATTTTCGACAAAATATGTATTTTCAGCAAGATGGTTGTCCAGCCCATTTCGCTCGTGAGGTTAGAGAATGGCTTGACCGCAGATTTGGTCCAAGGTGGATTGGCAGGAATGGCCCAGTTTTGTGGCCCCCAAGAAGCCCCGACTTAACCTTGGCGGATATGTTTTTATGGGGCCGTTTAAGACAAATTGTTTTTGCTACCGCAGTACCAAATGATATTGAAGTGCTGAAGGGCAGAATTATCCAGGCTGTCCAATCGATATCTCAGGAAGAAATCAGAAATTCTTTCACTTCTTTGAAAAAGCAATTAGAAAAATGTGTCGAGTATGGGGGTGGAGTTTTTGAATTATGAAATCGTTATCGTATTCTTTTCATGTTAATAAAAATGTTCGTATTATTATTATTATTATAATTACTTCATTAAAGACATTGACAACAAGTATCACATATTCATCATTCAAGTAAAAACGTTTATTAACAGTGTTTTTTTTTCGTATCTTGCAAAATAAAGTATGTTTACTCTTAAGCAATAAATAACATTTTTGCAGTTTTCACCCACCCTGAATAAAAAAATTGAAGTTTCTTATGATTTTTTATTGTCAGTGCGGAGAAATTTTACTGTATATTGTTTCCTTATCGGCGTATAAACTTTACCTCAACTGTCAGGATTAATGAATTATAAATCAAATCTATACAATAAAAGTTATTAGGGATTATAATAAAGTTTAATTTAATTTAACTTCTCTAGAACGTATAGAACAATTATTTTTTAATTTATTTAGTAATGAAATTGAAAGATAAACAATCAATTAATCAAAAGTTGCTTGCAACCTGTTACAATGAAGTAATAAAGAAACTTATGTGGTTTTAATTAATATTTCATTTATAGACGACTTACAGTTATTATAGTTTGTGTAATTTTAATTAAATTTTAGCTGTTATTAAAATTGACTGAAAATCGATTAAAACGGTATTTTCTTAAATTATAATTAATCCAATTAACAAATAAATTTAAAACGTTATTAAACAACCACTTTTAAAACATAATTTTTTCTGAAGGGAACCATATTTACAATGAAATGCTGACCATATTTTGAGGTATGCCGAATTTAGATGATTTGATAACCTAAGGGTTCCCCATAACAAAGTTAGTTTGATTGATAAAAATAAATCAACAATTATAAAGTTGGAGATAATGGGGCAATTGACCTCTAACAGACACAAGATTTGGTAAACATTTCCATGCACGATTGTTAGTTCCTTTTATTGCAAGCAAAATTATATAAAGAAATCAGAGAATTATGAAAGTGTTATATGTTTTTTTAAAACTACTCAGCGGTGATAAATGTATTTCACAAATATACCAACAAAACCAACAACAAAAAATACGATGTTGCTATCAACAAAGGTAAAGAAATATTTTCCTTTTGGTGGTGGAATATAGAAAAATTGGCTCATTGCGTTATAATTTATCTTGGTCCTTACGGTTCGATGCAATTTATTTTGAAACTTATTGTCTAACTAATTTGCTTGATGATGAAAATAAAACTACAAAATAATCTATCAATTAACCCTGTAAGCAGGTTTTTAATAGCTAGGGAAATAAAATATTTATTTTAATAAGGCATTTTAAGACAATAATTCTGCCTAATATGGCTCTGTTCCTATTTATTGTTAATGCAAATTGTAAATAATTTATTTAAATGTCTTTTTTGTTTGATATTGCACTACCAAATGTGAATTTACACAGTGTTATTGGTTTAGTAGCTTTAACTAAACTAAACTAACCTTACATATCAGTGCGGGATATATTCAATTTATTTCAATGGCAACAACTTCATTGTGTGGTTGATATGCAGGGTGTCCCAAAATTAGCTGACAATATTTTAAGGGGATAAAGTACATCCAAAAATTCGCTATGGGGCTAGAGTCCCCCGAATGGGAGCTATGACAAGCGGTTTTTTTACAATATCTCGCAAACCGATTAGCGTATCAAAACAAAATTTGATACATGTTTTACCCATGACAAGACGCAATAAACGGTTTATTTAGCTTAACTGTATTTCTTCCAGTGGCGTCCCACTGGGTAGGTATAGTGAGGAGAATATTGCCCTAAGTTTTTTATTTGTAGGACCCTGATGTCTTTTGTTGAAAAAAGGTACTCTTGTTTTATTTCGGTAGGATTCACCATTTTCCAATAAAATCGATTTTAAAATTTTCGGTTTTTTGAATGCTGTTGAAAAGGCTAAGGTGTTTTTCTTGCATATCTCAGCAAACACTTGATATTAAAACATGAAATATATTAGAAGTTCTACAAGCGACAAGGCATATTTATTAAAAGATGTTACTTTAAAATATTTTTTCAGTGGCGTCACACGGGGTAGAGCCTAAAGTAAATACTACTATTATTTTTTTTTAATTTGAGGGGCTTTCATACTTTAATGTAATTTTTTAAAAATTTTAAATTTTTTGTTAATAAAACCTTCTTTTATTGTAATTTGACATAATGTTACGTTTCCAAGTTAAACAGATTTTTAGATTACCTTGTTTTTTAAATATTTATTTTCATAGAGATTTTAAGAGACTTTTAAAATAAAACAAAAAAGAATAACAAATTGCATATCAAATTTGATTGTAAAACTCGAGAAACTAATTCTTAAGCAAATGTTCGAAATTATTTCCATTTTGTTGGATGCACAATCTAGACAGCCAGTGGCGTAACTACCATAAGACAAGTAAGTGCAATGCGTTGGGGCCCCCAAGCTTGGGGGGGCCCACTGTAGTTGCTGTCGAATTTCCGTCGAAAGTGAAGCTGCGAACAAATTAGACCTTTAAATATTTAATTAATGAATTTGCAATGTTCAAAGCGAGAAAAAATCCTTTTAGGGTTTAATAAATTTGATTTGAGTTTTGTTTTAAACTCCGGAAATTTTATTACAGTTTGCAACTTCGTTAATAACTAATTATTGGACTTGGTTTAAATTTATAGATTAATTTTGTTTTACTTTGACGAAAAGAAATATTTTGTTAAGTTATATGTTAAATCGTTGTTTTATTTTAATTTAGTATTTGCGATTTGTGACCGAAAGAGGGTCCTTCTTATATATTTTGCGTTGGGGCCAAAAATTCTAGTTACGCCACTGTAGACAGCAATGGTTTGGTTTGGTGCATGGACGATTTTTCGAGAAAATTTTTCCAATGTCGCTTTTACTGCTGGGAATTTTTCATTGCCTGAGAAGAACCGTGGTTCTGTTTAGGAAAACAGGTTCTATATAACATAAAAAAGGAACTGGAAGACCATCTGTTAGAACAGAAGAACTTGTTGCACGCATTTGTGAAATAATGCAAAATACGCCAACAAAATGTGTAAGAAATGGGAAGATCTTATGGAACATACAGGACTATTCTTAAGAAACAGTTAAATTTGTTTCCTTATAAAGAGCAAGTATTCCAAGGAATACGAGCTGCAGATTTTTAAAGTCGCAGGAAATAATGCTAGTGGTTTACCTAAGATTTATTGGAAAGAAATAATTTATTAGACCTGACATTTTCTTCTGATGAAGCCTGATTCCACTTCACAGGTTAAGTGAATTCTCAATACACACAATTTTTGCGACGACAGTTTGATCAGTTTTTGACCAGACATTGAATTCCCACCCAGATAAACTTGTTTGACGGTTTACCTCATTTTTGCTCATTTGAAGAACAATGTTTTTAAAACACCAGTTAAAAATTTGGAAAAGTTGCAAGAAAGGATTATCCAAGAAGGTGGTAACATTTCTCCAGAAATTGGAACACCAGAAGTCTTGCTTACTGCCAATGGTTGGTCAATAATTTATTAAATGGCTTACCTGCTAATCATCATCTTTTTTCTGACAAAGCGTGGCTTCATCTTTCGGGGTACCTACATCAATTCACAAAATATGAGAATGTGGGGTACTGGCAGTCCGCATATTTTTGTCGAATCTTCACTAGATGCTCAAAATATTGGATGGCAGCTTCGCACAGTTTTCAAAACTCCTCTACATAATTTGCAAGGACCGGAACAAAGGACCGAAACGCCAGAAATGCTGCAAAGCTTTTGCGTTTGTTTCTTCTTGTATAATAGCAACATAATGAGTATTTTACGAGAAATGGAATTCATTGTGCAAACCCAACTAATATGTCAGGAGCGTTGAAGGGTATAATAAAATAACTCGTGAAGAATATTGTGATAAATAGCGAAAATACGATTTCAGGGTCGTTCCTTGTGTACAAAGGTGGCAGGTTGAAAGTTTTTTGATGATATCGCCACATATTATAATGGTATCGTTATACTTCTTTTACAAAATAATTGTTTCGTATTTTAAGTAAGTTTTTTCATGGTGTTTGGATTATCGCAGTTTTTCACGCAAAGATAATCGGCTATGGAGTCTGTAGCTGTTTATTTTATGCAAAAAATGACCTGACTATCTACATATACTTGACGTGCTTAAAATGAAACATATAATTTTCACATTTAAAAAACAGTACGATGCATATCTATCTGGTAGCAGGTTGTCGTGGTATCATAATAAATTTAATTAATGCAATTTGATATGGTATTAAGCTGGAATTATCTAAAGACAAATCGTTTTAACATCTGCGAAATGCACAGGCAGTGTTTTTCATGCATTACTTGTTTTGTGTCATGACAGTCAACTTCTATGGCATTTTGTAAATGCTATTTTTTATTTATTGCTGTGGCCAAACAGTAAGACGGTCTATTCACAACTGTTTATGGATGGAATATGGCGTTTCTTGCTTCTGACAGTTTAGGTACTTTAAATATTTTTTTCTACAACCGTGTTAAAAATGGAACTTTTAACACTGTCTACTAGCCTTAAAAATGTTACTCTAAGGCACTAGCTCCTTAAAATACCTACTGTAAGACACTAGTGTTAAAAGTAAAATGTCAATTTTTTCGAAAAAACGTCAAAAAACATTTCTATTTTATTTATTTACACTTATATTAATAGTATAATTTGAAAAATTTGAAAAATTAATTCCTTCTTCAGTTCTGCTGTTCTTCGCGGTTGAGGAGGTTTGAACAGAAACACCAGCATGTCCCGTTGATGTAAAGCATCATCGGTTGATGTCGTTTGTACTGTAAGCAATTTTTGAGCAATAGAATTTCTATTTTCCAAGGAATCCACGATGTACCCTTCCGCAACGGTTGAAGATTTCCATCCCCCATGCCGCTTAATTGTCGTCAAATTTGCTCCAGCATCGGCAAGTAAACTAGCAGAAGAACGGCGAAAGCAATGCCCCGTATAAAGTGTTGAATTTGGAAGTTGCAGAAATCTTGCTATAGCAGCAGGAAATTTTCCGAACATATTAATTCCGACGGGATTTCTGGTACTTTTACATTTTTTAAGAAGAGCCGCCAATGTACGACATTTGCTGGACGAAGATCAGTATATTTTCGATAAAAATCCAAATAAAATTTTTCAACGACAGTGAAATTTCGTGGTACTTTGGTTACGGTATCTGATATTTTAATAACTAATGTTCCACAAAGCTCCTCCCTGCGGCAGGCACCAAAAACTCCTACAATCGTAGGCATAGGCGTGCGCAAACTGTTTAATATAGGTGGGCCACGTAAGGAGGCAAAGCCCGCTGCAGGCGCCGCCGGAGGCAAAAAAATTTTTGGGTGCCACGCCCACTTTTCAACTAAAAGTCGTTAAGATCGTTAAAAAAACAAGGCAACAGGCAAAGCGCGCTTTTTCAAATGAAAATATAAAATCAAAAAGCAATAACAAACGAAAAGTCCATGCTGTTGCAGGGTTGCTGCTGATCTAACGAAGTTTGATATGTAGACTTTTATTTTTTATTTTTGGGCATTACTTAGGTAGGTACTTTTAAGAATTTTTTGTCGATAAAATTAATTTTTTTGTCTTATAGGGTGGGCCATGGCCCACCCGGCCCCCCCTGTGCGCACCCCTATGATCGTAGGTACTGTCATCAGAAGGTACTCATCATCTGGTGCGCACCTCAGAAACTGTTCAATTTGGTCTCTAGTAAAAATTTTTGATTTTGTGGCCTGGTAACCCTCTCCTTGACGCTTCAAGTAGGCAATCAATTTAAAATGTTTGCTGCTTTCTACGTCGTTGTTTACACGTAGCACATAGCTTTGATCATTAAATAATGGGACCAAAGAGAAGATGACTTCCATATCTTTGCCTTTTCCTCAAAATAGACCAGGAATATGTTTTCGGAATACTTTCCAGAAACGCCTTTGTTTTTACACCATTTTATAAATTTATTATGAGCAATCTCATATTGAATTCTTAATTTTCGTGGCAGTAAATCCAAGGTAGCTCTCTTAGTAGCTTCTTCTATGTCTTTAAGTGGATCGATTTCTTGTATTTCTTGCATTTTTGGCAAATCACAACAGCCAGCGCTAGCGTTTTAATAAAATTGAGAAGACCTTTCAAATTTTCAATTTTTCTGAAAACAAATCAGCCAACAATGATGGTTGCTAGGTTTTATTGACAAATGTGAACTTATTTAATATAAATATACGATGCTATTAGAAACTACCTGGATGTAAGAGATTCTAAACATTTAATTTTCAATTATTGTATTCTTTTTATTGCCGTTTTTAGTAAAAATATTGTATGATATTTGTGTTAAAAGTATTTTTAACACTTATATCATTAATAACTATTATATTAAATTATTATCTGATGAGTTACGGCGCTACAAACTTTTCATTTGCTGAATGTCTCATTTAACGACAAACATACGTTGTTTTTGAAAAGCATGAAATTATGTGCAGTAAACAGTTTTTAATCTACAATGCGATTAAAGTTATATAATAATAATATATCGTATACCCCAGTTAAACTCTATTTCTCGCCACCCACTCAATAGTATATTAAAGTACAAGTTTTATAAAGCATCATTTTAGCTAACGCGTCTATTTTAGATTACGGACCACTTGCGGGGACTTGAATAAAGGGACAAGTACGCTAATAGGTTCATAATACACGCATTCTATACTTTTTATTTCTATGTTATAATTAAGTCCAAACTATGTCAAACCAAAAAGTTTTAATTGCCCTATTATTTCAAAAAAGAATGGGGAAATAAAGACAAATAAATAAAAACAAATTTTATATCATTTTAAAAAAACATACCTATAATTCGTACATTGTCTGTCAATTTATATTTTTTGTAGAGCCTTGAAAATGCTTAAATATTAAAGCGAAACGTCGGCAAGTTGAAAAATCGTTTTCTTTCGATATCTGACCCTTAATCCCAACCACTACGCCTTCTCAAGTGCTTTATATTATTTTTTCTATTTGGCATTTTCTTTAATACAGAAATACATATTTTAGGTTTTTATTTCAGATTTTCATAACCGATCAAATAAATAATATAAAACTACTTTTAAGATAGAAGTGCAAGCATACCGTTGCTACTTTAGTCTAATGCTGCTGCAGCATGTCAAATAGTAAAAAAGTTAATTTTCGATTAGCTTTATCTCAAAAAGAATAGGTTTTAGGTGTAGGAGATATATAAACAACTTGACCTAATTTAATCCCAACTAATTTGAATTTGATATTACGGTGATCTAGTTAAACAGATTGATATTGTTGTGGGTAGCCCTTCTTATTGCTTTATTGCTAAATATACTTACCTACCCTGTAATTCACAATTAAAAAAATACTACTTTGTCTTTTTGGTAACCGTGCGTAACGTTTTGTCAATCTGCCACTGAATACATCAGTGGCGGCTCGCGAGTCGCCAGCCAGGGTCAGCAGTTCGATAGAGGCGTGGATCCAGGGAAAGATATTAGGGAGGGCTAAGGAACGTGAAAGGCGCAAAAGTAGTGCCCTAGGCGAAAGTTTGTGGAGACCACGCCCAAATTTCGGCTTTGTCATTGAACAGATGTATCACAAATTATTTAATTTCACTTCAATGTTTTTTATTTCTATGCAAAAAGGTAGGTTTGAGTAAATGTGAATGAAGCATTCCTTATTCATGGTAATATTATGTAGTATCATATTTTTTTAGGGGGGGGGGGAGGTCTTGGCTTCTATAACCACCCCTGGATCTGCGCCATAGTCGGTATACTATATTTATTTCTTAAGACAACATAACTACTAATCAAATAAATATAGAGTTATGTGATATTTTAACTAGCTTTAGATTCTAAAACGCGTTAAAACTCTAGACACGAAAAGCACTCTCATTTGACACAGACTGTCGGTGAACATGAAAATAATTATTACATTTCCGGAACAATGTTTCACAATAAATTGTTATATGTTATACTTAAATAAAATAATACATTTTTTCCAATTTACAAAAATTAGCGGACCAGCCTTGCATTTCTAACTGGTTCTCATTGTTAAAAAAATGATTTCTAGCGTTGAAAGCAGATTTTCCAATAAGTACCAACTTCTATCATAGGTTTTTATGCCATATAGTAAATAACTTTCAAATTTGGTTTACGATTGAATTGATAGGCGATTACTTCTTGAGAAATTGTAAATGTACAGTATAAGAGGAAATGTAAAAGAATGGCTTAAATCTTACCTTAATGACAGGAAACAAGTTGCTACTATCTCAAAAGAAAGAAAAACAGCAATATCAAGGCAACTCTAGAGTGACTAGGGAATAGCGCAGGGAAGCATATGGGACCAATTCTGTTCATTATATTTATCAATGACCTATGCCTTTTGTTGGATTCGTATCCTTAACATATTATCAAATACGCAGATGACACAAACTTAATCGTTGAAAACAAAAAAATGTCGGAACTGGTTCTACAAGCAAGACATTTCTTCCAAATTGTGACTGAGTGGGTTGCAGAAAACAAACTGATTTTAAATAGGGGAAAAACAAACATCTTGTTAGTCAGAACAAAACAATCAATATCCATAAAATCACCGCATATTGTTTTAGAGAATAGAATAGAGAGGGAATTTTCAGAAAACGTAAAATTTCTGGGTATGTATATTAATGAACATGTAGATTGGTCCTTTCACATATCTGAATTGGCAAAGAAATTAAATTCTATATAATTTCTAGTATTTGGGGGGTCATTCGTAAATATATAAATCAAGAGACACTTAGTTAGAATAATATATTTTGCTAACATGGTAGAAGAAAAAGTCAGTTGCCTGACACGTCGAATCATTATCGAAGGAGTATAAGACAATACTAAATTCTACATGTAGTTACAAAGTTAATATCTAAGTAATAGTAATGGTAAACACGTATAACACTAGAACGACAAGTGCTAACTACCCTACACACAGACTTACAGTGACTGAAAAATGTCCTCAATACATGTGCATTAAATTGTTTAATACGCTCCCAGAAATAATTAAAAAAACTGAATCCCAAAAATTGTTTAAAAAATAAATGGAACAATTATTAATAGATTGAGAACCCTATAGTTTAAGTTAATATTGTAATTTTGTAGATTTGTATTATATATTTTGTGACGTCATTTCAGTTTGTATGACATATTTTTTGTATGTAAACAATCTAAAATGCAAATGTTTACCAAAATTCTCTTAAATTGTCGTACAGCCGCACGAATCATAATTATATTTGATTTTATTTATCCTCATTATTAAGTGTTCTGCCAAATTCCATGTTACTCATGTTTAGTTCTATTTATTCATAATTTTCTTGTTTCAGGTAAAGTCACTCTTCACTACATAAGAAACCCAAGACAACAGTAAGTAGTTACCGTGCTACAACGTTATTTTAAGCCAATTATGTCATTTGTATATTATGGATGTTGAATAATGCCTTTTGACGCAAAAAAGTATTTTGCTAAGGCACACATTAAAAAGTACATACGGTAAAAGGTATTATATCATGATATCAACCTAAAAAAACTACAATCTCCGACATTTCAATTTATATCTCCCATTAAACTCATTTTACTAACTCTTCCGTTTTAGATTCTGTATACCTTAATTCACTATCAATTTATTATTTTCGAAGTACCCAGCTAGAGTATAGTATGGCGATCTCTTTTTCTAACTTACTCTGATAAACAAGGATATGCAGATGATTTAACAGTATAAACATAAATAAAATTGTTGATGTCCCCTCAATTATTATTGTTTCCTGCTGTCAATTTGTAAAGTTTATTCACCCGCGTCTTCTTTTTCTTTTGCATGAAATCATTGTCTTTGCTGAGTAATAAATGCGTATATGTAACAAAATAATAGTCCTCTTCCTTTTATGCCATTAGATCCGTGCTAGTTGGCAATTGTTTTTAAGCTATACATGAAGCAACATTAGTCTTTAATGTAAATCGTTTGGGTTTAAAGATCAGTTTAGATTCACATGCAACCTGAATATTACCTGTTAATGCATTACTATGTTTCCTGCTTGTAGTATGGTCAAAGAGTAGTTGGTATGGTGCAGATGCATAAGTGTGTCTTAAATGTACAGGTTAGTCGTCCCCAAGGGTGGATTCAGGGGGCACTATTAAAGTATTTGATAACAGAATAACAGAAATACAAAAAAAATTAGCTTTGGATAGGACATTAGAATACAGATATATATAGAAATAAAGGTCTGTCTTTACCACCAAATAACTTTATTTGCCCCTCTAGGGTAGAAAACAAGAGTTATAGAAAATACATAAAATAACGATGAATTAAATTAAATTTCTTAACGTATGTGTAGCACTAGTTTCGACTTTAGAAAAAGTCATCCTCAGCAACTAACCATTTAAGATATTTTTTTTACTATGAAAAGTAGTTAAAACAGTTGGGGGAGCAGGGGGTGATTCAATAATATAATATAACAAAATGCAGATTATGCAACCATTGGAATCGACAGGAGCTTAGTATAAGAACGTTGTATCTCCATGTAATGGTAGGAGTTGATTTATACGCAAGTAGAATAAAGGACCTTAATCATAGTAGAGTGATTTAAGTAATGTTGAACTCAAAACATGTCGTAAAAGAAGAATTTGAACACAGTGGCGTATTTAGGGGGGGGGGGTCTGAACCCCCCCCCCCGTGGACTCAGTAGCAAAGAAAACTGAAATTCACATTCATTTATTTGCAATAAATAACATGAAACATTATTTCAAATTTTCCAGATGTTTGGGATTTCCACAGTCTTTTAGTTTAATAATTGTTGAATTTTATTTTTTGTTGTAAAATAGTATACCGTTATACATACCTTCAAAAAACTAATATTTCAAATGCAAATATTTTCGTTTATATTTAAAAATTGCTTTATTTCTACGTTTTTTTTGAGCCGGGCTATCAAAACGTAAAATTTGTAAGTTTAGACAGTCCAAAAAAGGGCGTGGCACCTAAAAAAATTTTGAATGCGGCGCATTAATTTAAGGAAAATAACTGCACCCCCCCCCCGTGTCACAATCCTAAATCCGCCACTGTTTGAACATATCAATTCATTATTTTTTCCAATGAAACCGACTTAGTGAGGGGACATGTTTAATGTTATGGTGGATTAGATTATTTGTGAATGAAATTAAATGAAATTGCTGTTCTTTAAAAATTGTCAAAACGAAACCATGTCATTTCTTGTAAAAGTGGGAATACATCTGAAAAGAGAAAATTTTAAATTTTAGAAACTCATATATAGATAACAATATGACATTTAGTCTCACAACTTAACGGTTTGTTATATATGTTATAATATTATTAATTATGTACTCACCAAGGGGTCATTATTCACTTGTTATATTAAAAAAATAAAAATTGAAATTTAAGACATTAGATTATTGAATAGGAAAATCCGTGGTTTTTAATTTTCTCCTCCTGTTGCCAGGTGAAGAAATCATTTGATGAATTAATTTTAACTTCAACATTAAATCAGTAAAGCGTGCTATTCAAAGCAAATGGCGTCGCTAAATGGTGAGTACCCAGAATTGGTACTACTAGTTATACCTTTTTATTCTTCTTTTTTATACAATTTTTTTCAATCTCGCCACAGAATATGGACTACTTCTTAAAAAAAAGATATATATATATTTTTTAATTTTAATAATTGCAATCTATTATATTACTATTTGACAAGACCTACCTAAGCGTCTATTTTGAATTAATTGTTGACAAATAATCATGGCGAATTCATTGAGTAACCTATATACTTTTTGGAAACGTTTGTATCAGCAAGGGTAGCCTTATATACAGAGTGGCAAAGAAATCGCGCATAATGCCTGTAACTTTTGAATTACCTCGTATACGAAAAAGTGACATCTATGAAAGATGCTTAGTAAATTATTCCCCACATTTCTACCTGCATAAAATTCATGCTGTCATGTCTGGTCTGGTTGCCCACAGAGACTAACTAACTTTTTTTTAAATTGAACACGATTGCATATTTGGATTCTACTGGGAAAACTCTAAATTTTTTGTATTTCAAATTTTATTTCCTATCTGCAAGCGTTTTCGAAATAATGACAGCTTAAAATTGAAAAACTTCCTAATTATAATTATTCCTACCTAATACCTACCAGTTAACTCAAGGAGTTTTCATGACAGAGACCTAAGAGGTGTCAATTTTAAGTTCCTGTTTAATTTTCTGTTGTCTGATTTCCAATTTGTTTACACTATGGTTCATCTGAACGAGAAACAACGAGTTGAAATTTTAATAATTTACGGAAATATGAATAGATCGCAAGCTTAGGTTTGTCAACTTTTTAATGAATTATGTCCAAATAAGCCTCCAATAAATCAGTCAACGGTGTGTCGAATGGTAAAGAAGTTTGGAGAAATAGGCAGTGTTAGGGAAGCCGCTAGATCAGGTCGAGCTAAAACAGCAACCGGGCGAGACAAAGCTTTGGATATTATGCTCCTAATACATGAAAATCCAACACAGTCATCCAGGCCAATGCCAATGTTCGTACTCTTGCGAAAACTCGTTCCTTATTACGAATTTCCTCGCAACAATAAATCACACGTTGTTCCAATCGTTGTACATTTTTGACAGGTACTGAATATACCAGAGACTTCAGATATCTTCAAAGAAAGTAATCCAATGGATTGAGATCAGGTGAACGGGGAGGCCAGGCAATGGACCCACCTCGGCCTATCCATCGGTCTGGATATATTTGATTTAAATAATCTCGAACAAATCTACTAAAATGAGGTGGAGCCCCATCACGCATAAAATAGTTTGTAAGTCTTTGCTGGTACGGCACATCTTTAAGTAGAACAGGCAAAGAGTCTTGTAAAAAATCTAAATATGCAGGCCCATCTAAACGTTGAGGCATAATGTATGGTTCTATTAATCGATCGCCCAATATACCTGCCCAAACATTAATTGAAAATTTATTTTGAAATCGACTTTAGAAAATTGCATGGGAATTTCTTCTGCCCATACATGGTTAATATGGAAATTTACGATGCCTTCACGGGTAAACCCTGCTTCGTCAGTAAACAGAACTTTATGTAGAAAACGGTCTTGATGACATTTTCTCTGCATCCACTGACAAAACGGTGCACGAGGAATTAGGTCTTGAGGCTTAAGCGCCTGAACTCTTTGTATATGATATGGATAAAGAAGTTGTTCGTGCAAAATTTCCCATGTTGTACTCTTAGGGATACCCTCTTGTAAGGCAATTCTTCTTGTGCTTATACCCCGATTGGCTGCAACGCATTCGAGCACTCTTTCTTCTGCTTGTGGAGTCCTAGTAGTACTGCTTCTCCCAGTTTCATTCATATTTGGCCTAAAAGTTCCGGTTTCTCTTAATCGTTGATGTAAATTAATGAATGATTTCTGACAAGGAATTTGTCGGTTTGTAAAATATTCTTGATACAATCTGCGAGCTTCTCGAGCACAACCATTAGCTTTGCCATACATAAAATGCATATCAGCTAACTCAGCAAATGAATAATCTGCCATCTTTTAAAATTTGCACCTTAATTAATCAAAAACACTTTGCACTTGATCAATGATCACTACAATAAATCGCAAAAACGTCATTGTCAATATATTTTAACGCTAACCATGGGCTTCTTGATGTTTTTTTGACTTCAAATTTGTATTTGTCATAAGACTACTTTGATGTTTTAGTTTAAACACAATTCGATAATAGTTTATGCAATGATTTAAATAAACCGATTTTTCTCCTTAATCATTGGCCCAATAATTTTTTTTTAAGAATACCTTTTTTGTGTAGAAAAATCACTGGAATTATAATTTTTGGGTAAAATTTTTTAAATGTGTCGTGTACAAAAATTAGGAATAAATAAACTAAGCCACCCCTCCTAAGAACGTCCCTGACTAAATTTCATCCTAACTCTCGATATCATAAATTAGCAATTGTTATTATTAGTTTGTGTGCCAAAAAGCACATCGATACCTCAAGCGGTTGCAAAGATATAAAAGAGAAACTAATCTTTAGAGGTCACCTTTGGACGGCCATAGCTTCCTTATAAGACATTTAAGGACCTACATTCATACGAACTTTTTTTCATATTTTCATATGTAGAATATCCCCTTAAAATATACGAACCAAGTTTCCGGACACCCTGTATAAAACATCATTAAAATTAGGCAATTTACAAAATGTTCCAATTTACACGGTTTTTAGATTTAAATTGTGATTCCCATTCAACATCGAAAAGTTCAGGTTCAAGGTATATTTTGCGTAAAATTTTTAAGCAAAGCGAAAAATGCCAGGGTGTGATGATGTGAAATTTTGGGTTTTCCAGCGATTTCATTCTTACGTTTTTTTAATCTTAACCTACTTTTAAACCAAATCCTTGTTTATACTAAATACTTTACTGCTTTTAATTATAATGTATCTACATACGACAAGTAAAAATATAGCGGTTTTGCGGTTCTTGTTCTTGATAAAACGCTTAAGGTATAATACCTTTCATTTTTATTTATCTCGTTTAATACAAATTAATTTTTTAATATTTACCACAATAATTCTCAGCTAATTAAACATGCAAAGAAGGTGAATGTGATTTGTAAAAAGTTCGATTGACATATGGTAGCCTTAAAGTTTTTTTTTCATAAATTACTTCGTTTAACCTAGAATAAAAAATTTCCTGTATTTTTTACTTTAATATCAAAACAATTTATCAACTACTTGAATGCCCTTGGAAGCATAAGATATCTATATATTATGTCCACAATATACACAGGGACATTCTCTTAAGTGTCTCACACGATTGGCGATTTTCCTGCTTACTATAATACACCTTTTTCAATGATTCAAGGAAAAAATATATAGATTCACAGATTTGACAGATATGACGCCATTTTGAATTTATTTAAATGACAACCCTCATTCATAACCACCCGAATGAATTGCATTTCGCGATCCGATTTCAAAAACATATGGTTGTTGATATTTATTTCTCACCGTTCCGGAAATACGGTTAAGTTCCTAAATTCAGGGACAGGTTATTGTCTTTATAAATTATAGCTTCCAGTATCCCCCGAATGAAATAGTCAACCGGATTTAAGTCCGGGCTATTGGGTGGCCAAAAATCGGGATGTACAAAATCTGGGCTACATTCCTGTAGGTACCTTATTGTAGTCACAGAGGTGTGGGATGGGGTACCATCTTGTTGAAACGTAAAATTATCTGAAAACTGCTCAATTACCGAAAGCATCTTGCTTAGAATATCTAGTTGATTAACTTCTCAGTTTATTTTAATTTTATTGATATTTAGTGAACCACATGCTTAAAAAAATAGTTTATTGTTGGCAAGCGCTAATTGCGAGTAGGAAATAGTTTTATTATTATTATCTTTTTTGCACAAAAATTCTTCTCTCTTAAAGACTTAATAAGACCTTTATCTTCGTATGTCAACCCCATTTTTTCAAATACTGAAAACTCTTAAAGCTGACAGCAAGGACGCAAGTCAATTTGAAAAAAATTACATGAGGAATTTTCAAATGTGTTCGATTTTTGCAACGAGTTTAAAGTCCGCGCTTTAAGTGAAATTTCAGAAATCCGTCCCTGAATTTTTTAAAAAGTTTTTAGTGCATCAGTCACTTTAGAATACATAGCTTCTAAACATATCCAAAAATTATCAAAATCGGTTCATACATACAAAAGTTATGAAGTACCAAAAAAGGGCGGAAGTAAATTTGGCCCGCCGTGTATATGTTTTTGAAATTGGATCGCGAAATACAGTTCACTCGTGTGGTTATGGATGAGGGTTGCCATTTAGAATAATTCAAAATGGTGTCGAGTCTGTCACATTATTACATCTGTCGTATATGATTAAAGCTGGATTTATAAACTCGAAAAGTTAGCGAGGTTGAGGTTTAGTTGGCGTCGGAAAGAAGAGTTTAATTTAAACTAAAGGGAAGACTCAGTTCCATTTACAAACTCAGTTCGTGGAAAGTTCGTAAGTTTCGAAAAATTCCCGTGTAGTTCGAGATAACCAATTTTTATGTTCGGAGTTCGAGAGGTTCGTTTCGACCAATGAAGACGCTATTTTAATTTTGGTTACAGCAAAATGTTAAATGTCAAAAATTTCAACAAATAAAACAACTACTTTTCGAACTTCGCTACTGACTTTATAAATGCCATATTCTGGACTGTCGAATATCGAACCTCACCAACTTGAACATAACTTCAACCTCGCCAACTTTTAGAATTTATAAATCAAGCTTATATAGTAAATAGCTCTTCCACACTGTAAAAAAAATTGGGGTTTTCAGGTTAAAAGGTCTATTTAGATCGGTTTCTGTAGAAAGGAAAAAAATGTCTTTACGAACATCACTTGAATCACATCAAATAAATATACAGGGTGGTGTGCATTGGCTGGCGCAACATAGGAAATCCCATGCAAAATTTAAGGTGGTCATATATTGGCTCCCCAATTTATTTTAGAGCAGAAGTTTATCTAAACTTTTTAAAGAATCCAATAAACTAAACTCAGTTTTAAAATTTTAATAATTTTCATGCAGTCTATCCAAAGTTATTTAGCAAATAATATTATCTTTTATTCTCCTAAAATGGATAATACGGGTCTGAATTTTAATATCTTGATTGATTATGTCAGTGTCAAATTCAAACCAAGTTTGACAACTTTTTTAACTATAATAATTATTATTTCGTTATGAACTATTCTACGTCTGAAAAAATTGCTATAGTTAAGAGGTATTATGCAGGAAACAGCAGCAGAAAAGTATCGGATATGTTTGCAGTACATTATCCAGAGAGACCAATTCCAGCAATATCCACCATAACCAGAATAATTAAAAAATTTGAAAATGGTGGAACGCTTCTCCATAAATGTAAACGCGAAAGAGGAGACGAAGGTAATAATCCTGCAGATAATGATAAAGACTTAAATATTTTGTTAAGTGTGGAAGAAAATAAGGGAATTATAAGTACTAGGCATATTGGAGACGAAGTGGGGAAATATCATACAACCGTTTTACGAGTAGGTACTACATAAACATAAATATTATCCGTGTAAATACCATAAAGTTCAAGAACTAAGAGATGGGGACATGATTCGAAGGGCTGATTTTTGTTTTAATATGATGGAGAGGGCAAACAATGACAGGGAATTTTTGCAAAATATTTGTTTCACCGATGAATGTACTTTTACCTTGAATAACGAGCCTAATGTGCAAAATTTTCGATACTGGAGCCAAGAAAATGAATTTCGGTTTATTGAAACAAGGACGCAGTATCCCCAAAAAGTCAACGTGTGGGCTGGCATTTTGGGACATCATATCATCGGACCACTCTTTTTTAATCAAAATTTAACCGCTCAATATTTTCTTGAACTGCTTCAAAATGAAATTACGCCTGCGTTGCATGAAGTTGTTCGAGAAAATCAAGAAATTTGGTTCCAGATGGATGGCTGCCCAGCTCATAACTCCGCAGTAGTTAGGGAGTATTTAGAAAATGTTTTTATAGGAAACGTTATTGGACTAAATTACACAATTAATTGTCCAGCTAGGTCTCCCGATCTTTCGCCGAATGACTTTTTCTTATGGGGACACCTAACAACAACCATCTACAAAAATTTTAAATACGAGACGCTGGAGGATTTAAAAAATGCTATTACTGCAGAGTGTGAAAGGCTGTCCATGTATCAATTAAGTAAGAAATGTTCGAAACGAATTTTATGATCGTTTGGGGTATTGTCTAGCAGCAAATGGGGGGGTTGTTTGAACATTTAATTAAATAATTAGTAAAGTATGTAATTTAGTTGTTTTATTATGCATTAGAAAGTCAAATTCTCGAAAAATAAAGTACTTTTTGTTTACCAAAACTGTTTTATTGATTTATCTCCTCCCCTATATTTTTGTTTGTATAACAGAGAGACAAACCAAATTGTATTAAAAATCTTAAACCTTGAAGCTTTTAACCTATTTTACCTGAAAACAGATGTATTGTCACAATACATCCTTCTTGTCAGTTACTGACATTTACTGGTGTTTTTATTATAAAGCTTCAGAACCGTATTTGTTAATTTTCGCCAATTATAGATTGACGTTTTTTTAAATAAGCCCTTGATGACTTAATAAATCGCGTTAAAATTTCATCAGTTTGTTCGTCAAAGTATTCCCTTTAATAAAGTTAAGTAAATTATCGGCCTTAAATAAACAAGGGAGCCAATATTTTACCATCTCAAAAATTGCATGGGATTTCCTATGTTGCGTGGATCGATGCACCACCCTGTATACAGTTGATTTAAAACAATTTTTTTAATCCACTATTGAAATGCTATGAGACGGGGATATGATTATTTTACTTATTTTAAAACTGTGGCATTTAATGAATACATTCTTTATGTTATTCTATGATTTTATTACCGGATATTATACTTGTTACAAATGGTGCAAAACACGTTAAAAAATTTTAATGACAGCATTTTGTAATAGCTGTCATTTTCTGTGTAAATAAATAAACTGTGTTAAATTACTGTAGCGTAAATTCATATATATATTTTGAAGGCTTGAGCAACCAAAGAGTTGGGTCAGACGGCAATGAAGCTTGAACAGGCGTTTTTAAATGATTTTCTGCACACTGACAATATCTATGTTTTATACACATAAATCGAATCGAATGAAATTGCATTTATGCAAAAGAAAATTTGCATTTGGCGTGGATAGATTTAGATCAACCAACAAAGGAAACGAAAAGTCTTTCAAGGCTGTAGGAGTGAGTGGTAATTATTTCGCTAATTAATATAATTTATCCGTAATTTGGAAACACAAACAAACTTAAATTATTTTTTCTTACTTCGTATGTGTGTGAACCAGAACATGTGACTTGCAAAACAGAATTAAAAAAAAAAACAGTAACAAAAACTTTAAACAAAAAATATAGAATTATGTACAGGGTTATCCAACCAAGACTGGACAAGGCGATTTTTTGACTTTTCCTGTACTTTTATAAAAAAACTGAAATAGCCATCTTAAGTCATTTTCCCCCGCGAATTCGAATATCTTCAGCAAAAAACAATTGAACATCAAACAAAAGTAGGTACTATAGGGGTCACTTTGATATTTTTTTAAATGGGATGCCGTATTTTTAATGAGCTTATCCGATTTCTCATATAAATTTTGATCTAAAATGTTGGATTTTTAATTCAAAAACGCCTTTTTTCTTCAGTTTTAAATTTTTTTTTTTTTTTTAATTTTTTTTTTTAATTTTTAAATCAAAATTTATATGAGAAATCGGATAAGCTCATTAAAAATACGGCATCCCATTTAAAAAAATATCAAAGTGACCCCTAGTACTTTTGTTTGATGTTCAATTGTTTTTTGCTGAAGATATTCGAATTCGCGGGAGAAAATGACTTAATTGGCTATTTCAGTTTTTTTATAAAAGTACAGGAAAAGTCAAAAAATCGCCTTGTCTAGTCTTGGTTGGATAACCCTGTACAGTGCCTTTGATTATATTTACGTGAACTCTAGAGCCTTTATTATTAGAGATGGAAAAAAATCTTATATACAAAAGTTCTAGGGTTTTTCTTCTATTATCTTTTGAAGTTATCAGAAAAAACAAAGTCGCACCGGAAAATAAAGGAATATAGGCAACTTCAAGTTTTATAATTGGAACACCCTGTATATTATGCGCTAAAATGAAAGATCATTTTTCCGTGATTCTAAATATATATACGTTGATGACATTTGGGTGAGCCATTTTTGACATATCTTAGCTTAAAACATAAATAAATTGAAAAAAAGGTTGATAAACTTGTCAAGCAAACTATGGAAACAATTATTAAGTTATTTATTACGCTTTATGAATATAACAATTTTTAAGCTCACACATACAAAGAATCAAAGAAATTATATATTTTCTACATATCCTCCGCAATACATTTAAACAAGTTTTCCCGCATTTTGTTATTAATAGAAACGGAAATAGAATGCTGATTTTCATTGTTTAAATTGAATAGTGCGTCTTCTATTCCTTGCTTTAGAACGTTTAAATCTAGAGGTCTATTATAATATACCCTGTTTTTTTAAGAATTCCCACAAAAAAATATCTAGGGGACTTAGGTCCGGGCTGTTGGCTGGCCATCTAATAGTACCATGCCTACCGATCCAAATATCATAACGGTTGTTAAGATTATTTGTGACAGCTATGGTATTATGAAGTGGAGCGCCGTCTTGTTGCCAGATGAGGCGGTTATCTCCATTTAAATTTCCGTCTAAAAATATCGGACCAATTATCTTGTTTCCCAGTATTCCACACCAAACATTCAGCGATCTACGCCCCTGAATCCTAACCGGCTGAATTTTGTGAGTGTATTCTCTGGACCAATAATGTTTATTCTTACGACTAAACATTCCTGCTGTAGTGAAGGAAGACTCGTCGGTGAATAGAATTTTATTTAAGAACTCTAGATCCTGGTGCCTAAGCCTGTCCATCTCCAAAGCATATTCAAGTCGGTCTCGCATATTTTGTTCAGAAAGATTTTGAACGGGCACAAATTTGTAAGGATGTAATTTATAAAATTTCAAGGTTGAATGAATTTTATAATCCGTTTTATTAGTTCAGATGCCGCATCCGAGATTGGTTTTTCAGGATATTCTAAAAATAGATTAAAAGTAGTGCTAGTTCAATAGAAAAAGTATAGTGATAACTCATACCTTGAAAAAAAAACAAAATTTCCAAATCTTCGTTTTCATTTCGTGTTATGGTCCTATTCTCTCTTTTTAAGCTTTTTGTTTCGCTAAACTTCCTTACTGTGCATTTATTAGTGTCTATGGATGGGACCGATTGTTGAGGATATAATTGTCGATATTCCCTTTGCACTCTCGCCACATCATTATTATTGCCATAAAAAAGACGCACAATAGCGAGTTTTTGTTCTTCTGAATAGCCCATAGTCAAGTAAGCAATACAATTTGTTTTCAATAGTCCAAAAGATAAAAGTTCTATCTCTTAAAATATCGAAAGATCAAATTCATAAAGCGTAATAAATAACTTAACAATTGTTTCCATGGTTTGCTTGACAAGTTTATCAACCTTCTTTTCAATTTATTTATATTTTAAGCTAAGATATGTCAAAAATGGCTCACCCAAATGTCATCAACATATATATATTTAGAAACACGGAAAAAAGATCTTTCATTTTAGCGCATAATATTCCATTTAAAAAACTTGAAGTTGCCTATATTTTTTCATTTTCCGATGTGACTTTGTTTTTTCTGATAACTTCAAAAGATAATAGAAGAAAAACCCTAGAACTTTTGTATATAAAATTTTTTTCCATCTCTAATAATAAAGGCTCTAGAGTCCACGTAAATATAATCAAAGACCCTGTACTAGTGTCAGGAAAAGGGGGGGGGCTTGTTTTCTTTTATACTGTTATGTTCTGTTTAAAGAGGCAGAGATAGGTATTCTGCACTTCTTCTTCTTCCTTTGTATTGCTCAGCCGGGCTATTCCATCTACCTACCCAGCATCTTACCAAATGGATTCAATAAAGAACACGGCATCGGAACGATCTTTTTCGACATTAGCAAAACCTTCCAGAGAGTCTGGCATGACGGCCTACCATTAAAGTTAATAGAATCATGCTTACTCCCTTACCTCCAACATAAAACATCAGGGCCGGAGTATCCCCCAGGGCTCCCCCCTGGCTCCGCTCCTATACAACATATTTACCGCGGATATACCTAAACACAGGAATATCCAAAAATATCTGTTTGCCGACGACACGGCGCTCACTGCCTCGTCCATGAGACCTGACTGGGTCACTGGAGAACTACAATGCCAGATTAGAATTTGATGAATAATTGGAAAATCCGTCCGAATAACGCATAAGCACAAGTCGAGAGTCAGGTTGCCAAATACTCGCATACGAGTCAAAATCTCGGCATTCAACTAGCAAAACAAAATCAAACACTTGGGTCTCGACTTTGACAGGAAGATGCTTTGAAATAACAATACGGACAGCAGACTGAAAAAAGCGCATAGACAACTTATATAGCTATCTATCTATTGTTGTGTAAAAATAGCAAAATAGATATGATCACAAAAACAAATATTTACAAGATCATGGTCAGATCGTACTAATATACGGTATACCCACCTGGTGAGCCGCACCGAACTACCAACACAAAAAAGCTGCAATTTTTGCAAAACAAAGTTCTACGGGTTATCGCTAATGCTCCTCGCTACACACCAATCACAGTCCTCTATAGAGAATTCAAAATGGAGACAATTTAAGGAGTCATTACTAAACAAATCAGAAATTACTACAAAACAACAGACCCCGCAAATATAAATTGCGTCGTAATTGGATACCACACTGAAGATGACGCTTACAGACCAACAAAAACATTGTAAATAATCGATATCATACTCAAATCCAATAACAACCAGTGAGTTGTCTCAAAAATAAGGAAATTAAGTAAGCCCTACTACCAAATACAAGTGAAAGGCAATGCCTAGCTTAATGTACTAAGCGATTACGAGTGTACCCAGCGTCAAGTTCTTTTGGGCAGAAGCAAATTTTGCCACTTTACCGTGCCATCTTTTAAGACCTTATATTTAATTATCTTTCTCTGGCATATAGTATACCATTTAACTTCTTCTCATTGACCGGACAAGAGAAGTCCCCAGTACACTGACGTTAAGTATAAGTCACACTATCCGACCCCCGATAACTGAATACTGCAAAATGAAATAAAATATTTTTCTAAATTCCTACTCAAGAATGAGTAAGTTCCCTTTTACCCACCTTCGCCGCCAAAACCTAGTTTAGTTACTGGTAAGGCTAAGTTAAATTTTATCTTCTGCCCCTCTCCTAGAGAACCCATGTTTGCGACCGCCAAAAGATTTAGATGTCCATCAAGTTTTAATTAAAAATTAAAAATCTTGTCTTTCCTTTGTTTATTTTCTTGGTAACTTTTCTCTTCTCGTTCTCCACTTTGTCATCTTTCTGCTTCTCATCTGCTATTTTTGGTTTGGTTCATGTTAGTTTTTCAGCAGATATTGAATTTTGAAAGTCCTAAAAGAGCGCATCGTATTTTTGTATTTCAAAGTAGCAAGATTTATTTGCAATATTTAGTTTCATACGAGTTTAAGTTTCTCTAGTTTTTTGTTTGCTGCGTAGTTCTTTCTATCTTTCTCTTTCTCATTTTAATTAATAAAGACTGCGCCCGAAATCCCTTTTTTTTTGTCCATAATTTGCTGGTTTATTTAGGTTTGTTTGTTTATTGATGGAATAAAGAAAATATTCAAACCTGACTAAGGAATAATGAACAAGTACATGGAAATAAACTAATGATGTATTTAAATTAATCGTAACATGGCGTGGGTGCCGTATCTACACGATTGACCGTACATGCTGCACTTCAGGCAAATAAAAAACTTATATAAATTATAGAATTACACTCCATTTACCTTGTGTAACTATTTTTACGTCTGCAATGTCTGCATAAAATAGTTCGTTTAGAAACAATCACTTTTTACGACCATTGAAACCACTTTGCAATTACCTATGCCATTAGTGAATTGAAAGCAAAATGAAAAATTATAATTTTTTAAAATAATTATATAATGTTGTAAGAAGTAATAATATAGGCGTCGAATAAAGAACCTAAATAGTAGAAGTCATGGTTTTTAAATATCTGGGGCGGCAATCCCGACGGGTTTTCTTAATTTCGGGATTTTCGGGTTCTGGTAGTCTAATCTTGGAATCTTGGAACTAATCAATTAATTAATAATTTCTAGATACTTTTATTCTCGGTGTATGTTTATGTTGATTCAGGACCGCACTTAATATTGTTTTATGTTAATTGAAATGTGACAAGGTCTGTTACAAACAAAATCAACTTTATATAATAGGAAATAAGTAGGGGTTTAAAAAAACAATTTTTAAGAATTTTTGAAACATTAATCCCGTTTACAGCAAAGATTCGACAGTTTTCCTCTTTGTTAAGTAATAATAATAATATAAAAGGTAGTTTACAATAATTACACTGTTATATGTTAGTATGTTCGTTTCATAGCTACATTAAATAAATAAAATTGACTTGAAGTTTACAGCAAATCTTTTATTGTAAGAATCTACGTTTATATTTCACTTTTGTAAGTATTTACTTTTTTACTATTGATGTAATTATTTAAATAATGGTATTCGCAATTATTTTAATTTTGATAATGGGGTTGTAAATATTTATATACCAAACGGGTAAAATTGAAGGGAACCTGAAACTTTCAAATATCTCCAGTAATAAGCACTTAACGAAAAAAATGTCTATGATCAAAATTGAATCATTTCGCGAAGGAAATACTAAAATAAGTCCCCTCCCTCCTGCTTGTGGGTGGAGTGGAGGGTCCCCGTAAATTCTTAAATATTAATCCTGATTGAAGATTCTGATTTTATGGCTAAAAATACGTAGGATTTGTCTAAAACATTTTTTTCGATTCATGATATATGGGGTTGTAATCAACGAAATTCCATTTCTTTCGATTTATTCTACTGAGAACCTATAATAAAAAAATACCACATTTTTGTTGTAAATACTCGAAATTCGTTGTCAAAAAGTGCCAAATAACTGGGAAGTGTAAATGGCTGATGAATAAACAACTTTTAGCGTAACCCCGAAACAACAAAGGTCGCCAAGATTTTTTGGGAATCGTTCCAACTGGCTGTGGAGATAATGAATCTTAATGCTCATATTACACCCGTGTTGGTTAAAGTTGTTGAGCATATCTTCCACTATCTCTCGGTAATTTTCCGACTTCTTGTTTCCGAAAAATTTTTCCACAACTTTAACAAAAGAACACCATGTATTAAAGTCAGTTTCGGTCATCGATTCTGTCAAATGTGAATCTTTTATCAGCTCTCTGATCTGAGGTTCATCAAATATTCCGGCTTTCAATTTCTCCTTGGTGAGTGCAGGAAATCAAAAAGTATTCAAAACACGCACCATTCTGGTCTAAGGCCTTTACAAATTGTTTCATTAGTCCTAGTTTAATATGCAAGGGAGGAAATATGATTTTTTCCCGTTCAACCAACGCTTCATTATTTACGTTAGCTTTTCCTTGTACTAAAGCATCTCTACAAGGACACTCTCTTTTAATTTAGTGTTGATTCTTAGCCCTGCTGTCTCAAAGATAGAGGAAACAAGGATATTTTGTATAACCACCTTGCTGTCCCAGAAGAAAGTTCACCATTTTTAAGTAAACACAGATGTCAACAACATTGATGTTCGTCATATTTAATTTTCTTAAGCACTAACGATATTGTTTTACATTCTTCTTTTAATTTCGTAGAATGCCCAATTGGAATACTTCCATATATGCAGGCGCGGTCATACGGGGGGGGGGGGCATGGGGGCCATGGCCCCCCCCTTGGCGTCGATTTACATTATAAAAGCCCTGCCTCCATAAATTGACCAATCGTGTCAAACCCTTAATTTCTTAAAAATATTTAAACGCAAAAAATATTAATAAAAATAATAAAATTAAGTAAGTAGGTATAATATAATATAGGTATCTATAATTTTAAAATTTACTTAACCGTTTTTTGCGTATTTTTCCTACTTGAAAACCAAGAATCATCAACAAAAAAGGGCGTGGCACCCAAAAATTTTTCGTCTGCGGCGCTAAGACTTTTCCTAGCACCGCCTCTCTAAATTGACATGAGCCGCCACTGCATGGCCCCCCCTCAAAATGTTGATATGACCGCCCCTGCATATATGTTACCGTTATGTAGAAGGACACACTTTAAACTTCGTTTGGAACTGTCGATAAAGAGACGCCAATGGCCTGGTGTGTACTCTGTTATACCCATTCTCTCTAACAGACCTTTAATATCAGTACCAAAAACCATATTATCCTCCTGAGGAAAAAATGGCAAAAGATCCTTTTCTCTGTTACGGTAGTACGTAATTTTAGTACCTGGATAAAGAAGATTCTTTTCATTTAGTCTGGAGGCAAGTAACTCGGCTTTGGGAGCTTTAAATCTCTAACAAGGTCACTTAGCTTCTCTTGAGTAAAGCGTTCGGGACTTGATAAATCTCCTGCAAAATCGCTGTCCTCTTTTTCAAATCGGTCACTCTGCAGCTCGTCAAATGACGTTTCGACTGTATCCTCCGGTAACGTAGGCAGGCTGCTATATGTTGGAATTGGTATTTCTTCAGAATGCTGAACAGGTCTTCTTGCTGACTCCAGGTGAGGATAGTTCCACTTACGCCGATTGTTACGATTAATGCCCTTTATCTTCACAAGACAAAAATAAGAATCGTCAAAGTGGCTTTTTTATTCCCTCCATACTATCGGAACACCAAACTTTAAACACTTTCTCTGTCCTTTTGTCCATTGTCGCAGGTGTTCGACACAGGTTTTGCATACAACATGCGGAGCCCAGGGTATATTTTAGTCTCCGAAGTGAACACCAAAATAGGCCAAATAAGCTTTTTTTACAAAGTCACAAATCACTATTTTACTTTCTTTTAAAATGTACTCGCCACATATGTAGCAAAAAACGTCCGGAACTACGCCCACTTGTAGAAGCCATGTTTAAATACGATTTTTCAAAAAACACACTCTTGTATTGAAGCTCCAGTTGCAACTAAATGCATGCAGGCAATATTCCGCATAATATAATCCCCATATTATGGGGATTATATAGGTAGTAAATACCCTAGGACACAAGCCAAGTCAACGAATTATTTTATGAGGCTTACGGTGTACAATTTCATTCACTTTTAATGCCTTCTATTGTATATTTCGTGCTAACTGCAAATACGAAAATAAGAAATCTGCATGTGCAACAAAATTCCAGGAAAAATTATTTCTTATCTGTAATAATTATATGGCCTTTTGCCAATATAAGATTAGGTATTTCCAGTGATTTATGAAAAAATAGGTATAATTAGAAGGGCATTAGTCTTGGAATTAGTGAAGTTTTTGATCAAATGTATGACCATTATAATTGCCAAATATATTAATATTACAGTTTATTATGAGTAGGCTCTATCTCAAAAACCAGAGCTGTGATACGAGGAAAAGCTAAGTGTTTTTGGAATCACCGCATTCAAAATAACTAAAATCAGTTGTTTTTCTTCGGCACCAAGACAAAATTTTTTTTTATTGGGCTGTGTAATAGATTATTTCAAGATTAGTCTCGCATTTCGGGATTCGAGATTCCAGGATTGACGCCTTTATTACTTACATGTCAATTTGTCAATGAAACAAATTTGAAAGAAGGTGATGTTTTATTTAACTATTTCAACTCAATAAATTTATATTTGAAACTTTCATAAATGCAAATCTTACTAATAATAATTAATATACCTTCAATTAATTACAACTTATTTTTTCTTAGTCTGGGAACAAGATTTTGTACACAGAACAAGGTGTATAAATAATACGAAGGTAAACCACGGGTTCTCGAGTTCTTTGACACCATTTTTCATTTTGATTTATGGAAAATTGCAAAATGAACTCTTTCAGAGAAACATATTAATGTGTGTACCACTTTGGAATTCTATTGCACCTCTGAATTAACAAGTATAGAAGTAACGTGAATTAAAAAACTGATTCGGTGTATCAGAAAAACCTATCGAATACATGGGATTGATTATTATATGAATCATAAAACAGTCACCTAGTAAATAAACCATTTTAGTAACGTGTATTACATTATAGACTGTATAACACCGCATTTATATAACAGAACATGCCATTAACATTTAGAAAGGAAATTTTTATGCGGTAATTAACAACGCTCCAAAAATCTTTATATATTAGTTCATATCAAACTGTTTTCCGAAATAAATAGACGTAGGTACATATTAAAGTGCTTTTTTCATCTATAAAATCACCATATAAACTAGAATGTACAGGACTAAATTATTTATTAGTCCTAATCGACAATCGGTACACAATAATAGTAGGAAATTAGTTTAAGTTAAGGCTTATTATATGTTAGCACATTTCTTGTAACAGGCGCGAAATTGTTATGAAAACTAAAATATTAGCATTAACAATTAAGCAACGATTTAACCTAAAAAACTAAAGCCTGCGACCAAACCACACGCATAGCTTATGAATGTTTATTTTCTAATGACTTCATGGAAGTTTGATTACGATTTTATTATAAAAATACGTTTTCTGTAACTATATATACAGGGTGTTCATTTGAAAACTTCCCACCACGGATTTATCGAAAACCTCTGATTAAAAGAAAAAACGCCGAGACACGTCAAAAGATTTGCCAAAGGAGACACCTTTTTAACCAAAAACTACTTCACCCCCTTTTACCCTCTGCCCCCCGGGGTCATCCCCTTAAAAATTTTAAATGACAAGGGGTACCAAGTAATAACTTGTTCGAAAGGTCTTTCAAAATGCTTTATTTTGACGTTTGATTTTTTAAAATCGGTCGATTCGTTTTCGAGAAAAGTAGAATAATCTTTATTTATCTTAATTTGTTCAGATAGAAAAAAAAACACACGAAAATATCACTTTTTATTTCAATAAGTGTTCAAAAACCAGCATAAACAGCAATTCGGAAGATTAGACGTGGCAGCAACCAAATAACAACCCGACTTTTTTTCAGCCATCTATTTATAAACAAAGATAACATGGGCGAACTGTATTTATTCTTATACCTGGTTAGTTTTTTATAGTTGCTAAGGAAAAGAAATAATTTAATTTGCTGTCAGTTATTCAGATTGATTCAGATTTTACTTCCAAAATGGTTTACACACTAGCCGAAAGAGTGGAAATGATTTTAATTTATGGTGCCCAAAATCAATGTGCTCGGCAAACTGCCGTCACATTTAACGCCAGACATCCGGAAAAGATAACTTCGCATAGGTATGTTTTGGACCTTGTTACTAAATTTACTCAAACTGAATCTGTTGCAAATAAAAAACGTAATCATCGTAGAGTTTTGGATGAAGCCGCTCAAGTTGAAGTTCTGGGTCATTTTGGCATAAATCCTAATACTTCATTACGCAAAATTGTTGATGCGACTGGTATTTCATTAGGCTCTGTACACACAGTTACTAAATTACATAAATTTCATCCATTCAAAATGAAAATATTGCAAGAGTTAACCGCAGATGATTTCGATAGGCGAGTTGAGTTTTGTGAACAAATGACTGCAGCGATTAATGATAATACCATTCATGTAAAGAATATCTGCTTCAGTGATGAATGCACATTTTATCTAAATGGATTTGTTAATAAGCATAACTGCAGGTATTGGAGCAATGAAAATCCTCATGCTTTTGTAGAAGGGCATACTCAGTACCCCCAAAAAATTAATGTATGGGCAGGCATTTTAGGAAACAAAGTGATTGGGCCCTTGTTTATTAATGGGAATTTAAATGGAGGCATTTATTTAGATATGTTGAAAAATACCATCAATCCGCTTATCACTGAAACCATTGAAAACCAAATCGAAGACGATGGAAACCCTATACTTGATGAGGCTGAAATATATTTCCAGCAAGACGGCACTCCTCCTCACTATGTTCTTCCGGTTCGGCAATGGCTAGACGACGAGTTTCCGGATAAATGGATAGGGCGAAGAGGGCCTATAGGATGGCCTGCTAGGTCTCCTGAATTGACGCCATTAGACTTTTTTTCTATGGGGCCATTTGAAATCTATTGTGTTCACTACCCAACCTGAAAGTTTGGATGAACTTCGTCAACGCATCATCGAAAGCTGCCATGATCTCCCACAACATGTTTTTGAAAATGTCCGTCAGGAATTTGAACATCGCCTATATCATTGTTTGGCCAATAACGGGCAACATTTTGAACACTTATTGAAATAAAAAGTGATATTTTCGTGTGTCTCGTAAGTCTATAATTATTACAATTTTTTTATATCTAGCATATACCGAATTGCAACCAAAAAGGTGGATTAGATGCCGTGTTAGCGCCTGTTTAACCAATCAAGTCTATAATTATTAGTTACAGCATTATGTGCGCATGCGAAAGCCAGGAAGCCAAAGTGATATTCCTGTCTGTAGACGCGAGACGCGAGTAAAAGGGACAGCGTACTTCTTCCTTTTTATTTGACGGCAGGTGCCTGATAGGCGCTAAGCCAAATTACGTTAAAAATTGTGATCCTAAGCACAGAACTAGCTGTACTACATGAGTGATCTAGAGGACGAGATGCGAAATAAAATTATAATTATGTTTTGAAATTATAATGAAGTTTTATTCTGCATCGTATATTTGAAAAGTGCTTATATTTACTGGTGGAAACATTGTGTGTTTGACATTGATTAAACTAAAACTTACAAATTTCAGTCCGGTAAAGAAATTTTACAGGACTAGTCCGGTAAAAAAAAATTACCGGACTTATTGCTGTAAAACCTTATGTTCTGGACTAAATTCAAATATGTAAAGGTGTGTTTTACAATACAGTATGAAATAAAATACACAATGAACAAATTAGGATAAATAAAGATTTTTCTACTTTTCTCGAAAACGAATCGACCGATTTTAAAAAATCAAACGTCAAAATAAAGCACTTTGAAAGACCTTTCAAACAAGCTATTACTTGATACCCCTTGTCATTTAAAAATTTTAAGGGGATGACCCCGGGGGGCAGATGGTAAAAGGGGGTGAAGTAGTTTTTGGTTAAAAAGTTGTCCCTTTTGGCAAGTCTTTTGACGTGCCTCGGCGTTTTTTCTTTTAATCAGTGGTTTTCGATAATTCCGTGGTGGGAAGTTTTCAAATGAACACTCTGTATAATACATTAGTGGCGTGAGCTCCATGGAAGCGATGGAAGCACCGCTTCCCCTGCTTTCGAAAGATAAAACAATATTTTTGTGGTATTAAGGTTAAAATTAATTTCGCCATTCATAATACATATTTATCCCTAATTACAATTTATGAATGACTGTCAAGCGAAGCACTCTATTACAGGCCGCATATTATATCGACAGCTTTGGTACTGATCGTGCTGGGTCGGCTCTCGCCTCGTCTCCCTCATAATTAGTGCATGTGCCTACCGCGACTACGATGGCTCGAGAATCGAGATGCTATCGATGCGTCGTTGTTCGGCTTGATTGCATTCGGCGAACTTAAAGTCTTTATATCGTGAATTTCGCTGTTTGAGAAGCACTGTTCGCAATCGCGTCGATTGAACTTTGAACATTATTAAAGGATTGTCTGCATTTTTTCTTCTAGTTCTTCCCAAACATTTTTTATAGGGTTAACGTCAGCGGATTGGGTAGGAAAGACCAAAAACCTAATAATATTATTCCCGAACGACGTTTGAACAACCGACACGTACCTATCTGTTTTGAAGTTTTGGGTCATTATCCTGCTTCAAATCGAATCTAAATGACATCTCCCATTTTGCATATGATGGAAGCATGATTCCATAATATATACGTGTATACAAATCTGCGCATTATCCCATTTATACAGGGTCTTTCAAAAAACATGTGCCATCGCTCGGGTGGTGATTTCTTACCCAAAAATCAGGCAAATGGTTCATATTAACATGGGTCCGCAGATGCTTTGTTTAAAAGATACAGGGTGTTCAATTTTTTAAATATTTTTGGATTTTTCAAAATGTTTCCGAAACGACTTCAGTAATTTAAGTAAAGTTTGGGTTGTGAAAAGTACCTACAATAGCACAAATTTAACAATAAAAATGTGTGAACAGGTTGACCAGGGGCGTGCGTACGATCAGATGCTCTACTAATTTTGAACAAAAAATAGGTTCGCCAATGGCTTTTTCACATTTTGATAGCACAATTTGTTAATAATATTAGTGACTAAAAAAAAGCATTTCTTAATGTTTTTTTTAAGTCGGCATCGGTTAGAAGAAATGCAATTTTGTTAGGTAGCGTAACACGATTTTAGCAAATTAGGTATTTATTGTTATATGAAACAAATTATTTATTATCTACCTTATAATTACAGTAAATGTTGGAAATGGCCACCACCAGCTTCATTACAAGCATTTAACCTTCTACGTAAAGATCTTCTCACTCTGACACAAATACTAGGATTTGGCCGAACTCGGACAAACGCCATTTCAATTCGTTCTAAAAGTTCTTCTTTACTTTGTACTGGCGTGTTATAGACAAACTCTTTTATATGACCCCACAAATAAAAATTCAGTGGATTTGGGGCAGCGGACCGAGGTGGCCATGCTATTGGACCACCACGACCAATCCAACGATGACCATGTGTTTCCACAAGGCATTCCCGAATAGGTGCTGCAAAATGTGCCGGTGCTCCATCGTGTTGAAACCACATTCTATTTCTCGCTAATATAGGCAACAGCTCTGGTAAATCATTTCTAAGAAAATTTAAATAAGACACATTTTTTCTTCACACTAGTCTATTTGGCAGAATTATAGGACCAAATATATCATTTCCAATTATTCCAGCCCAAATGTTGATTAAAAAATTTTTTTTTTTATTTTACTATTTTACGATTCGTCGGCGTATCTGAGGCCATCTTGAACCGGTCGTCGACCGTACGGTTTTTAATCGTGTGGTCTACCTACTGTGGAGTGTGAAACGGCACCTTCATCCTACAAGATATCCGATCTCATCCGGCCTGTCCGGCGTGAATAGGATGGTTTTAATGTCGATTCATTTTACACTCTTCCCTAAGACAAGAGCACGCGGTGTTTCCCAAGCGGTCACCCATCCAAGTACTAACCGCGCTCGACACCGCTTAACTTCGATGATCTGACGGGAACCTTTCCTTTTTAAGCTATTTATTTTCTACAAATTACATTTCTAAACTATAACTAATATCTCAACTTAAGCCTAATGTATTACATTTCAACCCAAGATATGATATGAACAGATGAACTGGTGCTTTATGTGTCGCTAGGCCCTTGCCTTGATTGAAAAATAATACGGCGAGTTTGATACTCTAATTAAGTTAAGATTTTCTTCAGCCCATGTATGCAAATTATGAAAATTTATAATTCCCTTTCTTGTGAATGACGCCTCATCTGTAAAAAGGATACGACGAGGGAAATGTCGATCGTTCTCCAACTTATTTAAAACCTAGTGACAAAATTCTTGTCTAGGTCCATAATCTCTACGGAAAAGTTCTTGCACTCTTATAAAGTGATATGGTTTTAACTGTTGCTCTTTCCAAATTCTATATACAGATGATGCAGAAATATTTCCTATTTCGTTAGACACGATTCTAGTACTTGTAGAAGGGTTACGATCCACTATATTGGGAACCGCCTCCTCAACCTGAACAGTTCGTCGGTATCTTTTTCGGCCAGAATCAGATTTAAATGGTTTTAAGGTGCCGGATTCTCTACACCAGCGGTTCTCAAACTTTTTTGGTGACGGAACCCTTTTGGGAAGCAAAATACTTGATGGAACCCTACAATAAAACAATAGTTTTTAAAAGTGTATTCTTTATTAATAAGCATAATAAAAGTACAATGTAACAGTTACTAATTATTACTTACTTTACCACATGGCAAGTACAATAATAGAAGATATTAAAAAAGAAAAAATCTAACTAATGGGAGGTATGAAACTGTTTTTTATTTTTCATCAATTGGTTGATATCAGGTTTGATAGAAGACAGTTGAAGTCTCATGTCAGGTTCGGCGTCCAGTCTATTGCGATATTTTGTTTTCGTGGCTGCATAGGTTGAGAATCCTGTTTCGCACAAATATGTTGTTGGGAACGGGAGAAGAATATTCAGAGCCATTTTGCCAAGCATTGGATATTCATCACGGATTCTGCACCAAAAATCGTTGAGAGGCGTCGTTTTGAACAGTGACTCCATACTTGTGTCTGATGACATTTCTAAAAGAGATTCATATATCTCGTTTGACATACTTTCGGGCTTTTCCAAGTTGGGTAAAAAAGGATTATGAATCCATGAATTCAGTTTCATTTTTGTATTCTGTTCTTCGGGAAAATAATTTTCAAAAGATGCGCGCATCGAACTGAGATATTGGACCAATTCTTCAAACACATCATCTTGAAACATTTCTGAGTCGTTATCGCTAACAAACTCACTGAGTGACGTAAAGCTTTCTATTTCTTTCTTACCAACGCAAATAATCCAAAAATCTAATTTTCTTTTGAAGGCAGTTATTTTATTATTGGCCTGAAACACTGTTGTCTGTTTACCTTGCAATGATAAATTCAATTCGTTCAGTTTTTGAAAAATATCCGCCATAAAAGACAATCGGAACAACCAAGTTTTATCATACAAACGGTCCTTCAAATTAAAAGAAGTATCTGCTGAAAGAAACATTTGTAACTCGGCTCTAAGTTCAAATAGCCTTGTTAAAGTTTTACCCCGAGACAGCCAACGCACTTCTGTATGGAGCAGCAGTGTTTTATGTTTGCTGCCATAATCTTCACACAATAATGAGAACAATCGGGATTGTAGTGGTCGTGATTTGATAAAATTAATTATTTTTACCGCTTCATCCATAACTAATTTTAGATTTGACGGCATTTGCTTCATCGCAAGTGCTTGTCTATGCAGAATACAATGGCTGGAACTACAATTAGGCGCTTTATTTTTTATTCATGACACTGCTCCTGCTGTTTTACCTGTCATCGCCTTGGCCCCATCTGTACAAATGTCAATGCAATTGTTCCAACTGAGATTATTTTCTTCAAAAAATATATTTATTTTATTAAAAATTTCTTCCCCGGTAGTGTTTGTGAGCAGCGGTGAACACATAAGCATGTCTTCTTCAAAAGAACTTTCATATGGATATCTCACGATAACCAGCAAGATAGCCAAACCAGCGACATCAGTTGACTCGTCCAGTTGCAAGGCGAATCGTGTTTTTTGTAGACGTGTAACTAGTTCTTGTTTGACGTAGCTTGCCAGATCTTGGATTCGCCGTGAAACAGTATCGTTTGATAGCGGCACAGTAGAAAGTTGCTTTGCAGATTTTTCATCGAGCATACATTTTGTTATGTCTAATACACATGGCTTTATTAAATTCTCAGCGATAGTGTGCGCTTCACCTGCTTGTGCAATGCGATAGCTAACTAAATATGATGCCTCCGTGGCCTTTTCGTTGATAGTTTTTGTTACATGCATCATATTTTTGACTTTCCAATAACTGATCTTTTTTACGAACAAAAAATTCTTTATTCTTGTCTTTAGACTCGGGGTGTACAGTTTGTAAATGTCGGCGCAATTTGGCAGGTGCCATGGAACTATTAGGAAGCAGTTTACTACATAGCATGCAGAGAGGTGAGCCGTTGGAATCAACAAATCCAAAACTGATATATGATTCATCATACTTCCTTTTTTTCGTCTTTGAAACCGTCGAGCTTGACGTCGTGGCATCATCGTCTGGATCGGTGATTGCTATATTCTCCGCGCGTACTGCTTTTGAACATTCAGCGTCATTAGAAGATGCTGTTGCAACACGTTTAACACCTTTAAGCCAACGTTCCGTTCTTCTTTATTTATAATGTTACACGTCAGGATGGTGGGGTCTAAATAATGCACAATCGTTACTGCGTATAAGAGACTAAGTTTAGTACAATGAAGAAATGTATAAAACTGAGACAACAGAATACAGCAGGCAGTAGAACAATGAACACTAGTTTCTCGCTAGCGAGCTTGTAAGTAGGTAGGTAGGAACTTATCGCTCCGAACGCTAATCGTCAACTGACTGACGAGGCGCGACGCGCGATCGCCGCTTTTATACTTAGTCCTAGACTCGATCTCGAATATTCTCGAAAATACTCGAGTCGGCGCCTTTGATAAACAGAAAGCAAAAATAAAAAGAGAAATATAAAAATTGCGTTGTAAACAATTCAGAGGCGGCTTTTATCAAAGGGACTGCGCGCTCACAAGTATACATGTTGATACCAAACTTATGAGATATTGTACCAGCTATTGTAACACATGTTTATACAAATACAAATAAATAAATAAATATACCTACGCGCGGCCGCGGAGTCAAAACGTTCGACCAGAGAGAGGTGCTTTGATTTTTTTTCTAAATTCTTGAGGAACCCCTACAGAGGTATCGCGGAACCCTAGGGTTCCGCGGAACACACTTAGAGTATAGCTGCTCTACACGTCTACAAATGTATTCGAAAATATTTTTAGATGGACATGTTCGTTGAGGATATCTTTCATGATAAATCCGTGCTGCGTCCCTTCCATCTTGTCTCGCTTCACCATAAATTAATATCATATCAGTTAATTCAGCCAATGTATAATGTACAAAGGGCATTTTAATGGTACAAAATTAATTACGATTTCAATACTATCTAATCTTTAAAAATTTTAACGAAAAAATTAAACTACTTGCTTAACTTACTAAATTTCAATAGAAATGACAGATTATTCATTTGCTTTGTTTTAGAATCGGCCATGTAGCATACTAGATTTTTTTACTTATTTATTTTGCGTAAGCTTCAATATTTAATAGAGATTAATAAAATTGCATTTATCTTCTAATCGATGCCGACTAATTACCGAATTATTAACAAATTGTGCTATCAAAATGTGAAAAAGCCAGTGGCGTACCTACTTGTTGTTAAAAATTAGTAGAGCATCTGATCGCACGCACGCCCCTGGTCAACCTGTTCACACATTTGCATTGCTTAAATTTGTGCTATTGTAGGTACATTCACAACCCGAACTTTACTTAAATTACTGAAGCCGTGTCGGAAACATTTTGAAAAAACCGAAAATATTTAAAAATTTGAACACCCAGCATCTTTTAAACAAAGCATCTGCGGGCCCATGTTAATAGGAACTATTTGCCTTATTTTTGGTTAAGTTATCACCACCCGAGCGATGGAACATGCTTTTTGAAACACCCTGTATAATGTGGATACCACTTGACGAAAAACATCCCTGATGACTCACCGGGTTAATTCCCTAGTGGTTTAAACATTTATTTTTACTGCGTAGCCTATAGGGTTGCTCACTGATTCGTTAATTTTCTGCTACCTCAGATTAAAACAGTTGTTTACTTAAACACTTGTGTTTTTTATTCCTTAATGCAGGTTATTGCAGCAGGTTACAAGGATTCACGACAAATATACTGATCGATACTTAACGTTCACATTACTAACTGCTTTTTTACATTGGTTCCCTAACTATCACTTGAAAGTACATCACAAAAACGCCCCGTGATCGCAGGGAGTTCAATTTCGTACGTTAGATAACGAGGAATCGCTAGCTGCTTAGTTTTACTTTAAAGTAACCATTAATTGCCTAAAACAGCCTTAAAGTCGTGGAGCGTGTGTAAGAGCAATTGCTTCACGGAGCCATCTTCTCTTTCGACTCGCGCGCGATACGATCCAACCTATCTTTCGCCCAATAAGGAGCTCGCGTCCCAATATTGACGTTTTGCAAGTACCGTCGCGACGCCCTTTTGACTAGCTACGTAACTGAATGCGTCAATCAATTGCGTTAATTTACAACCAAAAATAGCAGAGATTGAAATCGTACGCACATAGCATTTACCAACCTATTCTCTTTGACGTGTTACACGTTTCCCTATCCCTAACAATCCCCTTAAAAAGATAGTTCCGTTTGCACGTTTAATTCTAATTTGGTGGGTTCTACACTGATAAAACTGTGCTCCCTTAATCAAGTAATCTGATTTATTTGGTGTATAATTATTGGTAATAAATAAATGTGATTTTAAATAACTAAGTTCTATTTAACTGAAATAAATGAGAGTATTTCGTTTCATTTGCAAAATTATTTAACTGTTGGTGGATTTGTGTCAAATCATAGAACCCTTCAATCAAATATCTTACCAAAAAACCACTAAAATAACTAAATCTAAATAACTAATTATTTAATCGAACTAATTTTTATTTAGGAACTGAATCCCTTTAATCGCTAGTTAAATCACCCAATAGAGAACTATTTAAATGTCTAGGTCATTTAAACTAAATAATTATGTATTTACATTAAATCCTTAATATAAAACAACCAAATATTTACAAATAACTAATTATTTAATCGAAGTACATTTCAAGTTAAGAACTAAATACCTTTAACTTTAATTTAAATCATTCATTGCCGAACTTTTCAAACAATTTGGTCAAAATTAAGTATTTAAATGAACTCCTGTCGCCTACTTTGGGCTTTGAGTAATTTGATTGGTTATACAAAAGTGGCCTGATAAATCATCATCGCGTTTTTGGTTATTGGTGTTCGATTTTGTCTTGTAAAAATTTATGAGTGAGAGTGAAATCTTCTTTGTTAGTGGCACATAAGTTAGTGGTTCCATCAAAAATTAAAACGAAGATATGGGGAATAAACGTAATATAAATAATTATTTAGAAGATTGGGGTATATCGAGGGGTATATCCCATCCGTTAGATACTTTTCAAGGTAGAACACTATATTTGAATATCTTAGTTACGCATGAAACGAGTTAAAAAGTAAGATAAGAGGCAAAGAAAAGATACTTGTAATAACTAATTTGAAATTTCGAACACAAAATCTTTTTAGCAAAATGTAGCCAGGTACTTATAAATCATGGCTACCTAGGTTACAAATAAGACAGTTTTTCTCAATTTTCACCATAATTCAATACCTATCAAACCTCCTAACGTAAAAAATATTATATAATTAATATAATATTAATAATTATTGTACCTAATATTTGCAAATGTCTTTCTATAATGTTTGATTGACGTATATTTTAAGGGGAACAACAACTAATGGTGGGTTTATACAGCAAGATAACATAACATAAAAATAAAATAAGAGTTGAATCTACAGATCTGCCATAAGACGTTTATAGAAACACATAACATAACATAAAAATAAGAAACAAAATAAGAGATGGTTATCTTTTAAATTTTATGTTATTTTTATGTAAAAATCGTTGTGCGCGTGCGCGTAATTTGTCATAACCTTTATTTTCGGCAAAAATGTGTTTTTTCTGTTGGTTTGCCTTATTATTTGAACACTATAAACAATTTGATAAGGTTTGTGATTATTATGGTATATATATAAATATATTATAAGATTAAACCATATTCAATAGCAACATTTCAATATTTCTTATTTTTATGTGACGTTTGTATAAACACGTACTTGGATAAAATAAGAACTGATTTGAATGAACATTCTGATCTATTGAAAATTAAAAAAAGGTATTTAAACCAAATAAATTTATACTTGATCTAAATAAATATAAAAGACGAGTTAAACAATTATGTACTTGAATAAAAAAACAATCACTTTGATGAAAATTACCGGTTTATTTAAATCAAATCACTTAAATTGTTTAATTAAATAACGTTGTTGTTACGGCAAATACATGTAAAACAAAAGTAAAATAAATATATACTTGATAAAATATATATAAATATCAATCAAATGAACATTTTGTTAATTTAGCTTTTAACCTATTTACCTTAAGTCATTGAAACGGCTTATTTAAGTTAGGTTAGTGTTAAGGAAATAAATATTTGCTTGAATTTTGTATTTAGTGATTAATTCCAAATAAAAAGTAATTTGTATCAAATCAGATGATACTAATTAAGGCAAATAATCCCTTGGTATTTTTCAAATACATATTTGTTTGGCTAATAGGAAACAAATATTTATTTGAGTCAATGGAAATTTTTTTAACTCAAATAATTAATTTTATCAGTGTAGTCTCTATAGAAAATTGCGGTTCTGCTAAAGTTTGGTATCGCTGAAAAGCATTTTTGATAAGCTTCCCAGAGAGGTGTTACAAATAAGGTAATAAAGATGTATAGATATAGCTGAAAATACTACTACACCGACAAAATCTACCTAATAGAATCTTGCAACTACTACGAAATTATGACTAATAGACACTTTCATCAAGAAGTGTCAACATGGAAAATTGATAAAGCTATAGAAATTGAAATAGGTATGCACATTTTCAGTTTTATTGCTTCACTTTTGTCGACTATGGTATATCTAAAAAGCATATCTTCTCTGCTTACATACATTCGTTTTTTTATAAATTAAATGATTACGCCATTGTATAAAAAAAGTTGCCTGATTTTGTTTTTATAGCGTTTAGTTTTGTGAAATAACATTAGTTTAATAGATTTATACGAGTATTATACTTTCTCCTAAACGTTTAGTATGTGTTATAAAGAAGATCTAAACAGTTACGATCAACTTTTAGAAATAATAATGCAAAAGCAACTCAGTTTTTACGGTTTATAATAGCGCTCTTCAATTTCTTTAGGAGCGGTAAAATATGTCCATTTAGACTCGTTGATATAGTTAGCAGCAATGAACACCAAAAAGAGAAATAGTGATTGGTTATCTGATTCATGTGTATAATCAAAGAGAATTATGTGTCGCTATAATCTTCTTTGGTATAATATAACCACGTAATAGCATTGAAAGTATTTGTTGTGATTCGCGTCTCTTTTGTACCTGAGTACCTACATATAATTTTTTTACCACCAAATTAAGTAGGTACTAATCACTTTGGTTTATCTTCGACCTTCTTGATGACAATTTCCGTTGCGGTTTTATTTGTATTCGAAATAATGCAATAAACAATACAATAATTACTCTTGTTTTTATTGTAACAGTTTAATCAACCTATTAGGCTTGCTAATGCAAAAGCCATTATTATTGCGATATGTATTATTGACTTACTCACTATTGAACCCACTATAAGAAAATGTGTATCTAAAACAATGAAAAGTTTAGACAAAATAGGTTCATGATTGCTATTGGTTATTTTAGTTTCATAGTTTTGGATTTGATCTCATAGTTCAATTTGGCACGCTTAACTCTAATCTGGTGGAATGAATACCGACTATTCGCAACTGTAACCTGGAAAGTAATTCGAACCTAAAATATCCAGCATTCAAACGAATAATGAAAATTTAGAAAAAAGTAGATCTATACAGAGTGGCAAAAAAGTCGCGCATAATGCCTGTAACTTTTAAATTACCTCGTATACGAAAAGTGACCTTTAAGAAAGTTGTTCAGTAAATTATTCCCCATATTTCTACCTGCATGAGATTTTTCTGTCATTTCTGGTTTGGTTGCCATAGAGACCAACTTACTTTTTTTAAAAGGCACACCCTGCATATGATTTGCATATTTGGATTCTACTGGGAAAACTCTGAATTTTTTGTATTTCAAATTTTTATTTATTTAAAATTGTAACAAACTTTATAGTAACAAAATAAACAGCCTAGCAAATTGAACAACTTAACATCGGAATAATAAACAAGTGAAACCTTTTCAGTGGATCAGGTGTACAAAATGACCAACATTTTCTGCTAAGCAGAGCGCCAGTCGATCCCTGAACCCGTCTAAAAGGAAGTCCTCTGAAATGGCCCGAATTTCAGCACTAATTCTGACTTTTAAAGATTCTAAGTCATTTGGACGGTTAACGTAGACTTTGTTATTTAAGTGTCCCCACAAAAAGAAGTCGAGCGGGGTTAAGTCCGGGGATCGCGCTGGCCCGTCAATAGCACCTCTTCTGCCTATCCAACGTCCTGAAAATTGTTCGCTTATGTATTGTCTAACATTTGCCGCATAATGCGCAGGTGCTTCATCTTGCTGGAACCATACCTGTTTGTTTATGCCATTATTTATACCCGGTAAAACCATTCTGCAAGAAGGAATTATGTGGTTCCTGAGGAGGTCCAGATATTTTTCGCCATTCAAGTTACCATCTACGAAAAAAGGTCCCACCATATGTCTACCAACTATACCGCCCCAAACATTAACTTTTTCGGGCCTCTGAGTATGACCTTCCTGGAACCAGTAAGCATTCTCAGCAGACCAATGACGATAATTATTGTGTCTATTAACAATGCCATTTAAATGGAAAGTAGCTTCATCCGAGAAAATCATGTTTGTTGCGAAGTTATTATCGTTATTGCATCTTTCCATCATCAGCTCACAAAATTCAGCTCTTCTATCAAAATCGTCCTCGTTTTAACTCGTGCACCAACTTTATCTTATAGGGATGCAACTTCTCCTGCTTAAACAAATTTTTCACTGACTGATGAGACAGATTGAAATCCATTGCCATTAGCCTGGATGACTGTGTTGGATTTTCATGTATTAAGAGCATGATGTCCAAAGCTTTGTCTCCCCTGGTTGCTGTTTTAGGTTAACCTGATCTAGCGGCTTCCCTAACACTGCCTGTTTCTCGAAATTTCTTTACCACTCGACATACCATTGACTGATTTATTGGAGGCCTATATGGATATAATTCATTGAAAAGTTTACAAACCTGCTCATATTTCCGTAACCGCTCATTATCAAAATTTGAACTAGTTGTTTCTCATTCAGATGAACCATAGTGTAAACAAAGTAGAAATCAGATAACAGAAGATTAAACAGGAACTCAAAATTGACACCTCCTAGGTCGCTGTCATGAAAACACCTTGACTCAACTGGTGGGTATTAGGTAGGAATAATTATAATTAGGAAGTTTTTCCTTTTTCAGCTGTCACTTCTTGATGTTAAACTTATTATAATTATTATTATTAAACGTCCTTATTCGCAATATTACAATTGAAATTAAGGGCAAAGTTTGACCCATATCATAGAGTTAATCTAACGCATAAACATGTGATGAAATGATTTCTTATTTTGTTTTGAGCCTATTTTAAATAAAATAAGTATATAAATATTTTTTTAAAAACTCTTCTCGCACTTAATATACCTAATTAATTTTAATTTTATTTTATTGTTTATAATTTACATTGTCATAGTCATTAAACCACCTTTTGTTTTTATTACGAGCGATGTCATATAATTTTAACTGATTTGGAAATGATTCTTTTTACCTTAATCAAAGTAATTCCAAGATATCTATACTTATTCATATTTATAAAATCGCAAGAGAAAGTACCTACCATGTCACTGAAAATTATAAGGAAATTAGACAACCAGCTTATAGGCGCCAAACACTCATTTCCAGCCAGTAAGTCAGTAGGTCTTTCAAGTAGAGCGTGTGCAATACTATTTGCTTAATAGTCCCAGCTTAAATGTTACGAAAGAATATTAAAATTTAAATGTGTGCAATCGAGAAAATTTACCTCGTTTTACCTAACCGAAAAAGTAATTATCAAGATCAAATGGAAATAAGCTGAAATATGCATTAATTGGATTAATTTTAATGCTGATTTCACATTGGTGGTTGAAGTGAGGAAGAAGAAGTAGGAGTACGCCCCCATAAGCACCTACGCTACGTCCTATCATTAAAGACGAATAAATTAGAATTGAGATTTTAAACCATTGCCATTATAAATGAAATATTATAGACATTGAGGATTGCATTTGTTCTGTTATTATTTATTTATTTTACAAAAAACTTTGGAGAGCCTTCCTATGGCTAATCTTACTTATTGAAAATTTATACATTGTTGTAAAAAGAGCTAAACACCTAGGTATTTGGATACCCGTGTGTTTTTAGGAATATAATATATATTTGTAAAAAGTATATTTAATTGATAAAAAGTATTATAAAGTCCGTTTCGTTGCCGTTGATAGCTCGATACCCTCATTAAAGATTCAAAACAAGGCTCGGGTGGCTTAAAATATTTTACTTATAAAATGGTCTTTTTACGTACATAATGTTCCACCCTCACCGGTATACCATATCCGATGATTGATTCTACAAGCGCTTTATATACACAGATGATAGTATTTTTATTGAGGCATTCTCTTAGCAAATAGAATTTATGGATTAAGGTTTTGATCCTTTTTGTGACCCTTATTATCTGTTCAGGTTAGTTCAGGTTAGTTTTCTCAATGACGATAAAGCAAAGAGTTTCCCTACGTTAATAAAGAAGTTGTTACTATAGTAAGCCTTTATGGGTCAATGGGTCTCATTTCAAATTTTATCCCCTCTGCTTCATATCCTCATTAGTTGCATTATTAATTAGTTGGTAAACTTTTTTTTATATTTTTATTGTTTGCATCAAATTGTTCCTTGTAACTTTGTACTATGTATGATTTCTTTAGTGTATTTCTGTAGGTCTTGTATATTTGGACCAGTTCTATGCCGTATTCTTCTGGCAGCATCTTTTCTAATCTGTGCTCATTACTGCTCATGTTATATTAAGTTTATTATCCCGTAAATTAACAAAATTATTCATGGATAAACTATTTTCATATGGTAAACCATTCAAATTGCTAATCTCGGTTTAAGAATGCATCCACCCGACATGAATAAGTGCAGTATGATACCCTTCGAGTGACGTCAGTTATCGACAGTGTTGCCAGCTTGTAACCAAAATATCCGAGTAAGGGAATCACACAGTTTTTTTTTCATAAAGACAAGATAAATATACAAAAATTTCCCATAGTTTATATATTTGCTTACTGCATAATACCTTTTACCATCAACTTTAGTAGATCTAACACTTCTTTTATTTTCATCTTGCCAAGATCGACCAATGGTAGCATTCTGAAAAATCCATATTTAATTCAAGAAAACGAATTGGTACAAGAATGCTTCTTTTTCTTTAATATATATATAATGTCCAAGTGACCATATTAGAGACGCAGGTGACAGGTGTTTCCTTTCCGTGGTTCTTTGGTGTTACCTACCTTTAACAACAAATGTCGGGATTTTCTGCAGTCGCCACCTGTTGGACGGTGATCCGAGTAACCATGTGTGGGGGAACATGTGACAGATGTTTCCTTTCCTTGGTTCTTGGTATTACCTGCCTTCGACAATGTATGTCGGGAGTAACTGAGTTGATTTTAAAAAATTGTACAAAAAAATTAAAAATTCTCGAATAATCAGTCAAGCACATGTACAGTGATGTAAAACTATGATTGACTGTTTCTAAGTGATTTTCCGATGCTTTTCTATATTTTCCTGTTGTAATAATGCCTAACTTTGCAATTAGTACCTAATTTGCACCCAAGGTAATAGATTTATTTAAAAAATTAGTCACTTTCATGTTATAATAATTGCTTCTCTGTTTTGTAGCCTTGAAAAGGAAAATAAAGATTTTCGAAAGCTCGGCGTAGTAAAAAAGAGGTTTTACTTATATGGCCCTCCAATGACTGATACTCTAATACTTTAAAAAACCTTGTTTTCCAACTAGTCAGTCAAAAAGACTACCCTTCCAATTTGTTATAATATATATTATTATAAAAATATCTTTCAAAAATACCAGTCGTTTGAAAGCTACATGGGAAAGTTCCATAAGCCCTCGCCTCAGTTCATCTTTTTACCATCCGAAGCCTATTTTCTTGAAGAGGCTTCTTAAAGAGTTAAGACGACCATTAAACCATTCTCTGTCTTTTAATTTCTAACTTGCGCTCACAGTGGAGATATTGAAATGTAGGGCAGCTGCTACACGCTACAAATTAGTAAAGTAGAAATAAAATATCTAGACCTTAACATACTCTTTAAATTTACTTCTCTGTACTCTGTACAGCTATCAAGGGTAACAATAGGTCATTGTTGTTAAGTTCTTCCTGAAAATAGCTTCTTAGAGAAGGTGTTAGGCTCTTTGCACAGACTATTTAAATGCTGCGGCATTTTTCAGAAATAGTAAACAACGTAATCGACAGAGATATGTATGTGCACTTTAGTTTCTCTTAATAGAACAATTTTTTATTGCTATTTATGAAAAGATCTGGAGTTTATGTTAAAAAAAAGACGCACAGAGACACGGAACCACGAACAATTGAGGTTAGTTTTGCATGTAACGTCAAACCAAGTCGACGAACGAGCTGACGCCACCGCACCGTTTACAGTTGTGTTGCCAACTATCGGCCAATAAAATTCGAATTAGGTATATCAATTTTTACAAGCTTAAATAAACAAAATATTTGCTATAAGTGGGTTCGTATCAAAGAAGAATACTTTAGGTTTGTAGTAAATTCAATATCGCATAAAGTTTTAATACTTCTTGCCCAAATTTAAGTGTTTTCTTACGGATTTACAATTACCAGCTGATTGATGACGTGCATCGGTTTTTGTTTTGCATTAACTGTATGGATAATATTTGTTATTATTATTAAGTTCTCATGATAGCCACGGAAATTTTGACGTTTATGAACTTAGACTTTGTTTTTACTTTTTGAATATCGAAGTTTCGATTAGATTTGTATAGTTTTAGTCACGTGGAAGTAATGACGCACCTGCAAAGAACCACCGTGTCGACTGTAAGTCCTTTATCTAAATAATATGCGGCTTGTGACGAACATAAACTTAAAAAAAAATGGTAAATTTCACAAATGGCGAGTTGGCACACATGCATTACATGTATGGACTTGCTGATGGTAATGCATTTGAAGCCAGACGATTATATCAAGAGCATTACCAAAAGAGGATTGTGCCGGATGCACGAACGTTTTCAAGCATTCACAGAAGGTTGTGCAAAACGGGAATTTTCGAACAAAAGAATCACGTAAAAGGGATACTTACACCAAACCGCAAGAACGCCGGAAATTGAAGTAGCTGTTTCAAATTCAGTTAAAAAAATTAAAAAATTAATACCTAACTATTTGTATGGGTGCTCCGTTCCCATTACAAATTTAGTTTGGGTGCTTGGTTATCCAGAGCACCCATGGAATCCGCGCCAATGATGATATCGCCTATTATACCTGCGGAGCACCCACACAAATGGCAGCTAAAATTGCGAATTATGGATTATTTTTTGTCTATTTATAGGAGTTTTTTATGTGCAACTTATTTAGATTTTAATATTATGCTTTGTTTTCGTTGTCTAAGTTTTCATTAGAATAATTTTTTATTTATGTTTAACTTGCAAAATTTTTTCTTCACATTTTTGTTTTATATCAAAGTTGGGTACAAATTTGGCCTTCTTCAAACCTCCACCCATTGCATACCAAATTATTTGAATACAATTAAATAATAATAATTTTTTAAATGTTACTTCATGCATGAATGAAATCAAATACAACTGATTTCACATTTAAAATCAACTTAAAAATTATTTCTCTTTAATAAACAGGGTTGAAATGAAGCATATTATTTAGTTTCAGTGTAGTGAATTTTATTGTTAAAGTACAGGGACATTTTTTTATGTATCTCACCCGATTGGCGATAATAAAAAATAAATTACATATTTCTCAATGATTTTCCGCAAGGAAGCCAAATTTAATGTCAAAAAATATAAAGGTTAACAAATTTGACAGATACGGCATGGCAATCCTAATAAATAATCGCACTAGTGAATTGTATTTGGCGATCCGATTTCAAAAACATATGGTTGTTGATATTTATCTTCAACTGTTTCAATGCAATTTACTCGCGTGGTTATTGAAGGGTTGCCATTTAAGAAAATTCAATATGGCGTCGTATCTGTCACATAATAATATGTCGTACTTGTTTACAGCGTAAATAGGCCTGGTCACGGGAAATTATATTACTGGGAAACAATTGAGATTTTCAGCTTAAAAGGTCTATTTATTAAAGGGGTAAGCCACTTAAAAGACAAAATCGATGAAGGCAATTTAGGAACCCTCGTATTTCCGAAAGGGACACTTAAGAAAATGTCCCTGCACACCAATAAAGGCAAATAAATAAATAAAATCAACTACAAATTTATTTGGGTGTTTCTATACTTAATAAAATTGAAAGTCATAATTAATCCTAATTATCCAATTTTAATGATGTAAATACGTGCTTATGGTATAAGATCATTTTCACGGCTCAGTTATCATATTACACCTTAGTTGATAATTCATGTAATTTCCTTTTATTGCAACCAGTACCTTGTATGATTTAAAGTTTGATAGCCATTAATCTTACCTGAATAATTAGGTACTTATCATCATGAAATGGTCGGCTCTCATTTTTAGCATATAAAACTGAAATTTGAAGTATACGATTTCTACTATTCACAGAAGAACATTCTTGATCTATTGATTTATTAAAATAATCAGATTTATTTAATAAACGATGTATTTACACATGTAGCACCTCTAATGAATATAAAGTCTCTATGAATTGATGAGATTTACCACAAATGGTATCACCAATTTACACAATACACATGACAGTAATCATTGGCAATTTTTTGATTGGACCATTCGTATTACCGGAACGCTTGAATGGACAACTGTATTTAAAGTTCCTCCAGAACGCTGTTTACGATTTAATAGAGCACTTACCACTTGAAACCCGCCGAAACATGTACTTCTTGCACGATGTGGCGCCACCTCTTTTCAGCGTTGGTGAGCGGGAGCATTTGAATAACGTCTATCAAAACCGTTGGATAGGTAGAGGAGGAACTATTGCTTGGTCTCCTCGATGGACGCCGTTGGATTTTTACCTGTGGGGGATACCTGAAAAACTTGGTGCATTCCACTCTTTTGGGTTTAGACGTTTCGGTCGATATGGCATGATCGTTTGCCAGAGGGATTTCGACGGCGCATAGCTTAAGATTCGTCGTGGGTACTGGTTTTCGTTCGTTATTTTCGCTTTTACCAACCCTGAGGTGAGGCTTAGTGGATCGCCTGGGTCTGAGCTCGGTATGGTTAGACCTGTGACGCACTCGATACACGGAGTCCCAGCAAGGTACGAATAGGAAGGCTCCGGATACACAGCATTTTTCTTTTGCTCGTTCCTATACGGGGTTTTTTCACGATTCACTACACTATTACTGCTATCTATCTATAAGGGTACGCTTTCTCACTTAACTGCAACACGTTGGCAGTGGTACTGCTCTTAGCCAAGCCTCGACCTATAGACGGTTCCACCGTCCTTTCAGCATCCTTCTTCCTTCCTTAAATTCGATCTAGAACGGAAGAATACTTGTCTTCAATTCGGCTCCTTGTAAAACCATAATTCGGCACCACAGTACTACTTTTGCTTGTCGTCAGCGGGTTGGGATGGTGTACGCTCAAACTATTGCCAGCGTTGTTACTGGAAGTGTTCTGAAGCTGTCTAGGGAGAAACTTCTACAGAGAATCACGTTTCATTGTGATGTGATAAGGACCAAGGCTGGGTTATTGTGGCGGGTCCAGCAGTCCTTAATTCGTCGTACCCGCGAGTGTATTCACGGAGTCCATGTTGAACCCTCTTATGAAGTTCTTCAATAATTTCGTTAAGGTGCCTCCTATTACACCACTGCGTTTTTTTTAATTTTTGTATTTTTTCGGATTAAGTAACTTAAAATTAAACTTTTCTGTTGTATGAATGACTTTGGTATCACAGTTTATTGTCGAGAAACAAAATAGAAATGATGATCCTTTTTATTAAAAATAAACCATGAATTCGTTTATTATTGTTTTTCTCGAAAACGGTTCATTTTATCGACAATAAAGAAGTGTACCTTTTTTTAGTCTACGGTGCAAGCTACCCAGATTGATTTTCATTTAGTCTTTATCATGCAAGGTGTTAAGAATTTAGTTGCACGGCTTAGTCCGCCTAATATGTTTCAATGACACTATTTTAAAAGGTCCTTACTAATGTCCATTACATTAATATTTTATTAAATTATATTAACTACTTCGAAAGTTATTCAAGAAAAACTGATTTCCAGCGGCGTTCTTCAGGGGCACATATCTCCGTAGGGAGGGCCTCTAAGAAAAAAATTTATAGGAACTTGTCATCTCATTTTTTCATGTCCTATCTTAATTCGAGAAATTTTCCACATTTTCCCGGATACCCTGTAGAGAAGCTAACCTGAGGAATTTTAAAACATTGCAAGCTAGTTATTTTCCTAGCAAGTGCGCAAAGTGATACTTTTCAGCACGCAAGTATAGTTGGACGAACGACGCGTAGCGGAGTTTGGATAAATTCTTGCGTGCGGAAAAGCACTTTGCGCACGTGTTAGGAACAACATTTTTCCTACGAGCTTCATATCAGATAACAACAAAAATAAAAATATGATAATTTATTCAATAATTTTTAATTTAACTTTAAAAAAAGAACTAGGTATAGTACAACTAAAAATTACATAACAAATAAATAATAATAGAAAATTCAAAAATTACATAACAATAAAAAATAATAATAGGAAACTAAATTATTTGTTTATAACATTTATAACAAAAGAGCAATTGCTGACATTATGCAAATTGATAGCCGATGCAGTAAGTTCATTTAGTGGGTAGTTTATGGTATGGCTTGATGAGCACTGACTTGGCGTGGAAGGACAGTTGTTCAAATAGGTCGATGAAGGTGTTAACTCAGAAGGATTTATGTAGCTTGATGAAGAAGGGCAGTTGTTCGTGGCCAATATTTTATTCAACATGTCCTTTTTTTGATTTGTCGAATCTTCAATGGTAGCTCTCGGCGACAGTCGTCGATTTCCAGCCTCCGAGTCGCTTGACATTAGTGATTCCTGCTCCAGAATCGGCCAACATGGTATAGCCGATGAACGACGGAAACTATGTCCTGTATAATGTTTTGGATTTTTCAATTGCAGATATGCAGCTATTTCCGAAGGCATCTTACCGAATGAATTTATTCCAATACATTGAGTACCGCATGTTCCTTGTCGATACTGCACAAAAAAGCGCTTGTGCGGAGTGGATGGTTTTCGCAAATATGCATATTTATGATAGAGTTGTAAATAATATCCCTTATTTGTTTCATTAGATACTACAAGGATTCTTGAAATATTGTTTTTACTGTCAGGAATTTTCACGACTATCAAATTTCCTTTATCCTCTATGTGATCAACCATTATCTTGCAAAGCTCATCGCGCCTGCAAGCACCGGCCAACCCAAAAATGGTGGCGACTTTTATTAGAAGGTAAATTTGATCAGGTGCTTCTTCCATAAATCTGAAAACTTCAATTTTGTCAAAAATTTTGGCCTTTTTCGGACGATATCCCACATTTTGCTTTTTTAGAAACAATGTTAGCTTGAAATATTGACTTAAATCCAAGTTTATTTTGATTTTAAGGACACTTTTTAACATAGAGTACTTACTCCATAAAGTATTTGGCTGAACTGATTTTCGTAAATCTGCAAAATACGCTAAGAAGACCTCCTCCCTAAAACTATTTGTCCCTTTGTTGCGGCACCAGTATTCAAATTGTTTATATTGCTTCTCGTATTTTTCTTGGGATCTAAAGGGCAATAAATTTAAATTTGCAGAGTTTGCGGCCTCTAGAATGGAATCTGGTAGCTCCTCGTCAGAGCTGCTCATTTTAACAGCGTTTATACTTTTTCAGGATTTGATGGAAAAAAAAGTGTCGGTGTTTGTAGATTCTTGTTGACATAGAAACGGAGAAAAAATCTGACATCATGTGCCAAAATCAACATGTACATTTATTGTTGCTTGGCAATATTATAATCATTTATCACTATACGAGGTACTTAAAAAATAGAATTTTTTTTCGTTTTAGGCTGAAATACGAATATCGTGAATTACGATTAAAAGGTAAAAGAGAATACACTCGCAACGGCTTCGCACATTGCATAAAATTGTCTACAGCTACTAAAATAAATATAAATATTCCCTGCCAAGGAGATTTTTGAATAGTGCTACTTTTCCGCACCCGGTGCGGATAAAAATCTTATCCGCACTAGTGCGGAAAAGTGTAACTTTGCACACGGAAATGCGTGCGCAAAGTACTACTTTGCGCACGCTCGTAGGAAAAAAGTTTTTCGTATAATTTTTTTAATAAACGACCTGTTTAAAAAAATAAGTTAAACTTCTTACCTTTGCAGTAAATTTAATGACATTTTAATAAATATCTTTACAAATGGTCAATCGACTTACACAAAACAATTTGTTTTGCAGCACATTTGTTGATAACTGTCAAAATTCCCGTCTTCTACATTTTTTTTAATTTTTACAAGTGCTCAAATAAATTAACATGTTGGTAAAATTATAAAGTATTGACACTCGGATTGCCAAAAGCTCCATGGCAACACAAATTCATAAAGAAAATTACGGAGAAAATCATGAATTAAATCACGGGGGAATTCTCGGGGGTAATACCACGAGTGCTTCTCATTTTTCCGGAAAAATTTGGAAAAACGAGTTGACAAGTAATTTGTTTAACAAAATGCGTGATAAAAGCCCGAGTCGAGAGAAGAGGATTTTTATCATCCGAGTACTTCTTGTTAAACAAATTGCTTTAAAACAAGTTTTCCAGATCTTTCCACAGGAAAAACTAGATGCACGAATGGTATTTGGTAAGATTATTTCTCGAATTAAGAAAAAAAGAAACTAATAATTAAATTTACTGACAAAAATGTGAAACAAAATTATCTTTTGTAAAGAAAACTACTGCGAAATTAATAAATACATTTTCATTTGACGTCAATTTTTTTCTGGAAAAATTTTGACAATGTCAATGACAACGACAATGTCAAAATTTGTCCACTATAAAACATTTTTTTACGTCAAAATGCGTTGCTATCATTGGTCGAAACATGAATGAGTGAAATAATCATATATAATATCACAAGAGAAAAAATTTTGTCGGCAACATTTTCGAAAGGTATTAAAGTTTGTTGCTGGGCAGTTTCGCAAATGACATTTTTGACAAAATCACGAGCCGTGAGGCGAGTGATTTTGTCGAAAATGTCATGAGCGAAATTGCCGAAAAGCAACAAACTTGAATAAACCTTTGAGAACAATTTTGCTTACACAATTTTTTCTCGAGTGGTATTCGACATGACTATTTCACGAGAAAAAAGACAAAGAACAATAAAATTATATTCTCCGGCACTGCCTTTTTAATTTCTGTAATGGATTGTATTCCAAATCTGTTTTTTTCTTCAGAAACACTCATTTTTGAACTGAACTAATCTGACGTTTGTTAACAAGAAATAATACAATGACATTTTAAATAATTAACAAAACCATGGTAACAAAATTTCTTTCGATCAAATATTAAAATTCTGTCGCTGTAAAAATCACATGTGAATTTTGTCCAGGTAGGTGCAGGTAGTAATTTTGCCAGTAGGAAACAGGCCGTTGGTATGACATTTAGCCAGTGTAAAACATTCTAGTGAAATAGTCAGTGTAAAACCAGTATTACAAACCATTTAAGCAATAAAAGGCTCGGCACTTTGAGACTGATCTTCAATATTTTGCAAAGAGGATTTTTCTGATGGTCAATTGACTGAATTAATTATAAAATATTTAAATTAATTTCAATCAGCAAGCAGCAAATGTCTCTCAGGTTTGTTATTGTGGTCCAGAGCCGTCTTAAAAACGATAAATTATCAAAAACATTTTATCATCTGGCGGTACGAAACCAAATAAAATTACATATGAGTCTTTAAACATTAAAAATCTGTTCACGATTTTCAAATATACTTATTTCGTCAATGAATGTATGCGATACGAATTTAAAGTTGGGTAATTACGTCGGGATTGTTGAGGTTAGGCCATGAGCTTATTTAAATAAAATGATAGTTTGCATTAAAATATGTCTCGTCAGGTCACTTTGCAATATTTTTAGGTTAACCAAAAAGAAACAAACCCCTTGCCTTATAACTAGCAAAGAGCAACCAAAAATGAAACAAGGAATTTAGCCTTTCTTAAAAAATTAAAAATGTCTAAGTTTTCAGTCACAAGATCGTCATCACAGCTAGCAGGATAAAAAGTTAGGCGTCTTAAACACAAAACACTATTGAATCAGTCAACATATACAACTTATTCATCGGCATTATAATAATAATAATAATAATCCTTTATTTAGCACTCATTGGCTAATACACTGTGTACAACAAATTAAATTTACAAAGTAAACACTACATTTTATAAAAGTCAACACTACATTACATACTATCGCTTATGGGTATCTGATTTTCTTGTGCTGTCAATTTAAAACTACACAATATAAAATTACACAATAAAATCATAATATAAAATAAATAAAATCATAATATAAAATAAAATGTGCCCACTCAACATTCATTCCCTACAGAATATTTAAAAAAATGGTCCAGTCACCAAATAAAATCCATTATTTAAAATTCATTGAATTGTAATTCGTTGAATTGTATCAGTCTCCCTGAAGATGTTGTTTTAATGCAATTTTAAATCGGTTAAGGTGTCCTATATTTCTTATGTCCAAAGGTAAAGAGTTGAAATCGATTAAACCCTTATGATAAACCGAATTTTCTGTGCTACTCTTATTCTTTGTCGTGACATGAAAGTTTTCTTTGTTTCTTGTCGGGTATGAATGAACTGACTCATTAGTGAGAAGCTTTTGAGTTAAGTAATTAGGTGTCAACCTATTTCTAATTTTGAATATAGAGTACTGAGGAACTAAAAATTAAATGAGGCAAGATTAAAGTATTAATTTACACCAATTAAACACCGTAATCTTTGTCCACTGGGTCAAAGATGTTGATACTCCAGAAAGGAAATTGACACTTTTCGTTATCTTATCAATAATATATAATACATGCTTATTGAAACTCAGACCGCTATCAACAATAAACCCCAGATATTTAATTTTCTTAACACTTTCTATAACATTACTGCCTATGTTTACATTAATATTAAGTTGATCGAATTCACTTTGAAATTTACTATTACCTATCAACATAAATTTTGTTTTTTTAATGTTTAGTTTAAGTGAATTTTTATTGAACCATTCATACAAGCGACTTAATTCTAAATTAATGCTATTTATCAAGTGACTTAAATCTTTTGAAATAAAATATATTAATGTGTCGTCAGCAAACAAGTGTATCGAACAAGTCTTAATTATTGTTGTTATGTCATTAATGTAGAGCAAAAATAATAACGGCCCAAGAGTACTTCCCTGTGGTACGCCGATTCCATTTATGACCTCTCCTGACTGTCATTGTTAATTTTAGTTACCTGCTTTCTGTCCTCCAGATAATCTATAATCCAATCCAGAGCTTGATGAATTATACCATATTTTTGTAATTTTTTTATTAATATTTCCCTATCTATGGTTTCAAACGCACGCTGCAAATCTAGAAAAACCGCCCCCACGGCGTAACTGTCATCCAATAGATATTTCCAATCATAAAGAACATTCTGAATTGCAGTTTCGCAACTATGATTTTTTCGAAATCCTGACTGATTAATTGTAAGAATATTGTTTGAAGTTATAAATTCTACTAGTTGATTATATACTACCTTTTCCAGAATATTTTCAATTGTTGCGAGCATATTTATGGGTCTGAAATCTTCTGCCCTGACTGAACCCTTTACTTTCTGAATTGGAACAATAGTGGAGATCTTTAATAACGAAGGTGCCAATTTCTAAAGAAGTGTTAATAAAATTCAAAAGTGGTTGTTCAATATTATTATAAGTATTAATTATAAGATTATTACATTTGAGTCTAAGGAAAAAAAAAACACAGCGGCTGTGCCATTTCCTGGATTTAATTTATACTTTTATGTCAAATTTCTTTGTTTAATCATTAAATCGCATTTAAGATATCCAATTTTTTTTTCAGATGGTGGGCCTCAAGATTGTCGACGACTACCTAAATAAATCGTTCTACAAACTAGGTCTTGTAGTCGGAAAACATCCAGGATATTTTCTCATAGTACCGGTTCTGATAACGCTTCTAGGAATGACTGGATACCAAAAAATGCACAATAATATAGATCCTGAGTACCTCTTCAGTCCTGTAAATGGACAGGGAAAGATGGAAAGAGCCATAGTTGAAAAGTATTTTAAAGTTAACTATACTACTCGCTTCAATGTAGCAAGAATAACCAGAGCAGGTAAGTGCATGTTTTAAATGAATCTTTTATTTTTAATCTGTTTGACAGGTTGGCGTATATGTGTGTGCGTATAGGTAACTAGGCCTCTAATACAGTGGCGGCTCGTGGTAATTTTGGGGAACCATGCCCAAATATCTAATTCTCTAAAAGGGCGTCATTGAGAGGCTGGCAAAAAATGTTCTTACAATATTGGTTGTGATCACACATCGGAAGGACTTCTACTTGGTCAATAAAATATTTTATACAGGGTGATGTTTAAGTATGTGGCCAAACTTCAAGGGGTGATTCTAAAGTTTATATAAACATAGGTCCGGTAATGCTTCGTTTTCAAGATACAGGGTGTCAAACTTTAAAAAAAAAAATTGTTTTTTCGTAAATTTCTTAATAATCCTTTGGCCGATTTTGTTGAAATTTGTCAGTGTTCAGGCCTCAGTAGATTAAAATTTTTAAGTTCAGTGGCGTCCAGGAAGGCACCTTAACTCAGATTTTTGACAAAAAAAATGTGCGCCACTGTTTTTTTGCAATTTTTGTATTTTTTTCGCATTATGCAACTAAAACTACAATTTTTTTATTTTTAACATTTTTCTTTGTATCTTGCTTCGTTTTTGAGAAAAAACATAAAAATTACTTTATTGCATGTCCTTGGGACAACACAATAAAAATTGTTTTCTACAGGGTGATTAAATATTTTAAAAAAATCAAAGTAACAAGAAGACGCAAACTAATATGACGCTGAAACTTGGCAACAGTTTTTAATGAATACAAATAACTCTTTTAAGCTAAAAAGTGTTTGTCTCATTTTGCCAGTGGCGTGCACAGTGGTAACGCCGGAAATTAAAGAAACAAACAGACAAGAAAAACGCTTCATTAAAACCACACTCAAATAAATGGTACGCTATTTCTTAGTAAGAAAACATTTAACAATAAGTAACACGATACTTACAATAGTTGCTGAAAATGTCCTCAATTAACTTCAATGCAAGCATTACCTCGTCTTAGCATCGATTGACGAACACGTTGAAATATTCTCGGCGTATGTCTTATCTGATCACATAAAGCCCGTATCCTTTGGATTAATTCTTCTTCAGTGTTGACAAGACACTTTAAATGGACCCAAAGAAAAAAATCTAAAGGATTTAAATCCGGTGACCTGGGTGGCCATGACTGTGGACCTGCGCGACCGATCTATTTTTCTCCATAAGTTGCATCCAGAAATTGACGTGCTACTATGCAAAAGTGGGGTGGGGCACCATTTAAGCAAGATAAGGAAAAAATGCTAAAAATAAAAAAGTTATAGTTTTAGTTGCCTAATGCGATAAAAATACAAAAATTGCAAAAAAATCAGTGGTGCATATTTTGTTGGCAAAAATCTTATAAGGTGCCTTCCGGGATGCTACTGGACTTAAAAGTTTTAATCTAGTCAGGGCTAAATTATCCCCATAACACTGCCAAATTTCAACAAAATCGGCTAAATTAAATATTAATTAAGATATTTACGAATAAACGATTTTTTTAAAAAGTTTGATACCTTTTATCTTGAAAACGAAGCATTACCGGACCTATGTTTATACAGGGTAGGCCAACAAGGGCGCGTCGGTCAATAGTTGCTAAACCGTTGAACTTATGGGAAAATTTTCTTAATAAAACTTATAACGTTTCGCCTCTGCTATAACCTAAAATTTTTAAGAATATAGGGTGTCTCAAAAAAGAGTAATACCAAAAACTATATTTTTGTTAAATGGAATACCCTACCTTTTTATGTGGCATATAAAGGCTCTATCGGTTGTGTATTCAACTTTTAATTTGTATGTTGCCAAGTTATGAATTAAAGAAAGAAAAATCAGTCAAAAACATACTTTTTTTAAACTGTTATATCTCCGCCACTGCTTCTTAATTTCCCTGACAAAGTTACATGTAATCTAATGCTGGCCTAGTTTATCCTAGACCGTCCTCACTTTTTGATTTAATTATACAGGGTGTCCAGAATACTTGTTCAAACATCTCTATTTTCAATTCGATTTTAATTGAATTTCTTAAATACAACACCCTATATATTATTTTGCCGTCGAAAAGCCCAAAGTGTCCCCTTTCAGAAAATATTATGTTTGCCGTATGTATCTCGCTATCATTTTGAGATATTAAGGTTTTTCCGTAAGTTTACAAAGAAAATTTTAAAAATCGTAGGCGGCATGGCCCAAGAAATCGAAACAATTGCTATTCGTTGGTATGTCGCTGTCAGTAATTTTACTTTTGTAATCCTGTGACATTTGGTGCCATTTTGTGCATAGTATCTTCCTTCAGTAAGAAGTATTTTGTAGTAAAAATGAAGTATACGAACCAAGAATCAATTGATATGATTTATATCCTTGGAGAATGCTTAAAGAATTGTCTTCTGCCATCCCGAGTGTACTGCGAGAGGTTTCCTGATAGAACGCATCCAGATGGAAGGTCATTTCAAAGACTCATGGATAGATTTGGTAGAACTGGTACAGTTAAGTACGAAAAGCATGAAAGAATAAAGCCAGTGGTAAACGAAGAAAATGAATTTAACTGTTGTTTATCTGTTTATGAAGATCCACATAGAAGTGCAGTAGACATAAGTGATTTGTTGGTCTTAGGTCAAACTTCTGTGAAGAGAATGTTGCGTAAGAATAAGTTCCATCCATATCGTGTGCAACTGCATCAAGCACTTGATGGACAAGATTTTGAGAATGGAATAAATTTCTGTAATTGGGGTCTTGCCCGAATTCGAGAGGATGTACGATTTTTTAATATTGTATTGTTTACCGATGAGGCGACATTCCACAATAATGGTCATGTGAACAGACATAATTTGCACTTCTATACGCCGATGAAAATCCACATTTTCTAAGGTCTATTGACCAGCAACATAGGTGGAGTTTAAACGTCTGGGGAGGCATAATTGGAGACCACGTAATAGGACCTCATTTTTTTAATGGACACCTCAATGGGAATATTTTTCAAAATTTTTTAAATGAAGATCTTGATAATCTGTTAGAAAATATACCACTAGGACTATTAAGAAGAATGTGGTTCCAGTTAGATGGGGCGTCTGCTCATTTTAATATTTTTAATTTAAATTTGCCGCCTACGATTTTTAAAATTTTCTTTGTAAAGTTACGGAAAAACCTTATTACCTCAAAATGATAGCGAGATACATACGGCAAACATAATATTTTCTGAAAGGGGACACTTTAGGCTTTTCGACGCCAAAATAATATACAGGGTGTTGTATTTAAGAAATTCAATTAAAATCGAATCGAAAATAGAGATGTTTGAACAAGTATTCTGGACACCCTGTATAATTAAATCGAAAAGTGAGGACGGTCTAGGATAAACTAGGCTAGCATTAGATTACATGTAACTTTGTCAGGGAAATTAAGAAGCAGTGGCGGAGATATGACAGTTTAAAAAAAGTATGTTTTTTACTGATTTTTCTTTCTTTAATTCATAACTTGGCAACGCTGCATTCGATCTACATACAAATTAAAAGTTGAATAAACAACCGATAGAGGCTTTATATGCCACATAAAAAGGTAGGGTATTCCATTTAACAAAAATATAGTTTTTGGTGTTACTCTTTTTTGAGACACCCTGTATTCTTAAAAACAATTTTGGGTTATAGCAGAGTCGAGACGTTATAAGTTTTATTAAGAAAATTTTCTCATAAGTTCAACAGTTTAGCATCTAGTGACCGACGCGCCCTTGTTGGCCCACCCTGTATATAATGTGTAGAGTTCGGACGAGAAATACCTAAACCTTGCACGAATAATTTGACTTCGTATAAAACTCTGCTAAACTTAAATGTATCAAGAAATTCTACGATATCCTTGGAGTTCCTTACAGACCCTTTAATTACTTCCATTTCTACGAGTCAGTTTATAAAATTAAATTAAATTAAATTTAATAAACCAAAAGTCACGCACTACACCAAGGAACTGGAAATCTCAGTATACCTTCTTAAAAAATCAGAAATCCGTGACAGATACACTAATACACTAACTCACGAGTGTAAATTTAGTAAACTTACCTAGGGTTGCCATCTCTTCAATAGGAAAACCCCGACAAGGCTACTTAAAAATCCTGATAAAATCCGGGAGGTACTTAAAGAAGTAAAAACTGAAAGCACTTCTACTTAACGATCTAATTAAAAAAAATAATTATTTAAAACTATAACTATAGGTATATACAGGGTGGACTTCGAGGTTCTCGTTCCCAGTTGTAGTTCTCCATATTGTTATTCACCTCATAAGACACTACATGAATAATCTGTATCAGTTGGTCCCTATTATAAGGCTTTCCCATTAAATAGGTAAGTGTCTTCACATGTCCCCACATGAAAAAGTCTAGTGGGTTGCGATCGGGAGATCGCGCTGGCCAAGCAATGAGACCACCACGACCTATCCATCTATTTCCGTTGAAAAGATATGGCCCGATAACGTCATTATTTATTACTCCTGTCCAAACGTTTACGGAAAATCTTCTCTGGAAATGGCTCTCTCGAATAACATGAGGGTTTGCGATTGGCAAACACATATTCATTCTGGAAATTGTTGATTTCATCTGTTGTAAATGTGGCTTCGTCATAAAAAAGGGTTCTTGAACGAGTATTTAGATAATAGCTTCATGACTCTTTGGGGAAGATCCGTTCTCCATATTGTTATTTACGTCATAAAACGCTGCATGAATATTCTGGATCAGTTAGTCCCTATTATTAGGCCGTTCTGAATTCGGGAAAAGTGAATAGAATCATTTCTGCATAAAATTAGAATTCATATACGAAGTATCCCGCATACCTCAAAGGCAAGGTATTTGTTAGACAAATCAAACGAATACTTATTATATAAATACTATTAAAACAAAAAAATTAATTGTTAACATTTAGAAACTTAACAATAATATTAATAAGTATGTGTCACATAAGTGTGAAGTCTCCAAATATTTAATTTGCGAGTGGACGTGATTTAGGAGTTTTGATTGTTCTGGTTGTAGCAAAGAATCATAAAATTCTAATGAACTTTGTAAAAGTCACATGTCTTATAGTTTCCAGTTTCAGTCAATTTCGTTCTTTGGTCCACTAAGCAGCAATGAAAGAGAATATCCTCTAGACATTTGTTTTGTGTGCTATTAACGCATAAAAAAACGGGCATATTTCTATTAATTCAGAATATACTTTCGAGGACTTGCAGGACGAAAAGTATTTGACTCACTTCTTGTGAGAATTCAGATCATTATGTTCTGCAAAATATGTTTTTACTGCCGTGAATTAATCAAAGAGTGTTGGATCATCAATTTCTACTCCTTTTTCCAAAAGGTAGAAAATTGAAGGAATTAAATCAGTTTCCCACTTCTTAATTTTCAATAGGTCTTTGAGATATAACCAATTAAATACTTTAAATTCATGAAATAGTTTAATCGAATTATTTAAATATTCTATTGCTTTATCGTAAAACCCAAATACGTTATTCTTGACAATAAGGCTATCATTTTCAAAACCCTTATCAGTTAATTTTTTTTTAATCTCTCTAACTTTATTGGGTTAAAAATGATATGTTCTCTCTCTTTTAAAGTGGTTGGGACCACGAAAATCCGGACAAGTTATCAAAACCTGCCCGGACGGACGGCAACCCTAACTTACCTCCCTCGCCCTCTCGATTAACGCACTACAACAAAGAAAAAGAAAACTCTCTATACCTTCACAAGAAATTAGAAATTCATGACACAGTCATACACACTAATATATACCGACGTAATTAGGTAAACGGGTTGTTGTTCTTCTATAACAATCTAGAACTTAAAATTACCAAATACAATTCCAATCAATGCTATTCGTTTAAAACAATGAGACCAGAAAACCAACCTATATATCGGCGTGTCTGCCTCTTGGCGCGATTTTTACCAAAGAGTACCATAACCAATGTTACTCTTTGTTTTTACCTCCAACACAGTCATACAAAATCTTACCATGTGTTCTTAAGAGTCCATCACCGTAATCCCTGACCGGCAACCGAGCATACAGCAATGTAAATTAAATAGGGTTTCTTGCGCTCAGCTGTGAACGAATTTCGAGAAAACTGGTAAATTATTTAGCTTTGGTAAAAAGGATATTGAAAGTCAACTCTATATATGCGAGTTTTAACATGTTGCAGATTTTTCTATTCGGCTTTCGATTTCGAAATGTATGCAGTAATATATTTATCGCTGTTAAAATTGAAGGGCTCGGTGCAAAAACCGGTCAACTCCACTTTTTCCTGAAAATACTTTTTTAGTGCATCATAATGAGGAGTAAATTATTGTGCATCGTTTGGTACAAGAATCAGCCAAATCCAACAAGAATTAATAAAGATATATAGGCCGTGGAGTTGACTGGGTCAGCATTATGGTGCAAGATTAAGTCAACTCCTGGAGATGCTACTAATAAAAACGGCAACATTGTTTAGCGAAGAAATCGCGCTACACTGTGTCTCGCCTTAAAAGTATGATTCTCGATTTTTCAAATATCTTTAAACCTCTTTTTAAGAAATTCATCATCAACGAACATAAAGAAAAGTTCACTGTGTTAAAGTATCGTCTATTTAAATATGAGGAAAAAAACATTATACAATGCAGTGCTACAACTGGTCTCTCAGTGTATGCATCATTTAATATCAAGAAACCCAACGCTGTATTAGTTTTGCCAAACACTAAACTGTACAACACTTATCACCTAAATTTAAATCCGAAGAAAATAGAAAATGTTATGTCTTTGGCTAATAAGTATGTGTCAGCGGTACATATGTGGTACTACGACCAAGTACGTATTGCAAATAATACCAGACAATAAGAAGAAGACCTAGACAGTGATAGCGGTAAAGTTGAGACTGAACATTTTTATTTTTTTTTCTTGGTTTTCCGCTTTAAAAAAATTGCGATTTTTACTTTTTTATGTTATAGTATACACGCATTATTGCGTATTTTCTTATGCTTTACATTTTTTCTCGATAGTTCAGTTTGTTTTACTTAAAATGGAGTTATATGGTTTCATTTTTTTCATCATAAATAAATATTTAAAAAAAGTTTTTTTTTATTTTTTAGAGGTTTGGCGCAAGAAACAGTCAACTCCAAGAGTTTCCAGTTATTCTGATGTGTTTCTAAAAAAGAAATTGTCTTTTCTGGGAGTTAAACTAATGCCTAATACCCTTACTCGATTATAATATAAATAAGTCTTAAAGCGAATATTCAACAACTTACATTTGTGAAAAGTTTTTGTTTCCCACAAATTATTAAAATGGAGTTAACCGCTTTTTGCACCGAGCCCTTCAATTGCAACGTTATGCAGATTTTCTCCACATGTAAGTCCTTAGTAAAAAATCTGCAAATTGTTAAAACTCGCAAGTAGAATTGCCTTTCAATATCTTTTTAACCGAAGCTAAATAATTTACCAGTTTTCTCGAAATTCGTTGACAGCTGACCACAAGAAACTCCATTTAATTTACATTGCTGTATGGTCGCTTGCGTGTCGGTCAGGGTGATGGACTCTTAAATATATGGGTATTTTGCTGTTTCATCCATAACCGTCAGGCGCGGTTGAGGCAAGGTTACAGATTGTCTCAGCCAGGACCGAGGCACAAGAATAAATATTTATTTTTGTGACCGTGGCGTCTTAGCCTACGTTCATATGGAGTAGTACTATTATAGAGTTTATTTAATATTAAAAAATATGTTTCAGAGCTGTATTAATATTAATGGTATCAGGTATTACATAATTTATAAAATGTGGAATTATTATTTCATTTTTGTAGCGAAAGCTTTGCCTCCCCTAACGAGCCGCCCCTGCTCTAAAGGCCATTTTTCTAGGTTGTTTTGTTTGATATATTCTGGTTCCATGACTATTGGAAATCCTAGGATTTTATGCCTTCTTCGCCATTTTAAGACATTTCTGCTTAGTTTTGACAGAGTTCTGGCTTATTAAGGGTTAAGTTCATGGTAGTCACATGCCAGAACCTCCATCTTTTATAGTGATGTATCAGATCTCTGATTTCCGCTGCTTCCATGTTGTGTGAGGTTGTGTTAGGTGCCGCAGGGGTTTCTAACGCCCAATTTTTAATATTTATATGTCAGTAACAAAATTCCCTTGTTGAAGCATCCAAATAATATTAAGGTGGTTCGTTTCTGTTACCCTTGCTAGACTTTCTTTACGTTCGTTTATCAGCTTGCAGCTCATCCTCATTTGCTTTACGAGCTACAAAAAATGCGCCATGGGTCACTTTTACTTTATACTTGTGGTATTCATAAATACTACAGTAAAATAAATTCTCACAATAAGTAGAATAAAATAGTACATGATTATAGACGTCTATTTAAGTCAGACATTTCTGGCATTAATTATGTACATTTATTTAAATATCTTTACAATTCTGTTGTCTGGCTGCACGCATCTTGATTTTCTTGTCCACGATGAAGGTTAGTAGCACAAAAATTATACTAGTCAATCAGTAGGAGTATCTAGGAATAAGAATCAGGTGGCAGATTAAATTTTCATCGTCATCGTTGTGGCACCAACATTCACTTTATAATTAATAACATTGTGTTAAACTAAATAAGAAAAAAAGTTATATATTAACGAGTATACTTAGGTACCTATGCCCTAATTGGCCTGCATATTTCTTAATTATACAATAAATAGATATTTGTTAAACGTTAACCAACAGTATCATCCTTGTAACTTAGGCAACATGTACAATATTAAATCTTACATGTGACGCAATTATTATTTGCGTGAAGACATGAATACGAATTGGTAAATTAAACTCTGCCTTGTTACGTCTGTGTATGTGTGCGTGTGCTTGTTATGGATAGGTTACTGGCTTAATAAAATAAAAAGCGATTACTAAGTTTAAATCCAACTTTTAATTGCTTTTTCGTATAAATGGACTTATCCAGAGTTTTTATGTAGACTAGTGTGTGAAGATGTTTTAGTTTTTAGAGCATGCAAGCCAAACTAACACAAAACACATATTAAATTTAATACATTGTTGCATATAATATTAGAGCATAACCACTTCAGGTTAACAATGCGGACTATAGCGCAATTATGCAGGTATTTACATTTTTTTGCGATATAAATCATTGCGTCAATGTCCACAGTATACACGCCCAATGATATCGACATTATTTCTTCGTGTATAACGATCCAATTATTTAAATTGTTATTATTATTATATTATACTGTAAAAAGTTAACGATGAAAGGCAGCATGTAGGTACACACATCAAAAAAGTAAATAATATCATATACACTTAGTGAAAAATAGATATTGTAAATAGGAATGAGTATTACCATCGATAATTCTACCAGAACCACAGACATCTACTTAATTACTTAATAAATAAATATATAATCATTTTTTTGACCATCTTTCTGTATACAACACAAATTGTAGCAAGCCATATTTTTGCGATAGATTAAAGTAACTATAACATAATGAGTTCATAAATAGTTACATAGTTCGTTTAGTACAGACCAAGTTTTTCTACAATCGCCACTTGCTTCTCGGAGTTTTTTTCTGCAAACTCTTTTTGAAGTTTCTTTCTCATATTATTAGCATTATTTTTAATTTTCTTGAATTCTCTTTCTGCGTATTCGTTTGGAACTATCTTCATTCTTCTGTATAATTTGTCTCTATATTTTATCATCCTAATATACATAAAAGTAACCCAGTAATTATATTCTTTAACCTTTAGTGTTAGTTAGTGTATATTCTTTGGTGTAATTTGTCTTTTCTTCTTGTAGTATTTCTACTATCTCTTTAAAGGATGTAATTTCTTGGTCTCTCAGTCTTGCTTTTACAATAATCGCCCATTTGTTATAGTCAAGGTACTTTCTAGTTATTTTTTCAAAGCTCTGTTTTAATTTGGTTTTTGTGACTTCTATCTTTATAACTTTATGGTCGGATACAATATGATCTTCCAGAGTCATTAAACATTTAATATTTTTATTTGATAAAATGTGGTCCAAAATAGTTTTTGTTGTCAGAGTTGTACGTGTCGCCTTTTGTATTGTTATTTAATTTTGTATTGCAAAACATTCATATCAATAGTGTTTTTATAATTTTTGACTACTTGTGTATTGTTTAAAAGATCTAAATTTATATCTCCTATTAGTATACATTCTATTTTCTGAGCTTTCAGCATCTTATCTAATTGGTCGATAAAATTTTCAACATTGCTTTGTGGGGGCTTATAAACGCCAAAGATTTTTAATTTGTGTTTTAGAAGAGTAATGGACACTATATTACAATCATGGAGGTCATATACTGTTGCATCATTTTCTATAAATTCAATTTCTTCTCGTTTAAAAATGCTTGTGCCCCCTCCTCTTCTGTTACGACAGTCATGTACTGCATTATATTTATTTATATTAAAAAATGACTTTTCATTAGAATATATCCATGTTTCAGCGAGAATTATTAAGTGTATGACTTTTTGACTTTGTTTAACAATATCATCAATATCATCGAGTTTATTCCTCAGGCTTCTTATGTTTACATACAATATATTAAGTGTTCCATTTCTATTGGTACATATTTTTACAATAATTTACACTTTTAATTATATGTAGTTATTTTCAAGTTTCTATAACCTAGCTTTATGCAGATTTTCCTTAGAGTAGATTCGCATAGGAATACTGTCTTCATTTTTTTTCAGGTATATTCTCCCATTAATGCAGTAGGCTGACTTATATTGATTTTCGACCTTATATTCTCTAACTGCCTTGAACAAGTCTTGGTTAAATTTTGTAAGTTCGTCATTAAAATAAATACGTTTATTAGGTCCTTGAAAATTACAGTCTTTAGTACTGATACTTTTAATTATTTTTCTTCTTTGAAATATTTTTCTTTTTATTTCATATGTTTTTAACTTTATTACAATCGGTTTATCTTTTTTTCAGTTTTTATTCTGTAACAATCAATAATATCTTCGTTATTAATGTCAGCTCCCATACTTCTAATTAGTTTTGATACAACTTCTCTTACATTACTGTTATTCTGTATAGCAATACCGGTTATCAATATATTATTTTTTCTAATTTTGACATATAAAGTGACACTTTTTAAAACTGATTGACATTATGAAATGTCTTACTTTTTGTAACTAGTTGCATAAAGTAAAATTTTATGCAATTGGTGACGAAAAATGTATTTCAAAATTATGACAAAAAGAATTATTCTATTTACTAAACTGTTATAATACAAGTTAAAAACATAAATTATAAATTAATTAATTATTATAAATATTGATAACACAATTATTGCAATTATTCAAATTAATTCCCGACGACATATTTTTTTCATTGCTCGAACTTGCTGTTATTTGGGAAGCGACGCACATTGCATTAGATGTTTCACCAAATATTTCTTGCGCTATAAGTTTTTTATTATTCATGGAATTTTCAACATATCCCTCCGCAACAGAGCTAGATTTTCAACCTCCGTGCCTCTTTAATTTTAAAAGATCAGCGCCACTGTCTGCTAGGAAAGTGGCAGAGCTTCTTCTGAAGCAGTGGCCAGTATAATATAGAACAGGATTTGAAAGACCAAGAAATTGTGCAATAACTTTTGGCAGACTGCTAAATGTGTTAATTCCCGAAGGATTTCTGGTACATTTTCCATTCGCATATTTTACAAAAAATCTGTTGTGTTTAAGAATCTGGGGACGCAACTTAATATATTTTCTTAATATTTCAACAAGATTCGTATTTTCAATGTCTCCAGTGGTAATTGCACACTGCCGTATAACTTTTGTTTTTGAAGGTGGGATATCAACACGAAAATGGCTTCCTTCGTCTATAACATTTTCAACTGGAAGAAATGTTAATTCTGCTTTTCTGCATGCTCCTGCCATTCCAATTATCATTGCAACCTTAGCCATTAAGTATTCTTTGTCATCAGCTTCCAATAAAAAGTTGGCAAAATCTTTTTTAATAAAAACTTTTGACTTTTTAGCACTGTACCCGTCCGCTTGCCTTTTAATATATGCTACCAAATTTGTATATTTTTTAATATCAATATTCCTTTTCAGATTTAGTTCAGACCTTAACATTGAGTAAAGTGTCCATAATGTGGAAACTTTTAGATCTTTCTTACCCTCAAAATATGCAAGTAAAACTTTCTCATTAACATGTTTAATTTTCTTCTCATCACACCACGTAACAAATTTTTCGTATGCCAAATCATAAACTGCCTTTGACTTTTTGGGAATTACTGATAATAGAGCATTACCTGCTGCCTCTTTAATATCGCTTGGTAGCTCTTCAGAACTTGAATGACTCATTTTTTAAAAATAAAACTAAAAATGTATCAATCTCGATAAAAACCTTCCGTCTAGACTTTTTTACAAAATGTCAAACTGACAACCACAGAACAATAAAGGGTTAGAGAAATGTTACAACAATGTTAAAGTTTCGAAACATGGGCCATCTATGAACCAACTGCATGGCTAACCCACCGGCAAAATAGAATTATATTTTACCGATAATATTATGATGGCATTACAGAAATCTGACATACCGACTGAAGAAATGCGCGGGAATATTTGAAAATATATTATAATTTTTAATTAAATTTTAGTTTTGATTCGATTTGACTGTAACATTACAGTTGGATTTCAAAAGATATATGTTTGGTAGGAATACACAAGCTGCTCGCCTTATAAGTAAATGTGAGCAGCTTGTGATAATTTCTAACCAATTTAAAAATATATCTTCTGGAATACAATTATATAGTAATGTTACAACCAAATTGAATCAAAACCTTAAAATTTATTACACATTAATTGTTTTTATTACTGTTTTTTTAATTATAAAACAATGTCTAGTGAATTATCATAATAAAAAAAAATATGATCAAAATATATTTATTTAGAATATTTAAATTAAAAAGATACCTACAAATGATTTAAGAATACAATATACAACACTAAAGTCATGATATTTTTAAGAAATTAGATTTTCTCACTGATTATTACAGCTAAGGAAGCCTAGGAGTGTGGTTAGACTGAAACAGAAAAAAAAAATATTTTCAATTAGGATATAAGGTACAATAGGTACGAAAACTTTTATATTTTGCCCAATTAGAGTGAGGAGAGAAACATTGGCCAGTTAAATTGCATAGCAGGTGCAATGTAGTAATGCTGGTATCAACTGTACCCTCCCCGAGACACATGTAAAAGCTTACACTCTCAAGGACTACATTCGAGGACACTGTATATTCTACTGTATAACCCCATACTGTACGAAAACAAGTAAAACCCAATTAAAGGAACATATTCCAGTAAATAATCTTCATACCTATCACGAAATTTGCAAACAAATCCATGGAAAAAATATAATACCTCTATGTTATTCTTCCTATATTGGATTTTAATTTATTAAATGTCATTTTTTTATTAACTAACATAACATTAATGCCCAGGTTTATAGTTATAGTTAACTTCATTCTCCAGTTCATCTCAGGCTAAACTGTATTTTTGAAAATAAACCGAACTAACCTAAACATATAAGTAGACTAAAGAATATCAATAACGGTATGCATATATCCAATGTTTAACTACAAACAAAATGTTTGTCCTGTACCTAGACACAGGCTAATTTAATAGTATTTATACCAAAAACATTGTCTAAACTTGTATTTTATAGAAGGCATACCCTCGGGCATACCTATAAGTATTTATTTCAGTTAGTGGCCGCCTATATTATGCAAGTGATATCAGTATATTGATACATTCACAGACAGTTATTAGAAATTACAAGCTACAGAAAAATAAAGATTACTACAAGCTGTTAAACATAAGGGATGGTGTAAGGTATATATGTAAAAATATTCATAATTTAACTGCAAGGAAGGTAGGTAAACAGAAGTGATTCACCAGTTTTGAAAAATAAGGAAGGAACTAATTAATAACATTTTTACCCAGACACACTTCAAAAGATCATTATTTGAAAGTTTTGAATCTAAAACTATACTTATCAACTTACTTTATTATAATACTTACAATAAATATACTTCCAAAAATCATCAATCCCAAAGCATGGTCGACAGCGAAGTTTCAGCTAAAAAATATCCCAAGAAGGAACTTACTTGCTCATGAAAAAATAAACTAAGGACTTAGATATCACTATAAACTTACCAAAAAGCCCCACTAATTCATTCCAAGATCAAATTAAACCCATTTTATAAAGAAAAAAGTCGTGGAAAAAATCACAAACGCGTCAGAAGACTAGACGAGAAGTAAACTGTCATTGTCATAAAATAAATCAGTGTTGCAAAAAAAACACTAGCTTTTTAATGTTTTTGTAAGATTTTAACCGAAAATGATGATAGTATGAACTTAAATTAATTACATATCCAATTAAATCATTAAAACTTATTAAAAATATTCGATTAGCGAAGATTATTAATGAAATCTTAACTCGAAATAAGAAAACCAAAAGTTACTAGCAGATATGTCAAACCCTCCCGCCCCCCTGACATGAACTGCCCATAAATTGCTTGTTGCCCTACTCTCGTATTTTAGTGACATGCCCCTGCTGACAACTAACATGAAGTAACAGCAACAATAGCTATTTATGCCATCAGTTATATGTCAAAATTAGAAAAACTAAATTTATGTTTTCCAAATTTTTATCAATTATATTAAATTTTATTTTTTTATTACTTTCTTCAAAATTAGAAAAAATCTTGTATGCAATACGTTACGAAATTAAATTTTGTGTAACTTGTGAGTTTTTGCGAAACTCACTTCGTTCGTTCCGCAAAAATCTCACGCGTTACACAAAATTAGGCATTTCGTAACTGATGGCATAAATAGCTATTGTTTGTCCATCTGTTCTCTAATGTTTACTTTGTTTTCTATTTTTTGTACTTTCTAGATTAAATCTTTGTTTTCTTGTAATATTTTTTTGTTTTGTACCATGCACTTTTCATATATTTGACGCTGTTCTTTAAACTTTTCTGCCATGTATTCAATGCTCTTTCTCAAGTCTAGTTTCTTCATCAAACTTTTTTGTAACTTTTTCTTCTAGTCCTCGTATTTCTTTCTTTCTGTATAATCAATTTTATTTCAGTTAAAAATTGTTTGTTCATGTTTGTTGTTGTTGGGTTAATTAATTAATTAAGTTATCTTTCACACATTGTAAAAAGGCAATAAATAAAGTCATACATTAAACAATAAAAGTAGAAGAAAAATGTATTCAAATTAAATATTTAAAATTGCACAACCGGGAGGATTTAAAACATCCAGGTCGGGATCCAGGTATTCAGTAACTGAATAAAATGGCTGCGTTTCAAGAAATTTTTTCACTGCACGTTTAAATTTTTTTTCATGATGATTTCTTGCACTCGTAGGAAAAACAGGGGCTTATTTTTGACTTTCTCTGTATTTTTGGAAAAACTCAAAATTGCCAATCGATGTATATTTTTCAGTAGTATTCAAAAATCTCACCAAAAAAAAGTTGAACCAAAAACAAACGACTTACGTGGCGTTTTTTAAATGGAATGCCCCATGTTTTATATGATTTTTGAGAACTCACCTATTTTTTGCATCTACTGTGGTGCAAATTTTTAATATTGTGATAACTGTTTTTATTACATTTATACCGGGGAATTCATGGCTTAGTTGAACATAGGAAATCCCATGTAAATTTTGAGGTGGCTAAATATTGGCTCCCCTGTACATTTTAGAGAAAAATTGTTTTATAATTTTTTGAAGAGGCCGATATAATAAAATGGATGGTTGCCCATATTTTTAACGGAAATATTATTGGCCCACGGCATTCAATCCTTTGGCCAGCCAGGTCTCCTGACCTATCGTCAAACGCCTTCTCTCTGTGGGGGCACTTAAAAAAATTTATTTATAAAGATGTAACATTAGAAAATCTAGACCAGGTAAAAAACTGTATTTCGTTAGAATGTGATAGAATTTCTCAATATCAACTCAGTAATGTTAGAAATGAATTTTATGATCAGTTTTATTCAAACTTGGCACATAGGCTTATTATATCGGCCTCTTCAAACAAATAAAATACAATTTTTCTCTAAAATGTACAGGGGAGCTATATAATATTTAGCCACCTCAAAATTTACATGGGATTTCCTATGTTCAACTAAACCATGCATCACCCGGTATACCATTTTAAGATAAAAAAACCTATTTGAAGAACATAAATGTTTACAAACTTTACAAAATAGAAAAGAAAATATCTGAAATTATTTTTTGGTGAGATTTTTAAATTCTACTGAAAAAAAAATGCAAAGATTGGCTATTTTGGGTTTTTTCAAAAATACAGGGAAAGTCAAAAATAAAACCCTGATAAGTCTTCGTTGGAACACCGTGTATATTATTATACAGTTCAATCCTAAGTGAATTTTTTATAGATTTATTAAGCCTGTACCTGTTCGTATTAAATGAGTCGATCTTGAACCATAATTATGATTATCCGACTATGTTGAAAACGATTTCTGTTCTAATGAATTTGAAGTAATTGGTGCAAGATAAACAATGATGGAGGCATCAACACCTTTAGATTAATAAAGTGCGGTTTGCAATGGTCACGCCTACCATTTCCAGCAATTACACGAATCGAGCATTCAAGAGCTGGACGACTTCCCCCGCAATATCACTTCATAAGAAAGGTGTACATGAAAAAGTCAATAGATATTTCGAATAGCCCGATTATTAAGAAAGATTGTTCAATTTTCTAATTACAAAGATAGCAGATTTAGCGACTCGACATGTGAAGTCCCTCTAGGCTTCTTCCTTCTACTTTTAAAAGTCGGAGGAAAAAACACAAATAAAGGAATTGGCGTCCGGAAATAAAATATCAGGGACTGCACTTTGACACGCGAATAAACTGGAGAGTAAATGTACAAACAATAGTTCCAAGCTGGCACTTACCTATGTACAGGGTTATCCAACCAAGACTAGACAAGGCGATTTTTTGACTTTTCCTGTACTTTTATAAAAAAACTGAAATAGCCATCTTAAGTCATTTTCTCCCGCGAATTCGAATATCTTCAGCAAAAAACAATTGAACATCAAACAAAAGTAGTAGGGGTCACTTTGATATTTTTTTAAATGGGATGCCGTATTTTTAATGAGCTTATCCGATTTCTCATATAAATTTTGATTTAAAAATTAAAAAAAAAAAATAAAAAAAAAAAAAAAAAAAAAAATTAAAATTTAAAACTGAAGAAAAAAGGCGTTTTTGAATTAAAAATCCAACATTTTAGATCAAAATTTATATGAGAAATCGGATAAGCTCATTAAAAATACGGCATCCCATTTAAAAAAATATCAAAGTGACCCCTATAGTACTTTTGTTTGATGTTCAATTGTTTTTTGCTGAAGATATTCGAATTCGCGGGAGAAAATGACTTAAGATGGCTATTTCAGTTTTTTTATAAAAGTACAGGAAAAGTCAAAAAATCGCCTTGTCCAGTCTTGGTTGGATAACCCTGTACCATGCACCACAACAAATTAAACGATTTTGCATCATTGCATGTCATTTAGTTATAGATTACTAGAAAATTTTAAAAAATGCTGCTGGACGTTTCAGGTGGTAATTTTGAAATTATCCACCAAAAATATATTTATCATAATCAAAAAATTTATGTAATTTTAACGTTTAATAAGAATAAGCATCTAACATACTCAAATATTTATTACAAAACTCATCTTTTAACTTCAATTGATTAAAATTATGATTTTTTTTTCTTTTAGGAAGGTTTGGCAGAGTTATTCTTACGACAAAAGATGGAAATAAAAATATGCTACGAGTCGACGTGTGGAAAGAAATGCGACATTTGGACGAACTCATTCAAAACCTGACTGTTTCTTTTCAAGACGACTATTTTACGTATAGAGATATTTGTGCCAAATGGACGACGGAATGTTTTCAAAATGATATTTTAAATTTGGATTATATTATGGATGAAGTAAGTAATTTAAGCTAAAAAAGGACATTAGAAAAGTTGATTATTGACCAGAATTATAATAAAAGTCCTTTGGTGCAAAAAATAGAATGCAATTTATTTTGTATTCACTAAAATTTTAGAACAAATTCAGTTTTTGGTCTAAAAATTTGGAGGAAAGAATTATTGTTTCGATTTCCCTGTGCTTCTCTCTTTTCTTTTGCATTGTTCTCGTGGGAATGTATTTGATAAAATTGTATGAGAATCATACCATAAACATTCCAAAGATTGTATTGTTACGTTAATGTTAAATACCTTTGTTTTTGGCGCAACCTGCCTAATTAACATTAGAAAAAATTGTGTGCGTTCATCTTGTCTTTGTCATTGTTGTTTGCCCATTATGTGAACGAATAGCCTGCGTACTCAATATAGGTTATGTTGGGACCACACTATGTTGTTAATTGTCGCGTTATTTTACATTGGGTTAAATGGAAACATAAGAAGTACGATTACGTAGCTGCGCCCTTTAACAATTAACATTTAGTTCAAGTGAACGTTCTGCAAATTTGTCTTGGCCATTATTCGCAAAGCTTTCATATATCCTAAATAAAAAAAAATGTTCGCATTAAACCTAAAAACAAGAGTCTAATCAATGTAGGGTTGCCATCTCAAAAATATTAAATCCAGGAGAGGGCTACTTGAAAATCGTGATAAAATCCAGACGGTGAAAAGTTGTAAAATCTCAAATCACTTTTTAATTAAGTTTTTTGTTTATGTAGGGTGGCGCACCCTATATTACGCGATAATTTAATAGAAAACGGCTGAATTTTAAAATTTTTCTTTTCATTTGGGCAAATGCAGGATGTTTTTGTGGGCATAATTTAAAATTATTTATACAAGCAAGAGATCCATATCAAAGTTATATATTTTTAAATGGAACACCCTATATCTTACAATATTTTTGGATTCTACATAAAATTACAATTATTTTGTAACAAGTCTAAACTTAATAGTTTCCGAGATATCGAGTTCTAAAAAATTACATTTTTGAACCTTGACAGCTTTTAACTTTGTTCAACTTCTGGTTAAACCGGACGTAACTCGAAAGGCCGGAAACATAGCACTACCGGTAGACGCGATTTTCGCCAAAATGGAGCTATCTTGATGCGCTTCGAAACTATTATACAAAAAGTATTCTGTACCATTTAGTTTTCTTTTGGGGAAACTGAGTAAAACTAAAACATTAATACAAAGCGCCCCCTGGGAAGGGGGGAAGCAATAATCACTAAAATCAGTTTTTAAAAAAGAAGCGCGGAATTCTCTTTCAAACGAGCTTACGCTTATTAAAATCTGATACAAGGTGTAAAGGATATAGTAGGTACTTTTAAAGATAAGGTGTTCACCAGCTTTCCCACTTTTATTATCGGAAATACACAGAAAGGATCACCAAACTGCAGTGGCGTATCACTTTTCTCTCTAAAATGATCTAGTGCAAATCCCGCACGAACGTCACTGGCAAGAATAAAAAATCATGTCGTACAGCAGAAAATGCCTTTGATGCATAGAAGATGCGTACCACGTTTCACAAAAATATATAGGGTCGTACCAAAGTTATCATAAAGAAAGATTTTTTTCTTAAAGTTTTAGCACCCTGTAAGTTCAACAGTTAGGACTTCTAGGACATATGTTCCTATTAAGTTATTTTCTCAAAATGGACCCAAGAATTACCTTCTTAAATATTAGTATGTTATTAAGAAACACCCTGTATAGTAGATCGGATTTTAAAATTATTTTATAGTTGCTTCTTGTGACTTTAAAATAACAGTTAAAACAAAGTACTTCTAAAAACAGTTTGCCTCTTAAAGTAAATTGTTATTTTAGTAATGACTTTATGACTATTTTATAGTATGGCAATTCTACGACAATATAGAAACAGAAACAAATTTCTTATAAAATCAAATTGTTCTCATGAATACCTACACATTTACTGTCGCCAACTACATAATAAGATAAATTGAAGACAACCAATTTTATACCATCTCTGAGTTACCTAATGTTAGGTTGGTTAGAGTAAAGATTTTTTTTTCAGTTTTGGGTCCTAAACTAAACATAAACGTTAAAAATGTCGAATAAGAAACAACGGAAAAAAAAAATAAAAGTGGTGCTTTTCGAAGAAGATTAAAGATGTGTTTTGAAAATATGATGTGTAGTAAGAACATTGGTATTGACAGTTAAATAAAATAATGACATCCATTAACTGCCTCAGTGCTCCGGATCAATCGTCAAATTTATCACTTATACTTCTCCCAATGCAAGTAGCAGCGTATCTGCGTGTTTGTTGATAAGTTTGCAATAAGTTAAATAAAAAGAAAATTAGCGGTGTAGCGTACAATAGTGCCCAATTCTTTTATTAAAGAACACGAGGAGTCCAAAATTATTTACTACTTATGAATTAACATCCCACTCGATGATAATACCATTAATAATAATATGGTGGAGACAGAATACAGAATTGTAAGCAGAAGCGGCGGCGGCGCATCATACGCTGAGATCTCCACGGTTTACGCGGTTATCTTGACACCGAAATAATAACTAAACCTCTACTATTTGTATTTATTTTTGTGTTTATTAATCAATGAAATTATATTTCGTTGTATTTTTATATGATTAAGGTATACCACACTCTCGTAGTATATATTTAGTTTTAAAGTAGTTCGGTCCTGTCGCAGTACCCTCAGTTTAAAGCATACATAGATTTATGCAAGTATATTTTATAGTGCTGTGGGAATCAAGTTATATTTTTAACTCCTAACATTAAACTGTGAGTTTTTGAATTTTGCTCGGGTTTAGGTTATTTCGCTGGTTGGTTTTTTATACTTGGTTAATTAATTAGTTAGTTAATTAGACAGTTAGATCAATTCGGCACTTTTTTAGAAGATAACTCTTTAATACACGATTAATTACTAACTTTAGTACAGGACAACTTTTATAACATTACTACACTTATTACTTGGTGCTTCTGTTTAAGCGAATGCAATTCTCATGTCCGACGGACGATGACACACGTTAATTTTGACGTGCGTATTCACCTTTCAAAGGTTTAATTCGCAGTGTCTGTCGAAGAACCGGCAGCTTGCTCTGTCGCCAGAAAATCACGCCCCGCTGTCATTCGGATCAATCACAAGGTAACATACTTCGCGCCTTGTCTTCTAATAGGCTATTTATTGTTCCGCCATGTTTTCTTAGGACCAATTGTTATTTTCCCGTCTTCTGTAGTGCGGTGAGCTTACTTTCCCGCCGGCAAAGCGTGTCAAAGGATATACGTTTTTACAAGTTTTAAAATTGACTTTTTCACACTGAATTGCATTGAGAACACTTTTAGGATAATATTTGCAAATTTTGTTGTTTGTCTGGTCGACAATATTATTCGTTCTGAAAACATTAAATGCATTTTGTTTCTCTGTTTCTGTGACCGTTGAGGAATTGTGTTGCTAATGGAACATTTAAAAAGCATCTATTTTATCTAGACAAAAAGTAGTATTGATTATGAAAACATTGGTTTCATTTAATTTAATTATTTTTATCGCATTTCAGCAATTGTTTCTCCAACAAGTGCTATATGAAAAGCTTTAATAAAACTGTTTTATAATGCTATAAACAAAATAATAATAGTTACTAAAGTATTTTATAAAATGGTGTCAATATTGCATTTATAGCTGTTGTAGAAACGCATTAAAAACATTCCTGAGAGTAGCTACAGTTGTTTTATAATTTTTTGTTGGAAACGTTTTTGCGGCCATAATAAAATATCTTGCTGGTTGGACAGTAGCAAGACTAAAATGGAAAATCGCTGAACATATTGTCTTGAGACAAGAAATTACAGACGGAAGAAGATAATTACACATTGGAGATCATAGAATCATCAGCAAACTGTTCTTTTGAAGACCCCCCAAATACGATAGTCAGATAATTTCTATAAAAACCCTGGACCAGGATGGATGGTCCAGAGATGGACATTTAGGGCGAATTTACATAAATGGGTAGTTTTATTTTAAGAATGTCTCTAATTCGATACGTAGGTATTGTAGAGGTGTGCCACACAGAGGAGGCATGTATGTATCAATATTAAAGTCAGGTGAACGAATTGATAACGCTAATGGTTGTATACGCGCGTATGTACTCTAAATAAATTTTGATGTAAATGACGATGTTATTAAGCAGGTGTGTTTGACCAACCAACTATTCTGTCTTTTAAGTTAGCTATAGTCTGAATTCAAACCTTTTTTGGCGATATGGGTCGTCCGAGTTACGTTCTAAATAATTCAGAACTTGTATTCTTTATTTCAACAAACTATAGAATAGTAAATTTTAGGTAGAGACTGGAGAAAGAAATTTGACATTTCCTCTGACGTTAAACACGGTCACTTTTGATGTCCATGCTCTTCCTGTATTTTTTGGGGGGACTCAAGTTAGTGAGGATGGATTTGTAATTAGCGTTCCTTCCGTACAATTGGTCTATTTTGCAAATGCAGACAGTAAAAAGATCGATTCTTTGTAAGTAAAAAAAAACTGACTTTGGAAGCGGTTATGAAAATCGTCTCATTTTTTTAGGGGGTCAGCGTGGGAAGATGCATTTTTAGATTTAATCGAACAAATTCAAGATAAGGAAAATCGATTTAAACATATAAGAATTGCCAGGTTTTCATCGAGGACATTGGATCATGAGTTGGAGAAAAACACTCATTCTGTGATACCATATTTTACTTCAACCTTTGTTATAATGGCGATATTTTCTATAGGTAAGTAATTGCCTAAAATAAAGATCAGGATTTTTAAATGTTTTTTTATGGCACTTTAGAACAGAAGTAATTTTAAACAACTACAATCTGATTCAAATTAAGTGTTCACCATGGGCAACTTATTTGATATTATTACAGATATAAAATTGATCAAATTAGCAAGCTAGTATTTTTAACGTTTGTTAAAATAAATGCAAAAAAATACGATTAACCCCCCCCCCCCCTATAACTAACATTATATTTTTTTTAGTTAAAGCGTCAAGTTTTAAACAAAAAAGCTATAATGAAAAATAACGTCCATGTTGACAATAGGAAAAAATACTTGACACTAATTGGTTTTACTAAGAAAAGTCGCTTGTAAGAAATTTTGCTTGTCGAAAAAATGAGTTCACTACGTAAAAACCCGAAATGTACCGGGTATTCCACCTAAGAAGGTAATCGGCTATATCTCAGAAAGTAATAACACTAGGACTTTGAGAAAAAATATATATGGATAAAAGCGGCCAAGAGAAATTGCTGGAAATTATTTTCAAGTTCGAAAAATGACCGCTAGGGGCGTAAGAGAACTTTCAAAAGAGAAATGCCGATTTTCTCTTGATTTTTCTTAATAAAAATATGTTAAAAATATAAGCATTATATTCTTCATAAAATTATGCAACTTTATGTTAAGAATCGTTTTTTTCTATTTTCAATAATAAAGTGGTGGGAGAAGGTCAAACTTTTTTTCTTTCAAACGCTGATATCTCTGCTTTGGATAAACCGATTTTATTCAACTTGGTCTTGAGAAAAAGCCCTTCTTTTCCTCTACACGCAGATCTACTAACTCTACCATGATATGACTTTTTCATCATATTTTATTTTAGGCTTATAAAGGCTATTAAATAGTGGAATAAAAAATCCAGGTCCGTATTTAAAATAAAAAAGTTGATGATGGTCGCTCAAATCCGAAACGTCGGATTACAAAACTAACCCCATCAGCTTGTAGAGGAGGAAAAGTTACTATAAGGAACTGAAAACCGCAACGTGATATCTTTTGTTAAACCAGAGATTTAATTGATTAATTAATGTTTTAAAAAATTGCCTATTTTTCCATATTAATTATTATTATCCTTAATTTCTCTAGTTTAACAAAAGATATCACGTTGCGGTTTTCAGTTCCTTATAGTAACTTTTCCTCCTCTATAAGCTGATGGGGTTAGTTTTCTAATCCGACGTTTCGGATTCGAGCGACTTTTTTATTTTAAATACGGACCTGGATTTTTTATTCCACTAGTTAATGGCCTTTATAAGCCTAAAATAAAATATGATGAAAAAGTCATATCATAATATTTGATTTTTTTGAGAAAATCCTTATTCATTGAGGAATTACGGAAAAACGCCATCTAGTGGCCACCATCAGAATCAATATGGTATAGTTCATAGATCAACGTATAGAGGAAAATAAGGGCTTTTTTTCAAGACCAAATTGAATAAAATCGGTTTATCCAAAGCAGAGATATCAGCGTTTGAAAGAAAAAAAGTTTGACCTTCTCCCACCACTTTATTATTGAAAATAGAAAAAAACGATTCCTAACATAAAGTTGCATAATTTTATGAAGAATATAATGCTTATATCTTTAACATATTTTTATTAAGAAAAATCAAGAGAAAATCGGCATTTCTCTTTTGAAAGTTCTATTACGCCCCCTAGCGGTCATTTTTCGAACTTGAAAATAATGTCCAGCAATTTCTCTTGGCCGCTTTTATCGATATATATTTTTTTCCAAAGTCCTAGTGTTATTACTTTCTGAGATATAGCCGATTACCTCCTTAGGTGGAACACCCGGTCCAGAGTTTTAATTAATATTTTAGCCCGTGTCTACAGCGTAACTGTAGAAGAGAAAATAACAATGAAAGTTTTCAGGTTTTTACTAAATCAACAGAATCAAAAAATCGCGTAAATCCACAAATTTAAAAATTATACTTTCGGTGTTAAAAACTGTATTGGGGAATATTTGTTTTAATGTAATAAGTAATAGCCTGGTTTACACCGGGTAGAGCAATTTAATCCTAAAACTAAATTGTGGACTTATTTGATTTACTATTTTAGTGTTTACATGAAGTATTGTGGATCAACAAAATATAGATTTTTACTCCTTGGAGAAAATTTGACAAATAGCAAACTTAGCAAACTAATTTTAATTGCTGTAAGTTTTGTGTGATTACTGTAGAGCAGTTGTTTATGCCACTGGGGGTTTCTTAAGTTTCTGTTAAAACTGCAAAATATTGTTGTCTTAGAAATTATACAGTGTAGGGAAATAGATTTAATAATAAAAGAAGAAGTACTAACAAAACTTGAATTACAGTTGACAAAAAACCCAAATTACAGGGTTAATTTGACTTTATTTTTATGGTGGTAACATCGCCGTATAACGCCAGGTCTTAATTATAGAATTTGAATGAAATCGAGGAAATTAATATATTTAACAAAAAAATACAACATGATTTATTTCAAAAACAAAAGAAATTTATACTTAAGTGTATGGGAACTCTTTACATTTTTTGAGATCTTCTATACTTTTTTCAATATCACCTTGTATATCGACTCAGTGTTTGACATACATGAATATACTAAAGTAAAATAAATATTTTTTTTTTAATTGTTTTTTACTTCAAAACTTAAAAACACAATGCATTTTTCTATTTTAAACAAGTGCTAAAAAATAATACTAGTTTCTATCTTTATAATAGTAAAGTTGCCAATGGTGGACACTCAATTTGGATCAGATAATATTTACTTTTCCTTTTTACTGCATTTACTCTATAAAACCGTTAAATATAACTTTTTAAATATTTTTTTTTTTAATTTTAATTAGTTTCTTAAAATAATAACAAAAACTAGTAGGTGCAAGGTTCTATTTATCGGGCCGTAAAATCAACCAGATTAATTAAAACTAATTGCTTACAATCAACATTTTTAACGACAATAAAAAAAATAGTTGAATCGATCAGAAGATATTAGGCCTTGGCCCTACAAGGGTACCAACTTCTCTATCCAGAAAAATACGAAAAAAATAAACATATCCTGTTTGTTGTGAATTCCTGGGAAAAGTAAAGGGTTTTGGTCATATTTATAAGCAATAGAGTAATACTATATTAATTTTTTTAGTAACTTGTATGATGACCGATTGGGTGAGATCGAAACCATGGCTGGGACTTCTGGGTAATCTGAGTGCAGCCATGGCTACCTTGTGTGCTTTTGGGTTCTGTATGTATGCCGGTATCGATTTTATTGGAATAAATCTTGCCGCGCCATTTTTAATGATTGGTAAGTATGGACCAGTACCATTAATTTTCTTTGCATGCTAGGCTTAATGTAAATGGAACATTAATATTTGCTGGCAAAGGTGTAGTTTCCAATGTTGATATGTTACAAATCCATTTAATTTAGGAATTGGTATTGACGATACGTTTGTAATGTTGGCCGCCTGGAGAAGGACTTCCATAAAAACCCCAGTACCTGAAAGAATGGCCCAGATGTTAAGTGAAGCTGCAGTTTCAATTACCATTACCTCCGTTACTGATTTCTTCAGCTTCTGGATTGGAATATTAAGTCCTTTTCCTTCTGTCACAATATTTTGTATATATTCTGGTAAGTTCATTTCTATTCGGTAATAACTGCCTGATATTTAGATATACAGTGAGTCCCAGAAGTAATGTCTAAACTCATTTAAAATTCAGCGGTGTGTTCTTTTGAAAAACGCTCGGACCCGTGGAGTTATTTTTTAATGTGTTTTTTTTTATGGTACATTCATGTATATAGGGTAGCCCGAAAATAAGTTACGACCATCAACTTCACTTTTTCAAATGAAAACAACCATTTTTTTTTTCATTTTTGAATTTTGCATCGAATTTTAAGTAAGTTTCATGGCTTTCATTTACGGCTTGACAATATCCAAGGTGATAAATAAACTCTCTTTGTACGTTTTCAACCATTTCCGGAGTTATGGCACGCACTTCTCTTCAGATCCTCTCTTTCAACTCCTGCAGATTGTTTGGCTTCTCAACAAATACTTTCGAGGTGAGGTAACCACACAAACAGAAGTCCAGCGGAGTTAGGCCTGGCGACCTAGCGGGCCATTCGATAGGAGCCGACATTAAATATCACCCAAACCTCGGATGCATTCGGCTTCTTTCGGAGATACCCTGGCGGGCATTTCGAATGTGGATTTGTTTGGCGTCAGAAATAGGCGCATGTCGGTCGGAAATGTCAAACAAGATATTATGTTACGTAACGGCGCTAACACGGCATCTAATCCGCCTTTTCGGTTCCAATTCGCCTTTTTCAAGTTCACCGGCCAGTTATTTAGGTACCAGCCCTTTTTGAGTCGATCTACTTTAAAAAAAAAACTAAAAGAGTTATAAAAAACTAAAAAAAGTCATAAAAAAACTAAAAAAGACATTAAGAAAAAGTGGCCGAAACGGGAATCGATCCCAGGACCTATAGCATCGCACCCACTTTTACTTTTAAAAATCTTTATTTTCCTATAGGGTTATAATATTAAGCATTATATCTAGTAGTTTTATTTGCTGCTAATGCTAAACTAAAACTAGGACAACCGAGACTAGCTCGGCGGCCGATATTGTGGCCTTGGGATATTAACTTAATATTTAAGTCACAGCGCGCACTCAACACTCGTCCCGGCAGTGCCTTAACAGGTATTCACAGAGTTGTTTTTACCCCTGGGGGTATAATCGTTCCCAGGTGCTATACCCACATGACCACTCAATCGCTTCCAAGTTTTAGTTAATTTAGTAACCGTAGAATAAAAACCAGCGTATCCCCGAAAGGAGCCGATGAGCCGAATGCTTCCGAGGTTTCGGTGATATTTAAGTGTCGGCTGCCAGCCTCATTCGATAGGTCCTCTCCTTCCTATCCACCGATTGGGAAAGGTCTCATCCAGAAATGTACGCACAGTGGCAGCATAGTGGAGAGGAGCACCATCTTGCTGAAACATCAGTTCTTCGTCAGAGGAGTCTGGGTCCAATGGATTCGAAAATACAGCCATTAATGCTCGAGCTAATTCAATTTGGAGAAATTTGAGATATACTTGTCCAGTTATAGACTGTTCCAAGAAAAATGGGCCAATTACTCTTCCGCGCACTATTCCACACTACACCTTTGTTTTTTGAGGGTACTGGCTGTGAACCTCCATCATCCAATGCGGATTTTCTGTTGCCCAATAATGATAATTTTGTCTGTTCACATTACAATTTAAACAGAACGTAGCTTCATCGAAAAAAATAATATTTTTTACTAAATCAATATCTAGATTGTACATATTTTGCATGCGTTCACAAAACTCATTTCTCCTGTCGAAATCATCTTCAAAAATAACTCATACGCTGAAATAACTTTGTATGGGTGATATTTGTGCTTTTGAACTATTCGGTGAACAACAGATTTTCGCATGTGTAAATTGGCCCCAATGTGCGACAGAGGAGTACGTGGATTTTTTTCCAACGAAAGCAAGACGCCCAGTTGTTTATTTTCATCTCGAGCAGAACGACCAGATTTAGGCAAATCTCTAATATGACCGAATTCGCAAAATTTAGCCTTTATTCTACTCACCACCGTTTGACATACGGGAGGACGATCATGCAAATGGATTTCATTGAATAATTGAGCTGTTTCTATTTGAGTATGTGTTCTATCACCAAACATATCCATGCACAGAATTTCAATTTTTTCTCGTTCCGTCAACTTCCCCATTGTGAAAATCGCAACTTTGCAATTACGCTTGACAATTATTTACTTAAATGAAAATTGTCACACAGTTTCTATGGGACTAAATGGTGACAAGTCAACATTCAGAAATACTAGAATTGAATAAAAAAACAAAATAAACACGCAATGGATATTATGTTCGATCGTAATTTTTTCGATAACTGTTGAGTTTAGGCATAGGACATAATACATGCTGCGGAAGCTCAGTCGCTATGGTTTCAGGGGAAAAACATTTAACTGGTTTGAATCCTATCTTGGGGGCAGAAGTCAAAAGGTTTTCAGGGGTTCTGTTTGTTCTGAGAGCAGAGTGATTGACTGGGGAGTCCCTCTGGGTTCAGTGCTGGGACCAGTTCTCTTTCTTTTATATATTAACGATTTGGCGTCTATCGACATTGGGGGAGAGTTCACACTTCTCGCTGACGATACTACAATATTATGGCACTCTAACAATGCTCTTATGTTAAAAGACATTATTGCCTCAGATTTGGTTAAGGTCAAAGAATGGTGTGATTCAAACTTGCTGTCTCTAAACGTCGAAAAAACAAATGTAGTTGCTTTTAAGTGTTCTATGGAGGGCTTGGTTATTGGTGACTCATCCCTTGTGAATTGCCCTAGTACTAAGTTTCTGGGCCTTGTCATTGATAGTGGCCTTAAATTTGAGAGTCATAACAAGGCACTGAGCAGGAAATTGGCTTCGGCATGTTTCGCAGTCAAAGTGGTAGTTAATGAACTTGGTTCAAATATTGCGAAATCAGTTTACCACGCGCTAGAAGAACCTCATCTGAGATATGGAGTTGCATTTTGGGGGTCTTTCGTCAGCAACTGCTCGGTGTTCTGTTTGTTCTGCAGAAACGCGCAGTGAGATGCATTTGTCGGGCCAAACCCAGAGACTCATGCAGACCATTGTTCTTGCAGAAAAGAATATTGACACTAACATCATTGTTTATTTTGGAGACTGTCACTTTAATGTTTAAGATGAGATATAGGTTTTTGAATACTGACACCTCCTACACGACACGACAATATCGTAATCTGCCTTTGCCAATACCATCCTCAACCCTTACAAAAAAATCGATTGTATATGAAAGTGTAAAAATATATAATCATTTACCTAATTACTTAAAGGACCTACAGTCACTTAAATTATTTAAAAGGTCCGTGACGCGGATGTTGTTGGAGAAGGCTTACTATTGCCTGGAGGAATATTATTCCGATGTTCCCAGTTTTGCTTAAGGGTTTTATTTGATATCTTTAGATAATTGTTGACATACCGTAAATAACCAAATTTTAATTGAATAACCAAACTTTAATGAATGCCTTCCCTTGTTTTTTGTTTTTTTTTTAAATGTTATTAATGTATATTATTGTTATTATTAAATGATACAGATATATATATTATTATATTCTTTGGACAATAAAGTATATTTGATTTGATTTGATTTGAAACATACTTAGAACTCGATGCAAAATTTCAAAATGAGATAAAAAAAGTTGATAGCCGTGACTAATTTGGGCTACTATGTATACATGAATTTACCATAAGAAAAACTACATTAGGAAATAAAAATCGACGGGTCAGAGCGTTATTCCAAAAAATACCGCTGAATTTTAAACTCACTGTATATTGAATTGCCTCTCAGCGACAAAGCTTACGGACTGAACAAACCAAGTTCTAATTAAGTTAGTTTAGGGTTAATTACTGTTTATAAATATTATAATATTGTAGGTAGGTAACCATTAACTATATTTATTTGATTTTAGGTGCGGCGACAGTGCTATTATTTATTTGGCATCTTACATTCTTCGCGGCATGTGTAGCAATATCCGGATACTGCGAACAGAAAAATCTACACTCTGTATTTTGCTTCAAAGTACAGCCATTATCTAAGTCACGTAAGTTATGGTTTTAATAGATATCTAGTATTTTCAAAAGCACAATCCACAAGAACGCAGTAAAGGAAACATAAAAGTTAAATTAATTTATTTCCTCGTCATAAAAATATTCATTTTCGTTAACGACGACCACAACAAAATAAAAATTTAATTATGTACAATGCCAGTATTTATAAAAATAAATACTTTCATCTTGTATTCTTCGAGTTTGGTACACGTCTCGTCGATCAGCATCCATCACAGTGAGTGAACGAACTGACAGTGAATATAATAATTTTGTGGAGCCCAATCTACTCTCTATTTAATTAGTATTTTTGATATAAAAAGCTGTTAATAATTTTTTTTGTGAGGTGAATGTTAAAAAAAACTTAAAACATAACACAATTAATTTTCCTATACTGTGTCCCCGGTTAGGATACCTTACTCTAGTAAACTTTCCCCTTTTAGATAAAAGGTTCTGCTTACCTTCGGTGGTTCTAATCAGTAATCAAAGTCACGATATACAAGGTGTTTCAGAAGTACGGTACGTAACTTAAGGGTGTGATTCCTACTGATATTCTAAGAGGAAAAGTTCACATGAACATGTGTCCGGAGTTGCCCCGTTTTTTATATACAGGATGTTAAAGTTTAAAAAAAAAAATAAGTTTTTTATAATTTTTTTAAATTCCCTTTCCCGAGTTTATTGAAATTTGGTACCGTTATTCATAATGATAAGGGGCTTAATTCGCCCTAACTAGATTAAATTGGTTAAGTTCAGTGGCGTCCCGGGGACCACCTTAACGAATATACTACTACGCTACTGACTTTTTCTGATTTTGATATTTTTTTTTTGGATTTACCAACTAATAATACTTTTTTGTTTCTTGAATTGTTTTCGCATCTTGCTTCGTTTTCGAAAGAAAAAATAAAAACCACTGTATTACATGTAAAATACTTATGTATTTCAAAGTTAATTAAAACCTTTAAATTAAAAATAAAATAAATTTTTCAAATAATGATACAAAAAAAAATGTAATCAAGACAAATTTTGAAAATAGCCACCTGATAAAACGCACGATAGCAATCGTCTCACTATTGATTCTGTTACACGTTCAAAAATGCTTACATTATTTCGTATCGCATTGCAACTTTCAATAATTCGAATTCTTAAGTCGTTTTCATCTAACACAGGCGTCTTGTATACAAGAAATATTAGGTGACCCAATAAGTAGTCTCGGGGATTCAAGTCGGGACTGCGAGCTGGCCAACGTTGGGGACCTGCGCAGCAACCACCTACTAAAATCAATTGTTGGCTGAAAATCACGGGGAAACAGAGCTTGCACACGTTGAATATGGTATGGGCATAGTTGATAGAGATGCAAAACCTTTAAAACACTTGATGCACTTGTTTGAAGTTGCACTGCTACTTTCCTGGCACTAGTTGAAGGATCATCTTTTATCTCTCGAAGTATAGCCTCTTCTAACTCAGGCGTGGTTACCGTTGCAGGTCTGCCAGGAAGCTCCGTACTAAACTAAAAAACTCCCAGTCTCACTCAGTCTTGCGTGGAACTGTCTAAATGTTTTGGCACAGGGCAGTACTCTGTTTGGATAACGTTCCTAATAAATTCGCCGAACTTCTTCAGCATTTCCTTTTGCTAGGCCATAAGTGAAATGCATCTGGCTCATTCCATCGTTAGTAAAATTGTTCATGTTTGACTTGTTATTGACAAAACAGGTAAATTAGACATCAAAACTACCTTTACCGCATATTTTAATTAACTTTAAAATACATAGGAATTTTTTTTTGTACATGCAATAAAGTGGTTTTTATTGCTTCTTTCGAAAGCAAAGCAAGCGAGATACGAAAACAATTCAAGAAACAAAAAAGCTGTATTATTAGTTGGTAAATCTGAAAAAGTATTAAAATTCAAAAAAACTCAGTGTTGTACAGGGTCTTCCAACGAGGACTGAACAGGGGCTCATTTTTGAGCTTCCTTGTATTTAAAGAAAAATCCAAAATAGCCAATCGATGTACTTTTTCCTGCAGAATTCAAAAATGAAACCAAAAATTTATTTGAACCAGAAACAAAAGAGTTACGCTATGGATAAGGTGTTTTTTAAATGGAACATAGCTTTTTTTATACGATTTTTGGAACGAGTGATTTTTTTTTTGTCCGTTCTGATTAAAATATTTAATATTGTGACAGCTATTTTTATTAAATTTTAATGTTTTATCCAGTATAATTTAACTTTAACCTGTTTGAAACATACACTAGGTAATAAAGGTATAATCACCTTTGAATCCTTCAAAGTCAAAAAATTTGACAAATTTACTATAATATTGCCGAAATGAAATATTCATTAGATGAGAGATTGCAGATTGTTATCTTGTTCTACAAATGCCAAGAAAATGCAAGAGAAGCAAGGAGAAGATTTATTGCAAATTTTCACAGAAATATATCCGTCAATACTATTCTAAGGATAAAGAACCTATTTGAGGAAAATAAAACATTACATGACGGAAAAAGAAATCCAACTCTATACTAATTTAAAAAAAAAAAACATTAATAATTTAATTGTTCAATGTGACCTCCGTTGTTCTCGAAACATGTGCGATAACCTCTTTGTAGCCTTTCCAAACTTGCTGTTATACTGTGATTTTCCTGGTGTTAAGGCGATTTATTTCATTCACAATTTTCTGCATGATCTCTTCAATATCGTGGTTTCGCTGCTTGTATACCACGTTCTTTAAATGGCTCAAAAGAAATGTGTCTAATATTGACAAATCGGGACTATTGGGTGGCCAAGCATAGGTTCCATTTCTACCAATCCATTCTTCATGGCGTCCGTTTAAATATTGAGTAACCTCACGCACGGCATGCGGATGGGCCCCATCATGTTGCCAAATTAAATTTTGTTATTCTTCCAATGGTAAATCTTCCAAAAAGTTCTCAATTTCGTTTTCTAAGAACTCGTAGTATCTCTGTCCATTTAAAGTCCCGTTAAAAAATACTGGTCCCAAAATTCTATTATTTTTTATGCCACACCAAACATGGATTGAAGTCCTTCCTTGAAATTTAATTGTCTGAAATTTTCTTGGATTTCCAACGGCCCCAGTGATGATTATTATGTCTATTGAAAACCCCCGATGTTGTGAATGTGGCTTCGTCAGTCCATAAGATATTTCTGAATAAATTAGGGTCTTCGTTTTCTTTCCGAATCACAATTTGGGAAACAAATTGGAAGCGAAGTTCTTTTTGTGCCGGTGTTAGATGTTGAAGTGGAAGGATATGATGAGACTTAAATTTATGATTTCTTAAAGTCCTGTGAACAGTTCCTTGGGTAACTCTTCTGCGTCTTACACCGCCGCCGTATTGAACGTCCCGAACTGCGTCCGAAATTGATTTGGTTGGATTCAGTCGAAAATAATTCACAATGGCACGGTCTCGATTTCTATTCCTTTCTGGATTTCTTTTTCTGTCATGTAATGTTTTATTTTCCTCAAATAGGTTCTTTATCCTTAGAATAGTATTGACGGATATATTTCTGTGAAAATTTGCAATAAATCTTCTCCTTGCTTCTCTTGCATTTTCTTGGCATTTGTAGAACAAGATAACAATCTGCAATCTCTCATCTAATGAATATTTCATTTCGGCAATATTATAGTAAATTTGTCAAATTTTTTGACTTTGAAGGATTCAAAGGTGATTAAACCTTTATTACCTAGCGTATATTTCAAACAGGTTAAAGTTAAATTATACTGGATAAAACATTAAAATTTAATAAAAATAGCTGTCACAATATTAAATATTTTAACCAGAACGGACAAAAAAAAAATCACTCGTTCCAAAAATCGTATAAAAAAAGCTATGTTCCATTTAAAAAACACCTTATCCATAGCGTAACTCTTTCGTTTCTGGTTCAAATAAATTTTTGGTTTCATTTTTGAATTCTGCAGAAAAAAGTACATCGATTGGCTATTTTGGATTTTTCTTTAAATACAAGGAAGCTCAAAAATGAGCCCCTGTTCAGTCCTCGTTGGAAGACCCTGTACATCTTGTAGTCAGTAGTATTCGTTAAGGTGCTCCCCGGGACGCCACTGGACTTAATAAATTTAATCTAGATAAGGCCAATTAGGGCCCTTATCATTATGAAGACGGTACCAAATTCCAATAAAATCGAGAAAAGAATATTTAAAAAAATTACAAAAAAAACTATTTTTTTTTAAACTTTAACACCCTGTATATCAAAAAGGGGTCAACTCCGGACACATGTTTATATGCACTTTTTCTCTTAGAATATCAAAAGGAATCATCACCTTAAGTTACGTACCGTACTTCTGAAACAGTCTGTATACAATGTTCAAAACTTTTAAAAATATGTAATTTATTTTAAATAAAGTAGACCTTACTCTTAATGTTAAATTTGTTGAAAACATTTAATTTACACAGTTTTTTTAATTTAAAATTAAAGCCTAAAACGATTTTCATTTTTGAAAAATCCTAAACACATTTTAATATTTTTGTAATTTCTTTTAATAATGGTTATTGCTATAAACTCAAAATCAGCCAACCCTGTCTAATAGTCAAGGGTACCGATATTTTTAACCCAGGGTTAACGCTAATTCAAGGATTAACTCAAAATTTCTAGTGCATTACGTTTTAATCTCTGGGTTAAAAACCTAACGCGGGTTTCCAAGCTCAAAACCTTCTTTGGTCGACTCGCTTTACCAAAAACTGATGTTACTGTCAGTGACGAAATAATCACATACCCCTATTGCCACCACTAAACTAAACTAACCTATAAGATAAACACCTGAATAGTTTATTTAAGCAGTTAAAACCAATAACTTAATTTTTATAATTCGATTAAATTTCTATGCGGCCACAGATGCTGATAAATTGCAAACACTCATATAGCTAAATTGAAAGTAGAACAGTAAGTACTCTTACATAAGAAAAACTGCATGGTTTCATAGCTCCTTTTGTATTGGCTTTGTATTGAAAAGTAGCTCATCAAACAAGAATGTAATCATACCGGAAGAAATTCCTTCGTCCTTGGGATAGCCCCCGGATAGTCCGGCAACAAAATGTAAATGCAATCCGACAGTGATGTTGAACGAGTCAACAGCACTTCAATTGAAATAAAAATAAAATTACCAAATTGCTCCAAATATGTAGATATTTTCTATTGGGTTGTTTACGATTTATATAACACATTTAAATAGTTGTAGAGTAGGACAACCTTTAGTCGGCCAGTTCTGAATTATGTCATTTTGTAATTAACAAGAAATAAAACAAATATGTATTATTACGAAGACTATACTGTGGTCTCTGACGAGGATTATTTTCCATGCACCGGTTTCCAAGTTTACATATTATGCCAAAATTGTAGGGAAACGTTTTTCTTCTAAGAGCGTGCAGTTCAATTTCTTAAAATTCTCATGCGATAATTGCTTCCATTTAGTTGATAGATTGCTGAGAAGGAAGGGTTTATCCACCTTATTAATTTGAGACCTAACTTGAATGTTTAAGCAGAAGTCAGGATTGGCAATGGGTTGTTGTCCTTCTCCTTTCTAGTGCGAGATGTTTATGAACAATTTAGAGAACAAAATCGTGCACTGAGTTTCTACTGGCATATTATTATAAAAGTTATGTTGATGATGTACAGGATGATTGTTTATATTTTACTAGATGGATATCTCGGTTAATATTGGTCTTACAAATAAGTTTAAATTAGCAATTTTGAAGTATTTTTGATGGGTATATTTTAGTCGCTAGATATCGTTCTCCTGAGTTCAAATATGTATAGATTATTATGGTTATTTTTGTTAATTTTCGAAAAAAATAGACTTTTTCGTATAAATCTAAGGCAGCGGTGGAAGCCTATACGACCATGCTAATTTGTTTTTATCAAAGTAGTCATGGATAATAAAACAAAGAAATTTATTACTTTGACAGTTATTTAACTTCCATTTAATTTAAAGTTGTCTTAAATTCTGAAAATACAATGATATTATAATATATTCTGAGATAGAAAAAGTTAACATTGTGTCAGTTGTTAACGACTTCAGTGCTCTTTCTGTAAATTATCATAAAGTTTACGAATACCTGAATGACTTTCTTTTTCCACTTTGGGAAATTCAAAAATAGCTTTTTTGTACAACTGTCAAAAAAAGTTGACATTTTTTCATCGCTATCGATACGTAAACCTTTTGTTTTTTTAACAGTGAAAAAAAGACTTTTTTTCACGGTGAAAAAAAGACTTTTTTTAACTGGAAATAGTTATTATCCTAACAAGTGCGGAAAGAGCCACTTTCCCGCACGCGACTGCCGTTACCCGAACGACGCGAAGCGGAGTTCGGGTAAGCAGTCGAGTGCGGGAAAGTGTCTTTCCGCACAAGTTAGGATCAAAATTTTTCCTACAGGCGTTGGAAAAACTACAACAAAATATTTCTAAAAATTTAATTTTACTGAAAAACAAACACAGATTTAATTTCTAATTATAACTAATATTTACATTAAAAGTACAATTTGATGCATTATGCAAATTGATTGCGGATGAAGCCATTGAAGCCAACTGATCCTGATGAGCGGATGGTTGCAAAGAAAGAGGTATCGAGCTGTTGTTAGCGCTGCTGGGAAACTGTGGAGTTTTTGCTTCTAAATTATAGCTCAAACTTGATGGACTATTGAGATTGAGAATTTTGTTAGACATGTTTTTTTTGTGTGTGATGGATTCCTCCAGGTAGCCTTCGGCAACAGACGTGGATTTCCATCCTCCTAAACGTTTAATGTTTGTTATTTCTTCGCCAGAATTAGCAAGTAGAGTGGCCGAGGAACGTCTAAAACTGTGGCCTGTGTATAATTCTGGATTTTTGAGTCCTATATAAGCTGCAATGTTGGAGGGCATTTTTCCTATGGTATTAATTCCAACACATTGGGTACTGCATTTTCCATGTTTGTAGTTCAAAAAGAATCGGCGGTGTGGAGTTTGCTGTGGACGTAAGTTTGCATATTTTCTGTATAGATTTAGAAAAATTTCATTATTGACTGCCTTAGTTATTACAAAGGATCTAGCAGAATGGTTTTTGGAGTCGTTTATTGTGACAATTATAACGTCTCCTTTGTCGTCTATGTCGTCAATGGTAAATTTAGTTAGCTCCTCACGGCGGCAGGCACCAGCCAGTCCAAAAATCGTTACCACTTTAATTAGAAGGAAAATTTCATCAGGTGTTTCTTTCATAAATTTCGCAATCTCTTCTTGTGTAAAAACTTTTGCTTTTTTTGCTCGAAAACCTACATTTTGTCTCTTGATGTACGCAGTAACTTTATAGTATTTACTGATATCTAAATCTTTCTTAACCTTAAGTACACTTTTCAACATGGAATATCGAGACCATAAAGTATTTGGCTTCCAAAGTTTAGACATTTCCAAGAAATATGCCAAAAGTACTTCTTCTCTTGGTGCTTTTACATTTTTCGCTTCACACCAAGTAACAAGATTATCGTATTGTTTTTCATACCTGACTATTGACTTTTTTGGTAGCAAATCCAAATTTGCGACACTTGCAGCTTCTAGAATATCTTCTGGAAGCTCATCGTCCGAGAAATTATCTATGGAAGACATCTGTATCAGAATCTGAACGAAATTATAAATCAAAGCCACGCTCCGGTGAAATGTTGTAAGGTGTCACTTTGACAATTAAATTTTATGTGTGTGTCGTGGTTACCATGTTAACATCTATGTACGGGGTTTTTGAAATAAACCGTTTTAAATCAGCTTTTTTAAAAATGTTTAAAATAAACGGCAAAAATTAGTGTTTTTGTAATATACCTCATTTACTTTCAATAAAAATTTATATTTTATTTATTAAAGTGTCTTTCCGCATGAGTTAGAATCAAAATTGTTTCTACAAGCGTTAGAAAAACTACCACAAAGTATTTCTAAAAATTTAATTTTCCGTGCGGGAAAAATTTTCCCGCACCGTGCCGGAAAAATTTTCCCGCACCGTGCGGGAAAATGGGTCTTTCAGAACCAAAACGAGTGCGGGAAAACGGTATATCGCGCACGCTTGTAGGAAAAATGATTTACAAAAAAAACGATAAAACATTACTTTTTAAAAAATGTATTGAATTTTTTTGTACAAATTTACTAATTAATTACCAACTACCAAAAAATCTCATTTGTTACAATAATGATTGATGAGTTCGAACAATTGCTTCCAATATTAATTCCCGAAGCTAGTCCACCTTGCTGCTGATCAGAAACGCTAGATATTCCTTGAAAAGTTGAGTCCACAATTGTATCAGTTATATTGATTTGTTTGGAAGTAGAGGAACAATTTAATTTATTAGAAATATCAATTTTATTACTCAAACTATCTTCTATATATCCTTCTGCTATGGCGGCAGATTTCCAACCACCGTGGCGTTTTATAGATGTCATGTTACCCCCTGCATTGGCTAAGAGAGTTGCAGAACTCCTCCTAAAACAGTGACCTGTGTAGCTCTTATGCAATTCTTTTCCCAGCCATTTTGCAATCAAGCTAGGAATTTCCCCTATTTTATTTATTCCCACATGTTGGTCAACACATTTTCCTCTTGAATATTTTAAAAATAATCTCGTTTTGTGTGTATGGGACGGCCTTAGTACTCTATACTTGCGATATATCTCAATATAATCAGAATTTGAAACGGTAAACATTCTTGGGCAATAGGTCTTTGTATCCGGTATTTTAACAATCAATATAGACCCGGTATCTTCAATGTCATCAATAGTTACCTTCAATAATTCTTCACGGCGACAAGCACCGCTGATTCCCAAAATTAACGCAACCTACAATTAAAAAAATATTGAAATTACTGAAATAATACAAAATTTTGATCATCTGTACCTTATAAAGTAAATTTGTTTCATCATCAGCTTCTTGAATGAATTTATTAATATCGTCTCTCGATAAAACTTTAGATTTCTTCCCTCGGTATCCGACGTTTTTGTTCTTAATAAAAGGCACCAATTTTGAAAACTTCTTTATATCAATATTTTCTTTAACATTCAATGTACTCTTCAACATTGAGTAGACACTCCATAAAGTAGAAGGTTTTACAGTTTTTGATTTCTCCTCAAAATAGCATATAAGTACCTTTTCAGACACTTTTTGTATATTTTTCTTGCCGCACCATTCACGGAATTGGTTATAATTTTTCTCGTATATAAATTTTGATTTCGCCGGTAACATGTTAGCTATAGCCGAATTTGCTATATCGGCTATATCTGAAGGAATCTCGCTATCACTATCGTAATCTACATCCATTTTAAGTACTTATACTATTTATTTAAAAAATTGCAATAAATATGAACAGCTATCAATGTATGACAACAAAACAAGCAACGTGCCAACAAACCATTTCTATAGTAACGACAGGGCTGTTAACTTGATTATGTGAAATTATATGGTAAAATTTTTATTATAATATACAATTTTACCGATTAATTCAAACTTTCAGTTGTACAAAAAATGTTGTTTGTATTTCGTTTGTGAAATTCGTGTTTTAATGGCACATTCGAGAGAATTTTTCGCCTCAACCTGCGGTCTCGGCAAAAAATTGACACTCTCATATGCCATTAAAAAAACACTCACTTCACGCACTTAATACAAAAATAACTATAACATGATTTAAAATAATAAGTTTCTTGTTCTCAAACCTTTGGCTTATTAATTGCCATGCTATGACATAATAAGCGTTTGCTACCAGTGACTGAATAACTTCCAATGCTTGATCTTGTAATGATGATTTAAGACAATAAAATTTTTCAATATTGCTCATATTTGTATTTTCATGCGCTAGCGCATTAAATGCATCTCGAAATTCTAAATACTTACTATACGCCCCATTAAAAGTGGGTAAACGAATTGCAGGAAATTTAACTTGATGTATATTATCTCTTACTGGTGTTTTGTGCATTTGACAATATTGGCCTTCTATCGTAAAAGGATACTGATGAAGAATCGCTTTTATTTGACAAATTACTCTTAGCTAGACCCAAATATTTATAAAACTTTGCCTCGAAATCATCCCTCTTATTAAACGCAGTACTATCAGTATCTGATACGGTCAATTCAATTTCATCTTGAACCTCGTTAAACTTGTCTAAAAGATTATCGACTCTTTTCACCCGACACCGAACTTCGTGGTAACCGGGACCAGTTATGTCAACCCCTTGAAGATTATCTATGTAAGATGTAAATCTAGTTAATTCGCTTTTGATACGACCCCTCTTACCTTTAATTCTGACATTTTGTTATATTTTTTAACTTGACACGCTTTACTCTTTTACTAACTTTTGTATGTATAACTTGACTTAAAATAAAGCAAAACTTACTAGAACCTGCTTAAACTTGTATAGATATAGAACTTGTGGAACTTGCAACACCTATCTAAGGCAGAAAATACTAGAACTTGTCTTGTCTTGTCTTGTATGAAATACTTGAAATATAGAAACTTGCATTTAACTTGTCTTAACCTTGTATAAAAATTGAACGTACTGCCTCAAAATAAAGCATTATTAACTCAGTACAGAATAATAAAATAGAAAGGAAAGGGCTTACAGGAATTACAGGATTGTTCTATTTCTTGTTACTTGTTTTTGATTGTCGCTCGCCTGTTTGCCCTCTGCCGGCCGCCGTGGGTTTAATACATCCGGCTCGAAGGACCAATGTGAACGCCTGGACTTCTTTTGTGGACTGTATACACTTTTCATTGATTAAATACTGTATTTCTTTATAAAAATTACTTTATTGTAGACAAAAAGCTTATTATTGCTTGACGGCCGTCATTCTTGACAAGAGTCCTTTTTACCTGCCACCTTTGTACTGGTTACTATGATTATTCTAAAATTGGCGCGAACACTTCCTTACCAGCTCTATCACATACCTGTGACCTCCATGTTTGTCAGGGTGTATGTCGTTAAATCTTCGAGCTGTTCTGCGAGCACAACGATTTTTAGCGCCATACATGAAAATTATTTCTGTCCTTTCTTGGAGAGTATACACCATTTTAAAGTGAATATTAAACCAATTTTTTGTTAAACCATAAATAAATCACTTGTCAGTGGTAGGCGAAAAGTCACTTTTAAAAATTAACTTGTGACTGTTTCGTTTCTATGAGGACGGGTATAAGCCGACTACGACCGTGATGTATTTAAAGTTTGAAAATGTTACAAAGCGAATTCTGAACATAAAGTCGTATTTTAAATGTTTCGATATTTTAAAGATTGTTAGATTTGGCTATAGGATGCGTAATACAAAAAGTGTTTATTATTTGTAGGGGAATCCAGATATACGAAAAAAATTATGAATTTCCATTGAAAAAATACAAAGTGACATACGTCCAGCTTTTTTGACGCACCCCTATAAATAAAAATATGATGAAAAATTTACCCCCTTAAAACAAAATTTGACATGTTTTGACATTTCGTATCAGGAAATGAAAACCCTGTATATATTCTTCTTTATAGGGTACGTTTTTGTTGTAGTTTGTAGTCATTATTATTTTTGTGGTTATTTGCCTCAAGCTCGTAGAAAAAATGTTTCTAACACATGCGCAAAGTGTCTTTTCCGCACTTGACTGACGTCACTCGCGTGCAGAAAACTACCACCTTGCGATAGGAAAATAATTATTTAGTTATTGTGCTCTGACAAGTAATCATACAATTATACACTATTGAAAAATGTAACAGTGGTCTCATTCCTAGTTTTTAAATGTTGAGGGTATTTTACAGTGTGTATACATATTTTTCTCCTATTTTTTTGCAGAAGATAAAGGCTGGCTTTATAGAGTCTTCTGTAGCGGTGGTGTGGATCCCGATAATATGGATAATCCGATAGACAACAAGGAGCATGGAATGATGGTATTTTTCAGAGATTACTTTGCAGGTAAATTAGTTGTTGCTGCAATTAAAACTGATACCTTTTGTAAAATAAATATTAAATTTGTAGAATTTTTAAACAACCCCTGTGTCAAAGTTATGGTCATATTAATCTTTGGACTATATCTAGTGGGAGCTGGATACGGTATCACTCAAATTGAAGAAGGACTTGAAAGAAGAAAAGTCGCGAAGAACGATTCCTATGCCATTGAATTCTTTGATAGGGAAGATGATTATTACAGAGAGTTTCCTTATAGGTACAAAAATAAAGCTATACTTACTTTTCTGCTATTTTGTCTATAAGGTTTATTATCTCTTCCAAATCTGACTTTAACGATTTCATTCTGTTTCAGGGTTCAAGTAGTTATTGCAGGTGACTACGACTATTCAGATCCAAAAACTCAACAAGAAGTCGAAAAACTTACACAGACCTTTGAAAACACTTCCTACATCACAAACAGTCTCTATACAGAATCTTGGTTAAGAAGTTTCTTGCAATATATCGACAGAAACTCCGATTATCTAAATATTACCATCAAATCAGAAAAAGATTTTATGAACGCTTTGGAAGAGGTAAGTTTTCATGTATGGGCCGTCGTTTTAGCACAGCATAAAGAAAGGAACTCTTAACGTAAAAATATAAGTATGCCGACAGCATCCTAATGCCATTTCCTCCGTATGCAGAGTAGCAGTATCGCTGAACGGATTGTTGCGCGCTCCCGCTTCCGATTATGAACGAAATTATTACGAAATATGATGGAAGTGGACGAAAACCTTACTTATTAATTTCAAAGGATTTCGTATGAACAGCGCGTGCTGGTCCTTTCTTTATACTGTGGCTACCGTAAATATTTAAAGCATGTGTAGACAAAGATAGCACGCAGTGGCGTAAAAACCGCCCCAGCATTGCGGGGGGGGGGGGGGGCGCAGCAAAGCTAGGGGCGCCCTCATGTCGCTTGATGAAATTGAACTAATTCTAATTCTCCTTTCATAGGTGCATATTTTAAGACTTTGTTTTCTTATCTCAGTGAGTACACAACTTTTATGTCTGTTTTAATTATCACAATGTTTTTTTTAATTGCAGTACATTATTTTAAAATTTCATTATTTTTACAACAAAAAATTGTTCTTTGTTCTCTACAATACTTTATATCCTTCTATATTAAACAACGCTTACAAATGACAATATTTTTTACTACAGTATAAGTGTGAAGGATTCTGACAGGTGCAAAATAGCAGGGCGCTTTCAAAATTTTGCGGGGGGGCGCACATGCCCTTAGTTACGCCACTGATAGCACGCACATTGATTGTCCCTGTTGACAGAGCTTAAACTATGGCCTTGCTTCCCCTTTACGGATACCGCCATAGCTACAGATTGAAACGACGTTGTTTGGGACACACGTCATATTTCTGTCGTGACCCAGCACAAAAGTTAAAGTAAATGCGTGGAACTCAATTCTAGGAATTAATGTAACGTAATACTAATCTAAGCGGCAACGCCGCATTTCGTGGTAAATCATTATGTGTTTATTTAATACCTAATGGTAAAAAATAGAGAAAAGTACATTATATTTACATGCAATATAATTGGCAATACCGCATATTACAGTAATGGCAACGTTGTACAAATCCATGAAAATATAAGTTTAAATCAAAACCTTATGCATAAAAAATCTGTCTGATTTTGTATTATTCTCCAGCACGCAAATGTAAGTGCGATATAAGCCACGTGCATGGTAACAGCAGATCTGTATTCTCATTGGCTAGCAACAGTATTTTGACGTGAAACAAGCCATTTTGGATTGTGACGTATTACGACCTGATTGGTCAAGATGTCGGGATGGGGTACGAGACTGACAATGTTTTGTCAACAAAGCAGTGTCACACTGAAACACAAAGAGTTAAGTTGCGCTCCGTGGACCGGTACAAACTCCACGTAAAAATGGTCAAAAGTATGTGAGAATAATAGGCTACGATATTTAGAGTTAGTTAAGTGGTTGTTTGACGAGTCTAGTTAGAAATGTGTTAGTAGGTCATACCCATGCAAGGGGATAAAATGACAAAGTGATTAATCTGTTAATAAATAGTTATGCAGTAAAATTCAGAAGAAATTTTATTTTCCAAGTAGGTAAAGCAAAGTTTTGAACTAGTCGACTTGTGGATACACAGGTTAAAGTTTTTAGTGTCGTTCATTGTTACAGACGTGTTCGCGCACAGACGTACTTTAGTCAATTTTTAAACATTTAGTCATATCGATTTTTTTAGCGAAAGTGGCTCGACCCATCCAGTCCATTTTCACTCGATGTTAAATTTGACGAAAACAATAAAAAAATCGTAGCGATGAGGTTTTTGATTCAAGCTGTCAATATTTCGGGAACGGAACATGAAAAGGAAATGGTCAGAGCTTTAAGAAAAATTTGCAGGGATTCGCCGTTAAACGCTACAGTGTTTCATCCGTACTTCGTCTTCTTTGATCAGGTACATAATTTATTACATAATGCACTGTGACCTAAATTACTCATTTGCATATCTTGTTCTAGTTTGAACTGGTGCGTCCTCTCACTATCCAAAACATTGTAATAGGAGGTGCCATAATGATGTTAGTCTCCTTCATATTCATCCCCAATATTTTCTGTGCCTTTTGGGTGGCCTTCAGCATAATATCCATTGAAGCTGGGGTAGTTGGATACATGGCATTATGGCATGTCAACCTGGATTCCATCTCCATGATCAACCTTATTATGTGCATTGGATTTAGCGTAGATTTTACAGCCCATATTTGTTACGCGTACATGTCATCATCTGCCAAGCTTCCCAAGGACAAGATGAAGGAAGCTTTATATGCCCTGGGATTACCCATCTTCCAAGGTAAGTATCTAAATTTACCCTCTATAGAATTGCTTACTTGTAGCTATATAGAATCTATAAGAGAGAGAGTAATTTGTGTTTTAGGTTCTGTAAGTACAATCCTCGGAATGATAGCCCTGATCTTGGCCAACAACTACATCTTCTCGGTGTTCTTTAAAATGATCTTCTTGGTAGTCTTTTTGGGAGCCATGCATGGTCTCTTCCTCTTGCCAGTTCTCTTGTCGCTATTTGGCCCAGGTTCCTGCACCAGCCACAACGAAGAAGAAGAATTAAAACTATCGAACATAGAAAAGTCACTACCCCATCCCTATTGCATACCTCATCCGCAGTTTACTTTGAATGGAAGTAATTTAAGCAGTAACCTGAGAAACTCGAATTTAACTCCGATTGAAAGATATAATAAGAAACCTTTTAAGGCGTACGGAGACCTGGAAAAAGATTTGGGCTTAGGAACTTCAGAAGAAAACTCTAGCGAGTCATCGACTCACTCCAACAAAAAGACAGAACAAGAAGCACCAGTTGAAAGTGAAAAAAAGGCCAAGGAACACTTGCGTAGGAACTCAGACGTATACTTGTACCAATGCAAAAGAACTCCTCATATTGACATATACGGATCGGAGTACTATAATGCACAAAGAAACGAAGAACGAGGTAGATTTAACGAAGCCTATAGACCGGACGAACAGACGTTTACCGAGGCCTATAGGCCAGGCGAACCGAGGTTTAACGAGGCATACTGGCCAGAGGAAACGAGTTACCATCGGAGAAGGTATTCTCCGCAAGAGCGGAGGCATGCTGCCTTGGTCAGATCCAGCTCACATCACAGCATTTTACACCCTAGATACTTAAAAGAATCTCGGTTTCCTTAGAACTTGTGAATATTTAGGTTAGGTTATTTTCGTAATTTATTGGATGGTCGAGAGGCTTCAAGGATTTTATCGAAAATCATTTCGATAGCAATATGAGACTGTATGTTATCGGTATACCTGCCAGTAGTGTATACAGGAATTTTAGCATATTTAAAGATAACATACAGTGTGTCCACGGATTGACTATCAAGGAGGAAAAACTTTTTTATTTGTGGGTTTACGAATAAAAGCTATTTTTCATAAAAACTCCTGCTTGTTCTCAAACGACCAAAAAGCATATTATTTTTTCAAATTTATATACCGGGTGTTCAGAATTTAGAAAAATATGAAAAAAGCTAAGAACAAAGTAAGTATGTGTAAAGATAGGATAAAAAGTAATTAGTAAAAGTTGTTATAGTTGAAAACCTACGTCTCATTACCAAGTTTTGACTTTACCCAGAAGGTGTATGCATCTCAATTGGAACCTGATCTTGATAATTTAAAAATTAGAATTAGAGAAGCGATTCAAGCTATCCCATTGCAAGAGATACGAAACGCATACAAAGCATTTATTAAGAAAGTCCAACGATGCGAGAAGGTTGGTGGAGAAACCTTTGATAAGTTTTGTTTTTGCTGATAACCTGCCTTTTTTCACTTTCATTTGTTTAAGAAAATTTTTTACTCTTCATTCGTTCTCTAATAAATTCGTTTAATTATGAATAGTGCACGGTTTTATTTTAAAACGTATTTATTTTTTAATAATATGGGTAGTTACTTAGCCGTTTTCGACAATTCCTCGTATAAAGATAAAGATTTTACAGAATAATACCTTTTAAAGACTAAGTAACTAAATTGCAAAATGCGTTAATTTAAATCAAATCATATTTTATGAGTTGGAACTTTTTGCCGGTATCTGTACAGGGTTATCCAACCAAGACTAGACAAGGCGATTTTTTGACTTTTCCTGTACTTTTATAAAAAAACTGAAATAGCCATCTTAAGTCATTTTCTCCCGCGAATTCGAATATCTTCAGCAAAAAACAATTGAACATCAAACAAAAGTACTAGGAGTCACTTTGATATTTTTTTAAATGGGATGCCGTATTTTTAAGGAGCTTATCCGATTTCTCATATAAATTTTGATCTAAAATGTTGGATTTTTAATTCAAAAACGCCTTTTTTCTTCAGTTTTAAATTCGGAAAATGTTCGTCTACCGTAAGATTAATACCTGATAGATGGATACCCGTTTCACCTGTTCACCCTTTAACCTGCTTTAAAGCGTCCGTCTTAGACAAAATAATCAAGTTTCAAATTTCTATATATTTTTCACGAATTAATTACAAATAATGAAATATTCTTTCTTCGGCTAAATGTAATAAAATTATATTACAAAACTGGAGAGAATGCTCGACAAACACAAATAACATTTTTTGAGAGTTTCCAGAGACACATTTCAGTGGATACAATTCTCAGAATTAAGACCCTATTTGAAGAAAGTAAGACATTGAAAGATAAGCCAAGAAAGATGAAAAGACGGAATATAAGGGATCGAGCTATTGTTCAATATTTTACTATAAATCCGAAGAGTTCTATTCCGCAAGCGGTACGAGAAGTAAGGTATGGTCCAGGGCTCCGTAGAGTAAGCTATGGAACAGTTCACAGAACTTTAAAAAAATGTGGTCTAAAACCATATTGCATCCTTCCCGTTCAATACTTAACACAGCTTCAAAAAGAACTGCGATTTCGATTTGTTGCTTCAATGCTGATGAGAGAGCAAGACGAAGATTATAATTTATATAATAAAATTCTATGGAGTGACGAAGCGTCATTTACAACATCGGGGGTATACAATCGGAAAAATACAAGATACTGGGCAGCAGTTAACCCTCATAGATATGAAATGATAAAGTTTCAAGGTTGGAGCTCACTTAATGTTTGGTGTGGGATGTTAGAAAATCGAATTATTGGACCACTATTTTATCGTGGCTCTTTAACAGGCCAAAGATACCTCCATTTTCTTCATAACGATATCGAGGATTTCTTGGAAAGGTTGCCATTGCAAGCCTACAACAATATCATTTGGCAGCAGGATGGTGCTCCGCCTCATCAGTGGATTGGCCGTAACGGAACAATTCATTGGCCACCAAATAGCCCCGATATCACGCCAATGGATACATTTTTATGGGGTCATTTAAAAAATGTAGTTTATCAACGACCCAACAGAAGTCTGGAGAACATTCAGCAAAAAATTATAAATGAAATTAATAGACTTAACCAGGACCAAAATATTGTAAGAGATTCTTTGGAGAGATTGAAAAGGGGGCATCGGTCATGTTTTGAAAATAATGGAGGACACATAGAACAATTATATTATTGAGATTAAAGTTATTCACTTTAGTTTATAGTTTTTTCTAATATGTCATATTTTTTTTATACGTAAGCAATAATAGATTTGCAAAAACTACTAAATTTGTAATTAAGTCGTGAAAAATATATAGAAATTTGAAACTTGATTATTTTGTCTAACTGACGGACGCTTTAAAGCAGGTTAAAGGGTGAACAGGTGAAACGGGTATCCATCTATCAGGTATTAATCTTACGGTAGACGAACATTTTCCGAATTTAAAACTGAAGAAAAAAGGCGTTTTTGAATTAAAAATCCAACATTTTAGATCAAAATTTATATGAGAAATCGGATAAGCTCATTAAAAATACGGCATCCCATTTAAAAAAATATCAAAGTGACCCCTAGTACTTTTGTTTGATGTTCAATTGTTTTTTGCTGAAGATATTCGAATTCGCGGGAGAAAATGACTTAAGATGGCTATTTCAGTTTTTTTATAAAAGTACAGGAAAAGTCAAAAAATCGCCTTGTCCAGTCTTGGTTGGATAACCCTGTACATTTAGCTAATAAGTCAAAACTTGGTAATGAGAAGTAGGTTTTCAACCACAAAAACTTTTACTAATTACTATTTATCCTATCTTTACACATAAGGATACTTTGTTCTTAGTTTTTTTCATTTTTTGTAAATTCTGAACACCCGGTATATAAATTTGAAAAAATAATATGCTTTTTGGTCGTTTGAGAACAAGCAGGAGTGTTTATGAAAAATAACTTCTTTTCATAAACCCACAAATAAAAGTTTTTCCCCTTCGATAGTCAATCCGTGGACACACTGTATAACGTGATAACGCTTATACAGGGTGTTTATTAAACATACGGCAAAAATTGAAGGGGTCCTTTGATGATTTTTGAAAAGCCGCTTTCTATAATCCTGGGTGTTTAAATCCGGGGATCGAGCAGGCCATATAAGTGAGGTCCAACTCGATCAATCCAGCGATCTCCGTATATTACTGTTAAAAACTCACAAGCAACCACACTAAAATGCGCTGGTGCACCGTCGTGCATAAACCACATTGCATTTCTTGTTGCCAATGGTACATCCTTCAGAAACTGAGGTAGCGTTTGTTCCAAACATTTGCGATACCTGTCGCCGGTAGAAATAGCGGCCCAATGAGCCAGTCACCCACAATTCCAACCCAAACGTTCGACAAAAACTAATGTTCGAAACGATCTTCAAGTATGTGGATTTTCTACAGCCCACCCATGATTGTTGTGAAAATTGCTTATTGCATTTCTTGAGAAATTCGATCCATCGGTGCAAAAACCATCGATAGAATGCAGTCCGTGGAGGGAAATCAGCAGGAAGAAGTACCTGAAAGCGTTGTATGTGGTATGGGCACAGATAACCTTATGGGTACAACAAATAGTCACTAAGGACTTTCCAAACAGTTCCATTACTTACATTGAAACTATTTGCAATTTTTCGAGTAAAAGTACCTGGATTTTCCTCTATCGTATCCAGCACATTATCTTCCACTTCTACCGTTCTTACTGTCATTGGCCTTACTGCGGCCCCACTTCATTTCAATGTACCTGTTTCACGAAGCCGTTGACAAATACTTTGGTAGGTTTTTCTATCAGAAACATTACGGTCAGGAAATCGTTGAGTGTAGGTACCACCGCATAGCTGGTAATGAATTGCCATTAAGACATGAAATACATGTCAGTCATCTCGGCGTTCGTATAACATGATAGCAGAGGACTTCACCAACAAAAGTTTACCTAACTATTAAAGACAGAAAATACGCGTCAAACAACAAAACGTCAATTATGCTCGTCAAATTCGACACATACAAAATGATCAATTACCAGACGTATTCAAATGTATGTTGAATAAACACCCTGTATATGGTCTAGTAAGCTGCCGTAGTTTTTCTGGCCCACGTTACCTTGGCCATGACGTCATTTTGTTTACCAACTGATCTGTTAAATTACGAAAAACGGCGCCATTTCTTTTAATTAAACATAGGTAGTTGCATTCTTGTAAATCATTTTAAAATGCGGCCAAAAATGTTCAAACATTATTTATGTTTATAGGATAATAAGAAAAAAATTATTATATGCAGGGTAGGTTTCCAGAAACTACTAGATGGGCAAATATCTATCTTAGCTATTAGTAAAGATAGAGTTGTCTTATTAGTCAAGAAATCTACTTTTTCACCCCAAAACAAGGTTCAAATTTTAAATGCAGTCCTATGCGGAGTGGTACCTCATTTTAAATGACTTTTAAAAAAAAACATTTTGCCGCAAACCTGAAGACCGTATCGTTGGGACGTCAAAATGACGATAGACTGTACGGAGTAGTTTAATATATGTACATACTTTCTAAGAATGCTAGGATGGTGTAAAATTTATTCTCTATATGGGCGGGTGTATGATATGTAAAAGATTACTTGTTACCCATGAAGTGATAATATTATTATGTAAAATAGTGCCCTCTGGTGCAAAAAACTCTTTAAAATGACTACAAAAATGATAATTAGGATTTTTTTATAAACTAGGAATTTTAGTAAATACATAACTTTAGTAGGTAGGACCATGTAGAAGTTAGTATTACACATTATTATTTTACTTCTAACCTGAGAAACTTGAATAATATTCACTAAAAGGCCACGTAGTGAACTTAAATAAATCTTAACACGATTTACTTTTCTTTACGTGAACCATCTTCCTCATTTTAGAACGCAGAAAATCTGGGCGCTATATTATGTCACAAGGAAAAAAGTCGATAGTGCCCAAATTTTTCTCCCGTGTATTCGAAATCTTGCTCAATAAAAGAATTATTCATAGACTTTATTATGTTTTAATTAAGTGAAAAATACCCTTTTTCCCTTGAGACGCAAAAATTGAAACAGAATATAGATAAGCACATTGTATTATTTTTTTAATTTCGTTGTTAATGATAAACTACTTACATTACTACTAGTACAATAAAGTAGCTATATTTTACTATAATTGCTCATATTAAAATTAGAATAATTAAAACAATTTTATGAGGCAATTTTTTTATTTTGAACTTCTTCCATTTTTAGGGACACTCTTTTTTTTTGGTAACTTTACTTATTTGATAGATTAAAAACAAAGCGCAAATAATTTGTAACCCTTCGAACCATAGCAAACTTTGCAAATGTGTGACAGCTGTGACGATCTTGGCAAAGTCAAGTCTGTTATACAGGGCTTTAGGAATAATATAAATAAAAAATCAATTATTTTTCCTTGCTATTTGGGATAAATCGAACATAAAATCTTGTATGATATAATACGCGTATATCAGGGTTATTTTTTATATTGGCGCACCCACCTACAAGAGTCAATACAAGTGACAGAAAAAGACTTTTAGGACCAAAGTTGCAGAATTTCTTCCGTGCTTTGCAAAACAATTGCACGTTTTCTTTACTTTTACGAAACGCCCTATATATTTTTCACTAGAATGAAAGGTCTTTTTCTCCCGATTTCAAAAATATATAACATGTCAACATTTAGTTCAGCTGTTTTTGAAATATTTAAGTTTACAATTTTGATAAATTGAATTGAAGATAATCGAGTCATCGAGGCGTTCCGCATACTTCAACGTGACATATTTGTCGCCCTACTTTAAATTCATATTTTATAATTTATGATATAAAGTGATGTGAATGACTATATGTTTTCTGTATATCCGCCATGACTTTTGACACATTTATATTTGATCTGTGTTGAGCATGAATATTTCTTGTTCAATCCTTTGCCTAAACACTTGTATATTTTGAGGTTTGTCATAATAAATGATTTTTTAGAAATCCCCACAGAAAAATATCTAACAGACTTAGGTCAGGGCTATTAGCCGGCCATTCCTTACTGAATGCGTCAATTTAACCTAAAGCGACAAATATGTTACGTTGAAGTATGCAGAACGCCTCGACAACTCGATTATCGTCACTTCAATTCATCAAAATCGTAAACTCAAATATTCCAAAAACGGCTGAACTAAATGTTGACATATTATATATTTTTGAAATCAGGGGAAAGAGATCTTTCGTCCTGATGAAAAATATATAGGGTGTCCCATTTTAAAAAAGAAAACTTGCAATTATTTTTTAAGTTTGAGATGCGCTTATGTTCTTTTTGACAAGTGCAGAAGATAACAAGGGGAGAATTATGCAACTTTTGTATTTAAAGTTTTTTTTCCATTACTTATATTTACCCCTGTGGTGGGTGTGCAAATATAAAAAGCTATTATTAAAAAATTCGTTACTAAGCAACCAGTAAAGTAAATGTAACAATTTTCGGCTGACTTATGTAGTTCTTGACGGAGAATCGAATTATAGAAAAAAATTAATAATGTGTTACTAGCCAGGTAAAATCTGGAGGTGGGAAGGTCAATGTCAAGAACGTCTTTAAAATATGTCACCCAATGTCCTAAAATAATAAAAAAATCCTCAACCTGTTTAGCAAATTATGTGCAGCCAGGTAAACAATCTCTCATAGGCCGAAATTATCAACAATTGTCTCGTGTAACAGTCACATAACTATCATGGCAATTAATTGTTCCAGCAATGGCATCCTTAGGGCGACTTTTTCAATGTGTAGTTAATTTGTGAATTATATTGTGCTGAGGTTATCGCTGGTTTATCAATCTTACCACAATAATCCTTTTACAATATTCTGTTAGCCGCATATTATGTATTGCCAATATTGCCATTGCCAGAGATGTATTCGTTATCTCTTTGTTTGTTTTGTTTTGTTGAAGAAGATTTTCTCTTCTTCGCACTATTTACTGAAATAAACTGCGAATGTCATTCATAAAATCCATTTCCAAATTGTCATTTAGGCAGTTTGTTGGTAAGCAGAGGTTGTAAATTAAACAATAGTATTCCTATAAGTTATTGTATAGCTAAGACCCAAATTATCAATTATTGTCGATATACCTTCCATAATACCATCAATTGTTCCAATAATATCCTCAGAAGATATCTTGTAGTTAGGTTAGATAACAGTCACGTTACATCCATGCCAACAATGGGATCCTCAGAGGTAATCTTATAGTTAAAAGAAACAGGATATTGATAATTGGGGCCTAAATGCATTTATATCATTAGTCGAACAAAACACAAAATACAATATGAATTATTTTAAATTCAAAGGAAACTAAAACACACTGTTTACTAATTCCACTATATTAAAAACTTCTAAATTTTCAAATTTTAACTAGTTTCGCCAGCAAGATAGCTTCTTTAAAAATGAATAATTACACCTAAAGTCTAATGAGGTGCAAGTTTCGGGTTTTTTTGGTAATTATTGTAAATAAATTTAACGATGGAGATCTATTTAGGTCTGTTTGGCAATTCAAACGGTGTTTATTAATTTCAAGGGATTCCAACAGGTCTAATTTGGTTCCTTTCTTCTCTGTGTGCAGTGGCGGATCCACGCAAAATTGATTGAAGAAGAATTGAAGTTTTCAATTTTTTGGTATGCTGTCACTTACAATATTTCGTTCCGGACCGAAAGATTCTGTAGTCATGATTGTCGTAGGCAATCACGATTGGGTATAACTTTTTAATAGGAAATCTTAAAACTTCATCCATTTATTAATGACATGATTTACTCAAAATTAAACAGCAAGTTACAAAAATTTTCAATTCTCAGTGAATTTTCGACGTATTTTGAAAAATTCTTAATACTTATATATTTATATGTACTTATATATCTTACAGATCGCAAAACCGTCGGTGTGTAATATTTAAAGTATGTGTCAAAATTATGGTTTAAATGATTAGCATAACTGGAATTGTTTTTTGACTTGTAGCTTGAATAATATTCTTGTACTCTCTTAGAAAATCTTTACAATTAAATTGGTAAACTGCAGACTTATCATAATTTTCCAATCTAGTTTTACAATTTTTTATGAAATTACCTGTCGTAGTGTTGGTTCTAGATGCAATATTTAAATTAAGTTTTTTTTTAACGAATTTTCGCTTGCTTGTCCGATATAAGTGATGAATTTAAAGTTCCCTGTATTTTCTTTGGTGAAAGGAAAAATCATGTTGATGGTTTTTTTATATTGTCTTTTGTTTAAAATAGTGTCTATTAGTTGGGTGGTGTAACCGTTGTATTTAGCTATTAGTTTGATTATGTTGAAATACTTTTAAAAAATTAAAATTGTTTAATGGCACTGTAATTAATCATTAATAACATAATCAAACTAATAGCTAAAAACAACGGTTACACCACCCAACAAATAGACACTATTTTTAACAAAAAAACAATATAAAAATCATTAATCTGATTTTTCCTTTCACCAAAGAAAATACAGGGAACTTTAAATTAATCACTTATATCGGAGAAGCAAGCGAATACTTCTCTAAATTTCTTAAAAAACTTAATATAAATATTGCATTTAAAACGAACAATGCCGACAGGTAATTTCATAAAAAATTGTGAAACTAGATTGGAAAATGATGATAAGTCTGGAGTTTACCAATTAAATTGTAAAGACTGTTCAAAAACATATAATTACATACAAACATACAATAACAATCTGGGAGAAGCTTGTCTAAGAGAATAAGAGAGAATAAGAGAACATTATTCAAGCTACATCAAGTCAAAAAAACAATTCCAATTATGCCAATCATTTACTAGAAACCAACCATAATTTTTACGTATATTTTAAAATATTACACACAGAGAAGAAGGAACCAAATTAGACCTGTTGGAATCCATTGAAACTTAAATATTCCCACCGTTTATTGAATTGCCAAACAGACCTAAATAGATCCCTATTATTGTTAAATTTTAATACCCTATTTACAATAATTACAAAAAAAAAACGAAACTTGCACCTCATTATACTTTAGATGTAATTATTCATTCTTGTAAAAACTACCGTGTTAGCGAAACTAGTTGAATTTTGTAAGTTTTTAATATAGTGGAATTAGTAAACAATGTGTTTTACTTTTTCTTGAATTTATCATGGAATTCCATTAAATAACGGCAGAAACAGTGCAATTGAATTATTTCATTAGAAATAAAAGAGAGTACTTCATTTACACCCAAATATTAGAATAGCAGAACTGTAATAGTTTTCTTATTAGCTTGAAAAAGTGCAGAGCATTACGGACTACCAAGTCCTTTGTAAAAATAGACGTAAGAAACGTTTGTAAAATATTTTTCCATGTTAGGTGAATAAAGCAAAAATTATATTTTATAGTTTATTGACTTTTATTTCTTTTATATTTCAAAAACAAATCCTATATTGTACAACATAACTGTAGGTAATATTAAAAAAATCTCTAGATAGGAATGGAAACGCGTTCTAGAGTAGAAACAAAAATTTAAAAAAAAAGTTAAAATTTTTTTATAAATTTATAATAAAACAGTCTTAATTTATAAAAAAAAAATCAGAAGTAACAACTTATTTTACAAATGAACAGCACTTTTAAACAAAACATGGTTAATTGGGATAAAAAAAAAATAACTCAAAACAAAGTAAAGGGGCGATAATAATATTTACGGCTGGTGTATAAATATGTGGTTATAAACAGAAAAAAATTACAACACAATAAAATATGCTTAACATTTAAAAAAATGTATTAAAGAGAAAATACACAAAAACGGAAATAAACTTATTGTTAATTTCTGCGATTCATCGATAAGGTGCAAGAGTAAACAAACCATCGATACCTTTAAGAATATAAATAATTAAAGGTACAAAAAGGAAATATGACGAAACTTGAAACTTTGAAAAATAGTTAAATACACAAAGTATTTTTCAATTTATGACAAGGGTATATACCGGGTGTAAACGAAATCATTGTACAGGGCACAACGGTGTTGTGTTAAAGGATAGTCTATTTAAATAAACGTCACTTCCAATTTTACCGGAAGGTTTTACTTTAAAATATTAACTTGTATTTCTTATTGCACAATCGAATTCTTTTCAAAATTACCTTTTCAATGACATACCAGTTGACATTGCCTTTCAAAATGAGAAGCATTTTACAAAAAAGCAAAGTCTATCATTACATGCCGAGGCAGGTTTGTATACGATCTTATTTACAACCATCAACATTTTGTAACAGTAATAAAATTTACGTTTTTAAAATTTAAAAATTGCACAGGTTAGTTTTTAAAAAATTTAAATGGTTGATATAAGATGAACAATTAGGAATAAATAAATCAAAAACTTTGCGGGCGTCACGAGTTGTAAAATTTTGTGGTGGAAAGTGCTATAAAGCAACCAAGTCCAACACATTTTTAAGGAAAAGTATAGCAGATTGAATTGAAGAAATCCGATACCACAGTCTAATAGAAGAAAGAAAGTGGCAATGAGAATATTAAATTTGTTTTCAATTATCTACTCAAATAAAAGCAGGAAAACATATAAATTAAAAACGCCAAATTAGGGGGGTTTTCCAATATCTTCGGAAGTAGTCGGAATACACGAATCTTCTTGACGGCATATTGATCGGCATTGAGTTGAGCAACTTTGCCTTAATTTAAACTTCCTCGTATCTCTTACCGTTTCCAGGATCCCAATGGTGCACCTCATATATGGTTGTAAATAAACTTTTTATTTTTAACCTAATTCAATAAAAAATGAATATTTGACATATTTCTGGTACGCAGCGTAACCCTAGCGACTTGGGCTAAGAGTACCTTTTTTTACTTAAAAGTATCAAAGTTTTCAAATTTGGCTGAAAAACCGTTTCGAATTTATACACAAAAAATGTATGACTAGTTTATTTGTCTATGTCCCCGAACGTTACGCCTCTAACTACATTTTAAGAATCTTGAGTTTAGAATTATTCGATTGAGCACATAAAGTTGACTACCATACTATAAAATTTCAAGTTTCTACCATGAACAGTTTTGTCGATAATTAAAGAAACCCATCTTTAGGGTACCCCATTTCGGAGGTTGTAGCTCCCTTAGAAGGCATTTCTCGACATACGTTTATAGGAAAAAATATGATTATTTTGGCACGTATATCATGTCCCCTTAATTTCGAGACACCCTGTATAAACGAAAATTCTGTACATGAGAAACATTAACTTCTTTTTACTGGAAAAAAGGGTGCATCGACTGAAAAAAAGTCAAGGGCACTTTTTTTGCATAAACGCCACCTCTATTCGAGAAAATATCTGCTCCGAAGAAAAACAATAGCGTATCACATTTTCCTTAAGTAATATTTCGTATCTTGGTTACACGAACGTCACTGGTGGAAGTGAAAAAATCCTGCTTAGTCACAGAAAAGCCTTGGTAACCTGCGGCAAAATTTCATCCAGTATTTTAAAGAATTTTCGAAACATTCCAAAAAAACGTAAAAACGAAAAGGTCCACTTTTTTAAAGTTTTAAGTTAAGTTTAAAGCAAACCCTGTAGTTGGCATATATCAATATAAAAACTAAATATTAAGCATACTTCACATTGTTGCAAGTTGTCTTCTTTCAGTGCAGAACGTTATAAACAACTATAAAAAAAACTAATCCTTCATGGGTATTTTATTTAATAATTCTATGGCCAACTTCCTCAGTATAGTGGGCGGCACAGTGCTGACCAAACTGTCACTGACTAACCTAAATATTTGCACTAGATCATCTCGAGTCTTTTCGGCCGACAAAAACATGTAGGTGAACGACGATAATATTTCTTGAGGCGTCCCCTTATTAACTATACTTTTCGTTAGTTCACTTACAGTATAACGATTTAAAAGTTCTTCGTTCACTTCAGCATTGCCACTGCACTCCTTCAGGATTCTATTAATAAAGACAGGATAATCTTCTGCTTTCAGTCTTTTTACAAGGACCTCCTCAATTTGTACCACAGTCATTTTGTTGAAATGTGGGGAAAGATCCAGGGAATTTACAAACGGCAGAAAACAGGTCTCGATAAGTCCTTTTCTGGTATACATTCCGTTCTCTACGTTCTCCCATAGAGCCGCCTGCAGCTCTTGCAAACTTCTCTTTTCAATAAGATTGCTCAATGGTTTTTTGTCAATCGAATGTTTAATCATACACTCGAAATAAACTGAATCCTCTTCAGACGATTCTAATGATTTTGTAAGTATTTCAAATACTTTTGGAAGACCTGCAGTGTCGATTATGTATTTTACAAGTTTAGGAAAGTCTTTTTCTTCTATAATATCTTTGGTTTCGATGTTGAAGTTCGCTTTTTCATATTTTAGAACTTCCTTCTGATCAACCTTAGAAAAGAAGAGCGAGCAGAGTGTATCAGATGGAATATTCTGAAATAAGAAAAAAAATCAGTAACATGTGTTCTATGACTTAGTCAATACAAAACCAAAATATGAGGATAGAAACAACGTTGTAATGTTAAAAATGAGTATTGTCAAACCAGACAAATTTGCTCTTTAAAGAATTTTTATAAAATGTCTGAAGACATCTGAAATTGGTAGCTTATTATGTCGATGGGGGCCACTCGTGCAAAATATTTTCAAGAATCTGGCACTTTTGGTTATATCGGAAGTCAACTTGCTTTTTTTAAATATAGTGCAACCTCGGTAATCCGAACCCACACTAATCCGACCTACAATAATCCGAACGCAAATCTTGTGATGCGATAGTCCGAATGCCGCCTCGTTCAATCATTTTGTTTCGTGATATTAAGGGTATAAGAGGGAACGTATTAAGAGTTTGCGGATATGCATTACCTGTACGGGCTTGCTGACGGCAATGCATTCGAAGGCAGACGATTATACCAAGAGCGTTATCCAAATAGAATAGTTCCGGATGCACCAACGATTTCAGGAACTCACAGAAAGTTATGTGAAACGGTATCTTTTGAAACAAAAAACTACTTAAAAGGGGCACACCAAACTACACGAACACCGGAAACCGAAGAAGCTATTTTAAATTTAGTGGAACAAAACCCTAATATAAGTACCAGAAAAATTGGGAATATTTTAAATATTACTCATGTCCTAGTCTGGAGAATTCTTCAAAGTTATTTGTTATATCTGTACCATATTCAACGGGTCCAGGCCCTACTTCCTAGGAATTTTCCATTACGCATCAATTTCTGCCAATGGTTTATTCAAATGGTTACCGAAAATCCCCAATTTGATGCCATAATTTTGTTCACGGACGAAGCTAATTTTTCCAGGAACGCCATACAAAATTTTCATAACAATCACTTCTGGGCAGAAGAAAACCCACATGCTATTACGGAATCCCACCACCAAGAGCAAGGGCTGGAATTATTGGTGATTATTTAATTGGGCCTTATTTTTACCAGCCAGATTGAACGGAATCAATTATCGCCAATTTCTTGAACACACTTTACCAAATTTGCTAGACGACGTCCCTATTTTAACCCGACATCGTATGTGGTTTATGCACGATGGTGCACCTGCCCATTTCAGTCTCTTAGCACGAGAGTTTTTAAATCAACATTATAGTAATCGATGGATAGGGCGCAGAGGAACACACTCGTGGCCACCTAGATCCCCTGATCTAAACAGTCTAGATTTTTTCCTGTGGGGACATCTGAAAACGTTGGTTTACAGCATCCCAATAAATACTGAAGAGGAGTTGAGAAACCGCATAATAGTTTGTTTCGACACTATCAGGAATACTCCAGGAATTTTTCAAAGGGTACGAGACTCCATGAGGAGAAGAGCTGAAGCATGCATTCTTGCAGGTGGTGGCCACTTTCAACAGCTAATCTAAATTATTTTCGTTTTTGTTCACACGTTATTTAATGTTAGTTGTTTTAATTTAATGTTAAAAAATAAACCATAGGCACATAGCGAATGCGCATTTAATGCTTTTTATTTTTTTTGTCGGAAACTGTTTGTCGGACGATAAAAAGGCAAGATATTAAATTTGGCCTAAAATGAATGAGTATTTTAAAAATAATTTTTATCTTGAGAAAAAGCAGTGGCGTACATAATATTTTTCCAAAATGTTTAGTCCAAACCCTTTCAGGACGCCACTGGTTAAAGTTTTAAAATTTTTCTACACCAAAAAATGGCTATTGATGCTTAGAGAGCATGTGTGAAAAATTCATAAAAATAGCTAGAAAGTTGTTAGTTATGATAGAAAAACGATTTTTTTCTTAAAACTTTAACGCCCTGTAGTTCGAAAGTTGATAGGTTAAGGATATATGTTAATTTGAACTTTTCTTCTTAAAATCACCTAAGGATTCACACCGTTAAGGATCAGCATCTTATTCTGAAACACCCTGTAGATGCCGGTATCAGTTATTCAAGTATTACTTTAAAGCATGGGATTGGAAAAGCTACAGTAGCTGATATAAAAAAAAAGACAAAATAATTGCATTTCTCCATGAAAATGATGTCGGTCCCTCCACCAGAAAAACATTGAAACTCACTTCAAATCCTAAGGTCGCAAAGGCTTTATTTACATGGTTTTTTCAGGAAAGAACAAAAGGTAAGTTCTATTGGGTACGATCATTATAAATTTCTGATTTTGCATTGCCCTATTTCAGATAGGTAAAGCATTGTGATGGCCCCAAATATAGCCCCCACTTTTTTTTTTATAAAATGTCGGCGTTTCGGATTATCCTGAATCTAAAAATGCAAAAAAAGTATGATGACGTATGTATGTGCTTGTTTTATCATTTCTCGTGAGCGCCATGTGTGCATAATAGTTATTTATACTACAAGGAATGTAAGTAAATATACTTACATCCCATGAAGTATATAACATTTTTTCTCCTCCCCGCAGAATTTATTCTTGGATTTTTATTAATTTAATTCGATACTTTTCGCATGAAATTATGGACAGCCTTGACCGGTTTCTATAGCATCATAAGCATTGTTAGTTTATCAACAACGTCAAGCTGACAGTTTATTATCAAAAATTAAGAGAAATTGAAATTATTGATTTGTATAACAGCCAAATGGGTCTAGAAGAATCAGCAAATATCGCTTGTCTGTCGCTGCTGCCAGAAAAATCGAGGAAGAGGTATGAAGCAACGTATCAATACTTCAAGAAATGGTGCCAAACAAAGACTGCTACTGCAGTTTCAGAAACCTTGCTTTTGGCGTACTTTCACGAAAAATCTGCTGTATTAAAGTCTCCATCAAGCTTATGGTGTGAATATTCCATGCTGAAGTCCACCCTTTTCATAGAGGAAAACATAGATATTTCCAAGTATCCTAAACTTCGAGCATTTTTAAAAAGAAAAAATGACGGATATAAACCCAAAAAATCTAATGTGTTTGACAGGGAAGATGTAAATAATTTCCTGTTTGAAGCCCCCGATGATATTTATTTAATGTTAAAGGTTGTAATGATAATGGGAATTGCTGGAGTGTGCCGTTCTAGTGAACTCTGTGCAATGAAAATGGACAATGTTGAATTAAGGCATGAAGTCATATTTGTTACTATTCCTGATTCCAAAAATGGAATGGCACGTAAATTTATAGTGACTAAAAGTGACGATGAGAAGGTTTGTTATTTCAAAATAGTTCGAAATTACATTGATATAAGAGCCCACATGACGAATTTTAATCCTCGCTTCTTCATGCGATATCAAAATGGAAAGTGCTTAAACCAGCCTGTCGGGAAAAACTCGATTTCTTCAATTCCAAGTAAAATTGCTAAATTTCTGAACTCTCAGAATTTTAAGAAGTATACTGGACACTCCCTTAGAAGAACGTCTGCCACTTTATTAGCGAATACTGGAGTTGATGTCTTAGCCCTCAAGCGACATGGCGGATGGAAATCTGCAACTATTGCGGAAAGTTATGTAGCGGAGAGCGTCAACAATAAAAAGGAAGTTGCAAATAAAATTTTATACAATAACGAAGCCAAAAGTCTCCTGCAGTACTTTAAGAGTAACAGAAAACTTGGTTAGAGATGGAGAAATTATGGAAATTGAGAAAAAACGAGAAAACATTTATCCAAATTTTATAAATAATGTTCATAATTGTAATAATTGTACTAATAATATTCATATCACTTAATATTACTCAATTTTTATAAATCATTGTTTTTATATGGCATAAATTATTACCACCCAAGGGTGGTAAGTTGACTTACAACCCGTCGTCAAGGGCAATCGATACCTTTTTGATAATTGTTACTTACGTCCTTCAAAACAGTGTCAAAATGCGTTGTTTGCAATATAGGGAGGAGAAAAAAGTATTTATCCAATTTTAATGAAATTTGGCAGGCCAGTGACATGTCAGAAAGTGAAGGTCAAGTTCGTTAGCCAGAAAAATCCAACCTTGCAGAACAAAATGGCGGCCATTTAAAGAAGACAGAACCCACAGAGATTCAAAATGAACTGAAAGAGGTTAGGGAGTTGAGTAAGAAACTTGATCAGAGCTTAACGAATGAAGAGATCGAAAATTGGTTAGTGAATGATAAAGCAACCAGCGACGAATTAACTGAAGCTGATATAAGTCAAGAAATTGATGAAGATTCCGATTCTGATGCCAATTCCGACAATATTTCCGAAATTCCGTGTTTAGTGAAAGATGATGATGCAGTGTCAGCTTTTAACACTTGGGCAACTCAAAATAAGGTTCCCGAACATCGAATCGTCTTGTTGCAGGAAGAGTTCAAGCGCAAGATGCAGCATTTAAAAATAAGAAAGAGACAAAAATTACAAATTTTTTCACCCTTTCAGAAAAAAATTAACGCTTTTATTTTAGTTACATTTTTGTTCTTTAAACTGTTAATACATATAACATTACATACATATTTCGTTAGTACATAAGATACATTTACATATTTAAATAATGTACATATGTATTTAAATGTATAAAAATTTATAGACCTATACAGTATGTCTACGGATGGGGTTTATGTCGTATAACTAGTCATTTAATGCTATTTTATCTAGTGCATAACCCCTGTAGTAGTTTTTAAGTTTAATTTAGTTTTCAATTTTTTAGGAATAATAATTTGTTAGTATTATTATTATTTTTTTTTTTAAGGCACAAATAATGAAAAAATTATTTGTCAGAAACAAAAAGTAATTTTGGCAAAAAGTTGTTTTCGATAAAAGTTTTGAAGTGTAAAATGTTAATTCACGGTATGAAGTGTATTTGCCTTCTGTATTGTGGGTCATTTGTGTTTAGTTTTACGAGAAAAGTCGTTAAATGACTTCAGGCGGACAAATGGGATTTGTATTTTTTGGTCTCTGGGATGTTTTTAAATTTGGTTTTCGTGAGCGGCTTTTATGACAGTCAAGTGAAGAATGGGTACAACGATTTCGCGTTTCTATTTATAAGCCATTCAACTCCCTTAACAAGCCCCGCCTTTTGGTCATTTAGCGATGTTTTGTTCATTGATTGGTCGCGTTTTTTGATATACCCCAAAACATTTTCGGCTGGTAAAATTAATGCGTAATTAGCCCTGAGTAAGTCAGGAGGCTCCTCCCTGTTTCATACATATTTTTGACAATTGTTGCTAAAATTTGTATCACTAAACAAATAAAAGTTGATATTTTACTTTAATATAATGTAACCCATCGAAATGCGATATTTTTTCAAAAAAAAATTATTGATTATAGAAAATATCGAGTTGTAGTTTTTCGCTGGGTTGTCATTGGCTGAAACCGTTTATTGCGTTGTAATTAAATGGATAAGAATATAAAACGCGGCGTTTTTGGTTCATTCGGGACCTGAATTTTGCTTGCTAAAGTACTTCACGTCAGTTTAATTTTTGAAGTTAAACTTAAAATTTTTTTTTTTAAATTTTCCACTTGTCATCAAGTGTTGTGCCGTACCTTTCAATAGGGGGGCAATAAAGTTTTCGCGTCTATCGAGGAGGTGATTCCCGTCCTTTTTGATATAGTTATCTTTCCGGGATTTACAGTGATTTGATTGGAATACTATTCAAATGTTATTCCCTTGATTAGTTGGTGGATTCCTGTATGTCAATCAAGTGTTATTCCCTTGATTTGGATTATCAGTGATTTATTTTTTGGATACTTCTGTGGATTAGTATGCTCATACCCATGCGGACCTGGGTCGTGTTACGCGAGGTATTGGGGAATCGGAAGTAGGGGGGAAAATATTTTCGGGCGCGAAATTTAAATGTTTCAGCTCTGGTTTTCACGTCGTCGCTTCGCATACAGGCAAGTAAGGAATTCCAGAGTTGAATAGTTCGTTGGCTGTTACCGGACTAGTCCTGGCACTGCAGGCTAGTTTACGAGGTAACAACCCCTAGATTTCTTTATAAAAATAAGAGAGACGCAGTCCCCCAGACTTGGCCGTCTGCCAAAAAGAGCCATTGCGAATTTATTAAGTGGGGCGCAGCCCCCCAAGTGAAAATAAGCTTGATTATTATTTATTTGTTGTTAATTGTTTATAATAATAGTTTACTGAAACTAATTTCGATAAACCTTTTAGTTTTTATAATTGAAGTTTTAGTTTTAAATCATTTTCTTCTTGAGGTAAAGTTTATCGAGATTGGATGTTATATGTTATAAATGTTGGGTTAATATTAAGTTTGTCGATTGTCATTATTGTAATGTAAAAGGTTTTGAAAAAATATTGAAATAAACCAAAACACTTTATTCTCTTTTGCCCTCCGTGGAATTACATATTACAAATTAACATTAATTAAAAGTCCTCCCCTTGCCCCCCCCCATAAATTAGTTAAAAAAGAAAATAGAGAAAAAGTATTTAAGAATTGGTAATACGTTACCTTCTCTCTTACCATTAACCACCATGAGGTTATTGGTTGACCCCTTTTGATTAAATTTTTGATTTCTCTTCAAATATTTTTATCTTAATTTTGGTGGACCGGTGGCCTTTCCGCCATCGGGGTTAAAGGAGGTGGGACCACCCTTAACAAAGAAAAAATTAATTAATATTTTTATGATTGATTTTTCTTATAAATTTAGTTTTTGATTTTTTTTAAAACCAATAAAAAAATCTGGCATCCCTAAATTATCAAAATGACCGAAAAAACCATTGAATGCTCGGGTAGTATAGAGTCCCAAGTAAGCCCTGAGAATCCTGAAGCCCAGGATTTTTCAACAATGGTAGAATCAATCCAAACTTATTTAAATATAACCAAAAATGCCGACCAGGACGCTTTACTTGCTTCCCAAACCAATCCTCGGTGGGACCGAGAACCACTCCCAGGGATAGAAACGCACTCCAATAGGGACATATTGGGCAACGTTAGGCCAACTCGCCCAGCCGAGTTGGCCCCAATGCGAGAAGTAGGAGTCGACCCTCTCTGGAATCCGGCTTTACTTAGGAGAACGCTACTCGGTCAAAAAGACCTCGACTCTGACTCGGGCTCTGAAGGTAGCGTATCTTTCCACAGACCGCCGAAACAAAGACATCCACAGGGCCGTATCGGCGACATGGCATCCCTGGTGGGGAAACAAATTGATGAAATAGTTGCCCCACGTAACCAGTTTGTACAGACCGATGGATCTGGAGGACCCTATACGAAGTTTGCCAACTCCACTTCTTGTGAAACCAAAAAAATGACAGATGTACAGGACCTTGTGCAGGCGATTGGAAGCTTAGTACATATAATCGGTGATCAACGAAGTAATCCCCCCGCCCCCTCAAATAAATTACGAGAAACTTTCAGCGGGTTTCAACACGAAAGCCCCGATTTATTCTTGATAACACTGCAAAGATATTTTTTACAATGCAATATTTTAGATGAAAATGAAAAAATTAATATTGCAGTGGAGCAGCTTCAAAGGGGGGCCCGAAGTTGGATAGAGCCGCTAAAAGGACTAATTTTGAATTTTGAAGAATTCGCTAAGCGCTTAAGCAGACGTTTTAATAGCCCCGAGCTAGTAAGCGACCTAAAATCAAATTTATACGGACTTAAACAAAAGAATAACGAAAAAGTTGAAGAGTTCATACTAAAAAAGAGAGCATTATTTAGGAGGTTGGTGCCCTTTGGGACAGAACAAGAATGTGTTAATGTCATTGTGCCCTTATTAATACCAGCCCTCCGTTCTAGGATAAGATGCGTGGACATATTGGATACCGATCGCCTTACGTGTCTCACGATGGCGATCGAGCAGGACCAGACTGAAGAACGACAACAGACAATTAATACTAACCCCCCCAATCTAACTAATATAGTAAATAATAATGAACGACCAAGGACGAATAATGTCTCGAATAGGCCAAGACCTCCTGTAAGGTCACGCCCCTGCCGACATTGTCAGGGGGAACATTTTGATCATGAATGCCGCCAAAGAACTTATGAAGAAAAGAAGACTCCCCCTGCCCGTGACCAAATTTTGGAAAATCAAAATTCCAAAAAGGAACAGGCCAAATATAATTCCCAAAAAAACTAAGCGCTGATCGATCCGCCTTGGGGCAGGACGATCCAAGACCATTAAAGACCCCAATTAATGTAATTAAAGAATCAATTAATTCGATAGGCTCGCGGCCCTTAGTCCGAGTGCAAATGTTTGATAAAGATTATGAAGCCCTCATTGACACGGGTTCTGATTTAAATCTGATTTCAGAGGATCTAATCGAATCTGAAATATATATAGAAGATGATCGGGTTCTCATATTAGCAATAGAAGGTGCTAAAGCGAGAGTTCTAGGATTAATTGAAGTCAATTTAGTTTTAGGGAATTATAGTTATAAAGTAGTTTTCAATATTGTTGCAGGATTAACTGCTAAAATTATATTAGGTAGCGAGTTTTTAAGGACAGAACAAGCCCTAATGGACTTCAATAGAAGCTGTATATATATTGGACAGACTCTACGTCAAACCATATATTGGAAACAATTCCATTCGGTAGATATGCCATGCGAATTGCCGGAAATGGGACCGGACGTCCCGGGAAATATCAGGGATCTTATTCAGGAATTCAAAGACATTTTTCTAATCGGATTAGCACAGCCAACAACTCGTACCACCCAACATAGGATCGTCTTAAAGGATAATAAAGTCATCAATCAACGCTGTTATAATTTAAATCCAGACAAGAAAAAAATCTTGAATGATCAGATCCAAGAAATGTTATGCGCAGGCGTAATAGAACCTACACAGTCACCGTTCTCTTCGCCACCTTTGCTTGTTACGAGGCCAGGAAAAAACCCAAGATTCTGTATCGATTTTAGGCGCCTGAACGATATTAGTGTCGCAGAATCCTCGACCTTGCCACGTATACCGGACTCCGTGAAAGCTTTAGCCCAAGCCAAATATTTTACAGTTTTGGACCTTAAGAGCGGATACTGGCAAATTCCCATGGAAGACTCCAGTAAACAGTATACCGCTTTCACTACACCAGACGGGGCAAGTTATCATTTCAATGTGATGCCATTTGGGCTAAAAAACGCACCCAGTACCTTCCAGAAACTTATGTCGACAGAAGTATTGGTAGGCCTGATACAGGAGTTTGTACAGGTCTACCTTGATGACATTATAATATATTCAACCGACAAGGACACTCATGCTAGACATTTACGAATCGTTTTCGAGCGACTTCGGATACATAATTTGAAAGTAAGCGCCGAAAAATGCCAGATTTGCCAAACTAGCATAGACTATTTAGGATATAGGATTTGTGGCGATTACACTGAACCACAAACCAAACATTTGGAACAAATCAAAGCATGTCCCGAACCAAGGACCAAGAAGCAACTGCAGTCTTTCCTGGGATTATGCAACTGGGTACGGGAGTACATTCCGAATATGGCCGAACTTACTGCCCCGATGACCGAAGCGTTAAAGGGTTCAAAATTTACATGGACTAGCCTGCAAACTGACGCATTTATGAAAACTAAAACTACTGTAGCCCAAGCAAAGCAATTGAGTCGCCCTAATTTTGAAAAAAAATTCATATTACAGACGGACGCCTCAGCTATAGGCATGTCCGCTGTACTGTATCAAGAACCTGAAGATGGCTCGGAAGTACGAAACATTATTTCATACGCTAGCGCAAAATTTCATTCTTCTCAACAGCGTTACCACATTAACGAACAGGAGTGTCTTGCGCTCGTCTGGGCTATTCAATACTTCCGAGCCTATCTGGAAGATCGGCCTTTTATGGTCCGTACGGACAGCAAGTCATTGACCTGGCTCCAAAAATTTAAGGACTCACGAGCCAAGCTGACCAGGTGGGCGCTCCTTCTTCAGGAATTTAAATTTGAAATTCAACATGTTCCCGGATCAAAAAATCATTTACCTGATTTATTAAGCCGCAATCCCGAGGAGACTCCCTATGAAGCGGAACCAGACAATGATCGATTGTTGCCCCCCTCTGTGGAGACGACTAAATCAACGGTAGCTCAATGTGCTGTAGTTATAGCCGACCTGGGTGATTTATACACTAAAATTGCCGAAAACCAGGAGCATGATAAGGCAATTCGGCGTTTAAAAGTCACTTTGGACCTGCTTGCAGGCCAACAACCAACGGATAACAAACAAAGACGTGTATTGGAAGAGTTCGTACTTATTGATAATTTATTATGGCGTAGACATCCACAGGGAGATAGACTTGTTGTGCCCCGACAATATACACAACAAGTTATTTATATGCACCACGATGACCCGGAACAAAGCCATCCTGGAACTGAGGAAACTGTCCGAAAAATCGCAAACAAGTATTTTTGGGGATGTATGCACAAAGAGATCACAGAATATGTATCTAAGTGTATAATTTGCTCAATTTGCAAAACCCAGCAAAAGCAAAAGCATGCTCCCCAAACGCCACGCACTCCTACCAATCCCTTCGAGATGATAAGTATCGACTTGTTAGGACCGTATCGCGAAGCCGCCGGAACGCACAATCAATATATTCTTTTTGCCGAAGATGTTTTCTCTAAATGGATAGAGGCACGAACTTATTCGGATGTAAGTGCCAAGGATGTATTAGAATTTCTAAAGACGGAAATAATTGCACGATACGGATATCCTAAGCATATAGTAAGCGATAACGCCAAGATATTTAAGGCGAACGTACTAACGAAATTTTGCGAAGTAAAAAAGATTAGACAACATAACTCCAGTGTATACCATCAACGGGCAAACCCCGTGGAGAGAAGAGTACAAGAATTAAAAAAGGTATTGCGAGTTCTTTTATTAAATAAACAAGAAAACCAGTGGGAGCGAGTTTTGCCTCAAGCCCTCCAAGTATTAAGAAGCAGGCGAAATAGAGCCACCGGGGAAACGCCGGCGTCGATTATATTGGGGTATGAACTCAAATGCCCAGGCGAATGGCAAACTAAATGGACCCAGTACCAAAAAACCCAGACGAAAGAACAAAGGGTATTAACAAGAAGACAAGTTTATGCAAAACAGTTGGATTTTCAACGGAAAGAATTTTCTGAAGCCGGATCTGCCATACTTAAGTTAAATGTTGGAGATATGGTAAATGCAAAGTTTCACCGTACAGGAGCTTTTCAACCTGCCTGGACCGGGCCTCATCAGGTCACAAAAGTCTTGGGGAATTCAGCTTATGAGGTTATAGTGAACGACAACCCCGTTAACTTCCATATCGACGATCTGCGAAAAGCGAAGAACGGAAATCAAGTTGACCTCGACGAATACCCCATATATGAAGAAAGCGATGACAGCGACGCGGAATTCGAATTTTCCGCTGAGGAGGTTCCCCCCCAAAATGTCGAAGACTCTGAGGAAGAACCTGAACAACCTCAAGAAAATAAACAAATGGACGAGACGACGCCTCAATTACATGCAATGCAAATTGATCAATGTTCGAGTTCCGAAATACTGGGGAACAAATTGCCCACCGAATTCTTGCACCAGCAACGACTCCTAAAAGATGTTGAACGAAACGTCAATGTTTTAAAAACCAAAGTTTCCAATATTCAACACTTTCAAGATTTATTAATCCTAGAGGAATTGCTCACCCAGGAAATTCAGAATGTAGAGAAGATCGAAACGTTGGGGCATGAATGTTTGAGAAAACAACGAAAAAACATTGTAGACAAAATTGAGGTTGTAATCGACGATATGTATCTACGCGATCATATCCCCATGAAGACAAATCTACGCGATTGTATTCAACCAGAAACCCAGAAGACAAATCTTACAGTTCCTGCAGCCCTAAAAAAAAGAAAAGGACGATCTAATCTCAAAAGCAAGTACGAAGTACTTCTATAACTCCAGGCTAAACAAAGACTCAGTACTACCCGGAGCTTATTGTAATAGGTGGGGTGATTTCTTTAAGTTAAAGGAAGAATTTTGGGAGGGGGTTCTTAATTGTTTTTGAGGGTTCGTAGAAATAAACTTAAAATTAAGTACTTTAAGTTATTTTTCCGTCTTGTGGGGGGGGGTGTCGTATAACTAGTCATTTAATGCTATTTTATCTAGTGCATAACCCCTGTAGTAGTTTTTAAGTTTAATTTAGTTTTCAATTTTTTAGGAATAATAATTTGTTAGTATTATTATTATTTTTTTTTTTAAGGCACAAATAATGAAAAAATTATTTGTCAGAAACAAAAAGTAATTTTGGCAAAAAGTTGTTTTCGATAAAAGTTTTGAAGTGTAAAATGTTAATTCACGGTATGAAGTGTATTTGCCTTCTGTATTGTGGGTCATTTGTGTTTAGTTTTACGAGAAAAGTCGTTAAATGACTTCAGGCGGACAAATGGGATTTGTATTTTTTGGTCTCTGGGATGTTTTTAAATTTGGTTTTCGTGAGCGGCTTTTATGACAGTCAAGTGAAGAATGGGTACAACGATTTCGCGTTTCTATTTATAAGCCATTCAACTCCCTTAACAAGCCCCGCCTTTTGGTCATTTAGCGATGTTTTGTTCATTGATTGGTCGCGTTTTTTGATATACCCCAAAACATTTTCGGCTGGTAAAATTAATGCGTAATTAGCCCTGAGTAAGTCAGGAGGCTCCTCCCTGTTTCATACATATTTTTGACAATTGTTGCTAAAATTTGTATCACTAAACAAATAAAAGTTGATATTTTACTTTAATATAATGTAACCCATCGAAATGCGATATTTTTTCAAAAAAAAATTATTGATTATAGAAAATATCGAGTTGTAGTTTTTCGCTGGGTTGTCATTGGCTGAAACCGTTTATTGCGTTGTAATTAAATGGATAAGAATATAAAACGCGGCGTTTTTGGTTCATTCGGGACCTGAATTTTGCTTGCTAAAGTACTTCACGTCAGTTTAATTTTTGAAGTTAAACTTAAAATTTTTTTTTTTAAATTTTCCACTTGTCATCAAGTGTTGTGCCGTACCTTTCAATAGGGGGGCAATAAAGTTTTCGCGTCTATCGAGGAGGTGATTCCCGTCCTTTTTGATATAGTTATCTTTCCGGGATTTACAGTGATTTGATTGGAATACTATTCAAATGTTATTCCCTTGATTAGTTGGTGGATTCCTGTATGTCAATCAAGTGTTATTCCCTTGATTTGGATTATCAGTGATTTATTTTTTGGATACTTCTGTGGATTAGTATGCTCATACCCATGCGGACCTGGGTCGTGTTACGCGAGGTATTGGGGAATCGGAAGTAGGGGGGAAAATATTTTCGGGCGCGAAATTTAAATGTTTCAGCTCTGGTTTTCACGTCGTCGCTTCGCATACAGGCAAGTAAGGAATTCCAGAGTTGAATAGTTCGTTGGCTGTTACCGGACTAGTCCTGGCACTGCAGGCTAGTTTACGAGGTAACAACCCCTAGATTTCTTTATAAAAATAAGAGAGACGCAGTCCCCCAGACTTGGCCGTCTGCCAAAAAGAGCCATTGCGAATTTATTAAGTGGGGCGCAGCCCCCCAAGTGAAAATAAGCTTGATTATTATTTATTTGTTGTTAATTGTTTATAATAATAGTTTACTGAAACTAATTTCGATAAACCTTTTAGTTTTTATAATTGAAGTTTTAGTTTTAAATCATTTTCTTCTTGAGGTAAAGTTTATCGAGATTGGATGTTATATGTTATAAATGTTGGGTTAATATTAAGTTTGTCGATTGTCATTATTGTAATGTAAAAGGTTTTGAAAAAATATTGAAATAAACCAAAACACTTTATTCTCTTTTGCCCTCCGTGGAATTACATATTACAAATTAACATTAATTAAAAGTCCTCCCCTTGCCCCCCCCCATAAATTAGTTAAAAAAGAAAATAGAGAAAAAGTATTTAAGAATTGGTAATACGTTACCTTCTCTCTTACCATTAACCACCATGAGGTTATTGGTTGACCCCTTTTGATTAAATTTTTGATTTCTCTTCAAATATTTTTATCTTAATTTTGGTGGACCGGTGGCCTTTCCGCCATCGGGGTTAAAGGAGGTGGGACCACCCTTAACAAAGAAAAAATTAATTAATATTTTTATGATTGATTTTTCTTATAAATTTAGTTTTTGATTTTTTTTAAAACCAATAAAAAAATCTGGCATCCCTAAATTATCAAAATGACCGAAAAAACCATTGAATGCTCGGGTAGTATAGAGTCCCAAGTAAGCCCTGAGAATCCTGAAGCCCAGGATTTTTCAACAATGGTAGAATCAATCCAAACTTATTTAAATATAACCAAAAATGCCGACCAGGACGCTTTACTTGCTTCCCAAACCAATCCTCGGTGGGACCGAGAACCACTCCCAGGGATAGAAACGCACTCCAATAGGGACATATTGGGCAACGTTAGGCCAACTCGCCCAGCCGAGTTGGCCCCAATGCGAGAAGTAGGAGTCGACCCTCTCTGGAATCCGGCTTTACTTAGGAGAACGCTACTCGGTCAAAAAGACCTCGACTCTGACTCGGGCTCTGAAGGTAGCGTATCTTTCCACAGACCGCCGAAACAAAGACATCCACAGGGCCGTATCGGCGACATTTACAAGAGGACAAATGGACTAAAAATTGAAAGATACGAAAAAAAGTCACTCTTAATAAACGTTTTTGCTTGTCTAGAAAATACGATGCATCATAAGAAACTTCAATTTTTTTATACAGGGTGGGTAAAAACTGCAAAAATGTTATTTTGCTTAAGAGTAAAGATACTTTATTTTGAAAGATACGAAAAAAATCCACTTTTAATAAACGTTTTTACTTAAATAATGAATAGGTGATACTTGTTGTCAATGTCTTTATTTAATGAAGTAATTATAATAATAATAATAATACGAACATTTTTATTAACATGAAAAGAATACGATGACGATTTCATAATTTAAAAACTCCACCCCCATACTCATACATTTTTCTAATTGCTTTCTCAAATAAGTGAAAGAATTTCTTATTTCGTCCTGAGATATCGATTGGACAGCCTGGATAATTCTGCCCTTCAGCACTTTAATATAGCAAAAACAATTTGTTTTAAACGGCCCCGTAAAAACATATCCGCCAAGGTTAAGTCGGGGCTTCTTGGGGGCCACAAAACTGGGCCATTCCTGCCAATCCACCCTGGACCAAATCTGCGGTCAAGCCATTCTCTAACCTCACGAGCAAAATGGGCTGGACAACCATCTTGCTGAAAATACATATTTTGTCGAAAATTTAATGGTAGATTTCCGAGTTCATCATTGAAAAATGTATCCAGCATTTCCAAATATGATAATCTATTGGACGTATTATCAAAAAAATATGGCCCTATGATGCCATGGATGGATATCGCGCACCACACGTTCACTTTTGTGAAATATTGTCTTCTCGTCATAATTCTGAATTCGGGATTTTCTAAAGACCAGTACCTAACGTGCTGGGTTGCAACGGTTCCACTGGTAAAAAATGTACTTTCAGCAGAAAACATGATACATTTATAAAAATCAACATTTCCACTTAAAATTTTGTCTCCTATCCACAAGCAAAAATCAAGTCGTTTCGCGTCATCTCCCTCTTCCAATCTTTGATTAAAGTGCGGTTTATACGGATACAATTTATTTGCTTTAAGGATCTTCTGAATTTGACTTTTTTTCACAACTTCCAACTGAGTAACACGATTTCTAAGGGACGTCATAGATTGAAGAACTAAGACTGTAGCAGCATCATAAGCAAAATAACATTTTTGCAGTTTTTACCCACCCTGTATAAAAAAATTGAAGTTTCTTATGATGAATCGTATTTTCTAGACAAGCAAAAACGTTTATTAAGAGTGACTTTTTTTCGTATCTTTCAAAATAAAGTATGTTTACTCTTAAGCAAAATAACATTTTTGCAGTTTTTACCCACTCTGTATAAAAAAATTGAAGTTTCTTATGATGAATCGTATTTTCTAGACAAGCAAAAACGTTTATTAAGAGTGACTTTTTTTCGTATCTTTCAAAATAAAGTATGTTTACTCTTAAGCAAAATAACATTTTTGCAGTTTTTACCCACCCTGTATAAAAAAATTAAAGTTTCTTATGATGAATCGTATTTTCTGGACAAGCAAAAACGTTTATTAAGAGTGACTTTTTTTCGTATCTTTCAATTTTTAGTCCATTTGTCCTCTTGTAAACCCCATCCGTGGACATACTGTAGATCTACAAATGTGCACAGATGTGTTTTATTGTATATTCGTTAATCCGAACAATTCGATAATCCGATTAGGGTCTGACAATTGGGTGTTCGGATTAACGAGGTGGCACTGTAATATTTAATTTTTCGGTTTTACGTGAAATTCTAGTCACAATTCATGTATAATGTTCTATACCTAAGTCTAACCTTTTTGACATATTTCAAATTTTATGTCAAAAATGATGTTTGCAGACCGAAAAATAATTATCAATTTTTCCTGTACGGATGACTTTATTACCGTGCGGGCAAAAATTATTATCATTAAAGAGTGCTTTGCATCTAAGGCCGTACTGCTTAACGGTAGAGCTCAATACATGTTGGGTGTCAGTAAATACCAGCAATATCAATCAATCAGTTATTTCGTATTTTTATAGCGGAAAAATTATTTGACGATGAACTACGTTTTGGTTGAAGTAATGAAATTGAAAAAACTGCCAAAAGTCTATTTTTTTAAATGGAAACTACTTATTAAGCATTAAAAATTAGGGTAATTAGGTTGTTTATTTCAAAAATTGACAGTTCGTCAAATATCGACAATTTAACATTTTTCTTCGCTCCAATAATGGGAATTGTGCCGATTAAAAATGCCAATTTTTGTACATTTAGCTTCATCCGTCCAAATGATATTATCCCAAAAAACAGAATGCACTCTTCTGAGAAAATCAGATTCTTGTAGGTGCTGAACTATGAAGATAACTATGGATGACATTTTTGTTTTCTTAATATTCTATAAATTGATGATTTGGATTTTCGAAAAAATATCCCAAAATAGCGGTTTCAATATTTTTATTATTTACAACAGGTTTAATTCTACCACAAAAATTTTTAATTTGTCGCCTCAAGAGAATCTTTGTAGGTTACGAAAATGCCTAATTGCTATCCCTTGATATGAAATAATGATTTTAAAGCATTTATGTATTTTCCTGATATCTTTCTAAACTTAATTTCTACTCTTAAAGCAATTGACATGCAAAAGTATTTAGATTGTCCTCAATTACTTTACAGAAGATTATACAAAAACTTCCATTCAGTACACAGGTGTCATGGGGAGAAAAAATGGTAAATAATGAGGGTAAACTAAATTTGTATGATTTGAGTCAGTACATCAGGAAGAAAGCACAAGCTGTCAGCCACGCTCAAACTTAAATAAATGTAAATAAATATGCCGTTTCAAATCACAAACCAAAATATGAAAAAAAATTAGTCAGATTTTACAGCCATAACAAAAAATGATGAAGATATCAACCCACCAAATTGACAATTGTGTTAATTTTAAAAATGATGAAAAATGGAAATTTCTGACTAATAACAAATTATGCTTTTGTTGCTTAAAAGTATACCATCGCATAAATGATTGTAGGAACAAGTAATAATGTGATAAATATCACCATATAGTCCTCCACAAAGAATAGTTCTTCCATATCGACCCTGTATTGCCCGTTACCGATGCGTCACCGATTACTAATATCATAGCATGTATAAATTTAGTGAAAATTTGGTATTAAAAAAAACAACGGAGCCCAACGGATTACAAATGTAAGTTGGTGCTTTCATTGTTGAAGGTTCTACAGTGAAGCTTCTTGATGAAGATATTGCCAAAAAATTAAATTTGAAGGGAATACCTACTGACCTACAAGTAAAATAGATTGATATTAATATTAAGAATATAGATTCTCAAAGAATTCATTTTACAATCGCAGGACAATACGGCAAACTGTATGACCTAAGTAATGATCATAAAAATGAAAAACTTAAACTAAATTCAGATATGTAATGTTCGAAATCTAAAAGATAGTTTTACATAAAATATGTAAAGTTAGAAGAAAATAAATATGTAGAGATTAGACTACTTATTGGACAAGACAACTGGAATCTAATTACTACGAGAGAAATTATTGAAGTCCAAAAAAATGCTCCTGCACTTTCCAGAACCGAATTGGGTTGGATTGTATATGGAAATATTAAACTATACAAAGGCAGAATGGATGAACCAGTGTTGTTCATTCAGATGGAACAACGAGAAGAACTCAATTCTTTACACAAATATTTTTTTTTTCAACAGAAAATTATAGCATATATAACAGTGGTAAACAGTTGACCGAAGAAGAAAATAATGCAACCAGTATTATGGAGAATGTTACACGTTTTACTGGCGAAAGATGGGAGACGGGCCTAATTCGGAAAAACGAGAAAGAAGTATTACCAAACAGCAAACTATTAACAATTCAAATATATTTTGAAAAGAGAAACAAAGAATTTGGATATCCCATTTATGCCATAAAACCAAAAATTACAAAAATACGTTACAATAGGACGTGTTAAATAAGGATGGCAGTACTGCGGTAACCATAACATGCCCTTAAATGTTCACTTGGTAAATTTCTGTATCCAGATACTTAAAGGGATGAAACGGTTCTGACCTATTATATTTTTATTTTCCTAATTATTTTTGATATTTTAATGCCTCACAAAAGAATATCATCACGTTTAATTTAAACTTTAATTTTTAAAGAAGTGGGCGAAATTATCGAGATTTACAGTAATAAAAAACTAACTTACCGCACATTTGGCTCTTTCCAAAACCTTCAACAGCTCTTCCTTGACATCCATCTTTACCAACGCCACCTCCAAACGTGGCAGGGGTTCTGTGCCAGTGACACTCTCCACTCCATTCACCCTCGTCTCCTGCTTCTCCTTATTCGCCTTGCTCTTAAAATGCTTGTGATAGTAATTATCTAAAGCTTTATACACACTGGCGACCATTGGCGTTTTGAACGGCAACCTTGCTATGCTGACTTCACTCTCCTTAGCGAGATCTCCGATAGTTTTAATATTTTTGCTGTTTAACTTGCTGAGTAACGCGTTAACGAACATAGGGCTCGTCAGCTTTCGAGAAATTACATCAACACTTTCATCGCAGTCCACGAGACTGGGATAAATCGGGATATGGTCTCGTAGAAGCATCGGGTTTTTAATTTCAAGGCTTTGTTCAGTTTCAATGTTATCAGAGTCTGTCTGTGGTGTATCAATGATATTGTTTGCTGCTAAGACATCGAGGAATTGTTTGTCTAAGTCGTCGTCTGGGTTAGTTTCAAAAAGGCATTGCAAAGAGCCGCCGCCTTCTTTGATGAATACCTTCTTGGATGTCGTGCAGGGGTCACTGAAGTTTACACGCTTACGCTAAAATAATTAATGATCGTTGAAGAATTATTATAAATTAGCGTGAGTCTGTAATGTGATTTTTTCCAGTTACAATTAGAATAGGATTAAAGTCAAGGGGGATTCCCATTTCCCCATTCACTTTTTAATTTTTTATAAATAATTAAAGTTCGCGCGCCCATCCTAATATTCAAAACGAAGTGTGACGCGGAAACGTGTGTGACGTCATATAGTGTGTTTGGCAGGGAACGACAAACTGCAGCGCCTTGACAAGTATTAGGCGCATCTGAATTAAAAATAATCGAAAATCTGATTATGCAAATAATCGGCGTCCACCAACTGTCTTGACGTGTCAGTCGCTCTCGCGCCATATGTCGTCGCATGGTTTGACGTCACAACGAATGGCGTCGCGTAAGTAGAATAATTCAAATGATTCAAACTTTAATAGCTTATATTTAACTTAGGGTTAAAAAAAAATATTTCTTTTGTGACCTATGGGGTTTTTGATAATGTAGCTTACATTTAAGAGTATTATTTTTCAAAATTATTTTTATGCAAGTTCCCTATTGTTAAATGTTTTAAGTTAAAGTAATTCTTAATACTTCAAAGATTATCTAGAAATACCATTTACAAAATATATTTTACCTTCAGAATATTTCTGAAGAAGCTACTGTGTAGCGAAACATGTCAATTCATTTAATGTAACCCAACAAACATATTAAGTAATGTAGACCAGAACGGAAGGAAAATAATCCTAAATTTAATTAAATTAAAAATTATCGTAATAATACATAGAAAAACGCATATTTTAAGGGCGCGTTATGTTTTTCGATGTATCATTACCATAATTCACAAACACATTTCTTTCGCATCCAAATTTCGGTTCAGAAAAATGATAAAACTTAATTATATCACTTTATTGTTGAAGTTATAATAAGGTCGAACTCCATTTTATAATTTATTTTGTCCTGTTGGAAGTGTTGCCATAAGTTGTTGTCTTTTCTTTCTAACGCCAGATACAATATGTTTTCTCTGTATTTTTGTCTAGTGTCTTATTTGCTCCTGTTTAGGTTATATTTAGGTTTAGGTCAAAAGGTTGGTCTCACTTTCCACATTTAGACGTAAAATAGGTCTATATTTATTTCGTTTTAACATATTGGACCGAAAAACCCTATCAAGCTATTTTCGACCTTCAAATTACTTTAGTTTCTTTCCCCACATTGGGCAATGGGAAAACAAATGTAGGTAAATTATCCCTATACCGGGTGTTGCATCGTCGAGCGGGACATAGGAAATCCCATGTAATTTTAAATGGGGTCAATTATTGGCTTCCCTAATTATTTTAGAGACAAATTCTATTTAGGTTTATTAAAGAGCACTAAAACCCACATTCAAAAGAATAACTTTAGATATTTTTGATAAGCCCGTTTACGGGTTATCGCCGATTTCTTTTTAACTATTTCTCCTTTTTATGGCCCCGTATTTGCGGGCACCAGTCAAGGTAAAAGATGACTGTCAAATAAAGTTGTCATTTTGAAATGTGTGCTTTATTGTTATAAAAACTCGTACATCGAAAATATTAAAGGTGTGTTTATGAGTACAAATTAATCTGAATAAAACTAAAATAAAGTATCCAATTACAAGGTTAATTATGATATTTTACATGTTTCAATATTTGACTAATTAATAGGTAGGTACTATTAAATTGTTAGAACTTTAGGATTTAAGAAGATGTTTAAATATTCCTTCATTGACTGTTAGACAATAACCGAGGCGATCATAAAATTCTCTTCTTACATTCGCTAGTTGGTAAACTGAAATTCTATTGCATTCGGCAGAAATAGCATTTTTTAACTCGTCTAGATTTGGGTATTTTTTATCTTTGTATATCCTGTTTTTTAAATGGCCCCAGAGAAAGAAATCATTTGGCGATAAATCAGGAGACCTGGCTGGCCAATTTACTGTATGATTTAAGCCAATAACATTTCCATTAAAAGCACGGTTTAAATATTCCCGGACAGCCAGGGTACTATGTGCCGGGCAGCCATCCATTTGGTAGCAAACTTCCTGATTTTCCCTGGCGGCATCATGTAAAGTAGGTAAAATATGATCTTCAAGTAGTTCCAAAAAATATTCTGCATTTAAATTTCGTGTAAGAAATAATGGCCCGATAATATTTTCTCCGAAAATCCCAGCCCATACATTAACTTTTTGTGGATATTGCGTCCTTGTTTCCACAAACCTGTGTTGGTTTTCTTTGCTCCAATATCGATAATTTTGAACATTGGGTTCATTGTTTAAGGTAAATGTGCATTCGTCAGTGAAACAAATGTTTTTTAAAAATTCCCTATTCATGTTTGCTCTTTCCATCATACCAAAACAAAACTCCTGTCGTCGTATTTCGTCCCTATCTCTTAGCTCTTGGTGCTTTTCATATTTGTATGAATAATATTTATGTCGTTTCAAAGCTCGTAACGCTGTGGTGTGATCTAATCCTATGTCATCCTCAAGTTTCCTTGTGCTGATCTTCCCATCATTTTCTTCCACGCACAATAAAACTTGCAAGTCCCTATCATTTCTTGCATCTCTTATTTGTTCCTGCCTTTCTTCACATCTGCAGTTATTTATTACAGTGCCTTTTGTCTCAAATTTCTTGAGTCCTTTTGACTGTAGATTTTGCAGGTATCGGTCTATTCGGATACAGAGCAGCAAACATGTCTGACACATTTTGATAACTATTTCCTTGATAATACCATTTAATCATCAATATTTTTTCTTCAGAAGTATAATTCATGGCTAATATTTTCGATTTACGAGTTTTTATAACAATAAAGCACACATTTCGAAATGACAACTTTATTTGACAGTCATCTTTTACCTTGACTGGTGCCCGCAAATACGGGGCCATAAAAAGGAGAAATAGTTAAAAAGAAATCGGCGATAACCCATCAACGGGCTCATCAAAAATATCTAAAGTTATTCTTTTGAATGTGGGTTTTAGTGCTCTTTAATAAACCTAAATAGAATTTTTCTCTAAAATAATTAGGGAAGCCAATAATTGACCCCATTTAAAATTACATGGGATTTCCTATGTCCCGCTCGACGATGCAACACCCGGTATATAATTGGTCATGCAAAATATTTGACCCGTTTAGAGGTCGAATAAAGGTAAATTTAACTTAAAATTTTTGTTGGGAATACAGTGGAAATTTACCAGTAAAACTTCTGTTTGTCAATATAAATTTGTAGATTTTGGCACATTGGAAACCATGATTATTTTAATCGTCTTTCAAATAAGTTAATCAGTGTCAAAAGTACCAGCACTTAATGTTCTACTTTGCTAGTTGGGCAGTGGCGCCTTATACGCCACAATATAATTTTCTGTGACATAAATTTACAACAAACTTTAGTACTTTAATTTCCTATTAATGTAAGCTGTAGGGAATTAGGTTGTGTAAAATATGTATTCGAAGTTTTAAAACAGTTTAAGCAACGAATAAAAAATTCGAACAATGCTAAGTAAGGCACCTGTTGGACAGGTTTATAAAATGATGTACTTACTTTTGGACACGGCGACATTCCATCGTCGGCACTATCCGAGTGTTTTCGTTTTAAAATACTACTTTTAGGGAGAGCCAAGGGGCTAGGAACTTCTCTGGTAAACGTCAGTATGTCTTCTTGGTTAACATTGTCGCTAATATCTTCGCCTTGTGAAGGCGCCTTTACATTGGACATTAGTTTTTTTATTCTTGTCGCCGAAGGTGACATGGCTGCACCAGATTTACGCTTATTAAACAACCTGAAATAGTTATTCATGTGAAAGGGGAGAAATGTACCACCACTGTAAAATATATAATTCTACACATCTTTTGATAATCGTTTAGAGGAACGCCAAAAAAAACCCCAAAGTTGGTCAGTTAAATTTATTTTTCTACTACTGTATAAATAAATTAACCTTCCGGCCCTAGCAATACGAAAGATCACGAAAGTAAACATTGAAGTTACCTGAATATTATACGTTGCTAGCTACGAAAGTACTACTTTCGGTGCTAGGACGAAAAAACACGAATACTCATAGGAAATTTGTATTGTATTTATTCAAGCAAATTTTGGAAAAAAACTTAATAACAAAATGCTTATATTTATTGAAAAAACAAGTGGTATAATAACAATAATATAAAACTTAAATAATAATTATTTATTGCTATTAAGGTTAATAGTGAAATTTGAACAGTTGGAAAAATAAATTGATGGATTATTATTCAATTCAATAGCTTCCCCGCTTCGTATTAGAGTCTCGTTATTAAGGCCGATTCATAAAACTTTTCGTCGCTGTTCCCGCTCGTCGCCGCCGTTCCCGTCGCTATTTAACCTAAGGGGAAACAGCGTATACGTTCAGAAAAGCCGCCACCGCTCCCGTTGGTAGTTCTGAATTGGCCAATTTTTAAATCGCGTCGTTCCCACTGACCTTGGTCGTTCGTCGTTCCCACTTCTGGCCAATGAGAAGAAAGAAATTTTCGACCATATGGTTTGAAGTTTTGAAGGAAGTAATTTTAGGGTTAGAGTACTTGGAGTGTTTTGCTGTTTTGTGGATTTTACTACAAAAAAACATTAATATCATATAATAAGGTACTTACATCACGCTTTTTAAAAGAAAATACAATTATTTACTTTGTTTTTCTAACCTTAAACCTTCTTTTGTTATTGCGGCGCAGTTCGTAGTTCGACTTTTTTATAAATACCTATCCAACGGCGGCGACGAGCGGGAGCAGTGACAACGAACGGGAACAGCGACGAAAAGTTTTATAAATCGACCTTTATCCTGGACTTGGACCATATTACAACTCGTGTTATTTGTCACTCTAACGTCGTTAGATTGTTAGATGGAATAAAAGTAGGAGTTCCATTTAAGATCTTTTTGGAAATTTCGATTTTATTAGTATACGAATCACCAATATATCCCTCCGCAACGGACGAAGACCTCCAACCGCCATGTCTTTTCAAATCCAAAATGGCGACACCTGGAGCATTTGCGAGAAACGTAGCTGATGTTCTTCTAAACGAGTGACCAGTGTATTTATTTATGTCTTGAAGTTTCAAAAATTTGGCAATTTCTTTGGGAACATTCGAAATAGTGTGTTTTCCAATCACCTGATTCACACACCTACCTCGTTCATAGCGCTAGAACAAGCGTTCGTCTTGTGCATTATTTGGCCGAAGTTTAATGTAATCTTGTAGTAACTTCACAAAAGAAATTGGCCCTCCATCATCGGTTATCACAAAACTTCTTTAAACCTTGTTTTTGCTCTAGAGGATTTTAACTATAGCTACATCATCCTTGATTTCGACGTCTTTCAACCTCATTTTATGGATCTCATCGGTGCGGCATGATCCAGCTATTCCCATTACTGCTATCACTTTCATAGATAAATAGCTATGATTAGAAGCGTCAAGTAAAAACTTTATTATTTCTTCTTTTCTGAAAATGTTAGATTTTTTAGCTTCGTAACCATCGTTTTTTCGTTTAATAAATGCAATGAGTTCCTTAAACTTTTGTTCCCAGAAATAGTCAATTTGAGCATGGAATATTGTGAGGACGTGATAAGGCTTCAGATTTCTCTAAGAAGTACGCTAACATCACATTTTCGTCAATTTCAGAAACGTTTTTATCCGCGAACCATTCCAGAAACAGGATGTATGTTTGATAGTATCTATCTTTCGACTTCTCAGGTAACAGTGAGGCACATGCCAACTCGGCCGCCTTCTGAATAGCAACGTTTTGGTTGAAACATTTTAGACTAGCAAAATTAAAAAATTCGAACTGACAGACTCTGACAGTACTGAAATAACTAGTTGTCATAGATTATTTTACAGGTGGAAAAACCTTATTTTATCATTATAATTTGAATAAAATCAAAGTTTTAATATATTGATCAGTGAACAGTAGTAGAAAAAATTTAATACATCATACGATGCGAAAGCCTTTTTTGATGTTTGGAGGTATTGAATCACCTCGGCTTCGCCTCGGCTATTCAAAAACCTCCTCACACAATTAACTTTCGCATCTAGTAATGTAAATAACTATTTTATACCTAGGCTCAAAAGAATATCTTAATTTTTACCCTAAATCGTTTGACTCAAAAATTATGGTCACTTTTGGAAAACTAATAAATACTTTGGGCATTCCTTCTTAAAAAAGGTACTATTCATTTGTTTCAAAAAAATTAACAATTTTTGGAAAAAATCGATTTGTTGCCATTAATTATTGAAATATTTTGGAAAACTACAATAAAGGCCACAATGGTTGGTTGTCCTGGATGTCTTTCTATTTCGAATGATTCAGAATCAAAAAATTACGAAATATTCTGACGCTATGGTCTAAACATGTTTTGCCGTTCAATTGTTAGGGTCCCCGCACACTGCAGACTTTCTATCGGCCGATAGTTTAGTCCGGTTGGGCTGTTAGCGCGCACACTACGCCAACTAACCTGTTGGGTTGGTGGTGAGTGCGCAGACCTGCCGACAGTCGGCTGACTGCTCTTCAAATATTTGCTTGTTCGTAGTGAGCAGCTTTTGGAGAGAGTGGTTACATGATGAAAGTTACGAAATTATCTAAAAAAGTTATTATTGCATTTATACAACGGAGGAGAAGGACCAAGACGAGAAACCGAGAGTATTGGGTGCATGCCATCTACAGTGATAGATTAATAAATGGAAAATTTTATACGATGCATTCCAAATTACTGGATTACCCGAAAAAATTCTTCGCCTTTTATCGAATGAGCATAACCAGCTTCAATGAACTTGTCAGATTAATTGGACCAGCAATAGCGAAGGAGAATACAAATTCTACTACTATCGGCCGACTAAACAATCGTCAAGTGTGCGCGCTTCGATAGAGCGCCATACTGATCTAGCCGTTGGCCGATACTTAAGTTTGAAGGCAAACGTGTAGCCATTCAAACTTATTTATCGGCCGATACCAAATCGTTGTAATGTGCGCACTTGCATACATCTTCATACTGATTAAGAACCCGACTAAACTATCGGTCGATAGAAAGTCTGCAGTGTGCGGGGACCCTTAAAGTTACTGAGAGTCACCAAAGAAAATGGACAATTTTAATTAGTTCAGGTTATAATTAGTATAAAGTGTATAATATATCAAAAACGGAGCAACCCGGACACATGTTCATATGAACTTTTTCTCTTAAAATAAAATAGGGAATCACCCCCTTAAGTTACGTACCGTGCTTCTGAAACACCCTGTATAATATAATTATAATTCAAAAAAGAAAAGTTCTATCAAATCAGCTCAAGAATAAAAAAAAGTTATGTATATACAGCGTGCCCAGAAAAGTTCTAGACATATGGGAATTTTCTTTATTGTTGATTTTACGAAAATAAGTTATTCTTTATAAAAAGTTCTGCTTGATGCGCAAATAATATTGACATATCAAAACTTAAGATATCATGTTCAGAGCGGCAAAAAAATATAGAAACACAGAATTACGTTAAGAGGGAAGTACCCTCAATTTTTATTTTATAGCAAATTGTTATAAGAAAACTTTACTAAGGACAACAAAACGTGGTCAAATACAATTTTTTGTTGAAATATTTTAATTTACAGGGTACCATCAAAAACACGTTAAGCATTCATTACCTTGTTGGAAACCAATTACGTAAAAAAATAATGCGAGATTATTTCATGTTCTAAAATCAACCTATCCACCTTTCAGGAATATTAAAAACATTTAATTTCCTTAGAGCAAAACTAAATTGTGAATGTGAATAATAAACAATATTTTAGCAATTACATGATAAAAGTGATCTAAAAACAGATAGTTTAAAGCGAAAAATTATGTCTCCACAAGCCCCCCTTCTTTTTCCATGCAAACTATAGTACGCCTTGTAATTTCTCTTACTGTCACCCGTATCATATTGGGAGTGATTTCTTGGACACAGTTTGTTATTACTACTTCAAGATGGTCAATATCCTGAAAAGGTCTATGCCCATACGCCATTTTTTTATTCGGCCCCATAAGTCCAGGGGTGTGATGTCAGACGACCTGGCTAGCCAAGGAATATTTGAACGTCTGCGGAAATACTTCTTCAATTACCCAGTTACTGTATTAGTACTATGGCATGGGGCTTCATCATGTTGATACCAAATTGTACGTCTTATATTTAGTGGCAGTTCGTCAAGAAATTGAGACAACTGGTTCCTTAAGAAGTCCAGGTAAATGGCAGCATTTATATTTTGTCGGAAAAAGTATGGTCCAACGATCTGATCAATCAAAATGCCACACCAAACATTGGTTTTAAATGAATATTGACTACGGCATTCGATTATAAAATTTGGATTGTTGTCACTCCACCACCGACAATTTTGGGAGCATACCACGCCGTTGGAAGTAAATATGGCTTCATCTGTAAATAATATTTTTCTTGCAAAAAAACACTTCACACTCGCCTTGGAACCACGCGCAAAATAGGAAACGGGATTTAAAATCTCTAGGAAGAAGCGTATGAATATATTTCAGTTTATATGGATGAAATTTATTTATTTTTAAAATATTACTAGCAGTAGACTTTTTGACGTCAACTGGAATAGTTTTTGACAATTTTCTTAAAGAAATTTTCGGGTCTTCGATAACCGCTTGCATTACATTGAGTTGTTTTTCTTCTGTTGTGGACCATTTGTTGTGTTGTTTCTTAAATACATTTTCGACGGAACCAGTAGCTTTAAATTTATTCATTACGTTTGCTATAGTGGCGCTACATACCATTTTGTCAGGGTGTCTAGTATTAAATATGAGTGCGGCTTTCTTAATAGGTTTATAGTGATCTCCGACAATAAATACAATTTCTATTTTTTCCTGCAGCGTTAACTTTACAACCATGACGAAACTAATGAAAAACTTTTGTTAATAAGTCGAAAAATAGTAAATGATTTTTGTCTAACATGCCAATATTTGTTACTATAGTATTGCACATAGTTGTTGCAAAATTGTTGCAGGTAACTGTTAAAGAAATAAAATAAAAAAATATTTTCCAAAGGGTTTTTGATGGTACCCTGTAAATTAAAATATTTCAACAAAAAATTGTATCTGACCACGTTTTGTAGTCCTTAGTAAAGTTTTCTTATAACAATTTGCTCTAAAATAAAAATTGAGGGTAATTCCCTCTTAACGTAATTCTGTGTTTCAATATTTTTTTGCCGCCCTGTACATGATATCTTAAGTTTTGATATGTCAATAGTATTTGCGCATGAAGCAGAACTTTTTATAAAGAATAACTTTTTTTCGTAAAATCAACAATAAAGAAAACTCCCATATGGCTAGAACCTTTCTGGACACGCTGTATATTACACTTTTAAATGAAACAGAAAAACAGATTATCTGAATAACCAATTGAATTTAAAAAACATTTTTTTTTTAATCCATCAAAATCGAATCTGTTTTTGAGGGTTTAGAGGATTTAATGATTTTTCTGCTTCTACTATTTCAGTGTTTATTGGTGCCTCCTACTTTGTTCTCCTATACTATTGAACCAACAAAAAAAAACTTACCTATGTGTTGCAGGAGATCCACATTTAACCATATCAAAGAACCAATTAGATCTTTCAGTAATGGTCTTAACATCTATGGGAGTTCTGGCCTCATCTTTCGGCGGAGAACTACTACTAGCCTTATCAACGTTTTTCTCGGCTTTCTCTGGAGACTTTTCGTCAACCTTCCCCGGCGCATCATCAGCTTTCTCAGGCGATTTCTCTTTGTTCGCGTCGTGATCAGCATCCTCGTCAAACTTAAGGGCTACCGGAACTAGCTTCCGTGACTCGACAATTTCATCATCAGAGTTCGATTTGTCCGATCCTGACTTCGATCCAATAGGCGATATATCCGAGGTGCAATGCAGCAGTTCTGAGGTTCGATTTGGTGTATCTCCTGTTATCGGCGATGATGGTAGGCTTGATTCTAAATATTTGGTTGGAAAGGTCAATTTATTAACTATTTACAGAATTATTTTGGGAATATTCGCATTTACAGTGAGTGGCAGAATTCGCGCTACATATAGAAAACTCTTTTCTTCTAACAAATGCCAAAAATTGTTTATTTTTCAAGCAATTAGGTTTAAACCAATTATTTTAGACAATATGTTCAAGACCCTTGTAATTAACTTTACTATTTCATTAGAATACATTTAAAAAAATAATAGCAAAGAGATAGAGATACAGTGTAACAACAATACACAGGAAACACCTTTTCTTTTAAAGTTCAATGTGTCTACCATATACAGTCTATTGTTCTTATGTTAATTTTCCTTCGAACATTTCCTAAAAAGGTAGGTGGAATTCTTTGAACACATTTTTATAATTTTTCTCTAAAACCGTTAGAGATAAGGATAAGGTATGCTACATGAAATATGCGCAGAATTTGATGTATAATTCAAAATTCGACTGAAAAAAATAGGGTTCTATTTAAAATACAAAAAATTTTTGCTACATCTACTTTTTGACACACCCTGTATAATTTCTTTTTGAGACAAAAAATTCGGAAGAAAAAATTATAATCGACGCGACGTGTCCGAGCGTTTTTTCAAAAAATTAATACCTGATTTTTAAATGAATTTGTTCCATATTTTAGCCCATCACTGTATGTATGAAGAATTTGGTTCTTGCGTATTGGCGTCTGCGGAGATGTCAGGATGGCCCGGGGTACTGGGCCATTAAGTTCTATAATACCTTACTATGGCATGTTAGGGAATTACCATCGAGGGTTTTCGCGCAAAAAATTAGGAATTTCTTTAGTATTTAAAGCTTTATATTCCTTCGACGAATATTTCGTTTGCAATTTTAATACATTGGAAAAGTTATTTTCCTTTTTCTTTTTTCGCCACTTGAAACAATGCTAGTGTTTGTGTTACTTAATTTTACATCAACGTTGCTTTAGTTAGTGTTTAAAAATTGTACTGATGGTGCATGTGAATTTTAAATTTATATTTTAAGATGGTATCATTGCCAGGGGCGCCGTCCATATGGGCAAGGTCGAGCGGCGCACGACGGCGCCAAGGCCTTAAAGGTACCAGGCATTCAACACAAATTAACATAAAACTAAAAAAAAATTATCTATGAATACCGATGGTGAAAATGCATTATCCATCAACACCGACCGCCGGCGCCGGTCGGCGACCAGTACCAGTGGTGAAATTTTACTACTCCTCATCCTGTGGGGGCGCGAAAATCCGCGTGCGTTCGGCGCGCTGATTTAAACTTTCAAAATTTTGCGTGTTCGTAATCGATGTAGCAGGTTAATTTTTCATTCTTGTCTTGATAAGCGCATAAGACGTATAGCGTACCTCATTTGGTATTAAGTATCTACCGCAATTGTGAAAAATAAATACAAATAAGGTAAGTAAGTGATTAAGTAAATTAATTAACAGGGATGCAAATAATTGTTTTCCTTTCTAATAACTTTTGTTTATGAAACAAATAAGACTTATTGTTTAATATTTTTTATTTATTTTATTTAGATGGCCAGAGAAGAAAAAAAGAAATTGTCTGGTTACCAAAACTTGCTTAACAAGCTAAAACGGGGGGAAGACTTGGAGAAAACCAATTTCAAAATTAGTAATTTTTTCGAAAGACCACACAAGACATTACTTCTGATAACAGTGATTTTCTACATTCAACAAAATCAAACTTGCCATCAGAATTAGAAAAGCAAGGTAATGAGGATGAAGATCCAAAAGAAGTAGATCCTGATACGTTTCAGTCAGTGTCGGTACCATCATGTTCGAGTAAGCAAGACGAATTATCCGAAGAAGCGCCCCTTTCTAACGATCCAGGTCTTTGGCCGAGTGTATTCTGTATTGTTTCCAATCCAGGTGCAAGAACTTGTCGAAAAAGGTCCAATGCAGTATCAAAATAAAACTATGTATCCTAAAGACAAAAGTGGAGGTAAATTTTCCGATATATATATTTTACTCGAATTTTGTTAAATGGTGAAAAGGTTCAGCGTCATTGGTTGCTATATTCTATTGAAAAAAATGCAGTTTTCTGCTTCTGCTGTAAAATATTTAATGACCACAACTCCAACAATCCATTGACTTTTAAAAATACTAAATTAAGTAACCAAGACGGTTTCAATGATTGGCATCATTTAAGCGAACATTTGAAAATCCACGAAAAAAAGTAAATCTCATTTTCAAAATTTGCGTGTCTGGTCAGATTTACTAGAAAGATTAAAAACTAATCGAACCGTTGATTCGGAAATGCAAAATTTATTAAAAAATAAAACTAAACATTGGCGCGGTGTCATTGAAAGAATAATTATTTATACTATTCAATTTTTGGCTGAACAAAACTTGGCTTTTCGTGGTCCTAGTAACAAATTATCTGAAAGAAATATTGGAAATTTTTTAAAATGTATAGAAATTATAGCAAAATTTGATCCACTCATGTCTGCACATATTAATAGATCTCAAAAAAATATTCCACTTTACCTTGGAGATAAAATTCAAAACGAAACCATTAAATTAATAGGTGACAATATAAGAAATAATATTTTAAACAAAGTTAAAGAGGCAAAGTATTTTTCTATATTACTTGATTGTACTCCTAATGTGAGCCGCCAGAAGTAGATTTCTGTTTGCTCAAGATACGTTAATTTAAAAAACAATAAATTTAGCGTCGAAGAACGTTTTTTTAACATTTCGTCGGTTATGATAATGGTTCATATATGAACGGTATACATCAAGGTGTACAAAAATGAATTTTAGATATTAATCCACGAGCAATGTTTGTACCTTGTTGTAACCACAGTTTGAACCTTGTTATAAACGATGCTGTGAAATCCAATATTTCTAGCATTAATTTTTTTTCAATTTAACTGTTCAAGAATTATATAATTTTTTTCTGCCTCAACCAATCTGTGGTCTGTTTTGAAAAGTAACATTTCAAATCTGACATTAAAGCCTTTGTCAGATACTAGATGTTCTAGCAGAATTGATGCAATAACCCCTTTAAAGTTGGGCGAAATTTACGATGCTCTTTACGAAATTTAATCCGGAAATAATTTTGACAACACTACAAAAGATCTACGTACCTCCCTAGGTAAAAAAATTAAAAATTATGAGTTTGCGTGTATGGTAGTCTTGTGGTACAAGATTCTAAGTAACCTGGATGTTGTTACTAAGATTCTGCAACATTTAATATTTCCCAGGCTTGCGAAAGTTTAAATAACCTTAATGAATTTGTAAAACAATATCGATCTGACAAAGGCTTCAGTGACTTATTAGTAGATGCCAAAGAACTAGCTCCTAGCCTATTTTTCGTATCCGGGCATAACTTTTATTTCTAAACAACTTTTACAAATGAAAATTGTATCTAAAACAAAAGATAACAGTACTTTACTATTGACCAACTTTTCAAAAATTGAATCTCACTTGTATGCACTACAGCTTTTTTTTAATTTTAATGAGTGCTTATTTAGTTTAAGGGGGCGTAAAAATTTCTATCAAGATTAAAATTTTCTGAGAAATCAATAATAATTGCATATTGAGCGAGAATTCTGCCGGTCACTGTATAAAGTCCCCATAAAAAATAAAAGTTACTTACCAAAACCATTTTCGGCTGTTTGTTCCTTTACTGGAGAACTATTGTCCACCACTACATTCTCTTGCACGTCCATGGTCTCTAAAATTTGAGTATTTATGTGTTCAGTCTCGGCCATTTCCATTATCTCACTAGATTCAGGGAGCTGTTTTGTGTCCTCACTGGAATCAACAATACCTTCGGATTCTTGTACAGTTTCATTGTCAAGAATTATATTATCTTCCTCCATGTCTACTTTATGTACTATCTCATTAATGATCTGACAGTCCTGCTTCGTTTCGTCCGTATAAATAGTATTGTCCGGCTCTGCTATTGTTAATGTTTTGTTTTCCATCACAGTTTTATTACTTTCCACCACACTGGACATATCTAGTTCTTGAAAATTGCCCAAAGATAACGATGCAGTATCCATTCTGGCGATTTCCTGATCAGTCTCATTTAATATGGGTTTTTCTGGCACATCAAACTGCAACTGAATTTCATCATGAATCTCCATTGACGGTGTGTCTTGAGTTTGAGTGTCCTGGCTCTGAATTCCTCGCTGAAGATTTTGTGTTGATATATCCAAATCAGTGGATTCTTTCAGTTTTTCTGGAAATACTTGCTTTTTTACCTCTTGCATCAGGTCTTGTTCGTCACTAGTTTTATCTAATTTTACTGAGTGTTTGCCTCGCTTAGACTTTCCAATTGATGACATGTTTCCTGGAGAAATTTTACCACCAACCTCCAAAGTGTGAATTGTTGAATCTTCTGAGGTACACCCATCACTGTCACTTAAGAATTCCTTTGATTGAACAGTGTTTCGAAGTCGGCGTCGTCTTCTTTTTGGCTTTGATTCATCTTTAGACGCTGTTTTATTTTCAGTCCATTCGCCCATACTTTGGTCAACACCTTCAGGATCCTCCAAACTTTTACGTCGAAGACATTTTGGTTCACCTTCAAGGTTTCTAATATCCATTTTTGACCCAGTACTTTTTCCATCATCAGATACTAAACTCTGAGACTCGTTAACGCTCTCCTCATTACTAGCCGGCTGGTCAATGAAGGTTTCAAACAATGACTCGCTTATAATAGAAATTTTTCTAGGCCTGCCAATTTTTTTGCGTATTTTTCCCTCGGGTGAAGTTTCCATTTTGGTTACATCATTAATACTTTGCGTTTGTACGTTGCTTTCTAACGTGCAATGTGGTGAATTTCTTGTAGGCCATCTCCCTTTCCTTTTCTTAGAAGGTCTACCTCTTTTCTTCAATAATTCTTCAGGAGTAACCTCTATTTCATCTTTAACGATATCAGTTGTGTCAAGCAATCCCTTCGTATTTTCTTCACTTTTTTTATTTTCTTCTATAAACTGTTTAATGTCAGCAGCCAAAGGCTCAATACTACATCTTCTCGTTAAAGACAGTTTGAGTTTAGCGCCGCTAACGTTAGAAATGCTAGAGTCTTGGGAACTTTCAATAACGTCATCGTCGTCGTCGTCGTCCTCACTGCTAAGTCTTTTTCTTTTAACTGCTCTTCTAAAAATACTTTCGTTTGATTTAGGACTGGTGTTTTTGGTTCTTGGTTGCTCAGATGTTTCGGTAATCGGATTACATTTTGTATCAGTGATTTGTACGTTTGTATGTTTAATTATATCAGACAATGATTTACAATCGCTCTCAGTAATTTCAGAAACATGTTCAGGTTCTGCAAGCTTTTCAATCATAATAAAAGATTTCAGGTCCCCACTATAATCGTCAGTTTCCGATTTTGTCGACGTTTCTACAGGCAACTTATTCTTTTTGGCCACTTTCTTGGATGGACTGCCTAGCTTCTTAGTAGATTTATGAACTGGAGTTTGCTGAGGTGATTTAAAAAGCTCGGACTGTGTAAACTTTTCAGTTGGTATACTTTTGCGTTTCGATTTTCTCCCAGTTGAACATGCCTCCCCTACAGGAAGGCCTGGTGCAATGTTTTTCGCCGCTAGTGTCAGCTTATCATCTTTATTGGGGCTCCTCAAAAAAACAATTATATTTTCATTTATTTCTTGTTCCCTGTTAAAGTCATATACATTTATCTTAGTATCCTCTGCTTTCGAATCAATTTTAGATGCTCGATTTAGCTTCTTCCTTTTTTGCTTTTCATTACCGCTGTCATTTTCGGCTTTAACCGAAGCACCACATTCTTCTATCAATGAACTTTTTTCAATACTGGCAGTATCGGCATCTTCCACGATTTTAACGGGTGTCTGTAGGATTCGGCCTTTTGGAGAACCTTGCTTGAAAGGGGTTTTTTTACTTCCTGGTGGCCTTCCCTTCTTTTTGACTACTTCAGCCGTATTTAACAGCGGATCTTTTTTGATAACTAAGTTACCTTCTTTGTTGGGTTTTGGTTTAATATCAGCTGGTGTTTTATCGATTTCTGCAACAAAACCTAATTTTACCGTGTCATTCATTTCTTCTTCTACAAATTGTCTTTCTGGGGGTTCATTAGTCACCTTTAATTGATTACCGCCCTTGGAAGAATTGTTCTTTTTATCAAGGATGTTTATTTCAGAACCACCAATTTTATTGGATTCTAAAGAAATCTTTGCAGATAATTCTGATTTTTCTGCAATATTATCAGTGCTTTTATTAGTAGAATCTTGCTGTACAGATCCTTCTGAGCCAGCCTTATTTAAAACGCTTTTCCTCCTTGATTTCCCCCCTTGTTTTTTCCCCTGAACTGTTTCAGGTTCTTCAAGTTTATTGTCGACGTCACAGGTTTTATTTGTTTCTTCAATTATCTGTTTAGGCGTAATTAAGATGCTTTTATCTGCCTTTGGTGTTACAGAGGTTCCTTTGCTGGATTTTTCCTTGTTCCCTTCTAAATACTGTTTCTTCTCTCGTCTCTTTCTTTTTGAATTGGTTGCAAGAAACTCTTCAGCTCCCACAATATTCATTGACAATTTTTTTAATTCTGCTTCCACGGCTGTTTTCTTCAAGTCGGCCTTACTTAACTGTTTATTCTTTGATTCAGGTAGATACTCTTCTGTATCAGCATTTTCAATCTTGGCATCATCCACCACCTCCGTACACTGCCCTGTATTTATTGAATGCACTAGTTCTTTCGTACAAGATTCTTCCGGTTTTTTAAAGACGACTGTTGTGTCCATCTTGCCGCTTGCAGAGTTCGAATCATGCGTCATGCTCTGCGATAAATCTTGGTAAAGAGCAGGTATATCTTCACGACGTTTCTGTAGAGCTTCCTTTTGATGCTCCGTTAACTTACTTTTATCTAATTTAACTTCAGACTCTATAAGCACGAATTTGCTGGTGCTCTCATCGTCTATACGTAACGTTTTCTTGGATGCCCGCGTCGGCGTGGAGGTTTTACTTTTATTGGGTGTATCTTTGGTGTTTTTAAGTTGACTGCCCTTTACGCTTATAGGAGAATGTGTTTCAATATCTTTTCCAAAAAGTCTTAAAGTAGTAGGAGAATCCGATGGTTTGGCAGGACTTGATGGAATTTGTTTGACGAGGTTTGCAATTTTCGCCGATCTGCCCCCAAGAGGCATGAAAGAAGTAGCTTCTTTCTTTGCTTCGGGATTCTTCACTTTCCGGAAGATGTCAATGAGTTTATGTACTTTCTCTACGGCTAAAAGATCCGTTTCTTTTTCAAATATGTCCATTAGAAAGTCTATGGATAAATATTTGCCATAGACCCATTTTAAATTGTCTGGAAGAGATTTTAAACATGGTTCCACAATGTTCAAGATGTCATAGCGTTTATACTTTAAGACGTGCTGCAGGCAAGTACACAACTTTTTAATTGTGTCGTGATCCTGTATATCAGATATATTTAATTCATAAAATTTCCTGAGATAAAGTTCTAAATCTTCCCGGTGATTATTGCTATCTTCGGTAGCAGGTACTACCATCATTATGTCAAGTATATCCAAAGTAACATTGGCTAAAATAAAAAATTAAAACAGTGCTTAAATTTAACTACAGGACTCATTTCTAGAGTACAGGGTGATTGTTTATATTTTACTTAATGGGCATATTAGTTAATATTGGGTCTCCCAAAAAAGTTTTAATTAGCAATTTTGAAGTATTTTTTATGGACCTTCAGAATCCGTTATCAGAAAAAACAAAAAGGCCTGATGAACCTAAAATTTTTAAATAACCTGGTATTTTTTATATGAATCACCCTGTATTTTATTTTTTTTATCGCTAGAGATGGTTCTCGTGATTTAAAATACATATAGGGTGTACCTCGAAAACGATATGTCTCACAGATTTGAAAAAAAAAGTTACCATTATAAAAATTGCCAAGAGAAATTCATTAAAAATAACTCTAAGTTTTAGAAATTGCCGCAAGAGGGCGAAACGGAACATTAATTTTTAAAAGTTCATAATACGGCAAAAAATGCCCCTCAAGAAAGACAAACAAATAATTAAAATCAGTAGATTGTTCGGTACAACTTTTATTATTGGTATTTTTTCGAATCTCGCCTAATAAAGGACTGGGTCACCAGACATATTGCGAAACTGGGCGTTAGTTTCTTAAATGCATTATTTATTTTCAATGAATACTTAATTCCAGGGTTTTCTTGCTTATATACATTAAATTATAATTAAGTTAAAGTATATGGCAACATCGTAAATCACTGAACGTTTATCGTCCGCATTCTTTCGATAGCTACAGATAAATGTGCCGAGCTATAAGTTAGAAGATTCTGTAAAATTAGGTGACCTTAAGACCGTAAGTTAACCAAAGTTTAGCAGTAGGTAAATAGCGGTTTGACAGCGGCGACAAAGCGGTTTGATTTAATGCGGGCTATTTCCGCTTTTATATACACAGTGTGTAAAAAGTCCCGGGCCGGTCAATTATTTAGAAAATGGCGCTCAATATAAAAAGACTTCCGGTATAAAAGTTGTAGGCCTTAAAAAATCTATAAAACTAGGACACCTGTAATTATACAGGGTGCCTCAAACAGTCATGGTAAACAAAACTTTGGTTTATTTAAATGGAATGACCTCTTCTTAATCACGTTTTCTGATTCCTCTAAACATTCTAAACAACAATAAATGTGAAACGTGTCATACGGCTAAACCCATTAGTTTAAGAAATAATTTGAGTTAAAGGACATAAATACAACAGGTAAGATATTACCTACATTTTGCACTTTTACAAGCTGGTACCAGAATGTTTTGCGTTAAAACTGTAAAAAAAAACATAAAAATTGTACTAAATGTACCCACGCGAGTTTTGTCAAAAATTTAATAACAATTAAATTAAATACAAGCAGTAAAATTAATAACAAATTTACAAGAACAAAAATAAATTTAAGTAAGTCGTTATTTAATTAAATGTTAAAAATGTCCCTCTCCCACAGTTTGACAATGGGCTAGGTTATAATAAAATTTGTCGATGACGTTTTGTAACATTTCTTGGTTAATGGATTCACATTCTTCAATAATTCTTCTTTTCCATTCGTTCAGATCTGCAGGTTTTGTCACATACGACATACACTTTATTTTTTAGTTGTCCCCAGAGAAAATAATCAAGGGGCGTTAAGTCTGGCGACCTAGCGGGCCATTCTATGGGGCCCCTTCGCCCTATCCAGCGGTTAGGAAAAGTATTATTTAAGTAAACTCTTACAGCTCGCCCAAAATGAGGAGGAGCTCCGTCCTGCTGCAACCACGTATGTCCTAATAGTGATCCTACTGTATTGGTTATTGCTGGCACAATTTGATTTTGCAGCATGTGGAGATAATATTCTGCATTCAAATTCCCCTCTATAAAGAAAGGTCCCACTAATCTATTGCTAATAATACCGGCCCACACATTTACTTTCTGGGGGTGTTGAGTGCATAGACATATAAAAAAGAATGGTTGAGTGTTGAGTGTGTGTTTCTCTCATTCAATGTGGGTGCTGATCAGCCCAGTAACGACAATTATGTCGATAGACATTCCCGTTTAACATGAATGTTGCCTTATCCGACAAAACTATTTGATTAAAAAAATTGTTATTTTCTTCCTGTTCTTGCATCATTACTTCGCAAAATTCCATTCTACGTTCGAAATCGTCTTCTAATAATTCCAGGAATAAAGTTATTTTATAGGGGTAAAAATTACTGTTTTTTAAAACAACTTTAACTGATTTAAAACATACATCAACTTGGGTAGCAGCTTTTCTCAACGACAAATGTGGATCCTGAACAAAATGAAGTAATGTCTCTAATTTTTTTTTATCACTAGTTGCCGATTTTCGTCTTCCAGAACGAACTTTATCTCTGCAACACCCGGTTTTCTCGAATCTTTAAACTGTTCTCACAACTGTAGATTTTAATATAGGCTGTCGGTTTGGAAAAGTTATATTAAAAAATTGCTTTGTTTTGGTAAATGATCTTTGTCGGTCTCCAAAACCTCTGATCATTAGTAAAGTTATACGTTCCCATTCGTTGAGAGACGTTTTCAGAAATTAATATGACAGTGACGCAAAACATTCTGGTATCGGCTTGTAAAAATGCAAAATGAAGGTAATATCTTACCTGTTGTATTTATGTCCTTTAACTCAAATTATTTCTTAAACTAATGTGTTTAGCCATATGACATGTTTCATAGTTGTTGTTTAGAATGTTTAGAGACATCAGAAAACGTAATTAAAAAGGGGTCATTATATTTAAATAAACCAAAGTTTTGTTTACCATGACTGTTTGAGGCACCCTGTATAATTACAGGTGTCCTAAGTTTTATAGATTTTTTTAAGGCTTACAACTTTTATACCGGAAGTTTTTTTATATTGTTCGCCATTTTCTAAATAATTGACCGGTCCGGGACTTTTTACACACTGTGTTTATTGATTTACTGTGTAGGTATATACCGGGTGTAAACGAAATTATTGTACAGAGCACCACAGCGCTATGCTAAAGACACTTTATTAAAATTTGGGTTCCTGCTGATTGAACGCGAGCATAATTTTTACCCAACGTGTTCAGCGTGACGTAGTAAGTTGTTTAAAAAAATAATCAGGTAATTAAACTTAAAGTTATAATTTTTTGCGGTTAGTGCCCTAGCGGTAGGTAGTGTATGATTGCGACTTAAATGTTAAATGCGGTTATCACAGATAAAAACGTGACTTATTTATTTTCAATTGCCATACTATGAAGGACTGAAGTGTAGGAGGCTAAACGCAATGCATTGTTGCGTTCTCAAATTAGCATCGGTAATTCAGCTTTACGAATTCGCCGCAAGGGGTGCAATGTCCGAAGCGATACTAAAAATGCATGGCTTCTTATGGGCGCGATAACTATTTTTATTTAAATTAGTTCTTTGGGGAATAAATAACGACTTTTATATGAATTTAGAGCTACTTTGACATACTTATTGGAAAACTCGGCCTGTATGTACAATCGTAGCGTTGAATAAATCGTACTACCAGCATTTTCTTTAAAAACACCACCTTTCGCGACATCTAATGGGGGCAGTTTTAACTAAAGCCTGATATGACCAAAATGAAATACTAATGTCTGCTGGATGTTACTGAGCGGCAAACGCAGAATATAAAATTTGTAAACTGATTTGATTGTCTTTTTTGAGATTTTTTGTAAGAGTGTATTTCATCGGTGAGTAACATTTATACAGATTATTTTTTTTAGTTGGATAGCTTAAAAAGAACAGGTTTATCTTGTTAAGCCGAAATTGTACCCAGAATTAAGTTGTAAGTTAGAATTTTAATTATTTATTCTCCCAGTTGGTCTCCAAAATCGTACCACGTTATGGTGTTCCAAATCGTACTGGTACGATTAAGGCTCCCTATATTTTTTAAACGATTTTCTGGTGCTGGTTTACGAATAATTGTATTAAAATATTTCCTAAATGGTTTTTCTTTTAGGACAACACGCCTAAAAGGGAATACGGAAAATGGTCCCCGCAGGACATGAAAAATGCCTTACAAGAATACAAAAGCGGAAATATAGGTTTCAACTAATGCTGCCGTAAATATAAAATTACTAAACCAACATTTCGAAGACATGTTTTGGGTCAAGTAAAACGTGGAGAAAAAGATGCAATGCAAGGCAAGAGGTGCGTCAACGGAATAATAGCGGCAATTCCTGAGAAGTGGAGAATCAGCTATTGTCTCATATTTTAAGATTTGAAGAACTTCTTTTTGGGCTTAGTATCATAGATGTACGGAAGCTTGCCTATGACATAGTAGCCGCTAATCCACATCTTGAAAATCCATTTAATAACGAGAAAAAACTCACAGGAAAGAAATGGTACTATTCGTTTATGTCAAGGCACAAAATCCTTAGTTTACGTCAGCCGGAGAACATATCAATGGCACTTTGTAAAGGATTTAATAAGACCAATGTGTATGGATTTTTTGATGTATTAGAAAAGATTGTGGATGAAAATGGAATTGACGCCTTCCACATTTATAACGTTGACGAATCTGGTTATTCGACTGTTCAGAAAAAATCACCGAAAGTTTTGGCCCTCAAAGGAAAACATCAAGTTGATTTTGTTGCAAGTGAAGAAAGGGGCACCAACACAATGCTGGTATGCTATTGTAATAGGTCAGGTCACTACATTCCTCCAATGTTCATCTTTAAAAGGCAACGTATGCACCCTGCTCTCAAGAACGGCGCCTTTCCTGGGAGTATAGTAGAATCGAGTGAAAGTGGTTACATAAATACAGAATTGTTTGTTAAATGGCTAAACCATTTTATTAAATTTGCAAAACCGAGCAATAATGAGAAGTGCCTACTTTTGCTAGATGGACACACCACTCATTCGAAAAATCTAGAAGCTATAAAATTAGCCAGGGATAATGTTATAATATTGCTGCAACTTCCGGGGCACACCACGCACAGGTTGCAGCCTTTGGATGTAGGAGTCTTTAAGTCAGTTGAATCAAGCTACACTCAGGCAATGACAACTTGGCTTCGTACAAATGTTGGTCAAAAGGTGACACAGTTTGAGGTAACAGCACTGCTCACAGAGGCTTATACGAAAGCTGCAACAGTAAACAATGCAGCAAATCGATTTAGAGCTGCAGGAATATGGCCAGTGAAAACTTATTAGTAGAGATTGTTCCAGACGACACTTCTGTTGAAAATACACAAGCATTGGTCAATAATCAACCTACCATGATCCAGGAAGAAGCGATACCCTCAACAAGCGGATTAACTCCAGAAGAAAAGTTACACCCAAACAAAAAACTCAAAACCATTTTAACTGTTTCAATTCAGAAAATTAGTCCCTTCCCAAAAGCAACTAAGAAGTATGGTGAGCGAGTAAGCAGAGGAGCAGAAAGTCCTTATAAAAATGAGTTAGAAGAGAAATGTGCTCTAAAAGCGAAGAAGGAAGAAAAGAAAAAGGCAAAGGAAATGGCTACCAGGGATGTTTTTAAAACACTAACACCGAAATTAAAACCGAAAGCAGCTAAAATAATAATCGAAACTAATCCAGAAGAGTGGTTTTGTTTTTTATGCCGGGAAAGTGTTGTAGAAGACATGATAAAGTGCACTAAGTGTGAATAATGGACACATGAAATGTGCGCAAACTTGTCACGCCTTAAAGGTGACTACATCTGCGATGTGTGCTGTTCTGGCTAGTTTAGTTTTACTTTATTTTAAAAGTTCTTAAAGTTGTGTTTTACTTGCAAATTGCAAATATATAAAATGTAAATAACATAACGATTTTTTTATTTTTTATGTAGGCACCAATACAAAATAATCTAAAACAGGGTTGATAAAAATCATGATTTTTTTTTATTTTTTAAAAAAATGTACATACCAGCTTTTACAAATATCATTATTTTTAAATATCCAGCTTTTACAAATATTATTATTTTTAAATATTTCTAACTGCTTATATTTTGTTTTGTTAAGTAAACAAATATTTTTAGGCAGGAATAGTACAGATACGAAGCAAAACTGGAGAAGTTTTAACATGCAAATTTCGTTCGCGTAGTTTTTGCAAGTTTGCCCCTTTGTCGAAACTTGTATTAACGTGAAAATTTCGTCCGCGCAGTATTGCAAGTTTGCCGCTTTGTCGAAACTTGTAATAACTGGCAGAAAACGCCCGGCTATATAAACGATACGCACTTATTTTAGTTATCAGTAATATTTTTGCTTTAGGGGTTATCAAAACATTTGAACTCATGACAAGCCGGGGCAGAAAGGAATTTAGTATTTGGCAGCATTTTATAAAAAGAAAGTGGTGGGCAAACTAGGTTGTAGAGCAGTATGTAAAAAGTGTGGTAAAGAATTGCAAGGTCTAGTGGACAGACTAAAAAGTCATTGAGAAACCTGCAAAAGTGAAACTAGTGATATCAGTAGTGGTCTTGAAACTCTGCATGGTGATTGTCAGTCACAGCCTGGAACTAGCCAGAGTGAAATTATCCAGTTGGCAAAGAAACAGAAAAGCGATAACTGTGAAAAGGGAAGTGTAGGTGGACGTGAAAATAGTGGAAGTAGCGGTCATTTGGATTCTTTTGTTGTGCGAACTGGACAAGAAAAAAAAAAGAATTGGACAGACAAATAGCCAAAGCCGTTTACGCAACAAATTGCAGTTTTAGAGCTATAGAAAATAAAGAGGTTCAAAAGGCCATAGAAATGCTAAGGCCTGGTTACCTTCCACCATCTAGATTTCAGTTATCATCAACGCTCTTGAATGAAATATTTGTAGAAGAAAAATCTAATTGTTTGAACAAGTTATCTGGACAATCTGTTTGCATGTCCATAGATGGATGGTCCAATATACATAATGAGCCGATAATCTGTGTCGTTTTGACTGCAGAGGATGGAAACCGTGTTCTTTTAGAAAGCATAGATACATCTGGTCATCCCCATACAGCTGACTATCTTGCCGAATTGGCTATTAACTCAATAAATAAGTGCAAAAATGAATATAACTGTAAAGTTACCAGTATTGTTACAAATAATGCGAGCAACATGGTCAGTATGAAAAAAAAAATTACCGAGTCGTCCAATTACCCTATAATTATGTATGGTTGTTCGGCACACTTACTTAGTTTGCTCTCCAAAGATTTAGAAGCATCGCAGATAAAAGAACATATAGTACAATATTGTGAAATACTTCAGAAATACCCATTTGCCAAATGCTTGGTATAAAGAAAGAGGGCAAGAAATTGGTCTTACCTTAGGATGTTCGATGGAATACACTTTCAGATTGTCTTGAGTGGCCAAAATTGTTATTAATATTTGAAGAGCATAAAGATCAAATTGATCCAGTGATTTTTAAAAAAGTTTCAGATATCTGTATTAAAAGGACGGCTGAAGATTTTCTACAGTTGCTAAAACCAATTTCTATAGCACTGGATGCAATGCAACAAAAAGATGCATTTTTATCTCAAGCAGTTTACATATGGAAGAAGTTACTGGCTATTTTTGACAGTTTTGAATTTGAAGAAAGAAGCTTGCGTCAATATCAATTATTTAAGAACAGATATGTTCAAGCTCTAACCCCCTTTCACTTTTTGGCGTATATTTTGTATCCTACAATAAACAAAGAAGAATATCCATTACTAGCTGAAGAAAAGAGAGATGCTCTACACATTGCAGACACAGGATTATTACCATTACTAATTAAGTTGGAAGCTAAGTCGGACTCTTTTCACAAAACTCTGTTTTCAGAGGAAATAATCAAAAATGTAACAGCAGTACAGTGGTGGAGATCTCAAGAAGATGTTTCAGAAATTAAGCAAGTGCTCCCTATAGTAATTTCTGTTTTGTGTGCCTGTGCATCGTCTGCTGATATCGAAAGGATGTTTTCTACTTATGGATTCGTACATTCAGATATAAGAAACAGACTTGGCAGTGACAAAGCAGCTAAACTAGTATTTCTATTTAAGCATTATAACACTTAGGTTTTTTTATATTTTTTTTTTGTTTAAATTAAGTATTTTTTTTGTATTAAAAAGGTTTTTTTAGTTTTAATTTTTTAATTTTTTTAAAGTTTTATTTTTGTAATAACCAGCTGTTCTCTTCGATTATTATAATAAAATAATAAATAACACCACATAAAAATGCGTCTGGGTTTTATTTTTTGTATGAACAAATACATTTTAAGTGTTAGTAAGCAAGTTTACTATTAATATGTTATATTTTTATTGGAATATTAATACACAAAAAAAAACACAAAATAGGTACCTATAAAAAAATACATTTAATTATGTTTTTCAAATTTTTTACCCAGTTGGGGCTTTAGGATTTGGTCTCGACTAAGTCTAGTAAATGTGCACATGCCCGATTGTACAGAATTTATTGAATAGGGTTCATTTCTATAAATTTATACGAATCTTCAACAAACTTTAACAATTTTCAAATAAGGTATATACAGGGTGTCCGGTAAGTACCTCCTAATTTTTCGGGAGCATACATAGGAGGTCAAAATAACCCTAATTTGTCATAGAAAAAAAAATTCCTAAACTGCCCCCTAACGGAGATACATAGCCCCAAAGGGGTATCCAGCGATTTACTTTTTTGGCTCTAACTTTAGAACCGAAATCAATGAATGAAAAAGGAATAAAACGAGAAAAACGCTATACTTTCTGTGAAAAACGAGTATTCCTAACGAAGAGAGCGCCTCTATCGACAACCCAGCGAACTAACCAAAAAACGGGGGGCAGAAATTTCCAATACTGCCATTAGTGCCATTGCCGATCGGCCTCATACCTCAAGTCCTCCATATGCCATACTTATATGCTTTTTAGGCTCTTTAGTCAACCCAGCCTTGTCAATTTTGGTGTATTCTAAGTAAATATACAGCGAAGTGAAAAAGTAAGGACAAAATTTGTGTGGTATTCTTAAATTTATGACAATTTTTCCAATACTACTTACTTATATCCTTATTTTCAGTCTTTGGAGTGAACATTGTGACAAGAGTGACTAGATTCTTCGTTAAAAGAGGATTATTTTTTAATATTTTTTCAAAGTTTTTCAACAATCCAAGCTGCAGTTCATCAGATTTTTCCACACATCTTGTCACAATCTGTTTATACTGATCATATATCACAACTACTTTCGCCTAAAAATTTTTCTGTGTTAACAAAAATTGATATCCAATCAGGTTGAAATGATTTAAATAAGCTGATTTGTATTTTAAGAATTTTAGAAATAGTAGATAATTTACATATTGGTCTAAAATCTGAGAGTTGAGCAGGATTAGACACCCTAGGAATGAGCACAATATTCGCTGATTTTCAACAATTAGGAAAACAGCTAGTCAAAAGGCAATGGTTAATTATATAGGTAATAAAATCAGTTGTTAAGACAAGTATGGAGTAACATAAAGCAGCATTTTCTGCTTTTTGCATTGTGGAAATTAGCGGCTACAATAATTTAATCAAAAACATAGACTAACTTAGGCAATGTCAAAAATCATTCCACTATACGAAAAATCGGTATCGATTGGGATGGTTGGAGAACACAAACAAAACATGTCATCAAGCTGCCTAGTTCATGGAACGTTGAATTTAATAAGGCAAAGCGATTTATTTTTTTCAAGGAAGACATAGTCCAAGGTGAACCCAATTACTCCTTTGATGGAAAAGCTAAAAGCGGTTGGAAGAAAAATTTTACTTTGCTTTCAATAGCTCCTGAGAAATTACCACTGGGAAAAACACTCAAAGGGGATAAAGAAACTATTAGTGGTCTTCTTTCCAAACACTATGGAGAAAATTGAAAAAGCCTTCCTGAACTAAAATTTTACAAACAAAACTTGCAGAAAGATCCTGTTTTACTAGAAGATGTTGTTGACGGTTTGGCGAAATATCAAAATGCCGAAAATGACTGCTCTTTTTGTTTAAATGACATTATCCTAACATTTAAATTAAAAGAATATTTTAAAATAACTTTTTTTAATGTTGTGATTAGTCGATTTTTTAAATAACCACTAGGAATAAATGAATGCTGTTGTATTCTGTGAAAATATATGGTTCTGTGCCTGTAAACTATGAATTGTTTTAAATTGCCATTTTGTAACAATTTTATTGTCTTGATATATGCCATTTTTTTGCTATACATATACACATAATTTTAACTATTATTTGGAAGCTTTGTAAATAAGAATTTCTATTCTTTTACAATAAAGCATTTTTTTATTTGATTTGATAATACTATTATAAATATTTATTCGCCTTAATAAATTCTTTGCGTTTGTTATTTAAACTAAATCAATATTTTTTTTTTTAATTTTACATATTTATTTGCAAACCTGGCTATTTGCAATAAACGTTATTTTCTTTCTAAAAATCTGTAAACATTTTAGGCTGCAAACTTATAATTTTCACTTCTTAAAACTCTAAGCAACATTAATAAAATTGATTGTAGTCCAAAAATAACATAAATCGTTTTTTTCGCAACTAAAGGACTCGCCAATCCACTGCACAATCCATCTAATGAATGCCTATATGAAAAAAAAACAAAGTTTAGCTAATTATTCAGAGATTTCACCGACTTACTGCAAAAATACCAGCAAGGGACCCCATACAATATAATAGAGCCATTCATTATGAACTTTCCCAATCAGTACACCAAAAGACAATTCACAGAAAGGACAGTTTTTGAGATACTGACCAACTAGTGTTAATCATCATAACACTAATAATTATTTTTGTGATTTACTATTTCTAGGTCAATAGCATTTTGGACTTTTGACTAATAAAGATGATTTGATAAATGAACAGCGTAATATTAAATAAAATGCTTAACATTTTGGTTTAAATAACGCTTACTTTATAAAAATCATAAAAAATAATGAAATATTACTTACAAAATCTGTAACATGATGAATATGCAAAGCAGGCCAAACCAAAAAATTTAAACATTTGTTTTTGGCATAGTCGTCGAGTTGATCGGCCAAGGAAATCCAAAATCGCGCCACAAAGTTGGCATTACTTTCGATAGTTTTATACTCTGCAAAGCAATGGAACATAATCTGAATAATCTTTGATGGTATTTCTGGAGATTCAGTGCAAAGCATTGTTTGGAATTTTTCTATGTCCGGGTAGCTAGAAAGAATTTTCAGAAAATATTATAAAAACAGTTTTCGAAACGTTTAGAAAACTCACCTTTCCTCATTTAAAGGCACTGAAAAAATTATCCTAATAAATTGTTCCAAGCTATTTAAGACAAATGGAAACACAGTTAACCAATCAATTCCTATTGTACTCTTAAGAATTTCTGTAGCAATACTGTTATAGTACACATCACTATCCTAAAACAATTGGGAAATGTTACGATGAAAACGTATATCTTCAAAATAAAAAAGGGACTAACCCTCAACAGTTTCTGTAATGCTTTGTCGAGGGTCTCGAAGCATTTTTCTTTTTTGACGACATTGGCGTCCAAAACAATACCAAGTAGTGAAGTCCAGAAGCATTGAAATACCTATAAATTGCATTTATTTAAAAGTAAGAAGAACCTGGTCGCAATTAAGTAACTTACAGTATGCCTGTCCTGACCTAGGTCCACTCCTTTTAAGAGAATACAGGATTCAACTACAGAATTAATGGTATGGCAGTAGTGATTAGAAATATTATTACCATTAAGAACTGGTCTCTTTAACGATAACTCAGTATTTGTTTCTAGGCAATGGTCACTGATGTTATGGGAATGCCCTATAAAAATAAAAAAGCATAGTGTAGATTTGTATTTACATTTTAAATTCCACATAATTAGTCGTTAGGCGTACCAAATAGGGAACTTGCATGAAAATTAGATTTGAAAAATAATGCTCTGAAGTGTGTGCTAACATCATCAAACAACCCGTAGTTTACAAAAAAAATATTTTTTTAACACCCCGAGTTAAATATAAGGTATTAAAGTTTGAATCATTTGAACTATTTTAGTTACGCGACGTCTATGGTTGTGACGTCAAACCGTGCGACGACACGTGGCACGATGTAAAAAACTATGCACGCTAATGACTGTCTGACCGTGGTGTAATACGACACTTAGACTATAACGAATCGGGATCGGTCTTAAGTGCGGGACAAAAGAGAAGTGTTCTACCTAACATTCGAAGAACCACGCGTGCGACCCTTAACGAGACATTTTAAAAATAAAGACTCCGCTAGATAACCATATATTTTTTTAAGTTTAACCGTATTTTTATAGCCATTATATTCATTAAATTTGTTTACGAACCAGCCCGGTTTTTATTTAACGCAATTATCACACACGTCAAGACTAAGAAGACGTAACCCTAGTATTTGTTGGGGAAACGTAACAGATTTATTTTGCTTGTAAATTACCATTGTATCAAAATGACTGTAAAAGGCTTTTTAAAAGGACAATCAGACAATTTACCCACTGTGGATATGTTTATGGTGGCATCTTTTATAAAAAACTGTGCGAGTTTTTTGCTTGTGGGGGTCGCTATTAAAATAAACCTGTAATTTATTCAGATACTCTAAGAACACAGAATATTATTTTAAATCTACCAGTGTAGAGATAATTGCTTTCAAAAAGTATTTAGATTGAAGTGTCAAAATAGTCAATAGTGGAACTGTGGAATATTTAAAAGTATGTAAGAATACAGTGAATAAACAACTATAACGTTGAACTTTTAATAATTATAGACATACAAAACCTATATGTTTTTATTTATTACAATCCAAACATTTTCAGAAATGTCTGTTATGCTTTTTCTGCATACCATTTTATTCGACGATTCTTCTCTTCAGGCACACCTATAAATAGTCCATTTGGGGCTTAATAGGTCGTATTAGAACACACTGGCATTATACAATATTTGTAATAGGTATTTTTTTTAATACTATCCATTATTGGGACTTTTTAAAACGCACAAAATGTAAACAAACTCGCCAATACAATTTTTTAACTAGACGTGTCAAAGTCAAGACTGTCAAGGCGCTGCCGTTTGCCGTTCCCTGCCAAACACACTATATGACGTCACACCTCGTTTTGAATATTAGGATGGGATAATTATTTATAGAATATTAAGGACTGATATTTCAGACGTAGCATTTTGCATATGTTCATTTTTTGATGTGGCTGAACATATTTCTGCTATAAAAAAATATGTGCAAGTTCCCTATTCAAAAATCCCCAGTGAATATATTTGTTCATAAAACATATTGCATTTTTTTTCTAAAACACTGTACTAAAATGTTTATTAGTTAAAATTTCAAAGATTTTTTTTGTTCAATAGTTAATAATTGAAAAAGAAAACTAATTCATCCTAACTTTAATAATCTTAGTCCTTTAGGCCTTTATGTTTTTGGGGTTGATGACTATGAACTTAAGGTCAAAAGATAGGAACCAACATGGCGAATGGAAACTTTGAAATCAGATATTCTAATTCCTACAGAAATCATTAGTCTCTTTTTATAAAAATATACCAATTTTATGGAACTTTCTCTTTTATTATTGAGGTTAATTCAAATTAAATTACGACAATCGTTTTTGCCTCGTTATTTGCTGTAAAAACCAAAAATTAAGTATCACTATGTGTCATTCAATACCTGTCAAAAATTTATTTTTTTCACAAAATGCTGAAAAATGGCATTATTTTACCGAATATCTGAAAATGATATTGGAAAAAGATGTTTCTAGTGTAATTTTAGGCCTATGTACAAAGTTTTAGATGTCTAGGGCAAAGTTAAATTTTTGTAATTCTTCGAATTAACATGTTTTTTTTTCACAATGTAAGTTCACGAGATGGATATTAAACTACTTGTTCATACCATCTTCAATAGTTTATTTATGTTTTTATGCTTATTTTTTACTGGGATGTCTTTTTTTCAGTTATACAAAATTCTAGAAAAAGTTTAAAATACAAAATTAGTTAAGGGTGGGTATTATAAAAGTTATTTGACAGATGAGCCAAAGGGAACTTGTGGAATGACGTCACAGATTGAAGTTAAGTTGACAATCTCAATGTTAACTTTATTGGGTGCAGGCATGTATCAATTTAAAAGTAACTGATGTACAGAAATGACAGAATTTAGTTGGTGTTGGCGTTTTTTGTTTTTAATTTCATCGTCAAAAAATTGACTGCTCTTCTCTCCATGTTTTCAGTTATTAAATTATAAAATATTTATCAAGGATAACGAATAATTTATGTTGTTGTGCCAAATATTGATGACAGGTTAGTTTTTTTTTCACCTTCAAAGGTTAATAAGAATTTTATAAATCTATCATTTTTCCTAGCGAAGTTAACCAACCAATTAAAATCAAAGGTAACTTTTGCCATTTTTATAGTACCTACCCAAGTCTACCACTGACTTGTCATTCCCATATTATGTATTAAATTCACTAGGAGGAACTCCCACTATAACAGCTATCCACTAAACTAACAACGTTGTCATTAACTTACCAAGCATTGCAAGCAAAACTTTGGCGCTTCTGTGCCACAACTCTGGCAAACTTTTACCATGGCCAGCTTTATTTGGATCTGTGTCTTCTCCAACTTCTCCAAAACAGAATTCCAAAAATTCTTTTAAAACTAACACAGCCTTGTCTTGAAGTTTTTCAATTAAATACACAAATACTTCGAATCTTTTAACAATGACTGTCTCCTGTTTAGAAAATTTTGCCCGTAAAGGAGTTAGTAAAAGTCTAATTTGTTTTTCACTGTTCAGGTGATGAGGATCCAAGCTAACATTATCGATAAGTTCCTAAAATTATTACATACCAATATGTTTAATGTAAAAAAAACGTAAGAAAAAAAATTTACCTTCCAACAATCATAACCTCTTATTCTTTGCTCGTAGGATGGGTTTCTAAATGCATGCTCAACTACTCTCAATAGCCTGTTAATCAGGGTCATTGAATGATGCAGTTTTTTACCAAACAGACGCACCAAAAAAATCCACAGTTTATGCCAGTATTGAAACTGCCTGTCTCTTAAGTCAGATATGTTTTTTATGTAACTAAAATAAAATAAAATCTAAACTAACCAACCTTAATTAATATAAAAAATTAAAACTTTTAATTTAACTTACTCATTTACACTTGCAAGAAACGTATTGTATTCTTCTATGCCTAGATTGGTAAGTGGCAAAAAAGCAGCAAACTCCAGGGCAATGTCAATGTAATAAACTTGCATAGTATCAGATGTTGGGGCCATTATTATAGGTATCAGTTGGTTAAATAAAAATGCTTTACAAACACTACTATCACCATGACAGATTTCTTTTAAACCAGTTGTAAACTATAAAACAAATTTACTTGAGCAAGTAAAAAATATCAAGTAAGGCCACTGGAGGTCAAAAAGAGACACTGGAAAAGTTTGGCAAAAATAAGACAATTCCTACAATAAATTAAAGATTTACTGAAATAAATAAATAAACATGTCTTTATTGTAAATTATAATTTAATATTACAATTGGCGGAGTTGAAGCTTGGCTTCCTATCTCAACCAAGAACGTTTTAACATATGTATAATAAAAAACGTAGTTTAAAAATACGGAATTTGTAATCATCATAATATCATAATAATATAGGTATAGTTTATGGGGGATCCACAAGACTTAGACTTATATATTTAAGCAAAAGAACCAACACAAAGTTCCGGTCTCAATTAACTTAATATTTAAAAAACAGTAGGTAGCATGTTTCACCTTTAAGGCATCATCCGACCTAAAAAGATGTCAGTTAACACCCATATAAGTAAAAGCAAACTTCACTAGTAAACTTACCTGATACACCAAAAAAACAATTAAAAAAAATAAAAATGTCAAAATACAAAAAAACAGATAAATTCTACATCGCAATGTATAGTTGTTCCAAGCTTAATTTGATGACATAAAAAAGCATTAAACTCCTGATCATAGGCGTCGCTTCTACCAAATAGTTTAATTGCGGATTGCTGTAAATTTTCAATATGATTAAATAGTATATATTATAGCTTGTTTATTATAGTATATATCGATACAAGGTTTGTATCCGTGACTTCGCCTGCAAAGAACACAGTCATTTAATATTTTTAGAATGGTCTTTCGGCACAAAAAAATGTTATAAATATTATGATCGTAAAAGTTCTGAATAGTTCGCAGAATAAAATCCCTTGTAGTATTGTCAGCCGATTTGAATTTTTAATTTATTGGTTTGCGCTTTATGGAATGACCGGTTACAGTCCCCAAATTAATAACGTTATAAATTCTTATAAAACCCAAGTTCTGTTAACTTATTACAAGTACATTCTTGTACAAAGCGTATTTTCAGTTTTTCCCGGATTTTCTTTTTTAAACACGCGTACATATTTAAAATAATGCGTTGACATTGAACATGTAAATCTTTGTTTCTTAATTCCCGACTTATTTCACTTTCTATGGCCGACCCTGGCACCGCCTCATTATATTCCTGCGATAATTCACCTTGACCTTCTGTTTCAAGTTGTCGCCACAAATCACCGAAATAAATTTAGATACGCAACTGGACTCTTAGAACTGTCAAAAACTAATTGGCGCTGATGTCCTAGTATTTGCGATCCGAAACACGCGAGAAAGAAAGGAATCTGTTGGGGCAACTATGGGTAAAAATAAAGAAAGCTGTTTTACCAACTTTTGATAAAATCTGTTTTATCGGTAGGTATTGGTGCCGCTTTAAAATTTAAAATATTCCTTGGTTTAAATATTCATTATTTTCTGCTTTCATTTTTAGTTCAGGGATACACGTTATTTGTAACTCTTATTTTTAAGTTTGGGGTAAATACCTTGTTGGTAAATCAACAAATAACGCATATCTAAAAGCTCAAATAGAAAGCAGCAAAAAAGGAATTATTTAAACCAAGCAATACCTATTTAAAAAAATACAGCTGACTAAAATAAAGCGAAATAGGTAATAAAACATTATTTTTATGATCAAAAATTATCGGATCCCTTTTTGGCAAGCGGTGTCGCATGCCATGTTTATTTAAACAGTTTGGAACACAACATTTTTTAGGTTTTAACGGAGGTGCGAAGTCTTCCATAACGGAAATAAATACGCGAACTTTAACTAAACAAACCGAAAACACACTGAAGCTAAACAAAAAGTCAAAACAACTATCAAAAATCACGCTAATAGTATACACAGAGACCGAACGATCACAAACGGCATTAGAATTCAACACAACTTAAAAGAAAATCGAGAATAGAAAATTGACAATACACTTCAAATTCTTGACAACGTTGACAACAACGAAATCTGGGGGGTGCTTCTTCTCGATCGCAAATCGCAAATGAACGTGGTGCCCTCATACGAACTTAACTAAACCAAATTGTGCGATGCCACTACCGGCGCCATCTACGAAATGCGATCCAAACAAAATAATAATGTTTGGCGGGAACGCCCAGCTTACGTATCTAAATTTATTTCGGTGATTTGTGGTTGTCGCCAAAAAGCCATACTGATATAATAAAATAAAGGTACCGAGTAAAACCCTACTTGTCTAAAACCACACAGTTACAGCACAAAATGAAATATGTAAATTATAGTAAATCGTTTTAACCAGCCACGCCGCTGTCCGATTCCCAATATCGCATACCTCAAGCATCAACTGATTTTAAAGCTGATAAGGGATCATCCAATTGGCACAGCCTTTAACTTTTATTTGCTGTTCTTGTCTACAGCATATAAATTTACATAAATTTGCGGTCGAAGCTTTTTTGTCATCAAACTGACTTTGGAAAAAGTATACCTGGACCAGTCAAAAGCTACTACAAAATATTAACAATTACTTGCCAAACTAGACCAGTATGGTGTAAGAAGTATACCTCTAAAATTAATAAGCTCATATCTTGAGAACAGAATGCAAGAAGCAATAGCAATTGCTGATGATCTAATACATTGATAACTATGTAAGGGGGTGCCCCAAGGCTTGGTTCTGGGCCCTTTCCGCTACATTATTTACACTAATGAACTACCAAATTTTATTAAACAGGACATGGTCCAATTTGCGGATGACAACTCAGTAGTATTTTCTGGGCGTGATGGTGTTGATATTAGTGAAGAGATCCATGTTATGCTTAGTTCACTGGAGAAGTGGTTTGAGATTAACAATTTACTTCTCAATATCAATAAAACACAACTAGTAAGATTCTCTTATCAAAAGGACTGAACTCCAACAAGCTTCACACGTATAACAACCTGACACTAACTACCAACAAAACAATCAACTTTCTAGGTGTAACTTTTAGCCTCAAGACTTGACTGGCAAAGTCATATAGACGGTCTATCTACTAACATAGCACGAAGTTGTTTTGCAGTAGGGGTTATTGCACGAAATGTCAGTGTAGAGGCGACACTACCTGCGTATTACGCATATGTGCAGTATAATATGAGGCACCGGGTTATGCAGCAGTGCAGAGGCTCAAAGAGAAAATAAATATTATTTTATTTTATTTCAACATGAGTCAGATAGACAACTGTAGACGAATTTTTGTCAACTAAGTATAAATTTTAACCATAACTTCTATATGCAGGGTCGTTGGTATGTATGGAAACGGTCGATTATTTCTTAAAGTAAAACAGCTAGCAAAAAATAATTAAGACAAAAGTTTTAGGGTTTCTTAAAGTCTATAAAAATTAAAAAAAAAAAAACAAGTATACAGGATGAGTCAGAAGGCCGTAGGAAAACAATGCTACCATCTATTTAATAGGACATCCTTTGTCTTAGAATATTTTTGGATTTAACATTAAATTACAATTATTTTTCAATAAACACATTATAAGTGTAAACCTAATAGTTTCCGAGATATCGACCATTGAAAAATTACATTTTTGAACTTTGACAGCCTCTAGCTTTCTAACAGTACGACGAGTAAAACGGTTAAACCGGATGTAACTCAAAAGCCGGAATTTTTGGGGAAGATAATAAAAAAGTAAGATAGGGACATGGAAGCCATTTTGCTCTATGGCATAATATTAGAAAGCTAGAATCTGTCAAAAGTTCAAAAATGTAATTTTTCAAAAGTCGCTATCTCGGAAACTATTACGTTTAGATGACTTATAATACACTTATTAAAAAATAATTGTAGTTTTATGTAGAATCCAAAAATATTCTAAGATACAGGGTGTTCCATTAAAAAAAAGTAACTTTGTTTCTCTATGGCTTTTCGGCTCATCCTGTATACTTATTTTTTTTTTTACTTAATTCTAATAGACTTCAAAAAACCCTAAAACTTTTGTCTTAAATATTTTTGCTAGCTGTTTTACTTTAACAAATAATCGACCGTTTCCATACATACCAACGACCCTGTATTTATCTTGGGAGGCAGTAAATTTTATTAAGTAGAATCCTGAACTTTTTTTGGATAATAAAAAAGAACACCATCAAAATATCAGCAGACAAAAAAATTATCTAGTTAACCTAAAAAGTAATTTTTCCTTTATTCAAAAGAATGCCCAATATTTAATCAAGATCCCGCGAATATTACAAATTTAACTAGGTAGGTACAAAGAAAGATTGTATCAGAGGGCATACTGTACAGTGGAGGAATAAAAATAAGAGGCTTGTAACTTACTTTGCTAACTTTGTTTGGTTTATGGAACTGAAATCTTGGGTAGTTATTTTTACTTTTGCGGTTCTTTAGCAGATTATGTTGATTTGTTTATGGCGTCTAGTTTGTTTAGTTCCTCTAGGTCTAGTAATCCATTAATTCCAAAAGCTTGTACAACAAAATTCCCAGTTTTTTACTTCTCCACAATTAAATAAGTAACAATAAGTCATTCTTTTAATTGAGCCAAAAAAGCGACTGCGTGATCAATAACATTGTCAATTGAAAAAGCCCTGATATTATGATCAATGTATTAGTTATGTAGTTATGGAGCACATTTGTGTAACAAAATATAAGAGAAAATGAAAGTGGTGGAGAAAGCGTATCTTGCTATTATTTTGGCACAAGTTACTGCATAACTGAGGATCTGCCCAAAATTCCAGTACCCGACTACTGAAATTTTCAAAAAAACGTATATTTGCAGTTGTCAGTCACTAAATCTTTAACTTATAATCGAGCTTACAACTATTAATATCAAACACATAAAACCATTTCCAAGTTATCTGAGAACATTCATACTTAGAGTCAATTTAGGGCTATGCATATTTCTCAAAAATTCTTAAAAACAGATATGCAAAATGGCCCGTAAAGCTTTTATCTTCATTCTGCCAGTATTGCAGCTATAGGATGACAGCTAATACATTCTAATACGAGCCTGAATTATCTTTTGAATTATTACAATAATAAGCGATATTTGGTGAAATACCGGACCAGCAAAACCACCCTAGGCACTTTTAGTATAATTAGCTCCAGTTTAACTATTTTTATTTCTTTTTTCTAAAAAAATATTTTTGTAGCGTTCACTTTTTACCTTATTTAGGTACTGAGGTAAGTACTACTACTAGTATTGAACTAACCGATGACATATTTACCAATGCAGGCTATTCGCCATTTTTACAAGGTCTTTTAGCTGTAGCATAATATAATAATAATAATAATAATAATAAATGTCTTTTATTCAATCAACCTGTACCCACACCGAACCCACCCACATCAAGAAAACAATAAATAAATAAAAATACAGCACAGCCTACATTTCCTAAATTTTAGAGCAGTGGAAGGGGTGCAGGCTAGCCAAGAAGGCTACTCTTCTGAACTCCCTGAACTGTAGGCTCCACATGAAAAAGTTTAAAAAAGTGCCTTATATTTACCTCCATTGGCCCTACCTGAAACTTACCAAATTGGATTCAAAATAAACACAAACTTACCTTTTGAGGATCCAAATTTTGCCAACTTCTAAACAGTATATTAATCATAATTATATTATTTTCTGATATGTATTTTCTTAACTCATTATTAATATTACTCTCTAAGTCTGCTCGGAGCAAGTCCCAATTTGATGACCCTAACATTTCTTGAGTTTCAGAACTAGAAAACTTTTTGTCCAAATATGTGATCAGAAAATGTAATGGTTCTTGCCAAGCGTCCTTATTTGCTTTTTGGAAATTTACTATACATATCACCAACCTAAAAGTTAATATACATTTATATTACAGTAGGATTTAAAAGATACCTCAGTAGGTACCTACCTATAAAATTAATATTTTTCACAAATTTAAAAAACCATTGTTCATCTAGAATCTTTTTTTCAATTAAGTCCGTACTTATGCCTTTTCTAAGATATAAATATAAATAAACATAGATAGTCTTACTTACGCAGATACTTTCTTTAAAACTTCTGTGTACTCTTCAGCACTTAATTTTGAGATTGGATACATTCCTGCAATTTTAGTAGTAATTTCAATTAGTGGCTGTTTTAGGTGGATTTGACTGGGTTGTGTCATCATAGTCAGAAAGTGCTCAATTATTAATTTTACAAAATTGATAGGTTCGAACAGAGAATCTTCTTGTGCTTCTCGTAAATGAGCAGCAGTTTGAACAAGGTCATAAAACTAAAATAAATTACAAGGAAATGCCATATAATTACGAAGTGATTAACTAGCTAGTTCATTACCTTCTTTAGATCATAGTTCTTCCAGCTACTATAGATTGAAACTAAATTTGTGACATTATGTGAATGCAGCAAGTCTTTTATGTAATACCTAATACTCTCTATTATACTGCTTTTTATTTCTTGGTCTACATCGCGGTCCTTTAGAATAGTTATAACCTCCTGCTGGATATCCAGGACATTGTTTTCAACAAGAATTTTTAACATTTGTAAAGCAGTTTTCTGATTCTGACCAGTACTTACTTTACACAAAAGATCGGCTTTTATTAATCTTACTTGGCTGTTATATGTGTTCCTGGTAATTTGTTTCTTCAGTTCACCATTTTTATTTAAGGAGTTCAACAATTCTGTGTATATTTCACATTTGGTTTGGTCATCCATTGTGCCCACAAAAATAAACACTGACACTAAAGCTCCTACACTATCTACCGTACAACCATTCACTTAATTAGCACCGGTTTATGTTAATTTGTATAATTTTTAATAAGTTTTGTGTGAAAACAGGTGAATCTTTCTAAAATACACATTTTTGTTTATAACATCGCGCGGGAATAATAACCAACGCAACGCTGTCAAAAAGACAGGAGACAGGTCGACAGGCACTCAATCTGTCAAACAAAAATGCTTACAGATGGTGCTGACCTCTAACGACAAATTTAGTGTATATTAGGTTGCCTAATGGTTGGTAATTCCTAGGATCTTGGGTAATTCCCCGTAAAAAGCTTCACAGAATAGTGAATTGGGTAGCACCGGTAGCTAGCACCTCTACATTTTTGGGATTCGGTACCAACGTAGAACATTTTAGGTACCTCTGCCACTCTGCCTATCAGAAAAAGTACAAAATATCCCACAGGATTCAGGATTATTTGCGGGGTTGGTGGTATGATGGTTTCAGCAACAATAAATTAAAAGTAAAGGAATATAGCAGACCCTATAAAAGTATAATCAATAATTTCAAAAAGTTAATAAGTGTAGGTAATAAAGTATCTAGAGGCCAATTCTTTAAGGTACGCAATTAAGTAAAAATCCTATCTCACATATCGTACCGCTCATTCATGTAGGTAAGTAAAAGTTGTTTTGTAATATGGTGGCCGTTTTATTTCAATTGAATTCATGGGTAATTTTAGAATAATTTCAATGCACAGTATGTTCCAAATGAATCATGTTACCATGTTTACTGGTGTATTTCTATGGAACTATAACAGTTATTGCATGCACAAATGTGATTTTAAAGCATGCACCATTGTTTTTTTGTAACGCGCTGTTAACACTTTACTTCAATGCCAAGAATAATTTAGATATGGTATTTCAATAGCATGCACTGAATAAAACTAATCTTCTGTTTAACATTAATTACAAAAACAACATTAAAGGAAAATATACAACTAATATAATTAATTAATATGTTTACTCTTAAGTTAATTATAATTAAACTTGTACAGAGAAAAAATTTAGCAGCTTTTTCGGTTTCTAATCGATTTCTGAGTTGAGATGCATGGGATCAAGCAATGTTGAGAATACTTATATTCACTCGACTGATGCGAAAGAAACAGAAACACAAAATATGGGAAAGTCTTCTTCAATACTGCGTAGGTATGTTGCGTTGGGATTAGCACCAGTTTATGTGCTTTGCTTTAACACGCGTAACACATACTCAGCCCTATGATCAAAAAATGCACAAGTTAACTCTAGACGCTATCTTCTAAATTACCTGTTTTTCAACCACAGTGCAAAAATAACAAGTGGGCTTTTTTCGGTTGTTGTCATGGAAACGGTACGTTAAAAGTTAACTTGTGTGTTTGATCATAGGGATATGATTGTCAGTAAAACGTTCTAATCTGGCAAGAAATTTGACTATAAGGGGTAGTAAACCACTATCAGGATATAATTCTTTGGCAGCTTCTACAGCAAAATGTTATTTTTTATTCATGTTTGCTGATGTGTTTTTGTTGCGTCAAGAAGAAATGATTGCTAGTAAGTAAACGATGTGTATTGAAATACTTTATACACAGTTTATTGTGTTCATAGCTCGGTTTAAAACTATACCGCTATTGAATATTTTTTATTTGATTTAAGTTTAACTTGAAGTTGATTTTTCAATACATTACAACATCTGAAACACTGCATGGCATTGTATCTTTGTAGTCTATCTATTGCGATAGAGGGGTTAGCTCTGGACTCACATAGACACTGTATCACCCACAGTATAAGGTTGATTCGTTTCATTTTTACTAGACCAATTAAACACAACTTATTTTGCTATGTCTCTTTATTCTTCCACTATATACTGACCACCCTTACAATATTTTACTATTTACATTGTTAAACACGCATACATCATCTAAACATCCCTAAAGCACTGCACCGAGATACCGTAGAGAATGAATCAGAACTTCAATTAGTTACAGCCTCGCATTGCCATCAGAATATCACGACGGTCATTTGAAAGAGATGTTCTGTATATAACGAAATATTACACATATTTAGGCGAACTGCAAAACACTGAGGTGCAACTTCATGCACGTCTTAATCAAACACAAAGAATGTAGTCTATTTAACTGCGAAACTCACGGTACTTTTACTGTACGTTTAAAAGAATAGTAACCTTTGTTACCGGGCACGCGACCCCAACATATCACTTACTTTAACATTAGAAAATCGCTTTTCCTGGTGACACATGCCAGATCAAAACCCGTGCTATTATTGTTTTAGCCACGTGGAGCATCTGCTTACGTTGAAGTCTAACAGGACACTTGCTTGTTTATGGCGCTACAGTGTTCTAGTCTGAGAGGTTACACATGTGGTCACGTGGACACTCTTGACCAACCAACGGAGATCGCGTCCGCCCAGGTTAGCGGCCATACTTGTTTACTGCCAGTAAGAAAATTGAAGAACCCATTGAAGCATTAAGTGATATTGCCCTTTGTCGGTTAAAACATCACAGAACCTAACCTACACATTGCCGAAGCGGCAAACCTATCGCAAAGCTACCGATTAACGATTTTCGTAGACACGAATTTAATATTACTTAGTTTAGAATATAGCACGTTTTTATGTTTATTGAAGACTTGATGTTTTCCGAGAATTAGAATACTGCAGAATAAAGCACTGATGATTTTTAACCATAGACTAGACATTTGGCCGTTTTGCCAATAAAATAGAATAAAAATATCTTGTTGCTACGCTAAGACTGAGTAAGGACGTTTTTTCTCTATTGCAGCGTTGCCAATTCGCAGACGTCGTTGCATCGTTCACAGATTAATTTATGTTTAAAACTTTGATTATTAGAAAACGTGTTTCCCAAACATACATCTATATCTACCAGTTTTACTAAACTTGTCGAGGGGTGGCGAGTTTTCTTGTTCTAACGAAACAAGGAAGGGCAAGCGTTTATTTCGTATTTTTGCGACAAATGTTTAATTGACGAGTTTTAACAGGAAGCTCTTTTAATGGCAAATAATAAAAAACATGTTGAAATCAGCAGCTTTTATTATTTACAGAAAATACAACAAAAGTCAAAGAAACCCGGATTAAAAAATATTCGCAATTTTTGTAGTTTTTCAAAACAAAAATCGCAATTCTAGCGTTGAAGAGTTCAGAATAATATTTTTTCTTCAAACGTCAATAAACTTCATACATATACGAGATGTTGCACGTGGCGGCATCTCATGGTAATCAAGATAATCCACTATCCAACCAACCAGACCAGCGAGGTCGACGTTAAAGTTTTGCTTTTTTTACAGTAGACGGTTGCTGTATGGCGGCGGAAGTAAAAGTACCTTTTCTTCCGCTGAGAGCGAAAGAAGAAGTGTGTGTGTCATAAATAAATAATGTTAAAAAATACAAGAAGTATTGGATATTTGGATACTTTATTTATTTTTGAAAAATACAGCAGTGAACTATATATGAAACATCAGATTAAAAGTACAGTTATTTATTGTGGCCCCAGAAAAATTAACACAAGGTGTTGCGATCCTGACTTGTTTTTGTATTTTCTAGCGTTAAACCCTCCGTGGAACCACTTGTTGTTGAATTTATGTCAATGTTCATAGGGATTGGTTCAGTAAAATGAGGTTGTAAAATTTTTTTTGCAATATCTTTCTTGTTGGTCATCGATTCCTCAATGTACCCTTCAGCCACACTACTGGATCTCCATCCCCGTGGCGCTTTAAACACGTAATGCCTGCACCTGCATCTACAAGCAGTGTGGCTGAAGTTCTTCTTAAACAGTGACCGGTATATTCTGTGGCATCCAGGTAATTTTGAGAAAATTGCAGCTTCCTTAGGAACAGAACTTATCTTATGAATTCCCATTACCATGCGACAACAGCGACCATTTACAAATTTTAAAAATAATCTTTTTTCATTCATGCCTTCTGGGCGTAATGATGCATATTTTTTATATATGCTTAAATATTGTTCCCCAACAATAGTAAACGATCGTGGTTTTCTAGTTTTACTATCAGGAATTCTTATGTGAATGGCAGATCCTAAGTCTTATGTCATCAACGGTAATATTTACAATTTCTTCACATCGGCACGCATCAGAAATACCAATAACAAGTACAATCTAAAAATACCATAATATATTTAATAAAAAAACTTGTATTCTTTGACGTAATATCTAAGCTAACCCTATAATTCCCAAATACTTCTGATTAGGAGCTTCAGATAGAAAATTTTCAAATTGTTCCCTGGTAAATACTTTAGCTTTTTTGGGAGTGTAGCCTTCGTTTTGCTTCTTTAAAAAAGCGCGTGGCTTCAAAAACTTGCTTATGTCTATCTCTTGCCTGATATTTAGCATTGAAATTATTTTTAGGATAATGTGACCACATTGTTGAACTTTTCATTTTTTGTTTGTTCGCCAGTTCAGAGAGATAGTACATTTTCAGAATTATTATTTTTGATGTCTTTCTCATTACACCATCTCTGGAGCCTTTTGAACGCAGCTTCGTAAATACTACTGGGTTTGGTTGGTTGGCAACAAATTGTCCACGACATCTGCTGCAATTTTGGCAACCTCCGGGGGCGTACAGGTAAATTCTGATTCTGACATTTTTATTTAAAGTAAAGTGTTCGATTAAAAAAAACGGTATTTTTAAAACAGGAAATTAAAGCTGGATTTATAAACTCGAAAAGTTGGCGAGGTTGAGGTTCAGTTGGTGTTGGAAATAGGAGTTCAATTTAAACTAAATGGAACACTCAGTTCCATGTATACACTCGTTCATGTTGTTGATGTAAAGCTCATGTAAGGTTCGAAAACTTCCCGGGTAGTTCGAGATAACCAATTTTTATGCTCCGAGTTCGGAATATCTAACCTCACAAACTTGATCATAACTTCAATCTCACCAATGCTTCAGAACACACCTGATAACTCAGGTAGCAAGGTGACGTATTTAAGACGTCGATTATTGATCATCAGTGACGTCATAAATTACGTAAATGAAACGTTAAAAAGACGTGCGTAAGTCACAGACCAATGACGTCTTTTTTGACGTAAAAAAGACGTCATCTTAAGACGTCTTTGTAGGTGCAGAAAACGTCAATAAACGTCATAATTTTTTTTCAGCGGTATTCAAAACTGCACATTTCCGAACTGACTTATTTGCGAAAGAAACTTTTTGCAATTATAGGCTGTAAAATAAGCACTCCGTTTTCCAGAAAATGATTTAACACCTTATTATACCCTCAAATTATTTCCTAACTCTATGATTTTTTTAAACATCCTGTATCAATATAACGAGCATTTACTAAAAACTTATTCCTAAGATAGTACATAATACATAACAGGGGTAACAAAAATACATATGTATATTTTATGTGCAAAATCCTTTTAATGATAAATTAAATATTACAACTTTCATGTGTATGGAGAATTGGAAAAGGCACTAACTTATCATCAGTTGTAGCTGTAGTTTTTGCTAAAATATCGTCTAGTAACCAATATATTGTACATAATATTCTGATATATTTTCAATAAAATAAATGTTCAATGACTTTGAGTCGATTGAATATAAATATAATGATTTATAAACACGAAATTGTTTTTCAATTATTCTTTAATGGCGGCCAAAATACCTCTTTTTTTTTCGGGGCGTCACCCAGTTTGAGTGTACAATGGCTACACCCCCGCCGTCATTTTCCTCGAACTCGATAATCTGATGCATATATATTCCTTTATAACACAAAATATATAAAAACTAAATCACCATAAACTGTTCACTTTTGCCAAATGGTCGACTGCCAGCCAGCGCCGATAACAGAACACCAATGCGCATAGACCAAGGCTGTCAGCTGTGTACTGTGACCAATGCGTTCTGCCTTCTGTCAGACTGTCACAATCAGAGCAAAGAGATGTCATAAAACGGAGCGCGGGTAATTTAAATTTGATATTTGCAGACTTAATAACAATATTATATTCGCTTTTGCACATTTTACATACATAAATTATTAATTTGAAATGGTAATATTTTTAAAGTTTTTTGCATTGCTATTAACATAAAAATGTAAAAAAATAATATAGTATAGGGTATTATATATAAAAGTTTTATGAGACGTGCCCTTAACTATAAGAAAAAAAAACTATTCTCAGGCGTTTTACTTTAAAGCTCTGTCCCACTATATTTTCAAAAAACTTGGATAACGAAATTTTGACGTTTATAGTACTTTCTAATGATACGTATAAATCAATAAATGACTAAAAATCGACGTGTTTATTACGTAAAATTATGACGTATAATACACGTCTTAAAAACTACGTTATTTTGACGTCATTTCGCGACCAAAAGACGTCAAGTGACTAAAAATCCCCAATATTCGACGTCATAAAGACGTCATCCTGCTACCTGGGAAGGTTCTAGAAACTTTAGTCAACATATATAATAGATGTCTAGTAGATGAATCGCTTCCTGTTTCGTGGAAGAGATATAATATTATATGCTTACTCAAACCCAACAAAAACCCAAACACAGTAGATAGTTATAGACCCATTGTTTTGTCTTCATGTTACGTAAAAACGCTAGAAATTATGATCAAGAACAAATTAGAATGGCTAATGGAGAACAAAGAAGTTTTCCCATGGTTTCAAACAGGTTTCAAAAAAGGACAAGCGACATATAACGCTCTAGCTTTACTTACTTTAGATATCTACCTGGCCTTTGGTCAAAACTATTCAGTTCTTGCGGTATTCTTGGATATTAAATCAGCTTATGACGATGTCGACATATACCTATTGTACAATAAATTAATTAACCTTCAAACTCCAATCGAGTTGGCAAACCTCATCTTTAAGATACTAAAAAATAGACTCATATATTCAAAAAACGATAACGGCGAAATTCTAGGCCCTTTATTGGCAAATTCAGGTCTTCCACAGGGTTCTCCTCTTAGCACCCTTTTATTCAACATCTACCTGAGTGATATTTATGATATCCTTCCTGAAGATTTAAATCTTATTGTTTATGCTGATGATATAGTAGTATATGTAAAAGGGAATGACATTAATGAAATACACAATAAAATTAATCTGGCTATCAATAATATCGTCAAATGGCTAGAAGAAAACCACCTATTTTTATCAGCTGATAAATGTGAGGCAGTATTTTTTTCGAAAAATTGTAGAATAATACAAACACCTGCAATTAGGCTTGGAAACGACATTATAAGGCATAAAAATGAAGTAAAATACTTGGGCATGATTTTGAATAGGAACCTAAAATGGGATAAACATATAGAAATTATTCTGAACAAAGCTCAGAAAGGTATTAATATTATGAAGACCTTCTGCAGAGTATGGTGGGGAGCAGATCCCACAACTCTACTAACAGTTTTCAATGCGTTAGTTCGATCTCATCTAGATTATGGCTCTATTTTTATCAAACCCAATAATAAAAAATCTTTAAACAAACTAAATACATTACATTATCAGGGTCTAAGAATAGCTCTTGGTTGTATGAAATCCACCCCTATCAATGCTCTCTTGGGAGAAGCGGCAGATATGAACTTGGAACATAGAAGAAAATGGCTAGCTGTGAAATTCCTGTCAAAGATTGTATGCATACAAAACCATCCATTAATTCCAATGTTAATTAGCAATCGAAACTTGTACAATGGAAATGTAGGTTTTTGGAAAAATAAAGATTGTCCATATCTGATCCAAGGTCTTAACTACCTTTTACCATACATTACTAAAATTTATAAATCAGAAGTATACCCCACATTTAATATAGAATTCAGAAACCAAATTAGGAATATCAAAATCATTAATCTTGGATTACAGAAAGACGATTTACAGGCTAAAGAAAAATTTCTACGTTCCACAGACAGATATAAGCAATCACATATTTTTACATATACAGATGCATCAAAAAACTCTTCCAAGACTGGGTTCGAAATTTACATACCAGAAATTAATTATAAATACTCTGCTAGATTGCCATCAGAACTCTGCATTTGCACAGCTGAGATTATAGCAATTAATGAAGCTACAAAAGTCATAATAAGAAAAAATATTGAAAAATCTATCATCTTTTCAGATTCCCTTAGTGCTATCACAAAATTAAATAAAACGGTAATCTCCTCCAAAAATGACTACGTTAGTTTACGCACCAAAATACTGCTTTTAGAAGCCAACGATAATGGTTTTGACATAAAAATCGCCTGGGTCCCAGGTCACTCAAGGATTGCTGGTAATGAGATGGCTGATACTCTGGCAAGCGTAGGTAGTAATTTAAATATCCCCAAAAATATGGACCTAGATGCTCAAGAGGTTATCCCAGATATCAAAAAGAAAATTTTTGAAGAACACAATGCTGAATGGAAGACTTCTCTAAGAAGTAAAGGAAAAAGTTATGCGGAAATAATAAACGAATTCCCCAAAAATAAATGGTTTAACAATTATACATACATTGATAGAAGACACATTACAACCATCATTATAATGAGAACAGGACACTGCCTTACCAAGAGCCATCTCTATAGAATCGTTATAAAGGATGATCCTTACTGTGAATGTGGACAAGTGGATCACATTTTTCTAGAATGCCCCATAAATGTAATCCCGGGTCATGATATTTATGAAGAATTCAGAAAAACCGGAATATCTCCCCCCCCTAAATATTAAAACAATTCTGTCTAATTCAAACAATCAAAACATTAAAATTATTATTCAGTTTTTAAATGTAAATAAAATTAATTTATAAATTTCCTTATTTCAGGAAGCAAATCCATTTGCCTAGTCCTTTATTCAGTTCCAGTTTCCTAAGTCAAATCTCCCACCATTTGGGAGTATGACTTAATTTTTTCCCATTGTTGTGCATGTAGTAACTATCCCCCATTTTATTTTTTACCCAAGCTTTTATCAAATTATTAATATAATAGGTTCTCCACACTCCACAGCACTCAAAATAGTTCCACGATCAGCTGATCCATTCCCATAACCTTTCATATCCCATAACCTGAATTTACCTGAAACCATCAGAAGAAAAAAAGAAGAAGAAGAAGAAATCAGTGGTCGTAACGGGGTCTAGAGCCCGACAAGGTTACGGTCACTTCTAATGAGGAGCGGCTAAATCCGTAGATATTATCCGCAACGTTGCCAAATGGCATGATTGACACTTCATGTAAAAAAATTATCTATATTGAAACGACTCGCAAATAAAAATAAATAGATTTGAGCGTAATCAAAACACACAACAAATTATTGCGTAACGGATTGGAACATTATATTGCTTAACTCGACTAATAATTATATTATAGACTTTATTGGTTAAACAGGCGCTAACACGGCATCTAATCCACCTTTTTGGTTCCAATTCGCCTTTTTCAACTTTGGTTCCAATTCGCCTTTTTCAACTTCACCGGCCAATTATATACCAGCCCTTTTTGAGTCGATCTACTTTTTAAAAAAGTAAAAGAGTTATAAAAAACTAAAAAAAGTCATAAAGAAAAAGTGCCCGAAACGAGAATCGAACCCGGGACCTATCGCATCAAACACAATTTTTATCAAACACAGATGCTATATCCACAGTTCCACTGAATTGCTTATAAAGTTCAGTTAATCTAGTAACTGTAGAATAAAAGCCAGCGTATCTAGGTTATCCCACAGAACAATAAGGTTATGCCCAGACCAGTCTTCGTTTCACAGAAAATATAGCTACCCATCAAAAGCAATTTGGCAACAGTGGAGGATAACATCTACGGATATAGCCGCTCGTTTCTAATGTGCTGGCAGAATTGCCCCTCAGGGCAGAGCCAATAATAAAAAGAAAGAAAGAAAGAACCTCACCAACTTTTCGAGTTTATAAATCCAGCTTTATTCTTTTTTAGTATGTATTCACGCCAAAATTCGTGAGTTTCTCTAGCTTAAAATCACTCGAACATTTTTTTTAAGATCGAATAAACTTTTATTTTTTAAACTCAAACTAGATCACTTCTTAGCAATTTAAACCCGAACAAACGGTAATAGATAAAAACGCTCCAGCTTCGCTGTCGCGTTTTTATCATTTCGTTTGTTCTCGTCAAATTTCTAAGCAATCTAGTTTTTGTAAAAAATAAAAGTTTATCCGATAAAAAAAAGCTCTTGTGGATTTGCGTATGAAAAAAATTTAAAATTTGTATTTTTATCTTTCTATATTTTAGCGACGCGGCGTTTGAAAAAAAAAATAGTATGTTTTATTCGTAGTAAAAGCAACTTGTTTTGATTCGTCTGTAAATGCCGGACTCACTTTACTCGTCCGGCAAACTTTCAGACTCGTCATAAAAAGTATTGCTTTTACTCCTAATAGAATAATATACTATTTTAATACTCTTTTAATTTCTTTCTATATATGTATGTGTGTACCTACATCTTTTAAAGGCGAATGCTATTTAAAAGTTAGAAATCTTTCTCAAGGACGGGATTGGGTTTTAGACGATAGGTACAAATAGTTCAACCGCGGATTGTAAAAAATAATTTTGTGTTAATGCAGCTTCTTAATCTATTATTCTCTTAAATTAAATTTATATGTACCCGCACGTTGGAGGTCACAATATCGGAAAATCTAAAGTGACTATCACCGGGTGTTATTTCACATTAGGATACATGTGTAATAAATTTTACTTAAAATAAAACAATTAAATGTTTTTTTAAGTTAAGCTAATAGTTCCACTCCATTAACCAAAGTAAATTGTCCGCCAACCTAGCCTTATATAAGGCATTTTTATTGCAACAAAGCTACAGCCGTTTTGAAAGTAAATATGACTAGATAAATTTACATCATGAAAAAATATGAAATACGAATAAGATAATATATCGAGTAATTTGGTGATTGTTTTTAATTCTGTTGTATGTATAAACTGTTAAATTGTGCTATTGGAGCTATTGTTTCAATATACATACAGAAGTAATAAGTAATGTCTAAATTCATTTAAAATTCAGCGCGGTATGTTGTTTTGGCAAGACGCTCGGACCCATCGATTTTTATTTCTTAATGTGGTTTGTTTGATGTATTCATGTATACAGGGCAGCCCGAAAATAATCATCAACTTCATTTTTTCAAATGAAAACATCTATTTTTAAATTCGTTTTTGAATTTTGCATATAATTCTAAGTATGTTTCTATCTAAACTCAACCGTAATCGATAAAATTCTGATTAAACATATCGATAAGTAGGACCTGTTTATTCAAAAAGAACAGAACAACAAATCAAATTAAATGCTGAAAATGTGCGCCATTTACGCCTTGACAATATCCAAGGCGATCAATAAACTCTCTTTGTACGTTTTCAACCAAGAGAAGCCCAGCGGAGTTAGGTCTGGTGACCTAGCAGGCCATTCGATAGGTCCTCTCCTTCCGATCCACCGATTGGGAAAGATTTCATCCAAGAATGTACGCGCAGTGGCAGCATAGTGCGTAGGACCACCATTTTGCTGGAACATATAGGTATCAGTTCTTCGTCAGGGGAGTCTGGCTCCAGTGGATTCGGAAATAAAGTCAGATAAATGGACCAATTACTCTTACGCGCACTATTCCACACCACACATTTCTTTTTGAGGGTACTGTAAGCCACCATCATCCAATGCGGATTTTCTATTGCTCAATAACGACAATTTTGTCTGTTCACATTACCATTCAAACAGAACGTAGCTTCATCGGACAAAATAATATTTTTTACTAAATTATTATCTAGATTGCACATATTTTATATGCGTTCACAAAACTCACTTCGCCTATCGAAATCATCTTCAAATAACTTATGTACTGGAATAACTTTCTGTGGGTGATATTTGTGCTTTTGAACTATTAGGTGAATAACAGATTTCCGCATGTGTAAAATGGCCCCAATGTGCGACAAAGGAGTACATGTATTTTCTTCCAAGGAAAGCAGAGCGTCAAGTTATTCATTTTCATCTCGAGCAGGACGACCGGAATTAGGCAAATCTCTAACATGACCGAATTCTCTAAATTTAGCCTCTATTCTACTCACCACCTTTTGACATATGGGAGGACGATCAGGATGGATTTCATTGAATAATTGGGCTGCTTCTATTTGAGTACGTGTTCTATCACCAAACCCCCCCAGAACCTATTCCTGGCTGCGTCACTGTTAAAACCTACCTTGGTAAACAATAAATTAAGGACATAGGTATATTTACTAGTGCTTGCAAAAACGGTCAAAAATCGAAACCGATTAATCAGTTTCGAAAAAAACCGGTTTCGGTTAAAATCAATTAACCGAAAACTCGATTTAAAAACCGGCTAACCGATTAATCGAAAACCGGTTAACCGATTACTCGAAAATCGGTTAACCGACACGCCAAAACCGATTATTTGGTTAATCTATTTTCGATTAATCGGCTTTCGGTTAACCGAACTCTTTCTAGTAGATTGATCAAGTGGTTTAAGGTTTAGGTTGCTATTTTACTATCTATTGGACTACGGATATTTCTAAAGGTATAAATATTATTTAAATATTTATAAAATATAAAATAATTAATAAACAAAACACTATAAAGTATAAACATAAACAGATTACACAATATAAATATAAACTAAGGCCAAAATTAAAACAGCTCTTGTCACAAAGTACGATCACTACTGGTCCGCAGGATGAGTCAATGACTTCTCCATCACTTTTACAAACTGCGATAGATTTTCTTTTTCCGACAAAGCAAGACAAAACTAGTACGTTACAAGATCCTGTAGAAAGAGAAATGGAATTGTATTCTAAGGAGAATCAAATCGGCAAAAACTCATCGCCACTAGATTGGTGGAAAACAAACGAGCCTAGATTTCCTCTTATCCGTCAATTAGCTTGCCGGTTAACCGAAAACTAGTTAACCGAAACCGGTTAACCAAAAAATCGATTAACCAAAAATCGGTTCACCAAAAATCAATTAACCGATTTTCGGTTTGGGTAAAAATTGCGGTTAACCGAGAAATCGGTTTCAGTTGCCAGCACTAATATTTACCATTAAGACAGAGAACACAAATGTGTTTCTAAAAAACGAAAGATTAAGTTTTTGAAATCTTTAATAGAAAAATTAAGTACGACTTTTTCTGTTTCGTTGTCTTTTGATTTCGATATATCCTTTGGGAATATATTCGGCGTGAATCTTCAAATCACTAAAACGATTTTGCCAAATCGTATTTCTGTCAATTTTTATTCTTCTCATATTAGAGAGCGATCTTCCACAAGATGTACAATTATATTAACTGGCAATCAGGGTCTTGGCTTCTGACGGTATGATGGCTTGCTTTGAGTCAATGTAGAATTTATGAATTCGTATAGAATATTAGGAAGCGTAAGAGAATCGTAATCGGCATTGGAATCAACATCATCATTTGAGGTTGATCTAACTATATATGTAGACAAAACAACATAAAGTACCTATATTTGTATTTCTATAAACTTGAATTGTTTATACCTAGATTGGGTATGTTTTTTAAAATAATATAAGGACCTAACATCTTATATCTATTTGAATTTAGTGTCTATTATGGATACTAGAATTAAAGATTAAAGAAATACAATACATTGTAATGACTAGTATTTCAAATATCGAGAGCAACTACCCCCTAAAAAAACGGCAAAAAATTGTAATATATATGTAGGTAGGTACCTATTTTCTAGAAAAATACAATTTTTACAGGGATAGCCCAAAACAACTGAAACCCTATACGTATATTATGAGCCTACCTACCTAGTAACACCTATACCCACTCATGATTATTTTTTTTTAAATTATCCATGCCAGATTTATTATTGAACGTACACATTTTAATTTCCTGTATTTAAGATACCCCGACAGCGTAACTTATTGAACTAATAACAGCAAATTAAGGTAAATTCGTCATAGGTTTAATAAAGAAAAATTTCAGGTAATTAAGTATTTAAGACCGTTAAGGTCACGGCTAAATGCCTATTCAATATGTCTTTTTATTTGTCTTGATTAGATCACACCTCGTTTTATTGCAGAAAATTATTGAATAAAAAGTTATTATTGCTATTATTATTATTCATTTGTTAAGGGGTAAAATGACCCAATAAAAATTTGCACTAAATTGAAAACGTCATCAGTGATAAATAATAGCGAATCTTAGTAGATAATAAACGTAAGTCCATGGAAAATCAATTTAAGCACGGTTACTCTATTGCCACTTATTATTTGTCATTCATTTCATAGAATTGCAACAATGAAATTTAATTTCAGGAGGATTATCAGCCCTAGTTTACCTATTAGGTGGTTTTATAGGTCAATCAGCGATAATAGATCTAGATGTTAAGTGTTTGAAAAGAAAAGGAAACAAATCTCTTCCAGCCGTTCTAGATCAAATGTGTTCATCATAATTAGGGAAGAGCGCGGCAAAGTTATCCCCCTAAGATTTTTTTTGTAATAAATTTCAGGTAAACATATTTTTTTAATTTTCGTTTTTACTGCGGTCTACCTGCATCATTTCTTTAGTTAAAGCACAAGGCAATTTTTTTCTATACTTCATTGACATAAAACAAAGTGAACATTGGGTTAAACTTCATCCCTAATATTATAATTTTAATTGTAATATTGCAAATAAACACGTTTGATAATAATAATACCATTATAAGAAATATGCAAAGTGATCATTTTACCCCACTGGTAAGGGTAAAATGATCCCGTAGAAAATCAACAGGGTAACCTTGATCAGTAACAACTTAACATTGTACTTAATTCTGTAAGAATGATTTAATTTTATTAAAATAAAATAGTTAGTTTAGTTTTTTTCGTATCTCGCTTACACGGTAGCCAGAGCAAAATTCGCACATGAACATTTCTTCCTCTTCTCTACTCCAGTGCACTTAGCGTGAGGGCGTGAGCCCATTTTAAAAAGTTTACGCTTTGGATCCAACCTTCTCCTTCCACAGATCCGCAGATCCTCGCAGCAATATCAAGCACTTCGTATTATTATCTTCGTCGGTGATTAAGGAAAGCAACGTCTTCGTTCTCTGAATCAGCAGAACTCCAACATTTTCGTTTTCAATTTATTTTCTTTATATTTTTCTTTTCTCCATCCGGGACCAGTTTCTCTGCTTGCTTTCTCTTTCTTTTGTTTCTTTCTTCTTTAAATCACACTTAAGAGATTCCTTGTATGGGGTACTTGCTAAGAAAGAACTTTTTTACTTAGGCAAATTAAAAAATTTAGTCACAACCGGTTTGTTATAGGCTCTCGCTCGGGAAATCTCCGGATACCTTTTTTGATTGTGTGAAAAATCGTGTGTGGTATTCCATTTTTTTTTCAGCTAGTTGGTAAGCTAGGTGCCGCAGATCCCGATTGGATAAGCCATACATCCTAGTTGCAACATCCAAAACGTGTGAAATTAACTCTTGTTCCTGTTTTAATGAAAATGTAGGGCGCCACCTTCTAAGAGATTTTTGATCCAATTTGGCAACTTTGCTTATCCATTAAATGCCTATTGGTTGTCAGTCTGGGAACGTCAACAATTTGTGCGGCAGTTTTGATAGGCATTCCTTTTTTTACTTCTTCCAATGCATTTTTCATATATTCGGCATTCCAGTTTTGTCTATCGCTTATACGCTCCTGACGTCGTAAAACGAATAAAATAGTTTTTTCTACTGACGTTTTATAATAACCCCTTTTTAATTATTGTCGTTTTGATTTTTAAATAACCTCAATAACCTCCTTTTAGGCACAGCGTGCCTAAAATAATTATTTACAATTAAACACTAAATACAGACTATAAGTTTACCTATTTATTATAAATATTAAAAGTACAGTTACTTATATTATTAAAATTAATGCTTGGGTAACCTAAAAAAACAGTACGTTGAGATATTTCTCTTATAAAATAGATGAGGAATTTGAACTAGAAATAAAAAATGAATCTGCAACAGCAATATCAATTAAACCCATGCCACTAGTAGATCTGGTAGAGCATTCTGATTCATTAGATTTAACACGTTTGTTGTTAGCGTCCAAAGACTTTTCATCAAGAATTTTTTCGGAAATTTTTCTTTTGTTTTCTAAAGAATCATCTATATACCCCTCAGCCACAGCATTAAACCTTAATGTCGCTTTAGCATCGATATATCTGCTCCAGAGTCCGATAAAAAAGTTGCTGAAGATCTTCGAAAGTATATAGTGGCCTGTATATTAATTTGCCTTTGGAAGCCCCAAGAACTCAGCAATTTTCTTTGGTGTTGCTCCAATGGTATAAATGCCCACTGGAAGTCTGGAACGTTTGAAGTTTCTGTACGTGATAAAAAAATCGTTCATGGGTTATGTTTGCTGGACGTAGTTGGGCGTACTTTCGGACAATATTCAAGAAGTTGATGCCGTCAATAGAGCCTTCGCTAATAACAAAGCTTCTTGTAACATTTGTTTTAGTGTTTGGAATGGTTATTTTAATTAAAGACTCCGAATTTTCGATATTATTCATCTTTAAATATGTGAGTTCTTCTCTGCGACATGCTCCAGAGATTCCCACAATAAGAATGACTTTGTCCAATAAATAGTTCTTATCGTCTGCTTCTTTGACAAATCTTTTTATTTGTTCCTTGGAAAAAACTTTCGACTTTTTGGGCTTATAACCCGTAGATTTCCTTTTCAAAAATGCGATTAGGTTTGTGAATGTCTTTATATCAACATTTTTATTTAGATAAACCGTCGTTCGAAGCATTGAGTAAGTACTCCACAAAGTTGATGGCTTATAGGCATCGGATAATCGTGAAAAATATGCCAAAACGACTTTTTCTGAAGTCTCTTACCTTTTTTTCTTCACACCAGTTTTTGAATTTTTCGTATGTGCCCTCATACAAACTCCTTGATTTTTGGGGAACAAGGTTCACCATTGCCTCATTTGCGGCATTTTCAATGTCTGAGTCTTCTAAATCACTAATTTTTTACTTAATATTTGCCGCAGTTTTTGACAAAAAAATTCTTTCGAATCCTTTTTGACAAGTGTCAATTTTTTTGACATGAAAGGTGTAAATGAAACACAGGTAATAAAATGTTTGGTAAAGTGAATTAAGTTTTTTATTATAAAACGCCCGTAGAAAAAATATTGTATACCATTCGTTACGAAACCATGTTTTTTAGTCACTCTGACGTGTTGTCCTACGAGGCGAAGCCGAATTTTCACGTCGCGTGCCTAAAAGACCCTTCGTAACTTGTTGTATAAATAGCTATTAAACTACATAAACAAATGTTTTATCTAAGCACATTAAATATTATGGGGCTGGTTTAACTTTTAAAAATTGAAAAGACTGCTTTTTATAAAGACTATTATGACACTGAAAACGGCATCGAATTAGCTCTGAAACTAAAATAGAAAAATATTATATTGGCATTATACATATACATAATATTCTTAAATATTTGTGAAAGGGCAGCATCGCTAACCTCTAACTAACCTCTAAACTAACAATTTTAAAATTTTAAATGAAACACTCTGTATATTATTAGATACTTAAATTTTACATGATAATGTCTCATTCTTTCTTATGAGATATTTATAAATTTGGTACTCTTTACGGCTAAAACAGCGTTAAGTAAGGTACGTCCAGAGTTGTGACAAAACCTTGTACCGCGAACCTCGTCTCGTGGCATCGCCGCGTGTCATCAGTCCGTTACATGTCTTGACTACTTTTATTAAAATGAGCAGAACGCATATAAGTTCACGACGATGATACGCAACGATGTCACCAGACGAGGTTTGTGACGGTGTCACGACATGGAGTTTTATCAGATCTGGACGCACCTTAAGAAATCAAATACTGCATATTCTAACGACGGAGTGAAATGATCTCAAATTGATTTATTTATTATTGATTATTATTTCTTATAAGAAATGTTAACCTTAGATAATACCTTGTTAATAAATATAGTCAAAAATGGCGCGGTTGACATACAATGTTATATAGATGGCACTGCAGGTGAGGTTAGAAATCGAGGGATAATATAGACGCGCGGGGATCATTTTGTCCCACTCTCCCCTACAAAAGAAAAGTGAAAATTCTTAAGGCCCGTGGCGTTTGACTTCAAAATCGTGATTTCAACGTGCATTTATATTATTATGCGATAATATCCAACGTTGTATGTCTGAGATACTGATATAAATCACAATTGCAGGAAAACCAAAACTTCTTCTTTAAAACCGGATGCCAAGATTAGCATGAAAATCATTTGTCTTCAATATTTTAATTTCGAAGTACGAAAATCGTTTTTCTTCAATGTTTCAATTTCAAAGCATGAAAATCGTGTTTCTTCAAAGTTCTTGTACTTATTGTTCTTACTGTTTAACTGCTTGTATATTACATGGTACGTATATTATTTGCTAACATTCTTCAGCTCGAGGTATCGCTATAAAAATAAATGTTGTTAATGATCGCAATAAATTAAAACGTGTTCAACAGCGCTTCAAAACAGCCTTTATTAATGAATTTTGACAAAGTTACACTTTCCTGATATTTAAAGGTCTTTCTAAATGTCAAAAGAGTGAGATCATCTTCTAGTTAATTATGCATAGGTACTATAGTTAATTTTTTTATGTAAAATAAAGGTGGAAATAAGTTGATTTTTTAACCCACGCCAACGTATTCTGACTTTGCCTTAGATTTTATGACTTCTTTACACCCGCTACTGGATAAGAGATTAAGTAGGTATTGGACTTATACTGTCCAGGTGTTTTCCTAGCAGATATTATATTATTTATTGATGGTTTTTATGAACATCAGTTGTAGCATATCGATAATATTTACATGCAATATGAATTTCTTAGGAGATCTACCTAATGCAATAAAAGTCAAAATAGAACTTTTAACACCTGTTTTGATCTGACAAAGAAGTTGAGACTAACAACACAAATTAAATTTAATATGCTACTTTCATTCTGCAATAACTTTTAAGTGCCTATTATATTGCAGCTGCGTATTTGATTCTAATTTCCTGTAGTTTTTGTTTGTCAAAACCAAAACATACAGAGAAAATATTATATTCAAATTTATGGCAATAATTTTTTTTTGTAGAAATCAGATTAAAGTAACAAAAATATCAAACTCTCATAGCATCGGTGCCATTTTGAGGAATGTGGGTCAAAGATACAATATGATGTAATTATTTGACGGGTACAGAGAGAGGTCCATGCAGGAATTTATCAACAGACTCTTGGCAAAACTTATGGAAGACGAGAAATGATAATCAAAAGTCAATTTTGCACACGCACTAAACTAAAACGGTGATACGTTCACAAAAGTACTTTCATAATAGTTGCCTCCATAGTTCTCTCACGGTGTTTAAGTTATTGGCAATATTGTGACAGGAATCTACTATTAAGTAATAAAATCAAACGTAGGGAAAGTATATGGATAAGACAGAGGATCCAAAGAAGAAATGCACGCGGTGCTGCTGGAAAACTAATAAGGGAACATGCCGTAGGACATCCATGGAGTTTTATTTAAAAAAAATTACGCATGAATAAGGAAATATTTAATATACTGCTCTTTCAAAACCTTTATTACCAAATAGCTCGCCCATTTACCAAGTTATCTTATTTTCTGAACAAAAACATGCCGAAAATAAACTAGAAGAAACTATCAATTATCACGGAGCCATTCATGGTGAAAGAAACTCGATAATAGTTGCAGTCATGACAGCAACTATCATAAGAACTAACACCGTGAAAACGAAGTTTAACACCCGCATCTAGCCCACTAGATATAACTGAAAATAAAATATTACTGTACTTATTAACCCTACAACTCCCCCTCCCTTTAAACCGCCTGTGGAAATGTTTCATCAGTAACTATTGCTGCAGTAAAGGACAACGATGTAATACAAACTTTACTATACTGAATTTGAAATTAACAGTACCGCCGCTACTGTGGTCTCCTTATCAGTGTGTTATGACTGGTGATGACGATGACTCTTACTTTCTGTGTAACGTGACAGGAAGAATAAGAAACAAATATGGTAGGTACGCCCAAAGTATAAATAAGTATACAAAAAGTCAAACATCAGAAAATCGTTTAGTTTTAATACGTGAATATTAACAATAAATTGAATAATTATTGATGAGTTTGGGTTGTTCGTTAGGAAATAAATTGAATTAGAAGTTCGTAAATCTCATAATCTTTATTTTAGACGACTTTCTAGTTCTACATTTATCAAGTCCAAATGTATGGAGACTATATGATGATATTCATGCCACACAGTATAATATAACATTATCCAATAGGCCCATAGGGCTACAGAGGAACAAAAAAAAGTTGTGGGGGCAAGATATCTGCTTGTTTATTCTTTGGACCACCCTACTAAAGATGCTTTATGCAACCGTAGACGAAAGTTCGGAAAGAACCAAGAATACACGTATTTATTATTATCTTCTGTTAAATCCAAGCAGATATTTAATAGTTATTTATGTACCAAGGGCGTTAAGTAGACTATAATGCCCGGAACGCGAAAGCAACTAGCCCAAAGGGCCTTTGACCCGAGGGATAGTTTTCGCCTGATAGACATTATAGTCTAGTAACGCCTGTGGTATATGCGATACTTTATTTTTCATTAATTTTAAAATATAAATAGTTAAACTTCTGCATTTTTTTAAAACTATTTTCGCCAATTTTTAGTATTTAGTGAGCTTTGATCGGTTGTCATAGAATAAGTTTGACGGTTGCTAAGGGTTGTTTATTTTATGCGTCTTTTACCTTTTATAAACGAAAATATGCAAATTTCACGAAATATTTTAGAAAATGCTGAAAAAGCTAAGAAAAACTTATTATCGGCAAAGTCTAAAGCTCTGTACGACAAGGAGTATGAAAATTTTCTACAATGGAAAGTAAAAAACCGAATTACGGTGATTACTGAAACAGTAATGATGGCTTACTTTCAAGAATTGGTATGTAACCCTTTTGCTCATTGGTAATAACAATTTTTAATTATTTTTACTTTATTTTAGTCGGAAAAATATATCCCAAATAGCCTTTGGACAAAATATTCCCAGGTGAAGTCCGAATTTATAGTAAAGGAAAACATTAGTATTTTAAGATATTGTCGTCAATTAATAGCATTTTTAAAAGTTAAATGAAAGGGATATCTTCCTAAAAAGTCAAAAGTTTTGGAAGGTGAACAAGTTTTAACTTTTATCAAAAATGTGCGGAATGATACCTTCCTGCTGTATAAAGTGGTACTCGTAATGGGAGTTTCTGGCGGCCTGGGATGAGATGGTAAAAACGACCATTGATGATATTGAGAATAAGGGGCCTGTTATGCTCGTCAAGGTACCAGAAACTAAAACTGCTACGCCAAAAAGATTTACTATAATCGAAGGAGACCAAACAGATGTCTTAAAATTGGTTAGACAGTACCTTGCATTAAGGCCAAAAGGAATTAAGGAACGCAGATTTTTCCTTACATCGTAATGGTAAATGCATAGCTATGCCTGTGGGTAAAAATACACTAGTACGTGTTCTTTCAATCGTAGCAATATTTCTTAATTTAGAAGACGCCAAGAAATATACAGGACATTGCCTACGTCTTACCTCGTCCACACTTCTTATCTAGGGTGGTGCTTCCCTTGCAACCCTTAAGGTTCACGGAAAGTGGAAGAGTACTAGCGCAGCGGAGGGCAGGGCCGCCGCTAAGGTGTTGGCCGCCCGTGTGCAACTCAATATTTGCCGCCCCCTTTCCCATCTAGATTCTAATATTAAACGAAATGTATAAAAGTTGCATTTTTTTTTTACATATGTATCAATAGTAATCAGTAAATAGGTAAATACTTACTCAAAATTTTAAAGTAATATCCAACATTCAACACAGTCAAATCTAGGAAGTCTCCAAATTTAAATACAAACGTCCATTAAAATAAAATATAACTAAATAACATAAAAAGTAATTAAAAACGAACTTTTCGGGCTTTCGTTTCGGAAAACTTTTTGACAATGTCTTTAGTATCCAATGTCGCACACACTTCATGTTCGATAAATAACATAGCTAAAGCAGAGAGTCTATTTTGCGTCATGGAGGATCGTAAGTAGTTTTTAATAATTTGAAGTTTTGAGAACGACGGCTCACCCGTAGCTACAGTAACCGGTAGCGTTAGGAATATACGTACGATTATAGTTAAGTGTGGAAATGTTGATAGAAGATTATTTTCGTAAATGTATTTAAGAACATCCCTAGGACTTTTTTCTGTGGTAAAAAATGGTTCAATAGCTTTAATTTCTTCATATAAATCGGTTGCACTAATGTCACTCTTTGAGCTGTTCATGTCTGTAAGGGATTGATGCATTTTCTCACAATTGATTTTAAGTTCGTCATCATTCTTAATTTTGGTTATACCATATATTACATTAAAATTATCTGTGTGTTGTTGTAGTAATTGGAATCGTTCTTCAATTGCCGTTATGGCAGCATCCAAAATCTTAAAGTAAAAATTTACTTTAAACGACAATTCAGGAGATGATATAGGTTCATCAGTTCCTTCAACTCAAAATTCCTTTTTTTCTAATTCGTTGGGCAGGTAAGCTGGGGAATGCTTCTTCAATGTTAGCTTTTGTAGATATCTCTCTCGATTCGTTTAAAAAAATTTGAAAATGTTCATCAGAACGTTTGGTTATAAAATTATTTTTTTAATTATTAAGTGCATCAAGTGAAGATTTTATGTCAAATTTTGGACTCTGAAGGATTTTGCTAACCACATTTATTTTACTTAAAATATCTTGCCACATCACAACAGAGCACATGAATTTAAATTTAAAAATTTGAGTTTTAAGTGATTTTGCTATGGTTCTAGTGTTCATGTCCCTTTTGTTATCATTTTCCAATTCTTCCAAAGCATCGTATATTTCACCTATCTGAGTTTTTGGTGGTGTGATTGCATCGATCCGACTTTCCCATCGCGTTTCCGACAATGCTTTTAATGTCAACTTTGGAAGTTGCTTTAATAAAACATTCCATCTAATATTTGACGAAGAGAAAAAGACGTATAGTTCCTGAACAGTATTAAAAAATTCCACCGGCTCAAAAACTTATTTTTACTGCATCATTCACAACCAAATTGAAACTGTGCGCAGAACAGGGAATAAAAAATGCTCGAGGATATTTCTCTAAGATTTTTTTTTGCAATCCAATGTGTTTACCACGCATATTTGCTCCATTATCGTAACCCTGTCCACGCAAATTATTCATATTTAAATTTAATTCTTTCAGTTTATTTTCTATAAATTCAAAAAGACCTTGTCCAGTGACGTCAATAATTTAATTAATAAATTAATAAATTTTTATCAGTGGGGTCTGCTTTGGCCGCCCCTATTTTTGGCCGCCCGTGTGCGGTGCACACTTTGCACACATGGTAGCGGCGGCCCTGGCGGAGGGCTATATAGAGGAAAGCATCACGTCGAAAAACCGAATAGCAAAAATGATAGCTAGCTCTGCTACCAAAAAAGAAAATATGTTAATTAATGTTGAAATGGAGCAGGAATCTCAGCAATTGACTCGCAAAATTTCATAGTTGGTCCAGCTTCTTTCTCAGGAAATTGAAAAATTGTACATTTAACATAGGAAAAACAGAATAATATTATGTAAAAAAATTAGTAAAAATAAATACAAATTTTGTTCAATATTTTCTTTAATAATAATTACCGGGCATTATGAACTTTATCGCCCGCTAATATTTCCTATTATATTATGATGATGTTTATAGCAACCGTTTCTAAGGTATTATAAGTAAATAATTGATAGATGAAAAATAAAATAAATTAGAAAAGTTTAGCTTTTTGGCGGCATATCTGAACAGTATTCCACAAGCCATTAAAGATAACGTAATAGTTTTAGTTAAGGTTAGGTAATTATACATTTGAAAAATACGAGCTGACAATATTTTCGGTATTGTTTCAAACTGTGCTCTTGTTATAATGTCGTAATTAAACCACCTTTCGCCGTCAATGACTACCGATTGCCTTGTATCTGCACACTTTCATATATCTTTCGTCGTCGTTCTAAGTTCTGCACCTAGACTTAACACTATACCTACACTAGGTAGGCCATGCCCGAGAAGAAGGCCGTCGTCGTTTTCAGTTGTTTTGCCGTTGCATGTTAGTCCGTTGTTTCCTGTGGTTCGGTACGACCAAGCGATGTGCAATTGTTTCCGTTACTTGTTTGTCCTGCAACGCGCGCCTTCGAGCGTTGATGCAGTGTTGTGAGCAGTGAGCGAGATAAAAGGATAATGGCATGCTTGGCGGTTGATAAGGACTATTTTCAAAAAGGTAGGTCCTGTGACATTGTAGTAATAATAAAGAAATTGGCTCGGTGAAGAAAACGACAGGGAAGTAATTAAGGTGGTTTATTATCTTATGCAATTAATGCGATAAATAAATGTTATTGTACCTGAAATAATAATTGTGCATTTAAATACCGAGGTCTGTTAGACTTAACAGATTTTTTTTCTATACAAGGGGTTTCAGAAGTAAGGTACGTAACTTAAGAAGGTGATTCCTTATGATATTCTAAGAGAAAAAGTTCATATGAACATGTGTCCGGAGTTGCCCCGTTTTTGATATACAGGGTGTTAAAGTTTTTTAAAGAAAATCGGTTTTTACAATTTTTTCAAATATCCTTCTCCTGATTTTATTGAAATTTGGTACCGTTATTAATAATGATGAGGGGCCCAATAAGTCCTAACTAGACTAAATTTATTAAGTCCAGTGACGTCACGGAGAGCACCTTAAAGAATATTACTTACAGAAAAATATACGGCACTGACTTTTTTCTAACTTTGATCTTGTTTTCGAATTAACCAATTAATAACCTAACTTTTTTGTTCCTTGAATTGTTTTCGTTTTCTTGCTTAGTCCTCGAAAGAAAAAATAAAAACCACTTTATTGCATGTACAAAAAAAATACCGATGTTAATTAAAACATTTAAATTAAAAATAAAATTTTTTAAATAATGATACCCACAAAAAAAAAAATGCAAGAGTTAATCAAAGCAAATGTTGAAAATGGCCACCTTCCGACGAAACGCACGATTACAACCATTTTTTTTTTAAACTTTAATACCCTGTATATCAAAATCGGGGCAACTCCGGATACATATTCATATGAACTTTTCCTCTTAGAATATCATGAGGAATCACCACCTTAAGTTACGTACCGTACTTCTGAAACACCCTGTATAATAAAACATCTTATTGAAAAATATTTCTGTTTTTGGAAAGTGAGATGGTTCAACTGAAATCACTTTTAGTAATAAAATAAGCCATTCGTATAATTGACTGCACTTTTTTATAGTCAATAAGAAAATACAATGTTAAAAAACTACAAAAAATATGAACTACCTATGTACCAAACCCAAATCACTGATGAGCGTAAAATTGAAATATCAATCAAATGATAAGAAAAAAAAAATTTGATTAAAAACCTTATAATTATTTATATAATAAACAAATGCATAATTGGAGTAATATTCACATTTTAATATTTACCACGAAAAATATCCTGATCAGCTATTTTTAAATAAATTTTTGCTAATGATGTAAGATTTCATCATTGCATGTAACGTAATGTTATCAACTAAAACAAACGAAAAGTGCCCTTACGCCTTAACAAACTAATAATACACCTTAACGTTTTAAAAACATTTTTGGAAATTCATCACTCCTAAATGCAGGGATGCGACAGACTTTTCTTGTTGTTTCTTAGGATATCAAAGGGTAATAAAATATATTCTAAGAATTTACGCTCATCTCATTGTATTAAAAAAAATGTTATATCAAACAGTTCATTCATTTCATATTTTAATAGTTATAAGAACATTTATAGAAAATTAAATAAAAAGGGAAGAAAGATTATTTTGAAAATCGTAATACTATATCAATAAACCCACCAAAGAATGTTGGAAAATTATTAATGATTTAAGAGGGAAAAACAACGTAATAATATTCTTTCATGCATTCATCCACTTTGGTACATGAAGAATGTTAAAATTAGGGATACGTTTTTCTTTAGTCCAACCGATGTTCAAGAAATAAAATTAATCGTTTTGGAATTAGAAAATAAAAATGTATCTGTTAAACTTTTCACATCTATGTGTTCCTTCTTTAAAAGCTTTGATGATATTTCTTTTGAAAACAGAATATTTTCACCAGGTCAGCAATTGTTATTGTTATTGCTATTGCTATTGTTGTTCCAATTCATAAAGGATGTGATTAGTGATTATGAATCTGCTTCTAATTTTCGACCAATTTCTTTACTTCCAACACTTCATAAAATTGTTGAAAAAATTGTTAAAAGTAATTGATTTCATTTTTAAATAAAGATAATATTTTAATTCTAAACCAATATGCACTTTAAGAAAATACTAATAATGCTATCTTTTCTTATCATGAACATCTACATTTAAAGCTTAATGAAGGAGCCGTATTTTGTTATATTTCTAAAGCTTTTGATTGGATTCATCACGACATGTTATTAAAGAAGCTTGAACTTTATGGCTTTAGAGGTATATATCATTAAATTTGTTTGAATCATATTTATCTGAAATATCTCAAGTAGCATTGTTAAATGGTCCTTTATTATTTTCAATCTATATAAATTTTATTGTCTAAAGTGTAAAAACTGCATAAAGGAAAGGATTATGAAATCTTTGATTTAAAATCAAAAAGTTTGTTGTTGTGATGATTGTAATAGTGAAAATAATATTAGTTTACAATCAGGAAGTTACTTTGTAACCATTGATCTAGAATATCAATTAAAAATGTTTCTGGAACAGTTGGGTAAAGAAGATGTTCAGAATTTGTGTGTAACAAAAATACTACTAAATACTAGGAAAAATGTTTAATAGAAGATGTTTCGGATGGAAGTCTGTATAAAAAAGTCAACACATAGAAAAGTAATGTAGAAAATTAGCTTCAGGCTATGCCCTAAGAGGACTTTCTCATGAAGTACCTAAATGATACAGTTCTTCGAAATGTTGATTAAGATATGGGATTTGTTTCTGGGGAAATTCATGTCAATATCTTCTTAATTCTGTTTTCATTATACAAAAAAGAGCTATCAGGTAAACCCTTGTTTATCTCATACAAAATGTTAACACTAACTTGATTTTTTATATTGGAAATTCTAATAATCAATAAAAAAAATGGTTTATAATGTGTTTTCGGAATGTCCTCATTTTGACAATTAAAGATAAACTTCTATGCAAAATAATCAGTGATATCCGTATAAGCAACAAAACTTTGCAACTTAGAAGTGGAAACATTTGAAAAAATATTTTCCAAAAAGTTTGTCCTGTTATGATTGGGCTATAATAGTTCCAAAGCACCTGCTAAAGACACTTTTGCCCTTGCCTATAATTTGAGAAAGTATAAAATGTCTAGATTTTTAGACCACCACCTATATAATGCAATCACAATGCAGAAGAAACAATCTGATGGAGGGAAAATTTTATATCTTAAGGGTACTATTAAAGTGGAATAACATAAGAAAAAGAATCTGAAGAAGAGTCCTAAAATTTTTTTACATTATTTCAAAATATTGGATAATTAATTGTGCATCCCAAAATTGCAACCAGGTAGGACCTTGGGGAACTTGACAGTGTTGAAAGTTCAATTAAATTAAAAGGTTTTCCTTTTCTCTTCAAATAGTTTGCATGAAGAAAATGTGGTCGAGTTTAACCGGTTTATGAAGATGGTTAAAGAAAAAGGAGAAAACTTCTACCTAAAGTAGAAAGAAGAATGTTTCTACAACATTTGTGTTGTTTTTTCTTTTATATTATTTTTGGTTTCATATATAAAAGGGAGTTTATTTTATTTTTTAAGTAAACGGTATTATGGGTATTTCTTCGTCAAAGTTACATGGTGATATAAACTTATTGCAGGCGGTATAATGAAAATGATTTTATATTACCTGATGGGTTAATAACTGTATTTTACTACGTAGAATCATCCCGCTATGGTACGTATCATATTTTCCGAATATCCTGTATTTAAAAGCTCCTGCCTTGCATAGTTTCCTAATGGCGAAGGTTAACCTTTGTTTTTATGCACCTTAAGGTTTTTGTTAAAATACTGCATTTTGTACACAACTTTATTATAATTATGGTCATTTAAAAGATGAGTCGAAATATGTTAGTATTTTTACTTATTTCACTATCTGACAGATTTTTTTGTAAATTGATCGAATTATTAGATTGTTAAGGTGTCTATACTAATCTATGGTAGTATCAGTTTCAAGCAGAGAAAGTTTCATTCATGTCATCACTTATTGCTTGCTATTTTAAACACATACCGGTGACACCGTTAATAATTTGCTAATTAAGCTCGCTTTATTAAAAGAATGTTGAGAGGTACCTATGAACTTTACATCAACTCATTTGGGTATATCTATTAATTATGCCTTGACGTGCCGAAAACAAGTGATATTCATGAATACCGCCAATACACTCTCGATAAAAAAAGGGAGAAGAAAAATATGGGTTAATTTAATAACTAGTTAAGACCGATTTTGGTAAAATTGTATGTAGAATAAAGACAAATTCATGATAGATTTGTCCAAAACATGCCATGTTACTAATTTTAAAATTCGTGGTTCTTTAAGCAACGTAAAAAAGTTCCATGAATATTAAGATAGTTAAATTAAATAAATGGTAAGTATATTAGGAACTGATTGCCGTTTGCTAAACAATATAAAAAAATTAAGCACGATCTGGTTGATGGGTTCTACTGAAAAGTAAAATTGAACTTTTTGCTGATAAACACCAAATTTATTAATAATGCGGTTATGATACAACTTTCAAATTATACAACTTGGCGTATAAACAACACATTAGATATGGACAACCATGGCTGAGGCTCGACTTTTTATCTGATTAAACTCTTCTAATGGTAAAAGTAGGAATGTGTCAAATTATTACCGTTCATGAGAAAGCGCATTAAAACAGCTTAAAATCGTTGACCTCTACACATACACCAACCTGCTAATTACATTTAGCCGACCATTCTCAACAAGCACTTTAAATTTGGGTATTTACATTTTTATATTATAAAATAAACACCTGTCCATAGAACAACAACAATTGGTTTGAGATATTCTTTAAGAGAAACATAATAAAAATTTACAAAATTAATACCCTTAGAAGGAAAACGCAAAACTGATTTATATAGACATACAAGCTGGTAGTAATAAAAAAAATATTTTTCCAATATCCAACAAGAATAAAAGGCTTTTCTCGACACCTAAAAAATGATGCGTCTCAAAATGATTAAAATCTTAGTTTCAGAAAAATGTTTGTTTGCATGTTTTGCCCATTAAGGCATTATCAGACTTAATTAAATATCTATAGACAACACAATTGTTTTTTTGAGACTAAGACTTTGTATCTTTTATTGCTTTTTCATCTTATCATCGTATCGATGATTTATGCCTTGGGATATTGTAAGTGGGGTACTTGTAACTTTTGTAACGAAATGCTTGTGGCACTTATCGATGGCTCAATCAGAATTAAGTTAGGAGCCTAGTAATGAGAATGGCACACTCCTCCTTTGTCAGGACATAAAGTTTTTTTTCTTGTTGTTGTTGGCCTTCAGCTGAACACCCATAGAGCCAGTCACACACAATTTTGAAATATTTGAAAGAACATTTACATAGAGAAAATGTAAAAAACATAAACAGGGGCACACACAATTCATGCTACTTGGGTCCGTTAATTTAAAAAAGGCAAATCAGAAGACCACTAGAAAGGGGAATGACACAAAGCATGGCCGTTAAAACCTTTCGACGGGAATAATTCGAAATTGAACATTTTGACATTTTGCGTCTGAAGAGAAGATTCCTCAATTTTGGAGTGGTTTTTTACTGTAGAAATTTCATACACTTTTTATACAGGGTGTTTGGATAAGGACCACATCTTGGAAACGATACGTTTCACGGATTTGAAAAAAAGCTACCATTATAAAAATTACCAAGAAAAACTCATTAAAAATAATTTTAAGTTTCGAAAATTGCCGCAAGAGGGGGTAACACCTTATTTATTTTTAAAAGTGTAATTTACAATAAATAAATAAATGCCACTTAACCATAGAAAAAAAAATTAAATTAGTTGATCGTTTTTGGACATTTTAAAACAACTATCATTATGTCGTTATTCTTCAGTGGATTTTCTTGAACTTGGACTTATTTAAAAAAGAATTCCTGGCAGTTTAAATAAATAATTCAGGAATTGTCACAATTTTCCTAATAAAATTTCAAGATAGCGCTGTTATTAAATCTTAATTCTTGATTTTTTTGGCGATTTTTTATTTTATGGCATAACTTTTTTTTGGTAGGTAGTATAAGAGACAATTTTCACTGAATAGGACTCGTCTAAACTGCAAATCCATATCACGAACGGTTTAAGAGTTATTTACCGGTTATACCCCCAATAAGTAAGATAGCAACTATTTGATGAACTACTGTGTAATAATCTATAAATGGTATAATTAAAGGCCAATGACCACTGAATAAAATATGAATATGAAAATATGAACAAATCTCAGAACTAGAAATAATTATCAATTTTGCGAGAAAAAAATCACATATGTTCAAAATGTTTTCCATCATTCTTTAAGAACTGAGTGATTCTTCTTTCAGTAAACAATACTGCTGCCTCAATGTCAGCTGTGGATAAGCTTCTAACGGCATTTCTTATCCTTTCCATCGTGTTTTCCTTGGTTGTTGGTCTTTCTTGAAAAACCAGATCTGAAGAAAAAACTGAAGCTTAAAATGAAGTTTATTTAGGGTACCTAAACGTTAAAACTTTAAACTGTTTGCATTATTCATTAAAAGAAAAATATAATAGTTTCTAGTTATGGGTACTGGAGTATTATATCGTACAATTTTTTGGTGTTTCTCCCTATGTATTATAACAGATATTTTTCTGTAATATCTATTATAATTAAAAAACACAAACTTAAAATAAGTTTGTGTGTAGAATAAGGGACAACTCTATACACAAACTTATTTTAAGTTTGTGTTTTTTAATTTAAATATGCTTTCGGTAGGCTGAACCGATACACTGGCTTCCAGCTACACCCAACGTAGTTTGCCCGCAATGGGCCGCCTTGCCAGCGTTTGAACCTATATGGATTCTCGCTGTCCTGGTTGGGTTGATACGTGTGGTTGCCACGAGATGTAGCCACGTGCTGCAACTCTCATTCGTCAACATCTATTATAATACCTGGGTAATACTCAGTGAATATTATCAGGATTAGATAAACGACTGAGATGAACAATTCTTTTCTTCATTCATATTAACGTCATTAATATTGGCTCAAACTTTCTTTTTTTCTTTTCCTTATATAGATTGATCTCTTCTTAAAAATTTTGTCAACTTCAAATATGAATAAAACCTAAAATGTAATTTTTGATAACTCTAGCCAATGATTTTAAATATAATATACCAACAAGAATTAAAATTCTCTGTGATCCTACTATCAAGGAGAACTATACTTGGGTTAGATCACCGCGTATATTCTCTATAGCTTGATTTATAGAAAAGGGGGCTCCGCTGTTTTGGGGTACTATTCTCGTGTCAGGTCTCCGCGAGTCTTTCTTTTCTTTCTTTTATATTCACAATAATGACTTCATGTCAAATAAAAGGTTAAAATAATAAATACGAGGGAAATAAGATTTCAAACAGTGATAACTTAATGAAACAAATTATAAAATACCGTTACTGTATGTATACCTATTAATATTTTTTGCATGCTATTAGATTAAGTTCAATAGTAATGTGGCTTTTACAGGCTATTTTCCACAGGTCAAAAGTTTAATAAAGGCAAATTTAAAAATTCTAATTAATAATAAGTATCTTATTGTTTTCACTTTATTTTGTTATTTTAAGTAGAATGTATCAAATTACGTCAAAATAAAAATAATTTTCAATATTCAAAGAGATAGCTACTCACATCAGTTATTGGTCAAGTCTAACAATTCTTCGGTAATTAATATTAAAATTTTAGTGTAAGGGTAACATTTAACGGTTGTATTCATACGATAATGAAAAAGTAAAGCAGAAATAAAAATACCCAATGTCCTTTACTACCCTTATTGATTTTTGGTAAAGATGGAGTAAGCATTGCAAATAACCTAAAACTTTCTATATCGATTTCAAACACCCACAAAGTAATTAACGAACAAAAAATAAATGCTAAGAATGACGGAATGAAGATGTTCTTGCAATCCAGTCATCACATACTTTTTCTAACCTTTATGAAAGAAGATGGTAGGTATTCCATTTTATGATGCCACTAAACAATAAGTTGCAAGCTTTCTGACCTTGAACAGTAAAATTATGTAACATTATTAGACGGGTAATAGACTACATTCTTCATTATATTATTTTTCGTGTAAGTACAGTGTAAAGCAATGTGTGCTAATTTAAAGACAAAGGAAAACTTTTATCCTTAAAAATAAAATTGGTGTTTGTAGTCAATCACCAATTATATTAAAGTAAATGCGTGAGATATTATTTTAATTACATTGTAGCGTTTTCAATCAAATGAGTATATTTTTGATCTAATCAGGGCTTGGACGCAATAATACTGTTCTTGTAATAGCATAAATTTTTCTAATTAGTAAGAGTATCTAATAGCTTCATTGTCATGCCTTTTAATGCTTCTTTACACTGATGGTTTGTTAACTTAACTATGACTTGACAATTTACACCAAGGTGTAGGTACGCAAAAAAAAACAATAAGTAAACCTTGCTGTATAATAACACTGTCGCTATCACTTTCCGTTCATGGTGACACGGAATTCTTCTTGAATCTAGGACAAATTCTTTTATACAAAGACGAGTTTGTTTATAATATTTGTTGTGTGTAAGTTGTCTTCAGTATGGTTAATGCTAATTATTAAAATATAACGCAAGAACACTAGATAACCACAAACAGACTTATATAAACTGCTAGCTTAGATTTAAATGTGAAATAACTTATTGTCTAGACGTTTTTATTGTTTTATTTCCGGGTCCAAATGATGAAAATGGTAGATTTTTATAAATTTAATTCAACTAGTTTATATGTTTAAATTTATTTTAAGTAGAAAAATAGGTAAGCGATTATTTCTAAATTGCGGTAACTAGCTAAGTACAAAATATTAAATATTATGTTCAAAATGTGTTGTTTCATAATAATTACTAAGACTTAGAATATAATAGATACCAGTTTTAATACAAAAAAAGAACGGTAAATTACAAATTGCCATTTTTATTTAACTTCTTGTAATAATCCTAAGTTGTTGCAATAAAATAGTTTTATATTTATGCATGTACGTGTCCAATTAAATGAGAAACAAATTATAAAGTAAATAAGTTGTGATTATATCACCTAATTAATAATTGAAATACTTGATAAGAAGCTATTATAATCAAAATACTTATATTTGTTCATCTGAAGAAAATACTATTAACACCTGAAATTAAACGTACTTTCGAGGAGGTTTGTAGCTACCTAACAGGATATCTCTATATTAGTGTTAAATTGTAGCATTTGATAACAATTTTTATCAAGGCAGTTCACCTGTGGTCCGTTATTCAAGTTTTATTTCCTTCTATTGTTTTTAAACCCGCACATTTATGGGTGTAGCCTTATATCTAAATTGTTTTTATTTCTTATTATAACAAATATATTAGCTTCCGAAATTTTTTTATATCATGTTAACAATTGAAAAAATCACACCAATCAAGTGGATTTATTAATAGCTGTTAAAAAATAGTCCTCATACTTTTGTTTTTTACAAAGATTAGTTGTTAACCTATTTATGTGAAAGTAATTTAAGCCTTATTTTGAATACATTTTACGAGCAAGTCTCTACGTCAGCTACCAGTTTCATGACGGCCGACGACATATGTCATTTGTAGTAGCATTCTTTTTACATAACTTAAAATTGGTCAGGACCGGGGTTAGATACCTATTTACCAATTATAAATATTTTTGGTGTTATCAAAAAACGAACCTTAATAAATAAATGGGGGTAGGTGTCTAAAAATGTAAATAAAAAGTAAACATACCACGCCAAACCAAAAGTAATGTGTTTTTTTAGGAATCATGTCATTTGAGGCCTATATTACAAACCAAAATGTGCTAAATACAATCAAAAATAACAGAGCAGAATGCGAGACTGTTGATGACATGTACTTTTTTGTATTTTAAATTCCTATAAAATGAATTAATTTTGAGGTAATTTATATAATACGTAATGGTTAAACAAAGTATGTTTACTTACTTTTCAATAAAAAGAAACATTTTAAAATCTACAAAGTCCAATAATATGTTAGTAAAATGTGAAATAAACGAAATAATGGAATAACACTATCTCAAAACATAGAAAATACACAAAAATATTCCTAAGAACAAACTTTTGCTTCAACCTGATAAGTAAAAATCGGAATTTGAGGTGACGGAACGGCTCAGACGGATCTGTAAATCGGCTGTAATTTTCGAATGTAATCAAATGAAAGAGGAATAGACAGACGGATTGTAGACTGACGGAGAGATATATCGGCGTAAAGGCGCAAGAAAAAGATGCATATCTCCACGACACTCTAGGTGAGGCGCAGTAAATATTTCACCTGTTGACGCTTTTCCGGCGGAACGGATTGTGCTCGGTATATTTATCTTCGTCGGGCACTTGTAAATATATGGTTATTCGTATATCCATCTCTGATCAACGCAGCGATTGCCAGTGCTCGCGAGACGATTTTTCAAATAAGGGACTTTTAAATCCCAGGTTGGCAAATATGTTTGAAACATGGCGTCGGTCGTCAATAAACTGGTAGCTGGCGTAGTTTTTTTTTTATTTCGTAATAAGTAAAATTATTCTGCCATACCAGTGTCAGCCAAAACGATATAGGGACTTCTTCATATAAGTAAAATGACAATGACAGGTAAATTTTTTAACAAAATATCAGGGCTGGAGTGCCGCAAGGCTCACCTCTATATCCGATGCTGCATGTACAACCTATACACTCAGGACATACCGAAAGATAATGAGTTCTATTGATTTGCTGACGACACTGCAATTACTGCCATATCCAAAGAACCCTGGTTGATATCTCGAGGTTGCAGCGCCACATTAAACTGGCGTTCAGCTTGGAAGTTTTGTCTCAATTCTTCCAAGACAAAAGTCATATTTTTTTCAAAGAGTAACTTGAGACTAGGCCTAGAGCCAACGAGGTTCAAGTGAATTGGTGCCAGCAAGTTAAATACCTGGGATTTCTTCGGCCAAAGGCTGAATTGGAGGCTACATTAAATTAATAGAGTAAAGCTTGCATTGCGAGAATTGCTCACAGGGAGGACAAAGGTCAACCTCTATAAGGTCTTGGTCCGGCCAGTTTTGACTTATGGTGTGCCCTCTTGGTGTAACATACGCAAAGCGGAGCTGAATAAGTTCCAGAGGTCGTTCAGAACAAGGCACTGAAACTACTAGTGAATGTATCGAGATATGCTATGAATCGAGTTCTACATGCAATGACTTATTAACGAGTTTCTTTTAAAAATCCTAACTGACTACTACAGACGTACAGACATTTCGACCAATGAACCCATAACAGTCATTATACAGGAGCAGAACCTGAATCGATACACAAACTACCTAAAGATTGGCTTCATGTTAATTGGCGAGCTCATTCAACAGTAGGGAGGTACTAGAAATAGTGGAGGAGCGCCAAAACAAGCAGCAGCAAAACCCCGCAGATAACCAGACATGAAACACAAAGGATTAAAGCTACTGCCGATTAACAATAAAACATTTTTTCTACTACTAACTTGAGAATCGCTATAATTATTATTATTATGCTAAACTACCCTCAAAATCAACTAACCTGTTTAGGGTGATTCGTTTTAAATTGACATCCCCAGATAGTTAAAAGTATAAAAGTAATAGGGCTATGTAATAGAACAATTTTAATACAAATAAAAATAAATTAATTTTTTGTTATATTTTAGTCAGCTCTAAATATTTCTACGAAATATAGTACAAGATCTATTTATTTACAAGCAGTCAAGTCAAAAGCGCTTGTGGAAATTGTTGCGAAAAAAGAAACTGGTTGTGCGAATGAGAATAAATATCGGATTGTGAAACGTTCTGCTTTGACTACCGTAAAATATAAGATATTTGCAAGTCTGAATATTTGGTTTCCTAGATTCATTTTGTTTAGTTTCAAGGATAAATCAACGATTTATAAAAAAAATTAATATAAATTATGTTGAAGTCAAAACAATAAAGTGGACGTTAATTAAAAAATCTAAGTTCTTAAATACAAAACGTCTTTTTAATAACATTTGTTTACTATAATGTTATTAATGTTGTTGTTAAACAATCAAGATTATATCTTTACAGTTATAAAAAGCTACCGCTAATTAATTACCCACTTAATGGTACTTATGATATTTACTAAAATATGTACGTAACCCACTAAGACAAATATTCATTGACCAGATCATCATAATAATATCATCACAATTTTATAGATTAAGGTCGTCATGAAACGCTATTATGAGTAGGTATATTATTTTATGAGTGGAGGAGCAATAAAAGTGATATAATTTTCCAAAGGTTAACTCATGAGAACCAGCTTAGTCGCTCTCTCAAGATAGTTTTTGTAATGGTAATTCCAAATAACGAAACACATCGGTAATTAATAAATGATGGTAAGTTTACATAACATGGGAATTTTTTCATGTAACCTTTAATAATAAAGCGTCTCAAGTAATCAAACGGATTAATTCGACACACATTTTAAACATTTCTTAAAATGTAATTACATATACAATTTTATCGATTTCATTGCAAGAAATATTTTTCCACTGATTGCACAGAAACAGATGTTTTCTTTTTTTAAATTTATATTCGGTCCCCAAATTCATCCAGATATATGACCAGCCGTGAACACAAAACTAATATCTTGCAATGGTTCATACGCATTACTTCGCTAAGCCACCGTCGCTGAGGATATCAGCGATGGAGTCGACCAATTCGACAACGCGACGAGCTCGGGGGAAATTTACCGATTGTGGGAAATTAAAAGGTCCAAAGGGAGAAGGAAATTTTCCACTCAAAAGAGCAATATTCGTGAGATATTACGCTAACCAGTAAATTGTTTAATTACTCGCACAGCGATTCTTTGTTGGCAACGCCGCAATCAGAGTATCTTATGGGATATTGGTAACAACGCAGCGTTTTTCTGTTAACTAAAACTTCAAACTTTCGCTCTTCTTCTAGATGGATAGCGATGTAGTTCTACCAGTGTAATGTGTAATGAGTTTGGGGTTTTACCAGATTTACGGTGATTTGTGATTATAGTAAAGTTTACATTATATCGTTGATCTTTTGTAAATAAATAAATAAACTGTTTCAGTTTTTTATTAAGGATTTACAATTTAACAATTAAATATACAACTACACCCCTAGATATTACTTATTCAATTTCTAATTCTTCAGGAATTCCCAACTCTTCATCTGTCCTTTTGACTGCCATAAAACCTTAATTACTATCCCGCTGGCCGTAAAATGTCCCAAATTTACAACTTCTCTGGCAGAGCGGGAGTACAAACTTTCAACAATCCCCTAATTGCTTTGCCATTTTAAGTAGGTATAAATACCTAATAATATGTAAATTGGTTTTTATTAATTTTAGTTCCAATTGGTTTTCCGACCAGTGAATTTTGTTATATTAGTGTTTGGTTTATCGGCACGTGATAGTTCTTGTTGTATTAGTGTTGGAATGTGGCGTCCATAGGCTTGTGATTAGAGTGAGGCATCTTGTAGTGTCACTTCATTAACTTTTATTGTACTTATTATGTCTCAAAATAGTGTTATAATAATAATTGATCTTTACTTTCATTTGGTTATCTCTTTAATTAGAAATAAAAAGAAATCAATATGCGGTTTGAAGATGTTGGGACCTACAGAATGGGGTGTAATCAGGTAAACAAAGCATGCCTACATTAGATAATTTAATTAAGAGTCTAGAAAAAGATGAATCCGGCGTTAAATGTGGCAGAACAACGTTATGGAAGAGTATCCAACACATGGGTTTTAGATTTAAAAAAATTAACAAAAGACAAGTTTTATTGGAATACAGTAGAATTCGGGAATGGCGATCCGAATATCCTCAAAAAATTAGGATTCAGACATAGATCAGCAAAAGCCGATTATTTACTTGGATGAAACCTGGTTCGACACATATACCCCAGAAAAGGATGGGGTTGACTCAAGTGTAAAACAAGCGCGCCATCAAAAAGAGGTAAACGATTTTTTCATGCTGGATCTTTCTAAAGACGGATGGATTCCAAATGGACTTTCTCTGTCTGCAAAAAACATTAAAGATTATTTTCTGGATTACCATAAGGACACCACTGCTAACTTATTTGAAGATTGGTTCAAAAACAAGCTAATTCCAAATATACCTCCGAATAGCGTTATTGTAATGGACAATTTAAGCCAGCATAGTAGGCAGTTGACCAAGACTCCTTCCTCAAATGACACAAAAGCAACAATCCAAAACTACATGTATGATAATGACATTTATTTTCAGGAAGATTGCACCAAAAGGCAATTAACTAAGGTTTTACAAAGTTTAAAACTACAAAAGGAATACTTCTGTGATAATTATGCAAAAAATCTAGGGCATACAGTTATAAGGCTAAACTGAAACCATTCGTCGTAACAATATTTGCCCTACTAATAATTCCAGTGTACTTGAGCTTATCAAAACTGAAGTTTTTAACATTCCTTCACAAAGTTGGGCAAATTCTGTTACACATGTTGAAAAAGTGGAAAAATCCTATATCCATATAAACAATATAGCACAAATAATAATTAGAACAGATGATGATCGCGATAGTGATATTGATATATTAAGTGAATAATTATTATAAGTACCGAATAATTTGTATATTCTTTTAATCATAAATATAATTTTTAATAATAAAATAACTTGTAATTTCACATTTAATCATAAATAAAATATTATTTAATTTCTTACTTATTTTTATTACAAACCATGATTAAATTCTAAGCAAAATACTGACCTGTTCGGCCATATTTCAATTTTACAGCTGGCCCGTGTCTTTCCTAATAGGGACCAGTTAGTCACTTTCTTATATCTCTGAACAGACTTTAGTTGATTTATTTCAGTACTTTACTATACCCGATTACCTATGAACTATAAACTCAATAAACAGTTCTGTGCACTTGACCTGCATCCCTACATGACATGGGACATTATTTCCGGAAGAAAAGGCAAAGCTAATAACTAAATATATATATTTTGCCCGTTCCCCATCCCTAAAAATAAAAATAAGACTTTTTTAGTGTTTTGTGCATTTGTGGGATTTTTCTTTAAAACACGGACATTTTCATCGTTCCAGTGGGAAAATGTATGTTGACACGTTGACAACACTGGCTATGGTGAGGTTCAAAACGACCAGTTCAACTCTACTGAATCTTGACACCTAAATAGGTAGACATTATGTTAAGTAAAAGTAAAAGACGATATGTTTTTGAAAAATATGTTTATTTTAATTAATTCAATACGTAATATTTACTTAAAAAAAATAATCAAATTCAGAATGCGAGCCAATAATTAAATATATCTACATTTTTCTGTAACACGGTTAACGTTATATAAGAAATGGCAGACGTCTGTTCATAATAATGTGCTTTTCAAGTTTCAGATGATAAAATTTAAGTTTTACAATTACATTATCATAATAATTATCTAAGTACTAAAAATACAAGTTACCTAATTCTACTATTTGTAAGAAGTTTAAATTATTTAATTTTAATTTGAACTCAGGAATTCATTTTTAATACTTTTGACTGTATAATATAACATAGTAGTAAAATGCTTAGCCGTTTACAGCGGGCTATGTTAATTACATTATATCATTAAATAAAGAATTACTTAACAAGGGGAACAACCAAATAAAGCAGATTTACATTTAAGTATTTTTAGGTTAGTTCACTAATTGATCAATTTCATATGACGTCAGAGGGTCGGCGGCCATTTTGCTTGGAGTACAAACAAAGTAAATAAGCCTAAGCCTTTGGGTTATATATTCAAGTTCTTTTTACAGTTTTCCTTCAATCTTGACCCTAATTTGAGATCTCTGTTCGCTGTGCTAATGATTAAAGTGCCCTAAATAAAAATGCCGTTCTTTTGTTCAGTGGTAAATTGTAGGATGAGGAGAAATAGGGATAATGTACAATCCATCGTTGCTACTTGTGGCAAAGTTTCCAAAATCAGTCTCTCCAAGCAGATGTAGGGATCCATATCACCAATAATTTTACGTTTTGCATCGTATCTACATTTATTGCCTTTAAGTCTTAAATATTCACTTCTTTCCATGTTTTTAAATTTTACACCACAGAATATAAACAAATCATCGAAGCACACACTAGGAAGTTCAAATAAGTATGACGATAGAAATACAGTTGGCAGTTGGAACACGAAAAAGTATTTAATGGTCACAAATGAATCCTAAAATTACTTGACAACTTATTAAGTTACACCAAAGAGTCTAATAAGTCATTAGCATAAACGATCATGAACCTTTGTTTGTCCTCCAGGCAAAATGGCCGACCTGTCAAAGCCACGTATTGACCATTTTCAAACACGACAGGTCGGCCATTTTGCCTGGAGGGCAAACAAGGGTTCATGACCGTTTATGCTAATGGCTTACTAGACTCTTTCGGTTTACTTTAATAAGCTTCAAAGTCATTTTAGGATTCATTTGTGATCATTTCTAATATGTATCTATACCTGTGCTACCTGGACTACATTCTGTAGTGTCCAATTAAAAATTTCAAAACATGGAAAGAAGTGAAAATTTAAAGACACTCAGTGGCGATGTTAAGTGTAGATACGACGCAGAACTTAAAATTATTGGTGTTATTGATCCTCGTCTGCCCGGAGAGACTGATTTTAGAAATTTAATGTCTGCCAGAAGTAGCAAGGATGGACTTGTTAAACTAGCTTATATTAACACATAGTTTTTACACTAGCCAGCAGCTGAAGGCGTACAAAGGCTTGCAAGCATTCAACTTTTATGAAGGAAGTAAATTCCAATGCTTATGTTGTAGTAGGCAAGGTAAGATTATAATAAGGTTTGGGTTGTGGATAACTCTGTTACCATTTCATTGAGGCTGAAAAGGTTTGGGGTTTGGATAACTCTGTTACTATTTCATTGGGGCCTAAACCCACAATAACAATTTATCAAATTAAAATGTTATATAAAATAAAGTTCTTCATAGACGAGTAGCAAGCTTTTGATGGCAGAAAATGTTTCACTCTTTCCTTGTACTACCTCATTGGTAGATCCTGTACTGTCTTAGAGAGAGATATATTCATGAATAAAGAAAGAAATCACAATAAGTAGATGGAGTTTTTATTTATTTTACATTCTTTTAACCACTTCTCCAAACTATAATATATTCTAGCAGTATTTATTCGAAAAGTTCGAATAAATCATTTATACTTAATTCACTCTGCTTGGCAACAGTTTTCATTAATTTCAACATTTTCTTTCTCTCTACTAGTTCCCGGAGTATCTTCGTCAGGTGCTTCAATTTGCTGTTCTATTTACAAGAATATATTACTTAATAAAAAAGAACTTCAAACTAAGTGAACACTATGTCTACTTAATAATACAATGAATCCTACTACTATACCTACTATATTTACAAAAATACACCTATCTGATATTTTGCTCGTTTGCATTTCTGCACGCTCTCATTTCTGTTATCTTGGACCTAAGTTGCTTCCTTTGGAAGAAAGTGCCTCATATTTTAATTAGGGATCCAGTCAGGGTTGTCTTTGTTTGCTAATTCTGGTGGAGCTCCTAGAAATGTTTACATATGAGATCATTTTATTAGGTCGTTATACATAAAATCAAATATTACCAGTTATAAAATGTCTGGAGCAAATTTTTCCATACTTTTGTTGATCGTTACTTAAAATGCCCCTTTTTAAAGCTCTTATCAACATTTCACGCCGTTCTTATGAGAGTCGATTAAGGTTTTCTGTAGCATTTTGAAGAACTGCGGGAATTACAAAGGATCGTACATTGTCCCTGTTTCCCCTTAACCACTGAACAAAAGGACGGCATTTTATTTAGGGCACTTTAATTATTAACACAACGAACGCAGATTTTAAATTTCAAAGCAAACTGCAAAGAAAACTTGCAGTTATAATCCAAACGCTTGTGTTTATTTACTTTGTTTGCCCTCCAAGCAAAATGGCCGCCGATCATGTGACGTCATATGAAAATGATCAATTTAAAAGTGGTCAATATGGGTAACTTCTATGCATGCAGGTAACAAAACAATATAATACCGCCTCACCAGCTCTAATATAAGCTATATTTCTAACATACAAAGATGTTATTTCTCCTAAATTAGAAACACCGTTATAAAACGATTTAAAATTATCCTAATAAAAAATAACGATGTTGTATACGGTCTTAAATTGTTAGGTCGAGTAAGTACTTGAACGTACCATGCATGGCTACCACAATAAACTACAGCAATTTCTGAAATAAAGATATATAGGGTAAACATCGAAATTAATGTTATTATAAAATAACTGAAGCATGTTTAAAATGCTAAATCAGTTTTTAATTACATATCAGTTATTCTTCTTAGGATATTTGCACGATTAAGCTTAGTTCATTTAGATGCGAATCACGAAATTCGCATCCGAAAAATTACCTTTCTTGTCCTATTTCATTTAGGTGCGAATTTCGTTGGTGTTTTAAAGATATTTCAGTATTTTTAGTTTTCAACATCTTGAACGGTTGGCAAGACATTGGCCGAACGAAACTACATAACCTCAAGAGTTCTGTGACCTAAACCCTCAACTTTTTGGTTGTTTTACATTTATTTATTTATTTCTTCTGTGGTTTTTACGTTTTTATTATAATTATAATTTCAAATGTATAAAAAATATCAAACAACCTAAAAAAATGTTTAATACTAAAGGCTTAAACACACCGACGCGGCCACGGCCGCGGTGGCGATCATATTAGCGGTCGGGCGTATTCACACCAAAGCGGCGAGAGGAGCTGTAAGGTAGTTGCCGTTTACAGATTTTATCTATCCGAAAATATATTTTTAAACGTTCAGGTTTTATTTTTATTTCTATTATTTGTTATTATGATAAGACGATGTGGAAGAAGAGACTTTGTTACTATTAGCTGTTTGTCCCACAGCTTGTTTTTAGCCCTTATATTTTTATAATTTAGATGGCTTAAATCAAAAAGTATGGTATATAATTTAACATTTTTTATTAATAATTCTATTATATTATTTGCCATTACTGTCACTTCCCGCAGTCAAAGTTGACACGTTGTATTTGACCGTCACCGCATATCAGAACGCTGCCCTAGGCCGCTTGATCTAGACCTGCCCGCGCTGGTATGATTTCATTAATTTATTTCTATGTGTTTAGATTGGCCGCCACCGCGGCCGCAACCGCGACCGTGGCCGGGGCCGCGTCGGTGTGTGGAAGCCTTTAGGCTGGATTTACAAACTTAACAGTTGGCGAGGTTGAAGCTATGTTCAGCTGGTGAGGTTAGATTTTCGACAGTTCAAATTATGGTATTTAATGGCACAATAGCCAATAGCGTTGCTCACTGGCTCGTTAATTTTCTGCTACCTTAGATGAAAACAAATTTTTACTTAAACACTTATGTTTTTATTCCTTAATGCAGGCTATGGTAGCAAGTTTTAAGGATTCACGACAAATACACTGGTCGATACTTAACGTTCACATTACTAACTGCTTTTTTACATGTTTTCCTTAACTATCACTTAAAAGTACGCCACAAAAACGCCCTGGTATCGTAGGGAGTTCAATTTCGTACGTCAGGTAACGCGGAATCGCTAGCTGCTTAGTTCTACTTAAAAGAAAACCATTAATTGCCCAAAAAGGCCTTAAACTCGTGGAGCGTGCGCAATAGAACCTGCTTCACGAAGCCATCTTGGAATAAGACCCCCTTTTCACCCTTGCGCCATGCTTCTTCTCTCTCAACCGGCGCGCGATACGAACCAACCTACTTTTTACCCAATAGGAAGCTCGCGTCCCAATATTGACGTTTTACAAGTACTGTCACGACGCGCTTTTGACTAGCTACGTGACTGAATGCCAATCACTGCGTTTATTACCCTTATGTAAGTTACAAACAAAAATAGCAGAGATTATAATCGCACGCACACAGCATTTACCAACCTATTCTCTTATACCTGTTGATACACGTTTCCCCAACAGTATTTATAAAGTCAGTAGCGAAGTTCGAGAAGTTGTTGTTTGATTGGTTGAAGTTTGTGTCCAATAGAATGAATTAAATTATTTCAAAATTTTGAATAAAGTCAAGTACAACAAACTATTGTCATCACTCTCCCCACTATCTATTTTTTCTTTCTTAATTTTCCGACACAAACCACAAACTAACCTTACAACAAAAAGAAAATACAAATACAAATGGCGGAATGGCGACGCAAACAATGAACCACATGACTTATAGCATCTTCATGGAACTGAGTGTTCGCTTTAGTTTAAATTGAACTCTTATTGGTCTTATTGTCAACGCCAACTGAGCCTCGGCTTTGCAAACTTTTTGCGTTTATTTTTTTTTATTTTTTTTTAATGGCTCTGGTTAAACCAACTGGCCAGCATCTCTCTTTATTCGACTTTATTGGCAACAAATTTATATTTTTACAAACTTACAAAATTTAAAATTTACTGAGATTTAGGCTTTTTACAATCTAAAATATACCTACATTTTAAAACAGTAACTGTCTATTTTGAATAAATTATCTTTTTAGTTTTTTTTTTCTTTTTTTTAGTATATTTTTCTTTTCTTGTATTTATAATTTTTTTTTCTCCTTTTATTATTATTTTTATTTACTTATTATTATTATTATAATTTTTTTTTTATAATTTTATGTTTCTTTTCACAAGATATTCTATAGTATTTTGTACACATTAACATTACTACTAATAAGGAGACTTTCCAAATTAAATGGAAAGTTCACACTATCTTTTAATTTGTTGAATAATATATTTAAGGTTAATTCGTGCTCTTGGCGCCCCAATATGATATGCTCTAAATTTCCTAACTCTCCGCATTCGCAATCCTCACTCACTTGTAGTCCTATTCTTTACCTATATTTTGGGTACAGTGCATGTCCATTTCGAATGCGTGAAACAGTTCTGATAAAACTACGATTGGATTCACCAACAAACCAAGGTTTTTTATTAATTTGGGGGAACATAGTTCTATAGACATATCCCTTGTTTGATTGGTTAAACTGGTCCTGCCAATTACAATACATGTTTTTTTTTTAAGTGAGAATATATCTGTATAAGGTATATAGAAGTTCTTAACAAAATTTGTAATTTTTGTTGCGTTTTTAGCTAAACTATCGACAATTTCATTTTCCAATATTCCGATATGAGCCTTATTCCAGACAAAAGTGACATGTTTATTGAGATTTTTTAATATTTTACAGGTATTAATTATTTTTTTAACTATATAATTGTCAGGGACCGTACATCTACAATTGGATATTGCGTGTAATGAACTTTTGCTATCGGAAAATATAACAAAATTATTGTTTCTCTCACAAACTATACAATATAAAAGGGCCTCCGAAATAGCCCATAGTTCTGCAGTAAAAATGGAGGAGTTATTTAATAATCTAAACTGTTGAGATTTTTTTTATTCCTATGGTAAAATGCTCCTCCAGTTTTACTAACTAGTACAGACCCGTCCGTAAAAATTTGTTCTGAATTTGAGAAAATAGTGGATAGATCTGTTAAAAATTGAATTATTGACTGATCGTAATTATCATACCGATTTTTTTGAGTTTATAAATCCAGCTTTTAAACTTAAAATATGATTATGGGAATTGTACAAAACAGCTGTGCAGTCAGATACAAGTGCGCATGCCCTTAAGAAAAAATCGCACGAATATTCTCAAAATATTGAAAGTCAGTTCGCATCTATACGAACTACACTTTACCCTGATAACATTTCGGTACTTCGTTTTTGCAGACGTCACTTTAATGTTGGTCGTGTTTGAATAGTTCGTGGTATATCGTGAGCTGACTTTGCCAAAATTACAAATAAAATTTGCCAAATTTCAGCATGCTCAAGAGTTAATGCAAATTAACCTGTTAACATTTTGGTATTCGTCAATAAATTGCCATATGAAAAATATTTTTCCGTTACCATGCCATTTAAAAATAATGTTATTAAAACAATCGTTTTTGGAATTACATAAGACCTATGACCTTTTCACTTGTCAACTTTATCGTGCTAGCTTAGCAATATGTTAAAATTACAGCTTTGCATTGATTAATGAGCTGATTCTATTAACCCATCTTACGATATTGTCGGTCAAACTATCGCATAACCATTTACAAAAAGAAAGTATCCATTTTCTTTCATACTCCACAAAAACGAAATAAATTCTTCATAATTGTGTGCAATATCTCGAATGCACTTGTTCCACTATTTATTATTCTTTTGTTAGAACGAAATGTAACATTGACTTTTACAATTGAAATGTTTTGCATCGATTGTCGAGATAATTTAAACGCAAAAACTGAATACCTTCAAATTATATGTTTTCTCATTTGTTTCGTATAATTTATTCAAACATGGGAATCAGAAACCGACTTTATTAGAGTGATGGACTATGGAATTCACTTTATTACAGTTGATTTTGATCACTTCACATTGTATGTAAATAAGAAACACAAAGATTAATTCATTGCCAATAGATTAAACTATATAGAGTGAAGTTCTCTTGAGGGTATGGAAGGCGTCTTCATCCGCGCGAAACGTCTAACGAAGCCGATCTTTCTAGTCAAGCTTTAACCTGAAGGGAGAAGATTAAAAAAGCTAATGCGGGTATAAAGATTATTGATAATTGACTTGAGATGCTACTTACATTAAACCTTTTAAAAACTGTTGCAATTCCCTTCTTTGAAAACGGAAATAGTATACATCGACTTTGTATCAATAAGAACAACATCAAATACCGTAGCGACACAAAATATCTTAATATCATAATAGATAACGACTCTCGTGGAAAAAACACATACTGGAAACTACTAACAAGTTAAGAAAAGCAATATATGAATTTTTAATATTCAGAACTATCCTAAATCGAGAAACAATTAAAACTGTTTATTATGTGATAGTTCAAAGCATTCTCCAATACTGTATTGTGATTTGGGGTTCTGCATACAGGACCACTATAAATGAATTATCAAAGACACAAAATGGGATTATAAAAATTATCAAAAAAAAACCAAAAAGCGTAGCAACCTATCATTGGAAATAAAGATTCATTCTTTTCTTTCCCGGTAGTTTCTGCAATCTGAGTCTGTATTTTAGTACTAACAGTGTTAGTCAAAATACGCCAAATTGTGCTATTTAATTCAGCGCTCGTTGGGGCATGTAGCCCAGAGAATAGCTGTTTTAGCATAATTTGGTTAATCCTTATTGTATAAGGTCTCAGCAAGTGGCTTGAGAACAAAGTTCTCACATGTATACATATTTATATGTCATAAAAAAGATATCCTTCCGTTGAAGTTTCTGGGGAATTCAAAGTCTACTAGTTACTAGTGCAGTAAGTAGCATTAGTGTTAGAGTTCCTAGTTTTTGATATTGGACAACAAGATATACGTTTGCATACCTAGGTACCAAGTTATAAATTCCACTGTGGCTAAATAAGCTATGCTCAATAGAAGAGGAAAAAAAAATAACTTATTAAATATAGACATTAAAGTTATTCCATATATAAATTATAAATTATACAATGCATAATTGTCAATATTGATTTAATCCTAAAAACAATCTATGGGAATTAAATACAGAAACAAAGAATATATTATGTAAAAATGATCTATGTGCTAAAATATACCCCTACTGGGCGAGAAATAGGTTGTGTCGCATCGCGCGCCGGTTGAGAGAGGCAAGAAGCACGGCGCAAGGGTGAAGCCAGCAGTCTTCCAAGATGGCTCGGTAAAGCAAGTGCTGTTACGTACGCTACACGACGTTAATGCCTTTTTGAGCAATTGAGGCAGTCATTCCAAGATGACTCCGTAAAGCAAGTTCTCTTATGGACGCTACACGTTTTTAAGACTTTTTTGGGTAATTAATGGATTTCTCTTTAAGTAGAACTAAGCAGCTATCGATTCCGCATTATTTGACGTACGAGATCGAACTCCCCACGATGATGTACTTTCAAGTGATAGTTAGGGAACCAATGTAAAAAAGTAGTAAGTAATGTAACGTTAAGTATCGACCAGTGCATTTGTCGTAAATCCTTGTAACTTGCTACCATAACCTGCATTAAGGAATAAAAACATAAGTGTTTAAGCAAACAATAATTGTTTTAATCTAAGGTACAGTTGCATACGGTGCAGGTGCTTCTTGACGGGGCTATGTGTCCTCTCAGAATTCCTGTAGTAATTTTCAGCTGATTTTTGCTCATCAGAATTAGCTGTTTTGTTAGTTTCGGGTATGGGTCTCCAATGAAAGATTGGCTATGGTTTAATACCTGTTTGTTGTTCCAGTAGATTTTGTGTTGATTCCTTGTCCATTGTTTTATGACATCTCGTACTGTGCACCTTGGGACCCCGAGTGCCGGTTTTGGACCAATGAATGTTTTTTCCGAGCTCTTTCTTTCAAATTCGTCAGCCTTTTCGTTTCCTGTAATACGTTCATGTCCTGGTACCCATTGTACTATTACTTTGTTGGCTTTTGCCAGGGCCACTAGTTCCTCTTGGCATTCCCATACCAGTCTTGATGTAACCTTATTGCATGTTAGCGCTCTAAGGGCTGCATGGCTGTCAGAGTATATGGGGACGCACTTATTAAGATAAACCCTCCTATCGTTTTCATATGCACACTGTAGGATGGCGTAGATTTCCGCTTGGAACACCGTGGGAGACTTAACCAGGGAGAAATAAGCATCTCTCTTCGATCTTACTCCGTATATCCCTGCTGTGGTACCGTACACCCAGAAAGTGACGTAGACATCTGTAGTCTGTATAGTCCCATTCTTGCCTCTCCTTTAATCATTAGATGAAGTGGAGGAAGGTCTAGGATGTTCTCCATTGTGGATGTAGGGGTCGATTTCATGGCCCCTGTGATGCTCCAGCAGGCCAGTCTTTGTAGGCTACCTAGCTTTGATATTGTGGTTTTCCGTTTTGTCTTTGGCCACCAAACCAATACGTAATTGCAGGTCTCACTACCCTGGTGTACAGCAAATGCATCAGCTTAGGTGAGAGTCCCCATGCTTTTTCGTACATCCGTCTAGTAACTGCCAAGGTTACTTCCGACTTCCGGATTGTTTGTTCCAGGTCAGTCTGGGGTCCAAAGTTATTCCCAGGTACCTCTTTGGATAGCGGAATGCTTACTCCCTGTAGGGTTAGGGGTCCCAATCCCTCCTTTTTCCTACGTTTTGTAAAGGGGATAATGACAGTCTTTTGAGGACTGATGTTAAGTCCTTCCTGCCCTACCCATCTTTCCACGATATTGAGGTCCCTTTGCATTCTCTCTCTTACTGTCGTGTTGTATTTGCCTTAGGTTATTACGAATTTCATTTACGGACTTGCTGATGACAATTCATTACAAGCTAGGCGGTTGTACATTGAATGATTTCCTGACTGTCATGTTCTTGATATAAAAACCTTGCAGTGTATTCATCAACGTCTTCATGAAACAGGTACATTGAAATAAAGTGGTGACCAGGAAGGTCATAAATAGGAAGAACGGTAGAAGTGGAAGAGAACGTGCTGGACAATATAGAGGAAATCGAAATCGATCTACTCGAAAGATTGCACATACTTTAAATGTAAGTAATGGGACTGTTTGAAAAATCCTTAGTGACTAGTTCTTGTACCCATACCACATACAACGCGTGCAGGCACTTCTTCCTGCTGATTTTCTCCCACAGATTGAATTCTGTCAATGGCTTTTGCACATATTGGTTCGAATCCCACAACGACTGACGCTGATTCTTTTTACCAATTAATCGAATTTCTCAAGAAATGCAATAAGGAATTTTTACAACAACCATGTGTGGGCTGAAAAAAACCTACATGAGGTACTTGAGGTTTTCGTTAAATGTTTGGATTGGAAATGTGGACGACTGGCTAATTGGACCAGTATTTCTACCGGGAATACTTACCGGTGAGGTGTATCCCAATGAAACAAACGCTACCTCAGTTTCTGGATGATGTATCATTGGCAACAAGAAATGCAATGTGGTTTATGCCCGATGGTGCACTAGCTCATTTTAGTGTAGTTGCTCGTAAGCTTTTAACAGTAGCATACGGAGATCGCTGGATTGATCGAGGTGGACCTCACTTATGGCCTGCTCGATCCCCGGACTTAAATCTGTTGGATTATTTCCTATAGAGCCATTTAACGTCATTAGTTTATATTACTCCAGTGAATAATGTGGAAAATTTAAGAAATCGGTTAATTGCTGGGTGCAACTTAATAAGAAACGGCCCTGGTGTTTTTAAAGGAGTTCGGCAGTCAATGAGGAGTAGACTAGATTCTTGCAATTTACCTGGAGGTAGTAATTTTCAACAGTTCTTGTAGATTAAGAAATTTTACATATAATTTTTGGTAATAAAATATTGTTATCGTCTAAAAAATGGAACTGAATGGAGGAAATTAATAATAATGACAATATTATAAGTAACAACAAAATATTCTCTTTGCGATGAAAGTATCTTTGTACAAGCGGGCTGTTAAAGCAAACAAATACCTGAATATGCATGGAATACGCCAAAATATAATTTATGTGAATAATGTACTTTGATATTTGTTTGTAATGTCTACAGCTGCTCATATTTGCCAACGAAAGGAAGATCATTTATAAATCACCAGTAATGTTATTTTATTGTTGATTCTAGGCCACCGATAACATGTTTATGCTGTTATTCCAGTTTATAAATGATAGTGGTCGGGCAAGTGTTATATATTCGTATGCAATCCTACTTATTTCAAAATTATGCAAGAATCATTGATGGTTTCTCGCATTTCATTTGTGCTTAAATACTGTATTTCCCAGACATAAACTGGCGCACTCGCATCGCAAAATAATCCCAATTCTATCTACATAATGGAAATATCTGACTTAGTTTCACAAGTGACCTTTAACGGCATCTTCACATATAGCTATAATCATCTAATAACCTGATATTAAAAGATGCGGCTTGCTTAATGAGATATCTGTCTATAATTTCCATTTTCTTGTCCTCACTTTCTTTTGGATCTATGAGTTTGTATTCGCGCTGTTACATCATATAAAAGTATTTGGTTTAGCGACGGTATGCTATTGGTTTTGCGTCATTAATCTTCATGATGTTTATGCATAATATTGTCTACATTTATTAAAGATGCCTTTGTTTTTATTTGACTCCGCACCTTCCTTGTGCATGTGTACGTCAGTCGAACTAATTGATACACACATAAAAATTAATTCTTGTTTCAAGGAAATAATTGCTCTCAGAAATATTTATTTGCTTAAAATATTTAAGATGTGATATCGTATTTTACTGTTTGCTCCGGCTAGCTATATGAAATATGGTTTCTTATGAGCGCCAATTTTATTGTAATAAAATTCAAAGGTTCACTCCGCAACTTTATTTAGTTACTTCAACTAAGAACTTAAAAAAAAAACTTATTTCTACTTTCTGTTCGTTGCGTCACTGTCACTCTCTGATTTTCTACTTTTTTCTTTCTTTTCAAAAAACCCCGGAAACGCGATATTTAAAATTTAAATTGTTAGAAATGAAATATTCGACAACACTCCCCCCCTTTGAAGAGTGGCGCAACGATACTTATAAAGAAATATTAGGAAGGTTAACGGGCAGTAAACCAACTATTCAACACTGAAAAGATTTTTGCGTTACCAATATCCTTCATAGTATCGGAAATTTTAGGTAAGTTTGACGGTTCATTGATCGTAATAGCATTAAGTAAACGAAAATCACAGCAAGACCTAGGTTTGGAATTCTGTTTGTGCACTAAAACGATTGGCGAGCTGTATTCGGAATTACTGGGCTCGATTACACCAGCTTGTAACATATCGCTTATTTGACTATATCAAATATCTTTATATTTTGGAGAAATTGGATATGGTCTTTGCTGAATAATCTTATTTTCTCTAAGACGAATAGTATGCTGTACGCTACTGGTAGTAGACTGTGTCAAATCTGAATATATCACAAAACTCCGAAAATAATTCTGAAAGTACTTGTTGATTTGTATCAGGTAGTTTAAGGTCTGACGAAATAACTTTCTGATAAGTAGGCGACAAGCATTTATTCCAGTACAAAGTTTTTCTATTATTGCTACCTGCATAAAGGCAACATCGTGGCTAATCCAAAACTACTTCATTTTTTTCCAAAAATGGAGCTACTAAGATAACTTCTTCATGAAGTTCCGAAATCACATAAAAATCAGACTGAAATACTGAATCTTCGATGGAAAATTCGAAAGTCAAAGAACCCATAGAAGTTACTGCTTTAGAACCAAAAGCTGCTAAAACATCTTGATTAGTAGGTGAATTATTTGAAGAAATTTTTTCCAATAAGTTTTCTGGAAGTATAGAAGTACGTACTATATATTTACAGCAGACCGAGAATCAATCAAAGCAACAACGCATGTCTTGCCTAACTTTAATCTTATTCGGGGTAAGTGACTAAGAACTGTGTTATTTGTAGTAACTTGATGAGTTTGCTGTAAATTGTTTGTATTAAAAAGAGGTACAAAGTTAGTATTTACGTTGGAAAGTGCAGGAAATGGAATGCGATTATTAATATTTTTGAAAGTTATTGGAGTTAGGCATGCTTCTGCTGGACGTTCTTGGATCCAGCAGGCCTCTGAAAATTTCCCTGAAAATAGGGATTTTTTGGGCATTCCCTGTGGAAATGCATTTCTCGACAATATTTACAAGGTGTAGAAGGATACCTGTCATTAGTATCACCGCTGCTATTTTGTGGATTATACCTTCTATAGTTTTGTTGCAAATTTTTATTTGGTGACTCTTTTAGTAGAGGAGGTATACCGGGTGTTGCATCGTCGAGCGGGACATGGGAAATCCCATGTAATTTTAAATGGGGTCAATTATTGGCTTCCCTAATTATTTTAGAGAAAAATTCTATTTAGGTTTATTAAAGAGCACTAAAACCCACATTCAAAAGAATAACTTTAGATATTTTGGATGAGCCCGTTTACGGGTTATCGCCGATTTCTTTTTAACTATTTCTCCTTTTTATGGCCCCGTATTTGCGGGCACCAGTCAAGGTAAAAGATGACTGTCAAATAAAGTTGTCATTTTGAGGAATATTTAAACATCTTCTTATATCCTAAAGTTCTAACAATTTAATAGTACCTACCTATTAATTAGTAAAATATTGAAACATGTAAAATGTCATAATTAACCTTGTAATTGGATACTTTATTTTAGTTTTATTCAGATTAATTTGTACTCATAAATACACCTTTAATATTTTCGATGTACGAGTTTTTATAACAATAATGAACACATTTCAAAATGACAACTTTATTTGACAGTCATCTTTTACCTTGACTGGTGCCCGCAAATACGGGGCCATAAAAAGGAGAAATAGTTAAAAAGAAATCGGCGATAACCCGTAAACGGGCTCATCAAAAATATCTAAAGTTATTCTTTTGAATGTGGGTTTTAGTGCTCTTTAATAAACCTAAATAGAATTTTTCTCTAAAATAATTAGGGAAGCCAATAATTGACCCCATTTAAAATTACATGGGATTTCCTATGTCCCGCTCGACGATGCAACACCCGGTATAAGTTTTATTTTTTGAAATTTGACTCAAATCATTTTTCACGCTTGTAGCTACCGTAACTAAATGCTCAGTAGTTAAAAAATTTTGTGTTGAACGTAAGTGTGCCCGAAGCTCTGGTTTTAATAGGTTTAAAATGATTAATGCCTTATCACATTCTTGTGTATTAGGAAGTAAACGTTCAAATAGAGCACATTATCTTGAAATGAAAACATCAGCAAGTTCATGTTGCTGTGATTCTCCATACAGTTTCACCGTGGCGTGTGTAATAACCTCACTTGAGTTTAAATTTATTTAGAAATCTTTGACAAATATTTTCATAGGAAATATTTAAGAACTTATATGGTTCCACCCATTTAAAAGCATCACCCTGCAATCTACTTATAACAAATTCTACTTTGCAGTAGTCTCTGAATATTTTATTTTCAAAAAAATAAAGATTTAACTGAGAAAAAAATTTGGTAGGATCCTCATGTTTGAAACCATGAAATATATAAGGTAACACAGAAGCATTACCACTTGGTCTTGGAATACTTTGTGCAATAGCTTGAACAGCCTCTTTAAAAGCTAGAGAAATAATTTTAAGATTGTTCTCCGAAGAGTCATTAGGTACTGTATGTTCATGTTTTGTAATTGTATCGTTAAAAAGTAGCGAAAATGGGTTTGTCGTCGACTGCGACAGCTGTACGTTGTGGTTTACACACTCTTCAATTTCACTGGCATTGAAATATTTAAATTGAAGAAAGGGCCTACCTCCATTTTTATTTGTTGATACTGGTGTCTCGTCTTCAACCAGCCAGTGCGGTTGCGAATGTGGTATTTCTTTATGTTGTCGTTGATCCATCTTTGTATGGTTTATTTAACACAATGCCTCGATAGTCTTAAAGTCTGCACTTAAACAAACACATGAAGCAGCACTACTACTTAGTACTGGATCGTGCTCCACGTTTGGGCCACCATGATATCGTATTTTACTGTTTGCTTCGGCTAGCTATATGAACTATGGTTTCTTGGGCGCCTATTTTATTGTAATAGAATTCAAAGGTTCACCCCGCAACTTTATTTAGTTACTTCAACTAAGAACTTAAAATAAAACTTATTTCTACTTTCTGTTCGTTGCGTCACTGTCACTCTCTGATTTCTATTCCTCTCCTTCAGAAATAAAGAACTCGCCCTGAGAACATGTACAACGGTTTTACTCTAACAGTAAATTCGGGTTACTCCGTATATTGGTATAAGTTTCCATATTACCTATCTTATCCTTTTAAAACATTGCCATTTAAAAAAGCTCTGATATAAACATCATGTTATCTAGCAATGGTTCATTGATTGTTAGTGACAAATTGATGTTGATACTTTGTTGTATTTAGAATCCGTTTTCTTTAAAAAAATACAAAAAGCAAAAAAAAATATAGTTAAAAAAAAGTATAATTTTTGTTGTTGAAAACTTATATTTCTTATTTTAAACAATTATTAATTCCTTGAACATGAATGTACATAGATACTGAGTATTTTCGTGTTGTACGCCAATCATACAGTTTTTATTTTTGCATAGAAAGAAAATGTTAAAATTACAAATTTTACTAGTATTCCTGAAACGCCCAAGATGTTTTCGAAAAATCTAAAAAATAATGTTGAAGTTTTAGGGAAAACTACAATTTTTAAGCAGATTTTCTTTGCAAGAATCTACAACTGTAATTAATATAAAACCTATTTACACACAAGGTGAAGTAAGAAATGTTTTAATACGAGATATTTTTTTTTTATTTTAAGTGCGCAAATACGAAAACATTTTTTTGTCACTTTGAGACTATTTCTTCAGAAGAACGGCTTTATGTTAACACATTATTTTTATGTGTGTATACTTGCAAACCGCTCAACCTTAGATTTAACTGTAATCTGTGGATAAAGTAATAGTTAAATTATAATCTACACTTTACATTACACATAGTTAATTGCCCCTAACCTAGAGTTAAGTATTCTTGATATGAACAATCCTACAACAATACAAATTTTAAGCGTGTCACAAACATTGCAACAATTCAACAAATTGCTCATACAATTTTTCAATTTAAGAAATATTTCAAGAATTTACGCTTGATCTTACAATTATTATTATATTACTTAGGCATTTTAATTAAATGTCACGAAAATAATGGGAGGCCGTTCTTATTTTTCTTTTATTTCCTAATATCAACTAAAATTTAATTTAACATAGTAATGAGACAAAAGTGTTAACAAATAATTTACCGCACATTTCATATAAGTATCGAGAAATTTTAGGAGGAACAAATGAAGAAATAGCTGACGCATCAATAATAAGCAATAGTATTCTAATATTATTTTATCAGAATAATATACAGATTACATTACTAAATCATAAAAATTTATAACATCTCAATAATAATAATGATTGGTTAAAAAGCAAAAGTTTTATGATATATATCTTATTAATTTTATAATCACAAGATTAGCTTAACTTTCTTTTGCTTTATCGTCTATAAAATTTGACAGAATTATAATTAAGTTTAATAAATAGATATTAACTGCTACTGTATTTCAACTGTCCATCAATTAAAATTAATTTCATAATTGCACTAATAAATATAACGTAAATTATATTTTACACTTTTTAAATATTTTGTTGTGATTTGTTTTGTGTGATTGTGGGTGTATTCTTTTTTTTCAGACCAATGTCAATTCAGGGGACGATATACAGGGTGGCCGTTTAGTGTGGCGAAGTAGAATAGATCCGTTTGTATTTACAATACACAATAAATGTTAATATAAAAGTTGAAGGACAGTTAGTTATAACGTAAAATTATTTTTGACTCTATAGGGTGGCTTAACAAAGAGGAACAAGAATTTTTTTTTTAATAGAACACCTTATATTTTACCATATTTTTGGTTTCTACATAAAATTACAATTATTTTTTTTTTAAGAGCATTATAAGTCTAAACATAATAGTTTCCGAGATATCGACTTTTGTAAAATGACATTTTTAAACTTTGACAGCTTCTAACTGCCTAACGGTATGTCTTAGAGCAAAACGGCTTACGTGTCCCTATCTTACTTTTTTATTACCATCCTAAAAGTGTCAACTTTCGGTCAAACCGGAAGTACTGTATTTTCGGATTTCGGTATATAGAAAAAAAATTGAGTGATTAGAAAATGCTAATTTTATTGCTTATCTTCTCTAGTTTAGCGCTTACGATTTCAAAGATATTTGTTACAAGTACTAGAAACTTATACTATACAGGCATAGGTATGTAAGAAATTATTTATTTATTTATATTCAGAAATTAGGTATGCATCGCCTGCAACCAATCCAGAAACGATTTTTGAGTTTTATGTATTTTACGTAAAACAATTAATATTTATAAAGCAATTTTGTTGTGCCAGCTAATCTGAATTTTACATATTCTTAAAGGCCAGGCGCGTTGCGGAATACCGAACTAATTTTGTAATTTCCTGTCCAATATTTGGCAGCACAATTAGGTCAGATTTACCATAAGATTGCGATATAGTTTGTGAATAAAAAATAATCCATTCTTGGGAGTTTTCTAGAAGTAAAAAGATGTTTAGGAGTTTTCTTTCGAAAAGACTTTGAGCTTGGAATCAGTCAATCAGAAAATAACTAACGCGATCGATTGATTATCGCCTTTAAATTTAAGGCTTGCATAATATACAGGGTGTTCATTTGAAAACTTCCCACCACGGATTTATCGAAAACCACTGATTAAAAGAAAAAACGCCGAGACACGTCAAAAGATTTGCCGAATGGGACAACTTTTTAACCAAAAACTACTTCACCCCCTTTTACCCTCTGCCCCCCGGGGTCATCCACTTAAAAATTTTAAATGACAAGGGGTATCAAGTAATAGCTTGTTTGAAAGGTCTTTCAAAGTGATTTATTTTGACGTTTGATTTTTAAAATCGGTCGATTCGTTTTCGAGAAAAGTAGAAAAATCTTTATTTATCTTAATTTGTTCAGATAGAAAAAAAAACACACGAAAATATCACTTTTTATTTCAATAAGTGTTCAAAATGTTGCCCGTTATTGGCCAAACAATGATATAAGCGATGTTCAAATTCCTGACGGACATTTTCAAAAACATGTTGTGGGAGATCATGGCAGCTTTCGATGATGCGTTGACGAAGTGCATCCAAACTTTCCGGTTGGGGAGTGAACATAATAGATTTCAAATGGCCCCATAGAAAAAAGTCTAATGGCGTCAAGTCAGGAGACCTAGCAAGCCACTCTATAGGCCCTCTTCGCCCTATCCATTTATCTGGAAACTCGTCGTCTAGTCATTGCCGAACCGGAAGAACATAGTGAGGAGGAGCGCCGTCTTGCTGGAAATATATTTCAGCCTCACCAAGTATAGGGTTTCCATCGTCTTCGATTTGGTTTTCAATGGTTTCAGTGATAAGCGGATGGATGGTATTTTCCAACATATCTAAATAAATGCCTCCATTTAAATTCCCATTAATAAACAATGGCCCAATCACTTTGTTTCCTAAAATGCCTGCCCATACATTAATTTTTTGGGGGTACTGAGTATGCCCCTCTACAAAAACATGATGATTTTCATTGCTCCAATACCTGCAGTTATGCTTATTAACAAATCCTTTTAGATAAAATGTGCATTCATCACTGAAGCAGATATTCTTTACATGAATGGTATTATCATTAATCGCTGCAGTCATTTGTTCACAAAACTCAACTCGCCTATCGAAATCATCTTCGGTTAACTCTTGCAATATTTTCATTTTGAATGAAGAAATTTATGTAATTTAGTAACTGTGTGTACAGAGCCTAATGAAATACCAGTTGCATCAACAATTTTGCGTAATGAAGTATTAGGATTTATGCCAAAATGACCCAAAACTTCAACTTGAGCGGCTTCATCCAAAACTCTACGATGATTACGTTTTTTATTTGCAACAGATCCAGTTTGAGTAAATTTAGTAACAAGGTCCAAAACATACCTATGCGAAGTTATCTTCTCCGGATGTCTGGCGTTAAATGTGACGGCAGTTTGCCGAGAACATTAATTTTGGGCACCATAAATTAGAATCATTTCCACTCTTTCGGCTAGTGTGTAAACCATTTTGGAAGTAAAATCTGAATCAATAAATTTATTTTCACTATCCCAAGATTGTCACAAAGGTAACTGACAGCAAATTAAATTCTTTCTTTTCCTTAGCAACTATAAAAAACTAAACAGGTATAAGAATAAATACAGTTCGCCCATGTTATCTGTGTTTATAAACAGATGGCTGGAAAAAAGTCGGGTTGTTATTTGGTTGCTGCCACGTCTAATCTTCCGAATAGCTATTTATGTTGGTTTTTGAACACTTATTGAAATAAAAAGTGATATTTTCGTGTGTTTTTTTTTTCTATCTGAACAAATTAAGATAAATAAAGATTTTTCTAGTTTTCTCAAAAACGAATGGACCGATTTTAAAAAATCAAACGTCAAAATAAAGCACTTTGAAAGACCTTTCAAAAAAGCTATTACTTGATACCCCTTGTCATTTAAAATTTTTAAGGGGATGACCCCGGGGGGCAGAGGGTAAAAGGGGGTGAAGTAGTTCTTAGTTAAAAAGTTGGCCCCTTTGGCAAGTCTTTTGACGTGTCTCGGCGTTTTTTCTTTAAATCAGTGGTTTTCGATAAATTCGTGGTGGGAAGTTTTCAAATGAACACCCTGTATGTATATCAATGATATACAGGGTGTCCGGAAAATACGTGTATAACGTTTGACGACAGATTCCTGACGTCAAAATAGGTCGATCTAAGCCGACTTAGTTATATTCAAAATTGTCTCGTTTAGCCGGTAAAGGGCGTCAAAAATTTGTAAAAATATTGTTTTTTCCTAAATTACGTGAAAACCTGCTAATCGATTTTAATGATTTTTAGTATGTACACTAATACTATAAAATGACGTTTTCTAGTAGTATAGTCACCGGCTGTAAATAAGTGGAAGTGTAATAAAAGTGATATAATACGTCAACATTTCTCCTGTTTTTTTATATCAACGGCGTTATGACAACCCAGATATTTTTGTCGAGTGACCAGATGTATTTGGAACCTATTTTATCTCTTCAATATTTTCCGTTGGATGAGCTGTTTTGCCAGAAAAAATGTTTACAATTACCTGCATAGTGCATACATCAATTATTAACAGTAATAATAAAACAAAGTACAACAAAGTTGGAAGTATGTATTAAAGATATTGTAAGAAACTAAGCAAAACGAAAACATTACTTAAGCAAATGTGTAAAATGACCGCCATGTTGCTGAATACACTTATTAACACTCCTTAAAAAAGATATTGGACCCTATTTAATGTCTCGGGGTTATTAAAATGGTTGTCTGCATTAAAATTCCGCTTCAATAAATCAAGGCGTGTGTTTACCGGAGTCTTGTAAACTTCTGTTTCTATAGCGCCCCACAAAAAGAAGTCACACATATTTAACTCCGGAGAACGTGGCGGCCATTTTACTGGTGCATCATTGTCCCTTCCAATCCATCGGTTGGGATATTGATGGTGTAAGTATTGCCGCACGGCAACCGAAAAATGGGGAGGGGCACCATCATGCATATACCACATTTCCCTCAGAAGTAAAAAAGGCAAATTTTCCAGAAGAATTAGTAAGGTGTCTTGCAAAGAATTCAAATAAATTTTTCCATCTAACCTGTCTGAAATAACAATAGGACCAATAAGGTAGCGACCAATAATACCTGCCCAAAAATTTAATTTAAATTGATGATGATGATGTGCAACTTTAATGGCATGTGGATTTTCATCGGAATAAATATGTTCGTTGTGCAGATTGGTTACTCCAAATCTTGTAAAGCACGCCTCGTCAGTAAACAATATTTTTCTACAAAAATTTGGCGCCCATTTCCTTGACAAAACCCGTATACCAGGAGCATGTCAAATCATTCATGTAAAATGAACTTGTAATTCAAGAATGTTGATCGTATACTTTAGTCAATTTCATAGACTGGTGACAATTTGTCAATAATTGTCAAATTATTAAAAGCCATACCAACAAGGTCACTACAAAATTATTGTTACAGGTAATTTGATTTTAATTTTATTACTAATGGTAATAATAATTGATGTATGCAGGTAATTGTAAATATTTTTTTTCTGGCAAAACAGCTCATCCAACGAAAAATATTGAGGAGGTAAAATAGCTTCCAAATACATCCAGTCACTCGACAAAAATATCTGGATTGTCATAACGCCGTTGATATAAAAAATCAGGAGAAATGTTGACGTATTATATCACTTTCATAACACTTCCACTTATTTACAGCCGGTGACTATGCTACTAGCAAACGTCATTTTATAGTATTAGTCATACAAATATCATTAAAATCGATTAGCAGGTTTTCACGTAATTGATTGAAAGCCAATATTTTTACAAATTTTTGACGCCCTTTGCCGGCTAAACGAGACAATTTTGGATATAACTTAGTCGGCTTAGATCGACCTATTTTGACGTCAGGAGTCTGTCGTCAAACGTTGTACACGTATCTTCCGGACACCCTATCCGATAAATATCGTTGATATATACCACATACCTATGCGCGATAAATAGAAGATCTCACAATAGTGGCAACAAAACGTATGCAGAGCATTAATTATCAATAGGAGTGTTGATGTGCGTGATTTTTAAAATTTTAGAATCCCTAGTAGTAGGGTCTTACATCCTTTCTTGTTTTTAATCGCAAAAGAAAATTAAAAAAGCAGCACACTGTTTTTCACAATTGTTTTAATAAAATTAGGAAATATATTTTTCCCTCGACCGTTTATAAAAAAGAAAAACACGGTAAATAGCTATATTTCGCTTGTTAGAAACAAATTCTTTTATACATAGAAACTTTACTCTACCCAGGTCTTTTCATAACAGCAAGTACTTTTACCCGTACAATAATACCGATTTATTATTCTTTGCTGCATCGTTCTCGCCTTGCGAACGTAAAAAGATTTCAACAGTCCGTGAGACAAGTAACCCATCAATCGAAAAATTAGTGCCGTACATCATAATAGACATGATCTTGTATTATTTGCTAACTTAAAGTGATTTATTTAGCTGCGTTTCTTGACATATTGCACAAGTAATTATCTGATTTTAGACTTAATTTAAGAAATTGATAAATGACCTTACTAGCGGAAACTTATAGTCGTTATGTTATTGCATGATGAAAGGTAATATTCGTATCTCTGTTTGTCTTTTTCCATTAAAAGTAGTGGTCTATTCTCCTAGATTGTTTTGGGTTTAATCCGAACACTGAACACATCTCGATGGTATTGGCGGTGTCCGGACAACCCATCATACGATATTTCATCACGCGACATCTCATGACGGGTACTTCATCGCCGCGGTTGTTCATCATCTGTCAGTTCATCACATACAATTATTGCTGCACATCAATTTGCAAAACGGTGATAGCACTTCGCGACCTTGCATTTTAGCAGTATTACACAGAAAATACACAAGAAATATAATATACAAAGCTGCTTAGGGTTTTGAAGAATTTGATGCCAAAACAGGCCCGACGATAATTCACATGAATTACAATTTTAAGACAAGAAGTTCATAAACAATTTATTTTTGAAAAATTATTTTTTTTTTATTAACTGCGTTACTGTTTTTTAGTAAAAAAATAAAGAGCGACAATTATCTGTAGGATGAACGGTTTTATGGAGGATTTAATAAACTAATTTGGAGAGTATAGTGATTATTTTATTTCAAAACAAATTACCTACGTGAAAATAAAATTAATTTCACTTTTTATGGAAACAATTTTTTAATAACTAGACATCTAATACCCATGTTCGTTTACATTAGTTAATAATTTTAATTGACTGTTAACAAATTAATATTATTTTTGTATGTTTAGGAATGAAAACAAAACGAAATAATTTTCAGGTAACTGAACATTAAACAGTGAAACATAACAAGTAATTTTATTTATACTTATGACTAAATAATGTTGTTGAAAATGCCCCCCGCCTCCAAGGATTTTTTGTAGCCAGAGATTTAAGATGCCCCATAAGAAAAAGTAAAAACTATTTAAATCTGGAGATCTCGGGGCCATGGTTGGGGCCCACCACGACCTACCCATCGATTATGAAATGAACGATTCAAATAGTCTCTTGTTTATAGACTCTAAAATGTGCGGGTGCAACATCATGCATGAACCAGATTCTACTTCTAATTAAAATTGCCACTTCTTTATGCAATATGGGCAAATCCTCCACTAAAAACTTGCGGTAGCTCGGGGCATTTAGCATTTCTGACATTCTCGCAGAAAAAAAGGTCCAATTAAGTGATTTTTAACATTTTCCAGACATTTAGCGAAAACTGTTCTTGATGGTTAGGTTCCACAGTTGCATGCGGTGTTTCTTCTCTCCAAACATGATTGTTGTGGACATTTCTGATAGCGTTTCTTGAGAAGTTAGTTTCATCTGTGAACATTATTTTACAGCCAACAGGAGATTTTGCGTGATATTTTCCAAAACCCATTGACAAAAGTTAATGTGCAACGGAAAATCTCGGGGAAGTAAGGCTAGACCTCTTGTATGTGATACGAGAATAACATGGAATAAAAGTGATTTCCAATCTTTCTAGTGATAAGTTCTGGATTTTCATTAAATTAACTGAATTTAAAACTGCTTCTTCAATTTCTGGAGTTCTTGTAGTCCTATGCGGTTCTACACGCACAACGATTTTCAGCCCTGTAAAGAAAAATAATTTCTGCTCATCTAGAGTATATACCATTTTATTACTATTCGAATTTTAAACTACGTTAGAATGACAGAGTGAAACATTAGTCAAATAAATATTGACAATAATTGTGTAAATACTCGTCAAATTAATAGTTCAGACACAAACCTTAAAAACATGATATTTCTGTAGGTTGTTTATTTTTATACTACCTATGTCTGTATACAGTGTGTCTACTTAAGTTGGCTTCTTCTTCTTCTTCCACTTGTTGGAGATCTAGGTGATCTGTTAATTCCGGGCCTGCCTCTGTATTATTTCCTGGGATGTGGACTGCCAGCTGTCTCTCCATCTCTTTGGTGGTCTTCCGGGTGGACAGGTCCCTGCTGGTTTTCCCTCTAGTATAATGCGTGGTAGTCTATCTTCGGTCATTCTCTTCACGTGGTTATACCATTCTCTTCTCCTCTGTCTTCCCCATCTCACCACATCCTGTACGTCGCTTTGTGCTCTAATGTCTGTGTTTCTTACGTGGTCTCTCCTTGTTTTCCCAGCTATTGTTCTCAGTACTGACATTTCGGCGACTCGAAGCATCCTCTTGGTCTTGTTGGTATCCTCTCTCGCTTCTATACCATATGTCATTATTGGCCTGACGCATGTCTTGTATATTTTGATCTTACTCTCCTTTCGCATATAAGGATTAGCCCATACAGTTTCCCTTAGACAGCCTGATATTATGGCTGATTTGTTGATTTGGTTTCTTAGGTCCTTTACCGGGTCGTGAGCGCTGGACATATCTATGCCCAGGTATCTGAACCGCATGACCTGCTCTATGGGTTTATTATTTACTACCAGCTTGCATCTCATAGGTTCCCTGCGATGGTCATGGTTTTTGTTTTTCCTATGGATATGTCCATATTGAGTTGCTGGCTGATCTGGTAGAACTTAAATAACTGTCTCTGTAGGTCATTCTCACTTTCTGCGAATATTGCAGCGTCGTCGGCGTAGCATACCATACTGATAGCCCTGTTGTTCATTCTGTATCCTAAGTTCAGGGATGCTACTTCTTCTATGATTTTGTCCATCAGGAGGTTGAATAAAAATGGACTAAGGCTATCTCCCTGTCTAATTCCTCCTGGAGTGGGGATGCTGGGTGTGATAATCTCTCCAGCTTTGATTTGCGTTTTGTTAGTAGTGTTGAGGTTGTATACCGTTGTTACTATGTTGGCAGGGGCTTCTTTTTCCTTTAGAATCTTTATGATGTCTTCCAGGCGGACTCTGTCGAATGCCTTAGTAAGATCGACGAAGCAAATAAATGCCGGTGTTTTGTACTCTATTGATTTTTCCTTTATTTGTTTCGTTATGAATATGGCATCGGTTGTCGATCTGTCCTTTTTGAATCCTTGTTGTTCCTCTCTAGTCTTTATTTGCTCTTCTAGTTTATCCTTGAGCAGCCCTGTGAACAGCTTCATTGTTGGCTACATATGGGAAACTTTTCTATTATTAATTTTACGAAAAAAAGTTATTCTTAATAACAAGTTCTGCATGGTCCAAAACCTAAAATTCAATCATCAGCTATTAAATTTTTCCAAGTGTATACGAGGAGTGTAAAAAAATATGAATTTTGCTCAAGAGTAAAGTACCTTTATTTTTGACGATATCGAAAACTGTAATTATGAAAAGTTGTTCGGAATGAAAAACTATATTTTAATATGAAATTACATCTTTCTACTTATGATTTTTTTTTATTTTTACAAAATTTCTCAAATTACTGATACAGAACATTTATGTTTTTTATTTATTAAAAACATGATAACCTTTTCGTTTCGTTCAGAAAATAATAAGTAAATTCTAACAAAACAAAATTTATTTCTAAAAATTTAATTAATACACCATTAAAACAAAAATTCGTTCAAGTACAATGTAATCAGATCCATCTACCTCAACTTATTTTTTACTCTTTCCAAACTTATAATTAATTGATTACTAAGTTTACATACTACAAAATAAACATTTTTAAAAAATTTTCTGAAATTCTATAATCTCTTATTTTTTTTAACCCTTAATAACTTTTCAATTACTTAATGCCTGTCTTGTAACATTTTAGCGATGCATTTAAATGAATAATACCATAATAATTCATTTTGTTGTAATAATTTTAACGAACATTATTAACTTCCTCAATTCACAAACGCCTCAACATATCCGCCTTCTCTGTCAATACAGGTAATTGTTCTATCGCAAAATTTTTTCAATACTCTTCTAACCATAGCCGGAGTCATACTCTGAACCGATCCTGCAATGACTCTTTCCAAATGGGCAACATCTGTAAATGGCCTTTGAAGATACAGCTTTTGTTTTAGGTAACCCCACAAGAAAAAATCGAGTGGGGTCAGATCTGGAGACCGAGGTGGTCAAGAAATTTCGGAAAACCGATGTATAACTCTTCCTTCAAGGTACTTCCTTACATCTAACCTACTGTGGCAAGAGGCACCGTCCTGCTGGAACCATATCTGTTAACGTTGAAGGAGGGGAACGTTGTCAAGAAAATTGTCTAATTCATTCTCTAAAAAATGTAAATAACGGTCTGCATTTAAACATTCATAAAAAAAAAGGTCCAATTATTGTATTTCCATAAATTCCATACCACACGTTTGTTTTGAATGCATACTGGTCCCGAGTTTAGATGGTAAAATTTGGATTAGTGTCACTCCACCAACGGCAATCTTCGGTAGAGATTGTTCCATTTGATGTAAATGTTGCTTCATTCGAAAAAATAATATGTCTTCCCATAAATGGATTATCTTCTAACATTCCTTGGATATCCCAACAGAATTCAAAGCGTCTATCATGATCTCCTGGTCTTAACGTATGAATAAATTGGGGCTTGTATGGGTGCAACTTGTTCTTTTTTAAAATTTTTGAAACCGTATCTTTGCTTATAGAATTTGGTATCGAAGCTGCCCGTGTTCGCAAGGAATTTTTAGGATGTTCAATTGCTGAGAGCAATATATCAAATTCCATGTCATCACTGGCGACCCGTTTTTGGAGTTTGTTGCTAAACTTATTTCTTACATCTCCAAAAGTCTTAAATTTGTTTAATAATTTCCTTACTGTGGTATAGTGAAGATTTTTCTCTGGGTCTCGGGTATTAAAAATGTCTGCAGCTTCTCGATTTGTTTTATAATTGTCACACACAATTAACACAATTTCAATTTTATCTTGAGTACTTAACGTTGCTGTCATTTCTACTAAATTTTATAAATACAACTGATTTTTTGAAGTTACTGTCGAACAATTCTTGTCAGTGCATCCTAGATTAAATGTTTCATTTAATTTCAATGGTATATTGATTAATTAATTAAATTTACTTATTACTTTCTGAACGAAACGGAAAGGGTATCATGTTTTTAATAAATAAAAAAGATAAATGTTCTGTATCGGTAATTTGAGAAATTTTGTAAAAATAAAAAAAAATCTTAAGTAGAAAGATGTAATTTCATATTAAAATATAGTTTTTCATTCCGAACAACTTTTCATAATTACAGTTTTCAATATCGTCAAAAATAAAGGTACTTTACTCTTGAGCAAAATTCATATTTTTTTACACCCCTCGTATACACTTGGAAAAATTTAATATCTGATGATTGCATTTTAGGTTTTGGACCATGCAGAACTTTTTATGAAGAATAACTTTTTTTCGTACAATTAATAGTAAAAAAGTTTCCCATATGTAGCCAACTTAAGTAGACACAATGTATACAGGGTGTTTCAGAAGAAGGTACGTAACTTAAGATGATGATTCCCCATAATATTCGTAGAAAAAAAATCATATGAACATGTGTCCGGAGTTGCTCCGTTCTTGATATACAGGGTGTTAAAGTTTTTTTAAAAAGATCGGTTTTTTAAAATTTTTTTAAATATCCTTTTTCCGATTATATTAAAATTTGGTACCATTATTTATAATAATAAGGGGCTTAATTAGCCCTAACTACATTAAATTTATTTAGTCCAGTGGCGTCCCGGGGAGCACCCTAACGAATAATATTGACAAAAAAATGTACGCCACTGTCTTTTTCCTAATTTTGATTTTTTTTTCGGGTTTACCACTAATAATAAAACTTTGTTGTTCCTTGAATTGTTTTCGTATCTTGCTTCGTTTTCGAGAGAATAAAATAAAACCCACTTTATTATTTCAAAGTTAATTAAGATATGAGGTAGAGATAAGTTTTGATGTCTAAGTTACCGGTTTTGTCAATAAAAAGTCAAAAATGAACTGTACTAACGCTCAAATGGCCCAGATGCATTTCAATTATGGCCTAGCAAATGGAAATGCTGAAGAAGCTCGGCGACTTTATCAGGAACGTTATCCAAACTGAGTACTGTCATGTGCCAAAACATTTAGACGAGATTGAGTGAGACTGGGAGTTTTAAATGTATACGGAACTTCCTGGCAGACCGGCAACAGTGACGACGCCTGAGTTAGAAGAGGCTATACTTCGAGAGCTAGAAGATGATCTTTTAACTAGTGCCAGGAAGGTAGCAGTGCAACTTGAAGCAATGTTCATATGAACTTTTTCTCTTACAATATCAAAAGGAATCACTCCCTTAAGTTTTTACCGTACTTCTGAGACACCCTGTATATCTGTATATCTTATTTATGTGGACCATGGCTAATATTACTAAATGTTTCAATGGTATTTTGCACTTTGGAGAATTTAGTACTTTTAAAATGGAAAGACAATAACGTCAAATTAATTTTTATTGTTACAACATATATCTTTTCCACCATTTGACATTTCAAAGTGAGATTTGAAGTGATCTTTTTGAAATGAATGCCCTGTATATAGATCCTTTCATAATCGTTCCATTTCATACACCTATTCCGTCAAAACAAACCTAAGCGACTTAATAAAGTATTTAGCACGTACATATGATATGTAAATATATATAGACGCGTTACGATATTACATCGATTTTACTTTACTCCTTTAATTTTAATGTGCTAAAGTTGATGTGGTAACAAACAAATATTTTTGAAAACTGTACGACATAACATTAATGTCGTTTAATTCGATAATCTAAAATGCACTAATGTTTGCGTTAATAGAATGCATATGTGGTCATTTAGTATTCACGCCAGTTATCATAACACTTCCTCGATTATAATAAAATATCTCGCACAACTTTCATTTTCATGCCAATATGGGTAACCTGACATAATCTGATGAATAATCTGTTCGATGCTTTTTATAGGTATATTTGTGATGATTATTTTAATTGACGTGTATCTACTTTAACTTGATCCAATCTAAATATGCATCGACAAGAATGGTTTTTGATTTTTATCTTATCGCCTTGGCGACTTTCACAACTAACAAAAATGTTTTTTCTAGAAGCAAATATACATCCGGCTTACTGATTCACAGGGTGTTGCTAGAGGCTATACGCATACATTTCTTATTTTTGTTCCCTTTGCACGAACTGAGTAATTAGAACCATCCTGTGATACTGTGATAGTTTTATTACGAAATAGGACAGTTGACTGCCGCCGCACGCTGTTTAACTTGATAAAAAAGTATAAAAGTTAAAAAGTCTTAATATAAAGTTAGTTCTGGCGCCGAAATAGCCGGAGCCAAATTGTCATGGTGACAAACGCCGAAATATCGCTTAACGGGGTTTATTACGCAAACAAATCAACTATTTCCACCCCTTTCCTGCATGCATCGTGTAGCTTTTGTGAAAAAAAAAAACACATAACACAAGACACCACCAAGTTTAAAACGGTAATTTCATTTGTTATGTGACCTCGCTAAATGTTGATATTGAGTTTATGTTGAAAGACATATTAGGTTTTTAGTTTAAGTGATATTTTTGCAGTTAAAATATTTTCTTATGAAAGAACAATGCCATTATACAATTAACGAGAAATGATAATTTTACTCATTTGCCTGCCATATCCTGCTTAATGGTTAATTCAATTTTAGATATACCCATGTCTCTATCACTGACTTACCAAAACCTAACATCACTACACTCACAGTTCTTGCCCTCCTCGAAAACTACGTTCCCTTGTGTTTAAGAAACATGCTTCAATATGATTAAATCTATAAATAATATTATGTAATTTTTTTGCGACGTAAAATATTCTACTAAATTAAATAAAACCTCAACAATATTTCATACCTACCAGTTACAAGCGGCAATTGACAAAGAAATTCGTCTCTGACAAACCATATTTTAAGAATAGTCTTCGCTTAAAAATCAACGAAACCAGGCTAAACGTTTCAGAAGACTGCTAAAATCAGCATAGTTCAAAAACTATACCACCAGTCCTAGGAGTTATTCATTTATCGAGTTAGTAAATCTGTTTATAACTGAGAACATCCTTTATTGGATATTATTATATGCTAGCGAGGGTATAAGGTGCCGAAAAACCGCAGTAAAAACATATTCTCGTATAAGTATAAGCTATATTTTCTGATTGGCTGTGTATAAATATTGCGGCAATGGTAGTCACGACGAGTGACTACGTGGGCTGGTCCAGTCACGTGTTGCTGTATGGTCTTAATCGAAGCTTACATTTTCTTAGCAAGGGTTTCCAAATATTCCTTATGTCTAAAGAGGGTTTGCTGAAGCAATCAGGATTCTGGAATATATAATATAATTTTGGCTTCTGACTATTGCAAGTGGTGGCCGTGGGTCTAATCGTGATCTGCTGCACCGAATTTGTTTGTCTCTCCCTTCAGTGTGTGGGGTCGTAGGGTTTCACCAAAATAGGATTGTCCGTACTCGCTAAGTATTCCATATACACCATTCTTCATGTCATTTTGACTTGTAGGATTTGTCTTCATCAGGTGGCTTCTTAAGAAATCTTTGGAGCTAAATATAAAATATTGTATTGTTATCCTAATCTTCGAATTTTCTCGGAGATTCCTTTGACATATGTCACATTTATGAAGGGTCCAGCTTCGACGTCATCCTTCCGTCTATTCGTTTGATTCTGATGCTTCTTGATGGCCTGATCTACTAGTCTCGTGGGATTTGTGTTAAGGTCCTTTTTGACGTTGTTTAGTTTTTGTAAAAGAGCTTCCTGGGAATTGCCGAGAGTTTTACTATTCCATGTTTGGTGCTACTTGAATGATTTGAGGTCTTATTAAGGTATTGACCTGGGTGGGTTTGCTTTCTGTATACCGATGTTTGGATAGTGTCGCTATACAATCACGCCTAGAAACGACAGTTTGTTGTTTTCTTCTTTCTTTATGGCAAACTTGCTTGTTGGTGCCAATTTATTCATGTGATGTAGAAAAGCTTGGACTTCGTCATCGCTTCCATTCCAAATAATGAATGTGACCTCTACGTAATGCAGCCTTAGTTTCGGGCAGTGGCGGCTCGTGACGGAAGTTTGTGGAGGTTCACAAGCATCAAGCAAGGCAAAAAAAAGAAGGAAAAATTTGCGCATATCTCCGCCTACCACTACCCCTTTCTTTTATTTCACCCCTCCGTTCCAACCACAAGATATTGTGTAGTTAAGTGTCAAATTTACGAGTAAAAGGCTTTCCTAATTTTTATGTCCTTTTTTAAAATTTAAATTGAAAACTTACCAATATACAGCATATTTGGGAAGCAGTAACTAGAAAAGTCAACAACGACAACATAAAAAAACTAAAAATATTTTTAGAAAACAGAATTGATTAAACACAGTGTCTAAACAAAAAATGCATTCTTCTGTCTAAGTTTAGCAAATTTCTCAGTAAGTACCTAAGTCATTAAAGTTAGGAATATCTTTTTCATCATTTTTTTCTCTATCGACAACATTGCCAGGGCAGAAAGTCTCTCTTGATTCATAGTACTCCTTAAAAACGTTTTTATTCTTTTTAGTGTTGGGAAATTTCTTTCGGCTTCTGCGGTTGTCATAGGAATTGCAACAATTATTTGTAAAAGACAAAATGTCGCTGAGAAAACAGTCTGTAGATTATTCTCAATTATAAACTTTAAACAGTGTACAGCCCCTGATAATTTTCTAAAATCTGGTCTTTTATGATATATGATTGCCAATTCAGTGTGTAGTCTCGTCTTATCCAAAAATGGATATGCTCGATGTAGCATTTTGCATTATGTAGCTTCATTAGCACAATAGAATTAAAAGAATAACAGGACTGAGGGCAAAAGCAGGAGATCTCCTGTTAAAACAGAAGGTCTGGCAACACTGCATGACATACACAAGCTATGCCGTGCTTATGGAGGGCTTTACCGCGGTACACGGATCAGCAAAACATATAAAACGATCTCTCAAAAACCATCCGGAAACAAGGCGGCGGCATGCAGCACAGCAAAAGCGTGCTCATTTGAGAGGAATGAAAGCCCATTTATAGCCGTGCGCTTACAAGAGATGGGGACGACAAGGTGCGGGAAGCAAACCGTCCATATCAAGTAGCGATAGCCACGGAGCACATTTTTCCTGCGATAAGGATTCGGGATAAGAGACCTGCCAGAAAATATTTAGTGAGCGAAACGCTAATTGGTTAGGGAGCTTATAAAATCATGTTAGAATTGCTTTGTAACTGACATTGTATTGTAAACTAAATATGTAAGTTATAGTGAATATTTGTCGATGTGGGGCCGAATCTTAGGGAGGCACGTCCTCAAGTGCTCCTATATAAGAGCCGCCACTGGTTTCGGGTTTCTTTTTGCCTTTTGAATTACCTGATTTTCAAACCATTTCATCTAAACGTTGGCGATTACTAAAGAGAGGGATAAAAGACTATACAGTAACACATGACGGACCCCATCTCGGTCATGCTTTGCGTTATAAGAAAAAATTATTTACTTAGAAAACGGCTAATTTTATCGAAACAAATGTAGAGTACCCCTTTTAAAGAAGAATGATATGTATTTGAAAAATTAGTTTTCAGCTTTGTTAAATGACACCTTTCAAAATTTTGGCGAAACGAGTGTGGTTGCAAATCCGTTCCTGACTTCCCTGACTATGTAAAACATCTACTGTGGTATGGTTTTATTAGCCTTTATGACCTACATAAAATATTAAGAATTTATTAAATTATACATGTCGGTTCAAAAGTTAGAGCCGAGAATACTTATCGGAAACCCTGTATTTCCAACATTTTAAACAATTTCTATTGTGTCCATCAAAAATAAATTACTTAATCTTGACCCATACACAAGTAGGTACTACGGGTTACTTTCTACCTTATTCATCATTATAAAAAAACAAATTATATTTGACGTTGTATTTATCTTACAAGATAGCTCGCTAAATTAAATATCTCTTGTCATGTGATTTATTGTTCTGATAAGTTCAGTAATAATTTTGTACTCGGACAATGCATTTCACTTATGTAACATATTGTCCAGATAATTATAAGGCCAGAAAATGAAAGTAGTTTTATTTTTTGGTATATTTATGGAATACGTGTGGGAATTCTGAAAATTCTTAAGACATAGGCTTGAGATTGTGAATATTTTTTACGACAATGAATTCGGTCTACACCTACGATTTCCTTGCATAAACTATAACGTTACAAAAACACGGGTTGATATTCATTTTATCTACGAACTTATGATACAAAATAATATTTTACATTTCTGATGCTGTTTAAGAAACATGCTTACACTGAGAAAACCTCTAACAAAAAAATCTTTGTTAAGGTTTTTCTGGCTGCGTTAATCAGATTTCTACCTACACTTGCAAGATTTTCTTTCACAGTAAAGGTCACTTTGCTGAAACCTCTTTATGGCTGTTGTAAAAAACTTTCCTACTGTAATAAGGCAAATATTTTAGTCCCAGGCAAGTATTTCTTTAAAAAATATCGTTACTGTTATTAACATAAAGTTTGTTGTAGTAGCAAAATACTTTTTATACAGACGTGTGGAAAACCCACTATTGTCGCCACTGTCTTGTATAAAGTCACTGTAGTTTTTTTTAGCTACCAGGTTACTAAGGAAACTTATAGTAACAATTAGAAATCAACAAACTCACATTTTGACATTATTATTAATATTAGTTATTTGTGAGTTAATTTCGTAGTAATTTGTGCGTATTTTTCGTAATTTTGCAATCTCAGAATGAGTTTAACTGATTTTGATAATCTGGAAATGGAAGATGGGGTTCCAGAGTACATTATGAGTGCAGCAAAAAACGTAGATTTAGATTTGCTTCCAGAAAAATCCGAAGTAAGGTATTCAAGAATATGAAAAGTTTACGAAATGGTGCACCGACAAGAAAATAAGCAATAGTAGTAAAGAATAGGTGCTTTTGTTTTATTTCCAAGAAATTTCAAAGAATTTTCAACCTTCTACAATGTGGTCCAAGTACTCAATGGTAAAATCTATGCTGAAATTGAAAAAAAAAACGTTGATATTAGCAGGCATTTTAAATTAATTGCTTTTTTAAAAAAGAAAATGGTGGGTTTCAGACCAAAAAAGCTTAAAGCCCTAAGCCATGAAGATGTTTAAGCATTTTTAAGCACTGCGCCTGACGATATTTATTTGCTTATTAAAGTTGCAACTATATTTGGAGTCGCTGTAGGCGCGAGGAATTAACTTATCTGTTGTGTGAAAACGTGGTCGAACAAAAGGAGTTGTTTCTGGTGAAAATACCAGATAGCAAGACTCACCAGAGTAGAAGCTTTGTTGTAACTGGAGAAAAAAATCTCAATTTAATTAAGAAGTACATCTCACTGCGTCCCAAAAGTACACCGCATCAAAGGTTTTTTGTCAATTTCCAAAAGGGAAAATGTACTAATCAAACTGTTGGCATTAATAAGTTTGGTAAGATGCCTTCAAATGTGGCTGCTTTTTTAAGACTTCCAAATCCAGAGACCTATACTGGACACTGTTATAGACGCTCTTCGGCTACTATGTTGGCCGACGCTGGAGGGGATATTACTAATTTGAAAGGTCTAGGGGATGGCAATCGACAAAAGATGCAGAATCATATGTGGACGAGTCCATGGGAAACAAAAAACGTATAGCCAACCACACTTTACACTCTAAAAAAAAAAAAATTCGCCTCCACCTTTACCCTTGCCTTCTACAAGTTTTGCAACTTGACTTTTGGCAAACACTTTGTATATGTTTTGCACAACATAAACTACTTTGTAATAGCAGCAGAACCTATTTGCTATTACAGCCAAAAACATACCTTTGACTGGTCAAAGCCTTTATGTCACAATTAGATTTTTTTGGTATCTGATCAAAGACACATTATATATTATATGGTATATAGGTATAGCTTTTAGGCTTTACAATGATAGGCAGGTAAAGTAATAGTCATAACAAAATAAATTTGCTATCATAATAAAAATACTTACATGTCGCAGTAAAAAAAATTAGTTATCACTATAAAAAATATTGGTGACGTTATAATATATATTTCTGTCCCAGAAAAGCTTCTTTGCTGAGACAGGTAGGTAATCCTCAAGCATAAGAAGTTTCTTTACCTCGCGCAGCGATGTTACATTACTGTGCCTGCCAAGCAAAGGTCTTTGGAAGCGCCTATGCAACTAGACTGAGAAAACCTCTAGCAAAAAAATCTTTGCTTTATAACATAGTTAGGTAGTTTTACTATGTTTATCATTTCTTAATAAACTACTAACAATTATATATTTTTTTTATTTAAACACCATTAATTGGTCCTACTTTTTTATCGATCTTACCAATACAACTGATGAATGGTATTTCAGGTTAGGTTAAATTTAATATTTTTTACAATGTGGCTATATAAAGCTGTTTACTTCTAATATTCCATTCTTCCTCGGTGCATTCTAATATGAACACCCAGTATACCATGCACCCTTTTGAGGTAATTTTGTTGCAATTTAACAAATGCAGTGCATGTATCTTAAGGTGAAGTCCCAAGCCATTGAACATATTTCTTTATCTTGATCAATTTAAGCATTTTTGGCATAGAAAAGTTTGGATTTATTTAATTAGCAATAATTCGCAATGTAATGTAAAATTATCAGGTCCCTATATAATGTGAAATAAAACTTCCATGCCAAAAATACTAAAACTATCAAAATTCAGAAATATGTCATTGCAAACACATTGTATTTGTTTTGCACAACATAAACTATTTGCTATTACAGCCAAAAATATACCTATGACTGGTCAAAACCTTTATGGAACAATTAGATTTTTTTGCTATCTGAGCAAAGACACATTACTGGTATAGCTTTTAGGCTTTACAATGATAGGCAAGTGAAGTAATAGTCATAACGAAATAAATTTGCTATCATAATAAAAATACTTACCTGTCGCAGTAAAGAAACTTAGTTGTCACTATAAAAAATATTGGTGGCGTTATAATATATATTTCTGTCTCAGAAAAGTTTCTTTGCTAAGACAGGTAGGTAATCTTCAAGCATAAGAAGTTTCTTTGGCTCGCGCAGCAATATTATATAACTGTGCCTGTCAAGTGATACTTTATAAAGTAAACTTAGTATAGCAGCAAAGTCAATGTAGCAAAGTGGATTTTACTCTCGTAGCAAAGTTCTTTGCAAGCGCCTATGCAACTAGATTTTTTTGCTGCAGTAGCTAATTTTTTCATCGTCCCAGCAAAAATCTGCTCTCAGTGTATGCAACTAGATTTGCATTGATATTTTTGCTGCAGTAGCAAATTTTTTAATCGTCCCAGCAAAATCTTCTCCCAGTGTAAGAATTCCAAAATACCTTCTATAACCGACATACCTACTGCTTTTATTTTATTACTATTTTGTGAGACGAAACATTATACATGGGTTTAATTTATCTTTTAGAGAACCTTGACATTATTTTTATTTTTTTAATTGCATAATTAATTACTTCAAACAAATTAAAACCATCCATATTATTAGCCTCTTATTACAAATGATCATCCTACATCCTTTTAAGGTTTTATATCTTAAGAATACTCGAATTTATGTATTATATATAATAATATAGTTATTAACTATACCTGGTGGGCAATTAAACAATCAAATTGAAACTGATTTGTTTTAATAACTCTGCTAAATTCTTCGGTAGTCTTACGAAACACAAAGTGTTACAGGGTTATTTTTTTTATATATATAGGTTAACTTTTTTATTTGAGGAAATAGACCTATGATTTCGAAAGCAGCTAAAGTTTGAGAAATTAATTAAGAAAAATATGTGGAAAAATAAACTGGTTTTCTTAAATGGCAACAATGAATTTTTTAACAAATTTTAATATACCTTGAGATTCTAGTCAAAACATAAAGAATGCAACTTTTTTATTAGAGTGGCGGTTTACGAGCTATTATTATTTAAAATTTAATTTTGGTCCTCATATAAGTAACCTAAAAAATTATTCATTGGAAAAAGTAGGCTATAAATTGTATTATTTGTCCCTACTACCATAAGATGATAATGAAAGCTACTGGAAGTGTGCGTCCAAGGATTCGACATAAAGCGGTAAAGTTTTCAACACTTTCCAAAAGAATACTTTCTTGTACAACAGTATTTTTACTTCGTCGTCGAATCCATGGACGCACACTTCCAGTTTTCTTTATCATCTTATTAACCTGAACTTACTCAAATCGATCTTCAAATAAGATTGCGCAAGCAGTGAGCTGCTTTCAGACTACAGTCTGTACAATCCTTAATTGAAATAAATTCCATCCCTATAAAATGATGAGTGTACAGCAACTTCACGACGATGATTGTAATAGGTGAATGGAATTTTTCGATTGGCTTTTGAAGAAAAAACGGCAACAACCACATTTTCAAAATTATATCTTATTTAGCGATGAAGCTTCCTTTTACATAAATGGCTTGGTACACCGGCAAAATTACAGATATTGGTTTAATGATATTCCTGATTGGACTGAAGATGGGCGGGGATAGACCAATCCTAAAGTTAATGTTTGGTGTGACATATTTAACAACAGAGTGATAGGTCCTATTTTCATTTTTTAGGGGTGCAAGGTACTTGACATTGTTCCGAAATCAGTTAGAACACTTTGTTGATGAGCTTGCTCTAAACGACAAAAAAATAATGTATTTTTAGCAAGATGGTGTACCACCCCATTTTAGTTTACAAGTTATTGCCTATCTTGATGAGCCTCCCAGATCACCCGATCTTACAACTTTAGACTATTTTCTGGGGATATCTGAAAAATAAAGCTTATCTTAACGCTCCTGCATCAATTGATAAATTAAAACTAGCCATACAAAGGGAAATTCAAAACATAACCCCCCAAATGTTATATAATGTTAAAAGAAATTTTGTTGAACGTATTTGTTGCTGCAGAACCAAACAAGAAAATCAGTTAGAACATTTAATAAAAAATTAATTTTAGGGAATTATTTAAAGAAATTTAATTTTTGTTACTATTGTCATTCTTTCAATGTTATAGACAATAAATTTATTTTTTTTTAATAGCGCCCAATCTGACAACTACTCGTTTTTACGTTTATATTTTTTCTTAGTTGGACTAATTCCTAAAACTTTGCTTACGGAACTATAGGTATATTTCTTCAAATAAAGAGTTAGCCTCTGTCAAGTTTTAAAAAAATATCCCTGTATGAATTTATGAAATATAATGAAATTAAAATGAAGAAAGAAGAAGAAAAAAAGCAAAAAGCATTTGGTGTAAAGTGCTACAATATAATACCGATGCTGTACTGAAACTAAAGCTTCAATCTTGGTGACCGACGTGGTTTAAAATAGATAGATAGATCGGATTGCTATCAATCGAGAGCAGATAATAATCATGCAAGGGAGGGGCTTATAATTGGTGATATTCCTGTAATTGCATTAAAAAAGTCTTTTGTTGCCTTGAACTATAAGATATTGTAGGCAAGCCATGTTATGTTATCGACATATTTAAATTGTTATAAAATATCCTTCTCGACAGTTTTTCTATTAAATAATTTTGAAGGTCAATATTTCTTGTATTGTGGTGTCAAATGGTACCGATAATAGAAAGCCAACAAAGTACTGCAGTTGAGTGTTTTAATTTTAATTTCCTTAAATCACATTAGTTTCATTTAAAGTTTAATTATGACTGTCCAGTTGAAAATAAGATAAGAATGAATATGTCTTTATTGTTTTTTAAATGGTGAAATGCCATCTTTAAAACGATCGTGTCTACGCGATATGTAAATGTGTCTGGCTATTTAAACTTTCAGGGCAGTCATTTTATTACTGTGCTTAAATTATATTTGAGTATCACCTTTAAAATTGACGTAAGTAAACTAGAGTTGATGCAAATCGAAAACCGATGTACGTCATACCCTTTGAGTGACGTCAGATATAGACAGTGTTGCCAGCTTGTAACCAAAATCTCCGAGTGAACAAATTACATAGTTTTCTTTTCATAAAAACAAGATAAATATACAAAAAATTTCCATAGTATATATATTTGTTTACTACATAATACCTTTTACCATCAACTTTAGGAGATCTAACACTTCTTTTATTTTTATCTTGCCAAGATCGACCAATTCTGAAATATCCATGTTTTATCCAAGTAAGCGAATTGGTACAAGAATGCTTCTTTTTCTTTAATATATTCTTTCAAAAATACCAGTCGTTTGAAAGCAACATGGGAAAGTTCCATAAGCCCTAATACAACTTACTTGTTTCGTACATTCCATAAACACTGTCACGTATGGAACTTATATCCAATCTTCACACATTTACAATTTTCTTTGAATTATAACGTTTGTTTTAAGGTGATTATAATAATTTATTTTTCTTAACTGTTGATTAAATTGCGCTTACAGTGGAGATATTCAAATTTTGGGGAGCTAAACAACGTAATCGATAGAGATATTATGTATAATGTGTACTTTTGTTTCTCTTAATAGAACAGGGTTTTAATGCTATTTTATGAAAAGATCTGGAGTTTTTGTTAAGATATAGAATCACGAACAATTGAGGTTAGTTTTGCGAGAAACGTCAAACCAAGCTAACGAATGCCTTGGCGCCACCGCACCGTTTACAGTTGTGTTGCCAGCTGTCGGCTGTCGGCCAATAAAATTCAAATTATATTAATTTTTATAAGCTTAAATAAACAAAATATTTGCTATAAGTGAGTTCGTATCAAAGAAGAATATTTTAAGTTTGTAATAAATTCAACATCGCATAAAGTTTTAATACTTTTTGCCCAAATTTAATTTCCTCGTGTTTTCTTACGGATTTACAATTATCAGCTGATTGATGACGTGCATCGGTCTTTGTTTTGCATCCACTGTAAATAATTTTTTTATTGCAGTCAACTATTTTGTTTTTAGACTAAATCTAACATTATTTGTACTGATTTGTTTTTTCAATTCAGGCGTGTTCTCATGCACTGGGGAGTTAATGACCTGACCGGGTTAAGGATACGCCACTGGTTTAGACTGGACGCTCAGATTCTTAGTTAAGTCAGTTGTAGACGTGGGATTAATACTATTAGCCGCAATTACTTATATCTCTATAGTTCAAAACACAGCAGTTTAATATTTCCCACGATTATTAAATTAATTAAATGAATTACACCGATTTTGTATTCGCTATTGACAAACAGTCTATACAGAGTGTTTAAACTAAAGTCTATGCATATCACTATTTAGGTTTGCCATTGAAAAAAATTGATATGGCGTTGTATATGTGGAATTTAATAGCCGCTTTATTTTTTGACCTGAAATTTGACGTCTGTAGGACAGAGGACTATATTATTTATTTTTTACTGAAGGGTTTCTTAATTAGGACGGGTCGAAGTTGGCGGCCTGTGGCGGCCATGTTGTTTTGGCGGCATCTGTTGTTTATTATTCTGTCACTGATGCCAAATCACCATGAAAAGTTACACGATTGAGCAACACGTCCAAATGATAAAATATTATTATCAAAATGAGTGTTCGTTATTTGTAACGTTGTGCCCATTTTACGGCAGACGCGGTGGCCCTTCAAAGTCGACTCTCCAACGCTTGGTGGCCAAATTCGAGATGACCGGTTCCATAAATAATCAACACCTGAACGTCAAGGAGCAGGAGAACCCGAGGCAGTCAATTCCTCGCCGTGCACAAGAACTTCGCCTTTCGGAGACTTCAACTTGGCGAATTTTGCGTCGAGAGTTGGGCCTGCACCCGTACAAGATCCAATTGACCCAGGAGCTCAAAGTTACTGACCATATAGACAACGCCGTTTGTTTGCTGACTGGGCTTCGGAGCGTTTGGAAGAGGATCCTAATTATGGCAGAAAAATCATCTTTAGCAATGAGGCGCATTTTTGGATGAATAGCTTTGTGAACGAGCAAAATTACCGTATATGGAGTGACGCCAACTCACAAGAGGTTCATCAGGTGGCAATGCATCCACAAAAAGTTACCGTCTGGGTCTGGTGCGGATTTTGGGCCGGAGGCGTCATTGGTCCGTACTTTAGTTTATACTATTCCAGTGGAGAATGTGAAATATTAAAGAAATCGGATAATTGCTGGGTATAACTCAATTAGAAACGACTCTGGTGCTTTTCAAGGAGTTCGGCAGTCAATGAGGAGGAGATTGTATTCTTGCATCCTAGCTGAAGGTAGTCATTTTCAACAGTTCTTGTAGATTAAAGAACTTTACATGTAATTTTTGGTAACAAAATATGGTCATTATTGACAATTTCTCTCGCCCTATATCTTCGAAACAAAGCGGCTTCTTAAAAATCTTCAAAGGACAAACTATTTCTAGAGTAGTCCAGGGAATAATCCAGCATAACCCCTTATTCGTTCTTAAATGAGCGCTGAAATGTCGCCCTGAGATATCGCCTTATGTAAACGCACATCTCTTGAAATAGAACTTCGCCAATTTACCTATTATTTTAAACAACTCGTTCGTTCCTTTTTCTAGAGAAAAGACAACCAACTCTCTGTGTAGTCCCGCTGTATGATGTATCAGAATATTATAATAAAAAATGTCTTTGTGCATTCAAAGCACTGCGTAAAATTAACGTCGTTCTTTTAATAAGACGTTTAGGAAGAAATAAATTACAAAAATTATTCAAATTTACCCACTGAACTTCTTTATCTACCCATATAAGATCGCGTCGATCATAATAATCCCACCACCTTCGTATTGTGAGTCAGAAAAGATATTGTAACAAAATATCCCGTTTTAGCCGCAGTAGTAATTATTTAAATCCGAGTTGTGTAATTACCATTAATAAGTTAAAAAATACATGTGTATTTACCCGTAGTCTGCTAGAAAATCTGTATGGTAGAAGTAACTGAATGGTTTATTGCGAAACTTCACATACAATATTGGACAAAATTGAAGCTATAAAACTAACGAGAACTCAAAATATTTGCAATATCCATGGAGGAAGTCAAGAACGTAATTTACTGATCAATATGGCTAATAACAGTTAATGGGTGGTTTGAACCATAACTTGAAACAATTGGAGGTAGCGAAATGTAAAGAATACCACAAGTATCCAGATAAAATATTAATTAAAAAAAAAAAACATAAAAGGTGTATTATTAAAGTGAGTTTCACAAAAAAAATAGGTAACTACATAGTAAATTAATAGACTAAACCTAAAATTGTCCTTTATTTTCAAAAGTATGGATTATCCTCTTTGATTTTATTCTTGAGCGAATGAAACCATCCCTAGATTTTAACCCAAGTACTAAACAAGATGACTTAGTTACTGATTTAATCGATTGTTCTACTGATTGGGTATGACAAGGAAAAAGGATATTCTCGGGATGAAGAAAGTAAGCGTTTCTTTGTTTAACCTCATCGACAATGTTTTCTAGACCATCTCTTAAGTAGTGTGGCAGTTAAATGGTTTTAAAAACATGTGTTGCACTAAATTTAAGTTTAGTACAGCGACATTAGTGCATACACTTTAAGTATGAATTCGGCAAGATCTTTGAGTTGTGACGTTAACTTTTCAGTTCCAGCATACCTAGAGGCAAAGAACCCGATTAGCCATAGTAAGCCATTTTGAATGAGTTGGCTTCCCAGGATTACGATTCCTTAAATTTTTACTAAAACTTCCACCTTGCAAATATCGTATAAGAACGAATGGTCGCAACTTATAGCGTTTAAAGCTACAGTTCTCCAGAAGGTGTTTGAATTTTTTAAAAGACTTTGCGAAAATTGTTGTTGTCTGTTGTACTTCCATCCAAATGCTGAAAAAATGCCTGAAAGGTATTTCGTTTGCATGAAATTGGTAAACAAACCATTGCAGAAGACGTTTTAGTTCTATCTCAATATATCGAATTACACCATTTTTATTACCAGCATTTACAACCGTACCATTGCAACCGATTGTTATCGTACTTTCCAGCCCCAAATAGTTTTTGGAAAAAAAAGTATAAAATTGCATTTCCAATTGACTTAGCCGTTCCTGCAGTTGAAGTTATGTCCAATGTAATGAAAACCTGGTTCATCGATAAGCGATATAATATGTTCCTCCATTCCTCTACAATAGTTCTTTTATAAAATCACTCTTCTTTTTTCTCTTGCACTCCAATCGAGGTAAATACTTTTGATTTTTATATTTGAACTTTCAAGCTCGTTAGTGGGGTAGTTCTAGTTTTCTTTCGTACTCTTCTAACCTTATTTTCGTCTATTATTTAAGACAGATCAGCTGAGGATAATTCAATTTCTAAGGAGTGTTCTAAGTTTCAGTTAAATGTAGTCATGTTGGTCGACTGGTGTAAAATCGATCAGTCCCGGATTTGTGGGAGAGATGGCGGCAGTTGGTACACGACAAACCATATTGCATCTGCAAACGAAAGGGTGACAGTATAAACAGAACAGTATTTTCGTCCAAATTTTCTATTAAAAAATTTTTAACCCCTACTAGGAGGCTCAAGATTATGTCTAATAGATATGCATAATCCTTTGAAATGGTCAATAGCCTGTTTTTCCAAGCAGATGTGTCCTCGAAGATATCGGCTGATTCGCCACATATTTTCCTTTGTGAAGGGATATTAAAAACTTTAGTTTCTATAAGCTCAAGTACACTGGAGTTAATAGTACGGCAAATATTGTTACGACGAATGGCAGATTTCAGTTGGTGCCAAACATGTTCGATGGGATTAAATATACAATGGTATGGTGGAAGCCTTAAAACTGCATTCCCTAGATTGTTTGCATAATTATCACAGAAGTATTCCTTTTGTAGCTTTAAACTTTGTAAAACCTAAATTAATTGCCTTTTGGTTTAATCTTCCTGAAAATAAATGTCATTATCATACATGTAGTATTGGCTTGTTGCTTTTGTGTCATTTGAGGAGGGAGTCTTGGTCAACTGCCTACTATGGTAGCTTGCATTGTCCATTACAATTACGCTATTCGGAGGTATATTTGGAATCAGCTTGTTTTTAAACCAAATAAATTCAAATAAATCAGCAGTGGTGTCCTCATGGTAATCCAGAGAAAAATCTTTAATGTTTTTTGCAGACAGAGAAAGTCCATTTGGAATCCATTCGTCTTTAGATCCAGCATGCAAAATCGTAATTCGTTTGCCTCTTTTTGATGGCGCGGTTGTTTTACACTTGCCGCTTGAGTCAACCCAACCCTTTTCTGGGGTATCATATGTGTCGAACCAGGTTTCATCCAAGTAAATAATCAGCCTTTGCTGATCTCTGTAAATCCTAATTTTTTGTAGATATTCGCATGGCCACTCCCAAATTTTTCTGGATTCCATTAAAACTTGTCTTTTGTTAATTTTTTTTAAATCTAAAACGCATGTGTTGGATACACTTCTATAACGTTGTTCTGCCACATTTAACGCCGGTTTCATCTTTTTCAAGCCTCTTAATTAAATTATCTAATGTAGGCACGCTTTTCTCCTCGTTTAACTTGTAAATTTGACACCGTATTATATCTTGATCACTTCCATCTACCTTCGAGAAAATGCCAGTATCGGTTCATTTCTTCCCCGCTAAAATGGGATAATTCACAATTTTCCACGAAGTAAGAATAATTACTAAGCTTAAAACTAACTAGAGTGGCTATATATACAGTCTTTAGAACATAATTTGTTTTATGGGATTAACCCTCTCATTTTGAATCAGGTAAAAATCGGTTAAAAATCACCAAACTATTGCTTTAATAATGAAATTACGTCTTACGGATTTGCAGCATACTTTAAGACGTTTTCAAGTACGGACCATAATTTACCTGCAATTTATTCATTCATTCATTGTTTGTTTATAGCCACCCTTGGATAATCCCATTCAAAGGCAAAGTGTAACTTTCTTATATCTCTGGACAGGCTTTACCTTTGGTTAAGTGAAAGTAGCCAGATGGCTTGATTTCGCCTTAGTAAGCTTTATATATTTAATTTATTTTTTTATTTTGTTCATTTACTTGTTATTTATTTTTTTTATTTAATAGTATTATAATTTTTGTTATATTATTTGGATATTTATGACCTTAAAAAATATTAAGTAACTACCACGAGATCAAATATCTTTATAAATGCTTGTAGTTTTTAATGTTTTCATAACGACGTTTCAATTCATTAATCTATTTCTATTAAATAATAATATATAAATCCAAAATGATTTATTATGATATGAGACACACCGGCTTGTTTAACAGGCCACCTGTATCGGATGTGGGTAGTCACCATTCAATCAACACAATGTGAAATGAACATTAATTAATCTGGGTAATTATTTATAACAATAAAGCCATTTTGAGTAATAAATCATTTCTCCGTGGGTTCTGAAATCTAAAAAAGCTCTAAAATTGAGGGTAAAAAGAAATTAATTTTCTGTTGAACAGTTTATGTGCCTTATTTTTTATACTCTACTCCGTAAAAATATGATAATATTACGCCCTTAAAAACCATTTGTTTTTATTGTTAAGCAATTTTCTTTAAACAAAATAACCGTTAACAAAACATTGTGTGAAATCACACAGCACTAATTTATTATTCTAATTATTTAAACCCCAGGTTAAACTTCACAGTCCAGCGGTCACCATTAATAAACCATTTGACACGTTGTAGAGACAGTCTTGCTTAAATATTATTGCAAACACTTTATTTGCCTATAAACAATATATTTTCTTATGCAACATTTACCACCATTAATTTACGTGTCTTATTGTAGCATAATGTGAACGTAAAAAGACCTTTTCTCACCCACAATGCAGATTTTTATCTTATTTTCTGTCTTGAGCCAAGGCGTCATAGATGAATAATGATTAAATTATGGTTTTAAAAAATTAGATCAATGTTACACCATGTAAATACCAGATAATATAGTTTAAAAGTAACGGGAACCGTAATAATCGCTTAACATCTTTCAGGGCATTGGATGATTTAAATGGGGCAAGGGGGGATTGTACTACGACGGTATTGGTGTAGAAAACTTAATTAACAAAAAAACATCCGTACGCTCCCCCTACACCCCCTCAAGCTATGATAAATCCTAAATTCGCTCCTCTTTCGGTTAGTTCAGGTTTCAAAATTTTATGCATTATGTAGGTCACCTTTAAGCCTTAATTATTTTTAATGTATGTGTAATTTAGATCACTTTATATTACCAAATTTTATTGTTGAGGGAGTACATGATATAAAAAAAATTGATTTATTAAATTTTTACTGACATTGGAGGTCACTAAATGCCTTAAGCTGGCAATTTTTAGATACAAAAATCTAAAAGCATTTCTACTATTTATATCCTATTGTTTTGAATGTGTATGGCAGCAGCTTGTTTTAAGTTGCTTAAAAGGCTAGAATAATTGTACTACTAAAATATTTAATTTTAATTAGCTCACCAAGAAAGAAACGTTTTAAAGCTTTAGATATTTTTAAGCCATATAATATTAATTATAATTGTACACAGGTTTATTAGTAGATATCAATCAATAAAATATTTTTGTTTAAATTAACTTAGCACATACATATTTATTTAATTGTATTTTTACTAATGCATCTAGGTCAGCTTTTAAACTTGATAGGAAACGTAATTATCCTTAATGTAACCAATAGTTTATACAATATGTAATTTAGAGCACTTACATAATTAAAAAATGTCATTGTTAAGGGTGTAAGTTGGATTAGTGGGGGATTGATTTGGTATAGTTTTAATAACATGAAGGTCACTAGGACCACCTGGAGATTGAATTTTGGTAAAAAGGCGTATTTTATAAACTTAACGGAAATTTCTTGAATTAGAGCGTACTTTGTTATTGTTTATTCACTTGGAAAGTTATGTCATATTTTTATAAAACACGTTATATTACAGTTAGACGTTTTTCATTCATCCATATTAATTTTTTAAATACACTTATTAGAAAATTCCAATATTAATTATTCTAAAATGCTTGCCAAGATAAGTGTTTTTATTTATTTGCCCACTGAGGCATGTTTATTTCTTTTATTATAACGTTACAGAAATATTTAATGCAAATTATTATTAATACAAAAATTAGTGAGGTTGGGTAAAATACAGTACTTATATGTCTTTTTTTAAACCTTATCAATTTAAACATGAACCGGAATTAAATTTATTGTGGGTTTTTTGACAACATTTTAAAATTATGGTGTCTTCTTAGTTGGGGACTTCTTACTTGCAGACTCTGCCAGCTGAACTTAACACTATATATTTCGCCCCGCAATTATTTTCATACCTTTATATGAACCCTTCGATTTCTTAAGAGTGTAGAGGGTGTATTAAAACCTTATTATGCATGCAAAAAGACTTTAATTACTATACATTTCAGGGAAACGGTTAACTAAGGCACCAAACTTATAGTAGAAAATACAGGCCGAAATTTTCTTGGTAACATTAGTTCCAGTTCATTTTACTCGTGATTAGTTTTACTATTTTCGCTTTTGCCATGGAGTATCAAATCATTGAAAGTACAAAAGGTGGTAATATTTTATTGGAATTTAGCTACCAATACTACTTTAAAGGTGAGAACAAAAATTCGACGGTTTTCTGGATCTGCAGGAATAAAAAATCCTGTTCTGGTAGTATAGCCACTTCATAAAAAAACGAAATTGTCCTACGAACTATTCATCAGTGTGTCGCTAATGTTGCCGACAATGATATAAGTGTCTGTTTAGACAAAGCTAAAAAGAGATCAAGAGAAGAAATACCGCCAGTTACACAAATTCTCGAGCAAGAAATGGCCCCCCTTAGGAGTGCTGGATTGGGGTTTGTTAGTAGCCTTCCTGCATTTTCCAGTGTTAAATCTGTGCTATATACTGCAAGAAATAAGGCACTGGGTGCTATGACATTCAAAAAGCGAGAGGATGTTTCTGTCCCTGAACAGCTGTCGAACGCATTTTTGCTTATAGACGACGGCCGCATGGACAAGATTTTGGTATTCGCCTCCCCCACTGCCCAACAAACTATGAAGGCCTTTCAGATTTCTTGGGAGATGGTACTTTTAAAAACTGCAGCCCACAATTCCACAAACTTTACACAATTCATGCAGATATCGCAGCACATCCCTGAAAAGCAATATCATTCCTGTTGCTTTTGCATTGCTTGCAGATAAAAGTCAGAAAACCTACCAACGCAACGGTTGTTTCAATTAATCCAACAAAAAATTCCAAAGTGGGTACCGAGAAATTTTAAAATCGACTTTGAAATAGCAATAATTCATGCACTCCGATCATGCTTTCTCAATGCAAAGATTACAGGCTGTAACTTTCACTTCAACCAGTGTTTATGGCGAAAAGTGCAAGAATAAGGGCTTACCAATGAGTACAGGGAAAATGAAGAAATTATCGTATATTGTAAAAATGCAATAATTCATGTGTCACTATTTGTAAATGATCTGTATGTATCACCTTTTAAATACATACAATTTTAAATTATTTTTTTCTATTTTCATTTGTAATGTTAAGTAAGCTTATTATTTCTTTTACCTGACAAAAGGAAAGTCCCCAACTAAGAAGGGTCCAAGTAAGAGTAATCCAAAATTATGGGTAGCACGCAGTTAGTTTTAACTAGGAAACGCACTTGTCGTAGCCTTCTACTCCTTAATTTTAAAAGAGCTCCATCTTGGTTTGTATCCATTGACTTCGTATTTGTATTTTTAAGCCTCTGTATTAATGCAACGGGGTCAGTAAATATCATTTGCATCATTAATTGCAGGTTCAAAAAGTATTAAAACTCTATGTCAGAAGTATTTTATTACTCGATCTTTAATCGCCATAAGGAAATTATAGGATTAACCTTTCTTATAAACGAGTTGCGACATAACCGGCAGATAATCTTTATTAAATTATCCATGCGTGTCTCCTGCGAACAGATTTCCAATATCTATTATGCTTACCAATTAACATATTTATCAATTATCGTAACATTAAGATAAAGCCTAGTACAAACGGCATGGCGATAAAACGACGCAGTTTTATGGTAAGATCTGAAGCTGGCTTAATAAGAGCAGTATAAAAGAGGCAAACACATACAGTGCGGTTTGTACCATGGAATAAACTCAGTAAGTCTAACATGGTTTTTTCTTTGGAAAAATGTTCGGACATGAGTATTGATATTTTAAGGTGTGATCTTTTTTATTTAAAAAATAAACACAGTGTGTCCTAAATTAGAGATAAGACGTCATCGAGAATATTTTTAAATGGCAACCCTAGTTTTTTAATTACTATTTTAAAACAACATATTAAGCTATACATAACTGCCAAATTTCAAATTTTGGTTTCTTGTCATTCATAAGATATGAAACAAAAATTAATTTTATTTACATTAAAGAAAAAAAAAATACTTCCATTTGTTTTTAAAAATTTTTTGTTACTAAATGCTCAAAATGTTGTCCATTATTTGGCAATATCTTAAACATAAGAAAAACTCGTTTTTTCTAATAATTTCGAGAAAAATTAACCTACACACATTTGCTAGTTTTGTCTTAAACACTTTGCTTTTCAAGTACCCCCATAAAAGTAGTCTAAAGAACTAAGGCATTGAGACCTGGGTGGTCACTCAGTGGGTCCCCTTCTACCAATCCATCTGCATGGAAATTTTGCATCAAGATATTCACGGACAGCTCTTGCATAATGGGAGGCGCACCATCCTGTTGAAACCAAATGTTTCTATTCGGGACATTAAAGTCGTTCAAAGTTCTTCCTGCAAGAATTCCAAATATCTTGCCCCATTGAGATTTTCTTCAACGAGCACTGGTCCTATAACTTGATCACCAAAAATACCTGCCCAAACATTGACTTCTTTTGGGCGTTGAGTGTGGTCTTCTCGCATCCAGTGTCGATTGTCGTCTGCCTTACAACAACAAAGGACAATTTTGTCGGTGTACGTTACAATTTAACATAAATATTTTTTTTCTTCTTATAATAAGGCAAATCACTGCAGGATTAATCCTTTATGGCACTCTTCGAGCGGTGCGCGTGCGCAGGAAACGATTCACGTTGGTCTTGAATCTTTGGAGATTATACTCGTTGGAAAGCACGGCCTCAGGGAGTCCATTCCAGAGTGATGACGTCCTCCAGATAAAAGAATGTTTAAACAGTGTCGCTCGAGAGATACTAAGCTGAACCACGTACGGGTGGGCTACAGTGGCTCGTCGTGTATTTCTATCATGCACTGCTGCGTATAATTAAGCGTGCAACCTCAGTTGAGCACTTGCCATGAAAATATTTATAAAATAGACTTAAGTCGCCAACCTGCCTTCGATGTTCAAGGCTTTCCAGGTTGTTTGTCAGATCGTGGTCACCGATCAAGCAAATGGCTCTTCTTTAAATGGAATCTAGCAATATTAGGGTATGTTTAGCAGCAGAGCCTCAAATATGGGAACAGTACTCCAGCGATGGTCGAATTTGGGCTTTATAGAGCATTAAAAGTTGTTGGGGTGGTTCTTAGTTCGGAAAAGTATTCCAAGCTTCTGCGAGGCTGCCATAGTAATGGCTGCAAGGTGACTATGCCAAGACATATGGCCATCCAAACGTTGATTTATCAGAAAAAAGAATGTCTTCTGTATTTAGATTATTTCTCTCTAGTAGGTCCATCGTTAGGTCGCAGAAGTGAAGACTCCTAACAGGATCATTTTATGTCAATTCCTGAAGAATTGCCACTTTGTGGAGATGAAATTTATCCGCATGAAGAATTTTTTCTACTGCAGATTGACTTATTTCGTGTTCGGTAGCTAGCCGCCTGGTAGGAATATTAGGGTTTTCTTGAATACCTACATTTACTTTGATCTCTTTCTCTGATTTCTAACATGCCCATTTTCTCCAAACTGCTTCTCAATTTTGCTTGCTATACCCTAAGATATGAGTGGTAAATCAGGATATTTATCTCTTAATAGATAAAGAACTTACGATGGATAGGTACTACCTTTCTTACTACTATTTTTTTTAGTTTAAAGTAAATAAAATAATTTTTTGTTTCATATCTTATAAATGACAAGGAAAAAAAAATTGTCAGTTATGTGTAACTTAATGTGCTGTTTAAAAATAGTAAATAAGCAACTATGGTTACCATTTAAAGAGATTCTCGATGACGTCATATCTCCAATTTAGGAAACATGGTACAATATTTTTTAAATAAAAAAGGTCACACCATAAAATATAACTACCCGTATCCATCCATTTTTTCAAAAAAAAATCATACTGGATTTACTGAATTTATTCCAATTGTATACGGATATGGGTATTACCTTAGTTTTAAATTAATCTGATATAGATACGCCAATGACAAACATTTATAATTATCTATAGTAATATATTAAGGGATAGGGAAATTATCGAAAATCATTCCGAAAATTTTTTGCCGTGGAAATCGCTCGAGGGCTTGCCCGAGAGCGATTTCCTAATGGCAAAAAACCTGAGAATGATTTTCTGATTATTTCCCAATCCCGAAATGTATTTTGAAGATTATTTACCAAATAAAAAACTAACGATTTCAGACGGGTGAGATTTTCACTTTTGACAAGGGTGATTTTCACCGGAGAGCGGGAGATTATCGCTGGATTTATGACGGGTGAGATTTTCACTTTTGACAAGGGTGATTTTCACCGGAGAGCGGGAGATTATCGCTGAATAATCAGGTGAAAATCAACCCGCTTTTATAATGGATGAGGTAAATAATCTGTAGTAATATATTAAGGGATAGGGAAATTATCGAAAATCATTCCGAAGATTTTTTGCCGTGGAAATCGCTCGAGGGCTTGCCCGAGAGCGATTTCCTAATGGCAAAAAATCTGAGAATGATTTTCTGATTATTTTCCAATCCCGAAATGTATTTTGAAGATTATTTACCAAATAAAAAACTAACGATTTCTGACGGGTGAGATTTTCACTTTTGACAAGGGTGATTTTCACCGGAGAGCGGGAGATTATCGCTGGATTTCTGACGGGTGAGATTTTCACTTTTGACAAGGGTGATTTTCACCGGAGAGCGGGAGATTATCGCTGAATAATCAGGTGAAAATCAACCCGCTTTTATAATGGATGAGGTAAATAATCTGTAGTAATATATTAAGGGATAGGGAAATTATCGAAAATCATTCCGAAGATTTTTTGCAAGCCCTCGAGCGATTTCCTAAGAGCGGGAGATTATCAATAGTAATATGTTAAGTGCATGTAAAATTGCTGAAAATCATGCATGAAGGTTTGTTGCCCTAGAAACAGCTTGAATGCACTTTTATTGTTATTTACCAAAAAGTGCCCGACCGAAGGGAGGGCACTTTTTAAGGTAAATAACAATAAAATAAAAATAACAATAAAAATGCATGAAAGCTGTTTCTTTAGGGCAACAAATCTGAGTGCATGATTATCAAGCCATTTTACATGCACGAAATATATTTTTTAGACTATTTCCTGAATGAAAAACTAAAAACGAATCATTTTGATAAATTGACGCGAAATTGTCAAAGCAGAAATTTCAACTTGTTGTGACAGTGACGGTTATTCTCGTAGGTAACCAACAATGAAAAACCAGAAGAGTGCAATTTTCAGCTCAATCGCGACCGAGTGCTGATTTTCACCGAAAATCAAGTGAAAAGCGCATTGTAGTTACAGTATATGAGGGAAATAGTCGCTGAATAATCAGGTGAAAATCAACCCGCTTTTATAATGGATGAGGTAAATAATCAATATAAGTACGCATAGAAACCCACAAATTCTTCTAAATTAATAATATTCATGTTACGCAAATTTAAATCGCCACCTCTTAAAACTGTCGTGCTTTTAACAAATATTTTCGATACCTCGACATTTTTTTTCTCGCTTTCACTTTCTTCGAGCCTATAATCTATTTTTTTTCTTGAATAGGAAGTTACAGTTATGTTAAATGGTAGTAAATTGGTCGGTATTTCCTTTAAAGTTGACGATAAACTTGACATTAATGACGTCCATTTTTATTTGTTAACAAACTTAATTATTGGAGCGTTTCCAACAGATAAATAAACAAACGGTGTTTGAAACAAAATTATATATAACCACATAAATGCATTTTAATTCTCCTTGATACATATTTTTTTTTTTTTCAGCAGATTCTTAGCAATGCGCGGCTACACCAGAATGAAAAGAATTTTTTTAGAAGGTAAGTAATACCAGATATAGGTGTATCCAGAAATGGCTTACAATATTAGTACAATAAAACATCGTTTTATTTTCAAGTCATTCAGGACAGTAAGTCAGATATTTAAAACAGTTTGAAATGTCAACATGGCACACAATAAAATATTTTTTTTATTTGCTTTTCATAATGAGTACTTTATGAAACGCAAAAAAGTTAAACAATGCTACACATTATGAAACTAACATTTTACTTTTTTTTAATTTGTTAATTATACAGTGAGGACATAAAGTCTGGAAAACTACCTTTTGCAAGTAAACGAAGCACCTGAATAAAAAACGCTCGGACACGTCCATTTTATTTAATTGTCTTCTATCTTCTAAGATTTCTGAGATATATACAGGGTGCTTCAAGAAAGCTGGGCAGCTGTTAACTTATTTTTTTTTAATGGAACACCCTGTATGTTATTGCATTTTTGGATTCTACGGACAATTCTAAGTATATTTTATATAGGATATCCTATACCTAAATTCAATTGTTTTTAAAATAAAACACACCTTACTAGTTTACTGAATTTTTAATGACAATAACTTAAATGACACATTTTAACGTAACAAATGCTGAAACTGTTGTCCGTTAACTTCCTGGCAATATCCTAACCGATCGATGAACTCTTGTTGCACGTTTTGAATGAAAAAAGGTGGGATTTGTCGAATTTCATCTCTTATACGATTTTTCAGCGCATCGATATTAGGAGGTCTGTTGAAATAAACTTTGGTTTTTAAATATCCCCACAGAAAATAATCTAGGGAAGTCAAATCCGGAGACCTGGCCGGCCATTCTACGGGGCCACGACGTCCTATCCACCTGTTAGGAAATATCTCATTGAGATACTGCCGAACAGTAAGCGCGTAGTGAGGTGGTGCTCCATCTTGTTGAAACCACATAGTTGGAGTTGGTATATCAGGCTCATTACCTGGATACAGTTGAACTAAGGCAGGAATCAACTCTAGTTGCAGAAAGTCAAGATCAATTTCGCCATTTAAGTTAACGTCGAAAAAATACGGACCTATAATCCTGTCTTGAAATATTCCAGCCCAAACATTGATTTTTTCGGGATGTTGCGTATGAGCCACTTGAGCCCAATGAGTATTCTCTGTGCACCAGTATCTACAGTTTTGTCGGTTGACAGTACCATTAAGAAAAAAGGTAGCTTCATCGGAAAATAAAATATTTCTACAAAAAAATGGATCTATATTGCACCGCTCTTGCATATTTTCGCAAAACTGAATTCGGCGGTCATAGTCGTCTTCATTTAATTCATGTATTAATCTTATTTTGTATGGATGATACTTGGCCTTTTTAAAATATTTTTTACCGATGTTTGACCAATGGATAAATCTGTTGCTGCTTGACTTGTAGGTAAATGTGGATTTTCGTTATAACTGAGTAAAACATCTAATTTCTTATTATCATCTAGTTTCGGCCTACCTGTCCTGGGAAGATCTTTTACACAACCATGTTTAAGGAATTTATTGACAATTTTGCTGACTGTAGATGTCGTAATTTCTTGTCCGCGCTCTGGATATGTGTTATTAAAAAGTTTACAAACTTCGCCCAAATGTCTTTGGCGATCTCCCCAGCCAAACATCATCAGAATTTCCATTCTTTCTCGCTCTGATAGCATTTTTAATAACTTGACAGTAACAGAACTGTCCTACAGTATGTTAAAAATTGGCACAGTTGTCATAGTGACATCAAGTTACTACATTTCTCCTAGATTTTACGTTGTATCATGGTTTTTCTCTTATTGAAAAAATGTATAATTTCAACTGGCAATATTTTAAAAACAATTGAATTTAGGTATAGGACATCCTATATAAAATATACTTAGAATTGTCCGTAGAATCCAAAAATGCAATAATATATGGGGTGTTCCATTAAAAAAAAAAAAGAATTTAACAGCTGCCCAGCTTTCTTGAAGCACCCTGTATATATCTCAGAAATCTTAGAATATTGAAGACAATTAAATAAAATCGACGTGTCCGAGCGTTTTTTATTCAGGTGCTTCGTTTACTTGCAAAAGGTAGTTTTCCAGACTTTATGTCCTCACTGTATTTATTTTATCATATACATTTTTCTCTGTTGATGTATGGCATAACAAGTTGTGACCATTAATAAAATTTCATTTTGCGGTTGCAGAAGATCAGACATTTTATAGTATTTCCAAAGAAAATTATAGCTACGCAATAGAAGTCCGATGTAATGTTAATAATTCGACCTCTCGATGGATCCTGGTTTTCAAAGCGGCGATCATTCTTTGTGACGAGGCTGGGCTTTGCCAAATGCACGTCCAGTGTTGTGGCCTTCCCGGATGCGAAGCAACGTATATCTTATTAATTGAATTTGGGATTACTTACGCGACCGGCAATGTGAACCAATATTGTCATTTTCGGGTTTACCAAAGAGCTGATAGATTGATATAAAAATGTTTAAACCCAGGAGTTTATTATAATCTTCAATTTTACTAACTCAATCAATTTTTGTGTACAGAATGTTCGCAAAATATATTCCTTTAAACTTGTGCAATGACGCAAAAATAAAATAAAAATTCTAGAAGAACTGTATTAACGACATAAAAGGGCTAGTATAAAATGTACGTTTAACTGCATATAATGTCGTTCAAAAAATATCCTTTTGCATATCTAAGAAACCATTTTTTTTTTATATCTGCCAAAATTATTTTATTTCACCGCACCTACGTGAATAATAAACGATTTTGGTCATAGGGCTAAAACGACAAGAACAAAAAAATTATAAAGTCTCACTTGTTGCTACAAAATTACCTAACATTCAAAAAAGGTATTAAAAGTTTTAATTAGAGTCGCATTTATTTTCGATAGGAAAGTACAATTTAGTGAATCTTTTTGATCATAGGTCCTAAACAAGGGGAAAAAATTAAAACATTGCGTCTTTTTTATTTAACGTAATACTTATTATTGGTACATAGGTAAAAAAAAAACTTTTTTATAAAAAATTTAAATAACTGTTTTTTACAAATGGGTGTAGAGGGTGATTCCCCATAACGTCCCACGCCCTTAACTTTTTTTTTGCGCTAGATAAAAATAAAAAAATTAAGCGTGTAGGGTATTTGAAATACTTTTTGCAGGAGTGTCCATAAATTCTCGGAGCCATTTTATATACAGTATATCACATATACAGGATGTCCCAACTCTATTTATACACGAAATATCTTCTTCCCTGTTCATTATATAAAAATAGTTTCAAGAGAAATAGTTCTTGGTTTAAAGAACTACTTTTACTGGGAGTACATTTAAGTATACAGGGTGCCTCAAAAGTAAAATTTTTAATATCAACTTTACTTTCTTAAATAGGACACCCTATATTTCAAATCAAATATTGCTTCTTCAATGAATTCTCTATCAAAAATGTATAATATGTTCTATGCATAATGTTATAACTTCTGCTAGAATTTCTCTACAGGCGCGTGAAATTTAATTTTTTAAATCCTCCAAATTGTTTGGTTTTTCAGTATAAACTACCTGCTTTAAATATCCCCACAAATAAAAATCTAAAGGTGTTAGTTAAATCCTGCGATCGTGCTGGCCACCTGACAGGTCCTCGATTCCCAATCCAGTTTCTCCCATAATTATTGTCTAAATAATCTGATACAATCCGAGAGTTATGTGGCGGAGCACCATCTCGTTGAAGCCAGATATTAAAACGTTCGTTTATGGGAACTTCTTCCAAAAGCGTAGGTAAGACCTCGATTAAAAAATTTAAATACCTTTGACCGTTTAATGTACCTTCATAAAAGTGTGACCCAATTAATCGTCCATTAAAGAGACCACACCACACATTTACTCCCCAGATATTTTGGAAATGAGTTTCCCGAACCCAATGTGGATTTTCAACCGACCAATAATGAATGTTATGTATGACGATTCACGATTCCGTTATTGTGGAATCGCGATTTATCACTCCACATAATTTTTTCCAGAAACCGTGGATCCTCATTTAACTGTGTAGTCAAAAGGGCGATGAATTCCAATCGTCTTTCATAATCATTAGGCCGTAGAGCTTTTACCAGATGAACTTTAAAGGGGTGGTATCCGTTGTTAATTAGAATTCGCTGCACTGAAGTCTTGCTAATACCCGTTTCTTCTGATATGCCTCTTACTGACACATGAGGGTTTAGTACTATGAGTGCAAGGACATTTATTATGTTAGTTTCGTTTCTTACTGGTCGAGCATGTTGTGAGCCCCTCGAGGTAGGAAAAGAACCCGTTCGCATTTTTCTTTCCACATTTGCAAAAGTGCAAAGCGATGGTGTTGGACGATCTGGAAACCGCTCCCTGTATAACCGTTGTGCATCCCGCGATTTTTTCTTGCACTCGCCGTAGATTAACAGCATGTCAACATATTCGTTCGGAGTAAAAAGTGATGGCATAGTTATAAAAATTACTTACTACTTTGACCTCTTATCTTCTAGTTAAAAATTTATATCACTGTTAGAAATGTCAAAATTTATTTTAAAATGTCACTAGTTTGTTACTATAGTAATAGGTAATTATTGTTTACCTAATATTTCAAAGCATTTTCTAAGTTTTGATACTAATTTAATCTTACCATTATCTAGGAAACGGACCACATTAGGCATAGAACATATCACAGATTTTTAATAAAGAATTGATTAAAGAAGCAATATTTGACATAACATATAGGGTGTCCTATTTAAAAAAGTAAAGTTGATATTAAAAATTGTACTTTTGAGGCACCCTGTATACTTAAATGTACTCTCTGTAGAAGTAGTTCTTTAAACCAAGAACTATTTCTCTTCAAACTTTTTTTATATCATGAACAGGGAAGAAGATATTTCATGTATGAATAAAGTTGGGACACCCTGTATATAAAGTTATAATTTCTTAAATATATTATCCAATTATTGGATTCTACCTCAATTTGTAAAAGTATTTCATGTATCAAAGTTATACCTTAACCCCAGAATTTTCAAAGTATTCACTTTTAAAAGGGAAAGTATTTCCATTAAGCCAGTAAATTGCAGGTAAATTTTACCCGGTGCATAATATCAAATTAATAGAAATATTATTCCTTTTAAATGTGAATAGTATTTTGTTTTCAAAATATTGACATTTGCTTTAACAAATGGTTTTTGCAACGAGCCGCTAAAAATTCCTTTAATATCAGAAAAAATAATTACTTGGCAAAGCCACAAGAAAATTAAAAAGAAACAAAATACATCTTTCTTTACTGAATCAAATAACTAAAAAATATATTTTGTCAAAAAACAAAATATGTTCATGTAGGTAATAGCTTTTTTCTGGGTCACTTAGTAGGTAGTAATCTATTTTTATGATATGCTTTTTGGTAAACCCAACAACTTTTATATCAAAAATTTTTTTCTATCCTTTGTAATTTAGTTGATATTGAAGACGAACGTCTTTATTGACGCACCCTGTTGTACTAGGTACAATACACAGTACCACACAATAGGGGATCTCAAATGAATGTAAAAAGTTACTATATGTAGAAATTTCTTTTGTATTCGAGATACAGGATATTATATTAAAAAAAATATTAGTTTTTAAATTTTCTCCCCAATAAGTAATACTAGAATAGTACATAAACATGTGCAGTAATTGACACTTTTTGCCTTGTGGGTCAACATACACACTCACAACAAACAAACACTATGGTTGAAAAGTAAATTGAAAACGAAGCAAAATAAATAGTTCTGCTATGAAATTGCAGATTGATTGATATATGGCATTTTCTTACCAAGTGCTCACTTTCATAGGTGCTTGTAAGTAAACTATTTTTGTGATAAATAAATTCTTAAAAATTAGTTCATGGTCGTAGAACAACTATAGTGTTTTACTCGCGAATAATATAGCTGTAACATGCTCGTCAAATAATATACTATTAATTTATAAATCCACCAATATTATGGTAAATTTAAAATTTACAAAGATTCGAAGCAACAAAAAATAATAAAGAAAAAATACTGGCAGGTAGAGACAAACTCGAGGCTGGAAGAAGGACAGTTATCTAAAAAACACCGCTCCAACCATTCCGCCACAAGCTTTTAAGAATATGAAATAATTTTACTGAAGATTCTCGCCCCTAAATCCGGTGAGAAAATTTGAAACTAGGTGCCATGTGGTTGTATTAAGTGTCTTGTATCACTGACTGTAGCGAATTTTAGTTCTTATCATTAAGATTAAGATAATAAAATGTTCAATAACTTTCACTTCTATCTTTTAATTTCAACCTTTTTAAACTCAATGCTTCCACTTATGAAAGTATACGACTATTGCAACGTTGGTTTCAATCAAGCTGAACACGGGACGCGCGAATTTAAATTTACTGGTCTGTTTATTTACCTGGTACAGTGCCTCTCGCAGGTCTAGGCCACCCATAAGGATTACACTTCTATTGCTATAATTTTCTTTGGTTTGGTATTACCAATATAAAATTTAGGCATACAAATTTTCAAAATTTGATAAATTTTCTTTCTAATTTGAATATATAGGGTTGGGCATAAAAAACCGGAATTTTGTTTTTATATTATAACTTTTTTATTTATAGACCGATTTCATTGAATTTTATCTTGTTTGAGAGAGGAGGGATCAAGACAGACCGCTAGTCTCATGTTTTTGACTTTTGTTGAAAAATCAAAATGGCGGACATACCTGAACTTGGTTAAACTTTAAAACTTGCTGGAACTTTTTTGAATCACATGGTATATCTTTACATATAAGATTCTGAAAGCCTAAATATTTCTGAATAAAACAAGAGGTTGAACATGCAAATATATTAAAAAATAGCCGATTTATGACGAAATAAAAACATGTATGTTTTAACATGTTAATTTCGATTTTTTTCGTTTCTTTCAAAAATCAAGTCGGCGAGGACAAACATCAAGGCAAGCGATGTTTTTCGTTGCGAAATGCGTTTTTGACAGTTCCAAAATTTCACTTATTTTTCTTGTCATATTGTTTATAATGGTCATTTCTAATGACGATAAAGTTTTTATAAAAACTTTAATTTTAAGGGGACACAAAGTTAGCGAAATTTTACGAAAGTTTCTTGCTGAACAATAAGAAAAGTACAATTTACGACTTCGTCAAAAAATTTAACTTAACACAGTCCATTGCAAGACGCGAAGGAAGTGGGCGTCCAAGGAATGCACGAACGCCGGTGAGTAATCTACTGTTATATTATGTGTAACGATTTATCTAAAATTATTATAGGGAAATATTCTCCTAGTTTAAAATTTGGCAGTTAGCCCTGAAAGAGCACCTGGTACGAGCTTAAGCGGTCCGCAAATTGCCAGGAGAATTGACATTTCCCGTAGATCTGTAGAACGGATAATAAAGGAAGATTTGGGGCTTAAATTCATTAAGCGAGAATATTCATTTAAACTTACTCCTGAAGTCAAAGCTAGAAGATTGTTGAGATGCAGACATCTTTTAAATAAATTTAGAGCTAGAAGAGATATTCAAAAAATTTGGTTTACTGATGAAAAGATTTTTGCAATAAATCCGTTGAAAAATGCCCAAAATGACAGATTATGTATTCCTAAACAACAACGCAAACGGGAAACACCCTTAAACCGTCTATTTAGGGAAAGAAATAAATTCAGTAGTTATGTTATGGTATCTGTAGGAATTTCAAGAAATTACAAAGTTAATTTAATTTTTATTGAGCAAGGGGTCCGGCTAAACTCTGAAAGTTACTGCGAAACTGTTTTAGCCCAAATGTTTCTTCAAATAGAAGATGTAACGCCCGATTATATTTTTATGCAGGTATGTTTATCTTACCTATTAGTTTTTGATCATGTCAAATAAGAACATGTTTTTAGGATGGTGCACCGTGTCACACCAGTGCCCGTACCCTTAGTTATTTAAGGGAGAACGTTGCCGAATTTCTAGAACTCCAGGAATGGCCTCCAGATAGCCCAGATTTAAATCCTTGCGACTATTTTCTGTGGGATGATTTGGAGGTTAGGGTCCATAGAAACGGAAGAAGATTTGAAAATGTCGAGGATCTTCGGCAACGAATTCTTCAATGTTGGGAAGAAACTTCTCAAGACCACATCAGAGGAGCCATCGAGAGTTGGAGACGGCATGTGGAATTAGTAGTTGAAGCTAATGGGGGTCACATATCTAAATATATAATTTTGTCTTTCTATTTAAAATCTGGTTCTTATTTAAAATCGATTTCACTTTTGTTTAAAAAAATTATTTCCATAGGTATGTCGTTAAATGTGCAATATTATAATTTCAACTAGATTAAAATCAATTGAAAAGATTTAAAAATAATTGTTTTTTAAAAGCAAGTTAGGAGCACAATGCCATACTATTACGTTACGTTGATTTTGAAAAGAAACGAAAGAAAAATCGAAATCAACAAGTTAAAACATACATGTTTTTATTTCGTCATAAATCGGCTATTTTTTAACATATTTGCATGTTCGACCTCTTGCTTTATTCAAAAATATTTAGGCTTTCAGAATCTTATATGTAAAGATATACCATGTGATTAAAAAAAGTTCAAGCAAGTTTTAAAGTTTAACCAAGTTGAGGTATGTCCGCCATTTTGATTTTTCAACAAATGTCAAAAACATGAGATTAGCGGTCTGTCTTGATCCATCCTCTCTCAAACAAGATAAAATTTAATAAAATCGGTCCATAAATAAAAAAGTTATTACATTAAAACAAAATTCCGGTTTTTTATGCCCAACCCTATATTGTTGAAAAAAATGCAACATTGAAAAAAAGATTATAAATCACATGTTTTATAAAGCTGTTAGCGTACTTGCCCCGTTAGAAAACTACCCGTAGGGGGGTTATTTCTAACAAGGATAATTACTTTAAAATTATGCCGTATAAAACTTGTATTTTATAATATGATGACGCTTTATTTATTTCTGCAACATGTTAAAACTATATTTGCAAATAATATTCTTTTTTTGCTGTTATTTCCGTACGCTTACAAATATTTTATTACATAACAAAGACTGACTTTCTTCCAAATAATTCGTAGGTATTTGTTAATGTTATCATTGGTATCAAATCAATATTATTTATCGTAAAATTTCCACACTGTGTATAGCATATCCCAATACAGAAAACACATCGATTTAGAATGCTCAATGAAGCATTCAATTCAAGCGGTGTTAAACGCTTGTAAAATAATTACTCGTGCATTAAGCCATTCTTGTAATTCTTTTTACTCTAGATGTAAATATTTTAAGTGACTGTTTGTGGTTTCTGAATAGGATTTTTGAAATTTTTGTTAAATTATCTACTGCAGCGGCGTTGAAATATTGATCTTTCTGGTGTGTGCATAAGATCAATAGTTTTTTGTGTTTAAAGAAAAACCTATGATTGTTAAATCAAGCAGTTAGTTACGACATATAATTAGGTACAAAAAATGTTTTAGGAGAAACTGTAGGTAATTCGGAATTAGCTAACCCTATACTATTACTAATCAATACATCAACTTTCTTATGAAGTATTAAAATTCGTCTTCTACAATTAATAAAGTATCAAAAGTGTTGCCAGCCCTGGATAGAACTGATCATGTATCTTTGTTAAGGGGTTAGGCCACCATGAAGCCAATGAAAATGTACGCAAAATAATGATTTTTTTGTAAACTACTATGAATAATTAACAAAAGTCCTTTTTCAAAATTAGACTATATTGTTACACAAAAATATGAAATAATCCAAAAATGCAAGTTTAGCGAAAGAAAGCGTCGACATCAATGTTTTCTCTGCCCCAGTCCTTATATCATCGTTCGGCCGGGCGGGCGATGTGAGTCAGCACGCCGCAAATGAAAAAGCTCTCGTATACAGGGCAAAAGTTGCTTACAGTCGGCCTACCTGACAGACTTCACGACCTCGTGAAGGGCAGCTCACCTGAAAATTCATAATAAAACAATAATTAATATTTAACATAGGTAGACGAATATTATGACGAGAGACAAGTCACATTACTCATCTTCAACGTCGTTGGTGTCGCTACTATCTGAAACCCTTGTAACAAAGAGTTTTAATCTTTCTGAAGGACAGACGCCCGTATAAGCAGTCCTACAGCGCTTCGAACCTTGTATTTCGGTAATCACATACCGATCGTTATCAAGTACCTTTGAGACTACAAAAAGGTCCTTTATACCGAGGTTCAAGTTTCCTACTTCTCCCGTCTTGTTCGCTTGAACCAAAACATGTTGACCAACATTAAACCTCGTAACCTGGGCATGCCGCTTATCGTAATATTCTTTCTGCGAACGTTGTCGCTCTTGGGTCTCTTCGACCACCTCTTTCCTTACTTTAAAGTAAGAAAAGAGTCGTTTACACCACGAGGCCGATAACCTAGGAAGACCTCGTAGGGTGATTTACCAGTAGTGGAATTAACCGTCGAATTAATTCCCCACTTCGATCTTACTATCAAAAATATATTAATGTAGACGATAATTGCCACAAATATGCAAAACAAAATACGTGGGAAATTGAACCTTTCAGTGAGCGATGCTTCTCATTTCTGCCGTCCCTTGTTTCTCGTGAATGATTACCGGCCGACCTCAATGATTCACCCATCTCGTAACCAATATTTATTTGTTGGGTGATTATAGTCGGCTAACCTGACTAGTATTCGCGTCCTCGTGAAGTGTACCCTGAAACACACAACAGAAATAGATTAGTTTAAAACTAATGTTATGATCTGATGAAATTATTCGCTTGTAGTATCAGCTTCCTCTGAGGACACCACTGTAACAAATAATTTCATTCGATCGGAAGGGCATATGCCAGTATAAGCCTTTCGTGAACGGTTTGACCCTGGTAATTCCTCAACAACGTAACGATCCTTATCTAGGACTTTCGTAACGACAAAGGGACCTTTATAGCGCGGCTCAAGCTTTCTGCTCTGGCCTTCGTTACTTCCCTTTGCCTTCTGGACAAGAACGTGTTTTCCGACCTTAAATATTTTTGGGCATGCATGTCTTCGATCGTAAATCTTCTTTTGGTACTCTTGGCGTGACCTAATTATCTCAGAGATCTCGTTTCGTAACTGTGCCAGATCTGGTCTTTCGTCATGGCAAACTTCGCTCGACAAGAATGCATCGTTGACTCCACGTGGTCGGTAACCTAAAAATACCTCATATGGAGATTTTCCTATAGTGGAATTAACCATAGTGTTAATTCCCCACTTGACTTGACTAACAGCTTCGTCCCAACGTCTCTCATCGTCAGTTGAAGCCATCAGTGCAGATAGGATAGAGCGATTCATCCGCTCGACTTGGCCGTTAGCTCTCGGAGTCGAAGTTGCACACAATACACGTTTGATGTTTAAATTCTTACTGTATTCTGTAAACTGCTTACTTGTAAAGGCAGTTCCACGATCGCATATCACTCTTCGTGGTACCCCAAACATTTCAATTATACCATCGAGGAACGTTATAACAGGCGTTGTCTTAGTATTGGGTACAGCTTTTAAGAAAACGAATTTCGTAAATCCGTCCACCGCAATTATCAAATAAGCATTCTTCTTCACACTAGTATCTGGTGATACCCTGAGGCAAAGGACGATTTCTTTTCGACTTACCCCCGAATAAGGATGTCGATTGATCAATCGTTCGCTTCCGGCTTGATGACCGACGTGAATTATTGGTTTTGTACCTTCCACTCGACGAAGGACAGCTACTGTCTTCCGAGTCTGAAGAATCCTTTCTATGCCTTTTACGGCCCATTATAATGTAATAAACGTATCGATCGTAAAACAATAAACACTACCACAAACTTAAACTTAAGAGAGAATAACTAAAAACACTAAAACTTTAAACAATAACCACTTAACTAACTTAACTTCGACAACACACAAAAACAAGCAGAAAAATTATTTTGTTCACCCCACACCTGAACTGTAAACTACTATGAATAATTAACAAAAGTCCTTTTTTAAAATTAGACTATATTGTTACACAAAAATATGAAATAATCCAAAAATGCAAGTTTAGCGAAAGAAAGCGTCGACATCAATGTTTTCTCTGCCCCAGTCCTTATATCATCGTTCGGCCGGGCGGGCGATGTGAGTCAGCACGCCGCAAATGAAAAAGCTCTCGTATACAGGGCAAAAGTTGCTTACATTTTTTGAGGAAATTACACGTAAAAAAAGTATGTAGACATGTAACGCTGTAACGCTGTACCGCTATTGTAAAATAAATAGATAATTTACTATAAAAATTTAATAACAATAAATAACTTTAAAATTATCAATTCAATTGCAGAAGTAGATGCAACAAATCATTGTTGCAAGACTCTTGTTGACCATGTACTAATAGGTAAAAGCATTGGTGGCTGTGATTCCGTTGTGTAGTGAAGAAGGTATTCCCCTCTCAGAGCATAAACTCTTAGAATTCTTTTAATAAAGAATATATTAAAACTTACAAAACAAAAATAAGTCATGAAATAAAACTATTGGAATATAAAAAATTTCAATATAATTTCAGACAAAACATTATGCATACAAATAGCGTCTTTTCAAAAATAATTAGAATTTGTCAATAAATATGCCTGGGTTGATCAGTATTAGTATTGCTTCGTTAATAGTATAGTCCGCTTAGCGCAACAATGGAAGAAAAGCATTTGATGTCGTCAGATATATTGTTAAAAAAGCTTTACGAGCTGGGATTTAAGGGGATTATACATAACATTATAAGAATCTACCTAGAGGATAGAAACCAGTACGTTAAGCTTAACGAAGTCATTAGTGAAGTACTTAGCAGTGAGTATGAAGTACCACAGGGTTCGGTATTAGCACCTCTGCTGTATTCAATTTATTTACTTAATTTAAGATACGCAAATCTCAGAACTAGGTATTTTATATTTGCTGATGACACAGTATATAGTATATACTGGGCAGAAGAGAAGGCAATAATACTGCTGAAGATGGTTTGAATCGGTACTCTAATTGGCTATATTGTAACCAACTAAAAATTAATTTTGACAAAACCAAATAATATATGCTATTTAAACAAAAAAAATTAACAAATTGGTGATTTAAATTATTATAACTTAGAAAAAAAAAATTAGAAGAAGTTTTAAGGTTAAGGTTTAATAATAACAATAATCTCAACTCACAAATAAAATATTATCCATGATACCCATAATGTTATACAGATGTCAAGGTTATCTCACCAATAAAATTAACTTTAATATAATATACCATGCGTTCTTATACTATATCAGGTATCAAATGCCAGTATGAGAACATGTGGAAAAAATACTTTTTCCACTACTGACCTATAAAATCGCCATTATTGACCGATTATTAACGTTAGAAATCGTTTTTCTCTACCTTATAAGTTATTATTGACCATGGTCAATAATAAGGCATTGAAATCCATTATTGACCGATCTTCAAGAATCTATTTGAACGCAGGTAACTTGATTTTTTGATTCTACAACATGAATAACCTGAAAGGTGATTTCTTGTGGTTAGGCAACCAGATAATTATCAATATATATTAGATTATTAGAGATGCTTGATATTGTAAAATATCGATACAATCAACATTTTTTCTGCTTCCATACTTAATCCTGGAGGTGTACACATAATAATATCACTAACATTTTCTTCGCTCATTTTTTAAAAAAACGGAAAACTCGTGAACTCTGACGACATAAATGAACAAAAATTGACATTAACAAAGCCACCTGACAAAACAACAAAATATTTTGCCAATTCCAAAGCGCAGGTAATTTGATTAAAAAATATACTTATACCTACCTTTAATTTTTTATAATTATTAATACTATAAAGATAAATGTCTTATAAAAGTTTGTAGTAGTGGAAAAAATATTATATTAACCACGGTTTAGACAGCTTATAGCCCTCGCGTCTTAAATCCCTTGTCGCTCCGCTCCTCGTGATTTAAACTTGCCGCTCGGGCAATAATGATGGCTGTCTAAGCCTTGGTTAATAATATACTTATTAACTCGGTCCAAACACTCCAAAATAAAATATTAAAAATACTCTTTAATGATGATGATTGGTTGACCAGATCAGAAGCAATATATAGAGAATTAAATACCCCAAAATTGGATATATCTACTCCTAGAATTAGAGCAAGTAAAACTAATGTATAAAGTGTTAGATAAGAACCAAACTACCAAACATGTAATGTAAACATTTTAATGTCTAATGGTCACGAAACCAGATCACAAAATAATATACAGGGTGTTGCAGGACGATTCCTCAGTTATTTAAAAGGTGAAAAGTTCATGTAAGCATGGGTCCGCAAGCCCTTCATTTTTGAGAAACAGGGTGCTAAAAATTTATTTTTATTCCTGTTACTCGTAAATAATTTTTTGTAATAATGTCTATATTTGGACGAAAATTGGTATTTGTGGACTTTTTGACATGAAAAATTCAAATCTGATCTTAGTTTGGCCCTTAATTGTAGGGGGCGCCACCTACAAGTCTTTTCTCTTTTGGGGAGTCACAACTTTTTCGTGCACGTATGTATCACATTTTTTAGAAGAAAAATCGATTCCTCTATCATTTTTACGTGAAAATGGTATGCTTGTCAAAAGTCGCTACAAGCAGCCGTTTTCGAGATATTTTGATCTAAATTAATCGATGCATGTATTTATCAAAAAGTGCAACAATTTTAAAAACTTTTTTTTTAATCAACATAAAAACATTTCAAAGCTTAATTTCTAAACAACAAAACACTAGATATAAAACTAAATCAAAATCACAATAAAGGTTGGAAATGTCCACCTTCTTGCTGTATGCACGCGTCCAATCTTCTTCTACCTATAGATAAATATTGTAATAAATAAGTAGGTATAGGTACTAAGTTTTACATGAGGCGCCACATTTATCAATTTTCCTTAATTTAAAACCTTGCATGTCAATCCGCTTATTAGATTGCAAAGGTATTTTACTCTCTGCCCATACATATAGTATATTTTGCAAATATGTATTTTGCCATAGATTACCTCTCACCGCCTGAGGTCAAGTAGGAAATTATATGTTATTCTGACCTATTACAAACCATTGATTAGGACCTTTGTCTTAAGGGAACACTGACGAAACTCTTTTGCCTACTTAAACAGTGGCGTGGATTTGTATTGCTCCAGGGCAGCTTAACACGCTATTATTAAATAATGAGTTGTTAAGTTATTATAGCTACTATTAAGTTCAGCAATCTTGTAAAATAATATAATTGTATTATGTAATTATGTATTGAATTCCTTTCAATTCATCCCAAAACAGCATTGTACCACTATTTAAAAGAAATATAAATCAATTTTTTTGTCAATACGTATACAGGGTGATACAAATTTTATCTTTAACTTCATTTTTTTGTAGCAAGAGGAACTCTAAACCTAATATTTCATGTCTTCTGACTGTTAATCGGACATTTCATTTCTTAAAAACAAAAACAGATACATATTAGATAAACTTACTAAAATAAGATACACGTCCTATTAAACAAGGCTCCCGTAATATCAAAACAAAATTAGGAAAGGCATAATCCACGATACTTGTCTCAAATGCTCGAACAGATTGCCGTTTACGTTTAAATATCTAACTGCTTTGTTATTTACTTTTCTAACTGCCCTTTAAATTGATCTGCGTAAAGATTGATATGAAGTTATAATTTGTGGCAAATTTTCAAGAGGGCCATTTTTATACACTTTATTTTTTATTGCACCCCATAGAGAATAATCCGGGGGTCAAAGATCGGGTAATCTCGCTGGTCATTCCACCACACCTCGATTTCCTATCCACTTTTCTGGGACTAGTCGATGTAAAAATGTACACACATTTCTACCATTATGGGGACGTGCCCCAGAAATGTGGTAGCGTTGAGATGTCCATTAAAAACTCTTTTGTCCACGACTACAATATAACATGATCATTATACATGTGTTTCCTTAATAATAATAATATCCAATATACACCAGTGTATAATATTCATTATATTATACGGTGTATAATGAAATCATATGATTTCAATAGAATTTTGTACGTACAATAAAAAACAGAGCATGCCATGAACGTCAAGTCGCAGCGCTTGTTGCTATGCCAACACCATGGCACCTTGTTTTTATTTTGACAATTGCGCTTTGGTTTTTAATTTTAATTTGAAATGTCAAAAGGTTAGTTCAGGTTAGTTCATGTGTAAATAAAACATTAATATTAATGTTAACAAATAATTCTTCTTGCTAGTTAGTGAGAAGTTCAATATATTGTTTCAATGTTATTAATTTAATGGTAGTAATTTAAAAATAAAGATATGTAGTACTTCATTGTAGCTAAAATTATTTGGTAGTCCTGGACAAAGTATAGTATTCTACTCGCATATAATAACTGTTATTCACTGGGATGATTTATGAGACTCGCCTACGGCTCGTGTCATAAACATGATCCGCGTGAATAACAGTCATCATTATATGCTTGTTGAATAATGTACTATAAATGGTTGTTTAAAAAATTAAGATACATGTCTCGACCCAAAATTTTGTCCCCATGAAATCCTGCCTAAACATTAATGGAAAATTTGATTTGAGGATGAAGTTCTCTATCTTCTCCGGGGTTCTCTACAGTGCAAACATGCTCGTTACTTCTATTAAATAAAGCAATGTTTGTGAATTTTGATTCTTTCGTCCAGATTGATTGTGACTTGATTCCTTATCATTGGTAAAAGGTAACTCTTCTCTCTGTATTTCCAGGATGTAATGTTTGAGAAATCTGACTTTTGAAGGGCTTGAAACTATTTGATTTAACGTGATGCAAAGATGGCAAGTTTGCTTCTGATTTAATTTGTCTGGTCGACACAGAAGGGTTTATTTTGATGGACCTGTGGATATAATACAACTCATTTATTAAAAAGTATATTAATATAATAACATTTGTAAAAAATACTAATTTGGGCTTGGACTGTTTCAATTTCCTCATTTCCGAAGTGGTTGCCATTCTTTTGTCGTGGTTCTATAAATTACCCATATTCCTTGATATTAACATGCATTCTTTTAAAGTATGTCTAGTGCGGTTGAGGTTTTCTGGATATTATTCAAAATACATGTGAGAGGATATATATAAGAGTTTCTTGGGTATACAGGGTGAGGATTTTAAAGTGTTACAACGCAATATCTGAAAAACGGCTATAAATATTTTAGTCAAATTTTGGGACGTGGATAGGGAGGTTGGGGGACAAATTTTAAAATATTTTTGATATTTACCCCCCCTCCAGATTTGATGTGGCTAGTGACAAATTTGAAATGTCAAATGGAAAGGTATTTTTTTTTTTTGATAATTCGATTCCTCGTCAATAACTACGTAAGTGAGCAGAAAATTGTTACATTTGCTCTACTAGTTGCTTAGTTACGAATTTTTCAATAAATAAAATAGGAATACTTAAAACTACACATTTTAAATCATGACACCTATGATTATTGTTTATCCAAACCTTTAATTATGTTGTATCCTAGGAAACCACTTTTGACTTTGACAAGTAGTGATAATCTGATAAAGTTCATTATTCAGTGCAATTATGGAACAATCTTATGACATTGAAATAGACATGTTGTTAATTCTGGGAGAATGTAGAAAAAACTACCGGGAAGCGGCGCAATTGTGGACTGTTAGGTTTCCCGCCATTCAAAAATCTCATATGGCATTTAAGCGATTAGAAGATCGAGGCCGCAGCACGGGAATCCTAAAAAATAAGAACAGAGTTAGAAGACAAACAAAAACTAATGACGATATGGCCGTTGGAGTGTTGGGTGTAATAGCTGTAAATCCTCATGTTGGTTCAAGGGAACTTGCTCGTGATTCAGGAATGTGCCAAAAATCGGTACTGGCTATTTTACACAAGCACAATTTTCACCCTTACCACATAACTATTCATCAGGAATTGTATGGCCAAGACTTTCAAAATAGGATTACATTTTGTACGTGGTTACAAACTTTAATTCACGAAAACAATGCATTTTTAAGAAAGATAGTATTTTCTGACGAAGCTACATTTACCAATTGTGGTCAGGTAATTATTTAAATCAATATGGATTAATGTAACTTTTAATAATCAAAAATATGTAATCCACTACTTGATGGGTGTACATAAATAAATACATATCTAAACACCCGTTAACGGGTGTTTAGAGAATATTCACATACATTTAGATTTATTTTTAATTTTATACTGATTCAATCAATTTTGCTTTTCTTAATTTAAGGTCAACCGGCACAATTTACACTATTGGGCACCTCAAAATCCTCACTGGATGAGATTTCTGCCAAACCAACATCCTTGGTCGGTTAATACCTGGTGTGGCATAGTCGGAGATAGAGTCATTGGACCACATTTTTTTGACCGTCACCTAAATGGAGAAATGTATAATAATTTTTTACAAACCGATTTGCCACAACTTCTGAATAATAATGGAAATCAACAAGAACTATGGTTTCAGCAAGATGGTGCTCCGCCACATTTTGCCCGACAAGCTCGAGATACACTAAATGAAATGTTTGGAAACAGATGGATTGGTCGTGGTGGTCCTGTAAATTGGCCTGCAAGGTCACCAGATTTAACCCCATTAGATTTTTTCTTGTGGGGATTTATAAAAGAGAAAGTTATGGCTACACCACCGACCACACCAGAAAACATGAAAGATCGTATTCAACAAGCATGTAATTTAGTAACGCCTCAAATGTTAACTCGCGTGCGCAACTCATGTCAAAAAAGAATTGCAAAATGTTTAGAAATGGATGGGGGTCATTTCGAACACCTTTTGAAGCATGATCGTCGTTAGATTTTTTAAGGAATTATCATTTTTAAGTATTCCTATTTTATTTATTGAAAAATTCGTAACTAAGCAACTAGTAGAGCAAATGTAACAATTTTCTGCTCACTTACGTAGTTATTGACGAGGAATCGAATTATCAAAAAAAAAATACCTTTCCATTTGACATTTCAAATTTGTCACTAGCCACATCAAATCTGGAGGGGGGGTAAATATCAAAAATATTTTAAAATTTGTCCCCCAACTTCCCTATCCACGTCCCAAAATTTGACTAAAATATTTATAGCCGTTTTTCAGATATTGCGTTGTAACACTTTAAAATCCTCACCCTGTATAATTAGGTAAATGCGAAGCATATCACTTTTCGCTTGATTGGAGAACGGCATTTTGTGGCATTAAAATAATAAATCAACAAACTTGATCACCGCGGTGACGTCAATGTCATTAGTTTTTTATTTTTCATTTTTCATGGCACTCCTGTTTATTTTACATATTATAGGTAGTTGCTGTTTTAAAGGTTGGAATTTAATAATTTGATAAATATGAGTCAACGCAAAAATTATGTCAGTGTATGATATATTAGTAGATATTTGTAAGTCCCTTATTACTCCCTTATTTAAGTAAGTTTATCTAATATTGAAGTATTCTGATCTTTGCTAACGTATTTTTAAGAAACGAAACGTCTGAATGGTATTCAACAGACATAAAAAATTGAGGGGTATGAGAATCAAAAATATGCAATTTAAATTCTTGGTCCGTATTAAAAAAACTGAAGATGATGGTGGCCAGAAAACGAAACGTCAGAATTGAAAACTAATTATGCCAACTTATAGAGGAGAGGAAGTGGCAATGGAAATACGACATTTGTTTGAAATTATGTCAACAAATAGAATAAGGAAAAAATAAAAATAAATTTGCCAATTTCCGTTCTTTTCTTGGATATCTTCGAAGGTATTCAGAACTTTCAAATTTTCTTATCGACGTTTTGTTGAGCACCATATTTCGGAACTTTGCCCTCATTTAACCGATCTCTTATAGTTTCAAAGACCCCTGTACTTAGCCTTGAATTTGTAACACCATGTATAGAAAATATCAACAAAAGCTTATAATTATAAGTTTTCTACACGATTTAGTGTTAATATTCACAGTATAATTGGGGCTTTAAATATATTATATAATTAAGCATTTCATGGAATTTTCTGTTGAAAAATATAATTCGTATGTTGCAAACTGATGTGACGAATTTTCATCTAACTTTCGTTTATGCAAATTAAATTGATAATTCACCTCACTTTTATTGAACCAATCAAAACGCTCATTTTCATAGCAACCACCTTGGTAACGGTCGTCTTACCCGATAAGACTACCGCTAGCTCGAAAAGACGCTTTCGAAAAGACGCTTGTAGCTTTTTTACTTAAATAAAAAATTAGTAACACCTCTAACTTGTATATTTACCTTTATCAGACGGCCTTCATTTTTATGTTCAGTAAATTATCCAATAAAATACACCTCTAGAGGCGGTTTCTTATCTTCATACCTTCGTTTTTCACTCGAAACTCGATTTTCCAAGAAAATTTTCACTCAATGTAATTTTTACTTATAATCAAAGATAGGGCCCTCGAGCAAAAGCTCTCGGGATCATATCAGATTACAAGTAAAAATTACATTTCGTAAAAATTTGTCAGAAAATCGATTTCTTGTTAAAAACATCGGTATTACCGATAAGACGCCTCCTCTATCGGTATATTACTGTTGAAAATCTGCGTTCTATATTATTTTGTTTTTACATAATACAATATAAATTATTAGTAACACTGCCCAATGTACTCGTATGCTTTTTAAAATAGTCAACCTTGTGATATATAAATCAGGGTTGAAAAAAACAGTTTTTTTTTTAAATTTTTAAACAAAATATTTGTTATTTTTGTTTGAAACATGTTGTTAATTTCCAGAAAAAGGTAATATTTAAACTTTAATTAGATTTGAAATTTGAACGTATAAATAGGTGTTTAGTTTTTCAATAAATTTGTTTATATGTTCCAGTGGCGTACATTTTCTTTGTCAATGTTATTCGTCAAAATGCCCCCCGGGACGCCACTGGAACTCATAATTATCAGCTAGTCAGTGCGAACTTAGCGCATTATCACACCGAACAACACTTCTAAATTTCACCAAAATCGGCAAAAGGATCTTTGAGATATTAATAAAAAACCGATTCTAGACCAACAGAAAACCTTCTCGCTTATGTTACTCACAACGCAATAGAACATCATGGGGAGTCCCGGGCGGTAGCACTGGACATTTCCAAGGCCTTTAACCGAGTATGGGATGAGGGGCTCCTCCTAACTAAAGTGAGAGCATACGGAATGCCGGTTCAATTTTGTTCATGGCTGTCAAGTTTTCTTAAAGATCGTTCTCTGCGAGTGACGATGGACGGATTTCTTTCAGATAAATTTAACATCAACGCCAGAGTCCCTCAAGGTTCCATATTGTCGCGCATCCTCTTTTTACTATACATTAACGATCTTTTGGAAACAACTAAATATCCTATATATATATCTTCGCTGATGACAGCACACTTCTTTCATCTTTTACTTTGGATGCTCAAATATTGACTTCCAATGCACATCTCTATAGTCAGCACGAGGTCTTATATCTCAACGAAGACCTGGAAGAAATTCTGTCTTGGGGTGACGGTAACCAAATAGAATTTAACGCTAAAAGAAACCCAAGCGGCAGTTTTTTCTAAAAAGTTAATGTTGAAGAACCGTATAGAGTCCTGGCGGGACACTTGATTCCCTTGGGCTTATCAATTCATTTATTGGGCGTCAATTTGGATAGTCATATGTCTTGGCATAGTCACGTTGCGGCCATTGCTAAGGCAGCCTCGCAGAAGCTTGGAATACTTTTCCGAACTAAGAACCTCTATATATACACCACAAAAACTTTTGATGCTCTATAAAGCCCAAATTCGACCATCGCTGTTCGCATATTTGGGGCTCTACTCCTAAACGTACCCTGAGATTGCATGATTCCATTCAAGGAAGAGTCATTCGCTTGATCGGTGACCATGATCTGACAAGTAACCTGGACAGCTTTGAACATCGAAGGCAGGTTGGCCACTTGAGTATATTTTACAAATATTTTCATGGTTTCAAATGAATCTCCTAATTAAGAGACAATAAGTTAAAACGATTTGTACACGGACAAATATGGGTCTATTAAACATGTTTAATAGGGCTTTGTTTAATACCCACTAAAATTTTTGATCAATTGTTGGAAAAAAAAAATAGTTTTGACACAAGTTACTTTTGCCAGAATTAAACAGTTACTTGTCTTTATTTAACAGAGTACTTATATCAACTAACCTGTTTAATTGTCATTAACCCTTACTAAACTGTATAATTATGGGTATTAATATTTAGTTCTTGACACATTTTGACTTACGACAAGCAACATGTTTAATACCTATAAGAAGTCAGTCAACCGAATTTTATAGAAATTGACGTTTCGTGCTACCGAACTTTTACGAAAGAACCTGTCGGGCAGTGTCAGGGGTGTTGCCGCCATAATTTCATCATTGATCTCCGTTGTGTGTTGGCGCAGCGTTGCGGAAACAGAAAGTTTTCCCAATAATTTTGAGTTTTCCTGCTTTGGACTTTAGTGAAACAAGTTCAAATAATTAATTATGTTATCAGGCTACATTAGAACTTTAAATAATTGGGATTTCCGCATATATTAAACGCTGCTCAACTGAGGTTACCCGCTTGATCCCACCCAGAGTGGTGCATGGTAGAAATACACGACGAGCCACTGTAGCCCACCCGTACGTGGTTCAGTTTAGTGTCCCTCGAACGACAGTGTTTAAAAATTCTTTCATCTGGAGAATGTCATCACTCCCTGAGGCCATGTTTCACAACGAGTATAATCTCCAAAGATTCAAGACCAACGTGAATCGGTTCCCGCGCACACGCACCGCTCGCGGAGCGCCATAAAGGACTAATCCTGCAGTGATGTGCTCTGTATCATAAATAAGAAGTTTGAGAACAAAAACTTTTAAATATGTACTGTAGACGTACACCGTAATCCTCTTTAATTACTGATAATTAAGTGTATCCATTCAAATAATGGATTTTGGTTGTAAGTTGTAAGTTGATCTTAAAAAAGATCCCAAAATCAAAAAAAGTGATGTGCTGATTTCGGTAAATAACATAAATTTATAATTTTTAAGTGTGTTAATTTGGCGTAAAAAAGTATGAAAGTAAATATGAAAAAGTTATATGTATATTTCCTGACTCCACTTTTAAAGTATTCACATTTTCAAGACAATACTTCGATTTATTATATAATGATAACGGTAATATCTAAATTTCAATCAAAATATTAACACATTTTATTATCTTCACGGTAATGGAAGGATATCGGACAAAATGTTACTTAAACTGTTGATCATTAATTATTAACGATGCCTTTTCGGACATCCCGTATATTTCTTGCTTCAATTTTATAATTTAATTATTATTCACGTAATACGCGCGAATCCAAATCGATTTATGCAATTCCAAGAATATTTAAAAAATATATACGAAACAAATTTTAACTTTCTCCCATGGTGGGTGTTCTTAATGGAGTAAGTGACACGATCATTTTCCCAACAAAACATCAGCAGACAATGAAGATGACTAGATACAGATTTAGAAGAATGTTAGATAACATCTATGCGGTCTCTAGCAACAGTATTATTATACGAATATGAAAGTGAGAGTGAAGAGTGAAGTAAGGTCATGACCAGCCCGGTAGAAATATTTTGTAAGGCAACTGACGCTTTGAACTTTAGCACCAAGGCCGATTAAACAGTACCAGAAGGTACCAGTTGTGTTGATGGCACCCAAATACCAACAAGTTAACTGGTTGTATTTTTGATGTTTTTGCAGGTGCTTTTGTCCACTTACATTCGATTGATTTGACTTTAAAAATGTTTGGAATAAAAGCTAAATTTCGAAATTTATTTTCTATAATTTTATTAGCAAATATAACATGGCATGGATGCAACAAAAGTGTAACGTGTTTAGAACAATATTAAACTATAAAAAATAACTTAACTTAGCCAAGTGAAAAAAAGGTAAATTATCATTATTGCAGCTGTTATTTTTATTAATTAAAGTGTTTTTGAAAATTGTAGCCGTTGTCGTCGTCGGTGGCACCGACGATGTCGTTTGTGTTTCATTTTGTACAATAGGAATCGAAATATCTGAAGACGTTTCGGTGGAAGTACCAGTAAAAAGTTGATCTGCCATACTTTTTTTCTGGTATAAGGAATTTTCCACATATCCCTCAGCGACGGTGCTACTCTTCCAGCCGCCATGTCTTTTAAGCTGATCTATCGTTATTCCAGAGTCGGCTAGCAGCGATGCTGACGTCCTTCTAAAACAATGACCAGTGTACAATTTTGCATCTGGAAGCTTTAAATATTCGGCATTCTTGGTTGGCAGTTGTCCAATCGTATTCTTGCCCATTGGCTGAGACGTGCATTTTCCATTTCTGTACCCAACGAAAAATCTTGTATGGCCTTGTATTGATGGAGATCTTAAGGCAATCAATATACTTCTTCACCAATCGTACTACATCTGTGGAGTTTTCCTTTGACCGTTTTATAACAAAAGATCGGTCTTTTTCTGTCTTGGTATCTCGTAAATTGATCAAAAAGAACGTTTCATAGTCTAGGACATCGGTTTTGTCAAGCTGGCAGAGCTCCTTGCCTCGACAGGCTCCTGACACGCCCATGACTAGAACTACCTGGAACAAAGTATAAATAAAATAAATAGGTACCTACTTTATTTTCCAAAAAGCGTCTAAATAACATAGATATAGGTATAGACTGGGACAAAATATCGGTTGAAAAAAAATGTGTATCTTACCTTTTGCCCCAAAAATTCATGGTCGGGTGCTTTTTCCAGGAACTCTTTAATGTTGTCAACATCGAGTGTCTTCGACTTTTTTGGTTTGTAGCCCTCATTTTGTCGTTTCAAAAAAGCGGTTAGTTTGCAGAATTTGCTAATGTCGACGCCCATGTCTGTTGCAATTGTGGCTTTTATCATCGAATATACACTCCACAGTGACGATGCTTTAAGCTTTTTTGACTTTTCTAAGAAATATGCTAATAGTACCTTTTCTTCTGTAAATTCTTCTACGTTCCGTTCTTTGCACCATTTGATATACTCAGATAACTGTTTTTTATATTGTTCTCCAGATTTTCTTGGTAATAATTGGCCTACAGCCTCTTGAGCTGCCTTTTCGATTTGTTCCATCGCGATAAACGTCTTTCAGTGGATGTAGCGTGTTTGACTAATATTTATCGAGTGACTTTCGTTTTACTTAGTTACTTGTCATAACTTGTCATTTGGTCGTTGATATGGTAACATCAGCCGCTTCGATGATTTTTTAGAAATAGAGTATCTACCGTTTAGTGGCATTTAATTTTTTTTTTTAACGTTTTACCTATCCTAAAGTACATAAAATAGTATATACACCTCAGGACCAAAGTGTTTTTAATAAATCCCTTGACAAATTATAGCCCTCCCGTTGGTCGGGCTATAAACTTTTTGTCTCGGGATTTAAAATACCACTTTAGTCCCTAGGTGTATAATGTACAGGGTTATCCAACCAAGACTAGACAAGGCGATTTTTTGACTTTTCCTGTACTTTTATAAAAAAACTGAAATAGCCATCTTAAGTCATTTTCTCCCGCGAATTCGAATATCTTCAGCAAAAAACAATTGAACATCAAACAAAAGTACTAGGGGTCACTTTGATATTTTTTTAAATGGGATGCCGTATTTTTAATGAGCTTATCCGATTTCTCATATAAATTTTGATCTAAAATGTTGGATTTTTAATTTATTTATTTATTTTTTTTTTATTTTTAACATTTTCCGAATTTAAAACTGAAGAAAAAAGGCGTTTTTGAATTAAAAATCCAACATTTTAGATCAAAATTTATATGAGAAATCGGATAAGCTCATTAAAAATACGGCATATGCCATTTAAAAAAATATCAAAGTGACCCCTAGTACTTTTGTTTGATGTTCAATTGTTTTTTGCTGAAGATATTCGAATTCGCGGGAGAAAATGACTTAAGATGGCTATTTCAGTTTTTTTATAAAAGTACAGGAAAAGTCAAAAAATCGCCTTGTCTAGTCTTGGTTGGATAACCCTGTACTATTACTACAGTATAATTGGAGAAAATTTCGTAAAAACATTTTCATGTTTTACTTTCTGCTTACGTTTATACATTTTATAAATAATGGATTGTTTTACTAAATAATAATTAGGCGAATCTGTTGAATAATATTAGTAAATAGCTCAGAATACGTTAGAATGATACCAGATATAATTTTAAAGAAAATACCATTAGGAGTAACCTATTATATCTCCATAATATTGCGGCTAGCAACGGTATTAGAAAAGTGAGAGTGACGATCAAGAAGTAAGGTCATGACCGGTTCAGTTAGAATCTTTTCCCGCGAGGTATAGCCTGATGCTTCTTTACCAAGGTCGTTCAGATAGTACCAAAACTGCCAGAACATACCCGTGTTTTTAAGGTGCATTCTTAACAATGCTCTTATTAGTAACTACCAAAAGTCAATAGAAACTGTTGAACTGCAGCCTCGCTCACGTTGACAGGACGCAACACTGATAGCGAGTAACTATACCCTGGTAGATATCAATAACAGTTGTTATGAAATTCAGTAATAAATACGCAACAGTTTGTTTTTGTTTTTAGCGAAAACGGTTAATCTGAGCGGAAAAATTTAACCCATTACGCTTGTGTAGTTTTAAATGCTAAAGCATAAATTTTACTTGGTTACGAAGAAACCGTGTTTTTTACCCATTGGGCTTACCCCTAAATAAATTAAAAAAAAAACACACAATTTTTTGCTTAAAAATTGTCACTAAGTTTCAATTTAATTGAACCCTGTGCATTGAAAACAAATGGGTTTCTAACACTTCTATGCCTATATAATTTAATAATAATAATAATTATAATAAAATAAATTAATTAATAATTAAGTAGAGATAATTTATTTACCTGTATGCAACAAAAGTGTCGTACTGATTTTTTATGTTTGGAAGAAAACGCAAAAACATATTTTAAACGTAACTTAATAGAAAGTAATAATAAGTAATAATAATAAAATAATAATTTAACAGTATACAGGGTGTTAATTATTGTCATGCAGATATTTCAGGGGGTGATAGTACTCGTCAAAATAAGAAAAAAATGCAAATATATGCATGGCCTAAAACGCGTTATTTTCGTTATACAGGGTGGCAAAGTTTTAATTTTTTTTCTCGTATTTGGCGTTTTCTCTCTTATATTCTGTGATAATTGTTTTAAATTTGGAACATCAACCATTTTTTAGAATCTCTACAATACAATTAAAATTATAACATATAGGACGATTATTAATTAAAACAAAATATATATATACAGGGTGTTATGGAAATGACTTATTATTTTTTAACCCGTAAATATATAGGTCGAGACGAATTGGGGAAAAATTGCTATAAATGGCGCTCGAAGCTAGAAATTCGAGAAAAATGCCTTCAAAAATTTAGGTCCAAAACACCTACGCGCCAATGACCCAAACAGCTGATTTGGGTAATTGTTTACTTTAGTGCAAATGTTGAATTTTTCGCTAAAATTTCGTATATAGGCTAATTAAGGGTAGCTGATCACAATTTTCCTTTTGCGTTTAGGCGGCAAATGCACTGGTTTTGAGAAAAAAAATGTTAAAGTTTTTCTAACTCACCGGTATGTTATTTTGCATGTAATCCTAAAATGTTGCTATTTCCAATAAAATATTACTTGTCGGAGTCATAGTATACACTTCTGAGTTGAAATAAACGAAATATGCCACAAGGGAACTCTGAAAAACGGGATAACTTGTAAGCGAACAGAAAACTCTACGTTATCTGGAAAAAGACGGGAGACAGCTCACTGACAGCTGGCCAAAAAAGCAGAAGCAAACTGCACGGTACAAGGAGCCTGTTTGCAGGTTCACTGCACCCATGTTGTCAGATTGTTAGTGTATTATAAATTGCCTATACTTTTCAATTCATTTTTATTAATTGAATGAATCCTATTGGCTCGAGCTAGCATATCATTCTCCTGGATGGAAGCCATTAATAATTACAAGAAAAAGAAGAACAATCTGGCAACGTGAGTGCAATGAATCTGAAAAGAGACGCTTCTACTTTGTCGGCGTATTAACAACGAATTTAATTAAATTTGTGCCTTTTCCATTGTTTTTTTGCTAAAATGTTGTTCTTATTTTATGAACAGATAGTTTGGTGAAAGTTTTATCACATATTTTGAAGGGAAAACCATAAAATCTAGGAAATTGAAAGGAAAGTGAAACGCGACACCCAAAGATATCGAAATAAACAAACCTCGGATCGGCTCCAGACAAAATACGCTGACGGTTTGTTTTTGTTAGATTTGGTCGAGGTGCTGAAGAAAGCAAGTTGAAAAGAAAAGTAGTTGACTAAGAACTTTAGAGTTCATATGGTCGGTTATCGGTACACCTTTGATTTAATTTTATCGCTTTATGTTTTCCTTAAATTACCTAATTAATAAATTTGTTTTAATCGTTACAAATTTATTATTTCTTAAAGACATCCTTACAAAAGAATACCCTAACCTGTAAGTGAAAAACTTTAACATTTTTTTTTCTCAAAACCAGTGCATTTGCCGTAAAAACGCAAAAGGAAAATTGTGATCAGCTACCCTCAATTAGTCTATATACGAAATTTTAGCACAAAATTCAACATTAATTGCACTAAACTAAACAATTACCATTCCAGCAGTTTGTCTTGTCAAAAACACATGTGTTCAGGGGCATTGAAGTATCATGGAAGGCGCACATAGTCCGGTTTTAAGGTATTTTACAAAATTCAAAATACTTCCGATTTTAGAAAAAAAAACTATCAAGTGTAACTCTAGACCACCTCAGGAGTGGCCCCTTAAAATATAATAAGTCATTTCCATAACACCCTGTATACCTACAAAAAAGTACCGTGTCAGAAAAATAGTTATTACATTTTAACCCAAGTCAGTTTTACTGTCACTGTCGTCATCCAAGCATCCAAGATCACAATAATTCTTTCTCTGGGTAACAGATCTATATTTAAGTATGATTTTTCTACTTTTTGAACATGCGCTATACAATTTTCCCAGTTTTTGTTTGGAATATTTTGCATCTCTGACTGTACCAAAGCTGTGACAGAAGTATTTAAGGTTGGCGAAACATTATTCCTCCTTACCGATACTTTCAGCTGGTGGCATATTGTATATGTATATTATGAGCAATTGCTTTTTTGTGTAATTTTTCTCAAAATACATATTATTTTCCATTATATAGTCCTGGATGGTAACTTCTGTGTCATTGGAACACGGAACTTTATTTAACCTACGACTGTGGTAGCTCTGGTTCTGCATTGACCAGATAAATCTACCCAACCTTTATTTGGAATTTCATGTGTGTCATACCACGTCTTGTCCAAATAGGTAATATCCCTTCCATCCTGTATATATTCATGGACTGCAATTAGGTATTCCATCCTCCATCTTTTTAACCGGGCCGATTCCATAAATACTTGTCGTTTGTTAATTTTAAAACCGTTTCTTAAAATACATTTCCTTAGAGTTTCACGATAACACTCTATTCCTGTATCATCTTTTTTTAATCTTTGCAATAGGGTTTTTAAAGTGGGGATCATTTATTCCCTGTAATATATCGACATCCGTCGCGACCAGTTTTTTAAAAGTAAAAGAGTATTTCCTCTTTCTTCTCTCCACTATAGGTTTATTTACAACAAACCACACTGTGCTCACTGGCCTGCGTGTCAAAGCTGCAGCTTTCTTCACTGCACCAAATTTTGAAAAAACATGTTCAAAAAGGGTGATGTAAGCGTCGAAGATGACTTTTTTTGTGTCAACTGATAGAAGATCACGCTTTAATTGGTTTTTATCACGACCCGTAGATCCACTTGGCATACTGGTTTCTTCCCACGGACGAAACATTCTTAGATATCACGGTTAATTGGCAACAAATAACTTCTCGTCTAAACCAATACAAACAACTAACTGAATTTTGAAACCAAAAATCGGCATACTTAAATAACTAAAATAAACCTATTTTAGTCCCCAGATCAGGTGGCCAAATTTTACACCTCACACAATAGGTTATTATGACGGTAAGGGATTAGCATTTATAATGAGTTTGTAAGATGGATAGACGGACTAGCAATAATTCCCTGAAATTTAGCTATACTTAATGCAAAACAATTTCGGTTGCAAGTCATACCCTTTGAGTGACGTCAGTTGTCAGCAATGTTGCCAGATTGTAACCAAAATATCAGAGTGAGGGAATTACGCTGTTTTTCTTTTTAAAACAGGACAACTTTAAAAAAATTTACAGTATTTTAAAACTATTTATGAAAAGGTCTGAAGTTTTTGTTAGAAAATACACGCATTATAACAGTAAGTACACGAAAAACGAAAACAAAACGTCAAAACAGGTCAACGAACGAGCTGGCGCCACAGTACCGTTGACAGTTCTGTTGACAACTGTCGACTTATATATTCGACGCCAGTTCACACCAGGGAAGATCTGATAGAAAGAGTAACACACCATTTCAATGAAATTTAAGACAATCCTGGAATGTTGTTTCTAATATAACGAGAAAACATCATCGGCTAAGGAAATGTATAAAGTATAAAGCTACAGGACGCCCATTTCAAAAATCTGCTGAAGTAAATAGAAAGACGCAAATCTTTCACATTTTTAACATTCTTGCATTTAAGTGATTTCCGAAATGTCAACCCTCTCAATGATTCCTTTATGCGGCACACTTCGATTTGGAAATGTATCAAAATAAATTATTTTTGCATCCACAATTGCCGAGTGCTTATCCATAATGTATGTGAGCATTAATGAGAAGCAATAATGATGCGTTATTCAAAAAAATAATTTTCTTCGAAAACGGCTAATTTTATCGAAACAAATGTAAAGTATCTTTTTCAAAGACCAGAGTATTTAAAAAAGTAAATTAAAATTAGGGTAATTTTGACCTATACGCTCCATATGCCATACACTTACCGGACACCCTGTATATTACATAATTAATATCATACAAAAATCAAACAATACAAAATCATAATTTTTATATATTTATAAAAATATACGGTATTATATTGATCATATTAAGCAGGCACAATCACTATTCTATTTACTTAATTCAATAGCACAATTCTAAATACCTGCTCATTTCCGTCAAATTATTACTGGAGTATGTTACAATTTAATTTATGAATAGCAATTCTGTTGAAACGAACTTTTGTATTGAATATTGTTGTAGTAAATTAGGTTAAATTGTTAGTTAATTTATTTTAGATTGGTATTATATTATTAAATAGAATAGACACAAGATTCTTTTAAGTTACATTACAGGAAGTATTAATTAGTATTTTTGGAGTTTTGATTTATTTATTTTAGCAATCCTTTAGTTATTCGACCACTTGCAGTCTTGCAATTTATTTCATTTAGGCATGGGAAATATGTTCGACTTTCTTCTGCAAGAACTAGATAAGTCTTTGCAAGGCCACCAAAACCGCCAGATTGCTGCACCAGTAACCAATATTTGAATAGGGGAGATTAGAGTAAAAACGCAAATGGGGTAAGAATACACCTATAAAAAACCGAATATTTGTTTTTGTCATATATTATCGGATAAACAAATAATATTAATGACTGAATTCACCAATTTACACCTTAATCAGAATTAGTTTATTCTCCAATTAGCTTTAATCGCAATTTGGTTAACTCGCTTATCTACCAAAATTTTATTTGCATAATTTACTAATCACAGTTAGTGAGTAAAATTATCTGGCTACCTCGCTTTTTTAATACATTTTTTAGTTTTTGCTTGTCAATAATCAAGATGGCATGGCAATTATTGTCAATATCAATAGTTAAATTGTGTTAATAAAAAAAGGGTTATATTACTATTTTTTTTGAATAAGATTTATAAAAGAAGGTAAGAAAAATGCATAAAAAACATAAAAGAAGCAACAATCCTTTTGAATTGGTAAATAAAAATAATATTGAATAGTGGCTTCTTCTCATATAACCAAAAAATGTGATGAACTAATTGATCGAAGTCAAGTGCTTGTGGAAAAACAAATCCAAGATGCGAATGCGAATTAGTAAATATTTGCCCAGAATACAAAAAATAAGCTGGATATAAAACATTTCAATGCTCAAAGTAAAACAGGGTAAAAAGGAATCGGAATAATTTGTTCTCTAGATTAGTTTCTGTCTAGTTTTTAGCAACACCATTTTAATGTCGGTCTTGCTTGCTTAGTTCTAAAGGTGATTTACGCACTAGTGTCTTAAAATACCTACTTTAAGGGACTAGTGTTAAAAGTAAAATGTCAAATTTTTTTAAAAAAAACGTCAAAACACATTTCTATTTTATTTATTTACACTTATATTATTAGTACAATTTGAAAAATTTGAAAAATGAATTTCTTCCTCAGTTCTGCTGTTTATCGCGGTTAAGGAAGATTAAGCGGAAACAGCAGCATGTCCACTGTCCAGTTGATGTTGAAGCATCATCGGCTGATGTCGTTTGTACTGTAAGCAATTTTCGAGCAATAGAATTTTTATTTTCCAAGAAAACCACGATGTACCCTTCCGCAATGGTTGAGGATTTCCATCCCCATGCCGCTTAATTGTCGTCAAATTTGCTCCAGCATCGGCAAGTAAGCTCGCAGAGGAACGGCGAAAGCAATGCCCCGTATAGAGTGTTGAATTTGGAAGTTGCAGAAATCTTGCTATTGCAGCAGGAAATTTTCTGAACGTATTAATTCCGACCGGATTCCTGGTACATTTACCTTTTACATATTTTAAGAAGCGCCGCCGATGTACGACATCTGCTGGACGAAGATCAGTATATTTTCGATAAAAATCCAAATAAAATTTTCCAACGATAGTGAAATTTTGTGGTACCTTGGTTTTGGTATTCGCTATTTTATTAACTAATAAAGTCTCCATATCTTCCACGTTGTCAAGAGTCAACTGGCAAAGTCCCTCCCTGCGGCTGGCACCAAATACTCCTACAATCGTAGCTGCTACTTTTATCAGAAGGTACTCATCATCCGGTGCACACGTCAGAGACTGTTCAGTTTGGTCTGTAGTAAAACTTTTTGATTTTTTGGCCTTGTAACCCTCTCCTTGACGCTTCAAGTAGGCAATCAATTTTAAATGTTTGCTGATATCTACGTCGTTATTTATACGTAGCAGCATAGCTTTGATCATTAAATAATGGGACCAAAGAGAAGATGACTTCCATACCTTTGCCTTTTCCTCAAAATAGGTCAGGAATATGTTTTCGGAATACTTTCCAGAAACGCCTTTGTTTTCATACCATTTTATAAATTTATTCTGAGCAATCTCATATTGAATTCTTGATTCTCGTGGCAGTAAATCCAAGGTAGCTCTGTTAGCAGCTTCTTCTATGTCTTTAAGTGAATCGATTTTTTGTATTTCTTGCATTTTTGGCAATCACAACAGCCAGCGCTACCGTTTAATAAAACTGACAGGACCTTTCAAATTTTCAATTTTTCTGTAAGGAAATCAGCCAACAATGATGGTTGCTAGGTTTCATTGACAAATGTGAACTAATTTAATATAAATATACGATGCTATTAGAAACTGCCTGGATGTAAGAGATTTTAAACATTTAATTTTCATTTATTGTATGCTTTTTATTGCCGTTTGTAGAAAAAATATTGTATGATATTTGTTTTAAAAGTATTTTTAAGGCACTCTTGTGGTCGCTTTGCTCGTTCTGCAAATTTTCACATGCGTACCTTAAAAATGTACTTTTAACACTTATATCATAAATAACTATAAAATTTCGATTTATTTGTCTTGAGTGTTATGTAGGAATTTATCCTATCCTAATATAAAACCTAATTTTTGGAACATATATATTAGAATCTGCAGTTTCTACTAAGCTCATTTTCACTCTGCCTAAAGTATATGAAAAAATTGATTTATTAATTGCTGCCTAGATTTATAGGGTTATTTTCTTCTGGCATTATTGGGATGTTGCCTTGTTCAATAAGAGGTATTCTAGGTCATTTTCATCAATTTCTTCGGGCAAGGGTAGCATCTCATTCCCCTATCCTTCTTGCATGATTGTGTGTGACCTATATACTTAGATGAAGTTACTTACACTCTATTGTCGTAAATAAGAACGGGATAAATATATCGTAATATTTCGGCCACTGTAGACTTTTTCAACCGAAATCTTCGAGAAAACCCCAAAGAAGATGTCTCCTCAAACTCAAAATGATTTTAAACCATCAAACACCAAGGAAGAAGTTCGATTCATGTTTGGTGTGGTGTAATAAATAATAGAATTTTGTGTCCAATAACGGGTCACTAAACGGACGACGATATCATAAGTAGGTAAATTTTTAGACCAATGCCATAATGAATAGATTGGACGTAATGAAACCATTCCTTGGCCACCCAACAGACTTGACCTCTCCCATTTAAACACATTTCTGTGGGGCCATCTAAAGAACATGGCATACCAACAGAGAAACCAAAATATTGAAGAGATCATAAAAAAGATTGTTACTGAAATAAATCCACTTAACCAAGAAAATGACATTATAACAGCAAACTTATAGAAAGGACAAAGAGGATTCCGATCTTGTTTCAAGAACAACGGGGGTCATATTAAAAACCTAAATTATTAGTTAGTTTTATTTTATTAGTTAATTATTATTATTATTAATCTTTGTGAATTTATTTTTCTGTCATATAAAGATTAATTTTCTTCATATATCCTGAAAATGGCGTTTACGGATATATTTCTATGAAAATGTGCAATAAATCTTCTTCTTGCTCCTCTTGCGTTTTCTTGACTTTGGTAATACATGGTAACAATCTGTAATTTCTGGTTTAACAAGTATTTCATGCTAATAAAATAAAAAATATGTGATCTTGACTTTATAGGGATTACCAAATGATTATACCTACATTACCTTACATGAACCTATTAAATTAAACATGTTATGATAAAACTATTAGGGATAATAATATAAACGTAATAAAAAAAACAGCTATCGTTATGTTAAAAATTTACACCAAAATAGAAAAATGTGACTTTTTCAAAAATCATACAAAAAATAGGGCGTTCCATTTAAAAAAAGGTACATCCATGGCTTAGGTCGTTTGTTTGTCTATTTTGCGTTTTTTGAACAATACAGGGAAAGTCAACTATAGGCCATTGTTCAGTTCTCGTTGGAACACCCTGTACAATATCTAGTACATCTAGGCCATCGTCATACAAGTAATGCTCTTCTATGATGTCCACAAAAATATTATTAGAAATGCAAACATTCAGTAAAAAACTAAACTATGAACACCAGAGAAACTACGACTACACAAACAAAATGACAATTGACATTTTCTAATCGCAACTAAGTACCTAATCTGCCATATCTGGCCGGATGAAGTTAATTGACGATTGAGTAAAAAAGTTGATTGGTGGTTACCGATTTAATTAGCTAATCACAATTAGAACTTAGTCAGCAAAAATATATGCTGGTGGGTAAGGTCATAAGAATGCCATAAAAGATATGATACCTAAAGCCTTTTTAAATCCAAAGAAAATTCTAACTATTTACATATTTATGAAACTATTTTATGTTTTTATAAGAACAAAGATAAATTGACTATAATTGCTTATCATTACTAACTATGAACCTATGCACACCCGAATATGCTTCATCTGAATCGGCTATTTTAATTTGAGGAGCATCTGCAACGTTGTCGAAGAACGTTTCATTATGCTCATGTTTTTGGACTCTCTGTTGACGACATTTTCATACGCATACGATAATATTACTTCATTTCTTACATAGAACATGTAATAGATTGGAATTCTTTACTCCCTGTCCTCCTCTACCAGATTATGTGGAACAGACAATCCATTAATTGTTAACAGTGAAACAACAACTGCATATTATCTGCCACGAGGTTGCATAAACTCAGTCATTTCCAAAATGTTATGCAACCGCCTGCACTTAAAATCAACCAAGTATAGATTTATAAATAAAATTATAAAAGTCACCCGATTGTAAATAGCATATAAATGGCAACTTTCAATTTTATCTGCTACGGTGACGGATTATCTTATCCGGATCGCAATCTATTTGAGGATTTAAAAGTATATGTATGTATGGTACTTTTAGATGTATTATGGAGCTTCTCGTTATACAGGGTCTTCAAACCTAGAAATATGTGGTTAAAAATCAAAAGACGAAACAAAACACAATTAAATTAAATACGCATATCATTTGCTACAGATATTATTCAAAATGCGACAGTCAACATGCAAAATAAAAATGGACACTGCCTTGCAAAATATGTGATAGTAGGTTGTAGGTGTGCTTAATTATGAAATACATTGTGTGGTACTACCGTATAGGAGATTAAAAAAATATTACAGTTAAATAATTTAGTTCCGTATTCGTATAGCAACTTATTTGGTTATTGTTACAGAACCTGACTATAGTGACATTTCAATTAATTTTAATGGTATATAGGAAACCGAGAAAAACATAATACTGGCAATTAAACCAACAATATTTGCGTACCTATTTCTGAGAGTTAACACCGATTCCCATTAGAGCGTCGGGTCACGATAAAGGGAAGGTGCCTCCATTAAATTTAGATCCTCACCAGGACGTATATTCTTCAAGTTAAGAAAAATACTCTCTCGCCAGAAGTGATCACATAATATGGTCACATCATATCACATTTTGTTAACTAAACATCTCATGATATGATCCCGGTCTCTTCAAAAATTCCGAGAGAACGCGGTCTTCCTACTCTTGAAGCGAGCGAATATTCATTTTCACTTTCAATAATACGGTTTAAACATTTGTAAGCGAAAGAATTGACCGGAGACAGATCACTTCTCTTCATATGATAATTCCCCTAATTCAAGAAAGAGTGAATAGTTATTTTCACTTTCAATAATACGGGTTTAAACATTTTTAAGACAAGGAGTTGATAAAAGACAGATCACTTCTCTTGATACGATAATTCCCCTTGTGCGGGTAACGGGCTTTTGTGATTGGATTATAGTTCGATTTAATTTGGATACTTATGGACTATATTCTCAATTAAATCTAATGTATTTAAATAATTCATTAATTTAACATTACAAGATAATATTAAATAACGATTCAAAAGGAACTTATTTGAGTCGTGACAGACATTGTCATTTCTCTTCTGTCATTATTTTTATTATTTTCTTCTGTCAATCCCAATGCTAAGGGGGAAAAGTAAAATACATTGATCTTGCATCGCTTCAAGTCCAAACACGCTGAAACCTGAATATGCATCATCGATTCCGGATCTCTGCTCACCATCCAGTACGAGACTTTAGATGCCGCTGCAGCTGATGCAAATCATTCGACTCCATCCCACTTACTATGCAGAATGAGTGTATGTGTATGAGCGGCCTTACGGTCGCCAATAGCCTTATTCTAATGAAAACTTAAATTGGATCGATTCGATTTTAAAAATCAGTTAAGTGAATCAAGGCCAAACACTAATATAACTTTGGTTCTAAAAAATATCCCAAATTAATATTTTAAGCTCTCCAGGCTTAACAGCGAATCATTCAACTGCACCTAAATTGATAGAAGTGATCCTGTTTTGCCGCACTTTGGGAGCAATTGAGGAGAAGTGATATTGTTATCAAAAAACACAAATCAGTTCACTTTAGCTGAGCTAAATCGATCCAAAGTGGTCAAAAGAATACGACTCGTGCCATACGAACATTTTAGTAGGCACATATTTAAATATACAACTTTAACATCACAAGGACTGTATAGTGACTGCAATGTGCGATCATCATGAAAGAAAAATAATAAGGAAGAAATGACGAAGAGCATACAGGATTCACGACATGTTTCGATCTAATGGAGAGTTTCATATGTTTTAAAAAAAAAACAGAAGATGAAATAATATTTCAACTGGAAATCAACTGGTTTTTCGAGCATCGTAGCATCAAAAGAATGTTTAGTATCTGCCCCTCAAGGTGCAGCTGTGAGCTGCAATTATTGCTACGAACTTTCTTAATGTAGTATGTATAATATAACCAAACTTTTTTCGCTAGCTGTTTCAGAAAATTGCGGTAATTTAACTGTCGTTACTTTATGTTGAATATCCCGGAAATTAAAATTTTAATTTAACAGGCAAAATTAATAAATGTTTTGTTTCGACGCCTCAATTTTCCTCATACAAATTAACTACATATACCTATCCAATATCACTGAATGAGGTCAACCCTGAATAACGGCTTCATTCATTTATTCTAACTGACCATTAGCCTATGGAAAAAGGTTAAGCTTGACTAACTTTGACAGTAATTATCATGCAGAAAAAAACTTTATACAATTGTTAAATTGCCACGTCATCCCTAAGGTTATATAAAACCATGCCTACAAATTATTTTATGAGATACTGTAGTTTGGATAGCTAAAAATGTCGTATCATCCTGGGAGAAGTGAAGCATTTTACAGCATTCTTCTCATTTTTAGGATATTTATGTACTATCCTAATCATAGAACCGAAAAAGGACTGTCACGTCGTCTGCAATGGATTTTGATTCGTGGTCTTACAGTATTTAATTTTCTCGGAATTGGTGTACATTTTACAGTTTCTTTAAAAAGTAAGTACTATGTATCAAATCGTTTTTTGATTTATTCGAATGAGACGCTACAATGTAAATTCCAAAAGAAGGTATTAATTAATTGTTTGAACCCAGTATATTAACGATGCGACTTTGATCTGTATGTAGAAACATTATTCATATTCAGTGTAACTCTAGTATAATATTTAATTTTAAGATAAAAGCTACCCGGTTATAATAGAAGACTTGGCTTTGGGATTGGGATATATCAGCATTTTTATTGGGCTACTGTTGTTCCGAAGATATCATAAATTGTGGGCACAGTTTTTAAGGTAACTCTAACATCTGATGTCACTAGCAAAAATGTTGTTTACTTATCGAGAGGAGGATAGTTGAACTTTGCTAAGAAAATAGTTGGAATATCAAAACAAATCAAATATAGTAAAATATCAGAACCATTAATTTTATAGCAGGGTTGGATGGGACGAGCGGGCTTTGCAGGTCCCATCGCCTGATAAAATTCATACCAAAACTTGTACCTGACTCTCTAAATAAAGATAAAATACAATTTGCATTTAAAAAACAACTAAATAAATTACTTAGGTACTTAATTATTGTTGAAGAGCCACAAATGAAACATAAAACCTAAAAACATAAATTGGGATGTAATAGTTAAAGGTCGTTTTACACATTTCTTGGAAATAGTTTATGAATAAAGTATCGTAGAAATGTAAAAAAATAATGCTGAAGTTGTTGTAAAAATAATTCTAAAAAGTTTACCAAAACTGTGTGTGATCTGTTGTTCTGTAGTTTCACTATCGGACATAAGTATTGCAACAAATCGAAAATTTCCTAAAATAGTTCGGAATTTTTCAAGTTACTTATTTTCTTGAACAGTAGACTGAAGCACCGTCTCACAACAAATCCTTTAAAGCAGAATTTGAAACAACATACATACTAAAAAAGTCTACCAATAATTAATTAAGAAATATTAATTTAATAGATAATTAGAATTATTAACGAGCTTAATATCCGATAGCGTTTCCATTATTGGCTATAACTTTGGCACATCTTCTTGGTATGGGGTTGATTTAATTGTATAAGATGCGAAGTGGCATGTTTCTCCAAACCTTTGTAATAGTATTCATTAGAGCTTGTTTATTTGAAAATAATTCGGATCGTATTCGTCGTTCTACCTCTTCCGATAGATTTGCTTTGGGGCTGAGCTCGGGATATTGCGCAAGCCAGCCTCAAACTCTAATATTGTTCTACCTAAACCAGTTTAAAACTGTCTGTGGGAATCAAGTTGTATTTTTAACCCCCAACATTAAAAGTGAGGCTTTGAATTTTCCTCGGATTTAGGTTATTTCACTGGTTGGTTTTCTATATTTGGCTGTGAAGTAGACAGTGAGATCACATTTAAATTGGCGTTTATTCATCCAATTCGGCACTTGTTTACAAGATAACTCTTTAATACATGATTAATTACTAACTTTAGTACAGGACAACTTTTATAACATTACTATATTTATTACTTGGTGCTTTTTGTTAAGCGAATGCAATTGTCATGTCCGACGGACGATGACACACGTTAATTTTGACGTACGTGTTTACCCTCTAATGGTTTAACTCGCAGCCGGTCCCGAGGAACCAAAAGTTGCTTTGTCGCCAGAAAATCACGCCCCGCTGTCATGCGGATCAATCACAAGGTAACAAATTTTCCGCCTTGTTCCTAATAGGCCATTTATTGTTCCGCCATGTTTTCTTTGGACCAATTGTTATTTTTCCCGTTTTCCGTACCGCGATGGGCTTACTTTCCTAGCGGCAAAACGTGTCAAAGGATATGCGTTTTTACAAGTTCTAAAATAGACGTTTTAACTTTGAGAACATTTTTTTGCTTGATTAACCGTAGCGACAGGCCGCTTATTTAGGAAATAGTAGTTATATTAAATGATAATATTTGCAAGTTTTGTTATTTCTCTAGACGACAGTATTATTTGTTTTACAAAATTGTGTTGCTAATGGAATAATAGCTGTAGCAAGTTATAATATTTGAAAAGCAGCTATTTTATCTAGACAAAAAGTAGATTGATTCTGAAAACATTGGTTGCATTTAATTTCATTATTTTTATCGCATTTGAGCAATCGCTTCTCCAACACTGTCAGATACAATCAACCAATTATGGGTCTTAACAAGGCATCCTGGGGTCTAAATGCAATATTCATCTGGTAGATTCTGTTTCTGATTCAAAACTAGTCCCGGACTGCTGGTTGAAACAAGCCTTAGACTATCGATAAAGTGCGTTCCGGTTCTTGACGAACTGTCGCCAAGCAGTTGAACAAGTGGCTCTAAATATCATAACAGTCATTTGACAAGTGTCTGGATCTTGATTTGTTTTTAAGTTTGCCATAACACTCGCTGAGCACACTGATCTTTTTTAATGCATGCTTGGTGAAACATCTCAGGTACGTCTCCACAAATGCTACCATACAATCGACCGACTTTTTCAAATAGAATATTTTTGATGTCTTTGCCACTACCATTATTGCTTTTGCTTCGATCTCTATTAATTCTTCATCGGTAGAACTCCAAAGCTCTTGGTAAAAAACTATCTTTTACGAACTTCGTTAATACGTCATCACTCCCCTAGAGGAAGAGCAAACCCCATAAAGTAACATTACCTTTGCCATCCCTTACTTAGACGTTACAAACTTGGAATTGAAGCGCTGATTTAGAGGTGTTCTAACTCGTTTTATGCCATTTGAATTAAAAATACTGTATACAGTATCGCGTTTCATCACTAAAAAGACCTTTCTCCAGTCAGCAGCAGTTCAGTTCAATGCAGAAAATTTTTCCTGCGCTTCATAGATATCTTGCTAACTTACAGCACATCCATCATTTCAGCAATTATATTCTACATACAAGGTGACTTTGTTAGCGGGCGTGTTACTTCTTCCTCTGTGTGGATGGTTAACCATAGCCAGTTTTCTCAATTATAAGTTAAAATGAACCCACAGCATGTTTAAAGTTGTTAATACTAATAATAATGTGGGGGGTCCGCAGGTAATAACCTGCCTTTGAATAAAGAATGACAGAATCACACCAAAAAGTCGTCAGTGTGTTCCTAACCTATATTTTCTATTATGTCTTTAATTATTACCCTCTACATTTATGTAACTTGTAAATAAAGGTATTAAATAAGATTATCGTATTTGTTGCAAGTCATTCTATGTACAACGTACCGAGAAGTCGAACCAAGTGTCATATCAGCAAATATACTTTGAGATTTGGGCAATTCCCTAACACTCTTTGAAATTGACGTCAATATACCAAGTCAAATAAATTAGAGCAGTGAATAAGGTAAACACGTGCGAACGCAAGCCTAACAACTTTATTTGTAACCGATATTTGTAGTTTCTTTCCTGGTCTACTACTGTACAAACTTGCCTGCATTCAGCAGCACACCCAAGATTTTATCTTGGGGGGGGGGGGGGGGGGCCAACAGGGCAATAAGCAAATTTTTTAGAAAACCTGAAGGTTACGCATTTTTCTAGAACTTTAGATCTTTTTTTTTGAGAGGTACTTTTGGAAGTTCGCAATATCCTAATTCAATCGAGGTTAATATCTAAAAAGAATTGACTTTTTAAAATATCCACTGCATGAGGGCAGGATACAAAAAGAGTATTGATGGTTATCTACATGTAGGTATACCAAACAAAAGTAACAAAAATTATATCGTTCTTTGTATCGCGCTAGAAATCGTAGTTTGTTTTTTTTAGTGGGTTAGTAGGTATAGTTGATTGAATTCAATTTTATTCGGGGTTTTGGGAGGGGGCATGGCCCCCTTGGCCCCCCCTGGGTGCGCCACTGCCTGCACTACCCTTCAATAAATAGTTCGACAGCAAATGTTTAAGGTGGATTTATAAACTCGAAAAGTTGGTGAGGTTGAAGTTATGGTCAAGTTGTGAGGTTAGATATTCCGAATTCCGAGCATAAAAATTGATTATTTCGAACTACCCGGGAAGTTTTCGAACCTTACATGAGCTTTACGTGAACAACATGAACGAGTGTATAAATAGAACTGAGTGTTCCCTTTAGTTTAAATTGAACTCCTATTTCCAACACCAACTGAACCTCAACCTCGCCAACTTTTCGAGTTTATAAATCCAGCTTTACATTTGGTATTTCAGCTTTGATCCGAGGACCAGACTTCCACGGGTTGTTTGCAGAAATGTGCTTTATCAACCTGTCTGTGTGGCCATTTGTTTTGTTCGGCCTACCTGACTTGGGAATAGTATCCAAATGACGTCTTTCATTGACATATGAAATTATGCGTAAAACTGTACTAGGAATTAGCGAGAACCTTCGAGCAATAGCAGCTTGTTTTTCTTCATCTTTAAAACCTTGCAGAACTCGTGACCCTGGGCACAGCAATTCCTTTCTCCATTTTCGGAAATACTTCTCTCTAGCGTTAGCAAATTCTAAACTTCGTATTTACCCCAAGAAACAACTAAAAATTGCAACAAGATATTTATATTTGTTGCAATGTTGCATTACTTTTGACGCTTCAGAATCAGCAAACTATTAAACGTCAAATTTTAAAATCACAAGTGTTGTTCGAACAGCGTTTTGTTAATTCAGATATGATCACGTAAACAATTTTGTTATGATGCTTACAGCAAGCGTCCTCATGCTTGCCAAATAGCGGTCCATACTTATGTCCGATAGTGTATATTAAAATACAACGTGCATCATATATCAGAATGTTTATCCTTTATATACCTTTCGTCTTACATATTTGGGTATTAATTGCTAAACTATAAATCTTCAAAAAATTTATTTCTAATTATTTTTTGTTTCTGGAACTAACCCAATCTTATGGAATGAAAGCGCCTCCAAACCTAAAAAAAACAGCGGGATAAAATTACATTTACCAATACCTTATAGTGAGATATAGCACAATCTACCATATGGATTAATCGACGGGTAAAGAATTTTTCACAATAAATGGTCGACTCCGTTTAACTACCTGGGACGTTTTGCAAGAGCTCGGTCATAAAAATGCAAATAAACTGTCGGTCAGGGTCGGATTATAATTTGTAATTATAGCAGGTAATATTTAACTACCTTGTGCTTGCAATAATATCTTTCAGTCTTTGTGTTTCTTAGGAAGTGTTCAAGTTGTGCTACGGTTACGATACAATAATTTTAAATTACTTACCGAAAATTTATACGTATAAAAACAGATATTATGTGGCGTCCGTGGGTAAATATTAATAGTGGTTCTTCTAGTGTTCCGTTGAAGAAAACCCACTTATCTCTTGATGCTAAAAACATTGTAAAAAATGTATATAGTTCTTTACTTGACCAAGGACTTGAGGCGAGTGCTGCCGCAAGTGTAACAAGTGATATGACTAAGGTGCCTCTTACTGCAGTAAGACGAATTGCAGTAAATCCCGTCAAATCAAGAAAGAAGCGTATAGATACCGGTTACAAGAAAAGTATCGATAAAGGCGATAAGGACCTAATAAGACGAAAAATCTACACCATGTACGAAGAGCAACGTGTCCCTAAATTAAAGAGTCTAAAACAGCGGCTCACTAATGACAAAACCGAAATAAACTGTAGCATCACTAGTCTAGTCACTAGAATTTTGTCTGAAATGGGCTTCACATATCGTTAAATTGATAAAAGACAAGTACTGATGGAATCCGCCCGTTTAAGAAAATGGCGTTACGAATATATAACATCCATAAGAAAATACCGATCTGAAAATAGTCCAATAATTTACCTCGACGAGACGTGGTTTGACACCCACGAAACACCTTCCAAAGGATGGTCTGATTCATCCGGCAAGTGCACAACAAAAGCTTCGTCAAATAAAGGGAAAATAATTACTATCTTACATGCAGGATCAGAAAACGGTTGGATCCCAAATGCCTTGTGGCTTTCTGCGAAAAACATTAAAGACTCCTGTGTAGATTACCATGAGGATACGACGACAGAGCTGTTTGAAGAATGGTTCCAGAATTGTCTTTTGCCTAACATTCCTCCGAATAGCGTGATAGTAATGGATAACGCAAGCTATCATAGTCGACAATTACAGAAGATTTCAGGCTCAAATAACACAAAATTAGAAATTCAAAACTTTATGGCGGCGAATGACATATATTTCGAAGAGAATTATACAAAAAATGAACTTTTACAAGTTTTAAATGCATTTTCTATGAAGAAAACATATGTTTGTGACACAATGGCAGCGGAAATGGGACATACAGTGCTACGGCTCCCGCCACTGCTAATACAATAATTGCAAAATTGACAATAAATGATTTTTGATTTGATATGTATTATTTATTTAGGATATTTCATGTCATTAAATAATATATTATTTAAACGTAGCAATGTGTGTAAAATTACTTGTTCCCTAAAAACCTCGATAATTTTAATTAGATTGCATAATTACCTTATTATTATATTATATACCGAATAAAATATCTAAAGTCCTACCCTGTAATGTATTTGCTTGTCGATTGTGTATAACAATGGGATTAAACCGGTAGTTTTATTGCAGTCAATAAATCGATACCATTTATTGTGAAAAATTCGAATATGTTACTCCTATAATAATGTGTTCCGCTGTTTTTCTTATCTTTGCCCTTAATACCTATAGTCTTTAAGTTCCAAGGTATTTTCGCCTGCAGTCCTGCGGAAGGTGTGAGCCCATCCAACCCTGGTTGAAACCTTGCTTTATATTTGGTTGAATATATGAAAGTCTATGGTTGGTTTCACATGCTCGCGCGAACACGCCCATTGTTCTGCCGCGCTTATATAGATTCAGAGATTTTCTATTTACCGTGCACAAAGACGCGCGTGTATAGTCCGCCTTACGGTTGTGTGGGTATAAAAGGAATGCGAAAAAAAAAAACTCATGTACCCGCTCTGCTAAGTTTACCAATAAATTTTAAATAAAAATAACCTCATTTTATGATGATTAAACCGCGTATGAATTTTTTCCCGCCCCCGCATTTCCCGGCGGGCCGCTTCTAGTCGATGAAATAATTGTTGTGGACACATGCATAAAATAATGCCCAAAAATATGTGTTCCACTGCGTATTTTTTTTACCTATTGCCACTGGGAGTAGACAGTGGCGTGGTTTAAATATTAAAATAAGAGGAAGTAAATTTAGTTTATTAACTTATAAAATATTTATATGAAACGAGGCTTATGCCGCTACAGTTAAACCTGACATTTTTATGCCTTTAACCTGCCTGTCTTTTTAGCCGTCCTAGCCACAGACTCGTAAGGTGGACTATACGTGCGTCACCGCAGCAACAACGTAAGATTTTATTTCCGCGCGTAGACGCGCGTCGTAACGCGAATTGAAATATTGTCCATTGATATTGGATTGTTCAATTGACATGCGCGTCTCACGGCGTTTGGTTTATAATTGGTAATAATAATTAAAACAAACTTACCTCAAAGTAACGATGAGTTTTTCTTGTCGTGAAATCTTATTGAGGGTTCATCAGCTTTTAGGTCGTCTTTAGTAATATATCTAACAGGTCATCAAAAGATGTAATTGACATTCTAGAGTAATTATTAAAGACTTCGTCATTATAATCTATAAGCTTCGGATATAAGGTAACATTAAGACTTAAAGAAAGCCTTGTTTGTAAAATTGGATGAACCCACTATTTCATTTCCCTTATTCATCTTCGTCTTCTCATCCTTCTCCATACGACCCACAAATACACGTACACAAAGCATCTCCCATGTCCATTCCCATTTCCATTGAATGTAAAAACATGACTGAAAAAAATACCGTGCGACTACGCAAAGTCATCTGAACAGTCACTAGCGCGTGTTTGCTCGTCCGTGCGACCAACGTGCGTGTACGCGCGCAAACGGGCGTCCATGTGAAACCAGCCTAAGAGCAAGGTCTTGTCAATTTTCTTTTTAAGAGACTTAACACGCTTTGATAAGTTTGAAAAACCGAACAACTATGATAAGATCGTCAAAATATCTAACTTGCTTTCTTTGGCTGGAACCTTGTATGCGGCCATGGGAACATATCTATATGTCCGTCTGCCCATTGTAAACCATAAACCATGTCAAAAAATGAATGAATTGCATGGACTTAACGAAATTTGTGGTAAAGTAATATTCGAAAAAATGCATCTCTTTTTGATACCTAGTAGCTTTATTGTAGCAGTAGAGTTAGTAATTTTAGTAGTCCAAGTAGTTCGGTTTTATCATCTGTATTAATATAAACTTTGTATAAATAGCTTGATGTTTACTAGGCTTGGCTTATCCTTTTTGGTGGCCCTATGAGTTAACACCTGAACAAAAATGGATAATATGCATATGCCAAACAATATCATTAGGATTTTCTAGCATCCCTGCAATACAAGTAATTTTATATCCCGTTACAATAGTTGAGATCTTAAAAACGAGGATTGATAATTTTCGCGGCGTATTTCTTACCATTTTTGACGATAGTCCAGATGAACTAGAAGCGGAAAACAGACTCAAGTTCTGTATTGAATATCATCAGTACCTAATTGAGTAAGTTTTCGTTTTTATTTTTTTTAGGCATTGCGTTAAAGTTGAGACAGTTTAATTAAAAATTAATTTATTACCAACATATATTTTAGGCTTGGAAAAAATTTCGACAAGTTGTTTTTCTCAAATTTTTCCTATTTAGTTGCATCTGGATCAGTGGTAATTGCTTTGATATTAACCCAACTTCTACAGGTAATTAGGCTCTTATAGAAAACTAACTTTGCTCTTTTAAAAATCTGCATTATTCACATTCAAAAAGACGGAAAAATTGGTTAGAAGTTTGACTTTCATGTTTTTTAGATTTATAATTTAGGAAATGTGACTCATGTGGCTGCCTGGATTGCTGGATACTTTTTAATTGCCAGAGCTGGGCAAAGGCTTGAAGACATGGTAAATACTCACAAAAAGATAAATGCGTTTTTAGTAGTTCTGGCGCTGCTTCCTTGCCCACAAATCTGTTCTATAAAATGTCTAATTGTCTTCTTATTTATAGTTTTCAGATATACCAGATATAGCATATCTTACAAATTGGTATCAAACCACTACAAGTAATAAAAAGGCTCTTCTTGTATTAATGATGAGATGCCAGAAACCAATATTTCTGGCAACTATACCCTGTGGGAAACTCAATTTTGAAACGTTTGTCGTGGTAATTAGTTTAAAGGATAATTTTTTAGAATATAATTATAATAATAAATTGTATTATTTTTAGGTGGCAAAGACAACCTACTCCTATTTGACTTTAATGACACAATATAAATAGAACGAAAATTCGAGTTTACCTACAAACCGTCTTAAACGATAACGCGAGTCTATATAGTCAGTTAGATTTTAATACACAAAGCAATAAATAAACATAGTAAAGTCTGTGCGTTTTAAGAAGTCCGCTAAGCCATAAAACCTCTTGAGCATTATGTCGGTGGCTCTCAAACAATAAATTATATTGAAGGTAATTTTGGATGTTGATGAATTACATTTTCTAAATAAAATAATTTAAAGTAAATAAAAAATTAGTTTAGGTAAAGAAAAATAATAATTTTTTAGCTTTTGTAGTATTCAGACAAATTAGTTTTACGAATTCTTTTTTATAAAGTTTTGGTTCTAAAAAGAACCGATTTTGTAGTCTTGCGACAGAACGTACCTACTTGTAGATAGGTACTACTAAAAGTAGTCTTCCTCTGCATTTGAAATTTCACCCATGCTTTCAGACTCATCAGAATCAACATCATCGTCATCATCATCATCATTCGTAATAATTAACGGTCTTACTTCGTCTATAACCTGTTCTGTCTCATAAGATTCAAAAATAATTTTTTCTGTGTGTTCAATGCATTTCCGCCATTCTTCTTTGCCCGCTTGGCTAAGCGCCTCCTCCCATAACTTTATAACGCTAGGCTTACCGATATTTTTACAGGCATGTTTGTCATAATAGTTCTTGCTAATACCCCATACCAATTCAATTGCGTTGTAATGACAATGGTAGGGCGGCAATCTCAAAACTTGATGTCCATATTTGAGGGCTAATTCGTCAACAACATACTTTTTTTTAAATGACTGCTCTTTACACTTGCTTAAAAGTTCACTTTTTAAATATAAATTTTCATGGTTTATGTTTTTCTTTGACAACCACTCTTTTATTTCTTCCTTTTTCCATCTGCTTGTAGGGAATTTCTCTTCGAGTCTCGTATGGTAAGAGGCATTGTCTAAAACAATTAAGGAAGGTTTTTCTAAACTTTTTAAAAGTTTTTCCTCGAACCAATGCTCAAAAATTTCAGCATTCATATTGCCGTGATAATCATCAGTTTTTTTTTGTTGATGAAAATATCAAACTGGCATTTAAAACAAAACCTTCTTCATTACCAGCATGTAATATAATATACCTTTTTCCATTACTTGCACGGGTACTTGAATAACAATGCTTTGAGTCATCCTGCCAAGACGTTTTTGTTGAAGTTCCGTTTGCAAATACCCATGTTTCGTCAAGAAAAACAACTTGTCTTGACAATTCCGATTTTTTGACAAAATCTTTAACATATTTAACCATCCCGCATTTGAGCAAATTTTAATTGGTTCTTGGAAAATAGCGATTATTATATAGATATAACGACAATAATAGCAAAATAATTTAATTATCTATTTAATTATTATTTATGCTCAACGCGTAATTCTAAGATAATTTTGTTTTGAAACCTCTGATTTCACCCAGTAATAGAATACAGTAAACCAGTGGGATGTTCGGTGTGATCAAGTATAGCGAAGGTGCGAAGATATTGTAACTTAACCGACTTACTGTTTTAAAAGCGATAACATCCCTTGGTGATTTAATCCGATATCGGACTTCTTAAAACGCACAGACTATATGAGTTCTAGCTTACACTAAAGCAATAATTGTATTCAGGGCCGTCGCTAGACTTTTAGCCGCCTCGGGCTTTTTAAATAGATATAAAACTTAGAATTAATTTATAACATTTTCTTTACACATTTTAAAAGTACGTAGGTAAGTACAACACACAGCACACTCATGTTTCAGACATATTTCATATTAGTTTTTCCGAATGTAAATATTTCAAAACATTTATGATATATCGATGAAATCTTTCAGAAACCAAAAATGTCCCATATACTTTTCAGAAATATTTTTAAAAAATGTCTTCTTATAAATATCAAGAACACCAGGAGCGGATCCAGAGACCTTTCTTGGGGGGAGAGGGGGAAATTAGGGGAATATAGACTTGACTTTTACTTTTGGGTGTAAGATTTTTCTACTATACTGGCAAAATCTATGAATTCTGAGGTCCAAGGGGGGGGGGGTAAAATTTCCCCAATTTCCCCCCACATGGATCCGCCACTGAGAACACATTTATTCAAAAAAAAACATATACACTATTATTAAGTAATAGATATGAATATACAAAGTATGATGCTTATTTATATCTGAAATTCCTCTATCTATGGGGCCCTGAAAGTACAAATTAAAAAATTAATAATTTGCAGTGCAGTTGCATTTATAAAACTTATCGTCGCCAACCGTTCCCGTCGCAACTTAACCTAAAGGGGAATAATGTATGCATTTATAAAAATCGTCGTCGGTCATGCTTTAGCCAATGGGAACAAAGAAATTTGACACATTTGATAAAAGACATACAGTGTCACCATTAAAGTCCGCACCATATGGAACTTTTTTTTATTAATGAGGTTAGTTAAAATTAAATTTGGGCAATCGTTTTTGCTTCAAATTAGACTAAAAATTATATAATCAAATGTCACCATCTGTCATTCGGTATCTGTCAAAAATTACATTTTAATCAAAAAATGCTGAAAAATGGCATTGTTTTACCGAATTTCAAAAAATTTTATTATAAAAAGTTGTTTCTAGTACAATTCCTGGCCTAAATACAAAGTTTCAGTTTTCTAGCTCAAAGTTGATTTTTTTGCCATTTTTTCTAATTAACTTTTTTTTTTATTTAATGTAAGTTCGCTTAATGGATATTAAACTATTTGCTTATACCATACTCAATATTTTATTTAGTTTGTATGAGCTTTTTTTTACTAGAATGCCATTTTTTTTCGAAATTTAAAATTAGAGGCAAAAAAATTTGACAGAGTTATCCTAATTTAAAAATTTTAACAGATAGACGTCAGATATTCCATTTTTTTTATAGTACATACACCTAAGAAGTTTAAAAAACTTATAATAAAATTCCCAGATATCAGATTAGTTCAAAATTTAGACACATTTTCTTTATATCCACAATAAAATATCAAGGCAATTTTGAATTTTATAAGTAGGCTATGGAAAAAAAAACGAATTAGAGTGCCGAATAAATAAAAGAAATGTCATAAATTTGAATATTTTCACAAGTTATAGTTTTCAGTGTTATCACCAATGTTGTCCATTCAAGAAAAAATAGAAATTGTCTTAATTTGTGGAGAGAATATGCCTCACCGGCAAGTATCTGCCATTTTTAATGAGAGGCATCCAGAAAAAAATTTGCAGCATAGCACTGTTTCAAGAATAATGTCAAAATTTAGAGAAACTGGATCTGTTCAAAATAATTTTAAGAAACCTCACGCGGCAAGTAAATACGATGAAGCAGCACAACTTGATGTTTGTTTAACTGTTATTGACCACGGTCAAACTAGTGTAACCAAGATAAGTGATTCAACAGGGTGCAAGAGGGAAAGCGTTAGAAAAATTCTTCAGAAAAATCGATTTCGGGCATATAAACTCAAGTTTATAAACACATTAAAAGAACGCGATTTTGATATCCGACTTGATTTTTCGTTTTGGTATCAGGGACAATATGAGGAGAATATTCTTTTTCCATACAAGATATTATGGACAGATGAAGCCACTTTCTCTTCGAATGGTACCGTGAGCTCACAAAATTGCCGATGGTGGTCCCAAGAAAATCCACTTCACAATTGAATATCGCGACCAGTATCATTTTAAAACCAATGTTTGGTGTGGAATTTTGAAAGATGAGCTTATTGGACCATACTTCTTTAGAGTAAACTTAACTGTTGAAAGGTACCTGAATTTTCTTAATAACGAGATTACCGAAGTTTTGGATAACATGCCCTTACACCATAGACATAACTTATGGTATCAGCTTGATGGTGCACCCATACATCAAACTGTAGCAGTGAAAGAACGCATAAACCAATTATTTCAAAACAGAGTTATAGGGCGTGATAGAGAATGTCACTGGCCACCCAGGTCGCCTGACATAACCCCACTAGACTTTTTTCTGTGGGGTTATCTTAAGCAGAAAGTTTATAAGAATCGACCGTTTAGAAATATCGAGCATTTGGAACAAACGATAAGACAGTGTTGTGCCCATATAAGACCAAGCTTTTTACAAAATGCTGTCAAAGACGTTTATAGACGGACGGGTGTTTGTATAGAGCGAGAAGGACGTCACACTGAAATGTGAAATTTATATTGCTTTTGTGTTACCTATTTAAAATGATTAAAGTTCCTTATTGTTCCTTTTAATAATAATGATAGTTTTAAGTATAAAATAAAATTTTTATCAAATATTTAGATGTATTTGTCATTTGAAAAACGAAACATCTGACGTCTATCTGTTAAAATTTTTGAATTAGGATAACTTTGCACCACCTGTGTCAAATTTTTTTGCCTCTAATTTTAAATTTCGAAAAAAATGGCATTCTAGTAAAAAAAAGCTCATACGAACTAAATAAAATATTGAGTATGGTATAAGCAAATAGTTTAATATCCATTAAGCGAACTTACATTAAATAAAAAAAAAGTTAATTAGAAAAAATGGCAAAAAAATCAACTTTGAGCTAGAAAACTGAAACTTTGTATTTAGGCCAAGAATTGTACTAGAAACAACTTTTTCTAATAAAATTTTTTGAAATTCGGTAAATCAATGCCATTTTTCAGCATTTTTTGATTAAAATGTAATTTTTGACAGATACCGAATGACAGATGGTAACATTTGATTATATAATTTTTAGTCTAATTTGAAGCAAGAACGATTGCCGAAATTTAATTTTAACTAACCTCATTAATAAAAAAAAGTTCCATATGGTGCGGACTTTAATGGTGACACTGTAGAAATATTTTCCATATTTCTACGATTTCAGCATTTATTTATATCAAGATACATAGACTACAGAGAATCTCCAAATGGTACACTTCAGCAAGAATATAAAAGTAGATCAATTCATAAAACAAAAATACAAACATATAAAATACAGAAATCTGTTACAGACAAATAGAAAACACTTCAAAGGCAGTACGGAATCCTTGCTTCGGCCATTTATCATCTAAACAGATGTCTTCTCAGTCTTTCTTTGAAGTTGAGCGATGAGCCATTGGTATCGACGTTGGATTTGACGTAGATATTGAAATGGTTCATAATGCGGTTGATACTGTAATACATCCCTACATCGGTACGGCTCCTGTTAATTGCAAATACATTTGTAAGTCTGGTATTGTAAGATGGTGCGTAGAAGTTCAGAGATGCAAGAAGTTCGGGACAGTCAACCTTGCTATTTAATATCTTTTGTCCAAATACTAGTGTTAGAAATATTCTACGCATTTCAAGGTTTTCGATATTCAGCATCTGTAAACGATGTTGGTATGTGAGGGTCGTTTTATCAATGCTTAGTTTTTATAACAAAAAGTTAATAAATTTAGATTGCACTCTTTCTATTCTCTTTATGTGTACATTATACTGTGGAGTCCAGACGACGCAACAGTATTCTAGGTTACTTTTTACCAATGAAAAATAAAGTTGCTTTAAGGCTTCTACGTCTTTAAAGTCGTGACAGCTTCTCATTACAGAACCAGCCGTCCTGAAGGACTTGGCCAATATGCAGTTAATATGTTCGTGGAACCTCATCGCTATATCAAAGACAACGCCCAAATCGTCTATGATGCTTACTCGTGATAAGGGAATATTGGAGAATTGATAAGAAAATGAAATGGGGCGCTTCTTTCTTGTGAATGTTATTGTTTTACACTTCTGCAAATTCAGTTCCATTCTATTACTCTCGCACCATACTGATAGTCTGTCTATTTCACCCTGCAAACGAAGGCAGTCGTCATCGTTAGAGATTTTGTTGTAAATTTTTAAATCGTCTGCGTATAATAGGAACTGACTATCCTGTTACTCTTCACAGAGGTCGTTGATGAAAATTACAGACAGTAAAGGACCCAGGTGAGATCCTTGAGGTACACCTGAGGTTACTGTTATTTTCTCTGAGATAGCACCGTTGAATCTGACATACTGTGTTCTTCCGCTCAAATAGCTTTTTATCCAAGACAGCAGTGGGTCAGAGATACCATATAAGTGAAGCTTTTTAATGAGAATCGAATGGTCCACTCTGTCGAAGGCTTTCTTAAAGTCAAAGTATACAGCGTCAACCTGCGATCCAGAGTCCACGGTCATCGATAGGTAACTACCATAGAGGCACAAGTTAGTCTGGCATGAACGTCCCGGGAGAAATCCATGCTGTCGCTCTGAGATTGTGGTCTTGAAAAGATCAAGCAGATTTTAGGTCCCTCGTAGAAAAATACCAATATCTAATATATCGCAAGGACGCTGCGTATATTAATGTTTGATACATAAACACTATTAAAACAACATATTCCATTATAAAGGCAGGAAAGTTTAGCCAAAATTTGTTATCAACTTATATAGGTATTCAAAGTTCTTACAATTCACAGGACAAACGAAGATTGTACTGTGACAGCCACAGTGCAACAATATTTTGACCCTCTAGTTCTGTCGCGGAGGGAGATAATGCCTTACTGCATCTTTTATTATTTTATTAATGTTTTTGTAATTTAAAAATCTTTCATTCTTCTTCTGTCCCTTTAATGTTCAATATTCTAATTCACGACAGTAACAACTCAAGTTTATTAATTAAACTAAGGCGGAGTCATTTGGGTGTAATAAATCTAAAACATTTCAGAAATATGGATATGAAAGGTTACGCTTTGAGACATTCAAAATATATCAGAGATATCTCTGAAAGGAAGTGTGCTGTGTGGGAAGGTGATCCAATTAAAACTGACCAACAACAATATGTGGCTTATCATTAGACATACGAGAAAACGGTTACTTAATACCAAAGTACAAATCAAGTACAATTTTTTTGCTTATTTTAAGTAAAACATTATGTAGGTTCGGTGAAATATATTTTTTATCGCTTTCCAAATATGGAATAAAATTATATAATATCTTCAATTTTTTTATTTTTACTATATCTTGTTTTGATATTTAATTGTTTTTTACTTTACGCTTTGTAATCGTTCGCATTTCTAAAGATAAGCGTGATATTTGCCTATATGGTCACTTTTAGTTAGATCAGCCTGTACAATAATATGCAAACAGAAAAATTAAAGACACGTAAACCACTATTCTAATAGGTATAAAATATAAATAAACAACATCAACTTTTTTACATGTTTTTTTGAATTATTAAAACCTTTTTCTGGCGTTCTTTTCTGCAAATGAACTAATCACTTCCTCATAATCCAAAGTACTTACCACCTCATACTCTATGGTTATTAAAGCTAAACCTGTCAAACGCTGTTGGGCCACATTAGAGCGGAAGTAATTTTCAATCGGTTTTAATTTAGAGAAGCTCCTTCCCACAGAAGCTACTGAAACAGGTGTAGTTTAAAAAATCCTTAAAGCTATGACAAGATTAGGAAGGACTCCCTCCAGATTATTCGAATGAATCTATTTTAAGATTTTTAAAGGAGAAGTAATATTGTCTTTATTTGCCTCAACGGTTCAACGGCAGCCATTCAAAAATGACTACACATATTTAAAAATTGAAATCCCATTATTTTATACTCCTTTTTACCAACCTATCTGTTAAAGAACCGCGGGCACTCATCATCGGAATTCTTAGTAAATATTAATACTTAAATCACCCTGCATTAGGAGCAGTAAAACCCGACCCGACAAGTCTTAAGAAATATTGGTACATACACTAATTACTTTTTTGCAGGCGGATCTATTCAATTTGCTTTAAAGGCTGATAAATCGGTTGTTAACATTAGTTTTGTTTTCAACAGCTTTTCTGTGTTTTGAGACTAATGTGAATATTTGAACATGACGGGAGAAAGCGAAAAAATTGAAATAATCGAGGAAAGTGAAAAAACTGGTTTAAGTAACTACCAGGGAATTGGTGGAAAATTTAAAGTATTTTTTCTATTACAAATACCTAATTCCACAAAACGCAGCTTACATACATTTTCTTGGTTTGGCATGGTGTTGTGTTATAGCTTTCAATAAAAATGTACCTTTCCTTTTCTGGTTCAATCAAATAAGCAGTCATTTATTTAGACACAAATGTATTCTTCCTGATATATATTCAATACATCTTGATCAGCTTTTGTTTGCAAACAAATAACGGTAATAAACAATATAACCGTTCTTCCTTGTAAATTCTAAAGAGCGAAAAGTGTAGTTTCTAAGTTAAAACCTATTGGCAAACCCATATTCTATCAAAGTATTAATCTTGGTATTCACTGATCTGTAACAAAGTGCTATATGCCTAAGGCGCTGACATAATCTCAATTAAAATGATATGCTCGTCTAAAAGTGCACAAGAAACGTTGATTTATGATATACGATTAAAACAGCTTAATAGTTATGGGGTATGAGAAGTTCAAAGTCGACGCCTAAATGTTAAATGATCACTTGTGGCAAGTATGGGTAAACTAGTTAAAGGTATAATATTTGAAAGTCCAAGTAGCCATCACGGTATTTTCTAATTGTCTTTCTCCTATTAAAAAATATAATTCCAAATGACGAGCATCATCTCCTTTGCGCCGAATTTTTCAATCCATTTTGGTTTGTACCTACAAGTCGGGAACGCTTTAAATATCTTGAATACCGTTTCTCCGACCGCAAATTCGGTAGGTAAGAGCTTATGGTGTAGTTGCTAGTTCTTGCAATGGTGTAAAATTTACAGTTTTTCAACAATTGACATTAAAAAGAAAACAACTTTGACATTAGGCACTTAATGTCTAAGTACCGGTACTTCTGATAATGATTAACTTAGTTGATAGACAATTAAAATAACCCTGGATTCCAATTTACCAAGATCTACGTATTTATACTGGTATTGAGACCTTCAAAACCCTGATCATCTTAATCGCCTCTTTTTTGGATATTCGATATTCTGCCAAAGCCATCCTCAGGGAGTTCTTGAACCAGTTTAATTTTGTATTGGTGGAACTTCTTACTGTGTTCTTAATGTGCGATTTGTTGTTACCCGTGCCATAATTCAGGTGGAGAGATGTGAATTTTCCTCTACGGTTGTCGCAATTTTTGGACGCCCAAATCTTGAAACGTCTTTTAGTTGTATTTCTTTAAAATTGTGGTTACTGTGGACTATGCTATTGGATTTCGGTTGGGATACTTATCTTCAAAAATATCAGTAATCTCCTGAAGCGTTCGCATTCGATCACCACAACCCAATATCATTAATATTTCTATTCGCAGTGTTTCCGTTATTAGGTATATCAATTTCACTTAAGGATCTAGTAATTTGTATGAAAATCAATGTTTTCTAAAATACTACAAGAAACTTAAAACATTGCAAAGCTATTAAAATGGATAAACTACGAAGTAGAAATATACCTTATAAAAACTTAGTTCAATGTCACCGTCAGAAATTTCCAATGCCTGCTCGATGTCACAATTTCCGTCTACTCATACTGTGCAAGCAAAAAGTATTATATATTATATATATTGGGGGAATTAAGTTGTATTTTTAACTCCCAACATTAAAAGTGAGGCTTTGAATTTTCCTCGGGTTTAGGTTATTTCACTGGTTGGTTTTTATATTTGGCTAAGTGAAGTAGACAGTTAGATCACATTTAATTTGGCGTTTATTCATCCAATTCGGCACTTGTTTACAAGATAACTCTTTATTACATGATAAATTACTAACTTTAATTACTAACTTTAGTACAGGACGACTTTTTATAAAATCACTATATATATTACTTGGTGCTTTTTTTAAGCGAATGCAATTGTCATGTCCGACGGACGATGACACACGTTAATTTTGACGTACGTGTATACCTTTTAATGATTTAACTCGCAGTCGGTCCCAAGGAACCGACAGCTTGCTCTGTCGCCAGAAAATCACACCCCGCTGTTATACGGATCAATCACAAGGTAACATATTTCCCGCCTTTTCTCTAATAGGCTATTTATTGTTCCGCCATGTTTTCCTTAGACCAACTGTCAACCTTCCCGTCTTCTGCACCGCGATGTGCTTAATTTCCTGGCGGCAAAACGTGTCAAAAGATATGCGTTTTTACAATTTAACATTGAATTGTATTGAGAACACTTTTTTGCCTAATTAACCGTAGCGACAGCCCGCTTATTTAGGATAATATTTGCAAGTTTGGTTGTTTGTCTGGATGACAGTAATATTCGTTCTGAAAACATTAGATTCATTTTGTTTCTCTGTTTCTCTGACCGTTGAGGAATTGTGTTGCTAATGGAATAATAGCTGAAGCAAGTTATAATATTTGAAAAGCAGCTATTTTATCTAGACAAAAAGTAGATTGATTCTGAAAACATTGGTTGCATTTAATTTCATTATTTTTATCGAATTTGAGCAATCGTTTCTCCAACATATATATTATCAAAGTGTGCTTTGCATCTAAGGTCGTATTGATTAGCAGTAGGGCTTCATATCTGTTGGGTGTCAGTAAATACCAGCAATATCAATCAATCCATCAGTCGTTATATTTGATTCATCGCTAGTTTATCCATTTTCTTAAATAATTCACTCAATGAAGTTTATGGAAAAGCACAAAAAATTCATGATTGAAGCGTATTTTCGAAGCGAGGTTAGAGTAAATGGTGAGTTGTAGTACAATCAGCGTTTGTGCATTGACGATTTTCGCGAAAAAATTTTTCTGACGTCGTTTTTACTGCTGGTAATTTTTATCATTGCCTGAGAAGAACCGTGGCTTTGTTGAGGACAAGAGCTTCTATACAACATAAAAAGTGCAAGTATTTCAAGAAATACGAGGTGCAGATTTTGACAGACGCAGGAATTTCTTTGAGTGGTTTACCCAAAATTGTTTGGAAATAAATGATTAATTGGACCTGACATTTTTCTCTGATGAAGCCTGGTTCCACCTCACCGGCTATGCGAGTTCTCAGAATTATCCAATTCCGCTTTTCTTGGCACGGTTGGACAGGTAATTTAATGCCCTTTGCAATGATGTAATACTTTTCCCTCAAAAGGAAAGGAAAGGAGATATTTAGGTTGGTTAGTTTTGAAATGGGCCCCGTATAGCTATACTTGACCTTTAGTTACTCACATGAATTGTGTTGACGATCATTTATATGGATACTTGAAATATAATAACATTTTAACAACGATACTCCCTTTAACCATATTATTTATTACCTATATCGTCCAGGTGAAAAATAAATTTCTGCACAGGTGTCATTATTATTATTGATATTGCAATATCCTGCATGAGCGCTGCCCTGAACCTTGATGGATATGGTCACAGATATGGGTGTCGACAAAGATGAATCAATAAAATTGTCGTTAACTTTATTGTTCAGGTGTTCTCGTAGCAGATATTATATTGTTTATTGATGGTTTTTATGAACATCAATTGTAGCATATTATCGATAATATCTACAGCATTAAGAATTTTTTAGGCGATCTACCTAATGCAATAAAAGTAAAATAAAACTTATAACACCTGTTTTAATCCTACAAAGAAGTTGGAACTAATAATACTAATTAAATTTAATATGCCACTTTTATTCAATTTTTAAGTGTCTATTATATTGCAGCTGACGGTATTTGACTCTTCCTGTAGTTTTTGTTTGTCAAAACAAAAACATACAGAGGGAATATAAGATTCAAATTTATTGCAATAATTTTTTTGAGCAGTAATCAGACTAGAGTACCTAACGAAAATATCAAACTTTCACAGGATCAGCGCCATTTTGCGAGATGTGGATTAGGGGAATCTTCGACCAATCTGGTTGAATTATTTGACGGGTACAGACAGAGGCCCACGCAGGAATTTATCAACAGACTTTTGGCAAAACTTATGAAAGGCGGGAAATCATAATCAAAAGTCAATTTTGCACACGCATTCAGGGGTTTGGGACTTTAAATATTTAGCCACTTCTTTACCCATAGCTCCAATTTTATTAATCCCGATTGTTTTGAGTTGTGCATTTACCTTTTTGGTAATTTGTAAAGAATGAGAGAAGTGGTAGCTTTTTGGGGCGACAACTGATATATTTTTAACGTATTTTTACAGTTCCCACATCTTTCACTAACTGTACCTTTTCGTAGAAATTATTCTTAACAGTTATTAGTGGGCTTACTTCAAGAGAATTGTAAATTTTACAAAAATTTATAAAATGTCTTTAAAAAGTGATGAAACTTTCAATCTCAATGTAACAAAAGAAATTTGTCTACATAACCTGATTTCAATGATTCGTATCAAAATGTATTAAATCGTTTCACTTTTGAGCATAAAAAAGGACTTATATGTCTATTACCATTGTATATTAAAAACCATAAAAATTAAGTGTTAAATTTAACACCCAATGGTGGTACATATAGGACCACACTCAATAAGATATATTAACCAATCAGTATATCTTGTAAAAAAGACATGTTTGAATGATTTTTTTACTTTTTGATGAGTGTTAGTTCTTCTAATTTATGGGTAGCTACATTTACACTATCGTGTGTAAATTAAACTCACAGATTGTAAACATATCCTTCTAGGGTGTAAAAGAAATAATAAGAGGTGTAAGTAAACCATTTTTTAATGGTAATTTGTGAATAATTAGTGTAAAGATATTATTGTAGTGTAAATTTTATTTTATTTGGGTGTGACTTTACTATAGTGAGTGTAATAAAATATTCTACCCAGGGTTAGAATACTTTCCACTTTGTTTAAGTCATTTAATCCCGTATCAAACTAACCGGGCGTTTATAATTAAAATGTAAAAAATTATGCATTCAAGATGTTTTACATTATCAACCTCTGCTTAGTTTGATACATGATTGAATGACTCAATCAAAGCCGAAAGTAGTAGCCCCTAATATATATAAATCTTCAGATCTCTCGGAAAAGGTTTGTTTAATGAATGAAAATATTGAGTATTATTTATCGTTTATTTATAAACTAAATGATGGTTACAACAGAACTGGAAAACCCTGTGATTTTTTTTACACTTATTATTATAACTAGTTGAACAAAATGACACACTTATTATATGGTTTAACAATTTAGTAAATTAAACATATATATATATATATCTACGTTTAATGTACCTCATTGTTAAGCTTAATAAAACAAATAACATAATAAATATAATATGTATACTTAGAACACTAAACAACTAAATAAAAGTATGCTTTGGAACAATATAAAAGAATGAAAACGACGAGTATTATATTAATCGTATATTTATTTAGAGATCTATGAAGTAAAATATGTAGGTACCTAAGCATTTATATAAAAAAGGAATACATTTATATTATAAGCTTATATCAGAATAATTTAAAAGCTAAAGAGAAAACTGTAACAATGTAAATACCTACCTAGTTTCTTAAAAATGGCGTACTTATTAGTAAGGTTTCTATTAAATTTCGTTAATATTCTTACCCAATTTAACAAGAACCTCATAAGAGGCTCTCTCATTTGGCACTTTACAGAACTTTGCTTTGTTTCTATATTTTAATTTAAATATAACATTATTCTATATCACGTTTAAAGAGCACAATCAGACTGACTTAAAAGTTGAATTTGCATGTAGCGTCGGCGTCATGTGTCAATTCCTAGAATTCCACACCACTTGTTGCCGCCTGTCTCTTCGGTAACACAGGTTTAGTCGGGGCTATTTAAAAAAATGATTAAAGCCAAAGATTTTTACTCAATGTGTCAAAATAACCTTCTAGCGGGGTTTATTTACACGCCAATATGGTGTTATTAATTGTCATTGTATTTAATTTTCCTGATATAGTGTAAAATGGAGTAAATAACATCCATTCAACAAAATTAACTTTTTAGACAGTTAAATTCATAGGCAAATTTACTACAACAACTTTGGTCCCATATGAGTGTAAAAATGTGGTAAATTATGTTGATCCGGATGTTAACATTAACACTTCTTTCTTTTACCACACCTGAAGTGATTTTTACCAGGTGGATATTTTTTACTGTGCACGTATATCAATAGCTCTGTCAATCTACCTCAGCGACATCTCTAACTCAGGATTCCTCGCAGATAAAGTAATAAAATCTATAATTTCATTCGCCAGTACTCAAATAAATCAACGAACAACTGGCAGAAAATTCTCTAATTATGTCACGATCTTGTCAAATTATATATTATAAAATTAAACTGATGCTATCAATAAACTTTCAGTTTCGTATGTTTAAACACTTTTAATTAATTTAGAATTCTTGATCGACAGCTAACCTGTTTAGCCACAGAATAAAAAACCCAATATTATAATTTAGCTTGAAGAAGAAGGTGTTATGATAAATTAATTGATTCCAAATTACGAAATAAAAAGGATGTTATAATAATTAATTTTGAATAATTATACAACTTTAATATTGAAGAAGTAAAGGTGTGTTTTTTCATTTGCTAAAGACACTTAATGATCATTAAGGTTCGACTATCAATGTCCTGTTATTCATTACAACCACATAACTTTCATGACAACAATTATCCCAACAATGTTGTGAGAGTTAGTAGGATATTGGTAATATGGAACTTTATGTTAAAGTATCGGCGCTTCTTATTGGCCTGCGTCAAGTTTACTTTTGCTTTAGCAACCCCTACGACAAACCTTTCCACATTGTCCTGGTAATCTTTTAAGTATTACTTTTATTGAAGAATGTTAAAAAAAAATTACACAAAATTTGATCCTACAATAAAAGAGATCTTACATATTTTATGATATAAGAATTCACCAAAACTATTTTTTTTAAGTAAGGATACAGTAATTTAATTCGTTTTGATTTCTGAATGAATCTCGTAATAAATATTTAATTAGTTCCTTTACATTTAATAATAAGTTGCCATGGGTTCAAGTCGTGGCATGGAATTTGCCTTGACTTTTAGTGGTTAATTTATTTTTAACAGCTGTGCAGCTTGGACAGAAAACGAATTAGCATTTCTTGAAAATATCCCTTGTGCATTTTTAACTAGAAACTCTCCATAGTAACGGCAATTTATTATCGGGAATATTTGGAAAAATATTGAAATTTTCTACTTCAATGTCATTTCCATTGTCTTCATAAAAAAGTGGAATTATACAGGGTAGGAAAAGAAGGGCGCCTCGGTCAATAGCTGCTAAATAGTTGAAGTTATGATAATATTCTCATAATAAAGCTTTTGACCTTTCATCTCTGCTACTGTTGCCAACTTATAAATAAAATGATAAAATTTGAGTCAAAAACATACTTTTTTTAAACTATTATATCTCAGCCACTGTTTGTTAATTTCCCTGACAATTTCACATGTAGTCTAGCGCTGGCCCATACTACGACCCCAAAATAATTGGCAAAACTGTTCTTATCACCATTGACGGTGTGCGGAGAAAATAATTAACATCGATTCACACTGAAATAAAAGCATTTAAAACCGCTTGGGAAGATTTTGCATTAATAAGTCGTTACATGTTGCCAGGTTTTAAAATATTTCATTTAAATTCTCATAAAATGTACCAAAATCAGCATGTCATTAAGGGTCTTTTCGCCCTACGGTTACTTAATTTTGCAACGCAGGCAGGAAAACCCCATGTCCAAAGGCACTCGCAAACTTTCTTATCGCCTCTAACCAACGTTCAGTGTCGTTCACAAGTTTCAATCAAGAGGATATTAGCAATTCAGTTTTATTATTTTGGTGGTTATTCAAAACAGCAAATATTATAATGCAGGCGAGTTCTTCAAGTGATAGTAACCACAAGTTACAAAACGACGTCATTTAAAACCTGAGGAGCGTACAATTATTGTAAAAAAATGTGTATGAGGGAATTCTAAGTAAACACAGCGGAACATTATTCACTGATGGAGCAGAACTTTGTGCCACATTGACTAAGACATCTTGCCGTACTGTTTATAGAACTATCAAGGACAACAGGAATACTAAAGTGTCCGATCAGAAGGAAACGATGGGACGGAAAAAGATTTTTATTGATCAGCAAACAAAGATCGCCATTCATCGGAAAGTGCAAGTAACATCTTTATCAATGGACCGTCCACTGGATTGAAAGCTCCTTCAGGAAAAGGTCGTCGGTTAATTATAACCTACATCGGGAGTGATTCTGGTTTTCTTGAAGGTGGGTTAAACGTGTTTGAATCTCGTAAAACCGGTGATTATCATGAGGATATGAACTCGGGAGTGTTTGAAGATTGGTTTAAATCCATCTTACCGCGTATTGAACGTGGGTCGGTAATTGTGATGGATAATGCACCATATCCACAGCCGTCGGGTGGAAGCTTTGCCAACTTCTGCGTGGCAAAAAGGAAAGATTGTTGACTGGCTCGGAGAGAAAAATATTACATTTGGCGAAAAAATGCTGAAAGTGCAGTTGCTCGATCTTGCAAGACTTCACAAAAAAAAATATACGAAATAATGTAGTGGATGAAATGGCTTGTGAACGAGGTATTACAATATTACGTTAACCGTCTTACCACTGTGAACTAAATTCAATCGAGCTTATATGGGCACAGATAAAGACGAAGTGGCGCGTGAAAATAAAACTTTTAAATTAAAAGATGTTAAAGAACTATTAAAAACGGCAATAGCGAATGTACAAGCAGCAGATTGACATAAGTGCCCACTACATGTCAAGGGCGTAGAAAAAAAAAATGTGGGACTTAGATGTACGCGTTGAAGTCATGGTTGAACCTATTATTATAAATCCTGCAGATGACAGCAGTAGCGACAGTAATGAAACGTTCTCATCGTCAGATAGTGAATAATCGCTGTAATGGTAATAATGAATTTAAAATTGTAACGTATTGTCATTATGACACTTTTTAATGTCGGCGTGGAATATAATTTGTCAAATTATTATCAATTAGTGTTCATTAGGTAACAATAGTTAGGAAAGTTATAAACATTTATAATTTAGGTTTAGGTTTTGCCCTTAATCCACTATTATATTTTTCTATTATTATGTAGTTTAATAAAAACATCATGAAAATAACATACCGTTGCATTATTATTCTTTTTGGATTTTATACCTGCGTAATTTAGTTTCTCTAATTACTTCATTAGATCACCAATTGTAAAAGCTAATTTATTTTTTAGTTTTATTTATAATAATATATTTATTATAGTAAATGTAAATATATTATAATAATATACAAAAAATTCATATATTTTTTGAATTATTATTGTTTAAAATGACACGCCTCTGGAATTGGCGTTCCCCTTACGTCTTGCACACCCCGGTAAAAATAAGTCACTGCCAATTATTTTGGTACCGGAGTATAGTTTATCCTAACTATCTTGACTTTTCGATCTTATTATGCAGGGTGTCCTAAATATTTCTTTAAACATCTCATCTCTATTTTCATTCTATGTTAGTTGAATTTCTTAATTACAACACCCTGTATATTACTTTGCCGTTAATAAGGTTAAAGTGTACTCCTTCAGTAAATATTAGGTTTGCCCTGTGTATCTCGCTATCATTTTGAGATATTAAGGTTCGGCATTGGAATAATAATATTACTTCCTTATAACAAATTTATATCATAATATTTATTTAGATTTAATAAAATTCCTCAGATCAAAAAAGCAATAAACGTAACATTAATAAATTAACATAAGCATAATTAATTTAAATAAATTAATTCATTAGATATTCAAATACTCTACTATTTTGCTGGAAACACATATTAAACCTGTCGGTTAAAGACATATTTACATTTTGAAGCATTAAGGGATTAACTGAGTTAAATCAGTGGCGTATTTAGGTTTGTGACACGGGGGAGAGGGAGTCCACTTATCTTCTTTAAAAAAATGCGCCGCAGACAAAATTTTTTTAGGTGCCACGCCCTTTTTTGGACTGTCTAAACTTACAAATTTTACGTTTTGATAGCCCGGCTCAAAAAAAACGTAGAAATAAAGCAATTTTTAAATATAAACGCCAATATTTGCATTTGAAATATTAGTTTTTTGAAGGTATGTATAATGGTATACTATTTTACTCACCTGAATTAGAGAACACGGAACGAAAAATAAAATTCAACAATTATTAAACTAAAAGACTGTGGCAATGCCCAAACATCTGGAAAATTTGAAATAATGTTTCATGTTATTTATTGCAAGTAAATGAATGTGAATTTCAGTTTTCTTTACTACTGAGTCCACGGGGGGGGGGGGGTCCAGACCCCCCGGACCCCTCCCTAAATACGCCACTAAGTTAAATGTTTCTCTTATTCTTTCCCGCATGTTTGCTGCTGAAGTTGGATGCGTTCCCGATCTTTAACGTATCCTTATAGAAAAAAATCAAGTTTTGTCATATCTGGTGACCTTGGAGGCCACGGAACAGATCCTGGTCTTCCGATCCAACGGCCTGGAAATTTTTCATCAAGAGTATTTCGAACTCCGATGCTGCAATGAGCAGGCGCCCCATCTAACTGTAACCACATCCTTCGTAATAGTCCTAGTGGTATATTTTCTAACAGATAATCAAGATGTTTATTTCAAAATGTTGAAAAATATTCCCATTGGGGTGTCCATCAAAAAAATGGGGCCCTATAACGTGGTCTCCACTTATGCCTCCCCAGACGTTTAAACTCCACCTATGTTGCTGGTCAGTAGGCTTTATAAAATGTGGATGTACACCGGCGTAGAAGTGTAAATTATGTCTGTTCCACATATACATATATTATAACCAATATATTGCTAATATCGTGTTACAGAAATGTCCCCAGCATGCTGCGTTTTCCGGAAATGTTGGGCCTGCGCAGTTCGCGTGTACGTCAGGTCCGGCTTTAAAATTATTTAACTTAATGTGTTGGAATAGGTATCGATTTATAAAAAAAGAGTAACTATAGTAAATCTTGGTATAATATGAAATATAAGAAGATGTAAAGCATCAATTTTCTCGAAGTAGCAATACACTGCAAAAAAGTATGAAAATTTCAGGACTTGCGTATTTTGGGGCGTAAATACAGAAATTGAAATTTCGAATTACAATTTAGTTTCTGGCATGGTCCCGTAAGTAATATTGGTTGCTTTTAACACCATAACAGGTGCCCTTTGTCGCCTGGTCTCCTTCTCTCATTTTCTATACAACATACGACGAAAGTTGCAAGAAAATTACTTTTTTTTTTTTAAATTAAAGTAGTATTTGGATGTATTATGTAATCTTTAAACAAAAAGATTTTTACGTTAAAATATAGAGGCAACGGTAAAATAGCAGCCGTATTGATAAAACATAATATTGATGCATAATTAAATATAGGTACTGTGAATTATTTTGTTAGGGTGGCAAGAAGAGAAAAGCATTTTTAAAATATTTCACTACTAGACATTCAATAACCAATGTGCGCCGTGAACAAGGATGGTATCCAAACATTGACACTGGAAATGTTTTTATATGGGTACATAGGTACATATTATTTAAGTCTCTACATTGCATTTTAGGCGAAAAATGAAAATGATCTAGCTTTGACAAGCAACAATGTGTAGGAAAGCGTTTTTTACTATAAAAAGATATCTCACGCAAGACTTTAGATCCTTTGATCCTCTGAGTAAATCAAATCTCTTACAACATAATCTGAAGTGCTAGTCCAGGTTAGTTTACCACTAAAAGCAATGTAACAGATTTGCTTCTTTTAATTTGCCAAAAATCAGTAAACAAGTTGGACACAAATAACATATTATTATCCGTAGTTTAAACTGTGTCCAGTTTCAAATTGGATATATTTTTGTAAAGTACTTGAACGTTATGGTAGGTATACCAGCTATACCACTATAACAGCTTAAATATTTGAAAAAAAAAAACACTTACCTAAATAAATACATGATTGTGTTGAAAGCAAGGTAAATGCTATATGCGGGGATACAATTTTAAAATTATTTTAAGTAACCTACATGAAGGACTGAATTTGGGTCGTTGGCTTGCAAAGCAACACCATACACTTGTTTTTCATCACAAACTTACACTAAAGGTACTGCACTATAATCTAAATAAACCTAAACCATTTATAAAAGTCTAATCTAGTAATAAGTTTTATCTACTTTCATTTAGTAATATAAATTTTACAGTTCTGTAAATCGTTTTGTAATGGCATCTATTACAGCACTAGTGCTGTAATAGATGCCCTTACAAAACGATTTTTAATAGCAGGTGCATTTTTATTTTTAAAAATGCCTTTTGCCAAATATTTTTATTCATAGATGAAAGTAGATAAAATTTTGTACAATACTCTTGTTGTAAATTCATATAACTACACTCGATGTTTGATTAAACTCGGCTGACGCCTCGTTTAACAACTTTAACATCTCGTGTTGTAATATGAATCTTTACAACACTTATATCGTAAATATCTATTAACGAATCTTCCACAAAGTACAATAAACAACTAAAAATCACTCAAAATAACGCTAAGAAATCACACAATAAACACGCCAAATACTGTGTAAATAAAGAATTAAGTGACAACTGGTTCTGGGCAATATAAACGTTATAGTATATTAAAATACAAGTACGGTAGGTACGTCTTTACCGCATGTGCTTAATGTTTACCAAAACGAGCCGAAGGCGAGTTTGGTAAATCACGCAAATGCGGTAAAGACACCTGCCGTACGATATTTTATCTACAAGCATGTTTTAGGGCACCAATATTAAAAACTCTAAAAGAGCACTGTTTTAATTTACCCCGTAGGTGCCTCGTAAGTCGTTATCAACAATGCATTATAATCAGGTTGCAAGGGATATAAATTATAGAAATTTAATAGTTGGCTTTTATATGACAGATGAAAAACTTGACAACGGAATAAACGATAATAATTATTTTTGTAACAATTTCGTGAAAGTGTGTTTTACGTCCTTTAATTATTGCCGGATAAATTACGGCATAGATATATGAGAAGGAATATGGGCTCTTCATGGACTGGTGTTAATCAAAGAAATTTAAAGCAATTAGTGAAGATGTGATGCTTGCCTATTTTGTGGATAAATTTAAGGACAGTAAATCATTCTCTTTATGGAGTTATTACTCAATGCTCAGATCTACTATAAGTATCAAAAATAATGTCGACATAAGCAGGTATGCAAAACTGATGGCATATTTAAAAAGGAAGTCTGTGGGATACAAAGCTAAGAAATCAAAGGCATTCTCCAAGAATGAGGTTGTAAAATTCCTTGTTACGGCACCAGATGAGGAGTTTTTATTAATGAAGGTACTTAATTGCGATTTTTTTAAAATCTACTTTTAAATAATAACTTATTTGCTTGTTTCAGTTGGTAATCATTGTGGGCATCGCTGGGGCAAGTCGCAGAGTGGAGTTATGTAAAATGAAAATTGAAGATATTAAGGAATTTGAAACCCACCTTGTTGTAACTGTCCCGGATACAAAGACACATGTAGATCGACAGTTCGTGGTTTACGTGGAAGGATTTTCATCAGAAATTAATAATATTTCCATTTTCAAGAAGTATAGAGCCCTTAGACCCGATCATACTGTGCATACACGGTTATTTATTGCATATTATAAAAAAGAAAGATGCACTATCCAATCACTGGGTATAAATACTTTTGGAAAAATACCTTCTCAAATTGCATCATATTTAAAGTTGTCCAGTCCCAAAGAATATACGGGACATTGTTATCGAAGGACATCAGCTACATTATTAGTAGATGCTGGCGGGGATATCATGAGTTTAAAAAGACATGGTGGATGGAAGTCCTCCAGTGTTGCGGAGGGCTATATTGAAAATTCGGTGCAAAATAAAATAGGAATTGCAAAGCAAATAAATGGTGTAGAAGAATATGCAGAGAGAACCTCATGTTTTAGTAAATCTGTAAATTTCAATTCTTGTGTCTCATCGGATAGTAAAACACTTCCTTCATCGATATCGTTTGGAAATGTTACAAATTCTACAATTAATATTAATATTTCTTAATTTATAAGTTTGGATTAGTTTAGAAATTTAAATATTATGTAAGTATTTGTTATACATATAATGTTTAATAGAGTTTCTTTTAAAAATAAAAAATACACTTCAATAATATAAAAACTAGTTTTTATAGTATGTAATTACTTACAGCACTAGTGCGGTAAAGTGATACTTACCGCACTCAAATCAGTAGAAATCCGACGTACTGCGCATGAGCCTCAGTTCCGAAAAATCACGCATGCCGGCGACATTTTTAGATCGGTCGGCAATTAGCTTTGTTTTTCTACTGGTGGGAGTTCAGTGGTCTGTTCACATGACCATTATTGTGGAATGTCGCCTCATCGGTAAGCAATACAATATTAAAAAATTGTGCATTTTCTCGAATTCGAGCAAGACCCCAATTACAGAAATTTATACTATTTCCAAAATATTCTCTGTCAATTGCATGATGCAGTTTCACATGATATGGATGGAACTTATTCTTACAAAACATTATCTTCACAGAAGGTTGACCTAAGACCAACAAATCACTTATGTTTACTGTACTTCTATGTGGATCTTCATAAACAGATAAACAACAGTTAAATTCATTTTTCTCGTTGACCACTGGCTCTATTCTTTCTATCAAATATATCCATATTATTGATATATATTTATCGATCTGTATTCTGATATCAATATATCTTTCCCAAATTTCGGCTTTCGACAAAGAGGTATTCTGATCGTATGGAAGGGTAAGTTTGTGTTAAATTGGAATGTTACGGGTAATTTTTGGATATTTTAAAAGATGCCTTTTACCCAGATCCATAGAGCGTGACCATTTTAACCTTCAGCGTAAAACATGCACCTGAATGATCTATTTAGTTACGGTAAGCAATTAAGAATGGATCGATTGTTTTGTGTTATTGATTGATAGTCAGCGTATCAAATCAGTTAAAATTTGTAATCAATAAGGCATGTACGTGTTGAAAACTATTGGAGTTATTGGGTGTATCGGAATTAGAATGGGAGCATTTTTTTCAAACAGTAGTGTAGTGTATTATAGATACTTTTGTTTAGTTAGTTTTTATTTTACTATTCGATTTGATCTGCCTTACTTAGCAGAAATTTACACCTTGCCGGCTTAAAAATATCAAATCTATAAATGAATCTAATTTCAAAAATCACTCTCTGTAAAAAAAAATTATTGGCATTTAAAAAAAATTGCAGAAACTGCCTTAAGGCAAGGTGGAGCATATTATAATTTTATTACAAATTAACGATCATTATAGTCTATCTTTAAATGGCGCGAAGTAATAAATGCTCGTTAAATATGCAAAACGCATACCATGGTATGTAACAAGAAAAATTTAAACTCCATCCCTTAAAATCTATTGTCCTTACATTAAAGGATCCAAATAATGAGCATTCTTTAGGTAGGTCCACCCTAAATTTATCGCAAGCTATTATTATATTTGACGATTTACCATTGTTAGCAGGTATAAACCCTTATTGTGTATTGGGTAAGATTTTAAATTAAAAATCTTAAATATGCCCATTCTCCTAAAATTGTGTTATATTATATTCGTAGGTATTTATACCGTATGAAAGCATTTAAAAAATCGTATTAACTAATAAAGTGGTACTATTTTACATAATTTAACTACAAAAGCAAGATATAATATAGAATATTACAAACAAAGCATTTTCAAAAACCGAATAATACTTTGTCGATATGGCTTAATCATAGTCCGATTTGGAAGATGAATTTTATTAACATCGTTTATAATAAGCGGTTGAACCATTTCTTCTATTTCATGATCAATACACTTTCCATTTTTCCGCACTGATTTTACACATAGCTTTAATAAAGAGTCTTTTTAAATCCACCATTTTATAAGTCGTTTTTTTTTCTGGCGACATCTGACTTTATTTTAGCCCATTTAAGTTCGATCGGGTTAAATTCGCAGTGGCAAGGAGGGAGTCTGGACACAGATAGTCCTCGTAACTTTGCCATTTCATCGACTACCTACTTTTTGAATGCATTTTTATGTAAATTAGCTAGTACCAATAGTTATTTTTTAAGGAATCTAATGAAAATTCTATTTGTGTTAAACTTAGCCATTCTGTTATTTCACTTTTACGCCACACACTTGTCGGTAATTTCTCCTTCTGCCTAGAGTGATAACTGGCACCATTTAATTCAATTATTGCATCTTTTGGTATAAGATCCAACATTTGCTCGAACCATTCTTCAAAGACATCGGCTTTCATATCTTCATGGTAGTCTCCTGTATTTCTAGATTGGAACATCAGTAGACCACCTTTAACGAAGCCTTCAGAACTTGCAATATGGGTTATGGTAAGTCGATGTCCTTTTCCAGCTGGCAGCCCTAATCCTGTCGACAATCCTTTCAAACAAGCTTTTTTCTTCTTTTAAAAATGTATTTATTGTTGTTTTCCCAACGTTAAGAATATCTGATGTAAATTGTACTGCATTGTCAACACTTAAATCCGCATTCTTCCTTTTAATAGAATCGTAGTAGTTAGGAATTAATTTTTTGTCATTTACTGTCCGACCCTAGGGCGTTTAGGCAACTGTTGGAAATTTTCCATATTTAATTAAAAAAACACTGACACTTCACTCTTCTACTAGTTTCACTGAGAAACAAACACCCAAGGTAGGTATAAATCCCAATGTGAAACTATTACCACTTCTGACGTTGAAAGAATTAGAAAAAATATGTATGTTGCTAGGTCTCAAACTGCACCAAAACTTCCTAAAGATATCTTTCAATTTCATAATTTACTAAATTCTGTAGAAACAAAAACAAATAGAGGTGAACGTTTTCTTCTAAAAAATGACGAAAAAAATCATGTAATCATGTTTTCATGTAAAAGTAACTTTCTTGCTTTAACAGAAATATCGGAATTATATGTTGACGGCACTTTTGAATATTGTCCGAAATTTTTTTTACAATTATTTACCATTCATGGTTGCAAAAATGGTCATTATGTTCCTCTCGTTTTCTTTCTTTTAAAAAATAAAAACACTGCTTCATATAAATTAGCTTTTCATTATTTCAAAGAAGCATACCTCTCTGTAACCGGTCACGAGTTTTTCCTAAAAATCATAACTGCAGATTTTGAAGCAGCTATACATAAAGCGATTCGGGAAATGTTCCCAACTACTGAAATTAAGGGATGCCTATTTCACCTGGGTCAAAGTTGGTTTAGAAAAATTCAACAGTTAGGTCTTGCCAAAGAGTATCAGTTAAAAAACGGTGCAGAAACAGAGGTAACTAAATGTCTAACTTATGGTTTACCATTTCTAAAAGCAGAAGACGTTGGGGAGTGCTTTGCTCTAGATATCGTTTCAATTCAACCAGAAAATGAAAAGTTGGTAAAATTCAATGACTATTTGGTTGAAAATTATATAGAAGAAACATCAGCTTTTCCTCCTTACATTTGGGCTGAAAACTCGTCGTCTTTGAAAAGGACAACAAATGCATGCGAGTCTTTTCATTCTCGTTATAATGCATCATTTTACAATGCACATCCAAATTTTAATCAATTTTTAAATGTTCTTGTAGATTTCCAACTAGATACTTATATTAAGCTTCAAAGTATTAATACCGTCGCGAAAGTATACGATCGGAAAATAGTATTAAGAAAAAACTTTATAGAAAATAATTTAAAGAAACTACAGAACGGCCGCCTTACCAATTTTCAATTTATAAAAAATATTTCTTTTAAATGTAGAATTTGACAACTATTTGTGTTTGTATAATTGTATATATTTGTATAAGTAAAATCTTTATATCATATTTTTTTTCGGAATTTTTGTACGGAATCGGAATTTTCTGATTTTTTTTATAAAGTTTGTATACATAATAAAATTTTATTTTTTTTTAATTTTGTTTTTTTACTTTGCTACTGTTTTATTTTAAGAAATAAAATAACTTTGGCGAAAAGAATGACTTGGCAACAGTGTTTAGATTTTAAGGTATCATAAATACTTATTCTAATTACGGTATAAAATCGTCTGGGAGTGAATTCAACCATCCCCTTTTTGGCAGTCAGGTAATATTTATATTTTGGGAGTGAACTCGTCTCCTCCGGGTATAAATAGGTGTATTATTCCAATAGAGGCACCCATAAAGGCATAATAACCACATAATTAGCAAACAGGTAACCAGGATTAGGTACAAAAAAAAGGAATAAAATGATTAGAGTAGAAACAGAATAAGTACCTAGAATCTAATTAGTTTTGATAAAATTGCTTTCTAAAATTCCAGGTAATTTTAAGCTTAAAAAATGTCGATACTTGTACTAATTCTGCACAAATTTTAAAAATGCAGGCCTATTTAAATCTATACATGCCGAAAAATCTTCCACGCACATGGGCAATACGGTTTTTATTGGTTTATTACTTTACATCATTTAAAGATAGATTGCAATTTAATTATAATTAAAAATATAATTACCTACATCTCATCACGTAACTAAGTTTAATAATTTCAACCATTTAGTTGTAATTGCCATTAAACTAAGCAATTGCTATTAGTTAATTTTGGATTATATCATTGAGATTCGCTAAATGAAGACTTACTTTCAGCTGATAGGCAAAAGGGTCAGCAAGTTTTTTTTGACCTTTGGCCATAAAAGATTATTTCGAAAAATTAGTCATGGATTATAATTTAGGCTTAATTCGTCGCTATTTCAACATAACGCCAAAGTCTAAAACGTCAAAAGTTCGAATTGCAAATCAGAAAATGATTGGTTTAGCGAATTACGAGATGCTGCAAAAAATCGGACTTTCTTGATAACTGTAAGCTGCTGACGTTTCCTAAACGCGCTCATTTTATAAATTAATGAGCAGTGCCGACCCAGCCTCAAACAGCTTACAGATAGTATATTATATTACTTATCTACATCAGTTTGCATTTTAATTACTCTCAAACTGCCAGCGAATAACCGCTCCACTTTTCAAATCGCCCTTGTAACCTTGGACGTTATTCTCGCAAACTACAGCCGCAATAAAATAAATTGTTTGACTTTTCAAGTAACCCAAGCTGGGGTCGGCATGCATACCCTGCCATTAGGAATCAGTACTGAAGACAAGGTATTTTAGACTTAAAGATAGGCAACCAAACCACCTTTCCATTTGACATTTCAAATTTGTCACCAGCCTGTATACAGTTTATAACTATAAACTATAATTAAAAGTAAATAAAATCTCTATAATTCATTAAAAATTGAAAGTAATCCAGCAACCCATATAAACCCATCAGGCGCATAGATTTATTAACATTTGATATTTTGTCGATACACTGACAGATACCAATAAAAGCCAAAACGATAGTAATCTTCGTAATTTACAAGCAACGTTCGCGTTTGTGTAACTGTTTCATTAATAGCGGTGCTTTATGATTTACATAACAAAATTTGAAAGTTTCTGGCATTTTTGAAAAAGGTAAAAGAACCCAGTACCCACGCGGCGCAATTAAGTTTAGGCGTTGAAATTAAATAATTGCAGGAAAGTGTATGTAAGGGCACTAAAAGGTGACGCTGAAAAATGTGGAGGCTGTAAACATGTACAGGGTTATCCAACCAAGACTGGACAAGGCGATTTTTTGACTTTTCCTGTACTTTTATAAAAAAACTGAAATAGCCATCTTAAGTCATTTTCTCCCGCGAATTCGAATATCTTCAGCAAAAAACAATTGAACATCAAACAAAAGTACTAGGTGTCACTTTGATATTTTTTTAAATGGGATGCCGTATTTTTAATGAGCTTATCCCATTTCTCATATAAATTTTGATCTAAAATGTTGGATTTTTAATTCAAAAACGCCTTTTTTCTTCAGTTTTAAATTCGGAAAATGTTCGTCTACCGTAAGATTAATACCTGATAGATGGATACCCGTTTCACCTGTTCACCCTTTAACCTGCTTTAAAGCGTCCGTCAGTTAGACAAAATAATCAAGTTTCAAATTTCTATATATTTTTCACGAATTAATTACAAATTTAGTAGTTTTTGCAAATCTATTATTGCTTACGTATAAAAAAAGTATGACATATTAGAAAAACTATAAACTAAAGTGAATAACTTTAATCTCAATAATATAATTGTTCTATGTGTCCTCCATTATTTTCAAAACATGACCGATGCCCCCTTTTCAATCTCTCCAAAGAACCTCTTACAATATTTTGGTCCTGGTTAAGTCTATTAATTTCATTTATAATTTTTTGCTGAATGTCCTCCAGACTTCTGTTGGGTCGTTGATAAACTACATTTTTTAAATGACCCCATAAAATGAATTGTTCCGTTACGGCCAATCCACTGATTGTAACGCTCGTTTAGGTATGTTACCACTTCTCGAACTGCATGAGGCGGAGCACCATCCTGCTGCCAAATGATATTGTTGTAGGCTTGCAATGGCAACCTTTCCAAGAAATCCTCGATATCGTTATGAAGAAAATGGAGGTATCTTTGGCCTGTTAAAGAGCCACGATAAAATAGTGGTCCAATAATTCGATTTTCTAACATCCCACACCAAACATTAAGTGAGCTCCAACCTTGAAACTTTATCATTTCATATCTATGAGGGTTAACTGCTGCCCAGTATCTTGTATTTTTCCGATTGTATACCCCCGATGTTGTAAATGACGCTTCGTCACTCCATAGAATTTTATTATATAAATTATAATCTTCGTCTTGCTCTCTCATCAGCATTGAAGCAACAAATCGAAATCGCAGTTCTTTTTGAAGCTGTGTTAAGTATTGAACGGGAAGGATGCAATATGGTTTTAGACCACATTTTTTTAAAGTTCTGTGAACTGTTCCATAGCTTACTCTCCGGAGCCCTGGACCATACCTTACTTCTCGTACCGCTTGCGGAATAGAACTCTTCGGATTTATAGTAAAATATTGAACAATAGCTCGATCCCTCATATTCCGTCTTTTCATCTTTCTTGGCTTATCTTTCAATGTCTTACTTTCTTCAAATAGGGTCTTAATTCTGAGAATTGTATCCACTGAAATGTGTCTCTGGAAACTCTCAAAAAATGTTCTTTGTGTTTGTCGAGCATTCTCTCCACTTTTGTAATATAATTTTATTACATTTAGCCGTTCTTCTAAAGAATATTTCATTATTTGTAATTAATTTGTGAAAAATATATAGAAATTTGAAACTTGATTATTTTGTCTAACTGACGGACGCTTTAAAGCAGGTTAAAGGGTGAACAGGTGAAACGGGTATCCATCTATCAGGTATTAATCTTACGGTAGACGAACATTTTCCGAATTTAAAACTGAAGAAAAAAGGCGTTTTTGAATTAAAAATCCAACATTTTAGATCAAAATTTATATGAGAAATCGGATAAGCTCATTAAAAATACGGCATCCCATTTAAAAAAATATCAAAGTGACCCCTAGTACTTTTGTTTGATGTTCAATTGTTTTTTGCTGAAGATATTCGAATTCGCGGGAGAAAATGACTTAAGATGGCTATTTCAGTTCTTTTATAAAAGTACAGGAAAAGTCAAAAAATCGCCTTGTCTAGTCTTGGTTGGATAACCCTGTACAAAAGTTAAGTAATTATTTTTATAAAAATACCTAACTTCATTTTTTGTCTCCAAAATTCTATAAAATTACCAAATAAATGATTGTTGGGGTAGAATCTTATTATACAGTGCCTTTTTTTTCAACATTTTCGACTGTATCGATAAAGCTGGAACAGATAAAGTTTAGGCGTTTATTTAGGTCAGTTCACTAACTATCCTAAAATATCTACCAAGTGAACTGAAAATTGCGATTACTTTTTTATACAGGGTGTTTCCTAGGTAACCTAAAATATTTTATGGAGCTAGACTTTTTGGACCCACATGAAGTTTTTTTCATAAAAAGCCCTGAGGAATCCCTACTTGAAATATTTAAGATTACTTAGGAAACACTCTGCACAAAGTATATTTCATTGCATCTACAGATAGACTGATGAGATGTTAACATGAATGTCGAGTTTTCCGACATTTCTACAATACGCGTATAGAGTACAGGGTTAGGCATCAGGTATCACTTATTTTTAAAAATATGTTATGAGCCTAAAAAATGATTTATTAAAACAAATATGCGGTAAATAACAACCCTAGTATGCGCAAATTATTTCTTGAAAATTATATCTTTCAAATGAGCTCCTTAAGCCTCAACAGCTTTTCATAATATCTGTCTAAAGTTTTGCATAACGCTTTCCAACATTTCTGCCCTAATATTATTTATTTCTTCCACAATACGAGTTTTTAGTTCCTGTATAGTATGGGGGCGCCCCTTGTGAACTTTTCTCTTCAGATATTCTTAGAGGAAAAAAATCAGGAGCAGTCAAATCGGGTGAATTAGCGTCACCAAACATCGATATCAAGCGGCCCGGAAACATTTCTTGCAATAAAAGTCGAGTTTGCCGTGTTGTGTTACCGTGGCACTGTCTTGTTGAAACCAAATTTGGTTTTGTCCGGTCTTAAAATATCTCTAACATGTGAATCTAACGGTTTACTGTGATGGTTTTATTATTTTCCTCAAATACGATACCAAAGGTCGAAACACCGCACCATCCGGTGACTTTCTGATCATAACGGGGTCTTTCATAAAGCTGTTGTAGATTTACCTCCGACCAGTAATGATAATTTTGTTCATTGACATATCCGGTTAAATGGAAGTAAGCTTCGTCCGACATCACTAAAAAGTTCAACTGATTTTTTCATTTTCCAAAACTTACAGAAACTGTCTGCAGAAAGCAGCATGAACAGGTTTATCTGCCTAACTTCTGAACTATTTGAATTTTATATTGGTGAAAATGCAATTCCGAATGCAGAATTCTTCACGAATTTCTGTTACCAATGTGCAAAGCAAGGAACTGCCTTAATGCTCATCGTTTCGGACTCGGTACAGCTTGTCTTACCCTTTCGATATTTTCAGGCGTTCTACTGTACGTGCACCTTCACTAAAATTTGATGCAATGTTTCCTCTGTTCTTAAAATCTCTAACCCACCTCATTACGGTTTATTGTGTTGGAATTCTTCAGTCTCTTTCCACATTACACTCGTAACGAAAATTTTTTCAATAGCTGAATCACTTCATATAAACTGTTTTAAGACAAAAAATACGTTGATTAATCGAAAATGTGTCCATGATAAAATAAATTGCAGATATTGATTCAGACAAATGTGTCAATAGAACTGTTCAGAACAAAATATTATTTCCATAACAACCTACTAAAAATAGGTGATACCAGATGCCTTAAAGCCGCCCATACACGACACTGTTTTGGCACATTAGACACCATGATTATTTTAATCGTCTATCTAATGAGTTAATCAGTGCCAAAAGTATCGGCACTTGTATATGGTGAAATCTCTATGTTATTTGGCATGACACCGGGAAGCCAAAATTACATGCAAACTTTTTATAAAGAATAAGCTTTTTACATATCTTTCACTTTTTGGTCCATTTGTCCTCTTGTCTAGCCCATCCATGGACATCCGGTATATTCACAGCAGATACTCGTTAAGAATAGATATCTATATGCATGTATATTATAATCATAAAGGATCGACTTTTGTGATTTATTCATTGTCGACAGCAGAAAAAAAAGTTCAGCTAGTAGTCTCGGAAGCACTAATTAAAAATGTAAGTACCTACTATAAAAAACATAGTGGTCACAAATCACATACCCTAACACACGATTCCATTATGTTTCGCACACTGCATGTAACAAACCTAATTAAATAACCGTTCAAAAATTAATAACTTTACTAAGGCGCTAATAGAATTAAGCAATTAATAAAGGAACTGAACCAAAGTGAACGTAAATTACTAGTAATAACTTTAAACAATGTGTGTCATTCACTTGGCTTAATTCTGTTTTTCCGGTATTTAACAAATAATGTATAATTTATTTTCAGTTTAATTGTTTTAATTTACATAATGCCTGGTTTAGCAATTTATTAATATTTTACTCGACCAAATTAAGATTGATATCATAAAAATTATACAGCTTGATTGTTGACTGATATAAATAAAATATAATCCTGTAAGTATCTCATTAACCTGCAAGATTTTGCCATATTATACAAGGCGTGCCTAATGAGAGAGATTGGGTCAAATACGTCTTAGTACAATATTACTAGTTAATATACAGGGCGTTGAAAATTTATTTTGCCCTTTCCACGAAAAGGGCTGCACCATATGGGGATTGCTAATAGTAATTTCAAAAATTCAAGTAACCAGAACTAGCAATATTGTTTGTAAACTTGTTTGTAATAATTGTAGATAGTAAAATGTGGTGTTTCGATTACAATTTTATTGATTATCCATTATAAGTATTCAGTTTTCTACAGAAAAATAAGTATAATCTTGAACAATGATTTTTTGGAAATTCAGATACCTATTTGAAAATAGTCCAAGGGTGTCTTATAGTTTTTCAGTAAAAATACTTTTTGACTTCTCTTGATACTTTTACTGTGTTTTGCGCCTAACTGTTGGGTTGCGTCTAGTTAAATTAATATGAACTCGAAAAAATATATCTATAATAGGAATCCTATTTTAAATGAAAACGGAAAAAAACTAAATATCCAAATTTTGCACCAAACTTTGGATATACCGTCTCGAGGTAAATTACAAAAAAGCTTTGTTTTTTAGTTTCTTTCGCATTTTCTCGCTATATCGCTAGTTTTGGTAACTTGACATTTTCAAATGATATTTAACAGGTGATAGAGTAGAGATAAGATATCCTCGATTATTTTGGCTCTTTTTTCGTTTTCTATTATGCATAACCTAAGGCCCAAAACCGTTTGTCAAAAATCCTACAAATAAACATATAAAGCCTATACAGGGTGTCCGGAAAGTACGTGTACAACGTTTGATTACAGATTCCTGACGTTATAGGTCGATTAGAGTCAACTTAGTTTATCCGAATTTATTTTAGGTTCTTCTGGATCTCTCTCTCTCTCTCTTTCAAGCGAGGCACTGCCTATAACTTCTATTAGTCATTGGGACTTTTGTTGGCCAAACTTCAAATATGGAAACGGAGTTGAGCGAAGCTCTGGATCGTTTAAAAATGGGGGTATGAGCGTCTTTTTGACTTATTCTTCTCTCAGCTTAATTTGCAATAAAAAAGTAATATCAAAGTGAAAATACAACATGTCGTATGTGTAAACATTTATTTGTTCTGATTTATTTATGTCAAAAAGAGAACCCATACATTTTTGCGGGTCACTGGACTTATTTGAAAGCATTCCTATTAAAAAATTTCGTTGGGTGATCGGTTTTCCCCGAAAAAAAAAAACATTTTTTATGCTTTAACCTTGACAACACAGTAAAGTATTGATTATTGTTTTGAAGTCTTCACTCAAAACTGTTGTGTTAATTGTTAATTTATTAATAAATCAAGTCAGGTGCAGCTAGTGATCGAAATCACAAGCTAAGCTTCCTACAAATGACCTTTTAAAAAGGTTTAATATTATGTTGTTTAGCAACACACGCGGTGGATTCATCAGATTACATTTTTATTCCGAAGAAGTTTTTATCAAGAATATTTTTATTAAGAATTATGGTGTTGTGGAACACTTAATTATGGCATTTTTGCTTATCGGTGAATCAAATAAAAATTGTTATAGCCTGCCTTTGTTTGGAAGAAATGTCAAGAACAAAAATGCTAATTGAATATTGTGTCATTTTTTATTATTTCTTTGATCTGCGTGCAAAGGTGTAAGTTTTGTAAGTTTATGCGCAATTACTATGTATTAAATAGGAGATGAGATTAGATTAGGTTTTATTGCAATAGCATTTAAGAGTGTCAAGCTCAATAACATGCTTTGATATTAAAAAAAATAATCTAACAGAACTAAATTATAGCCGATTTATTTTCAAGATAGACAGGATCAAAATATGTCATCGTCATTGGCGTAAAAATCGAACAGAGCTGCATATTCGTCATACCCTTCGAGTGACGTCAGTTATCGGTAGTATTGCCAGCTTTCAATCAAAATAACCGAGTGAGGAAATTACACATTTTTTCATAAAAACAAGAAAATTTACAAAAATAAACAGAAATTTATTAACTTTATTTTTAAAATCTTCCTTGTGCATCTAAATTGTGTTGGAATAGTCATGTAATTATATTGTTACTTTTTTTATATATTATGCTTTGGCTATTAATCTATTTTATTATTCCGTATTTCTATAAAAGGAGGCGAGGCAAATATATACCTAAAATTACACGTAAGTAGTCCTTACTTAAATACTCTATTTTTTTTTTTAGTTTTTGAGTTTCAATATTGCGAAAAATAAAAATAATAATACAAAGGTGGGTCATCAATCATCTTCCAAATCACTTGAATCACTCGCTTCATTTACTTCAGTAATAATGGGTTGAATGTTCAGTCTATCTAATAAATGTTCTCTTTCATACCATTTTAATATCTCACTTTCTGTGTGCCGAATTGAATTTTTCTAAACATCAGAAGTAGCAGTACGCAATGATTCTTTCCACATATTCATATAGCCAGTTCCTGTGCTGCCCTCTCGACCAATATGTCTGTTATATTAATTTTTGATAATCCTTCAAATATGTTCAATCGGGTTGAACATACAGTGGTATGGAGGATGCCGTAAAACTTTATGTCCATATTGCTCAGCCTTGTCATCAACTAAATATTTTTTCGGTGGCTTATGTCTGAAAAGAATTTAAGTTTAATATTTAAGAATATGTTAAAAAAAAGAGCATTCAAAATGTCTTGTACCAACCTATTAACGATTTGTAAAAGTTTGGCTTTGATATTGATAATAAATTCAATTTTGCTAGAAGTTAACTATTTTTGAATTGCAGCTTTATTCCATGATGTGTTAGGTATTTTTGTTAACAACATGCTATAATATGGGGCGTGTCTATTACAGTCACAGATGGTAAAGTATGTAAAGTAGAAATAAAATATGTAGACCTTAACATACTCTTTAAATTTACTTCTCTAACTGCTGTCAAGGGTAACAATGGATTATTGTTGTTAAGTTCTTCCTTAAAATAACTTATTAAAGAAGCTATTAGCTCTTTGCACCGGCTACTTAAATGCTTTGGCATTTTTTAGAAATAATAAACAACGTAATCGACATAGTATGTGCATTATTGTTCTTAAAACAACAGTTTCTTAATGCTATTTATGAAAAGATTTGGAGTTTTCGTTAAAAAGTAGACGCACAACAACACAGAACGATAAAGGTTAGCTTTTCACGAAACGTAAACGAAACGTCAAAACAGGCCAACGAACCAGCTGGCGCCACCGCACCGTTGACAGTTCTGTTGCCAACTGTCGGCCAATAAAATTCTAATTATATTAATTTTTACAAGCTTAAAGTCTAAACAAAATATTTGCTATGAGTGAGTTCGTATCAAAGACACTTTGGGTTTGTACTATATCCAATATCTCATGAAATTTTAATATTTTTTGTCCAAATTTAATTTTTTCCTCATGTTTTCTTACGGTTTTACAATTATTAACAGCTGATTGATGACGTGCATCGGAAATTGTTTTGCAAGAACTACGCTTTACTATTTATTTATTATCGAAACTTTATTTTCGCAATACCTAATTGTTAAATTTAAGGTAAAACATCGGGGATGTGACATTATTGTATACAGTACAAGTTTGTAACTTGGAATAAGTCCAGTACGGGTTTTTTTGTTTAAAAAATGATCGGACAAGGGAATTGACATTTTAAGGTGTGGTCTTTTTAATATAAAAAATATTGATATAGTGTGTTCTAAATTAGATATATGACGTCATCGACAATTTTTTTTGAAATGGCAATCCTAGTTTTATATTTACTATTTTTAAACAGCATATTAAGTTATATTTTATATAACTGCCAAATGTTAAATTTTTATTCTTTGTCATTTATAAGATATGGAAAAAAAAATAATTTTATTTAATTTAAACTAAAAAAAACATTCAGTAGAAAAGGTAGTATCCGTCGTTTGTTTCCTTTTTTTGTGTCAATGTAAAGGAATACCTTTTGATATTTCTTGATAGAATTATCGCATTTAAATATTGGTAGGTACGCGACACATCTTGAACGCGTGGAGTTTTGTATTGTCCTTTATTGAAAGTAAGTTATTTTAAAAAAATCGTTCAACATAACATCTAAATTTACCGAAAAACACAAATTCGAGATTTTAATGATGATTGGATACGGACATAGGAGAACAACACAAAATGAAGTTCTTCATTTATCAACAGAGAAATATCCCGATTCACCACCCATATTGAAAAGCAGTTTCGAGAAAATGGGCATGTTAGAAAGACATATAGAGTAGAATGGGGCAAAAGGACGCACGTAACATATTTATAAGTACATAAGCCAGAAATATTGATGAAACCAAACGTTTATTTTTTAGCCTAATAGAACAACCTCTTAGGCACAAAAAGTGATATATTTCATTTAAAAAAACAAAAAGAGTAACACACAAAAAAATAAATAGTAAACAAACTCAAAATGGGATATTTGCCCCATTAGTGGGGTAAAAGTCTCAAATGCGTGGGGCAAAATTCCCTCATAGATAAATAAATACGAGATGAACTGTGATTATCTAATAATAACAAAGACAAAAATTAAAACAAAAAACAACGAAAACAAATATTCAAATATCATTAAAAAAGAAAAAAAAAATATGAAAAATTAAATTATTCACACCAGTCGCAAATAAATTTTCCATTTTTTTCGTAAGCGGTGCACTCTTCGTGCCACCACTTTGAACATTTTTCGCATTGAATCCAATCTTCCATTGGCGGATTACTATATTTCTCCGAGCAACCAGGACATGCAGGACTTCTCTTTCCCCTTCTCATCCTTCCTTTTCCCCTTCTTATCACTTTTTTTTTGTTCATCCTTAGTTATATTTCTTTTCACTGCTTTCTTTCTTCGTAACTCCTCCTTTTTATGCTTCTCATCACAAACAGTCTCAAGTTTTTCTTTGAAGGGGGTACTCGACAGTATTTCTGATTTTTGGCCTTGTTTTCTTCTTTTTTGATCTTCTGATCGTCTGGGAGGTGGAAGTATCTCTTTTGGAGTTACCATTGTCGCTGACGAAGCAAATGGATTTCTAACTGTTTGCTTTTCTGGGGTCGAATGGACTATTTTCACAGGTGCACTACGAGATGTGGATGGAGGGTAAAGCTGATCAAGTGAGATATTTTCTGATTGCTTTTCTGGGGTCAAATGGACCATTTTTGCTTTTTTTTGCAAGCTGGATAAGGGCACTGAAAATTCAGGATCAGAATCCGATTCAGAATGGTTGACTTCGTGGTTCTCAAACGGTTCTTGGTCCTCAATATTAGTTCTTTCCGTAACAGAAGATGGTAAAAAGTCCTCTTCGGAAAACACATTTCTATTCACTGGATAGATGCCGCAGGTTTCAAATGCTTCCAAAGGTTTTTGCGCCATGCCCAGACTGTAACCTTTTACGCAACGTCGACTCGTGTATACGCAGCCTTTCAGCCGCTGCTCGATTCGAGTAACCATCAGCTATTAAAGTTCTTGCTGCATTTAGCGTTTCTTCAGTGCATAGCTTTCTGTTTGAAGTTCTTTTGTAATTTCTGTAAAATAAAAACAACATTGTGAATAAACATGGGGCAAAAGTCCGCGCGGATTTTTGCCCCGCGAAAAAATCGGATTTTTGCCCCACAAGCTAAAATTATTTTCAAATTTACCGCCACTTTTCACCAATTGAGATTCGTGTAAATTCACTGTGGGTTACATACACTCACATAACATAGATCATGCTACTAACTGGTTTTTAAAATACAATAATAAATCAACGCTACAATAGGTTACAAACTAATTGCTAAAATTACATGCAAAGCGTGTAAAAGTATAAATTACCTCATGGCTGCAAGAAAACAGCTGCTCGGCGTCCAAGAAAACACTGGCCGAGGCGGTTTGGTATTCCTCAGAACATATTGTGGTGGTGTTGCCGGATTTTTCTTTATCTCCGAGTAATTTTGTTTTAAGACTATTGCCCCGCGCGTCCTTTTGCCCCATTCTACTCTATTCATCGCCAGAGTGCGCTTAATGAAGAGGTCAAACTAAATGTACTATTAGGTGTTCAAGGAAACCCTAATATTCTCACCAGGCAGCTAACTACCGAACACGAAATAAGTCAATCTGCATTAGTAAAAATTCTTCATGCACATAAATTTCATCCTTACAAAATGACGAGTCCAGAAGATGATCCTGGTAGAAGACTTCACTTGTGCGAGCTAACGATGGACCTACTAGAGACGAATAATCTAAACACAGAAAACATTATATTTTCTGATGAATCAACGTTCATGTTAAATAGTAACGTAAACCGACAAAATTATCGTTATTGGGCAGACGACGATCCACACTGGATGAGGAAAGGCTACACTCAACACCCAGAAAAAGTCAATGTTTCGGCAGGTATTATTGGTGATCGAGTTATAGGATCAATTTTCTTTGAAGAAAATCTCAATGGGGGCAAAATATTTCGATTTCTTGGGTATTATATTTTTAACAAAGGACACAAAGTCTCGGCCTCAAATAAGTAAATTTTTGTTGTTACATGTTTCGCCTTAAACAGGCATCATCAGACCTTACAAACAGTCAATAAATTACATATAAAATAAACATAAAATAATATAAAAATATAAGCACATCACGGTAACATATTATTATAGTCATAGTCTAAATAATATGTTACCGTGATGTGCTTATATTTTTATATTATTTTATGTTTATTTTATATGTAATTTATTGACTGTTTGTAAGGTCTGATGATGCCTGTTTAAGGCGAAACATGTAACAACAAAAATTTACTTATTTGAGGCCGAGACTTTGTGTCCTTTGTTAAAAATATATTTAATAACAGGTCTCTTTGGGAAAAATGGACGAATTCTTCGAAATTCTTGGGTATTGCCGCAGCTGACTTATGTTTAGAAGGAAACGGTGGCATTTTTGAAAACTATAAAACCTAGTCTACTTGTTATAAATAATTTAATAAAAACTATAATTTGAATATTGTTTACCCCTGTATTTCGGTAACGGCCGGAAATAGGACCCACATGTTTATAGGAACTTTTATGTTTATTTTCGGTCCCCGAATACGTACCTAAGATATTAACATTTCCTCCTGAATCACCCTGTATAGCAAATATGAGTGTGTGAAAGAGGATTTTTACTTGCAAAACAAACAAGTAAATTAAGTGACAAAGCTAAAAGGCAAAAAAGCTAAATAATAACCTCAGCGTAAACTCATTCTGATCCTGTCAAGAATTCTTAACATGCACCTTTCGATTTTGATTAGCGAACGGCCAAATGGAAAAGAAAGCGCGTCGATGTCCCTCCTATTTCATCAGGTGGCAATGTTGACATATTTTCAAGTTTGAAAATAAATAGACTTTTAATGTTATATTTTTTTCAGGTCTACTATGGCTGTACCTCTTCGAATTTGGGCTTATGGCGCTGTCACTTGAACCAGGAGTAAGTATGATTTTTTAAAAACTTAATTGTACCGAGTTAACTAAGGGGTTGTCTATAAAATATGTAATAGATTTTTTTGGTGATTGTAGACCCACCTCCTCGCACTTCACAAATTGTCACAAAATCTTGACCCTCCCTCTTCCCTGTGTTAAATCACACCTTAGGGTCAGAGAAATGCTAATATGTATCAAGTTCCATTTTTTAATGAAACACCTTATATTTTTTCCCATTTTTCAATTATAAAAATTCTTGACATTTCTAATGATAGTACGTTTCTAGTTCACCAAGTATGATATTTTTTCTTAAAATAACATTCTCACTCTGTAGTATATATTAATATAAATAATAAACAATTGGTATTTTTATTTCCCATGTAACACTTTGTCAGAAATGTCTGATCCTTTCCCTATAGACGCGTGACGTACTTTATTGATGACTTCCTAACAATATGTTTAAACCCTATTTTAATTAATATTTGACATACAGTAATGATTTTGTACAAATAATAAATGTATTTTACTTTCCAAAGCCTATACGATTGAAATATCTTCATGGAGAATACTTTCAGTACTTCTGTCCAAAAATTTCTTCATTCCTTGATAGTGATTATATTAGCCTAGAACGAGTTTTCTGAGGTCGTCATCCTAAGAAATGCTTATCTGCAATCAGATTTATAGGTTAGAAAACGTAGATCGCTTCCTTCGCACATGCATCGATCGCAGAGCGCATAAAGGATTTCTCTTACAGCTCTTGTTAGTGACCCATAAAAAATATCTAAACCTGAACATATTGGTTACCTTCGCATATACAGGATGTTCCTTAATAAGTAGACGAGAGTTGCATATCTAAACTAACCCAACCACGACAACGAGAATCCATATATAGGTTCAAACCCTGGTAAGGCTGTGCATTGCGCACAAACTACATTGCATTAGTTGGCGCTGAAAGCCAATGTATCGGTTTAGCTTACCGAAAGCTGAATATTAAAAACAAACTTAGAATTAGTTTGTGTATCCAGTTTTCACTTATACTTTGAACCTGAATGGATTCTCGCTGTCCTGGTTGGGTTGATGCGTATGATCGTCACGAGCTGCACCTCTCGTCTGTTTAATAACATTTCTGTATTGTAATAGCACTTTAAAGCCCCTTTACTTTTGGTCAGACTCAAAGCCTTGCTGATGAGCCGTCAAACGGCGAAACATGTTTAAGGATTGTGTCTGATAGAAAGGATAAGGGACTACAATGTACACGACCTTATTCTAAGTTCATTTTTATAATATTCAGCTTTCGGTATCCTCAACCGATACATTGGCTTTCAGCGCCACTCAACGTAGTTTGCCCTCAGTAGACCACTTTGCCACATTTCTGTGTTGTTATAGCACCTTGAGGTCCCTTTTCTTTTCATCAGGCCCGGAGCCTGACTGATGAGCCGTCAAATGGCGAAACACGTCCAACGATTGGGTCTGACGGAAAGGATAAGGGACAACTCTATACGCGAACTTATTCTAGGTTTGTTTTTAGTGTTGCAGTAACATACTAATATTTCAGGGTGTGATTCCTCAGGTTATGTTGTGAAGGAAAGTTTATATAAACATATCCGCAACATTATAGCGATATTTTGTAATATCCCCAGAACATTTAAATTCTCAGAAGTCGCCTAATGACAAGAGATCAGCTTTTGGCCTACATTTAAGAGAGAATTTACATAGTTTTAATACTAAAGACAACTTTAAAATGCTACATAATGCGAATAAAGGCCATAAGCTGAACTTTTTAGAAAATATAGAAATAGCCAAATTGGAGATTTATAATCAGATTGAGTGTTTGAATGATCCTGTCAACGCCCACTATAGAGAAGCAGCGAAAATTGTAAATGATTTTAAGTAGTTAATGTTTGTTTAAGAAAATCGTACCTCTTTTTGTGCAACCTAGATGCCGCTCTGGTTCGGTATATTTTGTTTTATTTTTTTAAATATTTTTTGGGTTTATCCCGTTGATCAATTTTATATAGTTAGTTAACCTGTGCTCGCCATAGTGAACTTGTTTGTGTCCTTAATGTAAAGTTTATTATATAAATGAACTTTTTAGACAGATCTTGAAAATGGTTTAAGAAACCGAAACGCGTAGAGCAAAATATTAAATATTTGTGAAGAATTTTGGATTTTTCTTTCCTCTTCAATATCCCCGAAAGTACATTAGATATTATTTTCAATTATTATATGTGTTGATAGGATATAGAGCCGCATGTTTTAGATAGAAAAGTTATTCTTTGCTTCACCAGTGGCGTCCTTGCAAGCATGTCCTTTGATATTTTTTTATAAACAAAGTGTTAGGTCACTGACATTCTTTCATGTGGATATTTTTTCTGATTAGCCTAGTTAGTTCTATATGAAAACGGAATATATCGTGTTGCTCGTCACCGTTATTGATTAAACTAATTAAATCAAAATAAAAACTCGTGGTTAAATAAAGGACCAGTTTATTTATTTATTTATTATCATTAATATTGGTTTTCTAAAGTGCTAATGGGGTTTTTATAAATCAGATGACCCCACAAAAAAAAATCCAAACTATTGGGATTGGGGGATCATATTCACATAGAAAAATGTCAGTGGTATATCTCTTTTTTAAATATCAGAGGACTTGTGTGCAGGGACTACTGGTGGAAAATAAAATAACTTTTTTACCTAAAATATGTGATTTTATGTCCTATTAATACATACCAAAATTAAAAATAATATCTAAAGTTCTTTCGGAGATATTACCAAATAACTCTATAAACAAAAGTCTTCACCTTGTAGCAAAAAATTTAAGCGGCTGCAGACCTATGTTCATATGAACTTTTCTTCATAAAATGACCTGAGGAATCATACCGTCAAATATTAGTACGTGATTAAGGAACACCCTGTATAGTATGTTTTTAAAATGTAAATTATTATTTATCCAGTTCCGCTAGAAATTGAAAAGTAATTAAGGCCGAATTTATTTCGTAACATTCCACGCAACAATAAAAATTAACACTGTAATTAAAAAGGAGAGCAGTCCGAAATTAAGCCCAAAAATTGTACGTTGTTATGTATTACAAGAAAAGTATGAGATTTCTTAATGCTTTTCACATCATTTCTTTTCAATTATTAAATGTAATTTGCAGCGGCGTAGGCGCTTAGTTTTAATACATTTTAATTGATAATGCGGGTCCTTTTAAGCCCAAATCAGCAATATAATAAAAGCAATAAAATCTCTTTTCATTGTATTGTTGGCAGAAATAATTACACTGGCGACAAAAAAAAATTTGTTGTAACATAAAAGTAAATATCATATTGTAGTTGAATGAACGAGAATGGCAAAACAAAAGTTCTAACCCGTAAGGTTTTCTTGTTACATTAAACAAGCCGCATGTAGAACGGTAATATTTGATATTTATTGAGAAAATGATTTTACATGTTTTTTAATCCTGTATATCGACTATACATATTTATAATTTATACTAAGTTAACATATAAGAAGAAGATAATTGATAACGTGGGGCTGTGTACACTTTTTTGAAATAATAGGAAAACCACAATCGTTTTGTGTATTGAGTGTATAATCTTCAAAATTTAGTAATTAGCAGAGCGCTTTCGGCCATAGGCCATCTTCAGTGCTTCTTAGTCAGGAAACAGGAAACTTCATTGATAAAAAACTTTTCTTCAATAAGTGTGTCATCAACGCCACAATGTAAAAACTCATTACATAAAAGCAATTAACACGTAAAATTGTAAATGACGAACCACTTTTTTAAATTTCAATCAATAACCATCATTTTTCTTTTTCTCTTCCATCTTTCGTTCCACGTGAGAACGTGGTTTCGAGTCTAAAATTGATATTGTGGCGTTGATGACCCACTTAATGAAGAAAAGTTTTTTTATCAATGAAGTTTCCTGTTCTCTGACTAAGAAGCACTGATGATGGCCTATGGCCGAAAACGCTATGCTAATTAATAAATTTTGAAGATTATACACAAAACGATTGTTGTTTCCCTCTTATATATAGGAAAAAAGCAAACATCAAAAATATTTATTTCAAATACACGAATTATATTTATTCCTTGTTTACAAGACACATCTTCTCTCTTCAAAAACCAACAGTAATCAAATCACCCATCATGGCTGAATCCCATCATCCTTGGTACCGAATTTCCATTGTCCTGATATCTTGATGGAACCTATCACCCTGCTCGTTGCTGACAGCGCCCAAATTATCAGGAAGAAATTAGCAATGGGCATTCGACAACCATGCGATTTGTAGGAGTCTAAAAGTCCATTAACTAGTTGTTCGTAGTTCGAATCCATATTGTTGCCTAAAAATCCCCTCACTACACTTACAAGTGAGTTCCAAGCTATGCGTTCTTGCGTGGTGAGCTTTTCTGTAGTAATATATTAAGGGATAGGGAAATTATCGAAAATCATTCCGAAGATTTTTTGCCGTGGAAATCGCTCGAGGGCTTGCCCGAGAGCGATTTCCTAATGGCAAAAAATCTGAGAATGATTTTCTGATTATTTCCCAATCCCGAAATGTATTTTGAAGATTATTTACCAAATAAAAAACTAACGATTTCTGACGGGTGAGATTTTCACTTTTGACAAGGGTGATTTTCACCGGAGAGCGGGAGATTATCGCTGAATAATCAGGTGAAAATCAACCCGCTTTTATAATGGATGAGGTAAATAATCTGTAGTAATATATTAAGGGATAGGGAAATTATCGAAAATCATTCCGAAGATTTTTTGCCGTGGAAATCGCTCGAGGGCTTGCCCGAGAGCGATTTCCTAATGGCAAAAAAACCGAGAATGATTTTTTGATTATTTCCCAATCCCGAAATGTATTTTGAAGATTATTTACCAAATAAAAAACTAACGATTTCTGACGGGTGAGATTTTCACTTTTGACAAGGGTGATTTTCACCGGAGAGCGGGAGATTATCGCTGAATAATCAGGTGAAAATCAACCCGCTTTTATAATGGATGAGGTAAATAATCTAGATTATTTACCTGATTATTCAGCGATAATCTCCCGCTCTCCGGTGAAAATCATCCTTGTCAAAAGTGAAAATCTCACCCGTCAGAAATCCAGCGATAATCTCCCGCTCTCCGGTGAAAATCACCCTTGTCAAAAGTGAAAATCTCACCCGTCAGAAATCGTTAGTTTTTTATTTGGTAAATAATCTTCAAAATATATTTCGGGATTGGGAAATAATCAGAAAATCATTCTCAGATTTTTTGCCATTAGGAAATCGCTCTCGGGCAAGCCCTCGAGTGATTTCCACGGCAAAAAATATTCGGAATGATTTTCGATAATTTCCCTATCCCTTAATATATTACTACAGAAAATTAAAATCGCCCTGCAATTTTCTAGTTTTGTGGCCCAATCAAAATGCCTTCTAATAATTTGTCGTCTTTTATTCATAGCCTTCACAAAGTTTTTTATTAGTTCAAGTTTAATGTGAAGAGGAGGCAAAAGGACATTCTTTGGGTCGACAAGAGGCACATATGTAACTTTTTGAGATGCCGGTTAAAATTCACTCCTTTCCGGCCAAGTTTTCATTACATAATGTTCATTCACTGCACGACTATCTCACAAACAAAGGGAACAGCGATATTTTGTAAATCCTCAAATAAATATAACTAAACTTGTCGGGAGGAATATTTCAACTGCGGCACGTTTCACTTGACATTTTCGTCGTTGAAAAATCTTTCTTAATTATACAGAACCACTCAATTTGATACTGAAAAGACGACTGAATAAAAGGATAAGTTTAATCATCATCATCATCACATTCAACCCACAGCTGTCCACTCCTGGATATAGGTCTCTCTCATCTGTTTCCATATCTCCATGTTCTGTGCCACATTCAACCAATATTTGCCTGCCATTTTCCTGATGTCGTCCACCCATCATTTCTGCGGGCGTCCTACACTACGTTTAGTCTGTCTGGGCCTCCACGCTGTCACTCTATAGGCCCATCTGTCCCTATCCAATCTGGCCATGTGACCGGCCCACTGCCATTTCATCTTAGCCACCTCTTTTATTATATCGGTAACTTTAGTTGGTGTTCTGATATTTTCATTTCTAATCCTGTCACGAAGTGATATGCCTTGTGATATGTTTCCAATCCATATGTTTGCACTGGCAGTACACATGTATTATACACTTTTCGTTTTAAATTTATAGGGATCATGTTGTTTTTTAAAATGTGCCCTAGTTTCCGAAAGCTTCCCATGTCAATCTTATGCGCCTTTTGATTTCTGCGTGTTGGTTTTCTTTTCCTAATTTAATATTGTGACCTAAGTATAGGTATTCAGTTACGCATTCTATGTTGTTATTGTGTATGTATATGTTGGTATCTTCAGTGCTCATTATTTTTGTTTTGTTGTAATTCATGTTTAGTCCAACGTTCGTAGATGCTAGGTTTAATTCATTTAACATCTCTTGTAGTTCCGTGACGTTGTTACTTATTAGGACTATGTCATCTGCGAACCTGAGGTGGCTAAGTCTGATACCATCTACGTTAATACCTTTGGTATCCCATTCTAATTTTTTAAAGACTTCCTCAAGGACCAGCGTAAACAATTTAGGTGAAATGGTGTCTGCCTGACGTACCCCCCTTTTCAATGGTATTCTGTTGGTCGTAGTATTTTCGTCTATTTTTATATGTATTGTTGCTTCTTTATAAATATTTTCGACGATTTGGGTGTATCTTGAGTCTATTCTTGCGTTTTGGAGAGCCATTAAGATGACCATGATTCAACTGTGTCGAAAGCCTTTTGAAAGTCAACGAAGGCTAGGTGTATAGGTACATTGTATTCTGTGCACTTTTCTATAAGGGTGCGTACTGTATTCAGGTGGTCTATCGTACTATATCCCTTTTGTTTCTGTCTGTTGTACGGGTTTTACGGGTTGTTAAGTTTAATGTTATAAACAATATATTTAAGAAATTAAAACAACACTTCTGTCTTCCTCCACAAATAATATATATTTTTGAAAATTTAACGATTGTCATTACATGTTTCGACTATATATACAGTCATCTTCAGGGGAACTAAAAGGAATGTGTGAGAATACAAAGATAATAACAGGTACCATAAGAGACTTACCTATATCGAGTGTAAAATGGGATCCAATAGTTTTCTCAAATTAATGAGTACAACATTTAATATCGTAGCACAGTATACTATAGTATACATAGTATACTATTGGATCTCATTTTAAACTCGATATAGGTAAGTCTCTTATGGTACCTGTTATTATCTTTGTATTCTCACACATTCCTTTTAGTTCCCCTGAAGATGACTGTATATATAGTCGAAACATGTAGGGACAATCGTTAAATTTTCAAAAATATATATTATTTGTGGAGGAAGACAGAAGTGTTGTTTTAATTTATTATCTACACTCCACTGCAAGTATGGACTACTTCTTCAAATATATTTAAGGTTATCTTCCTGTTTTAAAATGTACCACTTTAAAATTACCCCTCATAATATTTACTACCTGCCAATATAAAAGGCTTTAATGAGCCCATTGAACGGTGGTAGGTATTAGGGCTTCATAAATGTATTTTCTATTGTTAGAAAGGCATTAGAATTGTGAAAATAATTGTATGCACTGTGATACAAAAATCGTGCCGGCCAGTATTATTAATCAAAATGTTATTTTGAAGCAAAATTAATATTGTAAAAATGATATTGGCAAAAGATGTATCTGTATGTTTATTTTAATCGATTATCTATGTGTTCGTAATTTTTTAATTTCTTGTCAAATTTTAAATATATTATTTAGCTTGCGAATATAGAAACCTAGACTTGTTTTCTCTCTTTTCGTTATCATTTGACAATCAGAAAATTGATTATACACAATACATTACATAATATTTAGCATATCAAAGCAATTTTGCAAGGTTAGTTTTGCTTCACCCAAAATAAAATTTTCTGGGAAAGATAGAATAAAAAAATGTACCCGACTTCACTGGCTACTAATTGTTTCATCACTACCCAGGCACTTATCTGCTAATTTCCGTTTTGTGGGATTTCCTGGTTCTCATATAACTATTACAAAAGTCAAGCGACTTGTAAACTGATTCTTTACGAACTTTACAATTAAGTAAATATCTTGTTAATTAGACAATCACATAATGGGAATTTAAATTCTTACACAATATACCAGGTTTTTAAGTTATAGCTTGTTATTAGCATGGTATCTACAGCTGAATTAATTGATATTTTTCTATTACTAACGTTACATGTTTGCTTTATTTTAGAAAACTGCAAGTTTTATAAGGCTCTAATAATATTTCTTTTATTTAAGTCTTAAATGTCTGGAAATCTTTAAAAAACAAAGTGGATTTTTCCCATTTAAATTAGTATTTTTCATTTGTGGTTGGGATTAGGCAATACTTTCACAATTTAATGCAATGCTACATGTGTGTCAAATATGCCATTATAAAAATCCGTTCGACGGATATATTATATTTCTGCTAATTGTGTAGACAAGTTAAAATGTTCTATTTGCAATGTTTAAGCATTTTAAAATGATCTATAGTAAATTTCTGCCAAAACCAAACAAAATGTATTTAAAAAAATCGTGATTTTAAAGTAGTTATAATGAAACCCCAGTAAAAAAATACTATTACTGAGCGAAATAGAATACAGTAAACCAGTGGGATGTTCAGTGTGATCAAGTATAGCGAAGGTGCGAAGATATTGTAACTTAACCGACTTACTGTTTTAAAAGCGATAACATCCCTTGGTGATTTAATCCGATATCGGACTTCTTAAAACGCACAGACAGTACGACTCCACCATGATGGTCGTACCCTATTACAATTTCCCAGTAAAATTTGGGTTTTTCAACAAGTTTAAAATAAAACTAAATTCATTTAAATTCATTTTATTCAGTTAATTTTACTTTAATTTTAATATGTATTATTCACCTAATTAAAATTACATATGGTTTCTTAAAAAAATTTTTCTGCAACATTAGTTTAAAAAAAAAAAATGTGACAATGTCATTGGTCTCTTCATAAATAACAACATCTTAATAATTACCCACTGAAGATGAAGGTTTATACCTTTGAAACATGTATGGGATGTTAATCTGAACCTATTTATTAAATTAGTGGAGCAGACTTTGTGTTTCATTCCTCACTTAAAATATTACTCCACTGTAAGATGGACTACTTCCATAAAATTAATCATTATTTGAGTACAAAGGCACTGTAATAAATAACTGTAAATGCTCACCTCAGAATATCAATAGAGCTGAAGAAAGGGATAATAGAGATCTTGATATTTTACGCACGTGAAGGAAAATAAAATTATTAGCACGAGGATTCTTGGGCAAGCCGTAGGAGAACATCAAACCACAGTGTTGCGCACTTAAAAAAAACATAAATATTTTCCTTAAGATTATGAAAAATATCAAGTGCTACGGCAAGGTGATGAAGAACGGAGAATGGTATTCTGTTTTGAGGCAATACAAAGAGTAAATAATAATAGGGATTTTTGAGAAATATTTGTTTTACCGATGAACCCTCAACAACGAACCAAAGTTCAAAATTGCTGGTATTGGAGCCAAGAAAATTAACATCGTTTTGTTCATACTCGGACGCAATATCCACAAAAAATAAATGTTTGGGCGGGAATTGTAGGACATCACATTATTGGAGTAACCTATTTGGACTTACTACAAAATCAAACTGAACCCGCGCTAGAAGAAGACCAGCAGCTAAAAAACTGTATTTTGTTAGAATGTGACTCAGTAATATTAGAAATGAATTTTATGACCGGTTAGGATATTGTTTAGCTGTTAATGAAGGGTTGTTTAAACATTTAATTAGTTAATGTTTTTGTAAAAATTTATAGTCTTAAGCGTTAAGGTAAATTAAAGGCTTGGTAAGAAAAACATAATGGTTTTTTGCATTTTCAAATATAGTTGTAGAGGCTAGAATACTATCTATGTCTTAACGCCATTTCCAAAATTTCAGCACGATATTTGTATCAGTTTTCTAGATTCTCTCCTTATATGTTCTATCGAGTTTGGGATACTCTGTATATCCTAACTCACCCTGTACATATTGTACCTTTTAGCTTAGCATTTTCATTTTAATCGTAGAAATTTAAATTCTATATTATTTGCATTAAACAGAATATTAATTGACCTTTGAATGTGTCCAAAAATAATATACCCATATGATCATTGAAAATTCATGTTTTAAATTATCCATTTCAATTTGGTCAATCACAACTAGATTCTTTGTCTTTGAGCACCTCCACAATTAGTCAAATAAATTACTTAATTATAGGCAGCGAGAACTCATTCATTTCAATTTGTTTTTATGCTTGGCAACTTTCTTTCATACATAATAATTATGATATGATAATATATCATGAGCGTAACTAACTATTATTTATTTACTCCAGTTAACAGCTGGTATTTCGTGAATAACTTGCAAGTATTTTAATAGTTAAAATTTTAATCATACGCTTAACCATCTGATTTCACAATATCTATTGGATTTTCTTTTTATTTCTATAAATATTCACATATTACACTTTTGGAGTTGTACATGATCTAGAAAATAATGCAACAATATCTGGGCAAAAATTCAATCATCATTTTTTTTGCTAACGACTATCTACCTAATATTTGTAAACGGTTGGTTCCTTGTACCTGGTAGGTACACTATAAATAAACATATCGACAATCACCAATAAAAGTTAACAACAACAATTTTATTTCCAACCCACTCCCTGCGAATATCTTATGTCTGAATAATAATTTGATTTAAATAGTTTCTGCGTTCCCTCAGCACTTTTTAAGTTATAAGGTCAATTTAACATTAATGAGTGGTTTTGTCATGATATGCCAGTATTATCTATATATGTACATGATCTGTTTAATCAGAAAACAGTTAATGCGTTCTGAAGTCAACCAACAGTTATCTGGCAATATAATAAAAATCCCCAAAAAGGATACAGAGAGGTAATTTGTCTTTAAGTCGATGAAACATCAAAGAATATTCAGCAAACCCACCTTGAAAATATCAAATCTCCTTCGTTTCAGCTTTTAGTAGAGTAGATATATGCTAAAAATAGGTGATAGGTGGAACTAATTCCCACAAAGAAGGGGTTTGAATTTTTTAGTTTGTTTTTGGCATCTTTTAGACATACCTTAAAAAATCGTGTGGTATCATATTACGGAAAACTTTACGCTGAAAAATAAATAACAAAATAGTGGCACTTTTGTCAGTTGTGATTTTTTTCCAGTAGAGATTATATCGTAGTAGGTTTAGAGTAGGGTTGAAATAAGTCATGACTTTTATAAAAAAGTTCCGACTTCTTGAATAAATTCGGACTTTTTTGAATTAATTCACTTAAAAAAAAATCAAATTTTATTTACTTACTGAAACGAAAAACAATAACAACTAAGAAAAAGTTTTTATTTTCTTTACAAATCTTTAAACATACTTAACAAATACATGCAATTTTTGCAAAATAAGCTTTTAACTATTGATTGAATAAATAATAAATACATAATTATGCAATTTATTACTTATTAAGAATCTTCATTAGAAAAGTTAGTTTTCCGGCTTTTTCCACTCATAGTCGGTTGCGTAGATCCGAATGTACCAATCCGAAGGACGAAAATATTCTTTCCACACTTGCGGATGAAGCTGCTGCTTCCATAAGTTGTTTAATGCTACTTTGCGCTGCAGAACCTATCTCTGTTAATGAAAATGTCGACATCCACCACTCAATATCTGTCATGTTTAAAACAACATAGTTTTGCATCAGGACCTGATTATAAGGGGATAACTTTCCATGGAATCGTAACAATACCGGTAACAGGTTTGGAAATTCTGCAGCTGCAGATTCCAAGGCCTTATGCTTTTCCTCTTCGGTTAAACTTATATTTTCCTTGATATTTGTTGGACTTAGGCCTATTCTATACAAGGGCGGTTTTACGGGGGGGGTAATAGGGTAATTACCCCCCCCCATGAATTTAGAATTTTAAGCATCATCATTGAAAAAAGGGCGTGGCACCCAAAAATTTTTCGCCTGCGGCGCTATTTTTTCCCTGACACCCCCCCCTCCCAAACTTATTTTCTGGTTACTTTTTTAACAAAAAAAATTCGGATTTCAAATTACCCCCCCCATGTTGAAAAGCTAAAACCGCCCTTGATTCTATACGAGCCACAAAAACGCGACCGTTTGCCTGCGAGCGACACGCGTGTGTCACAGAACCACAGAGTGTTAATTGGGCATACTATACGGGCAACTTTGCGGTCGCGTGTGGACGCGTCGTTGGCGTGCCGGCATGTTGAACGCAAGAGGTTGCGTAAAAGTCGCGCGCCGGAGACCGGCGTTTCATTCTACATGTAGCAACTTGCAAGCGACTGGCCGGCCGAGCCGATTTGTCCTTCAGCAGTCCACGACTAGTAGTGCAGATCATTGTTGTTAAATTTTTGAGTTCTGTGATTGTTGTGCTTGGTATCTTTGCAAACAAGATGTTTGAAACTGAACGATTTATTTGTGAAATCGAGGGTCAACCTTCTCTCTATGATGTTAAAAGTAAGGAATATTCTAATCCGGTAGTACTGAAAAAACTTCTCAGGATATCTCCGATGTTCTGCAAAGCTAAGATGAAACAGCTATAAGGTCAGGCGATTAGCACCAACCGGGTGTACCCACCAACGTCTTTTTTTACGTTTTTTGGCCAAAAAACTTAATAACGTTAATTGGTGAACAGCGATACACCCAACTTGTACGGGATCCATAGCAAATATGAGGCGTTTTGTCGCTAGTCTAGAATGGGTCGCGTTTCACTTGCCGGTTAGACGCGCTACAAAGGCGCGGCGTCAACACGCTCGTATAGAATGGGCAAAATTTTCAAGCGACTGAGCGTCTAACCGGTCGCGTTTTTGTGGCTCGTATAGAATAGGCCTTAGCATGTGTGCAATAAAGTGTTACCTACCAACAGCTGGAAATAACTTTTTTTTCCGCAGTGCTGTCTAGACGCGCATTTATATCGTTTATTAAATTTTTTCAAATAACAACAGACCTAGCGATTGTATAATTCTCTTTTTGCATTAAATTCAATGCGCACAAAATAGGTTTTAGTCGAGCCATCAGATCTTTAGCGTTACGTTTAATGGCTATGCTAGAAACCCAATTTATTTATCTCATTATCAATATTATTGCGATGTTCTTCGCAAATTTTAACCAGTGTATGCCAGTTTTTCAAATATGCCTCAAGTGAGTCACATGAGCTGTTCCAGCGTACCCTAATTGGCAATGGAAGTGATGATCCACTTTCAGAAGATGGTAATGCTTTTACTAATATTTCGAAAATACTTAATGATCCGCACTATTTTGTTCATAACCCATTCAACATTTAATTTAAATCTTTGGCAAGTAGATTTAATAAATGGGCCGAATAGCCATATGTAATAAGATTTCCATCATCAGTTTTTTCTTGTATTTGCAGTCTCATTCTTGCCATATTTGCAGCATTATCTGTTACTACACTTCTTACAGAACATTTGAATTTTTTCTCAGTGTCTTGAATGATTTTTAAAGTTAAACTTGTCAAATGCTCACTGGTATGAGGATTACCAGATGTATCTGTTGTGTTAACCAAAAATACAGTACCATCCTTACTTACAACACATGCACATATTATGGGTTCGTTTCTTAAGTTGGACCATCCATCAATCCTTAAGCAAACTGTTTTATTTTCTAAGTATATTTGACACTTTTCTAATTCCTCCTGGTAAACTTGATCCAACAAAGTACATACCTCCAATTACTTTTCTATTTGGGGGTTTGTATTCAGGATGTAGCATTTTCGAATACTTTGTAAATTCTGGATGTTCCACAAACTTAAAAGCTGAATTTGTAGCGAAAATAAATCTAGCACACTGCTTATCAAATGTATACTTGTTATTTGCTGTAGTTTTTATTACAAAGCAGTTTAATGTTTTTTGTTGTGATTTTTTGGTTGCAGCTTCATCGGTCTTACGAATTTTTAAAGCCGGCGGTTCTCCAAAAAAAAATGTGAATTGGTTTAATACATTAGTATCAATAGGATATTTAGAACTGTTCTTCAACACTTCCACAAATTTTAAATGAATTTAATTATCTATTTTTAAAAGCTCACCTTCTCCAGCAGATCCATCTTGTGAAGAATTTGTAATTTTTCTTTTTATTGCAGCCGAGATTTCAGCTAACGGCATTTCCTCCTCTACTTTGGAGTTTTCAGAGGATCCGCTAATATCCTGTATAATTGTATTTGTCTCTTCAGGAACATTCTTACAACTACTTTTGTGTTTTTGCATGCGGCTAACCATAGCTCGCAATGTTTTGCCGCATGCTTTGCACACTGCTTTTTTGTTGGTTGGATTTTGTTTATTGCACTCCTCAAAATATTTCCAAATAGGATTCCGTTCACTCAAGTTTCACGCGTTAATACAATAACATCAAAATTCAACTTATTAAAATACTAAAAGTTCGAAAGTTTGAAGCATTATCGGTCCCGAAAATAGCCAAATTTCACGGTAACACGCTAACGATTCTACATCTAAATGGTAATGCCGGTGTTCTGGGTTCTGGGTATCCCCTCATTGATTTTGGTTTTCGGTAATTCCCCGACACCGCGCGGGCGTGACGCATTGTATTGTTTTGTGGGCGCTGCATGCGCATCAGATGGTTATTGCTACTCGGTTCCGTTTGGCCTATGAATTAACTCAAGGCATTTTTAAAAAAAAAGTCATTTGAATTAATTCACGAATTAAATCACTGACTTAATTAATATGAATTAATTCGTGCCAACCCTGGTTTAGAGTCTCTGTCTTTGATTTCCACCGTACAATAATATCAATGCTTTGGTGCCAATATCTGTAAGTTCCTTTCAGTTTTCATTTTCTGATACAAGCAGAGTAGCGCAAATGTTAAATTCCTCACATTTCCAAAAATGTCTATATGCTGCCGACTTACTTTTACCAAATAAGAAGCTCATGGTATCGCATCTAGTTAAAGAATGTGGAAAGAGAATAATTTTGCATCCCTTTTCACCAAGTACATGTTGCATCGATTTAATGTCCCGTTTCTTATCACTGAACGCAGATGACTGCAAAGAAATATTTCATGTATTATGGTAAATCAAAAGTACCAGAATTGCGGTGTTATCAGCAACAGCTGCATGCTTTTCTTCTGCCAAAGTCACTGTTGTTTTACAACAACATGATCAGCATCTTCTGAAGCATGAATCACAGCATTGTTAACGGCGTGGTTAGAAAGCACTGTTTATTTGTATTATAAGAAAGAAAGGGCCCCTTGCCAATAAGAAGTGGAAAGCTCTAACTTTTACTGTTATTGATAATTATTTTGTGTGGATTTGCTGCTGTACATTCTTTATACTGTAGATTGCATAGCCATCAAATACTATTTTTACAACTTACTTATATTGTTCACCAATATGTCTGCAATATAGTTGTAACATGTAACATGTAATTTAAACTAGTTTCTTGCCAATTTTTCTCAATAACTGAGTTTCTGGATCTAATAGAGATGGAGAAAGTATAGATAATGCCACTTATAGAAGATGCTGCTCTTTATTATCTTTTCCGCGTACAGTTACAATGTCTTTGTTGGAAACCTATGAACACCAATATTCCGAATCACAAAGAGTGGGATTCGAAAAAAGTGGGAGACCAAGCCCATAAGTCCCATAACCAAAATACTGATATATGAAAACATGAAAATTTCCTGTTCTTGTGAGAATTACTTCCACCCTAAAACCTATATACTACTATAGTATTCTGTGAGAAGTCACAATGACGGGTTTGCTGACGTGTTTTGTTATTTCATTAACTGAGCTTAGTCAATATGTATCGGGTAAGTTAATTCTGTTACGTAATGTTCCCAGATTGCAAAGAGTAGTTAAGAATTTCCGTTGATGAGACACCGTCAGATCAAAAAGTTATTATTAACTGAAAATGAATTTCAATAAATGCAAATCATGTAACAAATTGCGATATGGTACAAATTACAACATTTTTCAATATCGTTTCTTCAATCGCACACCTGGCACACTTATTTATCTGTCAGAATTAAATAACTTTTTAACCATTATTATTAGTAATTAGGCAATTAGGCATTACTTTTGTTTCATGTAATTGCATTCTGTAACTTAAAAGCATTGCGCTTAATATCTTCTTGTATGGTTTAGCTTATTTTCTAAATTTTTATAACAGGTTTTGTTCTGTCGACCAGCCTGTTATTTTCTATCTTATCAAATCTTGTTACACCTTTACTTTTTAGTTAACTTCATAATTTTGGATTAATTATTTGCTACTATGCAATTTAGAGATTAATTATCTATGCAATAAGGAGAGATCAGAAATCATTATTGAGATATCAATCTAATGTACTTATGTTACACCCATTTCAAAAGCACGTGCTCCAGAAAACAATAATAAATACGTATGCATAAAACAAGTGAATATCGCGTCAATATCTGCATGACTCTTCATTGCCTCAATATAAATACTTGATGATTGAGTTTGTAAACGAACGTTCATTTTTTCAATTTATTCGAACCTATGTTCTCTGTTACAAATACCTTGTTTATATTGTTGTATGGGAGTTGGTGAGAGAAGGTGCTTTGTTATTATTGTTATGCTGATGATACTGTCATAATTGTATGTGAGAAAGAGTGGGATTTGGATTTTAAATAAGCTAAGAAGAAAGAAGAAATGTCGTATGTGAAAAGTTGGTTGGACTGCAGACACTTGAAGCTGGATTTATAAACTCGAAAACTTGGCGAGGTTGAAGTTATGTTCAAGTTGTTAAGGTTCGATATTCGCCAGTTCAGAATATTGTATACTTGGTGATGCATTAATATCTAATGTATTCTGAACCAAAAATTTTAAATGTGGTCCAGCGAGATATAGATCGATTGGTGGACCCACAAATTCTTGGAGAATTCATTGTCCACCCCTTACCTACTATTATCATATCTACCAGAGAACTTCCGACCAATCAGCCTAACATCAACGCTGTCGAAATGCATGGAGAAGATCATTGTAAGGCAACTTACCACCTTCCTTCTACAAAATGGGGTAATATCAGCATCACAACACGGTTTTCTCCCAAGACGATCCATTTACACAAACCTACTATCATGCCTCAACAACTAGACCTTGGATCATGACAATGGGCAACCCGTGAATACCATCTACCTAGACTTTAAAAAGGCATTCGATAAAGTTCCTTTCGAGCGACTACTCTACAAACTAGAGCACTTTGGGGTAAGAGGAACGTTGCTGCGCTGGATTACAAATTTCTTGACAAAGCGTAATTTCCCGGTTAGAGTTGGTGGATCTCTGTCGGACGAGAGACTGGTGAAGAGTGGACTGCCCCAGGGTTCAGTTCTTGGTTCACTTTTATTCTGTATATTAGTGATATGTCAAACGACATTCGGTCAAACATTTGCTTTTTTGCCGATGACACCAAACTTTACCACAACCCACTGAATAGTGCGAGAATCCTGCAGGACGACCTCCTTCAAATTGAACAGTGGACCAACAAATGGCTTATGTCGTTGAATGCAAATAAGTGCACTGTCCTGCATATTGGACCAAATAATCCTGGTTTTACCTACTTCCTAGGAGGATAAGAAATAAATGATTGACGTGAAGGACAAGCTTTGAATTGATGTATGTATGAAGATTCAATGAAGGTCTTCTTTTCGGCAGAGATATTACACTTTGAAAAATAAATAAAAAGCAGAAGGGTTAGCAACGAGCAACAGTTGTGATCTACGCCGACAGCCAAGCAGCAATTAACTGGTGGAGTAACATCAAAACTAGCATGGGCTGTATCCAAACAATAAATGAGATAGGAAGTCGAACCAAAGTAACATTAACTCGGATACCAGGGTACGAAGGTCACCAAGGCAATAAATAGGCCGACTAGCTCGCAGGGGAAGGGTTGGCAAACCCGCTAACAGGACCAGTACCATTTTGCGGGCGGACCAGAACCATTTTACAGGGTAGCCATACCTATCACAGCCCAAGAAAAAAATTTTTTGGTGACGCCGAAGAAAAAACAACTGATTTTAGTTATTTTGAATGCGGTGATTCCAAAAACACTTAGCTTTTCTTCGTATCAGCTCTAGTTTTTGAGATAGAGCCTACTCATAATAAATTGTAATATTAATATATTTGACAATTATAATGGTCATACATTTTATCAAAAACTTTACTAATTCCAAAACTAATGCCTTTTTAATTATACCTATTTATTCATAAATCACTGGAAATACCTAATCTTATATTGGCAAAGGCCATATATTATTACAGATAAGAAATAATTTTCCTGGAATTTTTTTGCACCTGCAGATTTCTTATTTTCGTATTTGCAATTAGCACGAAATATACAATAGAAGGCAATAAAAGTGAATGAAATTGTATATCGTAAGCCCCATAAATTCGTTAACTTGGCTTGTGTCTTAGGGTATTAGTAAATATATACCTATATAATCCCCATATATGGGGATTATATTATGCGGAATATTGCCTGCATGCATTTAGTTGAAACTTGAGCTTCATTGCAAGAGTGTGTTTTTTGAGAAATCGTATTTAAACATGGCTACCAACTCTAACATATAGCAGCCTGCCTACGTTACCAGAGGATACAGTCGAAACGTCATCTGACGAGCTGGCAGAGTGACCGATTTGAAAAAGAGGACAGCGATTTTGCTGGAGATTTAACAAGTCCCGAACGCTTTACTCAGGAGGAGCTAAATGACCTTGTCAGAGATTTAAACCTCCCAAAAGAGTCTGCCGAGTTACTTGCCTCCAGACTAAATGAAAATAATCTTCTTTATCCAGGTACCAAAATTACGTACTGCCGTAACAGAGAAAAAGATCTTTTGCCATTTTTCTCTCGGGAGGATAATATGGTTTTTTGTAATGATATTAAAGGTCTGTTAGAGAAAATGCGTATAACAGAGTACACACCAGACCATTGGCGTCTCTTTATCGACAGTTCCAAACGAAGTTTAAAGTGTGTCCTTCTACATAACGGTAACATATATGGAAGTATTCCAATGGGGCATTCTACAAAATTAAAAGAAGAATATAAAACAATATCGTTAGTAAAAGAAAGATCTTTGTCCCTTTTTATATCGCGTTTTCGGTTCACAGAAACCGACGATTGGCTTTCAGCGCAACCTGACATTAGATACCTGCTTATGCGGGGTCCATTCTAGCGTTTGGTCTTCTCTAAGACCTCGCTGGTCTGGTTGGGTGGATAGCTCGATTGCTACGAGATGTCGCCACGTGCAACATATCGCATATGTAAATATCGTTAGTGCTTAAAAAAACTAAATATGACGAACATCAGTCGGTAATCTGTATTGACTTAAAAATGGTGACCTTCTTTCTGGGACAGCAAGGTGGTTATACAAAATATCCTTGTTTCCTGTGTCTTTGAGACAGCAGGGCTAAGGATCAACACTGAATTAGAAAAGAGTGGCCTTGTAGAGATGCTTTAGTACAAGGAGAAGCTAACGTAATTAATAAAGCGTTGGTTGAACGGAAAAAAATCATATTTTCTCCCTTGCATATTGAACTAGGACTAATGAAACAATTTGTAAAGGCCTTAGACCAGAATGGTGCGTGTTTTGAATACTTGTCCAGTAAATTTCCTGCACTCAGTAAGGAGAAATTGAAAGCCGGAATATTTGATGGACCTCAGATCAGAAATCTGATAAAAGATTCACATTTTAAGGAATCAATGACCGAAACTGAATTTAATACATGGTGCTCTTTTGTTAAAGTTGTGCAAAATTTTCACGGAAACAAGAAATCGGAAAATTATCGAGAGATAGTGGAAAATATGCTCAACAACTTTAACCAACACGGGTGTAATATGAGCATTAAGATTCATTATCTCCACAGCCACTTGGAACGATTCCCAGAAAATCTTGGCGACCTTAGTGAAGAACAGGGGGAACGATTCCACCAGGATAAAAAAAAACTATGGAAGAGAGATATCAGGGTAGGTGGGACATTCACATGATGGCCGATTACTGCTGGAGTCTTCAACGAGACTGTCCTTTTCAATCTCATGCGAGAAAATCTTATAAAAGGAAGTTTTTGGGTGATGCAGATGACCTCATTTTTATTTATTAGTTTAGGTTAATTTAAATTAATAACTTAAGTTAATATTGTTGATGTCATTGACACATGATTTTTGTGGTGTACAATAAACATTTTTCTTCCATTCCTGAGTTGTTTTTTTGGTGGTAGCAGTAATACATATATAATTATGCGACATAAAATACCCTTAATCTCGAAAATATAGTTTATGACCCCAGTTTTTGAAAACGATCTGATGGAGCAAATCTGAGGTTATTTTTAGGTTTAGCATACCCAAATTACCTAGAAACAGTAAAAAAATGCTGGCACCAAATTATGTGTTGACCAGTGAATCAGAGCATCCATAACAACTTGGGTAAAAGAGACATCGACCACCACGGTGGAATATCATACCGGAACAAAGACCAAGGAATTTGTATTCAAACCTAACTAACAGAAAACCTGGTAAACCATAGACGAAAGTGAATAAGGATGACGATAGGTCTTTAAATAGGACACTGCAGACTAAAGAACCACCTAAGTTTGATGAGACTGCGACAGGCGAAACTCTATGTAGATTTTGCCAAAAGGTGGAGACAGCCAAACAAGTACAATGTCACACTATGTGGCTCTCAAATGTCCGCTTACAGTATTGCGGACTATTTGGGGACATTACAACCGGAGACATCAAGTTACACAAAGAAACCACTGTCGAGACTTTGGAATCCAATTAAAAGGATGTATTTGATGGGATGCTTACTATGAATAGGAAAAAGGTCATACAGACAGGTCGTGTGAAGTCTGTTGGTATATAAGGGGGTTTCATCACTGTTCAACAATAGTCCGTAGACCTTTTCTTGGGTGACGAATGGTTTTCAAGAAAAAAAATTATTGACATTTATTTGCATATCTCTATGTGCATGATGTGATAAATTTTCATCTCTAAAAGGAAGCCGAAATCAAAAAAGATCAAAATGTACTTTGCATTGGACATTGCATTAAATCATCAAAATATTACGACCATCAACTATAAGCATGCAATTATGAAATACCCTTTGCTTTAATTTTAGGCTCAAATTATCAATGCCCTGTGAGCGATAACAGCCCACATAGCTTCTATGACCACAATTGTTCCAACAATGGTATCCTTAACAGATATCTTGTAGTTAAAGATATCAGGGCATTTATAGTTTAGACCCTAATAGCATTTACTTATAAGAACAAATTACACACAAAACACTTTTTCTAAAATATATTTTGTTTGTGCTTCTAATGACGAAATAGTATTATTTTCTACGATTAATCCTTTAAATATAATAAGATAGTTTAATTAATAATTTTATTTTGATTTTATTTAGTATTTGGACTTCGACAATTTACCCGACACGAACTTCACGTGTATAGGAAAAGTCATAGGAGGATACTATGCGGATCTCGAAGCAAATTGCCAGATGTTTCACGTTTGCACGATTGGACAGGCAGACGAACCCATGGATATTAGATTTTTGTGTCTAAACGGAACTGTTTTTGATCAGGTACCTAATTAATTGTTATTTTTAAATTACAATAAATATTATTTTTAAGTTGGTATCGAAGGCGCAACATAGAAGCCATTGTAAGGTCCTCATTAATTCATTGCCCTTACACAGCACCTATCGATTAAGATGCCCCTTTTACAAAGATCATTCAACTCTAAAAGTAATTTATGTTTTGTGGGTGCAGATTGGAGTTATGTAGCTAATTATGCTCAAACCCAGATATTGAGTCTTATTCAAAAGGTGAATTTGCTGTTAACTATCTGATACTATCTGATATTTATCGAGACGCGTAGCGTCGAGATAAACTATAATCTCGAGACCGCAATGAAATTTTCCGTCGAGGATTGTATACTATTTTATTTTCAGCCATGAATTTATGATTCAAGTAATATTTATAGTAATATTCATGATTTTGCACGATAGACTTTTTTGAAATAATAAATTTTGTCGCACCCGTTATTACCTTTCATTTCCACTGTTAGTCGTTGCCACCAGTTGACAGCAGTTGTCGCTTAAAATTTTTTGAAAGTCAGCGTTTTTTTAAGAAAAAGAATACAGATTAAAAATGTTTTTCGATAGTGACGACGAGTTAATTAGCTGTACTCCGCCTGATTTGAAAGAAGCGGAAAAGATTGAAGAAAGTCTGCTACCTACAAAAAGTAAGCTACGTTATGAGAAAGCTTTTAATACATTCCAGGCGTGGTGCAGCAGCAGAGGAACAACCAATGTTACATCAGAGACCGTTTTATTGGTCTATTTTGGTGAGATTTCTAAAGAAAAAAAATCTTCCACTTTATGGGCTACCTACAGTATGATAGAAAGTATACTGAAACTTAGAGAAAAGGTCGACATTTCCAAGCATTCAAAACTTGTGGCTTTTTTGAAACGAAAAAGTGTAGGCTTTCGGCCTTAAAAGTCAAGTGTTTTTTCAAGAGATAACATTAGAGATTTTTTGGTTAAAGCACCTGAAGAATTTTTGTGTATGAAGATTGCGCTTATTGTTGGAGTCTCGGGAGCATGTTAATGTTTTGCAAGAAAAGGTCGTCATCGAAATCCCTGATCAGAAGACATATATAAATAGATCCTTCATCATAAGTGACCCAAATTGGATTGACGTCTTTCAGAAATATGTGACTTTGCGAAACAACATTCAAAATGACAGGTTTTTCGTCCAATGGAGAAATGGAAAATTGCATAATCAGGCTATTGGATATCATTCAATCGCGAGTTTTCCTCAAAAGATAGCTACTTTCTTGAAACTTCCAAATGTAGGGTCTTTCGCGGGTCATGCTTTTCGACGAACAGCCGCTACTTTATTGGTTAATAATGGAGCCGATGTTTTGCAGCTAAAAAGACTCGGCGGATGGAAATCGAGTGCAGTTCCAGAGGGATATGTAGAATCCTCACTAGAGAACAAACGAAAGACTGCTAAAATGTTATCATCTTCCTCTAAAACTGTTGATTTACCAAGTATTTCAAGTGAAGCTGCATCGCAAGAAATACGAATTTTAAATCAAACTCAACTTCAAGAGGGTTTGAAAATTTCTGTAATAAATAACAATGCCAATTTAACAATTAACGTGTATAAATAAAAATATGAATAAATAAAGAATCGGATAGTTCCTGTGTTCTTATTTTACCCCGTTTTTATAAGACCTACTCAAAAATACCGGGCAAGAAATTGAGGATTGAAATGTATTAGGAAGGAAACGCATTTTCCGTCCTAGGATGGAAAATGTGGATCGGAAGTAAAAAGACAGAAATGTGACATTTTATTATTATTATTATTATTATTATTATATCAATAGCAAGCGGAGAATCCGATGAAGCTATTGTTTTAGTCTATTTAATATTTTTAATATTTATCGTGATTTAAAATGTCTAAAGTCCGTTGGTCTATTTAAATTATTACACTTTTAAATTCTCAGGCAAAAATAATTTGTTTATGGGTAGGTAAGTATTTTGGACTCACAAATATTATTAGATTTTTAGTTTAACGAATATCATTATCATTAGGCACCGTAATGGACAAAGTTTTGAGTTAACTGTTTGAAATTATGATCAACTCGGTTTTTAAAGGAGTTTACACTATTTGCACACACTGTGCTTTCTTCAAGTGAATTCCATATATACACCACCCGATTGCTGAGGAAGTTCTTTCTTGGAAATGTCGCAGATTTTTCTTTGCTTAATTTTTTTGAGTGTCCACGAAGCTGTTGATTCTGGTTTAAGTTATACAAACTTCTCAAGTTACAAGAATAGTAGTCCGTTAGTATTTTATAAGTTTCTATTATATCACCCCTAGTTCTTCTTTGCTTCAGAGCAGTTAACCCAAATCTCTCAAGTCGTTCCGGATAAGGTAGTCCTCCCAATTCAAGTGGAATTCTGGTAACCCGCCTTTGGACCCTTTCCAAAATTTCAATATCTTTGATGTAGTAGGGGTTCCAAATATTATATCCGTATTCAATTTTTGGTCTAATATAGGAGGTGTACAGTTTCCTTACAATTTGTAGAGAGTAATCTTTGAAAGTCTTTTGCACCATGAAAATAAAACTATTGACCTTCTTTACCATTTTATTAATATGTGATTCCCATTTTAAATTAGAAGAAATTAGTATCCCCAGATCTGTCTGTTCTGCAACGCTAATAAGTTGACAATTATTTAGCAAATATGTTTCACAAGGGTTATTTGGACCAATATGCAGTACTGTACATTTTGATACATTAAGCTTCATGCACCACCGGTTTGTCCATGTCTCAATACGCCTCAGATCTCTGTCTAAGCAATTCTTTTGCAACAGTGGATTACAGAATAACTTGGTATCGTCGGCGAAGAAAATGATGCTGGTCTCAATATTCCATGACAAATCGCTAACATAAACCAAAAACAGTAATGGTCCCAAAACAGATCCTTGAGGGACCCCACTTAGAACCGGATGTTTATTGGATAAGATACCATTGACCTTTACTTGATAGAAGCGGTTGGTGAGAAAGTCATTGATTAGACTCAGCAGTTTGCCTCTTACACCAAAATGTTCAAGCTTGTAGAGCAACAATGAATGTGGTACTTTATCAAATGCTTTTTCAAAGTCCAGGTATATCACATCGGTAGGTTGCATTTTATCTAGGGCTTTGGTTCAAACTTCTAAAAAGACAGGAATGTCAATATTACATACATGGCTGAAAATAAAGTATTTTACCATTGGATATTTACCCTAGGCTGGTATAAGTTCATAGTGAATGATACTAGTTCGTTCATATCGAACAAAGACATTAGAACTAATATTAATAGTTATAATGTCTTTGATATTGATAACGTGCATTATTCAAAATTTAATCGACGACGCGACGCGACGGTCCAAACAGCTTTTATTTGCATATATTCGATTTATTCAAAAATACCAGAAGCGTTTTCATACATTAAAATGCAAAATTTTAGTTGAAGTCATGGTAACCGCGCATGTTGCAAACAATTTTAACTTTGGCAACTTCATTCAATTTTACGCCATACGTTTTAGTGGAAAAGAATGGGCGATACTGATTCCGAGAGTGTCCCTTCGGATTTCGAACACATTGCTCAAAACGTTGTCGATTCCCTACTTCCCGAAAAATCAAGACAGACGTACGAGCAAACCAATGCAAAACTTGAAGATTAGTGTAAAGGGAAAGGAATCAGGGATAGCAGCAATAAAACGGATCTCCTGGCATATCCCAAACTCTTTTGGTGTATTATCTATGTAACGTTTAGTTATATCAGTGAACAAAAATACTGATATTAGTAAATACGTCCATTTAATTGCGTTTTTAAAAAGAAAATCCCATGGATTTCGGTCAAAATATCAAAGATTTTAACAGAAGAAGATGTACCTAACCTAACCCAATTTTTGCTGGAGAAACTTATTTTATGATGAAAATTCGCATTAAGTGAAAAGGTTAAAGATTAAGGACAATGCATTCATTACCCTATTCCATTTACGAAAAAAGGATATCACGAGATTTCTTTTTATCATAAACAGGAATGTTTAAGGAATAAATATGGAGGAAATGGTTTGAAGATATAAAGTGATGCGGCCAAGCAACACAAATCAAACTCGGTTTTTTGTGGGGTACATGCAATCATCTGCATCGTTTTATGCAGATTCAGCAACCGATTTATTAACTGTTAAGAGGCATGGTGGGGCATGCTTTAACACATTTACAGAACATCCCAAAGAAAATAAGAAGAAAATGGCCACTAAAATTTTGGATAACGTTTCAGACACTGATGGCCCTTCAACAAGTTGAAGCACTCGGGAAGTAAACTTACATTTAAAAAATTCAGCCCACTTGTCATCTGCCTGAACTAATTTAACAAATTGTTCAGAATTTGTAATTAATATATACAATAAATGTGACTAACTTCCTTTTTGTTTGTTTTTTGTTTTAAAATTTGCGTATTGTTATTATTATATTTATTATTATATTAGTTAAAGAATGGCAAAGTATGCAGTGCTACATTTCTTTGCAACATGGTCCACATGGAATTCCGATGTTAGCAATTGGTCTACATGCAAGCCCTTAGCTGACAATTTTTGTAAAGTAAATCCTATATCTAAGCTATCAAAAGCGCAAGACAAAGCGAATAGGAAACCCGCCACACAACGTCCAGAATCAATATTTGCATACACTATCTGCAAAAAATTACAAGCAGCTCCCTCCGTCGACCTATTCACCTAAAATCCATGCTGGTCCAAATATTATTAAACTCGATCAGAAATAAAGTTATCACAATGTATCACGGGAATTATTAAGTCTTAATTACCTTGGGAAATCGCTGTAATACACATAATTAATAACTAACCCAGTCGGTGATATTTCTTAAAGCGTTTAAGTATATCAAGGATTTGCTTTTTCCTTCTGCCAGAACCAGGCGCGTTTGGCTGTATTACAGCTCGTCAGTGAGGCTATAGGTTCTGACAAAAGGAAAAAGAATGAGAATGAAGCCAGATGGCTCCATCTCGTGGTGCTGGTAAAGAACACCAATTCTTAAGCATACCTGCGCCTTCTGACATGGACTTACAAAGCCACAAATATCAGAGGATCTTCTGCAAAGACAGCACGTCACAATTGCAGGAGTCCTCGCTAGGCAGTGCTATGCCCCAGCTGGTTTAAGTATATTATATATAAAATTTCAATATCTTTTTTTAATAACTCTAAAAGTACTGTTTACACCTACAAGGAATCAAAAACTGTTTTTACCTGAAATGATAAACTAAACTGATAGAATATAATACTAAATAATTAATCTGATAGTATTGATTAAATGCCAGAAATATGTTTCGTATTGAGTATGGTTAATTATGAATTTATTAGCTATAATGCAATGCAATGCTGCAATAAAAATTCCAATTTTAATTATTATTATTTAACGTATATTTTTAGCATATCTAATTAGTCTGTATTTTATAGGAAACCCGAGTCTGTGAAAGGATAGACGAAGTTGACTGTTCAAAATCGGAACAATTTTATAGTCTAAACTTAGAATTATATGGAAATTCAGGGCCAATTTTAGAAGGTAACTAATCAATAAATATATTAAATTTGTGCTAATTGTGTAGAATGTTAACTAAAAAATAGAAAATTACTAACCTGAATCACTAATAAAATGTTGAGAAGTATTTAGTTAACACAAATATAAATGAGTATATTAAAATGTTGTTGCTTTTTAGAATCTCCAGAAATTGCTCAAGAGACTGAACCCCCGTCGTTAATCATAAAATCGACCACATCAACGACCACAACGACCACCACAACTACCAAACGGCCATCGAACAGACCTACGAGTCAGCCCTTCTATACCACTGTTAGACCGCCTGCAGTCACCACAGCAGCTAACAAGCCTAAAGTCGTTTCAACTCACCACTTTCCAGTGAACGCACCGGACATTCGTTTTAATCCAGAGGAAATTAACATTAGTTTAAATCCGGGTGCGCCACCAGATATAAGGACAAAACACTTTTTACAGCAGAGTTTTAGTGATAGTAGTCAAGATTTAGAAAATGAAAACAGTGGTGAAGAACAAAGTGTTATAGTGCACAAACCCGAACGACTTCACGTCAGTTCGTCTACGTCGCCCAAATCAATTTATGCTCCGGAACATAAGTTACCTCAGAACAGTGCAAGCAATTTTGCGTTTTCAGATGTTGACTTCCAGACCGAGATTCCTCAACGTCAGCAACAGTTTCTAATTCAGACTAATAGTTTCCGGCACAGTCAAAGTTTCCCTCCTAATGTCAACCATCATGCTAATCAATATCATCATCAACGTTACCATTCTACTACAGCAAAGCACGATAATATCTTTCATTTAGATCCGGCTCACACTACGCTACAAACGATATACCTTCGTTCATTTAAACCTCCAGAAATTCATCAGCATCATCACTATACTCACCATCATCGTACAGAAAAACCTCCACAACGCGTGCAAATACCCATTCCTCTCTTACCAACCCTGCCTCCTTTGACTTTTAGTTCTCCTGCTCCATTCACCCTTCAAAGGCACATTGAAACGAAAAGATATACTAAAGATCATCCAGCCCCACCTCGAATTATAATCAGCGCTAGTGCTAGCGTAAGTGACGCCAGTGGTAGAAGATTGAACTATTCGCTCGGTACTATAGGTGCGGCTCAAATACTAAAGGCTCCACCTTCCTCGTATGATGACTACAAAGACAGTGACGTTGTATTGGATCCTTTCTTCCACGATGTTCCCAAATTAAATCAAAAAAGACGTAAAAGAAGAAGCGCAGCTGAAAACGAGGAAAAGATAAATCCTTTTGAAATTATTAAAAACGAGAAGGAAGCTGTTGAAGTCCTTAAGTTCCTGTTTACTTGGTACCAAAGCCATCAAGCTACTGCAACTGTTCCTCCAGTAACCAGCCCAGTAACACCGAATTTAATTCACAAAATTAATTTCGAGTTAGCAGCAAAAGATAGTGACGAATTAGTGTTAACTGACAGTAGTGAGTTCCATTTTACTAATTCTAAAGAAGCCACGAGTACTGAGTCGCTAAATCCTATGTACGATAGTAGCGAGTTGCTTGGGAAGAGTGGCAGATATAGCATTATTGGAGGTTATAAAAACTTAGATTCAAAATCAAATCATAAAACGCCTACAAACTCATTAGACAAACATAACGAGAGATTTAGGTATGGTAAAAATCTTGAATTAGATGATCTTGGATCAGAAGGAGTTTCTGATACCGAACTTAAAGAAAAAATGGATGATTCCGAAGTAACACTGGTTAAAGATCTTAAAGAAGCTTATTTTAATCCATATGATTATGTAGATGATAATTATGAAGGGGTGGTTTACAAAGAAAACGGCGACAATATAACAAAGGATACTAATTCGACGTTTGCTGAAAAAGAACCAGATATTAAAAATATAACAGACTACGAGGAAAACAAAAATGCTTCTGTTAATCCGGTAGTAGTAGCAGAGCTGTACAAATATTTTAATGTTAATCGTAATCCAACAACTGAAAACTCTAAGATAAACAGTTTTGCTGATAGCAATACCAAAAGCAATATTGAAGATGCCGAGCATTACACACATGCTGCTATAAATAACAAAAATGAAGAAATTATAGAAGTAAAGAAATCCCTTGTACAGACCACACCATCTATACTTAACAACACTGAGATTCCTAATGTATCAAATAAGTTTACAGAAATAAACGTTTTATCCGAAGGTCAAGAAGAGGATGATACTTTAAAAAACTCTTTAACATCATCTTCATCTTCCACTACAACTAGTGAGAGACCATATCCTAAAAAAAGTGCAGCTAGGCGTGGTAGAGGAAGACAAAGGCAGTACACGAACAATTATGCTGGACAGAAAATTTTAAGTTCGACTGAATCATTTAATACTGAACATGAGCCAGAAAGAAAAAAAATTAATACGCATAATTTAAAGGAGCAAAATTCCGTAACACAGCGCCAAAGTAGAAAAAGGGGACGCTCTAGATTTGTCGATTATTATAGCTCTACTTCCACTACAACCGTATCGCCTACAAGTAAAAATATTTATGAGAATGAAAGCGATAAAGAAAATCTTACCACTGTACTTTCATTTTCTACCTTACCAACGTTAATAGAATCAACAAAGAATTTAGAAACAACTTTAGAAATTTCAGGACCTTCTACTTTACCAATATTATTGGATAATGATGTTAATTTAAGTAATAAAGAAGAAGCGAGTACAAATAATGTCATTGAACAACATCAATCATTTGACACAAATGTTTCCGAACAAAACATAGACAGTTCTATTAAAGAAACCACATCTGAAACAAATAAATTGGATCAAATTTCTAGTACCTCAAAAAATAAAAACTTTGGGGATATACCATCATATAATGAAATTAAAGACAAAAAAATCTCCAATATACCCGAAGAACTTGGAAATAAAGATAATGTAGAAACACAAGAACAACACGATTTAGTTACCGAAAATTATTCACCCATTCAGGACACCCATTACAATGAGAAAGATATGCCGACTACAAAATTGAAGCCAATTTATGAAACTACAGAACTTACAAACAGTGAGACCTTGCAAGTCGAAACAACATCCCTAACTTCGAAAGATGAAGAAGCAAGCAAGTTGAATGAAACTACAGTAATAGCAAATATAGAGCATTTACAAGTTGATACGAGTAATGAAACTATAATGGATATCGGTGAAGAAGTTGACCATTCTAATAAACATGAAAATTTACCCGAACTTTTACCGGAATTACCACCAATCGTTAACACTACAGATGATCCCACATATTTTATTAAACTTTTAAGATATTTTGCAGAAACTGCATTAAGCGAAGAACAATTAACCACTGAGATATCAGAAGAGTCTTATGCCCCTTTAACGGAAGGCCAAGTATTTACTACTGAAAAAACTTTAGTTCCCCTTAGAAGTCATCAAGATAGAACAGGAAATAAAAGTACTGAGCACAAGAGAGGTAGAATTAGAGGCGGGCATAGACATACCTCAAAGGTTAGTACTACAGAATTGCCTACCTTAAGAGGTATATCTAATAAATCCAATGAAAGTGAAATTAAACATGGAGAGTTTCATGTAGAAATTACTGGGGACCAGCTTCTTGGATCTAAAAGACTGGAAAATAATATCAATGCTGGAAAACCTTTAAATCATATTATCCAAACTACAGAATTACCCTTAAATGTTCCGCATCCGGATTTAGAAGAAAATATACGTTTACAAACTAAATCTAATTTACTGGAACGACTAACTTTAATTGAACAAAACTTGGGAACTTCTGTTACCAATGCGCCAATAATTGACACGACTATAACAACTCCTTATGTAAGCTTTGAAAACGCTCAGAGTTTTGGAACTACGATCCCTAGTATTACAGACCCAACTCTATCTTTTGATACTAACACAGAAGTTACAAAAGATTTAACACAAATGTTTGAAATTAGTACTACGGAGTCGAAACATTTAATTACATCGTCAGAGGCCCCAGAAACAAATAAGCATTACTATGGTTTTTACGAAGATGATTTTGTTGTTCCTGAACTTACTGAAAACGACTCTTATAAAGCTTATACTGAAGCAAATAAGTACTTGGACGAAAAAACGATAACAGCAGCTACTGTAGAATCGACATCATCAGTATCAAATGGTAGATTGAATAATAAGATTATTGCGAAAGAATTTGACGTATTACCTGCAACAACAGACACACATAAATTAGATTCTAGAAATCCTTATAAATTATCTGACGATGTAGCAAGAGCATCTTTAACTACAAATTTGGAAAATGATTTACTTAAACCAAATACCGATAAAGATGTCTTACAAATATTAGAATCAAGTACGTTACAGCCAGATGTTGAAATCCAGAAATCAATTTCCTTACCAGTGTCAGTTTTACAAGGTGCTTTTGATGTATCTCATGATATCAATAACGCACAGGATATTAACAACTTAGTTCCAACTAGTGAAGTTACTAGTACGCTCCGCACTACAGACATGCTTCAAGAATATATTCAAGATATAGAAACGAATACAAAAAGTGTCGTAGCTAAAGATTACCAAGTCAAATTAGGTTTTACTGAGGGGTATGACTTTACTGCCACAGAAACTGTTCCTACTACTTTGGTAACAACGGAAATAACCCAACTAGTCAGTGAAGCTACCACAATTCCATCCATTGAAGAACATATAAATTTGTCTGTGGTTTCAGAAGTTCAACATAATGCAACTGAGATTCTTTTTGTTAAAAATATCGAGTCATCTTCAGAAAATTACTCGATTACAAGTATACCAACTAGTATATCTGTAGAATCGGCGAGCATGGTTAATTCTAGTCACTTGCTTGAAGTTGTAGTCGATTCCACTACAACAGAGCCAGTCACCACTAGGTTTAGTACCACAAGAATACCTTATCACACAAGAAGGACACGACCTCCAAAAAGACGGCCCTATAACAATCAAAAAGGCCAAAATGGTAGGCACAGGTTCAGTACTGAACTATTTACTAATAAACCACCGATGCTTGATGAAGCTCGATATAAGCAAAACCTATTTACGTCAAAAATCAATCAGGAAAATGTAACGGAGGCACCTCTTCACAGAAGCGCCACTCCTACTCGTTCGGAACTTAAAAAAGTTTCCCTACATACTACTCCTCTTTCCTCAAAGAACTCTCGTTTTCCGTCACAAATAAGCAAAAACTACGTGTTTAATTGTTTTGGAAAAGATAAAAATAAGTTCTATGCCGATCCTAGAGACTGTAGGTTGTTTCACTATTGTACGCAGGGCTACAGTAAAAATCAACTGTTAGACTTGAAATTTGTTTGCGATCAAAAAACTTTCTTTGATGACAATAAATTGACTTGCACAAGAGTAAAGCCAACTAGATGTTTGTAAATAGAATTTTTGTTTAGTGATTTTTGTAAAGAAAAATGAAAATTCTCTCTGATTGCTTTCTAATATTTAGTGTGAATTATTTTGATGAATAAACTCACTAGAGGCATCCACGCATTAGCAATAAGAGTGACTATTCATAAAATGTATTTGTGTATTTTGTAAAAACGCTTTTTATATATTTTTTACGAATGTTTTAAATGAATGTTTTTTTTTATAATTGTAAAATTGTTTTAAATACTCATAGATTAATATATTTAATAAATAAATGATTTTGTAAAAACTTTAATATGATTTTTTTGTAAATATAAAGCATAATTATGTAGACGCATACTGGAGCAACGGGCAATAAGCAATGTATTTACTTGTGAGTTGAGAAATAAATTTTTGAAAAAAAAAAAAAAAATACGCAACTGGCAATACGTGATATTATCACCCATTAACATAATGCTAAAGATCAATCATCAAAAAGTTGCTATACATGTTGATCGTGTCATTTTTGAAGCAATAACATTTGGGGAGAGATTTTAACTACTATTAAGAGCTCTTATCAGTGACCTCCATTAAGGTGAAAAGGTTTGACAAACTACAAGAAAACTATTGAATAGAATTTGTTAAAATTTTGAATTTAGATTCGCAATTTGGTGCTGTATGACTATATCGTCTTTAATTAAAAAAAAAAAATATTTTTTTTTTAAACGATAAATATAGGTGAAGCTGAGAAAATGTTCCCATACAGTCTTTTTTGGAAGTATTTCCTCAACTATCTACAATTTCAATTAATTTTATACCTTTTTTTTAATGTGAAAAAACGTCAAACCGAGTTTTTAAGAAAAAATACCTAAAATCGGAACTATCTAAAGCGATTTGGCAACACTGCGGTTTATCTAGCCAGTCCTGACCGCCACTCGCCGCTCGGAGCGGTAAATTATATTAGTCTCGCGGCGCGGCGACGAATGTAGGAATAGCCATGTTGCCTGATTGTTTAATAACACTGACTTATCCTCCTTCGCGGCAAATTCCCAAGTCGAACCACGCGGTTCACTGAATATGCCCCTTAAATTCGAAAAATGGCAGATGATCCTATATCGAATATTAAATTTGTCGATATCTTGTAAAAGTTCCCATGTATTTATGATTATGATAGCAGATTGCAGTAAAAAGAAAGCATTTTAATAACATCGTCATCACAGTCATTGTCCGACATAACATTACGGGTTGCTCCAGTGTGCAACCCGCCTAAAGGCCAATTAAAATTCTAAACTTGACCGAAATGTCTTTTTTCTACTACTGTATAAATAAATTAACCTTCGGGCCCTAGCAACACGAAAGATCACGAAAGTAAACATTAGAGTTACCTGAATAATATACGTTGCTAGCTACGAAAGTAGCATGTTTCTAGGTACGAAAGTACTACTTTCGGTGCCAGGATAAAAAAACACGAATATTCATAGGAAATTTTTATTGTATGTATTCAAGCGAATTTTGGAAAAAAACTTAATAACAAAATGCTTATATTTATTGAAGAAACAAGTGGTATAATAACAATAACATAAAATAGAAATAAAGGTCTGTCTTTACCACCAAATAACTTTATTTGCCCCTCTAGGGTAGAAAACAAGGGTTATAAAAATACATAAAATGACGATGAATTAAATTAAATTTCTTGATGCATGTGTTGTACTAGTTTCGACTTTAGAGAAAGTCATCCTCAGCAACTAACCATTTAAGAAATTTTTATAAGAAAAGAAGTTAAAACAGTTGGGGGAGCAGAGAGGTGATTCAACAATACAATACAATATAATGCAGATTATGCAACCTTTGGAATCGACAGGAGTTTAGTATAAGAACGATGTATCTCCATGTGAAGGTAGGGGTTGATTTATACGCAAGTAGAATTAAGCAATGTTGAAGTCAAAACGTGTTGAAAAAGAAGAATTGTAACATATCAATTCATTCTCTTTTCAGTGAAACTAAATTAGCGAGGGGGCATGCTTAATGTTATGGTGGAAAAATAAAATTAAATTAAAAATTATTAGGACATTAGATTGTTGACTTTTTGTTTTTCATTTTGTTGCCAGGTGAAGAAATTAATTTTAATCTTCACCTGGCAACAAAATGAAAAACAAAAAGTCAACAATCTAATGTCCTAATAATTTTTAATTTAATTTAATTTTTATTTTATTTTTAACAAGTGAATAGTGACCACTTGGTGAGTACATGATTAATGATATTATTACAAATATAATTAACAAACCGTTAAGTTGTGAAACAAAAAAACCTTATTGCTATCTATTAGTTCCTAAAATTTGAAAAATTTTTCTCTTTTCAGATGCATTCCCATTTTATTTGAAATGACATAGTCTCATTTTGACAACCCCCTTTTTTAGAATAATAAGTTCATTTAATTTCATTAACAAATATTCAATCCACCATAACATTAAGCATGCCCCCTCGCTAATTTAGTTTCACTGAAAAGAGATTGAATTGATATGTTACAATTCTTCTTTTTCAACACGTTTTGACTTCAACATTGCTTAAATCACTCGACTATGATTAAGGTCCTTAATTCTACTTGCGTATAAATCAACCCCTACCTTCACATGGAGATACATCGTTCTTATACTAAACTCCTGTCGATTCCAAAAGTTGCATAATCTGCATTATATTGTATTGTATTATTGAATCACCTCTCTGCTCCCCCAACTGTTTTAACTTCTTTTCATATAAAAATCTCTTAAATGGTTAGTTGCTGAGGACTGAGGATGACTTTCTCTAAAGTCGAAACTAGTACAACACATGCATTAAGAAATTTAATTTAATTCATCGTCATTTTATGTATTTTTATAACCCTTGTTTTCTACCCTAGAGGGGCAAATAAAGTTATTTGGTGGTAAAGACAGACCTTTATTTCTATTTACAATCTCGCCACAGAATATGGACTACTTCTTAAATAATATAAAACTTAATTAATAATTATTTATTGCCATTAAGGTTAATAGTGAAATTTGAACAGCTGGAAACATAAATTGATGGAATATTATTCAATTCGATAGCTTCGCCGCTTCGTATTAGAGTCTCGTTATTATCCCGAACTTGCACCATATTACAACTCGTTCTTGAAACAAGTTTCTAACTTCTGCTTTATTTTGAAGCAACATAGTCACTTGAATATTACTCACTTTAAATTTTTCAGCCAATTTCCCAGTACTTAAACCAGATTTTTCAGATTCCTGGATTATTTTTTATTTATTATTTTTATATCGCTTTCAAAAGACATTTCGTTTTTCCCGCCATCTTCAAATATTCACGGTAGTTCCAAAATACACAAAAACGGTTCAAAACAAAACTAATGTTAACAACGAATTTATCAGCCTTTAAAGCAAATTGAATGTATCCGCCTGCAATAAAGTACTTAGTGTATGTACCTATATATATTTCCTAATAATTGTCGGATCGGGATTTACTGCCCGTAATGGAGGGTGTTTTTAGCATTCATGTTTACTAAAAATTCCGATGATGAGTGCCCGCGTTTAACAGGCGGGCCGCTAAAGAGGAGTATAAAATAATGGGATTTCCATTTCTAAATATGGGGCATTCATAACCCCTCGTTTAACTCAGGTGGTCACTCTATAGAGGCGGTCGCAAAGATTTTACTGTATTTGTTTTGATCATATTTTCACTTCCATCAGGAGCCTTTATTATCGGAAATATAGGAAAATGTTACATAAAATACAAAAGTTTGAAGGTATTATATATTCTTGAAGTAAACAGAATTCAAAAACCGCATCAGAGAATAGAGAAACTTTAGAAACATTAATATTTTATCCATTGAGCACGCGCTAAAATGAAACATCTTTTCCCTGATTACAAATATTAAATGTTCATTGATGATATTTGGTTTCGTATATTACATATCGCAGTTTAAAATATAAATAAATTGCATAGAAGTTTGGTTTGCTTCACAGCTTTATAAAGCTTCTTATCAATTTATTTAATTTCAAGCTGCGATATATCAAAAACAAGTCTACCAAATATCTTCAACATATGTATTGGTAATCAGGGAAACAAATATTTTATTTCAACGCATACTAAACAGGGAATTCCATTGAAACAGATGTATGTTGCTATCATTTGTCCCTTTTCTGATGTTATTTTCTTTTCTCTGTTTACCTCAGAATCTAATACAGAAAAATCCTTTATGCATAATATTTTCTTCAATCTCTAATATTAAAAGCTCCAGATTTGGTTCAAAATCAAAAACCCTGGACACTTAAGAATTTAAGTATCTAATTATAATATTTGGATTTAAAGATGTTGTTAATGAATGTGACTGTATGCTGTCAATGAACACTTACAGCAATACCGAATATTTTTTGTCCTTTTTTTGCCGTATCTGAAACGTTACCCTTAAATAATAGACTGTAAGGAATGTTGTTGAACCTTTGTATATTATTATTTCTCTTTGAATTAACACTCGTTTTTATTTACTCATTATTGATGATTTAATTTCTTTGCTGTTCTAGTTGTATCTAAAAATGAATACAATTTTTTTAAATAAAGTTTTTTAATTCAAACATCTACACAGAAATTTTAAAAATTTGTAAGTATGCTATTCATGTCAATTGTTGAGCAGTGTGCATACAACCTCTTTCTAGCTATCTATATTACTTATCTTGCTTATCTATACTACATATTTATCAATTTCCGACATTTCCTAAGCTTCCAAAATTTATCAAAACAGCCGTTCCACCGCAGCGACAGATACACTTCAACACAGTGAAGACTAAGAAGAGAAGAAGAAGGTAAGCAAAATGATTCCTATTCATAAGTCAGGTCCCAAAAATCAAATAAGGAACTACCGTCCAATAAGTATTATGAGTTCAGTATCTAAAGTTTTGGAACTTATAGTCTATGAGAGACTCTTCAAAGAGATATCGGTTAAATTGACTTTATGCCAACACGGCTTTTTACCAAAAAAATCAACCTTTACCAATATGACCACTTTCTGCCAGTACATCAACGAAGCCATAAATAGTAAAGCCCAGGTGGATGTCATATATACCGATATGGAAAAGGCGTTTGACAGGGTTCGACACTGTGTTATTCTCAGGTCATTATCGGATATGAATGTTTCTTCGTATATCATTCAATTAATCCAGTCCTACTTGAGTCACAGATTTCAGTTTGTTGAGGTTAAGGGCTGCAAATCAACTATTTTCAAGAGCACCTCAGGGGTTCCCCAAGGATCCAATCTGGGGCCTCTTTTGTTTCTGGCAGCTATTAATAATATAATCGGCAATATTGAGAATGTGGTGGGACTACTATTTGCTGATGATTTTAAATGTTTCTTTCAAATCAACTCGATCGAAGATTGTCAATCTCTTCAGGATGATTTTTCAAATGTGACCAATTGGTGTAACTCAAATGACTTTAAATTGAATGAAGGGAAATGTTCTTGCATGTCTTTTACCCTCAATCAAAACATAATTACCTACGATTATACCATAAATGGTACTAAATTAACAAGAGTAAATCAGCAAAAGGACTTGGGAGTAATCTTTGACCCAACTCTGTCTTTTTCCAATCATATTTTGTCAAAAATAGAAAGCGCACAGAGAATAGCCGGGTTTATTGTTAGAAACACAAAAGAGTTTAATATTGAAATGAGCCTTCATCTTTTTGATAGTCTTGTGCTGCCAGTTTTAGAATATGCTAGTATAATTTGGTCTCCTCAGTAAAATGTTTGGGTCACGATCATTGAGAGAGTTCTTGAAGTGTATGTATTTTAGAAAATTTGGTGTGTATCCCCAGAGAGGCTGCGACAATGAACACCTTTGGTAGGCTGTCTCTTTACAAAAGAAGAATTAAAATTTTATTGTGCACCATGTTTCGAATTCTAAAGGGTAGTATCGATTGTCCTGACATTCTAAGCAAACTACCGTTTGCGATTAATAGAATCGGATCTCGTTGTCCAAGTGTATTTTATCTTGCTTATCCGCGCACAAATCTTTATAAAAACTCACCAATATATAAGTTGTGCCACTACTTCAATTTGTATGCGTCGGACATCGACATAACTAGTCTTAGTAAATTTAAGAGGATAGTTGAGGCTAAGTTGGGATTGGGCAATTGATGTTAACTTCTCAATATATGAAAATTTTATCTGATAATTGACTTAAGTATGTACTTGATACCTTTTACTTTATTTCTCTGTTGTCTGTTTTTTGTGTCTATTTTAGTATTTTTGTAGAACTGTGTATCTTGTTGGTTCCCCTGTACCTTTTCTTTTTTTTTAGGGTAGATTTAAGAAGTATCTGTAATTGGCTTAGCTGTTGATACTAGTTAACAATAAATAAATAAATAGATAAATAAATAAATAAATAAATAAATAAAAGACTAAGGTTAAAGAAAACAATCAACCATGTTATTGGAACGCAGCCCGCAAGTCAAATTAAACGTCAAAAACAGCGCCGCGAGTGCTCCTGGATGGCAAGAATTAGGAAAAAAAGGCGCATGTGCGAGACCAGCTTTGCAGAAATGTACCCCTCAGCCCTTCCCTCTATTCCTAACATTTGTCTACCTTTTGAAATATTTGAAAGTTGTAATTAAATATAAAACAAATGATTCCTAAACATCTTACACGGTTATCAAATTGAAATTGATAGTCGGAATAGTTTTGGAGAAGTCCTTGAAGAGGTTGATCTTAATCTTGTTATCAAGCCTACTCCGCCTGCGAAGTTATATGAAGCTGTACCCGGTTGACGACAATGCGCCGAAGTCGAAGTTATTGCGGTATCGTCAGCGAATGGATAGAGCTGCGTAAATCTAAATTATTAATTTCTATAAGGCAAAGTCTAGCCTGACAATACGCAATATTTTATTGCAGACATAGAAGAACTTTGGAATGTTGAAAAATTACAAAGACACGAATAATTAAGTAAACATACAGTTATTTCTGACATTACTGGTCTTGTCGCGTTATCGCGTGGCCGGTGACACAACAACATCAGCGCTTGCGGTTGATGGAATTGTCCCTAACATATCTTGGCTCCCATTCAAGACAACTCTCTATAGGTAAAGTGTGTTCATAGATATAAGAAACCGACTTAAATGCTGCTTATATTAGGGTATTCAAAATATAATAAACAACAATAGACCAGTTCTGTGAAATGATATGGGCGTAATGAATTTTAAGTACCGTACTCAGTTAAATGAAAATACGGATAAACCAGGGTTCTTTTTGATTTTAGTCTGTCAACGTACACTGTTGAGTTTAGTTCGTTTTTTGAAAATGTTTCGTCCTTGGTGTTCTAGTGAGATTTGTGAAAGCAATGAAACTAAAGTAAATAACAGAGTGCATTTATCAACAGATGCCAAACAGATTATAAAGAATGTGTTTTTAACATTAATATCGCGCGGAAATTTGTGCCCTAAAGAAGTTGTAAAGGAAACATCTTTACTTACAAAAAAATCCTTTACCACTGTTTGGAAAATTACACAAGGGCCAATTTTGGAACGCAGAAAAAAAAGTGATATTGGAAAATCAAGAACGTTGGACTAAGGCGACGAGGAATTTATACGACGAAAAATTTATAAAATGTATGAAGAGCAAAGTGTACCAACGTTGGATAATTTAATGAAAAGGCTGACAACAGATGAAACAGAAATTAAATGCCCAAGAACGACATTGTGGAAGCGCCTTCAACACATGGGCTTTAAATTCAAAAGGATTAATAAAAAGCAGGTTTTGATGGAGTTCAAGCGTCTTCAAGAATGGCGGTGGGAATATCTGACAAAAGTAAATGAATACAGAACTGAAGGTAGGCCGATCATTTATTTAGATAAAACGTGGTTTGACACCCATGACACTTCGTCAAGTGGTTGGGTCGATGCCAGCGGCAAATAATAATAATAATAATAATAATAATAATAATGCCTTTATTTAATATATAATAGATATATACAAAGATCATTTTACTATGGGTGGCGGTATCCAACTAGAGCTGCTCATACAACCACCCTAATTAAGTGAAAGCCAAAATAAAGTAACAAATAAGAGAAAAAAAAAAAAAATCTATATCAATACATAGTTAAATTGATTGAACATAATATGTAATAAAAAACAATAAATTAATAAAATATTAATTCAGACAAAAAAATAGGCTGAATAACTTAGTTGGTGCATGGGGTACTAGACTCAGCGTAGCCTACGGTTGGCGAGGAGAAGATTCTTTACATCCCTGCAAAATGCAGCAGAGCTAGAAGCCATTCTGATATGATCGGGTAAAGAGTTAAATGCAGTTACTGCCACGTAACTAAAAGATCGCTGAAAAAATGCATGAGAATGTCTGGGTACACTATATAAATCTCTATGACGCGTTAGAAGATTGTGTAAATCAGAACGCTTAACAAGTTTATCAAAAATATATTTGGGAAGTTTGTTAATCCCAATCCTGTAGACCAGGTGGACAAGATGGAGCTCAAACCTTTCCTTAAGAGTAAGCCATCCTGATTCCGTTAAAGAAGGGGTGATATGATCAAATTTGCGAACATTAAAACTAAATCTAAGGCACGCATTCTGTAGTTTCTGTAGGCTCGCTCTATCTCTTTGTAAGAGAGCAGGCCAGTAGACAATATCACAATAGCTCAAAGGCGATAAAACTAAGGAATCGGTAAGGCGTAATTTAGTAGGTGTATTAAAAATATCGCGGTGCATATATAAAAGTTTTAATTTGGCGTAAGTTCTTTGAATAAGAGAGGAGACATGAGCTGAGAATCTTAGTTCTGAATCAATGTTCAAACCCAAGTTTTTACAGTTGTTCATAGGTTTTATCACAGTGCCATTAACGGAGATTTTAAATTGAGGATTATCAGCTATAGATGATTTAAACTTACCAAATAATATTAACTGCGTCTTTTGCTCATTTAAAACTAAATTATGGGATTTAGAGATATTTGCTATAATGTTAAGGTCCTGATTAATTTTATCCACAGACGTTGCCACATCAGAAGGTGGAAAAGAAAAGTAAATTTGAGTATCGTCTGCGTATTGGTGAGAATGACAAGACTTAAGAGAACGAGAGAAATCAGAAGTATAAATAGAAAATATTAACGGACCCAGAATACTACCCTGAGCAACACCGCTGCTGATATTTAGGGTTCGAGAAGGGCAGTTATTAATTAGTACTCGTTGCGACCTATTGGAAAAATAATTAAAAAAGAAATTTAAAGCTATATCACCCAAACCGAAATACTTTAATTTAGCCTGTAGTATATCATGACTGATTGTGTCGAACGCTTTACTATAATCAAGCAATATAAGGCAGGTACTATTGTGCCGATAAAAAACTGGGACAAGAGATTTACAAAAACTAGGTAAGAAATACATATCTCCTAGACTATAAAAGGTGTCTAGAGCTGAAAAGGTAAAAACATCCAAAATTTAAAAAGTCACCTCGGTTACATAATGGAACGTTTTGTATTTTGCGATACGGGGTGGTTAAATTTTCGAGACATTCTATAATATGCATAAAGTAAATTTATTAGATTTTTTTTCAAGTCAAATATTTAATAAATTATTATATTTACCATTACCACAAAATAATAAATAAAGCTAATACAGGTAATAAAATACATTTATTAAAAAGAAAAAAATTGCAAACACAAAGTTTGTCAAAACAACACAAAATTAATATTTGGTCATAGAACCATTTCTGTTTATTACTTCTTGAAGCCTTTGTGGCATACTTAAAACTAGGGGTCTGCATAATTCGCCAGTTATTTCATCCCTGTTCCTAGGTCGAAAATCATGTTTATACATAGATTTGACCATGGCACCCCAAATGTTTTCTATCGGATTCAAATCGGGACTCTTCGAAGCCCAGGGAAGAACTGCTATGTTATTTTCTTGGAGAAAATTTTGTACAATGCGTGCTGTGTGTATTGGAGAATTATCATGCTGAAATGTGTAATTTTGACCGTATATAGCGTTTACCGATGGTATCATCACTTCGTTTAGTATATTAACGTATACTGCTGCAGTTAGTCTTCCTTCGACGATTTGGCAAAGTCCTGGTCCTCTAGCGCTAATCCAGCCCCAAACATTTATGGAGAAACGCCCACTTTGGTTGGTTTTGTGGGTGTATCTCTCATCATAGCGCATGCCGGAAGGCCTATACACCCGAATTCTCCCATTATTGCATGACTGAAAAGTTTTCTCGTCAGAAAATATAACTGTTTCCCATAAGTTTATTTGATTAATATATTCATGTGCAAATTCTAACCTGCCCTGTTTATTTATTTCCGTTAAAAAAATTTTATTGGCAGCACAACGGCTTCGTATATCGGAATTTCGAACCCTGTCTCTAGCGGTATTTACAGAACCTGGAAAATTCGTCTCTTCTTTTGCCTTGATTGCAGTTTCGAAGGGATGATCCCTTAGGTAGTTAACCAGTCTTCTATCATGATCATCAGTAGAAATTTTAGGGGGACCAGAACCTGCATTCCTAATAATAGCCCCATGTCTTGCTATTTTTTGTTTTGCCAATAGCACGGTATTCTTGCTAACTCCCAGTTCGTCTGCAATATCCCTAATATTAACACTATCTCGCAACCGACTATAAATAATTGCCTTTTGCTGGGGGGTTAATTGTGGCATATTTACAAATAATATATGATTGTATGTTTGACGAGTCAATCATAAAGTGACAATCTTTATTGAAATGCAAATTTTCATGACATTTTACTGGTACCAGGATTGATGTAAAATTATTCCTAATAGTCTAGGAGAAAATAGAAAAATTTCCTGTCCCAGTTTTTTATCGGCACGATGGTACATAGGTTTTTATCCCAGGCTCTAAAGATGTCGTCAGTTATTGTCAATAAGGCAGTAGTAGTGCTATGATGTTTCCGAAAACCAGACTGGGAGGGAGGAAGAATATTGTAAGTATTTAAAAAATTAGAAAGTTGGTTCGCTACGACCCTTTCAAGGATTTTCGAAAAAGAGGGCAATATGCTTATAGGTCTATAATCAGATAGCTGATTGGGATTTGATACTTTAGGTACAGGTACAATATTAGCAATTTTCCAGCAATTAGGGAAATAGCCAGTAGAGAGACACTTATTAATTATGAAACAGATATGGTCAGTTAAATGAGGGGTTATGTAAAGTAGCATTTTTAGGCTGATTCCATCGGTGCCAATTGCATTGCTTTTTAGGCAGTTAATTATTTTGTTAACATCTACATTTGTAACCTCAGTAAACTTAAATGATTCGGCCTGAGGTAATCTCTTATTAGCGTACTGGGAATCTATAAAAGTCTGATCAGGCAAACCCACATTAGGCAGAGAATTGATAAAAAAATTATTAAAATCATCAGAATTTCCTATTTTAAATAAGGAATCTGACTGCTGAGAGTTAGAGCTCAAATTAAGATATTTAATGGTGCGCCAAAAGTTTTTGGGGTCCCTTTTGAAAGTGAATTGGAGATAAGCCTTTTTTTCCGCTCTAACAGTGATGTTAACCTGATTCCGCAACATTTTATATTGTGTCCAAGTATCATCAGTTTTATGTTTTTTATACTTGGAGAAAGCCTTATCTCTAAGCTTCATCATAAATTTCACATTGGGAGTTATCCAAGGTGCAGGAAATTTAGTAATTCTGGAAGTTTTAAGAGGCGCATGTATATTAAATAGATTTATAACATTGTTATTGAAGTACTCCACCATTAAATCGATATTTGTTAAGGAATGTATGTAATGCCAGTTAATATTACGTAGGTCGTCCAAAAAGTGATTATAATCAAAATTTGAAAAGTCCCGATAAGTTTTAAATGACGGGCTAGGTTTAGGTTTGGATATTTTAATTTTAAAGTTGACCAACTTATGATCAGAAATGTCATCCATATTTATTAGGGTCACATGCTGAACAAGATTAGTATCTGAGCATACTAAAACATCCAGAAGGGTATGGGTTACGTCAGTGACACGAGTAGGGTCTTTAACACATTGGGATAATCCATATTTGTTAAACAAGCTATTTAGAGACAAGCTACTTGGACAATTGGGGTTGCTAAGATCAACATTAAGATCTCCACCAAAAGCAATAAAGTCAAATTCAGGAATGACGTTAACCAAGGTGTTTTCCAACTCATCTATACATTCATTTAAATTAGAGTTTGGAGGTCTATATAAAGTACCCAGACACAGTCGCTTTCCACCCGTCTTGATTGATATCCAAAGTTGTTCCAAAGCGGCATTGCCATGATTAGTATTGATTAAAGAATATTTAAAGCATTTTTTTAAATAGAAGGCGACACCCCCACCGCGACCATTACGATCACCTCTAATTATGTTAAAACCCTCAATACCAACACCATTATCACCCACATCCGCGTTGAGCCAGGTCTCCGAGAGACCGATCACATCAAAAGAGCCCCCAGCAATAACATCAGCAAACAGGTCAAATCTAGAACATAGAGAACGCACATTAAAATGCGAAAAATCAACCCACGTATCTCGCATAGTACCATATGCCCCAGCTCTAAGGTGCAAGTAAATAAGAATAAAACAAAACTCCAATCCGAATAACAATAATACAAAGGCATACACCATTATCAAATAAAATAAATAGAATACCAAATACTTGACACTAACGCCAACATAATATAGAAAAAAACAGATAAAAGCATAGCAATTGTAAAATTTGAACAATACAGTGGATGCTGCAGATAAGATGTAACTTCATATTACCGACAAACATAATAATATTTCGTAATGATGGTCAGTTTTACATAAAAATTGAAATGGGAACAAAAAGTATAGAATATTTATAATATATTATACAAGTCAAAGCAAGATAAAATTGTTAGGCCTTGTTAAATAATTGTTTAGCCATTAAAGTAGGCAGCATTCACAGTACCTCTCTTAAAACCAAACGATGCAAAATAAATTCAAATATAAATCGCTGAAAAGATATTTCACCAAAAAACACTTAAGCATGATAGGTACTATTAAGCATATTATAATATTCTAAGCATTATATTAAAAGGCGATAAGAATAAAATAACAATCATTGAATATTAAAAAAAAAAAAAAAAACAATTTGGCTTGAACGTACAAGATAAGATACCCTAGCATGTATAGTACTACCGCGACGATAAAATAGTGATTACAATATAATAGTTAATTTCTTTATCTCATTTAATCTTAGAGAAAAACAAAACACACAATTGATTAAGTTAAGCTGTCATTAATTTCTTTTTGTTTTCGGTGTCACTCCAACAGTAAATATTTCCACCGGCTGACCATACCTTGTTCTTGCCATACTTGTGTTTAGCATTCATCAGCAAATCGTAGCGTTTCTTGGTAAGATCCTCGAAAATAGCAAATTCAGTAGATTTAAGTACTTTTTTAGCATTGAACACCTCACAACGCATCCAATTTAGGGCGAATGTTACCAAAATGGGACGAGGCTTATTAACACTCCCCGCTTTACCCAACCGAAATGCAGAATCAATGTCACGTTTGGAGCACTGGACATTAAGGGTTGCATTAATGAAATTAATCACAATGTCCGTTACATTTCCTCCGTCATTTTCCAAAAGTCCAAGAAAACGAAGGGAGTTTCTCTTAGTCAGTTGCTTAGACTCATCCAGGTTTATATCCAGTGCTACGATTGCATCCTTATTACCCTTAACATCAGTAGTCAGTTTTTGAAAAGTGCTGGACATAACATTCAATTGCTCTTCAAGCTTATTAAACCTGATGTTAAAATCTACTCTCATTTGATTTGAAAAGCTGGTACATACCTTTTCAATAAGTTTTTCAGTGGAATCATCGGGGTTTGATGTACTTCTCGTTCTGTTTGCCATGATAAGGGTAGTTAAATACGTTTCCTATCACTAAGGCAACGATAGTTAGAGCTACTTATTTATCAAAATGATAGGACTAGTAAAACCGCCCGTCAGAACTAGCACATAAATTAACTTAATTACAGCCACAACGAAGTGATAAGAGCACCAAACTTTAACACGTAACAGGGCAAAATCACAGTAGTTGCTGGGTACACTTTGTATAGTTTATAGTGAAAACAATACCGGAGTTTTTAAAGTTTTAAGCCAGAGCTCGAGCAAAACACTATCGACACATGGGCGACCTTCAACTGCAAATGTGTGACACGTGCCCCGTGAAACCGTGGAAAAAGAATAACAATCTTACATGCTGGTTCTGAAGATGGGTAGGTGCCGAATGGTCTATCTCTGTCGGCAAAAAGTGAATCATGTGTTGACTATCATGAAGGCACAACAGCGGAGTTATTTGAAAATTGGTTTGAAACTAAATTATTGCAGAACATTCCACCAAATAGTGTCATTGTTATGGATAACGCTAGTTATCATAGTAGACAATTAAACAAAGCTCCTTCTTCAAAAGACCCTAAAGCCAAAATTCAAGAATATATGTTTAATAATGATATATATTTTCATGAAAACTATAGAAAGAAAGACTTAGAAGTGCTTAGAAGTATGTCTATTCAAAAAGAATATTACTGCGATAAACTTGCGAAAAGCATGGGGCACATGGTATTGTGGCTACCGCCTTACCACTGTATATTTAACCCTATTGAACAAATATGGCACCAACTTAAACCCAGAATTCGTCGCAAGAATATTTTACCCACACTTAATTCCAGTGTATTAACTCTAATTCATGATGAAACTAAAAAAATTTCTGAGGTGAACTGGAAAAACTGCGTACAACAGGTAAATAAAATAGAATAAAGTTACATTTGTATTAGGAATGCAACAGAAACGTTTATTATTACTTTAGATGATGATGGCGATAGTGAAGTAGATTTAGTTGGGTAATTTATTAATTAATATAATAATTTAGCGTTATAAGTGTAAGTGTAAGACCATAATTCTATTTTTATATTTTGAATTTAATAAACTTAAATAAACATCAGTTTCATATGTATTTGCTGCTAAATTAAATATTTCAATACTATGTATTTTCTAAGACGGTCCTAACTCAGTCGGCATTGTGTCAATACCCTTATTTAGGTAGAAATAAATAAGAGTCATTTGGTCAGTTTCTTATATTTGTGGATACACTTTCATGCTCTATGCGTGGTATGCCGTTTTTGACAAATCAGTGTTATGTATGACGAGAATCAAATATGTTTGATATTTGGCGAACATCAGGTCATACTAGGTTCATACCTAGTGTTTGAACATGTATGGTCATGTTGGACCACAACAGTAGTTTTAGCTAGTATATATCGTTTTGAATTTTTTTCTTCCTTTCATTTTTAGAAACGGTTATTATAATTGCAGTGCAAGTTCTTCTGTATTCTGTTTATCACATAAAACATGACCCGTTGAGTGTAAATGGTTGTATTAATAAACATTGGATGATCATACAGTATTTCAAATATATTTGTGCATTTCAGGCCGTTAGTAAGCGAGTTAATTATCGAAATAAAGCACACATGGAAAATGTATAACAGCATTTTTATTACAAATATGTACAAACTTAAGATACTTTGCTGTAATTACTGGACCTTAGCAATTTCTAAAAATACTGTTTATGTCTAATTTTTTTTAAACTTAAGGTTAAACAGACTTAACAATGAAATAACCATAAATAACTAATTCTATCCTTATTCTAATTTTTTGTTGTTGATTTTTTTATTTCTGTATCTAATTGATAATCCGGCTCCGGTCCTAAGCTATCATAGTATGCATAATCATAGCTTACGTTTTTAACTTTTTTACTAACTGGCTTTGCAGCTGGTTCTTGTGGTTTAGTTTCAATCGGCCTCTGAGTAGCTTGAGTAAACTGGGTCGATTTAGGATAGTTTTCTGTTTGTCTGGGGGCATAAGTGGTGGTATAGAAGGTTTTAGGAGCTTCATAGGGTTTTTGGGTAGTACTTGTTATCGGCTTGTATGGTTTTTGGATTTTGGCAAATTCGTTTCTATTGCTAGCTATGTTCTGACTGTGAGCTGTTTTCAAAAATTCGTCTTCACTACCATTGTTCTCATATTTAGAGTCATACGACCCATCATCGTACTGAGTCTCATCAAATCTGTTAGACCTACTTACTGGTGTAGTGGGTGATATTTTTGGTACAGTCGGCGTATACTGAGTAAAAGTAGTGGATCGTTGAGTAGTGCTAGGGCTGCTAAATGGTTGCCCAAAGGTACTGGATTTTGGTTGACTGAAACCATTTGAATTTTGTGTCTTTTGTAAATTGTAATTGGTAGTTTGTTGAGAGTTTTGTTGACTGTAGGCATTTGTTTGTTGCCCATTTTGGGTGTTATAAGTGCTTGTTTGCTGCGCAATTTGTGTGTAAGCCTGTTGAGTTCTTGGAGCAAAAGTAGTTGGAAAGCTGTTAAGACTCTGAGTATTTTGTTGGGTATTTAAAGTGCTAGGAATACTAAAAGGTTTCGCATTTGGGGAAAAGGTTGTCGGTTTGGATTCAAATTTTTTGGGACTTGTAGGTTTCTTATCAATAGCAGTACTGTATTGCGAACTTGCCAATGGGGTGGTTGGGTTAGAGTATTTTGGATTATTTGATGGATAGTTCTCAGTGCTCTTTGTGACTTTTGGGACATCGTAATTTTGACTATAATTTACGGCAGTCTTGGTGAATCGTGATGAGGGGTAATTTTCTGTGGAGGTAGTGTAATATTGACCATTATTATTCTGATTATTCACAAAGGAGCTTTGTCTAAAAGGCGCTGGAGTACTAACTGTGTAGGTTGGACTTGGAGGATTACTGTTTTGGCTTGAAGGAGCAAAACTTCCACCATTATTGTTTCTCTGCCGTTGCCCTCTTCTAAAGTTGTTATTTGAGGCAGTGATGTATTGATCACTATTAACAGTAGTACTTAAAGAGCGTTGAGTGGTGGGAGCGTTACTGCTTCCAGCAAAATTGTTAACAAAACCCGTTGGTCTTTGAGGCCTTCTAGTTTGCGCTTCGGCACTTTTTTGTACTTCCGGCTCTGCTGCAGTCTGTCTATTATTACCATTTCTAGTATTAACAGAGGACTGTTGTTGAGGCTGTGTTGGAACCTGATCGTTGTTCTGTTGTGATACAGGTCTTCGGATTTGCTTCCGAATAACCTTCCTCTTCTGTTCGTAGTCATGGTTCTGATTGGCATTTACATTATCATCGTAATCTTCCTCGGTCTCTTTACCGTTGTTCCTGTTATTAAAAAAATTAGAAGAACTCGAAGCCCTAAAAATTTCCTTTTCTTGATTGTTGTTATTGTTTCTTCTAGGTTGAGGCTTCTGATAGTTTTGCTGTTGGTTGACTACCTGAGTTTGAGGGTCTCTGTTTATCCTGGCGTCACCAGTCTCAGCGCGTTGAAGCGCAAAAGTTTCCTCGTCTTCACCGTATTTGTGTGCTTTTGACTCGAAACCTAAAAGAAAAAATAACGATCAATTATCATCTAAGAATTATTAGTATCAAGAAATAAAGTAAACAATTTTCGTAATTTTTTGCTGATCACAACTACCAGTTAGTACGTTTACTAAATTAAATATTTCGTTAGTGTGGAAAAAAATAGAAAATGCTGCTAAAATATGAAGGAACAATTAAACAGCATATAAGTATTTCCCAAGTTTTAATGGTGTAATATGTATGTATAAGTAAAATAGATTATAAATCTATAAGTAATTTTTCCTGCGAATATATTAGAGGCTTTATTAAACAATAGATTTCCCAATTATTATACTCATTTAAATGTAATACACCTTAGCATAAGAAAACACTGTTTACCGAGTATAAAGAAAAGCTTGGGCAATTAGTACACCATAATATATTGAATTGTTGAACAATCGCTTTTAACCCCTTAATTAACGGCAATGGCGGACCCAAATGCGATAAAATCGAACGTAGTTTGATCGTGTCTGGTAACAATCTGACCAAAAATCGATTTGTAGCGATGGACCGGTATTAACCGCGGTTATACCTTTGGTTAACCTTGAATTTGCCCTTTTTGACTTATTACGTCACGCCGCTCAAGAACCGCTTGAACGAAGAAAAGTTATTACCGGTTATAAATGTCAATTCTCAAATTTGTTTGTAAATTTAACTTCTAGTTGTAACCCTATTTAATTATTAAGCCATTAAAACCTCTATAGTGTAATCATTTCCTTCATAATTAATAGAACTGATATTTTTTCATCTTAAAAACAACAACAAAACATAACGGCAAAAAAGACACAACCACAAATAAAAAGAGACGGAGAATAAAAAACACCTCAGCAGCAAGGTTATTACCGGTCCAAGAAATGACAGCTAATGACGTATTGAAGGGCTTGGTGGTGACGTCAGACATCACCGAAAAGTTATAACCACAGTCGCTACAACGCGATTGGTAAATACCAAGTAGGAATATTTATAACCGGTCCATCGCTACAAATCGACTCAAGTCATCAAGCAAACCTGTTAGTCTTCAAGCAACCTGTAGTATCACAATTAATTTTTTATTAAAGTAGAATCTATTAAATATATGGAATTTTTTAATGTGACTAAATTTGATTGTTTCTTGGCTGAAATAGATTTTGAATTTTCAATAATATTCTTCAACAAAAGCAATTTATATTTAATTTGTTTATACCGTTCACCGTTATCTAATACTAACATTTTTCTTATAAGACTTGATAATCTTTTATCACAACTTCCCCCCTTATCATATTGTATTGTGTGTTAAGATTTTAATATTAATTTTGAAGATTTAAATAGCTGTTACACTATAAATTTGAAAATTTACTGCTATCATAATGCATGTTAATTCACCAACAAGATTTTCTCAATATTCATCTTCTATAATTGACCATGTTTGTTCTAATAAAAATAATGTTAAATGTGAAGTAATAAATAATTTTTTTTCGGGCCATGAAGCCATATTATGTGTATTTAACGGTGAGGTAGGGAAAATAGAGAAAAATAAACATATAGGACGTATTTACAGTAAAAATAATTTCAACAAATTTAATAATGCTATAAAAAATTATTCATGGGATAGAATTTTTCTTCAAAAAGAGCTTTTAAGTAATTTTCATGCTACAATTTTAGACACATTTCCAATTACAATTATTAAAAAAAATAATAGAAAATGTTGGATTTCAAAGGGTATAAAAATAAGTTCGAAGAATTTACGTTCACTTCATTATATCAAAAGATTTTTTCCATCAAACAATTCATTCGTTTCATATTTTAATATGTATTTATAAAATCATTTATAGAAAACTAACAAAAAAAGCCAAGGAAAATTATTTTTAAAATCGTAGTAGTAAATCATTAAATCCACGAAAAGAATGTTGAAAAATTATTAATGATTTGAGAGTTTCCCTCTCACAACAAATATCTATAATACTTAATTATCTTCTGACGAGCTGAACCATTTTTACTGTTCGATTGCTTTAAATCTTTCTGAAAATATTCATCCATGCATTGATCCACTTTCGTACATGAAGAATTTTAAAATTAAGGATACATTTTTCTTCAGTCCAACCGATGTTCAAGAAATAAAATTAATCATTTTGGAGATAAAAAATAAAAATTCTGCTGGATAGGATAATTTATCAATAAAAATTTTTTCACAACTATTTATTCCTGCTTTAGAAGCTTTAGCGAAGGTAATAAATGTTTCTTTTAAAAATAAAATATTTCCACAATGCCTTAAATCAGCTATTGTTATTCCAATTCATAAAGGAGGTGATTGTGAATCTGCTTCTAAATTTCGACCAATTTCTTTACTTCCAAGGCTTTCTAAAATTATTGAAAAACTTGTTAAAAATAAAATGATTTCTTTTTTAAATAAAAACAATATTTTAAATACAAACCACTTTGCATTTCAAAATAATAAAAATACTACTGATGCTATTTTTTCACTTCTTGAACATCTTTATTTTAAATTAAATGAAGAAGATTTTGCTGCAGCAATATTTTGTGATATTTCTAAAGCTTTTGATTGTGTTAACCATGATATATTATTAAAGAAGCTTGAGCTTTATGGCTTTAGAGGTATATCATTTAAATGGTTTAAATCATATTTATCTGAAAGATCTCAAGTAGTATTGTTAAATGGTAAGAAATCAAAAAGTAATTAGATTGATTGTGGAGTACCTCAAGGTTCAGTTGTCGGTCCATTACTATTTTTAATATATGTAAATGACCTTGCGTCAATTTTTATAAATGGCAAATTTACCATATTTGCTGATGATACAACAATACTTTGGCATAGTAAATATTGTATTGAATTAATTAAAATAATTAATGAAGATTTAATAAATGTTAAAAAGTGGCGTGACTCTAATCTACTCTCATTTAATATCACCAAAACAAATAAATTAATTTTTAAATGTTCACTTAATAATATAATTTTTGACAATCTCAACCCGAAAATTATAAATTTTTTAGGAATCTATATTACTCAAAATCTTTCTTTTAATGAACATATCAAAAAGTTATGTGGAAAATTAGCTTCAGGATGTTATGCCCTGAGAGTACTTTCTCATGAAATGAATATGGCGGTTCTTCGAAATGTTTATTTTGCTTTAATAGAGTCTCTTTTGAGATATGGAATTTGTTTCTGGGGAAATTCAAGCCAATATCTTCTAAATTCAATTTTTATTTTACAAAAAAGGGCTATCAGATATGTGTGCAAAGCTAGATCTAGAGATTCTTGTAAAACTATATTTATCTCACAAAAAATTTTAACACTAACTTAAATTTTTATATTGGAAACAGTTTGTTTGATTCATATAAAGCATAGAAATAGTATTAATTCACATACTTATAATACAAGACAAACCTTTAATATATGTTTACCTATTCCTTCTTCAAGTCATGTAAAAAAATCCATAATTTATGATTCTGAAAAATTTTTTAATTATCTTGCAGATTTTATTAAGAAAATGTCAAATTCTAAAATGTTTAAAAAAAATGTTGGAAATTTATTATTGGAAAAAGCGATCAAAATCCCAGTATCGGCATCGCCGTCCAATTCTAAATTGGATTGCGGCTTGTAAGACAACGTCGCCTCTTAAGCTCGTTGTCATTGTATATATGCATAAAAAAACATTTACTTTTAAAATATTTTTATTCTGTCGCTTCCTAGAATTGGTGATTGGTTGAGAATGAAAGAATTTGTGAACTTTGGGTATACATAATAGTATCCTTTATGCATGTGCAGGCATAAAGTGCACTTTATGACCTGTGCGGGCACAATGATACAAAGACTACCGTTTTTGGTTAACCTTTTAATAACCTTTATTATTAAAAGAATATGAAATTAAATTATTATGCAAATATCTACTTAACATTATTTAGTCGAATTGACATTAAACTAGCAATTTTGAAAGGATCCCCTGATAAATTATGCCTGCAGCAAACATTTAATTATTGTGCTTAAGTATGCAATCAGATTTGTTTTGATGGTATATGGTATTTAGCCGTGGAAATCCAGCCCCCCCCCCCTTCAATATTGAATTCAAGATCCCTAACGAAAAACAAGTTCTTTATTTCTCCAAATTTTTGTTTAAATATTCACAAACACACAATAAAAATATTTAAATATATACAATTTTCTGGTTTCGGTATAGTAGGCTCAACTGTGCTGCTTTATTTACAATGCAAGAGTATTGCAATTGGCACGACAGCAACGTTATTTCCCACACTTTACATGGTCTTCCTATTCTCGAGATACACGGTTTCTAGTGTATTACGTTATCAATATACAGGGTCAACAACAATTCGAATATACAGGGTGTTGTAAATAAAACCCAACAAATTTTCACAAACAAGCCAAAATTAAGGAGAAAACCTCGTAACAATACGCTTGTGTCTTGGTTTTGATCTACAGGGCCTTAAAAATTTCATAAAAAACCAAAAAGTTAAAAAAAATGTTTAATTATAAAGATTCACCATCGAAACGAAGTTAATTCAAACAAATGTTAAACGTTGTGTTGTAGTATTCCGTGAATGTTCAAATGTTAAACTTTAAAATTACTTTTTTATTTAACGCTTTGCATTACAACTTTTAAAAAGACAACTTTAGATACTCTTCAACAAGTTTAACAAAAAAATTCGAAAATGACTTGATGTTGGTGGTCCGCAGGGCAGTGTGCATTGTGCATGCTCTATCCCTTATTGTTTTTATTTAACTATATTATAATATACTAATAATACCTCACATTAATTGTCTGCATATCACTGCAAATTTGCAGATGATTTACTATTGGTCTCTTACCATGCTCATTATATGAATTGGAAATGACCAATCACCTGTTATAAAAGTTTATATTATTACTTTCGTCGCTATTAGTAGTTAACACTTAATCAGAGAAAAATATTTACAATGCAAATTCATTCATATCATGCGCTTCATAGTACAGTCAGCTTAGTAGAACAGTAAATTGCTTTTAAATAATTATTAGAAGTCCTCATAGCTCTATTTTTAAATTGACAATATTATAATGTACATTTTGTACGCAAAATATATGCTAGTAATTATTGTTTTACATTATACTGCCTAAAAGAAATCTTTAACAAAAATTTGCCACACGAATCGCGATTCTACTGTATTTTTATTTTTTTAAAACTGTGATGTTAAGACACCAAAACAAATTTCTATCCATATTTCAAACATTTAGGTTAACAACACTTTATCTGGGTGAATGTGAATACCTATAAAGATGAACTAACCAAATAAGGTTATCTATAGTTCAATCATAATTGGTATAATTTTGTCATGAAGTACGACACACAATTAAAATGAAAGTATAGAGACGATTTTGTTATGTGCATGTTTCAGGATACGCTTAAGCGACAATCATCAATAAGCATTTATAGAAATGCCATAAGGTAATGAACTCATATTTGAGAATACCAGCGTCCGTGCAATAAAAGTCTGTCTCGAATTGCGCTGATGTGCTAATTTTAACCGGTTTTACATGCAATAAGGATGAATTATTATTTTATTGGATATATAATTGAAATTTTTATTGAAATTTTGAAGATAGGTCAGTAAACAAATAATTTGCTTTTTAATTGTTAATTGAGAGTAACAATTTTGCACTGGTTTCAATGCCTAAAGATCAATTGTACCACATTGGTCGGTTTGGCAGTGCAGTTGTATGATTATTTAAAATTTAAAACAGTAAATGTGTAAGAATTGGAGCCGTTGGAGCCGTCCTGGTGGCAAATAGTGCTGATGTATCAATTAGAAATAGCTTAAGTTATGGCTTAGTTTGTTAAGCAAATAAAAATATATAATCGAAGCAACTAACTGCAAATGCTTCTTTTTTCGTTTGCTGATGACATTATCACAAGTTTTTACTACGGTTGGCCAGATGTCTTATCAGGATAAGGATAAGGATCTAAGCTAGAGTTAAACAGCTTGCACTTGAGTCTCTTCCAGATGGTTGACGAGATTGGAAGAACGCTCAGTGAAAAGGCCTTTTAGATACAATGTTTCAATGGGGTATTTCCAGGACTCTGGTCATCAGCCCCCCCCCCCCCCCATCGCTAGCCCTTTAAATAAGGGGATCGCATCTTCTAACAATCCATATCTGAGCTAAAGCCTTATTTGTTATCTAGAAAAGAGGATTCGTTACAATTGGCTAGTATGGTGGCTGGATCGAAATCATATTTTGAACAGAAGTCGTCTAAACGGAAATCTGTTTCGGATAGAACTGATGCTTTTGAAAAACTCAAGATTCCTATTTTGGGCACTCAAATTTATTATATTGATTTCGTTATAAAAATGAGTTTTTCAACACGAAAAATATTCATTTACACATTCTTATCTTTTAGTTAAGTTACATTACCGTTGTCTCTTGTGAATTATTATTAATTTTGAAGAATACAATATAATTCACCGATTAAAATTTGCATTTTTTCAAATCCAAAAAAGACCAATGCAAAAAATGCAGGAATGGTTAACCGAAGACTAAAGCATCTCAAAAGAACATGTTTATGCCAGTTTTAAGTTGAAAAGCTAGCAGTTAGATGCTATCTCTGGGTTAAACTTTGACGAGAGGCAAAAGAACTAGCCTCTTGTGTATACAATTTGATCATGTTCCATAATGGAAAGACTGTATATGATATCTGATTGATGTGGTGGTCAGCAGAGGAATTCCGTGGTTGCTTTCATGCGTGTGGCAACTTCTTATTAATTATTGGTTGTTGGATGTAATTAATGAAGTTTACTCAAATGGAGTGCGACTAAATTCACTCTAAAATTAAGAATATATCGAAGTATGTATCAGTGGATACACATTAAGGTTGGGTGAAATTTATACCAGATATTTGTATATTATCACAAGATACCTTCGATGTAAAAAAATACACGTTGTTTGACGAACGTTTTGATTTCAAAGCCTTTTTACGCACTTCTTTCACATTTCAAATTACCTGGAGGAGCATTTGCTGGCTCCGCTATATAAGAAAACAGCCCTTAAAACTATATTACAATTATGTAAAGTCTGTTGAGATATATTTTTATAAAATAAGAAACCAAGGTTTTCCCAAAAATCTTTTAATAAAAAAGCTTATGGTACCGAACTCGATGTTACTGAAACAAACACTATGCCTAGATTTTATTCCTAGGACGTATCATATTTTATTAAATCTTTATAACCAGCTCGATGGAGATGAACACACAAGATTAATAAACAATTATTTTAAAAGAAATTTTAATCTTGTTTTGGATCGATTAATAATTTGTCATTTCAAAAATTTTTTGTTTTCTAGGTTTTAACTTTCATTTCAAAGACTTTGTTAGCTAAATTTAAGTTTTATTTGGTCGAATCTTGACAATTTTTCAAATTGTCTCTATTAAACCATTTTTGCTACAAAATGTTAACTTTTTTATTTTGGCGAAAAATAATTAATAATTTATTGTGCAAAGTCAAAAAAGCAAATGTGCTTTTCTTTAAGAAAATAAGCAAGAACCTAGAATATTTTAGGTATTGACGTTTAAAATATTTAAAAACCTGTTTTCTCAAAACTCAAAAGTTGCACATCTGTGGCTTCAGCATTAGACCGATGATTTGTGAAAGGTTGTATACAAACGCTGTACAAAATTAGACATTAAAAACAAATTTGAGAATGTGTTCTGCTACGATTTTTACAGATTATATTCGAGTTTACACGAAATAAGTATTTATTAAGTTATGATGTAACGTACTTATATTTTCGCTGTTTAATTATTGTTGAAAGAAGTTAAAAGACGGAGTGACTTTAGCCTACACTAAGTTATATTCCAAGGAGGAAAAAGTTACATATTTTCACCGAAAGTACCGAAAATAACATGAAGATGAGTTTTATACCAAATGGCGTATTTTTAAATATAATTTATTTTTTATATTAAACTTTTCTTTATTTAGGTATATGTTTTTATCGATTTACGCACCTGCAATATCAAATTATGTGACTAACTCATTATCATTTTTCATACAAAGTTACCTACCGATTATCTCGCAATTTTTCAAACATAAATCGCCGACGACCTTTACCATCCTACGGCTTTCACTTTTTCATTGCTATACGATGGAATAATGATTTTACATTACGCGGATCATCATCAACGCCATATCTCACCATCAGCGACCTACTATGTTGACTATTTACGGAATGTTTTTTTTTATTGCAGATATTGGACAAGTTTTTCAAAAGTATCAGTTAAATTAACAAATTATACCGAGAAATCAAAAATGATCTTGGCTTAAAGTAGTCATGAAATGAGAAACTAATGTGTTAGCCATTTTAAATATTTCTGTCAAGTTTAATTTAGTTTGGATGTCAATCATTCTTTAATTGTCAAAATTTGGCAAGCAGTTCTTGTGATGTTTTCTAGCTATTGTAATCTTAAGCTGGTATTGATTTATGACTTTTACAACTGAACACAAGATTTACATTCTTGGAGCTTATTTTTGAACCGGTGGGTAGGTAATGGAATTTAGGAATACAATAAAACTACAAGACCTGGAAAGTGACAAGGGCACTCACTGGGCATAAGAAAAACCGCTACCGGCGATTAAGAATAACCAAAAAACAGGAAACATAAATGAAGAAAAAATGAACATCTTCGCAGGCGCCCTAGTGGCGTAATTCACACTGAACATATTTCAAAACGAGAATCCAGATATGGAGAGCAGAATAAGAAGAACAATACAATTTTTTCACGAAATGCTAACCCCGCCGAACAACATCTTTGCGGAGATAAAAGAAATTATTCAGTAAAGACAAAACAAAAAAGCACCAGGACACGACGATATAAACAACGGAACTCTAAAAAAAATCACAGAACTAACGAACATCATAAACTTAATCCATATAACAAATCACTTTCCCGAGAGATGGAAACAAGCAACAATAATCACAACCCACAAGTCAGGAATCAGCGAAACCGAAGCAAAAAACTACCGGTCCATCAGCCTCCTGCAAGCTATGAAAAAAATAGCAGAAATCACAATATTGGACAGGCTAAAACAGAAAGCAGAAGAACTGAATGCAATCCCGCACGAACATATCGTCAACAAGAATAGTTTGATAACATTTATACAACCGATATACCGCATCCTGCACAAACGCAGCTGTATCTGTTTGTCGATGACACCGCGATTACTGCCGCCTCAGGGACACCTTGGACCGTGGTCTCTCGTTTGCAACGCCATTTGTTGTCCTCCAAGAGTGGCTGAATACCTGACAACGTCTACTAAATGAAGGTAAAACGCAGGCCATCCTCTTTTCGAAGCCGATAGCAAAATTGGGGAAATTTTCAAAATTGGAACCCAATAACTCTTGGCTACAAAAGCCCCAAAAGGTAATCCCACATCGTAGATGACTTCCAATTACAGATAAGTAAACCATGCGTCCCATATGTTTCCTAATTCTTTTGAGACGACTCTCACCGCAAAATAATCTGAAGCTTATTTCTTATTTAATGAAAGAATTACATACTGTTGCTTATGAATACTACTTCTTACGACATTGATGACATGAATAGCATTATTATGAAGCTTATCGCTGAAGAACTTGTTATGCCCCTTGCCTTTCTATTTAATGCTTGCATTGACAAAGGCCTATTCCCAAAATATTTAAATTTATCTAGAGTAGTGCCCGTTTTTAAATGGGGAAACCTAAATTCTGCATTCTCCAATTTTTGGCAAAATTTTTGAAAGTATTATAAAAACTAATGTGGGTAGATATTTTGAGATTAATGAGTTACTTAATGTTTCACTATGTGGCTTCAGAGAAGGTCATTCTACAGTTCAAATAGTTGTTCAGATAGTTTATGACATAGTCGAGGGTCTTGAAAGGGAAAAACATATGAATTTAATTCAGTGCGACTTATGACTGTGTATCACATGAACTTCTCATTAGAATATTATATCGTTATGGCATTAGGGGAAATGCTGTAAAACTTGTAGAATTTAATCTGTTTTTGCGAAGAGAGTGTGTCTTTCTGGTAGACGAGGTGTTGGATTTCGGTTCGATTACGAATGGGGTGCCAAACCTGCTCTCATTTCGTTCTACCTACAGTTGTTTTTTGTTATGCAGATCCCTACTATGTAGCCACAATAATATTCAAGATCTTAACGAAAACAGCACCGAACAGGCTTCTAGTTTTACGCAGAACTGTCTTAGTTTAAATGCCGATAAAATACAGGAAGTGGTTTGCTTGACGAGTCATGATGTGTGAAGGGAAGAAGCGTAGGTTCTAGGCCTGCATTTCGTTGATACACTTAGCTGGACTTCACATGTAGAGTTGCTGAGAAGTAGACTATCTTTGTAACTAGAAGATTGAAATTATTTCTCAATAATCGGGCTATTCTAAACATCTATCTTTCGCTTCTTCATGTACACCTTTCTTATGGGGTGATTTTTTGGGGGAACTCGTCCAGCTCTTTACAAGTCTTAGAATACAAAAAAGATCAATTCATGTAATTGGTAGGTGTGACCATTGTAATCCACACTTCATTAATCTAAAGGTGTTGACGCTTCCTTCCTTGTTTATCTTGCACCAATTACTTGAAATTTATTAGAACAGAAATCGATTTCATCATAGCTCAGATATTCACAATTATGGTAAAAGATCGGCTCATTTAATACGAACAAATAGGTTATTAAATCTTATATATTTTTATATGACTTGCTAAAATTTGTGTTGTATACGAAAACGTGGTCAAATGATTACCTATTTATTTATTTATTTATAGCTTTTCTTCGCGAGTTTTGTGATGGGCTTGCATATATGCGATTATAGACTATTTTGCGTTTTCTAACATGAATATTAGAATTTTCAGAACTTCTCTACATAATTTGCAATAACTGGAATAGAAAATTGTTAAAGAATGTGCAACCATAACTCTAGAAATGCTGCAAAAGGCATTACAGAGCATGATAATACATCGAGTTATGCATGAAACAAGACATTTCCAAAAGTTACTAAAGCTTGTGCTTTCGTTGATATTAAAACCGAGAAACTTTTTTAATCTTTCATTTCAATTTATTGGCGATATCAGTACGGTCCAAACCCACATAACAGATTTATTTCAACATGATGATATATTATTAAGGCAGCCGTTTTCATTTCATGACGACCTTCAAAAGATAATTTTTGATCTCGATATTACTAGTCCTAGTTATTTTGCTTAATGAAATAATGACGGTTTTAAGATAGGTGTAAGTATTATTTTTTAAAATAAATGTTCTTTTATACCTGAGCCAATTCGGTATAGGTCGAAGTTGTCGCTGGAATAGTATAAAGTAGTTGCATCACAATCTACGTCCTCCCAGTCGGCGCAAATCTGATGATCTTGGTCAAAGGCTGTTCCGTTGGGACACAAAAAACGGAAATCTTGAACCTGTTATAAAAAAAAAATTAGCTTGCATATTAATTAAGCACACAAAACTGAAAGTGACATAACCCGATCTGAATTATCATTTAATCTCAGATATCATTAACATAGGGGCTCACATTGAATTGTTTATGAAAATTATCGGGTATAATACCACTAGTGCATCAAAATTACCGATAATTCTGATTGAAAGCGTGTTGTATTGTAACTGAATGAGTTTATTTTCATTTTTGATTAAATCCGAAAGAGCCCGACTTCGAAGAAGGAGGGCTTTTTCGAGATTTAATCAAAAATGAAAATAACCGAATGCAGTTACAATACTACAACACGCTTGAAAGCAGAATTATCTGGTTATTTTTGATGCACGAGTGGTATTCGGTGGAATATTTCCCGAAAAATTGTTTTGTGCTGTTGGTAATGCTTGTATAAATTTCTTTTATAGAGTGACTACCAAAACGTTCCATATCTTTAAAGAAATCTTGATTTGTAATCAATTCACTTTTTAAATGTCGCAGATTGACATAAGTAAGTTCAATAATAAAAGTTTTTGCGGTAACCGTGGTTACACTTAAATACCCATATACCAGGATACGCAAAAGACGCCTCCAATGTTGGTAAAGAAAATATAATATTATTATTATTATTTTTTAAATATATTTATAAATATAATGTAAAGTATTAAGTTAGTATTAAAATTAAAAAAAGTACATAATAAATAATATATTTATAAACAGTCAAAAATTATGGATTTGTATGATTGTTAGTACACAGTAGTAGTAAAAACTTGATTATGATTGATAGCTACCTACTGGGGGATTATCGCTTCTACTGTGGAATTATCGCTTCTACTGTGGAATTATCGCTGTAATTCTTGCGAAAGACCACACTTCTTATGAGATTTTTTATATATGAGGGAAATATTCGAAACAATTTTAAACCAATTTTAGTTCTTTAGGAAGTCATAGGAAATCAACAGTCAATAAAGTCAGTAACCCGTTATACTAAAATCCAATACAAAATCCCAATATCCTTTTTCAGGGATGACAATGTCTAAGAGCACTGAATAATAAAAACTTTTAGGCAATATGTAAAAAAAAATAATTATTTAACCCTTGAAAAGAAGAAATGTGCGAATTGCACAGTTTATTAGTTGATAACACATGTATTACCAACCAATTACAGGAAGCTTGTTTGACCTTAATATTTTGTTTAGAATAATATATATGCTTCACCCAAACAAATAACAAATATATACTTATTTTTATTTAAATAATTGCAGAATTATCTAATCTGACATAATAGGACAAATCAACAAGTGTTACAATACGCAAGAGAAATTTTGAGGCTTGCACGATGAGTTTCATAACGCGCATCTAGCTAGAATCAATTTGCTTTGAAGAATCGATTAACAATTAAAAGAAGAAACATGGATTTTATCACATAACATGTGGTAACCTTATTGTATCGTAAAAGAATACACAGAATCCTAGAGAAACTATTTATTATATTATTATGGACCATAAAATAGAACAATAAATAATCAATTTAAACTTTATTGTTATCCAATTAAAAAACACGAATTGGATAACATTATCTTCTACCATAACATGATTTTTTATTTGTATTAGTATAATACAGTGTGTCCGGATAAGGATACGAAGCGGCCATATCTCTGAAAAAGAAGCTACGTTTATAAATTTGCAAAGAGAAATGAATTAAAAACAATTTCAAGTTTTGGATATTGCCACAAGGGGGCGTAACAGCACATTTATTTTTAAAAGTTCATTTTACGACAAAAAATGCAACTTAACCGTAGAAAAGCAAATAATAATTAAAATCGGAAGATTGTTCACTGCAACTTTTATTATTGGTATTTTTTCTCGCCTAATAAAGAAGTGTCGTTATCCTTCCAGGAATTTCTTGAAATGGACTTGTTTAAAATGGAATTCCTCGAAGTTCAAATATATGATTCCGGAATTGTCACAAGTTTCTAATATTATTTTAAGATTGCGCTGTTATTCAATCTAACATATTTCCTGGCATTTTTAAATTAGACGATGTAACTGTTTTTTTGGTAGTATAGGAGACAATTTGCATTGAAAATTACTCGTTCAAACTGCAAATGAATATCAACAACGGTTTAAGAGTTATTTTGATTTTTCTAAAAATAATGATTCAGTCATTATATACCGGTATCCGATATACCCGCAATAAGCGAGATAACAACTAATTTCATTTACCACTGCGTAACAAAATATAAAAGGTATAATTAAAGGCCAAGGGGCCAAACAAACATCAATATCACTGAATAAAATATGAATATGAAAATATGCACAAATCTTAGAACTAGAAATCATTAGCAAATTAGCGAGAAAAAAATTACATATGTTCAAAATGTTTACCATCGTTTAGTTATTTTTTAGTTATTCGTTATTCTTCTTTCAATAGAAAATACGGCTGCCTCAACTTCAGCCGTGGATAAGCTTCTAATGGCATTTTTTATCCTTTTATAGTTTAATAAAACAGTAGATTAGTTTTCTCTTTCCAATCAGGATGTAATTTCATAATATAGTAGGTCATGAAGTTAGTTATTATAACAAATCACCGAAATAAATTTAGATACGTAAGCTGGGCGTTCCCGCCAAACATTATTATTTTGTTTGGATCGCATTTCGTAGATGGCGTCGGTAGTGGCATCGCACAACTTGGTTTAGTTAAGTTCGTTTGAGGGCACCACGTTCATTTGCGATTTGCGATCGAGAAGAAGCACCCTCCCAGATTTCGTTGTTGTCAAGAATTTGAACTGTATTGTCAGTTTTCTATTCTCGATTTTCATTTAAGTGTTGTTGAATTCTAATGCCGTTTGTGATCGTTCGGTCTCTGTGTATACTATTAGCGTGATTTTTGATAGTTGTTTTGACTTTTTGTTTAGTTTTAGTGTGTTTTCGGTTTGTTTAGTTAAAGTTCGCGTATTTATTTCCGTTATGGAAGACTACGCACCTCCGTTAAAACCTAAAAAATGTTGTGTTCCAAACTGTTTAAATAAACATGGCCTGCGACACCGCTTGTTCCGATAATTTTTGATCATAAAAATAATGTTTTATTACCTATTTCGCTTTATTTTAGTCAGCTGTATTTTTTTTAAATAGGTATGTATTGCTGGGTTTAAATAATTCCTTTTTTGCTGCTTTCTATTTGAGCTTTTAGATGTACGTTATTTGTTACTTTACCAACAAGGTATTTACTCCAAACTGAAAAATAAGAGTTACAAATAAGGTGTATCCCTGAACTAAAAATGAAAGCAGAAAATAATGAATATTTAAACCAAGGAATATTTTAAATTTTAAAGCGGCACCAATACCTACCGATAAAACAGATTTTATTAAAAGTTGGTAAGTAAGTATTCTTTATTTTTACCTATAGTTGCCCCAACAGATTCCTTTCTTTCTCGCGTGTTTCGGATCTGTTGTCTTGATGTCTAGGATATTAGGACATCAGCGCCAATTAGTTTTTGACAGTTCTAAGAGTCCAGTTGCGTATCTAAATTTATTTCGGTGATTTGTGGTTATTATCTTGCTTATTGCGGGTATACCGGGTGCCGGTAAATGAAAACTGAATTTTTCTTTTTAAGGGAAATCAATATAACTCTTAAACCGTTGGTGATAAATTCAATGGAAATTGTCTTGTATACTAGCAACAAAAATATATATCATCCAATAATAAAATACCGAGAAAAGTCAAGAAATAAATTAGATTAAATAACAGCGCCATCTTAAAAGTTTATTAGAAATCTTGTGACGATTCCCGAATCATTTATTTAAACTCCAAGGAATTGCCTTTCATCATCAAAGTTCGAGTTTTAGAAAATCAGTTGAAGGATAACGACATAAGGACAGATTTTTAAAAATATCTTTAAGGGTTCCCCCACTCCTATATTAGGCGAGATTCGGAAAAATACCAATAATGAAGGTTATAATGGACTATCTACTGATTTTAATTATTTATTTATTTCTCTGCGATTAAGTGGCATTTTCTGCCGTAAAAATAAATGAGCCATTGAAAATGGTAGCTTTTTTCAAATCTTCTGTTTCCGAGATATGGCCGCTCCGTATTCTTATCCTGACACCCTGTATACTCTACAGATTTAATCTGCTACCAGTTAATACGTATGATAGAGGACTACATTTCAAAATTATTTACGAATATACAGAGTGTTTCACAAAAGCAGGACAACCTAAAATTTAATATTTCTATTCCAATCCCAATTTTTTTTTGCAATTTGTAGTGGTGTTGCCAAGTTATTAATTATTTTGGGAAATTAATCATGATTTAGCAAAGCCGCAGACAGTAATAAAAATATTTTAATATTAAAGTTAGTGAAAGTTTCAATAATATACAGGGTGCTCCATTTAATAAAATTGAGTAAAAGGAATCCAAACTTCCCGAAATTTGAACGTAAAATTAGAACACCCTGTATAAGAACATCTCATAGAATCCTATAAATAGTACTCGTTATACCCTAATGCAACTGTTTGCAAAAAATATTTATTAAATTAATATGAATAATTCAATTGTGGCATATTTACTGCGACCGTGCAAAAGAAAAGAAATTAGGAAAATAATTAATAGGTTGGCAACACCGCAACAGACTGGAAAAAAATTGGGATCCTATATTTGCATATTCTAAGGAAACAAATAGAAGCCTTGTTGATGAATTGCCACTAATGCCTAAGGAACGTGTTTTTCCAACAAGACGTGGCACAGCCTCACAACGCTGAAATCGTCAAAAATTTTTGAGCAGCCAATTTAGAAAATTATTGGATAGCCAACCATGGTCCAAACTGTTGGCCGGCGAGGTCACCGGGTCTAGCGCCAGTAGAATTTTGTCTGTGGTGATGCAAGGTTTTGCATCTCTCACTTCAATAGAGAGCCTAAGTTTTTAAAAATCTTTCTAAACAAAAATAAATTGCATTGAAAATCACATAAGAGTTTTTTTTAAATCGTTTGTACACTGTTATAAGCGACAAATAAGCAATTTCTTCCAATTATTTATAGCTTTGGTGATGTTATTGACCCATTTACAGCCACAGATAGTAAGGGTTACCGGAATTATTGTCTATTAAGACATAATTGTTACTTTTTTGTAGAATAAAGCTTATGGTAGTGTTTAGTTGTCAATATAAAGTAAATCTAGTCTATGACCTGAGTTATTTTTATTGTAGATTTAATATCTGCTAAAGTGGTTGTTAATGTGTTTTGTTACCCGATTCCAAACACAGCGAACAGAAAATTTGCAAGTTTGTTGTTTTATAAGGTACCTAATAGAACAATTATTATTATGTTTTATTTTTGTTTGGACAGGTTTTTAAAAACACGTCCCTTGTGGTCATCACTTAGGCTGTCTATTGAACTACTCGACAAGAAATCTTGAGAAAAGGTGTCGTCTGTGCAAAGGCGATGTCGACATTTCAAGCACCTACTGTAGGGAAATATCGTTCTTGTTTGCTGTTCCTTATTATTTTTGTCTCGTTTTTATTACTTAATTTTGAATTTAAATATAGGTAGTAAAAATAATTTTTATAACGTTCTGGCGTCTTTAATATAAACTTGAGTTCTAATTACTGCTGTGAAGCGCTTTATTAAAATTTGACAGCTGGCAGTAAACATTGTCAACATATTTATCGGTACGTCGGCGTCGTCCAAAGCCTACTTGTTTAAAGTGCGTGTTTTAAAGTCAACACGTTAAAAACTTCAAACCTCTAAGTTTCAAAGGAAACTTAAGCAAAACATCAAGCATGCTATATTTTTGGAATGGTAGTTTCAAGATCTATTCAAATATTCGAAAATATATAACGTGACCGATTTAGATATTTGATTTTCTATTAATACCTATGATAATATTAGGTTAAATTTTTTTTAATTATTTGGATTATGCATGACACTCTGAGTAAAATGGCTCTCCACTTTTTGCATTCCTTTTTTTTACCGTGCATGCTATGATATTTTTATTCATATTTTTTTATTAAAAATCTAGTGCCATGAATCCGTTAAGTTGGTTAGTTTATAGTCAAGTAGTTTATGAAAAATATCTTCACTTTCTAAGTTTGACAAGCGTTTAAAAACTGAAAATTATAAATTATTTATAGGGTTGAGCTAGTTTTGAGAAACACCTGGTATAATAGCAAAGAAATTGGATTTTGGCGTTTAATAGAAATGTTTCTAACAAGTGTAGTAAGTTAATTTTAACACACGTGACAACCGAACGACGCGGACCTCCTTCATAGAACAATGCCCAAATGTCTCTCTCCAATCTTATTCTAATTTTTTTTTTTATTAAGATGTATGATACAATAACCTTTATTATAATTAAACCTAAGCACATCTACCTTTAATAGGGAGAGAGTACAATGTTAATTACTACAAGTTATTAAGTATTTATGTTATTAATTATTTATGTTATTAAGATTTATTTCAGGTAATTTTTCTTGTAATGCAAAATATTAGTTATAAATCATTAATTAATGATTAATTAATCAATTAGTTTTAGTTATAATCGTTTAATAGTAATCTTTGGCATTAGTTCTTGATTTTACTGTACGTTTTATCGTAACAAAATAATTTCGTCGTGAAATTTAACGATTTGGTTATTTAAAAAAATCACACATTTGATTTCCCCACGTTTGTGAAGTACCCTGTATAAATTAAAACATTTTTGATTCCTCTTAATGATCTCCACTTTTGGAAAAATAGCTTTTTCTGTATCTTGTCTATAATTCTAGATATCTTCCGTCCAAGCACTAATTGACCAGCATGTATAGTGAGACATTTATACAGAAAGATGTGTAGTCAAAATTATAATTGTTTTATAGGAATTCAGATATTATTTGTAGATTTATAGTGGAAGCAAGATTTTTTAAATTTCTATTTTTATGATTTTTGGTTCCCTACAATTAAATATTTACTCAACTGTCAACTAAAACTTACCCCTACTCCAGCGACTTTAACGCAAATATGAAACATCTGGCATTGTGTATCTGGATCAGCATAGTATCCTCCCAAAATTTTTTCTCTACAGCTAAATTGAGTGGATGGCATATTCTCTAAACTGTATGTTGGGAAAGGTCTGTGATTGAGGAATACTGCACTGCAAGACCATGTGGCCAGAGTTCCTGGAAAATATATTATTTATTTAGTGTTTTTTTATACATCTCATTATGATCGGTGTTCGAAAAATATGGAATCAATATCAAACCTACGAAGAGCATTATAAAACAACGAATTTACTGTTCTAAACCCAAATGGTTAATCCCATATGAGTATCCAAAATTCACCTTTTGCATTGTTCAGGTGACGAATATATTATTATTTTAATAAAAACAAAGGTTGCTGACACAAAAATATAATGTTAAATTTAATTAACAATTAGTAAATTGTGCAAGGGCAATAATTTTTGACAAAGTTTTTGTATTTTAATGCTGAGAAATTTAAGTGTTTGGCGTACTTGTATTGTTTGAATTAGAACAGCCGTTGTTTTGTACCGTAAATTAGTCTTCCATGGCCAGAACGATTAAAAGTTGCAATACTCAATTAAAAATAATTTATAAAAGGAATATGGTTTTTTAGGTTGCAGTTTCCTGGTTGTCTAAAAGAGAGACGCATAAATTGTGTTGTAAAAAACGTTAGTTATTATTATAGCCGAATAGTTTTTCGGTAGCAATTCCGACGTTCCATTGTTTTTTCTTAAATACTTTTATACTTCGTAAAATTGAAGGGAATATAATTATTTACAAAGGTTATGCATATTTAAACTTACTCTGGATACCAGTATATTGGGATAAAAATAAAATCAGATGGAATACTTGATAAGGCAGTTAAGGATATAATACCATAAAGCACAATCAGTATCTCTCTCTTAATAATACTATGGGGACTATGGGGCAACACCGTATCCTCAGGGAACAAAATATAAAGCAATTGTAAAAAGAATTCTGACATTATACTCGTAATTGAGAAATTTTTCAAATTACAGACCTGCCACAAATCTTGAATAAGCCACAAAAACTCTATGTTGATAAACTTTCTTTTACTATTTATTGAATTACGATTGTTTGACTCCGTTATTCTAAGTTAGTTTAAAATTCGAGAACGTAATAAAATGGGTTATAACCTAGCTGAGACAACATTATTAATATTCCTTTACGGGACTGAAAATCGTTGTGCGCCATAGTATTCAATGAGAGATATCCAGACAAAAACGCCAGACATAAGAATATCATAAAATTGGTGGGTGTGAAAAAACTGGGTCTGTACGCGATAAGTAGGCAGGACTTTTGGACAGTGACGCAACCAGAAAATATGTTGGGGGGAGCGGGAGCGGTTTTCAAGTAAGAAAAATAAAGAAACACAATAGAGAATCACAAAACAGCCAGACTCGTTTCAATTTTGGTGTAATTTTACCTATCTTAGGTAGTGATAAGTTCTTGTAACTTCTTGTAAACAGGTAGTTAGACGACTCGAGCTACGCTCACTCGGAGGGAAGGGGAGTTACAGCCCGGTAACCTCCCCCCCTGGTTGTGCCACTACTTTTGGATAAAGCTTGCCATGTACTGGGCCAATTCACTATAGATCCAACTTTCTCTATTCGAATATTTCTTCTGGTTGCGGCGTGCATAAGATTTTAAAAAGGAATAAGTATAAGATAAATATAAATTTTACCCGAGCTCAACTAGTAGAAGTCGAATCAAATTTTGTGAATTAATTTGCCAGAAGATTGAAATAATAATTGAAAAAGAGCGTACTTTAAAAATATTTGCTTTAGCGATGAGTAAACTTTCTTCCTAAATGGGTTTGTTAACAAACACAATTGTAGATAAAGAGGTTTAAAGAAGTTTGTCCCTTTTCTCTCCATCAGACCCGATGAGCCGTAATACGGTGAAACGTGTCCAAGGATTGGGTCTGACCGAAAGAAAAGGGGCAAACTTGTTTAAAACTCTTTAAAATCGCGTCTTCGGTTAACTGAAACCGATCAATTTAGATTAGTTCGGTCTTCTCTAAGTTATCCCTGACCTGGTTAGGTGGATTGCTCTATTGCCGCGAGATGTCGCTACGTGCAACATCTCGTGCACGTATGGGAGATGAAAAAGCTGGATTAGTCCTTCTAGAATCTTCGGAAAATCAAGTTGGACCAAAATGGTACCCTAGAACCCAATAAAGAAATCTGCATTTTTGGCAAGATGGAGCTCCTTCCCACTAAACATCGCCAGTTAGAAAGTGGCTTATTCAACGGTTCCCTGGTCAATGAATTGACATGCGAGATTCAATACATTAGTAGGTATTCCCTTACTTGAGACCGTATCTCCTAAAACACATGTATTTTCTTATGGAGAAATTTCCATTATTCAGCCATGCGCATTCCGTTATGATGGCATCCATTTCAACACAAACATTATAATGTACTTTTTTCCTTTTTGTGACATGCGTAATTGATATAGTAATTGTAGATATGCTTTAAAGTTCCTGTACAAACCTGTTTAGGACTCTGTTGACTGATGCAGTGTGGATTAAAAATATTATTATTTTAAAATTATTTATTAAATTTAAGGCACAAAACTTTGTTTATAAGTAATTGGTATAATTAATCGGTGTTATAATCATAAGCCTCTTGATTAAGAACGACCATTTTTAATTTAATTGTATATTATGTTGTTAATGTTACATGGTATATTTTACGTAGAATAATAGTTTTAGATTTAGGATTAGACAATCTCCTTGTATTTACATTAAATCATTAAACAAGTTACATAAAAAGGGGGGGTTTTACGTTTTAATATTTAAGTTAAACATACGTGTATGTCAAGGATAAAGCTAGATCAAAAGGATGGAACGAAATCGAGAAAAGTATTCAAGTAGTTGGGATAATTTTAGGGTTTTTCACAGGGAACCGACCTAGATGTCTAGGTAGATTAAATAGCAGTTGCTTGTACCTGATCGCAAAATGTGTTTACCAATCAAGTTGTAGTTAGTTAAAAAAAGGCATTGGTTTTATCTGGATTAAACCGTTCTGATTTAAAAATAATTATTATATCAATGAAATATTCTTATGAAATATATAGTGTAACATACACAAACCTTTATATTATATTCATCGAATTGAATGATTTTCACACTTACCTAGAGTGGACCTTCTATTGGATGGCCGAAGGCAACATAGATTTTTTTCTCTTCAATAAATAAAAAAAAGAACCACATGCGGACGCTGAACTCTAATCAGCATATTTTACTAGTAAATGGACCTATTATTGTTGTGTACAATGATTCGATGATTTATCATAGTTTTGTATGCGATCTACGAGGGTTCCACCCATATGCTATTAACGACTCACTTTTTTCAAATATCACTCGATGTCAGTGTTGTAGTTCTGGTTGCGATAACACAGAGTAATTGGCTGTTGACAGTGTTTATAAAATAAAAATAGACTAACCTTTTCTGCAAACGTTCTTAGGGACCGTTGTCTTCTTTTTTTTTTTATAACGGATATTGACACAAAAAACGGCAGTATAGTGGTCTTTTGTTAATTTCGGATTTATTTGATGTGTTGATTGACGAGGCAAATATCATTGATGATCAGTGGTGATGATTGATATTTACGTTTTACCTGTTAGCCTGACTTTGTAATCGTTTTCAAAATTTCTTCACATTACGACCCTGATGATGAGCTCGCAAACGCATAGACAAAAAGTTTTTTAAATATAAAAGGTTTAAGGAGAACGTTTGCCCTTAAACATTATACGCTTATTTAAGACAATATTAATTTAAACTACAAAAAAGTATATTGTTTTTATTAAAATTGTACTATTTATACTTTAAGTATGTATAGATATTTTTATTATTTTGTAACTATGGTGAGTTCTTTGTATTCCAAAAAAGTGGATTTTCTGAATTATTTTATTTTACTATTATTATACAGTATTAGTATTTGTCTATCATTAGTTTGCTATAGCGTTAAATAAGGCCACTGCATTTTATGCATTTTTAATTATGAATTCAAGACATATTTCAATTCAACTAACAATTTGCATGTTTAAACATGTGACTGTTTAAAATAACCACCTGAAAAGTAATAACATGTAAGAACTAGGTCCAGTAAAAAATACTACAAAAACTAAGATTAGGGTAAAAATCACCTTCTAACCAAGTATGGCTGATTCCAAGAAGATATCACTTCAATGACCCTACACTCCCAGTATAATTTACTTTTAGTTCATTACCTCATTAATTCAATCTCGCGAATTAATTATCCCCTCCCGCTTCATTTTTGAGTAACCCAATAAGTTCTTTTCCCCCACCCCTACAATTCACTACCCCCACTCCAATCTCGACAGATCCTACATTATAACTAGGCGTCTGCAGAAAGACCTTGTCATATCTACTTTAGACAGGCAACCGGACAGACACATCTTGTAGAAATTTACAGAAAGATGGAGAAGTTTATTATTGTTAAAGACGTTGTTAAAAAGTTACGAGAATTTAACCTTACAGGACGCACTCTAGAGTTTAAGTTAAAACCTGTTCCACAGGGAGTTGAACCAGTTGGTTGGGTGGAAAAAGGAATTAATCAAATTATTCAAAACGCTACAGTAGGCCTACAACCCTTAGATCGTGTGGGTTTTAGTTTTTGCTCTAAAGACTTCAACCGAGGAGAAGGTTGGATTCGCTTCAAAGCAGCTAAAGACATAACCTTTCAAGATGTTTGGAGTGTTATAAGTGGCATTTATCAGTCAAACTCAGCAGGTCTTAATACAGAATCATTTTGTCTTAGTGTGACAACTGTTAGATTACCTGTTGGTGGGGGCAGAGGAAAAAATTATAACAGCTTTCACGAGGAATGTGACAAGCGACGAGGTATTATAAGTATTAAAAATACCGATAACCTGTGTTTAGCACGTGCTTTGGTAGTCGCCATTGCCCATAATAAAAGAGATCCCGAATTCAGTAAGGTTAGAAGAGATATTAGTAAAATTCAAACCGAAAGAACAAGATCATTGTTGGAGAGAGCTAAAATTAGCATTCCTGAGGCAGGAGGTGGAATTCCCGAGTTAATACAATTTCAAAATCATCTAAAAGAATATAAATTAGTTGTTTATAGCTATGGATCAAAAGGACGAAATATTATATTTGAAGGTTCAACTGAAAGCAATAAACGGCTGAACTTATTACATTACAAAAGCCATTTTAATGTAATTACATCGCTGACAGCAGCTTTTTGTTCTAACTATTTTTGTGAAAAGTGTTACGTCCCATATGATCACAAAAATGAGCACAGATGTGGTGGAACCTGTCAGGCATGTCAGCAAGCCCCTGCTTGTGAAATAGCAATAAAAATTAAATGCCAGGACTGTCTACGATTTTTTAGAAGTCAAAACTGTTACGAAAATCATAAAAAGGATTATTCGTCAGGCAAATTTACAGTATGCGAACAAATTAAACTATGTTCTATTTGTTTAAAAACCATTAAAGCCAAAAGAGCACATGTATGTGGTGAAATTTATTGTAAAATTTGTAATAAACATGCACCCGAGGATCATCTATGTTATATTCGGCCTGATAAGGGAAAACCTAAGATTAAAGATGTTCTTTTTGTATTCTACGATTTAGAGACGAGCCAAGACAAACTATTGGAAAATTCAACGTTTTTACATGAAGTCAATCTCTGTGTTTTCAAACAATACTGCGATGAGTGCATGGATTCTGAAGCAGATACTTGTAAAAAATGCGGTCTAAAGTTACAAAAAGTCAGAGGTATAGACCCAGCGGGGACATTTACTAACCATTTGTTACAAATGAGGAAAAACTTTAAAGAAATTATTGTAATAGCCCATAATGGTCAGGCTTTTGATCACCAGTTTATATTAAACTACATTATGACAAAGACAGATTTTACACCTGAGTTAATCATGAGAGGTACCAAAATAATTACGATGCAACTTGAAAATGTAAAATTTATCGACTCACTTAACTATTTCCCTATGCCTTTAGCCAAACTACCAAAGGCATTTGGACTTGATGATATTTTTAAAAAAGGCTACTTCCCGCACCTATTTAATACAAAGGCAAATGAAAACTATATAGGACCTCTACCATCAATTGAATATTACTCCCCAGATAGTATGAAAGAAGAAGACAGAGCCAAATTTCTTAAATGGTTTGTAGAGCATGAAAATGATGGTTTCGATATGCAAAGAGATCTGGTAGACTACTGCGTATCGGATGTCGAAATCCTTGCGCAATCATGTTTAAAGTTTAGAGAACAACTTATACAAACTACCAATGTATGTCCATTTACTGAAGCTACAACTATTGCTTCAGCATGCAATAAAATTTTTAGAAGAAATTTTTTGAAGCCTAATACTATAGGAATCATACCAAAAAATGGATACCGATGGAGAAACAGGCAGAGCAAAATTGCCATAGATTGGTTACTTTGGACCGAGAATCACAGAAAAATCAACATCTTACATGCTGCTAATGGTAAAGAAGCTGTTTTAAATGGTGTAAAAGTTGATGGTTACTGCTCCGAAACAAAAGAGGTATTTGAATTTCAAGGATGTTATTTCCATGGATGTACTGTATGCTACAAGTTCGGCAGGAACGATCCTCTTTCCGAGGACCCCTCAGAAACGCTAAATTTAAGATATGAAACCACAAAGGCAAAAATTATGAGACTAAAAGATTTCGGTTTTTTAGTTAATGAAATGTGGGAGTGTGATTTTAGAAATTTATTAAAAAATAATCCAGAGATAAAATCCTATACTAATACCCATTACAATAAAATTTTGACAAAACTAAATCCAAGAGATGCTTTTTATGGAGGACGAACAGGAAATACATGCGAATACTATGAAATAAAAGATACGGAAAAAATTAAATACGCCGATGTTTGTTCCCTCTATCCGTACATCTGTAAGAGTTCTAAATTTCCACTATCACATCCAGAAGTGTATGTAGGAGATGCGTGTAACAAATTAAACCTAAATAATATAGATGGTTTAATTAAATGCACAATTCTCCCACCAGAAGAGTTGTACCATCCAGTACTCCCTCAAAAATAAACAATAAATTGATGTTTATTCTTTGTCGAACATGTGGTCAAGACATGAATTACAACGAATGTAAGCATACCAGCGAAGAAAGGGTACTTGAAGGAACATGGGTTCTGGACGAGGTACTTAAAGCCATAGAAAAAGGATATAAAATACAAAAAATACATGAAATCTGGAAATATAACGTACGAAAGTTTAATAAAGAAAACGGTGAGGAAGGATTATTCACATCCATGATGAATAAATTCATTAAAATCAAACAGGAAGCATCAGGCTGGCCTAAAGATTGTGAAATAGAGGAAGACAAAGTTAAATACATTGATCAGTTCTTTGAAAAGGAAGATGTTAAACTAGAGTATACCAAAATTATTGAAAATCCAGGGCTAAGATCACTGGCGAAATTAATACTTAACTCGTTTTGGGGAAAATTCGGTCAAAGAGAGAATCAACCAAAGACGAAAATTGTAAATAAACCAGCAGATTTATTTGCAATGTTTATTAACCCTGCAATTTATATCAATGGGGTTATACCCGTCAACGATAAAACATTACTTGTCAATTATGAATATATAGAAGAAGCCAGCGATCCGTTGCCGACTGTTAATGTTGTTATAGCGGCTTACGTAACAGCGCAAGCGCGCCTTAAATTATACTCCTATCTTGAAGCTCTTGATAAAAGAGTCTTATACTATGATACAGATTCCGTGATTTATGTTTCAAAAAATAATGACCCCGATATATCAACGGGGCAATTTATTGGAGACATGACAGACGAGTTGGAGAGTTATGGCTCTAACTCATACATAACTAAGTTTGTTTCTGGAGGCCCCAAGAATTATGCATTTAAGGTTCACTCGACGAAAAGTAATTTAGAAGAAACGGTCTGTAAAGTTAAAGGTATAACTCTCAACTATGCCGCATCACAAGTAATAAATTTTGATGCAATCAAACACATGATTCTTCAAAAAAAATCCGAACCGATCCCCATCATATCCAGAAGCATACGGCGTAGCAAGGAGCACATTGTGACAACTTGTACTGAAGTCAAACTCTATAGACCTATTTCAACAAAGAGAAAATTTCTATCGGATGGAAGCTCCGAACCATATGGATATAGAAAAAGAAAAACCCATTGAAAATAAAATATATTGTATATTTTGTATGTATTGTATATAAAATATATTATAAATATTGTATATCTAGAACCGCTATGGAGTTTAAAAATGTAAATTAAGTAATAAACAATTTAAAATATCCATTTTGGTTTTATTTTTTTCTTTAACAGTAAGAGTTTTCAAAAGTATTTAAATAAGTAATTATGTACATATTAAAAAAATATGTTTTTATTTTTACAAAGACACTTATAATTTAAATAGTTTGAAAATATTATCCAGTCATTTAAGTACTACACTTAAACTTAAAGAAAAGTTCTCCGAAGCCACAAAAAAACACTAAGGGAATTGGTTCTTTTCAGCTATTTTTCTGTTATTCTTATAGTAATCCATAATCGTTTCAAATTTGAACGACCCACATGATAGTCTTTTTTTTTTTTTTTTTGTAATTTATGCATATTTAATTACAAGGTTTCATACAACTTTAACAAATAGAGTTGTTTTTTCTTTTATTTTTTTCTTTTCTGTTTTCTTTTTCGGTTCTTAAGAAATGCTAAAGAATCTGTACAAAACAAGTCACGAATTAACTAAGTAGCCACCATTTTACTAAATACTTAACACTCAGTATACAATTTTCAGAAATGTCATGATTAAGAACGGTTCTAGTCATTTTATACAAGATTTCACATGATTTAACAAATTTAAAACATTTTTTTTAATTTTTACTAAATTCTAAACACTCAGTATACACTTTTAAGAAAAATAGGACGATTTGCGACTGTTTTAGTCATTTTTTACAAAGTTTCACAGGGCTTAATAACGTTAAAACATTTTTTTTAATTTTTTACTAAATTCTAAACACTCAGTATACAATTTTCAGAAATGCCATGATTAAGAACGGTTCTAGTCATTTTATACAAGATTTCGCATGATTTAACAAATTTAAAACATTTTTTTTAATTTTTACTAAATTCTAAACACTCAGTATACACTTTTAAGAAAATAGGACGATTTGCGACTGTTTTAGTCATTTTTTACAAAGTTTCACAGGGCTTAATAACGTTAAAACATTTTTTTTAATTTTTTACTAAATTCTAAACACTCAGTATACAATTTTCAGAAATGACATGATTAAGAACGGTTCTAGTCATTTTATACAAGATTTCACATGATTTAACAAATTTAAAACATTTTTTTAATTTTTACTAAATTCTAAACACTCAGTATATCATTTTCAGAAAATAATACAATTCTGTACAGTTTTACAAATTTTCACAGGTCTTAATAACATTAAAACATTTTTTTAATTTTTTACTAAATTCTAATCACTCAGTATACAATTTTCAGAAATGACACGATTTAGAACAGTTTTTACAGATATTTACAAAGTCTTAATAACATTATATTAATAATTATCTAACATAATGTATACAATTTCAAGAAATAGTAGATTTTTAATCCATGTACAAAATTCAAGAATCTAAAATACAATTAAATGTAGGCTTTTTTAATTGGCATCTCAGGCAAATTATTTCCCCCAAAATTATCTAAAAAAGATATACCAAAAACATTCTAAAGCGGTTTTTTACCTCTATAAGTATGCAGGCTGATCCGACCCTTGTCGGTTTTATTACCCGCATAAATTAACACAGTAGAGGAATATGGACAGAGTTCTGGGGCAGCGGCGTTTCACTAAAGCTTTGGTTTCCTACAAAGCGGTACCGCAAAAGAGTGGCCGTAATTTGACGGCGAGCTTTGCCGCGACAAAGCGTGTATGTACTTGCAAATCGGAGTGTGTTCCTCCAGAGCGTTCGGCGCAAAAAATACGGCACCGTATTTTCTGAAGCGGACGCTCTGTACGTTGGGATAGTGCAAGCACGATTTTTGACGGTGCGCCAGTGTAGTGATTGTATGTTTTAATTATAATATTTGGAAATTAATTGGTCTAGCGAACAAGATAAAATTTTAATCGAGTTTTTTTTACTATATCGCTTTAACAGCGGCGTTTGCACTAAGGTTAAATCATAAAAGCTCGGGTTTTATCTCGGGTCAGTTCATAAATATTCAGGTTCAAGTTAGGGTTAGATGAGAAGCCGCCTCATGAAAGCATCCGGGTTAGGTCGTAAAAAGTCGGGTTTTATCTCAGGTCAGATCATAAATATTCAGGTTCAAATTAGGGTTAGATGAGAAGCCGTCTCACGAAAGCATCCGGGTTAGGTCGTAAAAAGTCGGGTTTTATCTCGGGTCAGTTCATAAATATTAAGGATCAAGTTAGGGTTAGATGAGAAGCCGCCTCATGAAAGCATCCGGGTTAGGTCGTAAAAAGTCGGGTTTAATTTCGGGTTATTTTGTAAACAGCACCACCGAACCACCCGGGTTAGGTCATAAAACGCACCACCGAACCACCCGGGTTAGATCATAAAACGCACCACCGAACCACCCGGGTTAGATCATAAAACGCACCACCGAACCACCCGGGTTAGTTGCACCACCAGCACCACCAGCACCACCTGGTCCAGAACTGTCTGAGTTATGACGTAAAATTATTTTTGACTCTATAGGGTGGCTCAACAAAGAGGAACAAGAATTTTTTTTTTAATAGAACACCCTATAGAGTCAAAAATAATTTTACGTCATAACTCAGACAGTTCTGGACCAGGTGGTGCTGGTGGTGCTGGTGGTGCAACTAACCCGGGTGGTTCGGTGGTGCGTTTTATGATCTAACCCGGGTGGTTCGGTGGTGCGTTTTATGATCTAACCCGGGTGGTTCGGTGGTGCGTTTTATGACCTAACCCGGGTGGTTCGGTGGTGCTGTTTACAAAATAACCCGAAATTAAACCCGACTTTTTACGACCTAACCCGGATGCTTTCATGAGGCGGCTTCTCATCTAACCCTAACTTGATCCTTAATATTTATGAACTGACCCGAGATAAAACCCGACTTTTTACGACCTAACCCGGATGCTTTCGTGAGACGGCTTCTCATCTAACCCTAATTTGAACCTGAATATTTATGATCTGACCTGAGATAAAACCCGACTTTTTACGACCTAACCCGGATGCTTTCATGAGGCGGCTTCTCATCTAACCCTAACTTGAACCTGAATATTTATGAACTGACCCGAGATAAAACCCGAGCTTTTATGATTTAACCTTAGTGCAAACGCCGCTGTTAAAGCGATATAGTAAAAAAAACTCGATTAAAATTTTATCTTGTTCGCTAGACCAATTAATTTCCAAATATTATAATTAAAACATACAATCACTACACTGGCGCACCGTCAAAAATCGTGCTTGCACTATCCCAACGTACAGAGCGTCCGCTTCAGAAAATACGGTGCCGTATTTTTTGCGCCGAACGCTCTGGAGGAACACACTCCGATTTGCAAGTACATACACGCTTTGTCGCGGCAAAGCTCGCCGTCAAATTACGGCCACTCTTTTGCGGTACCGCTTTGTAGGAAACCAAAGCTTTAGTGAAACGCCGCTGCCCCAGAACTCTGTCCATATTCCTCTACTGTGTTAATTTATGCGGGTAATAAAACCGACAAGGGTCGGATCAGCCTGCATACTTATAGAGGTAAAAAACCGCTTTAGAATGTTTTTGGTATATCTTTTTTAGATAATTTTGGGGGAAATAATTTGCCTGAGATGCCAATTAAAAAAGCCTACATTTAATTGTATTTTAGATTCTTGAATTTTGTACATGGATTAAAAATCTACTATTTCTTGAAATTGTATACATTATGTTAGATAATTATTAATATAATGTTATTAAGACTTTGTAAATATCTGTAAAAACTGTTCTAAATCGTGTCATTTCTGAAAATTGTATACTGAGTGATTAGAATTTAGTAAAAAATTAAAAAAATGTTTTAATGTTATTAAGACCTGTGAAAATTTGTAAAACTGTACAGAATTGTATTATTTTCTGAAAATGATATACTGAGTGTTTAGAATTTAGTAAAAATTAAAAAAATGTTTTAAATTTGTTAAATCATGTGAAATCTTGTATAAAATGACTAGAACCGTTCTTAATCATGTCATTTCTGAAAATTGTATACTGAGTGTTTAGAATTTAGTAAAAAATTAAAAAAAATGTTTTAACGTTATTAAGCCCTGTGAAACTTTGTAAAAAATGACTAAAACAGTCGCAAATCGTCCTATTTTCTTAAAAGTGTATACTGAGTGTTTAGAATTTAGTAAAAATTAAAAAAAATGTTTTAAATTTGTTAAATCATGCGAAATCTTGTATAAAATGACTAGAACCGTTCTTAATCATGGCATTTCTGAAAATTGTATACTGAGTGTTTAGAATTTAGTAAAAAATTAAAAAAAATGTTTTAACGTTATTAAGCCCTGTGAAACTTTGTAAAAAATGACTAAAACAGTCGCAAATCGTCCTATTTTTCTTAAAAGTGTATACTGAGTGTTTAGAATTTAGTAAAAATTAAAAAAAATGTTTTAAATTTGTTAAATCATGTGAAATCTTGTATAAAATGACTAGAACCGTTCTTAATCATGACATTTCTGAAAATTGTATACTGAGTGTTAAGTATTTAGTAAAATGGTGGCTACTTAGTTAATTCGTGACTTGTTTTGTACAGATTCTTTAGCATTTCTTAAGAACCGAAAAAGAAAACAGAAAAGAAAAAAATAAAAGAAAAAACAACTCTATTTGTTAAAGTTGTATGAAACCTTGTAATTAAATATGCATAAATTACAAAAAAAAAAAAAAAAAGACTATCATGTGGGTCGTTCAAATTTGAAACGATTATGGATTACTATAAGAATAACAGAAAAATAGCTGAAAAGAACCAATTCCCTTAGTGTTTTTTTGTGGCTTCGGAGAACTTTTCTTTAAGTTTAAGTGTAGTACTTAAATGACTGGATAATATTTTCAAACTATTTAAATTATAAGTGTCTTTGTAAAAATAAAAACATATTTTTTTAATATGTACATAATTACTTATTTAAATACTTTTGAAAACTCTTACTGTTAAAGAAAAAAATAAAACCAAAATGGATATTTTAAATTGTTTATTACTTAATTTACATTTTTAAACTCCATAGCGGTTCTAGATATACAATATTTATAATATATTTTATATACAATACATACAAAATATACAATATATTTTATTTTCAATGGGTTTTTCTTTTTCTATATCCATATGGTTCGGAGCTTCCATCCGATAGAAATTTTCTCTTTGTTGAAATAGGTCTATAGAGTTTGACTTCAGTACAAGTTGTCACAATGTGCTCCTTGCTACGCCGTATGCTTCTGGATATGATGGGGATCGGTTCGGATTTTTTTTGAAGAATCATGTGTTTGATTGCATCAAAATTTATTACTTGTGATGCGGCATAGTTGAGAGTTATACCTTTAACTTTACAGACCGTTTCTTCTAAATTACTTTTCGTCGAGTGAACCTTAAATGCATAATTCTTGGGGCCTCCAGAAACAAACTTAGTTATGTATGAGTTAGAGCCATAACTCTCCAACTCGTCTGTCATGTCTCCAATAAATTGCCCCGTTGATATATCGGGGTCATTATTTTTTGAAACATAAATCACGGAATCTGTATCATAGTATAAGACTCTTTTATCAAGAGCTTCAAGATAGGAGTATAATTTAAGGCGCGCTTGCGCTGTTACGTAAGCCGCTATAACAACATTAACAGTCGGCAACGGATCGCTGGCTTCTTCTATATATTCATAATTGACAAGTAATGTTTTATCGTTGACGGGTATAACCCCATTGATATAAATTGCAGGGTTAATAAACATTGCAAATAAATCTGCTGGTTTATTTACAATTTTCGTCTTTGGTTGATTCTCTCTTTGACCGAATTTTCCCCAAAACGAGTTAAGTATTAATTTCGCCAGTGATCTTAGCCCTGGATTTTCAATAATTTTGGTATACTCTAGTTTAACATCTTCCTTTTCAAAGAACTGATCAATGTATTTAACTTTGTCTTCCTCTATTTCACAATCTTTAGGCCAGCCTGATGCTTCCTGTTTGATTTTAATGAATTTATTCATCATGGATGTGAATAATCCTTCCTCACCGTTTTCTTTATTAAACTTTCGTACGTTATATTTCCAGATTTCATGTATTTTTTGTATTTTATATCCTTTTTCTATGGCTTTAAGTACCTCGTCCAGAACCCATGTTCCTTCAAGTACCCTTTCTTCGCTGGTATGCTTACATTCGTTGTAATTCATGTCTTGACCACATGTTCGACAAAGAATAAACATCAATTTATTGTTTATTTTTGAGGGAGTACTGGATGGTACAACTCTTCTGGTGGGAGAATTGTGCATTTAATTAAACCATCTATATTATTTAGGTTTAATTTGTTACACGCATCTCCTACATACACTTCTGGATGTGATAGTGGAAATTTAGAACTCTTACAGATGTACGGATAGAGGGAACAAACATCGGCGTATTTAATTTTTTCCGTATCTTTTATTTCATAGTATTCGCATGTATTTCCTGTTCGTCCTCCATAAAAAGCATCTCTTGGATTTAGTTTTGTCAAAATTTTATTGTAATGGGTATTAGTATAGGATTTTATCTCTGGATTATTTTTTAATAAATTTCTAAAATCACACTCCCACATTTCATTAACTAAAAAACCGAAATCTTTTAGTCTCATAATTTTTGCCTTTGTGGTTTCATATCTTAAATTTAGCGTTTCTGAGGGGTCCTCGGAAAGAGGATCGTTCCTGCCGAACTTGTAGCATACAGTACATCCATGGAAATAACATCCTTGAAATTCAAATACCTCTTTTGTTTCGGAGCAGTAACCATCAACTTTTACACCATTTAAAACAGCTTCTTTACCATTAGCAGCATGTAAGATGTTGATTTTTCTGTGATTCTCGGTCCAAAGTAACCAATCTATGGCAATTTTGCTCTGCCTGTTTCTCCATCGGTATCCATTTTTTGGTATGATTCCTATAGTATTAGGCTTCAAAAAATTTCTTCTAAAAATTTTATTGCATGCTGAAGCAATAGTTGTAGCTTCAGTAAATGGACATACATTGGTAGTTTGTATAAGTTGTTCTCTAAACTTTAAACATGATTGCGCAAGGATTTCGACATCCGATACGCAGTAGTCTACCAGATCTCTTTGCATATCGAAACCATCATTTTCATGCTCTACAAACCATTTAAGAAATTTGGCTCTGTCTTCTTCTTTCATACTATCTGGGGAGTAATATTCAATTGATGGTAGAGGTCCTATATAGTTTTCATTTGCCTTTGTATTAAATAGGTGCGGGAAGTAGCCTTTTTTAAAAATATCATCAAGTCCAAATGCCTTTGGTAGTTTGGCTAAAGGCATAGGGAAATAGTTAAGTGAGTCGATAAATTTTACATTTTCAAGTTGCATCGTAATTATTTTGGTACCTCTCATGATTAACTCAGGTGTAAAATCTGTCTTTGTCATAATGTAGTTTAATATAAACTGGTGATCAAAAGCCTGACCATTATGGGCTATTACAATAATTTCTTTAAAGTTTTTCCTCATTTGTAACAAATGGTTAGTAAATGTCCCCGCTGGGTCTATACCTCTGACTTTTTGTAACTTTAGACCGCATTTTTTACAAGTATCTGCTTCAGAATCCATGCACTCATCGCAGTATTGTTTGAAAACACAGAGATTGACTTCATGTAAAAACGTTGAATTTTCCAATAGTTTGTCTTGGCTCGTCTCTAAATCGTAGAATACAAAAAGAACATCTTTAATCTTAGGTTTTCCCTTATCAGGCCGAATATAACATAGATGATCCTCGGGTGCATGTTTATTACAAATTTTACAATAAATTTCACCACATACATGTGCTCTTTTGGCTTTAATGGTTTTTAAACAAATAGAACATAGTTTAATTTGTTCGCATACTGTAAATTTGCCTGACGAATAATCCTTTTTATGATTTTCGTAACAGTTTTGACTTCTAAAAAATCGTAGACAGTCCTGGCATTTAATTTTTATTGCTATTTCACAAGCAGGGGCTTGCTGACATGCCTGACAGGTTCCACCACATCTGTGCTCATTTTTGTGATCATATGGGACGTAACACTTTTCACAAAAATAGTTAGAACAAAAAGCTGCTGTCAGCGATGTAATTACATTAAAATGGCTTTTGTAATGTAATAAGTTCAGCCGTTTATTGCTTTCAGTTGAACCTTCAAATATAATATTTCGTCCTTTTGATCCATAGCTATAAACAACTAATTTATATTCTTTTAGATGATTTTGAAATTGTATTAACTCGGGAATTCCACCTCCTGCCTCAGGAATGCTAATTTTAGCTCTCTCCAACAATGATCTTGTTCTTTCGGTTTGAATTTTACTAATATCTCTTCTAACCTTACTGAATTCGGGATCTCTTTTATTATGGGCAATGGCGACTACCAAAGCACGTGCTAAACACAGGTTATCGGTATTTTTAATACTTATAATACCTCGTCGCTTGTCACATTCCTCGTGAAAGCTGTTATAATTTTTTCCTCTGCCCCCACCAACAGGTAATCTAACAGTTGTCACACTAAGACAAAATGATTCTGTATTAAGACCTGCTGAGTTTGACTGATAAATGCCACTTATAACACTCCAAACATCTTGAAAGGTTATGTCTTTAGCTGCTTTGAAGCGAATCCAACCTTCTCCTCGGTTGAAGTCTTTAGAGCAAAAACTAAAACCCACACGATCTAAGGGTTGTAGGCCTACTGTAGCGTTTTGAATAATTTGATTAATTCCTTTTTCCACCCAACCAACTGGTTCAACTCCCTGTGGAACAGGTTTTAACTTAAACTCTAGAGTGCGTCCTGTAAGGTTAAATTCTCGTAACTTTTTAACAACGTCTTTAACAATAATAAACTTCTCCATCTTTCTGTAAATTTCTACAAGATGTGTCTGTCCGGTTGCCTGTCTAAAGTAGATATGACAAGGTCTTTCTGCAGACGCCTAGTTATAATGTAGGATCTGTCGAGATTGGAGTGGGGGTAGTGAATTGTAGGGGTGGGGGAAAAGAACTTATTGGGTTACTCAAAAATGAAGCGGGAGGGGATAATTAATTCGCGAGATTGAATTAATGAGGTAATGAACTAAAAGTAAATTATACTGGGAGTGTAGGGTCATTGAAGTGATATCTTCTTGGAATCAGCCATACTTGGTTAGAAGGTGATTTTTACCCTAATCTTAGTTTTTGTAGTATTTTTTACTGGACCTAGTTCTTACATGTTATTACTTTTCAGGTGGTTATTTTAAACAGTCACATGTTTAAACATGCAAATTGTTAGTTGAATTGAAATATGTCTTGAATTCATAATTAAAAATGCATAAAATGCAGTGGCCTTATTTAACGCTATAGCAAACTAATGATAGACAAATACTAATACTGTATAATAATAGTAAAATAAAATAATTCAGAAAATCCACTTTTTTGGAATACAAAGAACTCACCATAGTTACAAAATAATAAAAATATCTATACATACTTAAAGTATAAATAGTACAATTTTAATAAAAACAATATACTTTTTTGTAGTTTAAATTAATATTGTCTTAAATAAGCGTATAATGTTTAAGGGCAAACGTTCTCCTTAAACCTTTTATATTTAAAAAACTTTTTGTCTATGCGTTTGCGAGCTCATCATCAGGGTCGTAATGTGAAGAAATTTTGAAAACGATTACAAAGTCAGGCTAACAGGTAAAACGTAAATATCAATCATCACCACTGATCATCAATGATATTTGCCTCGTCAATCAACACATCAAATAAATCCGAAATTAACAAAAGACCACTATACTGCCGTTTTTTGTGTCAATATCCGTTATAAAAAAAAAAAGAAGACAACGGTCCCTAAGAACGTTTGCAGAAAAGGTTAGTCTATTTTTATTTTATAAACACTGTCAACAGCCAATTACTCTGTGTTATCGCAACCAGAACTACAACACTGACATCGAGTGATATTTGAAAAAAGTGAGTCGTTAATAGCATATGGGTGGAACCCTCGTAGATCGCATACAAAACTATGATAAATCATCGAATCATTGTACACAACAATAATAGGTCCATTTACTAGTAAAATATGCTGATTAGAGTTCAGCGTCCGCATGTGGTTCTTTTTTTTATTTATTGAAGAGAAAAAAATCTATGTTGCCTTCGGCCATCCAATAGAAGGTCCACTCTAGGTAAGTGTGAAAATCATTCAATTCGATGAATATAATATAAAGGTTTGTGTATGTTACACTATATATTTCATAAGAATATTTCATTGATATAATAATTATTTTTAAATCAGAACGGTTTAATCCAGATAAAACCAATGCCTTTTTTTAACTAACTACAACTTGATTGGTAAACACATTTTGCGATCAGGTACAAGCAACTGCTATTTAATCTACCTAGACATCTAGGTCGGTTCCCTGTGAAAAACCCTAAAATTATCCCAACTACTTGAATACTTTTCTCGATTTCGTTCCATCCTTTTGATCTAGCTTTATCCTTGACATACACGTATGTTTAACTTAAATATTAAAACGTAAAACCCCCCCTTTTTATGTAACTTGTTTAATGATTTAATGTAAATACAAGGAGATTGTCTAATCCTAAATCTAAAACTATTATTCTACGTAAAATATACCATGTAACATTAACAACATAATATACAATTAAATTAAAAATGGTCGTTCTTAATCAAGAGGCTTATGATTATAACACCGATTAATTATACCAATTACTTATAAACAAAGTTTTGTGCCTTAAATTTAATAAATAATTTTAAAATAATAATATTTTTAATCCACACTGCATCAGTCAACAGAGTCCTAAACAGGTTTGTACAGGAACTTTAAAGCATATCTACAATTACTATATCAATTACGCATGTCACAAAAAGGAAAAAAGTACATTATAATGTTTGTGTTGAAATGGATGCCATCATAACGGAATGCGCATGGCTGAATAATGGAAATTTCTCCATAAGAAAATACATGTGTTTTAGGAGATACGGTCTCAAGTAAGGGAATACCTACTTACATTAGCCAGCAAGATCTCCGGATTTTACTCCGCTTGAGTTCTGCAATGATGTTTGGAGGTGAATTATAAAATTCTATCAAACTTGTAACTATAAGTACTTTTGACCCGATATTAAAATTAAGGTGTTTTTTGTTCAGTCTTATTTCCCTCAAAATCAAGAGATATTTATTTAGTGGTTTATTTTGAAATAAGAACCCTGTAACACTGAAGCATGTAACGGGACACGAAACTTCATTTCTTTGGTGGATTAAAATATATTTTTTATCTGGTCAGCTCTACTTATTATACTGAAGAGAACCAAAATAATTACTATGAGTTTAGTCCTTTTAAATAAAAATTTTATAATTGGGCACGAAACAGGTGATGTAAATAATATTATGTAAAAGAAAATTATTAACAAAAGCACTATAATCCATAACCATTTATGGGCATGTTGGAGATTGCATAAAAAACGGAATTTCTTTTAAAGTAAAATTAATATACCTAATTAAATAATTTCAGTTTTAAAAGATACAAATTATCATTTAAAACTAGTTTATTAAGAATGATCCCACTTAATGCAGTAATGAAGTGTTATACTTTCGTTTTATATTTTCAACAGTTTTATCTAAAATCCATTAATTTTATTTACCAGCCCATGGGATAAATTTACTCGAATTTAGTCATTAAGTCATTAAGATATAAGATACAAGCTGTTTCATTTGCTTTGATGAGCATTTTGTAACTTGTAGTATTACACATTGCCGAGATATGATTACATGCTGCCCAAAAAGTAACATTTTAACACGTTAACCGCCGCATGGAATTTTTAGGAATTGTAAAGTTGACATATTGTACAGCCGGCGGCCAACTGGCTATATTATTTTCATGCCACCTGAATCGCCGGCGTACAAGAGGAGAGTGGTGTTTTAACATAAATTGTACGCCAGCGTTCCAGGTTACGTCTAATTCCCCATACAGAAGTATTGTTCGGCGTACAAGTAATCATGTGCACCATTGGTTCGGCAATCAGATCATGCGAAGGTGAAAAAAAATTAATCATAAATGAAACAACATTTTTTATTCATTATTTGGCACACGACATAAAATTTATTACTGAAATTTACTCAAAAATGATCAGGAAAGCACTGAATACAAATAAAAGGTTTTTCAAGACAGGTGTCGCAATAAGTAGATACTCTCTTCGCTGAATTTGCTGCTACTTTCCAATTTTGCTGTGCCGCTAGTTTCTTGTAACAGTATGTACATCTTTTCTAACTTTTCGATTCCTTTTTCACTTCTGTTTAGTCTCTTTCATTTCATGTTGTATTTTTTTTTCGCTTCTCATCCTGTTGTGGAACTTCGCCTTCACGGGAAATTTCCAAGAGTGACTCCACCAAAGCTTCCCGAAATTTTGTAACAGAAATTTTTGATGTTTGATGCCCCGCTTTGTATACAACTAAGGCATTAACTACAGATGTCCGCATCAATAATTCGATGGCAACTTTGTGGTACCATCGTACTGATTTTCGAACAAGAGAAGAATATGCGGCCAGTTGATCGGACAAATCAATTCCCGGTTTTCCGGCATTATAATCAATAATGCATTGAGGTTTTTGTACCTCTTCACGCTTTCTGTTTAGTTTTCCTGTGTTTACCACATCCAAAGTGTGATAAGTAGAGAGCATTAAAACATCTCTCTTATCTTTCCATTTAGAGACCACGATTCCGTCTTCATTTTCTCTACCTATTATTTCCCCTTTTTTTAGTTTTGCTAGTACCTGTTGTGCATTTCGATTTGTTTCTATAACCATTGTTTCTAACAACTCTTCCGTTACGAAGAGGGAATAAGCATTTAATTCTGTGAAACTACTTGTTATAGCTAAGTTTGGGTTTATACCTTTATTTCCCATAAATGCAAAAGTTTCCTTATTATTTCCAGTTACTTCTTTCCATTTAGATAGTACTGTCGAAGTATTTTCAGGATTATCATTAGGAACATCATCACTCGACTCTTCTTCGGATTGAGTGTCTTCTGAAGAGCTCGAAGAACGGTCCTGAAAGTACGGATCTCTGACGCTATCATCACTGTCAAAATCCTTCTCGACTTCGCTGCTTTCTGACTCGAGAAAAATATTTTCAGCTTCTTCTGTTGCTTGTCACTCAACGGCCTCTTTTTCGATTCCATGTTTATTGATATTACTAAAAAAAGCCGTTTTACCGAGTGATAAAATCGCTTACTTACCCGAAGAATGTGGTCATATGGCAGAAAAATTACTAAGAATACTACTTTGTAGTAACAAAAACTACACTAAAATAAACTAAACACGCTTATAAGTTGTGAAACTGCTAAACCTCATGCAAACTCGAACCCAAACAAACTAAACAAACGGTAATCTCGCTTTCGCGCCTTTAAATCTCACGCGGTTTACGCATTGAAGGGGGGATAATGTATGTTCGCCGGCTGCACAAATGGTAAATTGTAAATGCTAACTTTGCTTGTACGCCACCTGTACAGCCGGCTAACAATACAAAATATTGCCTAAATCGATGTACCAATCAAAAATATGTTATGTATTTGTTAGTGTGATGACACTAGATTATTGTATACTCAAAAAAACTATTAAGACATTTTCGTAATACGCCGTATATTTCGTTCGGCGCTCCAAGAACCATGCCAATTGACAGCCGGCTGTTCAGGTGGCGGTTATTAATAACCTAAGCCGAAAATTACCTAACAATTAGAAAAGTTAATGTAAACATCATAATTTTTTTTTAGTTCTATTTGTGACGTTTTCGATTACAATATAATAACGACTGGAAAATAAGTGACCTCTATAATACATCCGACCTTAGCCCCATATAAAGTGAATTCATCACTATGCCTATGAACTGAATTTTTATGTCAATAATTTTAAAATTATTAATAATAAAAAATATGAGCCAATAAATTTGCATAAAAATTCGACTTTTTTAAAAAGGAAATTTGCATAATAAATTAAACCAGTTTAATATGTTGCTAATTGGAATCAACCAACCATCCATTCTATATGAGGTGATCGTAACGCTGTGATTGATGTTTATTATTCTGTGCTACACTTTTAATGTTTGTTTAGATTACTTTATCTCGTTAATCAATCAATTTTATTTAGAAATCGAAAGGAATTCACTCATTTCTTGGGGAAAAAGTCGTCCATGCATTTGTGTTAATTTTGCAATTGATCCTTTTATGTACCATCAATATAATTTACTAGCGGCTAGAAGAAGGTGTGCTCTAATGAATTTATTAATTATTAATACACTTTCATAAAGAATCATAACAAATTCGTGGCTTATAAGTTGGTGTTACCATGGTATAAATATTATATCCATTCAGAAAGAAATTGAATACCTATTTCCAGCAACCCTTCACTGAAATTGTATAACATTATTAAAACGAAAGAGTTTCTAAAAGTTTTTATGTTGCATGTTATAATATACAGTGAGAACAAAAAGGTTGGAACAAATTCATTTAAAATTCAACCTTTAATTTTTCGAAAAAACGCTCGGACCCGTCTGATTTTTATTTTTTGATGGGCATACTTCAAAATAATTTTCATTTGGGGGCTCAAAAAAAAAAGATGTCATGTGACCCTTTAATTTTTTGAATTAAAACTCCCATTTTTTATTGTATTTTTGGATTCTAGGTAAAATTTTGATCACATTTCATGTGTTACAACTTAGTTATTTTCATTAAAACTGTAAATATTAAGAGTTAAACATAATTAAATTTATTGAAACCGGTAATATAAATTTGTATCACTTTTCTGTTTGTGCGGCTAGATCCTGATCATTTCAATCCCCCTAAACACGCCTTCCCAAGCATTACCAGGCAACCAGTTATACACGACACGGCTCTAAAGGACTTGAATTCGTATCCAGTCACATACAGTTTCTTTTTTTGATTTTTTTTAATAATTAAAAAATGGTAGATCGGTTCTAAAATTGAATCCTTCCTGTGTTAGCACTTTTTTAGCAGATGTTGTTTTTATGTACTTAACATTGACGTTGGCGTTGATTCCCTATCAAAAGTTTATTTAAACATTCGTATAAAATATTCTACCAAAAGTAATGTTTTTGACTCTAAAATGGCACGAGTAAAGAAAAAGAGCGCATAGAAATTCTAATGATGAAGTTTGCGAATTGTTTAACAATAAATATCCAAATAGAGCGCCGATATCTCGATCAACTGTAAGTAAAACTGAAAAAAAATATAGAGATTTGGGCCATGTAAGAGATAATTATGCAAAGGGCCCACTATCTCAGAAGCTATTATCCGTCCAAGAGAACAATCATAAAGTTAGAATGACGAGAACAAAATTAGTCAAGGATCCGTATTGAATTATTTACATAAATAAAAATGGCATCCTTATAAAGTCCAGTCGGTTCATGAAATTAATGAGGACGACGCGGATAGAAGAATGCAATTTTGTAAAATAATGATGGAGAGATGTATAGTTGATCTTCAATTTTCACGAAGAATTTTATTCTCTGATGAAGCAACATTTTACCTAAACGAAAGTGTGAATAAGCAACATTTGCGATATTGGGCTACAGAAAACCCGCACTGGATAATGGAGTGCCACACGCAATATCCCCAAAAAGTAAATTTCTGGGCTGAAATTATTGGAAATAGAATTTTGGGTCCCTTCTTCTTTGACGGCACCTTGGCCGGGAGAAGATATCTAGGATTTCTAGAATTCGATTTGATACCTGCTCTTGCTGTGCTGTATCCAAATCGAAATGATCCTGACATTCCCAATGATACCTTATGGTATCAACAGGATGGAGTACCAGCCCATTATACTCGCCCAGTGCGTGAGTATTTAGATACTGTTTTTCCTGGGAGGTGGATTGGTCGACGGGGTCCAATAGAATGGCCGGCCAGATCCCCTGATATGACCCCATTAGATTATTATCTGTGGGGATACCTAAAATCTAAAGTTTATATCAACAGACCGAACAATATTGACGACCTTAAAGCACGAATAAGAGAGGAAATAAAATTGATAGAACCTCAAATAGTGCACAATATTTTGCAAAAATTTGAACATCGCCTCGGATATTGCCAAGATGTTGCTGGTGGTCAATTCCAACATTTATTAAAGTAATATTTTATAATTTTGTCATTGAAACATTTATTATTTAAAATTAAACAAATATAGTTTTTTCTCAATTAAATTGATTTTTTTTATAAAACAACTCAATTTAGACATAGGTTATAATACATGAAATGTGATCAAAATTTTACGTAGAATCCAAAAATAAAATAAAAAATGGGGGTTTCAATTTAAAAGATTAAAGGGTCACATGAAATCTTTTCTTTTGAGTCAGCCTGTACAAATGAAAATTATTTTAAAAAATGCCCTTCAAAAAATAAAAATCGACGGGTCCGAGCGTTTTTTGCGAAAAATTAAAGGTTGAATTTGAAATGAATTTGTTCCAACCTTTTTGCTCTCACTGTATAATATTATTTTTTCCACTACTAACCTATAACATCGCCATTATTGACCGATTATTAACGCTAGAAATCGTTTTTCTCTACCTTATAAGTCATTATTGATCATGGTCAATAATAAGCCATTGAAATCCATTATTGACCGATCTTTGACCTTAACCGAATTTTGTTTGATCGCAGGTAACTTGATTTTTTAATTCTACAACATCAATTCATTGTGGTTAGGCAACCAGATAATTATCAATACATATTAGATTACTTGATATTGTAAAATATCGATACAATCAACATTTTTTCTGCTTCCATGCTTAATTCGGGAGGTGTACACATAATATTATCACTAACATTTTCTTCGCTCATTTTTAAAAAAAAACGCAAAACTCGTGAAATCTGATGACACAAATGAACACAAATTGACATTGACAAAGCCACCTGACAAAACAACAAAATATTTTGAAAATTCCAAAGCGCAGGTAACTTGATTAAAAAATATACTTATACCTACCTATAATTTTATAGTAGTGGAAAAAATAATATATTAACCACGGTTTAGACAGCTTATTATAGCCCTCGCGTCTTAAATCCCTCGTCGCTTCGCTCCTCGTGATTTAAACTCGCCGCTCGGGCAATAATGATGGCTGTCTAAACCTTGGTTAATAATATACTATTGTATTGTTTCGAATGTCCCCCTATATTAAATATTAAACGGCCACTTTAAAAATATAGTATTTTTATTTTCCTTGTTAACTATTGTAGAATAATTTGCAAATGGTTTATGATGCAATTACGTGAAATGCAAGAAGTAGTGACACCAATACAACGCTTATGTTAAATTATTACGTAAATGTGAAAACATCCTCCTAACAAGACTCACATAGGAATGCGATAGCATCTGCGTTGGAGCTTATTTCAAGAATATCAATATTAATTATGTAAAGATATATGAATAAAACAATTGAATTAAGGAATACTCACAACGTTTGTATTTGAAACAAAAATTTCTCCGACTCTATCATATAAGCTATTAACTCTTTTTACTGCTGAATAGTATAAATTGATAACCATAAAATTAATTTTCAATTTGTAAACATGACTTCCAAACAAGAAATTACCATAGATAGACAGTTAAAACCGCAAAATCATTCATCCAAAATTAACATTTAAACAAAGAATCCAATATTTATGCAAGGTTAGTGATGAGCAGTTGTTATGTAACCGTCAGCCATCAATAAACCAGAAAATCAAGGAAGAATAATAAGAATGTAGGGGGAAAAAAGTGAAATGAGAAAAAAGTAAAAGAAGCGTAGATGAAACTCAAAGCAAAGGAAGATTTTGAGGAGAGATCCAAGGAAGACAACACAATAAGAATTCGTATAGGATTTTTTTATTAAAGGTGTTATTTAGATGAGAAGTGAAGGTATAGCACAATATATGTTCTTTTTACTAAAGGACTTTTGCTAGAAACTACTTTCTCTTAGTTAACGTACCCATATACATAGGTAATTCAAATTTAAAAGGCAGTTAAAATTTTAAATCATCCTTAAATAAACAATTTTAATACATTTACATATACAGAAGTGTCTTAGAAGTACGTTACGTAACTTAATGGGTGATTCCTTACGACATTCTAAGACAAAAAGTCCACATGAACGTGTGTCTGTAGTTGCCCCGTTGTTGATAAACAGGGTGTTAAAGTTGTTTAAAAAAAAAAGTTTTTTTATAATTTCGGTAATTATCCCTTTTCCAATTTTATTGAAATTTGATACCGTTATTCATAATAATAAGGGGCTAATGAGCCCTAAGTAGATTAAATTTATGAAGTCCATTGGCGTCCCGGGGAGTACCTTAATGAATATTATTGACAGGAAACTGTACGCCACTAACTTTCTTCTAATCTTGACATTTGTTTCGCATTTACCAACTAATAATACAACTTTTTTGTTCCTTGAGTTGTTTTCGTATCTTGTTTTGTTTTCGAGAGACAAAAACAAAAACCACTTTATTGCATGTACAGGGTGTCCCATTTTCGACACTTTTATAGGGTATCTCCGTAATTGTTAGTGCTATCAAAAAAGTAATATAGGTGTCATGTGCTTTTTTTGGGTTAAACTTAAAATGGTAAAAACAAAATTTGAAAATTTTCGCCCGCTTAAGAGATACGGGGGAAAATCAAAAAATTGACAAATTCAAAATTACCCTATATTCTATATAATATATATATAAGTTAAAAGAGATACAGAAAAATGTTTTATACAAAAGTTTCATTATAATGATTGTTGAATAATCTTCCGTCTTCAAAATAAGTGTACGTGGTGAGGTAAAAAAGTTATCGGGCTTAACCTCATTTTCTTAGATGGAACACCATGCATATTTTAATTTAAAAATATAGCATTTTAAATTCTCTTTTCAAATATATAACACACCATGGATGATATTGGTTTCCTAGGCGATTTATTTAAATTCTATTACTTTAAACCACAGTAGGCCATGAAACAAAAGCTAATATCCGAGAAACAACTATGTTGACATTCTAGTGGTTATTAACATTTAACGTCAATTTTATTTTTACATATTTGTTTGTGAAAGTGGCTTATTAACATTTTAAAAAATTTGATGTGATATCAGTTTATATTGAAAGTGGAAAAAACGAAGAAATAGCGCAAAATTTATATTGTGTTCGCTATCCGGAAAGACGGCAACCATTTAAGGACGTATTCCGACGGAACATAATTTAAAGACATACGGCTCTTTTACGATGCCGAGATCAAAATCTTATAATAAAGAAAACAAGGAAAATGAAGAAATAAGCGTGTTAGGATTTGTCGAGGCCAATAATCAGGTAATATATCCTGTGATAGCTTTGAATAGTAGTAGGTAGCTCAACTTTTATTGAAGTGAAAACTTCTTTAGGTGCGTTTAACACTTTTAGTGGGTATTGAATGAGACTGAGACGTCAGATTCGGCTATGCAACGCTCATGGTGCAGTCGGGGAAAGAGCAAGATACTAAAATATGACCAAATGCATAGTGTATTTGCTTTTTATGGACCGATTCTTTTATCGTCTTGAATTTGAGATTTGCGGATGTTACATTGTGAAAGGTTAATAGAGAATCTCGTCTTGGTGAGGTTTTCACTTCTGTCTTGTGGTCTTAAGCACACATTTTTAATTAAATAAAAACTAATTTTATTCTCTAAAATCACTTTGTAATTTTAGAAACAAAAATCTACGTCCGTCATAAACGTAGAAACTGAAACTGGATTACTTAATTAACTTTGAAATACATAGGTATTTTTTTTTTTTTGAATATGCAATAAAGTGGTTCTAATGGTTTTTCCCGAAAACAAAGTAAGACACGAAAGCAATTCAAGGATCAAAAAAGTTGTATTATTAGCTGGTAAATCTGGTAAAAATACCAAATTGGAAAATAATTTCTGGCGTACATTTTGTGCTCAATAATATTCGTTAAGGTGGTCCCCCGGACGCCACTGAACTTAATAAATTTAATCTAGTTAGGGCTAATTCAGCCCCTTGTCATGAATGACGGCACGAAGTTTCAATAAAATCGGAAAAAGGATATTTAAAAAAAAATTGATTTTTTTTTTAAACTTTAACACCCTGTAAATCAAAAACGGAGCATCTCCGGACACATGTTCATATAAACTCTTTCTCTTAGAATATGACAAGAAATCACCACCCTAAGTTAGGTACCGTACTTCTGAAACACCCTGTATATTATTAAAGATATAATATACAAGAAACAATTTCCAGGCACCCATAAGTATGCGAAAGTTATACAAGTAAAATAGAAGGTTGTGTAACAGACCAACCAGTGACTTCATCTTTCGAACAAGAATATCCGCCGCAATTGTTAAATCGATTCGGCGTTAAAATAGTGATGTTCCATTGTTTTAAAACCAAAAACCGGAAAATTTGACAAAATTATCTCTTACGTCAAAAAGGATGCGCTCGGTTGCGGGCCAAGAAACAATCCTATTATTTTAAGGATATTAATTATGATTTTGTAATTTATGCAGATTATTGGTTACGATTAAACGCAAAATGAAATAATGTAGGGTTAGGAAAAACTACGTACGTATTTTGTATATTCAATTTTATATGAATTAAAAAAGGCTTATACCACTAGATAATCTTCATAAATCATTATTAATTCATTATCCCAAAGAGTGTTAATATAAACAAAAAATAAAAAAATTGCAGTGATCTGTTCTTAATTTTTACATCTAAGGTTGGTGAAAATTTTTGAAAAACTAAAATTTGACATGGCTGATGTTAGCTTTCAGTGTAACGTTAAAAAAACTCTGGGATTTTACTTTTTATGATCTAAGTAAGTACCTTAAAGAATCCGTAAATCTCAACTTCGAAAATTTTCATGATTCCACAACTATTTCGATATTATATAGGGTAGTATTTGTAAAAAATCCAAAAACCTTGCTAATGAATTTTTAAGAAACGAAACGTCCGAATGGCATTCAGAAGACATCAGATATTAGATTTAGAAAAGTCGGAATTGAAAATTAATTATGTCAACTTGTAGAGGAGAAAAAGTGGCATTAAAAATGTGACCTTTGTTTCAAATGATCCCAAACTTTTTCAGAGGTGTTTTGTTGAGCACCATATTTCAGAACTTTGCCCCCATTTAACCTACTTTGTATCAGCTTCAGTGATCCCTGTATTTAGCCTTGAATTTGTAACACCCTGTATATACAGGGTGGCATTGAAGAAAGTACAATGCATAGTACCACACTATAGAGGATCTCAAAAGATAGTCAAAAGTTCCTATACACTTTTGCACCAATAATAATTATTTTACAGGGTCGTACTAACTTACTCAATTTTTGCATAGTAAATATTGTAATGAATTAATTAAAATAATTAATGAAGATTTAATAAATGTTAAAAAGTGGTGTGACTCTAATCTTCTCTCATTTAGTATCACTAAAACAAATATATTAACTTTTAAGTGTACACTTAATAATATAATTTTTGACAATCTAATAATAAATAACCCCAAATTTATAAAATTTTTAGGAATCTATATTACTCAAAATCTTTCTCTTAATGAACATATCAAAAAGTTATGTAGAAAATTAGCTTCAGGATGTTATGCCCTGAGATCACTTTCTCATGAAATGAATATGGTGGTTCTTCGAAATGTTTATTTTGCTTTAATAGAATCTCTTTTGAGATATGGAATTTGTTTCTGGGGAAATTCAAGCTAATATCTTCTAAATTCAATTTTTATTCTACAAAAAAGAACTATCAGATACTTGTGCAAAGCTAGATCTAGAGATTCTTGTAAAACTCTATTTATCTCACAAAAAATTTTAACACTAACTTCAATTTTTATATTGGAAACAGTTTGTTTAATTCATAAAAAGCATAGAAATAGTATTAATTCACATACTTATATAACAAGAGAAACCTTTAATATATGTTTATCTACTTTCATTTAGTAATATGAATTTTACAGTTCTGTAAATCGTTTTGTAAGGGCACCTATTACAGCACTAGTGCTGTAATAGATGCCATTACAGCACTAGTGCTGTAATAGATGCCCTTACAAAACGATTTTTAATAGCAGGTGCATTTTTATTTTTAAAAATGCCTTTTGCCAAATATTTTTATTCATAGATGAAAGTAGATAAAATTTTGTACAATATTCTTGTTGTAAATTCATATAACTACACTCGATGTTTGATTAAACTCGGCTGACGCCTCGTTTAACAACTTTAACACCTCGTGTTGTAATATGAATCTTTACAACACTTATATCGTAAATAACTATTATTTCATACTGTATTGTAAAACACACCTTTACATATTTGAATTTAGTCCAGAAAATAAGGTTTTACAGCAATAAGTCCGGTAAAAATTTTTTACCGGACTAGTCCTGTAAAATTTCTTTACCGGACTGAAATTTGTAAGTTTTAGTTTAATCAATGTCAAACACACAATGTTTCCACCAGTAAATATAAGCACTTTTCAAATATATGACGCAGAATAAAACTTCATTATAATTTCAAAACATAATTATAATTTTCAACAGAACAGTATGAAATAAAATATTGTACGTCATTAGTCCGGCAAATCCTTTACAGTATTCGTTTCAAAATTCCAGACTCGGCTCCTTCGTCGCCTCGTCTCGAAACATTTCACTCATACTGTAAAAGTTGATTTACCGGACTTATAACGTAAATATCTATTACCTATTCCTTTTCAAGTCTTGTAAAAAAATCCATAATTTATGATTCTAAAAAAATTTTTAATTTCCTTCCAGTTTTTATTAAGAAAATGTCACATTTTAAAATGTTAAAAAAAAATGGTAAAAATATATTATTGGAAAAAGCTTATTATACTCTAGATGAATATTTTGGTGATACTCTGTCATAATTATTTGCATTTTCTTTTTGTTTATTCCGATATTTTAAGTTTTTCTATATTATTATATTTTATTATTAATTTAATTTTAAAAAAGGCTTTGTCGATAAAAATAATACTTTATGACAATAAAGCATATTTTGATTTGATTTGATTTGATTAAGCCTCTAACTCCGGCGCTGGTTGTTAAAAAATCTTATTATTTTTCACAATAAGGCAGCCTGTGAACACATATTATGTACCAATTTTAGTTCAATTTAGTCGGAAGAGAATTAAAAAATTATTATTAAAAAAAAATACAGTACCCATCTGGAAAACAAAGGAAATTGTGCATAAGTGTATATGAACTTTTGACATTATTTTGCATTGTACTTTTCTCAATGTCACCCGGTATATATGTATATATACAGGGTGTTTCAGAAGTACGATACGTAACCTAAGGCGGTAATATTCTAAGAGAAAAAATTCATATGAACATGTGTCCGGAGTTGCCCCATTTTTGATATACAAGGTGGTAAAGTTTAAAAAAAAAATCGGTTTTTATAATTTTCTTAAATATCCTTTTTCCGATTTTATTGAAATTTGGTTATGTTATTCATAATGATAAGGGGCTTAATTTACCCTAGATTAAATTTACAAAGTCCAGTGGCGTCCCGGGAAGCACCTTAACGAACATTATTGACAAAAAATGTATGCCACTGACTTGTTTTAAAGGCTCCAATGGCTCAACAAATCGACAGAAACCTATTTACAGTCTAATAAGTCGATATACACCATTTGCGGCCATTTGGGACATATTGGCTTGGTTTAGTACCCTTTCAGATGCAAGAAATTATTTTCTAAGTTATTTCGGCAAATAAAATTATTTTGTATGTCACAGAATTTATTTAAACCTATATACGCCCTCAAATCTTCAGTTAGGCTATTTTGGATTTAATAATAATTTTTTTCCAACTTATTTGGGTACACACATTTTTCTTTAAAGCCTCTAATGGCTCAACAAATCGACAGAAACCTATTTACAGTCTAACAAGTCGATTTACACCATTTGCGGCCATTTGCGACATATTGGCTTGGTTTAGTCCCCTTTAAGATGGAAAAAAAATTGTTTCTAAGTTATTTCGGCAAATAATTTTTTTTTAAGAGCATTAGTATGTCACACAATTTATTTAAACCTATATACGCCCTCAAATCTCCAGTTAGCCTATTTTGGATTTAATAATATTTTTTTTCCAACTTACTTGACAACAATTTGGATATATTTCTGCAGATTTGCCAATTACCAATACAACTTTTTTGTTCCCTGAATTGTTTTCGTATCTTGCTTCGTTTCGAGAAGGAAAATAAAAACCACTTTATTGCATGTAGAAAAAGAATGCCTATGCATTTCAAAGTTAATTAAAACATTTAAATTAAAAAAAAAATAATTTTTTTAAATAACGGCACAAAAAATATGCAACAGTTAATCAAAGCAAATGTTGAAAATGGTCACCTTCTAATAAAACGCACCATTTTTTTAAATAAACCTTAACACCCTGTATACCCAAAACTTCGGAAACATGTTCATATGAACTTTTTCTCTTAGAATATCATGAGGAATACTTTGTATAAGCCAGAAAGTAGAGAATAAAAAATAGTGCATAAACCGATTCTTAAAATAATACTTATTTTTCTTTCAAAATTGCTTTAATAGATTCTTAAGGAACTTTTCAAATACTTGCATTCAAAACTATAATTAAAAGTACTGATGCAGAATCCTGCATTACTTTTCATCCCGCCTAACTCATTTTGGATTCCCAAAAACCTTATTTTTAAATTCGCCCACACTACATTTCATTATGTAGACCAATCACATTTGGAACCCGAGACCTAACCTAGATTTGGCAAGTTTCATATTTTTTGTTAACTTAAAGCAAAAATGGTACCATTTTCTTAGGGACTCTACATTTCCTTCGCCATTAATAATCCAGTTATCATATTAACAAATAGCATAGACACCAAGGTAAGCCCGACAGATGAAAAAAATCTTGATCTAAAGGCATAGGTAATAGTCCATTGTACCCCAAGAAGAAAATCACCCTCAAACGATTTAAAACAACAGTACATCTCTGCCTTTTGGATCACCCTGTATAAAAAATAATCCTGTACCATATGCAATAAAAAACAAATTAAAATAAACTTATCCACCAAACACGTTCCACTTGAAAAAAAAATCCATTGAATATCACACTGTCTCTTCTCCAGCAAAAAATGCTCTTCGCCACCACTGGTTTTGCTACTCACCTATAACCAATAACACACTAACACCCTGCATTGTGAATAGTCATTGACTGACGAAGAACGACGACTAATGTCTGAAAAGATGCATCTGAAGAAGATCTTCCATAGTGAAAGGATATACGCGGCAGCGTCCTCATAGAGGAGTCCTAGGGTAGGGGGTCACAAGGATGTTCTTCGGTAGTGCATAAGTCACGAAGTAACGAACGAGGATATCTTTTTTTGTTGTTCAGGACTGTTAGTTTTAAAGAATACGTAATTTAGTTGAATACTAAATAAATAAGGAGTATTTTAATATTTTGTATAGCTTTAGTCCTTTCAAAAGGAAGTAAAGTGAATTGTGTAGTCCTCCCTAAGCATCAAATTAAAATTCCATGCGACAGAAGTGACGTCCGCTATAAACTTTTTACTTTTTACTAACTGGTTTTATTCTTATTTATCAGAGTATGCTCTGGTAAAATTGTTGTTATTTATATGTGGTTCCGCTTACTGTATTCAAAAGTTCCTTTATCTGAAGAATACCATCACGATGAAACGACTTACCGAGGTCGTATTTCCAATATCCTGATATAAAGATTTAAGACCAACGTGAATCGCTTCCTTCGTATACATACCTCTCGCAGAGAACCATAAAGGACTTTTCTTGCACTTGCAAAATGCAAGAATCATGCGGCTTTTAATTCTTTCCACCCACGTGGCGATATTATCTTTCTGGTTATGAACTTGTTCCCTATCTTAGGAGTATAAATACTGGTGACTGATGGATTGTTACATGAATTGTACTTGACAGAAACTTTAGTTATATTAATTTAGTAAACTACTCTTTGAAGCAAAACCTTTATCGGATCACACATAAGAATAAAATCTTGTTTCAAAAAAATATTTGCTCTTAGATATTTATTAACTTAGAACACTTGAGATGTTAAATAAAGAGAACTTTTTTACTTTAAAGTGCTCTGTTCTTCATCTTCTCCATTTTCAAGCCGCGGTGAGATCCTGAGTTCCTGAGGACTCTAACTATATAAAAACCTAGTACATTTAGATTGTTGATTGTTTTTGTGTTTGTATACAGAGTAAAGGGAAAACGTGATATGTTACTACCCAATACATGTGGGGATAGTAATGCCCGCCATACCAGAAAGTTTATAATCGAACCTATTAAACTTCCTTGCCGCCATAGTGTCTTTTACATTCATAGGAACCTAAGGTTTTTCTAAGGATCTTATAATTTGGTTGAAAATGATGCAATCTTCTAATAATAAATGATGAACCTGCGCCGAACGTGTGTAATTTTTTCAAACTTGAAAAGGATTTTTATGGATGTGTCCTGGACTTTATTGGCACGAACTGTAAGTTATGCTAACTTATTCTTCAGATCTCAATTTTCAAGTTTTTACAAGTTTCAGGATTATTTGCTTTATTAGACATTTTATTAGAGAAATCTGCCAAACATTTCAACTTACAATTCACCTTGTAAAACCCTATGCCCTATAATATATTAAAAGAAATGCCCTGCATACATAAACGTTTTTAATTTTTGAACGGAAATTTGAGCGGAAAGTAAAGAAATATAGGTTGAAGCAGATATCATAGACTTATTTTGCACTTGGTAAGTTTATTTCTTGGGAAATTATTAAAATCTGTTTAATTTTTAGCCATGGAGAACCTTCTAAAATCGTGGGGTATGCCCGAAACATTTTAGATGATTTAGTAGATAAACATATTATTTGTACATGGTCTCTAAATAGACTTTGTTTAAATATAGTTGTATTTTTAATTTGGCTCTAATGTTTTGATGAAGAATAAACAAATAACCAAATAATCATGTGCAGCAGTGCCATGAAAATGTTGGGGTACATTGTACGCAATTCAAATGAATTTTTAAATGCGCAGACGCTCAAGACCTTTTATTTTAGTTTTGTTCGTTCCAGGCTTGAATATGGAGCAGTTATATGGAGCCCAATATTCGATAGATACATAAATCAGCTAGAAAGAGTTCAAAGGAAGTTTCTGAAATATATCATGTAAAAGGAGAATGAAGTGTTCCCACCCAGAGGTGTCGACCAAGGCAATTTATTATCAAAATTTCAAATACCGTCTCTGGGTGATCGTAGGAATTACTTACTGGTACAGTTTTTTTTTAAAGTATGTCGATCATATATTGATTGTCCTTCATTACTGTCAGAAATTAACTTTGATGTTCCATACCGCAATGTGAGAAATACAATAGAAAATACCACTCTTTCAATCAATGCGGCTTTTCAATAGCACCTGCCATGACGTTGATGTGTACGGCCTATCTGCAGCGCAGTTTAGAACCACTGTAAAAACCAAATATCTGCTGATGCACTCAGCGCAACATAATGTAGCTGTTGCTTGAACTCGCTTGATCATGTTGTATATTGTTTTACATTGTTTTATTATTACACTATTATTACTATTATATTATCAATCATTTATATCTTATATTAAGTCACATTGTCTCATAATTGAATTTCTTTTCTGTTAGACAATAAAAGATTATTGTAATAATAGGTTTGATTTGTTTTTACTTTGCTTACGTGGTGTGAGGTCGCACGGTCAAAGCTAGCTCCACGACCATCTTATAGGTTTCCAGCTTTTTCTGTAGTAAAGCTGGTGGCGCTTCTTAAACCCCCTTCCGCGAGCTAGGGCAATTGGCACGCGTGCTCCACGGTTGGTTCTGTTATCCTTCATTATTTACTTAATTAGTTCAATAATTTTTTTTTGCTTTCCTCTTTCAATAGTCTCTCCGCGCTTTTGCTTATTCAATGGTGCACATCAGAGCATCTCTGAGGAGCACCTTCTCTTTTTAGAAAAAAAAAGGAAAATAATATAAATGAAAAAAAGAATTTTTTTTATTCGATACAAAAAAAACAAACACTAGTGCGCCTTGTAATTTTCCAGTCATACATTTTTTTCTTATTTTGAACAATTATTGATTCCTTGAACATGAATGTACCATCGTGCCGAGAAAAAACTGGTACACCGAAAATTTTCTGTTTTCTCCTAGACTATTAGAAAAAATGTAATAAAGTCTGATACCAGTAAAACTTCATATGAAATTTGATAAAGAGTATGCAAAGTCTGTTGAGAATAGGTTATCATTGTTGTTAAAAATACAAGGAGAAATCAAAATACGTATAGCTTATTGTTTCAAAATGTAACAAAAATAAAAACAAGATTTTTTTAAATATTGGATCATATCACTGTTCCTATCAATTTTAATTTCAATCATATTTAAACTTTAATATAACAAAAAATAACATGTTTTTTAATATTTGGTAGCTGCACCGTTATTATTGATTAAGGCTTGCAAACGTCGTGGCATACTTAACACTAGGTTTCTCGTATACTCTTGCGTTATTTCATCCCATGCTTCCATAATCCTTTGGCGCAATTCAACTTGGGTTCTAGGCTGGAAGTTATGTTTATACATAAATTTTGCCACTCTTCTAAGGCCACGGCAGAACACGAATATGATTTTCTTCTAAATAATTCTGAACTATGCGGGCTTTATATATCGGAGCATTATCGTGTTGAAATATAAAATCTTGGCCATATACTGCGCCCACCGATGGTATCATAACTTGGTTTAGTATATTGCAATATATTAGTGCATTGAGCCTTTCCTGCACTATTTGACAAACTCCTGGGCCCCTTGCACTAATGCAGCCCCAAACGTTTATAGAAAAGCGTCCACTTTGATTGGTCTTATGTGTATATCTTTCATCGTATCTCGTACCAGAAGGTCTGTAAACGCAGATTTTACCATTGTTGCAGGTTTGAAAGGTTTTTTCAACGGAAAATATTACGGTTTCCCACAAGTGATCTTGATTTATATAATCATGAGCAAATTCTAATCTTCTCTGCTTATTTGCTTCGGTCAAAAAAATTTTATTTGTAGCACAACAACTTTTTATATCAGAATTACGAATTCTACTACGAGCTGTATTAGCCGAACCAGGAAAATGTGTTTCTTCTTTAGCCTTTATTGCTGTTTCGAATGGATTATCTCTTAAAAAATTAATTAATCGTATATCTTGACCTAAATTCGAAATTTTGGGGCGACCAGAACCTGCTTTTCTTACGATACTTCCATATTCTTCAATTTTCTGCTTAGCTAACAGTACGGTATTTTTGCTAATTCCTAATTCATCTGCGATGTGTCGTATTGATGCCCGTCTCCCAATCGCGTGTAAATGATCGCTTTTTGCTCGACGGTTAACACTGGCATTTTTTAAAAAATATTTCGTTTGACACGTCAGTCACAAAATTAAATCAAACTGACAATTTGATTTTTTGTATTTTGATCTACCCCGTATGGCAAAATACAAACCTTTTATTTTGTAACCTAGGTTACTTTTTAAAAATTAAATATTTTTACCTTTTCAACTCTAGACATCTTTTATAGTCGAGGAGATATGTATGTCGTTCGCCCAGTTTTTTAAATTCGCTGTACCAGTTTTTTCTCGGCACGATGGTACATACATACTGAGTATTTTCATGTTACGCCAATCATACAGTTTTTTATTTTTGCATAGAAAGAAACTTAAAATTACACATTTTACTAGTTTTCTAAAACGCCCAAGATGTTTTAGGGAAACTACAATTTTTATATTTTAAGCAGTTTTTCTTGGCAAGAATCGCCAACAGTAAGGAGGACGTAAATTATGAAAACACCCAGTATAATATGTACATTTGTTAATAAATAAAATTGTTTAAAATCAGGAAATCACGGTTTCCCTATAAGATTTAATGTACACGCGGTGAAATACCCTTGCTCTTATATAAAGAGAAAATAGTTTTATTTTTAGATTTAAGTTCACAATTAAAAATATTCTCTCTTAAATGAAAAAAAAAATTATCTCTCAGTTTGAGATATTTATTATTTAGTATAAAACATATTTACACACAAACTAAAGTAAGAACTAAGAGGTATTTTATTTTATTCTGTACACTGATACGAAATAGTATATTAAGGTACTAGTTTTATAAAGCTCATTTTAGCGCACGCATCCATGATATAAAACTCGCCGCAAGCGGCTTGTTTTATAACGAACAAGTGCGCTAATGGCTTTATAAAACGTGTGCTTTATACTATTTTTGCTATTTTGGCATTTTTTTCAATAAATAAATCCATATTTAAAAAGAAAATAAAACATACCTACAAATTTTCAAAATTTTTTAGGCCTAAATTTTATGTTGGTAATACAATCACATTATTTATTAAAGTAGCCTTGAATTTGAAATCAACAAATAATTTTATTTCCGTGTCAGTCATTTTGTCACGAAGTTGGCTAATTTTTCAACATATCTACATAATTTTAAAATATGGAGCAAGATGAGTTTAGTTTAACTCCCCCAAAGTTAAGGGAAATTGCGGTGAATTTTATAGTTCTATGTTTTATAATTTAGTAAATTTGTAAGATTATAGACCATTTAAGAACATATGATTTTGACAAGAAGTGTAACCTAAACTTGTGACTTTGCCCCCCAGCAAATATAGCCGTTGTCAAATATCTAATGGTAATTTCATGGCTTTGACATAAACTTTAACCTAAATTTGTCAAATTTGCCCCCCAGCGACGTCATCCTTAAATGGTCAATTTGATATTTTTTTAACTCATCTCCATTTCATAGAATTAATGCAACCAATCATACATGACGGCAAAATAAAACATTTGTGAGCATCATTACCAACCTTAGAAAAATAAAGAAAACTATTTCATAAAAAGTTCTTTACGATACTGAAAAGTGACTGAAAACAATATCGCAACATTTTTTTCTACTGACGTTTTATAATAACCCCTTTTTGATTGTCGTTTTGATTTTTAAATAATAAATAACCTCCTTTTAAGCACGCTGTACCTAAAAGTAATTATTTACAATTAAAAACTAAACACAGACTATAATTTGACCTATTTATTATAAATATTAAATGTACAGTTATTTATATTATTAAAATTAATGCTTGGATAACCTAAAACAGTACGTTGAGATATTTCTCTTTGTAAAATAGATGAGGAATTTGAATTCGAAATAGAAAATGAATCTGCAACAGCAAATTTTTCGTATGCGTGCCCTCATACAAACTCCTTGATTCTTGGGGAACAAGGTTCACCATTGCCTCATTTGCGGCATTTCCAATGTCCGAGTCTTCTATAGCTGGATTTATAAACTCGAAAAGTTGGCGAGGTTGAGGTTCAGTTGCTGTTGGAAATAGGAGTTCAATTTAAACTAAAGGGAACACTCAGTTTCATTTATACACTCCCTCATGTTGTTCATGTAAGGTTCGAAAACTTCCCGGGTAGTTCGAGATAACCAATTTTTATGCTCGGAGTTCGGAATATCTAACCTCACCAACTTTTCGAGTTTATAAATCAAGCTTAAATCACTCATTCTTTACTCAATATTTGCCGCAGTTTATGAGAAAAAAATTTTTTCGATTTTTTTTTTGACAAGTGTCAATTTTTTTAACATGAAAGGTGTAAATGAAACACCGGTAATAAAATGTTTGGTAAAATAATAGATATTTACGATATAAGTGTTGTAAAGATTCATATTACAACACGAGATGTTAAAGTTGTTAAACGAGGCGTCAGCCGAGTTTAATCAGACATCGAGTGTAGTTATATGAATTTACAACAAGAATATTGTACAAAATTTTATCTACTTTCATCTATGAATAAAAATATTTGGCAAAAGGCATTTTTAAAAATAAAAATGCACCCGCTATTAAAAATCGTTTTGTAAGGGCATCTATTACAGCACTAGTGCTGTAATAGATGCCATTACAAAACGATTTACAGAACTGTAAAATTCATATTACTAAATGAAAGTAGATAATAGTTATTTACGATATAAGTGTTGTAAAGATGTTTTATTAAACTCGGCTGACGCCTCGTTTAACAACTTTAACATCTCGTGTTGTAATATGAATTTACAACAAGAATATTGTACAAAATTTTATCTACTTTCATCTATGAATAAAAATATTTGGCAAAAGGCATTTTTAAAAATAAAAATGCACCTGCTATTAAAAATCGTTTTGTAAGGGCATCTATTACAGCACTAGTGCTGTAATGGCATCTATTACAGCACTAGTGCTGTAATAGATGCCCTTACAAAACGATTTACAGAACTGTAAAATTCATATTACTAAATGAAAGTAGATAAATTAAGTTTTTTATTATAAAACGCCCGTAGAAAAAATATTGTATACCATTCGTTACGAAATAATGTCTTTTAGTCACTCTGACGTGTTGTCCAACTCGGCTTCGCCTCGTAAGACAATTTTCACGTCGCGTGCCTATAAGACCCTTATTTCGTAACTTGTTGTATAAATAGCTACTTTATCAAGCCAAATTAGAAAAACATTTTTTCGTCTCTTTGAAATCCTATTTCTTCGCCACATATGCTCTTGATTAGAATCTAGCGACATTAATTATATGTGTCTATGTGTGATGTTTCTCTCTATGAACTCTTATTTTAAAGTATATTTGAATGATTTCAATACAAAAAAGTATAAAAATATGAATTCCTTCGAAAATATAATTTTTGTAACTCGTTTAGTTTTTGATATACAGGGGGAAATAAACTGTGTAGCACAATGTCTATAAATAAATTAATTACGCGTATAATTTGTTGCGCTTCTAAGAAAAGAGAAAATAACATGTAAATTCAACTGCTATGTAACGAAAACAATTATATAAGATATTTGCGAATCTTGTAATGTTGTTTGTATCAAATATTTATCGATAAGATTACCACCATTATTACTTATTGGTTATTGGTCTTGCAAATCGCCTGTTGTCCGAAACTTTATGTAATTTCTTATCTTCTTCGAGCAAGCTCCGAGAAATAATAAATTATATTACCTACATATTTGGAATAACATACACTGCGGGTAATCTAAAATTATTTGTCGATGCAGTTTTATTTATTGGTATTCACACGGGCATTTTGCAATATTATAGTAATGAGTTTATTCACAGGGCGTTTGAACAATGGGTTGAAAAACTAGAAGAAGTGATTTTACCTGCATACCTAATATTTAACAAAATTTAAACTTAAATTAAATCAGCGCTAAATCCACTTTGAAAAATATAAAAAGCAAATTAATGATGTGCCGCGCTTTGATGCGATGCGATTGAACGAAAGTTAAAATGCAAAACTTTTCAATGCCTTTTGTTATTTTGCCAGGAGTGTTTTGTTGACTGCTTCTTGATAATTCAATAGAGAGTTAAACAATATCTGCACTGATTAATTTTTTCTTACATTGTTGATTACTTTCATCAACTATTCGACGTAACTAATATACTGTACCGGCCTGGGGCAAGTTTTAGGATGGAGCGAGATTCAATTATGGCGTCCCCCTTGCTTGTCCCTAATAGCATGGAACTTGGAATATCTCGACAACATCTTAAGCATCTGCCTAATTTCTCGATTATCTGCACTCCTCACAGTACCTATAGGAACAATTGTTGATGTTGATGTGTGTTGAATGACAAAATATGTAGGAATTAAAATCACAAAAATTACTTTTATAAAGAGGTTATTCATTTGTATTATTTTATCAACTAATAAAACAAAATTTAGTCATCGAATGTGATATTGACGAGATCAATAAGCACAATCAACTTTGATACTGGTACTTATTATGTTCACTAATTAATGTAACAATGCTTATCAAAAATATAACCTAATTAATATCTGAAAACATGGTTTCTCTTAAAAGCTCAAATTCCAAAATATCGCAATTATGATAATGGTTTTTTTTTCTCCAATTTGAGCCATGCTTCCTTCAAATCTTCATCGGTGTTATTCAAATCATAGAGGAATAGCCAAGACTCGTTATTTGTAGAAAGTTTTGTAAAACCTGTATCTATTTTGTTTATAGCGGTATCTAACATAGGATAGAAAACATTTGTTCTAAATAACATTTTTGGATCTGTTGGCGCGTCATCTTCGTTTTCGTTTTCTTCGTGTTTCAAACTCTGGGATTATTTCAGCTTCTTCAGCTAGAAATGAGGGGCTTTGTTAATCTTTCGTCTTAATATTCTGTGAAACATTTCTCAACCAGCAATTTGATATTTTATTATAGTCGCGAAAACGTTTTCGAAATGCAAAATTGGCACCATTTTATAAAATACTTCAGTAACCGTTATTACTTTGTAAAGCCTTCTGCAAACACTATGTAACAATTTTATAAACATTTCTACAACTCTTAAAAAATTTCAACACCAGCATTATAAAACAGTTTTATTAAGGCTTTATATTGCACTATGAAATATACTTGAATATTGTATTTTTGAAAGAATTAAATAACAGTTGTATAAAAGGTGTTTAGTGGTTTCAGCTAAACGTTATAAAATGAAAATGCAACATGAAATAACAACAGAGTCTATTTTATTTATTTTAATTCCATCCTTTATATTATTCAGAGACGTTCGTTGATTGTGATGCAGAGACCAAGTTTTTACTGCGAATTAAATTTTATTGAGAAATATATAGCATATTTCTAACAAAATATAAGCAGACCCCGCATTTATTAAGTATAATAATGTTTAAGGGAAATTTTTAAAACGTAAGAAAATAACTTTGTCGATTTGATCATTTTCTTCAGAAAAACTTAAGCCAATTTGTTCTAGGCATCATTATTTCATAATTTTTATACGGGGTGGTGCATTGGCTAGCGCAACATATGAAATCCCATGCAAAATTTAAGGTGGTCATATAGTGGCTCCCCAATTTCTTTTAGAGCAGAAATTTATCTAAACGAATCCAATAAACTAAACTCAGTTTCAAAATTTTAATAATTTTCATGCAGTCTATCCAAAGTTATTTAACAAATAATATTATCTTTTATTTTCCCATAAGGATTGATCCTTTCATCTACGGATAGCGCTATTCGTCAAATAATATCTATGAAAACAATTGTCGAAATAATTGAAACTATAGCAATTATTCTGAAAATAAAGATACTCCGACGTGAAAGTACCGGGCCTAAAATGGATAATACGGGTCTGAATTTTAATATTTTGATTAATTATGTCAGTGTCAAATTCAAGCCAAGTTTGACAATTTTTTTAACTATAATAATTATTATTTCGTTATGAACTATTCTACGTCTGAAAATATTGCTATAGTTAAGTGGGTATTATGCAGGAAACAGCAGCAGAGAAGTATCGGATATGTTTGCAGTACATTATCCAGAGAGACCAATTTCAGCAATATCCATTATAACCAGAATAATTAAAAAATTTGAAAATAGTGGAACGCTTCTCAATAAATATAAATGCGAAAGAGAAGACGAAGGTAATAATCCTGCAGATAATGATAAAGACTTAAACGTCATACCTACAACCGTTTTACGAGTACTACATAAACATAAATATTATCCGTATAAATACCATAAAGTCCAAGAACTAAGAGATGGGGACATGATTCGAAGGGCTGATTTTTGTTTTAATATGATGGAGAGGGCAAACAATGACAGGGAATTTTTGCAAAATATTGGTTTCACCGACGAATGTACTTTTACCTTGAATAACGAGCCTAATGTACAAAATTTTCGATACTGGAGCCAAGAAAATGAATTTCGGTTTATTGAAACAAGGACGCAGTATCCCCAAAAAGTCAACGTGTGGGCTGGCATTTTGGGACATCATATCATCGGACCACTCTTTTTAAATCAAAAGTTAACCGCTCAATATTTTCTTGAACTGCTTCAAAATGAAATTACGCCTGCATTGCATGAAGTTGTTCGAGAAAATCAAGAAATTTGGTTCCAGATGGATGGCTGCCCAGCTCATAACTCCGCAGTAGTTAGGGAGTATTTAGAAAATGTTTTTATAGGAAACGTTATTGGACTAAATTACACAATTAATTGGCCAGCTAGGTCTCCCGATCTTTCGCCGAATGACTTTTTCTTATGGGGACACCTAAAAACAACCATCTACAAAAATTTTAAATACAAGACGCTGGAGGATTTAAAAAATGCTATTACTGCAGAGTGTGAAAGGCTGTCTGTGTATCAATTAGGAAATGTTCGAAACGAATGTTATGATCGTTTGGGTATTGTCTAGCAGCAAATGGGGGGTTGTTTGAACATTTAATTAAATAATTAGTTAAATATGTAATTTAGTTGTTTTATTATGCATTAGAAAGTCAAATTCTCGAAAAATAAAGTAATTTTTGTATACCAAAACTGTTTTATTAATTCATCTCCTCCCCTATATTTTTGTTTGTATAACAGAGAGACAAACCAAATTGTATTAAAAATCTTAATCCTTGAAGCTTTTAAGCTGGATTTATAAACTCGAAAAGTTGACGAGGTTGAAGTTATGTTCAAGTTGGTGAGGTTCAATATTCGACAGTCCAGAATATGGCATTTATAAAGTCAGTAGCGAAGTTCGAAAAGTTGTTGTTTGATTGGTTGAAATTTTTGCCCAATAGAATGATAAAGTCGGCTTCCACTTTACTAGGCGCGTTATGAATTTATCATAGAGAAACTTATATAGTGTTGTCTTTCTTAAATCAAGATATCCGTAATATAAACGCGATACACTTATTCGTTATTTATGAATCGGGGAGAGAAGCACATCTAATTTTCAGTAATTCAAAGTGTGTTAAAGAACACTCCCGTATTACATAATGTCGTAAATAAGCTCCCTAGTTTTGACAAATGTGTCACTTATTAAAACTATTGTGACATAAAATGACGAATATAAATCGGTTTGCAGGTTTTTTGCATCCCCAGGCAAAAGAAATGGTTCTCAATTTAATAGATTATTTTAAAAATGAACAGGAGAAGGCTACTGAAACCGACAAGTTATTAAATCCCAAGTCTATTAAAGAAAAAGTTTCGAAAGCACTAAAACTAAGTTTAAGATCAATACAGATTTTTACTGATTTGATTCAGAGATCATATGCGCCTAGTTAAGTGGAAGCCGACTATAGTATTGTAGATAATATCATAACTTTGGATTAACTCGAGTAACAATAAATTAGTGTCATCATTCTCTATACTGTTAATTTCTAGTTTTCCAATTTCTGACACAAAACACAATACTAACCTGAACTAACCTAAACAACGAAAAGACATTTGACATTTCGCTGTAACCACATGACTTTGAAATAGCGTCTTCATTGGTCGAAACGAACCTCTCGAACTCCGAACATAAAAATTGGTTGTCTCGAACTTCTTCGAAACTTACGAACTTTGCACGAACTGAGTTTATAAATGGAACTGAGTGTTCCCTTTAGTTTAAATTGAACTCTTATTCCCAACGCCATCTGAACCTCAACCTCTCCAACTTTTCGAGTTTATAAATCCAGCTTTAACCTATTTTACCCGAAAACAAATGTACATCATAATACATCCTTCTTGTCAGTTACTGACATTTACTGGTGTTTTTATTATAAAGCGTCAGACCCGTATTTGTTAATTTACGCCAATTATAGATTGACGTTTTAACATTGAAAATGTTTATATTATCGCACGGGCACGTAGTATGGGTACGGAATTCGAAATTCTTGTGTTGCATTTGTCCCTGACGTCACACCGAGTTAAATGATCGGGATGAGACCAAGTCGAGACTAATCGTATTGTTTCGCTGGAGCAGTCAGCGGGTGCAGGCTAGCGCGGCTGGAGCGCGCTTCAGATCATATTTGTATTTCGTAGTGAAAGCGCTTATGTATGACTTATAATGAACGCCGATAACATTAGTTGCATGCTGTTGTTGGAGGAAGAAGACGAAAAGGAGATGTTAGCCCAAATTCCTCCATTTCGACAAACGTCATATTAACACTTCAATTTATACTAAAGGTACCATATTTAAATCAAAGCTGCAGCATACCAAGTAAACAAATCAATTAGATTAAGACGTCAAAGTATCAAAGCATTTTAAAATTGTATCATTAGTTGGTATATCCGAAAAAAATATCAAAATTAGAAAAAGTCAGTGGCGTGCATTTTTTTGTCAATAATATCCGTTGAAGTGTTTCCCGGAACGCCACTGGACTTTATAAATTTAATCTAGTTAGGGCTAATTCAGGCTCTTATCATTATGAATGACGGTACCAAATTGCAATAAAATCGGGAAAAGGATATTTACAGAAATAAAAAAAAAAACGATTTTTTTAAAAAAACTTTAACACTCTGTACATCAAGACGGGGCAACTCCGGACACATATTCAGGTTAGTTCAGGTTAGCACTTCTGAAACACCCTGTATACAATCAAATACAACGGTCAAAAACACAAATATTTATATCAAAATATTGATAACAAACAATAACACCAAACGATACAATGCAATAATGCGAAAATCACGGGTAAACTAAATTCAACCCTGTCGCCCAGGGCCTTTTAGTTTTATTGCCGCTTGACCAATCGAAATAGAGTTACGGTTGTCATTAAGTACTGATCAAAATTTCCTTCGTATGCATAATCTTGGATTTGAATATGGTATAGGGTAGACTGGGCAAGTGTAAAAATAGGGTAAGTGGAAAATCAGAGCGCCAATCAGGCAATATTGAAAGTTTACTTGTCTGTGTGGTTCGAGGCAACTAACTATACGTTAGGGCTGTTGAATTATCTACTCCCGGCGAGTTACCAGGTGTTTTTTTCTTTCTGAGTAGTCATTTGTAACATAACCTCCAAATCGGTCCGTTGAATAGTGTGTGATATTTTCATAAAAAATTGGTCAAAGGTAAATACTTATAATATACTTTTAGTTTTATTGCATTTTCTTATGTTTAGTCAATTGTTGTAGCTTTAAAATCCTATATATACCGACCAAATCCAAAAGCGGTTTTTACTCACGAACAAGTTTGCACTTCCCCCATAAAAAACATAATGTGGGGCATGTGTAAAAGTTGTAATATGGAAGTGCATGATAAGCAGGACTGAGCATAACAGATTCCAGATATTTCAGAACAAAGCTTTAAAAATCATTGCGGACGCTCCGAGGTATGCTGTGAATAGGGTGTTACATAGAGATTTTGAGATTCCCACTTTAATAGAATTTTACAATAAAATTATTACAAACTACTACAGACGAACGGACATTACCACTAACCCACTTATTAGACAAACACACATACATTCTCCGCCAGGCTCCACTTATAAGTACCCTAAGAATTGGCTACCTCCAGTTATAGTTGAGAGGCACTGAGCTGGAGGGCTCGACGAAATATAATAATATTTTAAACAAGGAAACCAATTTCGAGAAGAAATAGTGTGATAACATTAAGCAAAATTAACGCACTCTCAAACAACAATACTTAGGGCATTGCCCAAACCAAATTTTTATGTGAAGTTCGGCCCATAACGCTACAGATCATTGAATAGAAGTTAAAGGCATTAAGCCTGACTTAGAAGACAAGGAAGATCCCTAATAATGGGGAAAGTGTAAAGGTTAGTTTACACTTGCCCCATTTTCCTGGGAATGCTAAAGTTTATTGGCACTGACACTTAAAGCTTTTATTCTTTACAGAGAGTTGACGTCATGGTACGAAATTATAAAAGAAAGTTCGATGGGGAGGAGCAATTAAATGCTACAGTAAATGCCGTCAATCAAGGTCAATTAACCATGTCGATGGCTAGTACCGAATTCAGAATCCCATACATTACAATCTACTGTAGAATAACTGGCCGCCGTTGCGAAAAAAGCAAGACACAGGGCCGACCTCCAATACTTTCTTGGCAAGATAAGTGTCAACTGGCCGAAAATATAAAAACAATGGAGAAGTGGGGATATTGATTAACTTCGAGAGAGCTTCAAGGAAAAGTTCGGGACTTTGTAACTTTAAATAATATTCCCAATCCTTTTAAGAACAATATGCCAGGCACAGACTGGCTAATAAAGTTTAAACAACGTCACTCTTTGAGTATAAAGAAACCACAAAGCTTAGAGTACTGCAGAAAGAAATCTACGGACCCATTCATAATAGACCAATATTTTGTTTTATTGGAAAAGGCTATATTGGAGTTGGGTCTTCAGGATCGTCCTGAATGTATTTACAATTTAGATGAGACTTCACTGTGTACAGATCCTTCTCGTCTTAAAATTGTTGGCGCGAAAGGCGAATAGAGAAAATATAACCGTCCTGGCAGAAGCAAGTGCTAGTGGTAGAAAATTGCCACCATTGGTAATATTTAAATGCAATAGCATTAATAATATTTAAAGGCAATAATATTGCTGGATTTCAGAAAGAAATGAAGACTTCTTCAAAGACACCGTAAATGCAGCCAGCGCCAATGGATGGATGACCTCCGAAATATTTAGAAATTATTTTCTAAAGACTTTTATTCCTTTGGTTCGTGATCAGGCACCAATTATTGTTATATTTGATGGGCATGTCTCGCATATGGATTGCTTATTAATTCAAGCCGCAAGAGAAGAAAATATTCATATACCTAAACTGCAGCTCATACAAGTCATTTACTTCAACCTCTCGATTTGAGTATGTTTAGATCCTTTAAGGCAATATGGGAGAGGGAAGTAATAACATGGCAAAGACGTCATCAGGGACAATGACTACCAAAAAGGGACTTCGCCACATTGCTAGTGAAAACCTGGGCTGAAGTAGATTCCGGAATCATAAAAACAGGATTCAGAAAGGGTGGTATTGTTCCATTTAATAGACATGTTATTCCTAAAGAAAAGTATGACATCGATGCCCTAAAAAGATGACAGGAACACTTAAAAAATCAAAGACCTGTAACAGATTTACAACCGAGGCCAGAACGCATTGATATTGAAAGGAATGAACATGATGCTGTAGCACCGAATGTAACAGAAAAAACCGCTACTTCCGAACAGTCAATGTTAAAAACAGTAAAGCCTTCTACATCTGGCGCTTCATTTAAAAGGAAACTAGCATCTAATGCAGAATTACTTACAGTTCCTTCAGCATCTAGTGCCACCAATCTCAAAGTAATTGTCAGCTCTGATCAAAATGAAGAAATATACTAAATAATCATCAGGAGCCTATAACTGAACCTGTAGTACCAGCTACAACCGAAAATCGGCAAGAAAAGAAGGCAAGTTTTGATGATCTACTACTTGATTCGCTCCGACAGAGTCCTCCTTCTAATCCAAGGAAACGAAAGCGCTTAATTCAAGGTGGCCAAACCATTGCAGGTACTATCGCAAGTAGTCAGTTGTAACAGGACGAAATATTTTATTGTCCCTATATATTATAATAAATAGTCAAATAATAGGTTGACGCCGCCTATGCCCAAATTTATAGATAAAATGATCTTTAAGAGCTAAAATTGTGGCAAGTTATGGTGCGCCAATGATGATCCTTTAAAAAATGGTACCTATCAGTACTTATCGGGTTTTTGTTGCCGATTTTTTTTGTTCTGGTTTGCTAGCATCGAGTACCCAGCCGGAGGCCTGGTTCTTTCTCTACTTGGTCGATTTAAGCGAAACCTCGTTTTGGCTTTTCCGGTGCTAACAGCCCTTTGGGTTTCTCCATTTTGATAATTTTAATTGAAGAAGGATTTTTCCCTGGTGTTAGGTAGGTGGAATGAATTTTTATTATAATATGTACTGTGATCCTTAAATTTTAGTTAAATGTAGAATATAGTGATATCTCGCCGGGTGTCGGCTAGTCGTAATGATTTCGCAAATTTGTAATGGACATTATTTTTTTTTAGTTTCTGGAAATCGCCACTTTAATAGCTTAAAATAAAACTGCTCCTTTCCCCTGCACCACTGTGTTTTATTTACTGCAAAAAAGGACCCGTTACACAGTCAAAAATCTCTACAAGTTCATCTACTATATCTAAACCAGCTATGAAAATTAACCGAAAGAGTAAACAAAGTCGGCCAAGTCCGTATCAATTTGAATTCAGCTCCAGTGAATCAGATTATGAAAGTGTACCTTTTATGGAATCGGATCAAAGTTTCACTTTAGAATCGGATTGCGAAGATCAGATTCCTGAAATAAACAAAAATTACCAAAAGCAAAGAAACATTTTATTAGCCAGGCAAATACTGTTGACAACGGCTTTGAAATCAAGTTTACTAGAAAACTAAAATACAACTTTTTTATGGCCACTCACCGATGATGTCGATGTAGTATAGCTAGACGATATAGTGACTCGTTTACCTGAACCGGTAGTAGCACGCCGAGGAGGTTTTCATTTTAATGTGAAATTTGCGGGATACAATATTTAACAAGTTCCATAAAATTATTCGAATTTTTAAACTTTAATTTTCTTTTCTGTTTTAGTTTCTCCTTGGGAATAACTCCTACTGTTTTAAAGATTAAAGCCAAACATTGGGTTTTGAACGGATAAATACGTTTATAAAAATAGTATTCTTGTTATTAGGAATTTTTTGGGGGTTATTTTGGATTACTTATTATTTTTCAGAGGTACCTTTTAATTTTTCGTTTTTATGATTTGCTTGGCTAACAATTTCCCAACAATAAAAAGTTCATAACTTCCCAGATTTTTATTTTTTTTAAGTCTGTAAAAAGAAAAATTGGCATGGGAGATATAAACTTCATTTACACTTTCCCATTACCACTTCTGCGAACATGCATGGAAATTGTATTCCGATTTTACACTTTCCCTTTTTGGGGTACCTAAGTGTAAAATTTCGGTACAAAAAAAATCATTTAAATCTCAAGATCTCAAAAATAATTCATGAGTGCCCTATGCAGTATGAAAAGTAAACATATTAAACTATTACTTTCTTACAAAGACACTTTTATAAATATTGTATATTTGAAGTAGGAAGGAAATAAACTTGAACTATTAAAAAGGGCGTCGCAGTTGTCCCAGTCTACCCTAATTATAAGCTTTGTAATGTAATGCTGAAAAATAAACAGAATGGTTTTGTACACTTTACCGTTCTTCCCTACACATGCTGCCACTTTTTTTCATGCATTTTCTTTCATTACAACATTTTTGTAATTTTCGTTCTCATAGTTGTATAAAGGGGGTACTTTTGCACCTCCTCTATCAAACACTCGTCAGCAATTGCCAAAAACGGTGGCATTCTGCTGAGCGATCACGGCTGGACTGGTCTCTTTAGCAGTCCGAACGCAGCCACTGCAATTGACGGCGAACGCTGTGTCGCTGAGCTGCGGCAGTTAAACCGTGTACATACAAATCGCATTAAACCAGTACCGACCTACCAATCGCGAACGCCAGCCGCGGCCGCTGACTGCTCCAGCCAAACCATACCTTAGAGGCGCGTTAGAGTTTATAACCTTTATTTTACTATTTTTTTATATTATGAATCAATAAACCTTATATCAGCTACCTAAATATAACATTCAAATCTATGAGTTTTCGCAGATCACAAATCTCACAATAGTCACAAGCGTTGCACTCTGCTTCGGCATTTTCAATGTCCTCCCCGGTTGCATCTTTGTAAAGGACTGTACATTTTTTTAAATAAGCTCTTAATGACTTAATAAATCGCGCTGAAATTTCGTCAGTTAATTCGTCAAAATATTCCCTTTAAAAAAGTTAAATAAATTATCGGCCTTAAATAAACAAGGGAGCCAATATTTTACCATCTCAAAATTTGCATGGGATTTCCTAGGTTGCGTGGATCGATGCAGCAGCTGTAAATATTACCATAAATAAGATATTTTGTATTTTCTGGTCTGTCCATTTCTATGTTCCCCAACGCTTCCATTCAATAATGGCGTCTTCCTCTAAAATAATTTTGTATCAATAGCTACCAAGTTTTATCAAAATCGGCAAAAGGATCTTTGAGATATTATTAAAACAATCGATTTCTTCTTATACTTTGACACCCATTATCTTGAAAACCAGATCTAGGACATATGTTTGTATAAACTTCTCTGCTTGAATTTGGTTTAGGAATGTACCCTTGGAATTACAGCTTATCATTAAGTAACACCCTGTATACATATTATTTTGAAATATGTCTGTAAAGTTATTTAAACATTTATTTTCATATTCGGTATGTTAATTGGTAGAAAATCTAAACCTTGACTTACAGGTAGTTTTGACTCCCACAACAAATCGTGAAAAAGTATTTACTTCAAAGAATAAAGTATGTTTTGTTACTGTGCATTTCAGAAAAGTTAGTTTCTTGTTTGTGGTTTGATTCGTATTTTTCACACCCAACACAATTTTATGCTTGTAAATATCTATAAACATCTCTCTCTAAAATCGATGAAGGCAATTTGGGAACCCCCGTATTTTCGGAACAGTTGAAGATAAATATCAACAACTCTATGTTTTTGAAATTGATAAGGGTTGCCATTTAAAAAAAAATTAAATATAGCGTCATATCGGTCGAATTTATGAACTTATATATTTTTTGACATTAAATTTGGGCTTCTTGCGGAAAATCATTGAGAAATGTCTATTTTCTTTTTTACTATAGTCAGCAGAAAAATCGCCAATCGGGTGAGACACTTAAAAAAATGTCCCTGTACCTAAATGGAACAGAAATACTGTTGCTTTAATCAAATGGCTGTCTGTATCCCCTGCAAAAACAGAAAATAAAAGAACACATGAAAAAAACACATTTAAGTCCGCTCTTCTGTAAATATTTCATATTCGTCATTTTTTTTTGTTAGCCACTGTAATAACCCAATGTTTAAGTATATAAATTAGAAAACCGTCAAAATTAAATCTAGAATATCGTCATCAACATCGTTTATCCATTTATTTATTGAAAGAATTTATCTCATCTTCTGAACTACCTGATATTTGCATTTAAAGAAGTGTTTCAAGGATCCTTTGGCAGTTAATAATAACCTGGGAATCAAAGCCAATAAAAAATACATAAACTACGTTCAGCACCAGTAAACTAGGTAATTACAAATTATTATTTCGTGATCGTCGTTTAGTAGATAGACATTATGTTTCATCTTGAACATCATATTAAATAATAAAAATGTAATTTTGATTAAATAAAACTTAATTTGCTATAAAAAAATTTGACCGATCTCAAGGGAAAGAATTACTATAAACATGGCAGAATCACGATATTCCGTTAAGTATCTATTTGTGAAAAATTATATAGAAATCGAGACATTACTGACAGTGCTCTTTCAACTTTCGCTATCGAATAGGTCATCAAATCGTCTGCAAATGAATAGCATCGCGGAAAACAAAAACATAAACGTGAGAGTGAAACAGTTACCTACTTTAATTTCCTCTATTTAAATCCATCTCAAGTAGGGATGCCTATTTCTATATCGATATCGTAACCAAAGATTAAAAGTGGAATTTCTATACCGTATAATGCTTGTTTTTCAGAACTAGTCACCTTCAACATGTCAATTGTTTAGAGATAGGGAAAGTGCAAAACTATTACAGACAAAATTTTCTATTTCTCCTCTTCACGCGCAGCTACCCTTGCTTTGAAAATTTCACATCGCACCCCCTAAGTTTTGATAGAACCGCGTTTAAAAAATATATAAGTTATTATAGTGCAATAATGTAGTTTTTGAATCGATATTCGATATCAGTATAAAGTTGATATCGATATATTGTTGCCATTCAAAATCTGCTTAAGCATAAAATATTTCATTCACTTTTTTGTTAACGAAAATTCAAATATTCATATGCTTACGTAGTAGGTATATTATGTAAAAATTTTAATATCGCTTTTGAAGGAAATTAGAAATTATTCTGTGCAATAATTATAGTCATTTAAGAAAAGTTAAATAATTAATAATTTAAAATACCTCTTTAGGCTAGTCGTGAATAGGCAATTTTGGTAATGTTAATATGTATATTTTATTTATGTTGTAAGTGTACCATACATCAAAGAGCTGCGTTTAAATAAATATGAATAGTTATACGATTATGGGAATTTATTGATATTTGAATTCGTACATTTCATTTTTGTTATGGTTAATAACTTCATCGCTTGATTCAGAATTATCTATGACTAAGTTATAGTATTTTGAGTAGTAATATTAAATTCACTTATTTAATAATATAGGAAGAGACCAAACCAAAAGTGAAATTATCATGATGTTATTATTAAATTTATTGGCTGGGGGAGCTTTAAGAAGTTCAAGCAATAATTTTCTGGGAGTCTTTTATCGCCATGTTTCCGGATTTTTCGGTATTTTAAAAAATTAGACACACACACGCTCTACCGGTAGGTGCCAACAACTCCTACAATACAAGGACAAGGTGCACAATCGAAATTTGCTAGTGACGTCACGATTCGGAAGCCGATCGCGGTAAACATGTGTTTTGGTTTTGAAGCGATATTGTCAGATTATCCATAATTCCTAGTTAGGTAGGACGAGCTTTGAAATAAGTGTTCTGTAAAGTAAAGTAATGTGTTCTGTTTACAGCTACGTTAACTTAGGAATTATCGAAGGCCTAAAATAATTTTACTACAGTAGTTTATTAAAATTATTTTGGAATTAAATAAGCAAATAAAAAATATTTTTAGAAAACGTTCAGTAGTTAGGCGGAACCCTAAGGGCGAACTGGCAACGTTGCGGCTATTTTTGTGTCAACGTAACCTCACTCGACAGGTTTATTTGATTGTTTAAGTTTTAGTAGTTTTAGTGTAAAAATATAGTGCATTACCGGTTTAAATAGTGTAATAATAGTGATAAATCATTTTATAATGCCATATAAATCTTGCGTATAGGTTGTAAGGGTAATTGCCTAAATGGTCAAGCAGTGCGCGTGTTTAGGTTTTCAAAAATTAAGGAACATCGCTTAAGATGACAAAAGGTGATTTGTGATTGATCCATTGTGCCAATTTTATCCTCCATGTTGAGAGTTGAGACTAGATCTATTGAGTCTCATTTTACAGAAGGAGATTTGATCTAGCAAATTTGCCAACAGAAAATGAAAACTAGACTAAATACAATTTCAAAAAGATATTAAGGAGAGCAAGGTTGCGTGAAATTTTAACCCATGTGCAGAACTGACAAAATGTGAAAGGAAGGGTTTAATAATTCATTTATTTACAATGTTTAGTTCATATATTAGTCAAATATTGCCAAAAGTGAGTGCTCTGTATAAAAACACAGTCATACAAAAGCGAACTAAATGTATATAATGCTCTTCTCTTTACCACTACAGATACCTTAGTTCTGTATGAGGCACATGTAGCGTTACAAACTCTAATAATTAATGCAGATATTGTAAAATACAATATTTAAAGTTATGTTTGATAATAACCGATGAATTCATTCAGCAAGATACACGCTGTTATTACTATGAGCAATTCTCCTCAATTCCAGTATTTATTACACTGTCTATCGGGATTATATTGCATTTTTCTTTACTGAATAAATTATTTTCCACGAAAAAAAGCCTGTCAATAAAATTGTGAACTTGGCAATATATTGTTGCACTGGTAAATTAATTAAGCGACAGTTCGGGGACGGTCCTAGTACATCGTGTCTACGAGCTCTTTGTATGCATTAGTTTACATTCTTGGAATGTATAAATGAATTTTACTATACTTAACATTTGAGATTATCATAATTAAATTAATAATAAAAGAGTTCTTTCTAAATAACTTTTAACTGGCTTCTTGGAAAAATATAATTGGCTGTGCGGGTCCTTCATACAAGAACCTTCAAAAAAGTGTAATACATTTTTGATGTAAAAGTAATAGGGAAACCAATATTTGAGGTTAATAGGGAAACCAGTCTGTCGGTATATCTGTTACATTTATAAAACAAAAATCTTCATGGTATAAACCTCGATTGAATAATTGTAAAGAAAACAGATCATGGCTTTGAATTTAACATTTTTTTATCTGCGTTTTGAAAAAAATTGGATTTTTTTTTTTCATAATATCTTAGTTTCCATTTTGGTCAAAATAATTATTAGCAAATGATTATTTTGAATAAGATCCATTGAGCCTGTAAATCACTTGCCTCTTCTGCATAATAAACAATAAATTATGTCAGCATCACCCAGTACCCTGAAGCAATTTATTTTGGAAAAGATTTATCATGAAATTCAGTCAAGAAGCACACCAGTGAAAGTGCCCCAGCGGGTGGAAGGTTATGCACAGTACATTCTTTTGTATGACTTGAAGATGAGACTGCAGGTCAGGAGCAGTTAATAAAATATCGTACAGGTTAAGCAGGAAGATTGCATATTTTTTGCCTTTTCAGCATTTTTTTTTAGTATATGTCAGAAGATCTTTTATCTTTTCACACTTCCTAATACTTAATTCAACATTTTGTTTAAATAATAGATAAAATTTAAATAAGTTTTTTTGCCCGGTTCTGTTACATCATTGGTAAATGATTTTCATCAAATATCAATGTTCCCGTGTGAATAGCACTTGTTGAAGATCATTATTGATTATTTGCCGAGCAGAATGCGGATCTAATTTTTTGAAGAATGATGATGGGATATTTTATTTAATATAATTTATTAAATAGGCCTTTGACGCATAACCTCCGGCCGAAATTGATATTTACACCTTTTATAGACGATTCCTTTAAAAGAAGTATAATTGATTTGTGTAATGTTGTTGTTTTGTCTTTTTAAATGTTAAATCTTACATAAATAAAGAAGAATATTGATGCATTTATCATCAGTGTTTTATTATAAGGTGTATTATGGAGACCAAAAATTGTATTTTATTTTACTGTTGTCATTACCAAATAAATAATAGAACTGATCTATGATCTGATCTAATCATAACCCTTCCACGAGGTTAAACATAATAATATTAATATAATACATTTGTGTCTGGAAAATCTGAATTTCTAATTATATTATACATTTTAATAAAGCATATTCCTCTAATCTCAAAGTAACTAACATTGTTGACCTATTCTCAATATCCCTATTTCTTAAAAAAAAAGGTTGGAGAAAATTCTCTTATTATATTGTTTGGATTTCCAATTTGTTTTCATGGATTATTTTGGGCTAGTTTATATATTATTTTTATGCAATAAAATAAAACATATAAAATATTCAGTTATTTCTTAAAGTTGGTAATTAATCATGTGTCAATTATTTAATTAGTTAGTTGGTTAATTCAGGTGTTTAGTACAATTTCGAAACGTGGTTACAAATAATATATCCTTAATTTTTATTAAGTTAACATACCCATTACTATTTTACTCATAGTATAGGAAGTTATTAAACAAAACAAACTATAAAATAAATACGTATTTTCTGCTATTAACTTAAGAAATTGCCATTATTTACTCTATTTCTCTAATGAGAAGTAAAATTTCTCTACCTTGATCGATAATAAATAACTACCGATAATGAAAACTTTTTATATAATGAGTAATGAGGTTAAGATACACACGATTTTAGCTTTCTTACTCACGGGTTATTTAACATATTATTGGCTTTAAGCCTTGACAAACCATTTGTAATGAAGAAATTCGGAAAAATAGTTTCAAATATTAATCAAATAAGAATTTTCACTAGTAATACCACTAGAGGTCAAAATATTTCCAGTAATAAAATTCCACACCAAATTGTGTTTAAATAATTTAAATTTATTTTTCGATTTCCAACAACGTCAAACTGTTGATTTCTACTGATTGTAGTAGCTCAAAAGTGCCATTTTAGGATCTAAAATATTATATTTTTTCATTTTATAGTTACTTGGGCTTACTACAAGTGGTAGAAAATCATAATTTAAAAGGTTTTTCGGAACGCTGCATGAACAGATTTACAGCGCGTCACAGTTTTGGCAGCAATTTAGACCTTTAAATTGTTGATTTCTACTCGTTGTGGTTGCACGACAATACCATCTTAAGACACAGCACAGTATATTCTTTAATTTTACATAAGGTTTAAGTAACTACAAGTGGTAGAAAATTGCTCTTTTGCGTTTTTAGTAACTTTTCATACGCGCTTTATTGGTATGGAATTCATAACCAGCGCGCAGCGTCAGCAAGCGTCAATCATTGGAGGATGTGATCATCGTATTTTGAGAGTTCCAAACATCAGAAAAACTCGCGTTTTGGTGTAATAAAGAATATTGTGCAGCCAGTAAAACCAACAAAATTTGTTGTTTTAAAAATGAATCGGTTTGAAAATCATACTATATGCAAAATATGCGTGAAATTGTCTGATGTAATGATCAATCATCGTGCGATGACTTATTTACCCGCAATAATAGAGGATTGTGGCTCCTACTTGAAGAAAGAAAATTTGTTTCGAATTGTTCACGAATATTTGCATTTAAACTATTCAAAATTCAAAGTGCTAAATGGAAAAAAGGTGAATAGAATATTGTCTAAATATTATATATATTTCATTAGACATAGACATTTAATTCATTCCAATCCAAGTCCTGCATTTTCGCCATTAAGAAGAAAGGAGGTGTACGAAGAATATAGAAAACATCTTAGCTTTGTAATTGAAATGTATCAAAATTATCATGTAAATAAATAAGAACTAAATTTTCAAAAAAATATTCTGTCGTTATAAACGTCAAAAAATTTCCAGTATAATTCGCTATTGGGTACCAACGAGGAAAAATTTCCACTAAAATTCATCCGTTGCCATGGTAATCTGTCAAAAATACACGTTTTGATTGGTTAAAGATTACAGGTGTGGAATTTTCATCATAATTTTGAAGATACATATTTTAAACTGTCATTTTCAAAAATATTAACACGCATCTATTTTGTATAGTTTCTCAGGATATAAAAGCGTTTACTTTTCAACCTGTAATGTACTATTTTACTTGATGACAGCTAGTTATGTTCGGAACCTATCGCAAATATCTCTGTTATGGCATTGCCTCGAATGTTGATCCCATAAGGTAACACGTGTTTAAATTGCGTTTATAATTTTTTCGGCATACAGGTCTACGACACGACCTGATACAACTGCTGTTAGAATCTTTTTATTATACAGGGTTTTCATTTCAAAAGTAGCCACCCCGGTTTTAGATAGAAATAACTACTTTGATATGAAATGTCAAAACATGTCAACTTTTGTTTTAAGGGGGTAAATTTTTCATCATATTTAGTGATTTATTTATGGTTTAACAAAAAATTGGTTTAATATTCACTTAAAAATGATGTATACTCTTCAAGAAAGAACAGGAATAATTTTCATGTATGGCGCTGCAAATCGTTGTGCTCGCAGAACAGCTCGAAGATTTAACGACATACACCCTGACAAACATGTAGGTCACAGGTATGTGATAAAGCTGGTAAGGAAGTTTAAAGAAACCGGCTCTGTATGCAATCGAGTTAATAAGCAAGCAAGGGTTCTAGATGAAGGTACGCAAATTGAAATTTTAGGTCATTTCGCTATGAATCCATCTACGTTAATTCCAAAAGTATCACAATTGACACACGTTTCAGTAGGTTCCATTCACAAAACTTTGAAACTATATAAGTTTTTTCCTTAAAAAATACAAATCCTTCAACAACTCGGCGAAGACGATTATGACAGAAGAATTGAATTTTGCGAAACAATGACTCAGGTGATTCAAGCCGACCGGAATTTTGTTAAAAATGTATGTTTCAATGATGAATCAACTTTCTTCTTGAATGGATTCGTGAATAAACATAATTGCAGATATTGGGATGATGAAAATCCACATTTATTTAGGGAAGATCATACCCAATATCCTCAAAAGATAAATGTCTGGGCAGGCATTCTTGGAAATGAGATCATTGGGCCAATTTTTATAAAAGAAAACTTGACAGGTGAACTATACGTAAATCTGTTGGAAAATGTCATAGATCCTCTTATTACCCAATCTTTGGAAAATCAAGTTTATCAAGAGGGGGATATGGAACTTGATGAACAAAATTTGTGTTTCCAGCAAGATGGAGCCCCGCCGCATTATGCGCTACCTGTTAGGACACGGTTGAATGAACGATATCCCGGAAAATGGATAGGTAGGAGAGGTCCTGTGGAATGGCCGGCGAGGTCCCTACACCTCACACCTCTTGATTTTTTTCTGTGGGGATATTTAAAGTCCCTAGTTTACAAAACTGCGCCACAGAGTATTCCCGAATTGAGAAACGGACTTTTCAAAATGTTCGCGAAGAATTCGAGAATAGGCTCTATTATTGTTTAGCCAATAACGGAGCACATTTTGAAAACTTATTAAAGTGAATTCTGAACATAAAGTCGTATTTTTACCACACATAGTAAAATAAAATGTTTCGATATTTTAAAAACTGTCAGATTTGGCTATTTGGCCCCTTAAAACAAAAGTTGACATGTTTTGACATTTCGTATCAAAATAGTTATTTGTACCTAAAACCGAGGTGGCTACTTTTGAAATGAAAACCCTGTATGTCTATGGTTAGAATCAAACAAATTTGATTTTTAAACGGTCGTCCCTATGTACGTTCAAAAAAATCGATATTGACAATTTACGTACTATAAACTTATATTATAGATATATTTTTTGTTAAATCATAAGTAGGTCGACAAGTTTATTGAAAACTACATATTTACGTCCTAAAATCTGGATTTAGCCCATCTTAACATTAAAAGAGATTTTTTCCACTACTAACCTATAACATCGCCATTATTGACCGATTATTAAAGTTAGAAATGGTTTTTCTCTACCTTATAAGTTATTATTGACCATGGTCAATAATAAGACATTGAAATCCATTATTGACCGATCTTCAAGAATTTATTTGGAGGCAGGTAACTTCATTTTTTATTTCTACAGCATGAATTCATAAACATTTTAAACAGTTAGGCAACCAGATAATAATTATCAACACATTATAGATAAGTCGTGAAATCTGATGACATAAATGAACAAAAATTGACATTAACAAAGCCACCTGACAAAACAACAAAATATTTTGCCAATTCCAAAACGCAGGTAACTTGATTAAAAAATATACTTATACCCACCTATCATTTTTTATAATTATTAATACTATAAAGATAAATGTCTTATAAAAGTTTGTAGTAGTGGAAAAAATATTATATTAACCACGGTTTAGACAGCTTATAGCCCTCGCGTCTTAAATCCCTAGTCGCTTCGCTCCTCGTGATTTAAACTTGCCGCTCGGGCAATAATGATGGCTGTCTGAAGTCTGAACCTTGGTTAATAATATACTATTTTCCACTACTACAAACTTTTATAAGACATTTATCTTTATAGTATTATTAATTATAAAAAATTATAGGTAGGTATAAGTATATTTTTTAATCAAGTTACCTGCGCTTTGTAATTGGCAAAATTTTTTGTTGTTTAGTCAGGTGTCTTTGTTAATGTCAATTTTTGTTCATTTATGTCATCAGATTTCACGATCTATCTATAATGTATTGATAATTATCTGGTTGCCTAACTGTTTAGAATGTTTATGAATTCATGCTGTAGAATTAACAAATCAAGTTACCTGCGTTCAAATAGATTCTTAAAGATCGGTCAATAATGGATTTCGATGCCTTATTATTGACCATGGTCAATAATAACTTATAAGGTAGAGAAAAACGATTTCTAACGTTAATTATCGGTCAATAAATGCGATGTTATAGGTTAGTGGTGGAAAAAAAATATTATATTAACCACGGTTTAGACAGCTTATAGCCCTCGCGTCTTACTTGCCGCTCGGGCAATACTAATTTATTTAAGCAAATATTTTTTTTAAAACCATAAGTAGGCCGACAAATTTATTGGAACCCCTCTACGTCCCTAACACTCGATTTACCCTACTTTGGCTTTGATAATAATTTTTTTCCACTACTAACCTATAACATCGCCATTATTGACCGATTATTAACGTTAGAAATCGTTTTTCTCTACCTTATAAGTTATTATTGACCATGGTCAATAATAAGGCATTGAAATCCATTATTGACCGATCTTCAAGAATATATTTGAAGACAGGTAACTTGGTTTTTTGATTCTACAACATTAATTCATAAACATGAATGTGGTTAGGCAACCAGATAATTATCAATACATATTAGATTACTTGATATTGTAAAATATCGATACAATCAACATTTTTTGTGCTTCCATCCTTAATTCTGGAGGTGTACACATAATAATATCACTAACATTTTCTTCGCTCATTTTTTAAAAAAACGGAAAGCTCGTGAAATCTGATGACATAAATGAACAAAAATTGACATTAACAAAGCCACCTGACTTGACCTGACAAAACAACAAAATATTTTGCCAATTCCAAAGCGCAGGTAACTTGATTAAAAAGTATACTTATACCTACCTATCATTTTTTATAATTAATAATACTATAAAGATAAATGTCTTATAAAAGTTTGTAGTAGTGGAAAAAATAATATATTAACCACGGTTTAGACAGCTTATAGCCCTCTCGTCTTAAATCCCTCGTCGCTCCGCTCCTCGTGATTTAAACTTGCCGCTCGGGCAATAATGATGGCTGTCTAAACCTTGGTTAATAATATACTATTTTCCCAAGTTATTTGAGCAAATCAATGTTTTCTTAACCAGTCGACAAGTTAATTGTAACCTACATATTTACATTCCAAAAACTTGATTTAGTCCATCTTGACATTGAAAGAGATTTTTTCTAATTTATGTAGACAAATAATTTTTTTTTTTTAAGAAATAGTTCATACTTTCGGTGGAGTCAAAGTCATGAAACAATGCAGTCTTCCTTCACAGCTTAATGATTGTAAATTTAAATAAATATTTCTCTACATGTTTCGAACACCTAAGCGTTCATCCTCAGGAGATACTAAAAATTATAGTACAAAGTTAGGAACGACCAATGAATATAAAATAAAAGTTTAAGTAGAACTTACCTAACATCGAGTTAAGTGAAACTGTTAATGTACTGAAAAAGATTTCTTCTAATTTATTTAGGCAAACATTTTTTTTTGTAAACAATAGGTATGGGTCAACAAATTTATTGGAACCTATCCACATGCTAAACACTTGATTTAGCAATTTTTCGCAAGCAGCTTTAGTGGTTTTGAAGATATTTAAGCGTTCCAGTACTTTTGGCTGAAAATGCGATATTGTCATATTTCAGCAACTAATAGAGATAAAATTTAAAAAAATTAGAATCTTGCTAAGTTTGAGACGTCCAATTCATTGGAGTAAAAATAAATGGGGAATTCAATTTAAAATAACGAAACGACTATGTGTAGCGCAAAACTGGGAAATCTAGCAACAGTGCCGATATCATTTTTCAATTCCACATGCCGAGAAACCTCTAACTGCCGAATTTTTTAAGCGAAGCTTTAGCGGTTTTAAAGATATTTAAGCGTTCCGGTACTTTCTACTAACCCGGTATATTGACCTTCCAAATAAATTATATTTTCACTGAACCCAGTGGCGGCCAAATAAAATCGAGAGACCAAAGGGAAGGCTGGTTACTTAAGTATATTTTCGAACTACGACCTAGAGCTTTCGCAGTTGAGTAATGAGCTACCGTAGCCTAATATGTCATCTTTTAGTAAAATAATCATAATGGTGGCTTTTGTTCACTACCAATTAATGTTGAGGAGGACTGAGGAGTTGCCATACGACACAACTCTGTCTGTCCCTTTCCAACTAGAAATTGTCTGAACATCTGACAGTCGATTGTTGTTCAAATATAGTGTCTTTATCAGTCCTTTCAGAAATTCTGGTACTGCCAATTGCTGCAGTAATCGCCACAAATGGCACTAGTTAACATTATCAAATGAATTGTCGAGGAAGCAGAAAATAAAAGGATGCCAATCAGCTTTTGTGTTTATGACAGTGAAGAAAAAACATTTTTGCAATGTCTTATTTAATTTTCATCGTAAAAATCAATTGACAACTTTGTCTCAGAGATTGAAAACACAAATGTTAAAATTAGGTCAATAGCAAATCAACTTCTGAATTATTTTAGTTAAAATTATTTCATTTTGATGAAATTCTAGATATTTTATTAAATCATATTGGTATAGTCTATACGAAGTCAATTCGAACAGCTAAAAAAAGGATCATGTAGCGGGTCTGCTAAGTTTATCAATAAATTTTAAATAAAAATTACCTAATTTATGATGATTAGACTGCGTATGACTTTTTTCTCGCCCACGCGTTCCCCGCCGGCCGATTCTAGTTGATGAAATAATTTTGGTAGAGGAAAAAATAAAATGATGCCTAAAAAATGTCTGTTCCACTGGGTTTTTTTATATATTGCCCCTGACAGTGGTGTAGTTTAATTATTAAAATAGGGGGAAGTAAATTCAGTTTATTCTTTTATTCGTTATTGGAAATTTTAGAAAGTATCTTAAGAGTGTGCCCGAGTGTAGTGTTTTCTAAGTTATTTTGTTGTTGTTGCCGTTGCTATTGTTACCGTTCTTGTTGCTATTGTTGTTATTTAAATATTTAATCAAGATGGCGCTGTGGAGACCTTTTTATGTTTCTGATAATGAAACGAACAATGTGGAAGCCGATTCCACGGCGGAGCCGTTGGAATTTTGTAGTAAAGATTTATATATATGTTCAAACTCAGAAACCTATTTTAAATATTTACACCTGCTTAAAAAGTGAAAGTCTTGGGACCTCCCAAAACGAAATATTAAAAAGGATTTGTGAGTTCACTAAACTTGCTCGAACTACAATTCACACAGTAATTAGAGCAGGAGTTGTTATCGACCATTTCGTAAAGCAAAAAAGAGCTAATCAGAAGTTTAAAAAAGTTGATAATGGTGACAAAAAAGTTATACGCCGAGTTGTATATCAATTTGACGAGAAAAGCAAAGTCCCGACATTAGAAATGATTCGGGATAAGTTACGGGATTATTCTGATTATGAATGTAAATCTCTGGGAATCTTTCGTGGTATTTTGCTAGATTGTGGCTTCAAAAAATTGAACAAAATAATGGTATAATGGAATCGTCTCGTATCGTAGCATGGCGGCACGAATATTTACGTAAAATTAAGGTATATTGCCTATTAAAAAGGGATATAGTGTTTATGGTTGGGTGGATGATAGTAATAAGTGCACACTAAATGGACCTTGATCCCGCGGTAAACGAGTTATCATACTACACGCATACGCATACTAAGGGTTTTGTTCCTAACGCTTTATTGTTGTTGGCGAAAAGTATACTATGTGATATAATAAGTACTCATCGGCTGACTACCGTAGAGATATGACCGTCAGTCTATCTGAAAAATGATTTATTGAAGTTATTGTACAATTACTGCCAAATATATCCCCCAATTCGGTCATTGCTATGGACACTGCATCCTATCATTCGCGTCTACATAACAAACTTCCTAACAGTAGCACAAAGAAGGAACGAATTCTTGGAAAGTAGAAATAATTCGTCAAAATGCTAGAAAAAAGATGTTAATGGAAGCTATAAAAAAAGAGACTTTAAAAAGGAATATGTAATCGACAAAGTATGCGAAGCACATAGTCATGCTATTTTACGCCTCCCCCCCTATTACTGTATATTTATTCAAATCGAGATGATTTGGGCTGCAGTCAACTGACAATGCTTTTGTTCTTGTAAACATAAGCATAGTTGTTGATCAAGTAAACGACAGTGGTATATGGATAAAATGTATCCAGCAAGTCAGAGAGAAGCAGGATAAATATTGTATTTTACCGGCAATTGATCCCATTATTACATCCACAAATACGGATTCAAGCTCTGGAAATTCGGAAAGTGAATTTTGACTCTTTAGCAAATTCACATAAAATAAAATATAATGATAAACCGGTATTAAGTGTTTTCTTATCATCACAAATTGTTGGGAATAAGTTGGAAATAATTTAAATGCTGCCCCACAATGCCGACCTCAATAGTTTTCATGTTCTTCCAATTGGTTTTGTATACACAAAATAAAAGTTAATTAATGTGGAAAAATACTTTCCATTCATAGTGTTGCACGCCGCCCATGCTTCTGAAAATTGCCCAAAAAGGGTATTTTTGCGTTGGGTGAATGACATGGACGTGATATTCTCGATTTGCCCTATGGAATCAAACCAGATTTATCCTAGAAGAGGTTTTTGATTACCCAACACCAAAAATATATTTTCTTTGTAGACCTGGGTAATAGTTATAAGAATCTCTCAAGTTCCAGAACAATTAGATATAATCTGTAAAAGAATATTAAAAGTTCTTTCTACTATAAGATAATGATAATCGGCAAGTGTAACAACCGTGGAATGTTAATTAAAACACCTTTTTAAACAAAATGGCGTTGAGAGTACAAACAACTTATCAGTTTTAAATAACATTTCCTCCAGCCTTGCAATAACGTTTGCGTTTCGACACCAGAGATGATGTTCTTGACTTCGTGTTGTTATTAGATTTGCAGATAATGATTATAAAGTAATCGAGTTTATGAAAACAATCATAGAATCTTAAATAATAGTTTAAATAAAATATAAATAATGCAAAAGTAATACAAAGAAAGATGGTAATAAAATTGTCCGTGCAAGGCTTCCAGTTCGTTTGGTTTTATACGAGCATCCGTAATTATATAGTAAGTGGCTAATAAATCTTTTCTAAAAATACCTAACAACACAAAGTTAATTAATTAGATGGAATGTAACGTATCTAATTAACCTAAACGTTCACATACTGTTATTTAAAGCTTTTACTTGCAACCATCAGTGGAGCTGGATTAAGTAACAATTCATTATTTAAATCATGTTGATTGTAATTAAGGTATATAAAGTGATTTTTAAGCTATTAAGAAATTAAAAAGGATGCAAGAAAAAAATATTCGAGCGATGTTCTGTTGTACAAGTTAAAATGATACTTAAGTCACTTATGGCAAATGTAAATGTTTGCCTCATTGGATTCGTAAAAAAATGCATCCATATTTTAAACCATATTATTTTTAATAAATATATTGCATTAAAGAACAAGTTTTTACAATTGAAATTGCCGTACTGCTTAGCAGCAGAGCTTAATACCTCTTGGGTGTCAGTAAATACCAGCATTATCAATAAATCAGTTATTTCGTTATCTTTCACAAGCGTTACAAGTAATTTGATTAATCGCTAATTTATCCAATTTCTTGAATAATTCACGAAATGGCAGCACAAAAAATGTATGAATGGAGTGTATTTTCGAAACGGGGTTAGAGTAAATAAATTCCTGGACAAAATTAACGCAAGAATATAAAATTATCCAAAAAATTAATTTATCTTTATCTTATGCCACTTTTGAGGTTTATCGATTATTTGAATAGTAGGCTATGTATATTTTGTTTCGTTGTTAATGACAGCAATCAAAACAATTCGTTTAGATTTACAGTTTTAAAGAATTTTTTAGAAGATAATAGTATATTATTAACCAAGGTTTAGACAGCCATCATTATTGCCCGAGCGGCAAGTTTAAATCACGAGGAACGGAGCGACGAGGGATTTTAAGACGCGAGTGCTATAAGCTGTCTAAGCTGTGGTTAATATAATATTTGTTCTCCACGACCATTACTGAATGCAATAATTCCAAAATCATTTTTGATAATAGAATGTAAAAATTCTCGCTCTTGAGTTGGAATATTTATTCTGAATATGCGTTTTGCGTGTATTTTCATTCCATAACAAGATACGGAATGAATATTCTGTAATTGATCTAAACGACATAGGTTGCCATGAATTTCGAAACTGTCAGTGTCAGATAAAAATGGCCGCGTTGTAATAATTATCTTCAGACAAATTTTAGTGCAAGTCAAAAAATTAGTGAAAAATCGGATGAATCAGATATGGAACTGGATAATACTCCACCTGAAATTACGAATATTGCGAATAAATAACTTAATTGCTTTGTACAGATTTTATTTGTTTTTATTCGTACTTTTTGGTCGTGGAGAAAATATAGTCTGCTACTCGGTTAGAATGAAAATTCGATCCGAGTGGAAGATTCCGAACGCGAGCGTGAGGAACCACGAGTATTCCAACCTCGTTACAGAATTTACTATTCCACTACTACCCTATAACATCGCCATTATTGACCGATTATTAACGTTAGAAATCGCTTTTCTCTAGCTTATAAGTTATTATTGACCATGGTCAATAATAAGGCATTGAAATCCATTATTGACCGATCTTCAAGAATCTATTTGAAGGCAGGTAACTTGATTTTTTGATTCTACAACATGAATTCATAAACATGAATGTGGTTAGGCAACCAGATTTTTATCAATAGATATTAGATTACTTGATATTGTAAAATATCGATACAATCAACATTTTTTCTGCTTCCATCCTTAATTCTGGAGGTGTACACATAATAATATCACTAACATTTTTTTCGCTCATTTTTTAAAAAAACGGAAAACTCGTGAAATCTGATTACATAAATGAACAAAAATTGACATTAACAAAGCCACCTGACAAAACAACAAAATATTTTGCCAATTCCAAAGCGCAGGTAACTTGATTAAAAAATATACTTATACCCACCTATCATTTTTTATAATTATTAATACCTACTATAAAGATAAATGTCTTATAAAAGTTTGTAGTAGTGGAAAAAATATTATATTAACCACGGTTTAGACAGCTTATAGCCCTCGCGTCTTAAATCCCTAGTCGCTTCGCTCCTCGTGATTTAAACTTGCCGCTCGGGCAATAATGATGGCTGTCTGAAGTCTGAACCTTGGTTAATAATATACTATTTTCCAATACTACAAACTTTTATAAGACATTTATCTTTATAGTATTAATAATTATAAAAAATTATAGGTAGGTATAAGTATATTTTTTAATCAAGTTACCTGCGCTTTGGAATTGGCAAAATATTTTGTTGTCAATTTTTGTTCATTTATGTCATCAGATCTCACGAGTTTTCCGTTTTTTTAAAAAATGAGGGATTTGTTATTGATTGTATCGATATTTTACAATATCAAGCATCTCTAATAATCTAATATGTATTGATAATTATCTGGTTGCCTAATCACAAGAAATCACCTTTCAGGTTATTCATGTTTATGAATTCATGTTGTAGAATCAAAAAATCAAGTTACCTGCGTCCTGCGTTCAAATAGATTCTTGAAGATCGGTCAATAATGGATTTCAATGCCTTATTATTGACCATGGTAAGCATGCCTAGACGCATAAATGCTGTAATCCGAAGTAGAGGAGGTAACACACGCTACTAGTGTCCCAGCTAAATCATTAATTTCTCTTTTTCTTCTGGGGATTTATATCATTGCCTGAGAGGAACCGTGGTTCTGTCAAACTTAACTTTTCAGATTATTTGTTTCTAAAACTTGCCTTACGCGATAATTGTACAACTGTATAAGCTAGCTTAGCCCAAATACTATCACCGTCCTTTTAAAAGGATGATGAGTTGAGAGTATCTACATCTTAAAATTATTTTGCGTACTCCCTTCGAAATGGCGCCACTAATTCTATTTTCTGAAAGATATTTGTGAAATCTGATTGAGGTTTTTAGCGATTTAAAAAGCTTCGTGTCGTTATTGGGAAGATTTGTTTCTGTGGATTATTTTATTTTTTGTCATGGAAAACCAAAGATAAGATATATTTTTTATTATTAAATTTAACTGTGGTTTCTACCCCACACTTACGAAGTATTTTTAAACTTATTTACCTAAAATATTTATTTCACGAGTTATGTTGCTACATAGTCTTACAAATTATGCCGTCCTTTTAAAAGGTCAGTTTTATAAGTGGGCTGCTGTCCATTTTAGATATTGAAAAGAACCCTTAACTTTGAGTGAGCTATTGAAAGGGGCAGAGTATATAGATAATGACGTTAATTTGCGAGATGCCTTTATTATTCTTCCCCCAGTCAACGCTAATGACGAAGCGATAGATAAGAACTCTGGTGGCGACGAAAATGATGTCAATAATGGTAATGGAGATTATAGTGATGATAAGGGTGATGATAAATTGTTGCATTTTATTAAAAAATATAAAAAAGACGAAAAAATTATTACTGGGTTAGACAAGATATTAGAGAGAACAGAATTAATTGCAGTTTTTATGATAAAATCTTGTGTGGATTTTCAGAAAAGAGGAAGAGGGTGCTTTGACTATTCCTTAGAAAAAAACGGAGAATATTATTATCTGTCGCTGGAATGATTGTTGGTTGATAATCTCGAGGCTACAGCGCCACATTAAACTTATGAATAGAAAAATGGCTTTCGGCTTGGAAGATTCGTCTAAATTATTCCTAGACGGCAATATTTTTTCTCAAAAAGGGACTAGGCCTAACGTCAACGGGGTACAAGTGAATTGGTGCCAGGAAGTTAAATTCCTGGGACTGATCTTCGACCAAAGGCTTAATTGGAGGCTAAATTCAATTAATAGAGTAGAGCTTGCATTGCGACAATTGAGCTCTATCTACCCCCTGCTTCACAGGAGGAGTTAATTGGCAACAAGACAAGGGTCAACCTCTACAAGGTCTTAGTCAGGCCGATTTTAACTTCAACTTTAACTCGTGGTGTAACATAAGCAAAGCGAAGCTGAACAAGTTCCAGGTAGTATAGAACAAAAGCTTTGAAACTAATAAACTTTTTAAAAATTATGACCTACTACTACAGACGTACGGTCATTTCGACCAACGAACTCATAACACAATCGCATACAAGAGCAAGACCTGACTCGACATACAAACTACCTAAAGATTGGCTATTGGCAAGCCCATTCAACAGCAGAGAGGTACCTACTAGAAATAGTGGAGAAGCACTATCAACACAGCACCGTCTAAAAGGACGGTAAAAAAAAGGCGCTAAAACAAGCAGCACCAAAATCCCATATAACCACGCACGACTCACAAAGGAATAAAGCTACTGCCGAATAATAATAAGAAATGTATGTGAACAATACCGACAAAGTAAACGAGGAAAGAAAAGAAGTCCCAAGTATAACCTAATTTAAAAACACATGGAAGATTCTGTATTAATAATATCGTCTCTATTTTGTATTAAGGCTGAGTCTGTATTGTTAACAAATAATGTGTCTAGATTTGCCAAAAAAGGAAAAAAAAACATCTGTAGCTCAGCCAAAACTAGAAAAAAAAATAATGAAAATATGGGTGGAGTTGAGAGAGCAGACAAAAAAATACCCCTCTACCGCGTAAATGTTACAGGAAAAAAGTGACAATCTTCACTAATTAGCCATTGTCTGGATTTGGCAATTCATAATGCCTGTTAACTCCATTGTCATTATGGTGGAAAAATGGATAATTTTACTTTTCGGAAATCTCTTACCACCAGCATTTTAGAAACTCATAAAAAAACTACAAAAGAGGACTGGTACGATCTATTGCTCATGACAGAGCGTCTTCTAGATTTGATGGTAGAGATCATCATGTGAATTATCATAAGACAATGAAATAATAAGATGTGGCCAGTGCCACAAAAGAGTGCAGTTCCGACGCAATAAATGCAATGTAGGTTTGCATCCCAAAAATTGCTTTTTGGAGTTTTAGACACCATAGATATGTATTACTACAAGAAAATTTTTATTTTGAAACTCTCTATATCTGTTTAAATTTGTTTTTATATTGGTATATTTTTACTTTTGTATTACCATTGTATTTTATTTATCACCCCATGTCATACCACTGGCCGTTATGAAGGACGCTTAAAATTCGAAACACTGTTGATAATAAAAAAAAATAATATAAAAATATGATTTATATTTTTCAATTACAGCATTTTTTATAAAGAAAAGTCCTTTTTATAAAAAAAGTTAATTTCGGTAGTATTTGGGTTAACCCTTTCAGTCATCGCGTCCACTATGATAGACATTGATTTTCAATACAAGCTATTAAAAAAATAAGCATTAGTATCGCCAAAGAAACTTCGCAACGTATAAGTTTCTTTGGTATCGCTCAAGTCATTGTGTCCATGCCTAGGCACATTCATAAGAAAAGTTTAGAAAAGCATTGGAAACATACCGAGCCATCTATTAGCGCTTTGGTCAACTTATAGCAAACATACGGCAGAGCACGATTAGGAGAGTTTTGACAGGTTGTAAACAGGCGTGCGTTGTGAAATCGATTTTTATTGAATAAAACTTTGAAATTGTGCAAATAATTCTTGGTTTAGGGTGAGATTACAGAAAATGCATATCTGCAACTTTGCAGATCTGCAAATATGGCGGACTTGCAGACGCAAAATAAGTTGCAGAAATTTGACATTCCAAGAACTATTTGCAAATCCGCCATTTTTACCGTAGTTAAACCGTTTTGCTACTTCTGGTTTATTGACGTCGACTGTCGAATATGTGAAGTTTTAAAGTTTTAACCTCCAAATAAAAATGGACAAATTTAGTCCCCCTTTTAAATCTTTTTATATGTTTAATGTTCAGAGTCTCTTTGATTCAGTTATGCAAAAAGAAAAAGTTCGTAGGCCAAATTTCACCTCAAGAGAGATGAATATAGTAATAGACGAAATATTGCAAGACCCTGAACTCGGCAGAGGTAGGAGAGTTTTTCTGTTTTGAGTTTTTCTAATAATTTTTTTATAGGTGAATTAGGTACAAAATATCGAAGTATTTCTGATTTAAAACAAAAATGGAACGAGATCGCTAGTAAAATTAAAGTGTCTAAATAGAAGTGGCGATGAAGTAAAAAACAAGTTGGCCGACATGAAAACCAAAACAAAAAAAAGGCAGCAGCTATTAGACAATATAGGGAGGTGACGGGAGGAGGAGAGCCCTCAAAAATAACTCTTACAGAATTGGAGGAAAAAGTAATGCAAATTATTGGGGCTGTGGCTATTTATGGTTTGAATGAAGGCATAGATATGGTCGATGAAACCTCAAGCTCCACGAAAGCAAAAATTACAGAAGAACCGAAAGTAAACACTGATATCCCTGAGGTTGAGGCAAATATAACCCCTGTGAAACGAAAACAATTTAACACAGGAAAGGAAAAGACTAGAAAGAAAATAATACGTAGGCCAGTTAAACACCATAAAGAATTGACTACTAGAAATGTCATCCAAAATCAAGAGAACATATTGAAAGAAATGAAAAAAACCAATTATTTTCTTAATAAACTGATTATTTTAAAAAAACAGGAGGTGGAATTTTTGCGAAGCTCTTGCAACCCTTCATATGTTTAGTATTCACCCATTATTTTAGTGACACCCCTTTTGTAAGGGGGTGATTTTCCTAAAGGATAGCTGTTTATTTCAAAGTTTTAGTCTTAGTTTTGTTCCTATTTTTATGTTAAGAACAGAGGTAAAAATGTTTAAGTGATACAAGGAATTTGTTGGGTATTTTCGAAAAAATAAAACACTGAAAAATAAAGTTTTGTTTGTTTCCTTATAAATATATACCTATAACTGTTTTAGTTTAGTACCCAAACCTATTTAGTACCAACTGCTGTCGAACAGCTTCACCTCTTCTGTAGTTTATGTCTAGAAGATTCTCTTCAAATGGTTCTGCTTCCAAATAATCAAAATTCTGAATATCATTTTCTTCATAATTTACAGGGAAGTTATAGGCCTGCCGTATATTATGTAACATGACACAAGATATTATAATTTTTATCACTTTTGAAGGTTTATAGAGAAGATTTCCTCCAGAATCGTGCATAATCCTCCATACTAGTTTTAATATTCCAAACACTCTTTCTATTAAATTTCTTGTATGTCTGTGTGCAACATTAAATCTTTCTTCGATGTTGTTAGGAGTCCGATATGGTGTTAGAAGGCAGTGCTCTAATGGATATCCTTTATCACCAAGTAACCATGAATTCTGAGGTAGTTCAGGTAAATGCAAAAACCTTCGAAGGCCAGAGTTATTGTAAATAAAGGAATCGTGCACACTTCCAGGGTACTGTGCTACAACATCCGTAATTTTCACATTGCTATCGCAAACCCGCAAATAATAAAAATGATAGCATATTATAATGTGTCTATATTATTAATAAAAGCTTTACACTAACCATTTGTATATTTAAGGAGCATCTGCCTTTTCGATTTAAGTAAGTATGCCCGTCCTCTCCATTTGGTTTTTGGATGTAAACATGTGTACAATCTAAAAGCAAACAAACAAAACGTAAACTAAGTGGTAACAGAATCTCTAATATCTACTTTTACCAATGCAACCAACACAACCTGGAAACTGATAGTTTTCTTGAAAACCTCTTTTGGTAAATTGAATTTCTTCATCACTTCTCGGGAACTTAATATAGTCTCCTCTGTGGCGTACATATACATCCAAAAATCTTGAAAAAATTTTGCTTACTGTAGGCTGCCGCACTAAGTGAAAAATGCTTTCACCTACAACATTTGGGAAACTTCCACTGGCCAAAACACGTAATGATATTAGTACCTAAAAAATGTTTAGATTTTTTTAAATAAGTTGCTGCGAATAACCTCTATGGATAAAATTGTTTAACCTGTGTACTGCTTACTTGTATTCCTATAGGCACTGCCTGATGCCTATGAGTTAGCCGAGTAAGGTCGTTATTAACTTGTGCCATAATATTCCGAGTCATAGCTTTTGAGATTCGATAAAGACTTATAAATATTTCGTCTTCCATATCAAAGGCATTACCCCTCACAGCCAGAATTCTCCTGTATAACGGAGCTCGCCGTCTACGTCTACGGTGTCCCCTTAATACCAGTAAATAGCCCAAATCCATGGCAATAATTTAATTAATGAACTTAAATCTCAATGCTCCCTTGTTTTTTTTTTAAATAAAAATCTGTTATCGTTTACACTTTACAAATTGTAAATAACCACCATCCGTCAAATCACCAAAATAATAGTTTTTAAAACAAATTTTTGTTCATTCTGCAACTTTGCAGGACCTTCCAACCTTCTGCAAATTTGCAGACGACATGCAGACGCAAAGTATGATAAACGTTTTTTGGAATACCACTTCTGTCATTTGCATCTGCAAACTGCTACTTGCAGCTGCAGACGTCAGATGCAGAGCTTCTGTAATCTCACCCTTAGGTAAGTAAATAGCATTGCTTTATTGTGCTTATGTAATATTATAAGAACAATTTTATTTGAAAGACCCTAAAAAATAGTTTAAATTTCTATGTCCACCTCGGTGGACGAAATGACTTTAGTTCATAAAAAATCCCGATGTATATTTTTTTGCGAAACCTGATTAAATGGATGATTTGCCATCAACCAGTAAACAAAAAAAATGAGAAAGGCCCTTGACTGACGAGCAGCCTCTAGAATACCTTACGAAAGACAATTACTCGATAATATTACGTTTATCGGATGACGATGAAGCAAACAATATAGCAGATCTCAGCGACTTCGAAGCTCGTGACAATAACACCCTTGACGAGGTTGACAAAATAAAGAAAACTATTTTTGATGCGTTGGTCGAAGAGAACATAACACCTCTATCAGAAAACCATAATTTAGAACGTGAAGAGAATGAACTGCGTACAAATGAAGGAATGGTGAAGGAACCATTGTTTGAGGATACGGAAGCAAAACAAAATTCAAATGAAAGCACTGAGAAAAAGGTAGGTACAAAGGAGAAATTGAAGGCTTCAATTCAATCTAACAAGTAAAGAAGACATTAGATGGAAAAATAATGTTACATATCTTACAAGGCCAATAAAGTGGTTTGTTCCAGAAGAAGAAGAAGAAGTTTTTTATGAAATACCTTCCAGACACCCTATTTCAGCAGATATCAGAAGTAGATATACCTCCATTTTTTCCATCGAACAAAGATGAAATAAAACAATTTGTAGGGATTCACATTATTATGGGAAACCTGAAATTCCCAAGAGCCAGACTCTATTGGGATCAAGTTATAGGTATTTCAGTTATAAAATACAATATGACATTTAATCGTTTTTCTAAATTGCGCAATACCATCCACTTAACAGATATTACAGCAAGAGGTGATAACACAGATCGCTTGTGGAAGGTTCAGGATATATATAATTCTATTAGAAATCGTTGCAGGGAACTTCAAACGGAAACTAATTTATGCGTCGATGAACAGATTGTTCCGTTCAAGGGACAGATCAATATAAAGCAGTACTTACCAAATAAGCCAAAAAAATGGGGCATCAAGCTATGGATAATGGTCGGACAATCTGGAACTATATACGATATTTAATTATCTATCAAGGTGCCGAAACCGAAATAAAAGAAACATATGCACAGTTTGGACCAGGGGCTGGAACTGTTATGCAACTAGCAGAAAGAATCGGAAGAAAAGCACCATGGCTTGACAATTAGGGTGAACAAGTTTTGTGGACCAACACTAACAAGTGACAAAGATCTAAAAAACAGTGGCAGGGGTGGTTTTGATGTGGCCGTTAGCGAAGATGGAATAGTTATTACCAAATGGTACGACAACAAACCTGTACTAGTGGCTTCAAATTTTGTTGCGGATGGAGGAGCAGATACGTGCAAGAGATGGAATAAGGCATTTAAGGATTATATAAATGTGCCACGACCGGAAGCTATATCGCTTTACAATACAAACATGGGTGGTGTGGATAAGTTAGATTTTTTATTAAGCGTTTACAGATCCTATAGACGTTCCAGAAAATGGACTGTGCGCGTGATAACACATGCTACAGATATGGCTTTAGTAAATTTGTGGTTGGAATATAGGAAACAAGCTTAACAGCTAGGTGTACAAAAGAACAAAATCCTGGATTTGTGGGACTTTAGAATGAGCATTGGCCAATATCTCATTTTACAAAAAGATCCGCCAAAGAGAGACAGACCATCATATGAAGAAGACAAGGACAGACAAAAATGTAAGAAAATGAGAACAGAGGCAAGGCCGTACAATGAATTACGGTATGATAATTATGGAAATTTTCCGAAAATAGACGAAAAGAGAGAGAGTACGCGTTGCAATGAAGAATTGTAAAGGAAAATCGCGCACTTTTTGCGTAAAATGTAATGTGCACTTGTGTTTCGTAAGCGACCGTAACTGTTTTTAATTTTTCACATAAACTGAACTTATTGTTATATAAACCTGATGTTCTTTTCTGATTAGTTTGTTGTTTTTATGATTTTTTTTTAAATAAATGTTTGTAAGCAACTGATTTTTTCCATTTCGCCTTCAGTCACAATGTCCATCAGAATGGACATGTCATAACTCAGGTGACATGTGACATATCGAAATAGAAACCATGTCAAAAGTTTAAAAAGAAATAGTAGTTTCTATATTCCAAATTGCGGAATTTTTCGGTAGCTGGAAAAAAGTGATAACTGAGAGGGTTAAGGTTACCTTTTACCCAACTTAAACCTTGTTTTTACCACCGAGCTTTAATATAATAATTTTTTAGACACATAATACAAAAAATAATAAACGAACATAATAGCCAGTAGCTAGAAACGGACAGTTCTGGCTCAGGTGGTGCTGGTGGTGCTGGTGGTGCAACTAACCCAGGTGGTGCGGTGGTGCGTTTTACGATCTAACCCAAGTGGTGCGGTGGTGCGTTTTATGATCTAACCCGGGTGGTTCGGTGGTGCGTTTTATGATCTAACCCGGGTGGTTCGGTGGTGCGTTTTATGACCTAACCCGGGTGGTTCGGTGGTGCTGTTTTACGAGACCAGTGATGCTGGTGGTGCTGTTTTACGAGATCAGTGGTGCTGGTGGTGCTGTTTTATGATCTAACCCGGGCGGTTCGGTGGTGCGTTTTATGACCTAACCCGGGTGGTTCGGTGGTGCTGTTTTACGAGACCAGTGTTGCTGGTGGTGCTGTTTTACGAGATCAGTGGTGCTGGTGGTGCTGTTTTATGATCTAACCCGGGCGGTTCGGTGGTGCGTTTTATGACCTAACCCGGGTGGTTCGGTGGTGCTGTTTTACGAGACCAGTGGTGCTGGTGGTGCTGTTTTACGAGACCAGTGGTGCTGGTGGTGCTGTTTTACGAGACCAGTGGTGCTGGTGGTGCGTTTTATGATCTAACCCAAGTGGTTCGGTGGTGCGTTTTATGATCTAACCCGGATGGTTCGGTGGTGCTGTTTATGAGCTAACCCGGGTGCTTTCGTGAGGCGGCTCTGTCAATATCTCTCTACTGTGTTAATTTATGCGGGTAATAAAACCGACAAGGGTCGGATCGGCCTGCATGCTTATAGAGGTAAAAAACCGCTTTAGAATGTTTTTGGTATATCTTTTTTAGATAATTTTGGGGGAAATAATTTGCCTGAGATGCCAATTAAAAAAAGCCTACATTTAATTGTATTTTAGATTCTTGAATTTTGTACATGGATTAAAAATCTACTATTTCTTGAAATTGTATACATTATGTTAGATAATTAAGGAATAAAAAAGATGAAAATAGCAATTATAATTAGAAAAAAAATATTTTAATGTTATTAAGACTTTGTAAATATCTGTAAAAACTGTTCTAAATCCTGTCATTTCTGAAACTTGTATACTGAGTGTTTAGAATTTAGTAAAAAATTAAAAAAATGTTTTAACGTTATTAAGCCCTGTGAAACTTTGTAAAAATGACTAAAACTGTACAGAATTGTATTATTTTCTGAAAATGATATACTGAGTGTTTAGAATTTAGTAAAAATTAAAAAAAATGATTTAAATTTGTTAAATCATGTGAAATCTTGTATAAAATGACTAGAACCGTTCTTAATCATGTCATTTCTGAAAATTGTATACTGAGTGTTTAGAATTTAGTAAAAAATTAAAAAAAAATGTTTTAACGTTATTAAGCTCTGTGAAACTTTGTAAAAAATGACTAAAACAGTCGCAAATCGTCCTATTTTCTTAAAAGTGTATACTGAGTGTTTAGAATTTAGTAAAAATTAAAAAAAATGTTTTAAATTTGTTAAATCATGTGAAATCTTGTATAAAATGACTAGAACCGTTCTTAATCATGGCATTTCTGAAAATTGTATACTGAGTGTTTAGAATTTAGTAAAAAATTAAAAAAAATGTTTTAACGTTATTAAGCCCTGTGAAACTTTGTAAAAAATGACTAAAACAGTCGCAAATCGTCCTATTTTCTTAAAAGTGTATACTGAGTGTTTAGAATTTAGTAAAAATTAAAAAAAATGTTTTAAATTTGTTAAATCATGCGAAATCTTGTATAAAATGACTAGAACCGTTCTTAATCATGGCATTTCTGAAAATTGTATACTGAGTGTTTAGAATTTAGTAAAAAATTAAAAAAAATGTTTTAACGTTATTAAGCCCTGTGAAACTTTGTAAAAAATGACTAAAACAGTCGCAAATCGTCCTATTTTCTTAAAAGTGTATACTGAGTGTTTAGAATTTAGTAAAAATTAAAAAAAATGTTTTAAATTTGTTAAATCATGTGAAATCTTGTATAAAATGACTAGAACCGTTCTTAATCATGGCATTTCTGAAAATTGTATACTGAGTGTTTAGAATTTAGTAAAAAATTAAAAAAAATGTTTTAACGTTATTAAGCTCTGTGAAACTTTGTAAAAAATGACTAAAACAGTCGCAAATCGTCCTATTTTCTTAAAAGTGTATACTGAGTGTTTAGAATTTAGTAAAAATTAAAAAAAATGTTTTAAATTTGTTAAATCATGTGAAATCTTGTATAAAATGACTAGAACCGTTCTTAATCATGGCATTTCTGAAAATTGTATACTGAGTGTTTAGAATTTAGTAAAAAATTAAAAAAAATGTTTTAACGTTATTAAGCCCTGTGAAACTTTGTAAAAAATGACTAAAACAGTCGCAAATCGTCCTATTTTCTTAAAAGTGTATACTGAGTGTTTAGAATTTAGTAAAAATTAAAAAAAATGTTTTAAATTTGTTAAATCATGCGAAATCTTGTATAAAATGACTAGAACCGTTCTTAATCATGGCATTTCTGAAAATTGTATACTGAGTGTTTAGAATTTAGTAAAAAATTAAAAAAAATGTTTTAACGTTATTAAGCCCTGTGAAACTTTGTAAAAAATGACTAAAACAGTCGCAAATCGTCATATTTTCTTAAAAGTGTATACTGAGTGTTTAGAATTTAATAAAAATTAAAAAAAATGTTTTAAATTTGTTAAATCATGTGAAATCTTGTATAAAATGACTAGAACCGTTCTTAATCATGACATTTCTGAAAATTGTATACTGAGTGTTAAGTATTTTAGTTGAAAATAAGATCATAAATCATCTATACAAAACAAGCGCCCCTTATGGATTTGAACGAAAATCATAGATTCGACTATTTTCATGAAAAATAAATCTAAGTACGGAATAATGCAGGAAGATTATCTATTTTCTTGGTTTAGAAAGTGATGTAGTTAAGATTTATAACTTAGGAATAAATAAATTATTATTAATCTTTTCGAGCTATTTCTCTTGCATATTTAATTTCTTTGATAGTAAGAACTAATCTTTTTATTTTACAAAGTAAAAAAAAAAGCTAAAGCTCGGCGTTGTCAGTCAGGTATAAGAACTGATTTAACACGATGGTTTTTGTACAAACGTTCACATACAATTGTATGCTTTTTAACCGATTGTGTCGGAAAAAATGACGATTTATAGATTAGATATTTAGACGAAGAGCTAACCTTCTCAATAAAGTATTGATTATTGCCCTGCTAGCTAGACAACACTTTTTATGTTAGTCAAAAAAAAATTTTTTTTTTCGGACGCTATTACAGATTTCATCGTTAACTAACAAACATTAAGACCAAAAAATTAGCGTGCAAGATGAAATGTATAGGTTCACTTCATTTCTACATTATTTTACAACTCTCAATCGCATTAAAAACAAGATCGAATAAAAAATAACTTATGACATATGGACGAAAAATGTTTTTCAGGCTATTTAGGTTAGCGACCGCATTACGTCTGAAATACTACATTTTTCGAGCTTATAACATAATTTACTATTTTAACGTTAAAATAGGGGAAATGATGTATCGAAGTGGGTACTTTTTTTTGTCGGTCACGAGATTATAGTTTCTTTTAAAATGAGCTCTAATATTTACAACACAAATTATCCTTTAAGCCACATTAGTTTAAAACTCGTCTGTCGCTTTCCCTCTATTGTGAGTTTGATTAAAGTATAGCGTAGTATATATTTAGATGAATTTCGTAAATGTTGAATACTTTCAAAACTGAAAAAGCCGCCCTTTGCAATAAATATCTCCGTAGAGTTAGGTACCCTGCAGATTAAGGGTATTTCAGCGGATAATCATATACAAATTCAAATACCTCATTTGTTTCGGAGCAGTAACCATCAACTTTTACACCATTTAAAACAGCTTCTTTACCATTAGCAGCATGTAAGATGTTGATTTTTCTGTGATTCTCGGTCCAAAGTAACCAATCTATGGCAATTTTGCTCTGCCTGTTTCTCCATCGGTAACCATTTTTTGGTATGATTCCTATAGTATTAAGCTTCAAAAAATTTCTTCTAAAAATTGTATTGCATGCTGAAGCAATAGTTGTAGCTTCAGTAAATGGACATACATTGCTAGTTTGTATAAGTTGTTCTCTAAACTTTAAACATGATTGCGCAAGGATTTCGACATCCGATACGCAGTAGTCTACCAGATCTCTTTGCATATCGAAACCATCATTTTCATGTTCTACAAACCATTTAAGAAATTTGGCTCTGTCTTCTTCTTTCATACTATCTGAGGAGTAATATTCAATTGATGGTAGAGGTCCTATATAGTTTTCATTTGCCTTTGTATTAAATAGGTGCGGGAAGTAGCCTTTTTTAAAAATATCCTCAAGTCCAAATGCCTTTGGTAGTTTGACTTAAGGCATAGGGAAATAGTTAAGTGAGTCGATAAATTTTACATTTTCAAGTTGCATCGTAATTATTTTGATACCTCTCATGATTAACTCAGGTGTAAAATCTGTCTTTGTCATAATGTAGTTTAATATAAACTGGTGATCAAAAGCCTGACCATTATGGGCTATTACAATAATTTCATTAAAGTTTTTCCTCATTTGTAACAAATGGTTAGTAAATGTTCCCGCTGGGTCTATACCTCTGACTTTTTGTAACTTTAGACCACATTTTTTTACAAGTATCTGCTTCAGAATCCATGCACTCATCGCAGTATTGTTTGAAAACACAGAGATTGACTTGATGTAAAAACGCTGAATTTTCCAATAGTTTGTCTTGGCTCGTCTCTAAATCGTAGAATACAAAAAAGATCATCTTTAATCTTAGGTTTTCCCTTATCAGGCCGAATATAACATAGATGATCCTCGGATGCATGTTTATTACAAATTTTACAATAAATTTCACCACATGCATGTGCTCTTTTGGCTTTAATGGTTTTTAAACAAATAGAACATAGTTTAATTTGTTTGCATACTGTAAATTTGCCTGACGAATAATCCTTTTTATGATTTTCGTAACAGTTTTGACTTCTAAAAAATCATAGACAGTCCTGGCATTTAATTTTTATTGCTATTTCACAAGCAGAGGCTTGCTGTCATGCCTGACAACTTCCACCACATCGGTGCTCATTTTTGTGATCACATGGGATGTAACACTTTTCACAAAAATAGTTAGAACAAAAAGCTGCTGTCAGCGATGTAATTACATTAAAAATGGCTTTTGTAATGTAATAAGTTCAGCCGTTTATTGCTTTCAGTTGAACCTTCAAATATAATATTTCGTCCTTTTGATCCATAGCTATAAACAACTAATTTATATTCTTTTAGATGATTTTGAAATTGTATTAACTCGGGAATTCCACCTCCTGCCTCAGGAATGCTAATTTTAGCTCTCTCCAACAATGATCTTGTTCTTTCGGTTTGAATTTTACTAATATCTCTTCTAACCTTACTGAATTCGGGATCTCTTTTATTATGGGCAATGGCGACTACCAAAGCACGTGGTAAACACAGGTTATCGGTATTTTTAATACTTATAATACCTCGTCGCTTGTCGCATTCCTCGTGAAAGCTGTTATAATTTTTCCTCTTTCCCCACCAACAGGTAATCTAACAGTTGTCACACTAAGACAAAATGATTCTGTATTAAGACCTGCTGAGTTTGACTGATAAATGCCACTTATAACACTCCAAACATCTTAAAAGGTTATGTCTTTAGCTGCTTTGAAGCGAATCCAACCTTCTCCTCGGTTGAAGTCTATAGAGCAAAAACTAAAAGCCACACGTTCTAAGGGTTGTAGGCCTTCTGTAGCGTTTTGAATAATTTGATTAATTCCTTTTTCCACCCAACCAACTGGTTCAACTCCCTGTGGAACAGGTTTTAACTTAAACTCTAGAGTGCGTCCTGTAAGGTTAAATTCTCGTAACTTTTTAACAACGTCTTTAACAATAATAAACTTCTCCATCTTTCTTTTTTTTTTTTTGTTGCTTTATAGTCTACTATCTACCTACATAAAAAAAAAAAAAAAACAAGTATATTTTCATATTTTTATCGGTCTTAAGTTCGATTTCAAAAGCACACTCCCACTTTTTGATAATTTCACAGTCTAAGCACATAGATCTTATATTTTTTATTTACGATCAGTTCATCTTTATTCGCCAATCGTCTCAAACGAGTCTGCTTTTGAAAGTAATATAGCCTTAGTATTCAGAAAATATTAATGATATCGGAGGCTAAAACATCCTTAACACTAAAAAATCATTGTGTTTCCTAACAAAACCCATCATCTTGTCTATTTAGCTTGCTTTCCTATTGTTTAGCAGGTTAAATAAAATTATTATTTCCCTCTTTTTGTCTATACTGAATCGTTAGGGGAATACGATTCTAGTCCTATAAGAGAGACAGTTAAAATTTATGTAAGCAATCAGAAATCCTACACTATGAGCTACTTAGTTAAAATTTCATATTTCCTTCCTGGATCAGCTAAAATTTGTGTTGTGTCGGTCAAAATTTATAAAATACGAAAAAAATGCTAGATACATTTTTATCATGACTTTCTATCTAATACCATCTTATTTCAAGGTATAATTCGGTTGTCAAAATGAGAATCTAAAAAATCCTCGTGTTTCCTCACAAAACCCATCATCTTGCCTATTTAGCTTGCTTTTCTATTGTTTAGCAGGTTAAATAAAATTATTATTTCGCTCTTTTTGTCTGTACTGAATCGTTAGGGGGATACGTTTCTAGTTCTATAAGAGAGACAGTTAAAATTTATGTAAGCAATCAGAAATCCTACACTATGAGCTACTTAGTTAAAATTTCATATTTCCTTCCTGGGTCAGGCAAAATTTGTGATGTGTCGATCAAAATTTATAAAAATACGAAAAAAATGCTGGATGCATTTTTAGCGTGACTTTCTATTTAATACCATCTTATTTCAAGGTATAATTCGGTTGTCAAAATGAGAATAAAATAATTTTCCCATGGTTTATATCATCTTAAAAAAGTCAAAAGGTTATATTCTGTAGAGGGTCCTCTCAGGTTTGTTCAGGTTTCTCAAGTGTTTGAGAAACCTGAACAAACCTGAGGGGGGCGCGTCAAACCTGAAACCGATTGCAAGGAGCACTAACCTTAGTACATGCAATCAAACCTGAGCTACCCTGAAAGATTATGATGAAACCCGACTCTCTACATGCAATCAAACCTGAGCTACCCTGAAAGATTATGATGAAACCCGACTCTCTGCATCGCAACCATTGGAGTGGAAAAAAAAATTTTTCAACTCTTCATACGACGAAAAAACATCCGTTAATTAATATTGCTTGTTTTCTAAACCATACTAATAAGCCCTTTTTAATATACCAACCTGAAAGATAAGAATACGGGGTTTTCTGTGTGAATTTAACTCTAGAAGGAACAAAATTGCAGAGAAATTTGAGGATTTTTCAAGAAAGTCCTCTCTCAAGTACTTACAACGTAGTGGTGCATTATCCTACAAAAATATAAAAAAAAAAAGATTATCTCAGTATCGCGTTTGAACTCTATACGAAATCTGCAAGCCTTGCTACTTTGGTTATAACGAAACGATTTTGTGAATATTTCATAGTAATTTTAGAAAAGATTGATTTATTCTAAATATCATTGCGTATATGTCTTATATTCATTTTTAGTTATAAGTAACATTTTTCCATCGAAAATCAGTCTATTTCAGTTGAAAAAAAAGTTATTTATTAAGTTTTCGTTTAATTTTCATCGGTAATCGCTATGTTTTATGAAAACCATAAAAACAGATAATGCTGGTAACAGGTGCTTTAAGATTATAATAATGTAATGGATGGGGCAATGAGACAATTAAAGATGACATTTGTTCTGTATACCAGTGTACCCTATGTAAGACCTAAAAAAGTATACCTTAAGAGGCGGCGGTTTCTAATCTAATTTTTGTTTTCAAAGTGCTCTGCATACAACATTACAACAAAGTCAAGTTTGACAAGAAAAGTACGATGCGTTTCTGAATAGAGGTACTTTTGGGTTATGTCGCTAGAACACGATATGTTTCCAAGAAATATTGGAGGTATAGAATTTTTATTTACTATAATACTATCTTAAAATTCTTCTTGGAGAAAATTTTTAAATTTGAATGTATCTGACCCTCTACAGAATATAACCTTTTGACTTTTTTAAGATGATATAAACCATGGGAAAATTATTTTATTCTCATTTTGACAACCGAATTATACCTTGAAATAAGATGGTATTAAATAGAAAGTCACGCTAAAAATGCATCCAGCATTTTTTTCGTATTTTTATAAATTTTGATCGACACATCACAAATTTTGCCTGACCCAGGAAGGAAATATGAAATTTTAACTAAGTAGCTCATAGTGTAGGATTTCTGATTGCTTACATAAATTTTAACTGTCTCTCTTATAGAACTAGAAACGTATCCCCCTAACGATTCAGTACAGACAAAAAGAGCGAAATAATAATTTTATTTAACCTGCTAAACAATAGAAAAGCAAGCTAAATAGGCAAGATGATGGGTTTTGTGAGGAAACACGAGGATTTTTTAGATTCTCATTTTGACAACCGAATTATACCTTGAAATAAGATGGTATTAGATAGAAAGTCATGATAAAAATGTATCTAGCATTTTTTTCGTATTTTATAAATTTTGACCGACACAACACAAATTTTAGCTGATCCAGGAAGGAAATATGAAATTTTAACTAAGTAGCTCATAGTGTAGGATTTCTGATTGCTTACATAAATTTTAACTGTCTCTCTTATAGGACTAGAATCGTATTCCCCTAACGATTCAGTATAGACAAAAAGAGGGAAATAATAATTTTATTTAACCTGCTAAACAATAGGAAAGCAAGCTAAATAGACAAGATGATGGGTTTTGTTAGGAAACACAATGATTTTTTAGTGTTAAGGATGTTTTAGCCTCCGATATCATTAATATTTTCTGAATACTAAGGCTATATTACTTTCAAAAGCAGACTCGTTTGAGACGATTGGCGAATAAAGATGAACTGATCGTAAATAAAAAATATAAGATCTATGTGCTTAGACTGTGAAATTATCAAAAAGTGGGAGTGTGCTTTTGAAATCGAACTTAAGACCGATAAAAATATGAAAATATACTTGTTTTTTTTTTTTTTTTATGTAGGTAGATAGTAGACTATAAAGCAACAAAAAAAAAAAAAGAAAGATGGAGAAGTTTATTATTGTTAAAGACGTTGTTAAAAAGTTACGAGAATTTAACCTTACAGGACGCACTCTAGAGTTTAAGTTAAAACCTGTTCCACAGGGAGTTGAACCAGTTGGTTGGGTGGAAAAAGGAATTAATCAAATTATTCAAAACGCTACAGAAGGCCTACAACCCTTAGAACGTGTGGCTTTTAGTTTTTGCTCTAAAGACTTCAACCGAGGAGAAGGTTGGATTCGCTTCAAAGCAGCTAAAGACATAACCTTTTAAGATGTTTGGAGTGTTATAAGTGGCATTTATCAGTCAAACTCAGCAGGTCTTAATACAGAATCATTTTGTCTTAGTGTGACAACTGTTAGATTACCTGTTGGTGGGGAAAGAGGAAAAATTATAACAGCTTTCACGAGGAATGCGACAAGCGACGAGGTATTATAAGTATTAAAAATACCGATAACCTGTGTTTACCACGTGCTTTGGTAGTCGCCATTGCCCATAATAAAAGAGATCCCGAATTCAGTAAGGTTAGAAGAGATATTAGTAAAATTCAAACCGAAAGAACAAGATCATTGTTGGAGAGAGCTAAAATTAGCATTCCTGAGGCAGGAGGTGGAATTCCCGAGTTAATACAATTTCAAAATCATCTAAAAGAATATAAATTAGTTGTTTATAGCTATGGATCAAAAGGACGAAATATTATATTTGAAGGTTCAACTGAAAGCAATAAACGGCTGAACTTATTACATTACAAAAGCCATTTTTAATGTAATTACATCGCTGACAGCAGCTTTTTGTTCTAACTATTTTTGTGAAAAGTGTTACATCCCATGTGATCACAAAAATGAGCACCGATGTGGTGGAAGTTGTCAGGCATGACAGCAAGCCTCTGCTTGTGAAATAGCAATAAAAATTAAATGCCAGGACTGTCTATGATTTTTTAGAAGTCAAAACTGTTACGAAAATCATAAAAAGGATTATTCGTCAGGCAAATTTACAGTATGCAAACAAATTAAACTATGTTCTATTTGTTTAAAAACCATTAAAGCCAAAAGAGCACATGCATGTGGTGAAATTTATTGTAAAATTTGTAATAAACATGCATCCGAGGATCATCTATGTTATATTCGGCCTGATAAGGGAAAACCTAAGATTAAAGATGATCTTTTTTGTATTCTACGATTTAGAGACGAGCCAAGACAAACTATTGGAAAATTCAGCGTTTTTACATCAAGTCAATCTCTGTGTTTTCAAACAATACTGCGATGAGTGCATGGATTCTGAAGCAGATACTTGTAAAAAAATGTGGTCTAAAGTTACAAAAAGTCAGAGGTATAGACCCAGCGGGAACATTTACTAACCATTTGTTACAAATGAGGAAAAACTTTAATGAAATTATTGTAATAGCCCATAATGGTCAGGCTTTTGATCACCAGTTTATATTAAACTACATTATGACAAAGACAGATTTTACACCTGAGTTAATCATGAGAGGTATCAAAATAATTACGATGCAACTTGAAAATGTAAAATTTATCGACTCACTTAACTATTTCCCTATGCCTTAAGTCAAACTACCAAAGGCATTTGGACTTGAGGATATTTTTAAAAAAGGCTACTTCCCGCACCTATTTAATACAAAGGCAAATGAAAACTATATAGGACCTCTACCATCAATTGAATATTACTCCTCAGATAGTATGAAAGAAGAAGACAGAGCCAAATTTCTTAAATGGTTTGTAGAACATGAAAATGATGGTTTCGATATGCAAAGAGATCTGGTAGACTACTGCGTATCGGATGTCGAAATCCTTGCGCAATCATGTTTAAAGTTTAGAGAACAACTTATACAAACTAGCAATGTATGTCCATTTACTGAAGCTACAACTATTGCTTCAGCATGCAATACAATTTTTAGAAGAAATTTTTTGAAGCTTAATACTATAGGAATCATACCAAAAAATGGTTACCGATGGAGAAACAGGCAGAGCAAAATTGCCATAGATTGGTTACTTTGGACCGAGAATCACAGAAAAATCAACATCTTACATGCTGCTAATGGTAAAGAAGCTGTTTTAAATGGTGTAAAAGTTGATGGTTACTGCTCCGAAACAAATGAGGTATTTGAATTTGTATATGATTATCCGCTGAAATACCCTTAATCTGCAGGGTACCTAACTCTACGGAGATATTTATTGCAAAGGGCGGCTTTTTCAGTTTTGAAAGTATTCAACATTTACGAAATTCATCTAAATATATACTACGCTATACTTTAATCAAACTCACAATAGAGGGAAAGCGACAGACGAGTTTTAAACTAATGTGGCTTAAAGGATAATTTGTGTTGTAAATATTAGAGCTCATTTTAAAAGAAACTATAATCTCGTGACCGACAAAAAAAAGTACCCACTTCGATACATCATTTCCCCTATTTTAACGTTAAAATAGTAAATTATGTTATAAGCTCGAAAAATGTAGTATTTCAGACGTAATGCGGTCGCTAACCTAAATAGCCTGAAAAACATTTTTCGTCCATATGTCATAAGTTATTTTTTATTCGATCTTGTTTTTAATGCGATTGAGAGTTGTAAAATAATGTAGAAATGAAGTGAACCTATACATTTCATCTTGCACGCTAATTTTTTGGTCTTAATGTTTGTTAGTTAACGATGAAATCTGTAATAGCGTCCGAAAAAAAAAATTTTTTTTTGACTAACATAAAAAGTGTTGTCTAGCTAGCAGGGCAATAATCAATACTTTATTGAGAAGGTTAGCTCTTCGTCTAAATATCTAATCTATAAATCGTCATTTTTTCCGACACAATCGGTTAAAAAGCATACAATTGTATGTGAACGTTTGTACAAAAACCATCGTGTTAAATCAGTTCTTATACCTGACTGACAACGCCGAGCTTTAGCTTTTTTTTTTACTTTGTAAAATAAAAAGATTAGTTCTTACTATCAAAGAAATTAAATATGCAAGAGAAATAGCTCGAAAAGATTAATAATAATTTATTTATTCCTAAGTTATAAATCTTAACTACATCACTTTCTAAACCAAGAAAATAGATAATCTTCCTGCATTATTCCGTACTTAGATTTATTTTTCATGAAAATAGTCGAATCTATGATTTTCGTTCAAATCCATAAGGGGCGCTTGTTTTGTATAGATGATTTATGATCTTATTTTCAACTAAAATACTTAACACTCAGTATACAATTTTCAGAAATGTCATGATTAAGAACGGTTCTAGTCATTTTATACAAGATTTCACATGATTTAACAAATTTAAAACATTTTTTTTAATTTTTATTAAATTCTAAACACTCAGTATACACTTTTAAGAAAATATGACGATTTGCGACTGTTTTAGTCATTTTTTACAAAGTTTCACAGGGCTTAATAACGTTAAAACATTTTTTTTAATTTTTTACTAAATTCTAAACACTCAGTATACAATTTTCAGAAATGCCATGATTAAGAACGGTTCTAGTCATTTTATACAAGATTTCGCATGATTTAACAAATTTAAAACATTTTTTTTAATTTTTACTAAATTCTAAACACTCAGTATACACTTTTAAGAAAATAGGACGATTTGCGACTGTTTTAGTCATTTTTTACAAAGTTTCACAGGGCTTAATAACGTTAAAACATTTTTTTTAATTTTTTACTAAATTCTAAACACTCAGTATACAATTTTCAGAAATGCCATGATTAAGAACGGTTCTAGTCATTTTATACAAGATTTCACATGATTTAACAAATTTAAAACATTTTTTTTAATTTTTACTAAATTCTAAACACTCAGTATACACTTTTAAGAAAATAGGACGATTTGCGACTGTTTTAGTCATTTTTTACAAAGTTTCACAGAGCTTAATAACGTTAAAACATTTTTTTTAATTTTTTACTAAATTCTAAACACTCAGTATACAATTTTCAGAAATGCCATGATTAAGAACGGTTCTAGTCATTTTATACAAGATTTCACATGATTTAACAAATTTAAAACATTTTTTTTAATTTTTACTAAATTCTAAACACTCAGTATACACTTTTAAGAAAATAGGACGATTTGCGACTGTTTTAGTCATTTTTTACAAAGTTTCACAGGGCTTAATAACGTTAAAACATTTTTTTTAATTTTTTACTAAATTCTAAACACTCAGTATACAATTTTCAGAAATGCCATGATTAAGAACGGTTCTAGTCATTTTATACAAGATTTCGCATGATTTAACAAATTTAAAACATTTTTTTTAATTTTTACTAAATTCTAAACACTCAGTATACACTTTTAAGAAAATAGGACGATTTGCGACTGTTTTAGTCATTTTTTACAAAGTTTCACAGGGCTTAATAACGTTAAAACATTTTTTTTAATTTTTTACTAAATTCTAAACACTCAGTATACAATTTTCAGAAATGCCATGATTAAGAACGGTTCTAGTCATTTTATACAAGATTTCACATGATTTAACAAATTTAAAACATTTTTTTTAATTTTTACTAAATTCTAAACACTCAGTATACACTTTTAAGAAAATAGGACGATTTGCGACTGTTTTAGTCATTTTTTACAAAGTTTCACAGAGCTTAATAACGTTAAAACATTTTTTTTTAATTTTTTACTAAATTCTAAACACTCAGTATACAATTTTCAGAAATGACATGATTAAGAACGGTTCTAGTCATTTTATACAAGATTTCACATGATTTAACAAATTTAAATCATTTTTTTTAATTTTTACTAAATTCTAAACACTCAGTATATCATTTTCAGAAAATAATACAATTCTGTACAGTTTTAGTCATTTTTACAAAGTTTCACAGGGCTTAATAACGTTAAAACATTTTTTTAATTTTTTACTAAATTCTAAACACTCAGTATACAAGTTTCAGAAATGACAGGATTTAGAACAGTTTTTACAGATATTTACAAAGTCTTAATAACATTAAAATATTTTTTTTCTAATTATAATTGCTATTTTCATCTTTTTTATTCCTTAATTATCTAACATAATGTATACAATTTCAAGAAATAGTAGATTTTTAATCCATGTACAAAATTCAAGAATCTAAAATACAATTAAATGTAGGCTTTTTTTAATTGGCATCTCAGGCAAATTATTTCCCCCAAAATTATCTAAAAAAGATATACCAAAAACATTCTAAAGCGGTTTTTTACCTCTATAAGCATGCAGGCCGATCCGACCCTTGTCGGTTTTATTACCCGCATAAATTAACACAGTAGAGAGATATTGACAGAGCCGCCTCACGAAAGCACCCGGGTTAGCTCATAAACAGCACCACCGAACCATCCGGGTTAGATCATAAAACGCACCACCGAACCACTTGGGTTAGATCATAAAACGCACCACCAGCACCACTGGTCTCGTAAAACAGCACCACCAGCACCACTGGTCTCGTAAAACAGCACCACCAGCACCACTGGTCTCGTAAAACAGCACCACCGAACCACCCGGGTTAGGTCATAAAACGCACCACCGAACCGCCCGGGTTAGATCATAAAACAGCACCACCAGCACCACTGATCTCGTAAAACAGCACCACCAGCAACACTGGTCTCGTAAAACAGCACCACCGAACCACCCGGGTTAGGTCATAAAACGCACCACCGAACCGCCCGGGTTAGATCATAAAACAGCACCACCAGCACCACTGATCTCGTAAAACAGCACCACCAGCATCACTGGTCTCGTAAAACAGCACCACCGAACCACCCGGGTTAGGTCATAAAACGCACCACCGAACCACCCGGGTTAGATCATAAAACGCACCACCGAACCACCCGGGTTAGATCATAAAACGCACCACCGCACCACTTGGGTTAGATCGTAAAACGCACCACCGCACCACCTGGGTTAGTTGCACCACCAGCACCACCAGCACCACCTGAGCCAGAACTGTCCGTTTCTAGCTACTATAGCCTTACACTACACCAATATTTTAATAATTTGGGCCCAGAATATGATCGTTGATATAATATGGTTTTTTAATATTTCAATTGTCTAAAACACAATGGTCGTCACCAGTGAAAAGTCAACAAGTTCATGAAGAAAATCGCCGCGAACTTCATGGCGATCATCGTGCAGAAAATCTAGGTAATACCCGCTTAGTACGTTATTCACTGTGCTCTGAGCTGCCCGACATTTTCTTATTACAAAACAGGAAACTTACAGCTTTGTTGTTATTTTTCTATTTTCTGAAATGATTAAGACTTGTTTTTATTTTATAGTCTTTGAGATTAAACTTGCTCTCTGATAACTAATTATTAAACTCTGTTGATAATACCTTCAAAATGTGTATTATTTAATTGTCCGGGGCCACCAACCCATGTTGAAATAAGTGCAATAGCAGTTCTGTAGTAGTAGTTCTGGGTTTGACAAAATTACGTTCTTTTAGATATGTAACGTTACATCGTCTGCAATAATATTGGAGCACAGTTTTTTAGTACAACACACAACGATAATACTTAAAGAATTGTATTGTATTTTATTTATCGGCCTTGTACCAAAAAAACAATTGTTTGCACCGAAACAATAAGTTTTCCTTTATTGTATAGACATAAAAGTTTTAATGGTGTGTTTTACTACATTCACTTAATTTTGGGTAATGATTAAAATTGTTGATTAAATATTACAAGTGTATATGTCTGATGTTTCATCTCAAGAAACATCGGCAACAGTTCAATTTTGGGTTTCTATTTTTTGTTTTTAGGAAACTATACAAAGAATGTTTGTGTATGTTAGATTATTACTATCTTCATAGTCCTGTGTGTTCCTTGATCCAAGATAGTAGATTCGGTACGCTGGCATATACCCCGGGATACCCCGGCCATGCACACCCATTTCCCCAAGACACTACTCCAACCACGTAGCTATCGATTACTAAAGGACCACCTGAATCTCCTTGGCACGCATCAAAACCGCCATCTACAAATCCTGCGCAAAGCATTCTTTCTGTGATGTGTACGTCAAAAAAATCTGAGAAATCCCCTAAAATAAAACAAAAAGCTTTACATTTTTAAGAACTGCATCAATATACTTAAGTAGCAAATAAAATTGACTTAATGGGCTTAGAACTTTTAAAGTTTCTTACAAAGAATACTTACGGTAGTATTCCTGGCACGTTTCAATACTGACAATAGGTACTTTTACTGCTTGAAGAGTGTCCATTAGTTCGCCTCCAGAAATTGGTGTACCCCATCCAGTGACAATTGCTGTAGATCCTAAAAAATAATGGTTTACTGCAGTGAACCAGAACTACAATATTTGCCAAAATATCTAAAAATAAATTTGACATTTCAATAAATTTCAAATTCAAGGAATTATACATGTTAAATCACAACACTCATAATTCTCTTTTTAAAAAAGGTTTATTAAAATTAGTACACTTGTACAATTATGTTTTAAAAATCAAACTGACATTATAACGGCTTATCTAAGAACTACCTGCTTTCTCGTTTACCTGTATTTATAATAGTTTAAATTGCTTAGTCAGTATATTCATGGCGTGAGAATTGCAACATGAAGATACTGATTATATTGCATTTTTAGAGGTGTTGTAATATCGCCATATGACACCGGGTTATCAATGGTCAAAGTCAGACACGTGTCTGAGGTGCATATAACAACTCCCCTTTTTAATGAAAAGTTGGTGCTTTGCGGCAACTTTTAAAGTTCCTAGGTAAATTGAAGTTCCATTTGTTCTTCCGCCTGGACTGCATCAGAGGTACGAGCACTGGGTCGCCTTTTTGGCATCAGGTTCCTTAGTTTCTGATGGATGGCTTGTCTGGATCTGGGTGCTGAAGGTGGTGGTTGCGGACTGTCATCATTTGTTATGGCCATTCCAATTCTGGGATGTCTCCTGCGTCTACATTTGCAAAAGACGTAGAGAACTACTAAAACGACAATTAATGTTATAGTGAAGGTTGTAAACCAATGTAAATGTTTGGTTACGAAAGGTTCGTTAATTAGTTTTTCCAGCTCGTCCGAATATTGGTTAAGTTTATGTTGGGCAATGTTCAAGTCTTCAATGTCAATTTTGTTTAGCTTCAGTGGCTTCAAGTCGGGAATATAGGATTTATCAGGAATATGGTTACAGCATTCGAAGGGTATCTCCACGGGATGGTTTTGATACGTCACTGTTTTGTATTCGTCGATGGGATACTTGGCATGCACCTTGGTACTTCCGATAAAGGCAGTACATCCTGGTTGTAGCTTCAAAAGGACGTTGGTGTTTATTAGTTTGGTGATGACGTCTTTATTTTCACATTTGATTGTTACTGGCAAAGGGTCGGAAATAGCGACTAACCAGTAGTTTTGGCTGAGTTCCTGGACATTGTACTCCTTGGCAAAGAGAAGTGAGGTCTGGCATGTTTTGGGCAGCTTACTAAGGTGCTTAAGAAGTTGGGCTTCGCAAATAGCATCACTGTCTATGGGATACGGAAGAGTGTCAGAGCAGATCTTGGTCTTGGTTCCTAGTTGTTTACAGTTGTCCAGATTTCGAAGGAATAGGTATAGTAATGAATCATCATCACGCGCAATATATTTTTTGGTAGTTAACAGAATATGATGAAGACCTGTTCGATCATCTAATATTTTACTCCCATTTCCCAATTTAATTGTGTATTTACGGCTTTATATTTTAATAGTAACTGACAAGTAATAATTTTTAAACGGTTAAAAATAATATCAAGACTAAAATAATCAAATATATCAAAATGTCTTCACCCGACACCCGAGCCGATGACACGGCAGAAGTGGAGCCATATAAATTATCAGAAATATTTTCAATTGTCCCAGATTTTGAGGGCGACCAAATCTTTTTGGGAACGTTTTTAAGTGCTTGCGATTATGCGTACGATATGGCGACAACTACCCAAAAGGTTCTATTAGTGATCCACATAAAAAATAAACTTCGGGGTAGAGCCGCTCAACTCGTTAGCTCAAGAAATCCAGGCTCATACCTAGAAATCAAACAACTCTTAAACCTACATTTTGGCGATTCTATGGACCTTTCATCCCTTATACAGGATCTTCAAAGACTCAAACAATTGTCCAATGAGTCACCAATTACCTTTTTCAACCGCCTACAAGTGCTTAACGCAAAAATACAGGCAAACATTCAAAAATCAACTAGTTTAAACGCAGATCAAAAGTCCGCACAATCCTCGCTTATAGATACTATGGCCCTTAACACATTATTAGTTGGCCTAGAACCAAAACTTGGACAACTTATTCGTGCCGGAAACTTCCCTACACCGAAAAAATCCAAAGACATCCAATCTTTTCTTGGACTTGCAGGATACTACCGCCGTTTTATCCCCAATTTTGCTAAAATTTCTAAACCCCTAACAAAGCTATTAAAGAAGGACACTCCATTTATTTTTGATTCCGAATGTATTTCATCCTTCGATGAACTTAGGAAGGCCCTCATCTCGAATCCTACCGACTGCGCCAATTTGTTAAATCACAACACTCATAATTCTCTTTTTAAAAAAGGTTTATTAAAATTAGTACACTTGTACAATTATGTTTTAAAAATCAAACTGACATTATAACGGCTTATCTAAGAACTACCTGCTTTCTCGTTTACCTGTATTTATAATAGTTTAAATTGCTTAGTCAGTATATTCATGGCGTGAGAATTGCAACATGAAGATACTGATTATATTGCATTTTTAGAGGTGTTGTAATATCGCCATATGACACCGGGTTATCAATGGTCAAAGTCAGACACGTGTCTAAGGTGCATATAACATACATAATACTATGTTCCACCAAACTTTTCTCGATCGGTTCGACAATGGACTCATATTTTATTCTCAAATGGTAACAACTAATCACCTTTCCTTACCTACTAAAGGTTCCCAACCATCTGGAGGTAACGGTATGTAATGAATAGTATTTTCTACTTCATCTTGTTGACGGTTCAATCTGATCAAAGATATGTCATAATCATAGTTAGATCCGTTATAGAGAGGATGATTGATCACTTGAGCAGCGGATAGTAAGACACCACCACTGTTCCACAAGTTGGTACCAAGACGAATGCTGTAGGATCCAACTCCTCTAAAATAGAATAGATGTAACAAAATATACGAAAAAACTGTTTGTTTTTTAAAGTTACCTTGTAGTACAATGAGCAGCAGTTAGAACCCAATTTGGAGCTATTAATGAACCTCCACAGCTATGACTATGCCAGCTGTGAAGTGATACTTGATGGGGGTAGCTAGATATGTTCACCGGCTCACCGCCAACAATTCTTCCATCTAGTTGAGGAATGAAAGCCTCAGATATTCCCTGTGTCAAACTGCCTGAAAAATCAATTAAATATTTGCTTTAAGCAGCCTATTCTTACCTTAGAAGAAAGTATATATTTTTATTTTCCCATTATTTAATGATTGAAGATGTAGGTAAGTTTAGCAGCTTACCTTTTTCGCAAAAACAAGCAGAGAAACATGCCAACAGACACAGCCAGGTAATCATCTTAATTTTTATAATGGTGTTTGACACACTAATTGCTTAAAAGTGAAATAATATAAATTACTTCAAAAATGATATTTTTATCTATTATCTACCGGAAAAGTTATCTTTACATACTGCATTTAAAGTAATAAATAAAACAGTCTACATGGATCGATCTGTAATAATTCAGTTTTAAGTAATCCGTATCAATATATCTAAGTACAGGGTGCCTCTAAAAGGTATATAAGTATATTCAAAGTGATATAGCACAAATTATTATTATTATAATTGAAGACATAAGTGGATAAAGGTGTCATGTCACATTTTTTAAAAAAACTACTTTTTCAACTTTTTGAACATTCCTAGCATAGCATAACTGTTAATAAACCCTAAATGCCACTTTCTTTATTTATAAAGATTTTTTTAAATGATAAATGTGTTAAGTCACACCAACATCTAGCATGTGGTAGTGGATAAAGGTGTTATGTTACAATTTTTTTACATAACACCTTTATCAACTAAGCGATTCATACATCAGCTTTATATTGAACAATGCAAAGAAAAGAAAATGGACGATAAATATATGGTCAAAGTTTCTTTCTACAGACATATTTTTGCAACGAAGTTTAATTTGTCTTTCGGGCACCCAAAAAGCGACACATGCAGTGTTTGTGATGCTGGGGCAAATTCGACAGATCACAAAGAAAATTATGAATTTGCCTTTAACGCACAAAAATTAGACCGCACCATTCCAGCTACTGACAAAAGAAAATACTACATAACTATGGACCTGCAACAAACTATGCGACTACCGAAGTTACCTACATCCAAAGCGTTTTATTTGCGGCAAATGTGGCTGTATAAGTTTGGCATCCATTGGATTACCTATTTTGGATCTAACTCGTTTTTTTTTACGTGGACTGAAAACATTGCAAATAGGGGAAGCAATGAAATTGGTAGTTGTTTGTTGCAATTTTGTAAGCTGCTTAAAGAGGCACAACCTGAGATTGGCCATCTAATAATTTGGTCCGATTCATGTGCTGGCCAGAACAAAATTTTTTTTATATTGTGTCTTTACCAGTACCTAATAGTGAAAAATTTTTTTAAAGTAGTAGATCACAAATTTCCCGAAGTTGGTCACAGCTACTTAGATTCCGGCCGTGACTTTGGAAGGATTGAAAAAGTATTAAGAAAACATCATACAATATTAATTCCAGACCAGTAGAAATCATTACATCTGCGAGTACAAAGAACAGTTTATGCCTGAATATGACAAACTTTTTTTATAACTTAGAAGAACTTCCGGCCAAACTTCGCTTGTATAAAAAAATAAACAATACTGCTAACGATAAAGTTAATTTACGAGACAGTGTCAAGTGGATTAGAGTAGACCACTTTGGGTTTTATTATTATAAAACTAACTTGGATCCGATTACCCCATTTCTACAGGTTGATTTACATAAAAAGGGCACAAAAGAAATCCTTCCTGAGGAAATATTTTTAAGTAAGTTATCAAGGTGTGAGGGTCTCACAATGGAAAAAATGAATAACTTACAAGAGCAGCTAAAGTTTATTGACGAGGATTATAGATGGTTCTATGAAGAAATTTTGACTGAAAATATTGACAATCCTAAGAAAAAAAGAAAAACCTGTTAGTTTGCTGTTGCTATTGTATGTTTTCCAAAGTTAGTTTATCGATTAAATATTGTAGACCCTATTCTGTGAAAGTTCCTATATTATATAATATTAAAAACATATTTAAAAGCAACATGACTCCCTTATTCAATTAAACCATATAACGTTTTTGATGTAAAGTTGGTGGAATAAGGTGTTATGTACACATAAATCTAAATTTATCAAAGACGTTTTACAATTTTTTATTATCATAGGACAGCAAAGAAAATTACTTAGTTTCCCTAAAATATGCCGTATTACCAAATAAAATAAAATTGTAATGTAAAAAAGTTCTAGTTCAAAACGCGTTTTATTGAATTACTCCAAAATTTAAAAATGTTACATGACACCTTTATCCACTTATGTCTTCAATTAGTCCAAATGACTGTGGTTCACGAAAATTTTCTAAAAGTTCTCAATCCAATTTAATAATACTTTTCAATAAAAGATTTAGATAAATTATCTCAGAAACGGCTACTTCTTCTATAAGGTACACCTTTCTTGTACAGGGACATTTTTTCGTTGATAGCCTTCTCCATGACTTTTGATATAACCAAAACCAATGCCACTGGACGATAGTTGTTTGGCAAGTATTTTTGCCTATTTTGGTATGGGCTGGACTCGCGCAGTTTTCCGGCAAGAAGGAAATATTCCTTCTTAGTAAGATAACTTAAAAAGCCTACAATATACCGGTGTCAATTCGTCAGCGCAAGTCTTAATTACGATGACTGGCATATCGTCAGGACCAGAAGGTTTTTTGGTGTCAAGACTCCTCAAGATTCGTTTAACATGCCGGTGAAAAACAATCTCGGGTATTCTGGATTCTACTTACCACCAGCATTTTAGAAACTTATAAAGAAAACAACAAAAGAGGACTGGAACGATCTAGTGCTAATGACAGAGCGTCTTCTAGATTTGATGGTAGAGATCATCTTGTGATTTTTAAGGGCAATCAAATAATAAAATGTCACCAGTGCCACAAAAAGTGCAGTTCCGATGCAATAGGTTCGCATCCCAAAAATTGCTTTTTAGAGTTTTAGGTTCAATAAACATTTATTAATAAAATTTATTTTTTATTTCGAAACTCTCCATATCTGTTTCAATATGTTTTTATATTGATTTATCGTTACTTTTGTACTACCATTGTATTCCGATTCTGTATGTTTATAAACGGGTTTTGTATCCACGAATATTTTATTTATCACACCATGTCATACCACTGGCCTTAATAAAGGACACTTAATATTATAAAAACTGTTGATAATAGAAAAAGAAATATTATAAAAATTTGTTTTTTATATTTTAATTAAAGCATTTTTTATAAAGGAAAGTCCATTTTATAAAAAAAATTAGTTTCGGTAGTATTTGAGCTAACGTTACCTTTTCTTTAAACTCAACTTAAACCTCTTTTGTGTAACCGGGCACTAATATGATAATTTTCTAGGCAGAATACGAATAGAAGTTGGGCCCCAGAGTATGTTCGTTGTTCTCATATTGGGGCGTTGATATATGGTTTTTTAATATTTCAATTGTCTAAAACACGATGGTCCTCACCAGTGAAAAGCCAACACAAATTCACTAAGAAAATCGCCGCCAACTTCATAACGATCATCGTGAAGAAAATCTATGTAATGCCAGCTTAGGTCGTTATTTACTGTGCTAGGGGCCGCCCGACATTTTCATATCACCAAAAATAGGAAGCTTACAGGTTTGTTCTTCTTTTCTATTTTCTGAAATGTTTAAGATTTGTTTTATTTTATAGTATTTAAGATTAAACCTGCCCCCTGTTTACTTTTATGACTGAAACTAATTATTAAACTCTGTCGATGATATCTTTAAAATGTGTATTATTTAACTATCCGGGGCCAACAACCCTTTCCGAAACAAATGAAATAGCCTTCTGAGTTTGACAAAACTACGTTTTATTAGACATGTAAAGTTATATCGTCTGCAGCAATATGGGAGCACAATTTTTTAGTATAACGCACAACAATAATACTTGAAGAATTGTATTGTATTTTATTTATCGGCGTTGTACCAAAAAAACAATTGTTTGCACCGAAATAATAAGTTTTGCTTTATTATACAGACATAAAAGTTTTAATGGTGTGGTTTACTACAGTCACTTAATTTTGGGTAATAACAAAAATTGCTGATTAAATATTACAAGTGTATGTATCTGATGTTTCATCTCAAGAATCATCAGCAACAGTGCAATTTTGGGTTTCTATTTTTTGTTTTTAGAAAACTATACAAAGAATATTTTGTGTATGTTGCATTGTTACTATCTTTATAGTCCTGTGTGTTCCTTGACCCACGATAGTAAATTCGGTACGCTGGCATATACCCCGGGATACCCCGCCAATGCACAGCCATACCCCCAAGACACTACTCCAACGACGTAGCCATCGATTACTAAAGGACCACCTGAATCTCCTTGGCATGCATCGAAACCGCCATCTACAAATCCTGCGCAAAGCATTCTATCTGTGATGTGTATGTCTGCATAATCTGAGAACTCCTCTAAAATGAAACAAAAATCTTTACATTTTTAAGAACTGCATCAATATACTTAAGTAGCAAATAAAATTGACTTAATGGGCTTAGAACTTTTAAAGTTTCTTACAAAGAATACTTACGGTAGTATTCCTGGCACGTTTCAATACTGACAATAGGTACTTTTACTGCTTGAAGAGTGTCCATTAAAGCGCCTCCAGAAATTGGTGTACCCCATCCAGTAACAGTTGCTGTAGATCCTAAAAAATAATGGTTTTCTGCAGTGAACCAGAACTACTATATTTGCCAAAATAAATTTGACATTTCAATAAATAGGTTCAACGTATTATACATAATAATATGTTCCACAAAACTTTTCTTAATCGTTTCGACAATGAACCCATATTTCATTCTCATAAGGTAACAACTGATCACCTCTCTTTACCTACTAAAGGTTCCCAACCATCTGGAGGTAACGGTATGTAATGAATGGCATCTTCTACTTCATCTTGTTGACGGTTCAATCTAATCAAAGATATGTCATAATCAAAGTTAGATCCGTTATAGAGAGGATGATTGATTACTCGAGCAGCAGATAGTAGGACACCACCACTATTCCACAAGTTGGTACCAAGACGAATGCTGTAGGCTCCAACTCCTCTAAAATAGAATAGGTGTAACGAAACATACAAAAAACCTGTTTTTCTCTTATACACCTACCTTGTTGTACAATGAGCAGCAGTTAGAATCCAATTTGGAGCTATTAATGAACCTCCACAACTATGTCTATGCCAGCTGTGAAGTGATACCTGATGAGGGTAGCTAGATATGCTTACCGGCTCACCGCCAACAATTCTTCCATCTAGTTGAGGAATGAAAACCTCAGATACAAAATCATTTTTTGCCTGTCTCAAACTGCCTGAAAAATGAATTAAATATTTGCCTTAAGCAGCCTATTCTTACCTTAGAAGAAAGTATTTGTATTTTCCTATTATTTAATGATGGAAGATGTAGGCCAGCTTACCTTTTTCGCAAAAACAAACAGAAAAACAGACCAACAGACACAGCCAGGTAATCATCTTATTTTTATAATGGTGTTTAATACACTAATAGCTTAAAAGTGATATAACTTAAATTACTTCAAAATTATATTTTTCTTTATTATCTACCGGAAAAAGTTATCTTTACAACTGCATATAAAGTGATAAATAAAACAGTCCACCTATGGATCGGTCTATATAGTTTAATTATTAGTAATCCGTACCAATATATCTAAATACAGGGTGCCTCTAAAAGGTCTATATATAGATACAAAATGATATATTACCAATTAGTATTATTATAATTAGTCCAAAAGTAACTGTAGTTTCCGGAAGTTGTCAAAGTTATTATTTTATTTTAATTTTTTCTTTCGGTTGGTACACCTGGTGTAAAATCCTTTCCAACAAAAAAGTTGCGTGTCCTTGACCCAGATACACATTCCGAAAGGTTTTTTTTTCGGATTCACTATTAACAAAAATTAGGGACCTTGAACCAGTGCTAGAACCCTGGATAAACTGTGAATAAAGCATTTTTTGGTTTTTCGTGGCTTTGGTTGATATGACCAGCATCTCTCTGTTTTTTTTTTATGTCCAATTTTCTAAAAGTTTCTAATCCAATCTTATAATACTTTTCAATAAAACATTTGAATTCAATTATCTCAGAAACGGCTACTTCTTTTATAAGGTGCACCTTTCTTGTACAGGAACATTTTTTTGTGTGCCTCACCCGATTTATTCCTTAATATATATCCATTAATCCTTAATCCTTAATAGTCCATTTGCGAGATTAGATGAGTCACTTAGGTCCCTTGGTTTATAATAAGTATACTCTTTTTAAATGGCAGTCTTCATTCATAACCACACAAGTAAATTGCATTTCGCGATCTGACTTCAAAAACATATAGTTGTTGATATTTATTCTCAACCGTTTCGGAAATCCTAAAGTGCCGTATTAATTCATATCTCCCCTCACCACTTCGCTAAAATATATTTTGACATCTGCCCAAAAACTGTCAAATTAAATATTTCACCAATCACCAGGTTTTTTTTCCACCGCTATAAATCCTCCGTCATTTTTTCACTTTTCGAGCCGGAATTTTATTTGGAGGTTTCCGACCGCACCCTCCAGCTTTCCACCATTTGCCTCTCTAATTTTATTTTTATTTTCTAACTCACTCCCATTCCGAATTTCGTCTCTTCTTGTTTAAAGCCAATCAGGTGTGTTTCAACCATCAGTCCCTGACAGTTTCAAACTGTCAAATACAATCAACCAGTTGTTGGACTTAAAAAGGCATCATGGGGTATACATGCAATATTCATCTAACAGACTCTATTTCTGATTAGAAAGTAGTCCCGGACTGCTGGTGGAAACAAGCCTAATATAATAATAATTATACACTTTAACTTGTACAAAGCCTTGGTCAGGTTAATCCTGACTTATGGTATACCAACATGGTGCACAATAAGCAGGACAGAGCTCAACAACTTTCAGGTACTGCAGAATAAGGCCTTAGAAATCATTGCGGATGCCACAAGGTATGCTGTAACTAGGGTACTTCACAGGGACTTTAACATACCAACATTGACTCAATTTTATGACAAAATTATAACGGATTACTACGGACGGACGGATCTCGCTACAAATCCACTAATTAGACAAACTCACGTACAATCTCCGCCAGGCTCCACCTACAAGTTTCCGAAGATGGCTGCCCCCAGCTATTGTAGACAGGCAGTAATGCTGGTGGCATTGACAAGGCCAGCTCTCCAGAACTACACGATACATTAAGCAACTTAGGGCTCTGCCCAAACCAAATAATGATAAGAAGATTGGCCGACACAAGTATCAAAGAATAAAAGAAGTTAAAGGCACTGCCTGACTTAGAAGTCAAAGAGGATCCCAAAGAATTATTCACTTTATTTTCAGACCCAATTGTATAGATTGGAACTGCCAGCTTCAGAGGGATATCAAAATTGCTTTCTCTTTTCACATTTCTCGGTTGTCATGTTCATGTCAATTGAAAGTAACCTAACTTTGCAACTCTCTTTTTATTTAATATTTTTTGATTTGTAGTTGCAAAGACATTAATGTCTTTGGTACAAATCACCGAAATAAATTGTCTTTGGTGATTTGGTACCACATTTCTCGTTGCAGACGCTGGCCTATCACTTTAAACAGCATTCCTACAGAAGGTCTTGATATTCTAAACTTTGCAATGAATTCTAGATTTATCCAATAGTCCATATTCTCAATCCGAGGCCTAAAATCTCGAGGTCTTCGCACATTCTCAACTACGTTAGTAATCCCCAAATCTTCTTCGTTATCTGAGAGAAGATAATAATTTACAACATCGAAAACATCCATTACTTTACTATTAATATACTATATTATTACCTATAAGTCGAGATTCAATAGGTTACATTTTTATCCCAAGATTGCGAGTTAACTCATACCCATTCCACGAGAGTTGAGGGTTAATCCTAGGGTCGAAGGTAACCTCTGGTTATACAATGTATTTTATTATTAACTCCTGGATTAACCTCCACTTTTGAGTTAATTTCAGCCTATGCAATGGGGCTAGAGCCTAATAATATAAATTAAAAAAAAACATGTCCTGTTTCTTGTTATTTATATCAACTATATAAAACTAAAAAATAATAATTAGAAAAAAAAACATTTTCATTAAGACAAGAATAGAGAAAAGAAAAAATGAGGTTTCCAGCTTTAATGGTCTGTTTATTAAAGGAGAGAAACAAAATCGATGAAGACAATTTAGGAACCCCCCTATTTCCGGAATGGTTGAAAATAAATATCAACTTTATGTTTTTGAAATCGGATCGCCAAATGCAATTCACTCGCTTGGTTACGGACGAGGGTTGCCATTTAAAAAAATTATAAATGGCATCATCTAGTTAGAAAAGACTACAAAAAGATGTCATGAAATAAGTATTTATTATTATTAATTTAATAGACAGAGGCATAAAGAGTTATATAGTTTTCGATGTATGCGAAGTGCTGCTGGTAGTGCTGGTAGTACCCTCTGATTATTAGATCTGGATTTCGCATCTCAAAAAAATCCTTACCATCATATTTCGTGCAAATTCTGCTGTTAGTAAGATAAATATTTGGAAAAAAGTTTAATTATCAACTTTTGGACTAAAGTAAAGTTGGGCTAGATAGTCATATTTTAGCCTAAGGAATTTGTGCTAGCATTTTGAACAGTACTTTTAGAGATACCCTGTATAATAGTCGTATACAAAAAGTGGGAAAGTAATAGTAATACAAGAAACGGAAGTCAAATAAGTACACTATCACATCAGTGAGTAAGCCGTAGCACAAATAAGTAAAGTACGTTTTTGATATATTTAACGCAATTATCAAATAAATAGCTTATCAGATACCTACCTAAACAAATAGATCATAAACAATTAAAATCTTCTGTGTATATGTTATAGATCCAATAATCCATTTTTATTACATGCCATTAATTGACGCATTTTTTTTTTAGGAAAACGTTTTGTGGTGTGAATTACAACTTTTGTCGTTCGGATATTTTTATATTAGAACAAAGTATAGAGAAAGTTAGTTCAGGAATAATTAAAAGAAAATCAGTTTAACGAAATGTCTACTGTTTCGGGTCTGTTCTGTATATTATATAAACATAGCATGGCAAAGTTACAATTAGATCAGTGGTCTCTACATTATCTATATCTAAAAATAATTAAAATCCGATAAAAACTTTAAAAAGGCAATAAAAATGGATTTATGCACCCTAAAAATTTTACCAAGCAACTTTTAGACAATCAATTAACAATATTCACAGGCATGCTCCGCTTATAGGTCAAGGTTAATTGCGAAGAGTAGTAGGTAATTATATAATCTTCCAAAGCAATAGCCAATGTCTGTTGTTAATTTTGACGTGTAAATTACTTTAAATTAATGATATCCGAAAACCACAATACGTATAGTCTGCAATTTTGTCTGTCTGTATTGACCATATTACATTACTATCGTCCTCTATTACCAAAAGTTGCCCAAAAACTATTTTTTCTTTTTGTTAATTATAGCTTTCGAAACCAAAGTATTATTGAGATTGCTGGTATATCAACTGCATTCATTGGTGGAAAGACATTTAAAACTTTTAAAGTTCACCTTCGTAATTTCCACTTATCCACTACATTTTTATAAAAATTACAAAAAATTACCGTTGGTAAAAGTAGGTATGTATAAATATATAAAAAAAATTAAAATCTTCATAAAGTGATGAAGTATTTTAAACCTTAACCTTTACAAAAACCGTAAACATGACTCGAACAAAGAAAAATGCAATAAAAATATTAACATTTACTTTAGCGTAGAACCCAGGCAACATCATCTTTATACTCGTAAGTAATTTACTCTGGTGATTTCATTCAGGATTTTGAAATGTCACTTCATCGAAAAAACACCTGTAAATGTCGAAGCGCATGGTCATAAAAATGATTTTACCATAAGAATCACGCACTTATAAATTTGCGAAATAAAACAAATCTCGTTACTTTTGATGTCGTGACAGAAAAGGAAGGGCATTGGTGTAATATTCATTGAGCAAAAGGATCAATGCGTGAATGCCGCATTTGGGGAATAATAAAATTAATTTGTAGCTACATAATAATTATCATTATAATTACAAAAATGGTATTTATGTGAAGAAATAAAGCTAATTATTTTATTTGAAGTATGGTTCTTCTGTATACAACCTTGATCTTTGAAGAACATGAAGATCTCAAAAGAAATAATATGTAGGTACGTTTTAAGTAGCTGTGTAAATTATTTATTAAGTATTAATTTTATTATTTCTTAACCGGAAGAGTAATGTCCTTAACAAAATATGAGAGAATTACAATTACAAAAAAATCTAACGATTTACACCTTGCACCAACACAACAGAAAATCACGGAGAAGCAGAGCTTGCACACGTTGAATATGGTATGGTATGGGTATGCTGATAAAGATACAAAACCCTCCACACAGTTGATGCACTTGTTTGAAGTTGCAGTGCTACCTTCCTGGCACTAGTTTAAGGATCATCTTCTATCTCTCGAAGTATAGTCTTTTCTAACTCAGGCGTGGCTACTGTTGCAGGTCTGCTACGAAATTCCATACTACGCTTACAACTCCCAGTCTCACTCAATCTTGAATAGCTGTCTAAATATTTTTACACATAGCAGTAGGTACTCTGGTTGGATAACGTTCCTGATAAATTCGCCAAGCTTCTTCATCATTTCCATTTGCTAGGCTATAATTGAAATGCATCTGGGCTATTTCAGCGTTAGTAAAGTTATTCATTTTTGATTTGTTATTGGCAAAACAGGTAAATTTTACATCAAAACTTACCTTTACCTCATATTTTAATTAACCTTGAAATACCAAGGTATTTTTTTTGTACATGCAATAAAGTGGTTTTTATATTTTCTCTCGAAAAGGAAGCAAGATACGAAAACAATTCAAGGAACAAGAAAGTTCTATTATTAGTTGGTGAGTCTGAAAAAAAATATCGATATTAAAAAAAGTCAGTGGCGCACATATTTTTGTCAATAATATTCGTTAAGGTCCTCCCGGGACGCCACTGGACTTAATAGTAGGGAAAAGGATATGTAAAAAAATTATAAAAAACTATTTTTCTTTTAAACTTTAACACCCTGTATGTCAAGAGCGGGGTAACTCCAAACACATATTCTTTGGAACTTTTTTCCTTAGAACATCATAAGAAATCACCCCCTTAAGTTACGTACCGTACTTCTGAATACCCTGTACAGGATTTTTTCCTTGCACATGATCCCCAAAATGATATTTTAAAAATAAGTAAAACAATTCTAAAATTTACAAGAAATCTCCGACGTTTGAAATCCTGTCTCACTTACTAAAAACATCTTATCCAGAAACACCCAATGCTTTGTGTTCTCAAAGCGACCACGCTAAATGTTGTTGGCGATATTTGTATTTCTGGTATCCAGTATTCACTGTTTCTGGGTAAGATGTTTTTCGTGACTGAGACAGGATTCCATATCCCCAGCCTTGAAAAAGACCAAATAAAGGGAGATTTCGTAAATTTTATTGTCCTTCGTACGCTACAAAAAAGGACTTAAAGTAGCAAATTAGGACACTCACCATTTCATCATTTTTTTACATTGTCCCAATAAACTCTGGTAATTATTATTTTACTCTTTTCCATCGATGACGTAACGCCACCATCATCAAGTTTCAATTTCAGATAAGCCATTATTAAGCAGATCTTCTTCTGCCGCTAGAAAGTAGTGAAATGGTGAGAATTTTTTTAACAAAACAATTTATTATAATTACCTAAGGTAGGTACTTAGCTTATGTAATAGTCTAATGAAAATGTAAGTTTTGAAAATATATTTCCAGTTTATTCTTATACAAGTAGGTGTGTTTGTTTTAAAATGTTATATTATTCTTAACGTCTTTTACAATTTGGCGCGACAATTCTACGCACATTCTAAAAAAAAATACTCACATCCATCAACTACCACGTTAAGCATAATAGCATAAATTATTATTATTAAGAGAACTTGCTCATTTCCATATTTAAGTTTCTTTCTTAGGTACTAGACAGTACTATTCACTCTATGAAATAATCAAAACGAGATCAGATCGTTTCGACCTAGATTTTCAACAACTTTTATTCGCCATCTGATATTGCAAACATCACATCGACTGCAATGCATCATACCATAAAAGGTCTTAAAAATGCAAAACCCCTTGTTTTGTAATTATATTGTATTTGACGCAATTTGGATTTTTTACACGAATTGTTGAACATCGTCTCTTTATTCGTAGGTCTGCACGTTATTTTTTCTTATTACAACCTGCACGAGAAAGACGCCTATGATGGCATGCAGAGCATATTTCCGAACGTAATATTTTACGACAAATGACACCTAAACAGATAAAAATAGCTCCTTTTCTAATTAGTACGTGTTTAATCCTATCGCCAGAACAGTAAATAAAACAATTTATAGGTATAAGTATTGAAATAATATTAGCCACTTTTAAAATTCAAAATTTAATCTGTTATGTGTTAGAGAAACATAATATATTTGCATGCTTATATTGTTGTATTTATTTAGAAGTTATGTTTTTGTAAAATATATTTATTGTGCTGTCACTTAAATATTGGATTGCATTGATGGCATACTTACTGAGTTTCCATGATGGCAGTGGTATGCCATCATAGGCAGGGTCGTAACTAGGTGATATTCTACTATAGGCAAGGTTTCTTTTTTGCGCCCCCTAGAGAAATGCGCTGCAGTAGCGAGGGGGGGATACTTTAACATTTTTTTAAAGAACACACAAACTTTACATGTATAGCTTTTTTTACTTTTTAATAAATAAGTTTATTAATGTTCTTTGGTTTAAAAAAATTTTTTTTAGCAGTTAATCATTAAGCTTACTTATTAATAAGAGAAAATTATATATGTATTGTAAAACTAAATAAAAAATGGAAATATTGGAAATGTGTAGGTATAAATAAAATACTTACAAATAAACTCTACGCTCTACTTAAATACTTGAATAGGAAGATAATTTTACAAACAATATTTTCTGGCTTTTTGTGTTGCAAAATCTGATATATATTTATCAAAAGAAATAAATTCTGCAACAAGCCTTTGTATCGATAATATGGCAGTATTAGATAATCTTTCTTGGGACATGGTCGATCCTAAATAATTTTTTATAAGTTTCAATTTTGAAAAAGATCTTTCACAAGAAGCATGGTGATTGGAATTGTAAAAAAAATTTGTAATGCTGTAGCAAAATTGGGATACTCTGCCAGTAGCTCAAATTTATGTAGGTTTTGGTGCATTTCCAATGTAGATTGACACTGGAAATCAAAAAGTTCTTGCGCTTGCAATTTAAAACTTTCTGCCTCCTGAATAAATTCGTTACAATTGAAGTCGTTTGGATATTTAGCGCACAAATCTTTAATGCATTTTTCAGTATCAGAAAGACTCATTTTGGAAAGAATTGCTCCGTTAAGAAAACTGAAATCACTGCAAATCTCATGTAAACCTTTATATCTGTTACTTAACTGCGTTATTATTAAATCGATGACTTGAAATAATAGTTGTTTTTGGGTCCAAATAAAAATCATTAGCAAGCTCACCGCTCTTTTTTTTAATTTTTCTTTTTCGAACTTCCGTGTATTCAGTTGAAATATTGCAATTTTAACAAACCTGCAAAGCATTTTTTCAGATTTTTCAAAATAACCATCTCGATTTGCTTTGATTTCTTCCAATAACCCTTTAATATGTTTGCATGCTGTATCTAATGTTAACTCCTTTTTCTGAAGTAAGAGATTCACTTTATTAATTTTATCTAATAAAGATGGTCAAAAAACTAAAAGAATTACAAAGTTGAAATTTTTTGCCCCAATTACTGTTTCACCAGAATATATTGAAATATCAGTCATCTCTTCTAAAAGATCCAAAACCAATTTAAATTGAGTGATAAGTGCGTTCAACGCTTTGGATGGCCACCTTGTATCGCTAAAGCATTTTAAAGTAATATTTATTGTATTTTTTAATTTACTCCAGCGTACCGTGGAATGCGAAAAAAAATTAAATACATTTTGAATAATTCCACAACAGGTTATTATTTCGGGACTAACTAAAGCACTGTATAATGCCACTAAATTTAAACCAAGTGCAGAGCATGAGACAAATCTTGTAGTAGGATTTTCTTGCAATATCCCAGCTTGAACGCCTTGATATTGACCTGTCATATTAGAGTCATTGTCATAGGCCTGTCCCCTAATATTTTGAATATTAAGACCTAATTCCTTCAATACTATTTTAAAGATATTGGCCAATATATAACCAGTTTTTTTCTTTTACCTCAATAAATATCAGAAATCGTTCCTCAAATAAACATTTTTATATTTATCCAACACATGACAGTTATGACTGTCATTATCAATGTCATTTTAGACAAGTAAACTATCAAATAACACACTAGTGAGTTATAATCCATAACTCTCTAGTGAGTTATGGATTATAACTCACGTTCATATTTAAAGTAGTATTCTATTTATTTATTACTATTACAAGCAGAACTCACATTGATATTGAAATTAAAGGAAAACGCTAACGGTTTATTCGAATTTGAAGTAATTGTAAAATTCGTTGGTTCATTAGAACCAGACGCTCCAATATTGGTACAGCTGCTGATAGTGCTAGAAGACGCCGACACATTAGAACCTTGTATTTTTTCCGCAATTTGTATTTTGTTATGCACCGATTCTTCTAAGTATCCTTCTGCTACCGTCGAGGACTTCCATCCTCCGTGACGCTTCAAAGTAGTCATGTTAGCCCCTGCATTGGCCAAAAGAGTCGCCGAAGACCTTCTCAGGCAGTGACCGGTGTAGAGCGCTGGTTTGCAATTCTTGAAGGTATCTTGGACAACGTATTCATTCCCACACACTGGCTAGTACACCTACCATTTTTGTAAAAAACAAAAGAGCGGCTAGAACTAGTATTCTTTGGTCTCAAAGACATGTATTTTTTACACAAATTGATCGGGTTGACTGGAAATCCTTCTTCAAGTATGGTGAAACTTCCCGATTTCTTGGTTTTAGTGTCTGGCAAAACTACGTGAAAATATTTCCCTTTGTCTTGAATATTTTCTATTTTCAAATTGACCAATTCATCGCATCTGCAAGCACCGCTAATCTCCATTATCAAAGCCACTTTCATCAACAAGTACTCGTCGTCGGGAGCTTCGTTCAAAAACTTCTCTATTTCAGGTCGTTCTAATGTCTTGGACTTCTTTGGTTTGTATTCCTGTGATTTGCTTTTCAAAAAGCTCGTTAGTTTGCCATATTTTGAAATGTCTTTGTTTTTATACAGGTGAATAGTCGAGCGAAGCATCGAGTATTTAGTCCATAGCGACGATGGGGCTAATTTTTTTTGCAAATGTAAAAAATAAGCCAATAGAACATTTTCATCGATACCTTTTATCTTCCGTGAATTCATCCAAGACTCAAACATTTTAAACTCCTTGTCGTAAGCATCTCGGGACTTTTCTGGCAAAATCTGCATCGCTGCTTCTTCCGCTTCCGTAAGGATATCCTCAGGAACGTCATTTTCATCGGTATCCTCCATTTTTTATAGGTTTTTTCTCCAAAAAAGCTTTCCTTTTCAGCAGGGAAAACTGACAAGTGTCAAAATTTATTTAAACATTTGCTAACAATTGTTGAATAAAACATTGTATGCCACTCGTGTGTTATGTTTCCTAAGTCACTTGAGAATTTATGCCACTCGGTCTGACGGCCTCGTGGTATAAATCTTTCTCGCGTGGCTTATTTTCAACATAACACACCTAGTACCATAAATAACTATTATCAATATTGAGAACAATTTTATTTATGATTTTTGCGCCCCTTGTGGCTTGCGTCCATAGGCATGGACCTACTGTGCCTATACCAAGTTACGGCTCTGATCATAGGAATTCAAGCATTTTATACAAACAACATCTATATTATGTTATATGTATTATAGGCAACCATCATCTAGTATTAGTGAATTTATTTCTGGGGTCGAACTTATTTTAAATCGAGTTGCTCACCCAAACAAATACTTGATTGTTTGTGGAAATTTTAACACAAATTTTTATGGAAAAACGTAATAATACCCATGGTAATCGCCTTTGCAACTTAATGGCATGCTATGGACTCCAATCATGTATCTCTGCGGTTTTTCCAGAATACAAAGAGAGTCGGAAACTAGGATCGACAATATTATTATAAACTTTGATTCTGGCAACGTAGAAGTACAAAGTGTCGACAGTCCTCTGTCCGACCATTTTATATGAATTGCTAAATTTCCATTTTCAGGGGTAAATGCACAAAAAATTGATTTTGTAAGTTTCAGAAATATCAAAAAGGAGAGCAATGTTTGAGAAATATGTTGTATCAGCAGGAATGGTCATTTTTTGATTATGAAACGGATCCGAATTCTGAGCTTGACTCAGTTTAGTAACGGGTTTGTCGAGTTGATGAAAATGGCTTTTCCTTTAGAAGTCCATAGACAGAATTGCTCAAATTGTGTTGATAATAGATAGGTCCAAGCCTTAGATGTCTAATGAGATTGTAGATGAGTCTGTGTTTCTTAGAAACCCATACAAAGTTGCTAAAGGCTCTGACAATGATGCTCATATAGGGATAGACTAAAAAGGCATAGAAGGGCTGTTGATGAAAGTAAACGTAGTTGTTAAGACACCATATTCAATAGTTTTCAAAATAAATCTAAATATACTTGGCAAATGATAAAAAAAGAAGTTAACCTCAAACCAACATGTGAATACCCGGATTGCTTTAAAAAAATAGAAAGTCGTGAAAAAACAGCCTCTGTATTTAACTTATGTTTTGTTGAATCTGTAGAAAATTTGATAAATGACCTTGAATGTGACCTCAAGTATTCTGGTAGGTACTTCCAATACTAACTATATGCTCTTGAGCCCTGTAACACCATCTAAAGTTAAAATAATTATCTAGGCTATTTCAAAAAAGAATGCTGCTGGGATGATGGAATTCCTCGTTCTCTTTTGAGTTCTGTAGCCGATATCACTGCTCCTATATTAGCTGAACTGATAAATAGTTCTGCTCAATAAGGAATTCTTCCCTCTAAACTAAAGTGTGCCGTAATTAAACCAATTAATAAAAAAATGAGAAAGAAAAAATCGAAAGCTATAGAGCAATCGCACTTCTCCCAGCTTTTTCGAAAATCTACGAAAAAGCTTTTTATGTCAGGCTTTTGGGGTTCTTGGGAAGGTTTAATTATTGTTAACTTGATATTCAGTTTGGTTCTCGCAGGAAGCGATCCACTACAGATGCCATATTGATAATTGTCAAGTCTGTTATCGAAATGATAGACCGGAGAAAGCAAGCGGCTGGTTTGCTCTTTGAGTACAGCCGCGCATTTGATTTGGTCAATCATAAGTCGCTTCTGGCTAAATTGCATTGCCTTGTAGTAAGAGGACTACCCTTGAGATGGCCGTCCTTTTGCCCTTGTGGTAGAACTTAGAGGGTCAAGTTGAACGTGAGTGGTGGGGAATTTTCTTCAGGGGAGCACTACCGGTGCCTCAGGGGAGTATTCTCGGACCCCTGCTGTTTCTAATTTTTATAAGTGATTTAACTAGGAACAATCCTGCTGATAATCTCACTATGTATGCAGATGACATGACTGCTGTTGTCGGATCTAAGGGCATTTCGGATTTGTGTGCCGGTGCTGAAGACAGTGTAAGGTTCATGAATAATTATAGTCTATCCAATGGTCTCAATTTGACCAAGACTCAGTGTATGATATTTTCGGCTAGTGGAATTGATTGCTCTATTTTAGTGCGCATGAATGGCGCATCGATAAACAGGGTGAGGGCCAAAAACTTTTGGGATTACATCTGAATTCCCAGTTGTCTTGGCATTTTCAGATATACTCGACTACCCTGGGAAGGCTGGCTAAACACTGTTTCGTTGTGTGGAAATTTAGACAGTTTACAAATAGATCTGTGTAACTTTCTTACTCTTATGCCTACGCTCACTCATGCTTGAGCTATTGTGGGTTGGGACAACGCTAAGCGAATTGGCGAAGTTCTAATCGCACAAAAGAAGATCATTAGGACGATCTGTTTCAGGGGCAGAAGACATTCATGTCGTGAACTGTTTAAAGAATTGGGCATACTTATTGACAGTAACGTCTCTATATATATTAGAATGTGTAATTTATGTAAAAAAAAATTAGACAAGTATGTGTTTGTTCGGGATGCTTAAGACGTTTACCCTTTGAGGAATGGAAATGACCTTAGAGTCCCGTCTAACAGACATGCCTTCACTGCAGAGAGCAGTGTGGTTAAGCCTGTTAACATTTTTATTTTTCATCTATCAATTATTTACTTATAATACCTTAGAAACGGTTGCTATAAACATCATCATAATATCATAGGAAATATAAGCGGCCGATAAAGTTCTAATGCCCGGTGAGTTTCGTAATGCCCGGTAATTATTTAAAAAAAAAAAATATTGAACAAAATTTGTATTTATTTTTAACATTTTTTTTATATAATAATATTCTGTTTTTCCTATGTTAAATGTTCAATTTTTGAATTTTTCTGAGAGAGAAGCTGGACCAACTATGAAATTTTGCAACTCGATTGCTGAGTTTCTCGATGTGCATGCGGATTCCTGCTTTATTTCAACATTAATTAACATATTTTCTTTTCCGGTAACAGAGCTAGCGATCATTTCTGCTATTCGGTTTTTCGACGTGATGCTTTCCTCTATAATATAACCCTCCGCTACGCTAGTACTCTTCCACTTTCCGTGTAGCTTAAGGGTGGCAAGGGAAGCACCACCCTCGATAAGAAGTGTGGACGAGGTCCGATGTAGGCAATGTCCTGTATATTCCTTAGCGTTTTCTAAATTAAGAAATTTTGCTATGATTGAAGGAACACGTCCTAGTGTATTTTTACCCACAGGCATAGCAATGCATTTACCATTTCGGTATGTAAGGAAAAATCTGCGTTCCTCAATTCCTTTTGGCCTTAATGCAAGGTACTGTCTAACCAATTTTAAGGCATCTGTTTGGTCTTCTTCGATTATAGTAAAACTTTTTGGCATATCAGTTTTAGTTTCTGGTATCTTGACAAGCATAACAGGCTCCTTATCCTCAATGTCATCAATGGTCATTTTTACCATCTCATCCCGTCTTAGGCCGCAAAAACTCCCATTACGAGTACGACTTTATGCAACAGGAAGGTATTATTCGGCGCATTTTTGATAAAAGTTAAAACTGGTTCATCTTCCAAAAAGTTTGACTCTTTAGGAAGATATCCCTTTGATTTAACTTTTAATAATGCTATTAATTGACAATATCTTGAAATATTAATGTTTTCCTTTACTATAAGTTCTGATTTCACCTGGGAATATTTTGTCAAAAGGCTATTTGAGGTATATTTTTCCGACTAAGATAATACAAAAATAATTAAAAATTGTTATTACCAATGAGCAAAAGGGTTACATACCAATTCCTGAAAGTAAGCCATCATTAAGCTCGATTTATAAACTCGAAAAGTTGGTGAGGTTGAAGTTATGTTCAAGTTGGTGAGGTTCGATATTCGACAGTCCAGAATATGGCATTTATAAAGTCAGTAGCGAAGTTCGAAAAGTTGTTGTTTGATTGGTTGAAATTTTTGTTTGAATGATACAGAATACTGACATTAAATTTGACTTTGAAAATTATTATTTTCTTTGTGTATAATTTTGTTCGATTTCAAATAAAAATTAAATCGTTTTTGAGTTCCGTGCTGTGGTAAAAATGTTATATTATTACACCCTGCAATCATATCCACCTGCCCCTATCTTATCACATTTATTGGTCGCATTTTAAAGCGGCGGCGGCGATTGCTACGCCTTCTCCTATAAGCCGCGTAAAACAAAAATATCGCCGCAAACATTATTTTAAAAAGATGAGGTCTTGGGATACACCACAGTTTTTTAAATATACAAGAATGTATGTAATGTTCCAGTTTTTAATAAATGATATTATTAGATTATATTATATATTACTTTTATAATCTCTATGGCCTAAGTTGTAGATAAATTCATATTTCTGGATTAACTCGAGTAACAGTAAATTAGTGTCATCATTCTCTATACTATCCATTTCTGGTTTTCCAATTTCTGGCGCAAACCACAATACTAAGCTTACAACAAACAGAAAATCAAAATACAAATGACAGAGGAGCGAAGTAAACACCGAAGAGCCCAAACGCGACAAATAAAAGACATTTGACCACATGACTTTAAAATAGCGTCTTCATTGGTCAAAACGAACCTCTCGAACTCCGAACATAAAAATAAAAATTATATCGAACTTTTCGAAACTTACGAACTTTGCACGAACTGAAATTATAAATTGAACTGAGTGTTACCTTCAGTTTAAATTGAAACTCTTATTTCGAACGCCAGCTTAACCTCAACCTCGCCAACTTTCCGAGTTAATAAATCCAGCTTTACTGTTTCAGTAATTACTGTAATTCGGTTTTTTTATTTTCCATTGTAGAAAATTTGCATACTCCTTGGCGTACAGGGCTTTAGACTTTGCCGGCAATAAGTGTTTCGACATTTTCTAAAATATTTTGTGGAATTTCCATATTTTTGGTTATAAAACGTAAAAGACGCTTAACAATAAACAACCCTTAGCAACCGTCAAACTTATTCTATGACAAGCGATCGAAGCTCACTAAATACTAAAAATTGGCGAAAATAGTTTTAAAAAAATGCATTGCAAATTAATGAAAAATAAAGTAGCTATTGTATACACCACAGGCGTTACTAGACTACAATGCCAGGAAGGCAAAAGCAACTAGCCCGAGGGATAATTTTCGCCTGAATAACTTAATCTATAATATCTACTTAACGCCCTTGGTACATAAATAACTATTAGTCACTTGCCACATAGAATAAGAGAAGTGAAAAGTGCTATAAATGCTATTTCATTTGAAAAACTCTTAAAAATTTACTTTAACCCTTAAACATGCAGTTTTTACAATTTACAAGAGATTTTCTCGACCACTTTTTAGCCTTGGGCTTTTTTAAGGTAATGTGTGCTTCAGTCTTCGTTCTTCTTTGTTTTTACCGATTTTTACATTATTATTTTTAGCATGAGTTTATTAGTTGTAGGCTTTTTAACTGTCGAAATGTATGTCATGCACAAAATGTGATCTGTAAATGAATATTAAAATAAATAAATGAATAAATAAATCATGACATTTGTTACACTACACACCAGCTACTGCTGTACATGCTTTTGCCAAAACAGCTCAATTCAATCCAGACGACAGAGCAGCTCTTCGAGCAGTCAGACCTCCAGAATAAGAACAATGAGCAGCCCAAGATTCCATATCTCGTCGCCATTAAAATCTTAATTCCTATAGTACGAAAGTGATGTCATGTGGAATTGTGACAGATTCAGGCATACCAAGTAGGTTACCTTTGTAATAATTATATTATATCACCAAACCTAACTAACCTGAACTAACCTAAACCCAGGACTTTGAAGTTCGATGATTTACACCCCTATTAGTATAGCTATTGCTAAAAAGAAACATACTGACATGACGTTTACTGAATGTTTAGAGCAGATTTCAGGATTTAGAATAAGTATGTCGATAATCCTATTACTTAAGCTTTTTGTATGTAACTGACTTTTTTTTTTAATATTAAACACACTTTCGCTTCTAACATACCTAAGGATTATTGGATTATAATAAATTCATATCATTAATAAAAAAAAAGTGACCCTGGCCCACCATAATCAAATATCTGTGCATGTCATTAGATTTAGACATCATCATTATTTAAGTTATAAAATCTGTTCGTTGTTATCCTGCACAATGAATTAACAATTGGCATCGCCAAATAATATCAAACTTTAAAGAGTTAACATCAATCAAACATTTATTTAACACAAACGTCCTGCTAGGTTTTGACGCAAGTAAAACATTTTTGAAATTTATTTCCAAAGACATTTTATTATAATCCTAACGACTTTTTTTTATTTCTTTTTTGAAATTTGAATTGAGGTAAATAAGGGCATAGGTGCACGTCATTCAAACATCGTAAATCAGAACAAAAAAAATATTATTATGTTTTTACTGAATAAGAACTTCCTGAGTTGTAAATTGGAGTATCTATCCTGAAATTTTCTATTTAAAATTAGAGTGAAGAGCTAAAACCATCTCCTGCTAAGTCTACGTGTTATTGTGGTGCGCTTCTTATTAAAATACTACATAGTCATACAAAAACTGCAGTTGTGAATTCTGTTAGATGTGTTTTAAAAATAAGCCAGTAAAATAGTTCTCACGTTTATATTCATTGACCTTTATAGTCGATATCGAATTGTTCAATGAGATGTTCACGACAGTTCAAGTATTTCGTGAACTTTTACCTGCAGAATATGTTTGGAATTTAAATTTTGACATAATATTTTTTTGGTAATGGAAATTTCTTTTATCTTGATAGGTTTGCCATATTTGATATTGTATATGCCACAACTGAAATTTTTATTATATTTCCACTAATAATGGGTTGTGTTGTAGCGGTAATTTATTTTAAAGTAAATGTCGTATCAACAGTTAGATAAGTTAGAATTAATATTCATATACTTACAAAAGTCTTTGCACCAAGACCTTGGCATCTCTTATAATCCTTAATCTTTAATTGCATGCCCGCAGAGCATAAAATATTAATTTTTCAATAAATCCTTATATTCAGATAAAGTTTTAAATAATATATACCTACCTACTTTCTCATATTTTATATCCAACTAAGTAACGTATAGTAAAATTTACATTACATCGTTGGCCTTTACTGCAATAAATCAACTACCTGATTAGAATCCATTGTGTAGGTTCCAACATCTTCAAACCTCAATAAATGGCTGCAGGGTCTGCTTGAAAATATAGCTCTCTACATAATATTGATTTATTTTTTATTTTGAATTAAAGAGATTTTTTAAACCAAATGAAAATACAATAAAAGTTAATAAGATATTGAAATACAGATTTATTCGTTTTAATAAAAATTAAATTTTTACAGTCAATAAAAACAGTTTCAATAAAAATTAACAAAGTACACAAGGTAGGTATATGAAAACGATTTTTATAAGGTATTATGATTAAAATTTACAATGCTACGATTTAGACTACACACTAGTACAATATTAAAATTACGTTTAAGATTTAAATGCAGTACAATGAATATGTGTACACAGAAAAGGCTTGGCAACTTAATTCTACTTTGCTCCTAATTCAGCTCTGTGTCACTATCACTATCTTCATCTAAACTCAGTAGCGTACCCAGCATTTTGGGGCGGGAGGGGGAGGGGGGAGGGATGGGAGGGGCGCAGACCGCGGAGCTAAAGTGCTGCAGCCAAACATTTTTTGAGACCACGCCCAAATTTCTTAGGAATTCACCTTCATTATGCTCTCCAGGGAACGGGGGTCTGGCCCCAATTGAAATTAAAATCCGCTATATAAAAAAAATTAATATAATGTGGTCGAAACCGGTTTCATTAAGTTTATTCCCATGCATCGCTCTTCTTTACTAAAAATAAAATAAGACCGATCTTGTTTTTAAGAATTATTATATAAGTAGGTAGTAAAGGCGCGCCAGGCCAAGGGGGGCCTTGCCCCCCGGTGGCTACGCCACTGTCTAAGCTAATTATTAAGGGTTAAATTATAGTACTCGTACACATATAAGAATTTTCTACTTTAATTACATGTTGTATACAGTTTTTCCAACTGTCTGCAGAAATGTTGCTTACTACTTACTAGGTATGTTTTTTTATTAATTCTACTACAGATGTATTTAATCTGGGGGAAGTATTATTCCTTCTAATATTTTATTTTACTTGGTGTCATATTAATTCGATTGGATTAAATACACAATAGTGGGGAGGAAGACGTAACACTGTATGCCCGTTTTCTGCTGCAAGTTTATCACACACGTATTCCTTATTAATTGTAAAATCCTGTAATACTTCTAAAAGATCTCGTTTTTTGTAAGTTTCTTCAAAATATATATTACTATTTATCATAAAATTTTAGATTTCTGCTTTTGAACTGTTAGAAACAATCTTTAAAAAGTGGTGCGTCAGTGTCTTGGCGGTAATCAGAAAAATCTGCAATGTTTTTAGCTAAAAGCAACAGACAGTTCCGAACAAATCCATTTTGTGGACCTGCATGTATTATTGTTAGTCTTTTGCCTTTATTAGAAGGAGTCGTGGTTTGACATTTTTTTGAAAAATCATTCCATTTTTTCTTGTATTGTCATGTACGTGTATCGAACCATGTTTCGTCAAAGTAGATAATTAGTCGATTTGGTAATGCCTGTTTACGTTTTTCAAAATCTAATACGTCTTCTAATATCCAGTCATAAATTGACAATCATAACGTCACGTTGAGTGTTCGTTACGCGTCTGTAAAAAAAATGGTATTATTCGATGTAAATTTCTGTAACTTTTCTAAGGAGGTTTATGGTGGTAAGTTCAATTCTTAGACTTTTTAGTGCTAATTAGATTAAATATAGTATATAGAATAATACAATAAAAAGAAACAATAAGATTTGTTTGGTTTATAGGTTAAAATCTTAATTTATTCATATTATGACAGAGTTCCTCAAATCGTACCACTGTTGAGTGTTGTAAATCGTACTGGTACAATTTGGAGGATTACTATAATATTTTTATTTTTTATTTTTTTATTTGTTACCTATTTCAGTTTAAAATGGCAAAAAGGCAATATGAAAAATGGTCTGTTAATGACATGAAAAAAGCAATATAACGGAACATAAAAGCGGAATAATTACATTTAATAAATGTTGCTTAAAAAATAATATCCCTAAACCCATGCACTTTTAAAAGACACCTAGATGGGAAAGTCATAAGATATGAGACGGAAAAAGAACAAACAGAGGAAAACAAAAAAAAATAAAGAAAATGAAGGAGAAAAGAAGAGTTAATGGTCGACTACCTGCTATTCCTCCCTAATTTGAAAATGACCTAGTTAAACATATTTTGGTGTTTGAAAAGTCTCTTTTCGGGCTAACGATAACAGATGTAAAGAAACTTGCGTATGATTTAATGGAGGCTAATTCATATCTAATTAAAAATCCCTTCTCTGGAAATAAAAATAAATTAGCTGGAAAAAATTGGTACTATCGTTTTATGTCCAGACATCCCAAATTATCTTTGAGACAACCAGAAAATACATTTATTGCTCGTTGTAAGGGCTTTAATAGAAAAAATGTGTACAAATTATTTGATTTATTGGAAAAAGTTGTTGATGAACATAAAATCGACGCTTAACATATTTATAACGTTGATGAATCTGGCTTCCCCACAGTCCAAAAAAAATCACCAAAAGTTATAGCTCAGCGTGGAAAACATCAAGTTGGATTCATAGCAAGTGGAGAAAGAGGCGTAAACACGTCAATGGTGTGCTGTTGTAACGCAACTAATGACTATTTTTAAAAGAGTCCGTATTCATCTAGCATTAAAAAATGGCGCTTTTCCAAATAGCCTCACCGAAGTTAGTGAAAGTGGATATATAAATTCAGAGCTGTTTTTGAAATGGCTAAAACATTTTTATTGAATTTGTAAAACCATCAGAAAACCACAAGGTACTTCTTCTCTTAGATGGGCATACCGCCAATTCAAAAAATCTTGCTGCCATTAAACTGGCAAGGGAAGATAATGTCCTAATACTCCAGCTTCCAGGACACACAACTCATAATTTACAACCCCTAGACGTGGGAGTTTTTAAATCAAGTTAGTGAGTCCAGTTACAGTCTCATTATGACAAAGTGGCTTCGTTCTAATCCTGGTGACAAGGTTACTCAATTTAAAATTACCCAGCTCTTAACTGAGGCATATGTCCAGGCTGCAACCACACACAATTCAATGAGTGGATTTCGTGCTAGTGAAGTATGGCCAATTGATAGAAATGTGTTTAAGGGTTCAGACTTTGTAGCCAGTAAAAATTTACAAAGAAAAATGATCGTGGACGATGTTGAAAACTTTGAGGATACCAAAAGTGAAACTGTAGTCAGCATTACAGAAAGCTCTGATAACATATAAGTTATTCCCAATAATGCAATTCAAGGATATATTCTTAAAAGTAATGAGGCTTTAGTCACATTAAATCAATTAAGCTCTCTTCCTAAGCCAACAAAAAAACATAATAAACGACTTAGCAAAGGAGCTCAGAAAGCTACTGTCATAACATCTAGCCCATACAAAAATGAACTAGAAGAAAAAATTAAAATAAAGGAAACCAAAGAAAATAAAAAAAGCTAATAAAAGTAAACAAAATGAAAAGAAAGCGTCGGTAAAGAAAAATGTTTTGTTGACAAAGGCGATGGAAAAACTATAATAAATAATGAGGCTTAAATCACCAATATCCAAGGAATCAAAAACGTCAGGGGAAAATGCGATTATAGAAGTTAATGATAATGAGTGGTATTGTTTTTTGTGCTGCGAATCTGTAGTGGAAGAGATGATACAGTGCTCTCTTTGTAAAAAATGGGCACATGAAAAATGCACAGGAGGAAGTTCCAGTACACATTCCATTTGTGATGTTTGTGAATAAATAATTTTTCTTTTAACGTTTTTACTGTACTGAATTATAATTGTTTCCATAAAACTAACACTTTATGTCTTACCTGTACATTGTGTACATGCATTAAGGCAACTGATTTATTAAATTAAGTAAAAATCAAAAAACATGATCGCGCAAAATACAGTGGTAGATACGATTTAAAAAACCCCCAGGTACGATTTAGAAACCCAGGCTTTTAAATCGTACCATTTGTAGGGTTACAATAAAAGAGCTATAAACAGCACGATAATATAAGTCACCACATACCAACAAATTTAAAGGAAATGAGCAAAATCTGCGAAGTGGTACGATTTCGGCGACCTTACTATAACAAAATTCACTCTCCGGAAAACCAATTGAAACTAAAATTAATAAAAATCAATTTGCTATGTATATGTTATAAGGTATTTATACCTACTTAAAATGGTATAGCAATTAGGGATACAGGTAATTTGTATTCCGGTTCTGCCCGATAAAAATTTAAATTTGGGGCATTTTATGGCCAGAGGGTTAATGGCTTTATATGGCAATTAAAAGATCAACGGTATATTGTAAACTTTACTATATGGCTACATTAAAACAAGCTATATAAATCCATCCTTTTTAGAGAGCAAATAAGATAAAAGAGTAAAAGATAACAGAACGCTATATCTGCTATATGGATCTTTAAAAAAAAGTATTCCCCCTCCTCTTTGGGCGCCCATAATCACCTTTCATAGAGTCAATAAGCTTTCATTTGTCTACTTACTGGTGATGGATAATCTCCAAAATCCTTTTTGAATTGAACAAATCCTAATTTTTCCTCTTATTATTTCTATTTAAATTTTCTTCCAATTTAATTACCACGATACTACGTCATACCTCTACCTATGTCTACTTACTTACTTTGTTAGGTTTGTTTTGTGTGAAAAAGTTTTTTATTTATGTTGCAGATCATACCTCAGACCGTAAGAAAATAACATGTTTCTCAACCATCACTGCCTTATATTAGGTATTTAGAACCCGACTAATTCAGTACATAATGTATTGGGTAAAAATGATTTTAATAATTTGAGGTCAACCAATTAAACTTCGTTTGGACAAAAATATAGTTTTAATAGATATTTATGTATACAGGAAGAACAGCGTACATTAGAGCTTTTGGGAGAGCTATACTGATTATATTTTTTGGAAACATTGTACTTATATTTAGATTTGTCGATATGCTCTTTTCAACTAAAATATTGACATATCTGTGTTACTTCCGGTTGTACCGGAAATAGCTGTCAATTTTAGTTTTTTTTAAATAGAACGTATTTTATTATACGACGGGCAGCCCGCTTTTCCTCTTCTCTAGAACTGCTAATCTTCGATGGCATGGCGATATATAGGTAATGTTAACATATTTTAAAGTGGTTATATATACTTACATGTAAAGGACAGTTGTTATGTTGTTAAAATTTAAAAAAATGCAAAAGAACTTTAAAACTATGTAGTTAATCTTTATTGTTCTGTTGTTCCGTAGGGTATAGTCAAAGAGGATAGGTATAGTGTTGGGAGGTACGTTTTTGTACGGTGGAAGCTGGGAGCACTGAAATGTAAAAAGAATCGTGTCACTGAATACTAAGCTTTAAATACCTAAACCGCTATTGGATCTGTGAAGAAATCATCTTGTTGCTAACGCCTGAGAAGAGAAATAGAAGAATACTGCACAAATAAATTTAAAGGTTATAAAAATATAAATACTAACCTATATTATTCTGTGCCTCAATCTCACACATTTGAAAATATGAATAAAGTACTTGGACAAACTCTAATTAATATATGCAGAGCGGAACTTAAAAAACCTCTGCAACAGTCTATAAGGCTGGCTAGTACCTACAAGGCAGCAATAATTAAAGAACAAGGAAAACCTTTGGTGATAGAAGAGAAAAAGCAGGCAAAATTAAAACCCAATCAAGTCAGAGTTCAAGTTAGTTATTGCAGTGTAAATTGCGTTGATAATTATAAGTTTAAGCATGCCGGGGGTGAGTTACCTTTTATACCAGGTTATGAGCTCTCTGGAGAAGTTTTAGAAGTCGGAACTGATATACGAGGTGATCAAATTAATAAAGGAGAAAAAGTGCTTGGTCTTAGTTTAGAAAATTTTGGTGGGTTGGCGGAAGAATGTGTGGTAAGTTGTAAAATAGAGCAGCCTTGCCATGAAGGTAAAATTATAAATATGCCGTTTTTTGTAGTTGGATATTGATGATGTGTTTAGGATACCAACAGAAGTAACCACCAAGGATGCAGCTATTTTGGCCTATGGTCATTCAGTAGCATTATATACCTTTTCGAAATTATCACAGCTTAAAGAAAATGAACAAGTAATCATTTCAGCTGGACCTGCAGGATTGGGTTTAGCTGCAGTGGATGTAGCTGCTAATATTTATAAAGCTAAAGTAAGTGGTTAATATTCACATTGTTTGTCTAGGGAAACTCTAAATTTTTGTAAATAATTTGTAATTTAAGAATAATATTATTAATTATTATTATTATTATAATTATATATTTTGGGCGAGATTTTGGGCACTAAGTAACTAATGGGGATCCATTTGGGTACAAATATATTCCTGAGCACATACTTATTGCTTCTAAAAATAATAAAACAAACAGTAACTGAAGCAACCAAGAATTAAAGTGGGTTTGTAAACCTAGATTGTACACACCTACAATGTGCTTTTATTTTTTATGTACCTACATAATATTGTGTGGGTATATTCGAGGGGTATCTTATTGGGGCGGGTAATAGGGCGAAGCAGAAAAGAAAACACATAAAGTCTCCCTAGTTTGGAAACTTCATTAATCCAGCAGTTGCGGGTTATTGAAGTTATACCTACTGCACTTATTGGACCTTCTAATATTTTTAAAATTAATTGACAAAGTCTAATGCCAATAATTGATGTGTCAGGTAATAGGAGTTACAGAGACTGAAGAAATGGGTGAATTACTAAGAGAAAAAGGAGCATTTACAACAGTTCATTTTGGCCCTAAATTAGTGAAAGAAGTTTTAAAGAAAACTGAAAATAAGGGAGCTAAAATAGTCTACGATGCTGTAGGAGTTAATGTTATGGAAGTAATAGGAAATTGGTAAGTAAAAATTTGATATCAATTTCTATTTTGTTTAGATAGCTATTTAAAAATATTATTTTTATATACTCAGAGTACAAGTGGACTAAATACATTTCATCTTTTTTTGAAATTAGTTTGCCTAAAGTTATTATCTGGAAATATGTAACTAAGAAGCAACGCTAACTGCCGAACAAAGTGCTTCTGCAAGTGACTGGGTTTATAACTTGTCCTCTGGCATCTTGAAAAATATTAACTTTATATCAGATTTATCTCATATGAACCTTCACATAACTAAAGCAAAAAATGGACTTTGCCTACGTGCTAAAAGTTTTTTTTACCTATATTTTAGTGTGGCTGTAGGTGGTAAAACCTTCTATGCTTCCCCATTTTTTCACAAGACAATACCTGCCCCAACACCCCACTCTTTTTCGACCATAGTGAGTTTGAAAGCTCTAAGGAGTCAAAACAGACATTTATATAAAACATTGGTAAATGACACGTTGGAACTAGCAAATGAGTCTTTAATAGGAGCACACATAAGTGCTGAGTTTTCCCTGGATAAGATAAATGATGCTCTCCAGTTAATTGATGACAATAAATGTACAGGAAAAGTGTTAATTAAGATAGAAGATTAAGATTTATTATGATTTGTGATGATGTACTGTAAGTATTAAAAACTATTTAATAGGTTATTCTTGTATTTTTTCATAATAAAGATATTAAGTACGTCTACGACACGACGACCGGAGGAGGATCTAACTTTGGTTGGCTGGGTCTCACACCAAACTTAAGATACAAGCAATGAAAATTTGGTTTACCTACCTTTCTTCATTCGCAACTACTAAAACTAAACACATTCTTAATTAAAATATTTTATTACCATTTTCTGCATAACAAAAATATATCACATTACTTCTATCTAAATACAAAATAATAGGAATGCATACAACACTGCAATTAAAATTAAGGTAGGTACTTGTTACTTATCTCTTCCTTGATCACTTTAAAAAAAAATATTTTACATATAAACGTCTAACTCAAATAGTTTTTAATAAATATTAATTTAACAATATCCTTACAATACTAATTAATTTCTAAGAATAGTAAAAGTATAATAAGAAAGGACTCCCAAAGATTATCATTAAAAAAACATATTTAAAAAAATATGAGTCCTACTTTTTCTTATTAGATCAGTTCTTACAATCATAGGGGCTATATTATAGTGTCCATTTTCTAGTATTTTCCATATATAACCACCACTGTAACTAAACTTTTACCCAACACATAATTTACTATATTAGCCAGATATGTACATTATTTACATTTACTGGTGTTTCCTTATATCTTGTCAGTCAAATTTTCGCAATATATTGTAGATTGCTAACTTCTGTCACTTCTTTCTGAACATGAATCCAAGAATATTCCCCTCCCGTTGTTTGCAATGTCTGCATATTCTTTTTTTCCCTTGGAACACAGCCGATTCGAGAATTTGGTGTCTCGCTTCCTAAACAAAAATTCTATAATGCTACAAGGGTCAAATAAATTAACACTGATAAGAGAAAATGAAGTAATTATTACAAAAAATAAATATGGTCTTGCATACCCTCTTCCTGGTAGTTCAAGCTGATCCACCATCACACTCTTGACGTAAAGATGATCATTGCACCAAAAGAGGCACAGCGTCTTTGGTTCTAAAACGTTCATGTCGTATATCCAGTTTAACTCGAGTTTTCTAATATTTCCAGCTAAAATTAATAAAAGAAATTTAGTTTTAGGACTTTTTTGAACTTGATATGTCAGAGACCATAGATAAATTCCTATATTTCGATACATTTCTGCCATAACATCGTAAGTCACATCAAGTAACTTTTACCAGGAAGCGATTTTTAAAAAATCTCGTTCAAGAACTGTAGGATTGAAGTGAACACGTATTATATTAGTTATTAAATTAAATTTAAATAGAGTCTCCTCTGGTATTTTTTTCCTTTTAGTAAATTTTGGAATACATAAGGCCCTTCCCGTTGTATGAGTAGTCAATCACTATATTTGGATTACTCAATTAACATCCATCAACATTATAAAATACAATCTAATGATTTCCCAATTACCCAAATCGTATCAAATTTTATTAATCGATCAATTTTACATGAAGGAAATAATATTTATAATCAATTACCAACGTTTCTTAAAGATATGCAAGCAATAAAAAAAATTAAAAATAAACTAATAAAGACAAAACTGTTGTAATAATGATTTCGATAAATAGACATACTTTATTGTGAAATTATTATTTTTAACTATTTTATCTCGGTTATAGTATTGTTGAGTTTGTATTATATTCCCTGTAATAAGCTACAATAGTTAGTTGGGAATAAACAATTGAGATAAAAAAAATTTTATTAGTTTAGGTTTACTTAGTTAATATTTTTCTATCAGAAAATTTAAATTTGCTGGCTTTTAACAGATCAAAGCCAGACATCAAATTATATTCCTTTACAACGTAAAATATCTAAATTAAACAAAACCTAGACCCTATTTTATGTATGTACAGCGTTATCAATTTAGTTTGTCCCACTTTTAAGAGCCTGTAACTTTTTTGTATTTTGAGTTAGCGAGCTCATTCAAAAAACAAGATGTACCATTTTTAGCCAAGTTTTTATGTGTGTTGTCAAAAATGACAGTAGGTGTCACATGTCACATTTAAAAGCAAAATTTTTTTTTTAAATGGGCCACTCTGTATATTAGAGGCGCATTAGATGGTCCCTTTTCTTCCGATTTCAAAAATATAACACACATATGCATTATTTTCTTCATTCCATCAAACATTGACAGAAATATGAAAAAATATATTATTGTTAAAAAGCATCAAGATAGCTATGCAACTGTTTTGGTTGCTATGGATTTTATCTTCATTTATATTTCAGTCTGTCATTCTTAGCATTATTAATCGTTTCGAATATTGTAAAAAAGTTATTTTGTATGTAAAAATGAACTAACATGAGATATTATTATTCAGTGGAGGAAAAGTGTTTCATGTTTGATATTTTTCGTCAAACGGGCAATGCAACCTTAGCACTTAGGAGGTATAGGCTTCAGTTTCCCAATAGACGGGTTCCTTCCAAAAAAATTTTTTATCTAGGACTATTTAATAATAGAAGCATAATGTGTTTGTTAGTACATATATAATGTGGTTCATATTACCATAGTTACTCATATTCCACAGCCGTGGAATATGAGATTTCATATTCCACGGTCCCAACAAAACAAAGTTACCTGAATTACGATAAAAACGCACCAGATCTAGTTTAAGCAGGCGTGAATGGTATTAATACCATAGCAACCGATTGACAAGTAAACGAATCATTTTTTTCCTCAGTCATTTAAGTTTCGCTGTGACATTTTGTTGTTGATTTCAAAGTAAAATATCATGATTTCGGATGACGAAAACGAAATCCAAAGTACCCCTCCAGAAATTCGGGCTGCAATTGTATTTTGTTTAATTATGGTTAACATCGTTGAATTGTATTTTTTAGTTAAGAAATACCATTAATAATAATCCTATTGTAATAAAATGTGTTGCTCTGAATCCATTTTCTAACTTCTTGAATACTGAATAGTCGTAGATAAAGTATAGTATTTGACTCGCGTATAATGGCTATATTACACGAGATTTTAAAACACGAGCCGAAGGCGTATTAATACCATAGCAACCGATTGACAAGTAAACGAATCATTTTTTTCCTCAGTCATTTAAGTTTCGCTGTGACATTTTGTTGTTGATTTCAAAGTAAAATATCATGATTTCGGATGACGAAAACGAAATCCAAAGTACCCCTCCAGAAATTCGGGCTGCAATTGTATTTTGTTTAATTATGGTTAACATCGTTGAATTGTATTTTTTAGTTAAGAAATACCATTAATAATAATCCTATTGTAATAAAATGTGTTGCTCTGAATCCATTTTCTAACTTCTTGAATACTGAATAGTCGTAGATAAAGTATAGTATTTGACTCGCGTATAATGGCTATATTACACTCGAATCCTTAAAACACTCGCCTTCGGCTCGTGTTTTAAAATCTCGTGTAATATAGCCTTCATTATACGCTCGTTAAATAATGTACTATTATCGGCTGAAGAAGACATTTTTCGAGGCTGGAGGTATAAAGAAAAAACGATAATTAGGCGGAAAACAATTATTACGGAAGAAATGGGAATGAATGTATTAGCCTATTTTCGGGCATTTCCCTTCAAATCTATACCCGATAGGTATACTACGAGAGCTGCCTATATCGTATGGTTCAGTAGAAACGATTTAAAAAAATATAAGTTCCGTCCATACAAGCCCAGAAGAGTGCAAAAATTAACGCCTGGGCAAAAGGAAAATAGACTGCATTTTTATAGATATATGATGGACGAAATAGGAAGAACCCCTAACTTCTTAAATTCAGTAGGGGCTGCCACCGCCGAAATACGCATCATTGGTCAGACGAAAATCCTTTCAATATTCAGGAAATCCAGTTTCAAGGGCGACAAAGTGTTAGCGTTTGGTGCGGATTAATTGGGGATCGGGTTTTGGACCCAATAATTTTCGAAGGTTCCTTAACTGGCCGACGATATTTGAATTTGCTGCAGGAGCAAATTGAAGATCGTTTAGATAATTTACCCATCCTAACGTTAAGAAATTTAAAATGGCAGCAAGATGGAGCGCCGCCACACAGTGTCGCTCCAGTAACTGCATATTTAAACGCAAAATATGTCCAATGGATTGGAAAATCGGGTACTATAAAATGGCCGCCGAACAGCCCAGACCTAACACCCTGTAATTTTTTCTTTTGGGGGTATATTAAAAATATTGTTTATGAAACACCGTATTATTCGTTGAATGAACTGTATATTAGAATTGAAAACGCCATCCTTCAGATTCAAAATAATAGAGAAGTTTTATTAAAAATTAATAGTCACATTGTAAAAGTGTTTCGTAAATGTATCGAAAATGGAGGGGGTCATGTAGAGCAATATCGATTATGAAAGAATTATTATATAATAAAATTCTAGTTGTTAAATTAATGTTATAAACTTTTGTTATTTTCTAGTTATGCCAATATTAATAAAATCGTTTATTCGTTTCAATGTGTCGTGTTTTATTGATCATATAAGCTAACAACCAAAACAGTTGCATAGCTATCTTGATGCTTTTTAACAATAATATATTTTTTCATATTTTTGTCAATGTTTGATGGAATATACAAGGTGTCCCATTTAAAAAAAATTAATTTTTTGCTTTTAAATGTGACATGTGACACCTACTGTCATTTTTGACAACACTTATAAAAACTTGGATAAAAATGGTACATCTTGTTTTTTGAATGAGCTCGCTAACTCAAAATACAAAAAAGTTACAGGCTCTTAAAAGTGGGACAAACTAAATTGATAACGCTGTACAGTTGGAAGTCTGCAAAACCAACAAAGGAAATCACCATTTGAAATCCTATTTTTAGAATACTTTCGGCCTAAAAAGCAGATCGCAAAAAACGGCGCATTCTACTAAATAAATCCACTATACTTATTAAATTCAGTTCTAAGAAATATTCATTCTCTAGCGAGACAGAAAGGTATAATATCCAACAGCGAATCTATAAATAAACTCAAGACCGTTTGTGGTAATGCGGCATCAAGTAAAAACATGCAAATTTGTTCTTTTGATATAATGTCGACTTGCCGCTCGATTACTACTTTATCTCAATATTTGTGTCGTTTTCTTACACAAGAAGTGTGTAGTATTGTAACATATTTTCAGTTCTATCTTCCGCAACAAATAAAATTTAATCCCAAAGATATTCAATAGTCAGTGCACAGTGTATAACATAAAAGGTTATTCATCAAGTGTAAATTCCGTAATGTAGCAAGTTAAACCGATGCACTTTTTAAGGCAATCACAAATAACGTTGTCTCTTCATCGTTTATTCATGACGCACCGACAAAAATCCACCGTACCGACTAAACATTAATCGGACTTCCTTGGGAGCACTAGAAACTATAGAAAGAAAAATTCCTGAAATCTGGGCGTGGTCCCAAAAAAAATCTCCTGCACCGCTATTTTTTATACCCTTAGTCTAAAGCTTCCCCTCGCCCAAAATGAAAGGCGTTCTGCCGCCAGAGCCAAAACATCTTAAGGCACTTTGCCGCGTCGTAAGCTATATCTTTTATACAATGTAACTTGTACCTTACGATGTTTTGAGGACCTGACGATATTTTTGCAAAATGAAACTAGATTTGTTTACATTTTTAGGTGACTTTCAATAAACTTATTTTAAATTTATTTCCTAAACTGGTCGACATACTACACTTGGGAGAGGGTGCTTAAGCGTTTGGTAGCATAAAATGTTCCCTAGCTATATTTTTCGTGAATGTCCTCTGGAGATTGATTACTTTTTACACTACAATCAGCTGATACATAGTTTTGTGGATTTTTTGACGTTTGCAACAGTTCTACCAAGGGTATTTCAGAGGTCATTTTGTAAAAACACTTATTTTAACTATTCAAATTGTTAATTTAAAACGAAATAAGACACAAAAAAAAGAAGCCTTTCAACAAACTAGAAATATGTAAGCAAATCAATAAATAGCAGAACAAAGAAAGTCGTTAAAAGTTTAAGTTGGTACGGCCGACTTCACGGAAAACTGGAACACTCAAGATGCGTTTTACATCGTCAAATTTTACCGTGAAGTGATTTCATGAATAAATTCACAAGTGTTATGGCAACAATGTATCGATATACATATATCCACTTTCCTAGGTACCTAAATCAACTGGATGTGCGACAACAGTTGTATAACTTGATCCATGAGCTAATTTTGTCTCTGCAGGGCTCAAATCTACTCTAATAACTCCATTGGGACTGTACATGGAGGCTTTTAATCTGCCTTGTACCCAGTCTTCTGCGTAGTTTGGTTTTGCTAGGTCTATACTGACCCGATAAAGCTGTTCTGGAAAAGAAATTATGCTTTAAAAAAAAAATTACTTTTTGAGCTTTCACAGACAGCTCTTAATATGTTAACCGAGAGGAAAGCAAGCGTTCTGTTTCTGAATGCTTTTAGACTTTTCTCTGTACAGTTGTATTCATTGAAAATATGTACACTAAATTTGTTACAATGTAAATCGGTGGACAAATATTTATGAAAAAGGCAAGAACACAATCTTAAGAGTTAATAAGGGACGTTGGGATCAAGAGGAGACTTTAAAAAGAAAAGTTGTTACCGGGGTGGCACGCATTTCTAACCCTGCACAATAAGATGATGCACTTCTGGAATATCTAAGGGCAAATGTGTCATTAACACAGGATTCCCTGAGTTTCAATCTACCGCCCGCAGAAAAGTAAAATAATGTGACGCATTGCCGCGAAACAAAAATTATGCTCATAGACCAACGGAGGCAGTCTAGGGTACCTACTTTTCGTCCTAAATCCTAAATACCGCGATCATCAATTTTGGAACACTGACGAAAAGGTTTCTCATGGACAAATTCGTGTATATCGTCCAGACAATGTATGTCTGTTCTGGAACATATAATGCTCTGATCTCTTGAACAAATAAAGCCAAATAACTCTTTCGTCCTTCAGCAGGATCTCGGTTCATACCGCAAATTCTGTTAGAGGATGCTTTGGATATAATAATGTGAAAGTTTTACCATGGGCTGCTGATATTCCCGATATCAATCCCATAGAGAATGTCTGAGGTCTAATTGTAAAAGACATATAAAAAGAAATTTGAAACGTCGCAATTCTAATGAATTATTGGAAGTAATTCATTCGTGCTGGGAAGGGCTAATTGCAATATTATAGAAATATTTATAAAATTACTGTTGACGCCGCCTGTATATGCTTGCGCCAAACATAAATTGTTTGCTGTATTTCCATAGGTTGCTTGGTTCAAAATATGTCAGTTGAAATAAAAGGCTTTTTTCTCACACAAAATATATCTATTTACTTCTGGTATTTCATTTATTCATCTTCACATCCGTTCTGAGTAGCAGGAAATGCTTTTTACTTTTACAACTTAGTATGGTAACTACTTTACTGCATTAAAACAGCTATACATTTCACATCACTAAACAAACAATAATATCGGGATACACTACTGTATTCTTAAACCTTCAAGAATTTATCGTATCTACGAACTTGAGACTACTTTTTACGACAGATAAACAGAACTTAAGTTGGGATGTAGTAATCACATTAACACACCCTCGGAATAGATCCCCGCGAATTTTTCAACCTATTTTATGGCTTGAATACCATAAAATCAACTAAAACCGCGCAAAATGCCGCGAGAAGCCGGTGTGCTTTCTGCAAGGCGTGATGCGGAACTCTACTTAAGTCTGGATATATTAATCACATTAAAATATATCTTTGGGATAAAACCGCGAACTTACCGACTTAATTAAAACTAAAAAACTCGCGTAAACCGCAAGGGAAACCGTTTGCTTTCTGCGCGAGCTTTTACAGAACTCTACTGTCCGCCCGAAAAGCTAAATCACGTCAAGTCTCACTTACGATATAAAATCCGTCCGTCTCATACACACAGTATCATCATGTCATACTGTATCAACCCCTGCGCTTAGTCACGTAGGCTTATTCCGCCTTCAGAGCGACGCTAGATGCTTGCTTTCTGGGAATTTCGTCTGGGCGTTAAAGACGGCGTATATTCTTGGAAATTGTTATTGGTTATACGTCTTAAACTCAACTGTCTTGTCTTGTTTCCATGCGGATTTTTCGCCTCGATGCACCGTAGATACATTAAAAGATTGTAAACGGCGGCGTTGCCGTGCTTTCTCTACTTTGACTTGATACCTTTTTGTTGTTACCTACTTAAGTAAGCTACTAGACAAAGGAACCTTTCTCCAACACTTCCATCAAAAATCACATTTTACTAGACGTTTTTATTTTGTTTAGCGACGCCAATGCTCGTTTGATTTACGCAAATATGACATAAAATGCTCATAAGACTTCTCCATTTTCAATGAATACAACTACATACCTATATGAATAATTCAAAATTCTCAAAACTTACGACAAAAAGGATAATCTCTTCCAGTTGTCAAGAAATATTTATTACCCACTGCTTCCTGCAGTTTGGCGTGTGGTTGAACTTCATTTTCTAAAAGCCCTAAAGATGTGTCCGCCTTGTACCCCATCACAGCACAGGACATTCCACTTTTGCATCCAAAGCATTTTCCTGTCATAAACTGTTTGAAACTTGAGCATTGTCTTCCTGCAAACAAATTTACGCTGCCTATACAGGGTGTCCGGAAAATACGTGTACAACGTCTGACGACAGACTCCCGACGTCAAAATAGGTCGATCTAAGCCGACTTAGTTATACCCCAAATTGTCTCGTTTAGCCAGTAAAGGGCGTCAAAAATTTGTAAAAATATTGGTTTTTCCTAAATTACGTGAATACCTGCTAATCGATTTTAATGATTTTTAGTATGTAGACTAATACTATATAATGACGTTTTCTAGTAGTACCTATAGTCACCGGCTGTAAATAAGTGGAAGTGTTATAAAAGTGATATAATACTTCAACATTTCTCCTGATTTTTATATCAACGGCGTTATGACAACCCAGATATTTTTGTCGAGTGACTGGATGTATTTGGAAGCTATTTTACCTTCAATATTTTTCGTTCGATGAGCTGTTTTGCCAGAAAAAAAATATTTACAATTACCTGCATACATCAATTATTAACATTAGTAATAAAATTAAAATCAAATTACCTGTAACAATAATTTTTTTAGTGACCTTGTTGCTATTGCATTTAATAATTTGACAATTATTGACAAATTGTCACCAGTGCAGTGTATGAAATTGACTAAAGTATCCGATCAACATTCTTGAATTACAAGTTTATTTTACCATTAAACATGGAAAATTATACGAACTCTGAGAAGGTTGACATGCTCCTGGTATACGGGTTTTGTCAAGGAAATGGGCGTCAGAGTGTTAGATTTCCTAACCGTCGAATACCAAACCACCAATGCCAATATCGAGGGTCATCTTCGGGAAACGGGCAGCTTTGAGAAAAAATTTTAAGGCAGGGGTCGTATGCGAACATCTCGAACTGTGAAAACAGAAGAGAACATTCTGGAAAAAGTTGAAGAAGAATCAAGTACTAGTCCCCGTCGCTTAGAACGTGAGTTACATGTTCCTAAAACGATTGTCAATGAGGTATTAAAAGAACAGTTGTTACATCCATATCAGGTGCAAAAAGTCCAGGAACTTTTAACGACTGATCCCCCATGCGGCTTACATTTTGTCAATTTATTAGAAACAAAAGAATCCGTGATCCAAATTTTTGTAGAAAAATATTGTTTACTGACGAGGCGTGCTTTACAAGATCTGGAGTAACCAATCTGCGCAACGAACATATTTATTCCGATGAAAGTCCACATGCCATTAAAGTTGCACATCATCAGCATCAATTTAAATTAAATATTTGGGCAGGTATTATTGCTTATTATTATTATTATATATCGCTACCTTATTGGTCCTATTGTTATTCCAGACAGGTTAGATGGAAATATGTATTTAAATTTTTTGGAAGACACATTACCAATTCTTCTGAAAAATTTGCCCCTTTTACTTCGGAGGGAAATGTGGTATATGCATGATGGTGCCCCGCCCCATCTTTCCGTTGCCGTTCTGCAATACTTACACCATCAATATCCCAACCGGTGGATTGGAAGGGGCAATGATGCACCAGTAAAATGGCCACCACGTTCTCCTGAGTTAAATATGTGTGACTTCTTTTTGTGGGGCGCTATTAAAACAGAAGTTTACAAAACTCCGGTAAACAGACGCCATAATTTATTGACACGGATTTTATATGTAGGCAACCATTTAAATAACCCCGAGACATTAAATAGGGTCCAATATCATTGTTTAAGAGTGTATTCAGCAAGATTGGTCATTTTACACATTTGCTTAAGTAATGTTTTCGTTTTATTTAGTTTCTTACACTGTTTTAAATACATACCTCCAACTTTGTTGTACTTTGTTTTATTATTAATTACTGCTAATAATTGATGTATGCAGGTAATTTTAAATATTTTTTATCTGGCAAAACAGCTCATCCAGCAAAAAATATTGAAGAGGTAAAATAGCTTCCAAATACATCCAGTCACTCGACAAAAATATCTGGGTTGTCATAACGCCGTTGATATAAAAAATCAGGAGAAATGTTGACGTATTATATCACTTTTATAACACTTCCACTTATTTACAGCCGGTGACTATACTAGTAGAAAATGTCATTTTATAGTATTAGTCTACAAACTAAAAATTATTTAAATCGATTGTTTTTACGTAATTTAGGAAAAACCAATATTTTTACAAATTTTTGACGCCCTTTACCGGCTAAACGAGACAATTTTGGATATAACTAAGTCGGCTTAGATCGACCTATTTTGACGTCAAGAGTCTGTCGTCAAACGTTGTACACGTATTTTCCGAACACCCTGTATAATACGTATATAAAGACAATACATCCTTCAAAAATAAAAGTTTCTTTAGCTTGGACATTCTACATCTGTATTGTTAGCATAATAATGTATTTTTGTTAGAATAATTGTTTTCTTCATTTCTATCTCAAGTAGTCTGGTTCATTAAAACCCCAGCTTAATTAAACCCTTGTTTTCATTAACCATGCATGTTGCTTCATGTGATGGTAGGTGTCTTTTAAAGTATAATACATACCTATATAGGGACATTGGGTATTAATACTATCAATAAAAAGTTTAATTGCTCTAACATGATTGCAAGCTACCAAAACTCGCGATGCTTCCTCCAATCCATCTCTAAAATAGTATAGCGATTAGTTGTATCCAGACTTCGCCATTGAAAAGCGATTTAATTATAAGCAGCTAGCAAGCTACAGCGATTTGGCAGGACCTTTTGTACGAAGCATTTACCTGATAAGCGTTAGTGGCACCAACGGAGTTTGAGTTATATCGCATCCAGGTTGCTCCTTGCCATCGTTTGGATAAAAGTCTAAATGTCCACAGGGTTGAGACATTCCATATCCTGCAAAAAATGGAGTATGCATACCTATAAGAGAGGCATTTTATTATTTTTCACTACAAGAAGTTATTCTGTTTGCTTTCAAATAATGAATGCAAAGATATTTAGTGATATGCTTATGACAGCTTTATACAGTGTCATCATTAAACTCCGCACCATAAATATGGAATTTTTTATTATCAATCAGGTTAGTTCAAATTAAATAACGGCAATCGTGTTTGCTTCAAATTAGGCTAAAAATTATATATTCAATTGTCGCCATCTGTCATTCGGTATCTGTCAAAAATGACATTTTGGTAAAAAAATGCTGAAAAATGGCATTGTTTCACCGAATTCTAAAAAATGTTTTTAGAAAAAGTTGTTTCTAGTATAATTTTAGGCCTACGTACAAAGTTTCAAATGTCTAGCGCAAAGTTGGATTTTTTGCCATTTTTTCGAATTAACATGTTTTTTTAAAGAAAGTTGACTTAATGGTTATTAAACTATTTGCTTATACCATACTCAATATTTTATTTAGTTTGTATGCTTATTTTTTTATTAGAATGCTATTTTTTTCGCCTGAATTCTGCATGACGTTAGGTACACGACAAACTAAAAAAATTATAGGAACTGCTGAAAATGATTTCCTCTTGCTAATATGCAGACTTATGATTAATGATTCTTATGAAAATTTCTGATGGCATTTTTCGAAAAACTTGCTTAATCACGATGTTGTGAAACTAGTCACAACATTAGGTGTTTTATTTTTTAAATTAAATAAAAAAGCGAGCAGAGTCTGAAATCATCTTAGATGCTAACGCTGGTCGTTGTTGCTTATGACCGTAATAAAGATTAGTCAAATAGGGGTAATAAAAATAAATTCTTTCTCTCTCATTTCTCTTTCTCGCTCATTGGATTTGATGTTTACTTGGGCACAACAAAAATATCAGCGCCAAACGGAGCGGCTGGCGACCATTGTCACGCTCTCTTTTTCTTCAAAAAGAAATTATCTTCACTGATTGGTCAAGACTCGGCGTCTATTCAAAATTATGAATGACTGATGTCATCATAGGTTCGTGCAGTGGTCCCGGCTGCTTCTCTGGCGCAAAAAAGGTAAAAAAGTTTCGCATTTATTGGAGACAAGGGTTGTTGGTGTTGTGTTGTTCATCGAGCAAGTTAGTCGCGCTCTTCAATACGTAGTTTTTTTTCTCGGCACCAAGCTATTGGTGATTCGCGTTCTTCGCGGAGTTCAAAAATCATTTGCTTTTGTGTTGCACCAAGCTATTGGGCAATTACATATTATTATAATAAAAAGTTCGTAGCAACTTATTACGTAGGTACTAAATTAAGGTTCCTCCTTTCTTATATCCCGTCGGCGCACTTGCGTTTGAACAAGTATAAATTGACGGTGTGATCGAGTGTTTCAGTTAAAAAATTCAACACTTTAGTGAAATTATTAACTGTCAACGGCCGACTAAATATTGTTCTGTGCCTATTTTTTTTCTTGGAAAGTGAAACAAGAAGTTACATGGTTTTTGTTTCGTTCGCAATAGAAGCGAACTTGAATAAATAATAAGGTAGGATCTATCAAGTTTAGACAATAGTTTATGCAAGCAGTTACTGGGATATACAATCATTGTTGTTAAACTTTATCATATAATATTAGGTAAACAATGAATTCTAACCTAACAACCATAACAAAGTGTTTAGTGTGACAAAGTTCTCAAGTGATTAAAAATAAGTTAAAGTTTCTTCTCGGGTTTAAAAGTACATGAACTTTTTGTACATTTCTAGATTTAGATTATAGTATTAAGAATTTTACGGATATTTTTTATGTAAATTGACCAATTCAGTTTTGTTCTGTTTGAATGAGGTTTACATTGCGAATTATGTTTACTACCAAATATATTGGCATGTTTATGTAGGAATTTGCTTTGTTTATTCTTCAGAATTATTGATCCTCCCTAATACAGTGCAATTTTGACTATTTGGATTTCATAAATAGTCCCGCAAATTTATAGTTGAAAGGCTGAAATAAAAAGGTTTTGCAACTACACGAAATAAAATTTTAATTCCGAACAAAGAAACTTTAAAAAAATTTAAGTTTTGACACCCTGTATATCAAAAATGAAGCCTTTTTGGCCGCACGTTTATAAGTATTTTTTTCCTATTTTGACGACCACTATCACTCCATTAAATATCCATGTGACATTCATTACCACCCTGTATACTCTTCAGTAAAATGTCTAATCAGTCAAAATGATTGGCAGGAAAACCTACCTAAAAATATAATTCCTTTTCCATCTGTATGAATCACATCAACCAGTTCTGCGTCAGATGGGTCTAATCGGACATGAGAAGGCATTCCCTAAAATCAACCCAAAAAAGTTTTTACATAGAAGAAGAAATACACATAATATACTTTACAACATGATAAAAAGTATTACCTAGTATATTATGCAATCTCTACCTGAAAATAAGGTTCAGCCGGATCCAACCCTGTTATTCGTCCCAATCCAGGAACCAAGGAACCTGCATATCCTGCCGTATGAGCTCCTAATGAATGACCAATAACATGAACGTGTTTACCATCCATTTCATAGTTTTTCTGTGAAAAATAGTACATTGAAACACTAGGAACAAATTATTTTTATTAACTATTCGGATTAGCGCATACACGCGAATTATTTTATAGCCTAATTTCAAGTCGCTGGTCACGAACCCCAAGTTTTTTTTTTTCGCAAAGAAATTATTTTTTTTTATTTCGATATTTCCAGTAGAAATATAACTAGTGCATGAAATATTTCCGGAAATTTTTGAAAATTTTGTCTGAAATCAATTTTTTAACAAAAGCATGAGTGCATTGCACCTGAAAAAATCCCGAACCCGCAGGGTGAGAGATTTTTTCTTTGGTGCAATGCACGAATGTTTTTTTTTTTTTTTAATTGGCTGAAGACCAAATTTTGAAAAATTTCCATTAGGAAATATTTTAGGCACGTGTTATGTTTTGATCGGAAATTTCCCGAGTTGATAAAAGTTTATTTAGGTAGTTGCTAAAAAGTTGATTTTGATATATTTATTTATTTAAATAATACCATACTTTAATAACAATTAATATTTTTTCTAATGCTAATAGTAAAATAAAACTTAAACTTAGTCCTGCTTCTGAAAACTACAATTGCTATAAAATGTACAATTTTGATAAGTAATTTCGACTGTTTTGATGTTTTGAAACTATAAATGTCAAAAATGACAATTATCCCTGGGATATTTCCAGATGTAATTTTCAAAACGGATGCAATTTCCACTTATCAATTTTTTAAAATTTCCGTGTAAAATTTCCAGTTAAATTGACACTAGGGAAATTTCCGTTAAAATATTACAGAATCCTTCCTCAAAAACGTCTTATTAGGTTTAAAAAATCTTTGAGGGAGGATTATGAGTTGTAATGAGGGATAATTTTCAAAGTATTCGTTACCTCGAAAAAAATTCTTGTTAATAATTTAAGCTCGAGGGATATTCGGTAAGAAAATTTCATAAAATTTGCATCAGTACCAAAATAATGTTTTTCTGCATCTGCAATAGCTATTTGTGTATTATAAAAGCACAGCTATCTCGCGAGAGCGGCAATGTCACTTAGCGCCCGAATAACCCACATCATTTTTGCTACAACCACAACCGGTGTTTTTGTAGAAATGTTTGTGAAAATGTATTTACTGCAAAATAAAAATTACAAATTGCATAATCATAGGGACATTTTTTTAAGTGTCTCACCCGATTGACAATTTTCTTGCTGACTATCATATGAAACAAATTACATATTTCTCAATGATTTTCAACAAGGAAGCTAAATTTAATATCAGAAAATATATAGGTTCACAAATTTGACAGATACGACGTCATGTTGAATTTTTTTAAATGGCAACCCTCATTAACAACCATACGAGTGAATTGTATTTCGCGGTCCGATTTCAAAAACATAGTTGTTGATATTTATTTTCAGCCGTTTAGTAGGTGTGCTGCATAGATAAAAAAAAATAACGCGGCAGGGAAAACATTTTTTTAGACCACGCCCATTTATAAAAATTTTAAATTATAAATTGTCAAATTCGTGAACCTATTTAAAAAAATTTACACGAGTGATTATTTGGATGTGAGTATTGCTTTGTAATAGAAACTATTAACAAAACTAGAGTTGATTAGAAAATGTTTTTCTCATCACACATGATAGGTACCTATGCCTGTACTCCTTGTTTTGTTGATCAGTTTTGTTTTGTAATTGTATGTTTCCCTATCAATATTGTAAACTAAGTTTATTGTATTGTTTTTATCAATTTTTTTGTTGTGAAATTTTAAATTTCTATGTTACAAGGAAAAAAAGGAAATTATTACACCTTTACTATATATTGGTTCCCCTCTAATGCATACAAATCCTATGTTTTAGTGCCCTGAGGATGGCCTAATTTTAGGCCGAAACGTTGGCAAATACAATCAATTCATTCCTACGTTTGTTTTTCATTTGACCTACATCCAACCAAACAACTACTATAAATTTTGCCACGACTTTTACCCGCAGTTTTAATATTTAAATCGGGCATAGGGCGACCACGCTTTTCCACAACTAATTGTTTTTCATACGTAAGTTTCAGTGGGTCTCTACTATTGCTGCCAGATTTAAAGTAAATTTTGCGCCGCAAAAATTTTTGGGTGCCACGTCCTTTTTTGTTGACGAATCTTGCTTTCCAAGTAGGAAAATTAATAATACCTAGATAAAAATATTAACATATTTTTTAAAAAAATACTAAATTTACCTATTTTTTATAAATTAAGTCTATCCTACGTTCTTTTCGGTTCGCAAATCTTGTAATCACTTTGTCATTAAAATTGTCTATTTCGGATATAAACTTTTTTTTCAATGGATAGCATGGAAAGAGCTGGTAAACGATCTTCGGTCATTGAATTGAACCAAAAAGTAAGCAGGGAAAACAGTATAAAGCATTTTTGTTGTTACATCCACAAATTCATTCATTTTTTAAATAAATGTCTCTATTAAATTTACGTGTATAGCTTTTTCCTCTACTTATACTAGATTTTCAATAATAATATCTGGTAATGGTCTATACCTTTTGCTTTTAATTCTATCTTTTCTTCGTATAAATATTTAAAAAATCTCTTCACATTAATTAAATTGAAGACCACTTCCATAGTACACTACGCAGTTAATAATTGTCACAGCAATACACAAAAACCACCCCCGCACTCAATTATTATTGTTTTTAAGTTTAACTTGCCGTATACTAAACAGTCGCGAAAAAACTCGTTCGATACTATTCAATACCGTATTGCGCGACCCGCACTGCGCTGGACTAAATGCAGCGAATTCTCCAGTTAAATCACGACAAAATCACGGCTTTATTTTAGACCGTTACGGGGGAAGTGGAGTGCCGCGCGGGTGTTCGAAGGAGCTCACCGATCCCGATCGTGTTGCCCAGATCAAAAATAATTCAGCGACAGGGAGAGTTGGTAGTGTCGGGGTACGATATTCCATTGGTCGACTTTACTTAGGCGATCGCCGCGCGGTACAGTCCACCACACACACTAGTCTAGAGCTGGCAAAACAATCCGAGCAAGAATTAATACAATTGAAATGAAATATTTTTTATAGATTATGTAATTATTATTATTTTTCTTCATTTTTTTGGGAGCTCTGCAGCACTGCAGCGCTTACGCACCAGCCGCCACTGGCATGTTATCAGCTTCCCACATTCTTACTTGTATTTCAATCACATGTTCGACACACTTACTCCATTTTCCACAATCCACTGTCTTTATTCATTCTTGCAAGAGGTTTCCAACGCCTCCCATTTTAGAAGTGGTGTTATGCCTTGCTACAAACCCTTTTACTTGCGCCCACACCAATTCTATGGGGATTAATTCACAGTGATATGGCAGAAGGCGAAGTACCGGTTTATTTCGTTTTGAAGCGATTTCGTCGACAACAAATTTCGTACAAAGAGGTTTATTCAACTTTACAATCTCCAGTAGCTCCTTTTTCAGCACTTTTTTTTTAAATGGCTTCTCATTTACAGTAAGCCAATGAATAATGTCATTTTTTTTCCAAGAAGACGCTGGTATTTTTTCGGATTTTCTTGAGTGCTGGTAGCTGGCATTATCCATATAACTATAACAGACCCAGAAGGAATAAGATATGGCATTTGCTGGAAGCATTCTGCAAAGAAATCAGCGTTCATGTCTTCATGATAGTCTCCAGTCCGTTTCGATTTAAATGCTAGTTAGCCGCCATCGACAAATCCATTTTTGCTACCAATGTGAGTGATTATTAATCTTTTACCATTTCCCGAAGGTGCTTTTATTCCAGTGGACCATCCTTCCATAAAAACTTGCCTCGCGCTTTTTATATGTTTATCTTGCCATATTTTACCAACGGTATATCCTTCATTTAACCAAGTTTCGTCCATATAATAGATATTCCTGCTCTCAAATATCGTCGTCGCCAACAGGTGATTTCGTCATTCTCTGTATTAAAAGTGATTTTCTGTTTTGAATTTTTTCATAACAAAAATTCATTTCCTTCAAAGTTTTCCATAAATTTCTTCTTGCCCATGGAATGAAATCATCCTTTTTTATTTCAGACAATATTTTGCCCAAGGTAGGTATTTCTTTTTTTAAGTAAAACGAGTTTATGGGTCTTCTCATGGCAGTCTTTTCATCCTCATTTATTACAGTTTCTTTTTTTCCTGTACTTCTCTTTGGTGACCTGATGGGGCCGCGTTTATCCTCGTGCACAAGTCGGTATATTGTTGACTGTCCGACTCCAGTCATATTTGAACACATTTCAACTGCCAGAAAGTAACTAAACATTACAAGTTTTTGAAACAGTGGGGCACAGGTAGGTAAACTACATGTGCCTCTATCTACCCGATGTGAGGACCCCTGACAATAAACATAATTAAATATTAATAATTGGATCACACCTATGGAATACGGCGAAGACCACTGGGTTTGATAGTTTAATAATGATTTATTACTCTCTCGCATTAGGCAAGAGACTATAAGTATAAATGTATGAAATTTTCTGAAAAACTTTTTTTCCTTGCAACCAAAAAAATCGTTTATCATCAGCTACCTCAAATTAGGCTATAAAAATAATTTGCAAAAAATTCGCTGTATGCGATAATCCGAATAATTACCTTGTTTTTTACAAAATTTTGGAGAAACAAACAAATTTGGTAACATTTCCTTGCATCATTGTTTCTCCCGCAACTGTTTTCATTCAAAGTTTTGGAGCAAAAGAGTGTTAAGCCCAAAATTTGTATTAGGAGCACATAGTATTCAGGAACTCCATTCAAATTAAACACTGAAATATTTCGCTGGCAAACGGATAGATGCCCTGATGCCCTGGAGAATTTTAGTTTCCTTACTATGGGTATTGAAAATTGAAATAATGTCCTTTTTACGTAAACGTGAGATTCGCGCTTAAAAATAAAATACCTAATAGAGATAAATACAAATCTTTATTTTTGTAATTTTTGTATTACATGTTACAAAAATAGTGTCATATTATATAGGCATGATTTTTATTGGTTTTATAAATAGTCTCTTTCTTATTTCAAACAACCAACATTCTAATAATTCTGAGACATCAGTCGAAAGTTTTGTGCAAAAGGGAGCTAAGTCCAATATTTTCATCAGGAGCACAGGATTAGCAGAAGATATAAACCAGGCGATGCTAAAAAGCGCAAATTTATTCATACTCGTTCTCGTCTATTTTAAATTTTAAAATATTCCTTTTTGTTATCTTTCTGGCTATGGACTCCTGGTTCAAAATTTGAAGATACGGGAATTGTTTGTTTTAAAGAACAGACAGGTATGATAAATAAAATTTTCTTCAAAACTCTTAACTAATTTTTAAAGAGTTTTTAATTTGGCTAATACAGAAATTATTTCACCCAAAAATTGTTGCAATACCCCAGATTAGTTCATGTTACATATTTATGAACCAGAAAAAAAAAGAAAAAAAATCCCTAACCCTAACAGACTAACCAGCCAGTCTGCTAGTTAGTTAGCATAAAATAAAAATATGCCTCAACGCAGTGAAAAGGAGTTAAGTTCACATTTTTGATCAGGATAACAAAATTATAAAGAGATTCTAAGATAATTTTAGCAAATGATTTTTTATAACTAATTAATTTGAGGAAATTGAAGAATTCATATTTTGTTACATTAAATTATTAAATTAACATATCATAATTTAATGATTAATCGAATACTTAACCTGTATGAAGATTAATCGCGATAAATATAGTGATTATTAAGCCAAGAGGACGAGAGCGAGGCGATGAGTGCCTCAATTGTCTATTTATTTACTTTAAACGCGTATCGATAGTTACGACAAATACGAAACTACAACGTAATCATATATCAGAAGACAAGCGAGGGAAAATCGCAATTTTCCGAGCTTTAAATACGAAATCATATCGGAAGACAAACGAAGGAAGATTTAAAATCATATCGGAAGACAAACGAAGGAAAATTATTAGCACCTATGATAGCCTGGATAGCCGATGCCTCAACCACACAAACACAAATCTTTGTTTTCATGATTTTATCCCACTATCTTTCGTGACAAAATGCCGATGTACTGTTGGTTCAGGTTTATTTATTAGGATCGCAGAGAATTGTAGAGGTTTGTTAATCACCAATGAGGTATTATTAGACATGGACAAAGGACAGATGAAAAGAGTCAAGTTTGGTCATTAACTGTTGACGGAAGCAATTAACCATTCATGGATTCATAACAAATCAGAAAATGGTGCTATAACCAAAACTATTACCAAAAGTTAAATATTGGCGCTGTTCCATGCGTACGAATTCCGATGAACCGACGGAGTTTCTATTGGTCAGAACATTTTAGGTCAATTTTCATCCGAAATTTTTAACGGTGACGTCGTATGATTTTTAACCTCACTTTTCCGCTATCTGCCATTTTCTTTGGTAGATTTTACAAAGATTAGTAAAGTTAGTACTCATAATATCCATCGTCAAAATTATCAGAATCACCTGTCACTCTTGCAATGTGTACAAAATGTCATTCCTTCCGATTCGGATCCGCAGGAACGAACTCATGGGACAAGCATATTTAATTCGTACAAAAATGAGAAATTTTCGGACATCAAATCGTTGGAATTCGTATGCATGGGGCTCAAGCTTTACTCTTTACTATAACACTGTCATTTATGTATAAAGGATTACCCCAGGAATATTCCTTATAAATGTTTTGACATATCGTCGGTGCAATGCCAAACCCACGAATGTGCAGAATCAGCGTTTTCGACTTATGTGTACTACTAAACGTATCCTAAAGTCCTAAACAGTACTGTGCAATGCATTAATGACGAATGTGCCAAAGCATACATGTTACAGTATTGTTAACGAGAAAGACCGGCGTAAAATTTACAACGAATTTCATCAGATGTGGCCAGTAGATGATCACCGTAGTTTGTGCAATAATCGTATTAAAAAAAATAATAAAAAAGAGTGACAAGAAACATTGAAAATTGAAGAAGGAATTTTACTATGTGCAACACTTCTATTGTTAATGAGGAAAAAAGACAATTTTGTCGCGATTTTTTTATGTGTACCCTTAACGTCACTGATGCATTTATGAGGGGAGTATTGCAAAAGCTTTTTTCTGGTGGCGTATTTAAAAAAGATTTACGCGGTAAACAGGTCCCTCATAACAAACTGAAAGATCAGGAAGACAAGATTCGTGGCCACATTCTTTCATTTCCAGCGGTTGAGTCGCATTAGTGCAGGGCCTACACTACGAAAAAGTATTTGAAACTTGTACAAGAAAACATGCGCAGAAATAAATGTTCGAGCAGTTTAATTTGAAAAGTACCGACAGATTTTTAAAGATTGCAATTTAAGATTTCACAAACCTAAGAAGTACCAATGCAAAAAATATCTGCAATATAAAAGTATGACGGAAATGGAAAAAACGGAATAAGAACAGATTTATAAAGAACTCATATGGAAGAAAAGGAATTGGTTCGTAAAGCTCGAGACAACGACCAGGACAATGCGAAAGAAAATTCGGAGGTGTTATCATTTAATTTAATTGCTGAAAGAGTCGGGAGCAACAAAAAAAGGTTGACTTAAAAAAAACTTATGATAGCGAATTACCAATTATTGTGATTGCTAAGTGTAACGATCTTCAAAAAAATGTGTATTGACCTAACTATTCTAAAGAGTTATCATAATTTAATTAGGTAATTTAATTTAATAATAATTAATAATAAACTGTTTTAACATTAATATTTCTTGCGTTAAGATAAAAATAATTTTAAGTTTTCGAATAAAAAATATTAAACAATCTATTGATTTTTATTATTTATAATTTTGCGTATGTGCACGCTTAAATAAAATAAAATGCCAAATTCAGGAATGTAACGTAATTTTGAAAATAAATAACTATTTTGAATTGTATTAAAAGACCTTTCAAATGCAATACTAAATAATACTAATACCAGTACAAAATGGTATATCTTGTTAAAACGTGATGTTTCACAGCAAATTAAACCTTTAAAAGTCGAATATCTCTAGACAGCCATTTGGCACATTCGTGGGTTTAGCACTGCACCGACGATATTCGATCTGTCCGTTCAGTTTCCGCGCTTCATTGTACTGTTAACTGGCCGATTATGTTGGTCACATCATGAAATATCCTTTCACAGTTTCTGTTACTCTGATAGAAAATGTGGGTTGCACTGGTTTTGCTCTTCTTCGATATCATCCTTCTTTTACTGTGGGAGGAGCGCCATAAGCCATAATATGGAACGAATTCAACGAATGGCGATATGGATCAGCGTTGCCTAAGGATAGGCGCGTAATTGATTTGATTATGATTAGTTTTCCCTTGGTTATTGTATCGCTACTTATTGTTTTTTTGTTGTATGTTTATTCAGTAATCGTAGTAAAAATACAAAATATTAATTATTCGTAATAAATAATTATGTACCAGAGTACTAACTAATAATTAATTTAGAAATCCCTTATATTACTTACAGTTATATCAGTCAGAATGTCTGTAACCCTAATCAAAATGGTGGTTTGCATTGGTTCATCTGTTCTCATCGTTGTCGTCCTTGTGTGTTCGTGTCGTGCCAGATTACCGGCTACTGCAAAACTCCCTTTTACTTTCTAACATAATTTATTGGATGCGAATTTAATTTTTTATGGTAGATGCTAGGGCATTTTTAGAAATGATCATACGGAATAATAATTACGTCTTTACAAAGTAAGAAGGGATTTGTGTTCCTTTTGGGGCCAACGGCCAAACAACATAATTTTATATGACTGTAAAGTTAGTATTACTTTGTCCTATCCTCTTTGGTATTACGCAGGAACGTTATATATCTTTTGTTTCCTGTGCTCCTGATACGAAATTTGGACTTAGCTCCCTTTTGCACTCAACTGGCGAGAATCAGCTGGCTGGTAAAGTCGATTCGTTTCATATACTAACTGGATTTTGCATGGGGGGCAAATCAGGGTGCCTGGCTTGAGTAAAATGGTTCAACATACTGATAGGATGCATATACCTCCATAAGGACCCCAGAATGAAATTTTATAAGCTCCAAAACGTAAAAAAGAATAAAGGCACCCCTTTCCGGAATGTATAAATATATACCTAGGCCGTTCCTGGCACCGCACGAAAGGGCCAAGTTGCATTCCATGCTTCTTTGAGGGCTCTGTATGCAGTTAGATAATAAGCTACCCAGAAATAGACATAAATATTATTTTCCCAATCCCAACTCACCACAAGATAATTAATCAGATTTGCCAGCTCCAGACCAACCAATCTGGTATTGGCAGTTGCCTGGGTGTAGAGCGGTAGGCTTCCTCCAGCCCAGTCCACAACGATAACGTTGACGTCTTCTGCTTTAAGAAGTTCATCTCTCATATCTTTAACCTGGAATAAAATGCAAAAGAATAATGACTATTTTGTTGACTATAGTTACTTAAACGAACATTGCTTCTTAACCTGTAGTTTTTTGACAATTTCAAACTACGTCAACACATGATTCTGACAAATTTGTCAAAAAAATTACTAAAGAAAAATATTTTTATTTCTTGCGCCTCTGTGTCATCGATTTAAAACCTGCAATTCGAAACAATTTCACAGTAAAAATGAATTCCTTTGAACCGCGACATAACCGTATTTGCAGATATTATCAGAGAGGGGTCTGTAGATTTGGAAATCGTTGCAGAAATATTCACGCTGGTGCAGAGCCAGAGAAAACATTGACAAGTAGAAATTATGACAACATACAGACGGAGGGTCCTACAATGGTTCCCTCTTTTTTCCTTACAAATCAAAAAAATAGAGGCAGAGAATGCGGAACCAGTTTTATTAGGGACACAATAAAGCAAAAGCAACGAAAACAATCTTTTAAGAAGACCTGTGGAATTTGTTTGGACACAATATTAGAGAAAAATGTAAGAAAAGACCAGGTATTTGGAATACTGCCCAACTGCAATCACTGTTTTTGTTTTTCTTGTATAACAACATGGAGAAAGAGTAAGGATTTTGACCTTACTGTATCCAAAGCTTGCCCAGAGTGTAGAGTCGCTTCGAACTATGTATACCCAAGTAAAATTTGGTTTGAAGATAAGGAAGACAAGGAAAGTTTCATTTGTCAAGAAAAATCACGGAGGCAAAAAATTGACTGTAGATATTTCAGAAAGGGTAAGGGAAAATGTCCTTTTGGAAATACGTGCCTTTATCTGCACGCTCTTCCCAGTGGAAGGAAATTGGACGTGGGTCCACCAAAACCGCGTAGGCGCAGAATATCGAATTTTGAGTACGAATTGGTTCACGAAATTCTATATTGGTTAAGTGACGATGACGATAACGTTTTTGATGTTGATTTAAATGATCCGGCTTTTGGAATGCATCAGATCTACGATCGTGATGATTTTCGTCGGATTTTTGCAGTAGAAAGGATTTTAAATCCCAGTTATCCTAGTTCAGATGCTGGAAGTGAAGATTGCGATTACATGTTCCTCTGAGAAGCACTGGATATCTGCTCCTATTTAAACCTTTTTTTCCTTCACTTACCAAGTTTTAGTATTTTTAATTGTTTAAATAAAATGCTTAATATCCCACTTGTATGTTAAGTTAATTAAATTTTTGTCAAAAAAAGATTTATCTACCTACTTATTTTAATGCCGGTATATACAGTCTTTTTCACTTGAAACTCCGAGGGCCGCGGCGTTGCCTTAAGAAGAGTTTTGTTTTGTAGCGCATATAGTTGCGATAATATTGGTTGTAAAGAAATATACTTGCATCAATTTGTCTTATAACGCATTTTACAACTTTTAATATAGAGCAAAATGATTCTTGTTTGTTTAAGAATTTTTTAATAATACGATATACATCCTTTAAAAATATATAACTATAAGTATTGGAACCAATATTGTGAAAGAGTTGTATACTTGCACAAATTGCTTTTAATTAGCGAGTTATAAAATACTTGTATAATACATGTTTTATTAAGGTTATATAACGGAAATGATAAAATTATTGTTTACCGTCAATATGCGCTTATTTATAAAATCGTTTTATAGTTATACAGGGTGTTATTTAATAAGTCTTCGATATTTTACAGGACGATTCCTCAGTTATTTATAAGGTGAAGAATTCATATAAGCATGGGTCGGTAAGCCCTTAATTTTATAGATACAAGGTGTTAAAAATTTATATTTATTTTTGTTTTTCGTAAATAATTTTTGAAATAATGTCTATACTATGAGAAATTCGAATTTGATGTTAGTATGGCTCCCACTTGTAGAGGGCACCACCTGCGTGTCTTATTACTCTTTTAAGGAGTCATAACTTTTTAATACGTGCTTGTATTACATTTTTAAGCAAGAAAATGGATTTCTTCATAATTTTTACATAAATAAGGCATACTTGGTACGAGTCGCTACGAGCAATCGTTCCCTAGAAAAAGATTAATAAAGAAATAAATGGCATTTATTTGCATCAGAGTTTAATAAAATAACATTTATCTCCTAACAAAGCCGAAATCAAAAAATTATGAAAATGTACTTTGCATTAGCCAATAAAATGCCTACATAACAGTGATATCAAAATAGAAAACTGCAGTGGCCTACATATTTTTTGTTCCTGTTAAAAATTGCAACACCCTGTATCTCAAAAATGAAGGGCTTGCGGATCCATGCCTATTTTGTCACTCATCAAATAAAAACGATCCGGCTATAAAACAATATAGGCTTTTATTTATACTCGCCAATCATTTACCAGGTAGCCTGGAGGAAACACAGCATGTCTCCGTGGGGGTGTGGCACTGTCGATGGGAGCTCTTAAGAGATTTGCCTGAGGGGCTTTACGTGGCTCCGCCTCCAGGGGACGAGAGTAGCTCAGGGGCCCAGGAGAGAGGCCTGGAGTCTATGAGACACTTGGGCGTTCCTGGGGGGGTAATTGAAGAAAGATCAGGAGAGTGGCCTGGAGTCTTTAAGATACATAGGCGCTCCTAATCTCAGGGAAGGTGACCAGTCGTTGAGACGAAGGTACCGTGTCCACCCAATGTTCAGGTATTTATACCCTGAAAGTGCCAACTCTTGTTTGATTGAACTTGACATTGCGTGGCACAGTGGTCCGCGACCTCAACGCACAGTGGTCTAGAAGTGTGAAAGTTTATAATTATAATGCAGAGCCCCCCATTTTGTTGACAATATGAACTTTTCACCTTATAAATAACTGAGGAATCGTCCTGTAAAATATCGGACACTTATTAAATAACACCTTGTATATATGTATACATACTAAGTGTTACATCAAATGAAAGCTGATTTATGGGTGCTTTTTCTAAAATAATAATATACAGGGGGTTCCATTTCAAAATATAAGAAAGTTTAATCTTTGCATAAAAACGCCCAAAAAAGGCAATTCTTCCCAAAAACTACTTACTTGTGATCAGAATGATGGATACTACCATTTAAAATAATAAAATATGAGGTGTCCCAAAAAAAAAATTTAATCATAAAACTTTTGGGCCACCCTGTATAATGTAGAATATTTTTAAAACTTGTCTCTGAGCCACACCAATCATAAGGGATCATAAAGATATTTTCCCCGGTTCTTAAGTTTTCGTATAGTTCCGAGTTTCGTTTCACCACCCTGTGTATTATAGGACAGGATCTTCCAATATTGTGAAAAAAGTTCCTTTCGTCTTTTTTATTTTCGGGGTTACTTTTTGAAAACTTCGTTGAAGTGAGACTGCCTGAACATTGTGTAAAATCGATAGTATTAATTAAAATACATCAATCTCAGGGTGAAAGCAGCAAATTCTCTCCAATGGATAAAAGTTAATTTCCCACGAACCATCGATGCTTCAAAAAAAAAAAAATCAGGCAATAACCAGGGCTCGACTGGGCCCACACAAAACAAAAGAAAGCTACTAAACATTATCTTATTCCGCTAATTAAACTAATTTAATTACATAATGTATCTTTATTAGTTTGCTCTGGGCAACTATAGAACTATAATTATCGGAATCTAGTTTTATATCGCTCTCAAAAGTAATACTTTCTGCTATTTAGCAAATTAATTTAATATGAAACGAAAGCAGTTGATTTAAGCAAGGACTTTCGAAAATGACACTTTTGGTTTGAAGGCGTTGGTCCTTAATTTTAACAAACATCAACAAGAAGGCAAAATATTATCTTGGTATGTATCTTCAACATGGGAAAAGAATATTTTTGCTAACCGTAAACAACTAGCTCTCAGGCTCACTAGGATGTAGTTGAACGGAGAAGGGTTTAACTAGGTTGCCGTCATTTGTATACTGTTCGGCAAAGTATAAGGCTGGTTGGTTTATAACTGCATAGATTCAATTGAAACTCCGTTTAACAAAAAATAACATCTATTTATTTCATTTAAATTAACACTTGTAGACAGGATTTAACAACATTTTCAACTTCTTAACTTAATAATAATAAATATTTTGACGTTAAACACACTACACTGTATGTATCTGTAAGATTTATTTATACTTCACTACGAAAAAATAGAGAGGCACATCTTGCGTTATTATTCTAGAATAAATGTCGTAAGCCGACGGAAACAGAATACTTTACTTGTTTAAAGAAGTCTTGGAGAAACATAACGCGCCTTTGTGTTGCACATAAGTTAATTTTGCCAATAGTTGACCGGAGAGAACCTACAACACTTGCGGTGGTTCGTTTCGTTTCGTTTTAAAGCGCCAAGAAACAATAATAATTATAGCGCTAAAACAATTTTACATAATATTTAAATAGATGTTAAAAACATTACAATTCTTGAAATATCCCAGTCAAAAGTCGTCAGGATTATTACAGAAAAAGAAGATGTCGAAAAACATCCCAATACAGATTTCACACCCAGACTTCTCCCGAAGTCAAACAATAAGAAATAATGAAACATGTTTCCTTTGCCCTTGTACTTTTCTAATGAAGACAAACAATTCACTTAGTGTAACTAATATCATAGACTGTAAAATTGAGAAGTAAAACAAATAAATGTATCGTCCATGGTTTACAGAAAAAAAAAAGTCGTGGGTGATTGATGATCATCGTCGACTCCTATATAAGAGCACATGAGCACGAAGGAAAAGTGCGAAATATCGGAGAAATGAATACGGTATGAGAATCACATTCTTCTGAAAATAAATATGCGAAGAAATTTTTCAGGGAATCTTTTTTCAGCAATTTTTTATTAAGATTCTTGCAATTTTTTACACATATATTTTGTGAACCCCAATATTTTTGTCACGAGCCGCCACGGTCGACGATGAGCATAAAGCATTAATGCAAATTACCAATAAATGTTTTTTTCTGACATGCAACTTTTAGTATTTATTATTCAGAAAATAATATTTTGAATTAAAAAATAAAGTAATTATTTTATCGGTGTATAGTTTGCATGTTTTGCAATGAATTAGTCAAATATCTAATTTAATAGTATATTAAAGTATTAATGGAGATTGAGGTCTTTAAAACACGAGTGCTATTAATTGAAGTGCTACCTCATTGACAGCATTTCCTCTGATTTAAGAAACCGAAGTATTAATATTTCAAACAATATCAACTGCACTTTTCACATTTATTTAAAGAATTTAGATTGTTAAATATTTAAATAAAGTTAGATTTATAAACTGGAAAAGTTGGCGAGGTTGAAGTTATGTTCAAGTTGGTGAGGGTCGATATTCGACAGTTCCGAATATGGTTTTTACAAAGTCAGTAGCGAAGTTCAAAAAGTTGTTGTTGGTTGAAGTTTGTGCAGTGGCGTACCCAGGGGGGGGGGGGGCAAAGGGGCATTTGCCCCCCCCCAAGACTTCAGAGAGAAAACGCAAAAAAAAATTGAATACGATAAATAATTAAAAAGATAAAAAAAAACACCCAACGTAAAGAAAAATTATTTGTTTTTTGATTAGGCAGTATAATAATAACCCAAAGGTCTAAAACAAATCACTATAGAGACAATTGAACTGCCGACAGAGGCAACAGATATAATATACATTATACATACAACTACAAAAATCAGCCATAATAGACACCTGCTCCGTCACGAGAAACTTCCTTAATTAAACAGAATAGAAACACAAAGCAGCAACACTGGCAGTGGCAATTTTTGTTATTGTATATACATATATTTTATATATATTTTATTTTTGTTATTACATACTGTATATGGTATATTTTATATTTGTGTAGATTATTGTATATTTAAATAACAAAACTAAACATTTTTTCAAATCCTATGTTTTTATTTTCAAGACTTGCCCCCCCCCAAAGCTTTTTTCTGGGTACGCCACTGAGTTTGTGTCCAATAGAATGAATGAAAATATTTCATAATTTTAAATAAAGTCTAGTAACAGCAAATTAGTGTCAAAAAGAAAATACAAATGGCGACGTAAACAACGAACCACATGACTTTAAAATAGCGTCTTTATTGGTAGGAACGAACTTTTCGAACTCCAAACAAAAAATTGGTTATGTCGAACTACCCGGGAACTTTTCGAAACTATCGAACTTTGCATGAACTGAGTTTATAAATGGAAGTGACTGTTCGCTTTAGTTTAAATTGAACTCTTATTTCCAACACCAACTGAACCTCAGCTTTGCGAACTTTTTGAGTTTATAAATCCAGCTTAATTTAAAAATTATTTAGTAATATTTTATTTGACGTTAGAAGGCACTTCTGTCAGATCAATAACTAAAAAGTTGACATTTAGACGTTTCTCGAGTTGTTGATGTTGCCATGGTAACTTTAAAACACGCACGTTTTTAAAAGTTGGGTTTAAATACGCTAAGGCGTACTTTAAATAAACAAAATAGGGTACCAATAAAAAAAAACATCTTTTTATCTTTCTTCTAGTATTTTTTGGATCATTTAAAAGTGTATATCCAATTCCCCCTTTTCTGGTAATAAAATTACTTACCCAATTTGACAGCGGCGTATCGATGAAACCATGTATAATAAATTTGGTTTTCTTTTGAATGTCCAAGTTAGACTTCTCAATTGAATCGTTTTTGGCTTTTATAATTTGTCCCTAAAACAAACATAACATGTTGTTATGATATACTGGCAGTGGTGTACCTATGATGTAGCAGTGCAAAGCACAGGGGGGTTGTGGTGAAGACACGAAAGCACGAAGATGTTTACTCATTCATCAGTCAAAAGAAATAGTAAAATGTATAAGGACAGAAAAAATACATACAGTGTATCAGCCAAATGGAATAAATTCGATAATAAATACATGGGGGAGTGTCCGAAAAAACGCTCGGACACGTCGATTGGTATTTTTTGGTGTGTCATGTAACAGTGGCCAATACTAACTTTCTTATTTTAAATGCAACACCCTGTATATTATTTAATTTTTGGATTCTTCAGAAAATTCTAGACATATTTCATGTACAATATCCTATACCTATCTTCAGCTGTTTCGGAAATATTAAGTGTTTTCAGATTTATTGCAAAAATTAACAACACACTAAAAACTAATAAGTAATACTGTTTATTTCTTGATAATGTAAAAAACAAAAAAAAGGCAATAATGTAGGAGATGTTGAAAATGCTCTCCGCGAACATCTTGGCAACATCCTAGTCTTAAATAGAAATTTCTTCTAACGTTACTAAACATCTCAGGCGTGACCGATCTAATCGCAAGCTTTATTCGTCTCCTTAAGTCAGCTAAGTCGAGGGGGTTAGTTTTGTATACAATATTTTTAACATAACCCCATAAGAAGAAGTCTAATGGCGTCAGATCAGGTGATCGTGCTGGCCATTCCATCGATCCACGCCTCCCTATCCACCGATTTGGAAATACTCGGTTGAGTTACTGCCGGACATTGATTTGGTAATGGGGTGCTGCTCCATCTTGCTGAAACCATATCATATTCGCTGGAAGTTGTGGGTTTGCTGGATCAGGATATAAGTTTGTCAAAGTTGGCAAGGCATTATTTTGGAGCAGTGCTAAATAATTATCGCTATTTAAATTACCATTAATGAAAAAGGAACCTATGATCAGTGCCGGATTATACCGAGTGACGCCTATACGCTAAAATGGGCTTGCCGCCCACGTAAGGCTGACATTTTCCCGAATTTCTGGTCTACCTTATCGATATATTGAGGTTACCAAGGCCTTGGTATATCATGTCTGAGTGTTCTCTTTTCGGATTGGCTAATTCGAGGAGGTCAGGTAGGAGGAACTGATTCCACTTTTGGGCTCAAGACAGATCGTCATTCCGCCGCCGCCCGAAAGAGACAATATTTTTTTCGCATCAGTCCATGCCGCCCCACCGCCGAGTGCCGCCCTACGCTACAGCGTATTTAGCGTATAGGTTAATCCGGCACTGCTTATGATAGTATCTCCAACAATTCCTGCCCAAACATTAACCTTTTCAGGATATTGCGCATATTCTTCTCTCATCCAGTGAGGATTTTCCTTAGAGCAATAGCGGCAATTCCGACGATTAGCATGACCGTGAAGTGTAAAGGTGCACTCATCAGAAAACAAAACATATTCTAATTGGATCACATTGTTATCTAACATTGCCATCATTTGTTCACAAAAATACGTTCTCCTATCAAAATCGTCTTCCATGAGCTCATGAGTAGGTATCATTTTATAGGGATACATTTTATTTTCTTGTAATGTTCGAATAATCGATGAATGGCAAACATCGAACATTGGGGCTGGAAAAATCAAGAAATTGGGGCTGGAAAAATCAAGAAATAAGTTAGATTGAATAACAGTGCTATCATATTAGGAAACTTGTGACAATTCCATTTATCTCTCCAAGGAATTCCCTTTTTAAGAGTCAATCACGATAACCCCTGACCGGCACGCAACCGACCATACAGCAATGTAAATTAAATGGGGTTTCTTGCGCTCAGCTGTGAACGAATGTCGAGAAAACTGGTAAATTATTTAGCTTTAGTTAAAGGGATATTAAATCTATTTGCTAGATTTACCACGTTGCAGTTTTTTTTTTATTAAGGACTTACATGTGGAGAAAAGCATGCGTAAAGTTGCAATTCTAACAGCGATAAATAAATATATTACTGCATACACTTCGAAAACGAAAGTAAAATAGAAAAATCTGCAACATGGTTAATTTAGCAAATAGAGTTGTCTTTCAATATCCTTTTACCCAAAGCTAAATAGTTTACCGTTTTCTCGAAATTCGTTGACAGCTGACCGCAAGAAACCCGATTTAATTTACATTGCTGTATGGTCGGTTGCGTGCCGGTAAGGGGTTACCCTAATGGACTCTTAAGTAAGTCCAAGTTGAAGAAAATCCTTTGATGGATAACGACATAATGACAGTTCTATAAAAATGTCCGAAAGGTTTCCCCCACTCCTTTTTTAGGCGAAATTCGAAGAGATACCAATAAAAAGTAGTAGTAAGTGATGTACCGATTGTAATTACCTATTTGTTTTTCTACGGTTAAGTGGCATCTTTTGCCGTAAATTGAACTTTTAAAATAAATGAGCCGTTACGCTCTCTTGACGTCACGGCTTGGTCGCGTGGCAGCATTCTCGCGTCCCATGCTACAGGTACCTGGTTCAAAGCCGGGCTGGCCCAGCAGACTTTTTTAGTTTGCAGGGCCCAGGTCACCATACTACGTAGTGTTCGTATGCAACACATACCGACAAATTCTCAACGGCACTCTAGAAATGGCATGTTGTCAAGGGAGGGAGCCTTAAGCCAAATGAAGGATGATCAGTGGTATCTCGGACACCGACTGATATCCGTGTGGTTAAGGTAAAAACCTCGACCAGAGAATTGGCGACGGAGTCTCGAGTGTATGGGTCTGATGCTGTTGCGAATGGTTCGAGAGTCACCGCGACATATACAACTCTCTTAACTGCACACAAGGACGTTTAAGGGTTGGCTCGTCGAGGCTTGTAGTTAGCAAAGAGACGTTAATAATAACAAGACCGTAAAAATACTGTGCGGAGAATAACATCTGTCGATTAGGTATATAGTGGTTCGGAACCCACTTTAAACTGTAGTTCCCCTCTGGTTGACATTACCCAGACGTTTCAACGGGGTCGGCAAAAAGGGTCAAAACTGGCCTACTTGCTTGGTGTCAAAGCTTCCCCGTCCGCCACTACTATAGTCCGTTCATTGAGTGATTTCTCATATCGGATTAAGGATGCATAAATTAAAGATTACCTGGCGCCTGTAAATTCCAGTAACCCTCAATAAGTTATCTATTATATTAATTAAATGCTTAATGTACAGGTAGTGACTGAGACTGGGGATTTCTTTGTATTTTGTTTGTCGATTTGTCTTCTAAGAAAATGGAACAATTCATTTTAATTCTAATAAATATTTGTCAATTAGTAATTTATTATATCAATTAATTGCATAATGTATAGGTACTGAGTGGGACTTTCTTTGTTTTCTTTAGTTTGGCTATATATATATATATATATATTTAGGTTAGTTTGACTTATTTTTGTCTCCCTTGCTAACGTAACGTTCGAAAGCAGATATATTAAAATGGCTTCTGATAAACATGTTCTTACACCGAATGAAAGACGTCTTATTTTAATAGTTGAGGAATATTTCAAGAAAGAGAAGGAAAATGGTGGTCCTTTATTATCTACGGTGGCGGTACAACAACGAACAGCGGCGGATTCCTGTGGCATATGACATATTGAGAAAATCAGAAACAGAGAAATGTGTGACATTGGACGTACTAGTCTTTCATTAGTTTTAAAGTAGTTGGGGTTTAAGTACCACAAAACTAACAACCGGAAACTTCTTTGTGTGCAACAACACATTGTTTCTAAGCGGTGATCGTTTTTGAGGAAATACCTAGCTAATTTAAAGTCCGAGAATTCAAAACCTTTGGTATTCTTAGATGAGATATGGATTTTTGCGAAGGGAAACCAAACAAAATATTCATGGCAGGATGGGTCAAAATACTGCTATACAAGGGTTTCATCTGGGAATGGAAAAAGATATGTCGTAATACACGCCGGAATAAGTCGAGAAGGATTTTTGCCAGATGCAAGTTTAGTTTTTACTTCATCGAAGAAAGTGGAGGACTATCATGACAATATGACTGCCGCGATATTCGAGAACTGGTTTGAAGAATATGTGCTAAAATCACTAGAAGAACCCTCGATCATTATTTTAGACAATGCTTCATATCACTCACGAGTTTCTGAAAAAATATCAAACAATAGTTTCACCAAAGGTGAAATGAGGAACTGGCTAAACACCAGAAAAATAAAAAACGACCATATATTTTTGAAAGCAGATTTGTTATCCGAAATTAAAGTACACACTGCTGGTAAGGATAAGTCTTACATAGTGGTCTCCCTCGCGGCGAAATACGGTCACGAGGTCTTACGTCTGCCCCCATACCATTGTGAATTTAATGGTATTGAATTATTGTGGGGAATTTGCAAAAACTACTTTGACAAGCATGCATGTCAAACGACGAACGAAGAAAGCATTTTAAATTTATGGAATAAAGCTTTAATACAAATTGGGCCAGAGACTTGGTCAAAATGTCTTGACCACGTGGAAAAATTGATTCAAGATACTTTTGACTCGGAACAGGTCATTGATGCAATAAGGCCAATTATTATAACTTCTGATAGTGACAGTGACAACAGTGCTGATAGTGATATTGACGATTAAATTTACATTTTATGTAATAAAATTTCTAATTATTATTATTATTTACATAGTTATGAAATAAAAAAATAATTAAATAAATAATTGTAATGGAAATTTTAATTACGGCCCATGTATCTAAGATTAGTAGAAATTGTTTGAGGACCGCTGTCTATTTTAGTCTAGACTTATTTTGACTATAATCGGCTAATGACAAATGCGCATTCACTCACTGAATGCACTATACTACTACTACTACGCTCTCTTGCGGCAATGCTAACTTGAAATTGATTTTAATGAATTTCTCTTGACAATTTTATTCCGGTAACATTTTTTTTTAATTTGTGAGACGTATCGTTTACGAGATATGGCCGCCCAGTATCCTTATCCGTCCACCCTGTTTTATTTCTTACCTCCATGGGATTTAGTCTCGTATAAAGTATAAATCTAGTATTTATCACAGATCTGGGCAAGGGAAACACATTGAATGGACGATTGATCAGGTGATACCAACTCCTGGTGATATTAAGACAACCCAATTCATCGTAGCAACGTGTCTCATTTTCAACTAAAAAACAAAAATATGTCAGCTTTTATAATAATAATTATTTTAATATGCCGTTTTTAAAACATAAAAGTAACCTTACATGGCAGCCAAGGTAGATTCAAATTGACTTCAATACCAATCTTATCAGACCTGGACCAACTCACATCAAGAATTCCCCCGGAACAAAGTTTCGTCGCTAAGTAAACCACACTCAGTACTTGCACATGCAAAAGTCCCATTATCCTTTGGACTGGATGCAGTCTTCTAAAAAACAGAAATTGTTTAGAATACTTTCCTCATAATTCTGTATTCAAGCGTTCTCTTAAAACACTGCGTTCGGTTATTTTTATTTTTGATTAAATTTCGAAAGTCGGGCCCTTTCAGATTTAATCGAAGAGGAAAATAAACTCGTGCAGTTACAATACAACACGCTTTTAGGCAGAATTATCGGTAATTTTGATGCACTTGTGGTATTACCCCAGAATATTTTGTATTATACAGAGGGTTTATTAAAGATACGGTAAATATTGAAGGGGGTATTCCCTGGACTATTTTAAGAATATCTTCTCCCTTGATAATTTTTGAAAAGCCGCTTTGTTTCGAAGATACAGGGCGAGAAACACTTTCGACAATAACAACATTCTAAACAAGAACTGTTGGAAATTACTACCTCCAGCTACGATGCAAGACTTCAATCTTCACCTTAGCAATTATCCGATTTCTTAAATCTTCCACATTCTTCACTGGAGTAGTATCCACTTTAGTTGGTCCCATAGGAAATAATCCAGGGGGTTTAAGTCCGGGGATCGAGCAGGCCTTAAGTAAGGTTCGCCTCGACCAATTCAGCGATCTCACCACACTAAAATGCGCTGGTGCATCATCGTGCATAAACCATAATGCATTTCTTGTTGCCAATGGTACATCCTCCAGAAACTGAGGTAGCGTTTGTTCCAAAAAGTTGCGATACACTTCGCCGGTAAGTCTTCCTGGTAGAAATGCCGGTCCAGTTAGCCAGTCACCCACAATTTCAACCCAAACGTTCAACGGGAACTGATGTTGAAAACGAGCTTCAAGTACCTCATGTGGATTTTCTTCAGCCCACACATTCATGGTTGCTGTGAAAATTCCCTATTGCATTTTTTGAGTATTTCGATCATCGGTAAAAAGAATCAGCATCAGTAGTTGAAGGATTTGAACCAATGTGTGAAAAATAAATTGACAGTATGCAACCCATGGAAGAAAATCAGCAGGAAATAGTGCCTGAACGTGTTGTCTGTGGTATGAGTACAACAAATAGTCACTAAGGACTTTTACATTCAAAGTATTTGCAATTTTTCGAGTAAAAGTACCTGGATCTTTCTGTATCATGTCCAGCACAATCTCTTTCACTTCTACCGTTCTTACTGTCATTGGCCTTCCTGATTCCCCACCCCGTTTCAATGTGCCTGTTTCATGAAGACGTTGATGAATGCTTTATCAGAAACATTACGGTCAGGAAATCGGTTAATGTCCAACCGCCTAGCTTGTAATGAATTGTCATCAGCAAGTCCGTAAATGAAATGCATATCAGTCATCTCGGCGTTCATATAGCGATTCATGATAGAGGACTTCATTAACAAAAGTTTAACTATTAAAGACAGAAAATACACGTCAAACAACAAAACGTCAATCAGTCTCAACAAATTTGACACATACAAAATGATCAATTACGAGACGTATTCAAATAAAGTTTACGTTTAAACTGATTTGCTTCAAAGATTTTTTAGGAAAAATTATAATGTGGGTTTAGTCTTATGACACGGTCAGGTCACCGTCATAATGAAAATGACAGTCACGTCACATTGCACTGTGACAGCAAAATGACGATTTTGTTATTTTGCCGCTAAATATTAAAATGACAACGGTCATTTTCATTATGACGACAGTCAATTTCATTATGACAATGGTAATTTTCATTATGACGGCCCCAAACTAGTTTGGTTATGTAAACACGCGGGAACGCGTAAGACAATCGTTCTATAACGCCCGAAGAGGAAACTGCGTTATAGTTTTTATATCGGTTGGGGTATTTTGTTGAGGTATGATATGATTTAAACTAAGTGACTGCATTGTAAAAATAAGACTAAAGTAATAAATCAAACATAATGAGTAGAAAGTTATAAATTAAATTCTGCCGCGTAGTGGTAGTTGTTCAGTATAAGGTAGAAGATATTAATTTTATCATATTTCATTATATACACATTATTGTATAGCGTGGGTCATATGTCATAAATTTTATGTGGTGGTCATTTTACATCCCTACTAGTGTAGTACGCCATACTTTTATTTCGAATACATTAATAATATCATTAGAAAAATATCAAAACGGGTTTAGTCGAAAAATTTTCTCGCTCTGTATCTTCGAAACAAAGCGCTTTTTCAAAAATCATCAAACGACGAAAAATTCTTAGAACAGTCCAGGAAATAACCCCTTCAATTATTGCCGTGTGTTTAATAAACACCCTGTACCGGGTGACTTCGTATAAACTAGCACCCCCCGTAACTTTTTTATTTTTTTATCGTACGGAAAAAATAAAAAAGTGGCATGCAGGGAAAATTGTTTCCTTTCCAAATCTGCATTGTAGTTTTCGGTAACTTTGCACATATACGGGGGACGACAAAAAGTATTTTTTTTTAATGGAATGCCCTGTATATTTTCGGCTAAAATGAAAGATCTTTTTTTTCTGATTTCAAATATACCATACAAGTTGACATTTGGTTCAGCCATTTTTGCGTTATTTAGGTTTACATTTGCATTGAATTTACATTATCTTGATATACGAACCGAGTAAGTTGCACTGACAGTTATTATTTCAATGACAATGTCAATTCAGAAACATTTGTTACTATTGTTTTCATGGCCCACTGTTCAAAAAGTTGTTGTACTCAGTAATCATGGTAGCGTATAGCAAGATAATGTAAATTCAATGCAAATGTAAACCTAAATAACGCAAAAATGGCTGAACCAAATGTCAACTTGTATGGTATATTTGAAATCAGAAAAAAAAAGATCTTTCATTTTAGCCGAAAATATACAGGGCATTCCATTAAAAAAAAAACTTTTTGTCGTCCCACGTATATTTGCAAAATTACTGAAAACTACAATACAAATTTGGGAAGAAAAAAATTTCCCCTGTATGTCAGTTTTTTTATTTTTCCCGTACGATAAAAAATAAAAAAGTTACGGGGGTGCTAGTTTATACGAAGTCACCCGGTACATATTTTTAGTGAAAATGATTTTTTTACAAATACATAGTTATGATTATTTACTTGTCTATACGAATACCTATAAAATTAATTTGTCAAGTGCATACCCCTACAAATATAGGGTGTTCTTAATTCGGTGCACGCTATTACTTGCTTTTTAGTAGAACCACAGTATAACGGAACTATACAGTAGCGACACGAGGCGATTTAGACAGACCCAAATTTCTCTGCGCAATGCGCGTAGCGGCCTTCTTTTTAGTGACAAATAAGTCAGTCAGAAAGGTACACAAAGCTTGTGTGGATTGTAGTTTGTTTAGTTTTTGTAAATTGATTGGTTTTTATCGTGCGTTTAAGTGTTTGAAGGTGCTTTGAAGTGTTTGTGCCGAACTTTTGCTGACTTTCGATGGATTCCCAAGAAAAAATAAGGAGCAGATGTGCTTTAAATTGACTTTCTTTCAGTGTAAAAGCGGTTTCAACATAAAATTTCATATGTTTTCTCAGTGTAATAGAGGACAATACCGTCATCCGCGTCATCCTTCTGTCACTGAAACTGACCCCTGGAGATCAAAGGGACCGACAGCTCGTGTCGCTACTGTATAGTTCCGTTATACTGTGGTAGAACTAAGTACACTCACCGACATAAAATTCGGGACAACCAAATATTAGATCAAATTTAATGTAGGTATGATAACTTTTTCTTCCATAGTCCGATTTCAATATTTTCAAAATGTAGATAATTGTTTCGGTTTTAATTAATTTTATTCAATTTTCAAAAATATAGTTTACGTGTTGAAATATACAGGAGAATAAAAAAGTATATGTTTCCTCTTAAGTTTGTGACACTCTGTAGAGTAATTTTGCAATGTAAACTACACCGGATATGCTTTTCTGCAGAGTTTGATTCATTTTTAACATTTTGCTGTTTTTCTTCTCGGTATCGTTATCGGTTTAAGAGATATGAATTTTTGAAACAAACATTACACTTTTTGATCAAGTCTATTTTTAATTGAATCATAAAAGTAGGGGTTTTAAAAGTCAGTACCTCGTGTTACCTCCTCTAGCTCTTACAGCAGCTACTAAACGTGGATTCATTCCTCTAATTAGGTTTTGGATGTCCTCTTGTGGAATAGCACCCCATTCTTCTTCCAGTGCATTTCGGAGCTGTTGGAGAGTGAATAACTGTCATCGGCATTTCCTGATTGGTCTACCTAACATGTACCATACCTGTTCTATCGGATTAATGTCAGGACTACGAGTGGGCCAGCGCATAACGTTACCTGTTCTAAATATTGGGCCACTATTCTGGCAGTAGGTATGTGGACCGGCATTGTCATGCATGAAAACGAATTCGTTACCGATAAATTGTGGAAAAACAACGACATTTTCTTCCACAATTTCTTTAATGTACCTTCGGGCAGTTACAGTTCCTCTGTAAAAAAAAAACAAGTTCTTTTCGAGCGTCAAATCTAATACCGCCCCACACCAGAATGGATCCACCACCAAAACTGACCCTTTCGCTAAAATTACATTGGGCAAATATCTCCCCTTGTCGTCTCCATACTCTTTCTCGTCCGTCAGGAGACCTCAGGCAAAATCTGCACTCGTTTGAAAATAGAACTTGCCTCCACTCTTGAAGGTTCCAGTTAATGTGTTCTTGCGAAAAAATAAGCTTATTAACTCGACGCTGTCTGAGGAGCTCTGGTCCAGTTTCCGGTCTTCTGGCCCGTAAATTGACTTCATTAAGTCTTTTTCTTACTGTTATTTCATTGACAGCAACTTGATGAACTCTTTGAAGTTCATTTCTTATCACTACTGCACTGGTATGCCGATCTCTTACAACTGAGACTCTAATGAGGCGATCATCAAGGGCGGAAGTAGCACGATTTTTTCCAGATCCAGGTCTTCTACCATAACTTCCAGTTTCACGAAACCTTGCAATGCTCTTTCCACGCTAGATTTTGTAAAACCTAGCATATCCGCCACTTCTCTATAGGAATAACCAACATCATGAAGAGCAACGCGTCTAGCTGAATCTTCGGATGACAAAGGCATCGTCAAATAAAAAAAAATTCGGAATTCACTCACGAAACGTTTCAAATGCTCGAAATGTCTAATAAAACTATTTGACAAATGCAGAATACGTTTCCAAAAAATCAACAGTGTTTTCAATAATTGTTGCAAAATGTGTAATGTTTATTTTGAAAATTCATATCTCTTAAACCGGGAAGAATAAAACAGCGAAATGTTAAAAATGAATCAAACTCTGCAGAAAGTATATCCAGTGTAGTTTACATTGTAAAATTAGTCTACAGAGTGTTACAAGCTTTAGAGAAAAAATATGATTTTCTACTTTCCTGTATATTTCAACATATAAACTGTATTTTCAAAAATTGAATAAAATTAACTAAAACCGAACATTATCTACATTTTGAAAAAAAAAAGATTGAAATCGGACTATGGAGGAAAAAGTTATCATACATCAAATTTGATCTGAATATTGGTTGTCCCGAATTCTATGTCGGTGAGTGTATATCATATATTGCCTAAATTATCATATATCTGGACGATTCAAATTTTGTAAAGAGAAAGACAATTTTTTAATAGGGCTTTAATTTAGCCAGTGCAGTGTTGCGTGTCTCTATAATAGGCAGGTTATAGCAATAGTGTAGATACAGTTAATTTAAAACACCCTATATACTTTTTGATAATTTCCTTGTGCAGCGGAATCAATTGTATGAAAAAATAACTGCTTCAAATTAGTCCGATATAATAATATAACTTTTAAAGCAGTGACTTAAAAATACTTGTTTGTGTAGGATTAAGTGGTTTATAAGGTTTGTTTTTGGCGGGGATTCTTAATAAAAAAAAAAAGAAATATTCTTCAAAATTTACCATGCACGCACTATAGTAATAACTACGTAGTTGAACACAAAGAAATAATAACTTTATTTGGTTTTACTTTGATTTGCTTGTTATAGTAAAACAATAGTTAGTCCTGCCTCGTAGTTCCTTCAAAAGATCTTTTTCACATGCACCTACCGAATGAATGTGAATTTGGCTAAATACATAAACATAAATGTATACAAATTATCAAACTCTCAATCATAATAGTAAACGATATATCAACGCACTTACCCTATTTTATTTGAATTATAAAACCTTTATTCAACATGGTTTTTTAAGACTCTTCACGATTCACGCACAGGACCTTTAAATTCGGTTGAATCACATTACAAACTAGACCATAAGTTTATGTCCTTTAGAATTTTCACAAGGCCCAAATAAAACAATATTCTCTTCTTTCTAATACAACATGGGCAACTTATTCCTAGATTTGTGTTGGTGGCATACGCGTCGACGAACGACTCAATACCTAAAATAAAAAAAGAAACGCTTAGAATTTTAATTAACCTATATGGTTTTGTTCAATTTTGTTCCATACATTATTTATATTGTTTAATTTATATATAGTGGCAAGGTTACTGATGCTATAGCCAGGATGTATTATACGATTACATTTTTTTGTGATCTGTTGATGGTTGGCCCTAATAGCTTGTTAGCATGATTGTTGATATTTAATATAATTGATAACTATTGTATTATACAAATGTAATACTAAGTATAGACACTACTTTTTGTAAACAAAAGAAAAATTTAGCTTCATATTTTTTGGCGTTTGGTTATATCTAGGTAGCAAGCAGGACGGAAACGCTTTGGGTGCAACTGTTGAATTAACAAAATCTTTAATTAATATATATTGATGCCTGGTCAACTTCGCTTCTTCAATTAGTAAAACGATGTCATTAGTATTAATGTGCGAAGTAGAGGCTTTAGTTTGACTACTCCTTAGAGTTTTTATTGCGGAATCATCCGCCTTGGACAGCTCTGACAATCTTCTGCGCTTGGATCGCTCACTGCAACCCTGAAATTCTTTCAAGAACCTTTTACTACTACTCGTCGATGGCATCTGATCATCTGAAAGCTGTTAAGGCTCTGCGGCTATCTGTTGAGCTTTATCTTCCTCCTTGAGTAGTTTAACTAGCGGAAGTTCACAAATTTCTTCGGCATTTAGCCATTCCTGATGCTTGGCCACTAATTTGGTTTTGGAGCTGGAAGCCTGCTTCCAATACTCGCCAAACTCTTTGCAATATAGGTAATAATATTTGAATAAGATCAAAATAACAAAACACAATGAACACTCCCTCTCCTTTATCACCACTGATTAACTGCGAGTATCATAATATGATACAATATAATAACATTGGTGATGAGAGAGTGTTTCTTATGTTTTATTATTTTGACGCTATATTATAGAGACATATTATAACATATATACAGCGTGTCCAGAATAATTCGAGACATATGAGAACTTTCTTTATTGTTTATTTTACGAAAAAAGTTATTCTGTATAAAAATTTCTGCTTGAGGTGCAAATAATATTGACATATCAAAACTTAAGATATCATATACAGGGCGGTAAAAAAAATAGAAACACAGAATTACGTTAAGAGGGAAGTACCCTCAATCTTGTTTTAGAGCAAATTGTTATAAGAAAACTTTACTAAGGAGTACAAAACGTGGTCAGATACAATTTTTCGTTAAAATATTTTAATTTACAGGGTACCCTCAAAAACACGTTGAGCATTTATTACCTCTTGTTGGAAACCAATTACGTAAGAAAAATGCGAGATTATTTCATGTTCTAAAATCAACCTAACTACCTATCAGGAATATTAAAGACATTTAATTTCCTTAGAGCAAAAATAAATTGTGAATGTAAATAATAACCCAACAAACATATATAGTCTTAGCGACCTCCAATTTAGAAAAAATGACCTATTGAAGTAAAAAATAGTCTATTTTTGACTTCAAAATCGGCTTCTCAGACAAAATGGTTAAAAAGACGAACCGCTTGGTCAAAAGAAAGTAATTCAAACTTAGTATTACTGCTTCATAGCCTGAAAATATAAGAGGCCCAAGAAATGGTCCAAAATAGGAGATATTTACTTTGTAAACCGACTTGATAGTCAGGTCTAAATAAAGTTAATGATCAAAGATAAAACAGGTTATTTTTTACCTTAGATTGGGCCTTAAAGCTTAAAAATCTTTTAGGCCCATAAATGAAGGCTAAATCACTTGGTTTTGTCTTTAATGGATCTTTATGGTCAGGTAACAATGTGAAGATTTCCTTAGGTGAGATTTACCCCATATTACTCTAATATTTTGTCCTCAAATCCCAGAAGACTTTAAGGTATAAAATAGATTACAGTATGGCTTACTGAATTTCTTTATAGCCAAATAGTCCTCTGGTTTTGACCTCAAAGTAATTTTATCCGGACATTAGGCCGCATATTCCAAAAAAAAAGTTCTTTAAAGAGATTCTGGCATCAAAATCCGTAAAAAGTAATGTTGATTATAACGTCCTTGTGCTGCGGTGAATTCTGGGCAATAATTTAGGATAACACTTTATAATTACACATTACACCCTCAATTACACCACGATGAAGAAAAATAAATTATTTCGGTTTTCAAGTAAATACTATCGTAATCTGAGGAAGTTACAACAAAATAACCCTAGTGAGTTAGCTAGAAACAGGGATCATAATCAAAATGGGGGACAGGAATCGCTTAGGGTAACAGCATTTACTTCAGCTGCAGCTTTTACGACAACTTTAAATACGAATATAGAAGACGAGGTTATCAGCAGTTCCAGTGAGGAATCGGATTTGGATGACAAGTTTATAATAGGCAAATTGCCTCTTATAGAAGATTTAAGGTTATGGGCTTTAACACATAAAATTTTCCCACTTGTGAGGTACATATGAGTAGTCCAAAGAGGAACTTGACCCTCTCCTTTTTAAAACTGCCACTATTTTAAAACAAGCGGTGTCCATTTTGCTAAATAAAAGAGGGCAACCGCTAACAATAAACCACGGAAAGGAAAATGTAGGAACCATAAACTAAGGAAGTGTACTATGGCAGGAATAACGAAAGCCGCCAACTGCCGGCACTGCTGCTAAAATCTGCCAAGGAGTTAGGTTATACAGATTAGAATGGTAGTGGCTAGTAATCCGTCGGGAGCCAAATAACCGACTCGGATAGAAACAGTTTTATCGAGCAACGACCCTACATAGGCCCTGCCCTGCAAACCCCTTAAATACCTAATTTAGACTTTGTATACCCTTGTTGTAAATTTAGGCCATATAGATGAATATTTCTCTTAATTTAGACCTGACTATCAAGAAAAAAAGTCCTAAATAGGAAATTTTCTCCTAGCGTAACCTAATACGGACCACTACGGACTGACTTACAGGTCCAATTTATTTTAAAGTCGAAACTAGAGGAAATTATGACTTTTAGGATAAATATTTCACTGACGCCATATTTTTTAAATAATACTTTTTATCTTAAAATAATTTTGTAAAATTACTCGTAACAATAAAAGAAAAACAAATATATTACACAAACTTAGCAAATAAATGAAGTACGTATTCGTCCGAGCCCAAAATATAAGCTATATTTTAAATTTTTTGTGTTGTCAATCTTAATTATCCCTGTTTTTTATAATTAAATACATTTTTTTCGGGGGCGCGCTTTGTTTTTCAAGGCAGAATTGAAATCTACACGAAAAATTTTCACGCGCACCTAATTTTTCATCCCACCTTGCTTCCAATAACGATTTAGAAGTAGCCATACTACCAATTTAATATCTAAATAACTACTCCATCTTTAAAATAAACAACTTTACATGACATGGCGATTTAAGAAAACTCCTGAGTAGAGGAAAACGGAGAGTTCTGGACCAGGTGGTGCTGGTGGTGCTGGTGGTGCAACTAACCCGGGTGGTTCGGTGGTGCGTTTTATGATCTAACCCGGGTGGTTCGGTGGTGCGTTTTATGATCTAACCCGGGTGGTTCGGTGGTGCGTTTTATGACCTAACCCGGGTGGTTCGGTGGTGCTGTTTACAAAATAACCCGAAATTAAACCCGACTTTTTACGACCTAACCCGGATGCTTTCGCGAGGCGGCTTCTCATCTAACCCTAACTTGATCCTTAATATTTATGAACTGACCCGAGATAAAACCCGACTTTTTACGACCTAACCCGGATGCTTTCATGAGGCGGCTTCTTATCTAACCCTAACTTGAACCTGAATATTTATGAACTGACCCGAGATAAAACCCGACTTTTTACAACCTAACCCGGATGCTTTCGCGAGGCGGCTTCTCATCTAACCCTAATTTGAACCTGAATATTTATGATCTGACCCGAGATAAAACCCGACTTTTTATGATTTAACCTTAGTGAAACGCCGCTGTTAAAGCGATATAGTAAAAAAAAAAACTCGATTAAAATTTTATCTTGTTCGCTAGACCAATTAATTTCCAAATATTATAATTAAAACATACAATCACTACACTGGCGCACCGTCAAAAATCATGCTTGCACTATCCCAACGTACAGAGCGTCCGCTTCAGAAAATACGGTGCCGTATTTTTTGCGCCGAACGCTCTGGAGGAACACACTCCGATTTGCAAGTACATACACGCTTTGTCGCGGCAAAGCTCGCCGTCAAATTACGGCCACTCTTTTGCGGTACCGCTTTGTAGGAAACCAAAGCTTTAGTGAAACGCCGCTGCCCCAGAACTCTGTCCATATTCCTCTACTGTGTTAATTTATGCGGGTAATAAAACCGACAAGGGTCGGATCGGCCTGCATACTTATAGAGGTAAAAAAACCACTTTAGAATGTTTTTGGTATATCTTTTTTAGATAATTTTGGGGGAAATAATTTGCCTGAGATGCCAATTAAAAAAGCCTACATTTAATTGTATTTTAGATTCTTGAATTTTGTACATGGATTAAAAATCTACTATTTCTTGAAATTGTATACATTATGTTAGATAATTATTAATATAATGTTATTAAGACTTTGTAAATATCTGTAAAAACTGTTCTAAATCGTGTCATTTCTGAAAATTGTATACTGAGTGTTTAGAATTTAGTAAAAAATTAAAAAAATGTTTTAATGTTATTAAGACCTGTGAAAATTTGTAAAACTGTACAGAATTGTATTATTTTCTGAAAATGATATACTGAATGTTTAGAATTTAGTAAAAATTAAAAAAATGTTTTAAATTTGTTAAATCATGTGAAATCTTGTATAAAATGACTAGAACCGTTCTTAATCATGTCATTTCTGAAAATTGTTTACTGAGTGTTTAGAATTTAGTAAAAAATTAAAAAAAATGTTTTAACGTTATTAAGCCCTGTGAAACTTTGTAAAAAATGACTAAAACAGTCGCAAATCGTCCTATTTTCTTAAAAGTGTATACTGAGTGTTTAGAATTTAGTAAAAATTAAAAAAAATGTTTTAAATTTGTTAAATCATGCGAAATCTTCTATAAAATGACTAGAACCGTTCTTAATCATGGCATTTCTGAAAATTGTATACTGAATGTTTAGAATTTAGTAAAAAATTAAAAAAAAAATGTTTTAACGTTATTAAGCCCTGTGAAACTTTGTAAAAAATGACTAAAACAGTCGCAAATCGTCCTATTTTCTTAAAAGTGTATACTGAGTGTTTAGAATTTAGTAAAAATTAAAAAAAATGTTTTAAATTTGTTAAATCATGTGAAATCTTGTATAAAATGACTAGAACCGTTCTTAATCATGACATTTCTGAAAATTGTATACTGAGTGTTTAGAATTTAGTAAAAAATTAAAAAAAATGTTTTAACGTTATTAAGCCCTGTGAAACTTTGTAAAAAATGACTAAAACAGTCGCAAATCGTCCTATTTTCTTAAAAGTGTTTACTGAGTGTTTAGAATTTAGTAAAAATTAAAAAAAATGTTTTAAATTTGTTAAATCATGCGAAATCTTGTATAAAATGACTAGAACCGTTCTTAATCATGGCATTTCTGAAAATTGTATACTGAGTGTTTAGAATTTAGTAAAAAATTAAAAAAAATGTTTTAACGTTATTAAGCCCTGTGAAACTTTGTAAAAAATGACTAAAACAGTCGCAAATCGTCCTATTTTCTTAAAAGTGTATACTGTGTGTTTAGAATTTAGTAAAAATTAAAAAAATGTTTTAAATTTGTTAAATCATGTGAAATCTTGTATAAAATGACTAGAACCGTTCTTAATCATGTCATTTCTGAAAATTGTATACTGAGTGTTTAGAATTTAGTAAAAAATTAAAAAAAATGTTTTAACGTTATTAAGCCCTGTGAAACTTTGTAAAAAATGACTAAAACAGTCGCAAATCGTCCTATTTTCTTAAAAGTGTATACTGAGTGTTTAGAATTTAGTAAAAATTAAAAAAAATGTTTTAAATTTGTTAAATCATGCGAAATCTTGTATAAAATGACTAGAACCGTTCTTAATCATGGCATTTCTGAAAATTGTATACTGAGTGTTTAGAATTTAGTAAAAAATTAAAAAAAATGTTTTAACGTTATTAAGCCCTGTGAAACTTTGTAAAAAATGACTAAAACAGTCGCAAATCGTCCTATTTTCTGAAAATGCTATACTGAGTGTTTAGAATTTAGTAAAAATTAAAAAAAATGTTTTAAATTTGTTAAATCATGTGAAATCTTGTATAAAATGACTAGAACCGTTCTTAATCATGACATTTCTGAAAATTGTATACTGAGTGTTAAGTATTTTAGTTGAAAATAAGATCATAAATCATCTATACAAAACAAGCGCCCCTTATGGATTTGAACGAAAATCATAGATTCGACTATTTTCATGAAAAATAAATCTAAGTACGGAATAATGCAGGAAGATTATCTATTTTCTTGGTTTAGAAAGTGATGTAGTTAAGATTTATAACTTAGGAATAAATAAATTATTATTAATCTTTTCGACCTATTTCTCTTGCATATTTAATTTCTTTGATAGTAAGAACTAATCTTTTTATTTTACAAAGTAAAAAAAAAAAAAGCTAAAGATCGGCGTTGTCAGTCAGGTATAAGAACTGATTTATCACGATGGTTTTTGTACAAACGTTCACATACAATTGTATGCTTTTTAACCGATTGTGTCGGAAAAAATGACGATTTATAGATTAGATATTTAGACGAAGAGCTAACCTTCTCAATAAAGTATTGATTATTGCCCTGCTAGCTAGACAGCACTTTTTATGTTAGTCAAAAAAAAAATTTTTTTTTTCGGACGCTATTACAGATTTCATCGTTAACTAACAAACATTAAGACCAAAAAATTAGCGTGCAAGATGAAATGTATAGGTTCACTTCATTTCTACATTATTTTACAACTCTCAATCGCATTAAAAACAAGATCGAATAAAAAATAACTTATGACATATGGACGAAAAATGTTTTTCGGGCTATTTAGGTTAGCGACCGCATTACGTCTGAAATACTACATTTTTCGAGCTTATAACATAATTTACTATTTTAACGTTAAAATAGGGGAAATGATGTATCAAAATGGATACTTTTTTTGTCGGTCACGAGATTATAGTTTCTTTTAAAATGAACTCTAATATTTACAACACAAATTATCCTTTAAACCACATTAGTTTAAAACTCGTCTGTCGCTTTCCCTCTATTGTGAGTTTGATTAAAGTATAGCGTAGTATATATTTAGATGAATTTCGCAAATGTTGAATACTTTCAAAACTGAAAAAGCCGCCCGTTGCAATAAATATCTCCGTAGAGTTAGGTACCCTGCAGATTAAGGGTATTTCAGCGGATAATCATATACAAATTCAAAGATTTTGTCTATTTTAATGGATTAACAAACAATATCTATAGGATGACTTTACTGATAAAAAAAAAATAACAAAAATCCATAAAGTCCAGGCTCACATGAAATTCCATAAAGAGCAGCTGCATAGCCTTATCACATCAAACTATATTTTTATTTCGTTCTATTGTCAAAAGTCTGTGTTTAGGAGATTATCGTTCATTTTAAAATGAACTCTAATATGTACATCACCATAAACTACCTCTTAAGCCGTCGTAAAAATACACTTTTCGATTTACCTCTATATTGATTTTCTAATATTAAATATCTACAATAGTCGAAATTCGCTCGCTAATACCTATGTATGCAAGGTTTCTTCAAAAAATGACAATTTTGTTGTTTAATGGCTTGAAAAAATGGAAAAAGGAGGTTTTTTGCATCCATTTATTTCCAGATGAGTGGTAAAAATACTTATAAAACTCGGTATACCGAAGATCAAGCATTAATGAGAGGGTTGAGTCCTGTTTGCCAAATCCTGATTTTTAATTTGACGTTGGCAACGGTACAATTTTTTAACATTTATCATAAGAGGCGTATATTTTTGGAGCTTAGATCTACCAGTTTATCCACGCCCCATTTATTGTTAGTGCTTTAGTAATTTTACTTTCCAATTATTTTTTACCAAAACGCGTAGTGAAACAGTGTCTATATCAGACGATATAATAAATTTTAAGGATTAATTTGCTTACAAATACACTTTAATTTATTTAGGCTAAAGCAGCCAGACATATACTGGAACTACGAAAACCCTATTACAATTTGGTTGCCTAGAGAAAATTTTGTAAAAAACATAGCTTTCTACACAAATGCTTGCACATTATGTACCTATCATTTTAAGATACCTGGCGACATCAATGTAAGCATTGGCATAATGACGCAAGATATAGGTAGGTACTAGAATATTCAAGATTTCTATTAACGATACACTTCAGCATACATGCGAGATGTCATTAATGTCTACGGAAGGCAACAGACATACCAGCTATTTTTACATGGGATTCCATAGACTTGGACGCTTCTTGTTTAGAAATATTTGATGTCATCTTGAGGAGTTCCGTATTGAAGCATCAAACCTACCTGCCAAATAATTGACGAAATATGGGATATCATAAAATATGCCCCCCATCGAACTAAATGATCCTATAAACCAGCTTCACAGACCATAATTTGTGATGCTAACACGATTAATACGCAATAGAACAAGATTAAGAAACAAAATTTAAAGTAGCTCTTTATCACACGAAAATAATTAAATAATTTACGGTTACAGAACAATAATTATTTTAAAAAGCTGTATAACTAAATATATTATGTTATTAGGAATATTCTGTCTAAAGTAACAGCTAATCTTAGTCGAAAATGAGATCGTATTATTGATTGTTGAATTCGTTAGGTATGAAATAAAATTAGAGATTTCGTCTATTTTTTCACGATTAAAAAAGAATACCTCTATTTAGCTAAAAATGAAACGATTACAGTGGTAGATTAATTCACTTTACCAAGCATGTAAACTACTAATTTTGCAATAAATATCTTCTATATTTCTAGATAGGTTTACTCGAAAATGTGGGGCTATTTTCATCAAAAATCCCGATACGAAATTGAAAAATTTGCCTATTTTTGTCGGTTTACAAAGTGATAGTGGAATATTGATTTGATCAAAGAACAATAATTATTTTAAAAATGTTGTATAATTAACTAAATGTCGCTGTTATCAGGCAGGCAAGAAGTTATTTATCTGAATCTTATTTGTACCATTAGCGTTTATATACAAATGTTAGTGGTTTTCAAAAATTGATATCTCGGAAATTATTAGGTTTAGACTTATAATACGCTTATTAAAAAATAATGACTACTTTATGCAAAATTCAAAAATATTATAAGATGTAGGGTATCCCAGTAACTTAACCAAAGATTTTCGGTCTTCGTAAAGCTTTATACGTTTCTTCAGCGTACCAAACATTCACTTTTTTTAAATATTGACATCGGGTTAGGATTCTGAACATAGGATTAACATCACTCCAATAGTGAACATGTTGCGTTGTCACAGTTCCATTCGTCGAAAAGTAAACAAAACCGTTTGAGCTACGTGGTGAATAAATAAAGTTGGCTTGTTGAAAAATTTTAATATTTATTAAGGTAAAAGACTATAAATATATCGATACAACACTTTGGCATTTCTAATACTACAAACATGAATATCTAAAATGTGATATTTAAAACCAGCAACTCTCTCTCCCTTCTCTAATTTTGGTACACCAATGCTGTCTTCTAAGTTTATAATATATGGCGTCCTACAGTTTAATTCCAAAAATGTTTTAACTAAAAATTCCTCTTTAACACGTCCTTTAACGTAAATAATGTCTGCGTCTATCAGATTGTTGGATATGATATTATGTAGTTCCTTGTAATCGGTATCACCATAATTATAAAGGATACCATGATGATTTCCAAATAGATATTTGACTTGTTTCTTGCAAGCCTTACTCAAGGTGTCGAATGGTTTAACTGGTTTAAAAAAGTAACTTTTCATACTATTTCCATCATAAATAGCCAATTCTTTCGCGTAAAATTCAGCTATGTTAAATCCTTGAATATCGACTACAACGAACTTCATTGTCTGAAGACTCAAATCAAGCAAGTATATTTTCATATTTTTATCGCTCTTAAGTTCGATTTCAAAAGCACACCCTCACTTTTCGATAATTTCACAGTCTTAGCACATAGATCTTATATTTTTATTTACGATCAATTCATCTTTATTCGCCAATCGTCTCAAACGAGTCTGCTTTTGAAAGTAATATAGCCTTAGTATTCAGAAAATATTAATAATATCGGAGCTTAAAACATCCTTGACACTAAAAAATCATTGTGTTTCCTAACAAAACCCATCATCTTGTCTATTTAGCTTGCTTTCCTATTGTTTAGCAGGTTAAATAAAATTATTATTTCGCTCTTTTTGTCGGTACTGAATCGTTAGGGGAATACGTTTCTAGTTCTATAAGAGAGACAGTTAAAATTTATGTAAGCAATCAAAAATCCTACACTATGAGCTACTTAGTTAAAATTTCATATTTCCTTCCTGGATCAGGCAAAATTTGTGATGTGTCGGACAAAATTTATAAAAATACGAAAAAAAAAATGCTGGATGCATTTTTAGCGTGACTTTCTATTTAATACCATCTTATTTCAAGCTATAATTCGGTTGTCAAAATGAGAATAAAATAATTTTCCCATGGTTTATGTCATCTTAAAAAAGTCAAAAGGTTTTATTCTGTAGAGGGTCAGATACATTCAAATTTAAATATTTTCTCCAAGAAGAATTTTAAGATAGTATTATAGTAAATAAAAAATTCTATACCTCCAATATTTCTTGGAAACATATCGTGTTCTAGCGACATAACCCAAAAGTACCTCTATTCAGAAACGCATCGTACTTTTCTTGTCAATAATTGTCTCATTGTCCCATCCATTACATTATTATAATCTTAAAGCACCTGTTACCAGCATTATCTGTTTTATGGTTTTCATAAAACATAGCGATTACCGATGAAAATTAAACGAAAACTTAATAAATAACTTTTTTTTCAACTGAAATAGACTGATTTTCGATGGAAAAATGTTACTTATAACTAAAAATGAATATAAGACATATACGCAATGATATTTAGAATAAATCAATGTTTTCTAAAATTACTATGAAATATTCACAAAATCGTTTCGTTATAACCAAAGCAGCAAGGCTTGCAGATTTCGTATAGAGTTCAAACGCGATACTGAGATGATCTTTTTTTTTTTATATTTTTGTAGAATAATGCACCACTACGTTGTAAGTACTTGAGAGAGGACTTTCTTGAAAAATCCTCAAATTTCTCTGCAATTTTGTTCCTTCTAGAGTTAAATTCACACAGAAAACCCCGTATTCTTATCTTTCAGGTTGGTATATTAAAAAGGGCTTATTAGTATGGTTTAGAAAACAAGCAATATTAATTAACGGATGTTTTTTCGTCGTATGAAGAGTTGAAAAATTTTTTTTTTCCACTTCAATGGTTGCGATGCAGAGAGTCGGGTTTCATCATAATCTTTCAGGGTAGCTCAGGTTTGATTGCATGTAGAGAGTCGGGTTTCATCATAATCTTTCAGGGTAGCTCAGGTTTGATTACATGTACTAAGGTTAGTGCTCCTTGCAATCGGTTTCAGGTTTGACGCGCCCCCCTCAGGTTTGTTCAGGTTTCTCAAGCGTTTGAGAAACCTGAACAAACCTGAGGGGGGCGCGTCAAACCTGAAACCGATTGCAAGGAGCACTAACCTTAGTACATGTAATCAAACCTGAGCTACCCTGAAAGATTATGATGAAACCCGACTCTCTACATGCAATCAAACCTGAGCTACCCTGAAAGATTATGATGAAACCCGACTCTCTGCATCGCAACCATTGGAGTGGAAAAAAAAAATTTTTCAACTCTTCATACGACGAAAAAACATCCGTTAATTAATATTGCTTGTTTTCTAAACCATACTAATAAGCCCTTTTTAATATACCAACCTGAAAGATAAGAATACGGGGTTTTCTGTGTGAATTTAACTCTAGAAGGAACAAAATTGCAGAGAAATTTGAGGATTTTTCAAGAAAGTCCTCTCTCAAGTACTTACAACGTAGTGGTGCATTATTCTACAAAAATATAAAAAAAAAAAGATCATCTCAGTATCGCGTTTGAACTCTATACGAAATCTGCAAGCCTTGCTGCTTTGGTTATAACGAAACGATTTTGTGAATATTTCATAGTAATTTTAGAAAACATTGATTTATTCTAAATATCATTGCGTATATGTCTTATATTCATTTTTAGTTATAAGTAACATTTTTCCATCGAAAATCAGTCTATTTCAGTTGAAAAAAAAGTTATTTATTAAGTTTTCGTTTAATTTTCATCGGTAATCGCTATGTTTTATGAAAACCATAAAACAGATAATGCTGGTAACAGGTGCTTTAAGATTATAATAATGTAATGGATGGGACAATGAGACAATTATTGACAAGAAAAGTACGATGCGTTTCTGAATAGAGGTACTTTTGGGTTATGTCGCTAGAACACGATATGTTTCCAAGAAATATTGGAGGTATAGAATTTTTTATTTACTATAATACTATCTTAAAATTCTTCTTGGAGAAAATATTTAAATTTGAATGTATCTGACCCTCTACAGAATAAAACCTTTTGACTTTTTTAAGATGACATAAACCATGGGAAAATTATTTTATTCTCATTTTGACAACCGAATTATAGCTTGAAATAAGATGGTATTAAATAGAAAGTCACGCTAAAAATGCATCCAGCATTTTTTTTTTCGTATTTTTATAAATTTTGTCCGACACATCACAAATTTTGCCTGATCCAGGAAGGAAATATGAAATTTTAACTAAGTAGCTCATAGTGTAGGATTTTTGATTGCTTACATAAATTTTAACTGTCTCTCTTATAGAACTAGAAACGTATTCCCCTAACGATTCAGTACCGACAAAAAGAGCGAAATAATAATTTTATTTAACCTGCTAAACAATAGGAAAGCAAGCTAAATAGACAAGATGATGGGTTTTGTTAGGAAACACAATGATTTTTTAGTGTCAAGGATGTTTTAAGCTCCGATATTATTAATATTTTCTGAATACTAAGGCTATATTACTTTCAAAAGCAGACTCGTTTGAGACGATTGGCGAATAAAGATGAATTGATCGTAAATAAAAATATAAGATCTATGTGCTAAGACTGTGAAATTATCGAAAAGTGAGGGTGTGCTTTTGAAATCGAACTTAAGAGCGATAAAAATATGAAAATATACTTGCTTGATTTGAGTCTTCAGACAATGAAGTTCGTTGTAGTCGATATTCAAGGATTTAACATAGCTGAATTTTACGCGAAAGAATTGGCTATTTATGATGGAAATAGTATGAAAAGTTACTTTTTTAAACCAGTTAAACCATTCGACACCTTGAGTAAGGCTTGCAAGAAACAAGTCAAATATCTATTTGGAAATCATCATGGTATCCTTTATAATTATGGTGATACCGATTACAAGGAACTACATAATATCATATCCAACAATCTGATAGACGCAGACATTATTTACGTTAAAGGACGTGTTAAAGAGGAATTTTTAGTTAAAACATTTTTGGAATTAAACTGTAGGACGCCATATATTATAAACTTAGAAGACAGCATTGGTGTACCAAAATTAGAGAAGGGAGAGAGAGTTGCTGGTTTTAAATATCACATTTTAGATATTCATGTTTGTAGTATTAGAAATGCCAAAGTGTTGTATCGATATATTTATAGTCTTTTACCTTAATAAATATTAAAATTTTTCAACAAGCCAACTTTATTTATTCACCACGTAGCTCAAACGGTTTTGTTTACTTTTCGACGAATGGAACTGTGACAACGCAACATGTTCACTATTGGAGTGATGTTAATCCTATGTTCAGAATCCTAACCCGATGTCAATATTTAAAAAAAGTGAATGTTTGGTACGCTGAAGAAACGTATAAAGCTTTACGAAGACCGAAAATCTTTGGTTAAGTTACTGGGATACCCTACATCTTATAATATTTTTGAATTTTGCATAAAGTAGTCATTATTTTTTAATAAGCGTATTATAAGTCTAAACCTAATAATTTCCGAGATATCAATTTTTGAAAACCACTAACATTTGTATATAAACGCTAATGGTACAAATAAGATTCAGATAAATAACTTCTTGCCTGCCTGATAACAGCGACATTTAGTTAATTATACAACATTTTTAAAATAATTATTGTTCTTTGATCAAATCAATATTCCACTATCACTTTGTAAACCGACAAAAATAGGCAAATTTTTCAATTTCGTATCGGGATTTTTGATGAAAATAGCCCCACATTTTCGAGTAAACCTATCTAGAAATATAGAAGATATTTATTGCAAAATTAGTAGTTTACATGCTTGGTAAAGTGAATTAATCTACCACTGTAATCGTTTCATTTTTAGCTAAATAGAGGTATTCTTTTTTAATCGTGAAAAAATAGACGAAATCTCTAATTTTATTTCATACCTAACGAATTCAACAATCAATAATACGATCTCATTTTCGACTAAGATTAGCTGTTACTTTAGACAGAATATTCCTAATAACATAATATATTTAGTTATACAGCTTTTTAAAATAATTATTGTTCTGTAACCGTAAATTATTTAATTATTTTCGTGTGATAAAGAGCTACTTTAAATTTTGTTTCTTAATCTTGTTCTATTGCGTATTAATCGTGTTAGCATCACAAATTATGGTCTGTGAAGCTGGTTTATAGGATCATTTAGTTCGATGGGGGGCATATTTTATGATATCCCATATTTCGTCAATTATTTGGCAGGTAGGTTTGATGCTTCAATACGGAACTCCTCAAGATGACATCAAATATTTCTAAACAAGAAGCGTCCAAGTCTATGGAATCCCATGTAAAAATAGCTGGTATGTCTGTTGCCTTCCGTAGACATTAATGACATCTCGCATGTATGCTGAAGTGTATCGTTAATAGAAATCTTGAATATTCTAGTACCTACCTATATCTTGCGTCATTATGCCAATGCTTACATTGATGTCGCCAGGTATCTTAAAATGATAGGTACATAATGTGCAAGCATTTGTGTAGAAAGCTATGTTTTTTACAAAATTTTCTCTAGGCAACCAAATTGTAATAGGGTTTTCGTAGTTCCAGTATATGTCTGGCTGCTTTAGCCTAAATAAATTAAAGTGTATTTGTAAGCAAATTAATCCTTAAAATTTATTATATCGTCTGATATAGACACTGTTTCAACTACGCGTTTTGGTAAAAAATAATTGGAAAGTAAAATTACTAAAGCACTAACAATAAATGGGGCGTGGATAAACTGGTAGATCTAAGCTCCAAAAATATACGCCTCTTATGATAAATGTTAAAAAATTGTACCGTTGCCAACGTCAAATTAAAAATCAGGATTTGGCAAACAGGACTCAACCCTCTCATTAATGCTTGATCTTCGGTATACCGAGTTTTATAAGTATTTTTACCACTCATCTGGAAATAAATGGATGCAAAAAACCTCCTTTTTCCATTTTTTCAAGCCATTAAACAACAAAATTGTCATTTTTTGAAGAAACCTTGCATACATAGGTATTAGCGAGCGAATTTCGACTATTGTAGATATTTAATATTAGAAAATCAATATAGAGGTAAATCGAAAAGTGTATTTTTACGACGGCTTAAGAGGTAGTTTATGGTGATGTACATATTAGAGTTCATTTTAAAATGAACGATAATCTCCTAAACACAGACTTTTGACAATAGAACGAAATAAAAATATAGTTTGATGTGATAAGGCTATGCAGCTGCTCTTTATGGAATTTCATGTGAGCCTGGACTTTATGGATTTTTGTTATTTTTTTTTTATCAGTAAAGTCATCCTATAGATATTGTTTGTTAATCCATTAAAATAGACAAAATCTTTGAATTTGTATATGATTATCCGCTGAAATACCCTTAATCTGCAGGGTACCTAACTCTACGGAGATATTTATTGCAACGGGCGGCTTTTTCAGTTTTGAAAGTATTCAACATTTGCGAAATTCATCTAAATATATACTACGCTATACTTTAATCAAACTCACAATAGAGGGAAAGCGACAGACGAGTTTTAAACTAATGTGGTTTAAAGGATAATTTGTGTTGTAAATATTAGAGTTCATTTTAAAAGAAACTATAATCTCGTGACCGACAAAAAAAGTATCCATTTTGATACATCATTTCCCCTATTTTAACGTTAAAATAGTAAATTATGTTATAAGCTCGAAAAATGTAGTATTTCAGACGTAATGCGGTCGCTAACCTAAATAGCCCGAAAAACATTTTTCGTCCATATGTCATAAGTTATTTTTTATTCGATCTTGTTTTTAATGCGATTGAGAGTTGTAAAATAATGTAGAAATGAAGTGAACCTATACATTTCATCTTGCACGCTAATTTTTTGGTCTTAATGTTTGTTAGTTAACGATGAAATCTGTAATAGCGTCCGAAAAAAAAAATTTTTTTTTTGACTAACATAAAAAGTGCTGTCTAGCTAGCAGGGCAATAATCAATACTTTATTGAGAAGGTTAGCTCTTCGTCTAAATATCTAATCTATAAATCGTCATTTTTTCCGACACAATCGGTTAAAAAGCATACAATTGTATGTGAACGTTTGTACAAAAACCATCGTGATAAATCAGTTCTTATACCTGACTGACAACGCCGATCTTTAGCTTTTTTTTTTTTACTTTGTAAAATAAAAAGATTAGTTCTTACTATCAAAGAAATTAAATATGCAAGAGAAATAGGTCGAAAAGATTAATAATAATTTATTTATTCCTAAGTTATAAATCTTAACTACATCACTTTCTAAACCAAGAAAATAGATAATCTTCCTGCATTATTCCGTACTTAGATTTATTTTTCATGAAAATAGTCGAATCTATGATTTTCGTTCAAATCCATAAGGGGCGCTTGTTTTGTATAGATGATTTATGATCTTATTTTCAACTAAAATACTTAACACTCAGTATACAATTTTCAGAAATGTCATGATTAAGAACGGTTCTAGTCATTTTATACAAGATTTCACATGATTTAACAAATTTAAAACATTTTTTTTAATTTTTACTAAATTCTAAACACTCAGTATAGCATTTTCAGAAAATAGGACGATTTGCGACTGTTTTAGTCATTTTTTACAAAGTTTCACAGGGCTTAATAACGTTAAAACATTTTTTTAAATTTTTTACTAAATTCTAAACACTCAGTATACAATTTTCAGAAATGCCATGATTAAGAACGGTTCTAGTCATTTTATACAAGATTTCGCATGATTTAACAAATTTAAAACATTTTTTTTAATTTTTACTAAATTCTAAACACTCAGTATACACTTTTAAGAAAATAGGACGATTTGCGACTGTTTTAGTCATTTTTTACAAAGTTTCACAGGGCTTAATAACGTTAAAACATTTTTTTTAATTTTTTACTAAATTCTAAACACTCAGTATACAATTTTCAGAAATGACATGATTAAGAACGGTTCTAGTCATTTTATACAAGATTTCACATGATTTAACAAATTTAAAACATTTTTTTAATTTTTACTAAATTCTAAACACACAGTATACACTTTTAAGAAAATAGGACGATTTGCGACTGTTTTAGTCATTTTTTACAAAGTTTCACAGGGCTTAATAACGTTAAAACATTTTTTTTAATTTTTTACTAAATTCTAAACACTCAGTATACAATTTTCAGAAATGCCATGATTAAGAACGGTTCTAGTCATTTTATACAAGATTTCGCATGATTTAACAAATTTAAAACATTTTTTTTAATTTTTACTAAATTCTAAACACTCAGTATACACTTTTAAGAAAATAGGACGATTTGCGACTGTTTTAGTCATTTTTTACAAAGTTTCACAGGGCTTAATAACGTTAAAACATTTTTTTTAATTTTTTACTAAATTCTAAACACTCAGTATACAATTTTCAGAAATGTCATGATTAAGAACGGTTCTAGTCATTTTATACAAGATTTCACATGATTTAACAAATTTAAAACATTTTTTTTAATTTTTACTAAATTCTAAACACTCAGTATACACTTTTAAGAAAATAGGACGATTTGCGACTGTTTTAGTCATTTTTTACAAAGTTTCACAGGGCTTAATAACGTTAAAACATTTTTTTTTAATTTTTTACTAAATTCTAAACATTCAGTATACAATTTTCAGAAATGCCATGATTAAGAACGGTTCTAGTCATTTTATAGAAGATTTCGCATGATTTAACAAATTTAAAACATTTTTTTTAATTTTTACTAAATTCTAAACACTCAGTATACACTTTTAAGAAAATAGGACGATTTGCGACTGTTTTAGTCATTTTTTACAAAGTTTCACAGGGCTTAATAACGTTAAAACATTTTTTTTTAATTTTTTACTAAATTCTAAACACTCAGTAAACAATTTTCAGAAATGACATGATTAAGAACGGTTCTAGTCATTTTATACAAGATTTCACATGATTTAACAAATTTAAAACATTTTTTTAATTTTTACTAAATTCTAAACATTCAGTATATCATTTTCAGAAAATAATACAATTCTGTACAGTTTTACAAATTTTCACAGGTCTTAATAACATTAAAACATTTTTTAAATTTTTTACTAAATTCTAAACACTCAGTATACAATTTTCAGAAATGACACGATTTAGAACAGTTTTTACAGATATTTACAAAGTCTTAATAACATTATATTAATAATTATCTAACATAATGTATACAATTTCAAGAAATAGTAGATTTTTAATCCATGTACAAAATTCAAGAATCTAAAATACAATTAAATGTAGGCTTTTTTAATTGGCATCTCAGGCAAATTATTTCCCCCAAAATTATCTAAAAAAGATATACCAAAAACATTCTAAAGTGGTTTTTTTACCTCTATAAGTATGCAGGCCGATCCGACCCTTGTCGGTTTTATTACCCGCATAAATTAACACAGTAGAGGAATATGGACAGAGTTCTGGGGCAGCGGCGTTTCACTAAAGCTTTGGTTTCCTACAAAGCGGTACCGCAAAAGAGTGGCCGTAATTTGACGGCGAGCTTTGCCGCGACAAAGCGTGTATGTACTTGCAAATCGGAGTGTGTTCCTCCAGAGCGTTCGGCGCAAAAAATACGGCACCGTATTTTCTGAAGCGGACGCTCTGTACGTTGGGATAGTGCAAGCATGATTTTTGACGGTGCGCCAGTGTAGTGATTGTATGTTTTAATTATAATATTTGGAAATTAATTGGTCTAGCGAACAAGATAAAATTTTAATCGAGTTTTTTTTTTACTATATCGCTTTAACAGCGGCGTTTCACTAAGGTTAAATCATAAAAAGTCGGGTTTTATCCCGGGTCAGATCATAAATATTCAGGTTCAAATTAGGGTTAGATGAGAAGCCGCCTCGCGAAAGCATCCGGGTTAGGTTGTAAAAAGTCGGGTTTTATCTCGGGTCAGTTCATAAATATTCAGGTTCAAGTTAGGGTTAGATAAGAAGCCGCCTCATGAAAGCATCCGGGTTAGGTCGTAAAAAGTCGGGTTTTATCTCGGGTCAGTTCATAAATATTAAGGATCAAGTTAGGGTTAGATGAGAAGCCGCCTCGCGAAAGCATCCGGGTTAGGTCGTAAAAAGTCGGGTTTAATTTCGGGTTATTTTGTAAACAGCACCACCGAACCACCCGGGTTAGGTCATAAAACGCACCACCGAACCACCCGGGTTAGATCATAAAACGCACCACCGAACCACCCGGGTTAGATCATAAAACGCACCACCGAACCACCCGGGTTAGTTGCACCACCAGCACCACCAGCACCACCTGGTCCAGAACTCTCCGTTTTCCTCTACTCTCCTGGGCTTTGTTATTATAATAAAAACAACATATCTTTTTCTAAAATTGTGGTTATGATTTAAATGAACTTTATAGTCCATAACAGGTCCATATTAGGCCCACAAAGGTTAAATATAGGTAAAAAACACTTCCTTTATACCCCGGACAAGGCTGCGCGGCCTTGTCTATGAAGCCCAGTTCTCCTAATGACAGGTGCTTTTTACCAGTTTATTACCTTGGTTTTTGTCCCCACTTAGGTGTTTTAGTGGTCTATATCACTTATTTCTGACTATGTAAAGCGGCCTGTGTGGCTTTTTAGTTATAACCTTAGGTAAAAAGTACCTCTTTTGGACTATAATTGTTTGTTGGGAAACAATATTTTAGCAATTACATGATAAAAGTGATCTAAAAGCAGATAGTTTAAAGCGAAGAATTATTTCTCCACATGCTCCCCTTCTTTTTATATGCACACTATAGTTTGCCTTGTAATTTCTCTTACTGTCGCCCGTATCATATTGGGAGTGATTTCTTGGACACAGTTTCTTATTACTGCTTGAAGATGGTCAATATCTTGAAAAGGTCTATGCCCATAATTGCCCATACACCATTTCTTTTAATCGGCCCCATAAAAAGAAATCCAGGGGTGTGATGTCAGACGACCTGGCTGGCCAAGGAAAATTTGAACGTCTGCCTATCCAACGGTGCGGAAATACTTTATTCAAATACTCAGTTGCTGTGTTAGTACTATGGCATGGGGCTCCATCATGTTGATACCAAATTGTACGCCTTATATTTAGTGGCAGTTCGTCAAGAAATTGAGACAACTGGTTCCTTAAATGACAGCATTTATATTTTGTCGGAAAAAGAATAAATAATATTTTTCTTGCAAAAAAAGGATCAACTTCACACTCGCCCTGGAACCACGCGCAAAATAGGAAACGGGATTCAAAATCCCTAGAATGAAGCGTGTGAATGTATTTCGGTTTATAGGGATGAAATTTATTTATTTTTAAAATATTACTAGCAGTAGACTTTTTGACGTCAACTGGAATAGTCTTTGACAATACTAACCGCTTGCGTTATATTGAGTTACTTTTCTTCTGTTGTGGACCATTTGTTGTATTGTTTCTTAAATACATTTTCGGCGGAACCAGTAGCTTTAAATTTATTCATTACGTTTGCTATAGTAGCGCTACATACCATTTTGTCAGGGTGTCTAGTATTAGATATGAGTGCAGCTTCCCTAATAGGTTTATAGTGATCTCCGACGATAAGTACAATTTCTAATTTCTCCTGCAGCGTCAACTTTACAACCATGACGAAACTAACGAAAAACTCTGGTTAATAAGTCGAAAAATAGTAAATGATTTTTGACTAACATGTCAATATTCGTTACTATAGTATTGCACATAGTTGTTGCAAAATTGTTGCAAGTAACGGTTAAAGAAATCAAATAAAAAAATATTTTCCAGAGGCTTTTTGATGGTACCCTGTAAATTAAAATATTTTAACGAAAAATTGTATCTGACCACGTTTTGTAGTCCTTAGTGAAGTTTCCTTATAACAATTTGCTCTAAAATAAAAATTGAGGGTACTTCCTCCTTAGCGTAATTCTGTGTTTCTATATTTTTTTTGCCGCCCTGTACATGATATCTTAAGTTTTGATATGTCAATATTATTTGCGAATCAAGCAGAACTTTTTATAAAGAATAACTTTTTTTGTAAAATCAACAATAAAGAAAATTTCCATATGTCTAGAACTTTTCTGGACACGCTGTACAGGGTCTTTGATTATATTTACGTGAACTCTAGAGCCTTTATTATTAGAGATGGAAAAAAATCTTATATACAAAAGTTCTAGGGTTTTTCTTTTATTATCTTTTGAAGTTATATAACTTAACAATTGTTTCCATGGTTTGCTTGACAAGTTTATCAACCTTCTTTTCAATTTATTTATATTTTAAGCTAAGATATGTCAAAAATAGCTCACCCAAATGTCATCAACATAATATATATTTAGAATCACGGAAAAAAGATCTTTCATTTTAGCGCATAATATACAGGGTGTTCCATTTAAAAAACTTGAAGTTGCCTATATTTTTTCATTTCCCGATGCGACTTTGTTTTTTCTGATAACTTCAAAAGATAATAAAAGAGAAACCCTAGAACTTTTGTATATAAGATTTTTTTCCATCTCTAATAATAAAGGCTCTAGAGTTCACGTAAATATAATCAAAGACCCTGTACATATATTTGTGAAATAAATAAATATGATTTGAAATAAATGTTATTTTTGTTGCAAATGCAAGTTATCCAATTACCAGAAGATACTCCGGTTGCATTAAGATCATATTCTCAGACGAGGGGTTGTGGACCCTAAAAAGGGTTCCACTTATTACTTACATTTATCAAAAAGATTGAAAAATACTGTTCTACGAAGTAGGTACCTAAGACAAGTATTTATATAATTTTTTAAGTGCGTAACAAATCCAATATTCTTTCCAAGAGTTTTAAAATTGTCCGATATCCCATCATACTCTCTAGATGCCTGATAGATGGGATTAGATTATAACCCTTTATTACTTCTTATGATATTATAAAATATATTTCCTCGTTACCTGGTTTGTGTCCATGAATATTAGAATAAATTTATACCGCACGAGTAAAGATTATCCAAGAGTGGCAAAAAAGTCGCGCAAAATGCCTGTAACTTTTAAATTGCCTCGTATACGAAACACGACCTTTATGAAAGTTGTTCAATAAATTATTCCCCATATTTCTACCTGCATAAATTTTTTCTGTCATTTCTGGTTTGGTTGCCATAAAGACTAATTTACTTTTTTTAAATGGAACACCCTGCATATGAATTGCATATTTGGATTCTACTGGGAAAACTCTGAATTTTTTGTATTTCAAATTTTTATTTATTTAAAATTGTAACAAACTTTATAGTAACAAAATAAACAGCCTAGCAAATTGAACAACTTAACATCGGAATAATAAACAAGTGAAACGTTTTCAGTGGATCAGGTGTTCAATATGACAACCATTTTCTGCTAAGCAGAGCGCTAGTCGATCTCTAAACCCGTCTACAACGTTTAAAAGGAAGTCCTCTGGAATGGCTCAAATTTCAGCACTAATTCTGACTTTTAAAGATTCTAAATCATTTGAACGGTTAACGTAGACTTTATTCTTTAAGTGTCCGCACAAAAAGAAGTCGAGCGGAGTTAAGTTCGGGGATCGCGCTGGTCAGTCAATAGCACTTCTTCTGCCTATCCAACGTCCTGGAAATTGTTCGCTTAGCTATGTATTGTCTAACATTTGCCGCATAATGCGCAGGTGCTCCATCTTGCTGGAACTATACCTATTCGTTTATGCCATTATTTACACCCGGTAAAACCATTTTGCAAGAAGGAATTATGTGATTTCTGGGGAGGTCCAGATATTCTTCGCAATTCAAATTACCATCTATAAAAAGATTCCACAATATGTCTACCAACCATGCCAGCTCAAACGTTAACTTTATCGGGTCTTTGAATATGACCCTCCTGGAATCAGTAAGTATTCTCAGCAGACCAATAACGATACTTGTGTCTATTAACAATGCCATGCTTCATCCGAGAAAATAATATTTGTTGCGAAGTTATTATCGTTATTGCATATTTCCATCATCAGCTCACAAAATTCAGCTCTTCTATCAAAATCGTCCCCGTTTAACTCGTGCGCCAACTTTATCTTGTAGGGATGCAACTGCTCCTGCTTAAACAAATTTTTCACTGACTGATGAGACACATTACCATTGGCCTAGATGATTGTGTTGATTTTTCATGTATTGAGAGCATGATATCCAAAGCTTTGTCTCCCCCGGCTGCTGTTTTAGGTCGACCTGATCTAGCGGCTTCCCTAACACTGCCTGTTTCTCAAAATTTCTTTACCACTCGACACACCGTTGACTGATTTATTGGAGGCCTATTTGGATATAATTCATTGAAAAGTTGACAAACCTGATCTTGCGATCTCTTCATATTTCCGTAACCGCTCATTATTAAAATTTTAACTTGTTGTTTCTCATTCAGATGAACCATAGTGTAAACAAATTAGAGATCAGACAACAGAAAATTAAACAGGAACAATATTGACACCTCTTAGGTCGCTGTCATGAAAACACCTTCACTCACTGGTGGGTATTAGGAGGTAGGAATAATTTTATTATAATTAGGAAGTTTTTCATTTTTGAGCTGCCATTATCTCGGAAACGCTTGGAGATAGATGAAAGATAGGGTAATCAGATAAAAGTTTTAACCCTAAATTAATAAATAATAATCGGCGAGATTTATCGGCTCAGATGAAGATTTTCGTATTTTATTATTTCTAACATTACCTACATTTGCAATATGGTGCAAAGGTGTCAAAACAAAAAACATAGATATGCGGCTTAGGCCGGGAATAAAAAAATATTCCCGTACAGAATTTCCGGAATTTCGCTTATTCACATTGTAAGTACTTAAGCTTTCAGTCAAGCCGAAGGAGTCCTTTATGTGGGGTGTGAGGTTTTTTCATCTGCCAACGAGTATCACAGATCATCGTCAGTTCTGCAAATTCAGGATCGCTTTAAAGATACTTGTGCAGGATCACGTTTTTTATACCGCAGTTTCTGATAATTAACATTTAGAAATTAAAAATCAGATGTGGTATATGCACAACGGTGTAACGCTCCATTTTGGCAATTTAGTTCGTCAGCATCTTATCAAATCCTTTTGGTAATCGATGGATAGGTCGAGGTGGGCCTATTTCATGGCCACAGGGGTCGCCCGACATGATTTAATTGGACTTTTTGGATACTTTTGCTTTTAGTTTTTCTTTGTAATTTGTAAGGGTCGTATACATACTACATGTCTTGTAATTCTGTTTTCTTTTTCTCCACAGCCTGTTAGGCCCTATAGTTCCCATGAACTATGATAAATACCTAAATCTTTTTACTTTGATTTCGACTACAATATTGCAGTTTATTCTATTTTATCTTCGATCGCAGAAAAAATGGTACGTACACCTCGTAGGAAAATCATATTCTCGTCCTCAGACGCTTGCTGATTTGACGATTGATTAATGATGATTGAAGAAGTAGATTTTGTTTTAACAAGGTTTATCTAACTTAAGTAAGTATATACCTAGGTATAGTACTTTAACGATAAATAGAGCCTATCAGACTTAATTTTGGGCGGTAATTGCATTTTCTGGTTCTTACATATAGTTCCCTACCTCTGCTAAATAAGTAATTAGCACGCAACGTAGCACTTTAGCACTATTGCACCGCAATTTACTTAACCAGAATGCAAATGTATCTAATTAAAACAATGATTAATTTGATGCTGGGTTTATAGGTAAAGGCAGTGTTGCCTAAGCTTTTAAATATAAATATTGTTATATACATATCTATTTTACAGAGGTAAAACGATTTCATTTTGAAAGGCAGTAGATATCAAAATTTTAAAATAACCTGCTTATTTGTATGTTTTCCCAATAACCGAATGTTAAATCTGAAGTTTAACTGACACTTGTGAGCATCGTAGAAGCTGCAGTTAACTCTTGATAATTATTGTGATCGGGTTCTTTTAGCACATAAAAAATCAATCAGGTTTTGTGTTGAGCTCTCTTTTCTTTTGCGCTAATCTTGATAACAAAGGTTAGACATATATGAGACGCCTAATATCGGCCGGGATAAATTATCCACACAAGTCACAAAATCTCTTTGAGTTCCTGGTTTCCTGATACAAAAGGTGTAGTTACGACATTTGCTTGCCTATGCTTCCGGCAATATGAGCGGATAAGCAGATATTTGAGTGCGTATTCCGTATTGACGATTGGCGAAGCTACTTGCTCTTACTAACATAGTTGTAAAGGGGTCAATCTCATACTCCTAAAAAAGTGTTTCCTTAATCTAGGGCTTGTCCCGCTTGTAGGTGTAGGGACAAGAAATTTAAGCCCTAAAATTGATTGCTAATTTTATAACGATAAACGAGACAAGTGACAAATGAGAATCGAGTACCTATGACAATTCTCAGGAAATCCGAAATGACTGATTTATGAATAAGATTATATTATGGCATAAATATTAAATACCACAGGATCATGACCATCAAGATGATCTTTCTCCCCGATAAGAAACCATCATCTATTACCAATTTTAAGGGAATATATTAGAGCCAGAGGCAAGAGGCAATTAAACCTCCTCAAAATTTCCATTCAATTCAAATTTACATTGCAGTTTGTGGGAATTTGGCGAAACGTTCACCTGTTTCTCTGCGTATTGCTGTTCTCCTAATTAAAAACGGAGGACTTACGTGGTTTTTCCCGAACAGATTTCGACACGGCATCACAACCAACGTCGCCTTCTTCTCTGGGACAATTTATCTTCTTGTGTAATGTGAATTGATAGATTGGTTTCAGTTTTCCAAGATTTTTAATAATTAAGTATAAAAACTACGTAGTGTATTTAGTAGTCTTTGCGCCTTACTCTACTTAACAAAATAGTTTATTCAAAATTTTGTTGTGTATTTTACCAGCAGTAAGTTTTTGTGCTGGATACTCATTAATAAATACCTGAACCCTGAACTGATATTAACCTAATCAGACGCAAACGGCAAAAGTAAATGTTGCAAATAAATCCTTGTGATAGCAATAATAAAATAACATAACATGGAAAATAGCTATTAAAATGTTTATAGTAAAAAAAAACATCCATAAGCGAAAATTGCATACAGTATACAGATATCAAAAAGTGAGCGGAGTTACGATATTGCGGTTAGTAGTTAAATTTTTTATTAGTGTTGTGAGGAAATTTGTGTGGATTAAAAACAATAATTTAGACACTTCGAGGGAGCTTCAGTCCTTCGAGCTCCGCCACACCCTTGCTAGAAGTGCTTGTGGTGTTTATTGACTTATTTTACGATTGTGCTTAGATGTTTTTGAATCGACGCTAGACACACAAACCGATTTCATCCAAAATCAAATTTACGAATATTTGCAAAAAAATATGTTTTTTAAGGGATTTGGAATCGACTCCGATTTAGACTATGACTGGACACGAAATCCGAAAAAAGGAATGTTAAAAGAATATTGATTATTTCTTCTAAAGGATTTAAATCAGATTTCTATTGTTGTGGATTCACACATAGATGTTGACAGCGATTAAATTTAAATTTTGACATTATTTTATGTGCCTGTAACACAAAATTTTGATACCTAATATTAATAATAATAATAATAAACAATTGTTATTTCGTAGTGTGTTAGAAGTTAAAATTAAAACATACCGTCAACATAAATAAAATGTTATTGCTTATTTATTTCACAAATTGCCTACAAATTCGAAATATTTAATGACACTGTAAGGTTTTGAGCTGCTAAATTAAATATATTTTTTTTATAAGTTGGTAGAAGTGACTTTTTTCTACTGACCTCTTGCACAGAGCTATTCTCCTGACAAGTTTAAAAGCAAATTTTTGAGTAGAACCAAACAACACATTTTGACAACATGATACCTACATTTCACACACACAACTGCTTCAAAATCGGTCAGTCATACAGGATAAAAGTTTAACCCCTTATAATATGCTTGTTTTTGTAGCAGTAAATTCAGCCGGGGCCAGTAAAATGTGTCGATTTCAATATTCAAACCTTGAGATTTATTGGCACCGACTGGTTTAAAATTATGTATTACAAGTGCAGACGTAATTCAGATCATGAAGGACTTCAATACGTGCACTTGTGCTATATACTACTACTACTATTTTGGCCATTATCCATTGTATTTATTTCGGGTTTAACCACTAATGATATTAGTCTCTCGCTGGTTATGGTATCCTAGTACAAATGGTGGACTTGTGAGGTTTTGTGTCTATTCACCGGTTGAGCTCGTGACTGGTCCGCTCTTTCACGCCGGTTTGTCCAACAACCAGAGCAGGTTCGTGACGTCAGCGCTTAATAGTTTATTTTCGACGCTTTTGATCGAGGCTGGATTTTTTTTTGCATCCAATTATTTGTTCATGAAATTTTCTTATTATAATAATTAAAAAGTTGAGAACAACGTGACCACTCCAGAAATACCTAGGTGTGTCTGCTTTATCATTTTTAGCATTGCCGATGCTTGTCTTCTGTATTCCGGATAGGAGAAAAGTTTAATGGCACATTATTGACGTCACTGTTTTACTCTGTGATAGCCACGATTTATTTTGTAAGGATTGCGCTGACTAAACTCTCAACAAAGAAAAACAACAAAATATAAAAATCAAATACTCCGAATTATTGAAATAAGTACAGACATTTTGATTCCTGGGCTCAATCATCACACACAGACAGAACAACTTAAGTAGAACTAAGGACGAAATAACAGAAAAGTATCAACAGACAAACTTTTTAATAGCATACAATTTTAGAAAATAGAAATAGTAATGACAAGAAGAAATAAAATAAACTGCAGAGGAAAGCGGAGAGAAAAACGATGAGGTAAGAAAATTATTACTGAAAAGGAAATACGGGGAAAGAAGTATGGAAAAGAAAACCAAAATCCCTAACTTCACCTTACACCCGAGGAGGATGGTATGCGAAAGGAAGTATATCATGTGAGGTGTATCACAGCCAAAGCACCTACTATATCCATCTTCGGTTTAAAATGAGTTCGACCCTGTTTTTAAATCTGTGCAGTTCAAAGCATATACTGGTAAATTGTGGACCGTTGAAAACTATTATCAAATATCGGGTGTGGCGGCAGAAGGATCTATATTTACAAGCGTGTCAGACAATCAGCCAGAATCAGCCTATATCCCAAGAACTAATCAGATCTCTCGAAATCCCGCATATAAGATTAAGCGTCGTAATAGACTCATTAGTTTACGACTAGAAAACTCTAGTTGGGAGTTACTTCAGAAAACTACATCTTAGCACTTCAAGTTTAATTTCATTCGTTCGGTTCATTGAAGCAAAACGTTTCATTCTCACTAAATTACAACAGCAAAATACCGTGGTTAGGTGAATCAAGCTACAACTGTGACTTAATCCATGTTAAACTGTTTGTTAAAAAGGATGCCCAAATACGATCGATTGCATCGCCAGATTAAATTCCGTTGGGAGTCACTTTAAAAGCAGCGAAGATTGCTGATATAAAAAACCTATTGAAGAAGCACTTCGGCGAAACCTGAAATACGCTAAAAGAATTCTCCATCTTTCACAATGTAATCTCGTGGAACACAGCGAGATGTCAATAGAAAACACAGCAGCAAACGAAATCGAGGACCCCGAAGGAACAAGATGAGATTTGTAAAGGGCATGCAGATGACACAGTTGCTAAACGAGTGTAATTTTTTCAAAACTTGTTTTTCAAAATATAATTTGTTAATTTTGGAGAAGGATTTATAGTTTAATTTTTTTATTTCAGAGAAAAATAAAGGTCAGCACGTTTATTGTATCTAACTATGATACTCTGCCAAACCAGCCTAAATCCTAATTGGTGCAAGCTGCCCTTATCCATTTGGTTACAGCTAGAGGTTCTATATTGAAGTTTTGAAGCTAATTTACGTTCTTTGTAAATATTCATATTATAAGTTGAAAGTTGGTAAGAATAATTTAAACGAGTTTTAATAGCCATTATCACTACAGTTTCTTTTCAACAGTTTTCTGCAAATACTGAGAAATTACTAGAAGCTCTTTGGCGGTGACACGCCTCATCTATTGTATCCCATCAATTACTATTTTTTTTTATCATCAATTCATATTGATATATGGCAAACCTAAGGCAATCATTTCTTGTATGTTGTCTTCCGTGGTATCAGAAATTAGTTTTACAGCTCCTTGATATCTAGTTTCACGTTAAAGTAATAGTACATTGTAGTGTTTCTCACCCTGGGTTCCGCAGAGGAGAGTTCTAGGTTCCACGTCAAGAGGTCAACAAAACATAAATAGTAGTAAATAGTATCACCCCACAAACAAATGTGAAAAGAATTTTCGTACCCCCTAGTTATTTATTTTTCTAATTTTCTTCATTCGTGCCTAAGTATAATATTTATTTATCATGGATAAATAATTGCTTAAAACTGGTAGTTTGAACAAAAGAGATAGATGCAACCAGTCATGATGAAAAAGTTGAAGAGATTTTGGGTAAAGCCTGTCCAGAGATATAAGAAAGTTACACTTTGCCTTTGAATAGGATTATCCAAGGGTGGCCATAAACAAACAATGAATGCAGGTAAATTAAAAATTATTAAAGTAATAGTTTAGTGATTTTAAACCGATTTTTGCCTGATTCAAAATGAGAGAGTTAATCCCATAAAACAAATTATGTTCTAAAGACTGTATATATAGCCACTCTAGTTAGTTTTAAGCTTAGTAATTATTCTTACTTCGTGTGTAATACAGCGTTTGTTTAATAGTGTGTGAGTCATGAAAAATATGTGCGAGCCCAATGTATCTCAGGAGATAACCCCGTCGAAAAGCAGAAACCACTTCTCTGTGGAAACTAAGGAAGTTATAAACAATGTTTATTCAACTCTTATTGAACGTGCGGTCAGCAAGCAAGCAGCGTTAGAAGAAACGGCCACATTAACAAAAATTCCAACATCAACTGTATGGAAAACTGTGAATAATCCCATTTTAGCGAGGAAAAAAAGAACCGATACTGGCATTTTCTCGAAGGTAGATAGAAGTGATCAAGATATAATACGGCGTAAAATTTACAAGTTATACGAGGAACAAAGCCTGCCTACATTAGATAATTCAATTAAGAGGCTTGAAAAAGATACAACTGGCGTTAAATGTGGCAGAACAACGTTATGGAAGTGTATCCAACACATGGGTTTTATATTTAAAAAAATTAACAAAAGACAAGTTTTAATGGAATCTAGTAGAATTCGGGAATGACGATCCGAATATCTACAAAAAGTTAGGATTTGCAGAGATCAGCAAATGCCGATTATTTACTACTACACATATGATATCCCGGAAAAGGGTTGGGTTAAAAACAAGCTAATTCAAAATATACCTTCGAATAGCGTAATTGCAATGGACAATGCAAGCTACCACACTAATAGCAACAATGAGCCGATGCGTACAACTTCAAGTTTTGTTCAAATCGCAAATAAGAAAATCTAAGTTAGAAAACGCAATTAAGAAAATCTAAGTTAGAAAACGCAAATAAGAAAATCTAAGTTAGAAAATACTGTCAAGGATATTTGCCGTATGGTTTTGTTTCTGTTGGTGATAGCAGTAAAAAAAATCCACTCAGTCTTAAAAAGGTTTTGGATGAAGCCTTTAAACTAGCGAATTTTCGCTGCTCTCTGTAAAGATATGGGAGCTCAGTTCACCATGCTCTTATTACACATAGAAGTGCGGTGACTATCTCGAAGAAAAGTTTTGGTACGCCTCTCTAGTCTGCGAAATGAGGTCTTGGTGTTTCTAAGTGACTCCTCATTCGAATTGTCATCAAGATTAACTGAAGTCAAGTGGTTACAACGTTTGGCATATCTTGCAGATATATTTTCGAGCCTCAATAAATGCAACATTTCACTTCAAGGACTATCTGTGACAGTGCTTGCACTTTATGATAAAATTGAAGCCCAGTTAGAAAAATAAAATACAGTTTTGAATCATGTATATACAGACGCATAACTCAGGGCTTTCATACACTTCATGATTTTGTAACCGAGCCAAGGACTCCACTTTCAGCAGAAATTACGTTAGATATAACTAACCACCTTCACAATTTACAAACTTCATTCAAAGAATATTTTCCAACACGAGAAGAGGATCTAAGCTGGTTTTGTAATAAATTCTCAACAGTTGAAAATTTACATCAATTCCTAACCCTAACAGTGAAACAAATTGCACAGTTTATTGATATAGCAGCTGATGGGAACCCTAAAACTACTTTTAACTCGGCTACTTTGTTAGAGTTTTGGGCCCAGCTTAGATGTGAATGACAAGAAATTGCCAATTGTGTTTAAAAAAAAAACGACTACCATTCGCTACAAGTTACCGTTGTGAAGTAGGATTTTCTAAGTATGCTCTTACAAAGATTGACCAAGGAAATGAACTGAACCCTGAACCTGACATGCGAATACAAATGTTGAACATTGAACCGATTTTAACAAACTTGTCTCACGAAAACAAGTTCAGCCATCCCATTAAGCTTGCTTAGACGAAATGTTATTCAATAAAAAAAACCTAAGGAGTAATATATGTATTTTTTTCAGTGATTAATATATTATTCAAGAAGTAGTCCATTTTCTGTGGCGAGATTATGAAAGAAAACAAGGTCTGTCTATACCACCAAAATAAAATATATTTGTCCTTTTAGGGTGAAATAAGGGTTAAAGAGTGTACATAATTTATATTTGACATTAGGTTGTACTAGTTTCGACTTTAGACAAAGTCATCTTCAGCAACCCAGTAATTAAGAAATATGTTTTTTTAGGATGTACTTAAACTAAAACAAATTAGAAGAGGGGGAGGAGTGGTTCAACAATATACGGTCATAACGTGTACCTTGTGCAGCCAATGGATTCGATGTGCACATACAAAACTAAAGTCTACATTGTGAGACCACATATTATGATATTTCCGTAAAACAATTTTAAATAGAAATAATTTTCTCCTTTCAGATGACCCCCAATTTTACTCAATGACGTAACTGGTTTTTAAACTAATTTTAATTTCCCCCCCCCCCCTCTTTTTTCTTATTAAAATTCTGACCCACCAAAATATAAATCATGCCCCCTCACTGAGTTGATTCATAAAACGATGAATTTATTGAACTTTCTTAATTTAACATGTTATTGACATCTATATAACATAACATAACTATAAATTTTCCCATTAAGAATTTTGCCCTCTATTACTTGTTTACATTTAATTTCCTTGATTGCTTAAAGTCTTAAAGTATCATCATGTTCATAATTATCTGCTGTCGAATCCATTGGCTGCACAAGGTACACGTTATGACGGTATATTGTTGAACCACTTCTCCCCCTCTTCTAATTTGTTTTAGTTTATTTAGGTACATCCTAAAAAAGCATATTTCTTAATTACTGGGTTGCTGAAGATGACTTTGTCTAAAGTCGAAACTAGTACAACCTAATGTCAAATGGGAGCACTGCTTCCCCTACCGCTTTCATAAGACAAAACAAATATTATATTAATCTATACCTATCCATACAATTAAAATACCCAAGTATTTATTTCTATCTAATTTACAAACCAAATCCGGCCCTGTATGCATCCCTGACCAACGCAATATTAAATTTATCGAAGTGATCTCAATACGTGTATACTACACTGTATACGCGTATACGAGTAATAATTAATATGGTCTGCCGTGCCAAGTAAAAGGTAAATCGTTAGATCTCGGTATTTCCTTCGCCGCGACGCGACGCCGGTAACGAAGCCGGCAAAATATTTAGTTTCCACGTGTTTGTAGTCGGCGGTTTACGATTGTTTGTCGCGATTTTTCGCCAGGAATACGCGGTACACGGTAGAGGATCTGTCTGACTTGACTTTGTTTATCTTACTTCTTGATTTATTTTGTCATGGAGCAACCAATTGCCGGCCCATCGAGTTCGGGAAATGTAAAGTGTATCTGTTCTGTATGCAAGTTATTGGAAAAAGGATTTTCAACGCTTTTCTTTGATGAAAAAAGGAATATTATTGCAACAGGTAGGCCTACACCAGATTGTAATTTAAAGACAGAAGTGAAGGCGGCTAAAAAATCCGTTTAAAATTAAATCAAACTGTGAATTCAAAGTAAAAATGTATAGATAGTTTTCTGTATTAGTTTCTGTTATAAAATTTTGTTAACTTGTTTTTAACGACTCTTAGGCAGGGTTGGGTCACTAAAGAATTGGTTTTCGACGGGCAAATTACGTAAAAATTAATAAAAAACATAGGTAGCCATTTAGAAAATAGAAGAAATATTAAAAAATCATAGGTACATAATCTCACATTTTCGACAGTACCTACATGACAGTATTCTACCTGTATTTAAACGTCGAAAAATTGCCAATATTTGGGCGTGGTCCTCAAAAAACATTTCGCCTGCGGCGACTGGCCTACCGGCGGTGCTTCACCTTTTTCATAACTCACCGCACGCCCCTGCTCTTTAACCCTTATTTCACCCTAAAAAGACAAATATATTTTATTTTGGTGGTATAGACAGACCTTGTTTTCTTTCATTAATATATTATTTTGTTCCTTAGAAAAAAATAGAAGTGATCCAGGGTTTCTTTCTCTACAAACGGTTGAGAAATACTTGTATATTGAATAACAAAGTTTGAAAACGACTTTTTGCACGCGGACGAGACAGTCTGGTCGACTGAGCCGAAGTCGCCGAGGACCACGAGCAAAAAAAATGCAAAGAGGTTTTTAATGTGTTATTTTTTTTACAACTGCATAAGAATTTTTCAAAATTTATATATATTAATTTTATTTATTTATGTGTGTACTACAGGAATGATGATTAAAGCAATGATAATTTAAGGATTATTATTAATCGTAACATTTGTACAGTTTTTAAAATTAACTTCTGGGATGGTTTTATTTCTAACAAATTGTTCTCTTACGGTGCTAGATGATCAATGTCTTAAATTGTCGTTTAGCCGTACTGTAAAATGGATTATACTTATGCCTCTGCCTTCTATTCAATAAATAAATAAAAATAAATTGGAAATAAAACGCAAATTTTCAATCAAGTAGGGAGCAGAGGCATCAGTAAGTGGGTGGTCACTGTCAGGTGCTGTTGTTAAGAATTTGCTAAAGTATTCTTCTGTAAGAGTAGGTATATGACTTTTTTGGCTCGTGGTTTTCCGCCTTTCGCTTCAGAAATGCATGAAGCTTCCTACAACTTGCCAAATCTACATTTCCTTTCACATTTAATGAGGACTTCAACGTTGAAAAGGTTGCCCACAACGTTGTAGCTTTATACAGGGTGTCCTAAAAGGTATGGTCAATAATTAGGGATCGAGTAGATTGGGTTAAAATAAGGTCAAAAGGTCATGTAACATTTTGTCCTATATCCCCCCCATAGTACAGGCTCCTAAAGGGGAGACCCTGAAGATGTTTTTTCTTAATGTTTTCGAAACTAATAAAGATATAAAGTTGAAATTTAGGTATTTTGGTAAGCTTTACACGCAGAATGGAACTGCTGTCGTTAAAATGTCGACAATACAAACAGCCTCAGAAATAGGGGAAGGGGGAGTTAAAATATACCTAACTTCTCTTCAAATTCATTTTTTAAATTTTTTATGACAAACTAGAAATCCTCAGCATGTTTTGCAAAAAAAAAGGTCGCCTTTGTTAGACATGATTTCGTTCAAAATTTCTTTTGCATGCCAAAATTATTGTATTTAACTTGTGTAAAAATACAGGAATGTCAAAAAGTGAAAATCATGAAGACTATTAAAATTTGGGGAAACAATAATAATTATGAGAGAGACTAGTACAATTTTTTATTGCAGGGTGCTTTCAGCCTTAGGCCATTATCAGTGCTTCTTCGTCACGAAACAGGTATAGTTCATTGATAAAATCCAAAAGGAACATGACATCAGTATAAAAAACTTATTACATAAAACATTCAGTTTGTATAAAATTGTATACCTAAGACGAATCACTCTGAGAAAACTTTGTCTATAAATTAGCATTTTTTTTTTTCATTTTTGTATTTCACGTTGAAACGTGCTTGCAAGCACTTGGATTATATCAATGAACTGTTACTGGTTCCTGATAAAGAAGCACTGATGATATCCTAAGGCCGAAAGCGTTCACTTAATACAAAAATCTACTAGTCTCTGTCATAATTCAAAAAAGAGTACATAGCCCTCTCCTATCCTATCAATATTATTAATTATATTTTTCTTTTCGCACGCAAGGTGGTTTTAAATCGGTTTAACTCGATGGGTCCGACTAGGAGCAACTTTTTTTGCAAATAACGTTTTCTAACTTGAAATAAAAAAAATAGAAATCAATATAAAAAAGTTTAGGCGCCACTTTTAGATTGTTGACATTTTAACTGCAATAGTTCGATTTAGCGCGTAAGGCTTACTAGAACACCTAAATTTCAACTTTATATCTTTATTAGTTTCGAAAACATTAAGAAAAAACATCTTCAGGATCTCCCCTTTAGGAGCCTGTATTATGGGGGGGGGGGGATATAGGACAAAATGTTACATGAGCCTGGGACCCTATTTTGAGTCGGTCCATCCTATTCCCAATTATTGACCATACGTTTTAGGACACCCTGTATTTCTGTGATAATTCATTAAAATAAACTAATACCATATTTTTAGAAATGTTTTTTGCTCTGACAATACAAGTAAAACAACATTGGTTTCTATGGACCACCCTACTTGTTAAATTGCTAATTTCTGGTAACTCATTTTTTAACTCAGTTTTGGCAAAAATATTTTGTGCACGATTGTGCACAAAATGCTATTTTAAAGCCATGCTAGCCCTGTGCAAAATACCGGATTTCGTGGCAGTTAAAGAAAAATATTTTTATATCTATTAATTAATTTACTATTAAGCAATAAACGTTTGAACTTGAAACGCAAACATCTAAGTTCAGGGTTGACTTGTCAACAAAACTGTGTTTGTTCAGGTGAGTTGTTAGTGCATTACATGTTGAGGATACATACCCACAGTCCCTAACCTAAAACCATTCCAGATCTTAAAGGTCGCGCTACTTCATATCTGGTAGTTTTTATTCCCATTCACTGAGCGATCACTGAAGGGGAGGGAGAATCACTCGATATGAAGTAGCGCTACGTTCTGGTTAGTTCAGGTACTTCAGGTTAGTACAACGATACAACCATGCAATACTTTATCGATTGACACATTTCCAGGGCAAATCACGAAGTTGTATTGTGAGTATCATTACTCAGTTTATCTAGATCGAATGAGTTTACGGTTTTATCAGTTAACAGGGTATTAATTTTAATGTGGTCTTTTATATTGCCATAACCTTTGAGATAACGGGATATCAATTGGCCAAGTTTACATTTTGCTTTTGCTGCAACAAAGACACAGGTTAATTCGTTTGCTATGGAAATATTTAAAGGAAATGTGTCTATGACATAGCCATTGTTTTGGTCACCTACGAAGTTAATTTCGCGTCATTTTCGCATGTGCTTTAATTACGTATTTCTCCCAGAATGTAGGCACCACTAGAAAATCTGAGACCGCAAATTGTCTCCAGAGACGCAAAAATATTTATTATCAGGGCTCCTGAAAATTACTGAATTAAAGATATACTAGAGTTGTAGAAAAATATTTAAAATATATTCTGAGTAGCCAATATATTTCTGAGACGGCATGCGTGAGATTTGTCATAGCAACATTGCTTCCGTCGAACGTCTGCGCCTCTTTATTAGCTGACTGTGGTACATCTGTGGATGCGTTAAAAAGGCATGGAGGATGAAATCAGCAGCCGTCGCTGAGGGGTACGTTGAATATTCCATAAGTAATAAAAAAAAATATTGACGACAAAATTTTTGGACAGGGACGTGGAAGCATTTCAAATTGCTGGACCTTCAGGAAACACTTCTAGACAAGCTTTTGAGCAAGATTTTGGAGCTGTCGCATGTGGTTCTACATTAAGCAGCGTCAATAAGGATACTAGCGATGAACCAAATCGACTATTTTATATTGTAAATTTTACAAACGTAAATATTCATCTAAATATAATAGTTATTTATGTATGGGCCTTTGGCCCGAGGGATAGTTTTCGCCTGAGGGGCATTATAGTCTAGTAACGCCTGTGGTGTATACAATACTTTATTTTTTACTTTTATTTATTTTATTTATTTATAATATACATTTATTTTAAAGTATAAATAGTTAAACTCCTGCATTTTTCTTTAACTATTTTCGCCAATTTTTAGTATTTAGTGAGCTTTGATCGGTTGTCATGGAATAAGTTTGACGGTTGCTAAGGGCTATTTATTTTAAGCGTCTTTTACGTTTTATAAACGAAAATATGGATATTCCACAAAATATTTTAGAGAATGCTGAAGAAGCTAAGAAAAACTTATTACCGGCAAAGTCTTAAGCCCTGTACGACAAGGAGTATGAAAATTTTCTACAATGGAAAGTAAATAACCAAATTACGGTGATTACTGAAACAGTAATGATGGCAAATATACCCCAAATAGCCTTTGGACAAAATATTCCCAGGTGAAGTCTGAACTTATGGTAAAGGAAAACATTAATATTTCAAGATATGGTCAATTAATAGCATTTTTAAAATTTAAATCAAAGGGATATCTTCCTAAAAAGTCTTGGAAGGTGAACAAGTTTTAACTTTTATCAAAAATTCGCCGAACGATACCTTCCTGCTGCATAAAGTGGTACTCGTAATGGGAGTTCTTGACGGGATGAGATGGTAAAAATGACCATTGATGATATTGAGGATAAGGGGTCTGATATGCTTGTCAAGGTACCAGAAACTAAAACTGCTACGCCAAAAAGATTTACTATAATCGAAGGAGACCAAACAGATGTCTTAAAATTGGTTAGACAGTACCTTGCATTAAGGCCAAAAGGAATTAAGGAACGCAGATTTTTCCTTATATACCGTAATGGTAAATGCATAGCTATGCCTCTGGGTAAAAATACACTAGGACGTGTTCTTTCAATCATAGCAATATTTCTTACTTTAGAAGACGCCAAGGAATATACAGGACATTGCCTACGTCTTACCTCGTCCACACTTCTTATCTAGGGTGGTGCTTCCCTTGCAACCCTTAAGCTTCACGGAAAGTGGAAGAGTACTAGCGCAGCGGAGGGTTATATAGAGGAAAGCATCACGTCGAAAAACCGAATAGCACAAATGATAGCTAGCTCTGCTGCCGAAAAAGAAAATATGGTAATTAATGTTGAAATGGAGCAGGAATTCGCATGCAATCGGGTCGCAAAATGTCATAGTTGGTCTAGCTTCTTTTTCAGGAAAATTCAAAAATTGTACATTTAACATAGGAAAAACAGAATAATATTATGTAAAAAAATTGTTAAAAATAAATATAAATTTTGTTCAATATTTTCTTTAATAATAATTACCGGACATTACGAAAATCACCGGGCATTATGAACTTTATCGCCCGCTGATATTTCCTATGATATTATAATGATGTTTATAGCAACCGTTTCTGAGGTATTATAAGTAAATAATTAATAGATGAAAAATAAGTAAATAAATAAGATTTGAGCATTTTTTCAAATTATATATGCTAGGATGCACTTTAGTCCCTTGGGCATTAATTATCCATTTTAGTATACTAAGTAGTTCCGGAAGTACAAAATAATTTTTATTAGACCCGCAATGAGTCGTTACAAGAGAACATCAAATACATAGTACAAAAGATAAACCATTAATATTCATAATAAAAATAAATAAGTCCTTATTATTATTATTATCTATTATTAGCTTTTTCTTATATATTTAAATTTTTCGTTGATATCCAGAAAGACAACAACCTGATAAAAGAATATTTCAAAAAATCCAAGCCAAACTCGTTGAGCACGGATCTTTTAAAAACCCAAGCATAATTTTTACAGCCAGGAAAACAGGGAAGAAGAAGAAATAAATGTTTTGGCCTCTATCACGGTACAACCATCCATATCATGCAGAAAAGTGTATGACGAAGGACGAAGTTGGGATTAAAAAATATAAATCTAAACCATTCAAATACCATCTCGTTCAACATTTGCATCCCGGTGACGCCGAACGTAGGATATTTTTTTGCAACTGGTATGTTGAAGGAAAACGCAAACTTTGAAAGAAGGGTGGTATTTATATATTCGAGGTACTGGTTCCAAGAGAACCAACCCGTAATATTTTCACGAGAACGTCAAGGTCGGTTTGGATTTAGCGTGTCATGCTTTATTTTTGGCACTAAAATTAAGTATTTTATCTATGAAGGAACTTTAACCTAAATATAATGCAAGATGCACTAATGAAAATATTAGAGGATGTTCCTTTGGCCGATTTAAATAATATTTATTACCAGCAAGATGGCGCTCCGCGTCACAATTCTCATATAGTGAGAGAATATTTGGCATAAGATATATAGATTGGTACCAATGGACCTGTCAGGTGGCCTCCAAGATCACCTAATCTTTCTGTGTTGGGATATTTTTTTATGGGGGTATATAGAAAATCAGTTATATTAGAGGCAGTACCACTATATTGATCAACTTCTAGAAGCTACCCATCAAACTTTTAGGCTTTTGCAGGGAATTATTCTATTAAATGCATTGCGAAGAATCGAAACGGTGTGTCGAAAGTGTTTATAACACAACGGAGCCCAATTCGAGCAATGTTTGTAATTTAATAAAATAATGTATTTGTTTTATGGTTGGTTTAAAGTCATGTAATAATATAAAGTTGTATAATAAAACTAATGTTGTTGATTTGAGGGCAAGAGCCTTAAAGATATACGAAAAATGATTAATTTTACAAAAAATGTTAAAATTACCCCTTCTTGAAAAAAATAAAAATGGACCATTATATATTTTTGAAAAGCTCTTAAAAAGAGGGATAAAGACAAAGAGAAATAATATAAAGGGTGCACCGTTTAAAAAAATACAAGTTTGGGTCATAACTCAAAAACAAAACTTTTTAGAAAAAACTAACTGCATCACTGAATTCTACATAAAAAACTCTATAATCACCCATTTTTACCTTATTGAGAAGTTATCAAATAATCGAGATACAGGGGAGCGTCAAAATTGACAAATTCTTAACATCGCCCTATAAGTCAGAAACTGAGAGGGCTATGAAAATTTCGTTTACGGCAATGAAAGTTTCATAAAATAATAGAACAATAAACCACAAACCCCATCTTTCCATCTTCTATAATTAGGGAGTTGGTTCTTTGAAAACACACGAAAACTGGACACCATGCACTAGGGAGATTATAAGTGAAAACAAAAATATAAAATTACAAAATGGGTTTAGTTCAGGTTTATTCATTTTTTTGGAAAATAAGGTACAGAAGTACAAGTTTGCCATTATTTCATGCCTTTAATATTTCTTTTTATTATGCTACCAACAAGCCAAAATAAACATTTCAAATTTACCTTTTGCTAACTACTCAAACACACTTCACAGTCATCAACTAAATTTATCATCAAAACACCACTTGCACCGATCAGTATAAAGTTAAAACTGAATTCACCAGTACCGAGTTGTCCGAGATCAGTACCTGACCCAGTAAACTCTCAAAGAACCGCGGATTCGGAGTACCCGTCGCATTCGCGACTAATTAAGAATCACTACCTTTTTGGTTCGCAATGCCGGCTTAAAATGACATGAACCATGGCATGGTTCTAATATATTTACTTTTCTTGAACGGCTAGTCGCTGTTGCCAAATGTGAAAGACAAAGCTCCAAAGCTGACGAAAAGAAGTAAGAGAATGCAACATAAGTATAGGTACATCATTTTTATTAAAGCACGAGAGAATGGGGTTGGGCGATATCATATCGTGCCTTATTTTAACGTTTGTTAGTAAGAGATTTTTAATGATCAGACACAGTACTGCAGGAAAACTTTTATGGCGCTCTGCGTGCAGTGCCTGTGCGAGTGAAGCGGTTCATATTGGTCTTGAATCTTTGTTTTGGAACACGACCAAAGGTACCTGTAGGCTGAATATGGTTAGAAATGGTACTATGATGTTCCCGTATTATCTCCTGGATATGTCGTTTGAACTGAAAAACAAAATTAATTTTTCTACGACCGTGCGTTTTAACCCATTTTCCCGCACGCATTTTAGCTTTGAAAGTGTCACTTTCCTGCACTAGTGCGGGAAAGTAAAATTATGCAAATATTGACTTTTATTAGATAGTTTTCCACCTCGGAACTTATAACTATTGTTACAATAGGTAAATAAGTATTTACGAAATAGTCCATCTAATAAAATCTACCTCTTTTCTAGCCTCTTGTTGCATTTTTAATTTTTTGAAAATATAAAATAATGAAGATATTTTTATATAAACCTGTACATTTCTTTAAAGTCATGTCTTAAAACAACTATTAAACCAACCAGTGACGGGTGGTTTCATATCATTTGCTATGATATTATGATAACCAAGGCGTGCCATTGTTACTAAAACGTCAAAGTTGTTTAAAGCGTCTTCGAAGTGACAGTATACAGTCTTTTTCTAAATTAAACCGAATCAAAGCAATATTTAATGGATTCATCCGACGAAGAATTTCCCGAAGCCATTTCGAAGGCTGCAGATAAAGTAAATTCCGAGCTGGTACCTGCCAAATTCAGACTAAGGTATGAAAAGCAATACGAACTTGTTACATGGTGTAAGGAGAAAGGGGCGAAAACCTATAAGGAAAAGGTATTTCTCGCGTATTTTTCAGACCTAAGTAAGGTTTTGAAATTTAATACATTATGGTCCCGCTATTTGATGGTAAAAAGTCTAGTGAAAATAAAACAAAATTTGGATATAGGGAACTTTCACAAGTTAACGTCGTTTCACAAATATAAAAATTTTAAATAATTTACTGAATGCAACAAATTGTGTTTTTAATCTTAACATTCATAATAATTAGTAGCTTTTTAGTTAAAGTTTTGTATATAAATGTTGAAATAAAATAATTTTTAAAAAATAGGTATAGGTACTTTTTTGTATAATATACGGTCGTAGAAAAAAATAATGTTCCTAACTCATGCGTAAAGTGTCTTTCCCGCCCTTGATCGCTTGCCCGAACTCCGCTCCGCGTCGTTCGGGGCAATTGCAGTCGCGTGCGGGAAACTATCACTTTTCGCACTTGTTAGGAAAATAAGTATTTAATTTTAACTTTCCATCTATGGAATCACATCTACCTACAGAGGGGGTCTTTTTCAATGTATAGTCAACCAAATCATGGATTATTCACAAATACATCCATGGTTACTACGAAAGTAGTGTCTAAACCTAAGTTAAACCGTGATAAAGTACTAGATGACCTATGGTTTAAACTAAAAGCTATGACAATTATTATTGTCCAAAATGTGAACATGCACAAGTTTCTGAATCTTGCCCAATACAAATAATGGATTTTTTGAACGACATTCGCGATATTTTTGAGAAAACAGTCAGTGATGAAGAGGAATACTACATTAATTAATAATTACATTGAGTAGATTTTTGGTAGGGATATATAGTTACTTAATACTTGAACCGCTTTTTATATAAAATTAATATTTTTTAGGTGGTGACATTGCTAAGGATTTTAGAAATAGAAATAGCTATTTTTCTATATATGTGCAACTGTTTCAAATGCCAGTCTTAAAATCACTAATATAGCGGGTCGTTGACCTGGATCAATAAATGATAGAACAATATTAATTGCTAACTCCAGATTAAGAGCACTATTGGAGCAAGATCATTCTTGTAACAGTTTTTGTTCAGGATATGCATTTTTAGAGCATATAATAATTAGCAAATCCTCAGACTCCAACAGAAACGTTAACTTAACAATCAAAAATTCGTAATAGAAACGTCGTCGTTGAGCGTCAATATGGTGTTAGGAAGAAATAAGGCCTGTATTAATTTTGGAACTACGATTGAAGTTGAGCACCACTTTAATAGTAATTATGATCACAGCAGTTCTACATAATAGGGCTATGAATATGAATGATGAGAAACCTTTGGCTGATTCTTGTGAAAAGCCTCCAGAATTGCCAGATAACGTATACCCCCATCACTTAAATGGTCTAAGAGTAAGAGAAAATTTAATAAATTAATGTTTTGGCATTTATAAGTATTAATTATTTAGTAATCACAAATTACAAGTCAAAATACCTTGTTATTTACTATTATAATTGTTATTGAGAGTCCATCACGGTAACCCCTGACCGGCACGCAACCGAACATACAGCAATGTAAATTAAATGGGGTTTCTTGCGCTCAGCTGTCAACTAATTTCGAAAAAACTGGTAAATTATTTAGCTCTGGTTAAAAGGATATTAAAAGGCAACTCTATTTGATAAATTGACCATGTTGCAGAATATTCTATTTGGCTTTCGTTTTCGAAATGTATGCAGTAATATATTTATCGCTGTTAGAATTGCAACTTTATGGATGAATTTCTCCACATGTAACTCCTTAATAAAAAATCTGGAACATGGTAAATTTTAACCAAAGCTAAATAACTTACCAGTTTTCTCGAAACTCGTTAATAGCCAAGCGCAAGACACCCCATTTAATTTACATTGCTGTATGGTCGGTTGCATGCCGATCAGGGATTGCCGTGATGGACTCTTAAATACATTTTTGTAATAGCTATAGGTATTGTTTAATTATTGTATGATAATATGTTAATTTGCCAGACACATTACCTGACATTGATAGTGCCCACTCAAAGCGCACTCTGCTCGGCCTTTAAATAAATAATATTATATTTCAATACGATACATGTGCCTTGTGAATATATCTTCATTTTATCCTTTTGTCATGTAATAATAAAGGTTTGAATTAAACTTGTAAATAAAATGTAAAGGTTTTATTTGTCAAAACGCAGTACAAACTTATAACACCACCGACAAACAGCCAAGGTTGGAGTCTCAAAGCTGAACTCGAAAAGGTTAATAGAAATTACTGACTTAAGAAAACACCCATGAACCCTGCTTACTAATAATAACGGCAATAGAGTTTTAATCCAAAATAAACTTTTTAAAGTAAATTTACATATTTGATAGTTTATTTTTGTATTTCTATATCTAATTGATGCTTTTCTTTCGTATGTTTTGGTTTAAGACGATGTCCTTCTTGTAATAATGTGATTCTTAATTCTGATTATTTTTCTTTAAGATATCTCTCTTTGCAAGCACTCAATCTGAATTTTCACTAAATCTACTTTTGGTTTCGATGAAATGCAAAATTTGGGGTCTTTTTTGTCTTCCATACCTAATAGATACCAATAACAATTCCCTAAGTCCTGAGCAAATAGTTACATATAAATTAAATTAAATAAGCAACACCACATAATTAGGAATGTAAGATTGGTTATAGAACCAAAGTTAACTTGAACAAAGCCTTGGTTAGGCCGATCCTGACTTATGGTGTACCAACATGGTGCACAATAAGCAGGACAGAGCACAACAAGTTCCAGGTACTGCAGAATAGGGCGGATGCCCCAAGGTGTGCTGTAAGTTGGGTACTTCACAGGGACTTTGACATACCAACATTGACTCAATTTTATGACAAAATTATAACGGATTACTACAGACGGACGGACCTCGCTTCTAATCGACTAATAAGATAAACTCACGTACAATCTCCGCCAGGCTCCACCTACAAGTTTCGGAAGAATTGGCTGCCCCCAACTATTGTAGAGAGGGACTAATGCTGGTGGCCTCGACAAGCCCAGCTCTCCAGAACTACACGACACATTAAGCAACTTAGGGCTCTGCCCAAACCAAATAATGATAAGAAGATTGGCCAACACTAGCATCAAAAAATAAAAGAAGTTAAAGGCACTGCCTGACTTAGAAGCCAAAGAAGATCCCATAGAAGAAAGAAGTGTGTGACACTGACAATGTCAATATTGACAATACATACCCCGATAACCGAATACTGTAAAAAGGGCATTTTTGTAAAAGTTGATAAACCAAGGATTAACTTTAGGTCAGGTTTAAAAACCGGTGCAACATAAATTTACAATTTAAACTAGGTTTAGTTTACAAACCCGGGTTAAAATCGTTGGCGCAACAGTCCATTAAACTACAAAATACTCCACAAATTGAAAAAGTCGTCCTAAAGGATATAAACTATGTTCTCAGTTTCCATAAATTAAAAATGACTAATTTGAATTTTTATTGAAATTTTTTCTGGTCCTAAAGAAACATAGATTTAAATAATATTAATTCGCTTCTGACATTTGACAACAGCGCGACTGGTCATACTCCAACTGTTTCTCAGATTACACAAGGAGCATGCTATCAAAACAAAGTTGAAGTGCTGTTATGTAAGGAAGAAATGCCGGCATGAGTATTGCTGGTACTACAGTGAAAAGCTTTCTAGCGAGGTCGTGCCTGCCCATTTAAAATAAAGTATTTCAGAAGGCTGCATAGGATTCGGCAGTAATATAATAGACTAACAAGCTTATCATACAACTACAAGTTGTGCAAACAGTCAAGTTTATGCTTTAATATATGAAAATATAAGTCCCGCTCTGGTTAACGTTCGATATGGAGCGTTGCAGTTTAAATGCTTTTTAATTTTTTATATTTATCTCATTTGGTCGTTCTGGAGAGATTCTAATTTTGCTATTATAATAACTATACAGAGTGGCAAAAAAGTCGTGCATAATGTAACTGTAACTTTTGAATTAATGGAATCCAGTAGAATTCGGGAATGGCGATCCGAATATCTACAAAAAATTAGGATTTACAAAGATCAGCAAAGGCCGATATTTACTTGGATGAAATCTGGTTCGACACATGTGACACCCCGAAAAAGGGCATACAATTTTAAGGCTTCCACCATATCATTGTATATTTAATCCCATCGAACATGTTTGGCACCAACTGAAATCTGCCTTTCGTCGTAACAATATTTGCCCTACTATTAACTCCAGTGTACTTGAGCTTATAGAAACTGAAGTTTTTAACATCCCTTCACAAAGTTGGGCAAATTCTGTTACACATGTTGAAAAAGTGGAAAAATCCTATATCCATATAAACAATATAGCACAAATAATAATTAGAAAAGATGATGATAGCGATAGTGATATTGATATATTAAGTGAATAATTATTATAACCTACCGAATAATTTGTATATTTTTGTAATCATAAATATAAATTTTAATAATAAAATAACTTGTAATTTCGCATTTAAACATGAATAAAATATTATTTAATGTCTTACTTATTTTTATTACAAACAATGATTAAATTCTAAGCAAAATACAAACCTGTTCGGCCATATTTCAATTTTACTGCTGGCCTAGATCTTTCCTAATAGGGATCAGTTAGTCACTTTCTTATATGTCTGAACAGACTTTATACCGGGCAAATTCTCGGATTCGTTACCTATGAAAATGTTAGTATTTAACCAAACTAACAAGGCAGGTGTCCAGCTTCCTAGATGATATTTTTCTTCTAAATAACTCGGAAATAAACAAACTTTTTGCGAAATTTGGTATTTATGGGCTTTTAGAATAAAGAATGGAAATTTCGAACAAATTTTGATATAGATTGTAGATGGCGCTGGCTGCAATCCTTTACTTACAGTTAAAAGGTCACAAGTTTGCCGTGTATTCATTTACATATTAAATAAACATATTACTTTTTCTATCTTTATTACATAAAAAAAAAGTATACTATATAGATCTAGCTCCGAGCGGTTTTCGAGATATTTACACTCAAATTGCTTGTAAAAGAGCTGCAGTTCAATTCAGGCAACGATATTGGCTGTCAACTATAAGCAGCTTCGTATACTGCCATTAGATTTAGCATAAAATAATCTTTTTGTCACTGTTACATAAAAAAATATCTATTATATAATGTTATGAATTGGATTAAAAGTTTGGGTTTATGCTTGCATGCTTATCTGCAAGCTTATTACCTCTTGAATTATATTAATCCCATTTCAATATGAACGTCATTAATTATATTTATTTCACTACCGAAACAAACAATCATGAACACAACCTTAAAAGCTTATTATATAATAATAATTTACATCATCTAAATAACAACAATAATCTTTCAGTATAGCAGTATAAAAAAGTATTGAAGCACACATAATCTACATTAGTGTATAAATACTTTTTCGGTCTACTGTACTTGCCCTTTGGCAGTACTTTCAGTAGTGATAGATATGTATTGGCAAGCACCTTCACCTTAAACTGAAGTACCCAATTCATTTGATCGAGAGACGAAAGTACTTTCTTGGCGCCTTCCAATTTTGTTATGCAATCTGATTTAAAGCAGGTTTAATAGCTGGTTTTATGATATGATATTTTTTTTATTATCCCATTATAATGTGCACGTTAATTTGCAATATTATGTAATCCTAAATGTACCTATCTTATGTATTTCCAAAGTCGTCTACCATCAGTACCATCACTATGATCTTGCGCCAAAATTAGTAAGAATATAGGGGGATGGGACTATTCGCCGTCGTCGTTTCACCGTCGCCGTTTCGCCGGCAGGACAATTCGCCGGCAGCTGATTCGCCGTGGGCCGTTTTGATGTGGTGCAAGAAATTTCGGCCCCAAACATTGCAGGTAAGCTCATTATCATGGACCCAAAAAGGTGGATTAGATGCCGTGTTAGCGCTGTTTAACCAATATAAGTCTATAATTATTACAATTTTTTTATATCTAGCATATACCGAATTGGACCCAAAAAGGTGGATTAGATGCCGTGTTAGCGCTGTTTAACCAATATAAGTCTATAATTATTACAATTTTTTTATATCTAGCATATACCGAATTGGACCCAAAAAGGTGGATTAGATGCCGTGTTAGCGCTGTTTAATCAATATAAGTCTATAATTATTATTATTATTATTATTATTATTAAACTATAATTATAACGTTAGACCATTGCTTTTTACGTATTTTATTAATTTCTATTTGACGTCAAAACGGCCCACGGCGAATCAGCTGCCGGCGAATTGTCGCGACGGCGACGGCGAAACGACGACGGCTGAACGTCCTAGACCCAGAATATAGCTATACACAGTAAAAAATTGAGTGTTAAATTTAACACTCAATGGTGGTACATATAGGACCACACTCAATAGGGTATATTAACTAATCAGTATATCTTGTAAAAAAGACATTTTTGAATGTTTTTTTTTTACTTTTTAATGAGTGTTAATTCTTCTTATTTATGAGTAGGTACATTTACAATATCGAGTGTAAATTAAACTCACAGATTGTAAACCTATCCTTCTAGGGTGTAAGAGAAATAATGAGAGGTGTAAGTAAACCATTTTTTAATGGTAATTTGTGATTAATTAGTGTAACTATCATATTATTGTAGGGCTAGAATACTTTCCGCTTTGTTTAAGTCATTTTATCTCATATCAAACTAACCGAGCATTTATAATTAAAATGTAAAAAATTATGCATTCAAGATGTTTTCCATTATTAACCTCGGCTTAGTTTGATACATGATTGAATGACTTAATCAAAGCCGAAAGTGCTAATATATATAAATCTTCAGATCGCTTGGAAAAGGTTTGTTAAATGAATGAAAATGTTGAGTATCATTTATCGTTTATTTATAAATAAAATGATGGTTACAGCAGAACTGGAAAGCCCTGTGACTTTTTTACACTTATTATTATAACTAGTTGAACAAAATGACACACCTATTATATAGTTTAACATTTTAGTAAAATAAACATATAATATATACCTACGTTTAATGTACCTCATTGTTAAGCTTAACAAAACAAATAACATAATAAATATAATATGTATACTTAGAACCATAAACAACTAAATTTAAGTAGGCTTTGGAACAATATGAAAGAATGAAAATGATGAGTATTATATTAATCGTATATTTATTTAGAGATCTATGAAGTAAAGTATGTAGGTAGGCACCTAAGTATTTATATAAAGAAGGAATACATTTATATTATAAGCCTATATCAGAATAATTTAAAACCTAAAGGGAAAACTGTAGCAATGTAAATACCTACTTAGTTTCTTAAAAATGGCGTACTTATTAGTAAGGTTTCTATTAAATTTCGTTAATATGCTTACCCAATTTAACAAGATCCTCATAAGAGGCACTCTCATTTGGTACTTTACAGAAATTTGCTTTGTTTCTATATTTTAATTTAAATATAACATTCTATATCACGTTCAAAGAGTACAATCAGACTGACTTGAAAGTTGAATTTGAATGTAGCGTCGGCGTCATCTGTCAATTTCTAGAATTTCACACCACTTATTGCCGCCTGTCTTTTCGGTAACACAGGTTTACGTATTTTTTCCCGGGGCCTTGTAAAAAAATGATTAAAGAATAAGTTTTATACTCAATGTGTTTAAATTACCTTCTAGCGGGGTTTATTTATACGCTAATATGGTGTTATTAATTTTCATTGTATTTAATTCTCCTGATAGAGTGTAAAATAAAATAAGTAACACCCATTCAACATCCTAGGACGAAAAATGCGTTTCCATCCTAATACATTTCAATCCTTATTTTCTTGCCTGGTATTTTTGAGTAGGTCTTATAAAAACGGGGTAAAATAAGAACACAGGAACTATCCGATTCTTTATTTATTCATATTTTTATTTATACACGTTAATTGTTAAATTGGCATTGTTATTTATTACAGAAGTTTTCAAACCCTCTTGAAGTTGAGTTTGATTTGAAATTCGTATTTCTTGCGATGCAGCTTCACTTGAAATACTTGGTAAATCAACAGTTTTAGAGGAAGATGATAACAGTTTAGCAGTCTTTCGTTTGTTCTCTAGTGAGGATTCTACATATCCCTCCGCAACTGCACTCGGTTTCCATCCGCCGAGTCTTTTTAGCTGCAATACATCAGCACTATTATCAACCAATAAAGTAGCGGCTGTTCGTCGAAAAGCATGACCCGTGAAAGACCCTACATTTGGAAGTTTCAAGAAAGTAGCTATCTTTTGAGGAAAACTCGCGATTGAATGATATCCAATAGCCTGATTATGCAATTTTCCATTTCTCCATTGGACGAAAAACCGGTCATTTTGAATGTTGTTTCGCAAAGTCACATATTTCTGAAAGACGTCAATCCAATTTGGGTCACTTATGATGAAGGATCTATTTATATATGTCTTCGTATCAGGGATTTCGATGACGACCTTTTCTTGCAAAACATTAACATGGGAAATTTTCATCTTTACTAGTTTATCACTTCTGCATGCTCCCGAGACTCCAACAATAAGCGCAATCTTCATATACAAAAATTCTTCAGGTGCTTTAACCAAAAAATCTCTGATGTTTTCTCTTGAAAAAACACTTGACTTTTTAGGCCGAAAGCCTACACTTTTTCGCTTCAAAAAAGCCACAAGTTTTGAATGCTTGGAAATGTCGACCTTTTCTCTAAGTTTCAGTATACTTTTTATCATACTGTAGTGGTAGGTAGCCCATAAAGTTGAAGATTCTTTTCTTTAGAGATCTCACCAAAATAGACCAACAAAACGGTCTCTGATGTAACATTGGTTGTTCCTCTGCTGCTGCACCACGCCTGGAATGTATTAAAAGCTTTCTCATAACGTAGCTTACTTTTGTAGGTAGCTGACTTTCTTTAATCTTATCCGCTGCTTCTTTCAAATCAGGCGGAGTACAGCTAATTAACTCGTCGTCACTATCGGAGAACACCTTTAATCTGTATTCTTTTTCTTAAAAAAACGCTGACTTTCAAAAAATTTTAAGCGACAACTGCTGTCAACTGGTGACAAGGACTGACAATGGAAATGAAAGGTGATAACCGGTGCGACAAAATTTATTATTTCAAGAAAGTCTATCGTGCAAAATCATGAATATTACTATAAATATTACTTGAATCATAAATTAATGGCTGAAAATAAAATAGTATACAATCCTCGACGGAAAATTTCATTGCGGTCTCGAGATTATAGTTTATCTCGACGCTACGCTACGCGTCTCGATAAACTATAATCTCTCGACCAGCAATGAAACATTTTCCGTCTCGTATTGTAATATACTATTATTTTACAATCAGTACAGTTTAAGTTTTTAGTTTTCCTTTTACCTGCCTAAAATTTTATTACTAAATAGCTCTACCTAGAGACATAAAACATTACAATGAGATATGCAAAAACATGACTGAGATAAATGAAGAAAAATATGAACTACGAAAATTTGCGGTTCCGCTTACCTCGGTGTACCTTACCCTCGAAAATATTAACTTTAAATAATTTGGCAACGTCTCAAGATAATTAAAAACTAAAATTACCACAACAGAATTTGGAAAGAAATTTAATTATGCAAAAAAATACAGGGTGTTGTGGCGCACTGACTGACTTTTACCTTTCATGTATTTGAAATAGCAAAGGAGCTATTGTATAGCCTTGAGAACAACACAGTCAAAAATTGTTTGTAAACCCATTGTTACTGTTATTTTTGTTACGTTTATTATATACTCACACCTCACTACTAAGCTATAAAGTTTGTCAAATTTCTGAACTAGTAACCAACTTTCTTTTGGCATGCATCTGTTGGTTTTATGAATGTGTTTTTAAATGCTGTTCTTACATAATATTTTAAATTAATTTCTTAACATATTATATTGTTTAGATTTGTTTCAGCATTGTTCATTTAAACAATTTTAAATATTTTAGGTTTTTTCAAAGCGTTGCGAAATTGCCTAATATATTATGTTTCCTTATTTCGCCACTTCGGCCTAAAGAGGTCATTTGTGGATATTCTGCATTAGTGCAAATAAAACAACGAAGTCTTCCTCCACAAAATTTGTTAATGTAAAATGTTAGTACTGTTCCCTACATGTTTCGGGCTTCTAGACGTCCATCTTCAGAGGATTATAAAAGGGATTTCAAAATGGTAAACCAGTTAAATTGGAATAAATAATGACTTACCCCAAATTGAGTAAAATAAAATAGTTCGAGTTGCCTCAAATGGACTACTTTTTTAAATTCTGCATTAGGTTTAAACCATAAGATGTAAAAGTTTGCACATGCCGATCACTGAGGAATGACCTGTATTTTATTATTTTATATTATAGCTGTCATTGATTATTTCAATAATAAAATATAGGAGCGTCAGGTCAAATGTTAGTAGTTTTTACAGAAAAAAACTTGTTTATGAAAAACGTCCTATCTTTCATAACATTCCTGGAAGACCAAGAACAAATAAATAAAATATATTCCTATTAAAGATTCCTTGTCGTTTATGAGCATAGTTTTGTTTCCAAATCTTTTACTTTTATACAAGGTGTTGAAGAAAACAAATCATAACTTTTCACAATTTTTTTAAATGATTATTATTATTATTATCATTACATGATTATTTTGAAAGAAGCACCTTTAAATAATCTTTCATTTGAATTATGGTATTAAGCAATAATTGCATGGGCTCGAAAAAAAAATTATTCCGAAATTTTTTACATCGTGTTGTTATATTTAATCAGTATTAATATTTTACTAGCTTTACAGTGAAAGCTCCCTTTACGGACAGCTCCTATAAGCGGACATCTTCCAGATCCGGACAGTTTTTCTGGAACCAAATTTTTGGGGTATCAATTCCTATGTAAAACAAGCTCTCATAAACGGACGCTCCGTCGGACGGACACGGACAGCATAATTGTCACCGACAGGCTCGAAACGCTCTTAAGAGCGGACGCGAAGCTCCAACAACGGACGAAAATTACATACATAATATGTATAGAAATCACTCATTTCTTTCGACAGCCCTGGTGTTTCCCCGCAGTATGTACAGTTGTTATTTCATTAGTTTGTTATGTGTCTTTTATATGTAAGTATCTTGGAAGACGTATAGCAATGGCGCCAACAAAAATTTTTTTAACTTTAAGACAGAAAATGGAGGTAATTAACGTTGCAGAACAGGAACATTTAAGTGTTCGCAAATTGGGTGAAAGGTATGTGTTAGATTATAATTGGGTTTTATTAAAAAAAAAAAAAAATTTTATTTAAATTATTTTAGGTTTAATATATGTAAAACCCAAGCAGCAGAGATTGTTAAACAAACGGAAAGCATTCGAAGACAATGGCAATCAAGTGATAATTTAGACCAAAAAACAAAAAAATTAAAAGGTGACGCTGCGCAGATTGACAAGAATTGTTTAGAGTGGTTTGTTCGAGCTAGAAACCAGCATATTCCAATATCGGGGCCGCTAATAAAAGCAAAGGCTAAAGAAATGGCTAACGACTTGAGATGTAATAAGTTCAGCGCATCCGATGGATGGTTACAAAAATGGAGAAGAAGGCATAACATTAGCTTTAAGTGCATCTCTGGTGAGTCAGCGGACGTTAATATGGTAGATGTGGACCAATTTTTACAAAAATTGCCGGCAATGCTATTGGGGTACAAACCTCAGGATATTTTTAATGCAGATGAAAGTGGATTGTATTGTAAGGCTTTACCAGACAAAACTTTAACATTTAAAGCTGAAAAGTGCGTAGGTGGCAAAATGGCAAAAGAAAGATTGACCATATTGTTTTGTACTAACATGATTGGAGAAATCGACAGGAGAATGGGAATTCAAAAACGTAAAATTTTGCTTTTTCTGGACAACGCTGGGTCACATCCTAGAGATCTAAATTTAAAAAACATAAAAATCATATTTTTACCTCCTAACACCACATCTGTTTGTCAGCCCTTGGATCAGGGCATAATTCAAAATTTTAAGTTTTTTTATCGTGGTCTGATTTTAAAACATGTCCTTTCAAAAATGGATAACGCTTCCTCCGCCTCAGAACTATCAAAATCGATTAACGTTTTGGAAGCTATTTACTTTATCAAAAAGGCATGGGGCAAGGTAACTCCAAATACCATTCAAAACGGCTTCGGCAAAGCAGGTTTTAAAAAAGCGGAAGCTGAAGGGGTGGACCTGACGGAATATGACGCAGAAGATGATATGCCATTGGCAACCCTGGCAGAGTATTGGAGAAACTTTACTGAAATTGATCAATCTAAAAGTCAACTGCATGATGACTTTGTTAATTTGGATCAAATGTTATCAGTTGAAGAGTCATTTAATGAAAATGACGGAACCGAAAATAATATAGCAAAGACAGTAGCAGAGGATACTTTAGATATGCAAGAAGAGAGTGACAAAGAAGAAAATGAAGATGCTGGTCCTATTAATTCGTACGCAAGTGCCTTAGAGGTCGTTGAAAACCTAAAAAAGTTTTCGAAATTAGATTTTGTTGCATTCGAACATTTAAAAAATATTGAATCGCATTTTCAAAATTGTTTTTTGCAAGAAAAACTTAAAAAATTAAAGCAGTCAAAAATACTAGATTTTTTTTAAAAAATAACCTTTTTTTGTACGTTTAAATGTTAAGTTAGGAGTCGTTTTATTTTGTAATCAACTTTAAGTTTTATGTATGTATGTGTTACTATTTGATGTAACTAGTTGTATTATGTTCATATGTTTTTCAATATTCTTACATAAAAAAGTTACCTAGTATTTTTTCTTTAATTACGATTTTTTAAAAAAATTTTAATTACCTTTCTTATATGCGGACACCTCCCATAAGCGGACAGAAATGTTGGAACCGTGAGTGTCCGCTTATAAGAGCTTTCACTGTATATGAATTATAAAAACATTTATTTTTGGCAAGCAACACCTTATAAAAGCGCTTATTCTCAGAGTGTAGGCGAGGTCTGCTTACAAATTTCTAAATAAGATTTTATAGTGTATTTTAAAAAATAGACCTTTTATAGAAATATAATTTACAAGAAATCAAAATGTTTTTTTTTTAAATGAAAGCCACTGACGATTTCCACTTGATACAGTATTTGACTTTTCAAAACACCGTATTAACACTTTTATTTACATTTCTATTACTGGCACTAAAAAGACATTAAAAAAAAAAAGAAATTTTGGAAAGATTAATAATTGTATACGCAAACCCTGCCGCTATCCCAAAAATAAAAAGTATTGCTCTTTAAAAAAAATATTTTATAGATGAGAAATTCCAATATTGATTATAATAACGAAAATAGTTTTTGGAACATGGTATTAAAAAATGTACAGTAATTTATTATTATAATACATTTAGACATTTTGGATAAGCTCTTTAGGCTTCTCATAATCTTCCATTCGATCCTCGTTTGACCACCCCGTATAGTTAATATAAGTTTTAAATTTGTCACCCTGTATAAAATAAACTCACACCAAAACGAATTGCAATTTAGGCGTATACAGTGAGCTCAAAAAGGTTGGAATAAATTCGTTTAAAATTCAGGTGATTATTTTGTGGAAAAACGCCTATTATTATTTTTAGTTATTATTAGTAACTGCAAATTTTTTGACATAAGGAATGTGTATACAGGTTTTCTCAAGAAGAACATATACCGTCAACATTAATTTTTTTAAATAATTTATTATATTATTTTTAAATTCTACGATACATTCTAAACACTTTTTGTATAACATACCATATCTCCAAAATTAACGGTTTTCGATATATTGACATTTTAATATTTTTCTGAAAAAATGCTGAGATCCCTGGATTTTTAGTTTTAATTGCGCGTTTCTTTATTATTATTGTAACCTGTTACCTGAATTAATTTATTTTGACACAGACATTTACTTTCTGTCAAAAATTCTTCAAATTGTGTAGATCTATCTAACTTCAAGTAATTCTGTAAAAATGGCGCGGTTAAGTGAAAAAGATAGGATAGAGATGCTTGGCTATGGAGATAGGATGCGAACCCAAACAGAAGTGTGTGAGTTATTTAACAATAAGTACCCAAACCGAGCACCAATATCTCTATATGTTGTTAGTAAAATTGCAAAAAAATATAGGGATTTGGGGCATGTTAGAGACAATTATACTCAAGCTGTCCAAGAAAACCACCATAGTGTTACTCGCGGTATTGCCACGGAAAATAATATTTGTCAAGCAACCGTATTGAATTATTTACACAAAAATAAATGGCATCCCTATAGGGTACAGTTAGTTTATGGACTTAATGAAGATGACCCGGATAGAAGAACAGAATTTTGCGAAATAATGATGAACAGATACATTGAAGATCCTCAAATTTTAAAAAGAATTGTGTTCTCTGATGAAGCAACGTTTACTCTATATGGGCATGTGAATCATAAAACTGTCCATATTGAGCTAAGGAAAATCCCCACTGGATCATGGAGTCCCAAACACAATACCCGCCAAAAGGGAATGCTTGGGCTGGAATTGTTGATAACCGGATTTTACGTCACTTCTTTTTTGATGGTACGTTAAATGGCAAACTGTGTATAGAATTTTTAGAATTTGAGTTAATATCGGCACTTGCTGTACTATCTAAATCCAGATGAGCCAGATATTCCCAACAATAACTTATGGTACCAGCAAGACGGAGCACCAGCCCATTACACACGCCCGGTGAGTGAGTACTTGGATACAGTATTTCCTGGCAAGTGGATAGGTCGACGGGGTCCAATAGAATGACCGGCAAGGTCACCAGATTTGACGCCGCTAGATTTTTTTCTGTGGGTCTATTTAAAATCTAAAGTATACTTTACCAGACCTAACAATATTGATGAACTTAAAGCTTGAATAAGGCATGATGTTAGATTAATGGAGCCCCAGGTAATCCATAACGTTTTGGAAGAATTCAAAGATCGACTTGCATATTGCCAGGAAGTTGGTGGCGGTCAATTTCAACATTTATTAAAATAAAATTTAATATAGTCTATGTAAATATTATAGACTAAATAGATGTAAAGAGTTCATTTTTAATTGTAGTTTTCGTACCAGAAAAAATGTCAATATATCGAAAACCGCTGATTTTGGAGATATTGTATGTTATACAAAAGGTGTTTAGAATGTATCGTAGAATTTAAAAATAATATAATATACAGGGTGTTCTATTTAAAAAAAATTAATGTTGACGATATATGTTCTTCTTGAGACAACCTGTATACACATTTCTTATGTCAAAAAATTCACAATTAAAAATAATAATCGACATGTCCAATCGTTTTTCCAGAAAATAATTTATTCCAACCTTTTTGAGCTCACTGTATATTGTACAGCATCGGAGCGAGAGTGGGACTCCCGCCCTGATGTGTTTGGTCTCAGAAAGCGCGCCTTCTACCGAAATAGCAAAATTCCTCCTGTCCAAAAAGAAAGCATAATCTTAACAAAATGGGACACCCCGTATAAAAATAATGATAATTACTCCCAAATTATTGTCTAGTTATCAAATATTGTACTTACGTAAACCAGATTAGTTTATTTTGTCGAGTTGTTTTAGCCTAAACAACTTAATTAACCTGATTTATCTCCTATCGATTTTTAAAATATTTGCATCGTTTACTCTTGTCTTATAGAAATAAATTCGTTATAAAACTGTATTATAACAAGGCAATGCTTTTACCACATTTTATTATTGTTTACATAACATCCATTACTACTCTTTTTATTCCACAATTTTTTATTAATTAATCAACAATCACAATGCACCAGATTTGCAGCATTGTTGCAATACTCTCAATAATTTCTTTTGTTGTGCCATTCCTTGCTCCTTTTTAGAAATTCTCGTTTGAAAATTGACGTACTAGATAAATTAAAATCTCAAATGGGAGACCGACATGCGATCTTATATCTTCTTGTAATAATTACGGATTATGTATGAATATGTTACCTTTCGTTGAAAGTGAATAACCCAGGAAATAAACGAATACAAAGAACGAACCTACATACTTGCTGTTCGTTAAAAAAATGTGGGTCGATTATAAGGACGAATACCAAAACTCTTATGCAAGTAAGTTGTTTCTGCAATTAAGCTAATTAAGCTAGTGCGGATTGTTTTGGCTTTAAGTGGCAAATTGTTATTTTTAAGATTAAAAATATGTTGCGTTGAAAAATGTTGGTGCATTGATGTGCCCTACATTTCATGGCGCCATCTTGGTAACTTAGTTTACATAACTCGTCACATTGATGTACCTATACACTATTCAAGGGAAAAGTCAGCGGCCTAGTCCCACAGGAAATTGCCTTATTATTATTATTCAGTCAGCAATAATGAAGCTTCAGTTTAATAGCAACTTTCTCGCGATGCCTTAAAGCGTGAAATTATAGTTATTTAAGCGGTGCATGGTTGACAGTTATCATACACATACTTTTATGCTGTGCCCCATCTACTACACTCTGCGTGTGCCCACATCGAACCAACAGTAAATCGAAACCACAATTAATTCCACAAACGAGGGATTTGTCTTGATCAAAGTCGTCAGTATCATTATTCCTAACTTCAACAACGCCTTCATGAAACAGGTACGTTGAAACGAAGTGGGGGACAAGGAAGGCCAATTTTATGACAGTAAGAACGATAGAAATGGACATGATAGAGGAAGATCCAGGTACTTCTACTCGAGAAATTGCAAATACTTTAACCGTAAGCAATGGGACTGTTTGGAAAATCCTTAGTAACTATTTGTTGTAGCCATGCCACATACAGCGCGTCGATCATGCACTTCTTCCTGCTGATTTCCTCCACGGATTGCAACCTGTCAATGGCTTTTGCACACATTGGTTCAAATCCCTCAACTACTGACACTAATTCTTTTTACCGAATCGAATTTCTCAAGAAATGCAATAGGAAACTTTCACAACAACCACGTGTGGGCTAAAAAAAATTCACATGTGGTACTTCATGCTCGTTTTCAGCATCAGTCTTGGTTGAACGATTGGGTTGGAAATGTGGGTGACCGGCTAATTGGACCAGTATTTCTACCAGGAATACCTAGCAGCTAGGTGTATCGTAATTTCTTTCATCAAACGCTACCCTAGTTTCCGGAGGATGTACCATTGGCAACATGAAATGCAATGAGGTTTATGCACGATGATGCACCAGTGCATTTTAGTGTTGTTGCTCGTGAGTTTTTAACGGTAACATACGTAGATCGTTGGATTGGTCGAGATGGACCTTACTTATGGCCTTCTCGATTCTCGGACTTAAACCCGCTGGATTATTTCCTATGGGGCAATCTAAAGTCATTAGTTTATACTACTCCGGTGGAGAACGTGGAAGATTTAAGAAATTGGATTATTGCTGAGAACTCAATAAGAAACGATCATGGTGTTTTTGAAAGAGTTCGGCAGTGAATAAGGAGAAGATTGAATTCTTGCATCCTAGCGGAAGGTAGTCATTTTCAACTTCTCGCCCTGTATCTTCGGAACAAAGCGGCTTCTCAAAAATCATCAAACCACAAAATATTCTTAGATTAGTCCAGGGAATAACCCTTTCAATTTTTGCCAAATATTTAATATAGGGTAAAGATGGGTAGGGCAGGAAGGACATCAGTCCTCAAAAGACTGTCATTATCCCCTTTACAAAATGCAGAAAAAAGCAGGGATTAGGACCCCTAACCCTACAGGGAGTAAATATTCCACTGTCGAATACCTAGGAATAACTTTAGACTACAGACTGACCTGGAACAAACACATGGAAAAAACAATCCAAAAGTCGAAAGTAACCTTGGCAGTTACTAGACGGATGTACTTAAAAACATGGGGACTCTCACCTAAGCTGGTGCATTGACTGTACATCAAGGTAGTGAGACCTGCAATTACGTATGCAGCAGTGCTCTGGTGGCCAAAGACACAGCAGAAAACCACAATATCAAAGCTAGGAAGCCTATAAAGACTGACCTGCTTGAGCATCACAGGGGCGATGAAATCGACCCCTACATCCGCAATAGAAAACATCCTGAATATCCTCCACTTCATTTGGTGATTAAAGGAGAGGCAAGAATGGGACTATATAGACTACAGAGTTCTACGTCACTTTCTGGGTGGCACCGAACTGGACACGTACTTCTATGCGATATAATAAGGAAACTCGAGTTAGAAATGAGATCAGACCACACAAACCCTGCATATCGCTATGGCATACCATTCAAGACCGTAATTGACGACCGGGATGCGTGGACAATAAAACACCAGATACTCCTGGGGCAACAATCTGGTACATAGACGGCTCAAAAACCAAAGACAGTACCGGAGCAGAGATACACGGAGTAAGAACGAAGAGAGATGCTTATTTCTCCCTGGGTAAGTCTCCCACGGTGTTCCAAGCGGAAATCTACGCCATCCTACAGTGTGCGTATGAAAACAATAGGACTTATCTTAATAGGTGAATCCACATATACTCCGACAGCCAAGCAGCCCTTAAAGCGCTAACATCCAATAAGGTGACATCAAGACTGGTATGGGAATGCCAAGAGGAACTAGTTGCCCTGGCAAAATCCAACAAAGTAATTCTACAATGGGTACCAGGACATGAAGGTATTACAGGAAACGAAAAGGCCGACGAATTTGTAGGAAAGGGGTCGGAGAAAATATTCAATCAACATAAAATCTGCTGGAACAACAGACAGGGATTAAAACATAGCAAATCTTTCATTGGGGACCCAGACCCGAAACTAACAAAGCAGCTACTTCTGAGCAGAAATCAGTTAAGAATTACTACAGGAATTCTGACAGGACACATGGCCGTCAAGAAGCACCGTACGCAACTGTACCACGGAGACCTAAGCTGCAGATTATGCGGGCGAGAAAGTGAAAAGGTACCGAATATCATTTGCCCCTTCGAGTCATTGGATCGGAAAAGGCTGCCTGTATATATATGCGTACCGCAGATATTCCAGGCTCAACAGCCAAGCATTTAACGGAACCTGAATAGATCCAAGTGATCCTGCTTTGGCGCTGGTTCAGTTTCACTTTTGAGGAAATTGAGGGAAAGAACATAAATCAGTTAACTTTAGCTTAGCTAAATCGATCCAAAGTGGTCAAAAGAATACGACTCATAATGATGAAATCCTCTAAAATTGAATTTTAACTAATACTTATTAAATTCATTAATTTAAAAAACCTTTAAACCTTAATTTATAGCCCCGTATGAATTACCTGAATCCTATGCTTAATCAGAGTCGCAAAATTTAGTTGTTTTTGACCTGGTTCGAAAAAAAAACAACTTTAGAACGAATCGGTGTGTTCTTTTTCAATGTCCTTTTTCACGTTTCATTATACCTACATATTTCGCGTGATAATTTCACGGCCGGGTAAAGCAGGTGTTTCCAAATGTGTTTTCATCCGTGTTATTAAATTTTAGCCAAATATTAAATGAATTTAAAACTAGGCATACCACTAAATGTTTAAAGGTTTACCAACGTTGAGAAATGTTTTTCTTTTATGTAACGATATTTTTGAAATAGGAAAGATGGAGATAGTAGAGGTAAATAACAAATAAGCAATTTCGTAACGGCAAGTGTACTGGCAATAATTTTTATTCAAGAAATAAAGCAGCCGTTTTGGAATATTCAAAATATCACCTACTAGCTTGCATTTTTGGTAATAATTATTACATAGATTTCGAGGAATGTAACATTTGCAACACCAAAGAGAAACAAAAATTCCAAATAAGTGAAATCTATTTAATTAATGAATAATAATAGGTAAGTATACGTAATAGAAAACCAGAAACATGCAGAAAGAGATACCAAGGTTAAAGAAGCTGGTGAGTAAATGAAATAATGGAATATTCTCGATTCTTGATTCGATAATAATTGATGATTGTACAATTGATGTCAAACTCATTTAAATTAAATTTAAACAAATAAAGATTTCTATATACCTACTTAATATTCTGCCGCATGGAATCCAAGCAGATTGCTCTTTAACCTATGCAGAAAATATACTATATGGTGCTAGGCCAACCCCCGCAACAAATCAGCTCGATTTTTGAGGTGAGGTGAATCTGAAATGACGCCTCTCACTAAAGCTGAACTCCAATCCGATCCTACATAAACATTTGAGAGTTTTTTTTTAAATATAACAACATCAAATGTTACAAAAGTATATGGCATACTGTCGGGAGCGTGTAGGGTAGGTAAGAACAACCTTAATTTGTCATGAAAAAATTCCTAAAGTGCTCCTTAAGAGGAGATACAGAACCTCAAAGGGGTATCCAGCGACTTTTCCGGCTCGGAACCGACTTGTATAATTTAATGAAATTTTAATATTTTATGTAGGCCATAAAATATACCACAGTGGATGTTGTTGATCGTCAGGGAAGTCACGAACGAACTGGTCACCAAACTTGTTGGGTCATTCCTCTTTAAAAATGGTACTCTATATTTGTTTCTACTGCGTTCTGCAATACGACCTTTTACAGGCACGTATCCAGGATTAGGTTTCGGGGAGGGTCCAGATCCTGAGTATATGTGGGTGTATGAAAACAACTGTATTAAGGAAAATGGTATTTTTATAATGAAAGGTGAAAAGCGCTGACACTTTTATAAAAGTAATCTACGATTTTTTTTATTCGCCATAACATTTATAATTGAGTCGACACTAACATCTATGTCCCAGTGAATCGAAAGTACAGCTGAGGAGCTCAATCTTTCGTATTCCATTTTATTTCGAAGGAAAGTCTTCACTCTCTTCATAGTCGAAGGCGACCTCTCAATCGTAGCAGTGGTCACTGGTAGGGTGGATAAAATGATCAGTAAATGATGGATGATTGGGAAGATACTATATTAAAAGTTCTTCAGTGCGGTAGACGGTGATTTGGTAATGTACCAAAATGAATTATTCTAGCCTCCACACAATTGCCGAGTGCTTGTCCATAAATTAGATGCATGGCAACATATTCACTATAGGAATCATCTTCCATTACTTAAGTCTTATGTACAGGGTTATTCATTATAAGTGGACCGCCCCCTTAATTTTGTTGTTTCTAAAGATAGAGAGCTGATTTTTTTACCAAATTGTACGAAATCTTTGAATTTTTTTATGATTTATAAAAATTTAATACAGGGTATTCCAAAAACGCGTACCAGATCAAACTTATAGTTTTTATAATAAAACGCCCTGTATATTATTACACATTCGGATTCTGCTTCAAATTCTGAGCAGATTTTATATAATATACCCTTTACCTAAGTTCAACTGTTTCCAAGCTAGTAACAATTAAAAATCTACTTTTTACCAAATTTGGCTAATTATTGCCGCAAAACGGTCAGAGATGCAGCAAAATGATTATGATTTTCTTATATTAACTTTTTAAGAATTATCTGAATGAGTGCCAATTATTGTGGTACCTCTGCTTTAAATAGCCTTAGGTTACTTGACTTCAGAAAAGAATGGTTATTAATTTTTATTTGGCTCAATTTGCCAAGTTAGCTATGATTTTAGTAATTAAAACAAATTTGGCAGTTACCCTGGCAAAGTAAAACATGACTTATTTAATGTCAGTTGAATTAATTAAAGAATGAGCTTTTCTGAGGCAGAAAAACGTGATATATATGAATTATATATTAAAAACGCATACAACAAAAGCCAAGCTAAACGAGAATATCAATTCCTAGTTTAAATACTTTTCCTCGAATATACCAAAGCTTGTACTGAAACAACATTTAAGCGTAAGAATAGAACATTAGCTGGGAACGAAAATCGTGAAAATGAAGAGTAAGAAATTCTTTTGCAGTTTGAAGGTAATTTTTTCCTTTAATTGGTATCTGCATGTTAATTCCCTTGCCTTGTAATTTAAGAATGTCCGGAGAAATTCATTATACCAGTGTCTGAAACGCTAGGTAAATTGCAAAATTTTGCCGGCGCAAAAATTGTCTGAAGAAAATAAAGCAGCTCGTTTACGTTTTTGTTTGGAAATGATGGAACGTTTGAAGCAAAATGCACAATTATTTAATAAAATTATTTGGACGGACGAGTCTTCATTTTCAACCTCTGGCATTTTTAACAGAAAAAATATGCATTTTTGGTCGACTGAAAATACCAGAGCTTTTCGGGAAATAAATCATTCAGGCCGTCAATCTGTTCACGTATGGGTAGGTATTTTGAATAATAGAGTCATTGGTCCAATATTTTTTGACGGTAATATGAATGGAAACCGATATTTGGAATTAATACATGAAATAGTTCCTAATTTAAGGAATTATAATCAAGTGATTTGGCAGCAGGATGGGGCCCCCGCTCACAATGTTGTTGCTGTTACGGAGTATTTGAACGAAAATTTTAAGATACCAAGTTTCATTCCTGTCATATTACATAACCAAAAAAATTACGATGCCCACCTATTTATTAAAAATCTCTGCCAAAAAAAAGAACGGTTGAAGGTAATTGCATAAAATAAGGAAAAGTATACAACGTTTGAGAAATTTATTGAAGTAGACTCTTATTTTGATAAAAAAAAAGCGGAATGCAGAAAAAAAAAATTTAAGCATTCGCTTTACAGACTCCTTTTAATTTTTACCATATTCCTTATCAAAACTAGCAGAAACTTTTTTGGATTGGAAGATTTGGGTCCTGCAGATGGCCAGCGAACAGCCCAGATTTAACTGTTTTAGATAATTTTCTTTGGGGGTTTTTAAAAAGAAAATTAAATCATGAAAAACAACCGTCGGTGAATAGGATTAGAGAAATACTAACCACAGAAATAGAAATATTAAATGGCAGAAATCAAGGAATCATTTTAGCTGCAATCAAGAGACAAAAACGAATTTATAGAAGATGTATTCAAGAAAATGGAGGACATGTTGAACATCTACTTCAATAATTTCTTTAAATTAAATTTGTTTTTATTTAGATTTTTTAGAATGAAGCCAACTACGTGAAATACCAGTAAATGTTAGTTGAGTTATTAGTTGAACATTTTTTACCATTACTTTTAAGAATAATATAGTTTTAGTAAAAACTTGGTGGTATTCATTTTTTTTATACCTATATACTATTTCATATAGGTATTTATTCTTCTCTCTAAGAGAAGTTAATTTTGCAGATCAATCAATTATTCAATTTCCACTAAATAAATTATATTGTAAGTCGATTTTTAATTGTTTCTAGCTCGGAAACAGTTAAACTTAGGTAAAGGGTATATTATATAAAATCTGCTTAGAATTTGAAGTAGAATCGGAATCTGTAATAACATTCAGGGTGTTTCATTAAAAAACTATAAGTTTGATCTGGTACGCGTTTGTGGAACACGCTGTATAATATTTTTGTTAATCATAAAAAAACGAAAAAGATTTCCTACAATTTGGTAAAAAAATCAGCTCTCGATCTTTAAAAATAACAAAGTTAAAGGGTCGGTCCATTTATAATGAATAACCCTGTACTCAATCAATCTGACAATTTAGAAAAGTGTTGTCAATAACATATTGTTAACGGAATAAAAACGACGTGTATTCTATTGACCATTTAAGGATGACGTCGCTGGGGGGCAAATTTGACAAATTTAGGTTAAAGTTTATGTCAAAGCCATGAAATTACCATTACATATTTGACAACGGCCATATTTGCTGGGGGGCAAAGTGACAAGTTTAGGTTATACTTCTTGTCAAAATAATATGTTCTGAAATGGTCTATTGTAGTATTCTGATTTATTATTTCAATAACGTATTATACCAAAAATGTATTCTATTTGAAAACCGCTAATTTTACCAAAACAAATGTAGGATACCTTTTGTAAAAAGGAATATGACCAGAGAATTTAAAAAATCAGTTTTTCGCTCTGTAAAATGACACCTGTCAAAATTTTGGGCCGACAAGTGTGGTGGTGGTTATGGCCTACATATGATATTAAAATTTTAATTAATTATACATGTCGGTTCAAAAGTTAGGGCCTAAAAGGTAAGTCGCTGAGTAGGGGCTCTTTATTTTCTCAAAGGAGCAATTTAGGAATATTTTTTCCATGAAGAAATTAGGGTTATTTTAACGTCCCCTATTCACTCCCGAGAGTATGCCATATACTTACCGCAATTCCTGTAGATAGATTAGGTCATTTTCAGCTATGTCTACGTTGTTATTAAAAGAATTTTCAGCCGTTTTTAAAACATTTGCAATATTTTCCTCTTTAAAACTCCCGTACAAGGTTTAACTTAACAGTAAAAATAAACATTGTGAATTTTAAAATGAAGCAATAAAAATCACACAAGAAAATGATAAGAATAAGATGATTTGGTATAAATTTATCAGCTCCCAATGCATGAACCATTCGAACCTCAAGACGTAATAATTTACCAGGAATAAAATTAAATAAATCATTGTTATATAACAAACACAATAATTAAGTTGTATGTTGATTTGATTGATATTATATGTAACTAGACTTGGCTACCTACTTTTACACTAATAAATTAATCTTATTATTCCAAATATTAATTCTGTGACGTCGATAACGAAATTTTTATATTGTGGAACTAGACCGTAGAAAGATTTAGACGATGTTATAAATTAAACTTACATAATTACTTCATCTTAAATAACAACAAGTACCTACACACGGTAAATAGAAAGTGTTGGCTTTGATGAACAAGTAAAAAAGCAATTTAAAACACATCATAATTGAAATTGTTTGAAATATTTTACGGTTCTAAAATTTTTAAAAATTTTAAGGAAGTAAACTAATCGTGTCTCAAACACGTATCAGCTGCATTTAAATTTCCGCAATCGTTTTAATTTTTTAATGATTTAATGAATTTTTGACAAAACCTTAAAAGAAATTAATCATGCTTCATTTGCTTCATCTATATACAAGATGTAATGTAAAAATGTTCGTGGTAAATTCCAGTTTTTTCGGATTTTAAAATAGTTTTATTCTAATTTTTGTCTTGTTTATTGGGTTTTTAGGTCATTTATAAATAAATAAAGGTTTGGTTTAAGTTGACGTTTCGGTTTATATTACATTAAACCATCTTCAGAACTACAATTACAGGAAAATGTGATTATTAACTAATTTTTAGGATTAAAAAGTAGTAGTATTTATTCTAATTCACAATTATTTTTTTAACAGTATTTAGAAACAAAGATAAATATGTTTGGCCAAAATTATATTTTGAATTATAATAAATTATTTGCAATATTATTTTCAAATCTTTTCCGGAAGTACTAATACAAGGTACGCATTGAACATATGCTGGAACTGTCAATTTCCGGTTAGGGTTTGATTTAAGTATAGGCCAATACTGTTGCGTAATAAATATTTTAATTATTTATTGCGTTGATGGTATCTCTGTGTAATATCTGCGCTGGAAATCTCGACATAAACACTGTTTTTTGTGCCTTGGCAAGATAAAGAAAATGTTGTTCCTCTCTTTAGCTGAACCGTGTTCCTATACAAAGAATTAAAAAAAATATGTTTGTGTGAGTCAGCCTAAAGATACAGAACAGCCCAGCAGAGCTGGGCAAGCTACTGAAAAAAAATAGCTAGCTACAAGCTACTTAAAATTAAAGTAATTAAGCTACAATTATTTAAAAGTAGCGTAGCTACAGGTAGCTAAGCTAGAAACTACTTCTATAAGGTTACTTTACTTGTCAGTAAATGTAGTTTTTCCAATATAGTGTCCGACAATCTATTTCGTCTTGGAGTATTAATATAGGTAGCAAACGAGAATCATCTCTCTACTGGAGCTGAAGAAGTGGGAGAGGTGTTGTTGCCTTCCCAAGGAGAGCCGTAGATGATTGAAAACTTTCTTACCATTATTTATTAAGGGTTTCTTGATTTGTTTAGAATGAGGAATAGGTAAGCTTAAAAGAAAGGATTTACGCGTACTATAATGAGCCACAGCCACAGCTTACTTTTATATTTTTTAGGAACAAGACATGCAAACTCCAGAAGGAAGATACAACAAAGTAATGTATGTTTTATAAATAGTGGGCGACAAGAATCCCTAACTTTACCTCTACACGTAAGATAGCTTATTGCTCTCTTTTGCAGAACAAACACAGAGTGAAATAAATATTGGGGTTGGGGTTCATCCAATATAATATTATTATTTGAATATGAACTGGGGTTACTGTTACTGGGAAATATTACAAGTGGGATGCCTGAGGCTAAGTGAGGCCTACCCGGAAGGGCCGCCACTGACAGCAACTGTCAATAGTTGACTATACTTTCATACTTGCTGGAACAAATTTGTAAAACTGACTTATAACTTTGTAATGTATACGTAACCCGCTAACCTTAAAACCCTTTGCAAAACTAGATAAGCAGATTGTGAAAGAATAAGTTGTGTTTAATCATCAATTAATCAATGATCCTTGTGCTTAAACCTTGAATTAAAATATTAATTAAAAACTAGTGGCTGACGTGCTACCATTAAATACTCACCTCTGTGTATTTAAATACAATGCAAAACCATACATTAAATAAGTTGCTTCATTTCGTTTCAGTATGCAATTCCATGTCTTTCGTCGCCTACTTGGTTACTTGAAAATGGGTGCATATACGCACATTGCTTAATTTAATTCTTATACCTAAATAATGATTCGGTTTTATGTAGTTTTCATGGTAATATGTATTGATGTGCGTGACATACTTTTGTTGCAATCGATTGTTTACAAGCAAAAAAAAAATAAATACTTTTAAAAAATAAGCCATCTAAAAACTCCAATTGAGAAGTAGTGAAGAATGTGATGCATTCAAAAAATTCTTTTAGCAAGAAACATCGCTGGCAACTTTTGAACAACACAAACATCTCTAAGAGGGGTGTACAGGGTGTCCGGATTTCAATGTGTTTGCAGGATATCTCTGTTATTAGTAAAGATAAAGGGTTGCGGTTTGCGCGTCATGTCGCAACTTTTCAGTAAAACAAAATATACCTTAAACATAATTTTCATAGCTTTCTTTGTATCTGGACTAACATAACACATCGAAATGGTAAAGACTGGTTTTTATGTAGAATCTTGCGTGAAGTTCGGTGGCATAGTTGAATTTTTTTCTAAATATTATCCTTTTCGAGAAATAAGTAGAGGTTTGGTTTTTAAAATGGAGTTTTATAGTGGGTTGTGACCGGGGTTTTTGATTTTATTTATCCAATTTATTAAATTCTATATAGAATGAGAACTATGCGGCTAGTAAATTAAAAACTATACATTAATTTACAATTACGAATTATTTTAATCTCGATATTATAACACTCATGCTTATTATTAGATATTAAAAAAATAAGTTCACACATCTTTTTTACAATAGATCTTTTACAGATGCCGACGTCTACGGTTCCCAGGGTGGGAAATATAGACAATACTATGATAATGGTTCCAAAACCAAAATGCTCCGAAGTTAAACTCGCCTTCTGATCGGAACTTCGGGTGGGGGCTAGTTCTGGCTCCTCGTCAAGCGAAGTTATCCTAACATCCATCGATTTCGACAAGCAGGCGGGTCCTTCGAACCACAATGGAAATGTTGTGACACTTGAAGTTGTTAAAGACCCAAAATTAGCAGCTCCTTAATTGACTTCTCCAATATAAGACAACTGAACTGAAACATCAATGCAGTCCATCAACATTTACAATATACCCAACCTCATGTACTCGCACTGACCGAAACAAATGCCGGATCATCGATTATTACGGTCAGCAATTTATACCCTTTATACGACTTCCATCACCAATTTAGGCGCAACTTTGGACTTTCCCCGTAGTGATATTTCTTGTCAACGAAAGGAGACACTCGAGCCCAAAAACTTGATGTAATGTGGTTAAAAATATCCACCCAGTGAATTACTAAATTCATCTGTTGTCTTTAGCAGCCGCCAAGCGATACTCATTTTAGAGACTTGTATGCAAACTCATCATCCCAATTCCGAATTTGTCATCCTTGGCGACTTTAACGTTCATAATATCAACTGGCTCAAATAATCAAAGCGACGAGCTAGATCGCGAAGCTAAAGCCTGTGCCATCAGCTCTGGCCTCATTGAACTCGTAGGCGACCTATCTCAGACTCCAGACCGAAATGGTGATTTTGCTAGTTTGGTGGATCTTTTACCAATTAGTGCAGAACAGCCTCCTAAAGCACGCCTTTGGCATTATACATCAGCTAAGTGGGATGACCTAAAGGGCCATTTTCGAACCTTTCCTTGACTTTTCCTGTGCTAGAAAACTATCGGATGTCATCTTTACAGGCATGGAAGTCTTTATCCCCCTTTCAAAAATGTGCCTTCCAGCGAGAAACCTTAAATTGAATTTTTAAAGATTATTTAAAACATCCTGTATTTGACGAACCAATACCTTTACATATTTTAGCCCGGTACTTCGTAAGCATATGATTCTGCAGAACGTCATCCCTTTAAACTACCTTCCTGACGTATTGTTTTTAACGAATATATAGCATCCGACGCATCAAATACTAACGTGAATCAGAAACGCACCATTCACAGAGCGTCTTCCAAAATTTGCCTTTGCAGATTTTACGTCTGATTATGAAAAAAAAATATTTTTTAATAAATTACAACATTACAAATCATCGTCAGCATTTAATTAATGATAAAGCTGTATTGAACCACACCCACTCAAGTTTTCGGTAATATCGTGGTTATTTTATAACTGAAACCGGTTTTTTACTGCCAAAGAAAGTAAAAAAAGTATTTTAACTTGACCCTCATATCAGGCCATTTATTTGAAACATTTTTACATTTGTTTCCTTTTACTTTCTTTTTTACACCTTGTTCTATTCGACTTTGATTTAAATTTTCTCTTCTCTAATCAAAATAAGGAGTAGGTATATACTATAATATAAGCTAATAACAGAATAATGTCATATTAAATTGCAGCTGAATTAATTTTTTATGTTTTACTTAGGGAACCGGACAATAGTAAAATTTAATTACACAGGGTGTCCGAACATGGATATGTAGTGGCCAAATCTCGGAAATGATGCGTTGCTTGAAAGAGAATCCCTTGGATTTAAAACAAATCATTCAGGAATTGTTACAAGTTCCCTAATACAATTTTAAGATGGCGCTGTTGAACCTACCCCATAGGTAAGAATCCCGACAAGTAAGACCCGGTGAACGAGCCCGCCAGGAAAACAAGCTTCTTCTTCCAATTACACGATTTGTATATTATTGCTCATCTAATAATAGTAAAATGAAATAGTAATGCGCTGGACAACCATCAATTTGGATCCACATGCTAGTTCTCATTTGTAAGGGGACTTCTTCCAAAAGAGGTGGAAGGAAAGTGGTCGAAAAGTCTAAACAACTTGCTCCATTAAGGTTTTGGTCAAAAAAAGTGGAGCCTACTCGCTCCACGATCCCGTTAATCACAGAATACTGCTTGCTAAACTAGAATGTTATGGTGTTAGGGGCATTGTTTTTAGCTGGTTTGCCGCTTACCTGTCTGATAGGGTAGAATGAGGGTTGACTGTGGTGTTCAGCAGGGTTCGATGCTTGGCCCGGTCTTGTTTTTACTCTGTGAATGATTTAGCGGAGATTGATACGCGCGGTACTTTTACCATGTTTGCCGATGATACTAGCATCTTGTGGCGAGGTCGGGATTCTGATGAATTAAAGTTTGTTGTACAGAGTGATCTGTTCCTTGTTAAGCCGTGGTGTGAGGCCAATCTTTTGTGTTTTAATGTCAGTAGGACCAGCATCCTCACATTTAGATTTTCCTTTTCAGAATTCATTTTAGGGAATAATTTTGTAAGGAACGCGAATGTTGCAAGGTTCCTGGGGATTTTAATTGATTACAAACTTAAATTAAAAACACATTCTTGCATTGAATCGGAGATTGGCGTCGGGTTGTTTTGCGGTGAGAGTCGTCGCAAACGCAATGGGAAAACACATGGGGCGAACTGTTTATTTTTCTTTGTTTGAGAACTACCTACGGTATGGAATCGCCTTTTGAGGCTTTTGCAGTCAAGAGTTATTAGGGTCTATACTAATTATACAGAAAAGGGCTCTGAGATACCTTTGTAGTGCGAACTTAAGAGATCATTGTAAGCCACCTCTCATCAAGGAAAAAATTCTAACGGTTGTGGGTCTATTTATATTAGCAACAGTTTGCCTTACTCACAAAAAATACAAAAGTTATACAATTAACAATATATATAACACGCGATACACTACAGGTATACCTGTTTTTAGAACTGTCACAGGTTAAAACTCTTTAGCTTTTGTAGGTAAGTATTAAAGTCTACAAACATATACCTGTAACATACAGACTGATATTGGACACCAAGACATCCAAAGGATCCATAAAGAAGCTAATTAGTAATAAACCATACTATTCCCTTCTAGAGTTCTTTGAGGATAGGCTCTAGTCCCTGGATTTTGAAGCCAGGCGCGGATCTAGGATTTGGTCCAGGGGGGGGCAAAATGGAAAAGCACCGAAGGCGCAAAAAAAATAGCGCCGCAGGCGAAAATTTTTTGGGTGCCACACCCTTTTTTGAATCATGGTGCTTGGTTCTCAAGTGGAAAAATAAAAAATACAACACAAAATCCTCTCTGTATGATGTGAGCTTAGGCCGTTATACAAAGTAATTTTTAGAAACCAATGATGACCAATGATTACTTAGTGTTCAATTATTGTAACATACAATACGACATGTATATTTTTTATCTTCATTCAAGTTGTTTGCAAGAATAAGTACTTTTTAAAGTTTATTATAATTGCAAATTATTTTGATTTGTTTTTGTGTTCCCTATTTTTTGTTCTATAAAATAAATATTAGTTAATAGATAAAGAATAAATAATAATTCTAAGTATATATTTTTTTTAACATATCTACACGTTTTCAGAAATTAGGTAGGTAGGTACTCTTTAAAATCAAACTTGGTTACAAACATTTTTCACTACACTAAGTTTAAATATGTGTGTCCAGAAAGTTACGTATCTATGCATACCACAATAATTACGTGGACAATATATACACTACCACACTAACGTAATTAAATAGATTAAATAGATGCAGCTATTAAGAATTTGGCCGTTTGTAAATATATTAGGAAACACGGCAACACCGCACTGGTCCATCCGTCCATCTCCCCCGTAATTCCCCTATTCATTCCTATTATGTATTCAATATTCAATATAATTCAATGCATACTTTTTTACTTTTACTGTTTACTTACGCCATGACTAATTACTAATTCAACTTATTTGATGTAGGTATGTAATAAATAAGGCACTTATGTTATAAAAATTAAGAAATAATGCAATACACTCGACAATTCGAGAAAAGAAAAGTGACAAACGACATATCGACTCAGAATATAGACCTTATTCTAAGATATCGACATGTAAACAGATTTTCTCCAATGTTGCCATATCAGATACCCTATACCCTCTTGAGAATTTGCGTTTGCGACAGTTTGCGTAGCTCTGGGACCGCATCAATAAGTAATTAAAATTAACTTGCGGAACTGCGGAAGGATACCAATATTCTAGTGGTTAGCGCGTAGACTTTCAAGAGTTTAAAGCACAGAGTACAGAAGGTTTAAAAGTAGACTTTCAAGTCGTGAACCCAAGTGCAAAGTTGGTGTAGGGAATTTTTTGTTTGTTTCTTAAAGTTTATGCAAAAAAAGGAAAAAAGTCAAAAGGTGGATTTATTGCAAAAAGGTTAAAAGGTAGATCTATTCTGTAACAGGTTAGAGCTTGTTATTGGTTATTGCTTGTATACATCGTGTTACCTATGTGCTTTGGTCGGTCTCAGGGGGGGGCAATTGCCCCATTGCCCCCCCCCCCTGTATCCGCGCCTGTTTGAAGCAAATAATATTAATGAAAATAAAAATTAAAAACATTTCGTGATCAGCTCAGCTCTTTAATGATGTTTTTATTCTTTTCACTTATCCATTATCTTAAACCTATTACTACTCCAGTGCAGTTATAAAATTTTACATGGTATGCTGGGAACAAAATCACATAAAGCTATTTTTTTCGGGGATGTTTAGTTTTTGCCGTCCTACTTAACATACTAAAACCCATACCCATACTAAACCCCCCCAAAACCTCCGCCCACGGTACATTCTTTTGGTTTTTTTAAATTATCTCCATTATGGTTAATTTTACGAAAAAAAGTGAAGAGGGAAAAAAGATACCCCATAAAATTCTACATAAGTTGACTATATTGAAAAATAATATTTTTAGACAGTAGCGTACCACGGAGGCCTGAAAAGTAAAATAATTCTTTTAAAAAAATTAAATTATTCAAAATGTAAAAAAAAACATTTTAAAGTTATTTTTTCTAACAAATATTTCAACTTTTACAATTTACAAACTAACCTGACCTTTAAGCAGTACAAATTATATTTTTGTAAAAAAATTATTAAATAATTTTATCGGTACCTACATACCAATAACAAAAACAAAATTGGGAATCAGTCCTGTGTATTTGTTTTCAGTTTCTTCTCAAATTTTAAAAAAATATGAATAGTTTTTATAACAACCTAGCCCTTAACGACACATATTAGGCCATGCACTTGAAGACAGCGCTTAGCGTTGCATGGTGCCTTAATCCGAAACTATTCTTGAGCTGGAACAAAATAATAACAATACTGTAATTACTGTAAACCACAATGGATTGCTACAGAAAACTAAAAAATCAGCATTACTCGGGTTATTTGACAAAAAAAGTGCCCAATTAGAATCAATTCCGGAAAACACCGTTTTTGTTTTAGACGGGGGTTTTTTAATTTATAAAATCTGTCTGGCAATTCCCATCAACTTATGGTGACATTTATATTCAGTATATTAATTATATAAAATATAATTATGGGAAAAATACCACTGTTGTCTTTGATGGATACAACACTGATCTTTCCACAAAAGAACATGAACAATTAAGAAGGTATTCAAAAATATCCTGCTTAGACATTATTTTTTCGGAAAAAACCACAACAACAGTAAACCAGGCTCAATTTTTTTCTAATGAAACCAACAAAAGTTCTTTTATTTTACAACTAAGTAAATTTTTGAAATCGGCGATTATTCAGGTTGTTCAAGCACAAGCCGACGCAGACAGAATCATGGTGGACACGGCTCTTGAATTAAGAACATTGGAAACATCTGTTACATTGGTAGGTGAGGATACCGATTTGATGATCTTATTAGTATTTAAATCAAAACTGAACAATGTATATATGCTTCGACCAGGTAACTCGTCAAAACCACATAAGCTAACCGACATAAAAGATCTTCAAGAAAAACTTGGTCCAATGAGATCTGCAATATTATTTTGTCACGCAATATCTGGATGTGACACCACCTCAGCCCTTTATAAAAAAGGAAAATTATCTTCATTTAGATTATTAGAAAAAAATAAAGACCTACAACAAAAAGTTAGTATATTTTTAGAGCCAAATGCAGAAAAGGATGCTGTTATAAAGACCGGTGAAGAATTTTTATTGTCCCTTTACGGCGCAAATAAATCAACAAAAGACTTAAATGAACTTCGTTTTATAAAGTTTAATATGAACACAGCACGTCAAAGTTTAAACAAAAATATTGAGTTAGCATGTCTGCCTCCAACATGAGATGCTGCACATTTTCATAGTTTACGAGTTTACCATCAAATTCAAGAATGGATGGGTAATTTAATATGTCCTACTACTTGGGGTTGGAAAAAACAAGGGGAAGCTATACAGCCTATACAGTCTAATAAGCCAATTGCACCAGAATTTATCCTGAAACTGATTTTTTGCAACTGCAAGACCGCCTGCAGAAAGATGTGCAGCTGCAGAAGAGCAAACCTAAATTGCTCCAATTTATGTGGCCAGTGTCAAGGCAATGCCTGCAGTAACTGTTTTGAAGAGTACGAGGATGCTTCATTCGAAGATGTCTCCAGCAATGTCTAAGACTGGTAAATGTTCGTAGTTTTTAAGTAAATTTTTATAAAAGTTCAATATATATTTTTCTTCATTCTATGCATTTTTTAATAAATTTTTTTAATATTAATGGATACATTTTAAAGCCCATTTTCAAAAATAATAGTACGCCAATGTATAAAACATCTATATTTAAGAAATATTTAAAATATTACTTTAATATTAAGAATTGAAAAATAGAATAAGTATGTCCAAAATATATATTTAATTTTTTTAAAATATTATGTTACTTTTCAAGCCTCCGTGGTACGCTATTGTTTAAAAATATTATTTTTCAATATATGTAGAATTTTATGGGGTATCTTTTTTCCCTCTTCACTTTTTTTCGTAAAATTAACCATAATGGAGATAATTTAAAAAAACCAAAAAATGTACCGTGGGGGGAGGTTTTGGGGGGGTTGCCCACCCCGGAGGGGTGGGGACTTTTAGTATGTTAAGTAGGTCGGCAAAAACTAAACATCCCCGAAAAAAATAGCTTTATGTGATTTTGTTCCCAGCCAAGTAATAAGTGCATATGTGTAGATATATGTTCTTAATCATTTTATATTTCGTGTGATACCGGGATTTCAAATTTGATTTTTCTTAAGTCCCCCCAAAACATGTTCTGATATGTAATTAAGTTCCAACTTGTGACACCTTCTTGATTTGTTTTGTGTATTAGTATTATGTATACATTGTGGAAATTGTTTTTATATTTATAACTATTATTTTAGATTGTATTGTTAACGTGAGTAACAATACTTTAAAAATTAGATTAACTTTGCTGATGAGAACCACAACATTTTTTAACAATAAGGTATAACTGAATTTTTTATATATAAATGACTTAATTTAATAATTAATAATGTACTTTTTATGTGCTGCAAACTTGGCTTGCCTGGGGTTGTTTTATTTTTAATGTTCATGCCCTAATATATATTTTAATTGTCTTCTCCTTTTTATTTTGCAATTTTTCAATAATCATATTTTTAATTTACCTAGGTATTTATAAGACGCTGTGATTTTAATTGTTATTTATAATTATTTGTATTGTTTTGTTAATAAGTCTTTGGATCTTCTGACAATAAAGCTTATTTGAAATATTTATGCATTGACTTAACAATAACGACATACTTTATCTTTTTATGTGATTGATTTCACTAGTTCATTCTTTTTTTGTCTAAAAATGTACAGCCACCATAAATTTTACCGTGAAATTTTATATTTGAGACGCTTTTGCATTCCTAATCATCCGAACTGACCAGGTGTTTCTAATAATTTGCGAAAAATCGTTTGTTCTTAATTACAAGGCCACAAAAACTAGACAGGCGTAAAAAATCATAATTGTTTACTTAGTTTTGCATTATCTAGTTAAGGGTAAAACTTGATTTTGCAGTATTTTTTATAAATTTTTTTTTGGAGCCTAAATTTATTAGCAATACACAAGGATGTATAAGCAAAAAATACTATAATAAGCTAAGAAATAAGTAAGTTATTTCTCGATTCCACTGTAGGTACATCTTAGAGAAAAATTGTATTATAATTTTTTGAAGAGGCCGATATAGTGAACCCATATGCCAAATCTCAATAAATTTTAATGAACCAATCCTAACTTATTCAATTAAGTGTGGTGGCAAAATTAGGAAATTTTCATAGTTTAGGTAATACAGCAAACACCAGCAAACTATTATTTGGCATTGACAAAACGAAAAGTATCGTCAGTGACAACATTTTCATTGAAGACGCTTTAACTATAGCGCTAAATATGAGCTATTCCATTAAGGAAAAAGTAACTATGATTAAGTGGTAGCATAGAAGAAACAGTTTAAGAGCAGTGTCTGAAATGTTTTCAGTTTAATTCCTTGATAACCCTTCTATTTAATTAATTAAATTTATCATTAGTAAATTTGAGTTCAAAGGCACTGTAATAAATAACCATACTTAAATGCTCAACTCAGAATGTCAACAGAGCTGAAAAAAGGGATAATAGAGATCTTGATAGGTTACTGCACGTGGAGGAAAATAAAATGATTAGCACGAGGATTCTTGGGCAAGCCGTAGGAAAACATCAAACGACAATGTTGCGCACTTTAAAAAAACATAAATATTTTCCTTACAAGGATGAAAAACATCGAGAGCTGTGGCAAGGTGATGAAGAACGAAGAATGGTATTCTGTTTTGAGATAATGGAAAGAGCAAATAATAATGGGGATTTTTTGAGACAGACGCAATATCCACAAAAAATAAATGTTTGGGCGGAAATTGCAGGACATCACATAATTGGACCATTTTTTATGGAAGGCAACCTTACAGCAGTAACCTATTTGGATTTACTACAAAATCGAATTGAACACACACTAGAAGAAGTTGTACGCGAAAATCAGGCGATCTGGTATCAAATGGATGGTTGTCCTGTCCATAATTCTCTCATGGTTAGGGAATACTTGCAACATATTTTTAACGGAAATATTATTGGCCCACAGCATCTAATCCTTTGGCCAGCCAGGTCTCTTGACCTTTTGCCAAACGACTTCTTTCTCTAGGGTCACTTAAAAAATTTTATTTATAAGGATGTAAAATTTGAAAATCTGGATCAGATAAAAAATGGTATTTCGTTACAATGTGACAGAATTTCTCATTAGCAACTCGGTAATGTTAGAAATGAATTTTATTTAGATATGTTATGTTAAATTAAAGGCTTAGTAAGAAAAACATAATGGTGTCTTTTATTTTGGATGTGTGATTGCCGGATTGGTGAAACGAAATAGTTATTTATACTACAAAGGATGTAAGTAACATGTACTAGTCGAGAACGATTTTGCGCCCGAGCGATATCGAGGGCTGGCAATAAAGTTCGAGACTAGTAAATATACTTACATCCCATGAAATCATCAACAAAATGGCGGCACCCATAAGTTTAATCAACTTTCACATGACTCGACCACTGCGCGCCATCAAGAGTCTAACCCACTGTACGCTCACGGTCAAGAACAGTTAAACAATAATCAGCACTTTCTGTGTATAAAAACCGGAGCGTACGATGGGTAAGGCACCTTCGTCTTTCCGACTTGGTCACCTCCCATACCCTTAGGAGTGCTATAGAACGAACGATCTAAGCCCCTCTCCTGATTCCTTCCTTTAAAAGAACACCCCTCAGGAGTGCTATAGAACGAACGATCTAAGCCCCTCTCCTGAGTCGCTCCTTTAAAAGAACACCCCTCAGGAGCGCTATAGAACGAACGATCTAAGCCCCTCTCCTGAGTCCCTACTGTGAACCTACTATCCTAGTTAACGTCCCCTAGTAGGACCCAGTTACGTCCCCCAAAAAAGGTCCCCCGGAACATACTAAGCGGTCTCTGGGCTACTGGGTAAATTATTGTAAAATACTTATTTTTAATAAAAGGGTACTTTGTTTTTTAGACGAGCGTCTTATTTCCTACTCCAAGACCCCTCTAGGACCCAAACGGCACTAAGTCGTGACAATATGTATAACATTTTTTCTCCTCCCCGCAGAATTTATTCTTGGATTTTTATTAATTTAATTCGATACTTTTCGCATGAAATTATTATTATTATTATTATTAAAGAGTCCAGGCAAGCGGCATAGCCGATGAAGCTGAACTTAAAAAAAAAACTATATTTTCTGTTTTTCTGTCATAAACTGTAGTGCACAAGTCTAGATTTCACTTCACTTAGTTCCTTATCAATTCTTGCCTTAAATTGGTTGACACTAACAGCAGCCACATTTTCTTCCTTTCCCATTTCATGCATACACCACTCTGTTTGTTAAAAAGTTTTTCCTTTGCAACCTGCTGCACCTTTCTCTCTCCAATTTCTTTGTGTGGCCTCGCAGATGTCTGGATGTGCTTGGTTTAAAGATGTTTTCACATGAATAATATCCACTAGTCCACTTAAAAGTTTCGATCAAGTTTCCACAGGAGCGTCTCTCTCTTAGAGTTGTCAGTTGTAGTTTCTTTAGTCTGTCTGTGTAGTCCATGTTCTGTAAGGTCGGAGGGATTTTAGTGAATCTCCTTCTAGCATCTCAATGTCTTTGGTAAAATACGGATCCCAAAGACTAAACAAGACAAAGCTGGCCAGTTGGTTTAAACAAGTGCCAAAAAACTCAGATACACACACACAAGGGTGGTAAGTTGACTTACAACCCGTCGTCAAGAGCAATTGATACCTTTTTGGGAATTGTTACTTACGTCCTTCAAAACAGTGTCAAAATGCGTTGTTTCCAATATAGAGACGAGAAAAATGTATTTATATGTCAAATAACCTTTATTCGTTATGTCCAGCTTTACATCAATTTTTGACAATAGCGTCATATAGAAATTATTTGCTAGTGTTTGTTGTATTACCTAAACTATGAAAATTTCGTAATTTTGCCATCACATTTAATTGAATAAGTTAGGATTAGCCTATTAAAATTTATTCAAACGTGACATATGGGTTTGCTATATCGGTCTCTTCAGAAAATTATAAAACAATTTTTCTCTAAAATGTATATGGTAAGCCAAAATTTAGCCTCTTTAAAATTTACATGGGATTTCCTATGTTGAACTAAGCGATGCATCACCCGGTAGATAACATATACCGGGTGTTGCATCGTCGAGCGGGACATAGGAAATCCCATGTAATGTTAAATGGGGTCAATTATTGGCTTCCCTAATTATTTTAGAGAAAAATTCTATTTAGGTTTATTAAAGAGCACTAAAACCCACATTCAAAAGAATAACTTTAGATATTTTTGATGAGCCCGTTTACGGGTTATCGCCGATTTCTTTTCAACTATTTCTCCTTTTTATGGCCCCGTATTTGCGGGCACCAGTCAAGGTAAAAGATGACTGTCAAATAAAGTTGTCATTTTGAAATGTGTGCTTTATTGTTATAAAAACTCGTACATCGAAAATATTAGCCATGAATTACACTTCTGAAGAAAAAATATTGATGATTAAATGGTATTATCAAGGAAATAGTTATCAAAATGTGTCAGACATGTTTGCTGCTCTGTATCCGAATAGACCGATACCTGCAAAATCTACAGTCGAAAGGACTATCAAGAAATTTGAGACAAAAGGCACTGTAATAAATAACTGCAGATGTGAAGAAAGGCAGGAACAAAGAAGAGATGCAAGAAATGATAGGGACTTGCAAGTTTTATTGTGCGTGGAAGAAAATGATGGGAAGATCCGCACAAGGAAACTTGAGGATGACATAGGATTAGATCACACCACAGCGTTACGAGCTTTGAAACGACATAAATATTATTCATACAAATATGAAAAGCACCAAGAGCTAAGAGATAGGGACGAAATACGACGACAGGAGTTTTGTTTTGGTATGATGGAAAGAGCAAACATGGATAGGGAATTTTTAAAAAACATTTGTTTCACTGACGAATGCACATTTACCTTAAACAATGAACCCACTGTTCAAAATTATCGATATTGGAGCAAAGAAAACCAACACAGGTTTGTGGAAACAAGGACGCAATATCCACAAAAAGTTAATGTATGGGCTGGGATTTTCGGAGAAAATATTATCGGGCCATTATTTCTTACACGAAATTTAAATGCAGAATATTTTTTGGAACTACTTGAAGATCATATTTTACCTACTTTACATGATGCCGCCAGGGAAAATCAGGAAGTTTGGTACCAAATGGATGGCTGCCCGGCACATAGTACCCTGGCTGTCCGGGAATATTTAAACCGTGCTTTTAATGGAAATGTTATTGGCTTAAATCATACAGTAAATTGGCCAGCCAGGTCTCTTGATTTATCGCCAAATGATTTCTTTCTCTGGGGCCATTTAAAAAACAGGATATACAAAGATAAAAAATACCCAAATCTAGACGAGTTAAAAAATGCTATTTCTGCCGAATGCAATAGAATTTCAGTTTACCAACTAGCGAATGTAAGAAGAGAATTTTATGATCGCCTCTGTTATTGTCTAGCAGTCAATGGAGGAATATTTGAACATCTTCTTAAATCCTAAAGTTCTAACAATTTAATAGTACCTACCTATTAATTAGTAAAATATTGAAACATGTAAAATGTCATAATTAACCTTGTTATTGGATACTTTATTTTAGTTTTATTTAGATTAATTTGTACTCATAAATACACCTTTAATATTTTCGATGTACGAGTTTTTATAACAATAAAGCACACATTTCAAAATGACAACTTTATTTGACAGTCATCTTTTACCTTGACTGGTGCCCGCAAATACGGGGCCATAAAAAGGAGAAATAGTTAAAAAGAAATCGGCGATAACCCGTAAACGGGCTCATCAAAAATATCTAAAGTTATTCTTTTGAATGTGGGTTTTAGTGCTCTTTAATAAACCTAAATAGAATTTTTCTCTAAAATAATTAGGGAAGCCAATAATTGACCCCATTTAAGATTACATGGGATTTCCTATGTCCCGCTCGACGATGCAACACCCGGTATAGTATTTATTATAATAAGGGGCTATATTATGTTTAGGTATTATAGTATTTATTGTAATATGTTCTATGTCAAAAGTAACTATAACAAATATGTTGGTTGCTGTTGACCAAAAGGCATTTATTTCAGACTATTTTGATATTATAATATGTATCAATGTTTTTATTATTAAAATTAGTAAATTATAGCACAGAATACTCAATAAGACGCCATTTTTCAAAATACTTTAGATTTGTCGGGCAATAATAACAGACATGCTTTGTGTCATTGTTTGCAAACTTCCTCAATGTACATTTTATGTAAATACTAATATAAAAAACAGTCAGGTTTCCAAATATTTACATATCTATAGTTTTTAATAATTTCCGTGCAGAGCAGATAGAAAATCGTATCTACGTCATTTTGACGATAACAAACATCAGATCAGATGTCAATGTTACCATCATCAACGTGTGTACGATACGTGAAACCCATATTTATATAATATTTTCATTAAAATCGATTCCGGGTATTAAGTCTACAAATGATATTCAAGAATAATAGTATAGAATGGTAATGGTATATTAACTAAAATTCCCTTTTACCGTAACTTAAATGCCGATTTGAAGAATATCTGTTGCATTTCCTCTTCCTGCTATTTGTAATAAAATATTCTTACCGTTGAGTAGACAATCAATCATGAAAATGAAATTATATTATTTATAGTCATCGGCATCGCAGTATTCAAAGTTCTGCATGTGGTTAGATGAGTTTAGGCTAGCTTAGTAGATAAAGCTATGAGAGTTCGGGCATCAAATCCCATAAGAAATAACATGGGAGCTGAAATCTGCATTTTTATCGCCATTTTAGGGCGTGGTCACTTGGTCCGGCGCGAGCCCCAGAACCGCGGCGGAGGAAGCCTCCACAACAGGCGTTGAACGCGCATGATGATAGAAGGCGATACCGCGAGACCCTATGCATAATTTGCGAGGCTAGCTCAGGCAGGTCAGCGACCCCGAGCGGTGGTCACCCGATGGTTACCCGATGATCGCCCGAGGGTATCCGATGTCAGTAATATAGGGCCCTATTAACCTGTGTGGAACCCTCCACTGCTGTCACCTAACCCCCCACACATTATTCTAACCTAACTTTTGTCCCAACGGAACCCAGATCACGTGTTACCCCGATTATATAGTAATATCATTGTAGGGGTACCACCTAACGGGGAGAGATGTACGTACCTGTTATCTTGAGACCTGTAGCGCCACCTGCTTTTCATATAAGGCATCTTGTTTACCGCGATGGTAGGTATGACGTTGTAAATCAGTTAAAATATTTTAAAATATAATAATAACAGAAAAAAAGTTTTTGTCCTCGGTGGGATTTGAACCATAATCCTCTGGGGCCGAACCTCAAAGCCTTGCAAAATACGCTACGAGAGCATATAGATTAAAACTGCTAAACAATGTTAGACAACGTGAAACCACGGGGGCACATCTGATTAGATTGCTGGAACAAAAGGTCCTTAAGTGGGATTATGGTGGCGTTTTATAATGTACAAAATTAGGGTAAACCAGGCTGGGAACTCCAATGTTAATTTTCGGAGGGATTTTTATGACTCATATCTCCGGAACCAATGGGCCTAGGATATTGCGCATACGTAGTTGGGGTCTATGAAATGGGTTCTTGCGCATGACCCGAAAACGACACCTGTCACCTGTCAATTAAGAACTGTCACCTGTCAGATGTCACCTGTCAAATGTCAAAATCGACAGCTGATGTATGTCACGTGTTTAGGGTGACGTCATGAGTCGTTTAAAAAAAGAACGGGGTTGATCGGGCCAATAGGGCCAAAGTTGATATAGCTAATGCCCTAACGGTAGGGGGGGTGAAAGATAGTGGCATAGGATATTGCGCGTGCGTAGTTGGAGTCTATGAAATGGGTTCTTGCGCATGAGTCGAAAATGACACCTGTCACCTGCCAATTAAGAACTGTCACCTGTCAGATGTCACCTGTCAAATGTCAAAATCGACAGCTGATGTATGTCACGTGTTTAGGGTGACGTCATGAGTCGTTTAAAAAAAGAACGGGGTTGATCGGACCAATAGGGCCAAAGTTGGTGTAGCTAATGCCCTAACGGCAGGGCAGTATGCATGCGCCATAACATGTCATCAATGAACATTGTTAGAGGCCGCGTGGCATGTAATTAGACAACCGGGGATCTAGTATGTCCTTTTGGCAAACAGCATTTTCAGGCGCCATCTATAATTACGTTCGCGCATACTCCCGCCATCTGGGTACTACCTGAACTTATGCAACCAGAAGCCCCTATCAGCAAATATTGCCTTCACCAATTTATTAACAAACCTTAAGTGTGGCGATGATGACAAAATGGTGGTAAACCTAGCTTTTATAATGCCTTCACCATTTTATCGACAAACCAGTACTAATGGCGTTGCCAAACCAATATTTCCCCTTATTCAACATAAAAATTGTCGAAACGGCAACACCGCCGTTCCAATACTGAAAATTTAAGAAAATACGCTTAGGCCATATTGTAATAGCCGTTCGCAACAGTAACTAGGTAAAACAAAGAACCTTAAGTGTGGTTATAGGGATATATTATTATCGATACCAATTTATTAACAAATCTTAAACCTTAAACTGAACCAGGGTTCCATCAATTTAGAACGAAATAAAAATTAGACACAAGACACTTATCGCCAATCTTGTATATAGGTACAATATATTATAAGTTCAAAATTTAGCGAAAAATATTTACAGTTAAAACTAAGGATTAGAAACATTTACCGTGCAAGAATAGGCATATCTACATACAATTAAAAAACTAGGACTAGAAACATTTATATTAGGAACATTACCGCACAAGAAGGCATATCTATATACAAACTTAAAAACAAACAAAAAAAAAATGAATGGAAAAAGACATTGGCGGGTATGGGCATTTGAACAGAGTAATCATACCTTATTTCAGCTCCTATATCAAAAAAAGGATTCTTTATTTACAAAAGAGCATTCCTTCTCCCAAGAATCGTTGAAAAACGCTTCTAATCACTCCATTCTATTCAATTAGGGAAATCAGGACACACTTCAGGCTATATTCCATGATAACAATCTAAATCCATGCCTTCACTCGATACTGCCGCTCACTCCTCGACCATACAATATACATTTTTCAATTCTTCAAAGAAAAAAAACTTTTTTGGCACAATAATAATGACAGTGACAGTATTTTTCAGAAAAAAACCGGTGTATGATTCGTTGTCATAACATTTTATTAATAAATATATTTTCTGTTTTAAATTTATTACGATTACAACATTAGTAGAAATATCAGTTTGTTGACTTCGATGTAGTTAACCTTGATATTAAATGCAACTAAATAGTATTGCCGTAATTATTATAGGTCAGTCGTTGAAATCAATATTTAAATTTATTTACAATTGTACAAAAAACAAAGCAGCTTGCTTCTATAAATAATATGTATACAAGGTTAACCGAAAAGTTGAGTATGAATATAGATAAATTATTAATAATGTTTATAGGTACATTGTTTCATAATTATACCGGTTACCCGACTAAGTTTAATTTTTCCTATAATGACGTACATTGTAAACAAGTAAGATCTGGGAACTTCATAAAAATAATTGCGACATTGAAATATCTTATATTATACGGTTCACTGCACATTTTATTCCTCGAATAATATTTAAAAAATACCAAGAGTAGTAGATAACTAAGTAATTGTATATAACATTTAACCTGGTACAATACCAAGGTTACACCGGTAACCGTGAACGTCTGTGACATTAACACAGCCTATGCATTATATTTTGTTTATTGAATTATATGACGGAAAAAATTGTAACAATATGATATGTGACTAAAATGCAAATAATTTTAAGTGTATTCTAATTACGTCACCAGCTTATATAAAATTCAGCTATAGAGTGAGTTAGCGGACAGTTTAGTAATATTCTTATCTTCAGAGTAAGAGCCAAATATTTATGAGATTTTGTTTAGTTGTTAAATATACAGGAGATGGTTATTTAACAATCTTATTCTATTTTAGTTTTTAGATAAAATGCTTGTATATAATTATTGTGTAATATTTTGAAGAAAACACTTAAATACGGTAATAAATTCATAAAAATTACAAGTTTAAAAAATAATCTTAATAATAATTAAAGCAGAATTAGGGATTCATTGTATATTTTCTGCTCAGAAATGTGCAGAGGCCTGAACCTATAAACTTTTCACCACATCAGCCGCTGATAAAAAAACTACTCATTTAAATAACCCTACTTAATACCAACAACGTCTGTTTTATTACTATAATTAAATAAAACATTATATTCACTTACACATAAATAATAGTCTTTAAATGGACAGCTAAAATATTGAGATAAATCAGGTATCTGAGAGTACAAAGGTTTTCAGTGAGCATAAAAAATAGAAATAAAAAATACATTACAAATAAAGAAGGCAATATTTTATAGTCAGCATATGAGGGAAAAATAAAAGTACACATAAAAAAGACACATATCACTAATCTCGTATATACTACACAGATAAAAAAAAACCAATACAAAAATAAAATGGCATATCGTCAAGTTCAAAAGACCCTGTATATAATAATATTTGGAGTACAGTGTACTACTTAAATATATAAAACAAAAAATATTTTCAGATTAAAAATTATAAAATAAGCCATTCATTTTCCTGCAATTATAAATTTGAAGACCGGTAAATCCTGAGAAGGTCAAAAGCACCCTACACGAGTCAAAGGTCAAAGCAGTACCATTTTACTAATTCATCAACAGTAATCTGATATACTTACTTACAAAGTCAATTTTTAGGATTACTGATTACTGTTCTGTTAGTCGTCTCTTTTGGGAATTGAAATAAATAAAAAAATTGATTTTTTATTAATATCTAAATGATCCTTTTATCGATTTTGTTAAAATCTGGCAGGGTTATTCATTGTAATAAGACGCTAAGTTGGCACTAACTAAAAGAAAATTATAAGTTCCAGTGGCGTCTCGGGGGGCAGTGTCACGAATAATATTGACAAAAAAAATGTATGCTACTGAGTTTTTTGAAAAATTTAAATTTTTTTCAGATTGGGCATCTACAAATACAACTTTTTTGTCTCTTAATATCTATTCGTATATAACTTCCTTTTCGAGGAAAAAATAAAAACAACTTCATTGCATGACGGATAATTGTTAAAATAAAATCAAGTTAACTTTGATCGTTCTCGTGAAAAATATATAGAAATTTGAAAGTTGATTATTTTGTCTAACTGACGGACGCTTTAAAGCAGGTTAAAGGGTGAACAGGTGAAACGGGTATCCATCTATCAGGTATTAATCTTACGGTAGACGAACATTTTCCGAATTTAAAACTGAAGAAAAAAGGTGTTTTTGAATTAAAAATCCAACAGTTTAGATCAAAATTTATATGAGAAATCGGATAAGCTCATTAAAAATATGGCATCCCATTTAAAAAAATATCAAAGTGACCCCTAGTACTTTTGTTTGATGTTCAATTGTTTCTTGCTGAAGATATTCGAATTCGCGGGAGAAAATGACTTAAGATGGCTATTTCAGTTTTTTATAAAAGTACAGGAAAAGTCAAAAAATAGCCTTGTCTAGTCTTGGTTGGATAACCCTGTACAATGTTAACCTGAACAGCCCTGTTTAACAGGCCCTGTTTAACAGACCCTGTTGACCTCTCTGTTACAGAAAACAACCCCGATAAGGAAACAAAAACGTTTGAGCTACGTGGGAAATAAATAAAAGCTGGCTTGTTGAAAAATTTAAATATTTATTAAGGTAAAGCTTAGTCTAAAAATATAGTACTTTGCAAAAATTATACAGTAAGCAATGAAAGTATCATTCAAAATTTTCAATAAACATTCAAGGATATCCAAGTATGTATATTATTTATTAACACAGTTGTATGTAACAATATCCAAAAAACTAAGGTTTACTAGAACACACTGTATACAGCATGGTAGAAATACTTTACATATTTCATATTCTAATGTGATAAAAGAATAAAACATAATTATAGTTTAAAGTCAAGCCTATAAATATTATTCTCAAAAGAAGTACCTTGCTCTGTACAAAAAGTAATTAGAAGTGCTAATATTCAATCAAGAAAATACTATGATAAGTTATGGATACTGATATAGGTTCATAAAAATAAATAATAAAAAAAGACAACAGGCTGTTATTTTAAGTTATATAAAGATGTAGAATATTTCCTTAAAGAGAAAACTCTTGTCAATTTTTCACAAGAAGCAATAGACAATTTAATAAAACGTAAGCACCTGTATAAATTTTGGAAAAATTGAACTAAAAATATGTATCGATAATAAAAGCATTAAAAAAATGTGCGTGTAATAAGATAAGATACCTATCTATAGCGAACAAATATTGAACGTTTCGAACCCCACAACTAGCACTGTATATACATTTACAAACATCGAAAATTAAGCAGGTTAAATAAACTAAAAATGTACCTTGTGGGAATCCACAGTACTGTAGAGAAACAATAAAAATCCAATTCAACGCATGGAAAGTAACCATTTTTTAAAATATATTCTGCACTTGGCATATAATTAATTCGATTATAACATTTGTGAAAAAAATATCAGATCATACTACTAAACTTTTGCATAAAATAGATGTAATTTTAGATAGCCTTGATATTAAAATACATATAGTTTGAATACCGAAACAGTAGAAATTTTAGAGTAACGAGAAATATTATAAACATATTTAAATTATGTATAGATCAGAGAGAAATGTATGTATCTACCAAAGATGAAATTGTATTAATTTATTCTATAAAAGACAACGTGCATACGGGGGAAGCTAATAAAAAGTCATTTTTATTTCATTACATTTTTCCAAAAACTATTTAGCTAAATTATTAAAATTTAATACACAATGATGTCTAATTATGTTGATACATTGTTAACAAAACTGGTGTTTTTCTAGTCACCCGTTTCTAATATAAGTACATTTTGATATTTGATTATTAGTAATTATATAAAACGATAGGTAAAGTCGATACAAGCACGGCTTTTTAAAACGAAGAGGGTTAAACATTTAATATTTATCAAATGTAAGATACAAAAAAAAAAAATCAAAGTTCTACTTACAACCTAGAATATAAAGCTAAAAAGCCGAATTTTTATCAGATAAACGCTACGTTAAGGTACCGTCCAAATGAAGGAAATGAAAAGTTCGCCAATTTTGCAGAAATTTTATATCTACGAAAACATGGTTCGGGGAAGCTTCTGAAAAAAACTTTGGAACGGGTCTGTTCCGGAGGAACGGGTCTGTTCAACAGGTCTGTTCCGGGGGAACGGGTCTGTTCCGGGGGAACGGGTCTGTTCAACAGGTCTGTTCCGGGGGAACGGGTCTGTTCCGGGGGAACGGGTCTGTTCAACAGGTCTGTTCCGGGGGAACGGGTCTGTTCAACAGGTCTGTTCCGGGGGAACAGACCTGTTGAACAGACCTGTTGAACAGACCCGTTCCCCCGGAACAGACCCGTTCCCCCGGAACAGACCCGTTCCCCCGGAACAGACCTGTTGAACAGACCCGTTCCCCCGGAACAGACCTGTTGAACAGACCCGTTCCCCCGGAACAGACCCGTTCCCCCGGAACAGACCTGTTGAACAGACCCGTTCCTCCGGAACAGACCCGTTCCAAAGTTTTTTTCAGAAGCTTCCCCGAACCATGTTTTCGTAGATATAAAATTTCTGCAAAATTGGCGAACTTTTCATTTCCTTCATTTGGACGGTACCTTAACGTAGCGTTTATCTGATAAAAATTCGGCTTTTTAGCTTTATATTCTAGGTTGTAAGTAGAACTTTGATTTTTTTTTTTTGTATCTTACATTTGATAAATATTAAATGTTTAACCCTCTTCGTTTTAAAAAGCCGTGCTTGTATCGACTTTACCTATCGTTTTATATAATTACTAATAATCAAATATCAAAATGTACTTATATTAGAAACGGGTGACTAGAAAAACACCAGTTTTGTTAACAATGTATCAACATAATTAGACATCATTGTGTATTAAATTTTAATAATTTAGCTAAATAGTTTTTGGAAAAATGTAATGAAATAAAAATGACTTTTTATTAGCTTCCCCCGTATGCACGTTGTCTTTTATAGAATAAATTAATACAATTTCATCTTTGGTAGATACATACATTTCTCTCTGATCTATACATAATTTAAATATGTTTATAATATTTCTCGTTACTCTAAAATTTCTACTGTTTCGGTATTCAAACTATATGTATTTTAATATCAAGGCTATCTAAAATTACATCTATTTTATGCAAAAGTTTAGTAGTATGATCTGATATTTTTTTCACAAATGTTATAATCGAATTAATTATATGCCAAGTGCAGAATATATTTTAAAAAATGGTTACTTTCCATGCGTTGAATTGGATTTTTATTGTTTCTCTACAGTACTGTGGATTCCCACAAGGTACATTTTTAGTTTATTTAACCTGCTTAATTTTCGATGTTTGTAAATGTATATACAGTGCTAGTTGTGGGGTTCGAAACGTTCAATATTTGTTCGCTATAGATAGGTATCTTATCTTATTACACGCACATTTTTTTAATGCTTTTATTATCGATACATATTTTTAGTTCAATTTTTTCCAAAATTTATACAGGTGCTTACGTTTTATTAAATTGTCTATTGCTTCTTGTGAAAAATTGACAAGAGTTTTCTCTTTAAGGAAATATTCTACATCTTTATATAACTTAAAATAACAGCCTGTTGTCTTTTTTTATTATTTATTTTTATGAACCTATATCAGTATCCATAACTTATCATAGTATTTTCTTGATTGAATATTAGCACTTCTAATTACTTTTTGTACAGAGCAAGGTACTTCTTTTGAGAATAATATTTATAGGCTTGACTTTAAACTATAATTATGTTTTATTCTTTTATCACATTAGAATATGAAATATGTAAAGTATTTCTACCATGCTGTATACAGTGTGTTCTAGTAAACCTTAGTTTTTTGGATATTGTTACATACAACTGTGTTAATAAATAATATACATACTTGGATATCCTTGAATGTTTATTGAAAATTTTGAATGATACTTTCATTGCTTACTGTATAATTTTTGCAAAGTACTATATTTTTAGACTAAGCTTTACCTTAATAAATATTTAAATTTTTCAACAAGCCAGCTTTTATTTATTTCCCACGTAGCTCAAACGTTTTTGTTTCCTTATCGGGGTTGTTTTCTGTAACAGAGAGGTCAACAGGGTCTGTTAAACAGGGCCTGTTAAACAGGGCTGTTCAGGTTAACATTGTACAGGGTTATCCAACCAAGACTAGACAAGGCTATTTTTTGACTTTTCCTGTACTTTTATAAAAAACTGAAATAGCCATCTTAAGTCATTTTCTCCCGCGAATTCGAATATCTTCAGCAAGAAACAATTGAACATCAAACAAAAGTACTAGGGGTCACTTTGATATTTTTTTAAATGGGATGCCATATTTTTAATGAGCTTATCCGATTTCTCATATAAATTTTGATCTAAACTGTTGGATTTTTAATTCAAAAACACCTTTTTTCTTCAGTTTTAAATTCGGAAAATGTTCGTCTACCGTAAGATTAATACCTGATAGATGGATACCCGTTTCACCTGTTCACCCTTTAACCTGCTTTAAAGCGTCCGTCAGTTAGACAAAATAATCAACTTTCAAATTTCTATATATTTTTCACGAGAACGATCAAAGTTAACTTGATTTTATTTTAACAATTATCCGTCATGCAATGAAGTTGTTTTTATTTTTTCCTCGAAAAGGAAGTTATATACGAATAGATATTAAGAGACAAAAAAGTTGTATTTGTAGATGCCCAATCTGAAAAAAATTTAAATTTTTCAAAAAACTCAGTAGCATACATTTTTTTTGTCAATATTATTCGTGACACTGCCCCCCGAGACGCCACTGGAACTTATAATTTTCTTTTAGTTAGTGCCAACTTAGCGTCTTATTACAATGAATAACCCTGCCAGATTTTAACAAAATCGATAAAAGGATCATTTAGATATTAATAAAAAATCAATTTTTTTATTTATTTCAATTCCCAAAAGAGACGACTAACAGAACAGTAATCAGTAATCCTAAAAATTGACTTTGTAAGTAAGTATATCAGATTACTGTTGATGAATTAGTAAAATGGTACTGCTTTGACCTTTGACTCGTGTAGGGTGCTTTTGACCTTCTCAGGATTTACCGGTCTTCAAATTTATAATTGCAGGAAAATGAATGGCTTATTTTATAATTTTTAATCTGAAAATATTTTTTGTTTTATATATTTAAGTAGTACACTGTACTCCAAATATTATTATATACAGGGTCTTTTGAACTTGACGATATGCCATTTTATTTTTGTATTGGTTTTTTTTTATCTGTGTAGTATATACGAGATTAGTGATATGTGTCTTTTTTATGTGTACTTTTATTTTTCCCTCATATGCTGACTATAAAATATTGCCTTCTTTATTTGTAATGTATTTTTTATTTCTATTTTTTATGCTCACTGAAAACCTTTGTACTCTCAGATACCTGATTTATCTCAATATTTTAGCTGTCCATTTAAAGACTATTATTTATGTGTAAGTGAATATAATGTTTTATTTAATTATAGTAATAAAACAGACGTTGTTGGTATTAAGTAGGGTTATTTAAATGAGTAGTTTTTTTATCAGCGGCTGATGTGGTGAAAAGTTTATAGGTTCAGGCCTCTGCACATTTCTGAGCAGAAAATATACAATGAATCCCTAATTCTGCTTTAATTATTATTAAGATTATTTTTTAAACTTGTAATTTTTATGAATTTATTACCGTATTTAAGTGTTTTCTTCAAAATATTACACAATAATTATATACAAGCATTTTATCTAAAAACTAAAATAGAATAAGATTGTTAAATAACCATCTCCTGTATATTTAACAACTAAACAAAATCTCATAAATATTTGGCTCTTACTCTGAAGATAAGAATATTACTAAACTGTCCGCTAACTCACTCTATAGCTGAATTTTATATAAGCTGGTGACGTAATTAGAATACACTTAAAATTATTTGCATTTTAGTCACATATCATATTGTTACAATTTTTTCCGTCATATAATTCAATAAACAAAATATAATGCATAGGCTGTGTTAATGTCACAGACGTTCACGGTTACCGGTGTAACCTTGGTATTGTACCAGGTTAAATGTTATATACAATTACTTAGTTATCTACTACTCTTGGTATTTTTTAAATATTATTCGAGGAATAAAATGTGCAGTGAACCGTATAATATAAGATATTTCAATGTCGCAATTATTTTTATGAAGTTCCCAGATCTTACTTGTTTACAATGTACGTCATTATAGGAAAAATTAAACTTAGTCGGGTAACCGGTATAATTATGAAACAATGTACCTATAAACATTATTAATAATTTATCTATATTCATACTCAACTTTTCGGTTAACCTTGTATACATATTATTTATAGAAGCAAGCTGCTTTGTTTTTTGTACAATTGTAAATAAATTTAAATATTGATTTCAACGACTGACCTATAATAATTACGGCAATACTATTTAGTTGCATTTAATATCAAGGTTAACTACATCGAAGTCAACAAACTGATATTTCTACTAATGTTGTAATCGTAATAAATTTAAAACAGAAAATATATTTATTAATAAAATGTTATGACAACGAATCATACACCGGTTTTTTTCTGAAAAATACTGTCACTGTCATTATTATTGTGCCAAAAAAGGTTTTTTTTCTTTGAAGAATTGAAAAATGTATATTGTATGGTCGAGGAGTGAGCGGCAGTATCGAGTGAAGGCATGGATTTAGATTGTTATCATGGAATATAGCCTGAAGTGTGTCCTGATTTCCCTAATTGAATAGAATGGAGTGATTAGAAGCGTTTTTCAACGATTCTTGGGAGAAGGAATGCTCTTTTGTAAATAAAGAATCCTTTTTTTGATATAGGAGCTGAAATAAGGTATGATTACTCTGTTCAAATGCCCATACCCGCCAATGTCTTTTTCCATTCATTTTTTTTTTGTTTGTTTTTAAGTTTGTATATAGATATGCCTTCTTGTGCGGTAATGTTCCTAATATAAATGTTTCTAGTCCTAGTTTTTTAATTGTATGTAGATATGCCTATTCTTGCACGGTAAATGTTTCTAATCCTTAGTTTTAACTGTAAATATTTTTCGCTAAATTTTGAACCTATAATATATTGTACCTATATACAAGATTGGCGATAAGTGTCTTGTGTCTAATTTTTATTTCGTTCTAAATTGATGGAACCCTGGTTCAGTTTAAGGTTTAAGATTTGTTAATAAATTGGTATCGATAATAATATATCCCTATAACCACACTTAAGGTTCTTTGTTTTACCTAGTTACTGTTGCGAACGGCTATTACAATATGGCCTAAGCGTATTTTCTTAAATTTTCAGTATTGGAACGGCGGTGTTGCCGTTTCGACAATTTTTATGTTGAATAAGGGGAAATATTGGTTTGGCAACGCCATTAGTACTGGTTTGTCGATAAAATGGTGAAGGCATTATAAAAGCTAGGTTTACCACCATTTTGTCATCATCGCCACACTTAAGGTTTGTTAATAAATTGGTGAAGGCAATATTTGCTGATAGGGGCTTCTGGTTGCATAAGTTCAGGTAGTACCCAGATGGCGGGAGTATGCGCGAACGTAATTATAGATGGCGCCTGAAAATGCTGTTTGCCAAAAGGACATACTAGATCCCCGGTTGTCTAATTACATGCCACGCGGCCTCTAACAATGTTCATTGATGACATGTTATGGCGCATGCATACTGCCCTGCCGTTAGGGCATTAGCTACACCAACTTTGGCCCTATTGGTCCGATCAACCCCGTTCTTTTTTTAAACGACTCATGACGTCACCCTAAACACGTGACATACATCAGCTGTCGATTTTGACATTTGACAGGTGACATCTGACAGGTGACAGTTCTTAATTGGCAGGTGACAGGTGTCATTTTCGACTCATGCGCAAGAACCCATTTCATAGACTCCAACTACGCACGCGCAATATCCTATGCCACTATCTTTCACCCCCCCTACCGTTAGGGCATTAGCTATATCAACTTTGGCCCTATTGGCCCGATCAACCCCGTTCTTTTTTTAAACGACTCATGACGTCACCCTAAACACGTGACATACATCAGCTGTCGATTTTGACATTTGACAGGTGACATCTGACAGGTGACAGTTCTTAATTGACAGGTGACAGGTGTCGTTTTCGGGTCATGCGCAAGAACCCATTTCATAGACCCCAACTACGTATGCGCAATATCCTAGGCCCATTGGTTCCGGAGATATGAGTCATAAAAATCCCTCCGAAAATTAACATTGGAGTTCCCAGCCTGGTTTACCCTAATTTTGTACATTATAAAACGCCACCATAATCCCACTTAAGGACCTTTTGTTCCAGCAATCTAATCAGATGTGCCCCCGTGGTTTCACGTTGTCTAACATTGTTTAGCAGTTTTAATCTATATGCTCTCGTAGCGTATTTTGCAAGGCTTTGAGGTTCGGCCCCAGAGGATTATGGTTCAAATCCCACCGAGGACAAAAACTTTTTTTCTGTTATTATTATATTTTAATAGTTATTTACCTAACAAGTGCGGAAAGTGGTCCTTTACCGCACGCGACGGCAGTTGCACGAACGACGCGAAGCGGAGTTCGGGCAAGCCGTTAAGGGCGGTAAAGACACTTTACGCACGTGGTAGGTACACAATTTTTCCTTCGAGCAATAATATTTGGAACAAAAATCAAATTTAAAAGAAAAAATTTATAAAAAGTAACAAATATTAATTGTTAAAAGCTATAAATATTTTTATATTATGCATTGCGCGAATGCAAGTACATCAATTGCATTTTTTGAATAAAATTAATACAGTGCGGTAAAGAATCTTTACAGCACTGAGTGCGGTAAAGAATCTTTACCGCACCGGTAAAAAAAAGAAGTATATTACAAAATTAATACAAAAAGAAACAATATTTTTTAAAAATATTTATTACATACAAACATTATAATATAAAAATATAGCTAACGATAAATATTAAAATTAAATGTACAATTTGTAGCGCAATGCAAATTAAGTGCTGAGCGAGCTTGATTTTGTTCATCAGATGTAGTTGAGCAGTTTTTGTAAATTACAGAAGCGTTATTTTCTTGCGCCATGCATGGTACAGTAGATTGTTGTGACCTGAAAATTGCTAAAGGTGTAGGCGTTGGGTTGTTTCGTGTTGATAGACCAGGAGCATCCTCTAAAGTCTCTGTCACTGCTACTGACGTTGATGTTAAAGTTGAACACTGCTCAGTGCTTCTATTTGGGGTACTAAAGCTTTGCAGAATGTTTTGAGCAATCCTTTTTTTATTTTGCAAGGAATCTTCTATGTACGACTCTGCTACAGAGGTGGATTTCCATCCACCGTGCCTCTTAATGTTTGTTATGTTGCTGCCAGATTCTGCAAGCATAGTTGCCGATGATCTTCTAAAGCAGTGCCCGGTATACATCTCTGGATTGGATAGATGTAAAAATCCAGCAATATTTGCTGGCATTTTTCCGATAGTGTTAATGCCCACGCATTGTTGTGAGCATTTTCCAGCTTTATATTGTATAAAAAAACGTCTATGCGGGGTGGCACCAGGGCGCAAAGCTACATATTTTCTGAATAAGCCTAGGTAACTTATTCTTATATTTCCAGGATCGCAGACGACAAATTTTCGTGAAATATTTGTCTTTGTCGCCTTTATTGATACAACCAGCAAATCTTCTTTATCTTCAACGTCATCAACCGTTAATTTCATTAATTCTTCACGGCGACAGGCGCCTGCAATACCGAAAATGGCAGCTACCTTAATCATAAGGTAAACTTCATTGGGTGCTTCGATTAGAAACTGCTCTGTCTGTTCTTTTTCCAAAACCTTGGATTTTTTAGGCTTATAACCTACATTTAGTCGCTTTATGTATGACGTTAACTTATAGAATCTTTGAATATCAATGTTTTCCTTTACTTGTAACGTTAGTTTTAACATAGAAAACTTTGACCATAAGCTTGAAGGTGAATATTTTTTCGATATTTTATAAAAATATGCCAAAAGTACCTCTTCGTTAATTCCTGACGCTTTTTTTTCTTTGCACCATGTTTGTAATTGTTCATATTCTTTATTGTACCGGTCCTGGGACTTTTGTGGAATTAAAGAGCCGATTGCTGCATTCGCTGCTTCAGATATTTCTTCATCGGAGCTCTCCATCTCTCAAGAATAAACGTTATACCACAGCTTTATATTAGAAAATGAAAAATTTGAACCACGAAACACGCGAAATTAACTGAACTGTTTAGATGGTATCTACAGACGCGAAATATAATAATGAGTTGTTGCTATGGGAATACAATGCAATGCAGTCGAGCAGATTTTGACTAATACCATCTAGATCAGACGTTTAATCAAATTCCTGTCATAAAAATTATGACATAAAATTATTTATAATATTTTAGGTACAGGGTGTTTCATTATATAAGTAGAGAAGAAACGTATAAAAGTATGAGACCAAAAATAGGTACCTAGTAAAAATATTCGTAATGATGTGATACTTATCGCCGTTAGTTGTGGTTAGCATCATAATGTAGTAAATTAAATAGAACATATTACGCATATAATAAAATTTATAAGAGTGCGGTAAAGAAATTTTACCGCACTGAGTGCGGTAAAGTACTACTTACGACACGAAAATGAGTGCTGTAAAGTGTACTTTACCGCACGCGAGTAGGAAAAATATTTTAACTGATTTACAACGTCATACCTACCATCGCGGTAAACAAGATGCCTTATATGAAAAGCAGGTGGCGCTACAGGTCTCAAGATAACAGGTACGTACATCTCTCCCCGTTAGGTGGTACCCCTACAATGATATTACTATATAATCGGGGTAACACGTGATCTGGGTTCCGTTGGGACAAAAGTTAGGTTAGAATAATGTGTGGGGGGTTAGGTGACAGCAGTGGAGGGTTCCACACAGGTTAATAGGGCCCTATATTACTGACATCGGATACCCTCGGGCGATCATCGGGTAACCATCGGGTGACCACCGCTCGGGGTCGCTGACCTGCCTGAGCTAGCCTCGCGAATTATGCATAGGGTCTCGCGGTATCGCCTTCTATCATCATGCGCGTTCAACGCCTGTTGTGGAGGCTTCCTCCGCCGCGGTTCTGGGGCTCGCGCCGGACCAAGTGACCACGCCCTAAAATGGCGATAAAAATGCAGATTTCAGCTCCCATGTTATTTCTTATGGGATTTGATGCCCGAACTCTCATAGCTTTATCTACTTAGCTTAGGAAGTTAGTTTGTGTTTAGCGTTTAGTACCTATTTCGTGTATTTACCAAAATAATCTAAGTGGGACTCATTCTGTGTATACCATAAAAAAAAGAATAATAATTAAATAAGGGATTTTTTTAAACAAATCTATAATAATAATATGCTCTTTATATTTATGGGAATTTTTTGTTTTATCTAAAAATTGTTTAAAATAATGATTGTGAAGCTATATTGAATTAAAGGAACTCATTAAATAATGTATAGGTGTACCTATACAAGGTGAGTTTTTTAGAGTGTTAAAAGGCAATATCTCGAGACCGGTTTTAAATATTTTCAAGAACTTTGCTGCGATAATAGGGATATGGGGGGGGGGGACATATTTAACCATATTTTGAGGGGTAGGGTAGACATTTTATATGAGATGATGTATTTTTGTTGCTAAAATTTGAAGCTACGTGAAAAGTATGTAACACTAAAAAAATCACCCTTCATATAAAATAGTTATTTTCCTAACAAGTGCGGAAAAGCACTTTGCGCACGTGTTAGGAACAACATTTTTCCTACGAGCTTCATATCAGATAACAACAAAAATAAAAATATGATAATTTATTCAATAATTTTTAATTTAACTTTAAAAAAAGAACTAGGTATAGTACAACTAAAAATTACATAACAAAAAAAATAATAATAGAAAATTCAAAAATTACATAACAATAAAAAATAATAATAGGAAACTAAATTATTTGTTTATAACAATTATAACAAAAGAGCAATTGCTGATATTATGCAAATTGATAGCCGATGCAGTAAGTTCATTCAGTGGGTGGTTTATGGTATGGCTTGATGAGCACTGACTTGGCGTGGAAGGACAGTTGTTCAAATAGGTCGATGAAGGTGTTAACTCAGAAGGATTTATGTAGCTTGATGAAGAAGGGCAGTTGTTCGTGGCCAATATTTTATTCGACATGTCCTTTTTTTGATTTGTCGAATCTTCAATGTAGCTCTCGGCGGCAGTCGTCGATTTCCAGCCTCCGAGTCGCTTGACATTAGTGATCGGCCAACATGGTAGCCGATGAACGACGGAAACTATGTCCTGTATAATGCTTTGGATTTTTCAATTGTAGATATGCAGCTATTTCCGAATCTTACCGAATGAATTTATTCCAATACATTGAGTACCGCATGTTCCCTGTCGATACTGCACAGAAAAGCGCTTCTGCGGAGTGGATGGTTTTCGCAAATTTGCATATTTATGATTGAGTTGTAAATAATATCCCTTATTTGTTTCATTAGATACTACAAAGATTCTTGAAGGATTGTTTTTATTGTCAGGAATTTTCACGACTATCAAATTTCCAGGGCCGTGCCTACCCGGGGGTGCAAGTGGCGCAAGAAACCAGGGCGCCAATGCTCGAGGGGCGCTGATAAATAATTGCTTGTAGCATTACAACATTTAAATAAACTAAAGGAAACGATTACCAAATTTCGAACGGATGATCATTTTAATTTGATCTTAAAAGAGGCCTCCCAGTTAGCTCAATCACTTGGTGTTGAAGGCAACTTTCCTACCAAAGTGTAATTAGAAAAAGAAAAAAGAACAGGCAGTTCGATTATGAAGCAGAAGATGAGAGTAGGTATTAATAGTCCCGAAATTAATTTTTTTTTTTCGCAGTGATAGACGTTGCCATGAATGCTTTAGCAGAAAGATTTGAACAACTCCAGGCTTACGTAAATAATTTTAACTTTCTCAGTGATCTTAGAATCATAAAAACAATTTCAAAATTGGATTTAAAAAAATACTGCATCGAATTAGAATTAAAGCTAACAGATGACGGTGATAAAAATATGAACAATAAAAAAGACGTAATAGGCCTCGATCTATACAATGAAATAGAAATTTTACTTAATTTCATTAACACCTCAGAAATCTACTTACCTGAAAATATTTTAAAATATATTTTAAAAAATAATCTGGGTAGTACATTTCCTAATACAACCATAGCTTTAAGAATTATGCTAACATTGCCTGTTACTGTGGCAAGTGGTGATTATTAAGAACTATTTACGTACTACAATGACACAGGAACGACTGAATAATTTGGCTATAATTTCGATAGAAAGCGACATATTGTAAATCCTTAAATATTCAAGACGTCATTAAAGATTTTGCAAGTATTAAAGCGCGATATGTCAACATTTTTTAGTTTTAATGTAATTATTATTAACATTATACTTAAAACTTTAAAAGTCTTTTAATTTGCCAGCAGTTATAGAGGTGGTGTACGTTTGAGTGTACCTTATCTTGTTGTTTATTTTATTATGTATTGTGTATTTCAATGTTATGTTGTGTTATGTTATGGATAAATGTTTATTTAATGTTGTTTTCGTTTAAGTATTGATGAAGCCAAAACAAATCATAATGTACTATTTTTATTTTTCTGTCAAATACATTTTCTAAGCAGTATCCTTAATTTTCTAAATTTTAATTTAATGCGTTTGACCTTGAAAAATACAACATTTTCATTATTTGGGGCGGCAAATATCAGCTTGCACCAGGGCGCCAACTGCTCCAGGAACGGCACTGCAAATTTCCTTTATCCTCTATGTGATCAACCATTATCTTGCAAAGCTCATCGCGCCTGCAAGCACCGGCCAACCCAAAAATGGTGGCGACTTTTATTAGAAGGTAAATTTGATCAGGTGCTTCTTCCATAAATCTGGAAACTTCAATTTTGTCAAAAATGTTGGCCTTTTTCGGACGATATCCCACATTTTGCTTTTTTAGAAACAATGTTAGCTTGAAATATTGACTTAAATCCAAGTTTATTTTGATTTTAAGGACACTTTTTAACATAGAGTACCTACTCCATAAAGTATTTGGCTGAACTGATTTTCGTAAATCTGCAAAATACGCTAAGAAGACCTCCTCCTTAAAACTATTTGTCCCTTTGTTGCGGCACCAGTATTTAAATTGTTTATATTGCTTCTCGTATTTTTCTTGAGATTTAGCGGGCAATAAATTTAAATTTGCAGAGTTTGCGGCCTCTAGAATGGAATCTGGTAGCTCCTCGTCAGAGCTTCTCATTTTAACAGCGTTTATACTTTTTGAGGATTTGATGGAAAGAAAAGTGTCGGTGTTTGTAGATTCTTGTTGACATAGAAACGGAGAAAAAATCTGACATCATGTGTCAAAATCAACATGTACATTTATTGTTACTTGGCAATATTATATTCATTTATTACTATACGAGGTACTTAAAAAATTATTTTTTTTTTCGTTTTAGGCTGAAATACGAATATCGTGAATTACGATTAAAAGGTAAAAGAGAATACACTTGCAACGGCTTCGCACATTGCATAAAATTGTCTACAGCTACTAATATAAATATAAATATTCCCTGCCAAGGAGATTTTTGAATAGTGCTACTTTTCCGCACCCGGTGCGGATAAAAATCTTATCCGCACTAGTGCGGAAAAATGTGACTTTGCGCACGCTCGTAGAAAAAAGTTCTTATTGTTATTGTCAAAATATGATATAAGGAAAAAAAATGTAACAAAATAATCTGTAAATATTATTTCTTTATCTTTCTTAATCAATTTTTTTGTGAAACTCAAAACAAAGAAGCATTTCATGTATAATTTTTCGCATGGCTAAACAAATTTAAAGAACTCTAAACAAATCAATTATAAATATTGTTAAAGCCAAAGTGAATGCGACCATTTGCGATTTATGATGAATGATCGTGGCGAAATTAAAATTTGAAATGGAAAGTAAACCTTAACTGGGTCGAAATTTGAAACGAGACAAGGTATAACGAAATAAAGAAATGTGATCAATAATTACAATATTTTTTCAGGTAAAAGTTATTTTAATGTTTGGTTTTAAGCACCCATACTATCTCTTTAGAATATCTTTAGAAGGTGTGTTAAATCCGTACCGGCATACGATAGCGAATATTTATTTATCTTTTATTCAAGCTAAAGGGCTTAACAAATAATTATGAAATTTATGGCTGGGAAAGTTAACATTTGTAGGAGTCAGATTGCAGTAGAAAGATCATACATAATATTTAAAAAGAAACTGAACAATGAAATAAACACACATGCTGCACATGTAGTATACTATTAACATAACTATTCCATTAACCCGTAGCTGGTGAGCCGGGGTTTGTCAAACCCCATAAAAACTTAAAAGTTTTGCTGTTTGCTGCGCTGTTAGGAGGAGTGAGATATCGGCCACTGCTTCTGTAGCTTTCGCTCAGTTGACCGTCAGTACCTGGGCGGTACAGATACGCTGAAATAAATTCGGATTTTCGTCTTATTTTCGTGAAAGTTCAATTTGGGGTGTGTCAAACCCCAAAACCCCATCTCACTAAATACGTTACTTTTTATTTTCCGGTTTAAATTATCTTCTAGTAGTAAAATGAAAACAGATGACCCACGTTTTGAGGAGTGGGCTACAAATGTTTACGACGAGTTGGAGAGTGATTATAGTGGCGACGAAGGGGACGTTGTTGACCCAAACTTTCATAGTGACCATGAGAGCGAGTCCGAGCAAGAGCTATCTAAATCCGATGTCAAAGAGTTGTCTTCAGATGATGAAGACATCATCTAATACTAAAAGAAGGAAAGTGAGTGCCAAAATATTTTATGGAAAAAACAAATTTAAATGGTTTGTAAAACCTCCAAACCCCAACGTTCGCTCGCACAAATCAGCATAACATAATTACACATCTTCCATGCATCATTGGTCCTGCAAAACAACTGGGCAAATATTGTACTCAGCTTTCTTCTTGGGAACTTCTATTTACTGAAGAAATATTGAACGAACTCATTCTACAAACAAATGAAAAATTATCACTGGTGCGACAGAAGCTTTCTAATCCTGATCGACATGACTACAGAGATATCGACATTGTTGAATTTAGAGCGTTTATGGGGATCTTGATATATTCTTCAGTTTTCAAGTCAAATCATGAAGATCTTGAGGCACTATTTGCGACAGATGGCACCGGACGTGACATCTTTCGTTGTACCATTTCATTGAAGCGAGTACTGGTTATTATCTCTTGCCTTCGCTTTGACAATGCTTTCGACAGGGACGAAAGAAAAAAAACTGATGCTACCGTTGCAATATCTTGGGTGTTTAATACTTTTATAAAAAATTGCCAAAAATCTTACTCTATTAATAATAATAATAATAATAATTTATTTACAAGATTACTCAAAAATACTTACAGCAGCAATAATTGTAAATAAATGAAAGGTAGTAGTGTTAAGTCTTAAATGGACTTGTACAATTATTGGTGAATATGCTTGCATAGATGAAATGCTTGTTGGATTTCGAGGGCTTTGCAAATTTAGAATGTACATATCAAACAAGCCCCGCAAATACGGAATACAAGTCATGGTATTGAACGATGCAAAGACTCATTAATTTTTAAACGCCTATATTTATTCTGGCAAGGACAGCGATGGACATACCCTTTCTGATGATGAAAAAAAATTAGCAAAGCCTACTCAATCTGTAATACGCTTAACTGCCCCCATTAGAGGAACAAACCGCAATGTCACGGCCGATAACTAGTTTTCATCTATACCGCTGGCACTGAAGCTAAAGGAAATGAAACTAACCTATGTTGGTACGTTAAGAAAAAATAAGGGAGAAGTACAACCGCCATTCCCACCTGGTAAAAAAAAGAAGAGAAGTCAGCACTTTATGGTTTCATTAATGACCTTACTTTAGTATCCTTCGTACCAAAGCAAAATAAAGTTGTTCTTGCAATTTCCTCCATGCACCATGATAATCGTACTGATCCAGAAACTAGAAAACCGGAAACAATTGTATTTTATAATGAAACCAAAGGTGGCGTGGATGCTTTAGATGAAAAGTGCACCGTATACTCTACAAGTCGACGAAGTAACCGTTGGCCTCTGGCAATTTTCTATACTCTACTCAATATTAGTCTCGTCAATGCTTATGTCATATTTTCTAGTTTTTCTGGAAATCCCACACAAAGAAGGATTGGTTACATTAAATCTTTAGCTAGAGAACTTGTGGAGTCTCAACTAAACCTAAGTTGCTCAACAGTCACGTTTCCCGCGATTTGCGGCTGAATATAGCACGTATCCTAAAAAAAAACATTGGTACTAGAAACCAACAACCTCTGGAAAAACAAATTAGGTGTGGTAAATGTCCCAGGGGCAAAGATAGGAAGACAGGTTTACTTGTGCTGATTGCAGTATTCCTATTTGTGGTAGCTGCATTGTGAGTCGTTGTGTGCATTGTGCCCAATAAGGTCTTCATAAAAATATTTTTTTTTTATTAAACGTGCTACAGTATTGTTTGCCATAGTTTGTTACAGACTTCTTTAGTTATATTCTTTAGTTATTAGAAAACTAAATTTCCTATGTGTGTATTAACTAGCTTCAATTAAAAATATTTATTCCTACTCTATAACTTTACAATGTTTAATGTAATCTACAAAAAAAAAATTCTGTAAAAATTTAGATTTATTTTTTATTTCATATAAATCTTTTAAGACATTAAAGTCAAACAAAATAATTTAAAAAAATAATTTTTATAGATATGTCTTCCTCAAAACGCTAATTTTAATTGGGGTTTGTCAAACCCCACCTCACCAGTTACGTCTCAATAAAGTGACCTCACCAGCTACGGGTTAAAATACAGGGTAACCCAAAATATGTGGTCAATCTCCCGGATTCCGATAGAACACATAAAAACAAGTTTCTATCATTTTTTTTCCTACGGGCCCATAAATATGGTTTGTTTTAAAATTACTTTTGAAGTACTAGGTGTAATTTAATAATTTTTTAATATGATGGTTACTAGGTGAGTCTCCCTAAATTGGGCCCTTTTAATCACATTCGGCTTATTTAGTTTGCTAGGGACGGACTAGCTCTAACACAGTCATGCTATTTTTTATCACCCTGTACGATAAAGGCATAACAATAATATTTTTAGACAGCTTAAATTTTAAACTAAAAAAAAGGTGCTCTTGATCGACATCTATTAAATAAACTGTTTACGAAAAAACAAATATTTTTGTTCAATAGGCTTTTTATTGAATAATTTTGTGTCGGTTAAACATGAGCTTTGAATTGAAGAATTGAAGATTGTTGGACTTAAAACCAATGATATAAAATATGATATACTCAATAACAAGTAACTATACCGGGTGATGCATGGCTTAGTAGTTGAACATAGGGAATCCCATGTAAATTTGGAGGTGGCTAAATTTTGGCTCCCCTATACATTTTAGAGAAAATTTGAATCATAATTATTTGAAAAGGCCGATATAATAAACCCATGTGTCAAGTTTGACTGAATTTTAATAAGCAAATCCTAACTTATTCAAGTAAATGTGATGGCAAAATTACGAAATTTTTATAGTTTAGGTCACACAGCAAACACTAGCAAATCATTTCTATGACTCTATTGTCAAAACTTGACGTCAATCTGGACATGACGAATAATAGTTATTTACGATATAAGTGTTGTAAAGATTCATATTACAACACGAGATGTTAAAGTTGTTAAACGAGGCGTCAGCCGAGTTTAATCAAACATCGAGTGTAGTTATATGAATTTACAACAAGAATATTGTACAAAATTTTATCTACTTTCATCTATGAATAAAAATATTTGGCAAAAGGCATTTTTAAAAATAAAAATGCACCTGCTATTAAAAATCGTTTTGTAAGGGCATCTATTACAGCACTAGTGCTGTAATGGCATCTATTACAGCACTAGTGCTGTAATAGATGCCATTACAAAACGATTTACAGAACTGTAAAATTCATATTACTAAATGAAAGTAGATAAAGATTATTTTACATTAAAAACACCGATCATAAAATACATTTCTGACATTACTGAGTTTATATTGAGAAATTCTGCCACATTTTAACGAAATACAGTTTTTAAGCTGGTGTTGATCTTCAAATTTTACATCTGTATAAATAAATTTTTTAAGTGACCCCACAGAAAGAAATCGCTTGGCGAAAGGTCAGGAGACCTGGCTGGTCAAAGGATTAGATGCCGTGGGCCAATAATATTTTCGTTAAAAATGTTTTGCAACTATTTCCTAATCATGGGAGAATTATGGGCAGGACAATCATCCAGATCTCCTGATTCTTGCGTACAACTTCTTCTAGTGCGGGTTCAATTCGATTTTGTAGTAAGTCCAAGTAGGTTACTACTGTTAGGTTGCCTTCCATAAAAAATGGTCCAATAGTGATGTTCTACAATTATTCCCGCCCAAACATTTATTTTTTGTGAATATTGCGTCCGAGTATGAACAAGACGATGTTCATTTTCTTGGCTCCAATACCGGCAATTTTAAACATTTGGTTCGTTGTTGAGGGTGAACGTACATTCATCGGTAAAACATATATGTCTCAAAAAATCCCTATTATTATTTGCTCTTTCCATTACTTTAAAACATAATACCATTTTCCGTTCTTCATCACCTTAGCGTAGCTCTTGATATAAGGAAAATATTTATAGAAAGAAAAACAAGGTCTGTCTATACCACCAAACTAAAATTTTTATTTGTCCCTTTAAGGTGAAAAAAGGATAACAGAGTGTACGTAATTTAATGTCATTTTAGGTTGTACTAGTTTCAACTTTAGTCAAAGTCATCATCAGCAACCATACAATTAAGAATTATGTTTAGGATGTACCTAAATAAACGAACTAAAACAAATTAAAAGGGGGGGGGAACGAAGTGGTTCAACAATACATGGCCATAACGTGCACCTTATGCACCCAATGGACTCGACAGAAGACAATCACCTACACGATGCTACTTTCAGCAATGAAGGAAATTAGATGCGAAAATTGTAGTAGAGGGAAATTTTTTTTTTCGCATCTAATTTCCTTCATTGCTGAAAGTAGCATCGTGTAGGTGATTGTCTTCTGTCGAGTCCATTGGCTGCATAAGGTGCACGTTATGGCCATGTATTGTTGAACCACTTCGTTCCCCCCCCCCCTTTTAATTTGTTTTAGTTCGTTTATTTAGGTACATCCTAAACATAATTCTTAATTGTATGGTTGCTGATGATGACTTTGACTAAAGTTGAAACTAGTACAACCTAAAATGACATTAAATTACGTACACTCTGTTATCCTTTTTTCACCTTAAAGGGACAAATAAAAATTTTAGTTTGGTGGTATAGACAGACCTTGTTTTTCTTTAATAATCTCGCCACAGAAAATGGACTCCTTCTTGAATCTTGAAAATATTTATGTTTTTAAAAGTGCGCAACACTGTGGTTTGATGTTATCTTACGGCTTGCCCACGAATCCTCGTGCTAATCATTTTATTTTCCTCCACGTGCAGTAAAATATCAAGATATCTATTATCCCTTTCTTCAGCTTTATTGACATTCTGAGTTGAGTATTTACCGTTATTTATTACTGTGCCTTCGGACTCAAATTTATTAATGATAAATTTAATCAATGAAATGGAAGGGATAGGCTTATCTGGGAATTGAACTGAAAACATTTCAGACACTGCTCTTAAACTGTTTTCTGTATAATACCACTTAATCATAGTTCCTTTTTCCTTAATGGAATAGCTCATATTTAACTATAATTAAAGCGCCTTCAATGAAAATGTTGTCACTGACGCTACTTTTCGTTTTTTTAATATCAAATAATAATTTGCTGGTGTTTGCTGTATTACCTAAACGGTCCTTAACTATTAAAATTTCATAATTTTGCCATCATATTTAGTTAAATAAGATATTCCTATTAAAATTTATTTTAACTTGGCATATGGCTTTATTTTATCGGCCTCTTCAAAAAATTGTAATACAATTTTTCTCTCAAATGTGCAGGGGAGCCAATATTTAGCCAACTCAAAATTTACATGTTCAACTAAGTCGTGCATCACCCAGTATAGACCTGCCTGTGACGTTGTATGTTAGGTAAAGTGAATCGTGTAAAGCATTCAAGATACTCCCAAAGTATCTAAGGTAGGTACTGTAAAATTTCTAACATTTATCTTTTAATGGTAACTACATAGTTACTGCTTAAAAATAAATGATATACAGGGTGATTCACGGTGGATGGAACATTAGACGTTTCTGACGAACCAGTAGAGGAATCGTTGCGAAAATTTGGTTGCTTACATAAACGGATATGCTCTACCCATCTAAAATATTTTTAACAATACAGTGATGCCGCTTCCACACAAAAATAATAGTAACTTTGATTTTTCAAATAGAACACCCCATATTTTATTTTATTTTCGAAACACCCATTACTTTTCTTACAATTTTTGTTAACTCTATTCTACACTTATCTCTTACCGTTTCTAAGATATAAATTAATTTCCGTTTTTTTTGGCCGAAAACTTCACTTTTAAAAATGCTGATAATTTTGAACTCTAAAATACTGAAACCCTGAAATTTGGTAAATAGTTAACTAATACCATAGGGCTCTTTGCCCTACCCTCAAATCTTAGTTGCAATATACAGGGTGGTTAAAAAATACACTTATTCTGGTAACTTGAAAAAGTGACCATAAGTCCTTTTTTTGAAATGTAACACCCTGTATATCATTACGTATTTGAAAAGCTGCTGAAATTTCTCCTAATTCTTGTATATTCATACCTGTACCTAACTAACTCGTTTAAGCATTTTTTTGACGTATTAAGCATGATTTGTAAAATTTTCTATATAATTCAATTTTCATTCGGTTATTAGTAAGTTAGCCATGACAAAAACAATGATGTTGACTTATGTTACTATGGTTATCGTTTTGACATTTCATTAAGTTTAGATACAAGATAGTTACAGTACAAGACAGTTTAAAATCATGGAAGAAACCTATACAAATGCAGTTCTTATGAATTTATTTATTTTATTTGGACAATGTGATAGAATAATCACCAGGACATGTATAAAGTTTAACGAAATGTACCCTAATTTACAGCCAATGTATCTCAGAAAATTCATAAGGATCCAGAACAATTTTACTGCCTTTGGTTCAGCTTTAAAAGCGCCAAGAAACTTGCCTCGACCCGTGACTTCTAACGAAGACAACGAGATTAATGTTTTGGCATATTTTCATGTATTTCCCCAATCTTCAATACGATGTGCTCAATACGATTTAGGTATAACATATTCGTCAGTTCAAAGAATTTTAGTAAAACATAACATGCATGATTACAAGTTTACAAAAGTTCAAGCCATGAAGCCTCAAGATCCTCAACAGAGAGTACAATTTTGTGAAATGATATTGGTGCGCACTCAAGAAGATCCAAATTTTTTAAATAGGATAATTTGGACCGATGAATCAAAATTTTCAAGGGAAGGGATTTTTAATAGACGAAATAGTCATTTCTGGTCCAGAGAAAACCCGCATGTAACAAAAGAAGCCGGATTTCAAGAAAAATTTAGTTTTAATGTTTTTTGCATGTTAATGGATAATCAATTAAATTATGTAATATACGAGGAGTCATTAAATTCGAGAAACTATGTTAATATTTTGAGGACAGATGTCGAAAATTTTGTAGATAATCTGCCACTTGCAGATTATCGAAGCTGTTGGTAACAACTTGATGGAGCTCCTGCACATTGCACTAGGGAAGTTAGTGCAGAACTTGATAGGATTTTTGACGATCGTTGGATAAGACGTTTGGGACCTTGGAATTGGCCTCCAAGGTCACCCGATCTCAATCCATTGGATTTTTACTTGTGGGGCATGTTCAAAGAAAAAGTTTACAAATCACCCGTAAATTCTAAAGAAGAGCTGCTACTTCGAGTCACTCAAGTATTTAGAGATCTAAACCCAACCGAAATTAGATCTGCAACGACAAATGCAGTCAACACCCGCATATTAAAGTGTTTGGATGTAAACGGCCAGCGTTTTGAACATTTGTTAAAATAGCATTTTATTAGTTATAATTTTAGTAGTCTTTTATTATTTCACTAGTTAACATTTAATAAAATTGTTCTGGATCCTTATGAATTTTCTGAGATACATTGGCTGTAAATTAGGGTACATTTCGTTAAACTTTATACATGTCCTGGTGATAATTATATCACATTGTCCAAATAAAATAAATAAATTCATAAGAACTGCATTTGTATAGGTTTCTTCCATGATTTTAAACTGTCTTGTACTGTAACTATCTTGTATCTAAACTAAATGAAATGTCAAAACGATAACCATAGTAACATATTAAGTCAACATCATTGTTTTTGTCATGGCTAACTTACTAATAACCGAATGAAAATTGAATTGTATAGAAAATTTTACAAATCATGCTTAATACGTCAAAAAAATGGTTAAACGAGTTAGTTAGGTACAGGTATGAATATACAAGAATTAGGAGAAATTTCAGCAGCTTTTCAAATACGTAATAATATACAGGGTGTTACATTTCAAAAAAAGGACTTATGGTCACTTTTTTAAGTTACCAGAATAAGTGTATTTTTTAACCACCCTGTATATTGCAACTAAGATTTGAGGATAGGGCAAAGAGCCCTATGGTATTAGTTAACTATTTACCAAATTTCAGGGTTTCAGTATTTTAGAGTTCAAAATTATCAGCATTTTTAAAAGTGAAGTTTTCGGCCAAAAAAAACGGAAATTAATTTATATCTTAGAAACGGTAAGAGATAAGTGTAGAATAGAGTTAACAAAAATTGTAAGAAAAGTAATGGGTGTTTCGAAAATAAAATAAAATATAGGGTGTTCCATTTGAAAAATCAAAGTTACTATTATTTTTGTGTGGAAGCGGCATCACTGTATTGTTAAAAATATTTTAGATGGGTAGAGCATATCCGTTTATGTGAGCAACCAAATTTTCGCAACGATTCCTTTACTGGTTCGTCAGAAACGTCTAATGTTCCATCCACCGTGAATCACCCTGTATATCACACGATTAAAAGTATTAAAATATACTTATATTTTCGGTCATTAAAAAAGTTACATAGTTAGAATATAGACCGTTAGAACTAACTTGCTTTGCTTTTTGGTAATTATAGCTACTGTAAGGTTAGTTTCTCGTCGCCTTTCGTTCTTGTATCTGTTGTTTAACCACTAGTAAGTACCTTTATTTTAAATGTATGAGAAATAGGTGTTAGATTTTAAAAATACCCCAAAGAAGGTAACGTGTGTATATTTTAAGGATGGGATTAAAAAGTAAGCGTAATTAAGTATATGGTATATGCAGTGGCGTAGCCACAGGGGGGCGAACGCCCCCCCCCCCCCTTGGCCTGGCGCTCCTTTACTACTTAAAAAATAATTCTTAAAAAACAAGATCGGTCTTATTTTATTTTTAGTAATGAAGAGTGATAGTAATAAACTTAATAAGACCGATTTTAGAGCGTCCTATATCACATTAAATTTATTTTCTTTTATATAGCGGATTTTAACTTCATTTGGGGCCAGACCCCTGTTCCCTAGGGAGCATAAAGGTGAATTCCTACGAAATTTGGGCGTGGTCTAAAAAAATTTTTGCCTGCGGCGCTTTAGCTCCGCAATTTGCGCCCCTCCGATAGTTCGCCCCCTCCGCCCCAAAATCCTGGCTATGTCACTGGATATATGGTATCCAAGGTGCCTCGCCAAAAACTGGAATATAACACTTGAGACAACTGGAATATACGCCAAAATATACCAAAAAATGTGTAAATTTATGTTTACTAATAATTTTGTATGAACTCTACTTCCGAGTAATGATTTAGGTACTAAAGTTTCTATTCAGTTTTTTAGAATATCTTTTTTATCACTGTTGTAAATCATATTCCATTAAATCGATACCTCTTAAAATTGTTTTGGCACTATTTTTAATTAAATTGAATCTATGAATAAGAATGTATATCTATATACGACGTCACGAAATTCATAGTTTTATACAAGTAAAGATAAGCAAAAGTAAAAGTGAATATTATTGTCGCGTGCAGCTAAAACAAAACTGCTAATTATAGATATTTAAAGTAATTAGAAACGTGGCGATGCGTAAAAAAGAAATAAAAAAACATACATCGGAAGTAATGTAAACAACATTACAATACTAATAATTATAATGAAGTAATCCAATAAATTAACGAAAATGACGATTAGAATTTGAGGAAGTGGGTGAAAGTTCAGCTACGACGTTAATATACCGTAATATTTAATTTAATTCAATTAAATTACACGCAATTAAAATTTTATACACGTTTTTATCTACTTTCGGAAGGAAATATAGTATAATTTAGATAAAATTATGGACGGAACCCGAAATTTTCTGAACTAAAGAATGCCGTAGACGGAAATAATTACTATATTAAATTTCGTAGAAAATTGCTTTATTTAACATAATGGGTATCCTGTCGAGTTATTTTAGCTTGACTATATGCAAATGTTATAGTATACAAACAATAATGAAATAAATTATCAACTAGACGAAACAACTATTTAGAAGTGCTATAAGCTATTTTAAATTCCTTATTCGCACTTTTAGCTTCAGCAATTTGTTTTTATTATACAGTTGATTTGTTTATGAAAAAACAGCTCCTTCTCATGGTCTCAACTAATTTTTATAATTAATGGGTCTAGACTCAAGCCCAGTAATTTTAACTTTTTGAAAAAATAAGGTACCTAAATAGATAACAATATAGTTTTAAATGCGCTCAAACAAATAAAATTTAAAACGTTCATCAAATATAGCAAAAATTCATTAAGAAAGTAAGTTAGTATCAGAACCGGAAAAATCCGAAACGTGAAAAATTTAAGACTTTGAAAGAAATTAGAAGAAGAAAAATAGAATTACTGCCTAAACTCTTACGGTATGTTTACGTTTGTTGCTCTACCAAAAATATCTGGATCAATTTTCCATTTAGGTGAACACTCTAATGATTATGACTGTAGAGAAACGGTTTCAGATTCTATCTACTGGAATTTTGCATTTGGGAGAGCAAAATTTTAATACGTTCTCGAGGCCTTGAAGTTCTAGTAGGTACAGGGATCCCAATAGAGCAAAAAAACGAGGCAAAGCGCCTAAAAGTATTAATGTATCGTTGGCATAAGCTCGTAGTCCACCATAAAATAAAGATGTTAAAGAGTAAGATGTAAGAGAAACACTTTGATGGAGGGAACTGGAATGATAAGAGTTTCGTCTTACAACGAAGTTATTGTTATCGATAATTTTGATCTAGTTTAATATACTTACTGCAAAATTATAACTCTTTATTGGGCTTATTAAAGTTCAGATTCAAACTAGGCTACCTACCGCCCACTGAGTGACAAATACGGTAATCTCCAAACTTTGTCATTATTATTTTTATTACTAGGTATATAGAAATAATTATAATGTAATAGTATAAGTCTTTAAACATTAGTAAATATGAAAAAGTAAACCGAACAGTCCCAAAACTTCTAAGAAACTCACAAACGGTTTTTCGTATTTACACAAAATTTCCAGAAGTATAGATTGTCGCCTTTCATTTTAGACCCCTTAATAATAAGGCTACTTCTGGCTTCATTACCCCCAAAGTACTTTCATACATTCACTAACTAAGAAGTATGTATACAAGAAATAAAAAACTTATTTTACAGCAAATTACCTACAAATATTTAATAAAGCTGTTTGTTTAAACAAAATCGGTTAGGGTTAGTTTCAAAATTGAAGCTGTTTTTCTTTTAAATCAATTTAAATGCAAAAATCGTCTCTAAATTTGTCCATCAAACACATGAACTCACATAACATCGTTTCCGTCGCGAAAGGGCGTATATAGTCCCTTTTATTTAGAGACGCCTGTTGGTGACGAAATAAATATTTACATTTCGTGTTAAACAACAATTAAGCCCATTAAATAATGCTTCAATTATCGTAGTAGGTTTTGTTAGGCCGGCAAAAATAGTAAATAAAGTTCTACAACTCAAACTTTATTTTTGAAGAACTAACACTAAAAACTCAAAATAACAAAATTGAAACATTAAGGAGTGCAATCATTATTTAAACATCCTTTAATAAGGTAAAGAACGAAAGAAACTCCTTGAGTTCAGGTAGTTGAACCATGGGTGTGTCACATATACATAATGACATTAAGTCACGATATTTTGAAGCCATTATTGTAGGTGGAGCATTTGTTTCTTTAATTTGTATGCGTCAAAGAGATATAAAGTCTTTAATTGCTTATTCTTCAGTGGCACATATAGGTTCAGCTTACAAACTTGGAACATTTTAATTGAAAGCAGATGATGTTTGGCGTTTTAGTGAAATTGATCTATTCTCACACTCAGCTCTCAAGTGACTTGTTTTTAAAAAAGGAATTTTATGGGCTCATGCGAGTTCCACCATTACGGTCCAAGCAAATTCCTGAGAAGCTTCATAATTTTTAGTTAAAATGCAGGGCTTTTTGGAGAATGCCTTAAAATCCAAAAAAAAATCTTAATATTTTAAATTATAAACGTCATAAAAATGTTAGTTGCCTCCTAGCATGTCGGAAAACTAGATTGAGTTGGCTGGGTATCATCAAATCTACAGATTTTTTATGGCAAGAGGAATTACGCTGCGAATGAAATCTCCTTCGTTCTGTCCATGGTTTGGCCCAAGGGTGACCCACTAATTATTTGGGTTACTCTTTGGTTTGGCGTAAAAGATCGGAGATTCTTTCAAAAATTCAAAAGGGAAGTAGATTAATTATTCTCTTATACACCTCTTAGAAATAAAAAAAAAAGAATATTATTTCCATGACCAAGGGACTTATCTGAACTTAGGCCCCTTGGTGGTTATACTCACTATTCATATGATGTGTTAAAAGTATAATAGATTTAGATACGTCCTTTGATCACAACATAAAGAGTATTCAAACCAGTCAGAATGTGGACCTAACTAAATTTCGTAAAATTGTCAGATACGCCTTTTGGCGACGGGAACGACAATTAATATAATCAATAATAAAGATATTTTAAATTGAAATTGATGAATTTGTTTCAATCTAAAGCCTCATCTCCCAAGTAAAAATTCACATAGTACATTGCTAAAGCTAAATGGGTGTGTACCCATTGCGAAAAAAACAACTGATATACCTCTCTTAGGCTATTACAAAATTTTCATTTTTGATATTCAAATCGCCTAATAAAAAAATACTTATTTCGGCAGCAACTAAATGTTTTTAGATTTTTTTTATTATCTAATACAAATTTTGTAATTGATTTGTGATGGGCTACATGCTTGGTGAAATGGATATTCCATGGTAGAGGAAATTAATTAAAGATTGAAATACCTTCAGGTGCCAATCTAATACTTAATGCTATAATAACTTAGGATAAAACACTGCCAATAATTATGAACGAAAAAACCCATAATTATATGCACAATATCATTTTCTTAATTTTATTACTTAGATGTAAATACCTCTATAATCACACCTGTAAGTTAGTTGTACCTTTGGCCAATACCTGAAAATTAAGGACCAAAATAACCCATAATCTATCTGTCAATTCACTTCATATTACTAATTCTATTTTAATGACATGTTGACATGTTTACCATTACTATTACCAAAGAAACTTATAAGCTATAAGTTTCTTTGCTATTACTAAGATATTAACTTTGTAACTACACGTAGAATTTAGTATTGTACTTCTTCGATAATGATCCGCAAGGGTCGAAAACGTATCAGGCAGCGGAATTATAATTGTGAAATATTACAAGTAAGACTTTAATTTCCTCTACAAATTTTGTGTTCCAATTTTATTGCAATGAGATACCTAATAGTATATTATTAACCAAGGTTTAGACAGCCATCATTATTGCCCGAGCGGCAAGTTGAGGAGCGAAGCGACGAGGTATTTAAGACGCGAGGGCTATAAGCTGTCTAAACCGTGGTTAATATAATATTTTTTCCACTACTACAAACTTTTATAAGACATTTATCTTTATAGTATTAATAATTATAAAAAATTATTATAGGTAGGTATAAGTATATTTTTTAATCAAGTTACCTGCGCTTTGGAATTGGCAAAATATTTTGTTGTTTTGTCAGGTGGATTTGTCAATGTCAATTTTTGTTCATTTATGTTATCAGATTTCACGAGTTTTCCGTTTTTTTTTTTTTTTTTAAATGAGCGAAGAAAATGTTAGTGATATTATTATGTGTACACCTCCAGAATTAAGGATGGAAGCAGAAATGTAATGTTGATTGTATCGATATTTTACAATATCAAGTAATCTAATATGTATTGATAATTATCTGGTTGCCTAACCACATTCATGTTTATGAATTCATGTTGTAGAATCAAAAAATCAAGTTACCTGCCTTCAAATAGATTCTTGAAGATCGGTAAATAATGAATTTCAATGCCTTATTATTGACCATGGTCAATAATAACTTGAAAGGTAGAGAAAAACGATTTCTAACGTTAATAATCGGTCAGTAATGGCGATGTTATAGGTTAGTAGGGGAAAAAAATATTTGATAATGTATACATGTAGGCATGTGCTCAGGAAATAGATATAACACATCTGGACTATCCAAAAAAGCCATAGGTAACCCGAACTTTGATAAAATGTCAGTTACACCCATTAGCTTCAGCAGAGCATTTATACTTAACGTTTATTCTGCGTTTTAGAAGACTGTAGATTTGTTCTTGTGGAACCACTTCTATGGTTTTATACTGAGACGTACGAGGGATTTTATGAGTATCGAGGCTATTATAAGCTTATACAATACATAAGTTAAGTCAAAAGAGGAATATGCAGTTGTAGTATGGGTTCCGGGCTATAACATCCATCATGACAACAAGAGAATTTTTGAAATATATTTCGTTAAAACGTGATGGGGGTATCAGGGCTATCCAGCTGCTTAAAGACTTTAACTTTTGCTCGCTAAAAGAATGGCGTACATACTTTTTTCTGACTACACTATTTAAAATTCTCAATGGTTTTATAGACTGTTCTGATATATTAAGTAGGATACATATTGTTATACCTCGTTTAAATAGCCGACAATATAATAGTTGTTTTTATTTACCTATGCCTCGTACAAATATTTTAATATTTTCCCCATTTCACTTAATCTGTACCACGTTTGATAGTGCATGTGACATTGACTTTTTTAACTCCTCTGTTATGGCAATGTCTCGCATTTTAAGGCACTGACGAATTATGGATATGCTTTTTTCCTTTTCTTCGTTTTATTTCTTCTTTTCACTTTTTCTTATTCTATTTAGGTTAGGCATCTAATTGGTTGTAATATGTGAGCATTGTAACTACAGTAAACGTTATATTCTAACTATTTATATAAAATATATTCTATATTGAATATATTAGTGTCTCTGTCTTATAATTGGGCTTGTAAGCCTATAAGACAAATATTTAAATAAATAAATAAACACAATGTACCATTGATGATTAAGGATAAAAATTATAAACACAACTGCAGAACAACTATTTTATTATATGTAAGTATTTTTTGCATTAGCTCTCATTCGGTAGATGTCAATAAGCTTAAAACAATGAAACAGGTTTATGATAATTTATTTATAATATTAAGATGATAAATGAAAGATTTGTGGGTATATCCTATGACAGTTACTTTCACAAGGTAACAAAATGTATACATGCAACAAAAGAAGTTCAGATGTGCTAATTAAAGCTTGAATACATTTTCTTTGTGATAAACCCAAAAGAAGTTACTTTCTAGGATAACCTAAAATTAAACGCGTTTTTAGAAATTGACTATAAAATCGATAAAGTTCTTTTAAGCTAATTATCATTAATAAAAAGTTGATGGACTTACAACAATGCAATAAATTTGTAGGTGGTTTTCAATCATGACAGTTCAAAACTATAAACGGAAAAGGAATGTGGCTTTTTGTAATTTGTATAAAATGGTGTAAGTTTTTAATTTTTGGACAGAAAGTCATTCTTTATAAAAAACACATATTGATATTCTTAATTAGTTTTCTTCGCCGGAAGAAATCCACAGGCTTCATCTAAGAGATTATTTCTAATTTAAAATAAGAACCATGATCTATTGTGTTCTTCAATGTATTTTTGCGTCAGGATTTCATCCTTTGACATCTATTATTAATTGTGAACTGTTTAGGTAGGTATTGTCGTTTGTAGTAATTTTGGTATCGGCTCTTGCCTTAATTACTTTTGGTTCGTGCCTTTTGATTTCAAAATTTTTGTATGCAAGGTTTTGGCGCCTCTTTCTATTATTATATTATATAGATTTGGACCAACAGGGAGCCAGCAGCCAGCAGTATCTTGTCTAGATTTCGAATGCGAGTCTGTGATTAGTGGGTTTATCTCGTTTATCGACTGCATTTGAAAGTCACGGTAAAGTACTCTCTTCAGTGTATATCCATAGGTACGTCCGCGATAGTTTTTAACGCCCTATTTTGAATTGAATGACCAATTCTTTATAGAGGTTGACCTTAGCCCTATTTGAAAGTCTACTCCGCCTATGAAGCAAGGGGTAGGTAGAGCGTATAAATGACGCAATGCAAGCTTTACTCTGTTAATTGAATTGAGCCTCCAGTTCAGCCTTTGGTCAAATATATGTCCCAGATATTTCTCGTCCTAGCGCCAGTTCACTTGGACTCTATTGACCGGAAGCCTTGTTTCAGACCTTCGTCTTGGCGGGATTCAGGCAAATCTTTCAAGCTGTCTCGTCAACAAAAAAAAATAGAGCCGCGTAAATCTATCTCGCAGAATATCATGAGTATAAATATTATTCAATATAGGTGAGAGGTGAGCATTGCAGCACTCTCGCTCTTTATTCAAAGAAAGTGCGTTCTCCGTTCTCTGACGAGACCGCAAAACTTCTATTCTTCAAAAAAGAAGCTACCAGATTAATTAAGTAGTTCGGAGTTCCGAGCCTTATGAATTTTAACAAGAGAAAATTGTGCCAGACCCTGTCGAATGCTTTACTCACGTCAGAGAAAAGCACTCCCGTGTGCGCCCTTTCATTGAAACCCTTGACTATATTCGAGGTCAGTCGCGTCGTCTGCCTGCGACTGTGCAATGTTCGGGCCAAAACCCAAACTGTGCGTCAGACAGAACATTTTTTCTAAATACAAAGTCATTGATTCTACTCAAAATTAGTTTTTCAGCGATATAGGTAACAGATTTAAACCATTCCAAACATAGCCTTGAGTTAAGTTCAGTCACTATCTTAAAATAAGGCTAGTTATTTTTTAGTACTAATCTTAAAGAATCATTTCTTTAAGTAAGGTTTATATTATACCGGTCTAAGAAATGACATCTGAAGCCTTTAAATCTGAATGTACTGTGTACAAGCATTTATTTATTTCTGTCAAGTATATGTGTCTTTGATTCAAGGACATAAAACTTTGTTACTGGTTTGACTCAAAGACGGCATCCTCGAATCAAGACAAAGTTTTCGTTGAAAGATTCAATAGAACTTTTTAGTTCACATGACTTGTTGCAAGAACCCATTTTGCAGCCAACGTACAAACACCTAGACGGCTTTAGAGAAGTTTATTGTTCGTTTATAAATAGATGTTTGCACTATTTTTATTTGTTGTAGTTATTCATATAGAAAAAAGATTTTTTAAAAAACACGTACATTACGCACAAATATAGAAAAGCGAAATTGCTGTCTTTAGCGAAGCCAATATAGACAATTATCTTCAAGAAAATATAGGTCATCTAATTCGTCGTCCATTTGAAGTTTAACGTACGCAACAAATCACAAGCAGTCTAGCCATATAATCGTAAGACTATCAGTCGTACGATGTCGAAACGCTAAAAGATAGCACACATCCGCATCCAATGTAACCATCCACATCCACTAAGCCACTAAGCTATAGAAAAATGATCGGTATAACACTAAGTTGAGATGCTTCATAGAAACCTCAAGTTCTTCAGTCACTGGAGTACTTATGTGACTCCTCGCAGATGCCTATTTGCGTGAAAATATCTATACCATAATCTTAGGACAAGGGCCAATTACTTTGGCACAAAGAACTTCATCTTTGTTAAAAGTACCATTTTAAAATAATATAATTCCAAAGATGCCAGCTTTTAAACAAGAAATTTTACAGCCAAGAACATAACCAGAAACTAACAAAGACACAGAAAATTATATATTAAGAACACATTCACTCCACATAAGATTATTCCCTTCAGATTAAGTAATTTAAAGTTAAGCTAATCTATTCTCTTGTCGCAAGTGCTGCCTTCTATCAGTGTACTGTATTATATACTTAATGCGAATATAAAACCGTTGTACGTCATACCCTTTAAGTGACGTCAGATATCAACAGTGTTGCCAGCTTGTAACCAAAATATCCGAGTGAGGGAATTACAGTCCTTTTCATAAAAACAAGGTAAAAATACAAAAATTTCCCATAGTTTATATATTTGTTTACTGCATAATACCTTTTACCATTAACTCTAGTAGATCCAACACTTCTTGTATTTTTATCTTGCCAAGATCGACCATTGACACCATCCATGAAAAATCCATGTTTCATCCAAGAAAACGAATTGCTACAAGAATGCTTCTTTTTCTTTAATATATTCTTTCCAAAATACTAGTCGTTTGAAGGCTACATGGGAAAGTTCCATAAGCCCTCGCCTCAGTTCATCTTTTTACCATCTAAAGCCTATTTTCTTAAAGAGGTTCCTTAATGAAATATTAATACAAAGATGGATCTTCAATCATCCTCCAAATCACTTGAATTACTCGCTTCATTTACTCCAATAATAATAGGTTGAATGTTCAGTCTATCTAATACATGTTTTCTTTCGAACCATTTTAAATCTCGCTTTCTGTGTGCCGAATTGAATTTTTCCAAACATCAGGAGTAGCAGTACCCAATGATTTTTTCCACATATTCATACAGTCAATTTCTGTACTGCCATCTCGACCAATATGTCTGTTGTAATAATTTTTGCTAATCCCCCAAATATGTTCAATCGGATTGAACATACAGTGGTATGGAGGAAGCCGTAAATTTTTATGTCCATATTGCTCAGCCAGGTTATCAACTAAGTATTTTTAACATATTCTTTCAAAAATACCAATCGTTTGAAAGCTACATGGGAAAGTTCCGTAAGCCCTCGCCTCGGTTCATCTTTTTTCCATCCGAAGCCTATTTCCTTTAAGAGGCTTCTTAAAGTGTTAAGACGACCATCAAACAGTTGTCCGTCTTTTATTATCTTACTTAAAGTTGTCAAAGTTACATGATGTTCTAAAAAAAGTTACAGCTTATGCATAACCAATGTAAAATATTAGTTTTGGATAATACAACTTACTTGTTTCATACATTCCAAAATAGCGACACGGATAAAGTCTGTGCGTTTTAAGAAGTCCGATATCGGATTAAATCACCAAGTGATGTTATCGCTTTTAAAACAGTAAGTCGGTTAAGTTACAATATCTTCGCACCTTCGCTATACTTGATCACACCGAACATCCCACTGGTTTACTGTATTCTATTACTGGGCGAAATCAGAGGTTTCAAAACAAAATTATCTTAGAATTACGCGTTGAGCATAAATAATAATTAAATAGATAATTAAATTATTTTGCTATTATTATAGTTAAATCTATATAATAATCGCTATTTTCCAAGAACCAATTAAAATTTGCTCAAGTGCGGGATGGTTAAATATGTTAAAGATTTTGTCAGGTATATACTTTTCCGATAATGACATTATTTTGGGATTATTATAATTAAATCTTCATAATAATTACTATTTTCCAAGAAATAATTGAAATTTGCTGAAGTGCGGGATGGTATGTTCTACTTTATTTTAAATAAGTAGTTGTGCTTTTCACTTTTAGTTTGTTTCTCATTGTGTGTGTATTAAAATTAGTTATTAAGCAAAGTTATGGAAAATGTTCAGCAAGGTGGCACATCGCCTAGAAGGCATTTATCTCCAGGTGAACGCCGTTTGGTATTACAAGTGGAACGTTATTTTACTTTAGAAAAAGATAACTCGGGCCCGTTAGAGTCTGTTTTGGCAGTGCAAAAACGAACGTCTGATGCTTGCGGCATTTCAGAGAAGACCTAAGAAGACTTCGAAAAAAGAGTGAAGAGGATTTGGACAGACCATATAAAAGGGTTCGACTCCATTCAAAAACCTTGGATTTATCCCAAGGGATAAAACTCTCTATTAGGAATATTGTTTATGATATGTATAAAGCCAAGGAATATGTTACCCTTAAAGCTATTCTTAAAAAGATAAAGCAGAAAAAACTTCGCGATATTGGAACTAACAGTTTGTCCATCATCTTAAAATATATGGGTTTCAAATATAAAAAAACGAACAACAGAAAACTGCTTTGCGAGCTGTCCAATGTTGTTTCGAAAAGATGGCAATTTTTAAGGGATTATTTAAACAACAAAAAATCGGAATTGTCAAGACAAGTTGTTTTTCTTGACGAAACATGGGTATTTGCAAACGGAACTTCAACAAAAACGTCTTGGCAGGATGACTCAAAGCATTGTTATTCAAGTACCCGTGCAAGTAATGGAAAAATGTATATTATATTACATGCTGGTAATGAAGAAGGTTTTGTTTTAAATGCCAGTTTGATATTTTCATCAACAAAAAAAACTGATGATTATCACGGCAATATGGATGCTGAAATTTTTGAGCATTGGTTCGAGGAAAAACTTTTAAAAAGTTTAGAAAAACCTTCCTTAATTGTTTTAGACAATGCCTCTTACCATACGAGACTCGAAGAGAAATTCCCTACGATGATGTTGATTCTGATTAGTCTGAAAGCATGGGTGAAATTTCAAATGCAGAGGAAGACTACTTTTAGTAGTACCTATCTACAAGTAGGTACGTTCTGTCGCAAGACTACAAAATCGGTTCTTTTTAGAACCAAAACTTTATAATAAAGAATATTTAGAAAATGTAATTCATCAACATCCAAAATTACCTTCAATATAATTTATTGTTTGAGAGCCACCGACATAATGCTCAAGGGCTTTTATGGCTTAGCGGACTTCTTAAAACGCACAGACTTTAGAACTTATATCCAATCTTGACACATTTACAACTTTCTTTAAATAAGAACGTTTTCTTTTAGGTGACTCCAATAATTTATTTTGCTTAACTGTTGTTGAAACTGCGCTTACAGTGGAGATATTCAAATTTAGGGCAGCTGTTACACGCTAAAAATTAGTAAATTGGAACTAAAATATGTAGACCTCAACACATTCTTTAAATTTACTTCTCTAACTGCTATCAAGGGTAACAATGGGCCATTGTTGTTAAGTTCTTCCTGAAAATAGTTTATTAGAGAGGCTATAAGCTCTTTGTACCGGCTATTTAAATGCTTTGGCATTTTTCACAAATAGCAAACAACGTAATCGACAGAGATATGTATGTGCACTTTTGTTGTTCTTAAAAGAACAGTTTTTTAATGCTATTTATGAAAATATCTAGAGTTTTGGACGGCACAGCAAGACAGAATCACAAAATAATTAAAAATTAAGGTTTATTTTGCATAAACGTCAAACAAAGCCAACGAACGAGCTGGCGCCACCGCACAGTTGTGTTGTTAACTAACTATAAGCTTAAATAAACAAAATATTTGCTATAAGTGGGTTCGTATCAAAGAAGAATACTTTAAGTTTGTAGTAAATTCAACATCGCATAAAGTTTTAATAGTTTTTGCCCCAAATTTAATTTCCTCGTGTTTTCTTACGGACTGACAATTATCAGCTGATTGATGACGTACAACGGTTTTAAATCTGCATTAACCATAAATGGGTGTGAAGTTGTGAGATATTTAGATTAAGTCAGGTCAGTTCGAAGAGTTTACATTTGTAGATTTTATCACATTTAATCATTTAAAACAAAATTCTACTATTTCTCAATCGAATCGATAAAATCTTACAACTTAATAATAATTATTAGGTATCTACGCGACAACCCGACACCGGCAAAATTTTTCAACATTCCATTACAGACTTTTTATAACAGTTTTTAACATTTAGGTTTGCAGTGAATTCTGCAAGCTCGCAGAGTTATGAAAGTTTTATGTAACTTATTGCTCACTGAATCATTTCCTAGAAAACGCATTCCAGTTTACAAGAGAAATATTTACTGGTTTCGATTGAATAGAGTAATTTGTGTAAATTCAATATATTGTTGTCTGATTGTTAAACATTTGTTTTAACCCCATTAAAAACGATTTTATAACATTGATGTTCTAAATAAAGCAGGGCATAACTTTTCTTTAATTCAAATGAAAAGCCTTATTAAACGAGCGAAAACTATAATCACCGGTAAAGCGTGTAACCTAATTAAAAAGTATTATGATAAACTCATCATTGGGGCTTAAAACTAAATACATTTTAATCGTTACGTAAATTGGCGGTTGAATTATGAATAATAGTGATTTAGCGGAAAGCCAGTCATCAGAATCTGTAATTTAGATTGCCTGCGTATATTATAAAACATACAGCGTGAATCTCAAATGAACTAATATTTTCCAATGACCTAATTACTTTTTCTGAGAATTGCGTATCTTTACATTTCTGGGACTGGGTAATTACTATGCAACTTATCAACTTACCAAAATGTTTCTGTCCGGCCAAGAATCTAGTTGCAATCTATATTTAAATAAATAAAAAGAAACACTATAAAACTCACTAGCCGACAGCAAACGAAAAATCGCGAAAGTCCGGAAATGCAAAAAAAATCCGGAAACAAGACGCTTTGATACGCTTAAACTATTTTTAACGACCTCCCAAAGTATACGCTACAGAACGTGCGATAAAGGCGGTTTGCTTTTTTACGCCAGGGTCAGATCATACGCAATCCAAGCAGTAGAAAAATAACAGTATACGCAACTGTCCAGCCTGGTATTTTGCGTTGACGATGGTGTGGCGATTTACTTTCTCTATCACCGTGCATGCCAGTGGCGCAACTTTGAAGAAAGTAAGAGTGCACAACGATATAGTTCTTTCCTTATTTTTGCTATTTTACCCCCAAGTGAAAGTAAGAGTCCCTGCATGACCGCCCAGTAAAAGGTGACAGTTTTAGGCTGTTAGTTTGGAATGCAGAACCTACTACAAGTGAGGTAGGTTCACGGGACAGAAGCAATTCTTAACTTTAAACAAATCATGTCAGAAGAAAAAAGTATTTTGGTCGGATACCAAAAACGGACGATCCAATATACAGCTGGTATTGTTGCGAACGAGAAAAGGCAAACCAAATTTTGGTTGGTTGTTGTATCTTAAGTTTGGCCCAGCCGTGTAAGACCAAGCCAATCTTCTTTTCAAAATTCGAATTCAAATCTTGTTTAACTGGAAGAAACTTTTCCAGGAAATAAGTCAAGTTGTGGTTCATGTCGTTGCCTAAGAAAGCAAGGATTTTATTTACTTTTAAGAAATTAAACACTAAATCAACTGTAGTACATCCTTTATGTAATATAGACAAAACTCGTTTTGGAACCAGTTCAATTCGTTATGGCACTTCCTAACTAAAAACAAATATCTCTGATATTTACAAGTTTTAGATCTAAGAAATAGTCTCTAGAAGTACTAAAAACATAAATTTCTCAAAGAACTTTTAGCAGGACATAACCCTAGGGAGCTTAGAAAGTTAAAGACCACATGATTTTTCCTCACAAAGAACGATTCTCAAAAAAAGAATATGCGATAATTTGAATAATATAGTTTAAAAAGTTTTAGAGATAAAGCTGCTACTCTGAAACTGAAAATTTTTAGATTTGTTTTTTTTTTACGTATCTAAGACCTTACGAACGCAAAAGACAATTTGTAGTTTTCTTTTTTAACATTTCTAACTGAATTTTTAGGTATAACTAAATTAGGACTTTACTACTTTATATAAATTATAGGATTAAGTAATTTTTTATAAGAGGAAATCAAAGTTTGCATTTTATTAGGTGAATCATCTACCTGCGAACAGCCTGAGCACATTAAGGGACGGGTCAATAAGGGTTAAAGTTACAAGGGCAATACAAATTGTTATTGGACGAGTATCACCTCTCAAAAGACGCGGAAACAAGCAATATTTATTTGCTTTAGTTTAAAATAAGGAAGCTGGGATTTTATTATCCAAGGGGTGTGGTACTAAGGTCAGAAGTTGCTCTCAGTAACGTAGTGAAATCAGTCCCGAAGTTTTTACCAAACTGACAAGTCGATTTACTAGTGCTATTGTAAAGTGATCCTTTTTAATAGTTCAAGCTAATCTCATATATCTTTTATTACTCAGTGTTTTGGGGTAAAATTTGTTACCATCTTATAGAAGATTCTATTCTAGTTCTTTTTCTGATAATAAGAATAAGGTAAATGGTTTAAAAAATATGTTGATTTTATCTGTTAATGGGTCAAAAGTAACGATTGTGGACAATGCTTAAAATTTGCGTATATTACTGGACACAGAATTAAGGTTTAAAGAGCATCTAAGAAAAATATTTTAAAAAACCTATTTTTTTTTGTCCAATTTTAATTATTTTGATTTTGTCTACGGTTTCTGCTTAGATGTTGAAAGTAGATCTCGGATACAGAAAGTGCAGAATGCTTGTCTTTCTTTTCTGTATAGTGTGAGAGAGTTTGATCTTATTTCTCACCTGTACCCGGTGTCCAAATAAGAAAGGACGCCGGCTATATCTCAAGAACTATTAGTCCCAGAGCGTTCAGGTAAAAATTTTTTGGACAAAATAGGCGATAAAAAATTGCTGCAAATAATTTTTAAGTTTGGTGGTTGTCCGCCATTACTCTTCAAATAAGGGGTGGGGGAAGGTTCAAACATGCCATTAACAAATGTCATACAACTTTTTTGTTTTTTAACCGATTTCAATGAAATTGGCATAATTTAAAAGAGTTCTTCCTGTTTTATAAAATTCATAGTAAAAATAACAAAATTAAATTATTTTGTCGCCGCTAGGGGGCGCTATTTCAAGAAGTCGACAATTTTCCCGTTTTCCCAGGAAATTTCAAATGCAATGAGGTATTTTTTTAAGATGGAAAGAGGATTAAAAAATAAGGAATTTAGTGAAAACCGCAAGTCGATATCTTAATCCTATCCCAAGATATACAAGATAATATACAAGAATATTTTGGGAAAAAACTTCTTGCCTTGCGTTTTGGGTAAGTAGGCCTGGAAATGCAAAAATTAAACGAAACATCTGTAGTTGTCACTAAGGCTTATTTATCCGACGCCATTCTTTGTCGTTGTTGTGGTATTGCAATTAAGCTTGAAACAATGAGAATTCCCAATGAAATAATATTTAATATGCTAGCCGTTTATTTTGAATGCTACCAGAACTCAACAATAGCATCAAGAATATACGCGATGAGGTATCCTCAAAGACATTAGAACTAAGAAGTTCTAAGTTTGAAAATGGCAATGTAAATTTACCTATCAACCGAAGGCGAGGAAATGGACGCACTGAAGAAAATATAGTGAGAAAAATTTGAAGTGAGCTTGAGCTAATTTTAAACATAAAAGATTATATTATACACATATTTGATCAATAATACTCAGTTTTTAAGATACTGGGTAATAATAAAGACTTATGTTTTTTTCACTTTTTTACATTTTATCTTATTGATTTTTAAAGGTAATTAAGTAGAATTTAGTACACGCAAGAAATATTTCATTTCCCAACAAACAAATTTATGATTATGTAAAATAATCTACAGGGTGATACTTTTATCGGGGTATTTCACGTCGTTAGAATTTTTTTCTCGTTCCCTGCCGGTTAAAAGTTATCACAATATATATAAACGATCGGATTTTTAGTCAAGAAAGAATTGCCATTTTTATGCATCCTGAATTTTAATAGCTATTTAATAATAACTAGGAAAACATGAATACTAGGTATCTATACGTAAATAGTTACATTAAACAGAAACACGTTGCCTAAACAAACTAAAAATCCTCAAGACCCCTACAAAAGATTAAAGTAACATAGTTACAGTGTTGCATTATTATGAAAACTTTTTAATTTTTGAATTTTTACATGACTTTTTTTTAACCCTGTATAAAATCGACACACAGAAATGAGAGAGAGGGAAAGAGAGATTTATATATTATATTTAGGTCAAACTGACGCCCAGTACACTAAAGCCGGTAAAAAAACAGTACGAAATATTAAATTATTCGCCAGAGTTGGTTCGTTAAAAGCTTTAAACTTATTTTCCATCCTGAATAAAATAAACAGATAAAAATTAGCCAAATTGTCTAAAGACACCTAAGAAAAACTCACTTGTCAAATCGGGATTCCTCTAGCTTTTGAGCAACAGAAATTAAAAATCTACAACTTAAAGGAGGATAAAAATATTACTTACCAAAAACAAATATCAACTTTGAACATTTTTACACAAGTCGTTGTAAATAGACATTTTAAAATACATAATCACTAAAACAACCGTACTCACTCTTTAGGTATATAGTCAATAGTTACCGTAGTTGTAGTAGTAGTAGGTCACTAGAAAAATTGGAATGACTTTTGCATGTTGAATTTTATGAAATAAATATGGCTATTTGGGGAAAAATTACTAGGTTCACAAAAAGAAAACATAATTTAAAAACATATATCACATCTTTTAAGATCAACACCGCGTAATATAAACACAAACATTGAACTAAAACTCGAATTTTCTGACATATTGGCGTCTATGGTAAATTTTGTAATCCTTGCCAAATACAAACTGTTTGTCATGGCCAACTTTTTATATTTCAGAATGGGTATGATCCCGAAAATGCCTAATTTTTTGGTAGTTTTCGTGGCATAAAAACCTATATTATAGAAATATAGGTTTTTATATATATATATTAGTGACAAACTTTTAATTTATTTTAGTAAAGATTGTTAAAAAAAGACGGGAGAATCAAATAAACCTAATATGAATATAAAAAAAAATGTTTTTCCTATAAAACATATCAGTTTAAGAAGAAAATAAATTTTTCATTTATTTAATTTTTTTGCAGCTCTATATAAAAAAATTTGAAAATTCAAAATATACATTTTGTATCTTCTGAAAAGCGTTTTGCGATGATGTATTCAAAATTTTGTTCAAAATTTTCTTTAACCTAAAAAACAATAAAACCCGTTTAAAAAAATTGTAATTTTTAGTTTTCCTTGAAAATCTACTATTTTGATCCGATTTTTCGTTTCAAAGCTATTAATTTCCAAAAAATTAGTTATTTTTTTTTTGGAAGTTGTGTAACTTCTTTCTGAAGCACTCCGTATGTTCGACTTTGTTCTCATTAGATAGATAACCTAAATAGTTGTCGAATTGTTGAGAAAGTTTAGATGATCCACGTTTTCAAGAAATTAAAAAAAATTGCAAAATTTTCAATTTACCACGGCGACGCCGCCGACACCACACGAACATTCTAATACGAAGAGGACAGATAACAAGCGGGGTGAAAACCCGCTTGTACTAATAATTTAAATTTTTATTTTAATGTGATCTAAACCAAAACCATCGGTCACTTGAAAAATCAGATCTGTATAATTTTACAGTCAAAAAGTGCCAAAACGGGGCTATAAGATGGGTGACTGTCATACTGCTGAATGGCAGCAATATGGCACGTGCCATTTTTTCCCGAGCTGACATAGTAACTACCAGCATTTATTTGAGGTTAAGTTGAGGTAAACAGCTTTTTGGAACTATTTGTTTTTATCGGACCACACTGGGTTGAGATTCTATGGTACGACTAACACACGTCGCGTCGTCCCCCAGTCATTAATTCGAACCGCATTACATCACGGTAAGTCGGTAGTATCGTACTTTCTAAAGGCGACGATAATTTTGTTGACACTAATTAACATGTAATTTATATCAATAATCAATGTATAAAATACCACGCAAACAAAAAACTATGAAATATTTATTCATTCGGATTACTTGCTTAATGCTTTTTACAGGGTGTACTAACTAATATTATCTACACACCAAAACCACAGATTTCAAAATTTTGATGTAGTTGATTGTTTAGGGTGCTGGCTGCGATACAAGGTTCAAGGCCAACAGGAAACCCCTCTATCTCGCATGTACCGCTCGCAGAGATCGCAGAACGCCATAGAAGATTTTTCCTCCAGTGCTGTGCCTGAATCATAAAAAAATATATTTTTCGATTCTATATATGACTTTGAAAGGAATAAATATTGTTGCGCCAAATTTGGTAGGTCCAGATAGTTTTATTCACATGGTTTACGAGTTCTTTTGTATTTAAAACCATTTGATAAATTAAAGGAAACTAAGTTTTTGTATGTCTTGCTCTTCCCAACTTATTTATTTTATTTCATCTATTTATTTACTTATTTAATTACACAATAATACATTTTCACATAAATACAATTTGACATAAGAATTCAGAATTTCAAATATTTAGTCGTAGGCCTCACATACCGGGGTGGTTAAGGGTTAAAATAATCCCATTTTTTTTATTATTTTCTTAATAATTATGAAATTTCAAAGTATTCTGCCTAAAAAAGATACCCTTAGTTCACCTTGATAGGACTTACAGTTTTTGAGTAACTCGTTTTAAAGAAAATTACGTTCATAAAGGAGTTAATTAATAAGAATAATAATCAAAGTGAAATTTGTGAATAGAAGGCCATAGATTAAAATTGATATTTGTTTCCTTTGACGTTTCTGTGTCAGATATTGTCTGCTTTTATTACTGTTGTAAAATTAGACACAATAAATAAGAAAATGCAAAATTTTTCAAATTACGAACTTACCGATATCCATTTTGTATACGGATATTGTAATGGACGTTCCTTTGCTGCGGTACAGGAATATCGCAGACGTTTTCCGCAACGGAGACTTCCTGGACATAAAGTATTTGAGAGGGTTCATAGAAATTTGATAGAGAATGGTTCGTTTGAACGCCTTCGTGGGCAATGACGACCTAGGGGGGACTATGATTAGGAAAATGCACTTCAACAAATAGTAGATATATCCTCAAGTTGGACTCAGACCATTGGCTACAGAAGTCAACATTCCCAAATCAATTGTAATGCGTTTGATTTTACCATATTGCTATCCATAATTATAACGAATATTTATTTTAGATAGGCAGAATGACTCAGATGCAAGGTCTTCACGCATATCATTACCAGAGGGTTCAAGAGCTGCTGCCTAGAAATTTCCCACCTAGAATCGAGCTATGTCGGTTGATTCTAGGACATCAAAATTTGCTAATTAAAATTTTGTGGTCTGATGAGTCAACATTTAGTAGAACTAAAGTGTTTAATACTCGTAACACTCACTTTTAGCACGATGAAAATCCAAGAGAAGTCCGAAGAACTAATTGTCAATATAGGTTCTCTGTCAATTTGTGGGCGAGAATAATTGGAAATCAGTTAATTGGTCCAATTGAAATGCCCAATAATTTAACCAGCGAGAGATATTTGGCCTTTCTTTAAAATCAGTTAGCAGGACTGTTGGACGAAGTACCCTTAAGGTCTAGGTTGAGGATGTATTTTCAACACGACGGTGCCCTTTTCCATTTTGGACGGCCTGTTCGTAACTGGTTAGATAAGAATTATCCTGAAAGGTGGATAGGCAGAGGTGGACCAGTATCCTGGCCAGCGAGATCGCCGGACTTAAATCCACTCGATTATCATTTTTGGGGTCGTATGTGCAACATAGTTTATGCAACATACCCGTGAGGATCTGCTTTAGCGAATTTTTCAAACTGGAAATGAAATAAGAATAAATCCTTTTCAGATTCTTCGGGCATCTCACAACATTCGCCGTAGAGCTGGACTTTGTATCAGGGAAAATAGGGTTCTATTTGAACACCTTCTCAAGGAGTAGTTCTTGGTTTAAATTTAAATTTTATTCTTCAAAAGATTTTTGTTAAACAACCCTATTTCATGTCGCATTATTACTCTCTAAATAAGTTGTCATATTTATTTCGTTTTTAATTTATTTAGTTTTGTAAGAGGCGTAAGAGCTGACTTCGTATATTTTAAAAGCATTTTTACTTTCATTATTTTGTAGTTTTAAGTACATTTTTGATATAAAAGTTTTAAGAATAATTTTATTAATTAACTCCTTTATGGGCGTGATTTCGACTGACAGCTGTCATATTTGGATTTTCGGGATGGGATTTTACACAGGTTCAAAAAAGTAATTCTTCCCACGTTTGTTCAAAATAAATCGATTTTGTAATTTTCTCTATGAGAAAATTATTATAATGAATAAGAAATAAAAATATTATTCCAATTACTAAGTAAAAAATGGATAGCCTCATTGAAAAAATAGCAATTATACCACCAGTTCTTTTGTTTTAAGTGAAAACATCGCTTTAAGAGCAGTTGTGGATCATGTAGGAAAGAATACAGAATATGGCTATTGGCTACTTTGTTAAGTCTACAAATATAGCCCCGATCAGTTCTTATTCTATGACTCTGTATAATTAACAACAAGGCGTCATTAAAGTTTGCAACTTACAAAAAATCAATTTCGGGCTTGGTCACTATCACATTGACCCTTGGCAGCCTCAACTTTAAATTAGCTGCCAGATTTTATATAAACAAAATTACAAATAAATCAATTCAAAACATTCCGCTAGCAAGTCTTGAATTGAAAAATTGCTGTTTACTACGTACTTTTATTAAATTTGCTTTCATTTAAAAGAACCGCTTTACTCACACTTAAAAAGATAACATAACGGACGTTGTCTATTATCAGTAGCGGAACTTTTTTTTCAAATAGTCGGCATAAGTGACCACCTTTATAACCTGACATAATCATTCTTTGTGTAACATTGAAAGAAATACCAATAATAGTATATTATTAACCAAGGTTTAGACAGCCATCATTATTGCTCGAGCGGCAAGTTTAAATCACGAGGGAGCGGAGCGACGAGGGATTTAAGACGCGGGGGATATAAGCTGTCTAAACCGTGGTTAATATAATATTTTTTCCACTACTACAAACTTTTACAAGACATTTACCTTTATAGTATTAATAATTATAAAAAATTATAGGTAGGTATAAGTATATTTTTTAATCAAGTTACCTGCGCTTTGTAATTGGCAAAATATGTTGTTGTTTTGTCAGGTGGCTTTGTTAATGTCAATTTTAGTTCATTTATGTCATCAGATTTCACGAGTTTTTCGTTTTTTTTTTTAAATGAGCAAAGAAAATGTTAGTGATATTATTATGTGTACACCTCCAGAATTAAGGATGGAAGCAGAAAAAATGTTGATTGTATCAATATTTTACAATATCAAGCATCTCTAATAATATAATATGTATTGATAATTATCTGGTTGCCTAACCACACACCTTTCAGGTTTTTCGTGTTTATGAATTCATGTTGTAAAATCAAAAAATCAAGTTACCTGCGTTCAAATAGATTCTTGAAGATCGGTCAATAATGGATTTCAATGACTTATTATTGACCATGGTCAATAATAACTTATAAGGAGAGAAAACCGATTTCTAAAGTTAATAATCGGTCAATAATGGCGATGTTATAGGTTAGTAGTGGAAAAAAGATTTTATTATTTTTCTTTGGAAATTTGTTTAATGAAATATTTTCAATGTCAAAAATTTCTTAGTCAAATTAAAATCCTTTTTAGGGTAAGGTGTCTGAAACATTAAAACTGAATAAAAGAAGAATAAGAAATATACGAGAAAGGGTCGTCATGGATTTTCGCAAATTAATTATTCTCATTAATTTTACTTTTTTACCGAGGTAGTAACCACCTCTCGCAATACGCATACACTCGATCCGAATTACGGGAATAACTTCGAAATACCGCAAAATACATCGAAATATGGTGAAGTACATCGAAATTCTAGAAATTACCGTCAAATTGCGCGAAATGCCGTAAAATTGCTGCGAACTACGATAATACTTCTACCGGATTCCTGCAATACATGTATTCTTGTTGGGGGTAAGGGCTAAGATTTCGTATATATATTTCATTTCATTCATTTCGTTTTACATACGTATACAAAAATATAGTGATAATGATGATTATATTTAAGCGAATAAGAATTGCAAGCTTTCAAATATGGATTTGACATCAAAGAACTTAACAGCTAATTTTAGTATGTATACAAAGTGTTTCATAATTCCATGCTAACAGTTAAGGGTCATAATCCTTAGATGATTTTAAGAAAAATAGCTCCTATCAATAATTTAGGTCCGCAGCTGCTTTATTTTTAAAGCTATGGCTGTTGAAAGTTTGAAAGGAAGTCGGTTTTCCTTAATATTCGCTTGAGACTGCTCTAAATATTTTTTTGATTTTAGTAGGTATACTAACCAGGCATAAAAATATTGTTTTTTTATATATAAAAGATTTGGTCTATTTCTACCAGTGGGTTTCGCGCCAACTTATTGTCTTTATATATTTTTAACTTAAAAATGATACACCACTTTTGTTTTCAAAATATCTATTATTTTAATAATTGCGCTTCAACACTAAGCAGAAATGGTTGCTAAAGTTTGAATTTATCTCCTAAACAAAGCCTAACTTAATAAAATATTAAAAGGTAGTAGGTACCTACTTTGCATTAGACATTCGACTACCTACCTAACTTAACCGCTTTAAATTTAGGATACATTTTGAAAAGAATCCTAAAGAAAAAAATACACAAACGAAAATAAGAAAAAAAAAACTAAAAACAATCATTCACTCGGAAGAAGAAACTACAAAAACTGAAAGTTTTCATTCAGATACTGAATCGGAAACATATAATGGGTGTAAAAACAATAAATAAACTGAAATCAGATATTTTCATACTATAAATCCAATGTGGTACATTGTAAAGTAATCAGTAAAGTAAAGTAAATGAAATTTCTTAAATCCAAATTAGACGAATTTGTATGATCGAAGACAGAAAACCGACTGTAAAACGCGAGTTAAACGTCAATTTACTTTTTTTGGACCAGCCACACTTTTAGGAAGTGGAAATTGAAAAAGAATCGCGAGAAATGAAATAGAAAAACTATTTAAGGAGTTCAGAAAATCACAAGTCCTGTCAATTTATGCTTTTCTGAAGGTTAATAGAGGCAGATATTATTGCCTCTGTTGAATACCGCTATACAAGTCAAGAAACTGAGTGTAGTAGGTACCTATATGGTATAAGTATTTACTGTTAAATAAAGTTTGCCATATTTTTGTTTCGGTAACGATGAAAGTTTTAGAGATTTAGTTCGAAAAATAGAAATGAGGCAGCCTTAAACTAAAAACACTCGGAAAAACATTTGTTGAAAGTTTACCAATTTTTAAGTCTTGTATTAAATAATATTGGTACCTTGCAGCATTTAAATCAAACAAGTAACATTTTCCATGCACCAAGTCTGGTTTACTATCATTCATTAAAGCTTAATAAAACCGACAGACTTTATAAATACAAAAAGTAAGTATAACTTTATGTCTATTATTTTCTGTATGTACCAAAAAAGAAGAAACAAATAAACATTAAAATACAGTTATACAAAATACAGTACAAAAGTTCAGGTTCCTCTTCCTCTGTCTCAGAGTTGGCAGTAGTTTCATCCGTCTCTCGGATCTCTTCAATACACTCGATGATAGTCAATTCTGCACTTTCTGTTGGCAAATCGTTATCAATAGAGGCAAATTGTTTCAAACTCACAAATGTGACCTTAATGATATATATTAATGATCTCGCGGGCCTGGACATTCGGGGCATGTTCACCATCTTTGCTGACGACACCACCCTCTTATGGCGCTCAAAAAGCAGCGAAATATTGAAGTGTGTCATTAATGAAGACTTACAGAAAATCAAAGAATGGTGCGAAGCTAACTGCTTATGTTTTAATATAAATAAAACTAACATTCTCACTTTTGGTTTTACATACAATGATCTTCATTTAAATGATCAACTCGTGGAAAATAAGCCTGCTACTAAATTTCTTGGTCTCTATATCGACTCAAAGTTGAGATTTGATAAACACATTTCCGAGTTGAACAAAAAATTGTCATCGGGCTGTTTTGCCATTAGAGTGGCGGCGGTGGAGCTTGGATGTTCGACGGCTAAGATGGTATATCACTCTTTATTCGAGTCCCATGTACGATATGGCATTGCATTTTGGGGATTTTGTGGCCAATATCTCCTGAAGTCCGTGTTTGTCATGCAGAAAAGGGCGATTAGATACTTGTGTAGGTCAGGGTTTCGGGATCACTGTAGACCACTATTTATTAGGTTTCGGATCTTAACTGTTTTTGGTCTTTTTATTTTGGAAACAGTATGTTTAATGCATCGAAAATATTCCAACAATAACCATGGTCCGATTAATCCTTCCAATAGATACCAAACGATACAAAACCATGACATCCGGCTCCCGATTCCTAAATTGGCTCGTACCAAGCACTCTGTAATGTATGAAAGTATAAAGATGTATAATCATTTGAGTGTTGATTGTAGATCGCTGGCGTATGTGCAGTTTCGGAGAACCGTAAGGGATCACCTTGCGCTTAGGGCTTATTATAGTCTAGATGAATTTTATCTCGACCATTTTTAACAAATTTAACAAGTTTAACTTTTATTTTATCTTATATATTGTCGTTTTATGTCCTGCATAGGCTGTGCATACTAAGTTGGTTATGGCTTTCATTCCTGTCCTTGTGTTATGGTGGCCCGTTACGTATATTATGTGAGTTTATACATGCCCACTTTATTGTTCATTTGTTCTTTTAGTCTTTTACTCTGTACATTTTTATACATGTTTTGTTATTGACTGTGTTGCTCTTTGCATTTTGCTATTAGAATAGTTGTTTTGTTCTCTTTTTTAATTGTAGTTTTATATGCCATATCTAGCAATTCATGTCATCTAGCAATTTATGTAATTTATGTAGATTAGAACTAGTTTTAGTAAGCTTTGTCTGTGAGAATGTACGTTTGTATTTCTTGGACAATAAAGCACATAAAGTAAAAGTAAGTAAAAAGTAATGTTAGGAAACAGTTGTGCGCGCCGAATATTATCTTCTTCTTCGATCGAAGTCGTCAATATTATCTGTATTACACGTAAATAAAAATCCGGCTTTCTAAAAGCATTTTTTTTATTGTCACTGGGGACAAATCGTGCCAGGCCACCGAAACCCATATCAAGAGGTTGGTTATGGTAATATTATTTTCGATCGATGAGGACAACCACTGTCTATACATGTTAAAAGCCTCTTAATAAAGCAGATTCTGTAGAGCATTTTAAAATTATGAATAATTCCTTGGTCCAAAGGTTAGCAATGTGAGGTAGTATCGGGTGGAAGAAAAATAAGTTTGACATTACCCAGTGTAATTTTGGGATCAGACGTTGCTTTATTCAGAAACAATACTATTCTTCAACTCTGCTTCTTCATCTTGGTATCAAATCTGTTAAGCCATATTGTCATGACGTCTCCTGTCATTCACGCTTTATTGTTTGAGACCAATTGAAGAGGTAACTTATCGATATGTGCGCCCTTAAAACATCGAGGATATTTGCTTTTACCTATTATAAGTAGTTCTTCCTTCGCACCTTCTATATTTGCACAGAACAGAATTGTAACTCGTTGTTTTGCTGTTTTTTTTTTCAGTACACTTGTCATCTTTCAATGCATAGGTTTTTGTTGGCAATGCACGACAGTAGAGACCTCTCTCATCTGTATTAAATACGTCCCTTGGGGCATAATCATTTAAAATGGTCAATATTCTTTCCTTCCAAGCAGTTACGTCTTCGATATTGATTCGTCACATATTTTCTTGAAGGCAATATCGTGCCGACGACGGAATATTTCTAACCATCCATTTCATGCCTTGAAGTTGTCTAGTCCTAGACATTGAGAAGATTCGAGGGCTTTTGCTTAAATTATGGGCCCGGATATTTGTAAGTACTTGTTTCGCGCCTTACAAAGCCAGTTAAAAACAACTTTGTCCACTGCCAGTCCTTCGGTTTTGGGATATTTTTTTCTTGTTCACTGTTGCCGCCCTTTTCAAACAAATTTTAGGTTACCCCCACGTTTTTTACTAAATTAATTACCTCTAAAAAATATTTTTAAAATGGACGTCACTGATAAAGAATCATTTTAAACAAATTTTCTTTTAACGTCACGTCACTTAAGAAGAACTCATTTGATCAATAAAAGTTACCGCGAATATACTCGTATGTACGTCGTGTCTATTTTTACCCGTGACTTGAAAGGCATTTACCGGTCAATTTTTCAAAATGAAAGTTCCCTTTCTTAAAATATGTTTTCTTCTAGTTTTCTTAATATTGGTGTGCGACATTTCGAGCGCCAAGAGGTCATCTGGTGGCCGTAGCAGAAGCAAAAGTTCCGGTTCTAGTGGTTGGTGGGGCAGAAGAAAGAGTTCCAGTGGTAGTGGTTCTTCTAGTTCTAGTGCCGGTAGTTCTGCCGTTGCGCAACCACCAAAACCAGCGGCTAAATCAGAAACGGCTAAGGCTAAACCGTCTGGACCAGTAAGTCAACAACAACCACCGAAAAAAAGATTTAAAAAAGGGAAAATTGGGTAATCTCTTTGCTAACAAATTAAAACTCCTTAACACTTCGCTGCCCTAGAATTACATAGTTTTATGTTACAATTATTCAATTTCGACAAAATTAATATTAAAAAAATTGACCTTTAGATCGCCTTAAATTTGAACATATTTTTACTCTCACTGTGATTTTTACATCTTTATAAGTAAAAGGTACATGGTGTATAAAGAAAATCTTGAAGAATTTTTGTTTTTATTAGTCTTTATTAATTAAACAAAAATACATAGGACTCCGTTACTCTCAAATAAGTTTAAAAATTTGGTATGTTGGTAACATAGGACTTTGGAACTTGAAATTAAATGAAAATAACTTAAAATTGTTAAATCAAATACTTATCTTATACTAAAAATTTTATGGTTTATTTGTACTTATTATAGTCTACTAAAAATAGTTTCATAAAAAGTTACATCATTTTTTGGCATCCATTTAAACATTGATTTTATTGCATCTACTTTCTTTTGTGCAAGTACCACTGCATAATCATTCTTCCTCAGTATTTTGGGAAATATGTTCTCGCTTTCTGCTGTAACGTAAGATTGACGTCGGCCAATTCTTTGTCTTAAACTTATAGATTTATATGCAGCTTCAGAAAAAGAGAGCCGATATTTAATCTCGTAAAAGAATTTGTTAAATTGTAAGGCTACCACCTTTGAAAATGGAACAGCCTTATAATTCATTTTAACCGAATAGTGATTAAAATTAAAAAAAATCTTCTTCCCTCATTTGAAGTATGCTATAAGGTTTTTTCGAATTCACTTTTAGAAGGATCCGAATCAAAGAAATGGGAGATGAGTATTCAGATTTACGCAAAGTGCGCTCAATTGCGCTATGTACCGAATCGACTTCCTGGATGCATGAGTGTCCTGGTACGGAAAATTTCATTGCTATCTTCTTTAAACTCGAACTGACTTGTAAAAGATGGGCAATAGCATAACTCATTAAGCTGTTTCGATTTTGTGGGACGCAGCTATCGCTCCACAAAATTAACTCCTTCAATAGAGGATAATCTTCTGTAACCATTTTTAGAATTTTGTAAACAGCGCTTGCGATGTCATTACCAGCACGACTATGAAGGGCTTCTGACCAAACTGCACAATAAACTTTTCGGTCAATTGAGAGATGTGCGGTCATGTTGTAAACATTAAGCTTAGACTTGTAAAAAAAATTCTTTACGCCTCCCTTTGGGCAAGTTAGAACATTTTCCAAGTCAAAATTCGTAATTGGTATGCCACTTTCTTTGTCTTTTTTTTTCTCTTCTCTCATAAGATTATTTTCTTTAATATGCCTCTCAAATTCATCTTTCTTTTCATCACTTAAGTTATTTTCTTTTTTCTTTAAATCTACCTCGGCGCAAAAATCGCATAAATCTTTTACTGGCTTATTAAAAGAGTAATTAAACTCTGTACAGAAAATTTCACGATACTTGTGAAATTTTACAGGGTTTAAACCTTTTTCTGCTACAAATTCTTCATATAACTCATACATTTTCTTAATTGACAGGTCACCTTCAAGGTATTGCCTTTTTGTTTCTGCCCGAGAATAATGACTCTCTACTACGGGAAACCTTTTAATATGCTCTTTTATTAAACTTACGGTCTCTTCAGGAATATACTTCTTCTTATGCTTTCCCTGCATGCTTTTTCCGAGTGTGTGGGAATTCGTTGCATGGTTATGTGGCAAATCAGCCGATATCAATATCGAAGACGTAACTGCTTGGAAAAAAAGGCTATTGACGATTTTAAAGGATTATGCCCCAGGGCCCCCAAGGGACGTATTTAATGCAGATGAGACAGGTCTCTACTATCGTGCATTGCCAACCAGAACATATGCATTGAAAGATGACAAGTGTACTTGGAAAAAAACAGCAAAGCAACGATTTACAATTCTGTTTTGTGCAAATATGGAAGATGAAAAGGAAGAAACACTTATAATAGGCAACAGCAAATATCCTCGATGTTTTAAGGGCGCACATATCAATAAGTTATCTCTCCAAGGAGTCTCAAACAAAAAAGCTTGAATGACAGCAGACATCATGACAACATGGCTTCACAGATTTAATACAATATGAAAAAGCAGAATAGAAAAGTGGTATTGTTTCTGGATAATGCGACGTCTCGTCCAATAATTACACTCTATAATGTCGAACTTATTTTTCTTCCACGTAATACTACCTACCTCACATTTTGGGAAATATGAAATATGAGATGGATAATATTTTTCATCAGAAATATCAGATTCCTCACTAATACTTTCCATTTTTAACAATTTTAATAGAAAAATTCAAAAATACACACGACGTCACGCGGCAACAACATAAATAATACTGAAAAAACTAACCTATAAATACAAATCAACAAGAAAAATTTAGAAATACAAGGGTGTATGTTGCAACATGGTACCTTGTTATTTTTAAATATGGAAAAAATGAACTAAAATTGAGAATTAAGTGGGTGTATGTTTAACATAGTACCATGTAACTTAATTTTCAAATTTTTAAAACATACACCTTTGGTTTTCTTATGATTTTAAAATAACTATTTGCTTGATTTTAGATTTAAAAGGTTATATGTATACCTTATTATACATTGAACTATATGTTATCCCAAAATCTGTTACATGTTACATACACCCTTGTAATACTAGGGCAGCGACTTTTAACTGGATCTAATTTGTCGGCCTCCTTGTGTCAAGGGCCCACCTCATTCCCTGGGTAGGTTGGCTGATTTAGTATCACGTGAGTAAAACCACACCCACGAAAGGATGACAACCCTTTAAAAAAATGTAGGGATTTTTTTGCGTCTGTTTGTGTTTTATTCTACGCCTTGTAAGTCGTAATTAAAACCGCTAGTGATTTGTTTATACAACGATGATTCTACTAATATCTAATTACATCCGGGCATTCGATACATATATAGGTACTTAATTGAATAGATGACCGCTAATATTATAATCAATGCATATAAAATAAGCACGGCATAACGTAGGTACAACCCGGATCGTTTTGTTTTTATTTAATATATTAAAAAAAAAAGAGATAAATATACTTGGTACTGCCAGTACAGGGTTTGAAATTAGTACACACATTCGTTTGGGTACAGACCGTACAAAGTGATGTTTAACGAGGCATTTCAGTCAACATTTGCCTATTTCATAATTCGTCATCGGCATTACAATTATTCTGTTGTCCAGTAAATATTAATAATATGTGATTAGTGTTTGATTAGTATTTCTAAAAATTTCTAAAATTTGTATTCGCCTTAGTGGAAAGTAATTTAAGATGAATTGGACATTTACCAAAGCTTATACAGTACTTTTTGTCGTATTACTGTTGTTTGAGTGTCCAAGTGCAGGAAGAAAATCAGGAAGTAGTAAAAGAAACAAAAATACTGGAAAAAGTGGTTCTGGTTCTAGTTACGGGGTTCCATCGACTGCATCACCAAAGGCGGATAATAAAAACACTGCAGGATCTTATCCCGTGCAGAAAACTGCTGATGCGCCAACACAAAAAGTTGCTGATGTAAAACCATCGGCTCCAGTAAGGGCTTATTCTATTTACTGCTTATTTTAACTAATTTTTTATTTCAGTCGCGCAGCTTTACCTTTAAAGTGAATAATTAAGTTGTTAGGTATTCTATGAGTATAACTGGGTCGAGGCTATCATTCACAAAAATAATGTGTGCGTACAAGTTTACTTAAAATAGCATTTTATTTAGGTAAAATCAACCTATACCCGAAAAGATACGTCAAAGATTCATCAGTCCAATTCCAACCCACAAGCATCTTCAATAGGCTGGAAAATACCTGAACAAAAACAAAACAATTTTAATACTGGGGGTTCACACCTGCCCAAATCGAATTCACCTGGAGGTACCGCAGGATGGAATGTTCCAGGATCGCAATCAAATGTACCAAGGAACAAAGGCGGTTGGAATTCTGGATATCAGAATTCCCAACTGCCAACATCGAATTTACAAAGTGGTACAATAGGGCGGAATAAACCAGGATCTCAATCATATCCTTCGCAGCATGCTGATAACCTACCGGCTAAAAAGGGGTGGACCTCTGGCTATCAAGGCTCCCAACTACCAAAGTCGAATGCACAAAGTGGTACTGTAGGGTGGAACATTCCAGGATCTCAATCAAAATCACAACAGCGCCAGCATGCTGATAATCTTCCTTCCAAAGGTGGCTGGACTTCTGGATATCAAGGAGCTCAACGCGTAGGATATTCCTTAATACGATCTTCAATTGAATTTTCGTTCCTGATAACATATTTACGCTTTCATTAACCAATGTCGAAAAATTGGTTAACGCATGATTAATTTTGCAGGTAGAAACACCAATAAGGAAAGACACTTCAAAACTTCAGCAGTCCAATCCAAATCAGCCTCAACCACCTCAGGCTGGATGGAATGTTCCTGGACAGAACAATGCTCCAGGAACAAATACCGGTAATATTACTCAATCAGGAAAAAATCGTTTCCATTATTATCATTATTTTTATTTCTATTTATAGGCGGATGGAAATCTGGATACCAAACAAATGGAGCACCACCTGCCTATCCTCATCAGAACGCAGCCCCTCCTTCTTATAACGGTCAGTCCAGTTGGGGAGCGCCTCCAGCTTATCCAGGACATGGTAAGTATTTGAAGATTGAAGTTATACTTGACATCATTACATTTCCTATTCCAACTTTAGCACCCGGTGGATACGGAGGTTATGGGCATAGTGCTCCCGGCGGTTACGGTGGTTTTGGACATAATGGACAAACTGGTGGATACGGAGGTTCCGGAGGATATGGGGGACACGCGCCGCAGTCTTTTGGAGGCTATAACCCAGGCTATGGAGGAATGTCTACAGCGGGTATGGGCGGTATGGGTAGAGGTTGGTGATGATAGCACATTTTATTGTATTTTAGACGCACGGTATTTTGTTTTTTTTCCAGTCGTTGAACTAAATTTAGGTACACTTAAGGTTTAAAACGGTTTTGCAAAAAACAAGCTAGAAATACTATTATATTAATTTAGACCAAACTAGAGAAGTACCTATTTATTTCTCACTATATTACCTACTTTACTTGTTCTATAGGAGGGTTTGGTTCTGCTGGTGGTTTTGGAGGAGGTTATGGAGGAGGTTACGGAGGAGGTTATGGTGCCTACCCGATGCAAAAGAAGAGTAGCTTCTTTAGTGCAAGTACCATCGGAAGTGTAGTAGCTGGAATGCTTGTTTACAAGTAAGTTATAACCAAACCTACATAAATCCCAAACAGAACTTAGTAAAGTAACTAAAAATAGTATTTCTTCCACTATACACAAATGACCCCTATGCTTTTAAATTGCAGTATGGCTTCAAGTCTTGTAAGTTATGGCCTGGGTGCTAGACGACCCTATAATGTTGTTAATTATTATAATCAAGAGCCAGATAAGAAAATAGAAGAAATTAAACTTCCATCAAATGTTCTTATCTTGTGCGAAGGTAACGCAACTCAACTATGCGGGCAAGGGACTCAGTCGGTAAGTACCTTTAACACCCAATTTTATCCACTAAAGCTCTGGTACTTAAAGAAAATTATGCTAAATCGTATATGAAGTGTAAAATATCTGATCTAATTTAACCTTATCATTGGCAGGTCTGCACACAAAATGGCACAGTCCTCTGCGTGGCCACAATGAACCAAGCTTCTCCCTGCGATCAAGGTGGTAACTCCGCCCTCTGTGTGAACACTACCGTACCATGCGCTGACGCAAACGACCCCTTATGCCAAAACTCCACGCACAAAGATAAACTAGAGGTAGATGTAAACATTCCTTGCTTTACTAACTTAACATTGGATGTAAATCTCGTGGATAAGAGTCAAACTCAGCCCAATACCAAGTATACATATTGTGTCACTACGATGGCCATTGCAGGCCCGGAGTATAATGTGTGTGATGATTTTGGTAATACCAATGATTACAAAAGCGTTTTAAGTGGCAATAACAATTGGTTTCTGGAGACGGACGGATTTAGAAGAAATTACTCGGTGTATAATTATGAGCATCCAATGGAGACCAATGGAGAGATCAATATGCCCATCACGGTTTTGATTAAATGTAGTGACAACGCAATGAAAATTTGTGCTCCAGGCACCATACCAACATGCACAACATTTAATGAAATAATGTGCATGGTGGCACTTGCCGACACCGAAGACTGTTCCGAAAAGAACAGTACCTGCATTAAAAGTACCATACCATGTCCAGAAGAGTCCAAAGATGGTGCGTGTCAAAATAAATCCGAAGGAGTTGACACTGCAACCGTAGAATTACCCTGTTTTGCTAATATCACTATGAATGCGCCTATACCGAAGTTCAGTCTTGCTGAGTATAATGGCACTCTTCCAGATCTAAGTGCTGCTACTAGTTATACGTATCATTTCAATTACTGCGTTGTGAATCTTGCTTTGCCTGGATCTGATTTCGATTTGTGTATAACTAAAGAGGCCAAAGAAAAGCAAGAAAAAGAGCAAAGAAAGTCTTAATGCAATTTTTTAATAAAAATAAACCAAGTGCAACAAAACAGTAGAGTAGATACAAACAAACATATTGATGTATACATAGATGGTGCTTCTCAAGGTTGGGATATTTTGTTTAGGACTCTGTTAATAGGTATTAAGTTTTTTAAATTTAAAATACGAAGTCGACAGTTGATCAATTTCTATAAAATTTTTACTTATAACGATTGAAATAATGTTCCAACTTAAAGAAACCCCTGTAAAAAAATAATTTTATGTACCTATATTAGTAATTTTTAAATAAAAGAATAGGAAGAACAGGCCAATACTGGCAATAAGAAATAAGTATTCCATTAAGGATATAAAATAGGAATGTTTAGAAGATATTTTATATAGTAGTTATAAATTAATGCTCTTCTATTAAAAAATACTTTGTGATAGTTGCCTAATCATTCAAAAATAAAATATTGTGCCTATACTAACAATAAAAAGCTATTTGATAATTTCAGAAAACTTCAAGTTTTTTTATTTTGAAACTATTTAAAGAATCTATATTGATTTCTTAACAACTTTCCTTAATATTTTCCTATGCCTATCTCTTACCGTCATAATTAATTCCCATTGTTTTTTTTTTCGGGAAACATTACCTACAACAAATGTTGATAAAATATTGCCACAACTGGGGGGGGGGGGCTGTCGTTGCTAACGCAGGGCTTAAAAAACAGGGTACCATATTATATTCAATGCTTTCACCTATTATCGTCCGTTCACAGATTTGAGAGAATGATTACCTGCCTTTTAGTTGTCACCCATCATAAAATTCATTGTTAAAAGGGTTTCAAGGATCATAGATATCATGATTTTATTATCCAGGTAGGGACCGTACTTGGCCGTAATTAGTTTACAAAGCCTTATTAAACAATGGGAAAAAAATAAGGAGACAAATTAGTGTTGCAAAACCAATCATTTTATTAGTTCGTGTGAAATAAAAACGCAGCTTTGATTATCCAAATAGGTGGCGTCCGTGGATTGGTGAATCTAGTATAGAACAGCCGGAGGGGGTACAGGTACAACCACAGTGCGGAAATGAAAATGGAAGAAGACACTTATCTTTAGATTCTAAAGAGATTATAAAAAATGTATAGTACAACTCTCATAGAACGTGAACAGTTGAGTAAAATGGAATGTATTGAAGAAACAGCCACATTGACTAAAATTTCGGAAAAAACAGTATGGAAAATTGTGAATAAACCCATCACTGAAAGGAAAGGAAGGAAAGCTTCTGTGATTTGCAAAAAATTAGATCGCAGCAATGAAGATTTAGTCCGACGCAAAATGTATAAGATGTATGAAGAGCAATACGGTACCAACAGTGGATAATTTACTGAAAAGACTTGAGATAGATAACACGGATATCAATTGCGGTAAGACAACGCTGTGGAAGTGTCTTCAACGAAAGTCGATAAACGGCAAGTTATCACGGAATCGCAACGACCTAAGGCATGGCGATTTGAATATCTGACAAAAATCGCTCAGTACAGAAGTGAGAACAGACCTATTATATACTTAGATGAAACCTGGTTTGATACCCATGATACCCCATCAAAAGGTTGGGTTGATTTTAGTGACAGGTGTAGAACAAAGGCACCACCAAACAGAGGAAAAAGAATAACCATAGTACATGCAGGGTCCGAAGATGGTCGGGTATCAAATGCACTTTTATTGGCAACCAAGAATATAAATGACTCCTGTTTGGATTACCATAATGATACCACAGCGCAGTTATTTGAGGATTGGTTCGTAAATAAGTTAATTCCTAATGTTTCTTCAAACAGTGTGATTGTTATGGACAACGCAAGTTACCACAGTAGACAGTTAAACAAGCGCCCTTGTTCAAAAGATACGAAAATGGCAATACAGGAATTAGATATGTATCAGAATGATATATATTTTCATGAAAGTTACACTAAGGAAAGTTACTTGATGTGCTTAAATTTTTGAACCTAGAAAAGGAGTATTAATTACTGTGTATTCAATCCCATAGAACACATTTGGCATCAATTAAAATCTGCCGTTAAACGTAACAATGTATCACCCACTATAGACGCTAGTGTACTGGATATGATTATTACTAAAGTGGATAAAATGCCTGTAAGTAGCTGGAAAAATTGTGTTTCGCATATTAAAACTTCACACATTCAAATTGGGAATATTACAGAAAGGTTTATTATTAACATAGGTGTTGATAGTGACAGTGAAAATGAATTAAATGAGTAAACTGCAGTTGCATTAATTAATTATAATATATAATTATAATATTATTATATTATCTATCTAAAATTGTTTATTATTTGTGCCAAATCATCCATGCTTGAAATACAATTCAGTGCGGGCCTGTGTAGACCCCAGTCTGGTTTTAAACAGGCGTCAACACGAGTCTGTAAGTCATTCTCTTAAATCTGTGAACGGACTGTACACAATTTAGCAGGTAGCCCGGAGGAACTCCACCATGTTCCCTATTGGGGCCGTCTCTCTCTAAATTGATGGTGTAATGTAAATAAAACAGTAACATTTTCCTCCACAAATTAAATAATTATAAAAAGGGTTGTTTTATGTTCCCTATATGTTTCGGCGTCCAGACGTCCATCCTCAGGGGATATCAAAATCGAGTTGAACCAGAAACTATACAATTATCTGTGGTTGAATAAAATTTTTTGGAATTGCCTCAAATTAATGAGTTCAACCAGATTATTTGTGGTACTTACAACTAAATAAGAGTAGGAATTTCAAAATTGTAAACGGAGTAAACTTGCAAGTTAAATTGTGAATTGTGTCAGGTTGATGGTATGAAGATTTTATATTATGAATCATGAAAGAACATTTTAGTTAGAACAATTTAGCTCATTAATTTAAGGCAACTCCAAAAATTTTTATTTAACTCGATCTTGGTATCCCCTGAAGATGGACGTCTAGACGCCCGAAACATGTAGGCGACCCAAAACAACACTTTTTATAATTAAATTCGTGACTTGATTGTTTTATTTACATCTTTCTATATTTGGATATTATATCTTTTTGTCCGGCTAGAGAAATAAATATTTCCTTGAACTGAATTTAATATTGTAGATTTGTTTAGTAAAATGCACCGTATTTATAGCGATCAGCTGAAAGGGTAGCCATGTTTTTGGCGGATGTTTTTATGTCAAATGTTCCTTGTTGGTTTTGCCGACTTAGAGCTGTACCTACAGGGACATTTTTTTAAGTGTCTCGCCCGATTGGCGATATTCCTAAGCTGACTATAATAAAAAATAATGTGCTAATTTTCCGCAAGGAAGCCATATTTAATGTCAAAAAATATATTGGTTAACAAACTTGACAGATACGACGCCATTTTGATTTTTTTTAATGGCAACCCTCATCAATAACCACACGAGTGAATTGCATTTGGCGATGTGATTTCAAAAACATATATAGCTGTTCATATTTATTTTCGACCGTTTCAAAAATACGGGGGTTCCTAAATTACCTTCATCGATTATGTCTTTTAACTGTCTCCCCCCTTTAATAAATGGACATGTTAGGCTGAGAACCTCATTTTTTTTACACGGTAACATAATTTCCCGTGGCCGAGCTATTTACGCTATAATTAAATAAGGTAAAGTGGGGTAAGTGCAATTTCGGGGCAACTGTAATCTTTAGCAGTTGTGAGACTAAGGCCAATAAATAAGAGTCCAGCGGCCCTTTAGCCACACGCGTATACATTTATACGACTAACGCCACATTCTGGCAACCTAGCATTACACTGCGACGAGGTAGCTTAGTCTTGAATCATCAAGTGTTTGTGCCGGTCATAGTAGCAGTGTGAGTTACAAGAATAATTTCAGGAAAATAAATATTTTGGCAGGTATGTAAGAGGTATATTATATTAGGCATAATGCAATATATTGTAGTTTTGATTAAAAACATGTTTTTAGTAAGTTTCTCTTAGGCTGGAATTTGTTAGACTAGTGATTACACTTGCCCCACGGATCTTCGTAGTGGGGTAACTGCAATCATGATGGGGTGGGAAAGTGTAATCAGATTATTGCACAAACAAAAAGGAAATAAATCAGAAAGAACACAATGAACATGCCTCGGAAAATGCAGACCATATTATAATTTGTGAGGATGCTGAGCCACAAACAGTTTCATTTGAAAACATCTTGTTAGAAACAGTTAAAAATAATAAATCAGTATTTACCACAACCACAAGTAGAAAGCGCATAGCAGGGGGAGCAGAGGTTATAACAGCTTTAGAAATGCAAGAACGACAAAATAATTTAAAAACGAAACAGCCAAAGGAAAATAAGGGAACAGTAAATAAAGTTAAGCACAACAGAAAAAAGCTAAAATATATTGACGACACTGATTCGGACAGTATTTTAACAGAACCTGAATATATGGACACCGACGACGACGCTGAATCATTTACAGAATTCGAAAATTTACATTACAAGGTCACAGAAACTAACAGCAACAAAACGCACACAAAATCTGGAACAAGATCAAATGGAAATATCGATCTGCAAATCACAGAAACTGAGGACCCGATTGTAGGTGCCGAAGATATGCGTGAAATAGAAGTAACACTTGAGTAGGACGAAGAAAATGTACATTTTCAAAACGATATCATACAAACCGTAGATACAGGCATACAACCCAAAAACATTGACATACAATCCAAAAATATAAATATTCAATTTGGTAGCACTGACATACAAATAAAAAATACAGACATAATGCAACTCAAAGACACCGACATATTACAAATCGCAAACACATACATACAAACTGAAAACCCAGACATAGAACTCAAAAGTACAGACAAAAACATATGTTGGGAAAATTTTAGAGGCGCTTGAAAACGATACCTATTATGCATCATTTTTACGCCAGATCAAAACACTTAGTTACCCAGCCTACTATGTTTTTCCAGATGTGGAAGGTCGATCTTTGGTATCTAAGCGGGAAATTGTAAGGATTCTTGTAAATCCATCTGAAAAAAGGGGTCGTTTCTACTTTGCAATTTAACACTTTGATAGTTACTTATGTATTTTAAGATTTCGTCGATTTCACTTCATCTGTTAAGTATTAGAACAAAATCTAGTTATTTAAGTTATTTTGTAAATGTGTAAAAAAGTTTATAACTACCACAAAATTTTTTTTTTTAAATAATAAAAATTTTGGTATTAATTTAGCATTTTTAAAATTGATTGCACTAACCCCCATGATTTAATGTAATAGTATAAGTAGAAAACAACTACTGGTAGCACTTTCCCCAATTTTTAGGGAAAGTGCAATCAGAGACCCAAAAAAATAAAAATTTGTAAATATTGGCAGAACGTTATATTTTAATTTATTTCTAATTATTTTTATAATCCTATCAACTTAGATGATTGAGAAAAAAATTGGTAACTCTTTCCGCGTCCTATTAAGAGCTCGGTGGTTAATCCATTTGGCACTATATAAAAACGTGACCGCACTTACCCCACCTTACCTTACCACAGATATCAAAAAATGACAGATGCGACGGTATTTTAATTTTTTTTTTTGGATTTCATGGATTCTTTTTTTGTAACAACATGTTTATTTCAAAATAGATTTAAATCGTGCTCATAAAGATTCTGCATTTACATCAATATTTTTTTTACTTTTCCTATAATAAGGACCGCATAGTATATTAGGATGAATCAGCCTATATTATTAATGAAGATTCCACGTCAAAAAAATATTGAAATGGCACTGTCTCCCAGAATATTATAAAACCTATGAAACCAAAAAATAATGTCAACATTATGAGAAAAAATTAAATAAATTATTCCTTGTTCCAGCGTTTTCCCGAAACTTAGTTATTCGGAAGATGTAGCAAAATTGGTTCCATTTTTGTAAAGGTGGATAAATGCATTAATTTGGTTGCTAGGCATTTTTTCTTATGATTGATCTGTCATTTTGGCTAACTAAATTACGTTACCGTGTAAAAAATTGGGGCTTTCAGCTTAAAAGGTCGATTTATTAAAGGGGTGAGACACTTACCCAGTCTGCAGAAGCACGTCAAGATGACGTCAGTATCTGGTGACTACTGGTCAATAGACGTCAGTCAACCAAAAATCGGCGACATTTTGACGTCAGTTAATTGCGGAATTTCTGACGTCATTTAATTCACGTCATATTGTCGACTTTACTCGGTGATATCTAGTGTGATATATTTTTTATTATTTCTACACAAAAACTATAATAACTTACACGACGTTCTCTCTGCTGACGCAAAAAAGAATGAATAATCGCCTCATAATCGTGCATTGGCTGCGCGCGCAGCCCATCTTGCCATCTGCAACGAGGATGAACAGGGTTGCCAGTTTATTAGGAACTCCCGGAACTCTTATCTACGCCATACATCATGTCTCATAGTTTTACTTTTTTGATAATAATAATCAGTCGGTGAGATAAAAGCAAAAACAATAATAAATTTACACTGTGCTGACTATATTATTAGTGTAGTGAAAATGCTATTTTATGTTTACCAGGGATACAGAAAAGTTTTGCCAGTAATTTTGTGTTAACATGTTGGCAACCTTGCGGACGAACGTAGGCTCGCGGCTCGGGCAGTAAACCGAGAAGAGCCAACTATTTGTCAACAAAGTGGTTCTTCTCGGCAGTAAATCCGTATTTAAGCTTTCTTCTATGACGCTGACGCCATTTTTTTCATAAGTAGGTCTAGGTAGTGTTGTGTTTGTACGTTGATTAGTGGTAGTACATACTTCAACCAACTAAACCAAAGCAAAGGTAAGTACCTACTATTAATTGCAGGGTATTGCTGCTGCATGACAAAGGATTTCTTGATTTCTAGTATTGTACTTATGTTAGTGGAGTTTTATAGACAAAATCTCTAATTTTTAGTGTATTTGTACTTAATTTTCTAGTAAAATTTATCTTCTGTTTATTTTTGCATACCTTATCGCCATGCTGGATTTATAAATTACTCTAAACTTTATCACTTTATTTACTTTAACTTTTAGGTTAACTTGATGAAAATTTTAGGTGGATTCACCACCCAAAGTACCCATAATAACGGGACATTTTAGATGACTTTAAGAAGTTGTGTTGGCCAACTTCTTAAAATTTCAATATTCAATTCAATTGCCAATAAAGTTCACCCTCGAGTTAACCTAAAAATGACCTTAAAGTGCATAAAGTGATAAAGTTTAAAGTAGTTCATAAATCCAGCATGGCGATAAGGATATGCAAAAATAAACAAAAGATTAATTTTACTAGAAAATTAAGCACAAATACACTAAAAATTAGAGATTTCATCTATAAAACATCACTAACATAAGTACAATACTAGAAATCAAGAAATCCTTTGTCATGCAGCAGCAATACCCTGCAATTAATAGTAGGTACTTACCTTTGCTTTGGTTTCGTTGGTTGAAGTATGTACTACTATTTTATAACATACATAATATATATTTATTAATTATAATGACCGTCCTATATCCTATAATTTTAATTCTATTGTATCTTATATATACTGTTATATCATTATTTTATTATTATTACCTTATTATTAAATTACGTTTAAAATATGTTTTTGCGTGTTCTTTATAACATAAAAAATCAGTACGATACTTTTATTGCATACAGGTAGATAAAAAAAATATTTTTTTCCACGCTTTTATAATAATATATTATTACCTTAGAGCAGGGCAACCTTTTATTCTATCAGCAACGAGTGCGTCCCTGCTTTCATTCGATATCCCGCTGGGTCTTATCGGCATTAGCATTTACAATGAGTTTGTAAGATAGATAGACGGACTCTACATAAAAGACTGTCTAGGTTTTGTTTAATTTGATAAAATGTTTTACGTTGTAATATGATTTTATGTCTGGCTTTGGTTTGGATTGACACAAGTTTCCCAAACAATGATTCTAATAGTGACAGGCGCAAACCCAGCATAGAAATAAAAATAATATGTTGAAGTCTAAAATAAAATATATTGAAATTAAATGTATTACACGAAAATTAAAGTCTTTGGGTTGAAAGAATAAAAACGTTAAAATTAATAACAAAAAAGACATCACAGAGACAATAGAGAACATGATTCTTGTCACAGAATATAGCCATATTTCTATCAAGTTATGGCACCTAATTCCTAATAAACTACATAATTGGTCCAATACTAACTAAATAAATATCTATAACATACTGTTTTTTTTTTAATACCATTAACATTTATTTATGGTCGAGGAGATCTTTAGTATATACAGCATGAGACCAAGCAAATTTTATCATAACTTTGTATGTTTTAATCAATTCTCATACTCAAGCCAAATTGGGCACCTAATAAACATTAATTTTCATTTGTACAGGTTAAAAAAATACTTGGATATTATATTTATCAAAAATATAATAGGCTGTGCAGCTGCTGAAGCTTGAAAAATTTTTTTGATTCTAACTGACCACTACACAATAAAAGTATAGCTCTTAACAATCTATGCTCTCAACCTTACTTGCTATTTTTTTTAAGCAGATGCCGGCGGAGATATCTGGGTACCCTCTTCGATTATTTTCATGGCTACCAACTCAAAAACTTGTAACAGCGAATCCTCATTTATTTTTTCCTCTTGTAGAGAGGACACAAATAGTTTTAAGGCTTGCTTAAAATTTTCACATCCAAAAAAATATTTAAGTGAATCTAAAAAAAAAACAACGACAAAATTAATGAAATTTTTGAAAATACTAAAACCAACGAATTCTTCTCGCTAAAAGCAAAAGTTTTTAAAATCATAAATAATAATCCCAGATCAATCCAGGTTTATAATTTGTCATCTTTCGCCCGCGGCATTGCAACGCTTAGTTACTTTCTTGATTGAGGATTATTCACATTTAATAGAGATACACGTTTATTATACAGGGCGTTAGAAAAATGAGTAAATCCATTTATATTGATTGCTTTTTCTGGTATTGAAAGTTTTACATCTATTTTGGATCAAAAATGTATAACATTATAGTCTATCTTTAAATGGCGCGAACTAATAAATGCTCATTGAATATGCAAAAAGCATACCGGGGTATCAAGAACAATTTAAACACCATTTCTTAAAATCTATTGTGTTTACATTAAAGGATACAAATAATGAGCATTCTTTAGGTAGCTCCACCCTGAATTTATCGCAAGCTATTGTTACATTTGAGGCTTTACCATTGTTATTGTGAAAATCCCTTAGCCAGGAGCGTGTATTGGGGAAGATTTTAAATTAAAAATCTTAAAATGCCTATTTGCCTAAAATTGTATTATACCGGGTGTTGCATCGTCGAGCGGGACATAGGAAATCCCATGTAATTTTAAATGGGGTCAATTATTGGCTTCCCTAATTATTTTAGAGAAAAATTCTATTTAGGTTTATTAAAGAGCACTAAAACCCACATTCAAAAGAATAACCTTAGATATTTTTGATGAGCCCGTTTACGGGTTATCGCCGATTTCTTTTTAACTATTTCTCCTTTTTATGGCCCCGTATTTGCGGGCACCAGTCAAGGTAAAAGATGACTGTCAAATAAAGTTGTCATTTTGAGAAATATTTGAACATCTTCTTAAATCCTAAAGTTCTAACAATTTAATAGTACCTACCTATTAATTAGTAAAATATTGAAACATGTAAAATGTCATAATTAACCTTGTAATTGGATACTTTATTTTAGTTTTATTCAGATTAATTTGTACTCATAAATACACCTTTAATATTTTCGATGTACGAGTTTTTATAACAATAAAGCACACATTTCAAAATGACAACTTTATTTGACAGTCATCTTTTACCTTGACTGGTGCCCGCAAACGGGCTCATCAAAAATATCTAAAGTTATTCTTTTGAATGTGGGTTTTAGTGCTCTTTAATAAACCTAAATAGAATTTTTCTCTAAAATAATTAGAGAAGCCAATAATTGACCCCATTTAAAATTACATGGGATTTCCTATGTCCCGCTCGACGATGCAACACCCGGTATTATATTCGTACAGGAATTTATAACATATGAAAACATTTAAAAAATCGTAATAACTAATAAATAACAATGAGTAGTACTATTTTACATAATATAATTACAAAAACAAGATATAATATAGAATCTTACAAAGCATTTTCAAAAATCGAATAATACTTTGTCGTTATGGCTTAATCATAGTCCGATTCGGAAGATAAACTTTTATTAACATCGCTTATAATGAGCGGTTCAACCATTTCTTCGATTGTTATATCTACCTGCCACATTTTGGCTTCTTCTTCTATCACGTGATCGATACACTTTTTCCACTTTTCCGCACTGATTTAACCCATAGCTTCATTAAAGAGTTTTTTTAAATCCACCATTTTATAAGTCGCGTTCTTTCTGGCGACATCTGTCTTTATTTGAGCTTATATAAGTTCGATCGGGTTTAATTCGCAGTGGTAAGGAGGCAGTCTGAGCACAGATATTCCTCGTAACTTTGCCATTTCATCGACTACATATTTTTTGAATACATTTTAATGTAAATTGGCTTGTACTAATAGTTCTTTTTTTAAGGAATCTAATGGAAACTGTATTTGTCTTAAACTTATCAGTTCTGTTATTTCACTTTTAATTAATAGTAATTTTTCCGTCATCCTATAATAACTTGCATTATCCAATACAATTATATGTTTTGGTATAAGATCCAACATTTGCTCGAACCATTCTTCAAAGACATCGGCATTCATATTTTCGTGATAGTCTCCTGTATTTTTAGATTGGAACATCACTAGACCACCTTAAAAGAAGCCTTCAGAACTTCCAATATGGGTTATGATAAGTCGATGTCCTTTTCCAAATGGCGGTCTTAATCCTGTGGACAATCCTTCCAAAAAAGCTTGCCTAGAACTTTTAATATTTTCATCCTGCCAAAATTTAGCTTCTTAAGTAATTTCTTCTCCAACAGACGATATCGCTTCTGTCTATTAACATCGATTGCCTATTATGTTTTTTCCACCGAAAACCCATTTTTTTTAATAATTTCCAAAGCGTATTTCTACACATATATGGGTAGTCCTGGTCTTCTCGGAGCCTGGGAATTTCTTTTTTAAAAAGAAACTATTAACTTTTCGCCTTATTCTCTGCATTAGAACCTCATCCGGCTAGTCCTGGAGAAGCTTTTGGAGGTTTGACGCCAACATTTATTTCTTCTTTTAAAAGTTTATAGTGTGTCCAAGATAAGAATGGGATGATAGCATTGGAATCTTGGAAACGGTAGGAATTACAATGTTGGTTGAATTAGGAAAAAGTTGCACGATTTAAATACCTTTTACATGGTGTTTACAAAATTAAACTATCTTTAACCGATTTCGATATTTTTTAAAAAAATTGTTTTTTGCTGTATTATTTTTTATTTATTTGTTGCATTATTTTAACAGATATAAAAAAATGAAAAATACTTTTTCATTGCCACTTTTTAAGCTGAACAAGATAGCGTTTACAGATTTTCAGTACGACGTTTCGTTTTCGAAAAAACATCCTCAACTTTCTTTTTTAAAATACGGTCCTGTGTTTTCTTTTTTTTAATCGAAGGCTATTTTGAACTCTAAAATAACTGATGTACCACTTGCATTGGTTTAAACATATTTTCAGCTTTTTAGCTATCGTTAAAAAATATTCAAGAAAAATCTCCATAGTTCGGCACTGAATGCTCGAAAAACATTTATTAACGTAATACCAAATTAGAACTTAATTACAAACAGGGTTCAAACATATTGCCATTATTTTCCAAGCATAGGTAACATCGTCTAACTTCAAAACATTGTTAAGTACATCTGGGGTAATCGTTTGAAATGCTTCTAAAACCAGTTGACGCAATTCTTCCTCCGTTTGAAAATTACGTTGGTGCACTTAATTTTTGATGTACCCCCAGAGATAAAAGTCCAAAGGAGTTAGATCAGGCAATCGTGCAGGCCAAGAAACAGCTGAACGCGTACCTATCCATCTGTCAGGAAATCTATCTGTTAAATATTCTTGGACAATTCTCGAATTATGAGCGGGGGCCCCATCTTGTTGAAACCAAAAGTTATTGATTTCTGCTAGTGGTAAGTTGTTATCGAACCATTCTTCCAAATTATGCTGCAGTAAATTTCGATACCGCTCCGAATTTAGTGTTACGTGGTAAAAAATTGGCCCAATTATTTTTGTTCCCAAAATTCGTACCCAAAAGTTGAAACCAAAACTATGTTGGTGTCTAGCTATTTTGTACAACCGTGGATTTTCTGTGGACCAATAATGCGTATTTCTTCTGTTACAGATTCCGTTGTTGGTTATCATACTTTCATCAGAAAATAAAATTTTATTGACGAAATTTTCATCGTTTTGACATTGCCTAGTGTACCATTCGCAAAATACCCTTCGCCTTATGTCGTCTCCCGGTTTTAGTCCTTGGCAGATTCGAAGTTTGTACGGGTGATATATGTTCTTACGCAAAATAAAATGTGCCGTAGATTTTGGCGTACCACTTACTTTCTCAATGTTTCTAACTGACGTTGTAGGGTCTTCCGTTACAGCTAATGCCACATTATTTTGAATTTCCTCATTACATGGTTTGTCTCTAGTAAGAACTGCTTTATTAAATGACCCATACTGCAATAAATTGGCAACAATTCTTCCAAATATCTTTTTATTTGGTTGTAATTTCTCTGGGTAATTATTTAAATACATTTGCTCAGCTTCTCGAGTATTTCTATGGCATAAAATGTAACACTCTAACATCAAATCTCTAATATCAAACTTTCCCTCAAAAGAGAAATGTACAACCATTTTTAAACGAAGTGAAAGACCTCGTACCTAATTAAATTTTGTATTTATGACAGAAGTAAGTTGTCAAGAAAGACGAACGTTTGTTTCAAAGCCCACTATGTTTATTGTACGGTCTTATGATATGAGGATTTTATTCGTTAAATCATACAAATCTATGATAGAGAAAAAGCTGAAAATTTGTTCAAGTGATAGATCAGTTATTTCAGAGTTTAAAATAGCCTTCGATTAAAAAAATAAAAATCACAGGACCGTAATTAAGAAAAGAAAGTTGAAGATGTTTTTTCGAAAACGAAACGTCGTACCTACTGAAAATCTGTAAACGCTATCTTGTTCAGCTTAAAAAGTGACAATGAAAAAGGATTTTTATTTTTTTTATATCTGTTAAAATAATGCAACAAATAAATAAAAAATAATACAGCAAAAAATCATTTTTTTTTTTAAATATCGAAATCGGTTAAAGATAGTTTAATTTTGCAAATACCATGTTACAGGTATTTAAATTGTGCAACTTTTTCCTAATTTAACGAACATTCTAATTCCTACCGTTTCCAAGATTCCAATGCTATACCATTCTTATCTTGGACACCCTGTATATTGTTGTTTTCCCAATGTTAAGCATATCTGCTGTAAATTGCACTGCATTGTCAACACTCAACACTTTGACTAGTTTCACTAAAAAACAAGCACCCAAAGTAGGTATGTATAGATATAAATAGGTGTATTATTCCAATAGAGGCACCCATAAAGGCATAATAACCACATAATTAGCAAACAGGTAACCAGGATTACGTACGAAAAAAAAAAAATGATTAGAACAGAAACGGAATAAATACCTAGATTCTTAATTAGTTTTGATAAAATTGCTTTCTAAAATTCCAGGTAAATGGTATGGTACGGCTGTAATTTTAAGCTTAAAGAATTTAATCTTAAAATATATATTTAAAGACAAAATTTGAATTTAATGTCGATACTTGAACTAATTTTGCACAAATTTAAAAATTCAGGCCTATTTAAATCTATGCATGCCGACAAATCTTGAACGCCCGTGGAAAAGACGGTTTTGATTGATTTATTACTGCGCATCATTTAAAGACAGACTATAGCATTGCTTTGATTAAACATGGCAACAGTGCATTACGAACGGCAGTCTGTCCATAAATTTGCTTTTTTCGTTATGATGATTGGTAATATTTCAAGGAAATAGTGTATATTGTGAATTCTGTAAGTTGGCTTTTAAGTGAAATTAGCAAAAAAAATACTTATCTTTTCTTTCTCAAAATTTTCTAATAATATCCGGTTTCGCACAAGGCAAAGAGAGCAAGAAATTTAACACAAAGTAGGCGTTTAAATACAATTCTGAATTACTTACCAGGAAAACCACTTCGTATACTCTCAATGTACTCATCTATCTCCATAGATAAAACTTTGGTTTTTGATTTCTCGGGAATAGTGACCAAGTTTTCGGCCAAATACTCCATTGTACTGTTGATTTGAGTCTCCACTTTATCTTCTATTGTAGTACCGAACGCTAACACGATGGCCTTTACTATTGGCTCTTGAATCAATGGAGAGTTAGTGTCTTCAAGCAATTCACAAACTATGTCTATGAGAACCTTCGTAGTCGGTATTTTTCCCTCGAAGTCGTCCAACTCATCTAAAAAGATGTTTTAAGTGCATGTATCGTTAAAATACAAAATCTGCAACCTCCAGCCTACTACTCTCTGGAATGAAACAATCAATTGAAAGTGTACGTTTTAATTCAATTAATCCTAAAATTGTCTGTCGCCTTTTCAGACTCGGTCATTTAAAACTATGTTAGTTTTATATTTAAAATTATGTGCATTCAAAATAAAGTTTGTTATAAAAATCCTAAATAGTCGAACGTTTGGCAACATTGCAGGGCAATCACTTGTTCTGATATTTTCCGCCAAATTCACTGTCCAGTCACAAGAATAAATAACAACCAGAAGGATAACAGAAAGAGAGATCCGATATTCAGGTAGATTTTGCCGCTCGGGCTTTGGAAGAAATTGGAAGAACTTATCGGCCAGTGCCGCGACGACTAGTGTAGCGATAAGTTATTCTGCCAGTGCCGTAGTATTTTATTAAAACTTTTCAAAATATGGAGAATAAATCCAAATCCCACAATGTTTGTTGTGTGAAGAATTGTGATAATAAAAGTTACAATTCCCCCAATCTAAGTTTTTTTAGATTACCAAGTGATCCCAAAAGGTAAGGATAATTTTATATTTAGAGGTATAGTGCGGAAATTAAATTCCGGACAGCATTTCGTTATATTGAACCTATTACTTTTCTGCCTATTAATTATCTACATTATAAGTGTATTAAGTGTGTTCAATTTTCGAAGGTATACGTTCCTACGGAACCTTTCATACATTTGTGTTGTCTTAATTATAAATATACAGAACATATACCAAAAAGTGGCAATTTCACTCTGTCGCTCATATTTTTAATAATTATACCACATATAATAAATGGTAAAAGCTTAACTTACTAAATTACACATAAATGTCATAAAATGTCAAATTGATGTCAAAATCTTAATCAACGCAACTGTACGTAGACACAAAATTGCTCAATAGTAATCTATGTAAATAAAAGTTCCCACATTACATGTCACGCATCCCTTAAATATTCTTTCGATGTGACACAATTTTAAATTAACTTTGCTTTTTTATTCGTTGTAGAGCTAAGTATTGAGCTATTGCCTGCCAAAGAGAGGATTTGTTAACCGATCTTAAAAAGACGCATAACTTCATCAATTCATCACATATATCAGCCTCAAAAACGTTTAATCGGGCTTTCAAAGAATTAGACTATCAAATATCGTTTTTAAACAAGTGAATAGATTTCTTTAATCGGGTGCAGGTTTTTAACGGAAATATAAATGTTACAAAAAAAGTAAAATGTATAAATTCTTTAAAAGTTACAATAAATGGGTTGCTTCAAATTTGGAACAGTCTAAGTTCCATAAGATTTAAATTTCTATTTACTTGTAGATTAAATAAAAATTTGTTGGAAAATCATTTTGGTGTTATTCGACAACCAAGAGGCAATTGCCGGAACCCATCACCTATACAATTCCAAAGAGCCTTAAAAAAACTGTTGTGCTTAAATTTATTTCATTCGGGGACAGAGAATTGTGCGGGGGATGGTGACAATTTACTTTTAAAAATTACAGATATCACTCTCTCGGGAAACCACATTGACAATAAATTCATTGAATCTGAAAATTCAGAAGTAAAAAATGTTTCTCAAAAAGACTATCTAACAGATAATCATTTAGAAAAAAATTTAAAACTATACATTAGCGGATATCTAATTAGAAAATCTCTAGTAAAGGGTAATTGTGAAATTTGCGAAAGTTACGCAAATGCGCACAAAGATATTGGCAGTACTTCAATTTTTTGTCATTTAAAAGCCTATGAAAATGGAAACTCGGACTTGTTCGGAAACCTCATGATGCCCAACGACAATTTTGTTTATGTTGTTTCCAATTTGGATACAATATTTATTGCCAATTTTGAAGAATTTTCGACCAACCCAAATATTGTAAAACGTCTTGTTGAAATAGGTAAAAACATAAATTACATTCACCCTTGTCCACATTTCCCCAAAGAATATATTATTGTTGACTTATTTATGCGAGTTAAATAATTGTTTTACACTTTAAAATATATAAATAGAACCTTTAAAAATATTAATAAAAATAAATTAATAGTTTGGGGACATTTATAAACATTTATATGTAGGTAGTGTATATGTTTTAGTATGTACCATTGTGTATAAATAGTAGGAATATGTATAATAATGCGCCATTGTTCATATTCTAAAATTAACCATTTCTAACCAAATCTGTGAATAAATAATATTTAATCATTTAATATTATGTATTATTTGACCATAATTATAACCCAAAGACGGTCCTGTCAGACAACGTTGAAATATTTGGTAATATACCTGAGACCGGCCCCGGTTTTTCATAAATCACGCGATGCCAAGGTCATAGAAGATCGCATCGGATCTCTCTTTCTGTTATCCTTCTGGTTGTTATTTATTCTTGTGGTCCAGTAGAGCAAGTGGCAATATATCAGGTGCAGCATTTGTGGTCGGGCGTTAGGGATTTTTGCAAAATGCAAAAACATTTGATTGGAAAAGTGTCAGAAGTACTGAGGACCGCCCCCGGAGTCACCCATTAAAATATATGACACCGTTTCCATAACAGCCTGTATTATTATCGTTATATTATATCACAAAGAGACCATTATTATCAAAATTATTAATGGCAACTCTTACCTTCAAAATTAAGATTGGACATTAAAACTGGAGACTGCTGAAAAATATCTACAGAATCTAATGCATCGTATGCATTGTCAATTTCTTTATCTAAAATGCAATATTCTTTTCTTTCGGTCAATAACTTTTTCATTCTAATAAGAGTGTCAGATTCCTGAAAAAAATAAATTAAAAAAATAACTCATTTCATATTTTTGATTTTAAGTGTAGTTTAGCTTACTTGTTGGTCCGATTTAAATTTCCACTTTTCAATGGCAAAAATATGTTCCGCGGAATTGCCTGGAAGTGCCGTTTTTATTGTGTTAATTGTATTAGACAACACACCTGAAGCTGTCTTTGTGCAAAATTTGTAAAAACTTGGCATCACGCCATCAACTTCTAAGGCTTCTACATCAGAAGCGCTTTCTGATTCCGTCTGTTTCTGAATGTACTCATCAGGCCTACAAAATCAAAAATTTGTTGAAGTACTATTTCTCCCAATACTACAAGGGATCATTTTTAACCACTACAATGGTTTTTGAAGCGACATTCTCAATTTAATTATTTATTTAACCTTTAAAACTTCCGACAAGGTGATATTCTGTTACTTCGCTCTATAGCACTGTATATACTACATCACTATAAAGTTATAGCTGGATGTAAGGACCAAACTTACAGTGGATTCAAAATTTTTTATTCTGTGCCGCCAAATGTAACTTGGCAAAACAAATTGTACTAGCAATCTTGAAGCAAATTTCGTATGATTACTAATTAACTTTAAAAGAATAAGAAAGTCACTGAACCTTAAATTATTTATTTAATTATTCATTTAAATAAAGGAAAATTTTTGAAGAAAATTCGGAAAACGTTCTTATATCCCATTTCTCGAAAAATCCCTCTTTATTTGCATTATTTCTACTTTCAACTGTTCTTGGAATCTGTCAGGAGATAAAGTCTTGTCTTGTCTCGTCTCGTTTCAAGTTGTTTTGGTTTTTTGGTTTATCTCAATTCAGTTAATTTCAATATACAGTGCATAAGTAAAGTATCGGACAAATTCAACAAAAATTTAAAAAAGTTCTTGTTTTTACGGCTTCAGTTAAAGCAAAACACTTTGTACTTTCCGCAGCTATTTGCTGGCACTAACTTCCGGTCTAACCGAAAATGTAATTTTCCCGGCTCGTTATTAAAAATTAACAATAGAAGTGTGGTGAACGGCATTTTAAAAGTATTTTAACTAAATTAAACTCGGGAAAACTCTTGATCGTTTTAGAAATAGAGAATTTATTTTATTATCATTCAAATTAAAAAAAAAAATAATGATTTTATTAAATTTATATTCAATGCGAGTAGTCTTTAAAAAACAAAGAATATTTCATTTAAAATAAGTTTTGAAAAAAATATTAAAAATTAAGATAATTGCAAAATAAAAAAAAAATCTTATTATAAATTTTTAAAGTTAAATTGGACCCCAAAAATGTATCAGAAGAACTTAAAATAAAATAAAAAGAATTAAAATATTTTAAATATTTTCGGATACATTAAATAAATAAAATTTATAAGTTAATAATCAACAAAAGTGGTATTAGGAATCAGATAACTTAAAAAACTTTATAAAAATCAAAGAAAATAAAAATGAGTTAAAAATAGTTGGAAAACTCATGTTTATAAAATAAAATAATCCAATAAGGGGTTTATTAACAGAACACATCACAAATTAACAAAAATATTTCAAACAGAATAAATTAAAATGAAATAAAATTTTAATTTATTCTTCACTTCACTTTTTATTTCCGACTATTTATTTGACCGAGCAAAATGCACCGTACGAGAGAAACTGATGTAATTAGGTGCTGCCAAAGTTTAAATAATCTCTCTCTCACCTCGGAGAAGACGCGCTAGTAGTACGATTCCTCATTGGTCAAAACTATGACTTAAACTAGTTTTATCTGGATAGATCGCGGAATGGGGACGAATCGCGCGTTGGTTTCAACAAGTAACACCTGCAGAACATCTGCCGTCCAGCTGCAACTGTTTTCTAATAACTGTCAAATAAATTAAGATAATTGCCTTTGCAAAATGCCGAAATATTTTGTTTTTCTGATACCGATAAAGGGATTCCAGAAACTGGAGCACTTGTGTAAAAATCTGCGAGCATTTCCAGGTGTTGTTTTGATCAATATTCCCCTATAAATAGGTGGGATTGCTAGAGGAAAAGTTAGTTCATTTTTAACCGTCGTAATATTCAAATACCTACAAAGTTAGTACCATCCTCCGTTGAAAGTTGCCATGCCGTAATAGTCAAGTGTAGTCGCGAAAAGTTTAGTTCGGAAGTTGAAAGTGCGTTGAACCAAAGTCACACGGAGATTGTAAAGTATCGTCGCAGCGGCAGAAACCTTTACTTATTGACTTGGCACGGTAACGCGAAAACTTTTATTGAATAAAGCATAAAGTGAGCGCATTTCAAAAAGTCAGTGTCGACGTTAGGATTATATGTAATTTAAGAAGTAAGTGAACAGATTTATTATTTGTGAATTTAAATTTTATTGTTGGTGGCTCCAATAGAAATTTGATATTATAATAAATAAGTGAAATTGACAGTGACTTTGCGGTTTTACTGCTAGAGATTTGAAAAACTCATTTAATTTACGATTAAATATTGCTCCATTTAAAAGAAAAATATAAACTACTTTGATTCAACTACAATTTTGATGTATTTGGTGTAACACACTGCTACTGCGAACCCCATTGAGGATCTTAGTAGCCGCCTTCAAGGGATGATGTCCCAGAAGAGTAAGTACCCATTTAAAGATAGCAGGTGGGCTCTACAGAAGCATAAAAAAACAGTAATTTCTAACACACAAAAAAACACAGTGTTCTAACCCTTCTATATAAAAATAAAATAACACCCTGAAAAAATAATTTAAATCAACATAAAACAAGTTAAACTTCATTAAAAATAAAAACATAAAAACGCAGAAGAGCACAAATTCCGGAATTCCCAGTTTCCGTGTATGAGATGTTGCCTAATTGTCAATGTTGCCATTATTAATAGGTAAATAGAAGCTATCGATAGTTCGATAGCGATGGTTTTTTTAAAACAATCGACATTATCGACATCCACTCATCTCTAGTGGACGGGACGAGCCGAGCGTTTTTAGAAAATACGGCGCATATATGAGACGGAGTGTCCGAGGAGAAGTAAGAAATACAAGTAGTAAGGGGCCTTGTTTGTGTAATAAATAGTATATTTAGTGTTAGTCTGTTAGTCGTAGTATATTTAGTTCACATCAGAGCTGTGTCATTCGAAAATAAAATTAAATATTTAACAAAATTGTAAATAGACATTTTCTTACATGGGGCTGAGAGCTGGTGTTGATAAGCTCGACTCTGATGACCTCTGTTGCAACAGACACCTTAATTTAGCAATACTGGAAGCGAGATCAGAAGTATCCTCATACTCTAAGTCAGGACTATCCGTTTCAGATGGCTGTTCCATAGAAATCGATGGAATTTGAAGTTCCTCTATTCTGGGTGGTTTATTGGTCAAGTCGATGTCATATATTTTCGGCGATTTCTCCTGAAATATTATTTATAGCAAAAGCCGTTTGACCCTATTTGAGAGGTAGAATAGAAACTGGAATATTTTTCTCTTACTAAGCTGTAGCTGTAGAAAATATAAGAGGCATCTAACGTCAGGTAATGAATGAGAATTAAAAACATACTTAGAAAATTTCAATTGCACCCCCAAAAATTATGGATACCTTTTACGACCCTGCTCGCGCGCACGACCCTTGCGTAGCGATTACATTTATGATAACACTAAAACATTCCCTCTGATAAGCAGTATACATACGTAATCACTGAAAGGTCGATAAAAAGAAACCATTCTGTTTTACGATAAATAAAAAAAAAAACGAAAAAAAAATTTCAACACCCTGTACAGAGTGTTTTCTTAATATCGGACGAGTTTCCTTGCTTAAACATGTAAAAAAAAGTACATATAAACCTATGTCCAGAAATCCTTCGTTTCCGAGATGCAGGGTGTTACGATTTTTAAGCGGAAGAAAAAATATGTACGCCACTGCCGATTTCTCTTTTGATAACAGTGTTATGTAGGCAGTTTAATGCCTAATGCGAAGTACCTTTCGATAATTTTTTGATTTCGGCTTTGTTTAGGAGATAAATGCAATTTTATCAAACTCTGATATAGGCATAACCATATGCAAATAAATGTTATTTATTTTTTTATTTTTATTTTTCTCGAGAACGGTTGCTCGTAGCGACTTCTACCAAATATGCATTTTTCACGTAAAAATGATAAAGAAATCTATTCTTTGCTTAAAAATTTAATACAGGTACGTATAAAAAAGTTATGACTCCTCCAAGAGTATAAAGACAAACAGATGGCGCCCTCTACTAGTGGGAATCATACTAACATCAAACTCGAATTTCGCAATTCAAAAAACCGCTAGACACCAATTTTAGTACAAATATCGACATTATTTCAAAAATTATTTAGGAAAAACAAAAATAAAACTTTAACACTCTGTATCTCCGAAACGAAGCGTTTCCAGAGAGTTTTTTAGGAAGTTTTTTCCATATTTTTAAGCAGGGAAACTCATCCTCAGTTTTTCTAAATAGTGCTGAAACCCTGTTTATTAGAAAATATGGTAGTTATTTGAAACACCGGAAACAGAATTTCTCACTAAATATATTATTATATTCGTGCGATTTTTCTTACGAGCATGCGCCCTTGTATCCGATTGCACAGCTGTTTTGAACAATTCCTATAACCCAAAGACATTAGATAGTTCTAAAAGTTCTAGTTCTGTGGTTTTAATGTCTTTGCTATAACCCTATTATGGTGTAAGTATTTTTTAAGTTTTGTGGTATTTTTTATAGATTTGTGATTTTAATAAAAACGTAAAAATCACAGGAGAAATAAATAAATAAAGGTAAAACGAACTACAAATTTACGTTCAGGCTCGAGGTTATGTTTAAAATGTTGAAAACTAAAAACACTATAATATATATCCTCAAAACACCAACGAAATTCGCATATACACTGCCGTCCATAAAGTCTTGCACAAATTCATTTAAAATTCAGGGGCTTACTTTTTTTAAAAACGCTCGGACACTTCAATTAGTACTTTTGTTTGCGCATTTTTTAACGTAAAATGTTTTTATACAGGGTGTCGCACGTATGAGGTATGAGGTCATCAAGGATTTTTTTTAATGGAACACCCTGTATATTATATCAATTTTGAATTCTATGATGAACACTTAACACCTCTGGAAATCACGGTTTCCGAAATATTGACGTTTGAAAATTTATTTTAAACACATTTATTGATGACCTCATACCTCATACGTGCGACACCCTGTATAAAAACATTTTACGTTAAAAAATGCGCAAACAAAAGTAATAATTGACGTGTCCGAGCGTTTCTAAAAAGTAAATACCTGAATTTTAAATGAATTTGTGCAAGACTTTATGGACGCACTGTATATGAAATAGGACAAGAAAGGTAATTTTTCGGATGTGAAATTCGTGATTCGCATCTATATGAATTAAGCTTTATAGGGTGTATGCGAAAAACTCTCTGTTTCCGGTATTCCAAATAATTACCAAACATTTTTGGACATAATTTGCCAATATGGTTTATTTTTCAAGAAAAAAATCCTGAAGAATAGCTATTACTTGACATTTTTTTATTACTTTGGAAACACCCTGTAGATATATCGTCTTCACTATATCACATAAAAACACTATTCACACCTACCAACCCAGCGACATCTAAACGACGTTTTTAAAACTAAAACGTAAACATAACCTTTAAAAGAGAGACATAGATTAGATAGCAAAAGTTCTGAACAATATGGGCCAAAAATAATGGATTTTAAAAATTTATGTGGTTTCCTTGATCAAGTAAAACAAGGAACCAGTCCCACCGAAAAAGCGAAAGTCGTGAAAGAATACTTTGAAAGATGCAGGGAAATACAACCCAAAGAAAACATATTCTCATGGCTACGACTGATCATTCCAAAACTAGATCGAGAGAGACAGTCCTACAACATGAAAGAACCAAAAATAGCAAGGGTATTGATAAAAATGCTCGCTTTACCTGCCGGCAGTGATAAGAACGTACTAGGCAAATCTTATTTAATGTCCGGGCAGGCTAATGATTTTGGTGATGTAGTTTACTCGGTTATTAGGAAGTATCTTTCAAACAACAAAACAACTTTAAAAATTGATGAACTTAACACAAGCCTTGATGATATAGCGAAGAGAAGCAACGAGAGTGAAGCAGAGGATATTTTAATGAAGCTGTTTAAGAAATGTTCTCCAGAAGATGCAAGGTAGGTTTGTGCAGACGGAGGGGGGCAACCACTCTCCAAAATGCGTGTACAAGTTGTCAGGAACTCGCACTAAATCATCAAAATCACCATTGCAGTCGCAAAAATTGTTCGAAATCATTCCACAATCCCGAAATCATTATTGAAATCCCAAAATCATTTTGGTAATGGGGAATAATTTGATAGACTGGTAAATAACTTGACTCTTTCTCATTCATTTTGCATTTAGATTTTAAACTTTTAGACTTAATTATTTAATATAATATATAAAAGCAAGCTGTCCACAAAAAAAATAATTGCTCTGCTTTATTTTATATAAAAATTTGGGATGCGATTTTTTAAAGCCATCAGAAATTGATATACTTGGACCCTCGATCCTTAAATTCCATTATTTCATTTTTAAGGTAGGTATCCTGGTACATTTACTAAAAAATGTTTTAAGATTGAGATTAGTTTAAATATTTAACCTTGGATTTGACTGTACAGGGTGAGCCAATGAAAATAAAAGTAAGGGGTTTTCAGAAATGCCAGCTTAAAGGAAAAACACCTAAACACGTCAATAATTTTAATTTTTAGGAGACACATTCAAAAATAAATTCTATTATACAGGGTGCTTCAAAAAGCTGTACGGGGATAATCGAGGAGTGTCTCACGATACGAAATTGTGTACACCTATTTCCTATTTTCCTAGAAATTCCCGAATTTTCTAACATACAGGGTGTCGGGTAAGTGCCTCCTAATTTCTCTGGAGCATACAGAGGAGGTAAAAATAACTTAATTTGTCATAGAAAAAAATTCCTAAAGTGCCCCTTAACCGAGATACAGAGCCCCAAAGGGGTACCCTCCAATTTACTTTTTTTAGCTCCAACAACTTTTAAACCAACTTGTAGGTATAATTTAATGAAATTTTAATATTTTATAAAGGCCATAAAGCAATGGCGTAGCTAGCATTTTGGGGCGGGGGGCGAACTATGGAGGTTTAGACTGTGTAGGTGAAACGCCGCAGGCAAACATTTTTTGGAGCCACGCCCAAATTTCGTAGGAATTCACCTTTCTTATGTCAAATCTGATTTTAAGGAAATCCTTGTTTTTCCAAAATACCTGTACACTTTTTGGATGAGTGATTGGCCCCTCGGTTTGTGCTCTTTTTGTTGATTGTACTTTTCAAAGCCGTTATCGTTACAGATGGATAATTCGGATAATCTTAAAAGACCTTAAGTTAGGTATTGAAGCCAACAGGATATTAAACTGCTATCACAGGGACGGAGCTAATTATTATGCATCTAACAACAGCATAAAGAAGGTCTGCGAAGTGCTGTATGATCAAAATGTAAATTTACATGAGCTTGACATTGATATATTCGAAGCGTTTCGTCCGATGCTTTCAAAAAGGGTGGATGCTGCCTCTTTTAAAAAAGATTTTCATGACAATAAACTGTTTCATGTCGAAAATAAATTTGATGGAGAAAGGTTTCAATTGCACATGGAAAATAATTCGTTTAAATATTTCTCAAGAAATGGGTTTGATTTTACAAGTATTTATGGCCCTTCATATGATAGCGGTAGGTTCTACAATAGTATTGCGCCTTCCACAATTTAATTATGTATTTTTTAGGAATATTTACACCAAAATTAAAAAATTGTTTCCAAGCACGTGTTCAAAAAGTAATTTTAGATGGTGAAATGATGCTTTGGAACAAAGACACCAAAAAATATGGTTCCAAAGGAATGGAATTAGATGTTAAAAAGCTTAAAGAAAGCGGGAAATTCCAGCCCTGCTTTTGCATTTATGACATAATCTTGCTTAATGACAAAATCCTTACCAACAAACCACTGAAAGAACGAGTTAATATTTTGAGGCATGTTTTATTAGAGAGTATACCTGGCACTCTAATCCTAAGTGAAATTAAAGAAGTACACTCACGTCAAGAAATTATTAATGAACTTAACAGCGCCGTGGATAATGAAGAAGAAGGAATTATCGTTAAAGACCCTGACTCTATTTATAAGTACAGCGACAGAAATAGTGGTTGGTTCAAGATGAAATTGGAATATTTTCAGGTTTGTTTTGATAATTTCTTGCAACTGAGTAGTTTAAAATCCATTCTTGACTTTTTAGGATACAATGAATGACATGGACCTGATTGTAATGGGTGGTCAATTTGTTACTTCAAACCAACTGAATTCTTTTATGGTCGGCGTAAGATCTGGCAACACCGACGAAGGCAAACCTATTTACTTATCTTTTGGTAAAGTACGCAGCGGATTAAATGATGACGAACTGGAAATGTTAAACAAAAAGCTTAAGAATGAGGGACGAGCTTTTGATAATGGACATAGTAAGAGTCTAGTTTTTGGAAAAGAAGTCCCAAATTACTATATAGAGCCAGAACATTCTCTTATATTTGTTGTCAGAGCTACAGAGCTCGTAAGAACTAATGACTTGTCGTACAAAACGTCATACACGTTAAGATTTCCGCGAGTTTTAAAAGTAAGAGATGATAAGCCAGTGGATGAATGTTTAAGCATGAATGAACTCCTGGAACTCTCCAACAAAAACAAAACTGTCATCAAGCTAAACAAAAGAAATATTGATTTAGATGAAATACTGAAAACAAAAACCAGACAGAATAGGAATAAAAAGAAAGTTATGGTGCCAACATTTGCAGACACTAAACAAATATCTGATTTGCTGGAAGGGTACACATTTTATGTGATTAATGGAACTGAACAGAGGACTAAAGATGACATAGAAGCACTTATTAAAAAGGCAGGTGGCAGCACGTTCTATAAAGTTGACCCCAATGTAGATATAGTTTTAGTAGGTGTATACAATGACAAAGTAAAGGAGCTCTCTAGTAAAAGGAGAAAGAATGATGTTGTAAGCATCGACTGGTTGTATAGGGTCATTCAAGATGGCAACCTTTTAGGCTATGAGACTGAAGAAATATTCTGCGTAGGCAACAATATAAAAAACTGCTTGTCAGATGAAGTTGACAGATATGGAGATAGTTACACTAAAGATGCTACTGTAAAGTCGCTCAAGCACTGTTTTGAAGTTATGAGTAACTTGAAAGAAGAACCAAGCTTAGGCCACTTAATTGATATTCCTAATGCAAAAAGTTTTCAAAAATTTACAGCCTATTTTGACAAGTACAGTATTGTTAATGATGCAAGTTCTATTGTAATATACAATTCACTTTTAGATGAGTTAGAATTCAGGTATTATAGTGGAAGTGTTTGTAACAGTATTGTTCCTGAAACTAATTTAATTGTTTTTAATGATGATGATACCAGACTTAGTATTTTAAAAGATTACCTTCAAAGAATTAAAAGATGTGATGTAGAAATCAAAAAAAGTAACTTTATCTATGAGGTAATATAAATGTCTTTTTATTCTATTTAAGGTTGTTTGTTGTTTTTGAGAAAAAAAAACCCTGGTTATTTTGCAATTTAATTTAGGTGCTTACCAATAAAATTTGTCCATCGTAACTGGGTGAATCAATCTGTAATGGGTTGATCCACACAGAATCTGCACTGTCAGCCGAGCTCATCTTCTCTTGTGAATCGGAATCTGATTTCTTTAATTCTTCTAATTTTTTTTTTACCTGATCTTTCACAGATTTTGTCACAGTTTTAGCCGTTGACGTATTATTAGCAAACGTTGCTTTTGCATTCTCTATGTTATCCTGAAGACCTGAATTAAGAATATTACGCACAGGATGTTCAAAATTGAGAAAACTGCTAGGAAAATTGCTGTTTATAAAATCTTACTTTCAGTCTATTTGTAATTTAATGGTTTAAAAGTATAATAATTATGTGCAACCTTTAGGGCACTTTCAGATTGTGATACGATTTTTAGTTTGAGATATCGTGAAGAATTAAAATATGGAGGTTTTACAAGAGATTTTCACACGATGCGGACGCGACAAAAACCACCAAACAAAGAACAATAAGGAACTACAACCACCTACGCATTTTTGGACTACAATTATTAAAACAGTAAGTAAGGTAAAATATCTGAAGCCAACCCTAGATGCCAAACTAGCCTGGAACGCACAATCCAATAAATCCTGAAACAAAACCAAAATGTGCAGAAGCCTCAGATCCTTAATAACATATGGCGCTGTAGTATGGTTAGAGATGTAAAATTCTCGGTAATAATCTTTTGGAGAATATTCTGAGAGTATTCTCGAGAAGGCATGCCTATGCATTACCGGAGCAATGAGAAGCACTCCAACCGTAGTCATGGAAATTATACTAGGACTCATACCCCTAGACATACACTCAAAACAGAGGACTGCAACAGCGCCTATCTGATGAAAACCACTGGGGAATGGAAACAACCCGGTATGAAACTAGATCAAACAAGAGCAGCGGGCATTATCAACGACAATCGCTCGGCAATGTTTGGGGAGAGACCACGAAAGAACATTGGTATCCCCTTAGGAATCCACGTCACAGTATACCAGGCCAAAATTCATGCAATACAGGCATGTATCTAAATTATTCTAAATTAATATTGGACGGGACTACCATAACCGCCTTGCACATCATTGACAACCGCGATGTGTTCGCTCGCAGAAGGCTAAACATATTTGGAGCAATTCAACATGGGGACACTCTTCCACATGAAAATCTTGGAAGAAAGCTACTGGATCTAACCGTGAGCCGTGCAAAGATTAGGTTAACCTGACTCCCGCCTGTAACTATATGTCTGTAACCAACGAACCAACCAGGCGCCGTGCGATTGGCGGTCAAATAGACCTTCATTTTGCCTTGCGATATTAAGCCATCAACAATAACAAGTAAGTAATCGAATGGCGACATTCTCATTCGGAAGCCGTTGAAAAGTTTATCCTCAAAGCACCTTCGACGTATCTTAGTCCACTACGTCTATTTTTTTTTCTTCCTTGGCCTTCAAAGTGCTAATGCCAAAAAAATAATTCGTCTCTTATCCATCATGTTCACAAAATACTATTTGCACTACATGAACTATCAAGTCAAACTGAGTAAACGACATAATCGCACGCAATTCTTGTATTGAATTGTACTAAAAATAAATGGTGTTCTGCGGATGCGACGCGGAATATCACCATCTGAAAGTGCGCTTTTATCGTAGACACACATTGTATTTTTTGTTTCAAAATTGTGTGTACCTGTTAAGCGTAAGCCTTTGCGAAAACCTGCCCTTCCAAAATCCAATAATCCCTCAACCACACCTGCAGCCTCATCCTAAAAATGTATAATAACGCAAATAAGCAACAGTTCTTGCACATTATTTATCGTCAATAAGGTTGTAAAACTATTTTATCCTGCCTACGATATAAAACAAGACAGTTGTTGAAAAAATAACCAGGCTCATTGTCACCTGTAGTCTCATAAATAAGATGACGACAACAATTTTTGTTTAGAGTGTTTTTCAAATTTACAGAGGTAGAATTTCATTAAAAAATAATTTTTTTACGGTTCCGTCTTTTGTGAACTTGCGATAAGACAATTAAATTTTTATATGACTAACTTGTGGCCGCCATCAAGAGGGGGGACAGTATTATTTCAAAAAGAAAAGCACTATTTACCTTTTAATTCATTTATATTATTTTTATGCACCTACGCGTTTTGGCCCTCCGGAACCTGATCGTGCCATGACATACTTGGAAAATTCTGGAGTTGAGGTCCGAAGGTTGGACCACCCCAACCCCGCGAATTTTTATCGTTTAGTTTATTTTTTACAGTTTAATTTACATTCTTACATATTCCATATTTCTTAGTATTGTTTTTAACTGTGTGAGGCACCTGTGTTTTTATCATTTTCTAGGCACGTGTAGAGTGTATCCCGATAAGCATACAGGGGTCTCGTAAGCCATAGGACACAGAGATTATGAAATTAGGAAAAAAGTTGAGTAAAGTTCTTTTCCTGAAAAGTGGTTCTGATTTAATAACTGCAATAAAATGGGTGCCAAGTGCGGTCGTAAATGCCCGTAAATGCCCAGTATTCATTTTCGGGGCCGGATTATTATAATTTCTAGGTAAGGTTAAATTAAAATAAGATAATTTTAAATGTTTAAAAATCCCCCTATACCAGGTATTTTGAGAGATTGAATGTCAGTCTTTATTTCTCACGGGAAGTGTTCAGTTGTATTGTAATATCATTTTACGAAATATTATAGCCTCCGTGAAAAAACATTGACAGAGCTTCTTCAAATGTTTCGGTAAAGAAAAAGCATTAATTTCTCGATGCTAGGAACATAAAAACTGTTTATAAGTCTTTACCTAACAGGGGACTTAACGCTAGTACTGCTGCGAGTGAAACTAGTAATTTGACTAAGATAACTCTTGACTACAGTGAAAAGAATCGTGTCAAATCCCATCAAATCAAGAAAGAAGGTAAAGATGCCGGTTCCAATAAATGTTTGGACGAAGCCGACAAGGACTTGATAAGGCGGAAATTCTACACCATGTACGAAGAGCAACACGCACCTACATTAGAAACTCTGTAGCAACGGCTCACTAACGACGAAACCCAAATAAGCTGTATAGCATCACTAGCCTTTGGAGAGTTTTGTTTAAAATGGGCTTCAGATATCGCACAATAGACAAAAACCAAGTACTTGGAATGGAATCCCAGTGATTACAAAAATGACGTCGTGAGTAAATAACATCGATAAGAAAATATCGTTCTGAAAATCGTCCAATAATTTACCTCGATGAGACATGGTTTGACACGCATATGACACATCATCCAAAGGATGGTCCGATTCGTCCGGCAGGGTAAAACAAGAGCTTCGTCAAATAAAGGAAAAATAATTACCATTTTACATGCCGGGTCAGAAAACGGTTGGGTTCCAAATGCCTTGTGGCTTTCAACGTGGACTACCATGAAGATACAACGGCAAAACTTTTTGAAGAATGGTTCACAAATTGTCTTTTACCAAACCTTCCTCAGAATAGCGTGATAGTAATGGACAATGCGAGTTATCACAGTCGCCAATTATATAAGGCTCCAGGTTCAAATAATACGATATTGGAGATTCAAAACTACATGGCGGCGAACGATATATATTTTGCAGAATGTTATAAAAGAAAGTGATTTTTTAGAAGTTTTAAAGGCATTCTGTATAAAAAAAAGTATGTTTGTGATGGATGCATTGGCAGAGGAAATAGGACATACCGTGCTACGACATAGAGCACATGTGGCACCAATTAAAATTAATTATTACGTCAGAACATACTTCTCCTACTTTAAGTTATAGTATTGTAGAATTAATAAAAATTGTGTTAATGATATTCCCCCAGGTAGTTGTTAAAATTCAATCCGTTATGTTATTACTGTAGAAAATTCCTATGTTACTCTGCATGATACAATTAAACCGATTATAATTAATTTAAATGAGGATAGGGACAGCGAAATAGAACTAGATATAGAATAACATTATGCCTGTAAATAAATATAAATAGTATTTAAAAATTTATAGTACTTATTTAGTTTTTTTTTCATTTCATAAAATTAATGTAAACACATCATACCAGTATAATTACTTAATTTCCTTAGTCCGACCCTTTACTGTACTTTTAAACTTTACATATTTATTGTCCACATAATGAGATTGGCCCTTTAGTTTTATTGCAGTTAAAGGGTCAAAACAATTTATTGCGAAAAAAACTTTAATAGTGAATCTTGCAACGTCACGTGTTTAAATTTAAAAAATTCAGAATTCCCAAAACAATATTGGCAAAACCGAATTTTTGCGATTTATTTCTTATTGTTTCCTGGTTCTATTTAAAGAGATATATCAATATATATTTAACAATCATTATTTTTTTGGATTTTCCGCTCTGATAAAGGTCCCGGAGGGCTAAAACGTGTAGATGGATATAAAAAATGAAATTAATTACTTAAATGGTGGATAGAACTTCTCCTATATTATGTACACTATAAAGTATTTATACAGGGCTTTTCACAAAGTAATTATTCGTCCCATTTCCATTTTGAATAAAATATAAGCATATTTATTATTTTTATAATTTTAAATTCCGTTTAAATTTCAAATTCGATTGTATGTTTGTTCGTATTTTAGAAGTAATTCTAGGTAACGTTTTCTAATCACTTTGTTTGAAATCAAGAATTATGGAAAATTGCCACTATTAGCAAAAGTTTGAAAGCTAACATTAGATTTTTATACCTTAAAAAAAATAGTTACATATAAGCTAATTTTATTATATTATTGAATCAGGGGCGGATCCACAGGCGACTTTGGAGGGGGGCATAAACATGAGTAATGATCAGAATGGTTGTCAGACTAGATATTTCAAATTATGGTGCCAAGCCAAGCTTGTCTCATAATCATATTTGAAAAAAAGTCAAGCCCCGGATGCTCATTGGCCAGCCTAGCCAAAAAGTATTTTGGTTATATTTATTATGTAATATGTAATATACTATAATAGAGAATTTTAAGGTCCTTTAGATTCCGGCATTCATCAAGAGGTTTAAGTTGAATATTAGATAACACCTGAACATAGCTTAATTCTGGGATAATAAGTTTAAAGGCAATAAATTTAAAAAATGTGTACTATACTCTGGACGTGTATGCTGTAGTGGGGATTCCAAGCACAGGAAGAATACTCAAGATGAGATCTTACTAACCAACTAGTAAATAGCTCTAATGTAAGTGAAATGACATGTAACACACGCGTAACAAATCCTAGTAGTTTAAATTACCTCTAGGTATGTATATTTTAATATAAAAATTCCTAATATCCCAATATCCTTGGGATTTGTGCGTGGATCCACCCCTAATACAATAAAATGCATCTGAAGTAATTCTTTATACATTTTTGTATGCAAAGCAAATTGCTTTTTTTATCAAGCCAAACTGTTAAATTTGGGAAGCCCTTCCCAGAAAAATGTGTTAAGTAATGCAATAAATAAATAGTAAAAATATAAAAATTAAGCACTCTAATTATAAAATCCATGCTTTCTCATGCCAGACGTTTTTAAAGTCTTTGGAAATATGTAGGTTAGTTTCTATCTACTAAAACTCTAAAATTTAATTGTTATATACGCACTATTTTTTACCAACGGCCAACGATATAAGAAGCACTAGTATGCCGATTTCTTGACCAGTAAAAACTAATTGAGTATGAGTGCATATACACACCAGTATTTCGTATATCGTGATTTTACCAATAAAATCCAGTGTTAAAATAGAAGCAAAAGAGAAAAAGAACACAACAAGTTTAACATACCTCCGGTTGCGCATGTAGAAGACGCTGAGTGTTTGACAGAACAGAAGAATGCAGAAGAGTGTGTGGTGGTAAATAGTGTAGGTAGTTAAGATTTTCTATTTGCTTTTTTTCACTGTCAGTTACCTGAAAATCACCGATTTTGTGTAAAGCGTTGTGCACTGTCGTTTCTTGAAGATCTTTTATGTTGTGCAGTGTACGCTCAGTTGCTTCGCCTAAAATTTAATATGCAATCCATGACTACTATGCTTGTTGTCCATGTTCTACATATTTTACTTTTTCTTAAGATCTTTTCATAAGATTCTGACATGACAAGAAATTCTTTACTCACTGATTGGTTTAATTGAGCTTTTCAAACCCTCCATTGAAGTCATGTGCATTACTTCATTAAATAGATGAGTGGCACTTGTTGGAGAATCATGTTTAGCATCATCAGATTTGGTTACAGCTATAAAATGTTAAGTATTTTAATTAGAAAATGTAAAAACCATGAATCCAGTCTGCCAGAATTATAGATAAACAATTTAATAACTGTACAAAAAAATTTTACTTGTAGACTCCCAAAATCCAGTTTTTGCGCCAACTTTTCCTCCGCTGTCAGGTATTGAATGCAGAGCATCCAGTGGATCTTGGCCAAGCGAAACACAAGCTAAATCTCTAGAGTCGCGCCAAGTCCTTACAGTATTTTTTGATTCATAAATTTTCACTGGATCACTTCTTTTAGGTAATTTATCAGCATTCTCATCCTTAAACATATACTTAGTAAAGAAAACGAAGGATAAACCATTAGAAGTTTATGACTACTATACAGACAGTAGTAGTACCTTTTTTTTAACTAGAATTATTTTCATTGCATAGGCCGTCATCTTGTACTTTGTATCATTATCATATGGTCAGTATTTGTCAAGGTATTTGTGATAATTCAGGCTAACAGTAGGCTAGTTCCAACCAACAGTTCGGGACTAGTTTTTAATCAGAAACAGAGGCTACCAGATGAATATTACATGTAGACCCCAAGATGCCTACCACTGGTTGATTGTATTTGACAGTTTAAAACTGTCAGGGACTGATGGTTAGAACAGACCTATGACTGATTTCAGATTACTTGCTACTTTTTTTATTAGAACTATTAATGCTGATTAATTTATTGTAAGTCCGATAAATAAATAGGTAACTAAAATAAAATAATAGACCTTTAATAAATTTCATATCATATCTAAATTTTCTTAATTCAATCTCCGACTTACATAAAAAAATGTTCCCGAAAATCCCAGGATTGGTTAATTACAAATACTTACCTTCAAATAGTTTATTGGTGTTATCATACAAAAAGTATTTATACAGGTCAGTATAATGATAAAGGTAAAAAAATATTAGATGTCACTTAATAAGATAAAATAAAATAATAACTGATTTGCCATAAAGGTCCAATGTGAACCACCCTGTATTCAGTAACTATCTATAACAGTCACTGAAACTTACAGCACTTACCAGCTCAACCTGATGTATCTTTTTATGTCTCAAAACAACTTTTTCAAGTGACAAGTTACTCCTTTTCTGTCCTTTCTCCTTTTTGTGCTTTCTACTAGCTTCTATTACCTTCATTTCCAATTGCTGTATTTTTTTTATATCCTTATCGTTACTATCTACTTCCTGATTGGCTTTGTGTACCTCTGTTGTTGGCTGATTCTGTTCTATATCTGGATCTTTAGCTTTATCAACCACATCAAAAAACTCTCTTACAGAAATGCGTCCATATTCACCCAATTTCAACTTTTCTTTTATGTCTTTAGAGGCCAAAGAATTTAATATAATGTAATTTAAAACTTCTGGATTGGATAATGTGGTTAGTAAATAACATATAAACTTCCGGGTCAGGACGGAAATTAATATATGACAAGGTAAAGAGTTCCATAATTCAGAATTAATAAAATGTCTAAGCAAACTGGATGTTAGTTGATGTAAGAAGTATTCTTTGGTTTTTTTGATACTTGAAGCACTGCAAATGTGGGAATACCTAAAAAAAATGTACCTATACCTATATATTATTTTAATTTATAGCCTGGAAACCCTCTGTTAATCAAAGGGAAATAAATGTATGGAATATCCTCGAGTATACCTAACTTACCTATATACTTCTTCAATACCAACATTATATTTCTCTTTCCTTTTTAAGCTTCGCCTATATTCTTTTAAATGTTTCAAATAAATGTTTAAAATCCCATGAAGTACACACTTATGGTTTACTTGAAGTAAAACATCCACAAGTCGGGCCAAAATTTCATCTAAGAACACCTTACTTTCGTCAGGAAAATCAGGATCACTACTTATACTACAATACCACTTTGAAATAAAATATTTATCTATGTCTAGTGATAACCCTTTAATACTTTCAGAATTATGTTTAAGCGTTAATTTTGCAGTTTGATTAGCTTTCGACTCTGCAAAAAACTTAATATATTCATGGAAATATGATTGTGCAAGAGGTTCCTTGTGTTGAAGCAGCTTGTGCAATCCAATAAAAGTAACACACATGGAAACAAACCATATGCAAAGCGCAAACAAAATAAAAGTTTGATTAGAAACAGGCAGAACGGGGTACTTTAAATTCGTGGTTAAAATCGCACCCAATAAACCAAAACTCCCAAGAAAAATTTTCCAGTCTAGAAGGATGTGACTTGAGACAACCATTATGAACGGCAATTTCTTTTGTCAAATTGTTAATTACTAATTAGCTTATCTCACTTTTGTTTACATTTTTCAACAAGTAAATGTAATTGTTGATAAACAAATCAGCTGAGCTGAGGCTCTCGAGATCGAGATTTTTGACAAACGGGTGAAACCACAGAACAATTAAGGTTAGTTCAAGTTACTTGGAACTTTGGAACCACAGAACAATAAAGGTTAGCTTGGATTATGATGGTGTAAATATAGGCTCTAGTGGTGACGACAATTAAAAACACCAATGGAAAAGAAGAAATATAAGAGTTTTCTGAGTATACCTACCTGCAAAGAAAAAAAAATCAATTTTTATAGTTCTGTAAAATACTCGAGCTTTTAACCCATCGGTATAAAAAGATACGATCTTTTAATAATACGGTATACCTACAGGGTGATTTCTAAGGTGATACTTTTTTTTCAACTGTGTATACCTACCTATAACTACTTAATTAGGTATAAGAAACAACTTTTTCAAATAACTTTTTTTAAATAACTCAAAAATAAAGGAGATACGCTAATGTAAAAAGCCTACGATACGACTGCTAATCATTTTTTTGTTGGTGTATATTTTTTTTTTATGTCAAGCAGTAAAGTCTCAATTTGTTGTCAGTGCATCGCGTGATAGATTTCAGTTAGTTTGGGAGTGTTTAAAAATAAAAATGGCTCATATACCTATGTGAATAATAGTACATTATTTAACGAGCGTATAATGAAGGCTATATTACACGAGATTTTAAAACACGAGCCGAAGGCGAGTGTTTTAAGGATTCGAGTGTAATATAGCCATTATACGCGAGTCAAATACTATACTTTATCTACGACTATTCAGTATTCAAGAAGTTAGAAAATGGATTCAGAGCAACACATTTTATTACAATAGGATTATTATTAATGGTTCTTAACTAAAAAATACAATTCAACGATGTTAACCATAATTAAACAAAATACAATTGCAGCCCGAATTTCTGGAGGGGTACTTTGGATTTCGTTTTCGTCATCCGAAATCATGATATTTTACTTTGAAATCAACAACAAAATGTCACAGCGAAACTTAAATGACCGAGGAAAAAAATGATTCGTTTACAAGTATCATCTTAGAAATCACCCTAGTAGGTATTCCCTTACTTGAGACGGTATCTCCTAAAACACATGTATTTTCTTATGGAGAAATTTCCATTATTCAGCCATGCGCATTCCGTTATGATGGCATCCATTTCAACACAAACATTATAATGTACTTTTTTCCTTTTTGTGACATGCGTAATTGATATAGTAATTGTAGATATGCTTTAAAGTTCCTGTACAAACCTGTTTAGGACTCTGTTGACTGATGCAGTGTGGATTAAAAATATTATTATTTTAAAATTATTTATTAAATTTAAGGCACAAAACTTTGTTTATAAGTAATTGGTATAATTAATCGGTGTTATAATCATAAGCCTCTTGATTAAGAACGACCATTTTAATTTAATTGTATATTATGTTGTTAATGTTACATGGTATATTTTACGTAGAATAATAGTTTTAGATTTAGGATTAGACAATCTCCTTGTATTTACATTAAATCATTAAACAAGTTACATAAAAAAGGGGGGTTTTACGTTTTAATATTTAAGTTAAACATACGTGTATGTCAAGGATAAAGCTAGATCAAAAGGATGGAACGAAATCGAGAAAAGTATTCAAGTAGTTGGGATAATTTTAGGGTTTTTCACAGGGAACCGACCTAGATGTCTAGGTAGATTAAATAGCAGTTGCTTGTACCTGATCGCAAAATGTGTTTACCAATCAAGTTGTAGTTAGTTAAAAAAAAAGGCATTGGTTTTATCTGGATTAAACCGTTCTGATTTAAAAATAATTATTATATCAATGAAATATTCTTATGAAATATATAGTGTAACATACACAAACCTTTATATTATATTCATCGAAGTGAATGATTTTCACACTTACCTAGAGTGGACCTTCTATTGGATGGCCGAAGGCAACATAGATTTTTTTCTCTTCAATAAATAAAAAAAAGAACCACATGCGGACGCTGAACTCTAATCAGCATATTTTACTAGTAAATGGACCTATTATTGTTGTGTACAATGATTCGATGATTTATCATAGTTTTGTATGCGATCTACGAGGGTTCCACCCATATGCTATTAACGACTCACTTTTTTCAAATATCACTCGATGTCAGTGTTGTAGTTCTGGTTGCGATAACACAGAGTAATTGGCTGTTGACAGTGTTTATAAAATAAAAATAGACTAACCTATTCTGCAAACGTTCTTAGGACCGTTGTCTTCTTTTTTTTTTATAACGGATATTGACACAAAAACGGCAGTATAGTGGTCTTTTGTTAATTTCGGATTTATTTGATGTGTTGATTGACGAGGCAAATATCATTGATGATCAGTGGTGATGATTGATATTTACGTTTTACCTGTTAGCCTGACTTTGTAATCGTTTTCAAAATTTCTTCACATTACGACCCTCATGATGAGCTCGCAAACGCATAGACAAAAAGTTTTTTAAATATAAAAGGTTTAAGGAGAACGTTTGCCCTTAAACATTATACGCTTATTTAAGACAATATTAATTTAAACTACAAAAAAGTATATTGTTTTTATTAAAATTGTACTATTTATACTTTAAGTATGTATAGATATTTTTATTATTTTGTAACTATGGTGAGTTCTTTGTATTCCAAAAAAGTGGATTTTCTGAATTATTTTATTTTACTATTATTATACAGTATTAGTATTTGTCTATCATTAGTTTGCTATAGCGTTAAATAAGACCACTGCATTTTATGCATTTTTAATTATGAATTCAAGACATATTTCAATTCAACTAACAATTTGCATGTTTAAACATGTGACTGTTTAAAATAACCACCTGAAAAGTAATAACATGTAAGAACTAGGTCCAGTAAAAAATACTACAAAAACTAAGATTAGGGTAAAAATCACCTTCTAACCAAGTATGGCTGATTCCAAGAAGATATCACTTCAATGACCCTACACTCCCAGTATAATTTACTTTTAGTTCATTACCTCATTAATTCAATCTCGCGAATTAATTATCCCCTCCCGCTTCATTTTTGAGTAACCCAATAAGTTCTTTTCCCCCACCCCTACAATTCACTACCCCCACTCCAATCTCGACAGATCCTACATTATAACTAGGCGTCTGCAGAAAGACCTTGTCATATCTACTTTAGACAGGCAACCGGACAGACACATCTTGTAGAAATTTACAGAAAGATGGAGAAGTTTATTATTGTTAAAGACGTTGTTAAAAAGTTACGAGAATTTAACCTTACAGGACGCACTCTAGAGTTTAAGTTAAAACCTGTTCCACAGGGAGTTGAACCAGTTGGTTGGGTGGAAAAAGGAATTAATCAAATTATTCAAAACGCTACAGTAGGCCTACAACCCTTAGATCGTGTGGGTTTTAGTTTTTGCTCTAAAGACTTCAACCGAGGAGAAGGTTGGATTCGCTTCAAAGCAGCTAAAGACATAACCTTTCAAGATGTTTGGAGTGTTATAAGTGGCATTTATCAGTCAAACTCAGCAGGTCTTAATACAGAATCATTTTGTCTTAGTGTGACAACTGTTAGATTACCTGTTGGTGGGGGCAGAGGAAAAAATTATAACAGCTTTCACGAGGAATGTGACAAGCGACGAGGTATTATAAGTATTAAAAATACCGATAACCTGTGTTTACCACGTGCTTTGGTAGTCGCCATTGCCCATAATAAAAGAGATCCCGAATTCAGTAAGGTTAGAAGAGATATTAGTAAAATTCAAACCGAAAGAACAAGATCATTGTTGGAGAGAGCTAAAATTTAGCATTCCTGAGGCAGGAGGTGGAATTCCCGAGTTAATACAATTTCAAAATCATCTAAAAGAATATAAATTAGTTGTTTATAGCTATGGATCAAAAGGACGAAATATTATATTTGAAGGTTCAACTGAAAGCAATAAACGGCTGAACTTATTACATTACAAAAGCCATTTTAATGTAATTACATCGCTGACAGCAGCTTTTTGTTCTAACTATTTTTGTGAAAAGTGTTACGTCCCATATGATCACAAAAATGAGCACAGATGTGGTGGAACCTGTCAGGCATGTCAGCAAGCCCCTGCTTGTGAAATAGCAATAAAAATTAAATGCCAGGACTGTCTACGATTTTTTAGAAGTCAAAACTGTTACGAAAATCATAAAAAGGATTATTCGTCAGGCAAATTTACAGTATGCGAACAAATTAAACTATGTTCTATTTGTTTAAAAACCATTAAAGCCAAAAGAGCACATGTATGTGGTGAAATTTATTGTAAAATTTGTAATAAACATGCACCCGAGGATCATCTATGTTATATTCGGCCTGATAAGGGAAAACCTAAGATTAAAGATGTTCTTTTTGTATTCTACGATTTAGAGACGAGCCAAGACAAACTATTGGAAAATTCAACGTTTTTACATGAAGTCAATCTCTGTGTTTTCAAACAATACTGCGATGAGTGCATGGATTCTGAAGCAGATACTTGTAAAAAATGCGGTCTAAAGTTACAAAAAGTCAGAGGTATAGACCCAGCGGGGACATTTACTAACCATTTGTTACAAATGAGGAAAAACTTTAAAGAAATTATTGTAATAGCCCATAATGGTCAGGCTTTTGATCACCAGTTTATATTAAACTACATTATGACAAAGACAGATTTTACACCTGAGTTAATCATGAGAGGTACCAAAATAATTACGATGCAACTTGAAAATGTAAAATTTATCGACTCACTTAACTATTTCCCTATGCCTTTAGCCAAACTACCAAAGGCATTTGGACTTGATGATATTTTTAAAAAAGGCTACTTCCCGCACCTATTTAATACAAAGGCAAATGAAAACTATATAGGACCTCTACCATCAATTGAATATTACTCCCCAGATAGTATGAAAGAAGAAGACAGAGCCAAATTTCTTAAATGGTTTGTAGAGCATGAAAATGATGGTTTCGATATGCAAAGAGATCTGGTAGACTACTGCGTATCGGATGTCGAAATTCTTGCGCAATCATGTTTAAAGTTTAGAGAACAACTTATACAAACTACCAATGTATGTCCATTTACTGAAGCCACAACTATTGCTTCAGCATGCAATAAAATTTTTAGAAGAAATTTTTTGAAGCCTAATACTATAGGAATCATACCAAAAAATGGATACCGATGGAGAAACAGACAGAGCAAAATTGCCATAGATTGGTTACTTTGGACCGAGAATCACAGAAAAATCAACATCTTACATGCTGCTAATGGTAAAGAAGCTGTTTTAAATGGTGTAAAAGTCGATGGTTACTGCTCCGAAACAAATGAGGTATTTGAATTTCAAGAATGTTATTTCCATGGATGTACTGTATGCTACAAGTTCGGCAGGAACGATCCTCTTTCCGAGGACCCCTCAGAAACGCTAAATTTAAGATATGAAACCACAAAGGCAAAAATTATGAGACTAAAAGATTTCGGTTTTTTAGTTAATGAAATGTGGGAGTGTGATTTTAGAAATTTATTAAAAAATAATCCAGAGATAAAATCCTATACTAATACCCATTACAATAAAATTTTGACAAAACTAAATCCAAGAGATGCTTTTTATGGAGGACGAACAGGAAATACATGCGAATACTATGAAATAAAAGATACGGAAAAAATTAAATACGCCGATGTTTGTTCCCTCTATCCGTACATCTGTAAGAGTTCTAAATTTCCACTATCACATCCAGAAGTGTATGTAGGAGATGCGTGTAACAAATTAAACCTAAATAATATAGATGGTTTAATTAAATGCACAATTCTCCCACCAGAAGAGTTGTACCATCCAGTACTCCCTCAAAAAATAAACAATAAATTGATGTTTATTCTTTGTCGAACATGTGGTCAAGACATGAATTACAACGAATGTAAGCATACCAGAGAAGAAAGGGTACTTGAAGGAACATGGGTTCTGGACGAGGTACTTAAAGCCCTAGAAAAAGGATATAAAATACAAAAAATACATGAAATCTGGAAATATAACGTACGAAAGTTTAATAAAGAAAACGGTGAGGAAGGATTATTCACATCCATGATGAATAAATTCATTAAAATCAAACAGGAAGCATCAGGCTGGCCTAAAGATTGTGAAATAGAGGAAGACAAAGTTAAATACATTGATCAGTTCTTTGAAAAGGAAGATGTTAAACTAGAGTATACCAAAATTATTGAAAATCCAGGGCTAAGATCACTGGCGAAATTAATACTTAACTCGTTTTGGGGAAAATTCGGTCAAAGAGAGAATCAACCAAAGACGAAAATTGTAAATAAACCAGCAGATTTATTTGCAATGTTTATTAACCCTGCAATTTATATCAATGGGGTTATACCCGTCAACGATAAAACATTACTTGTCAATTATGAATATATAGAAGAAGCCAGCGATCCGTTGCCGACTGTTAATGTTGTTATAGCGGCTTACGTAACAGCGCAAGCGCGCCTTAAATTATACTCCTATCTTGAAGCTCTTGATAAAAGAGTCTTATACTATGATACAGATTCCGTGATTTATGTTTCAAAAAATAATGACCCCGATATATCAACGGGGCAATTTATTGGAGACATGACAGACGAGTTGGAGAGTTATGGCTCTAACTCATACATAACTAAGTTTGTTTCTGGAGGCCCCAAGAATTATGCATTTAAGGTTCACTCGACGAAAAGTAATTTAGAAGAAACGGTCTGTAAAGTTAAAGGTATAACTCTCAACTATGCCGCATCACAAGTAATAAATTTTGATGCAATCAAACACATGATTCTTCAAAAATCCGAACCGATCCCCATCATATCCAGAAGCATACGGCGTAGCAAGGAGCACATTGTGACAACTTGTACTGAAGTCAAACTCTATAGACCTATTTCAACAAAGAGAAAATTTCTATCGGATGGAAGCTCCGAACCATATGGATATAGAAAAAGAAAAACCCATTGAAAATAAAATATATTGTATATTTTGTATGTATTGTATATAAAATATATTATAAATATTGTATATCTAGAACCGCTATGGAGTTTAAAAATGTAAATTAAGTAATAAACAATTTAAAATATCCATTTTGGTTTTATTTTTTTCTTTAACAGTAAGAGTTTTCAAAAAGTATTTAAATAAGTAATTATGTACATATTAAAAAATATGTTTTTATTTTTACAAAGACATTTATAATTTAAATAGTTTGAAAATATTATCCAGTCATTTAAGTACTACACTTAAACTTAAAGAAAAGTTCTCCGAAGCCACAAAAAACACTAAGGGAATTGGTTCTTTTCAGCTATTTTTCTGTTATTCTTATAGTAATCCATAAACGTTTCAAATTTGAACGACCCACATGATAGTCTTTTTTTTTTTTGTAATTTATGCATATTTAATTACACGGTTTCATATAACTTTAACAAATAAAAGTTGTTTTTTTCTTTTATTTTTTTTTTCTTTTCTGTTTTCTTTTTCGGTTCTTAAGAAATGCTAAAGAATCTGTACAAAACAAGTCACGAATTAACTAAATAGCCACCATTTCACTAAATACTTAACACTCAGTATACAATTTTCAGAAATGTCATGATTAAGAACGGTTCTAGTCATTTTATACAAGATTTCACATGATTTAACAAATTTAAAACATTTTTTTAATTTTTACTAAATTCTAAACACTCAGTATACACTTTTAAGAAAATAGGACGATTTGCGACTGTTTTAGTCATTTTTACAAAGTTTCACAGGGCTTAATAACGTTAAAACATTTTTTTTAATTTTTTACTAAATTCTAAACACTCAGTATACAATTTTCAGAAATGCCATGATTAAGAACGGTTCTAGTCATTTTATACAAGATTTCACATGATTTAACAAATTTAAAACATTTTTTTTTTAATTTTTACTAAATTCTAAACACTCAGTATACACTTTTAAGAAAATAGGACGATTTGCGACTGTTTTAGTCATTTTTTACAAAGTTTCACAGGGGTTAATAACGTTAAAACATTTTTTTTAATTTTTTACTAAATTCTAAACACTCAGTATACAATTTTCAGAAATGACATGATTAAGAACGGTTCTAGTCATTTTATACAAGATTTCACATGATTTAACAAATTTAAAACATTTTTTTTTAATTTTTACTAAATTCTAAACACTCAGTATACAATTTTCAGAAATGACATGATTAAGAACGGTTCTAGTCATTTTATACAAGATTTCACATGATTTAACAAATTTAAAACATTTTTTTAATTTTTACTAAATTCTAAACACTCAGTATACAATTTTCAGAAATGACATGATTAAGAACGGTTCTAGTCATTTTATACAAGATTTCACATGATTTAACAAATTTAAAACATTTTTTTTAATTTTTACTAAATTCTAAACACTCAGTATACAATTTTCAGAAATGACATGATTAAGAACGGTTCTAGTCATTTTATACAAGATTTCACATGATTTAACAAATTTAAAACATTTTTTTTAATTTTTACTAAATTCTAAACACTCAGTATACACTTTTTAAGAAAATAGGACGATTTGCGACTGTTTTAGTCATTTTTTACAAAGTTTCACAGGGCTTAATAACGTTAAAACATTTTTTTAATTTTTTACTAAATTCTAAACACTCAGTATACAAGTTTCAGAAATGACAGGATTTAGAACAGTTTTTACAGATATTTACAAAGTCTTAATAACATTAAAATATTTTTTTCTAATTATAATTGCTATTTTCATCTTTTTTTATTCCTTAATTATCTAACATAATGTATACAATTTCAAGAAATAGTAGATTTTTAATCCATGTACAAAATTCAAGAATCTAAAATACAATTAAATGTAGGCTTTTTTAATTGGCATCTCAGGCAAATTATTTTCCCCAAAATTATCTAAAAAAAGATATACCAAAAAACATTCTAAAGCGGTTTTTTACCTCTATAAGCATGCAGGCCGATCCGACCCTTGTCGGTTTTATTACCCGCATAAATTAACACAGTAGAGAGATATTGAGAGAGCCGCCTCACGAAAGCACCCGGGTTAGCTCATAAACAGCACCACCGAACCACCCCGGGTTAGCTCATAAACAGCACCACCGAACCACCCGGGTTAGGTCATAAACAGCACCACCGAACCACCCGGGTTAGGTCATAAAACAGCACCACCAGCACCACCTGGCCTCGCTCTCTCAGTTTCTCTCTACTGTGTTAATTTATGCGGGTAATAAAACCGACAAGGGTCGGATCGGCCTGCATGCTTATAGAGGTAAAAAACCGCTTTAGAATGTTTTTTGGTATATCTTTTTTTAGATAATTTTGGGGAAAATAATTTGCCTGAGATGCCAATTAAAAAAGCCTACATTTAATTGTATTTTAGATTCTTGAATTTTGTACATGGATTAAAAATCTACTATTTCTTGAAATTGTATACATTATGTTAGATAATTAAGGAATAAAAAAAGATGAAAATAGCAATTATAATTAGAAAAAAATATTTTAATGTTATTAAGACTTTGTAAATATCTGTAAAAACTGTTCTAAATCCTGTCATTTCTGAAACTTGTATACTGAGTGTTTAGAATTTAGTAAAAAATTAAAAAAATGTTTTAACGTTATTAAGCCCTGTGAAACTTTGTAAAAAATGACTAAAACAGTCGCAAATCGTCCTATTTTCTTAAAAAGTGTATACTGAGTGTTTAGAATTTAGTAAAAATTAAAAAAAATGTTTTAAATTTGTTAAATCATGTGAAATCTTGTATAAAATGACTAGAACCGTTCTTAATCATGTCATTTCTGAAAATTGTATACTGAGTGTTTAGAATTTAGTAAAAATTAAAAAAAATGTTTTAAATTTGTTAAATCATGTGAAATCTTGTATAAAATGACTAGAACCGTTCTTAATCATGTCATTTCTGAAAATTGTATACTGAGTGTTTAGAATTTAGTAAAAATTAAAAAAATGTTTTAAATTTGTTAAATCATGTGAAATCTTGTATAAAATGACTAGAACCGTTCTTAATCATGTCATTTCTGAAAATTGTATACTGAGTGTTTAGAATTTAGTAAAAATTAAAAAAAAATGTTTTAAATTTGTTAAATCATGTGAAATCTTGTATAAAATGACTAGAACCGTTCTTAATCATGTCATTTCTGAAAATTGTATACTGAGTGTTTAGAATTTAGTAAAAAATTAAAAAAAATGTTTTAACGTTATTAACCCCTGTGAAACTTTGTAAAAAATGACTAAAACAGTCGCAAATCGTCCTATTTTCTTAAAAGTGTATACTGAGTGTTTAGAATTTAGTAAAAATTAAAAAAAAATGTTTTAAATTTGTTAAATCATGTGAAATCTTGTATAAAATGACTAGAACCGTTCTTAATCATGGCATTTCTGAAAATTGTATACTGAGTGTTTAGAATTTAGTAAAAAATTAAAAAAAATGTTTTAACGTTATTAAGCCCTGTGAAACTTTGTAAAAATGACTAAAACAGTCGCAAATCGTCCTATTTTCTTAAAAGTGTATACTGAGTGTTTAGAATTTAGTAAAAATTAAAAAAATGTTTTAAATTTGTTAAATCATGTGAAATCTTGTATAAAATGACTAGAACCGTTCTTAATCATGACATTTCTGAAAATTGTATACTGAGTGTTAAGTATTTAGTGAAATGGTGGCTATTTAGTTAATTCGTGACTTGTTTTGTACAGATTCTTTAGCATTTCTTAAGAACCGAAAAAGAAAACAGAAAAGAAAAAAAAAATAAAAGAAAAAAACAACTTTTATTTGTTAAAGTTATATGAAACCGTGTAATTAAATATGCATAAATTACAAAAAAAAAAAAGACTATCATGTGGGTCGTTCAAATTTGAAACGTTTATGGATTACTATAAGAATAACAGAAAAATAGCTGAAAAGAACCAATTCCCTTAGTGTTTTTTGTGGCTTCGGAGAACTTTTCTTTAAGTTTAAGTGTAGTACTTAAATGACTGGATAATATTTTCAAACTATTTAAATTATAAATGTCTTTGTAAAAATAAAAACATATTTTTTAATATGTACATAATTACTTATTTAAATACTTTTTGAAAACTCTTACTGTTAAAGAAAAAAATAAAACCAAAATGGATATTTTAAATTGTTTATTACTTAATTTACATTTTTAAACTCCATAGCGGTTCTAGATATACAATATTTATAATATATTTTATATACAATACATACAAAATATACAATATATTTTATTTTCAATGGGTTTTTCTTTTTCTATATCCATATGGTTCGGAGCTTCCATCCGATAGAAATTTTCTCTTTGTTGAAATAGGTCTATAGAGTTTGACTTCAGTACAAGTTGTCACAATGTGCTCCTTGCTACGCCGTATGCTTCTGGATATGATGGGGATCGGTTCGGATTTTTGAAGAATCATGTGTTTGATTGCATCAAAATTTATTACTTGTGATGCGGCATAGTTGAGAGTTATACCTTTAACTTTACAGACCGTTTCTTCTAAATTACTTTTCGTCGAGTGAACCTTAAATGCATAATTCTTGGGGCCTCCAGAAACAAACTTAGTTATGTATGAGTTAGAGCCATAACTCTCCAACTCGTCTGTCATGTCTCCAATAAATTGCCCCGTTGATATATCGGGGTCATTATTTTTTGAAACATAAATCACGGAATCTGTATCATAGTATAAGACTCTTTTATCAAGAGCTTCAAGATAGGAGTATAATTTAAGGCGCGCTTGCGCTGTTACGTAAGCCGCTATAACAACATTAACAGTCGGCAACGGATCGCTGGCTTCTTCTATATATTCATAATTGACAAGTAATGTTTTATCGTTGACGGGTATAACCCCATTGATATAAATTGCAGGGTTAATAAACATTGCAAATAAATCTGCTGGTTTATTTACAATTTTCGTCTTTGGTTGATTCTCTCTTTGACCGAATTTTCCCCAAAACGAGTTAAGTATTAATTTCGCCAGTGATCTTAGCCCTGGATTTTCAATAATTTTGGTATACTCTAGTTTAACATCTTCCTTTTCAAAGAACTGATCAATGTATTTAACTTTGTCTTCCTCTATTTCACAATCTTTAGGCCAGCCTGATGCTTCCTGTTTGATTTTAATGAATTTATTCATCATGGATGTGAATAATCCTTCCTCACCGTTTTCTTTATTAAACTTTCGTACGTTATATTTCCAGATTTCATGTATTTTTTGTATTTTATATCCTTTTTCTAGGGCTTTAAGTACCTCGTCCAGAACCCATGTTCCTTCAAGTACCCTTTCTTCTCTGGTATGCTTACATTCGTTGTAATTCATGTCTTGACCACATGTTCGACAAAGAATAAACATCAATTTATTGTTTATTTTTTGAGGGAGTACTGGATGGTACAACTCTTCTGGTGGGAGAATTGTGCATTTAATTAAACCATCTATATTATTTAGGTTTAATTTGTTACACGCATCTCCTACATACACTTCTGGATGTGATAGTGGAAATTTAGAACTCTTACAGATGTACGGATAGAGGGAACAAACATCGGCGTATTTAATTTTTTCCGTATCTTTTATTTCATAGTATTCGCATGTATTTCCTGTTCGTCCTCCATAAAAAGCATCTCTTGGATTTAGTTTTGTCAAAATTTTATTGTAATGGGTATTAGTATAGGATTTTATCTCTGGATTATTTTTTAATAAATTTCTAAAATCACACTCCCACATTTCATTAACTAAAAAACCGAAATCTTTTAGTCTCATAATTTTTGCCTTTGTGGTTTCATATCTTAAATTTAGCGTTTCTGAGGGGTCCTCGGAAAGAGGATCGTTCCTGCCGAACTTGTAGCATACAGTACATCCATGGAAATAACATTCTTGAAATTCAAATACCTCATTTTTTTCGGAGCAGTAACCATCGACTTTTACACCATTTAAAACAGCTTCTTTACCATTAGCAGCATGTAAGATGTTGATTTTTCTGTGATTCTCGGTCCAAAGTAACCAATCTATGGCAATTTTGCTCTGTCTGTTTCTCCATCGGTATCCATTTTTTGGTATGATTCCTATAGTATTAGGCTTCAAAAAATTTCTTCTAAAAATTTTATTGCATGCTGAAGCAATAGTTGTGGCTTCAGTAAATGGACATACATTGGTAGTTTGTATAAGTTGTTCTCTAAACTTTAAACATGATTGCGCAAGAATTTCGACATCCGATACGCAGTAGTCTACCAGATCTCTTTGCATATCGAAACCATCATTTTCATGCTCTACAAACCATTTAAGAAATTTGGCTCTGTCTTCTTCTTTCATACTATCTGGGGAGTAATATTCAATTGATGGTAGAGGTCCTATATAGTTTTCATTTGCCTTTGTATTAAATAGGTGCGGGAAGTAGCCTTTTTTAAAAATATCATCAAGTCCAAATGCCTTTGGTAGTTTGGCTAAAGGCATAGGGAAATAGTTAAGTGAGTCGATAAATTTTACATTTTCAAGTTGCATCGTAATTATTTTGGTACCTCTCATGATTAACTCAGGTGTAAAATCTGTCTTTGTCATAATGTAGTTTAATATAAACTGGTGATCAAAAGCCTGACCATTATGGGCTATTACAATAATTTCTTTAAAGTTTTTCCTCATTTGTAACAAATGGTTAGTAAATGTCCCCGCTGGGTCTATACCTCTGACTTTTTGTAACTTTAGACCGCATTTTTTACAAGTATCTGCTTCAGAATCCATGCACTCATCGCAGTATTGTTTGAAAACACAGAGATTGACTTCATGTAAAAACGTTGAATTTTCCAATAGTTTGTCTTGGCTCGTCTCTAAATCGTAGAATACAAAAAGAACATCTTTAATCTTAGGTTTTCCCTTATCAGGCCGAATATAACATAGATGATCCTCGGGTGCATGTTTATTACAAATTTTACAATAAATTTCACCACATACATGTGCTCTTTTGGCTTTAATGGTTTTTAAACAAATAGAACATAGTTTAATTTGTTCGCATACTGTAAATTTGCCTGACGAATAATCCTTTTTATGATTTTCGTAACAGTTTTGACTTCTAAAAAATCGTAGACAGTCCTGGCATTTAATTTTTATTGCTATTTCACAAGCAGGGGCTTGCTGACATGCCTGACAGGTTCCACCACATCTGTGCTCATTTTTGTGATCATATGGGACGTAACACTTTTCACAAAAATAGTTAGAACAAAAAGCTGCTGTCAGCGATGTAATTACATTAAAATGGCTTTTGTAATGTAATAAGTTCAGCCGTTTATTGCTTTCAGTTGAACCTTCAAATATAATATTTCGTCCTTTTGATCCATAGCTATAAACAACTAATTTATATTCTTTTAGATGATTTTGAAATTGTATTAACTCGGGAATTCCACCTCCTGCCTCAGGAATGCTAAATTTTAGCTCTCTCCAACAATGATCTTGTTCTTTCGGTTTGAATTTTACTAATATCTCTTCTAACCTTACTGAATTCGGGATCTCTTTTATTATGGGCAATGGCGACTACCAAAGCACGTGGTAAACACAGGTTATCGGTATTTTTAATACTTATAATACCTCGTCGCTTGTCACATTCCTCGTGAAAGCTGTTATAATTTTTTCCTCTGCCCCCACCAACAGGTAATCTAACAGTTGTCACACTAAGACAAAATGATTCTGTATTAAGACCTGCTGAGTTTGACTGATAAATGCCACTTATAACACTCCAAACATCTTGAAAGGTTATGTCTTTAGCTGCTTTGAAGCGAATCCAACCTTCTCCTCGGTTGAAGTCTTTAGAGCAAAAACTAAAACCCACACGATCTAAGGGTTGTAGGCCTACTGTAGCGTTTTGAATAATTTGATTAATTCCTTTTTCCACCCAACCAACTGGTTCAACTCCCTGTGGAACAGGTTTTAACTTAAACTCTAGAGTGCGTCCTGTAAGGTTAAATTCTCGTAACTTTTTAACAACGTCTTTAACAATAATAAACTTCTCCATCTTTCTGTAAATTTCTACAAGATGTGTCTGTCCGGTTGCCTGTCTAAAGTAGATATGACAAGGTCTTTCTGCAGACGCCTAGTTATAATGTAGGATCTGTCGAGATTGGAGTGGGGGTAGTGAATTGTAGGGGTGGGGGAAAAGAACTTATTGGGTTACTCAAAAATGAAGCGGGAGGGGATAATTAATTCGCGAGATTGAATTAATGAGGTAATGAACTAAAAGTAAATTATACTGGGAGTGTAGGGTCATTGAAGTGATATCTTCTTGGAATCAGCCATACTTGGTTAGAAGGTGATTTTTACCCTAATCTTAGTTTTTGTAGTATTTTTTACTGGACCTAGTTCTTACATGTTATTACTTTTCAGGTGGTTATTTTAAACAGTCACATGTTTAAACATGCAAATTGTTAGTTGAATTGAAATATGTCTTGAATTCATAATTAAAAATGCATAAAATGCAGTGGCCTTATTTAACGCTATAGCAAACTAATGATAGACAAATACTAATACTGTATAATAATAGTAAAATAAAATAATTCAGAAAATCCACTTTTTTGGAATACAAAGAACTCACCATAGTTACAAAATAATAAAAATATCTATACATACTTAAAGTATAAATAGTACAATTTTAATAAAAACAATATACTTTTTTGTAGTTTAAATTAATATTGTCTTAAATAAGCGTATAATGTTTAAGGGCAAACGTTCTCCTTAAACCTTTTATATTTAAAAAACTTTTTGTCTATGCGTTTGCGAGCTCATCATCAGGGTCGTAATGTGAAGAAATTTTGAAAACGATTACAAAGTCAGGCTAACAGGTAAAACGTAAATATCAATCATCACCACTGATCATCAATGATATTTGCCTCGTCAATCAACACATCAAATAAATCCGAAATTAACAAAAGACCACTATACTGCCGTTTTTGTGTCAATATCCGTTATAAAAAAAAAAGAAGACAACGGTCCCTAAGAACGTTTGCAGAAAAGGTTAGTCTATTTTTATTTTATAAACACTGTCAACAGCCAATTACTCTGTGTTATCGCAACCAGAACTACAACACTGACATCGAGTGATATTTGAAAAAAGTGAGTCGTTAATAGCATATGGGTGGAACCCTCGTAGATCGCATACAAAACTATGATAAATCATCGAATCATTGTACACAACAATAATAGGTCCATTTACTAGTAAAATATGCTGATTAGAGTTCAGCGTCCGCATGTGGTTCTTTTTTTTATTTATTGAAGAGAAAAAAATCTATGTTGCCTTCGGCCATCCAATAGAAGGTCCACTCTAGGTAAGTGTGAAAATCATTCACTTCGATGAATATAATATAAAGGTTTGTGTATGTTACACTATATATTTCATAAGAATATTTCATTGATATAATAATTATTTTTAAATCAGAACGGTTTAATCCAGATAAAACCAATGCCTTTTTTTTTAACTAACTACAACTTGATTGGTAAACACATTTTGCGATCAGGTACAAGCAACTGCTATTTAATCTACCTAGACATCTAGGTCGGTTCCCTGTGAAAAACCCTAAAATTATCCCAACTACTTGAATACTTTTCTCGATTTCGTTCCATCCTTTTGATCTAGCTTTATCCTTGACATACACGTATGTTTAACTTAAATATTAAAACGTAAAACCCCCCTTTTTTATGTAACTTGTTTAATGATTTAATGTAAATACAAGGAGATTGTCTAATCCTAAATCTAAAACTATTATTCTACGTAAAATATACCATGTAACATTAACAACATAATATACAATTAAATTAAAATGGTCGTTCTTAATCAAGAGGCTTATGATTATAACACCGATTAATTATACCAATTACTTATAAACAAAGTTTTGTGCCTTAAATTTAATAAATAATTTTAAAATAATAATATTTTTAATCCACACTGCATCAGTCAACAGAGTCCTAAACAGGTTTGTACAGGAACTTTAAAGCATATCTACAATTACTATATCAATTACGCATGTCACAAAAAGGAAAAAAGTACATTATAATGTTTGTGTTGAAATGGATGCCATCATAACGGAATGCGCATGGCTGAATAATGGAAATTTCTCCATAAGAAAATACATGTGTTTTAGGAGATACCGTCTCAAGTAAGGGAATACCTACTCACCCTGTAAGGTGATGTTCACTCATTTTTATCCGACTATAATCAAAGTATTTTTGTGTATATTATTTACAGCTATGTATATATAGCTGGTGTTCTATCCAGGTTATATAAGCAGCAAGGTAAGAAACCCGTTTTACCCAATTTTGTTGTAATTGGGTTATGTATGGGTGAAGTGTATGGATTTATAATGTCGTTAACTGTACCTATTCTTAAAAAGAAAACTTTAACTAAGGTCCAAAATATGAATGTCCTGGTATACAAGATAACTTCTATAAAAATATACCATTGATGGAACAATTATTGTCCTGGAAGTTAAGTGGCTGATATCACTATAACAGGACATTCATAATTTGGGTATTTGAGAGAAGGAAAAGCGTATTATCTTTAAAATTTAATCAGAGTCTTTAATTAGATGAATTAGATCCAGCTTTAGCTTTGCTAAAAAGTATGCGTATACAGCGTTAAGTAGGTAAATAAATAAAACAACTTTAAAGCTGTGTTTTTAATGGGTTTTAAGGTTTAAAGGAAGATTAAGTTTAAACGTATATAGGATTTGTATATATTTTATCTTATATTGTAGTACGTTTTCTTGAAGTAATTTAGATATATTAATTAGCTTAATTAATATATAAAATTAAAAAACGTGTTGTTATTATATTTTAACATGACAGTTTTGACCCATAGAAAAAAGAAACAAAGTTAATTTGACCGGTGTCATTTGACAGAGCTGAAAACTGTTTTTTTTAATACTTTGATCATTTCATTAAATTCTACAAGTCGGTTTAAAAGTTATAGAGCCAAAAAAGCAAATCGCTGGGTACTTCTTTCGGGCTCCGTTAGGGGTCACTTTAGGAATTTTTCTTCTATGACAGGTTAGAGTTATTTTGACCTCCTCTGTATGCTCCTCAGAAATTAGGAGGTACTTACCGGACACCCTGCGCGTATACCTATTCTAAATATTTTACTTTTCATAACTTGAAGAAGTAAGGTAAGTGTACCAGTGAGTGATAGAGGCTAAGCTCTAACTGCACTTTTTTTTGTCGCCATTCTTGTAAAAAAAATTGTAATTTTTCTAACTTTATTTTATTTGCTCTGATGGTATTATAGGTTACTTTTACTTAAAAGTAATTGGAAAATTAACATTAATAAGCGGTATTTTAAATAAAAAAATATTTAAGTAGCAACCTCCAAATGTACCAGTCAATGATAGCCTATTTTATTACTTGTCTAGTAGGTGATAGTGTCATGTCCCAGTGTATGAAATAAGAGAAAGTCAACTTAAAAAAATTTTAATTTTATTTAACAAATACGCAAATGTCCTAAAATAACCTACTTAATGTGTTAATAAACAACAACAATAATAATTATAGAAACTCGGAAAACTCTTGCATCCTCGGAACTTAAATGATTTCCTTCTTATTAATTTGTTTTGGTTGGGCTATATAACATAAGACGTCACCTTTCGTGTACCATAAAATATCAGGTTTTTCAGGCTACTTCCAACCCGATAAACTCTTGATCATTACAGAAACCTTCGTTTGATCTTTCGATATTTCTTGAACTTTTCCTGGATATAATGTTCCCCATTATATCTTACAGCAACAAATTCTGTGCATTCCTTTTTAATCCCTACACTCTATACTTTCTTATCCTGTCTTTAATTAAAATAACTTTTTTTTTATTTTTTTCAATATTTTCGCTTAAGGCTCTGGATCTCGTAAAGGCTAGTTTTCATTTTTTCCTTTCGTTTTCTTCTTCGCTCAACAACTTCTCGTTCTTTCTTAGTCTTTGCATCAGTCTTTTTTTCGTGATATTCGTTCCATTGGGTAGAACTTACAACTGATGGAATTTTTTCCTTTTTTCTTGGTTTAACATTTTGTTTTTCTTTTGGGGTTTTTTCATTAACATGTATTATTGGCAATATATAGAATAACTTTCTTCTTGAACTTTACTACTGTCATCGCATTTTGAAATAAGAATATTACTTATAACATTTATTTTAGACGAATTAACAAGTTGGCTCTGAATTATAATTCTTTGCCGCATTAGGTATGCTTATAGAATCGTTAACATCTAATGGTAAAACTGCTACGGTTTCATTTAACCCTTTTTCTCCACCTTTGATAAGTATATATCATCTACCTATTTTCCCTCCAAAACTATGTCACCATTGTTACATATTTCAATATTCCCTTCAAACAACATTTCCGAAATAAGCTTATTAGCTGTCTCTTCTCTATCTCTAGCAATTATTTTTTCAGCAGACTGTAATTCGAATTACAAATAGAATAATGAAGTATCTTTAACTGTTCCCTTCCTAATCTTACCTGAGTTTTCAAAGCTGTTCAATTTATCTTTACCAAGAAATTTTTGCATATACTCCAAATAGTTTTTCGAAACGTTTTCCACAACTTTTGGTACTGGTTCCAAATGGGATTGATTTTGCTGAGCACATTAAAAAAAAAGTTAGAGTAATCTATTGCATTGTCATTTACTGGTACCTACATATAGAAATAGGCCTCCTGTACTGGGTAATGAGAGAAACTCATAAACTGGGACAGTGCTTAAAATGAATGTACTGGTGAGTGATAACGAACTTTTTAATAATAATATGTAAAAAAATCATGTTTTTTTTGTTAGAAAAACTATTAAAAACTAATCCTAACTATACATTAACTGCATACCAACTTATCTTGCCAGTTATAACTAAAACAAACGGTATAATAATGTGTCCTTTCGTGTTCACTAAGAAAACAAACGTAGGTACTCTTTGCAGATTCGGGCATTTTGTAATTGTTGTAGGTAAGGCAGTTTTCTGTCAATTTATACAAAGTAAATTTATTGTTTTGGAGATGTGATGATAGATGTCTCCAATAAACACAATTTAGGATTTCATCATCTACTGGGACCCTATCATTTACTGGTACACTTACCTTAGATATACAATAAACATTGAAAATGTTTACGTGTTTCGTCAATCCACATTAAAGTATATACTTAGGTAATCCTATTTTCATTATTTTACTATTGATTTCTAGTAATGTAAAATATATACCCTTTTAAATCATTTTCCTATAGGTATATAGACGACACCTTACGCTTTAAGAAAAGTTTTGAAAAAACTGATCTACCAATAACATACATTTTAAGGGCATGTTTTAAAAGGAGCCGACAGAGCCGACAGGCTAACAAGCTTTATAATATGAAATATGTGGTTCAAATATACCTCTAGCTATATACTTTGTATAGCACTTTTTTCAATTAAAAAATGTTACTCTTGTGTTTGATCTTTCGAGACTTGGATCCTGTAGTGAACGTTTAATTGGCGTAATCTCAGAATACCTCAGAAATCCAACAAATACACAGGCTTTTATTTAATTAAATGAGAATATATTCATACTTTCAGCAAGGATTTTTATAAGTTCCTACATGTTTTAAAAATATATATGCAGGTTAAGCCTGGTGTGTTACGCGTGGGTTTATCGGGTGACACAAAAGGTGCGAAACGGTCTTTAAATTTATTGCAATAAATTTCAAGGTCTGTCACTTTAAAGCAATCTGACCAAAGTTGCAAGTTTCCTTTCTCCGACCCCGTTCGTTACGCCTCTGCGTTTTGGGTGACTGACATTACTGGCGATCCTGCTGTTCAGTACGATTCGGATTCGCGAATGCCGGTACCAACTCTATACGAACCCGACCGCTTATTTTTAACAGAAAAAAATCGAGCGGGCTGTTACGAATTTTTGAAACGAACGACATTCGATAGAAAGAACCAAGAATCCCGTTTGGAATTTTTTAACTGTTTAAGTAGGTACTTAGCGATTTGTTAAATTTTTTGTATTTAAAATTGTACATACCCACCTATAGACTGTTTCGTCGTAAAATAGATACGACGCAACACATAGAGGTGTTCACCTCTAAATGTGTTGCGTTTATAGCCATTTTACGATGAAACAACCTGTAATGCTGCTTCCCTGCCGTCCATAATACGAATGTAATAAAATATACCAAATCAAAACCTCAAAATTATTTCGAAATAAATTATACAGAGGGTGTAATATCTACTAACATGAACTGTCTCTTCAGTGAGTAGATTGGAAAATTCATAAAAGCATAAGCTGTAAAAATATAGAAAAACTTTAAACACGTTTTTGGTTGTTGAACTGCATATTTTAAACTAAATGGGACAGTGGCGTAGCTAGAACATTTTTTGGACGGAGGGGGCTTTTGGTGTTACGCTTGATTTCATGGAGACTATACTCCGGTACCAAAATAATTGGCAGTGACTCATTTTTTACCGGTGTGTGCAAGACGTAAGGGGAACGCCAATTCCCGAGGCGCGTCATTTTAAACATAATAATTCAAAAAATGTTTGAATTTTTTCTTTATTATTATAATATTTTTACATTTACTATAATAAATATAATATTATACATTAAACTGAAAAATAAATTAAGCTTTTACATTTGGCGATTTAATGAAATAATTAGAGAAACTAAATTGCGCAGGTATAAAATCCAAAAAGAATAATAAAGCAACGGTACTTATATGTTATTTTCATAGTGTTTTTATTATACTACATAATAATAGAAATATATAATAGTGGATTAAGGGCAAAACCTAAACCTAAATTATAAATGTTTATAAATTTCCTAACTATTATTACCTGATGAACACTAATTAATAATAAATTTAACAAATTATATTTCATGCCGACATTAAAAAGTGTTATAATGACAATACGTTACAATTTTAAATTCATTATTACCATTACAGCGATTATTCACTATCTGACGATGGAAACATTTCATTACTGTCGCTACTGCTGTCACCTGCAGGATTTATAATAATAGGTTCTAATGACTTCAACGCGTACACATAAGTCCCACATTCTTTTTCTACGCCCTCGACATGTAATACGCACTTATGCTAATCTGCTGCTTGTACATTCGCTATTGCCGTTTTTAACAGTTCTTTAACATCTTTTAATTTAAAAGTTTTATTTTCACGCGCCACTTCGCGTTTATCTGTGCCCATATAAGCTCGATTGGATTTAGTTCACAATGGTAAGGCGGTAAACGTAATATTGTAACACCTCGTTCACGAGCCATTTCATCCACTACATATTTCGTTTTTTTTTGTGAAGTCTTGCAAGATCGAGCTACTGCACTTTTAGCATTTTTTCGCCAAATTTTTTTTTTTCTTCGAGCCAGTCAACAATCTTTCCTTTTCGCCACGCAGAAGTTGGCAAAGCTTCCACCCGACGGCTGTGGTATGGTGCATTATCCATCACAATTACCGACCAACGTTCACTATATACGCGGTAAGATGGATTTAAACCAATCTTCAAACACTCCCGAGATCATAACCTCATGATAATCACCGGTTTTACGAGAGTCAAACACGTTTAACCCACCTTCAAGAAAACCAGAATCACTCCCGATGTGGGTTATAATTAACCGACGACCTTTTCCTGAAGGAGCTTTCAATTCAGTGGACAGTTTATTGATAAAGGCGTTACGTGCATTAATGTTGAGATCTTGTCAAATGTAATTCACAGTATGTCCTTCACTTAACCATGTCTCGTTCGTAAAGTAAATTCTTTTCCCTGCACAGCGATATTGTTGTATTTCTTCTAGATACTTTCTACGCCACAATATGATTTCTTCCTTTTCCACCAAAAGACTTTTGCGATTTCGTTGTGAGAATCGAAAATTCAATTCTCGTAGTGTACGCATGAGAACTCTTCGTGAAATTTTTTGCATATTTTCATCCCTTTCAATTTCGGCAGAAATTTTTTTTTAATTCGGAAGTTCATTTTGAAAAAAAAAAAAATGCATGCAACTTTGTTTGCTGATCAATAAAAATATTTTTCCGCCCTCTTGTTTCCTTCTGATCGGACACTTTAGTATTCCTATTGTCCTTGATAGTTCTATAAACAGTACGGCAAGATGTCCTAGTCAATGTGACACAAAGTTCTGCTGCATCAGTGAATGATATTCCACTGTGTGTTCTTACACATTTTTTACAATTGTAAGCTCCCCAGGTTTTAAATGACGTCGTTTTGTAACCTGTTGGTTACTATCACTCGCCTGCATTATAATATTTGCTGTTTTGAATAACCACCAAAATAATAAAACTGAATTGCTAATATCCTCTTGATTGAAACTTGTGTACGACACTGAACGTTGGTTAGAGGCGGTAAGAAAGCGTGCTAGCGCCTTTAGACATGGGTTTTTCCTACCTGCGTTGCCAAATTAAGTAAAACAGGTACCGTAGGGTGAAAAGGCCCTTAACGACATGCCGATTTCGGTAAATTTTATGGAAATTGGAGCGAAATCTATTAAAACTTGGCAACATGTAATGACCTATTTATGCACAATCGTCCCAAGCGGTTTGGATTGCTTTTATTTAACTTAATAGTGGGCAAATCAATGTTAATTATTTTGGCCGCACACCGTTAATGGTTGTATCAACAGTTTTGCCAATTATCTTGAGACCGTAGTATAAACAGTATCAATTATTATATTTAATAAATTATATTTCATATAATGTTATGAAATTATAGAGTTAATAGATAGGGATTATATACAGGGTGTTTCATTAATATTGCGAAAAAACGTACATTTTACAGCTTTAAAGTAACGAATTAACAAGAGCGAATAAAGCGGTTAATATGTCTGACTTAAAGATCAAATTACTCAAAACAAACATTTTCTTGGCAGTAGTATTCCTTTGACATCTGCTGTTTCATCGAAGACTTTTTGGGTCTTGTCGCTTAGTTTTGAATTTTTATTCGGCTATTGTTTAATTTATTTGTGTCGCGTGTCGTTTATGAAAGCTGAAAAGCTGCATCGTTCTTAGCGCCTGTTACCGGTCTAATGGTAGTAAAGTATCATCCGCTTTGAAATATGACAAACAAGTTTTTATTAAAGAAGCCTCCCTAATTTATGGAAATACAATACAATGGGCTACCTAAATCGTTATTATGTTTTTCCAATATTTTGAAAGCCTTAATTTAAAAAATATACAAAGCTAAGTTTTTCTAAATTCTCAGAAACAAAGGAAGCGGCAAAAGTTATAAATATTGATTAAGACAAATTGTATAATGAAGTAGTTACTCAAAAAAAAGTTTTGAGGACCTTAAATAACATAATATTATCTCTTTTAAAAATATTGAGCAAGCGCCGTGGTGTAAAATACTTCAAACCATAAGGAATTCGAAAAAACTATATTGTAAACGTCGTTTGAGAACATTTATTTGGCATTTGGGATGGAGCGGGGGGGGGGGGGGGGGGGTTTAACTGCGCGTAAATCTGGACAAAAGAAATAATTATGCGTTAAATTAAATTTCAATATGCTTTGCCCAAAATTTGCGAAATATATGGAAAAAATTGGACAAAAGGCTTTGTTCAAGGCGTGTAAGGAAACAACAAAATATAATTTTATATATTTAAAAGGGAATGATGAAAGTATAGTTTGTTTTGCTTTTGTTAATATTTATTTTGTTGTTACTGGAAAAAATTGTCTATTTTTATATTTAGTCTTGTATTTTAGGTATTCCTTTTCACCTATAGGCTGTTTCGTCCAAAATCCACTAAATCATTGTTTATTGCTGTCACTGTCATGAAATAATACGCATTTTATGTATAAACATCGAAGTTCGCAGCTAGACGTACTTGCGTCGAAGAAAGTTAAATGAGCTTTCCGTCTCCATAGCGTTTGCCAAAATTCACCCGTATATCAACTAATCATTAAACAAATATGAGTAGTTATAACAAAGAGTAACACTCTTTGGTTATAATACAACTTTGACTTTGTAAGAAAGGATCAGTTATTGAAAAAAAATAAAACTTTGCTTTTACCGCTTATGTATGTTTTTTGTTTAATTTGACGCCTTAATAAATATATTTACGGTATTTTTCTATAAACGTAAAAGTTGGAACAAAATAATTTAAATTTCATTTGTTTTTTTTTTCGAAGAAACGCTCGTACCCCCAGTTTTTTAAAAACTATTATTGCAATTTACCTGAAATTTATAATGCAACTTTTAAGTTGTCCACCTGCTTAATGGGTCCTGCCATTGCAAATTTACATTTTATCACCTTCTGGCATTAAGAAATGATATAAGGTAGATAACCACATTAAATTTATTAAGTCCAGTGGCGTCCCGGGAAGCACCTTAACTAATAATATTGACAAAAAAAGTGTACGTCACTGACTTTTTTCTAATTTCGATATTTTTTTCCGATTCACCAACTAATTTTACAACTTTTTTTATTCCTTGAATTGTTTTCGTATCTTGCTTCGTTCTCAAAAGAAAAAAAAAACACTATATTGCATGTAAAAAAAAATACCTTTGTATTTCAAAGTTAATTAAAACATTTAAATTTCACCTTTTGATAAAACGCACGATTGCAATCGTTTCACCATTGATTCTCTTACGCGTTCAAAAATGCCTGCATTATTTCGTATCGCATTGCAATTTTCAATAATTCGAATTCTTAAGTCGTTTTCATCTAGTACAGGCGTCTTGTATACAAAAGACTTTAGGTGACACCATAAATAATAGTCTAGAGAATTCAAGTCGGGACTGCGAGCTGGCCAACCTTGGGGACCTGAGCGTTCAATTCAGTAATTAGGAAAAGTGTTGCCGAGGTATTGACGACTAGGCTAAAATGAGCTGGGGCGCCGTCGTGCATGAACCACAACTATGGTCCAATAAGATCGCCAATGATCCCTGCTGCCCATACAGTCACCGAAAACTCATGCTGAAAACGACCTTCTCTAATTTTATGAGGATTATCGTCCGCCCAAATGTTCGTTACGAAAATTCATAATGGCTTTTCTTGAAAAAGAGGCTTCATCAGTAAATAAAATGTTCAGGCGTAGTTACTGTTGCAAGTCTGCCAGAAAGTTCCGTCCTACGTTTAAAACTCCCAATCTCACTCAATCTTGCATGGAGCTGTCTTAATGTTTTGGCATATGGCAGTACTCTGTTTTGATAACGTTCCTGATACATTCGCCTAGCTTCTTCAGCATTTGCTACGCTATAATTAAAATGCATCTGGGCCATTTCAGCGTTAGTAAAGTTATTCATTTTTGACTTGTTATTGACAAAACAGGTAATTTAGATATCAAAACTTACCTCATATTTTAATTAAGTTTGAAATACATAGGTATTTTTTTTGTACATGCAATAAAATGGTTTTTATTTTTTCTCTCGAAAACGAAGAAAGATACGAAAACAATTCAAGGAACAAAAAAGTTGTATTATTAGTTGGTAAATCCAAAAAAAAATAACAAAGTTACGAAAAAGTCAGTGGCATAGGGGAGTTCCGGGCAAGACGACATACTTTTTAGTTTGAGCAAAATAAAAAAAAAATTTAGCTGCCATGAAATTAAACAAAGTGTATACACAAACTCTTGTTTATTAAAATCATACATAAATATATTTGAAACATCTGAAAGTAAGCATAAGAAAAATACAACCATATTAACCAAGCTAGTAGAAGTCGGGTAAGATGATACAAGTCCGTGTAAGATGACATAGTCAATGTAAGGTTACTTATTTGTGCACATTTCACAAGTAAATTGCTTTATTTTACGTGGAAGTGGCACCAATTAAAGCAACATTGACATCTTACCCAGTACTCTTTTGGCCTGGAGTTTTTATACAACTCATTACAATAAATGCAGGCGGCATAATCATCACTCTCTGTGCGGTCGCCTTGCCCATAGAGTTGACTCTCACCTTCGTTATCGTTGTCCCCGTTCCGCGCTAATCAAAGCACCAACTTGTTTCTTTCCTTTTTGAGCAAAGACTTTTAATTGGTGGCTTCTGTACTGCAGTTAGGCCGGACTCATCCATATTATAGATTCGTTGGGGTGGAATTTCTTCTTCAACCAGCACCTTATCCAATATAGCAAAAAACTTTTCTACTTGCGGTTTGTTGGATGCTCTTGCTGCTGAGGTGGGCTCAGGAGCTCTCAACGAGATCTCGGGGTGGCGCTCCCTAAATCCTTTTAGCCATTCCCAGCCTGCTAATTGCGGTTCTTTGTTAAATGGATGTGTAATTTTAGCTTTTTCAGCTAACTGGTAAGCAAGCTTTCTAATATCAGTCGTAGTAAACCCGAACAGCCTACTTTCGAAGTCTAGGATATGGGAGACTAGGTCCTTCTCCATGTCGGAATAAAAAGTAGGCTTAAATTGGCCTAGATTTTCTGGAATTTTAGTAAAGTGACGACGAAGCGTAGCTTGTGGCACATTAAAAGTAGTTGTTGCCTTTAGCCATCCCAATTTTTTCTCTTTCACAGCTTCTACGGCCTCAGCCATGTCTTCTTTGCTCCACGACGCCCGTAACGACTTTCTTTTATAGGCTACGGCATGCTGAAATAAAAAGTAAACATATTATTTAAACATTTATTATTACTCAAGCACATTAGGGTAAGATGACATAGTATGTCATCTTAGACCGATGGTAGGTATGTCGTTTTACCCGGATTCGACAAAATTTTAACCGGTGGATTATTTTGTAAACATGTTTTGAGGTTACTTGTACTTTTCAATAAGTATAAAACGAACGATAACGGCTATTAACATTAGGGGAGAGTGGAGTATAATGATCCCCCTAAGGTTTAAATCTGTATTTTTCCAAAAATATTGAACTATAGGGCAATATTTTTTTTTTAGAGGAAATGATATTACCTTACCTATAAATTAAATACAAAATATGGACGATTTTGTAAAATATTTTAGAATACTAACGGATTTAGATGGTGCCTGCAAAAGGATCATTTTACCCAACGTGTAGAGGTAATATGATCCCCGGTGTGGGGTAAAATGATCCTCTATTAAACGTTTTTTTAATGTAAAATATTAGGTATTTAGGAAGCAATAATAGTGATTTAGGAAGCAATAATAGTGAATTGAATCGCAAACATTATATTCTCTACATTTTTGGTATCTGTAACACAAAGTGATAAATAGAACTAAAGAACAATAACATAGATATTTTGTAATGATATAATATTATAAATTTAAAACATGAGATTTTTTTTGACTTTTTTGTGTTTGATGCAAACATAATTCGCATGTAAAATCGATGTCATTCTCGTCGATTCCAGCACACTGATCATGGGCCCATTTAAGACATTTATTGCATCTAATCCATCCTTCTCCTTTTAAAGACTGTGCATGTTTCACAACAAAAAATACACTCCTCCAATTCTGACCCATCATGATAGGTTATTATTAAAATATATAGGGTAAAATGATCCCAGGATCATTTTACCCAACTATTAAGTGATCGTTTCACCCCAAATGTACAAAACTTTACTAAACTTAACCTACAAATTCACAACAACATTATTTTGTAAAAACCGCTACGCAATACAATCGCTAAAACATACCTGATTGAACACCATACACAGTTATTTAAATAATTGCTTTTAAAATGTTTATATCGCACTTTAATAAAGTCTCAAATTTATATCGAAAACAACAATTTCTAAAATTTACGTGTAGACGCCAAGAACATTAAAGGAAGTGGCTACAGTTATCGTTCGATGCTGCACGTGGTTGCTGAAGCATATTTTGACCAATATCTAATAGATGGAGCCCATGGTTCTTCGGATGATCGAGGGGATCATTTCACCTCGAGGGATCATTATACCCCACTCTCCCCTACCATACTTAAAAACATTTGAATACGTACCTGTCTGTAGATATCACGATCACACTATTAAGGATAAATAATTTTTCAACCGCCAAAAATATTTGCAATCGATTTACTCCAAAAACTCCGTTGACTCACATCCGTAAACAATTTCTGCTGAAGCGCCATCTACGAACCCATGTGTACACTACTTTTTGCTCAACTGGCGCGAATGGTTTATTCAAAATGGGCACTGTGTCATCTTACCTTACTACCTTACCTACTTCTTGCCCGGAACTCCCCTATATTTTTGTGTCAATAATACTCGTTAAGGTGTTTCCCGGGACGCCACTGGACTTAACAAATTTAATGTAGTTGGGGCAAATTAAGCACCTTATAATTATGAATACGGTACTAAATTTCAGTAAAATCGGGAAAAGGATAGGTATTTAAAGAACATATAAAAGACCGATTTGTTTTAAAAACTGTAACACCCTGTATATTAAGAACGGGGCAACTTCGGACACATTTTCATATGAACTTTCTCTCTTAGAATATCATAAGGAATCACCCCCTTAAGTTACGTACCATACTTCTGAAACACCTTGTATAATATAGGAGCATCTATAATTCCAACATTTTTCCAAAAAAGTTGACGTCGCGACATTGCGTGCTTTTATAATTATATAATATTACATAAAACAGTTACCTACTGAGTATAATAATTGTAAGTGCAAAGAAATTGGTGTTGGCATTCGTCTGCTTTTTTAATGACAAAGAGGTAAGTAAATTACGAATAATTTTTAAAAATTATTGGATTTGTAATTGCATTTACGCTTTACTAAAAAAGTTGTCTTACATCCCTGATTTTAATCTCAGTGACTACACATTTAATAAAAGGAATTTCAGTGCACCACCATACTATTAAGTATAATGAAGAAATAAATACAAAAAATCGACTTGCATTCCCCATATTTTTTTTTTCGCTAATTTACGTTATCCCGCGATGTCAATGCGTATATCTGCCGTTGGCTACGGTGGTCAATAAGTACTGGGTACTACTGGTGTTACTCATTATCATTATAGTACGCCTTGAGGCGGTGTAAATTCTTTCAATTGTCTTTTTTTCATGTGGTGTGATTTGAGATGGTTTTGTTGATTGCAGGAACGGATTTAAGATTTACGAGGTACCCAAATGTCCGCGCAAAGTCAAGAATAAAACAAATAAAAACCCAAACTTTTTTTTCTATGCTTACTTAGCGCACGTATAGAGGTACTTAAATAAATAAATATATAAATAAACTTTTTATTTCCTCACAATGAACGGAATTCGTTAAACATAAAAAAAGAAAAACCATTAAATGTTATAATAAGTACAATATACAAGACCCTTGTATTGTAACTAGGGTTAACAAAATAATCTATTTTCGATTTAAGTGACTTTTAATCGATTAATTGATTCTTCAATACATCAACTGATTATTCGATTTTTCGAACAGAAAAATCTTCCCGATGAAATAAATCAGTATTTTGTAAAATTTGCACCTAAATTGGCATACAATTGACCTGCAAATTGTCAAATTAGCCCCAAATTAAAGGCTTTATAGAAAATTAACTGATGATGCATCCATTACCTGCAGACAGCTGAGACAATAAATTATTTATCCAACTCTTTCATATACAGTGAACATTATTAGTTCGTTTTTAGGCTAATAAAGTAGCTTATAACTCACACGTTGGTTATAACCATAACTCACTAGTGGGTTATAATTATAACTCACTGGCGAGTTGTACTAAAATATGCATTCATATAAGGCTTTGCCATAACTGTCTCTTGACTTGTGGGGAATAATAAATGAACACGAAAGGGTTGCTTCTTTTCGAATTTCGGCTGAAGTTTCTCCCATATTTTGAAAAACTACCCTCGAAAATCGCAAAAATAATAATTTTATTCAACACTTATGAAATGAACATTATTAGTTCGATTTTAGGCTAATAAAGTAGCTTATAACTCACACGTGGGTTATAACCATAACTCACTAGTGGGTTATGATTATAACTCACTGGTGGGTTGTGGTAAAATATGTATTCATATAAGGCTTTGTCATAAGTCTCTCTTGACTTGTGGGGAATAATAAATGAACACGCAAGGTTCGCTTCTTTTTGATTTTCGGCTGAAGTTTCTTCCATATTTTGAAAAACTACCCTCGGAAATAGCAAAAATAATAATTTTATTTATTGCCTTCAAATTTTTATTGTTAATCAATTCCATAACAACAAAAATCACCTTAGCCTATTTTTACGTGTCAAATTTGTCATTCAAAAATATGTCAATTATAATGTAATACAGGGTTTTTCAGTTTACATTGAAACAATATAATTTTCTATTTTTTAATAATATCTATTAAGCGTTGGATAAAATTTTGTATGGCACTCGTGTGTTAAGTCATATAAGTTACTTGAGAATTAGCCCTCTCGGCCTACGGCCTCAAGGGCTAACCATTTCACAGCGTTTTAACTGACGTAACTATTGTTTTAGTTGTTACTGTCCTGTCGTTTAGTGATAACCTAATCGTATTTTCCAAATTTTATGTATAACCTATTCAATTTATCAAACATGTGGTTGCGTTAGTGTTGATATATTTGTGTCGCGAAGCGAATTTCCTTCTTGTAATAAAATAAAATTTCTCTAAAATCTCTAAAAGGAATTTTACGATCCTATTGATTTTATGTATGAGTTCAATACTCTAAGGTGGTGGTGGTATCAGATATAAGATTGTCAACCGCGAAAAAATCACAGCCTTTTGTTTCAAGAAGTTCATAGATTTGCTGTCCGTTAAATTATTTTAAAATCATTTAAAATACTTGTTATTTTGAAATAATAGTTATTTATGCATCTAGGGAATTATAATGGTCTTAATTACCGAGGGCAAAGTTTACGTCCCGAGGGCCTTTGGCCCGAGGGACAGCAATTGCCCGAGGTAATTGAGACCCTTATAATTCCAGTGATACATAGATAATTTTATTTCTGACCGATTTTAGTAACATTTTGTTCATTTTTAAAGTGTAATTTTTAAAGTGTAAGTAAAATTGACATTAGATGTCAATCGTTTGATTTTATGTCAAATTTTTCTTAATATCCCAAGGGAGTTATGACCCTTATAATTCCCGCGTAACTAAGACGTTATAAGCTAATAATATACCGGTCAGAAATAAAATATCATTCTTGCAAGTGGTCAAGATCCCGGTTTGATCTGATAAAGCCAAATTAATTATAAGTGCGATAAAGCAGTACTGAGAAAGGGCAGGCTCTCAAGTCATCAACCTTCTGAAGATAAATCAAATTAAGGATTTGAAAGTCAGCCGACTGGAGCCGCAATCTACTGTTCGGTGTGAATAGAAAAGAGTGATAAGACTACCGGTCTACTATTTGCTTTATAAGTTTTAATTGATATGAACATTGATTGTTATAACTACCAAGTGTTTTAACATGAACCGTATTAGAATATATTCCGTAAAGAAAGGATGCAGAACCAATTAGAGACTGTATAATTTGGTGATCAGGATAAATCATGGGCTTTAAGTATGTTCAAGAACATTGACAGGGTCGTTGAAAAGTACTGGACTAATTCACTGCTGGACATTGTAAGATCTGAGCCAATAGTAAACACTTCAGCGTTACACTTTGTCTGAAGGCACCTCCAGAATATTTCTCCACTTTTCAAAACTTAGTCTTGTAAAATGTAAAATTTTTTAATAGCAGTAAATCCTTGCCACTATTGCTTTTTATTAAAGGTGTTACTATTTCGTGAAAATCTGAATCTGAACACAGCACAAACCAAATAAGATCTCAATTGAATCAATATTCAAATGAAAATTAATTCTAAAATTGATCTATATGCCTGTATGTCTCCTCTTAAGTAATATTTAAATTATTAACCCTTAATTTACGGCGGAAGTATGTAGTGAGCAAAATACCTGTAGGATTATCGGGCCCTTTTGCTTACACAGGTAAGAAAATATCTTTAGTGAGAAAAATACAAACGCCAGAAATTTTACGTCCTTTACCATATTAAAGGATGTTTTATAATTATTGTACTCCTTAATGTTTTCGTTTTGTTATTTTCAGCTTTTAGTGTTAGTGTTTTTTTAATAGAGTTGTAAAACTTTATTTAATATTTTTGTAGGTCAAACAAAACCTACCTACGATAATTGAAGCAATATTTAAAGGGCTTAAGTGTTGTTTAACATATAAATATTTATTCCGTTACGAACACGCATATCTGAATAAAAAAGACAATATGGCGTTTACACACCGCGATTATGAATATTTTTTTTACTAAAATAACAATGATTATCCTCGGAGCAAGAGTAAAACGTTACAAACCCAATCCTCTCCAACATAATCTTTAAACTGCTCTACTGAACAATTCTAAATATTCAGACCCGCCCTTTGGCGACGGGAACGACGATAAACAAGAGTTCCCCAGGATATGAGAAAACTATATTAACGAGGACTCATCCTCAGACAGGCCCACCGTACAACCGCAATTTGGATTTGATTAGGTCAAATTGAAATCTATGATTTTTTAAATTGTCTATCAACTTCATTACTCATTCTCATATAACGGTCTATTTTATTTTATGGTAAAATACAACCAAATGCATTTTTAATTTACTTTTCTTAATAGTCTCGTTTACTAACCGTTTTAATCCTTGTCCAACATTGCAGTTAATTTAAAGATAAAATCTGAAAGTAGTTCATAATGCACGGAGAATACGGAGATGTTATACAGGTATTACTTTCATATACGTAGATATATATCACTGCCATTATATCTTCAACACTTTCTCGAAAATTGTCTGTCTCGAACTCAATGGTTAAAAAATACAAACAAATGGTTTGTTGTCTGGTCAAGGGTTTGATAACAATTGTAATAACTTACTACAAAATGTTAGGAGTAAAGTACTATCACATACCTATCTATAAATACATTTTACATTGTACAAGAATTTCTGAACACTAAAGTTACTTTTTTGTACCATTGGCAATTTCATCAATACAAACAGGGTGACCGTTAAGCCGCAAACACACTGAGCTCACGTCATGTGAGGTCACGTGCTATCATGTTGTCATGATTTAACCGTGAGAGCATACTAGAAACACACTACCGTCACGTTTTATGATGTGGTATACAAATTGATATATGAATTCGGGCAGTATTTCTTTGATTTCACTGTGTTTGTGTTGTTTGTTTATTTTGCGTCAATTTTAAATTATGGAAAGCGCCAGCTCAATCAGTTCTTCGGACTGGGAAGAGGAAATAGAAACTGTGGCTGCCTTTATCGTTCTTCTGTAAACTTTGCCTTCACTCAGTGAAACAACAGCAAAAATCAAGAAAATAATGTGCTTACCTGGTATTTCTAACTCCTTTCCAATTTCCTCCCAAGCGGCTTGGCGAATATGTTGATCACGATATTCAGGCAATCCGTGATTATATAAAACAGCATGTTCTCTTACTTTTTCTATCAAAACCTCCTCCATTTTTAAACATAAATTCACCAACAACACACCAGCTCTCTACAAAACCGCCTAAAGGAGTGCTCACGTGAGACGAAAAGTGTGGATTTGCAGAAAATAAGCACATGCTAGCACGCGTGTCGTTGGGGATGTAACGTAATACGCATGAGATGACTTCAGTGTGGTTCTGATGTATTAATATACTATGTAAAACAGCGCTTCACACTTTTTGTCTGTAACGTAATAGCACGTGAGCTTACGTAATGTGACGTGACGTGAGCTCAGTGTGTTTTCGGCTTTAATTGTGGCGAAGTAGCCCAGTGAGCATTATATTCCTTAAACGGAACTGTGCCTTGTGTGACGTTGCTGTTACGGCGCAATATTCTTAATTTGTGTGAAAATACACACACTTTAGCGTGTAATTTGACACCAGAAAGGAATTGTGTATATTAAACCAATTGTAGGAATTATGTCCCACACTGTTAAATACATTTTACATTGTACAAAAATTTCTGAACACTAAAGTTACTTTTTTGTACCATTGGCAATTTCATCAATACAAACAGGGTGACCGTTAATTGTGGTGAAGTAGAGAATAGCCTCCTTTGTATTTATAATACACAAAAAATGTTAATATAAAAGTTGAAGGACAGTAAATGAGTTATAACGTAAAATAATTTTTGACTCTATAGGGTGGCTCAACAAAGAGGAACATGAATTTTTTTTTAGTAGAACACCCTGTATATTTTTGCACTTCTAAATTTCCCTCGATAAATAAATATAATTGAATTAACTCAAGACATTCGAAACATTCTCGAGGGTATCAAAGATAAAGACTAATTCAAGACTTAAGACCCTCAGAACATTCCATATTTTGTACAGGGTGTGCTCCACAAATGCGTCAACTTTTCACATTTTAAAATTAATTTACTCTTTTTTTTCAAGTGGAATATTTTAATATTTTATCTTGTAGAGTTTTTTGCCCTTTATACCTTTTGCTAAAAGGTTCATTAGTTATTTTTGCTCATTTTGGCGTAATATTTTTTTTTAATAAGAAGTCTGAGAAAAATGTTTTTTTTTTTAAATTTTACTTATTAAGGTGCTTTAATCAGTTTATCTAACTGCTTACATAAACTATCTAATCAAATGTTCAAAGTGTCGTCCATTAGCCTCTATACACGACCTTCAAATTCTTCGCTTAAATTGCGACAGACTTCGGGAGTAGTTAGTGACAATTTCTTATGCAAATTTTCATGTCTTCTTTAGTTGTCGGAGACATCTTGTACACCTGATTTTTGACAAGTCCCCATATAGAAAAATCCATTTTTGTCATATCTGGCGATGATACAGGCCCTCCTCTTCCAATCCATTGCTGACAATAAGTTTCGTCTAAGAATTCCCTAATGAGCCTTGTGGAGTGCACCGGGGCTCCATTATGAAGAAACCAAATGCGTTCCTGAACTATGTTCGGTATATGGTCAATAAGCTGTGGTAAATCATTTTGAAGAAAGTCCAAATAAATCTGTCCCGTTAGAGTTCCATCGAAAAAATGTGGACCAACTACGTAGTCTCCTATACAATTCCTCCCCAAACGTTTAGGGACCATCTGTTTTGTGGGTGAAATGTAACAAAATGAGGATTTTTAATAGCATAATAATGAAAATTATGTCTATTGACATTACCATTTTATGGAACGTAGCTTCGTCGCAAGAAAAAACTAAAGGCGTAAAATTATGCTGCTCCCTTATTTTATTTTGCGCCCACGCACAAAATTCAAGTCGCCTACTATTATAGTCCTTATCATTAAGCTCTTGCAGCAACTGGACATGGTAAGGATCTAATTTGTTTGAGTCGATTAGTTTTTGAACCGCCGGCGCCGTTCGTTCAATGTCCAGTTGTTGTGCAAGAGGACGCTGACCAATATGAGGATTCTCAGTAATACTTAACAGAACGTTGAATTTATTTTCTTCGGTGCATACCCGTTTTCTTCGGTTATTGTTTATAAAGGGTGATTTTTTAAGAGTGTCCGAACTTCTATCCGAGAAGGCTGTGAAATGAACTGTCACTTTTCGCGCTTGTAGTGTCAGAATTATTCAGTATAGTCTGGCAAATCATTATGGAAAGAATAACACCAGAGCAACGCTTGAAAATTGTCCAAATTTATTATCAAAACCAGTGTTCTGTGCGCCAAACTTATCGAGCACTTCGTGAATTCTATGGTGCCCATAATTGCCCAACCGAACGATGTATTTGCCGAATTATAGACAAATTTCGAACGCAATTTACATTACTCGGTATTAAAACAAAAACCAGACAAAAATCTGTGCGTTCCCAAGAAAATATCGCCGCTGTAGCTGCCAGTCTTGATGAAGACCCAAATTTGTCAATTCGTAGACGTTCGCAAGAAGTTAGGCTTTGTTATTCGACTACGTGGACAATTTTGACTAAAGATCTTGGTCTGGTGCCTTAAAAGATCCAGCTTACCCAAGAACTTAAGCGCAAGATCATCGTTTGCGTCGTACGTTCGCTGAATGGTCTCTTAGTCAATTGCAACTTGATCCAGAATTTAACCGCAAAATTTTGTTCAGCGACTAAGATTATTTTTGGTTAAACGGTTACGTCAATAAACAGAATTGCCGCATTTGGAGTGAAAATAATCCCAAAATGATTCAACAATTGCCGTTGCATCCAAAGAAATGCACGGTATGGTGTGGATTATACGCCGGTGGCATTATTGGGCCGTATTTTTTTAAAAATGAAGCTGGAAACCGTGGGGATCATACAGAGCGATGATTAATGACTATTTAATTCCAAATTTGGATGGTATTGATTTGGAGGGGATGTGGTTCCAACAGGACGGAGCCACATGTCATACAGCCAACCCAACACTGGATTTATTGAGGGAAGAATTCGGTGAGAAAATTATTTCGAGGAATGGACCTGTCAACTGGCCCCCAAGGTCGTGTGATTTAACGCCATTAGATTATTTTATGTGGGGTTACGTTAAATCATTGGTCTATGCCGATAAACCGGTAAATATTGACGCATTAGAACACAACATAACGCGGACAATTGCAGACATAAGTCCCCAATTGCTTGAAAAAGTGGTCGGAAATTGGATTGACAGAATGCGCTTTGTTAGAAGAAGCCGCGGCGGACATTTGACCGAAATTATTTTCAAACATTAATGCCATTAAATGTTATTTCACATAAAATAAATAGTTTAGAGATATCTAATATGGTTGTTGTTTAATTTAAATTTGAAGTTCAGACACTCTTAAAAAATCTTAAAAATCACCCATTATAAGCCACACTTCCTGTAGTTTCAAATTTCTCCATTATCCTTTTGAATGTCTTTTTATCAGGGTGTCTTCGCTCCGGGTATCGTTCTTCATAAATTCTTGTAGCTAATAAAGCATTTTTATTACTAGCACCCCAAACCAAAATCATATCGATCATTTCTACATTTGAATAATTCATTTTTATCATAATACAAATTTAACTTGATAAAAAGTAAGAAATAAAATGACAATGACATCTTAATAAAATGTAACTAGTATTACTTTTGCTATTATTTGCTTTTGTCTGTCATGGCTAACTATAAAATAAAATTAAAAAAAAAAACGTTTTTCTCAGACTTTTCATTAAAAAAAAATATTACGTCAAAATGAGCAGGAATAACTTATGAACCTTTGAACAAAAGTTGTAGAGGGCAAAAAACTTTACAAGATAAAATATTAAAATCATTTGAAAAAAAAGAGTAAATTAATTTTAAATGTGAAAAGTTGACACGTTTGTAGAGCATACCCTGTACAAAATATGGATGTTTTGGAAGGTCTTAAGTCTTGAATTAGTCTTCATCTTTGATATCCTCGAGAATGTTTCGAATGTCTTGAGTTAATTCAATTATATTTCAAATTTTAAGGTGGCAAGTTTTTTCTTTTAAAATAAAATAGTTTTAAATAACTTGGCAACATTGCAAAATAATTAAAAACTATGTTTGCCACGATACGCGGAAAACCGAGGGGAATTTAAAAGTGCAAAAATATAGAGGGTGTTCTATTTAAAGAGAAAAAAAAATCTTGTTCCCCTTTATTGAGCCACCCTATAGAGTAAAAAATAATTTTACGTTATAACTCACTTACTGCCCTTCAACTTTTACATTAACATTTTTTGTGTATTATAAATACAAACGGAGCTCTTCTACTTTATCACGCTGAACGGCCACCCTGTATAGTAGTGTATAGGTACATTACACAAAAGATATTTAGAAAAGCCCATATGTTTAATCGTAACTTTTTCGATAACTGTTGAGTTTAGGTATAGAATATGGTACAGGGTTATCCAACCAAGACTAGACAAGGCGATTTTTTGACTTTTCCTGTACTTTTATAAAAAAACTGAAATAGCCATCTTAAGTCATTTTCTCCCGCGAATTCGAATATCTTCAGCAAAAAACAATTGAACATCAAACAAAAGTACTAGGGGTCACTTTGATATTTTTTTAAATAGGATGCCGTATTTTTAATGAGCTTATCCGATTTCTCATATAAATTTTGATCTAAAATGTTGGATTTTTAATTCAAAAACGCCTTTTTTCTTCAGTTTTAAATTCGGAAAATGTTAAAAATAAAAAAAAAATAAAATAAATAAATTAAAAATACTTAAGATGGCTATTTCAGTTTTTTTATAAAAGTACAGGAAAAGTCAAAAAATCGCCTTGTCTAGTCTTGGTTGGATAACCCTGTACATGAAACATACTTAGAGTTCGATGTAAAATTCAAAAATGAAATAAAAAATAGATGTTTTCATTTGAAAAAATGAAGTTTATGGTGGTAACCTATTTTTGGGCTACTCTGTATACATAAATTTACCATAAAAGAAACACATTAGGAAATAAAAATCGACGGGTCTTAGCGTTTTTCCAAAAAGCACACCGCTGAATTTTAAATGAATTTAGATAATACTTCTGGGACTCACTGTGTAGTCCCAGAAACCAAAATTTTCTGGTATAGTAGGTACACTGATAAAACTGTGCTCCCTTAATCAAATAATCTGATTTATTTGGTCAATAATTATTGGTAATAAATAAATGTGATTTTAATTAACTAAATTTGATTTAACTGAAATAAATGAGAGTATTTCGTTTTATTTGCAAAGTTATTTGACTGTTGGTTGATTTGTGTCAAATCATAGAACCCTTCAAACAAATATCTTACCAAAAAACCACTAAAATAACAAAATCTAAATAACTAATTATTTAATCGAACTAATTTTTATTTAGGAACTAAATCCCGTTAATCGCTAGTTAAATCACCCGATAGAGAACTATTTAAATGTCTACGTCATTTAAACTAAATAATTATGTATTTACATTAAATCCTGAATATAAAACGACCGAATATTTACAAATAACTAATTATTTAATCGAAGTACATTTCAAGTTAAGAACTAAATACCTTTAACTTTGATTTAAATCATTAAGCCGAGTTTTTCAAACAATTTGGTCATCCAAACAAATAATTAAGTATTTAAATGAACTCCTGTCGCCTACTTTGGGCTTTGAGTAATTTGATTGGCTATACAAAAGTGGCCTGATCATCGCGTTTTGGTCATTGGTGTTCGATTTTGTCTTGTAGAAATTTATGAGTGAGAGTGAAATCTTCTTTGTTAGTGGCACAGAAGTTAGTGGTTCCATCAAAAATCAAAACGAAGGTATGGGGAATAAACGTAATATGAATAATTATTCAGAAGATTGGGGTATATCGAGGGGTACCTATATCCCATATTATGTTAGATACTTTTCAAGGTAGGAAACTATATTCGAATATTTAAGTTACGCATGAAAGGAGTTAAAGAAGTAAGATAAGAGGCAAAGAAAAGATACTTGTAATACCTAATTTGAAATTTCGAACACAAAATCTTTTTAGAAAAATGTAGCCAGGTATTTATAAATCATGGCTACCTAGGTTACAAATAAGACAGTTTTTCTCAATTTTCACCATAATTCAATACCTATCAAACCTCCTAACGTAAAAAATATAATATAATTAATATAATATTAATAATTATTGTACCTAATATTTGCAAATTTGACTTTATTTAATTTTTTATCAAAGTTATTAACTTCTCTATAATGTTTTATTGACGTATATTTTAAGGGGAACAACAACTAATGGTCGGTTTATACAGCAAGATAACATAACATAAAAATAAAATAAGAATTGAATCTACAGATCTGCCATAAGACGTTTATAGAAACACATAACATAACATAAAAATAAGAAATAAAATAAGAGATGGTTATCTTTTAAATTTTATGTTATTTTTATGTAAAAATAGTTGTGCGCGTGCGCGTAATTTGTCATAACCTTTATTTTCGGCAAAAATGTGTTTTTTTCTGTTGATTTGCCTTATTATTTGAACACTATAAACAATTTGATAAGGTTTGTGATTATTATGGTAGGTATAGGTACTGATTAAACCATATTCAATAGCAACATTTCAATATTTCTTATTTTTATGTGACGTCTGTATAAACACATACTTGGATAAAATAAGAACTGATTTGAATGAACATTCTGATCTATTGAAAATTAAAAAAAGGTATTTAAACCAAATAAATTTATATTTGATCTAAATAAATATAAAAGACAAGTTAAACAATTATGTACTTGAATGAAAAAACAATCACTTTGATGGAAATCACCGGTTTATTTAAATCAAATCACTTAAATTGTTTAATTAAATAACGTTGTTGTTAAGGCAAATACATGTAAAACAAAAGTAAAATAAATATGTACTTGATAAAATATATATAAATATCAATCAAATAAACATTTTGTTAACTTAACTTTTAACCTATTTACCTTAAGTCATTGAAACGGCTTATTTAAGTTAGGTTACTGTTAAGGAAATAAATATTTGCTTGAATTTTGTATTTAGTGATTAGTTCCAAATAAAAAGTAATTTGTATCAAATCAGATGATACTAATTGAGGCAAATAATCCCTTGGTATTTTTCAAATACATATTTGTTTGGCTAATAGGAAACAAATATTTATTTGAGTCAACTGTAAATTTTTTTAACTCAAATAATTAATTTTATCAGTGTAGTACAATATAAGCATCAGTATAACTGATAGGATACATCCATAAAAACCCCCAAGGCAAGTGCCGCCATGTTTTCATTTTAAACTAAAATTTCAGAATCCAGTAACCCTTCTGATTTCTGATTCTTACATACAGGGTGGCCAATTAGCACGACAAAGGTTAATATCTCCTGTACCATTAAAGATAGCGGAAAACTTTTGACGAAGCTTATTAAGGGTTAAGAGATGCATCTTTTAAAATTATTTTCGTCTATGCAGGGTGCTCCAAAAAAGCGGCACGGTAGAAATTTTATATTTTTTAAATGGAACACCCTGTATATATTTACATATTTTAATTTGCCGTAAATTACTGTACATAGCACATACATACCGTAATTATTTATGCACATTTTTGCAACGTTGCCGAATAGATAGGAAAATCCCTTAAATTTGTGAAAAAACATCGTTCAATAAAATGTGTAGTATTTTTTAACTTATTATATTTGTAAACATAATATGTTTATAATGGAAAGAGAAGTGTTGACAGAAGTCGCCTAGGGTAAAATAGATTCATATTTTTGTGCAGGGTAATTTCTACGGACATCCCAACTTTACGAACTTTAAACCTAATTTTCTCATTTTTGTCAAATGAAACACCCTGTATTTGATTACTTTGACTTGTAGGGATTTTCATCTTCTTTAACTTTTGTTAAGGTCTTTTCATACATATCTCTACAAATATTGGTCGTATTTCAGTTTTTGTCTAAAACTCTAGCAAAAAACTGAATGTATTTTACCATTGTCGTTTTTCTAGTTACCTATGACATAGAAAATAAAAACGAACGTTCTTGTTTAAAATGAAACGTCAGTTTGTTTGTAATATAATGACAATTACATATAGTGATTTGGTGAGTTATTCTTGAAAAATTAATAAAAATGGATTTTTCAAATGTCGAAATGGTGGATATGGTTTTTGTATTAGGAGCTAGCGACAAAAACTGCTTGTTAGCTATGAGGATATATCAAGAAAGATATCCAAACCGAAGGCAACCCAGTAGAAGGGCGTTTGAAAAAGTAAAGGAGCGTTTTCAAACAAGTGTAGTCTATAAAAACAAGAAAGAATAAAACGTGTTTTAAAGGAAAAAAATCAATTAAATGTTCTTTTAACAGTCACTGAAAATCCACACATTGGCCAACGAAATATTTCCGACCAATTAGATATTCGCCGTTCATTTATTCAGAACATACTGAAAACAAACAAAATGTATCCTTACCATATCCAGTTAGTGCAGGAACTAAATGAAGGAGATTTTCAAAAGAGAATAGATTTTTGTGAATGGACGCAGGAAAAATGAGACAACAACAAAATTTTGCACATTTAGTATTCTTTTGTGATGAAGCAACATTTCATAAAAATGGAAACGTGAATAGGCATAATTTTCACTATTATGCTACAAGCAATCCCTATTTTATAAGAACCCATTCACAAAACAGATGGTCCTTAAACGTTTGGGCAGGAGTTGTAGGAGACTATGTTATTGGACCGCATTTTTTTGAGGAAAGAGTAACTGGACAAGTATATTTGGACTTCTTACAAAACAATTTACTACAATTAATGGCTCAGATACCGAATGAAATTCGTGAACGTCTTTGGTTTTTACATGATGGAGCCCCCGTGCATTATACAGGACCTGTTACTAACTTTTTAAATGAAACATATGGGCAGCAGTGGATTGGAAGAGGAGCGCCCGTACCATGGCCGGCTAGATCACCAGATCTAACAAAAATGGATTTTAGTATATGGGGATTTGTAAAGGATCAGTTATATAAATAGCCCCCCCCCTAAAAGAGATAATATGAAAATTCGTATTAAAAACTGTTTTCAAACTGTAACTCGGGAAATGTGTAGGAAACATGACTAATTTTTTTGAAAAACGTATAGAATTGTGTATTGAAGTTAATGGGAGCCACTTTGAACAATTAATTAGGTAATTTTAAATTAACTAATTTAAATTTTAAAAATTGTCCTCAAGCTTGAATCGGTAAAAAACTTAAATCTAAAAATTGTTTCGAGTTCAATATTTATGTAAGTTAATAGAAAAACTACAAAACTGACGTTTGTTTTTATTTTCTATGTCATAGGTAACTAGAAAAACGACAACGGTAAAATACATTCAGTTTTTTTGCTAGAGTTTTAGACAAAAACTGAAATACGACCAGTATTTGTAGAGATAGGAATGAAAAGACCTTAACAAAAGTTAAAGAGGATGAAAATCCCTACAAGTCGAAGTAATCAAATACAGGGTGTTTCATTTGAAAAAAATGAGAAAATTAGGTTTAAAATTCGTAAAGTTGGCATGTCCGTAGAAATCACCCTGCACAAAAATATGAATCTATTTTACCCTAGGCGACTTTTGTCAACACTTCTCTTTCCATTATAAAAATATTTTGTTTCCAATTATAGTAAGTTAAAAAATACTACACATTTTATTGAACGATGTTCTTTCACAAATTCAAGGGATTTTCCCATCTATTCGGCAACGTTACAAAAATGTGTATAAATAATTACGGTGCTATGTGTAGTAATTTTCGGCAAATTAAAATATGTAAATATATACAGGGTGTTCCATTTAAAAAATATAAAATTTCTACCGTGCCGCTTTTTTGGAGCACCCTGTATAAACGAAAATAATTTAAAAAGATGCATCTCTTAACCCTTAATAAGCTTCGTCAAAAGTTTTCCGCTATCTTTAATGGCACAGGAGATATTGACCTTTGTCGTACCAATTGGCCACCCTGTACATATGTAAATAAATACAAAATATTTTGCCACACATATTATTAGATAATATAAAGTATATACGTCAGAATAACAATTTAAACCTTGATTCTTACGAGTTTTGGGCGATTCTAAGCAAATAAATCAATGGTAAATAAGTTAACAACCAATATTTCTTACTCTATAATAATTGTATCTAATAATTAATAACAACACTCCCAGTTTTCAATTAAAAACTTCACTAGAATGCTGCGAAAATAAATTGCAAATTTTAGAAATGGCATCGTGGTGTTTTATTCAGGGGTAACAGTCTAAACTGTTGAATCTAACAATTAACATTTTGAGATAATGCTGAACTGGGTTAAAAGAAATATTGAATGTTTATTACAGTAATAAAATAAATATGTTAGATAGATAGTTAGATAATTATTTAATACAATGATTATTTTGATAGAAGTAAAATATGTTATTATTTTTAGTAATAAGTACAGTAAAAAACAATATTTGAATCCCCTCTGTTTTTAGGTAACATATACATGTATGTATAAATTTTGCTTTCTGTCCACAAATTTTCACGCGCACATCCAAACTTTACTTTCATCTGATAAAATCTCGTCAATATATCCAAAAGTCACTGAATCATTTAACATTGACCTTTACCTTTAATTAGCAACGGCAAGAACCAAATGTTCTTCACAAAATTTTTGTATCCTTAAAGGGATATCATATTATTGTGTTTACATTTAAAAGAATCGGAAATAAATTTGTACCTTTCGCTTGATTGATGTGTAATTAAAGGTGTTAATGGTGTTTTACAAGGACAAGGACTGAAATTAAGCGCCGCTGTTGCTTTGTTAAGTTTGCGTTTGTACGATGTTTTATGTTATATTGACATTGATAGGGAGCAATTAGGTGTACAAGAATAAGAGTAGCTTTAAAGTTGTTCGAATTAAATACGAGTTTAATTAAAATTTATTATACGTAGGTATATCGAATATGAGCCAGCTGGACTCATCAGGGTAGCAAATTGGGTCCAAGAAAAAAATACATGGGTAGGTACAAAAAACTAATTACAAAGTAATTAAAATTGTATTATGCAGAGTGCCCCCCTCCCCAAAAGCAAGGTTCCTAGGATTAAAATAATATAAGTTAAAACTAAAAGTCAGAGGCCAGAGCCTGATTATTTCTAATATTTACTGTATTTTCAACTAAACATGTATTGGGTTAGGTAGCGATTTTCCCACAAGTTCAAAAACTGCTTACATTGACAAAACAAAAAGCATGGTATTTAAACAAAAAAATAAACATGTAGAAGAAATTAATATTCAAATTAATATTATGAAATTAGAGCAACTCTTTAAACCAAGTCAATGGTGTACAGTGCCTTCTTTTTGTCTCACCTTCGGTATTTGTTGCCCATTTGGGATACCTGTGGTAAAACCAACTTTAATCTTTCTCCTCTCAGGTGCCGTCTCTGTTGAGGTTGGCGACCACTATGGCAAATTCTTCTCTATGTTGAGCTCGATGGATCAGGGTATTACCATCCATGTTTGTCCAGTCTCTTATATTCCTCAGCCAGGACTTCTTCTTTCTCCCTATGCCTCGTTTACCCTCGATTTTTCCTTCCAGTATTACTTGGAGTTGTTCATACTCCTTGTGCCGCATTAGGTGTCCCAGGTAGGTTGTTTTTCTTATCTTCATGATACTTGTTAACTGAGGGCGGGTATTCATTCTAGTTAAAACTTCTACATTTGTTGTTCTGGTGGTCCAGGCTATCCGGAGCATTCGCCTGTATATCCACATTTCAAAGGCGTCCAATTTTCGGAGTTCTTCCTGTTTCACCGTCCATGTCTCACAGCCGTATAAGAGTAGGGACCACACATAGCACTTTACTGTTCTTAGTCTCACCTCGAGGGATAAACCTGGGTTGCACAGTATATTTCGCATTTTCAGAAAACCTGCCCGGGCTATTTCTATTCTTCTTTTAATCTCCTTAGCGTGGTTAAGCTGATGATTTATTTCCCTGCCCAGGTATATGTAGCTGTGAACATTCTGGAGGGTGACCCCATTGATTACGATGTTTACATGTTGTTCTTGTGAGTTTCGATCGAAAACCATGGTCTTCGTCTTTGCCGCATTCACCTCTAATCCCATTCTCAAACTTTCCTCCGTTAGAGTGCTCATCAATGCCTGCAGTTGTTCTTCGGATTCTCCCATGACTACAGTGTCGTCTGCGTACCTTATGTTGTTGATCACGATACCGTTTATTTTTGCTCCTTCCGGTCGGTCTTCTAACGACTGTTTAACTATATACTCCGCATATACGTTGAATAGTAAAGGGGATAGAAGGCAACCTTGGCGAACTCCCCTTTCGATATTAATATAGGATGTATTGCCATTTGCTGTTCGGATGCATCCCCGGTGATTCCAGTATATATTGCGGATCATCATTATGTCGTGGCTGTCCAGTCCTATGTCCTGCAAAATATGTATTAACTTCTCGTGTTGAATGCGGTCAAAGGCCTTTTTGTAGTCTACAAAGCAGACGAATAGCTTTCTCTTTACTTCGAGGAATCTCTCCGCCATAAGGGTTAAACCTAACATGGCTTCCCTTGTGCCTGTGCCTGTTCTAAATCCGTATTGGGATCTGCTTAAGTAGTTGTCACATTTAGTGCGTATGCGGTTGAAAATGATTCTCATGAAAATCTTTGCTGCGTGGCTCATAAAGCAAATGGTCCTATGGTCCTCGCATCGTCTCGCTTTGTTCTTTTTTGGAAGCGGGATGTATGTAGAATTCACCCAGTCGTCTGGTAGTCTCCCGCTCTCGTAAATACAGTGGCGTAGCCACAGGGGGGCGAAGGGGGGCAATCGCCCCCCCCGCCCCCCTTGGCCTGGCGCCCCTTTACTACCTAAAAAGTAATTCTTAAAAAACAAGATCGGTCTTATTTTATTTTTAGTAAAAAAGAGCGATGGGAATAAGCTTAATAAAACCGGTTTTGAGAGCGTCCCATCACATTAAATTTATTTTTTTTATATAGCGGATTTTAACTTGATTTGAGGCCAGACCCCTTATCCCTAAGTAGCATGAAGAAGGTGAATTCCAACGAAATTTGGGCGTGGTCCCAAAAAATTTTTGCCTGCGGCGCTTTAGTTCCGCAATCTGCGCCCCTCCGGTAGTTCGCCCCCTCCGCCCCAAAATGCTGGCTACGCCACTGCGTAAATAGCGTTGAACAAATGAGTTAGCTTTGCGATTGCATTCTCACTCAGATTCTTGAACTGTTCTGCCACAAGAGCGTCCACACCTGGTGCTTTATTGCTTTTAGTTTCTGCGAACGCCCGGGTCACTTCTGTCGTGAGGATTGTAAGGTTACTCTCTTTTTTAAGAGTTGGTCCCACCATTGTTCTGTTGTCTTCAAACTGTTCCTTTAGATACTGTTCCCAAATTATTTTTTGTTTATCAGGGTTTTTAATAAAATAAAGGAATTACAAAATAAAACACTTAAGGTACTGTATAACTATGATAGACTAATCAATACAGATGTATTATATAGAGAATTAAATACCTATAGAATTGATGCATTATTGCAAATAGAACAGTGTAAGCTTGTGTATAGGATACTAAATAAGCATCAAAAATCGAATTCTTATATTTTATTGGCCAATGAAGTTCGTAACTATAATACTAGAATAAAATTATAAATGATGTATCTAGAATAGAAACTAGAACAAATATAGGTCTGCATAATCCAATTACTAGTGCATCTAAGGTATTTAATTAACTGCCTACCTCTATAAAGAATATAAAAAGTTGGAGTACTTTTGTAAATATTTAAAAAAAGCATTTTCTAATGTTTGGGGATACTTAATTTAGGTTAAGCAATACTGTACACTGTATATTATATTCATATTCTCAAGCCCAGTGCTTTTATACACTGTTTAGAGAGTTTAATGTAAATATTGTATGTAGAATGACTCTGTAATATATGATGGGTTCAAAAAAAAAGAAGGCTATTGAGGTTTTTAATTTTTTGTTTGTTCTGAATTTAGAATTTTTGTGTTTTGCTGTTCTTTTTTGTTTGTTTTTTTTTGTAGTAAATAGAGAACAATATGGTTTAATTGTAAATCCATTTGGCTAATTATGACAAAAATAGGTGTGGGTATTGGTTAATGCCCAAGGTATTTAGTATCTAAATTAATTTTTGCTTTTGATTTTTATTAACACATACATTTTAAATAAAAAATATTGATTTAGTTATTGGTGCCCTTATTAGGAACAGAGTATTCGTAATAAGTCCAATATTAAAAAAGTGTTAATAAATAAAATATCAGTGTTATTTAATAAGAAATTTACTTTGCTACTATTCATATAAACAAATAAATCTTAATTTCTATATTTTTTTAACATAAACGTAGAAAAGTCAAAAAAAGGAACATTCATTATGGACATCGAGGACAAATAAATACGTCCTTGTCTTCTTTACACCGGCCAGCATATTCTTTATGCACATACGCTAAACATAAAGCACATTTGCGCATATCCAGTAGTTCATCATTCTCACAAATGAAGCAATACCAATTAATCTATTGTTTTATTCCGCTTTGTGGTCCCATTCCTTCTGGAAGACTGAGATTTAGCTAGTTCTTCTGATGCCATTTTGCTCTTATTTTCTCGTTGTGAAGTTTGAATAAAGTTTTTCTTTTGCGGTTTCTACTTTAAATGAGTCCCTTGAGTCCCCTGAGCTGATGAATTTAATGCCTTACGTCTTGGCCTTGTTGAGGTTTTTTATCTCCGGCATAGGAAATAATTTTATTCTAGGAAACTACAAGCTGTGTTTAAAATATTTTTAGATTCTGGCGAATTTTGTTTAATTCTTGAACCAGAAGGCCCGTCATCCAAGGCTGGTACATGCATAAGTGATCAAGCGATTGGTGATAAGCATTTTCTTTAAAAGTTAATTCAGGTAAAAGGGGGGGGGGCATTTTCTGGTATGGCGACAGTGGTAAGAGATCTGAATCAGCTTTATCCTGAATGAAACCACCAGCCTGCTTACTATCGCTGCTTCTATCATTTATATTGTCCTTAGGTTATTCGGTCAAAATGCTGGTAGCAAAAGCTCTCTCTGGAATACCATTTCAATTAAATGGATAAATCCCGGTGACCCGGAATCCTGCGGTTAGATTTTCTAACGACATTGCTGTTGGCCATGCTAAAAATATGCCCAAATATACCTTTTGTAATTCTACGCTCTGATTCACGGAACCCATATTTTAGCACTTCCTCGTTGCAAAAATGTTCGAATGATCGAAAAACATGAGGCTCAGATGCATCTACAATATTGGCATTCAAGTGTGAGGCTGCGCCATCAGATATCAACAGAACAGAAATTTGAACAGACATACCAATAAGTATATTATAATAATATTAGATTTATAATGAATTTCAAATAATTTAAGTATAATACAAGAAGTAGTCCATTTTCTGTGGCGAGATTATGAAAGAAAACAAGGTCTGTCTATACCACCAACATAAAATATATTTGTCCTTTTAGGGTGAAATAAGGGTTAAAGAGTGTACATAGTTTAATTTGACATTAGGTTGTACTAGTTTCGACTTTAGTCAAAGTCATCTTCAGCAACCAAGTAATAAAGAATTATGTTGATTTAAATTTTGCAAAATGATTCAACCACTTTACAAAGACCATTGTAGCTATACTGCCTTTTGCAGTCATTTTCATAGACGTGCCTTAGGGCATTGAATCTATCCATTCAGGTTTTTGGCGTTTACCTTTAAACAAAATCATAGGAGAAAGTGCTTGTCCCAATACGTTTCCACATGCTACTACGGTAACGTTTCCTGCATGCTCTGGAGCAGTGAGGTGCTGGTGGTGGATTGTTAGACGACACCCTTTTTCGTCCATAAATGGGTTGTGGCTGATTTACTAGATCCAAATCCATCATTACTGGTTTTAACTTCTTTAAATAATCGTCTACAATAAATCTGTTTAAGCTACGTCAGGATGTCTCTTGTAGAACAAGCTCATCCATTTTCTCGCAGCCATTTTGTTAGTTTGGGAAAAAGGAGAATTCAAGTTATTTTCTTCGGCAAAGGTAAAAACACTTCGTTGGAGAACCTTACTTGTAAGTGGAATTCCAATATCCGCTAGAGGACAAATTCGTTGGCACAGTTCTTCTTTTGGTCTTTGACTAAAAGACTGCTGTATCATGATTCTTAATGTGAGAAAGTAATAAATCATTATTGAACTATCGAACCAGTGGTCTTCGCCGCATTTCATATACGTAGTCCAATTATTATTTCATATAACATTTGAAGTTGTAAAAATAGTTGAAATGTGTTCGAATATGACTGGAGTCGGACAGTCCACAATATACCGACTTGTGCACGAGGATAAACGCGGCCCCATCAGGTCGCCAACGAGAAGTACAGGAAGAAAAGAAACTGTAATAAATGAGGATGAAAAGACTGCCATCAGAAGAATCATACACTCGTTTTACTTAAAAAAAATACCTACCTTGGACAAAATAATGTCTGAAATGAAAAAGGATTATTTCATTCCACCCATGGGTAAAAAGAAACTATGAAAATCTTTGAAGGAAATAAATTTTTGTTACGAAAAAATTCAAGACAGAAAATTACTTTTAATAGAGAAAGACGAAATCATCTGCTGGTGACGACGATATTTGAGGGTAGTTAGACAGTTTCGAAGGGAAAACAGGAATATCTATTATGTGGACGATACTTGGTTAAATGAAGGTTATACCGTTGGTAAAATATGGCAGGTTAGAGGTTAAAGTTAAGGGAAGAGGTAAAAGATTCATAATTACTCACATTGGTAGCAAAAATGGATTTGTCGATGGCGGCTTACTAGCATTTAAACCAAAATGGACTGGAGACTATCATGAAGACATGAACGCTAATGTCTTTGAAGAATACTTTCAGCAAATGATAGATCTTATTCCTTCTGGGTCTGTTATAGTCGTGAAAAATGTCAGCTACCACTCAAGAAAATCCGAAAAAATACCAACGTCTTCTTGGAAGAAAAATGACATCATTTATTGGCTTACTGTAAATAAGAAGCGATTTCATAAAAATATGCTGAAAAAGGAGCTACTGGAGATTGTAAACTTGAATAAACCTCTTTGTACGAAATGTGCTGTCGACGAAATTGCCTCAAAATGAAATATAACGGTACTTCGCCTTCCGCCATATCACTGTCAATTAAACCCCATAGAATTGGTGTGGGCGCAAGTAAAAAGGGTTTGTAGCAAGGCATGACACCACTTTTAAAATGAGAGACGTTGGAAACCTCTTGCAAGAGGGAATAAAGACAGTGGATTGTGAGAAATGGAGTAAGTGCGTCGAACATGTGATTGAAATAGAAGAAATAATTTGAGAAGCTGATAACATGCTAGAAAACACTGTAGAGTCCCTTATTATTTCTCTGGACCCCAACGACGATAGTTTATCGGACTACTCGCAACATGATGACTAAAATTTTAAAATTAAGTTGTATTGTACCTACATAGTAGATTTTTTTTATAAATATTAATATTTATTCCAATTTATCTATTTTCATATTATTCTTACTTCTATATAAGTTTCTAATCAAGTATAATTATTGTTATACTTCTTATTCTGATAAACTAAGTAAAGTAAAAGCGCTGTCACCTTAATTTTATTCACTAAACTCGTCTTTCTTTTATATACGATATAGACTGACCCTAACTTAGGGCCGATTCGGAGTCTGTAGGTCTGAAATATGGAATTTTTAAAAACTGTCATTGCAACCTGAAATTTATTATACAACCTTTAAGTTGTCCACCCTGCTTAATGGGTCCGGTCATTGCAAATTTACATTTTATTACTCTAGCATTAAGAAACAGAGTATACGACCTAATTTTCGTGGCCTTATTTGGTACAGGTACCTTATTTATACAGTGTGAATCAGCCAAATGGAATAAATTCGATAATAAATACATGGGGGCATGTCCGAAAAAACACGTCGATTGGTATTTCTAGTCGCGCACTTTTTTTAATTAAAACTTTTTATACAGGATGTGTCATGTAACAGTGAGCAATACTAACTTTCTTATTTTAAATACAACGCCCTGTATATTAATCAATTTTTTGATTGTTCAGAAAATTTTAGACATATTTCATGTACAATATCCTATACCTATCTTTAACTGTTTCGGAAAATTTAAGTGTTTTCAGATTTATTGCAAATATCAAGAACACACTAAAAAACTAATAAGTAATACTGTTTATTTCTTGATAATGTAAAAAACATTAATGTAGAAGATGTTGAAAATGCTCGCCGCGAACGTCTTGGCAACATCCTAATCTTAAATAGAAATTTCTTCTAACGTTACTGAACATCTCAGGCGTGACCGATCTAATCGCAAGCGTCTTCTTAAGTCAGCTAAGTCGAGGGGTTTAGTTTTGTATACAATATTTTTGACATAACCCCATAAGATGGCGTCAGATCGACGCCTCCCTATCCACCGATTTGGAAATACTCGGTTGAGGTACTGCCGGACATTGATTTGGTAATGGGGCGGTGTTCTATCTTGCTGAAACCATATCATATTCGCTGGAAGTTGTGGGTTTGCTGGATCAGGATATAAGTTTGTCAAAGTTTCAAGACATTATTTTGGAGCAGTGCTAAATAATTCTCGCCATTTAAATTACCATTAATGAAAAAGGGACTTATGATATGATCTCCAACAGTTCCTGCCCAAACATTAACCTTTTCAGAATAGTGCGTATGTTCTTCTCTCATCCAGTGAGGATTTTCCCTAGACCAATAGCGGCAATTCTGACGATTAGCATGACCGTGAAGAGTAAAGGTGCACTCATCAGAAAACAAAACATGTTCTAATTGGATCACTTGTAATGTTCGAATAATCGATGAATGGCAAACATCGCTGTTTTTCGACTAGAAGTATGTGGGTTTTCCTGAAAATTAAGCATAATATCTAATTTGGTATCATCATTAATTGCATTGGCAGCTACTTTTTTTGAGATATAGGCGGCAAATTTGGAAATTTTTCATGAAATAAGAGAGCAACTTCCATTTATGTCCATAACCAATCATCTGTAGAATTGTTATTTTGTGCATTTCTTTTAAATAAACCATTTTTCTAATATGCAGTCAACGAAATTCAAACGACTATAACACTGACAACTACTGTCATATAGACAGACAACAATTTGCTAAGGCCAGGCGTTTTAAGCAAAAGTAAAGAAAACTATTTATACCTTTTTTTTATTTCATATCAGTAAAAACATTTTAACATCAATTTGCAACATTTGATACATTAATGTTTTTTTTTTGTTTTTTACATTATTAAGAAATAAACAGTATTACTTATTAGTTTTTTTAGTGTGTTGTTAATTTTTGCACTAAATCTGAAAACACTTAATATTTCCGAAACAGTTGAAGATAGTTATAGGATATTGTACATGAAATATGTCTAAAATTTTCTGAAGAATCCAAAAATTGAATAGTCAAATTCAAAGTCAAAAAATGCTTTATTGTAGAAAGAATCAGTTTTCTTATTTACAAAGCTTCTCAATGTTAAAATATCCCAAATATAAGTCAAATACATTGTTCAAACATATCTTGAATATAATAATATGTCGATATATAAAAAAAAATAAAATAAGCGTAGTTTAACACAATACGAAGGTACAACAAATAGATATACAGAAAACAACAAATAAAAGTACAGACTTAACAAACAAACAACCCCATATAAAACAGTGTTCCCCGGCAACAAGATTACCGTTTAATCTGGAAAGGCTAGACTCTTCGTACAGACGTCAACAATAAATAAATACCTGTAAATGTGCAACATTCAAATCGAAAATGCGTCAAAAGTAAGCAAGTTCTGGTTAAATAGGTATTTATAGAACTGAAACGGAAATCAAACCCCGTTTTTTACGAGTTTAAATTAAGGCAAAGTCAGAGACAATGAGATAAACAATGAAATGAAATAAATTGAGGGTGCAAATAAAACAATACATTCAACAAAGAAACGCTAAACAAGGAGAGAAAAGGCAGAAGACTTATTCCTCAAAGCTGTCCTCAAAGTATTCCCCCAGTGAATAGTATGCTCTTTTTAACAGTAAAGACCCGTCTAAATCTTCTGAATGGCCTTATTGATCTTATACTACCTGGTAAATGATTATACATCTTTTTGGCATTATTAGGTGTTATAGTAGGTATTTGCATGGTCAGCAGAACTAAATTTTTTGTAAAGCAGACAAACTGTTTCTAGAATGAAGATACCGGTTAGAGTTAATATTTTGTGTCTTATGAATAAAGGTTTACAGGAATCTCTGATTTTTGCCTTGCACATATATCGTAGTGCACGTTTTTGAAGGACAAAGACCGCATTCAGTAGACCCTGGCCAGAATTTCCCCAAAATGGTATACCGTACCTTAAGCGTGCTTCAACAAGTGCAAAGTACATTGTTCTTATTGTTCCAAAATCTAACTCTCGCGATGCAACCCTAAGGGCATAACAGCTGGATGCTATTTTGCTGCACAGACTTAAAATGTGCTGCCCAAAGGACAATCGGTTATCTATGTAAATACCCAAAAATTTAGCACATGTTTTGTTTAAAATAATGTTGCTGTCGAGACTGATATCACCCATGGAACAGTTAAAATGCAAGATATTTGTCTTAGAAATGTTAAATGATAGATAATTAGCATCACACCATTGTTTAATTTTAATAACATCTCTCGAGATTGCATTATATAATTCATTTGAGTCCCTGTTGTGCCAAAGTATTGTTGTATCATCCGCGAACAAGGTAAATGAACCGCCAATATCCAGAGAGGCAACATCATTTATGTATAACAGGAAAATAATGGGGCCCAGAACAGAACCCTGTGGAACACCACAACCAATCCTTAGCTCATCAGACTCGGATTCCTGGACTCGCACCTTTTGGGTTCGGTCGGTCAAGTAAGATCGAAACCACTCAAGAGTCACCCCTCTAAAACCATATAGCTCCAATTTTCGCAACAGTATCCCATGATCAACGCAATCAAAAGCTTTTGACAGATCACAGAACACTGCCGCAGCCACCTCTCCATCATTCATCTTAAAATAAAGTTTTTCCAAAAACGAGAAAACAGCATCGTCCGTGTTCTTTCCGCTCCGAAATCCAAATTGGCAAATGTTCAGAATATTGTTTCTGTTTAGAAAAGATATGACCCTCTCCTTTACCACCCTTTCGATCACTTTAGAGAGTGTTGCGATTAATGATATAGATCTAAAGCCAGATGGAGATCCAAGATCATTACCCTTTTGTATTGGGACAACAATGGACAGCTTTAAGGAGTCTGGAAATATTCCCCTGATAAAGGAATCATTTACTGCGTTCACCAACGCAGTTAGAGCTGATTCCGGCAATCATTGAAAAATTCTAATTGATAATTATATATTTATTATTATAATATATAGGGTGTTGCATTTAAAATAAGAAAGTTAATATTCTCCACTGTTACATGACACACCCTATATAAAAAGTTTTTATTGAAAAAAATGCGCAACTAGAAATACCAATCGACGTGTCCGAGCGTTTTTTCGGACACGCCCCCATGTATTTATTATCGAATTTATTCCATTTGGCTGATACACACTGTATGTTATTTATAACATTTTTTTAATTCGTTTTTTTTTATTTAACCCAATACATAACCTAATGTAGGATTTGCTTGCCATCCCCCAAGATCAAATCATAAAGCCGCTACTGGTAAAAAAATGAAATAAAGTAACTTTTAAGTGGTAGTAGATGTGAAGGATGGTAGAATGTAGATGTTGTTTAGTTATGAAAATTGATCGACAAAAATACTTTTTTTTTATTTGATTTTGCACTCTTCAACAGGTTTTACATTTTTGTAAGTTTGCGGCTGCGGCGTCTGCAAGTCGTTTTTCAAATATCGACCTCCACAATGCGAAGCAGACTATTAATTTTCCCGAAGACTTATGAGGAGACGAACATTTTTAAACAAAGGCGTATGATCAGCCTATAAAACATATCTACATCTGATATAAATTATCTTTAAAAATACGACCGATGCAAAAGAACCCGTTTCAGTTGTCACCCGTATCGCGACTCCACGCAATGTATGGTCGTTTAAATATATACTTTGTCGCATTGTCTTCTTTTTTAATTCGCTTCCCTTTATATATTATTTCTTTTATTTTACTCATTGTAATGTACTTTACAAGATACTCCATGTTGATCTCATCTCAAAGATACCACCGATCAAGGTTTAAAAAAGCATTGCCTTGAAAATTAAAGATGAGTATCAATATTGTTTTTATTTTTTTTTTAGTTTTTACTAATCATGACTTAGTATTTATGATTGTTGGTAATATCACAAACTAAATAGCAACCAGAACTCGCTGGTGTTATTCGTTGATTTAAACCTAATTACTTTGTTATAATTGTCGGTAATCTCTAGTTGTAAGTTCTTCTGTGGTTATATAAATCTTTATTACTTATTGTGGCATTGATAAATGGTGGTGATTTCATGTAAATCGGTAATGATAAATGTAGGCATAGGGAAGTGGTGTTAAGACAATGGGCATCATTCCTATTTTTAAGTGGCATCATTTCATTGTATTCCAAACAAAAAATAAAATAATATGAAAATTGATTAGCATAACATATTGATATCGTTCAAAAATACTTATCTCTGACTACATACTTATAAGATTAAGATAATTATACAGGGTGTCCCAAAAGTAATGGGACACAGAGCAACAGCAGACTTCTTAAGGCGAAATAATGCGATTTATTCAAACTTGCGTTATTCCAAAATTGATAACAACCAAGATACATTTCATATGTTCAATTAAACCAAGTACGTGGCCCAAAAGAAACGGAAAATCGAGCAACGGTGAATTTCTAACTTAAAATTATTGTAAATCAGCTACATTTGCTAAGTGTCAAAGTTAATGTAGATAATTAAGGTTAACTATTTTTTTCTAATAAGCACGCTTTTTCATACATCATGCGTCCGTTGTTGTTGCTAATGCTCCCTACAGGGTGTCTCAAATTTAACGTAAAAAAACTGTTCTCATTTTTGCACCCTGTATAGGCCTAAAACTAAAATCTGAATAAAAAATTCTATCACGGTGCAATTACCAAAGAAAAAAGCTACAGTTTAAAAGAAAAATTATCGAAATCGATTTATCGGTTCGCGAGAAAATCAAATTTGAAATTGAGCATAGTTTTTGGTTGTGCGTTACATTTGCGGGTAAGTGTATATGAAATTACTAATTTTATTCTAATCAAAAATTTTATTTAATACTTTGTTTAATAACAATTAAAAGTAACAAAATCGTTATAAATAAAAATGGTAACGCCGTGATAGCAATTGTTCAAAATACTTAATCTTAATACATTTCGCTATACGTTTTGCAAAAGACTGTCGGGCTTTAAACAAGAGATCTTCATCATTTCTGAGCAGATTAACAGAATTTATAGTTTTTTGATTTAACTCATAACGGTTGTTTATTGAACTGTTATAAATAGTGGTTTTGAAATAACCCCAAATGCAGAAGTCCATTGGATTAAAATCCAGACTTCACGCCGGCCAAGTCAAGGGGCCACCACGGCCTATCCAACGTTCAGGAAACTGTTCATTTAAATCATTTTGCACTTGTCTGGAGAAGTGTGCCGGCGCGGCGCCCCGTCTTGCATGAAATACATATTTCGCCGGACGTTTAGTGGTACATCTTCTAAAAGCCCTCCAAGTTCATTTCGTAAAAAATCAAATATGAATCTCCGTTCAGAGTTGGCGGTAATTCAAAGGGGCCTATAAGATGATTTCCGATAATTCCACACCAAATGTTGACCTTAAACTCGTGTTGGAAGTGACATTCAACAACTAAATGCAGGTTTTCATTTTCCCACGCATGTCTGTTTCGGTAATTGAATACACCCCGCCGAGTAAATGTCGCCTCGTCCGTGAACAACACACGATTTAAGAACATTGGATCTGTATTTTGCAGATTTTGGAAGAAATAAGAAAACTGAAGTCTGGCTGGAAGATCAGGCGGCAGTCAACACTGTACGGATGTAAGGTGGTATGGGTACAGGCTTTCATCGTGAAATATTCTAACAATTGAAGATTTACTTACACCTGTAGCTGCCTTCAATCTCCTGGAACTCACTTCTGGATTTTCTGCTACACGAACTAAAATCTCTTCTTTCTGTTCTGGTGTTATACTTTTTGGGCGGCCCGAAACCTCTTTTTTTTTGTTGTCGAAACGAACCAGTCTCTCCTAGTCGGTCATAAATATTTTGAAATAATTTGCGGTTTGGTTGCCTTCTATTCGGGAACATTTCTTGGTACCTGCGCCCTGCACTCCGACCGTTAAAATTTTCTTGTTCGTACATAATATCACGCATTTCCGCATTGGAAAATAAATTTTGTCGAGGCATTACTAAAAAATTGAATAATATATGCGTATTGTAGGTACTTAGAAAATTAATAACTTTGACAGATGATACTTTGTGTAACATGTTGTTATCTTAGAAACGTCGTTGTTTTTAATCAATGCCAACTGTGATAAATAACACTAATACGAATACATAATTATTTTAAATATTTTAGCATTCTTGCATTAAAAATATGAAATGCCATTATCTCGAAAATGGTTGCTCCTAGCGACTTCAATAAGTTATACGTTTTTGATGTAAAAGAAGTAAGGTAACCTATTTTTTTATTAGACGGATCGATATAAGAAGCCTAAACAAAGGTATGCCAGCTAAAATGAGTGGGGCATGCCGTAGATAGCGCCCTCTACTGGTTACACAAAAAGTATAGATAATTTTAAATTTCTCACCTCAAGAAACCCCAAAACCCTTAATTTTGTGCTGCTATGTCGTTTCGTTAAGAAATAATGGCAAAAAAACGAAAACAAAATTAAAACTTTGACACTCTGTATCTTGGTTGTTATCAATTTTGGGATAAGGCAAGTTTGAATAAATAGCATTATTTCTCCTTAAGAAATCTGCTGTTGATCTGTGTGTTCCATTACTTTTGGGACACCCTGTATGTGAATGTTATGATTCACATAGTTGTTAATACGAATTACTTTAAAATATCCCTTATCATGTTTAAAATAATATTTTTACTTTTATGGACTTGATTTACTGGCTTTACCTCAATATATTTCACAACCGTGTTGAGTGACAAATTTTGATCAAGTGCTGAATGCAACAAAGAACTGTAACGACATTGTAATTGCGAACCTGAGAACAACAGTTGTTTAATATTCTGGGACCGAACCTTACAGATGATAGTACTAGGTAGTAGTAGTAATAGGTAAGGGGAGGCACACGGACCTAGCAAGTAGATCAAAGGCTACTACAGTAAACAACTAGCTAAGGTAAGAACTTAGAATTAGGTGAGAGAATGAGTTTTCAAAGTATGGATTGATAAATTATTAAATAATCCGAATCAATAAAAAATAATTATTTATCTTAAATGCATTGTTTAATGATTACTATAACATCACCTTATCTATAACTAAACAGGGGCAAGATACCTAATAACACTAAATCAATTTAAATTCAGAACATGTTAAAAGTTCCGTTTTTATTTGTACTCGTTACTTTACCTCAATATTCATCTCCATCGTGTATTGTTACTACTTTTGAGCAAGTGCTAAATGCAACCAGAAACTGTAACGACATTGTTATCAGCTCCCTCACAGTACCAGCTGGTGTAACACTGAAACTGAACCTGACGGATGATGCGACAGTAACTTTTAAGGGAAGAACTACTTTTGAATTTACTCCGTGGCATGGACCCTTAGTGACAATTAATGGAACTGGAATTACAGTACAAGGAGATGAGGGTAAATCAGTTTGTTTCATTCAATAAAAACTCTGTTTTTACTTATATGTTATGATACCATACTCTGATAAAAAAATATCGTGCGAGCAAAACAGTGTAACGGTTCTCCTCAGGCAGCAGTAAAAGCGTTAATTGCCACTCACTATTTATTTTAACCCCGTTTCGAAAATACACTTCAAGCATGAACTTTTTTGTGTTGTTCCGTAATTGCCTGAATTATTCAAGAAATTGGATAAATTAGCGATGAATCAAATTACTTCTAACGACTGTTAAAGATGACCGAATAACTGATTGATTGATAATGCTGATATTTACTGACACCCAACAGATATTAAGCTCTACTACTAAGCGGTACGACCTTAGATGCAAAGCACACATTGATGATAATAATTTTTGCTCGCATGGTGTAATGTATACATTATCAAATAACTTGGCAATGATATACCTACATTCCATTTTGCTATTGTACTTTAGGACACATTTTTGACGGGCAAGGCGAACAATACTGGGATGGACTGGGAGATTGGGGCATAGCCAAGCCCAATTTCTTTACTATTCAAACTTTTGGTGGTTCCATTATTAGAAACATTAGGGTTATTAATGCACCACATGATCTAGTTCAAGTTACTAACTCTGATAATACACAATATACCAATTGGTTCTATAATAATTCGGCAGGAGATCCAGTAAGTACTCTGTCTGGCTTTGGAGCCATGTTAAAATAGGTATTTATATATTAAGCTATGTAGTAGTAGTAGTAGGTAAGGGGGGGGGGGCATATGAACCTGGCAAGTAGACCAAATGCGATTATCCTTTTTACCTACCCGACCTTCTCATGAAAGTCAGGACGTTACTCCAAGCAAGGGTCCTGACTTCCTCCTGTGGGATCACCACTGTCCCAAAGACTTGCCGTCTGAGTCTTCACAGGGCTTCGCAAGCACACAGGAAGTGCAGTGGCGTCTCCTCGTCCTCCAAGCATCCCGTTCATATCGGGTCCTCCTCCACACCCATCGTATACAGGTGCTTCCTTAACTTGCAATGTCCTGTTGGAAGTCCTACCAGAGGATTGAGGACACGCCTACTCCTATAAAGAATCCATTCTAACTTGGCCCTATCAGGCCAAGTTATGAAATCTTTGGCCTGTCTACAGGCTGGCGTCTGCCGCCATTCCTCTTTGGAGAAGTTGGCGGCCCATTCCCCACCTGCTGTTTTGATATACCTGTTGCTGGTTCGGGTCCTATATAGGGAACTCCGTCTCCAAGTCTGGCGAGCTCGTCGACCGTCTCGTTGCCGTGCACTCCGCAGTGTCCGTTACACTCCTGCACGAGGGTCGAACTGCTCCTGGGCTGGCAGACTGCCTTGAGGGCAGCTTGGCTATTAGAGCAGATATATACAGTCCGCTCTTGACGAGAACTCTTGGCTTTTCTTCTCTCAAGTGTAAGTAGAGACACAGAGAAATTTTCTCTCGAATATGCTTCTTTTCTTAAAACAAAGCCTTTTGCAAGGACTTCTAAAATTGAGAAAGTCATCTGTCTCCATCGCAATCACCTCAAATTTGTTTGTACCACTTAACCTGCGATTAAAATTAATGTCATAATAACTATTTAGTGGCTTATAGTACCTTGGCCTTCTTGTTTTAAAATTTGTATTGTAATTTCAGGATAGTATAGGAGTAAACAATTCGGGCAAAAATACGGATGGATTTGAGGTGTGGAACTCAACAAACATCCTGATCTCTGATTCTCTTGTGTATAATCAAGATGACTGTGTTGCTCTAAGATGCGGTAAAAAACGCTCTTGTATTAAAATTAGGTATGTAGACTTCCCAACTATTCTATTTTCTTAATTTTAGGTTCAAACATTACAGTCCGTAATTTAATTTGTCACGGAAGTCACGGCCTAAGCATCTCCGTCGGCTTCAGCAACGATACTGCTGCAGTCAATCCTCTAAATATACTTACCAATGTTTATTTCACTGATTCAAGTCTTTTCGGTGGTGAAAATGGGATTCATATTAAGACCCATGATTTGGGGGGGTTCGGATTAATTGAAAATGTCACTTATGAGAATATTTCAGTGTCAGGTAAGAATAGTGTTTTATGATTATATGTTTCAACTAATAATGAAATAGGGTTAATTTGTTTAGGGGCCTCACTTAAAGGAATATCAATCGAACAAAACTATCCAAATACACAAGAACCACCAAAAGACAACGTGCCCATTAGATATTTAACAATAAGGAACTTTTCTGGAGGTGTAGAGGCAAACGCTACAGCCATTTACGTGTTGTGTGCAGACAATGGTTGTCAAAATTGGCAATGGGATAACATTTCAATCAAGGGATCGCAAAACAACAACTCATGTAATTTTGAGTTTCCTGGATCTTTTGTATGTAACAATTAAACGATAACTCTGTATTGAATTATTGAATAAATGGTTATGACGAAAGCCAAATTGATTTTAATTTTGACTCGATATCATTTTCAACAATTCAAGAGACGTTTAAGTAAGGGCTACGGTTGTGGACGGTACACAGCAGAAAATGAATTGTGAGTTTATTTATAGTCCAATGGATTTCAAATTGGGAATGGTATATAGGTAAATATAAATGTACGACGATGCCTTGTCACTTTTTTTTTAAACGATCTAGGAGCGACGTACTTAGTGTTCTTTTCATAAATTATTAAAAAAAATTAAAAAACGTTCCGCGGCGGCATGGCTTTTATTAACAACCAAATTAAACAACTTTTTTTTTTTAATTTTAAATGTGTCTAAATCATTTCTTCGTTTTTAAAATACGGCCGTCGGCTACCAACCTCTTGCGGATTTCGAGGCGAAACTTATCGCAATCGCACTTTTACGCTTGAAAGCGGAACCAACTGTGTGCGGACGGACTCGGGGATTTCGGAGCGTTTATTAATTATTTTATGCTGAAACTTAAATGTAATTTTCGGTTGTTAGTCGTGTTTGCAGCTTAAAAACGTGTTTATTAAAAACTTTAATGATGTTTCCAGTATTAGCAGGGTTAGTCAGTGCCTACATGTTGCAGTTATTGGTTTAATGTTTTGTGAGAAGAATATACAAATTTTATAATGATCGATGTTTATTTAAACTTTATTATTATTATTATAATAAATAAATAAATTTATGAAGTTGTGGGGTAGTGGCTGGTGGTGAGCTGGCGAGTGAAGGTATATAGGTTTTATTAATATCTTCTGTTTCTTTCAAATTGTGAAAAAAAGAGTTTTTTTGCAAAACTAACAGAAAAGGGCTCGAATTCGTATTTGATTTCTTAATATTTATTTTGAAAATCTATTCAAGTCGACCAAATTTAGCAGCAGATTTTTTGACAGTGATATTACATTATAGTACATGAGACTATATTGTATTTGAATTGATTATCTAGTAGAGAAACTAAAGTCCCCAGATTCACACACAGGGTCGTATTATAGCCCACGCTTTACTGACTTAGCATCATTTTTCTTACACCTATAATACTTACAAGCTATGTCCATTTCATGTAATTTATCTTATGCATATTATGGTCTCAGAGAGGGCATTAAATTTTTGGAGAATATTGGGCAAAATCCCGTGTTTGACTGTAAAATAATCTTCATTGGCGAAACTTCAGAAATTTTCACATTATTCATATTTGGAGAGAAGACCCGCATGTATCTCTGGAATCTAGCCATTAAGAGCAATTTTCGTTGAATTGTTGAAAATCACTTAATTGGTCCTTTTTTGCCAGAAAGACTAAAATAAATGACAATAACTATCGCCAGTTTCTAGAGGAGGATTTGCCCATATTGCTTGAAGAAGTGCCAATTTTAATTATAAATAGAATGTGGTTCATGGATGATGATTCAGTCAAGAAGCAATAAGAAAATATTTAAATCGTACATTTCATATACTATAATTAATTTATTATTACTATAATATTGTCAGTACAGTACAAGTAACAGAAAAATTCGCAGTATTAGGTACCTACCTAATTAACTAAACAACAAAACTATTTATTTCCCGAACTCCCCTTCCTTTAAAGAACAAACGTTTTTCCCTATCTATAATATTCCATATTGAAAGTCGTATTTTCCTAGATCGATGCATCCGCGTCTGTAACGATTGGATGATTAATAAGCACTAATCATACGCACAGAACAATCGTAAGTAATCGGAATCGCAACGCGTTAAAGTCACAGAATCAAAATACAAACAGCGAGAGAATCAGCCTGGAAGAATATGTCACCGCCTACTCCCCGACGAGTAGCTTCGTTCCTCGCCGCGACCGTGCAAGCAAACATACCGAGAGTCGTTGCCCTTAAAACAAACAAAAATTAAGGAACAAACAATAATAATTATTATATATAATATAACAATTTACTAATAAGAAATACCGTTTGGTATCTGTGAACAGAACTCGTATTCGCCAAAGATGACTTAGATAAATATGTTATAATAATTCTGCCGCAATTCAGATACAGGTTTCTAAACCAGAATTACCTTAAATTATGCCCAATTTTACTCAATACTATACCTGATGTTATCGCATTTTATCTAAATAAATCAATATTGTTGTTGAAAAGTAGCTACTAAATAAACTTTTTTAAAATTTTGTTAGTATAATAACATGTTTTTACTAATATTTTTGTTTTTGATCGTTACTTTACCTCAACATCTTATCAAAGTTTACTTACGTTTAATTTAATGAAAATTTCAATATTTTATGTAGGCCATGAAGACTCATACAACCATACTCCAGTAGATGTTTTACATCGTCAGGAAAGTCAGGAACGGACTTGTCATCATGCTAGTTGGGCCAAAATTTTGACAGGTGTCATTTTACAGATCTGACAACTGATTTTTTAAATACCCTGGTCATTCCTCTTTAAAAAAGATACTGTACATTTGCCTCGATAAAACTGCTGTTTTTGAGAAAAATAAATGTTTTATATAACACGTTAGAATAATAAATCAGAATACTACAATAAAACACCAGTCAAGTTTTTCTCCACATCCATCTAGGTATAGAAGGGTTTCCAAGAAGAGCAAGGAACCCTTAGTTAGAGGAGGAAATTCTGGATGAGATTGCTGAAAATTCCCCTAATAGTGTAAATAAAACTTTCGATCCAAGTTCGTGCGACAAAGTGGGTTGTTCATGAGACATTTCGAGAACAACTGCTACATCCTTATCACGTCCAAAAGGTACATGCCATGTCTCATGTCTCCCGCTGAATATCTTGCAAGAGCCAACTACGCAAATTGGTTTTTGCAACGATTTGGACAAAATCATAATTTCACTAGTTGTGTTTTGTTCACGGACGAAGCCGGTTCCACCCGAGACGGAGTAGTAAATTGTCATAATGTGCATATCTGGCATGAAGAAAATTCCCATGCAACAGTGCAGACAAAGCGCTAACAAAGGTTCATGATTCACATGGGCGGGGATTATTGGGAATCATTTCATTGCACCATTCTTTATTGAAGGCAGATTAAATGGTGCCATTTATTTGCAATCCTTGCAACAAAACTTAAACGGTTTATTAGAAAATGTGCCCTTAGAAATTAAAAATCAAATGTGGTATATGCACGATGGTGCACCGCCTCATTTTAGCAATTTAGTACGTCATCCCTTATCAAATACTTTTGGTAATCGATGGATAGGTCGAGGTGGGTTCATTTTATGGCCATCGAGGTCGCCAGACATGACTCCATGGGATTGCTTTTTATGGAAAAATTTAAAGAGATTTATATATTCGACGCCAGTTCACGCCAGGGAAGATGTGAAAGAATAACACACCATTTCAACAAAATTCGAGATAATTCTGGAATGCTGTTTCAAGTACAACGAGAAAACATCCGTCGACTAAGGAAATGTATTGAGGTATAGGGCGCCCATTTCGAAAACCTGATGAAGTAAACAAGAAGAAGCACATCTTTCACATTTTCAACATTATTGTTGTTAGGTGATTTCCGAAATGTCAACCCTTTTAATGATTCCTTTATGCGGCACACTTCGATTTGGAAATGTATCAAAATAAATTCTTCTTGCATCCACATAATTGCCGAGGAGTGCTTGGCCATAAATTAAATGCATGTGAGCATTAATAGATGTAGTAATGACAAATTTTAATGTTTTAATGCGAATTATTAGTATGTTGTTATTGGAATAGGTAGTTACTGTGTTTAAATAAATTATGTTAATAAACCTGATTATTAAATAAATTTCGAAAGTCAATGTAGAGTATCTTCTTTAAAGGGGAATGACCAGAGTATTTAAAAAATCAGTATCTAGCTCTGTAAAATGACGCGTTTTTCTTTCAATATAAAATGCATAATATTATTATGGGCAGTAAGCTCAAGTTTACATACTTGTGAAAACGAAATCCTATTTGTTTATCTATTATAACAAAACATAAGTTCGTTCAGGTTAACTATATTTTCGATGCTATTATGTAATGCACAGTTTAATCTAATCAATTTACGAAAAGCAAAAATCTTGTCATAGCAACGAATAATTGTTGTTTTAATTAAAACTTTTTAAATTCGTTTTGTTAATTTATTTTAATATTGGTTAAAAGCGCAAGTAGTTTTGATCTTTGTTAAACAAGTTCATTCGGGTTCAAGTAAACTACAGAACCTGCACGTATATTCTTTTATTTACCTTCCTACAGGTTGTAGTTGCAAGTAGTCTGTTACGCCAATAAACTAATTTATTTTTGCTTTAAGTGAAATTACGTTTTGATCGATAATCATTTATATTATGATTACATTTCCGACACATCCAGTAATTGCTAAATTCATAACTTATAATTAAAGTGCATCTAAGTCATAACACTTCAAAATATGAAATACCATTCAGCAACAAATATTAATTACTTCCTCATAACTGACAATATCGTACACTTAGTCATATGTTTAAATAGGTTTGGCCTAAACAACGCTTGAGGGTCATTACTCGTACTCGTTTGGGTATATACCTAATACTCTACTGTATCAAATAAGGTTCCTAGGGTTATTTACCATCAACACCGGTTGACTAGTCACAAACATGTTGTAAAGGTAAAAGTTAAAATAATTAGGAAAAATAATAAGTTGTACGTTGTTATTGTGTTAATAATACTACATTATATACCTAGGTTAAGAGGTAAGCTGTTATATAGCGAGCACTTTTATATCCTGAGGTGCGAAAACTTCATGCTTTTTCTAAGATATCTACATGTTAGTCAACAAAAAATAAAAACATCTTTTCAACAATCAAACATTAATATTTCTTAATCTTCATATAAAAAGTTTAAAAAACCTTTCCTTTTCATAACATATGTTTCGAAAATATGACTTTCGATGTCGACGGAGCTGGTCAAAAGTTGAGTTTTCGACCCTAGGGTCCGACATGAAAAACAGCTGATTTTTAGTGCATTCCACGACGAGTTTCTCGTTGACACGTATAGACCTTTTTATTTTTGTAAAAATCGAATGGGCATCCTTGTTTGATTTCCGGGCAAAACAAGGATAGCGATACGACTGCGCTTGCGCAATAGGTTCGTGAAAGTATATGCATCTTGCTCTCGTTGTGGTCACTCTCTTTTTACAAATAAACTGTAATGGAATACTGTTGAGATATATTTATTTAGCAACACCAGTTGTGTCCGCGTTGCTGCAAGATACTTACTCGGTTGTGACAATGTTCATGTTGGTCTGTCAAAGCAAGAAAGCATGTCTGCAATAAAATTATGTTTATTATTATATTATGTTTCTTGTGTTGGAAATGCCTGTATTTTATTTAAAGGTAGGTAATTTAATATATCTACTAGTAAGTATTAAAAGGTACAGGTTATATTATCCGTTGTATTGTGTTTGAGTTGTTATAGTTGACATATTGTTTCTGGCGCCTTTTGTATAATAACCTTTTACACTATATAAATAAATGGTTGGTGAATAGAAAGGACCTGGGTTTTATTCTGGATCTCTACGAGTGTGAGTCCAACAATAAGTAATTAACATTAAATGCACAGAATTGCGAGGCATCTTGAGTCATATTTTCAAAACATTTCATATGAAAAATTGTATGGGCAACTCAGGGCGACTCAACGATTTCACAAGTGTGATATCTGCCCTCGCTTCGCTCGGGCAGCAAACTTCACACTCCTGGGATCGTTGCCTTTCGCCCCTTGTTGCGCAATATACTATTATAATGAAAAAAAGACATTTCCTAGAAAATGTTAACGCGGACGTCACTGGTGACATATTATATTATATATAAACTGTGTGTTTACGCCTAGTTAGTACTTTATTTATATTAAGATGAATATCTAAAGCGGTCTTGAATATACAGGGTGTCCCACTAAGGTCGGCAAGGGTCGTTATATTGTCAGTTTCTTATTTGATTTGGCTTTTACTTTTATTCGTTATTCGTGTCTTCCTTTTCGGTGACTCTTGAAGCTGGGTTTGGGTGTTCTTTTTTCATTGTTCTTCCAGATGTTTATTGCTTCTTTGTTTATTTTCATTATTTCTTGAGATTAATTTGATGTCATTTTTGAATTTGTTCTATTTCATTTAGTTGAGCTAGGGTGGGAGCCAATCTTTGGGGAAACGATATGAGTGTAGAGGATTTGAGCGTATGTTTGAGTTTGTTATAAGTGGGTTGGTCGATACGTCTATCCGTCTATGGTAGTTTGTTATTAGTTTAGTCGTGTGTTGTTCCATTGTCTCTAAGTTTGCATTGTTATGAAGTACTGTCACTGGTACATGTCTTTGTGAGTTAGTTATTATTCGTAACGTCTTATTTTGCATTATTTGTAGTTTTTTCAGTCTCGTCTTGTTTACTGTGCACCATGTTAATGCTCCGTATGTTAGGACAGGTCGTATTATTGTCTTGTATATTGTGAGTTTTGTCGAGTTGTTAACTTTACTACTTCTAGATATTAAAGGATACACTGCCCCCATTTGCTTTTGAGCCTTTTTCAGTCTATCATCAATGTTATCATTCCAGGACATTTTCTTGTCGAAGACAATGCCCAGATACTTAACTTTGTTGCTCCAATTAATTGGCATATTATTGACTTTAACCCTGGTCTCGGGTAGTCTTAGCCTTGCCTTCGAGAAGTAAATTGCCTGTGTTTTATCTTCATTAAGTTTGAGCTTCCATGTTTCGAGCCACTTCTGCAGAATCTGAATATGGCGTTGCAGACGTGAAACCACTCTAGAGGGCGCTCTTGAGGTGGTAGTCATGGCAGTATCATCAGCAAATAGATATAGTTGCGTAAATGGATCACGCGGTACATCAGCTGTGTATATATTATACAGAATCGCTGCAAGGGGGATCCTTGCGGAACCCCCGCTTTGATTATTCTTATTCTTGATACTGTGTTTTCTGACGATACCGCGAATGACCTGTCTTCAAGATATGATATCAACAGCCTGATAAGTCCGTTGTGCCAGACCTTGTTAAATGCTTTAGAAACATCGAAAAAGACTGCTCCTGTCGACATGCGGCGGTTAAATCCACTTAGAATATTGGCAAGGTACGATATTATGGAAGCCATAAACCTTACGGATTGGGGAAGAAAAGTTTATTGACTAAATCGACCAAAAGAAATTGCTGGAACATATTTTTAAGTTTCCAAAATTACCACTGGGGGCACAGTTCCTAGGATATATCTAGAACGTGAAATTTAATCAGATAATCGCTATATTAAGGGACAGTTTTAATGAGGGAAATAAAAAGTTTACTAATTTTTGCGAAAACTTGGTTCTAAGACTTTTTTTGTATCTTTAAAAATTTGGGTAGGGGAAGCTTGTGGAATTTTTTTTTAAAGTGCTGTATCTTCCATATGCTTTACCCAAATTTAATCAGCTTAGGTTCGTTTAATATACACTTTTACACTTATTATAAAGCCGATTATGGTCGTGGTCCCTAGTGCATACCGCGTCCTCTAGGTGGCGCTGTTTAAACAAGATTTAGTTTTTTCGAATTTTCTTAATAAAATTAAATAGCATGATACTTTTTTTGTTACCTGGCTTATAGAACATAGAAAAAGAGACATTCTGGGGATAACTGTGATTCGTTATCTTTCTTTGTTTTCGAATTATTTACAAATTATACGAATATTTACAAATTATTAAAATGTTTATCCTTTTAGTGCATTTATTTTGTGTCTATTCTCGCCTAAAATCCAAAAAAATTTTAGGTTGATCCAACGGCAAAAACAAAAATGTAAGGATTGTTTAACAACTAAACTGTAATAGCGTAAAGTTACTTTTATTCTTAAAATTCTAGAAAACGAATCACATTTTAAATCGTACTTCATAAACAAATATAAAGTAATTTAATGCTATTCGTAAAGTAATTTTTTAATGAATATTTCAATGGCAATATTTATTTGAATTTTTTAAGGAACCTAAACTATGAAAATTTCGTAATCTTGCCATCACATTTAATTCAATAAATTAGGATTGGCTTATTAAAAATTATTCAAACTCGGCACACGGGTTTACTAAATCGTCCTCTTCAAAAATATAATATAATTTTTCTCTAAAATGTACAGGGGAGCCAATATCTACCTACCTCAAAATTTACATGGGATTTCCTACGTTCAACAATTTTTATTTGCAATTGAAGGGAAAGGAGAAACTTGAGGCCCCCGAAGGCATGAGTTATTATTTACAATGAATAACGATGTTTAAAATAATAATCAACATATTTTTTTTTATTTTGCCATTGTATTGTCATTTTATCTCAAATATTTTAATAATAATGAATTCATTATAAAATAAAATCTTATCTACCCTCTTCATTCATTTCACTATTAACCACCGTTGTAAATACTAGGTTTGGTTCTCAGTCAGAATGGTAAAAATTTATTTATACATTACTATTTTGTTACTGCTCGTTTCTTTTCCTCTTTTTCTTACTGAAAATTGCGATGTGACTACTTTCGACCAAGTTGTAAACGCTACTAGCAACTGCAACGAGATCACTATTACTAATCTTACAGTTCCAGCAGGTAAAACTTTAAAACTTAACCTTACAGATGGTGCAACTGTCACTTTTAAGGGAAAAACTACATTTGAGTTTACCCCTTGGAATGGACCATTGGTAACGATCAATGGAACTGGAATTATTGTACAAGGAGATAGAGGTAAGTTATAATAACTCTCATATACACAGAGTGTCTCATAATTGTTAACATTCTTAAGCAGAACAAAAAATAATTTAATAAACCACATTGCATTTTTTGTTGTCAATGCTGCATCCTCCAGGAACTGAGGTAGCGTTTGTTTCAAAAAGTTGCCATACACCTTGCCGGTAAGAACCCAAGCGTTCAACGAGAACTGATGTTGGAAATCTTCAAGTAGCTTATGTGGATTTTCTTCACCCACACATGGTTGGTTTAAAAGTTCTTTATTGCATTTTCAGAAAAATTCGATTCATCGGTAAAATGATTCAGCGTCAGGGCTATTATACCTTAATAACTTTATTATTTTTTGATTTTTTAGATAAATACAATGGGGGGGATAATTTTTGATATGTCGGTATAATGGCGGTTAATAGGATCAATAGATCAGTGTCCTTTCCGATTAATATAACCGTTTCAAAATTCTCTGCCACTTCAATGGCGGTGTTGACAATGAGGGTATCAGCATCCTCAAGAGCAACTAACCTGACTTCAAATCCCTGCTGTACTAATTTCTCACGCAGCATGGGGATAAGCCGTTCTTTGTTGTTGTCGTTGGAGAGAAATTGTTCTTTTGGCATGGTTGCAGTCATCGCTTCAGTGAACACCACGTTTGCTGACGATTGCTTGCTTTTACGGCGAAGTCGCTCAGCTGATTTGGTACTCTTCGCTTCTGCCGCATGAGGGTAACCATCAAAAATGATGATTGTCCTGACAGGATTGTAGTATCGCTTAACATAGTCAACATATTTGGAGATAATGGTTGAAAATGTTTCCCTGGATTGCCAAACCACTCGATGTAGAAGGAACCCACCATCAATTACAATGGCACTACCTGCAAGGTTTGGTGGATCCGACACTGGTGAAAACAAATCGTAAAACACACATTTCTTTGTTTTCCGCATTCCTGTTTTATCAAAGATGGAAAGGGGATAAGGCGCTAACTCAAACTCGAACAAATTCTTAAATTGTTCCTCTGATTTGTTAAGAAGTGTTATGCGTCGGAAAAGTGTATCAGGGTTTACTGGGATATCTTCGTCGTGAATCCTGACTTTCGAGTTGAAAGCTTTAAGAGCAACCACTCTGTTTTTTCGTTGAAACTTGACATAACTGAAGTCATTGACAACAATCTTAGCAATACTCTGAATTCCTCACTCCTGAATAGTCACACAATGTACCGTTTGTAATGTTTGCACCGAAATGAGAAATTTTCCCGGTATATAACTTTTGATTTCGGCTCTACCATTGAACCGAATTAAAAGTTTATACACTCATTCGACGTAGAATTTAGTCCTCTTTAATTTTGAATTGATTAATATTTTCTGTCCGACGCACCCTTTTTGAGCTACACGCAAAAAATTGAAAAAAGTGCAAAAATTTCGCTGTTTTTGGGCTCCCAAAAGTTAAGCTCACCTCCTGGGAGGGTGTAAACTGAGATTTCATGTATGCTAAACAAAGGTATTAAAATGATTTCCAGCTTGCTGGGAATTAATTGCTGGAAACGGGTTTTTAAGACCCAATTTAACTGGCCTATAAATACTATGTTATTGTAGGTCACATTTTTGACGGTCAAGGTGAGAAGTACTGGGATGGACAGGGTGGTGCGGGCGTACAAAAACCTAACTTTTTTACCATTCAGACATTCGGAGGGTCAATTATAAGAAACATAAGCGTAATTAATGCTCCACATGATTTGATTCAAGTAACTAACTCTGATAATGTTATCTACGCCAACTGGTTCTACAATAATTCGGCAGGTGATGCGGTACGTATCTTTATAGAAAGCATTTTGTGCAAAATGCAAGCGGCACTGTAATGTTCTCTCAGTTACATTACTATAATATATTAAGTAAATGTGATCTTAGCTACGTAAAGATTTAATATTATAAGACCTTAATTTAGAGATATTGCTAAAGTACCTACACTATAGCCTAATTAACACTGTTATTACACAATTAAGGCCCTCCATTATATTGTTTTTAGGATAAACATCCTGACGGCAAATTTGGTAGAAATACTGATGGATTTGAAGTCTGGAATTCAACAAACGTTGTAATTCATGATGCTCTTATTTACAATCAAGATGACTGCGTGGCGCTAAGATGTGGTAAAATTTCTTATTTACAACCATTGTTGACATTACTGATTTTATTAAAGGTTGGGAATTATCACGTTACATACCTCTACTTTTCGCCCTCATGTCTCGCCATCATTTCCCACTTTCATTTTCAGCATGGTCGCGGTTTTGATTTTGTTCTCCATTGAATAATGTACACAACATACAATGCCTTGTATCCAGGGCCGGACTTAAGGTATTTTCCACCCTATAGGCTATCCATTATATATACAGGGTCGTTGGTATGTATGGAAACGGTCGATTATTTCTTAAAGTAAAACAGATAACAAAAAATATTGAAAAGAAAAGTTTTATGGTTTTGTAAAGACTATTAGAATAAAAAAAAAGTATACAGGATGAGTCGGAAAGCCGTACAAAAACAAAGTTACTATTTTTTTAATGGAACACCCGATATCTTAGAACATTTTTGGATTCTACTTAAAATTATAATTATTTATTAATAAGTGCTTTATAAGTATAAACTTAATAGTTTCCGAGATATCGACTCTTGGAAAGTGACATTTTTAAACTTTGTCAGCTTCTAGATTTCTAATAATAATAGGGACATGTAAGCCGTTTTACTCTAAGACGTACCGTTAGAAAGCTAGAAGCTGTCAAAATTCAAAAATGTAATTTTTCAAAAGTCGATATCTCGGAAACTATTAGGTTTAGACTTATAATGCACTTATTAAAATATAGTTGTAATTTCATGTACAATCCAAAAATATTCTAAGATATAGGGTGTTCCATTAAAAAAAAGTAAGTTTATTCCTCTAAGGATTTCTAACTCATCCTGTATACTTAGTTCTTTAAAATTCTAATAGACTATAAGAAACTCTAAAAGTCTTGTCCTAAATATTTTTTGGTACATGTTGTACTTTAAGAAATAATTGACTGTTTCCATGCATACCAACAGCCCTGTATGTATATTAAAATCAAGAAAATCGTAACAAATAATTTCACGCATTAAAAATACTCGCACTTTTATTCAAATGCTAAACGAGTGACGATTCATGAAATACATCATTCTATTCGTTCTAGACATTTGAATTTTTTTTCATTTACATTCTTTACATTTTTTTCGACTAAATGGCACCCTTCAAAAGTTTGCCGCCCTAGGCTACAGCCTACCTTGCCAAATGGGAAGTCCGGCCCTACTTATATTGCTGTTTCAGCGACCCCCTCCCCTTATTTCAGGAAGGGTGCAGTCCATTAAGTCTTTATCTGACGGCATTTTCTAATGCTTTTCACGGTTTAACCCTCAAGTAAATGAAAAAAATCTTACCTAGCTGACGTTTTTCTATTTCAAGTAAGCTTTGTTTTTCTCCCTAGTAAACATTGCAAACTTGAAATAGTATATTGTACAACTAGGTTTTAAAATTGCACTTTCCACACGCGTTGTATGCTGTCCTATTTTCTACGACTGCATCTAAAACGTTAGTTAGTAGTTTATTTATTTCAAATTAAAATATACATTAAGCTCTGTAGAATTTGACAGTCTATAACAACAAATTTTATATAATACATTAGTAGAAATATTTATAAATTAATATTTAAATATGAGATTTATCAAAATACCAATATTGATTTTATTGCAAGCAGAATTTACAAATGTATGATAAAACTAATGAATGTATTTCAAAAGATTAGTAGGTGGCAACCCTAGTCTAAGATGGCTTTCGTCAACTAGATTTTAAATTACTTTTTTCTTAGTTTTAATTTAGTTTAAAAACCTATTCTTTTTAAATTTATAGTTTACAGGAACCCTGTAAACGCTGCTACTGCAATTTGTTTTACTAATTAATTTATCAAAATTTAATATACCAACTTTTCACATGGCGTGTGAAAAGTATACTTACTTTGCACACACTGTGCGAAAACCGTAGTTCTCGAGAGCAGTTGTTATCGTATTTTTAACCATTTTCAAGGTAGTCGTAGAAAAAATTAAAGTTAATATGCCAAATTGTGAATTAGGCTGTTACTTTTAACATTTTTGTGATACCGTCAGTCGAGATCAATGTCAGATTTTTTTGACAACCTAAATATTACTTTATTGTGATGCCTTTTCATAAAAAATCCATAAAATACATATTTTTTTATATTCTGGTCGTAAATAAAATAATGTACAAGCCTCAGAGAAAAGTTTCATTACTGTCTCGAGATATAATATACAGGGTATCCGATAAGTATATGGCATACTCTGAGAAGCGTAAAGGGCAACTAATTTGTCATGTGCCCCTTTACGGCGATACAGAGTCCTAAAGGGGTACCCAACAAACTTACCTTTTCGGCTCTAACTTTTAAGCCGACATACATCATTTTACAGAGCTGGAAAGTGGTACTTTACATTTGTTCCGATAAGAAGAAAATACATTTTTTGTATAACACGTTTAAGCATTGTCTTTCGAAATTTATATGATATTCAAGTTTATTAACATAAGTTATTTAAACACAATAACTAATCAAATAACAACATAGCTAATAGTTCACATTCAAATAATAAAATTTGTTATTATTACATCCCATTAATGCTCACATGCATCTCACTTATGGGCAAGCACCCGGCAATTGTGTGGATCCAAGAAGAAGTTATTCTGATATATTTCCAAGTCGAAGGGGGCCGCATGAAAGTTATTCTTTCTATCAGATCTTCACTGGTCTGAACTGGCGTCGAATATACAAGTCTGTTTAAATTTCCATATAAATCAATAGCGTCATGTACGGCGACCTCGGTAGGCCCACCTATCCATCGATTACCAAAAGTAATTTATAAGTACTGACGAACTAAATTGCTAAAATGAGGCGGTGCAACGTGGTGCATATACCACATCTGGTTTCTGATTTCTAAGCGCACATTTTCTAATAAACCGTTTAAGTTGTGTTGCAAGAATTGAAAATACATGGCACCATTTAATCTGCCTTCAATAAAGAATGGTCCATTGAGATGATTCTCAATAATCCCCGCCCACATGTTAACTATGAACCTTGGTTGCTGTCCTGTATGTACTGTTGCATGGGGATTTTATTTATGCCAGATATGCAAATATAGCAATTTATTACTCCGTCTCGGGTGAATCCGGCTTCGTCTGTGTAACCTGACTTTTTACCTGTTTCTCTTAAGCTACGATCAACCCTTTGAAAAGGTCTTCTGTGCGGTAAACGTCGATTTGAAAATGTATTAGAATAACTTCTTCTCGCCTCCACACAATTGCGGAGTGCTTGTCCATAAGTTAAATGCATGTTAGCAATTATTATGTCGGTTGAAAACTTAGAGCCAAAAGTCGCCAGGTACCCTTTTGGGGCTCTGTATACTCTCCCCTATACTCTTTCGAAAGTATGCCATGTACTTACCGGAGACCCTGTATTGTTAGACCTCGATATCTAATATACTAGTCTTGACAAGATATTTTCACTTTCTTCATGCCCTATCTACTACTGATTCCTAAAAACAAAATCAATGTTTCTTACATTTTAGGTTCAAATATTACCGTTTACAATATGGAATGTCACAATAGCCACGGTTTGAGTATTTCCGTAGGGTTTAGTAACGACACTGGCGTCATAGATCCTTTAAATGTCCTTACTAACGTTTATTTTGCTAACTCAAGTCTTTTTAATGGTTCCAATGGCATTCATATAAAGACCCATAATGAGGGTGGTCAAGGGTTCATTCAAAATGTTACCTACGAGAATATTAAATTATCAGGTGAGAAAACTGATTATGTTTAATTACTAAAATGTATGTCTCCTTTAATAAAAACAATTTTTTTTATTTAAAGTTAATAAAAATAAAGATAGAACATCCCATACAAAGCAACTAATATAATAAAATTACATCTACTCATAAAGAATGAAGTTTTGCACATAATATGGCATTTGAAGCTCTCAAATGAATAAATTGAGGGACTGAGTTTCAAAACTGTTTAAATGCCTAGGTTGCCAGCAGCGCAAAATTTCCTATACTCCATTCGTATTGTAACTTTATTTTAAATATTTTGAATGGCAAAATCGCCCATTTGTCCCAAAACTGTTACAACCTAGTAGACCTAGTCTAGTCTTTTTTTCTGGGTTGTTGTTTTTTAGCCTGCGTTTAAGTGTACTTTTAAGGATACTGAAACTTCTAGCGGCTTCATTTACTCCCATGTTTCTAGAAGTAACTGCCTCAATCACCGATTTAAACCCAAAGAAGTCTGGGTGCAGCATTTGATTTTTTTCATTTCGCTTGTAAATGTTTGGCATTTTCTAAAACAAAAACAATGCTCCACCTTTCCTCTTTATCACTGAAAAACAAACTTAAAATAAGGTGGTGTATAGAGTTGTCCCTTATCCTTTCCGTCAGACCTAATCCTTGAACGCGTTCCGCCGTTTGACAGCTCATCAGCAAGGCTTTGGGTGTACCAAAAAGGAAAGGGACTCCAAAGTGCTATTACACCACATTTTTTATTCCTAGCTCATTGAGGGCAGCTTAGAGCTTTTCCTTGCCTAAATATTGATAGCACAACTGATCTTATCCCGACTTTGAGCCAAAACTAGTCACATGCTAACAGAAATATTAAGATTTCGATTTTTTGTTGTTGCATGACTTTCTATCTTTACTTTACTACGTAGAATCATCCCTCCAAGTTCCGTAACGCATTTCTCGATCACCCTACTTTAAAATCAAGTAAAAAACACTTCTTGAATGAAGAAAGTGTATGTTCAGTCTTAACTCGATAAATATTTTCTTTCATTTCAAGACAATAGTTTTTTAATTGAAACAACGACGACTAACTTTTGACTTTGAATTGAGAATTTGAGAATTTTGAAATTAATAAGTGAAGGTTAATCTTAAAAGAGAAATTCTTCAAATTGATTTGACAAAAGCATAATTTTTTTCCGTGCACCCCTCCTTTCTTTTAATGAAAAAAGTTTTAGATAATTTAATTCCCTGCAAAATTCGTTTGATCAAATTTGAAGTAATTTGGAAAAAACGAACTTACCTTCTTAATTTAAGGTGACGGTGATTTTTGCTTTACCACACTCTAATTAGGTTACATATTTACTTATCTAAATTATTTTATTTAAGGAGCCAATACTAATGGAATAGTAATCGAACAAAACTATCCCAACCATGATGAACCACCGACAAATAACATTCCTATTAGAAATCTAACGATAAAGAACTTTGTTGGAGATGTTCTGGCAAAAGCGAATGGAATTATTGTGGTCTGCGCAGAAGATAAAGGGTGTGAAGATTGGTATTGGGAGAACGTTACAGTCACGGGTTCCCAAAAAAATAATTCTTGTAACTACGAATTTCCTGGGTCATCAGTTTGTGATCCTTAATATAATCGGTAACATTTGATTAATTAAATATATAAATATTACTCGGGTGTAGTTTATTTATTCATATTACCTTCGTAAAGATCAAGACACCAGCAATATATAATATACAATTACTTTTATAAGTTCCTGACGATGATAAACCGCAGCACGATTGAACGTCTCCGTGGAAAATTATGTTTAAGTATGCATTCATTAGTCCTTAGAATAATAGAACGTACAATAAACTTTTGTATGGATTTCTGTTTGTCATTACAAATTTTTTCATTCTAAAGTAAATAATAATAAAAAATATAGAACATGTAATACAAATGAACTAATATAAAAAAAATACTACTACTCATAGAGAGCATATTTAATGAAGTTTTGCACGCATAGCATGTGGAGCTCTTTAATGAATAAATTGAGGGACTGAGTTTCAAAACTGCTGAATCCACGAGCTTGACAGCATCGCACAATTTCCTATACTCCATTCGTATCATAACTCTATTATGAAATCATCTTGCTTTGTCCCTCAAAACGACAGGCTTGCAGAAGAACATGAACAGTCGATGAGGAGAGAAACCCGATGTAGAGGGTGACGCTTTTTCGATAAAACCTGTGGAATTTGAGTATATAAAATAAATCTGATCAGGCATTTCTTAGCTTTAATTGGAATTTAGTGCTGTAAATACTGTGCTTTGCATATAAGGCCAACGCAGCAGGAAGTGTTGCTTTATTAAATTATTATTGTCATACCTGAACAATGCATCTAGGCATTTGATCTTTTGATCACATCTTAGAAATTAATTTATGTCGGTAACTTACAAAAATGCCAGAAAAATTATTTTTTTAAATGGAACACCCTGTATAATAATACGGATTTGAAAAGCCAATAAGACTAGCTTTCAAAGTATGTATACTTTGCCTAATACCTAACTTCAAGTTTTCGATTTATTAGCGTTTATTCATAAAACTTCATAAATCGACAAACTTTCAACGGTTTTAATAGTAGTGGGCTATGGAAACAAAATTTTTTGATTTCATAGTCACCATGGCAACTTATTTTATAGAAATGTCATTCTTTTCATAATTGTGATTTAAGTATCTACGATGGCGGAAAATAATAATTACTCTAATAGAGTTTTATTGAATTTATTTATTTTCCATGGACAGTGTGATTAAATAATTAGCAGAACCTGCAGAAAATTTAATGAAATGTATCCGAATTTGCCGCAGATGAATAACAAAAAATGTATTCGGCTTCAGAACAATTTTAGACACTTTGGATCAATTTTAAAAGCACCAAGAAACTTGCCCAGACCCGTGACTTCTAATGAAGAGATTGAAATTAATGTTCTGGCATACTTTTTTGCATATCCTCACGCTTCCGTGCGCAGCGCCGAAGAAGACTTAGACATTGCACATTCATCGGTAGAAAGAATTATAAGGAAACATGAAATGCATGATTATAAATTTACCAGGGTTCAAGCTCTTAAGCCTAAAGATAGTCAAAAGAGAGTCGAGTTTTGCGAAATGATGCTAGTGAATATCCAGAAAGATCCAAATTTCTTAAGTAAAATTATATGGACTGACAAATCGAAATTTTCGAGGGAGGGCATTTTCAATCGTCACAATCGCAACTTTTGGGCGAATGAGAACCCCCATCCCCAAGAGAGGCAGGTTTCAAGATAAATTTAGTTTATAGAGTAATTATTATTTTCCACCATCGTAGGTACTTAAATAACAATTATGAAAAGAATGACATTTCTATAAAACAAGTTGCCATGGTGACTATGTAACAAAGAATTTGTTTAAATAACCCACTACTATTAAAACCGTTGAAAGTTTGTCGATTTATGAAGTTTTATGAATAAACGCTAATAAATCAAAAACTTGAAGTTAGGTATTAGGCAAAGTATACATACCCTGAAAGCTAGTCTTATTGGCTTTTCAAATCCGTATTATTATACAGGGTGTTCCATTTAAAAAAATAATTTTTCTGGCATTTTTGTAAGTTACCGACATAAATTAATTTCTGTACCGCCCTGTATACTTAAACTAAGATGTGACCAAAAGATCAAATGCCTAGATGCATTGTTCAGGTATGACCCGAATTTCAACTTAAAATTGTTTAATAGGAGGGAGATATTAAAATTTATTGAAAGTCCTTTTTTCGTAAAAAAAAATTGAAATTAATTTATTCCCGAAAAACGGCTACAGATAGGTATAGGGAATTATTAAGAAAAGTTGCTCATAATTAATTAAAACAACACTTCTGTCTTCCTCCACAAGTAACATAATTAAATTTAGCATCTAACTCAAACTTCGTTACAGACATGTTTTTTTGTCATCTCAGTAGAACGTTTGTACCAAATACGAGAATTCCACCTTCAAAACAATGGCGGAACTGTCAATTCTTTATAAGAGTAAAAACTAATATTTTTCTAGAAATATTAAAATATTAGGACTAGGTTTAGGTATTATTAACAAAAAAGTTAAAGAATTTCATGCATAATCTAAAAATAAAAAAAAAATAGGGTATTCTATTTAAAAAAACTTATATTATATTCGCCACGCTTTTTTGAACCATCCTGTATACTCAAAAATAATTTTAGACTGTGTATCTTAAAATTCTCTAAAACTTTTTTATTTAACGTTTTTTGATAATTATTCCCGAAACAAATGAGATAATGAACTTTACCCTATGGTTGACTCATCTTGTATAATGACTAAATTTCTTATCATAAATTAAATTATAAAAGAAATAAGAAGATTAAAAGAACCACACGATTTAGATTGGCTGCTGCTTAGAACCAGCCTTTATTTTACTGAACAGGAAATAGTATAAAATTAAAAAAAAAAACTTCTTTAAAAACTATCACTTTTGTTGCTCTGTAACAAGCATATTTTATCTTATATTCGCACAAGTAAAAACTTACGCGTTAAAGACATGTTTTCCCTGTAGCAAATCCTTCCTATATATCCATTTTAGGATTTCATGTCTTTCAAAATCAAACTATGATATTCTTTTTACAAGCACAATGGACTATTTATTTAAATACCTACAAATATTATGACTGGCTTGACATTGAATTCACCAAAGGCTCCAAATTTAGACAAATGTATATGTAAATTAAACTCGACTTCTTATTGATATGTTATATAGGTAAAAATATTGAATGCCATGCCCATTTTAATTATTCCTGATATATAGACTCCATTAATAATCTAAATTTAACCTTAGAACATAATAATTAAACAACAAAATAATTATAGTTATATTACATGGTTTTGTTGGTATGTATTTATTTTTTTAATATTGTAGTTCATTAAATTTAGTACTATTTTAATGCCCACTAAATAAAAACTATTAAAAGGACAATTTTTTTAGCTCTTTTTGACACTCTAGAACTGTTCTCCAAAAATTAATCCTATAAAAGATTTTGTTTTAGCAAATTTTAAAGTGACTATTATTTTTCATATTTCTTTAAAATCAGCCCGTACCATCTACCTCATAAATTATATCATTCATTTATACGGATTTATAAACCAGCTTGTTTTGTGCCTCAAAACGACAGGCTTGCAGAAGAACATGAACAGTCGATAAGAAGAGAAACCTGATGTAGAGGGTGACACTTTTGCAACGGAACTTGTTAAATTCAAGTATATAAAATAAATCTGATCACGCATTTTTTAGCTTTAAATAGTAGTTTAGTGCTGTAGATATAATAAGTATGACCATGTTGACTTATTTCGACATAGAGGGCAAAGAGGCAGAATACAAACTACACTGGCATGCAGAATTAACCAGACAAACAAAATTTTGTTCAAATTCAATCTTAAATAACTTTTTAACCTTTCGATCAATTTCGATAATCTTTTTTACTAATTTGTAGATACTTTTATTGTTATCATTCTTGTAAACAGTTCAAATATATTTGTTTCATACAGGTTATAACTTAAAGGTACATTTTGCCCTAAATTTCTGAACACCTTATGTGAAAAATTCGTACGAGATTTTTAGGCCTCATTTTTTCTCAACAGTTCTTTTTTTTTTAATTATATCAATATCTGTATTTAATAAAAGCAACACATTTTGAAAGAAAATTATGCGATTCGTAACCATAAACAATTTAATTTAAAAAATTACATTGATATCATTGGGATTGTTATCAAAATCGAGTATTTCCTACCCGGACTTAAATAACAGCTCTCTTCCTTTCTGGCGTAGACTGAATCAAACCAGCAACTGCGTCTTGGGGTATTTGCTAACATTTGCCTAATTTGTCCCACATATGTTCTATGGGGTTGAGATCCGGGCTCCTTGGCGGCCAGTCTAGTAAAGTCTGTTCAGAGATATAAGAAAGTGACTTACTGATGCCTATTAGGAAAGACCCGGGTCGGCTATAAAATTGAAATATGGCCGAACAGGTCCGTATTTTGTTTAAATTTAATCATGGTTTGTAATAAAAATAAGTAAGACATTAAATAATATTTTATTTATGTTCAAATGTGAAATTACAATTAATTCTATTATTAACAATTATATTTATGATTACAAAAATTTACAAATTATTCGATACTTATAATAATTATTCACTTAATATATCAATCACTATCGCGATCATCATCTGTTCTAATTATTACTAGTGCTATATTGTTTATATGGATATAGGATTTTTCCACTTTTTCAACATGTGTAACAGAATTTGCCCAACTTTGTGAAGGGATGTTAAAAACTTCAGTTTCTATAAGCTCAAGTACACTGGAGTTAATAGTAGGGCAAATATTGTTACGACGAATGGCAGATTTCAGTTGGTGCCAAACATGTTCGATGGGATTAAATATACAATAGTATGGTGGAAGCCTTAAAACCCTAGATTTTTCGCATAATTATCACAGAAGTATTCCTTTTGTAGTTTTAAACTTTGTAAAACCTCAACTAATTGCCTTTTGGTGTAATATTCCTGAAATTAAATGACATTATCATACACGTAGTTTTGGATTGTTGCTTTTGTGTCATTTAAGGAGGGAGTCTTGGTCAACTGCCTACTATGGTAGCTTGCATTGTCCATTACAATTACGCTATTCGGAGGTATATTTGGAATTAGCTTGTTTTTAAACCAATATTCAAATAAATCAGCAGTGGTGTCCTCATGGTGATCCAGAGAAGAATCTTTAATATTTTTTGCAGACAGAGAAAGTCCATTTGAAATCCATCCGTCTTTAGATCCAGCATGCAAAATCGTTATTCATTTACCTCTTTATGATAGCGCGCTTGTTTTACACTTGCCTCTTGAGTCAATCCAACCCTTTTCCGAGGTATCATATGTGTCGAACCAGGTTTCATCCAAGTAAATAATCGGCCTTTGCTGATATCTGTAAATCCTAATGTTTTGTAGATATTCGGATCGCCATTCCCGAATTCTACTGGATTCCATTAAAACTTGTCTTTTGTTAATTTTTTTAAATCTACATCCCATGTGTTGGATACACTTCCATAACGTTGTTCTGGTTTAAATTAATTTCTTAATTAAGTTATCTAATGTAGGCACGCTTTGTTCCTCGTATAACTAACGTAAATTTTACGCCGTATTATATCTTGATCACTTCCATCTAACTGCGAGAAAATGCCAGTATCGGTTTTTTTTCCTCGCTGAAATGGGATTATTCACAATTTTCCACACAGTTCATGTTGGAATTTTTGTTAATGTGGCCGTTTCTTCTAACGCTGTTTGCTTGCTGACCGCACATTCAATGAGAGTTGAATAAGCATTGTTTATAACTTTCTTAGTTTGCACAGAAAAGTGTTTTCTGTTTTTCGACGGGGTTATCTCCCGAGATACATTGGGCCCGCACATATTTTCCATGACTCACACACGATTAAACAAACGCTGCATTACACACCAAGTAAGAATACTAATTATTATATAAGCTTAAAACTAAGTAAAGTGGCTGTATATGTACAGTCTTTAGAACATAATTTGTTTTATGGCATTAACCCCCTCATTTTGAATCGGGTAAAAATCGGTTTAAAATCACCAAACTATTACTTTAATAATGAAATTACGTCTTCCGGATTTGCAGTTTACTTTAAGACATATTTAAGTACGGACCATAATTTACCTGCATTTATTCATTCATTGTTTGGCCACCTGGATAATCCCATTCAAAGGCAAAGTGTAACTTTCTAACTTTCTTATATCTCTGGACAGGCTTTACTTGAATTCCAACACCGCTTAGGTATTGTCTAGTCATTCGGGATATATGCTGCCAAGCTTTACCTTGAATTAGGAGAAAATGTTCTCTTATATAATATAAGGCATATAAGGAATTATAATAATATGTTGTTCCAAGCACTTCCTAATGTATCTGTCAGCATTAAGGTTCCCTCCCTGTAGCGAAACAAGATTTGTGAGGTCCCCTCTCTTCACTTTAGGTGCAACTTGGAGCAAACGCCTTCGCCACACTCTTTGGCGACCATCAGGTAAATATCTCGTAAAACAAGACTCGTCTGTAAAAAGAACGATTCGCCAGTCGTCCATATCCCAATCTGCATAATTGCGAGAAAATTCCAAGCGCTGCCTTCGATGACCTGCGTCCAATAAAGAACATGTAGCAGGTACATAGAATGATAGGTTTTGTTCCTTTAACCTTCGGCGCACGGTATCAGGTGAAACTACTATACCATGAACATCTTCCATTCTTCGAGCCAAAATTGTAGCAGAAACTGTTCTTTCTCGAAGCACTTGAAGTCTCAGAAATTGATCTTCAACTGCGTTTGTTGCTTTCCGTCTTTTCTCTAAATCTTTCTGTCGCATCCGATACTGTACTGGATGGATCGGCAAACCTGTTTGCGATATACCGAATGGCACAACCATTATCTTGTAAAGCTACAGCTTGCGCTACATGTTCCAGCCTCATTTTTTTTAAAGATAACCATCTGAACAGACGCTATAGAACAAGTAAATCTAGAATTTGTTGACTTACTGCTTGACAAGAATTTTTTTGTCAAGCCATAAAAAATGCTAAACTTAAACTTAACATAACAGATAAAGCCAACTTAAAAAAAAATACTTGTTTATTGTAATCGCATTGTTATACTTAACAATGCGTTATACAGCATGCAATACAGCTATGAATATGAATCAAAAAAAGAACTATTGACAAAAGATGAGGCTTAAGAATCTCGTAGTAGTACACATCATTCAATGGTCAAATAATTCCACAGAGAATTCGGAAATTTAGGGCAAAATGCACCTTTTAGTTATAACCTGTATACCAACAGTTCTTTCCGAACTTTCTGTTCTGTAAAATCGACAGTCAAGAATGAGAACAATGAAAGTAGAGTAAAACCTCTCTATAGCGGACACCAAAAAATCCGCTATAGAGAGGTGTCCGCTATTGGGAGAGTCGGTCGAAAAAAAATTTGTTTGCATATTATATAAACTCTATATTAATACTAAATAATATACTAATACATTTTTATGTGCTTTTTTTGTTTACATATCTAGAAATACAAAATACATTTTAAAGTGAACATGGTACAATAACAGCAGACTACACTTAATTTAAAATATACTACAGCTTTTTAAAATACATCACAATCGAAGTTTGCTTCATATTCTTAAGTTTCGATTTTAAAACTTCGGACTCACACTTTAACAAAACATTGGAAATTTCTAAGGCCATGTCAGCACTATCATAATTTAACAAAAATTGTTGAGCCTCTCTTAACTTTGCACATAGTTCATTCATATTTTTTATGGTCGTTTTTGGTTCTTCAGTTTCTTTCAGTTCTTCAGTGTCTTCATCATTATCGTCCACATTTAAGCTAATACTCTCATCGTCACTGTCAGGCATTAGTTCATCAATAATCTCTGGTATGGTGATGCCAGGATTTTCAGTAAAAGCAATATGGTCAACCAAGGAATATTGCTTAAGATTAACAAATGTTTCTTTTATGGATGGAAATAACTGGGCAAGTGGGATATCATCTTCTTCATCAACGTCATATTCCAAATTATTTTTCATAAATCCAGCTTTTGAAAAACATTTTTTAATTGTGTTGAGTGAAACTTTTTTCCAAGCAGCAGCAATCCAAACTAAGGCACTGGTTAAATTTATGCTTTTTTCAGCACCTTTAAATTAATTTTCGTTCTCGGAAAATGACAAAATTCTCCTAACTAAGTAGTAATGTCTAAAGAATAAATTAAAATTTTGGATTATGCCCTGATCAAGCGGCTGACAGTGGGATGTTGTATTCGGAGGCAGAAAAATAATCTGAACATTTTTTAATGTTATCTTTGGATGTGAAGTGGCATTGTCTAAAAATAGAATCACATTTCTGTTTTGTTTCTTCATTTTTTTGTCGAATTCTTGCAACCAAGTTGTCATAATGTCTGTGTTCATCCAGGCTTTTTTATTGGATGCCCACTTCAAAGGTAATTTCTCAACATTAGATCCTTTAAAACATCTTGGGTTTTTACTTTTACCAATTATAAGGAGTTCTTCTTTTTCTCCCTCCATATTTGCACAGAATAAGATGGTTAATCTCTGTTTTGGGACCTTTCTTCCTAGACATTTGTCGCTTTTTTCTGCCATAGTTTTGTTTGACATGGCAGCATAATAGAGACCTGTTTCGTCGGCATTGTAAATGTCTTTTGGTGCAAATGTTTTAAGAATTATTGGTAGTTTTAATTTCTAGGCTTCTACATCTTCCAAATTTACGTCAGCTGATTCACCACAGATAGTTTTAAACGTTATCGTGTGTCTTTGACAAAATTTTTCCAACCAGCCATTAGAAGCCTTAAAATTTTAAATTTTCAGATTTTCTGCGACCTCAGAAGCTTTTTGTTTTATTACAGGCCCAGATATTGGAATGTTTTTGTTTCTTGCTTTACAAAACCAGTTAAAAACTACCTCATCAACTGCTAATGCACTAGTCTTGGGAAACTTCCGTTTGTGCTCTTCATTTCCGCCTTCTGCAAACAGCTTTTTTAGCTCGGTCTTGTTTTTTATTATTTCCGAAATTTGTGTTTTTCCCACACTGAACTTTTCAGCTAGTTTTCTGACACTTGCCCCATAACTTTCACTTTCCATTATTATTTCATTTTTTTCCTTCAAAGACAAACGTTTTCTCTTTAACGACATATTTTCAGACTTAAAGACACAAATTTTTAATATCAAATGAATAACAATAACTAAACAAGGATTTCAAAAAGGCCCTTTATGCTAATGTTTTCTTTGAATAGCGCAGTAAGATCATAATTAATATTTATGACACCATTTACAGGGTATAATCCATTTTACAGAAACGGAAAACCCAGAAAAAAAGTTACCTACCTAATAAAAGGGTCTATTAAGTAATTACATGTCGGTTGTCGATAGACGTTTTAAATTACCATAAATAGAGATAAACAATTTAACATTCTACGGGGTGTCCATTATAGGGAGGTAAAAATACATGTATTTTAGATAGGGAAGTTTTTAAGAAAGTGTCCGCGTCCGCTATATAGTCCGCTATTGGGAGGTCTTTTTTATACAGGTTTACAATAGAAATGTTTTTTGTACCAATGAAAGTGTCCGTTAAGTGAGGTGTCCACTATTAAGAGGTGTCCGTTAAGGGAGGTTTTACTGTACCTACAAACTGACAAAAAATTTACCGAAATTGATGCAAAACTGTTAAGATTGAATTGGAACAAAATATTGTTTGTCCTGTTAGTTTTTCATGTCAGAGTATAAGAATATTTTTTTTTATTGCGAAGTATATAAAGTATATAAAGTATACTGTTTTTACAGAATTATAATAATAACATTGATATTATTATTTTCATTATTCAATTTAAGAATGCTATTTTGAGTAAAACATTTTTGCGTCGTCTTTCTCCTTAAGAAGCAAGTATCATTGTAACTACTTGTAAACATAATAAATTTATTGATAATAATTATGCGCCATACAAGGTGTCTCTAAAAGGTATGAAATACTAGCACAAATATCTAAGGCCGAAATATGATCATCTAGCCCAACTTACCTTAGTCCAAAAGCTGATACTATTCGAAATTATTATTTTTTTAAAACTTTTTTCCAAATTCAGATATGATATTAGTTTTGATGTAAATTGGGGAGGGCGCCATCAGCAGCACTTCGCATACATCTAAAGCTCCATAACTTGTATGTGTCTCAGAGATATCTTTTATTCAAAAAAGGTATAATTGGTAGGTTTCGCTCCATGCAACCATTCCTAAGAGAATTGAATTTAAATGTTTTATTGCGAACCCAAACTCGTCGTTCCCTTTATTCACTCTTTATCCAGGCTTGGTCCAAACCCTCATTTTTGTTAATGAATTTGAAGAAAACATCTTCGGAATGTGTCTGTGGGTCAACGTGACCCAATTTTTTTGTTACAAATAGTTCTGTAGGGGAGACTGGGGATGTAAATATATACTATATAGTAGATACTTTGTATACTTTACATATATGACGATTTTCTTTACAATATGCCAAGAAACTAACGAAATTAGTTGAAAAATTCTTGAACACCAACAGCGGCATTTTAAGGAGCCGACATTTTTCGCCGGTGAGTGTACTGAATAATAATTGATTATAGCAGCGCCTTCGATATTCACGTATTCTGACTATCTTCTTGACGGCGTCGCATCATCCGGCTTTTCCCCACCTTCCTTCCTTCCGCAGAGGTCAGTCACCAGCCCCAGAAGAAGCCGTGACCTCAAGATGAGCTGCCATGAGCCCAAATCTGCAAACGGTCTGCCCTTTGGCCATGTCACGGAAGACACGACTTGGATGGCGTATAACGAGGAAAGATAATTAGACTCATGTTCGAAGAAAGAAATTGTAAAGCGGATAGAATAATAGATTGTCTGTTTCGTTATTGAAAACACGACATGCACACACCGGCAAATCTTAAGGAACGGAGAAAAATTTTATAAAAATAAAGGTGCTTCTAAGTGTTCAAATTTAGCTTGTTTTTGATTACTACTTTATCTTCACTCTTGATTTGTAAGTTCATAAATGGTGATTCATGTATTACCATGTTCAAGGAGCAGAAGAAGCTTGTTTCATGTCTGTCCGTCATCTGAATATAAGTTGCGTACCAAATTAGTCTAAATAATTGTAGTAGCAAACAAAATTTCAATATAAAACCACTAATTGGTCATGTTTTGGTGACTAGAGGACCAAATTTCCTGAAGTGATTCAAAGCATAAAACATTAAACTGAAATAGGGATTCACACCATTTATTTTTTTCTGGGAACCAATTATTTCCCTGCTTTAAAAATATTTAGGATAATTACCTTGATAAAATTGTACTGGAAATAGCATGTGTTTTTCGGCATAATGTTCTTTAATATAGGCGAAATATTTGTTACATAAACAACTGAGTTCTATGAACCTGGACAACACTACACCGTAAGGGAACAATTCAATTAATTTTTAGTGATAAATTCACTCCTACAATAAAGCTGGATTTATAAACTCTCGCCGGCGTCGGCGCTGGCGTTCGTCGTAGACAAGCATAGTGGGCATTTATTAACTTGGCGTTCGCGTTCGCAATGTTGACAAACAAAAACATATTCTGGCACTTCTGATATTTTAGTTCAAGTGGTATTTTCTCTAGCCAGTTATTACAACAAAAAGAAAGAGTTAAATAAACGGATTTAGCAAGGAAAAAGAAGTTAAAGTCTGTGCGTTTTAAGAAGTCCGCTAAGCCATAAAACCTCTTGAGCATTATGTCGGTGGCTCTCAAACAATAAATTATATTGAAGGTAATTTTGGATGTTGATGAATTACATTTTCTAAATAAAATAATTTAAAGTAAATAAAAAATTAGTTTAGGTAAAGAAAAATAATAATTTTTTAGCTTTTGTAGTATTCAGACAAATTAGTTTTACGAATTCTTTTTATAAAGTTTTGGTTCTGGCATGTTTGTCATAATAGTTCTTGCTAATACCCCATACCAATTCAATTGCGTTGTAATGACAATGGTAGGGCGGCAATCTCAAAACTTGATGTTCATTTTTGAGGGCTAATTCGTCCACAACATACTTTTTTTTAAATGACTGATCTTTACACTTGCTTAAAAGTTCACTTTTTAAATATAAATTTTCATGGTTTATGTTTTTCTTTGACAACCACTCTTTTATTTCTTCCTTTTTCCAGCTGCTTGTAGAGAATTTCTCTTCGAGTCTCGTATGGTAAGAGGCATTGTCTAAAACAATTAAGGAAGGTTTTTCTAAACTTTTTAAAAAATTTTCCTCGAACCAATGCTCAAAAATTTCAGCATCCATATTGCCGTGATAATCATCAGTTTTTTTTGTTGATGAAAATATCAAACTGGCATTTAAAACAAAACCTTCTTCATTACCAGCATTATTTCTTGAAAATAGTAATTATTATGAAGATTTAATTATAATAATCCCAAAATAATGTCATTATCGGAAAAGTATATACCTGACAAAATCTTTAACATATTTAACCATCCCGCACTTGAGCAAATTTTAATTGGTTCTTGGAAAATAGCGATTATTATATAGATTTTAACTATAATAATAGCAAAATAATTTAATTATCTATTTAATTATTATTTATGCGCAACGCGTAATTCTAAGATAATTTTGTTTTGAAACCTCTGATTTCGCCCAGTAATAGAATACAGTAAACCAGTGGGATGTTCGGTGTGATCAAGTATAGCGAAGGTGCGAAGATATTGTAACTTAACCGACTTACTGTTTTAAAAGCGATAACATCCCTTGGTGATTTAATCCGATATCGGACTTCTTAAAACGCACAGACTTTACTTGGTGTCTTAGCGGTAGTAAAATTAAAATGACGATTGGCCATTGACAGATTGGCAGATTCCAAACATGACTTAATGGAAATGCTAAAATCTCATTGGTTATGACGCGGCACTACGGATTTTTCACGAACGCCGGCGCTGGAAGGATAAAGCTGGATTTATAAACTCGAAGCCGGCGTCGGCGCTCGCGCTGGCGTGGGCGCTGGGAGTTAAACAAGTGAATCGTAATAGAGTGATTTATAAACTTCGTCGGCGTTCGCGCTGGCGCCGGCTGGCGTTCAACATAAACCATCTTTATCTTTCCAGCGCCGGCGTTCATAGAAAATCCGTAGCGCCGCGTCATAACCAATGGGATTTTAGCATTTCTGTCAAGTCATCGTTGGCATCTGCCAAACTGTCAACGGCCAATCGTCATTTTAATTTTACTACCCCTAAGACACCAAGTAATTTCTTCTGCCTTGCTACATCCATTTACTTAACTCTTTCTTTTTGTTCTAATAACTGGCTAGAGAAAACACCACCAAGAGTACAAACTAAAAATGTCAGAACTGTCAGATTATGTTTTTGTTTGTCAACACTGTGAACGCGAACGCCAAGTTTATAAATGCCCACTATGCTTGTCTAAGACGAGCCCTGGCGCCGACGCCGGCTAGAGTTTATAAATCCAGCTTATAGATGGTTTATGTCGAACGCCAGCCGGCGCCAGCGCGAACGCCGACGAAGTTTATAAATCACTCTTTTACGATTCACTTGTTTAACTTCCAGCGCCCACGCCAGCGCGAGCGCCGACGCCGGCTTCGAGTTTATAAATCCAGCTTAAAATGTTCATTTGACATTTGCATTTTTATCACTTTGACATCGATAAAAAATGTGCATCCTTTTTTATCGCGGTAAAACTAACCTGACATATTGTTACAAATTAATTTGATGCTGTCGAACATTTTTTTTAGTGAAGTATTATTTTTTTTTCGTATCTATTCATGCCAAAATTTGTGAATTTCTCTAGCTAAGAATCACTCGATCTTTTTTTAAGATCGGATAAACTTTTATTTTTTAAACTGAAACTAGATCACTTTTTAGCAATTTAAACTGGAACAAACGGTAATAGATAAAAAACCGCTCTAGCTTCGCTGTCGCGTTTTTATCATTCCGTTTGTTCTCGTTAAATTTCTAAGCAATCTAGTTTTCGTAAAAAATAAAAGTTTATCCGATAAAAAAAAGCTCTTGTGGTTTTACGTATGACAAATCAATCCCAACACTATTTTATTACTAAACATATTTGGGCCGAGGAGGCCACAAATTCATCCTGTGTGCAAATATGGTATTGGCTCGCTCATAGTGTAGAGATTGTTTTAGAAATTGGGTATAGAAGTCTACTCTATAAAACTAAAAAGGTGATTATATGGATGGAAGTATGGCTAGAGGAAACCATGCCGTTGTTGTATCTATTGTAAACTGGTAATAAGTTCAAACATTCTTAAAAACTGCTAAATAATTAAATGAACCATATAATCTTATAAAGTTAAGTGGGATTACCCATGTGGGTCATAGATGTCAAGTCATTTTTTTTAAGCAAATTTTCCAAACTGCAAAGTTAGTTTGTCATTAGGGACTAGGCTACTGTAAAGATAAACCAAAATAAATCTCACCCAATGCATATACGTAATCCTGCAACGACCTTATTATGCACCCACCCACCAACCGGCAACCTCGCCATCCTACTTTAAGCAGCACTTCTTGCCTGCTCCGGGCATTTGATCCAACGCGCGCGTATCGTCCGCGACAACTTGAGTTGAGTCTCCTGCGGTCAGCAGGACAGCAACATTACGGTGTTCGCAGGTTGGTCGGTGCGCGAAATTTCGTCACGCGGTGTTGCCGAGCTGGTGGTGATATCAGTAGAATTTCGAATTTTTTATACCTGTGGTGTTTTCGGGTGATCTGGATTTTGGCGTGTATAGTGAATTTCAGAATTTCTGGTAAGAATGAAAGCTTATGTCGGGTTGACCAACCTGAAAATTATGTTTATGATATAAACAATGCATGTAATACTTAGATACGTACCTAACTAAGTGTATCAGATACGTTGGTGATCAATATATAATATTCCTATTTTACCTATATGTAGCGGTATCTATGTAACTATCATGTTTTGCTAAAATAAAAATTTAACAACGGCAACAGGACGTAAAGTGCATAAGTTAACTAACCTGAAGAAAAATAATGAGGTACTTGACATGATTGGCAAAATCACATATTATTTGTTGATTATTGCAAAATGTCAACCGGTTTGAATCAAGCAAAATAAAATTTATAATGTCAAAGCCGTAAAATTATGCATACCAATTCGGAATTATATCCGAAATAAAAAGCGCAACTTAGAAACTGTGAAAATAATTTTCCCCTTAACAAAGTTGCATGCTGTAATAAATTAACTTACAATATACTTCTATCCTGCTGAGCAAAATTAGGTACTTTCAATGTGTTATAAATTATATTTTTTAAACTAACATTTTGGTAACACGCATTCCCTAAGAATATGCAAGAATAAAAATACCTCGATTTAGCATATATTTATTTTGGTCAGCATACCCATGAAATTTGACACATTTTATGAAACATGTTTAAAAACAAAACAAAACGCTTATGATTCCATTTATCTAAGCACCTAGACAAACCGGCGTACCGGTGAAAACTTATTTATTCTTACAACATTCTCTGTTTACCCAAGCAAAACACACTCAACCTTATTTCCGCAATTTTGCTTTCAGCTGATTGCGAGAGGAGCCGGCAACGCTGCGCGGCGTCATTGACTGGTGACCGGGCCCGAATTCGAATTCGTGTTTCTGAAACGGATTCAGGGGCAGCGGCATCCTGGCAAAAAAAACCGATCCTGCGTTCGATCCAGGGATGAGTGTTCGATGTTATTGGGTAAGTCGGGGTTACAATTTGATAATAAAAGGGATTAATTAAGACTTACTTTATTATGAAGGCGGAGGGATTTTTACCTTAACCACTTATGTTCGTTTTTCAAAAATTAAAGTTACCCTATACAGGGTACTACAAATTGAACTGTGTCCATGGGATTTTAGAGAGAGTCAAGTTGAGGCCAAGTTGCACAATTTAGTGCTTAATAAAATTTCGTCAAAATAATTAATAAATTTCGGCTACTTCTGGATATGTCCGGAAAAAAACGCAATGTTGCAAAATATGTTTTATTTTCTTCTGAGTTTATTTGAAGTGGTATTTTGAAATAAATACAGGGGGGTCTCACTCGTCAAAATTTATACACCTACTGCCAAATTTGTTAAGACTAGTCATTTTTGCCCTTGTCCTGCCTATACTTCCACAGTCCTGCCGTGGTCCTGCCGTGGTCCTGCCGTGGTCCTGCTTGTCCTGCCACTGTCCTTTCAGTTTTTTTTTTTAAATGGAGTCGGGCGTCAATGTTGCTTTTTATATTGATGTAGAAACTAGAAACGTATCTACCTTATTCTCGGTAATAATAGGATTTTATTTTCACCTAAAATGGGTAAAATTGAGTGTAAAATACTTAATTTTTTTTTACTTTCTAGTTATTATATAAATTCCTTGAACTTTCTTTTCATTGCTGCACAGTCGATTCTTCGGAGTTAAAAAGGACAAGCGCCTAACAGTTTAAGGGGTCCGTGAAACAAAAAATCTATATGTACCTATACGTCTTGTATGTCGTCTTTTTTGGGCCAGGTATAAAATCCCATGAATTGTTTCAAGAATTGAGTTGGTGAGTATTAAAAGGAGTACACGCAACAAATTTACGATTTTGACTTTTAAACTTGACGTGATATTCTTTAGCATTGTCGATCGATTGGTGAGGTAAGGAACTTACTTTCATCAACTTTAAAATTGTATCTTAAAAATACGGTAGAGCCATAAAAGGAACTAAGTTCCGAAGTTATAGTTCCTTTTCCGGCGAGAGTGAATGTTTTTGTTTTATGGAGTTAGTTCCTTCCAATAATCCCCAATTGAATTTAATTCTACATATTTCATTTTCAAAATCGTCCAAGATACCATGTGTTATTATAAAATACAGCATAGTAGCTCTCATGTAAAATCTGTATTTCAATTTTCTCTTCATCATTATTTTCATCTGAATTAAAATGTTACTAAGGGTCTCACTCTCACCTGAGTAGATCAATGTTTTTGACGCGGTTGTTGCCTTTTCTTCAGATTCATTAAATACCTTTCTTTTTGTAGTTTTCTCCTTCCTTTTTATTTTTTGCGAGTGTTGCTTTTTCTTGGCATATTTATTATTCCTCTTACTCTTAACAGTCTGTCGGATGATAAATGCCCTACTTGTTCTGAGAAAACCTACACAATGATGATTTTCTTACTGTTACTACTTTTCCTCCATTAAGCTTCACTATAATGTAAGGATTTCTGCTTAAATTTTTAGTAAAATAATTATTTGAGTAATCTCTAATCTTTGAATTTTAAGAACAATGACAATCGTCTTTGACTGATATTTCGGAATCTGAATTTTGTTTAAATTTTTTACACAAAAAAGGTTAAATGTCGGTAAAAAATTTGTTGCCAGTATTAGCGGATTAAGGACAAATTAAAACAATTCCGTTACTTTAAAAGCGAGTTCAAAAATTGCGTACGTTTCGACTTCTGTTAATTTATTTTCGAGGCTATTTTGAAAACCGAATTTTTGTCTTATGAAAGCATAATCTTGAGCATATACCTAAATTCGGACATCTTTCAGTACAAGGAAGAACCAGCAAACAGGGACACAACTAAAATTAATATCTTATAACACATCAATGTCTTCCTTATTACCATATAACGAGAACCTGACAATGGCTAAATAATAGTCGAAACGTCGGCAATTTTTGAACTTGCTTTTGAAGTAACGGAATTATTTTGATTTGCTTCTAGCCCGCTAATACTGGCCAACAAACTCTTGCCAGGACGCTGTTTATTTGCAGTATAATTATTTTCATACTTATAACAACCTGCTAATATACGCATCAACACTTTTAATTTTTCACTTCATTAAACAAAAACATTTTTTGGTTCCCGCTATTTACCACTACTCCTAAAGTTGTTGGAGAAATCTGATTGGATCTGAAAGGTACTACCTGTCCTGCCGCGGTTCTGCCTGTTTCATCTCCGGGCGACCATCATTAACTTTATTTTTTTAAATGCTGACCTGGGTTTTTTTATATCGCTTTTATACAGCTTCTTGGTCCTCCAAAAATAATGGTGTATCACAATTCACAATCAACCTTTTACCAGTTAAGAAAGTTGTGCTAGACAAATAGTTCTAGTACATCTGTTCAGTGTAATATAAAACCTAAATTTGTTTCTAGCAAGTGTTAATTAGAAGCGCAACAAAAAAAACTTAAAGCTATATTACGTTTCAGACAATTATTGCTTTTTATAACCTTAAGTTTTTAACAAAGTTCACAACTACATAAAAAAAATGGAACATAGATCTTGTAAACATTAATTCCTTCGCAGATGTTGGATAAGATTTGCATTTCCTAATATGCAGTCATTAATTTTTTGTCTCACACCAAATACTGAACTCTGGAAACCCCTTCTGTTCAATTCAATATAAAATATCGATATACCAGGTTGCTTCCTGTTGAAATATCCTTAGTTTTATTTTGCGGAACTCCAATTGTGTTTATATTGAAATATAAACTTTGACAATAATAACTGTTATGAGTCGTGAGTCATCTGATAAGTTTTCATCCGCGTTTAGGTTAGTTGTTTGTTGTTGTTGTTTGGACTTTACGCTATATCTACCAGCTTTTTTTCAGTTTGGTGGGTAAAAGCTTCATTTAGCGACTTCGGTTGTGTGCTGTGAGCGGTTTCCTTAGCGTGATTTCAAAAAACGATAATATAGTCTTAAATATTTTTTTTTATTTTACTTTTTTACGGTTCGTCGGCGTATCTGAGGCCATCTAGAACCGGTCATCGACCGTACGGTTTTTAATCGTGCGGTCTACCGACTGGGGAGTGTGAAACGGCACCTTCATCCTACGAGATATCCGATCTCATCCGGCCTGTCCGGCGTGAATAGGATGGTTTTGATGTCGATTCATTTTACACTCTAGACAACAGCACGCGGTGTTTCCCAAGCGGTCACCCATCCAAGTACTAGCCGCGCTCGACACCGCTTAACTTCGGTGATCTGACGGGAACCGGTGCTTTAGGTGTCGCTAGGCCCTTGCCCGTCTTAAATATAAGTGGGCAGGAATTCGAGATATTGACATAGATATAACAAAAGAAGTATTTATTATTTATAATTCGCACTCTTAAATCTTCCAAGATCTTTTAATGTACTCCATAAATAAAAATATAATGGCGAAAGGTCAGGGGACCTCGCAGGCCATTTCACCACACCTTCATTCCCTATCCACCGCTCTGGAAACCCTGCATTAAGAAACTAATGGACGTTTCTGCAGTTGTGCACGGATGCTCCATCCAGTTGAAACCAGGGACGTGGTAGAAAAGCCAGTGGGATATCCATGAGGTATATTTGAAATTCAGTATCTAAAAAGTTAAGTTCTCACCTCGGTTCTCACCATACAGAATAGGTCCTGAAATCCGATTTCCCAATACTCCAGCCCCAATATTTATACTAAACCTAACTTGCTGACAAATTTCCCTGTTTACTTTGGGATTTTTAATAGGTCAAATATAAGTATAATACGGTTTGTATCCCCTACTATTCAAAATTCTCCACCTTACCTTGTGTTGTGTTTCTCTGTTCACTTCTGTGAATTCTTATTGATTATCTAAAATATGTATTTTTTCAAGAAAGTAGAAAGATCGGCGCCTAAAAAACTAGATTTGTATTGAAATTGCACACCTTATGTAAATCAATTGCAACGTGCTTCTCTGCTATTTTGCTCCCAAATTTTTCACGTTTTTTGGAAAACGAACCATACTATGGCATATTAGAATCTAGTTTCCTAAGAAATTACTTACACGGCTGTGGTCTTTCGGGGTATCTCCGAAAGTACTCGTGTAAAGCTTCAAAACAATTTATGTTATACTGACAATAGAGGTATATTGTATCTCGTCTTTTAACTACGCTTTCACAAAAACATTGAATAATTACCGTTTTTACAGAATTTGTAAATACATTGACATTACTTTATTCTTTTATTAAAAAGCACCTTGTTTAAATTTTCCAAATTTGAACTCTGAGCAATAAAAGGAATCGATCACTTAACATTTTAATCTTTTAAAAGCATTTATCGTTGCTTGTTTTTATTTAGAAAACATTTTTTGCTGCTCCCTTTTTTCGATCATTTAACCGCACAAGGAATTTTTTAAATTTATTAATTATTTTTGTCTGCCACAACTTCCTTAATTGGCAAAAGGTTGATTGTGATACACCATTATTTTTAAAGGATTGAAAGTTGCTCACAACCGAATTAAAAAACCCAGGTCAGTGTAACGTTGATGATTATCGCCCGTAGATAAAACGTTGGATTTAAATTTTAAGGACGTCAACTTGTAGAGCAGGAAGAGTTGGCATGCCGAAGTGCTATTTATTTCAAAATGCTTCTTCAAATCAATTCAGAAGAAAATTAATTTTGCAACATATGGTTTTTTTCAGGATATGTCCGAAGGTAGCCAGAATTTATTAATTATATTAACGTCACTTTATTAAGCACTAAATTGCTTAACTTTGCCTCAATTTGACCGACTTTGTATCTTTTACGGTTTTCAAGATCCCTATGCACACACTCGAATTTGTAGCATTTATTTTTTTTTAACTGACCCTAATATCAATTGCAAATTACAAAAAGAAACCCTTGTGGATGATTAACAAATCAACAATGTCCTCAAGTTTTTAATTGAAAATAATAGAAAGAAAAAAAATGAAAGAAATAATTCTGTTTTCTTTAAACCATGAAATATTTTTGCTTTCTGACGACTCTACATAACATTTCATAATATTGCACATTTTTATGAGACGCACCAGATTTTAAAGCACTGCCATATTCTTTTGTTAAAAAAAGGTAAATCGATAAATTATTAAGTATAATTTAATTATAAATAGATACTGAATCATTTCAGTTTGAGTCAAGTCTTAGCTATTTTCAGGTAGGTATATTTTTTTAACTATAAATATTGAAATTGGAAATCTTCACTATGAACCACCAGTGAATCTTTTTAGGTTATTTACAAAAACAAAGTCGATGTTTTTTTTTCTATTAAAATAAATGCATACAAACAAACTAATAAATATTTAAACAAATAACCAGTGAATTTTCATTTTGTGGGTCTACAAGGGGGCACATACTTAACATTTTTAAATTATGGTTGAAACTTACTCCTGTCCGGTCAAATTTTCGTTACATGATATTCATTCAGTGCACGACTGTCCCACCAACAAGGAAAAAAGCAATATTTTGTAAATCCTCCCTGAGGTCCCACTAAAATTGCTATAATTTTAAATCCCCACATATCCGCCATTTGTACCTGCTGTAGTTTATTTTATCTAAATGGATGAGAATATTTTCATAGGTTTCTTTCATTGTTACTCAATGGGCAATTGGTATGGAAGGTTTAAATTTCTATTATGTCATAACACAGCTTTTAAACTAAGTAAAACTGGGGTCGGTATATTGTTCTTCGGGGCTGCCTGATGATGAGCTATTTTCTCCATTATCTCCCAAAATAATATCTTGCTAATCTAAAGGCGCAGTCGCTACTGGTCTACATTGTAAAAGCCGTATTACAGTCGGCAACGAATTGCAGCAATACTTTGACCTTGCAACCCTATTGCTGCAATTCAATTGCAGGACTGTAAAACATCGTGCAAGTCGTGGTGCAAGTCCATGTTTTTAAAATTGCAATATGAGTACCAGCCTCTAGAACGAAATGTCAATAAACTTTCCAACCTCAAATTTTTTATTGTTTTGCTTTGTCTTTGTGGTTTTATTGGTTACTTGTAGTTTTGAATCTTTTTTGTGTGAAATGAATAAAATAAGGAAAATGAATAGACTAAAGCGCAAAAAATTAATCGCTGCATCATTATGCACCATTATTGCTGCTTCTGCCTTGCTGCTAGGAGCTGGACAGGAACGGGCAGAAAGACGGTGGTGGGTCAGACCTTGGTTAGACAGAGCTTGGAATTCTTGCAAAACGCTTTAGACTTTTACTAAATACAATACCATTAAGACCAGAGAAAGCAAGACTTATAACTCAAGCTTGTTGTGCCCTGCATAATTTTTTAAATCAAGAATGTGGCAAGGCCTCCTTGTCACATAACATTGATGAAATCGACCAGGAATTCAAGTTTATTTATGGTTTAAGTCGACAAAACCATGGCAGAGCTAATACAAAAGCTCTAAACATTAGAGAAGAATTTAAAAATTACTTTAATGGACCAGGTCGAGTGCCTTGGAAAGACGATCTTATTTAGAATTGCTATCCATTGTGGATGAACTCTTTTAGATATCTGTGTTTTCCTATTTGTTAATTGTGAAGTGACTCACATTACATTTTTTTTTGTTTACTTTAGTTTTGTGGAAGGACATTTTTCCAGAAATTACATGTATTGTATGTAAAATATGTTTAAATATAGAAATTTTTTTAAAACGCTTTTTTAAAGTATTCTATTATTTATTTATCAATGATCCATGTAAAATGTACAATGTAATTTCTAATAGATAAACTAAACTAACATACAGTAAATAATAATGAAAAGAGTATTCGGCGCTACATTACATTTCTTCTCTTTCTTGCCTTTGCCTCCTTTTGGCAGCATAAATATTCTGATGAATATTCTGCTTCAACTCGTCCAGAATGTCTTCATCCTCAATATTTTCCATCTCTTGGGCGATTAATCTGCAAAAAATAAAATTAGTAGGAAATTTTTAGGAAAAAATTTTTTGCTAAATTTGTTTGCATGAAAATAAATTAAATTACATAAAGAGGGATATTTTCTGTTGCATTTTTTTGACTTACTGTCCAAATATGTTTGTTCTTGGCAGCTGCTTCCTCTTGCTCTGATTCTGTCAAACGTGGCAGTGTTGAAACGGCAGTAGTTAACAGACTGCTAATTTTTTCCTTTTCAGCAGGCATCTTTCTCTGCCGTTTTGTAGGGGGCATATCACTGTCACTCCTTGATGGTATCCTACTGGTGCTCCTACTTGATGTAGAAGATGGGGTGAACAGCTCTACCTCTACATCAGAGAGGTCTTGCACATCCCCATCATACAGTACCTCACATTGTGATTGAAGGCAAAAAAAAACATTTTATATATACTTACTACACTACCTACCTAAAACCATAACGCATGCAACAATCCACTACTAACACTGTGGAAATATATTAACTTAAACTTACTACTGGCTCCTCACGCATTTCACATTCTTTGTTAGCAAGGTTGGACTCTCCCTTGGACACAACCACAATCCCTGGTTGCAGAAAATGAAGTAGGTCAAAGCACCACAACTTTGGTACATATACAGTATCCGTAGATGTACCAGAGGTTTCACTTTTTTTATTTTCTGTACCTCAGCTAATTACTGAGTTCTTATACCATGTATTTTCTTTTTATTGTCATCGGCTGTGAGTGCAGTTAATTTTCTCTTGTTGAATTCATCTGCTATTTGCCGAAACGCCGAGGTTCTTGCGTTTCGGTCGTGGTAATTTGCCTGGGTAGGCAAATAAAGACAGGGGTATCCCTCATAGAGCTCAATAAGGACTACAGTTGCCTCTTTTGGCCAGTCGTAACCACCTCCACACCTAAAACTAAGTTTAGTTAATTATTTTTTGCTTCCTCTTTATGGATGATAATTAGTATTGATGTACCAGGTATAAATAAATATATTTAAGGTGTGTTACAATATGATATGTTTACACCAACTCAGTGGTTTCAATTATCAAAAGCATATTGAAACTTACCTTTTCCCACAAGCCATCTTCCACCCAATAGAGATAACCAGAAATACGTCCAATTTAATGTAATTTAAGTTCTTAAAGTAAAAAACTTTAATTCGAATTACACAAAATCCACAATCCACAAGAAAAATGTAGCAAATAAACACAAAACACAAAACCAATAAACATTAATAACCACAGCCACGCCTCAAATAAACTTCGGTCTCTCTGTCAAACAACAAACTCAACAGGCGCGTCCTTTCTAGGGACTTTCGGCTCTGTCGTTAACCAAGAAAGTCACTAGAAAACCACTAGAATTGCAAACGCACTTGCAACAAAAATCGATCCCGACCGATCTTTTGGCAATAGCAATAGAATTGCCAAATCCGATCAGCTGTTTTCAACTGCGCATGCTCATAAGCAAGAGAGTTGCGACTTGCCGATAGACTTGCCGACTGTAATACGGCTTTAAGGAACAGGTCTTATGGCAGAAGGCAAATTCGGATATTTGACTTTGCGCTTTTCTTTTTTGGAATAACTTTAAGTCTTTGCCACTGCAATTGCAAAAGGCACACTTTTTCTTCTCCCTTTCATCCTCTGCACCAATGACACGCTAGAGCTGACACAGCACACATGAAAAGCCCAGTGCTTGTCTTGATCTCCGATTAAAACATTAAGTTATTTTAGTATTTCTTTATTTCGATTTTATTGATATTATTATCTATTCCACAACAAAAAAAAACCCGCAGAGTATAATATTCCACTTAGTCTAAATGAACTATTTTTATGAGAAATGTTTTTATGATCTAGGTAAATGATATATTTATCATTATAAGATTTTCTTTCGCTTTTTACTGAGGTTGGAAAATGGCTGCATTATTGTTTTGGTATTTTATTTTTTGAACCCCAAAGAAGCAGAGGATTTTAATTTTTTTGAATTATATGAACTAAAACCACAAAATAATCATTTAGACAAGTTTTCGGCTTACCTTATAGAAACATATTTGACAAACGAATCAAAGTTTCCACCGCATATTTGGGCAAATGCATCTGCAGACCTTAATAAAACTACCAACACTTGCGAATCCTTTTATTCCCATTTCAGCAACTCAATGTACCAAACACACCCGTCTATATTCACTTTTGTTGACGAACTTATCAATGTTCAAACTGAAACTTACATAAAATGCAATAGTATTAACGCACCTCATAGATTTAAAAATATGGCGATAAAGAAAAAGCATTATTTTATTTGATAATAAATTTAGAGCATATAAAAGTAACACTTTACACTGGAATATGTTAAAATCGAATCACATTATAATGCCCATAATAATAATAATAATAATAAAAGATGTAATGAGTATGTATGCAAATATGTATGTATTTAAAGGCTGGAAATTGTTATGAATTTTTTCTGTCGTTTCTGGTTTGGTTGCCATAGAGACTAACTTACTTCTTTTAAATGGAACACCTTGAATATGATTGCATATCTGGATTCTACTGGGAAAAGCGTTTCCGAGATAATGACAGCTCAAAAATGAAAAACTCCTTAATTATAATTATTCCTACCTAATACCCACTAGTTGAGTCACGGTGTTTTCATGGCAGCGACCTAAGAGGTGTCAATTTTGAGTTACTGTTTAATTTTCTGTTTTCTGAGTTCTAATTTGTTTACACTATGGTTCATCTGAATAAGAAACCACGAGTTGAAATTTTAATAATGAGCGGTTACGGAAATATGAAGAACTTTTCAATAAATTATATCCAAATAGGCCTCCAATAAATCAGTCAACGGTGTGTCGAGTGGTAAAGAAATTTCGAGAAACAGGCAGTGTTAGGGAAGCCGCTAGATCAGGTCAACCCAAAACAGCAACCGGGGGAGACAAAGCTTTGGATATCATGCTCTCAATACATGAAAATCCAACACAATCATCCAGGCCAATGGCAATGGATTTTAATGTGTCTTATCAGTCAGTGAAAGATTTGTTTAAGCATGCAGGAAAAGTTGCATCCATACAAGATAAAGTTGGTGCACTAGTTAAACGAGGACGATTTTGATCGAAGAGCTGAATTTTGTGAGCTGATGATGGCAAGATGCAATAACGATAATAACTTCGCAACAAATATCATTTTCTCGGATGAAGCTACTTTCCATTTAAGTGGCAGACACAATTATCGTTATTGGTCTGCTGAGAATACTCACTGGTTCCAGGAAGGTCATACTCAGAGGCCCGAAAAAGTTAATGTTTGGGCGGACATATATAGTTGGTAGACATATTGTGGGACCTTTTTTCATAGATAATATGCAGGGTGTTCCATTTAAAAAAAGCAAGTTGGTCTATATGGCAACCAAACCAGAAATTACAGAAAAACTTCATGCAGGTAAAAATGTGGGGAATAATTTACTGAACAACTTTCATAAAGTCAGTTTTTCGTATACGAGGTAATTCAAAAGTTACAGGCATTATGCGCGACTTTCTTGCCACATAGTAAATTTTCTTAACAATAAACATCTTGCGACATTGATTCGACCTGATTTTTATTGCCTGCTGTTATGTGCCGAAATGGGACTTAAAATGAAGGGTTATTTTTATTTCGGTTACGTGTTCGATGTGCCGATATGGGAATCGCCCTTTAGAAGAGCCTCCACTTCTCCCTTGGCGTGGAGGCCTTCACACCCTTAAATTCGGCTCTATAATTACTAATTATGTACCTACACAAAAGTATATGATTTAGCAAGGTCAAAATAAAAATTATAGTATATTATAGCAAATTTAAATAATACTGAACCCCACCTAGTGATGTTTAAACTGTAGTTTTTATTTTTAAATCTGAACAGTTAGTACCCATTAGATGACGAAGTCTACCTGTGTAATCTCGTATATTATTTAAGATGTATTATGAATGTGTATCAAAAATATTCTTACGTCTATATCTATAGTCCGAAGCACGAGGCTTGCCCTATGAAAATAATGCGAATAGAAAAAGTGTAATATTGTCGATTTGACTAGTACAGATTTCAATAAGGAACATCTAGATATTTATTTATATTACACTAAGTATATAAGTAATTATTATTAGACTATTTAAGAGTATTAAAATATAGGTATACCTATTATAAAATTATTGAAAATTTTTATCAGATCAATCTATTATTTAATGGAGAAATAATTATTATTTTTGTCGTGGAACAACGAGCTGAAGGCAGTGGACAAGAAAAAGTAATTTAATTGACACAGGTTCTACATTGCCAAAAAATATTTGATGTACTGTGCATCCGAGAAGCATCAGGCGTGTGCTGATTGTTCTTCATTAGCGTATAGCATTGTAAATGCGATATTTAAGATGAATGTGTATTCGCGCTAGCGTTGTAATTATTTTCATGTTCATAAATTTAGAGACGTCTTAAGCTAGTGGCGAGTTCATTTTTTTTTTATTCTTATATAATTCTGTATTTTCTTTTAATAAACCTACATTAAGTAAAAAGACCATATTCAGAAAAGTTGTGCGCACGTCTATGACACGCGGCTTAAAACTCCATATTTATGGCTTCTATTTCCCCTTTCTCTTCATATGTCGTAGTGCTAGTCTCGTGCGACGGATTATACCAAATTTTTATAGGCCTAAGAGTGAATTAAATTTTGGAATTTTAAATGGTTTTTATATTAGATACCTATTAAAAAGTAATAATAAACTTCAACTTAATTTATTAAACAACTTTTGTATTTTAAAACATGACATAATTTTTTTTTTGTTAAAATTTAAAATAAAATATTTGAATTTATTGGGGCCTACGCAAGTTAAAATTGCCGGAAATGCCGTTATAAATATCGACATTTATAAAAGATGTTTAATGTTAATTTGTTGGTTTAAAGATCTCTTTGTGGTTTATTATAATTTTATTGCGAAATCGATACTATCATTGCTCACTAAATATCTTAACTTAACCCTAATCAAAAAATATAATTTATAAATAATGATCGAAATGTAGCAACGTGATAAAATCCAAAAAAAGTTTCTGTTGTCAAATAGCGATATTTTTAAGATCTCGAAATCGATGTTCGGAAAACTAATTGCGCAAAATTCACCGTGAACACAATTCACAACTAGGAACATTACTCGCCTATCATAATATCATAATATATCATAATAATAATAATAATAATAAAATAAAAAATTAAAAAAAAAACACTCAAACATCTCCCAAGAAGTGCAGTAGAGCGGACCACCCTACCACAATATCAAGGCGGAAGAGGACTGGCAGACATCGGAAAAATAGTGGACCAACAAATAACCAACTTGAGGGAGTACTTTCGCAACAGAGCCCAAACTTCAGACCTACACCATGCTATTTGCGAAAAAGACCCCTCCACTCCTCTAAGATTAAGGGATCAGAATGTCCCACAAGACCAATGAAGAAAAGCTGCAGATATGGAAGGAAAACTTCTGCATGTACGACCCCTGAACGAGGTAGCCCAGGATCACGTCGACAGTCTTGCGTCGAACTACTGGCTCATCTCTGGACGGATGTTCCCTGAAACCGAGAGATTTCTACTGGCAATCCAAGATCAGGCCATACCAATAAGAAACACCCTGAAATATATAATTAGAGACGACTCAGTACATTAAGACAAATGCAGATACGGATGTCAAGCGGCAGAAACGATCCAACACACAACGGGAGGATGCAAGATGTTTTCTGCAACAGATTACAAAGAGAGGTATGACGCAGTGGCCAAGATCCTACACCAGGAGTTAGCGGTGAAGCTACAGCTTGTCCAAAACGAAAAGATCCCATATTATAGATATACACCACAGCCGATCTTAGAAAACAACAAGATGTACTGGGATCGAACTATTCTTACTGATCAGACGGTGTCCCACAACAGACCGGACCTTACTGTGGTAGACAAAAGGGCCAGGAAAACGACTTTGATAGATGTAGCTATACTAAATAACAGCAGCCTTCTAGTGAAGCATGCTGAGAAAATAGCGAAGTATAGGGACCTGCAGGAGCAAATAAAAAGACAGTGGAATATGGACAGCATCGAAATCATGCCTATTATTGTTTCAACAACATTAGTATTCCCAAACAAGCTTTTGGAAAACTTTAGAATGCTAGACGTACCTCAAGATCTCTACAAGGACATGCAGAAAGCAGTGTTACTTGCAACAAGCCGAAAAGTCAAGAAGTAGGTATATAGGTAACCAGAGAAGAACCTCACGGGCCCAATAACACGGAAAGGGCCCTCACAGAGCTCAATCGGTAATAAATGGGATGAGAGAATGTTCCCCGTAGAGGGAGTGCACGACAGGTCTCGCGACCCGTCAGAAATTGGGAAAATGATAATAATAATAATAATAATAATAATAATAATAATAAATCCTCTTTTCGAAAAGTATATAACATACAATTAAATAGTGTCAACAAAGAAGTAACATTATCCTGGCCTAAAAAAAGAAAGCAAAGACTAGCTCTCACTTATCAAGATGTTTGTAATAATCTTCTATATTGTATAGTTCTATTTCCAGCAGCAAATGAAATAAAAAATTTTTATTTGATTTATGTTATTTAATAATTCTTTAGAATTAGGCAACCCGTTATAGAGTTTGATACATTGATAATACGGGCCTCTTTCTGTCATGGTTAATCTGTGTATTGGATATGTATATTCTTATAAGATAAGTTTTGACATTCAAAGAATAATTGAGATCCAAACTAACATTTCCTTGATACAATTCTCTCAAAAGGGTAAGACATCCAACATCGACGTCATAACTACATTTGAACAATTTAATGCACAAAAGACATCAAAATTAATTATTTTAATTCTTTAGTATAAAAAAAAATGTTGAAAGACTAAAAAAAAAATAAATGAAGTTCGAGAATTAACCCATTAAGATGGTATGGCCACGTTAAAAGAATGAGTGAAAACTGAATAACAAGAAAAGTATATGAAGGAAAAACAGCCAAAATATAAGGAAGAAGAAGACGAAGAAAGGCGTGGTAAGAAAATATAAAGAGGGAGGAAGAGACACAAATTCAAATACAAATATCATTTATTTCCATCAGACTCACCAAAGTGAGTATTGAATAATGTCAAATACAAGAATTTCTATAATATCTTAGTTAATAACTAAAATTAATTTAAGAAAAACTGAAATCAATTAAGGGCTGAAAATAGATAGGGGAGAAAACGAAGACCTAGAAACACTAACACAGAACAGGAAAACGTAAAAAGAAATATGATAAAGAAAACCAGTTCTGTTTAATGGTAAATGCTTATTTCTTTAGTTTATTTCATTAATTTTCGCTCTATGCGTAATTGAGTACCTACCTGTAATTTGATGGTGAGATAACTAAGTGAAATTATATGATAGAAATTGAGTACGCGGTGAATTGTGGACGATGCCTTGGGGGCCGGGGAATGTCCATGTCCACTGTGAAGTTTGGATGGTGATAGAAATCGCAGAAGACCGCCTAAAACCCTATTAAGGGCGGCATCAACTTTAGGTAAAAGCATCTTTCTTTAAACCACGAATAATTTCTTATAATCGTCCTTTAAATATTGCGTTCCTCCGCAAATTATAGAAATCCGTTATTTCCTCAATGCACATTAAAAAACAGTAATTTTGCCTAATCTATTTTACGTCAATCATCAAAAACAAATTGCAGCAATTATCCTTAATTGGTTGATGCAATTGTTAGACGGTAACTTTAGCTTTCTTTAATTTAAACCGAAAATCCGGTGATCGGCTATTTACTATCTTCCTGTACGCAGTATTACTTTCCTGTAATTGTATTATAAAATTCGCGTTTTTTATGATCCGTAAATATAAAAGGCATATTATTACTACAGCTCTACAGCCGCCAGCAACTTACGTTTTTCAGTGCGTTTCATCACCATTCGGGCATCAAGACTGAAGTTTCAGTGTAAAGAAAACCTCCTAGCGATGTTTATTAGCAAATAAATAAAAGTTTGCTCAGAAATATCATTATTTGACCATATCTTTTGTTTTATTATAAAACTAAAACTGTATTTCATATAGGTAACTTGATTTGAATTACTGCTATATTAGCATATCAATATACCATAAATTCCACCTGTACACTTATGGCTTCTTAAGCCAATTAAAATTTTTACGGAACATTTTATTTGCCAAATACGGAGCCGCAAACAAATTTCCACGCATAAGATTCATTAGAAGAATGAAGCAGTCAGTCACACCTTCAAAATTGTTTTAAGTTCATAATGATCCCATTGATCACTATTAAAATATTTTAGAGGTTGCTAATTAATGTATGTCTAAAAATTTGCATTCCGGAAGTGGATTATTTTAGAATATTTAAATAATTTCTCTAATATTCCTAGTATTTTCCATTTGAAAACCCTGAGAAAAATACCGTGCTCTGTATGTTGATGCAATTAAAGATTTGAATATTTCAACTGACTAACCAATCCAGAATGGTATAATATACGTATTTTAATAGTACATTACGTTACAAGACCGAAAAGTAGTATTTTACAGTCCGAAGCAGGTAATTTCCAGGGCGAGCTGCCAGGCGACTCCTGCAAGCCTGCGAGTCCTGTTAACGTACTTTCCCGGATGTGTAACGTACAATATTTTTTTCCAATCGACACAAAGCCAGTATCGTACGAGAAAACTCTGTTAATTGCTTACTATATTGGTATAGTTTTAGTCACTTGGAAAACTCTATAGTCAGAAAAATATTTAATAAACTAAAATGACTGAATAAAAAAAAATTAAATAAAAAAAATTGAATGGTAATAAAAGAGGTCTAGACCGGTAAACTAATGTTTTCCGGCTAAAAATTTCTAGAAAGTGTTTGCTCTACGGTCAATTGAAAAAGAAATATATCACTTACTTATATACCAGTTAAGTTACCGCTCGAATCCAATACAAGCAAATTGTAAACCACAGCAAAGAAGCGCACAACCAGAGGATCAAAGACAAACTTCTTAAATGTCCTAACGAAAAAAATCATTTTGGTCGGTAGCTAAGGCCGTCAGTCAGAACTTTACCAAGGCAACCATTCCACCTCTAACACGTTCTGATGGCACTATTGCGACCAAAGCAGAGGAAGAAGCAAACTTACTGGCGGAACTATTCTGTTCGCATTAAACCGTTAATTTTCAGGAAAAAGCTCCCCCGAACATTCCCCTTGTAGAATCGAGGATGCCCGAGATTGTTTTCCGGCAGCGCCATGTTAAAGGAATCTTGAGGAGTCTTGACACCAAAAAAGCTTCTGGTCCTGGCGAATATCCAGTCATCGTAATTAAGACATGCGCTGATGAATTGACACCGCTATTTTATAGGCTTTTTAACTTATCTTACAAAAAAGGAAAATTTCCTTCTTGCTGGAAAACTGCGAGAGTCCAGCCCATACCCAAAAAAAGGTAAGAAGACCTCTTCAAACAACTATCGTCCAGTCGCATTGCTTTCGGTTATATCAAAAGGTATGGAGAAGGCTATCAATGAAAAATTATTAATGTACCTGAAGGCTTTAACATTATTAGTGACCGCCAGCATGTATTCCGTTAGTCTAGATCAACAGGAGACCGTCTCGCTTATGTTACTCACTTTTGGAATAACGCAATAGAACATCATGGGAAGTCCCGGGCGGTAGCACTGGACATTTCCAAGGCTTTTGACCGAGCATGGCATGTGAGAGCGTACGGAATACCGGCTTTATATTGTTCCTGGCTGTCAAGTTTTCTTAAAGGCCGTTCTCTGCAAGTGGTGGTGAACGGATTCCTTTCAGAAACATTTAATGTCAATACTGAAGTCCCTCAAGGTTCTATATTGTCGCCCACCCTCTTTTTACTATATATTAATAGGGAAAGGAAAGAAAGTCAGAAAGTCTTTCTCTACTAGTGTAATAAGAGCAATCAGAGGCTCAGTTTTATGAAAGCGCGTCTACATGTTTCGAAGGTAGTAACCTTCATCTTCAAGCTGCAGTTAATATTAGCAGTATAGAGAAAATTGTAGGCGGAAGGTGACGTTGATGGAGCTTTAAAAATTTTTTTTTGGAAATGTGTCACGTAGTGAATGTAATCAACATACTGACAAGAAATTTTGTTAATAGAGGTAATAATTTCAAAGATAATTGTGAAGTTTAGAAGGTTATAAAGAAATACATGTTCTTCTTATTCAGGTTCAAGTAAGGATACATAAAGAAGACTTTCGAAGTTCTTATTCATATTATGATTTTGTATTAAAAGAAAGGAAGAATGAAAGAAAGCATCTGTTATCAATTAAGTAAGGATTCGGATATAGTCATAGCGGGACACTCGATTCCCTTGGCTTCATCCATTAGTTTGTTGGGCATCATTTTGGATAGTCACATGTCTTGGCATAGTCACGTTGCGGCCATTGCTAAGGCAGCCTCGCAGAAACTTGGAATACTTTTTCGAACTATAAGAACCTCTATTCACCCCAACAACTTTTGATGCTCTATAACAAAGCCCGAATTAGACCATCACATCGCTAGAGTACTGTTCGCATATTTGTGGCTCTGCTTCTAAATATACCCTGAGATTGCTGGATTCCATTCAAAGAAGAGCAACTCACTTGATCGGCAACCATGATCTGACAAACAACCTGGTAAGCCTTGAACATCGAAGGCAGGTTATCGACTTGAGTCTATTTTACAAATAACAAGTGCTCAACTGAGGTTGTCCGCTTGAGCGGTGCATGGTAGATATACACGACGAGCCACTGCAGCCCACCCGTACGTGGTTCAGCTTATTGTCCCTTGAAAGACACTGCTTACAAAGTCTTTAAAAAAGAGAGCCTGCTTTGTGGTCAGCGATATGGATTTATCAATTAGTTTATAAAATCAAATATACTTAGAGAAAACAGAATATTTAAAAACAACACAAAAAGCGGCCACCAAGTTAGAAATAAGACTATTTCTACACTATTGCGCCCTATTCTACAGAATTCTGAGAAGTAGAAATTCTGTTTTCATGGCTTTTATCTTTAGAGAAAAATAACATATCGTTCGGATGTACATAATGTAAATATGAGACGAAACGATCAGCTGACAATTCCTTGATACCAAACATCACTATTTTGCAGGTCTTTGTCATATATACTACACGATGTGCAAGTGTCTGAATGTTTTACCGAACAATTTAAAAAAACTTGAAACAAACAGTTTTAAGCGTAACCACTCTAAAAAATGAATGAATGAAGTTAGCATTAATTTTAAATGGTAGTCCTAAAAATTTTGTCTATTTGGTAATGGTTTAATTTAACTACAATCCAATTCATTATTATTTATCGCATTAGGATTGGCGAGGGATTTTTTTACGTTGACATTCATATAGAAAAAAATCTAGGGTATTTAAGTTAGGGGACCTAGGGAGCCTTGACTGAGTTCCACCCCGTCCTATCCACTTGTTTTCGTACGCACTTAAATACTCCCGAGCCAAAATAGAAAAATGTGCTGTAGCGCCGTCGCGCATATGCACTTGGAAAATATAAAATATACAGTAGAGATTATTTAAAAATACCGAAAGGGCAATAAAACCTGCAACAAAGAAAGCTGCAGCTTTTAATCATCTCTCTTCATATAATAGAGTCATTATATGATGCAGATTTAAGAAGAAAAAAGAAGAAAATGTGGAACACTTCCAGATACTGCCAGTGTAGATGATATTAGAAGACTATGTGAAAATGAAGAGACAGCAGCTAAAGAAGAACAACAATAGACGAAAGAAATTTTTAAAATACTACAAAGGGGCAAAACCAACAAAAAATGCTTTAGATGTAATAACCCGTGGTACAAAAATTTAGGTGAATGCCCGGCTAAAAATTTTATATGTAAAAAATGCAATATAAGAGGGCATTTTACCGAATTTTGTAGAACCAGAAATGCCACCTCCAATGAAAATGCAACAGTTGGAATTGTAGCTATAATTAAGGTAACATATGGCCATAAATTAGAAAATTCTTGTAAGATGTTGGTTGAGGTTAACCAAATTGGAAATAATAAAACAATATGGTATCAAGCTGCAGCTTTTAATCATCTCTCTTTCTTCTAAACAAATCATAGGCATGAAATTAGCAAGTACCAACCCTTAATTGCCTCTCTTTGTCAGGTGTGAGAAATTAAAGAAGAACAAAGAACCTGTGTGAAATTTCGACACCCTGTAGATCGGTAACGAAGCGTTTGCGGACCTATGTTTATATGAATTTTTAGTCATTAAATAAGGCAAATAATTACCTTCTTCCGTATGTACATGATATTTAGGAACAGCATGTATACACATACAGTATACAGGAGTAGAGGAAAACGGACAGTTCTGGACCAGGTGGTGCTGGTGGTGCTGGTGGTGCAACTAACCCGGGTGGTTCGGTGGTGCGTTTTATGATCTAACCCGGGTGGTTCGGTGGTGCGTTTTATGATCTAACCCGGGTGGTTCGGTGGTGCGTTTTATGACCTAACCTGGGTGGTTCGGTGGTGCTGTTTACAAAATAACCCGAAATTAAACCCGACTTTTTACGACCTAACCCGGATGCTTTCATGAGGCGGCTTCTTATCTAACCCTAACTTGAACCTGAATATTTATGAACTGACCCGAGATAAAACCCGACTTTTTACAACCTAACCCGGATGCTTTCATGAGGCGGCTTCTTATCTAACCCTAATTTGAACCTGAATATTTATGATCTGACCCGAGATAAAACCCGACTTTTTATGATTTAACCTTAGTGAAACGCCGCTGTTAAAGCGATATAGTAAAAAAAACTCGATTAAAATTTTATCTTGTTCGCTAGACCAATTAATTTCCAAATATTATAATTAAAACATACAATCACTACACTGGCGCACCGTCAAAAATCGTGCTTGCACTATCCCAACGTACAGAGCGTCCGCTTCAGAAAATACGGTGCCGTATTTTTTGCGCCGAACGCTCTGGAGGAACACACTCCGATTTGCAAGTACATACACGCTTTGTCGCGGCAAAGCTCGTCGTCAAATTACGGCCACTCTTTTGCGGTACCGCTTTGTAGGAAACCAAAGCTTTAGTGAAACGCCGCTGCCCCAGGACTCTGTCCATATTCCTCTACTGTGTTAATTTATGCGGGTAATAAAACCGACAAGGGTCGGATCGGCCTGCATACTTATAGAGGTAAAAAAACCGCTTTAGAATGTTTTTGGTATATCTTTTTTAGATAATTTTGGGGGAAATAATTTGCCTGAGATGCCAATTAAAAAAGCCTACATTTAATTGTATTTTAGATTCTTGAATTTTGTACATGGATTAAAAATCTACTATTTCTTGAAATTGTATACATTATGTTAGATAATTATTAATATAATGTTATTAAGACTTCGTAAATATCTGTAAAAACTGTTCTAAATCGTGTCATTTCTGAAAATTGTATACTGAGTGTTTAGAATTTAGTAAAAAATTAAAAAAATGTTTTAATGTTATTAAGACCTGTGAAAATTTGTAAAACTGTACAGAATTGTATTATTTTCTGAAAATGATATACTGAGTGTTTAGAATTTAGTAAAAATTAAAAAAATGTTTTAAATTTGTTAAATCATGTGAAATCTTGTATAAAATGACTAGAACCGTTCTTAATCATGTCATTTCTGAAAATTGTTTACTGAGTGTTTAGAATTTAGTAAAAAATTAAAAAAAATGTTTTAACGTTATTAAGCCCTGTGAAACTTTGTAAAAAATGACTAAAACAGTCGCAAATCGTCCTATTTTCTTAAAAGTGTATACTGAGTGTTTAGAATTTAGTAAAAATTAAAAAAAATGTTTTAAATTTGTTAAATCATGCGAAATCTTGTATAAAATGACTGGAACCGTTCTTAATCATGGCATTTCTGAAAATTGTATACTGAGTGTTTAGAATTTAGTAAAAAATTAAAAAAAATGTTTTAACGTTATTAAGCCCTGTGAAACTTTGTAAAAAATGACTAAAACAGTCGCAAATCGTCCTATTTTCTTAAAAGTGTATACTGAGTGTTTAGAATTTAGTAAAAATTAAAAAAAATGTTTTAAATTTGTTAAATCATGTGAAATCTTGTATAAAATGACTAGAACCGTTCTTAATCATGACATTTCTGAAAATTGTATACTGAGTGTTTAGAATTTAGTAAAAAATTAAAAAAAATGTTTTAACGTTATTAAGCCCTGTGAAACTTTGTAAAAAATGACTAAAACAGTCGCAAATCGTCCTATTTTCTTAAAAGTGTATACTGAGTGTTTAGAATTTAGTAAAAATTAAAAAAAATGTTTTAAATTTGTTAAATCATGCGAAATCTTGTATAAAATGACTAGAACCGTTCTTAATCATGGCATTTCTGAAAATTGTATACTGAGTGTTTAGAATTTAGTAAAAAATTAAAAAAAATGTTTTAACGTTATTAAGCCCTGTGAAACTTTGTAAAAAATGACTAAAACAGTCGCAAATCGTCCTATTTTCTTAAAAGTGTATACTGAGTGTTTAGAATTTAGTAAAAATTAAAAAAAAATGTTTTAAATTTGTTAAATCATGTGAAATCTTGTATAAAATGACTAGAACCGTTCTTAATCATGACATTTCTGAAAATTGTATACTGAGTGTTTAGAATTTAGTAAAAAATTAAAAAAAATGTTTTAACGTTATTAAGCCCTGTGAAACTTTGTAAAAAATGACTAAAACAGTCGCAAATCGTCCTATTTTCTTAAAAGTGTATACTGAGTGTTTAGAATTTAGTAAAAATTAAAAAAAAATGTTTTAAATTTGTTAAATCATGCGAAATCTTGTATAAAATGACTAGAACCGTTCTTAATCATGGCATTTCTGAAAATTGTATACTGAGTGTTTAGAATTTAGTAAAAAATTAAAAAAAATGTTTTAACGTTATTAAGCCCTGTGAAACTTTGTAAAAAATGACTAAAACAGTCGCAAATCGTCATATTTTCTTAAAAGTGTATACTGAGTGTTTAGAATTTAGTAAAAATTGAAAAAAAAAGTTTTAAATTTGTTAAATCATGTGAAATCTTGTATAAAATGACTAGAACCGTTCTTAATCATGACATTTCTGAAAATTGTATACTGAGTGTTAAGTATTTTAGTTGAAAATAAGATCATAAATCATCTATACAAAACAAGCGCCCCTTATGGATTTGAACGAAAATCATAGATTCGACTATTTTCATGAAAAATAAATCTAAGTACGGAATAATGCAGGAAGATTATCTATTTTCTTGGTTTAGAAAGTGATGTAGTTAAGATTTATAACTTAGGAATAAATAAATTATTATTAATCTTTTCGACCTATTTCTCTTGCATATTTAATTTCTTTGATAGTAAGAACTAATCTTTTTATTTTACAAAGTAAAAAAAAAAAGCTAAAGATCGGCGTTGTCAGTCAGGTATAAGAACTGATTTAACACGATGGTTTTTGTACAAACGTTCACATACAATTGTATGCTTTTTAACCGATTGTGTCGGAAAAAATGACGATTTATAGATTAGATATTTAGACGAAGAGCTAACCTTCTCAATAAAGTATTGATTATTGCCCTGCTAGCTAGACAACACTTTTTATGTTAGTCAAAAAAAATTTTTTTTTTCGGACGCTATTACAGATTTCATCGTTAACTAACAAACATTAAGACCAAAAAATTAGCGTGCAAGATGAAATGTATAGGTTCACTTCATTTCTACATTATTTTACAACTCTCAATCGCATTAAAAACAAGATCGAATAAAAAATAACTTATGACATATGGACGAAAAATGTTTTTCGGGCTATTTAGGTTAGCGACCGCATTACGTCTGAAATACTACATTTTTCGAGCTTATAACATAATTTACTATTTTAACGTTAAAATAGGGGAAATGATGTATCGAAGTGGGTACTTTTTTTTGTCGGTCACGAGATTATAGTTTCTTTTAAAATGAGCTCTAATATTTACAACACAAATTATCCTTTAAGCCACATTAGTTTAAAACTCGTCTGTCGCTTTCCCTCTATTGTGAGTTTGATTAAAGTATAGCGTAGTATATATTTAGATGAATTTCGTAAATGTTGAATACTTTCAAAACTGAAAAAGCCGCCCTTTGCAATAAATATCTCCGTAGAGTTAGGTACCCTGCAGATTAAGGGTATTTCAGCGGATAATCATATACAAATTCAAATACCTCATTTGTTTCGGAGCAGTAACCATCAACTTTTACACCATTTAAAACAGCTTCTTTACCATTAGCAGCATGTAAGATGTTGATTTTTCTGTGATTCTCGGTCCAAAGTAACCAATCTATGGCAATTTTGCTCTGCCTGTTTCTCCATCGGTATCCATTTTTTGGTATGATTCCTATAGTATTAGGCTTCAAAAAATGTCTTCTAAAAATTGTATTGCATGCTGAAGCAATAGTTGTAGCTTCAGTAAATGGACATACATTGGTAGTTTGTATAAGTTGTTCTCTAAACTTTAAACATGATTGCGCAAGGATTTCGACATCCGATACGCAGTAGTCTACCAGATCTCTTTGCATATCGAAACCATCATTTTCATGTTCTACAAACCATTTAAGAAATTTGGCTCTGTCTTCTTCTTTCATACTATCTGAGGAGTAATATTGAATTGATGGTAGAGGTCCTATATAGTTTTCATTTGCCTTTGTATTAAATAGGTGCGGGAAGTAGCCTTTTTTAAAAATATCCTCAAGTCCAAATGCCTTTGGTAGTTTGGCTTAAGGCATAGGGAAATAGTTAAGTGAGTCGATAAATTTTACATTTTCAAGTTGCATCGTAATTATTTTGGTACCTCTCATGATTAACTCAGGTGTAAAATCTGTCTTTGTCATAATATAGTTTAATATAAACTGGTGATCAAAAGCCTGACCATTATGGGCTATTACAATAATTTCTTTAAAGTTTTTCCTCATTTGTAACAAATGGTTAGTAAATGTTCCCGCTGGGTCTATACCTCTGACTTTTTGTAACTTTAGACCACATTTTTTTTTTTTACAAGTATCTGCTTCAGAATCCATGCACTCATCGCAGTATTGTTTGAAAACACAGAGATTGACTTGATGTAAAAACGTTGAATTTTCCAATAGTTTGTCTTGGCTCGTCTCTAAATCGTAGAATACAAAAAAGATCATCTTTAATCTTAGGTTTTCCCTTATCAGGCCGAATATAACATAGATGATCCTCGGATGCATGTTTATTACAAATTTTACAATAAATTTCACCACATGCATGTGCTCTTTTGGCTTTAATGGTTTTTAAACAAATAGAACATAGTTTAATTTCTTCGCATACTGTAAATTTGCCTGACGAATAATCCTTTTTATGATTTTCGTAACAGTTTTGACTTCTAAAAAATCATAGACAGTCCTGGCATTTAATTTTTATTGCTATTTCGCAAGCAGAGGCTTGCTGACATGCCTGACAGCTTCCACCACATCGGTGCTCATTTTTGTGATCATATGGGACGTAACACTTTTCACAAAAATAGTTAGAACAAAAAGCTGCTGTCAGCGATGTAATTACATTAAAATGGCTTTTGTAATGTAATAAGTTCAGCCGTTTATTGCTTTCAGTTGAACCTTCAAATATAATATTTCGTCCTTTTGATCCATAGCTATAAACAACTAATTTATATTCTTTTAGATGATTTTGAAATTGTATTAACTCGGGAATTCCACCTCCTGCCTCAGGAATGCTAATTTTAGCTCTCTCCAACAATGATCTTGTTCTTTCGGTTTGAATTTTACTAATATCTCTTCTAACCTTACTGAATTCGGGATCTCTTTTATTATGGGCAATGGCGACTACCAAAGCACGTGGTAAACACAGGTTATCGGTATTTTTAATACTTATAATACCTCGTCGCTTGTCGCATTCCTCGTGAAAGCTGTTATAATTTTTTCCTCTTCCCCCACCAACAGGTAATCTAACAGTTGTCACACTAAGACAAAATGATTCTGTATTAAGACCTGCTGAGTTTGACTGATAAATGCCACTTATAACACTCCAAACATCTTAAAAGGTTATGTCTTTAGCTGCTTTGAAGCGAATCTAACCTTCTCCTCGGTTGAAGTCTTTAGAGCAAAAACTAAAAGCCACACGATCTAAGGGTTGTAGGCCTTCTGTAGCGTTTTCCACCCAACCAACTGGTTCAACTCCCTGTGGAACAGGTTTTAACTTAAACTCTAGAGTGCGTCCTGTAACGACCTGACGCGCCCCCCTCAGGTTTGTTCAGGTTTCTCAAGTGTTTGAGAAACCTGAACAAACCTGAGGGGGGTGCGTCAAACCTGAAACCGATTGCAAGGAGCACTAACCTTAGTACATGCAATCAAACCTGAGCTACCCTGAAAGATTATGATGAAACCCGACTCTCTACATGCAATCAAACCTGAGCTACCCTGAAAGATTATGATGAAACCCGACTCTCTGCATCGCAACCATTGGAGTGGAAAAAAAAAATTTTTCAACTCTTCATATGACGAAAAAACATCCGTTAATTAATATTGCTTGTTTTCTAAACCATACTAATAAGCCCTTTTTAATATACCAACCTGAAAGATAAGAATACGGGGTTTTCTGTGTGAATTTAACTCTAGAAGGAACAAAATTGCAGAGAAATTTGAGGATTTTTCAAGAAAGTCCTCTCTCAAGTACTTACAACGTAGTGGTGCATTATCCTACAAAAATATAAAAAAAAAAGATCATCCCAGTATCGCGTTTGAACTCTATATGAAATCTGCAAGCCTTGCTACTTTGGTTATAACGAAACGATTTTGTGAATATTTCATAGTAATTTTAGAAAAGATTGATTTATTCTAAATATCATTGCGTATATGTCTTATATTCATTTTTAGTTATAAGTAACATTTTTCCATCGAAAATCAGTCTATTTCAGTTGAAAAAAAGTTATTTATTAAGTTTTCGTTTAATTTTCATCGGTAATCGCTATGTTTTATGAAAACCATAAAAACAGATAATGCTGGTAACAGGTGCTTTAAGATTATAATAATGTAATGGATGGGACAATGAGACAATTAAAGATGACATTTGTTCTGTATACCAGTGTACCCTATGTAAGACCTAAAAAAGTATACCTTAAGAGGCGGCGGTTTCTAATCTAATTTTTGTTTTCAAAGTGCTCTGCATACAACATTACAACAAAGTCAAGTTTGACAAGAAAAGTACGATGCGTTTCTGAATAGAGGTACTTTTGGGTTATGTCGCTAGAACACGATATGTTTCCAAGAAATATTGGAGGTATAGAATTTTTATTTACTATAATACTATCTTAAAATTCTTCTTGGAGAAAATTTTTAAATTTGAATGTATCTGACCCTCTACAGAATATAACCTTTTGACTTTTTTAAGATGACATAAACCATGGGAAGATTATTTTATTCTCATTTTGACAACCGAATTATACCTTGAAATAGGATGGTATTAAATAGAAAGTCACGCTAAAAATGCATCCAGCATTTTTTTCGTATTTTTATAAATTTTGACCGACACATCACAAATTTTGCCTGACCCAGGAAGGAAATATGAAATTTTAACTAAGTAGCTCATAGTGTAGGATTTCTGATTGCTTACATAAATTTTAACTGTCTCTCTTATAGAACTAGAAACGTATCCCCCTAACGATTCAGTACAGACAAAAAGAGCGAAATAATAATTTTATTTAACCTGCTAAACAATAGAAAAGCAAGCTAAATAGGCAAGATGATGGGTTTTGTGAGGAAACACGAGGATTTTTTAGATTCTCATTTTGACAACCGAATTATACCTTGAAATAAGATGGTATTAGATAGAAAGTCATGATAAAATGTATCTAGCATTTTTTTCGTATTTTATCAATTTTGACCGACACAACACAAATTTTAGCTGATCCAGGAAGGAAATATGAAATTTTAACTAAGTAGCTCATAGTGTAGGATTTCTGATTGCTTACATAAATTTTAACTGTCTCTCTTATAGGACTAGAATCGTATTCCCCTAACGATTCAGTACAGACAAAAAGAGCGAAATAATAATTTTATTTAACCTGCTAAACAATAGGAAAGCAAGCTAAATAGACAAGATGATGGGTTTTGTTAGGAAACACAATGATTTTTTAGTGTTAAGGATGTTTTAGGCTCCGATATCATTAATATTTTCTGAATACTAAGGCTATATTACTTTCAAAAGCAGACTCGTTTGAGACGATTGGCGAATAAAGATGAATTGATCGTAAATAAAAAATATAAGATCTATGTGCTTAGACTGTGAAAGTATCAAAAAGTGGGAGTGTGCTTTTGAAATCGAACTTAAGACCGATAAAAATATGAAAATATACTTGTTTTTTTTTTTTTTTTTTTTTTTTTTTTTTTTTTTTATGTAGGTAGATAGTAGACTATAAAACAACAAAAAAAAAAAAAGAAAGATGGAGAAGTTTATTATTGTTAAAGACGTTGTTAAAAAGTTACGAGAATTTAACCTTACAGGACGCACTCTAGAGTTTAAGTTAAAACCTGTTCCACAGGGAGTTGAACCAGTTGGTTGGGTGGAAAACGCTACAGAAGGCCTACAACCCTTAGATCGTGTGGCTTTTAGTTTTTGCTCTAAAGACTTCAACCGAGGAGAAGGTTAGATTCGCTTCAAAGCAGCTAAAGACATAACCTTTTAAGATGTTTGGAGTGTTATAAGTGGCATTTATCAGTCAAACTCAGCAGGTCTTAATACAGAATCATTTTGTCTTAGTGTGACAACTGTTAGATTACCTGTTGGTGGGGGAAGAGGAAAAAATTATAACAGCTTTCACGAGGAATGCGACAAGCGACGAGGTATTATAAGTATTAAAAATACCGATAACCTGTGTTTACCACGTGCTTTGGTAGTCGCCATTGCCCATAATAAAAGAGATCCCGAATTCAGTAAGGTTAGAAGAGATATTAGTAAAATTCAAACCGAAAGAACAAGATCATTGTTGGAGAGAGCTAAAATTAGCATTCCTGAGGCAGGAGGTGGAATTCCCGAGTTAATACAATTTCAAAATCATCTAAAAGAATATAAATTAGTTGTTTATAGCTATGGATCAAAAGGACGAAATATTATATTTGAAGGTTCAACTGAAAGCAATAAACGGCTGAACTTATTACATTACAAAAGCCATTTTAATGTAATTACATCGCTGACAGCAGCTTTTTGTTCTAACTATTTTTGTGAAAAGTGTTACGTCCCATATGATCACAAAAATGAGCACCGATGTGGTGGAAGCTGTCAGGCATGTCAGCAAGCCTCTGCTTGCGAAATAGCAATAAAAATTAAATGCCAGGACTGTCTATGATTTTTTAGAAGTCAAAACTGTTACGAAAATCATAAAAAGGATTATTCGTCAGGCAAATTTACAGTATGCGAAGAAATTAAACTATGTTCTATTTGTTTAAAAACCATTAAAGCCAAAAGAGCACATGCATGTGGTGAAATTTATTGTAAAATTTGTAATAAACATGCATCCGAGGATCATCTATGTTATATTCGGCCTGATAAGGGAAAACCTAAGATTAAAGATGATCTTTTTTGTATTCTACGATTTAGAGACGAGCCAAGACAAACTATTGGAAAATTCAACGTTTTTACATCAAGTCAATCTCTGTGTTTTCAAACAATACTGCGATGAGTGCATGGATTCTGAAGCAGATACTTGTAAAAAAAAAAAATGTGGTCTAAAGTTACAAAAAGTCAGAGGTATAGACCCAGCGGGAACATTTACTAACCATTTGTTACAAATGAGGAAAAACTTTAAAGAAATTATTGTAATAGCCCATAATGGTCAGGCTTTTGATCACCAGTTTATATTAAACTATATTATGACAAAGACAGATTTTACACCTGAGTTAATCATGAGAGGTACCAAAATAATTACGATGCAACTTGAAAATGTAAAATTTATCGACTCACTTAACTATTTCCCTATGCCTTAAGCCAAACTACCAAAGGCATTTGGACTTGAGGATATTTTTAAAAAAGGCTACTTCCCGCATCTATTTAATACAAAGGCAAATGAAAACTATATAGGACCTCTACCATCAATTCAATATTACTCCTCAGATAGTATGAAAGAAGAAGACAGAGCCAAATTTCTTAAATGGTTTGTAGAACATGAAAATGATGGTTTCGATATGCAAAGAGATCTGGTAGACTACTGCGTATCGGATGTCGAAATCCTTGCGCAATCATGTTTAAAGTTTAGAGAACAACTTATACAAACTACCAATGTATGTCCATTTACTGAAGCTACAACTATTGCTTCAGCATGCAATACAATTTTTAGAAGACATTTTTTGAAGCCTAATACTATAGGAATCATACCAAAAAATGGATACCGATGGAGAAACAGGCAGAGCAAAATTGCCATAGATTGGTTACTTTGGACCGAGAATCACAGAAAAATCAACATCTTACATGCTGCTAATGGTAAAGAAGCTGTTTTAAATGGTGTAAAAGTTGATGGTTACTGCTCCGAAACAAATGAGGTATTTGAATTTGTATATGATTATCCGCTGAAATACCCTTAATCTGCAGGGTACCTAACTCTACGGAGATATTTATTGCAAAGGGCGGCTTTTTCAGTTTTGAAAGTATTCAACATTTACGAAATTCATCTAAATATATACTACGCTATACTTTAATCAAACTCACAATAGAGGGAAAGCGACAGACGAGTTTTAAACTAATGTGGCTTAAAGGATAATTTGTGTTGTAAATATTAGAGCTCATTTTAAAAGAAACTATAATCTCGTGACCGACAAAAAAAAGTACCCACTTCGATACATCATTTCCCCTATTTTAACGTTAAAATAGTAAATTATGTTATAAGCTCGAAAAATGTAGTATTTCAGACGTAATGCGGTCGCTAACCTAAATAGCCCGAAAAACATTTTTCGTCCATATGTCATAAGTTATTTTTTATTCGATCTTGTTTTTAATGCGATTGAGAGTTGTAAAATAATGTAGAAATGAAGTGAACCTATACATTTCATCTTGCACGCTAATTTTTTGGTCTTAATGTTTGTTAGTTAACGATGAAATCTGTAATAGCGTCCGAAAAAAAAAATTTTTTTTGACTAACATAAAAAGTGTTGTCTAGCTAGCAGGGCAATAATCAATACTTTATTGAGAAGGTTAGCTCTTCGTCTAAATATCTAATCTATAAATCGTCATTTTTTCCGACACAATCGGTTAAAAAGCATACAATTGTATGTGAACGTTTGTACAAAAACCATCGTGTTAAATCAGTTCTTATACCTGACTGACAACGCCGATCTTTAGCTTTTTTTTTTTACTTTGTAAAATAAAAAGATTAGTTCTTACTATCAAAGAAATTAAATATGCAAGAGAAATAGGTCGAAAAGATTAATAATAATTTATTTATTCCTAAGTTATAAATCTTAACTACATCACTTTCTAAACCAAGAAAATAGATAATCTTCCTGCATTATTCCGTACTTAGATTTATTTTTCATGAAAATAGTCGAATCTATGATTTTCGTTCAAATCCATAAGGGGCGCTTGTTTTGTATAGATGATTTATGATCTTATTTTCAACTAAAATACTTAACACTCAGTATACAATTTTCAGAAATGTCATGATTAAGAACGGTTCTAGTCATTTTATACAAGATTTCACATGATTTAACAAATTTAAAACATTTTTTTTTAATTTTTACTAAATTCTAAACACTCAGTATACACTTTTAAGAAAATATGACGATTTGCGACTGTTTTAGTCATTTTTTACAAAGTTTCACAGGGCTTAATAACGTTAAAACATTTTTTTTAATTTTTTACTAAATTCTAAACACTCAGTATACAATTTTCAGAAATGCCATGATTAAGAACGGTTCTAGTCATTTTATACAAGATTTCGCATGATTTAACAAATTTAAAACATTTTTTTTAATTTTTACTAAATTCTAAACACTCAGTATACACTTTTAAGAAAATAGGACGATTTGCGACTGTTTTAGTCATTTTTTACAAAGTTTCACAGGGCTTAATAACGTTAAAACATTTTTTTTAATTTTTTACTAAATTCTAAACACTCAGTATACAATTTTCAGAAATGTCATGATTAAGAACGGTTCTAGTCATTTTATACAAGATTTCACATGATTTAACAAATTTAAAACATTTTTTTTTAATTTTTACTAAATTCTAAACACTCAGTATACACTTTTAAGAAAATAGGACGATTTGCGACTGTTTTAGTCATTTTTTACAAAGTTTCACAGGGCTTAATAACGTTAAAACATTTTTTTTAATTTTTTACTAAATTCTAAACACTCAGTATACAATTTTCAGAAATGCCATGATTAAGAACGGTTCTAGTCATTTTATACAAGATTTCGCATGATTTAACAAATTTAAAACATTTTTTTTAATTTTTACTAAATTCTAAACACTCAGTATACACTTTTAAGAAAATAGGACGATTTGCGACTGTTTTAGTCATTTTTTACAAAGTTTCACAGGGCTTAATAACGTTAAAACATTTTTTTTAATTTTTTACTAAATTCTAAACACTCAGTATACAATTTTCAGAAATGTCATGATTAAGAACGGTTCTAGTCATTTTATACAAGATTTCACATGATTTAACAAATTTAAAACATTTTTTTTAATTTTTACTAAATTCTAAACACTCAGTATACACTTTTAAGAAAATAGGACGATTTGCGACTGTTTTAGTCATTTTTTACAAAGTTTCACAGGGCTTAATAACGTTAAAACATTTTTTTTAATTTTTTACTAAATTCTAAACACTCAGTATACAATTTTCAGAAATGCCATGATTAAGAACGGTTCTAGTCATTTTATACAAGATTTCGCATGATTTAACAAATTTAAAACATTTTTTTTAATTTTTACTAAATTCTAAACACTCAGTATACACTTTTAAGAAAATAGGACGATTTGCGACTGTTTTAGTCATTTTTTACAAAGTTTCACAGGGCTTAATAACGTTAAAACATTTTTTTTAATTTTTTACTAAATTCTAAACACTCAGTAAACAATTTTCAGAAATGACATGATTAAGAACGGTTCTAGTCATTTTATACAAGATTTCACATGATTTAACAAATTTAAAACATTTTTTTAATTTTTACTAAATTCTAAACACTCAGTATATCATTTTCAGAAAATAATACAATTCTGTACAGTTTTACAAATTTTCACAGGTCTTAATAACATTAAAACATTTTTTTAATTTTTTACTAAATTCTAAACACTCAGTATACAATTTTCAGAAATGACACGATTTAGAACAGTTTTTACAGATATTTACGAAGTCTTAATAACATTATATTAATAATTATCTAACATAATGTATACAATTTCAAGAAATAGTAGATTTTTAATCCATGTACAAAATTCAAGAATCTAAAATACAATTAAATGTAGGCTTTTTTAATTGGCATCTCAGGCAAATTATTTCCCCCAAAATTATCTAAAAAAGATATACCAAAAACATTCTAAAGCGGTTTTTTTACCTCTATAAGTATGCAGGCCGATCCGACCCTTGTCGGTTTTATTACCCGCATAAATTAACACAGTAGAGGAATATGGACAGAGTTCTGGGGCAGCGGCGTTTCACTAAAGCTTTGGTTTCCTACAAAGCGGTACCGCAAAAGAGTGGCCGTAATTTGACGACGAGCTTTGCCGCGACAAAGCGTGTATGTACTTGCAAATCGGAGTGTGTTCCTCCAGAGCGTTCGGCGCAAAAAATACGGCACCGTATTTTCTGAAGCGGACGCTCTGTACGTTGGGATAGTGCAAGCACGATTTTTGACGGTGCGCCAGTGTAGTGATTGTATGTTTTAATTATAATATTTGGAAATTAATTGGTCTAGCGAACAAGATAAAATTTTAATCGAGTTTTTTTTACTATATCGCTTTAACAGCGGCGTTTCACTAAGGTTAAATCATAAAAAGTCGGGTTTTATCTCGGGTCAGATCATAAATATTCAGGTTCAAATTAGGGTTAGATAAGAAGCCGCCTCATGAAAGCATCCGGGTTAGGTTGTAAAAAGTCGGGTTTTATCTCGGGTCAGTTCATAAATATTCAGGTTCAAGTTAGGGTTAGATAAGAAGCCGCCTCATGAAAGCATCCGGGTTAGGTCGTAAAAAGTCGGGTTTAATTTCGGGTTATTTTGTAAACAGCACCACCGAACCACCCAGGTTAGGTCATAAAACGCACCACCGAACCACCCGGGTTAGATCATAAAACGCACCACCGAACCACCCGGGTTAGATCATAAAACGCACCACCGAACCACCCGGGTTAGTTGCACCACCAGCACCACCAGCACCACCTGGTCCAGAACTGTCCGTTTTCCTCTACTTACAGGGTCCTGCAGCTTAACTCCCTTGGTCTCTAAATTATATACTCCTTATTAGAGATACAGATTTCGATCCTCTACAGGGTAATACATATGATAGTGGATTACATTTAAAAATTATTTTCGAATATACAGGGTATTTCACAAAAGCGGAACAACGTGAACATACATATTTTTGAATGGGATATCCTCTATCGTACAATATTTTTGGATTCTTCATAAAATTACATTTATTTTTTAATAATTTCATTGTAAGTCTTATCTTAACAGGTTTCAAGACACCGACATTTAAAAAATGACATTTTTGAACTTTGACTTGATGCTTCTAGCATTCTAACGATACGTCTTAGAGCAAAACGACTTACTTTCATATTATCCCAAAAGTGTCAACTTCCGGTTAAACCGGAAGCACTATGTCTCCGGCTTTCGAGTTACATCCAGTTAATTATTATAATAATTCATATATATATTTTTTTCAATTAATTTAATTTAATAGGAAATGAATTCTGTCCATTTTATATTCGCAGTTAAATTAGCCGATATTTTGCATACAATAACGCATTAATTTGAAAAAGTTTTCAAAGAAATTAATTAATACTATCTTGCCGAATATATTTTCCAAATAAGGCGTTTGGCTCGAATGACTGACGGAAAAATAATTCTTTCATTAGAAGGAATGAAGCAGTTAGCATTGACTAAATCGGTTTTCTTCATTTTATTGAAAACGATTTCGTATTCGCGGCGTATATTAACGTCATCCTTGAGGCAACGTTTCCTTAAAATCGTTTAGTCTTTTTGACAAAGTGGTTTAAGTAACTTAAAATATCTCGATTTTTGTTTTAATATGTAGTTTATATTATTTCCTCTAAATGCCATATCAAAGTTTTTTTTAAGAATATATCAATGCTGACGACATTAAAATCCTTTCTTAAGTCCACAAGTAACCGACAAATTAAAATAACAGATAGAACATGATAATAATAATAATAATAATAATATATTTCCAAATATAACAAAATAAGTTTTACAAATAAATGATGTTTCGCTTTCTACAATGGAAATATGAAAATAAATCCACTAAAGCCACTTAAGGCTAGTACGTGGATCCCATTCCACACTTGTGTTTTCTGCTAGTTCTTATTTTATTATGTAGTGGAAGCAGAAGTATGTCTCAAAATTACCAACAAAATAAAAATTAAAAATAAAAAATTATTAGTACATTAGGTATATTCTCCCTAGATTGATTCTGCTTAATAAATAAAAAAGATAAAGCATTATTCTAGTTAGTTATTATTAATTACCTATCTAAATTAACGTGTATAAAAACAAATTTTTTTAAAATAGTTTACAATAGCAGTAAAAAAATTTCTATAAAAAGTCTTTTGGTAGGAAGGTGTGACAGATCCTGAGGTCTTACCTGGACGGGTGGAGGATTGTCATTGTCAAATAAATATAAAATATTGATGTAAATAAAGTCATTAATAAGTAGTTATTATTATAATTTATAAACATAACATGGCGCAGTCGGTAGTTTGAGAATCATAAATATATTTATTACGTCGCGACCAAAGAAGTCGAGAGGAAAAACTAATGTAGTAATCCACTAAAGTGTGGAACCTCCTGAAGACTTCATAAATGTCTCACAACGATTGGAAAATACAGAGAAAGCTCTTAAGAATATGGAAAGAAACTTTACTTCACAAATTGAGGAGCTACAAGGTACGATAATTACCTTAATTAATAAAAACTTGGAAAATAACACTGGATTGGTGGAAAAATCTACAGACAGTAATAATATAAGCAGTACAAATGAAAATACTATTTTTAATAAAGCTAATGGAAGGATACAATTAGTAGGTGGAATACCTGAACCAGAAAAACTTACTGAAGAATTAACTATAGGCCAATTTAAAGACTGGAGACACAAATTTGAAAATTACTTATTATTTCAAAATTTAGAAGCAGACAATAAAGGTCAAGTAACAGCTCTTCTAAGCACATATTTTAGTCAAGAAATTTCTGATATCGTTAGATTAGTTTTAAAAGTTAATGATTTAAAACTTGTTAAAAGCAGTGAAGTATTAGACAAGCTGGAAGGATATTTTAAACAAAAGGAAAATGGAAGGATTCTACGTAGCAAATTTATAAACCGAAAACAAGACGAAGGTGAGACAGTTACTCATTTTTATCGAGAAAAATTAAAATTATTTCAACTGACTGAATCTTGTTCTCATTGCTACGATCAGTGTTTAACAGATCATATAATAGAGTCATTATATGATGCAGATTTAAGAAGAAAATGTAGAAACTTCCAGATACTGCCAGTGTAGATGATATTAGAAGACTATGTGAAAATGAAGAGACAGCAGCTAAAGAAGAACAACAATAGACGAAAGAAATTTTTAAAATACTACAAAGGGGCAAAACCAACAAAAAATGCTTTAGATGTAATAACCCGTGGTACAAAAATTTAGGTGAATGCCCGGCTAAAAATTTTATATGTAAAAAATGCAATATAAGAGGGCATTTTACCGAATTTTGTAGAACCAGAAAAGCCACCTCCAATGAAAATGCAACAGTTGGAATTGTAGCTATAATTAAGGTAACATATGGCCATAAATTAGAAAATTCTTGTAAGATGTTGGTTGAGGTTAACCAAATTGGAAATAATAAAACAATATGGTATCAAGAAGAAAATGTAGAAACTTCCAGATACTGCCAGTGTAGATGATATTAGAAGACTATGTGAAAATGAAGAGACAGCAGCTAAAGAAGAACAACAATAGACGAAAGAAATTTTTAAAATACTACAAAGGGGCAAAACCAACAAAAAATGCTTTAGATGTAATAACCCGTGGTACAAAAATTTAGGTGAATGCCCGGCTAAAAATTTTATATGTAAAAAATGCAATATAAGAGGGCATTTTACCGAATTTTGTAGAACCAGAAAAGCCACCTCCAATGAAAATGCAACAGTTGGAATTGTAGCTATAATGAAGGTAACATATGGCCATAAATTAGAAAATTCTTGTAAGATGTTGGTTGAGGTTAACCAAATTGGAAATAATAAAACAATATGGTATCAAGCCATTGCAGACACTGGTGCTGAAGTTACAGTTGCTGGTAAAGAATTTTTAAAGAAAATGCAAATATCTACAAACCATTTAAATCACAATAACATTAATTTGATATCAGGTGATTCCTCTATCTTTCGTATGTTGGAATATATCAACTGTAAAATTCAATATGAACACAGGGATATAGAAGTACGTATTTATATTTGCCAAGGTTTTAAAAATATGTTAATAGATAGGCAGTCCCTAAAAAACTTGGGAATAATTCATAAAGATTTTCCTAAACCACTCCATACTGTCACCGATAGGAACATTTTAAATATTAATAAAGCACTTGACAACCCGACATATCATGAAATGAAAGAAATTAAAAGTCAACTCATTCAAGAGTATAAAGATGTATTCGATACAGAAGAACTAAAACCTATGGATGGCCCTCCTGTACATATTCACTTAAAATGTGATGCAATCCCGTTTGCCATAACATGTCCAAGAAAAATACCATTTGCATGGCGACAACAGGTAAAACATGAATTAAATCACATAGTCGAAAAAGGTATTATAAAACCTGTGGAAGATAAACCTACTGATTATGTCAGTCCTTTAGTAGTTGTACAAAACCCAACGGAAAACCAAGGATTTGTGTTGATTTTACTTATTATTTGATTAAATAAATATGTAAAAATACCTGTACACCCTTTTAAATGCCCTTGGGACACCGTATCTGACATAGCAAAAAAATCGAAATATTTTTCCACAATGGACGCTACTAGTGGATATTGGCAGCTACTTTTAGATAAAGACAGTCAAAAACTTACCACATTTTTTACACCATTGGAAAGATATATGTTTTTGCGTGCTCCAATGGGACTTGTTAGCTCAGGAGATGAATTTTGCAGACAAGGAGATGAAGCCTTACAGGGTATTGAAAATATTAAAAAAGTAGTAGATGATATTTTGATTTATGATGAAACATTTGACAAGCATGTGAAAAGGAATATAAAAATATTAAATCGATGCCGAAAAAAATCCATAACGCTAAACGCTAGTAAATTTTTATTTGCAAAACCTCAAGTACCATATGTCGGTTACCTTATTGGAAAAGATGGAATTGAAGCTGATCCAAAGAAAATAGAAGCCATTCAGAAATTTTTGCCTCCTAATAATTTGACAGAGCTTAGATCATTTTTGGGTTTGGTAAACCAGCTTGGATCATTTTCATATGAAATATCTATAACCGCACGCCCATTAAGAGATTTGCTGAAAACAAAAAAATGAATATACCTGGACAAATTCTCATCATAAAGCATTTAAAGATGTGAAAAAGGCTTTAACACAACCGCCAATTCTTTCACATTTTGATCCAAGCAAACCTACTTATTATACTTATAACAAATTAAATTCAAAGTCAAAATTAATACTTCAACAATCACGTTGCAGTAGGTAACACGGTCGTGGTTAGCACGGGTTATATTTAACGATTTTTAAAAAACTTCCTTAAAATGAAAAAACTTTATTCTTTTTTCTAAAATGTGAGGCATAGCCCCATATCTACATGTTAGTTGATAACACTAACATAAAAAACATTTTTAAATACTAATTTTTCCTATTCTTCATATAAAAATTAAAAAAACTTTTATAAATAGGTCTTCAATAATTTTAATAAAATTTTTTCTTTATCCTGTTAAGTTGTACTTATTAATTTGAGACAATTTACATTAACAGTTTCACTCAACTCGAAGCGTTCGAAACATGTAGGGAATTATTTATTTGTTTATCCAATTATTAAGCTGTGGAGGAAGACTGCATTGTTTCATTTACATCAAAATTAATACTTGCGATTGAAAATGTCGGGGATCAACTCAACGCCTTATCAAACGGTTTCTAGCAAGAATTATTTGGTCAGTTGCCCAAACTTCCTCAAACACTGCTGTTTTCTCAAACAAAGTGATAAGTGTTTGAAGGTTTTTTTTTAATTTCGCCACATTTCGGTGAATATTTCCCTCATATGTTAAAGTTCCCATAAGAGAAATGCAATTTTCGCAAAATTACCACTGCCAGAAATCGAAATATGTATCGCAAGTTTATATTGTTGACGAAACGTCAAAGCGGGATTTTATTGTTAACAAACGTCAAAAAATGTAATATTCTGACAATTAACGTCATCTTATTGAGTGACAGCAGACAAAAAAGTCAATAAGAGAGTCCCCCGCCGAAATAAGCTCTCGCTCGTTGACTGCATCAACCATCATGTCTACGAATTCAAAGCAAAATATTGTAAATTACAATAATTGTACTTTTCATTGCAATTCCTGTAATTTTTAAGCATTTTAATTTTATTGTTAGTATTTTCTGTTAAATAAAATATTTAAATTTACTTGATTCGAGTTCTTAATTAATTTGGGAAATATTCAAATAAATTACGCTCCTGCATAAAAATAACCAGATAATTTTTTTATTCAATGTGTTTTTTTTACAAATTGCAATCGTTTGTTTTCATATTTTACGAAAATGCCCTCCTCCTGCGGAGTCGGGCTTTTTCGCGAAAATATGAAAACAAACTCTTGCAATTATAAAAAAACACATTTCATTCAAAAATTATCTGTAATTTTGATGCACTTGTGCACTTACCCCCGAAAACTGCATTTACGTCAGAAAATAGTATATTTTACTTTTTCTGCATTTATTTCTTAAATTCCACTATTTTTTCTTTATAAAAGACGAAATCAGTAAGAATGATTTCGTACATTGGCATAATAAAATTGGATATTAAAAGTGAAATCAATATTTTAAGAAAATTTTTTAAAATATTAGCTTCTATAGATTACTATACTGATAAATTGCTATATTTGCAACAAATATATACTTACAGCCTTTTTTATATTTCTAAATTAACCATGAGGTAACCTTGGTTCCATACAAATCTACCAATTCAATTAATGACGATAAATAATAGCTATGGCATAATGATGCGCTTTGCCGTAATCTTATGCGTCAGTGACTTAGAAAAATACTTTTACTTCCTTTTAATATTAAAAATAAAAATACAAGATACATTATTTTATTTATGCAATACATAAATATAGTCTATATCAGCTAAATGTTTGACGGCAACTGACAGGACTTGTCACTATTAAATTATTTTTGGTTTTACGATAAACTACACAGTAAAAAATTGAGTGTTAAATTTAACACTCAATAGGATATATTAACCAATCAGTATATCTTGTAAAAAAATACATTTTTGAATGTTTTTTTTTACTTTTAGATGAGTGTTAATTCTTCTTATTTATGGGTAGGTACATTTACACTATCGAGTGTAAATTAAACTCACAGGGTGTAAAAGAAATAATGAAAGGTGTAAGTAAACCATTTTCTAATGGTAATTTGTGATTAATTAGTGTAAATATCATATTATTATAGTGTAAATTTTATTTTATTTGGGTGTGACTTTACTATATCGAGTGTAATAAAATAATCTACCCAGGGCTAGAATACTTTCCACTTAGTTTAAGTCATTTAATCCCGTATCAAACTAACCGGGCGTTTATAATTAAAATGTTAAAAACTACGCATTCAAGATGTTTTACATTATTAACCTCTGCATACTTTGATACATGATTGAATGACTTAATCAAAGCCGAAAGTAGTATCCCCTAATATATATAAATCTTGAGTTCGCTTGGAAAAGGTTTGTTAAATGAATGAAAATATTGAGTATTATTTATCTTTTATTTATAAACAAAATGATGGTTATAACAGAACTGTAAAACCCTTAGATTTTTTTATACCTATTATTATAACTAGTTAAACAAAATGACACACCTATTATATAGTTTACAATTTAGTAAATTAAACATATACATATCTACGTTTAATGTACCTCATTGTTAAGCTTAACAAAACAAATAACATAATAAATATGTATAATTAGAACACTAAACAGCTAAATAAAATAATGCTTTGGAACAATATAAAAGAATGAAAATGACGAGTATTATATTAATCGTATATTTAGTTAGAGATCTATGAAGTAAAATATGTAGGTAGGTATCTAAGTATTTATATAAAAAAGGAATACATTTATATTATAAGCTTATATCAGAATAATTTAAAAGCTAAAGGGAAAACAGTAGCAATGTAAATACCTACTTAGTTTCTTAAAAATGGCGTTCTTATTAGTAAGGTTTCTATTAAATTTTGTTAATATGCTTACTCAATTTAACAAGATCCTCATAAAAGGCACTCTCAGTTGGCACTTTACAGAATTTTGCTTTATTTCTATATATCAGGTTAGTTCAGTTTAGTTTAAATATAACATTATTCTATATTACGTTCAAAGAGCACAATCCACAAATCACCGAAATAAATTTAGATACGCAACTGGACTCTTAGAGCTGTCAAAAACTAATTGGCGCTGATGTCCTAGTATTTGCGATCCGAAACACGCGAGAAAGAAAGAAATCTGTTTGGCAACTATGGGTAAAAATAAAGAAAACTGTTTTACCAACTTTTGATAAAATCTGTTTTGTCGGTAGATATTGGTGCCGCTTTAAAATTTAAAATATTCCTTGGTTTAAATATTCATTTTTTTCTGCTTTTATTTTTAGTTCAGGGATACACGTTATTTGTAACTCTTGTTTTTAAGTTTGGAGTAAATACCTTGTTGGTAAAGTAACAAATAATGTATATCTAATAGCTCCAATAGAAAGCAGCAAAAAAGGAATTATTTAAACCAAGCAATACCTATTTAAAAAAATACAGCTGACTAAAATAAAGCGAAATAGGTAATAAAACATTGTTTTTATGATCAACAATTATCGGATCTCTTTTTGGCAAGCGGTATCGCATGCCATGTTTATTTAAACAGTTTGGAACACAACATTTTTTGGGTTTTAACGGTGGTGCGTAGTCTTCCATAACGGAAATAAATACGCGAACTTTAACTAATCAAACCGAAAACACACTAAAACTAAACAAAAAGTCAAAACAACTATCAAAAAACACGCTAATCACACAGAGACCGAACGATCACAAACGGCATTAAAATTCAACACAACTTAAAAGAAAATCGAGAATAGAAATCTGACAATACACTTCAAATTTTTGACAACAACGAAATCCGGGAGGGTGCTCCTTCTCGATCGCAGATCGCAAATAAACGTGGTGCCCTCTATACGAGCCTAACTAAACCAAATTGGGCGATGCCACTACCGGCGACATCTACGAAATGCGATCCAAACAAAATAATAACGTTTGGCGGGAACGCCCAGCTTACGTATCTAAATTTATTTCGGTGATTTGTGGCACAATCAGACTGACTTGAAAATTGAATTGGCATGTAGCGTCGGCGTCATCTGTCAATTCCTAGAATTTCACACCACTTGTTGCCGCTTGTCTTTTCGGCAACACGGGTTTAGGTATTGTTACTAGGGGCCGTGTAAAAAAACGATTAAAGAATAAGCTTTACACTCAATATGTTAAAATAACCTTCTAGCGGGGGTTCTTTACACGCTAATATGGTGTTATTAATTGTTTTTGTATTTAATTTTCCTGATAGAGTGTAAAATGAAATAAATAACAAGCATTCAACAAAATTAACTTTTTAGAGAGTTAAATTTATAGGCAAATTTAATACAACAACTTTGGTCCCATATGAGTTTAAAAATGTGGTAAATTATGTTGATTTGGGTGTTAACATTAACACTACTTTTTTTAACACTCCCGAAATGATTTTTACCAGGTGGATATTTTTTATTGTGTGGGTTCTCACCATACCATTGCAACTGCAAGAGGCACCCTTTTTCTCTTCCATTTCATTCTCTGCACCAATGACACGCTACAGCTGACACAGCACACATGGGGAACCCACTGCTTGTCTTGATCTCTTGTTAAAGCACCAATATACACCAAGTGGCTTGTCTCATATTGTCGGAAAATGATGTGGCTTGTGACTTTACCAGAAATTCTTCACAAATATAATAACTATATACTTGTCAGGAAAAATGTTGCAACTGCCGCGCATTTCACTTGACATTTTCGTCGTTAAAAAAAAACTTACTTAACTACACAGTTCGAAATTCAAAAGAATACTCAATAAGAGAATAAGTTTAATGTTATAAACAATTTACTTTAGGTTATCTATGTATGGTAAATGCACCCCTTTTAAATGGCCCCTGATAAAATTTACTACCTGCCAATAAAAGGGCCTTATGAGCCCATTAAAAAGTCGTAAAGCCTGTCCAGAGATATAAGAAAGTTACACTTTGCCTCTGAATGGAATTATCCAAGGGTGGCCATGAACAAACAATGAATGAATGAATAAATGCAGGTAAATTATGGTCCGTACTTAAAAATGTCTTAAAGTATACTGCAAATCCGGAAGACGTAATTTCATTATTAAAGTAATAGTTTGGTGATTTTAAACCGATTTTTATTAAATGAGGGGTTAATCCCATAAAACAAATTATGTTCTAAAGACTGTATATATAGCCACTCTAGTTAGTTTTAAGCTTAGTAATTATTCTTACTTCATGTGTAATACAGCGTTTGTTTAATCGCCTGTGAGTCATGGAAAATATGTGCGAGCTCAATGTATCTCAGGAGATAACCCCGTCGAAAAGAAGAAAACACTTTTCCGTAGAAACGAAGGAAGTTATAAACAATGTTTATTCAACTCTTATTGGACGTGCGGTCAGCAAGGAGACAGCGTTAGAAGAAACGGCCACATTAACAGAAATTCCAACATCAACTGTATGGAAAATTGTGAATAATCCCATTTTAGCGAGAAAAAAAGAACCGATACTGGCATTTTCTCGAAAGTAGATGGAATTGATCAAGATATAATACAGCGTAAAAGTTACTAGTTATACGAGGAACAAAGCGTGCCTACATTAGATAATTTAATTAAGAGGCTTGAAAAAGATGAACCCGGCGTTAAATGTGGCAGAAAAACGTTATGCCAGTGTATCCAACACATGGGTTTTAGATTTAAAAAAATTAACAAAAGACAAGTTTTAATGGAATCCAGTAGAATTCGGGAATGGCGATCCGAATATCTACAAAAAATTAGGATTTACAGAGATCAGCAAAGGCCGATTATTTATTTGGATAAAACCTAGTTCCACACCTATGATACCCCAGGAAAGGGTTGGGTTGACTCAAGCGGCAAGTGTAAAATAAGCGCGCCATTAAAAAGAGGTAAACGAATTACGATTTTGCAATGGACTTTCTCTGTCTGCAAAAAACATTAAATATTCTTCTCTGGATTACCATGAGGACACTACTGCTCATTTATTTGAAGATTGGTTTAAAAACAAGCTTATTCCCAATATACCTCCGGATAGCGTAATTGTAATGGACAATGACACAAAAGCAACAACCCAAAACTACATGTATGATAATTACATTTATTTTCAGGAAGATTACACCAAAAGGCAATTAATTGAGGTTTTACAAAGTTTAAAACTACAAAAGAAATACTTCTGTGATAATTATGCAAAAAATCTAGAGCATACAGTTTTAAGGCTTCCACCATACCATTGTATATTTAATCCCATCGAACATGTTTGGCACCAACTGAAATCTGCCATTCGTCATTCGTCGTAACAATATTTGCTCTACTATTAACTCCAATGTACTTAAGCTTATAGAAACTGAAGGTTTGAACATCCCTTCACAAAGTTGGGCAAATTCTGTTACACATTTTGAAAAAGTGGAAAAATCCTATATCCATATAAATAATATAGCACAAATAATAATTAGAACAGATGATGATAGCGATAGTGATATTGATATATTAAGTGAATAATTATTATAAGTACCAAATAATTTGTATATTTTTGTGAATTCGACGGTGCAGTGAAACAGATTTTGGGTCAAGCTAAAAAAATGAGTCTGGCTTAGTTACACCAAGCTTAAATGAAATACGGAACAAAAGATGGTAAATGTTTAAAGTAAAATTCAAAATTCTTTGGTAAACGCACGATTGTTAGCAATAGCTTGTTAACTTTGATGTTTGGTCCATTTAGCTAGTTTAATATTACATCTTGAAAACCGCGAAAGATTGTAATAAAATTGAATCTGATACACTTTCTGTCTGTCCATCTGTCTATCAAGAAGAAATACTTTTATACATTTACCTATATTTTTCTTTTTATAAACCACGGTGCATAATTAAATTGCAGGCATACCTACATGCATCCAATATTCTCGGTTTATGTTTTTTTAATTACCTGCCTGTTGTGCTGCATGTTTAAATATTTATTACTTTTGGTTGTAAAGATGTAGAAATTTGAGAACTGGCAATAAAGGTGGCGCCAATAATAAGGTTTATTTTGTTTTTATTTGTTTAGTAATTTACATATTTATTTTATTTGCGTTTTTATCAGGTCATTTGCTGTTCTGAGATTCTTAACCCATTAGTGCATGACGATCGTTTTATCGAACATCTAATTTTAGGCCGATAAAGAAGATTTCTTAACAAATTGTCAATTCTTTTTGACATAAATAGGTTGTGTACGGTGAAATACATCTGTTGATTCATTTCAGCATACGTAAAAGGCAGTAAACGTGTTTATTTTATTGTTTCTAATGTGATGGATCCAAATTTGTACAGTACAAACGTTCCATAAAAATTTAATACCAATATACCTAACTTAGTACCTTATCAATACCTATTATGAAAAAGCAATTTTTAATTTTTTTTTGTCCTTGGAATTTGTATCTACATCTCGTGTTCGTTTTATCGAACGTTATGCGTCGTGACCACTTTGTTCCTGGAAACGGCATCGTTATTTTATGTTTGTTTATTGTTCGTAATTTGCTTACAAATTATCGCTTGCCGAACTGCTTGATACCTTAAAAGATAGTGATATGGAGGGTGGCGATATATATGTTACACCACTCAGAGATGGTGAAGACACCGATATCGATAGTGATCAGTCCGATGAGGATCATGAGGGCGATTTTTTCCACCTAGGTCCAGCTATGCTGCGGGTGAAAAGTGAATTTGTTCCTGCTAGCATTTGTAATAGAAATATACCCAGTGCGGAAGAGTATGATTCGGATGATAATATACCACTAGCAACGTTTTTTCCAAATGCAGCTCTAAATTGGCTATCAAATGATTTCACGCCTTCATTTTCTAAGTAAAGAAAAACAGAATCTTGGATTAATCAGGAAAGCAGTTTTAATATTAAAAAAAAATGCACAGAAAAGATCCGACGAAAGAAATATATGGTAAAACTACGCCTTTGGAATTTTTTCACCTATTTTTTGATGAAGAAATTCTATCCAACATAGAAGAACAGACCAATATTTATGCGCAGCAGAAAAATCTTAACTTGAGAATGGCCAGAAGTGAAGTGCTTGTTGTATTTGAAGGACTTTTACTTTCAGGATATGGAAAATATCCAAATAAACGGATGTACTGGTCCAACGAAAACGATGTTCCAAAAATATTATCTGAAAGCATGCGACTCAATAGGTTTAAGCTTATATTGAGTCATCTACACCTCAACGACAACAATCAAATTGATAATGAAATTAAGTTATATAAATTACAGCCCCTAATTGATAAGATAAATCGAAATTTTAAATATTATGGTGGATTAGATGAATACATAAGTATTGACGAGAGCATGATCCCGTATTATGGAAAGCATTTTGTAAAACAATTTATGAAAGGTAAACCTATACGGTTTGGTTTTAAAAATTGGGCATTGTGCACAAATAATATATATCAGCTTTGATATACATACAGGAAAAAAGAGAAATACACAAAATGAATCACATTTATTCGGTCTAGGGGGGACTGTTGTATTAAATTTAATAAGATCTGCTGAAGTCCACCTAATTCTGGTTACAAAATTTTTATGGATAATTGCTTTACTTTCATCAAACTTCTAAGTCATCTGTTTTCATTAGGCTATTGTGCAACGGGTACTGTTAGAGATAATAGGTTAGAAGATTGTCCACTAAGAAATCAGCAAAAAAATCTAACCAAGGAAAAACGAGGTGCCTATGTATTCTTAAGCAATGAAAAGGTTATTGTATTTCAATGGAAAGATAACAAAGTTATCACTGCAGCGTCCAATTTTGAATCATCCGAAATCAAAGACACTACACGGTACTGTAGGGAACGTAAATCAAAAATTGCGGTACCGCAGCCTAAAATATTTCAAAATTATAACAAGGACATGGGAGGAGTGGATAAACTAGATGGCTTGGTTGCAGTCTATAGAACTAGAATGAGGCAACGCAAATGGTGGTGGCGTATATTTTCTTATTTAGTTGACATATCTATTGTCAACGCTTGGTTATTATTCCGAAAAATTCATCCATCTCATAAAATGTCTTCTGGTTTATTGAAATTTAGAAGATATTTGGCTTTAAGCCTTTTAAAAAGTCAAGGTAAAAAATCAACAAAAGGAAAAATAACACTTGCTCCACTTTATGATGTTAGGTTTGATCAAGTAAACCAGGTGCCAGAATATACGGAAAAAGAAAGAGAATGTGCTCAGTGTGAAAAAAATGCCAAATTTATCTGTATAAAGTGTCAGAGAGCACTGCATTCAAAAAACTGGTTTCTTCAATATCACAAAACTTAATTTTTTTAAATTTGTTCTAAGTAACATAGAAATCCGAACACTAAAATCATTGAAATAAAAACATGATTATTAGGAATTATTTAGAAAACTTAATTATACTCCACCATGCATGTGTAATCAAAAAAATTGTTCATTTTAACATTTATAACTTTATGCACTAATGGGTTAAACTGCCAATTTTTTGCAATATCGGTGTTTTGATCGGCTGGTATCACTTCTCGAATCATTCTCGTATTGCATTTCATGTCGCTGATGGCCCGCCAAATGGACAACGGGCATTAAGTAAAATTATGCTGTTTACGTCACTAAAATCGAAATATCACGCTGATTAACTTCAGTACCTTATACGAGCATACCAAGGCTGTTCTTTGCTACGCTTTGCTTGTTAAATCTGTTTATTGCCAAAAAATATTATTGAAACATTATAAGAACCTCTCAAGGTTCACACATAATGGCTTGGGATTAGTAAATAATAGACTTTGGTTGTATTATGATGCATTTATTGACAACCGTAAAATTTAAAAAGGTATTGACGAAAACTAATTGAAACAGTATTCAAAGTAACCGAAAATATAAAGTTAATTGTTAAAAGGTAATTAAAAACAAATTATTTTTTTTTAGGTCTTACATCATTTTTACATAAACATGTGAGTTGTGTAACAATTGATACTTTTGGTTCGATTTTGCACTTGAATAGGATTAAATCCTAGGATATCAACTTTGTTTTCGTTTTAATTGTGCTGCAGCAAAATTCGTTTTTCTCAGTAAAAAATAAATTTTACCAAAACTAGTGAACAGTAATACTGCCGCCCTAAGGAAGAATGTCCTATCTGCAAAATATTGGTTTTGAGATAATTCGACTTTCACCTATTTTTGAAAGCCTTTCCCTGTATTTACGTAAAGGTTTAAATTTGCCATACATAATTGAAATGTGTGTTTAAATCATATGGCTATTAGAAAATTAAAACTAGTAAACCTACTTTGAATTTACAGCAGATAGGCAATAATTATCCTTAGTAAAGTTACAGCAGATAGGACCTTCTTCCTTAGGACGGCAGAATAATACTTCCCAGGAGCGTAGAAAGAGTTGATTGAAAGTAGTAGGAGTAATGGGGATAAAGCCGCAGTCAAAATTATTTAGTACTAAAATTTAGCCAATTTATTTTTTATTACGTATTTGATTTAAGCCGGTAAGGCCTGGGCTTGCCTGCTTCATTCCACAGATCGCCACTGGTGATATAAAAACAGCAAACCAGTATACAGAGCCGTCGCAATTACGCTTAAAAAAATTGAATTACAATTACCCGTTACACTCCGAAAAAGGAATTAATTGCAATTACCAATTACTCACAGTGTTATAAAAATATTTAAATTACTAATTGTCCATTAAAAGTTACTGATTCCTTGATCAATTACCGCATTCGAATTACTTAGTTTTACTAAATTATTTTTATTAATAATTCAATTACTTTCCAGTAATTGAACTACCTTAAAAGTAATTGAATTGTTCTCCAAGTAATTTTATTACATTTCGGGGATATAATTAATCTATGCGCAATTGAATTACTACTTATATTATTGTAGAAAAAAAAATGTATGTTAAGATAGAAGAAATGTAACAATTACGTAAGATTGAAAAGGAATTTCAGGAAAATAAGGTAGGCAGATACGAAGAAACACAAAATTTTTCATAACAAAAACAAATGCCTACAAAAAGTGTTTTTTTATTTGCTTTCTAAATATCTATTGCCTCGAAATGTTTGTCAGAGGAAACATGTCTGTTTCGCAAAAGAAAAGAACCTTTTAACTGGAGCAGAAGAGGCTAAACATGTTAATTACAGAACATCTTTTTAATAAACGGATATATAATTAATAATTGCTTTTCCATAAATGGGCTATTACGATACTGCAGAATCAATGTTCTTATTTGTATTTTTTTATCATTTTCATTCTGTAGGTTCTTATTAGTATCCAATTCAAAAAAAGTCCTGTTATTTTTCGCTGGCCCTGGCTTCTTAATTGATATCCTGTGCCTTTTAAAAAATACATTTCATGATGCTTTCTGTTGTATCCTTTTCTAGGAAATTTTTCCGTCGTATAAAAAAGTTATGACTCCTCAAAATAGTACAAAGACACGTTGGTGGCGCCCTCTACAAGTTAGAGCCATACTATCATCAAATTCGAATTTCACATTTCAAAAAATGCCTAGATACCAGTTCTCGTCCAAATATAGACATTATTTCAAAAATTATTTACGAAAACAAAAATAAAAATAAATTTTTAACACCCTGTATCTCAAAAATAAAGGGCTTGCGGACCCATGCTTATATGAACTTTTCACCTTATAAATAACTGAGGAATCATCCTGTAAAATATCGGACACTTATTAAATAACACCCTCTATATACCGCGCAAGTAATGCAAGAAAATGCAAGGATAAGACTAATAAGTCACGTGATGTTTCTTTTACGTATTCTTTACACAGAAGGCGTGAAGACACCAGTGATTTCAGGCAGTTCGAATTTAAGAGTAGATTGGAACAAGAGAACCTACTTTTAAACTGAACACATTCGTTCAAAACTAAACCTAAACCAGAGAATGAATGTCTTCATATGCTTTACAGACTACGAAAAAGCCTTCGACAACGTAAAACACTAGTTTAGACGAAAAATAAATCAGATTAATGGCAAATCTTTACTAATATCCAAACAAAGACTTCAGAACCCAGACACTGCAGAATAGTTCGAAATGAATTTTAAAAAGCTATCAGACCGGGCTACATTTTATCTCCAATGCTGTTCGATCTGTATGTGGAGAGAGGTGTCATCGATTCGGTTTGGAAAGTCCCTTGGGCATAAAAGTAAATCGAATCCCATTAACAATATACGGAGATTCAAATAAAGCATCGCATTGGACAAGCAAGAACAACTGTTTCGAAACTGATGATAGTCAAGGGATATGTCTGATCGGTCCTTTTATATAATCTAGACTCTTAAAGTGCCATCCATAAATAAAATAAAAGCATTTGAAAAGTTGCTGCTACAATCAATGATTAAGTTACCATGGATGGCATACGAGGCGAGCGATACAGCTTTTAACGTCATACTCTCAAAGGAAAGTTTGAAGAAAGGAGGGGATAGGAAAAAAGAAAACTATCCTGGATCGGAAATGATCGTCAATGGACGGAAGTACATTATGTCCAGTCACTCCAAGGTGCTGCCATTAATAGAAAGTGTTGGGAGGATAAGGGAGTATCCCTACACGGAACGCTGTCCGGCACTTCAAAAAGAAGAAGGCTTTATAGGTACAACAGCTAACAGATATAGAACAGTTTACCACTACTGATACTAACAGAACGGAACAGAGAAGTTCTCAGTTCCAGAATTGTCGAACGTTTTTTCTTATTTCGGCAATAGAAAGTTATGCCAAAAAAGGTTTAATTGAACTCTAAACTCATAAATCGAGAACGAAACACAACAAGCACTAGTATTGTCATATGCTAAGTACATAATGGTATGATATGATACATAATATGCGAGATGTTGCATGTGGCGACATCTCGTGGTAAGTACATAATGTTATGAAATGAGCTTAAACAAATAGAAATATAATTAATAGTTATTTATGGTACAAGTGTGTTATGTTATATATAAGTCACGCTGGGAAATGGTTAGCCCTTGAGGCCGTAGGCCAAGAGGGCTAATTCCCAAGTGACTTATATGACTTAACACACGAGTGCCATACAAAATTTTATCCAACACTTGATGATGTTATTAAAAAATAGAAAATTATATTGTTCCAACGTAAACTGGAAAACCCTGTATTATATTTTAATTGACATATTTTTGAATGACAAATTTGACACGTAAAAGTAGGCAAAGGTGATTTTTGTTGTTATGGAATTGATTAACAACCAAAATTTGAAGGCAGTAAAAGAAATTATTATTTTGCTATTTTTGAAGGTAGTTTTTCAAAATATGGAAGAAACTTCAGCCGAAATTCAAAAAGAGACTGACCTGGCGAGTTTATTTATTATTCCCTACAAGTCAAGAAATAGTTATAACAAAACCTTAAAAGCATTTATCGACTTTTGTGAAAGAAGATGTGCCTGCGTGAGTTATAATCCATAACTCACTAGTGTGTTATTTGATAGTTTACTTGTCTAAAATGACATTTATAGTGACAGTCATAACTGTCATGTGTTGGATAAAACTAATATTTTGATACATTTAGTGCTCTTGCCTTCACGTGAAATGAAAATATTTTAAAAAAATGTCAATATCTTGTTGACATTATTTATCTTACTAAAAAAAATGCAGAAACGTCTTTTTTTATATGCTATGTTATTATCATGTTGTACTCGAAATACCTACTCTATCTATCGACCACGCATTATAACATCTGCGTAACTTGGTAAGAAATGGTTGCTTTTAACAATGACATCATGTTATTCCATATCATAACTATTGCATTAATATTGTTATTACATTTTGATTCGATCTGCACAGCGCAAATGACATCTTTTAGACAATGTTTATTCATGGATAAACCCACAATTTTTACAGTTTATGGTGAGTTGTTCAACATCCGGGTCATCTTGATGAAAATAAAACGCGCTGGCACAAAATGAGAAAACTGATCGAACTATTTGTATCGATTCACTAATTTGTTGTGTGCTTACGGTTTGATTTTTAATAAAAACAAAACTAAAACTAAGTCACGCTTGGAAAAATAGTGTTCCTTAAGACGAGAATAGCATTAGTATATTTTACCTCTATAAAATTAATTGTTTCCTATATTAAATCGATACTCTTTATTCTCCCTAATATTCTTTCTATCTCTTCATTGCATCTGGTTGATATAGGTACTCATAATCCACATAACAATGAATATTATTCCCATAAAAGAGTCAAGAGTCAAGGTCACAGTGAAGTTATTCTTTTGTATTAACAAAAAGTGTGATGGTTAGATGTTAACGGAAAACAAATTGTAACTACAGTATTTTTTTTACTTTCGGCACCGACATGTTAGAATTCTAGTTAATATTAAGGAAACACAATATCATTTTTTTAATTAATATAATATATTTGCGGAAATGTCTATTTTACTAAATTAAGTTAATATTTGAAAACTAGGTCACAACACAGTTAAGTCAATAAATAAATAAGTGCCAAACAAATATTGCGAAATATTGGTCAAAGCGTTTAGTATTTTTATTATCACATAAATCATTTGTTTTAAGCAGGACATAAATCTTTTTTTTAATGCATCTTTGAACATGAAAAGACACTTACTCCTCTTACAGACAGTTTTATTTTAATCATTATGGGATCATAGTTTTACCAACGTAATTAATTTTTTTACTTTTTATCTCCTCTGTAAGATTGAACCTGAACATGAACATCGATTTTGTCATAAGCATCACGAGTGATTTAATTAGATTATAATTGGCAACAATAGAATACAGGGTTATGATATAGTTAGACTGTTCGGTTCGCTTAAATACCAATATAAGACCGAACCTAAGTAGTGTCTGTGTTTCACATTGAGTTCTATAAAGATTTGAAAAAATAATATAAAACTGCTATAGAAGAAGCAAAGAGAGCTTCAAACGATAGAAGCTCATCAAGAAATCCCACTAAATCAATGTGGAATATTATCAATGCTAAACGCAGAAATAAAGATAGGCAACTAAAATGCTCTATAAGTCCCAAGCATTTCAACTGTCTTTTCACAGGCATTACAGAGAAGCTCCTTAAAGAACTCCCAATGAACAACTTTGATCCTCTTTTTCACCTGTCTAGAATAAATATACCCTGTGATAAATTTAGCTTTAAGGAAGTAAGTTATAATGATGTTCGAGAGATTCTAAATAGTTTGAAAACTAAAAAAAGCTGTGATATTTATGGATTAAGTGTATATACCATTTTGTCAATTAAAAATCATATCATCATACCAATAACAAAGTTAATTAATCTGTGTATATTGGAACAAATTTTTCCATCTTATTTTAAAAAAGCTGTAGTTTCTCCAATTTTCAAGGAGGGAGATAAGTACCCTGTAAATGACTATAGCCCTATCTCCTTGCTTCCCATCGTCTCCAAAATCTTTGAAAAAGTAATAGTAACTCAAATTATATTTTTTTTTAATGGAATGACCTATTTTCTGAGTGCCAGTTTGGATTTAGACAGGGCAGGGGCACCATACATGATGTACTTGAACTTTTGCGTAATATCATGGATGGCTATGAGGACCGGCTCTATCTGTCTACCCCGTTCTGCGATCTCAGCAAGGGGTTCGACTGTATGTCTCATGAGTTATTGCTTTAAAAGCATAAATATTATAAATTTGATGAGAGGAGTATTAAACTTATTTCTAGTTACTTGCAGGATTACTGGCAGTGAAAGCCCATGGACAGTTTTCTGCCCCAGCTGGTATTATTGTGAGTGACCCGCAAGGCTATGTGTTGGGACCAGTTCTCTACCTAATCTTTATTAATAATCTCCCCCTGGAAAAACGGATGAGTTTGTGCTCTTTGCTGATGATACTGCAGTCTTTGCAACTAGAGAAAATGAAGCAGGAGCCCATGCAAGCCTAAGTGAGGCTAACAGCGGGTTGAGAACTGGTTCCTGTCAAACAGACTTTTGTTGAACCAAGAGAAAACGCAAAGGATGGGACTTTCACCCTAAGAAATACTGATGAAACATCCCCAGTAAAATTTCTTGGCGTCCTCTTGGATGAGACATTAAAGTGGGATGCTCATGTTGCAAGTGTGTGCAGGAAGCTTGGCAACAGTGTGTTTTGTTACGTAATCTGTATGGCTGTGCATCTGATGCCACCATGCGAACAGCCTACTTTGGTGTTTTTCACAGTCATGTCATATGGCGTGCTTGTATGGGGGGAGGATCCTCTCATTCGCAGCCGGTCTTTGTCTTAGAAAGAAAAGTCATCAGGATTATGTCTAGGCTAGGTTATATATAGGGAGGACTGCCGAAGCGCTTTTATTAAGTTGAGCATACTTACTCTTCCCTCATTATGTATCCTCGAAAACCTTCTTTTTATAAAGCAAAATGATAGCCTTCTGACATATCAGGATGTACATGGTCATGACACCAGAAACAGTACCAACTATATCCGAATGTATTGCCACTTGGGAAAGAGCCAAAGGAGACCAGAACTTATTGCAGTTAAGCTATTTAACAAACTGCCTCATTTAATTTTAGAAAAGCCTGTAAAAAAGTCCTTTTATAATGTAGACGAGTTCCTTAATTGTCAGTTTTAATTTTAATAGTCTTTAATCTTGTGTAAATTGAATGGCGTCCATCTTGCACCTTAGTATATGAGGTTCTACTTATGTCTTGTAACACGTAACTTAATAATTAATATTAAATATAAACTATTTTATTGAGCGTAAACAATATTTGACGAGTTTATACAAATCTTTTTATTTTGGCACAATAAACCATTTGAATTTGAATTTAAAATATCTGAGGTAGTTTTGAAAATATTAATTATTTCCATTTTTTTTCTAAAACTTTAAAACCCCGTATTATCGTAACGGAACATTTTTGGACCATATTTTGTAAAGCAAACTACCATTAATTCTTAATGTGGATTCACACCCTTAAAAATTCGCATATAATAATTAAGGAACACTCTGTATTTTCTGTGGACTAGTTAAGTCACCTAATAAACTTTAAAAATAAAATTCCTTGTCGGGTTAGTTAAATTGTAACATGGACATTTCATTTATAACGTTGCAGTTTCTTTAATTGTAGTTATTGTATGTATAAAAATGTAGTTCAACAATAAAATACGTGTTTTATGTCAAACAGTTGACATTAATTTATCCTGACTGTTAAAATCAGAAAGTGATACAGCAATCTCCTTGTCGCAGATTTGTAATATTTTTTTTATGCTACATACCTACTATGTCTGTTAAAAATGTGTCTGACATTTTATGGAAAGAAATGGGTGACGTTTATGCATCTATAAGATACTAATTATAATAAACTGATTTATCTTATTAAATTTTAATTTTATTTTGATTTCAGGTAAGCTGGAGTACTATTCTCTTGACTGTTAAATCTGCCGATTACATTTGTAAGTATAACTAGAATAAAATTATCTTAATCGAGATTAAAAATGTATGCAAAATTGACGGTTGGAAAAATGGGCAATTTATTTAGTTGCAATAATTTATATCTTAAGCGTATGTAAATTGAATCATTGTATTAATATACGTAGATTGTAAAATGTATTATTGAGATTATGAGTAGGCTTTTAAATGTGCATTGCACACTATGGATTATTTACAATGATTTTATTTGTAATAATTAAATCATAAAAAACAATTACCATCTGATGTTGCTTACTTGTTATTTTATGGTTAATTAAAAACTTTATTGTACTTAATAAGATTTTGGTGAAATTATTCCTATTTAACTAAGAGTTATTAATTTTATATTGCCGTTTTTAATACGCATGAAATAAAAAATGATTTCTCGCTCTGATATATTGCATATAAAATTGCTTTTAAACTAACTACCAGTATTTTTAAAAATCATCTGCGATACAGTTCATGCAGGGCACAGTGGTCTAGAATAATTTTATCACGGTCAGTTTAGTAATAATAACAATCTTTAAGAATATTTCAATATTTAGGAAGTGGTTCAAAAAAGTTCGGTTATATTATGCAATAACCAAATAAATATTCATGAGGAAGCTTCAAATTACAGCAATTTAAGTGACATTTACAGAGTGTCCGGTAGGTATATGGCACACAGAGCATATAGGTGAGGTCAAAATAACCCTAATTTGTCATTGAAAGAAATTCTTAACGAAGATACAGAGCCTCAACGGGGTATCCAGCGACTTTCGACCTTTTCGGCTCAAAGTTTTGAACCTTTTTTAAAGAAGAATGTACAGAGTACTTAAAAAATCTATTCTCAGCTCTGTAAAATGACACCTGTCAATATTCTGGCCCTACCAGTGTGGCGGCACGGCCGTTCCTGACTTATACACAGTGTGTAAAAAGTCTCGGACCACAATATAAAAAAGCTTCCGGTATGAAAGTTGTAGGCCTTAAAAAAATCTATAAAACTAGGTCACCTGTAATACAGGGTGCCTTAAACAGTCATGGTAAACAAAACTTTGGTTTATTTAAATGGAATGACCCCTTTTTAATCACGTTTTCTGATTCCTCTAAATATTCTAAACAACAATTATTAAACATGTCATATGGCTAAACCAGTGGTGGATTTAAGGAATGGCTAAATGGACATTAGCCGCCTGGGCCCCCCTAAAGAATTGTCAAAGGGCCCCCGGCCCTTCCAGCAGAAAAGCTTGTACTCCACATTCTCAAGTAGAATGTAAAATCTACTGTAGCAAGAGATTTGACTAACTCAAAATATCCTTACTTATCGTTCGTGTAATGTACAGGGTTTTCAGAGATATTTTCGGTCATATCTACTAGGTTTCCTATAAGAGATACAAGAAAACTTTAAATGTAGAAGTTGTGGGGTTTTATCTGAACCGCCAGAAAATTTAAAAAAAAATAGACAAGTGACGTTCTGAAAGCTAAGAAAAATTTAAAAACTGTTTTTTTTTAATGAAACACCCTGTATATTTTCTATTTTTCTGAAAGATCTTTCATTCCTGATTCCAAAAATATATAGTTTGTCTATATTTGCATGAACCGTCACTAAATTATTTTCGATTCGTTATTGTAAGCGGCACCATACAGTAATAAAAATTATGAGTAGAGTGCCTTGGAAAACAATAATTATTGCCAGACAGTGTTTAGTTTTTAATAGGGAACAGTCAATTTAAAAATAAGATTAAAGAGGTTATAAACATTCTGTATCAAAAATATAAATCAACCATTGTAGTCTTTCAAACAAAATACAAACAAATAAATAAATTAACTAAATTAACTAATAGCTGTGATATACGGGTGTATTTTACTGGTTCTCAATATAACCTCCTCCATTTCTGATACATTTCTGAATATTTGTCCTCAATTTGCTATTAATTGTATCTACTATAAAATTCGGATGATCCCTATTTAAAACTCGGATTTCATCACGAATTCTATCTTCGAGAATTTGGATATTTCACGTCCTATTATAATAAATGCAATTTTTTAAATAGCCCCACAAAAATATGTCCAGGGGTGTAAGGTCGGGGCTGTTGGCTGGCCATGGAATAAGACCCCTTCGTCCTATCCATAAATTATATCTGTCATTAGGGTAATTGGTGACAGGTATGACATTATGGGCCGGTGCGCCATCTTGCTGCCAAATTAGACTATTATAATCATAAATAGGAAGTTCCTCTAAAAGATGTTCCAGGAAATGAAGACACCGTGCACCGGTTAAGCTACCTCGGAACATGATTGGACCAATAATTCTGCCAGCAAACAGACCGCACCAAACATTTACGCTACTGCGACCTTGAATTTTTACTTCTTGGATTTTGTGCGGATTTGTTGACGACCAAAAGTGTTTATTTTTGCGATTAGACATTCCACTTGTGGTAAATGTGGCTTTGTCCGTAAAAATTATTTTATTTAGAAAATCTACATTTCCATCTAGTCTTCTAGTAATATTGACACAAAATTCTAATCTCTGCTGGATATTATTTTCGGTTAGCCCTTGGACTGGCAAAAACTTAAAAGGATGATATTTGTTCTTTTTTAAAATCTCATAAACTTCCCTCCATGATTTATTAAAATAAATTGCAACATCAGAAATGGACCGTTTAGGCATTTCTATAAAAAATAACCAAAGTATTTTACCCATAAAAAAGGAATTTAAAATTTACCTTCAAAAAAGAGTAAGACATCTAAATCTTCTTTAAAATTTCTTGTAAATGTCCTTTTCTTACGTTCGAGACTGCGTCTCAAATCAAATTGCCGCACTACGTATCTTATTGTGTCAACGCATGGCGTGGGTCTTCCTGGATAGGTAATATGGTATTGGCGTTGAGTTCTTGGTCCATTATTAGCATGCTTATAGAATAAACGGATCATATCTGATTTTTCTTCAGTGGAATAACCCATTTTAAAAACATGCGAATGTTTTTTCCTCTATACTATAGATTCTTACATTGACAGTAGTTCCTTATTGAAAACTGAATTGTGCCATACAATTGTTTTCCAAGGCACTCTACTCATAATAATTTTTATCATATTATGTGCCGCTTACAATAACGAATCGAATATAATTTATTGACGGTTCATGCAAATATAGACAAACTATATATTTTTTGGAATCAGAAAAGAAAGATCTTTCAGAAAAATAGAAAATATACGGGGGTGTTTCAATAAAAAAAATAATTTTTAAATTTTTCTTAGCTTTTAGAACGTCACTTGTCTATTTTTTTTTTAATTTTCTGGCGGTTCAGATGAAACCCCACAACTTCTACATTTAAAATTTTTTTGCATCTCTCATAGGAAACCCTGTAGATAGGACCGAAAATATCTCTGAAAACCCTGTACATAGAACAGTTTTCATTATTACAACATCAAAAAAACATAACGTAGAAGCATATTTTGCATTTTATAGCAAAAAAGCATGAACCAAGTTTTTGCTGAACGAAAAGCACGACGAGGATTCAAAGTTACATGATTCTGTTTTTCTGTATTCAATAAAAATTTTTGACTTCACTTCACAATTTATCACTTAATTTATTTAATGTACCGAACAACTGGGCCCCTCTTAGGAAATCACCGCCTGGGCTTTTTTCCTTAAATCCGCCACTGGGCTAAACCCATTAGTTTAAGAAATAATTTGAGTTAAAGGATATAAATACAATAGGTAAGATATTACCTACATTTTGCATTTTTACAAGCTGGTTTAAAAAAAAAAAAAAAAACATAACATACTAAAATAAAAAAAAAATCTGTCCGGAATCCATAAGAAGTGTAATATGTTCTTTCATATCAAAACTAAAAAAAATATAAATTTTACCTTGATATACTCGCAAAACAATTCTCTTTCAGCACATCTGTAAATGGCACTTTGTTTTTTGCTCGTTTTTGTCTTCAATTCCGTCGTCGGATTCACAGTTTTCAACCCACGGTATGAACATTTTAAAAATTACTAATATTAATAACCCCACTGAACACTGTTGAATGACACAGTTCAAATGATTTAGTAATAACTCGACAATTTCTAATGTGTCGACAGGTATAATTAATTATAGATACCTTAAATACGTACATTATCAAAATAAAAATAAAATACCTCCCTGTCAGTTAGAAACGCTTACAAACCAGCCCTTAATTGGTTTATAGTGGGTAAAGTCGCCCGATCGTTATAAAGCAGGTAAAATCATGACCATTTACCTTGTGTCGGGGTATACCAGAATGTTTTGCGTCACTGTCATATTAATTTCTGAAAATGTCTCTTAACGAAAGGGAACGTATAACTTTACTAATGATCAGAGGTTTTGGAGACCGACAAAGATCATTTACCGAAACAAAGCAATTTTTCAATATAACTTTTCCAAACCGACAGCCTATATCAAAATCTACAGTTGTGAGAACAGTTCAAGGATTCGAGGAAACCGGGTGTTGCAGAGATAAAGTTCGTTCCGGAAGACCAAAATCGGCAACTATTGATGAAAAAAAAGTAGAGACATTACTTCATGTTGTTCAGGATCCACATTTGTCGTTGAGAAAAGCTGTTACCCAAGTTGATGAATGTTTTAAATCAGTTGAAATTATTTTAAAAAACAGTAATTTTTACCCCTATAAAATAACTTTAGTCCAGGAACTATCAGAAGACGATTTCGAACGTAGAATGGAATTTTGGCGAAGTAATGATGCAAAAACAGGAAGAAAATAACAATTTTTTTAATCAAATAGTTTTTTCGGATGAGGCAACATTCATGTTAAACGGGAATGTCAATCGACATAATTGTCGTTACTGGGCTGATCAGAACCCACATTGAATGAGAGAAACACACACTCAACACACCAGAAAGTAAATGTGTGGGCCGGTATTATTGGCAATAGATTAATGGGACCTTTCTTTATAGAGGAGAATTTGAATGCAGAATATTATCTCCACATGCTGCAAAATCAAATTGTGCCAGCAACAACTAATATAGTAGAACCACTATTACGACATACGTGGTTTCAGCAGGACGGAGCTCCTCCTCATTTTAGGCGAGCTGTAAGAGTTTACTTAAATAATACTTTTCCTAACCGTTGGATAGGGCGAAGGGGCCCCATAGAATGGCCCGCTAGGTCGCCAGACTTAGCGCCCCTTGATTATTTTCTCTGCAGATCTGAACGAATTGAGGAGAAGAATTATTGAAGAATGTGAATCTATTAACCAGGAAATGTTACAATCCGTCATCGGCAAATTTTATTATAACCTAGCCCATTGTCAAACTGTGGAAGGGGGACATTTCAACATTTAATTAAATAACGACTTACTTAAATGTATTTTTGTTCTTGGAAATTTGTTATTAATTTTACTGCTTGTATTTAATTTAATTATTATTAAATTTTTGACAAAACTTGCGTGAGTACATTTAGTAAAATTTTCATGTTTTTTTACAATTTTAACGCAAAACATTCTGGTACCGGCTTGTAAAAATATAAAATGTAGCCATATGATATGTTTCATAATTGTTATTTAGAATGTTTAAAGAAATCAGAAAACGTGATTAAAAAGGGGTCATTTTATTTAAATAAACCAAAGTTTTGTTTACCATCACTGTTTGAGGCACCCTGTATAATTACAGGTGTCCTAGTTTTATAGATTTTTTTAAGTCCTACAACTTTTATACGGGAAGTTTTTTTATATTGTGCGCCATTTTCTAACTCTTTAATGGCCTATACTTACCGGAATCCCTGTATATCTAATGTATTCCAAAATAAAAGGACTTTCCAAATATGTCGGGCAAGATAGGAAAACACACATTTTGTACCGACCTACTAGAGACACCCTCTAAAAGGTCTGCTGCGTGCTTTTAATAATCAGTTCAATATAGAGTAGATATATCTACATAATTTACGTATTTAAAAAAAATATATTTGCTATGGTAGTGATGTTTGCACCATTGTACGCAGAAATTATTTATATCCCTACATCTTCATAAACAATACACAGTACTAGTATTTGTCGACATTTTTGCCTATTAGTTTTGTTGTAATTCTGCCTTCTTAGAAATGCCACTTTATTATTTTAATGGTTACAACCTAGTAGCTGACATTTAATCGCGCTCTTGTACTTGTATTATGTGTATTACTTTTGTACTGCAATCGTAGTCAAGGTAATAAATGAACGGGTTTTTACTTCATTTTATAAAGAAATTAGTTGCTAATGTCGTAAGGAAGTGTATCTAGTACATTTATTATATCAAACCATAAATTATAAAATTCGGAACAAAACATTATATACAATAACGGGCCTGACCCGTCCTTTGACTACTAAGAAACAAACCATACGTTGTTTTTAAAATATTGCGTATTCAATATGTACAGGGTCTTTCAACGAGGACTGAACAGGGGCTCATTTTTGAGCTTCCTTGTATTTAAAGAAAAATCCAAAATAGCCAATCGATGTACTTTTTCCTGCATAATTCAAAAATGAAACCAAAAATTTATTTGAACCAGAAACAAAAGAGTTACGCTATGGATAAGGTGTTTTTCAAATGGAACATAGCTTTTTTTATACGATTTTTGGAACGAGTGATTTTTTTTTTGTCCGTTCTGATTAAAATATTTAATATTGTGACAGCTATTTTTATTAAGTTTTAATGTTTTATCCAGTATAATTTAACTTTAACCTGTTTGAAACATATACTAGTTAATAAAGGTATAATCACCTTTGAATCCTTCAAAGTCAAAAAATTTGACAAATTTACTATAATACTGCCGAAATGAAATATTCATTAGATGAGAGATTGCAGATTGTTATCTTGTTCTACAAATGCCAAGAAAATGCAAGAGAAGCAAAGAGAAGATTTATTGCAAATTTTCACAGAAATATATCCGTCAATACTATTCTAAGGATAAAGAACCTATTTGAGGAAAATAAAACATTACATGACAGAAAAAGAAATCCAGAAAGGAATAGAAATCGACACCGTGCCATTGTGAATTATTTTCGACTGAATCCAACCAAATCAATTTCGGACGCAGTTCGGGACGTTCAATACGGCGGCGGTGTAAGACGCAAAAGAGTTACCCAAGGAACTGTTCACAGGACTTTAAGAAATCATAAATTTAAGTCTTATCATATCCTTCCACTTCAACATCTAACACCGGCACAAAAAGAACTTCGCTTCCAATTTGTTTCCCAAATTGTGATTCGGAAAGAAAACGAAGACCCTAATTTATTCAGAAATATCTTATGGACTGACGAAGCCACTTTCACAACATCGGGGGTTTTCAATAGACATAATAATCATCACTGGGCCGTTGGAAATCCAAGAAAATTTCAGACAATTAAATTTCAAGGAAGGACTTCAATCCATGTTTGGTGTGGCATAAAAAATAACAGAATTTTGGGACCAATATTTTTTAACGGGACTTTAAATAGACAGAGATACTACGAGTTCTTAGAAAACGAAATTGAGAACTTTTTGGAAGATTTACCATTGGAAGAATATCAAAATTTAATTTGGCAACATGATGGGGCCCCTCCGCATGCCGTGCGTGAGGTTACTCAATATTTAAACGGACGCCATGAAGAATGGATTGGTAAAAATGAAACCTATGCTTGGCCACCCAATAGTCCCGATTTGTCAATATTAGACACATTTCTTTGGGGCAATTTAAAGGACGTGGTATACAAGCAGCGAAACCACGATATTGAAGAGATCATGCAGAAAATTGTGAATGAAATAAATCGCCTTTACCAGGAAAATCACAGTATAACAGCAAGTTTGGAAAGGCTACAAAGAGGTTATCGCACATGTTTCGAGAACAACGGAGGTCACATTGAACAATTAAATTATTAATGTTTTTTTTTAAATTAGCATGGAGTTGGATTTCTTTTTCTTTTTCTGTCATGTAATGTTTTATTTTCCTCAAATAGGTTCTTTATCCTTAGAATAGTATTGACGGATTTATTTCTGTGAAAATTTGCAATAAATCTTCTCCTTGCTTCTCTTGCATTTTCTTGGCATTTGTAGAACAAGATAACAATCTGCAATCTCTCATCTAATGAATATTTCATTTCGGCAATATTATAGTAAATTTGTCAAATTTTTTGACTTTGAAGGATTCAAAGGTGATTCATTCATTATTACCTAGTGTATGTTTCAAACAGGTTAAAGTTAAATTAAACTGGATAAAACATTAAAATTTAATAAAAATAGCTGTCACAATATTAAATATTTTAATCAGAACGGACAAAAAAAAATCACTCGTTCCAAAAATCGTATAAAAAAAGCTATGTTCCATTTAAAAAACACCTTATCCATAGCGTAACTCTTTTGTTTCTGGTTCAAATAAATTTTTGGTTTCATTTTTGAATTCTGCAGGAAAAAGTACATCGATTGGCTATTTTGGATTTTTCTTTAAATACAAGGAAGCTCAAAAATGAGCCCCTGTTCAGTCCTCGTTGGAAGACCCTGTACAAAACTGGGGGTGAATTTTACACGGTTTTATCTTTTCATATTTTTTTACAAGTGTATTCAGATATTTTTTTTGAATGGCCCCAGGTTACACAATCTTATTATAATTTTTCATATACATATTTTTCTTTATTTGACGTAGCCAATGAAAAAATCGTCATAGGTTCAAACTTTCAGGTAAAACTCAAAAATTGTTTGACAGTTTAAAACAAAATCTTAGGTTTCATATTACAGACTATTAGGCAATCCAAGCCAGGTTATGTTTGCCTGCCACGGTCATATTGGAGTCACAAAGTGCTTCCAATATAGCCGTCGGCGGTAAACGTCAAAAAAACTAACCTTTATTTTTGCGTATATGTCAGTTTGACGTGTAAACCGCGATTTTGGTTTTGTGTATTTTATTAAGTTATTGTTGTTTAATATGTGTTTTTTTCTGTTATTTATATATAACTGGAGATGTTAACAATGGCAAGTGTATATCTATACACAGCCCAGGACTCGACTGTAAACTAAGCATTGAATCCGTGTATATTTGCATTCAACGGCCATACTGAATTGTTCGTTAAATGTTTTTGAGTTCTGTGGAACGAATTCAATATGGTCGTGGCAGGCAAATCGTAATTTGACACATCGTTGGATTGCCTAATTAATAAATGATTATCTAGGTTAGTTGCATTTGTTCTACTATTGTGCAAAATTAATTCTAAAGCCCGTAACATACGATACAATATTAGATGTCATTGTAATTCTGCAGGAAATTATTGCAAGGTGTATGATATTATATTGGAAAAAAATAACCATGAAAAAATAGCAGGCATTTTTGCATGAAAAATAATAAGAACGATAATTTTATTGGTATAAATGTGCGTATATTGACACATACTTGTTTGTAGTAGTTATCAAACAAAAACCATACCAATTTTCGGTTTGTCTTCTCTGTGGTCGAGAGTTTTTTTTTTATAGAAGAGAAATAAATACACGAAGGAAAATCTTTTTCTTGTGGAAATTAAAACTTAATAAATTTAGTCGATTCAATAAAACTATTTAATTGCGAAATATTTTCTTAACCTCGACGAAATTTTATTTGGTCAATTAAATTTTGCTTATTTAGTCTTCTACGGAATTTTTTTTATTATGGCTTATATAAAATATTATTTCCTTTAAACATTGTATGCAAAAATAAGATTATTAAACTTTTATTGCCGGTCCAATTCCTCTATCTACTGTTGCCAAATTTATAATTTAATTCCCATATTAAAAATGTTGTTGCCGGAATAAAAATTTTATGATGCAGGAGTCACGTGGCCGTCTTCTTCCTCGTTTGCATTGTATTTAGTTCAGTGAGTCGACGAGATGTCTCGCGGACGCGCCTTTTATTAGTTTTACATGTTTAGTTCCTGGCAATGGAGGGCGCCATAGTGTATAATGTATTAGTTTTATTTGTTGCATTGTGCGTTTAAGGGATTTATTAGAAGACTGAAGAAAGGTGTCTAGGCACGATATGATTAGCTACGAGGGTGTACCATAAGAACAACATTGGAATAATTTAGCGTGTTTTATGAAATTTTCATCAGTCTTCAATTTAAACTGATAATTCACCTCACTTTTATTGAACCAATCAAAACGTTCATTTTCATAGCAACCACCTTGGTAACGGTCGTCTTACCCGATAAGACTACCGCTAGCTCGAAAAGACGCTTTCGAAAAGACGCTTGTAGCTTTTTTACATAAATAAAAAATTAGTAACACCTCTAACTTGTATATTTACCTTTATCAGACGGCCTTCATTTTTATGTTCAGTAAATTATCCAATAAAATACACCTCTAGAGGCGGTTTCTTATCTTCATACCTTCGTTTTTCACTCGAAACTCGATTTTCCAAGAAAATTTTCACTCAATGTAATTTTTACTTATAATCAAAGATAAGACCCTCGAGCTAAAGCTCTCGGGATCATACCAGATTATAAGTAAAAATTACATTTCGTAAAAATTTGTCAGAAAATCGATTTCTTGTTAAAAACATCGGTATTACCGATAAGACGCCTCCTCTATCGGTATATTACTGTTGAAAAATTACCCGGATTTCTGACATAAGTCTTTAATATTTTGACTTGTTGTCATCTGGACAATCTTAGAAATATATACAAAGTTTCTAAACTAAACATTCTCCCAGTTGATGCAGAAATTAAAACCAATATGTAGAATCACAACATCATCGCAGGTGTAGAAAATCACAATTTTAGTTTTAATTATTCTTCCAGCTTTAGTCTGCATACTTTAGTAACTGGTCTTCTTTTAACTCCGCTGCTGGTTTGATATCAACCATTCTTTTGTCTTATCCAGGAATGGCTGCTATAATATTTCCAAAGCTTCCAGCGGTTTCTGTTTTCGTCTTTTTTATTTTTGAATTTTATAATAAATCTCAGCTACCACCCCGTTACCTTTATTAATTTGTAAAACTAAAAATCTCTCAATGTCTGGAAAACTATTATTTTGTAGCTGTGTAACTATAACTCTACTTCTTTCGGCTTTTCGTCAATTTCAACTTGTGAAAAGGATATTTTTGTTGTGGGACATTCGTCCTTGTTAGTATTATATAAATATTCGGGTCCTTGAAGCCAAAAATTCAAACATTTTTCAATATTGCAGTCACTTGATCATGTAGTAAGGTCTGTAGGGTTTTTATGTGAAGTTACCCATTTCCAATCAGACATTGGTATTTTTTTGTATTTCTCCAATTCCGTGGGATTCAAATTGGTCAAATATTCTTACCATCCCCTCTGGATTTCGACCAAAAGATCTTCATATTTGTTTCAAATGTTCAATCCAAATCAGGTGTGTATAACAAACCTTTATTGCTCTGTGAAGCTTACCAACGCTCTTATTTTGGTGAAACTCTTTGGTCGTTTTCCCCTTATATATATGTTATTTCCTCTATTCTATTTATTACGTTCTTCGTAACCAAACTTTTGCTGATATACGTCATTTCCCCATTGACATAACGAACCGCTTTTTCGAAGCAGCGAAAATGAAAGATGCTACCCAAAATGGCGACCGTTCCGTAATATGTTGGAAGATGTGGTAGAAGTGGGGATCGACGCAACAAGACGTTTTAGGAACTGCTCCGGAGAGTTTCGTCTCCCGATTGCGCCTAATGTAAGAATTGAATCGGTCCATAGGCAACCAAGAATGAACAGTAGTTTCAGAGGTCTTGAAAAAAACGAGAGAACCATCAATGCGATTCTTGTCAATTATATGCAAGTATACGGCCGTGGCAAAGGCTTGCTTACTTGCATCACAGAATATATGCATTTCTACTCTCTTAGCTATCTTTTTTTTATTTCATGAATGACACCTAGGAGTTTTCAAAATAGAAATGGTTTCGTTTAAATCATTAAGCCACTGTTGCCAAAATATAGAAAGGCCTTGGTCATTTTTTCTTTCCATCCCAAGCCTTTTGTCCATAATATGTCTTGTAACAAAATTCGTCCACGAATTGTAAATAGAGAAAAAATTCCATCGTGTCTTACGGGCTTACAAATATTTGTGTTCTATAATTTTTGAAGCCCAAAAATATTATTATTAATGTTTAAATAAGAGTTTAAGCGGTCATATGATTTAACAACGGTAAACTGCTGCAATTATAAGTCGTTTGGCCGTATTTCGGTTTAAAAATAAATTATACAAATGAGGCTTTTACTGACTGTAAGACATAGTTTACAATGTATGCGATAATGCAAAAAAAGCTCTGTTCAACGAGACTAAGTTTGTTAAATTTGATTGAGTTAAACCGAAATTATCAATCAAAATAAAAAAGACAATTGTCGTTCCCCCACCACTTTATTTGTGGAGTTGAAGAAAAATACCTAAACAATAATTATGTCAAATTTTCTCAGTATTAGAATGCAAATATTTTCAATACCTCTTTTTTGGGAAAATTCCGGAAATAAACTACTCTTCTAATTGGCCATGGGTGTTACGTCCCCTAGCAGCAGTAGCAGGAACTTAAAAATATTTTCCAGCAATTTTTCATTGGCGATTTCATATATAGCTATAATAGCAGGCCTCCTTTCTTATTGAGTCACCGGGTATTAAACGAAAAAATATGCTTAGACCGGTTTTAAATGGAAAATGTATTTGTAAAAGTTTTTTAGGCGCCTCGTTATCTTTTGTTCGTTATAGGAAAGCTGTCTTTTTATGCCTTTTCTTCATTATAAAGAGATTTTAAATATGCCTGAATCCCGCAAAGCGTTTTACCCAAGACATCAATAATGCAAGCATTCAATAGCTCAGTGCCTCGTTTTTTTACTAGAGATCCGAATTGCATACTTCAACCGTCTAACTACCATGACTAAGTTTGTTCAGGATTCTCGGAACCCGCGCCTGCATAGGCACTTATCCATTAGGTGGATTACTCTTCCAAATATGGCACAAAAGCCAATAAAAATACAGAACAAAAAGGAGGATAATAAAACATAAACAAGAATCGGTGCATGCCTCGCCACGCCGCAGGAGTCTATAAAACGTAACAGCAGTAACGATAGGGGTTTCTTAGAAACAATTATACATTGAAGCTATAAGAATTATCAGCAGCTCAAGTCCATCATATTGATCAATCATAGACAGGGCCGTAGATAAATATTTTTGCTTAATTTTAATTTTTGATTAAAAAGTTTACTATTCAACACAGTGTGTTTTTTTTTTACTCTCTCGCATTAAGGAACCATTGAAAGACTTGACATTTCGGAAATCACTTAAACGCAAGAATGTTAAAGATTTGCTTCTTTTCATTTACTTCAGCAAATTTTCGATATGAGCGCCCTTTCTTTAGCCGAAGGATATTTCTCGTTATAGTTGAAGCAATATTTCAGGCAGGATTGTCTCTAATTTCGTTGAAATGGTATGTTATTCTTTCTATCAGATCTTCCCTGGTGTGAAGTGTCGTCGAATATTCAAGCTTCCTTAAATTTCCCCATAAAAAGAAATCTAATGGAGTATTTGATAAGTGCTGACGAGCTAAATTACTAAAAGGGGGCGGTACACCACACCTGATTTCTAATTTCTGAGCGCACATTTTCTAAAAAACCGTTTAAGTTTGAATTGCAAATACACGCCACCATTTAATCTGCCTTCAATAAAGAACGGTCCAATGAGAAGGTTCCCAATAATCCCCGCCCACATGTTAACCATGAACCTTTGTTGGTGCTTTGTCTGTCCTGTTATATGGAGATTGTTTTCATGCTAGATATGTAAACTATAACAATTTAATTTAAAGAAATAGTCCATTCTCGAAGTGGAGTTGAAATATAGGGAAAGGGGAAAAAAGTCAAAAAGTCTTTCTCCACTAATTTAATAGTGAGCTATTAAAGGCTCAATTTTAAAATTAAATTGTCTCTACATGTTTCGAAGGTAGTAACCTTCATCTTCAGGAGACCAAAGTAGTGCTGCAGTTAGTATTAGCAGTAGAGTGAAAACTGTTGGTGGAAAATGACGTTGATGGAGCTTTTTTTATTTAAAAATATTTTGACAAGATATTAATAATTGAATGTAATCAGCATGCTAAAATTGGAATTGAAAGTGGAATGTTATACTTAAATCAAAGTTTCTGAAAAGACACTGTCAATCTGTGGTCGAATTTAAAAAGGGAAGATATTCGTTATTTAAAAATCATACGTCAGGATATATAAAAAGGATCTTTTGGACATTCTAGATCTTGTTAGAGAAAGATTTTTGTTTGTAATTTGTTTTATGAGAAATTCTGTAATAAGAAAGAAATTTGTATATAGTAATGAAATAAAATTATTAATAATGTCTGTACTTACATAATGTTGAAATTTCATTTGTAAAATTAGTTATTGGAGACCTAAGGTCCCGTCACCTTGCGTTATGTTCGTCCCATTATGTAGGGAAAACAATAGAATTTGATTTAAAATAAAATTATTAAAAAAACAGATCTTATATTTTATATACCCTTAAAGATTAAAATAGGGAGACGAACACAGTTAAAATGAAAACGTGACAACGTGTTCAGTCATTGCATAGTCGACCGTTGACAGCTTGAAAACAAAATGGTTGACAATGTCAGTATAATTGCATTAACGAAAAAGGTATGAAAAGCTCAATCATCGTTCTTATAGTTGCTAGTCAGTTAAATAAACATACATAAAACTTGAATATAACATAAAATATAAATAAAAGATACCATAATAAAAATATTTTTTCTTCACAAGGTTGGGGGAATGGTCCTAAAAGATTTCCCTTTTATATTCTTTGGTGGTCTCCAGTGATCGTTAAAAGAAATATCGACATTTAAGTTGGGAGAAAAACAATCATTGTTAAGATACAGAATCCAGGAGTACGAGTAATAAGGCAGAAATTTAAAGGTTTAGTACAGAAAATAAATGTCAAACAAGCAACCCAAAAATCAAAATCAGTTGTCTGAAACTTCCCTTTTTCGGGAATAGGTGCTTTAAAGATCAGTGTTGTCATCTATGGGACCACCATCGAGGTGTAAGAATAAAGTGTGGAAATAATTTGATTTAAAATACTAAAAGTAAAATAATTTTTTGTCGAAAATATTTTATGTTGTTAAACGATTGATGACTTGGTTGGATGCCGAAAGGCAAGAGGTCATCGAAAATTTCGAACAGAACAGAACAGAATGATGGTTAACCCAGAGAAGACTGTCACAGGTGGTTGTACATAACCTATCAATTATATTTTTATTAGAGATTTCAGATTATTAAAGATTTACTGTTAATATCAAACTAATTGAAATTAGAACATAGAAATAGAGAAAAAGAGGTAAATTTTTTTAAACGGGGTAAAAATGTAGCAGTTGCTCTCAAAGGGTCTCATGAACAACCCACTTTGTCGCATACACTTGGACCGACAGTTTTCGTACGCAATTAAGGGGATTTACAGCAATCTCATCCAGAATTTTCTCGTCGAACTGAGGGTTTCTTGCTCTTCATAGAGGTGTTCGCAACCACTATGCGGGAAAAAGCTTCCTAAAATGGATTAGCAACATATTGGCTAATTTTAGCAATTTTCTTGACTTTTTACCTTCAAAAGTTCTTTGGTGCGGTAAACGTCGATTTAGAAATGTATCAGAATAAATTCTGCTTGTCTCTACACAATTGCCGAACGCGTATCCATAAATTAAATTCATGTCAGCATATTTATTATAGAAATAATCCTCATTTACTTAAGTCTTATGTACTCAATCAATCAGACAATTCGGGAAGGTGTTGTCAATAACACATTCTTAACGAAATAAAACGACTGGTGTTTTATTGTACTTGTTAGTCTGATTTATTATTTCAACAACGTGTTGTACAAAAAATGTATTTTCTTCGAAAACGGCATTTACTGAAACGTGTAGATTTTTAAAGAGGAATGACCAAAGTATTCAAAAAATCAGTTTTCAGCTCTGTAAAATGACATCTGTCAAAATTTTTCCCAACGATTGTGGTGGCAAGTCCGTTCCTGACTTCCCTGATGATGTAAAATATCTACTGTAGTATGGTTCCTTGAGTCTTTATGGCCTACATAAAATAACAAAATTTCATTAAATTATACATGTCGATTCAAGAATTAGAGCCGAAAAGGTGAGTTTTTTTTTTAATTATCCTTAATTTCCTATCAGTAATATAAAACTAACCTTACAAACTAGTCTAAGCCTAATCCTAAAATTAACTTAGTCTAGTACGTAAGTTTTGGGCGCATATGAGCCGTAAGCATACGGCCCAAAATGCGCCCAACAAACCGGGCAAGCCCGGCGGATGGCCTGTGGTAAGGTTAGTTCATATTCTAACATAAACACTGATACCGCACGTTTCGGTGCTATAACGGGTCTTATTGAAGGACATATTATCCCTGGGAATACAACAGCAATTTGCGAAACGATGTGTGAAGTCAGTTGAAAGGGCAATCACTGAGCACTCCTGGAAAAATGGTAAAAAACCCGGTATAATTTGTTCAGGTACACTCATTATGCCCGCCCACAGCGGGCAATTTATAAGCACAGCAGCAAGTAACCTCTGCCCAACCGCCAGGTACGGCGGAGAGCGGCTAGAAAAGGTAAGTCGCTGGATATCCTTTCGGGGCTTTTTATCTCCGTTATGGGGGACCTTAGGAATTTTTTTATATGACAGTTTAGGGTTACTTTGACCTCCCCTATATGCTCCTGAGAGTATGCCATATACTTACCGGACAGCCCGTATATAAGTAGAATAATATACAAGTATATTTCTTTTAAATGCCCTTAATTTTCTAGATTTATTAAATTTTTGTAAGAATGCATCATATTTAAGTTCTGCGTTCTCTTTACTTCGAAAGCCAACAACAGCTTGTATTCCTGCTATTAAAAAAATAAAAAATATTATTACTTATATTATATTATTAAAAAATAAATAAATATAGCATGGCCACTGGTATTATAGTAGTAAATTGAGGTGTGAATTTTCGAGACAAAAAATAATATATTAAATTAAATTTTTTATGAATGAAAGGCTCAGACCCCCCGCCCCCACTCTGGGTACGGACCTGTATTGAAAGCCAAACATTTAGACCCCTATGACCTAGTTTAAAAAAAAAAAACGCAATTTTTAATTTAAAAATATAATAATATACCCAAGCAGATAACTGATTAAAATGATTAAGTTTATCGCAAACAATACTTAAATGCCTGCAAGGTGCATTGCTTAAATGGGGAGTGGATTTGTTTGCTTGCTGATGCCAATGCTATAATTAAATTACAATATTAATACTAAGAATGCTTTTTTACTCTATCAGCATTTACAGAATGATGATCCTAACATTCTTCTCATTCAGGACACTAATTCAAATAATAATTATTAATACTATTTAATTAACTACAAGTAAAAGAGTACATATTGCTAATACGATTCAACAAATACCTTTGGCACCAATCAGTAATGCATCGATTACTTCTTTAAATATTTAAACAAGATAATAATTATTAATGTTCCACCAAGCTGCAGTATTGAGGTAGTAAACCCGTCTTAATTAACATTGTTCTGGTTCAAGACCGTGCAATTATAAACTTAACATCTTTTACTGCTAAGTCGACCTAAAACAGAAATAGCCATTCGTATTTTATTCATTTAAGTAAGTATGTGCAAATTGAATATAACAAAAATGTGTATCTATTTTTTTTACTATATGAAACACTTATAAGTTAATTTCCACTATTTTTTTGTACACTGTCCGACATGTTTCGCTATACTATAGCTTCTTCGGGTAATTCTTACAAACTGAAGTATAAACAGGTAATGTAATAATAAACATATTAATAATTACTACTTTAAATTGTTATTAGGCCAGATATTGTACATATTTAATAAGGGGGATGGGTTTGTTTCCAGTTGACCATTTAGGGATTTCCCTGTATTTTTAATCCTATTTATTTCTAAACTTTCAAGCAATGACAATCTTCTATCTTTATCCAATATGTGCAAAACTTCAAATTCCTCATTAAAATTATGATCTTCCTGCAACCTCTATTAAACTACATAAGGAAGGTTTCCCCATAAGACCAGTAGTCTCTTATGTCACAGCACCTGCTAAAAATGTTTCTAAAAAATTAGTGGAAATAATTTCCACATATACAAATTTTAAACCCAAATTTAGCATTAAAAATTCATTTGAATTATTAAATAAAATCAAAAATTTGGAATTACCGGATAATGCTAAGTTGATCTCATTTGATGTCAAAAATCCTTTTCCTAGTGTTTCACCAAATTAATGATACGATTCGGATTAGCATTGTAGAAAACCGCTTAAAGAAAAATAATTGTAACCTGGTTATCACTTTAGAAATCTTAGAATCTTTGACTGTATGCCTAAATCAAAGTTATTTCCAGTTTAACGGTAACATATACAGGGCTGCCCAGAAGTCTGGTATAAAATTAATATAGCCTTAACCTGTAACTTTTGGGGAAAATGCTCAGACACGTCAATTTAGTTTCATATATGCTCACATTTTGACGTTATTCGTTTGTTTTTTATATACATTTGTCAAAGATATGACGACATCGATATTTTTTTTAAATGGAAACATACAGCTTGTAATACATAATTTGAAAGCTAATATCTCGTACAGTATGCTCATAAATTTTGGCGCAATTCTGTCAAAGTATTTCAACATGGCGACTGTTAAAAGTTTTAAAAAAAATCCCTATTTAAATAAGCGGAAATGATAAATCATTGATGTTTTTTTTTACCTTTCAAGGTAAGAAATCTTCATTGTTTCACGTTCTGACATTTTGTGACATTGTGAACTTGTAAGTAGGATGTGGAGATAAAACAAGAAGTCAAAGTGAAGTGTGCACTTTATTTAATGCTAAATATCCGGAAAATCAAATTTCACAGGGCACTGTTAGTAAAATATTTCACAAATTTGATGAACATGGCACAGTTAAGGACTTACCTAGGAAGAGACGGCCACGTGTTTTAGGCGACGATGAAAAATTGGATATTGCATTATCTCTGCAGGATAATCCGCATGTTTCAAGAGTTTCATTCATGATACATCTAGAGGTACTATTGGAAGATTTTTGAAAGCAGAAAAATACCACCCTTATAGGACATGTCTTGTCCAAGAGCTTTTAGAAGATGACTATGATAGGCGTTTGCAATTTTGCGAAGAAATGATGAGACGGTATGACGAGAATAATAGGTTTCCATAGAACATAATATTTTCGGATGAAGCTACTTTCTATTTAAACGGGGTGATTAACAGACATAATTATCATTTATGGAGTCAAGAAAATCCACGATGGATATTTGAAGCGCATACTCAGCGGCCCCAGAAAGTAAATGTATGGGCAGGTATCATTAATAACCGAATTTTATGGCCATTCTTTTTGGAAGGAAACCTCACAGCTGAACGGTACCTGGATTTCTTAACCTTCGAGTTGAGGCCTGCTCTAGCTGTAATTTTTCCCAACGAAGTAGATCTAGATATACCTAATGAAACAATTTGGTTTGAGCAAGATGGTGCTCCCCCGTATTTTGGTGTCAATGTGAGAAGATATTTCCAGGTCGCTGGATTGGACGAGGTGGTACAATTGAATGGCCACCGAGGTCCCCAGACTTAACGCCTCTAGACTATTTTCTTTGGGGATATTTAAAAGAAAAAGTTTACCAAAATATGCCGAATAATATTGAAGATTTGAAAAACAAAATTAGATTAGAGACACATAACATACCGGCTGAAGCCATTCGAAATTCCGTCGACGGATTTTACCATCTTCTGGGGCATGCCAAGTAGAGGGTGGAGGACATTTTCAGCATTTGCCACGTTAAACTACCTTTTTGTTGTGTTTTGTTTTGCTTCGTTACATTTTTATTTTTTTTAACAAAATTTATAACAAATAAACCGTAACTATTGTTAAGTCACAATGTCACAAAATGTCAGAACGTGAAACAATAAAGATTTCTTACCTTGAAAGGTAAAAAAACATCAATGATTTATCATTTCCGCTTATTTAAATAGGGATTTTTTTAAAACTTTTAACAGTCGCCATTTTGAAATAGCTTGACAGAATCGCGTCAAGATTTATGAGTATACTGAACGAGATATTAGCTTTCAAATGATGTATCACAAGCTGTATGTTTCCATTTAAAAAAAATATCGATGTCGTCATATCTTTGACAAACGTCTATAAAAAAACAAACGAACAACGTCAAAATGTGAGCATATATTGAACTAAATTGACGTGTCCCAGCATTTTCCCCAAAAGTTACAGGTTAAGGCTATATTAATTTTATTCCGGACTTCTGGGCAGCCCTGTATGCCGATTCACAAGGCCTAGCTATGGGTAACTCACTAAGCCCCCTTTTGGCGAATATGTTTCTAGACGAACTGGAAAGAAATTTGTTGAAACAACCTTTGTTTAATATGTGTAAATATTGGTTTAGATACGTAGATGATATCTTGGTTTGTTTTACTGGAATAAATAGGCAACTGCAATCTTTTCATAGTTACCTTAATATTTTCCATCCTAATATAGAATTCACATTGGAAACAAACATGAGTTCCCTATTTTTCATAAAGAATCGTATACAGATATAACTGTACATTCTAAATCATTACATCCACAAAGTCAAAAAAAAAGCCTACCATAGTATGATACATAGGCTAGTCAATATTCCATTAATTGAAGAAAACTTCAAAATTGAATTTAACATTATTAAGCAAATAGCAGTCAATAATGGTTTGCAAATAGCGGAACCCTTCAAAGAGATATGATCGACAGAATATTAAAAAATAAACTTGAAAATAATGCAATTAATCAAATTTACCCTAATCTAATCTTATTTTGGTGGTATCGACAGACCTTGTTTTCTTTCATAATCTCGCCACAGAAAATGGACTACTTCTTAACCCTAATCTAAAGAATTCTACAGACAAAAAGAAACTTTAATGCATCACATATTTTGACAAACCTTCGGAAATAGTTTCTAAATATATAAAATCAGAAAATACAAATATAAAATATCATATAGGACAGTAAACGGGTTGGGTAATTATGTAAAAAATAATAAAGATAAGACAGACATAAGTTTAAAATCAGGCATTTATAAACTGAATTGTGGTTCCTGTGAAAAGAGTTACATAGGTCGGACCAGAAGAAATTAAAAAAAAAGAATACTAGAACATAAAAAATCGTTCTTAAATTAGAAAAGATTGTCATTGTTTGAAAGTTTAGAAATAAAAAGGATTAAAAACACAGGAAAATCCCTAAATGGTCAACTAGAAACAAACCCATCCCCCTTATTAAATATGTACCGGTTGTCCCACTGAGCATGGCCGTCGGCCGTATCTCAGAAAGTGTTAGGCGTATGGCTTGCGGAAAAAAAATATATTGGGTAAAGTTGTCATGAGAAATTGCTGGAAATTATTTTCAAGTTTCTCAGACTGGTGCTAGAGGGCGCAACAGTAACGGTAAATATGAATCATGAAGTTTCCTCAAAAGTCGCCTAGTTAAGGTATCCCGAAAATAACATTTTTGTATATTTCGAAGATTTATTACTAAAATTCACCTATAGAACGTGTCCGTCACTTTTTAAATAAAGTGGTGGGGGAAGGTTGAACATTATTTGTAATAAATGCTGATAACTCCGGTCTGGCTTAACATAATTTAGTAAACTTAGTTTTGTTAAAAAGGGCTTTTCCCACTCTATATATTATCTTATAAACTACGGCAATATGTCTTTTACACTAGGCGCTAGGGGGCGCTGTCTTGCAACTTCACAAACATTTCGCGTTGTTTCCATAATTGTAAATATAATAGTATATTCAATTTTACCTGATTACAAGGATGATTAAAAGTCTAAGAAGTCAGCGAGAACCGCAAGTTAATATCTATTTTCAATCCGGAGATATCAACAACAATAATCATAATTACGGAACATTATGATTTTATTTTCAAGTTGCCATTGTAAAGCTTTTTTAAGAGTGAGGAAACTTCGTGATTCATATTTACCGTTACTGTTGCGCCCTTTAGCGCCAGTCTGAGAAACTTGAAAATAATTTGCAGCAATTTCTCATGACCACTTTACCTAATATATTTTTTTCCGCACGCCATACGACTAACACTTTCTGAGATACGGCCGACAGCCATTCTTAGTGGGACACCCGGTACAATGCCTGGCCTAATAACAATTTAGAGTAGTAATTATTAATCTGTTTGTTATTGCATTACCTGTTTGTACTTCAGTTTGTAAGAAGTACCCGAAGAAGATATAGTATAGCGAAACATGTCGTACCGTGTACAATAAAATAGTGGAAATTAACTTATAAGTGTTTCATTTAGTAAATTTATATGGATTTCCATCAAGTAGCGATTCCGTCAAAGAATTATTTAAAAATGTGTATGTTCGGGGGTAAGTGCACAAGTGCATCAAAATTACCGATAATTTTTGAATGAAATGTGTTTTTTTATAATTGCAAGAGTTTGTTTTCATATTTTCGCGAAAAAGCCCGACACCGCAGGAGGAGGGCATTTTCGTAAAATATGAAAACAAACGATTGCAATTTATAAAAAAAAACACATTGAATAAAAAAATTATCTGGTTATTTTTATGCACGAGTGTAATTTATTTCAATATTTCCCAAATTAATTAAGAACTCGAATCAAGTAAATTTAAATATTTTATTTAACAGAAAATACTAACAATAAAATTAAAATGCTTAAAAATTACAAGAATTGCAATAAAAAGTACAATTATTGTAATTAACAATATTTTTTGTCTGCTGTCACTCAATAAGATGACGTTAATTGCCAGAATATTACATTTTTTGACGTTTGTTAACAATAAAATCCCGCTTTGACGTTTCGTCAACAATATAAACTTGCGATGCAATTTTTGATTTCTGGCAGTGCTGTTTTCGGGGGTAAGTGCACAAGTGCATCAAAATTACCAATAATTTTTGAATGAAATGTGTTTTTTTATAATTGCAAGTGTTTGTTTACATATTTTCGCGAAAAAGCCCGACTCCGCAGGAGGAGGGCATTTTCGTAAAATATGAAAACAAACGAATGCAATTTGTAAAAAAAACACATTGAATAAAAAAATTATCTGGTTATTTTTATGCACGAGTGTAATTTATTTGAATATTTCCCAAATTAATTAAGAACTCGAATTAAGTAAATTTAAATATTTTATCCCAATGCAAAGAGATAGTTATTAACAATTCTTGACAAAATGAAAGGAAAACATTCGTTGACATTGACTTTTTTGTCTGCTGTCACTCAATAAGATGACGTTAATTGTCAGAATATTACATTTTTTGACGTTTGTTAACAATAAAATCCCGCTTTGACGTTTCGTCAACAATATGAACTTGCGATGCTGTGCTGTTTTCGTTGTAATTTTGCGAAAATTGCATTTCTCTTATGGGAACTTTAACATATGAGGGAAATATTCGCTGTAATTTTGCGAAAATTGCATTTCTCTTATGGGAACTTTAACATATGAGGGAAATATTCAGAGAAAGACACTTTAAATTTGTTACTTTATTGAAATATTCGGTGATCTGCATATTACAAAATATTTCAAGCAAGTAAAATGTTTTAATGTAATAACATGTAATCATTTAGCGATTTGTCAAAGTGTCAACAGTCAACCCTGTTTAAACGCCAACACACTGCAAAAGAAATGATAATACGCATTGAAAATAAGTGAAGTGAACTTGACCCAGTTTTTTTTTCTTAGCAAATTGTTAAGAGAATTACTGTATTGGTGATTGGTACGGTCTGTTACTTCGGGGTATCTATATTTCCTTACGATATCTAAAAAAAAATTTCTACCGTGGGAGCAAAAATTATTTTCATCCAAGAGGGATTGGACTGAAAAACGTAGGACTTGGTTTAGATCACAATTATAAGGAGACAATATTATATCTAACTAAACACTGACGAATATTAAAATCAGTAAACAAATACAAATTTCCTTTGGTTGTTTGCAAAATTAACAAGGTAAGAGTATAGAGAAAGGAAAATAAAAATCATAGAAATTGCTGAAATTGGCTACCGCAATTTTTTTTCCTTCCTGAGGGCCGTCCTTAACCGGAGCACTGCGGCTGTAAATAGGCCTATTGTGCAAACCTTCGTTTTATTGTATCCACTCGGTTATCTTGGTTCCGTGTAGTAGTTTATACACGTCCACTGCTGATTTAGTGGTTATGTCATTCAACTTCAGTTTTACTCTCCCGAATATAACATAGCGTCTGCGATCCAGGGATTCGCATTGACAGACAACATGAAAAACAGCTAAGATCTCCATCGTATACCTTCATTTTGTTTAGGTGATCCTTGACAGCCATATGTCCTGTTAGGATTCCCGTTGTTATTCTTAGTTGGTTCCTGCTGAGGTTAAGCAACTGTTTTGAAAATTTAGGACCAATGCTCCCCATAGCTCTCTTGCTATAATTGAGACCCTGTCTGCTGTTCCAGTAGACTTTGTTTTCATTTTTGGTCCATCGCTGTGCATTTAGGCACTCCTAGGGCTGGTTCAGGACCAATGTATGGTGCAGCTGATGCTTGCTTCGCGAGCTCGGCTGCTCTTTTATGGCCAAAAATGCCTCAGTGACACGGTACCCAGAGTAGTTTAACAGTATTGCTGTCCGCCAAGGTTCTCGGTTCATTCTGGCATTCCCAGACTAGCCTTCATGTTACCCTCTGGCTCGTGAGAGCCTTGAGGACCGCTTGACTGTCTGAGCATATGTAGATTCGTCTATTTTAGTAGGCTCTTCTATTGTTTTTCCATGCACATTGTAGAATGGCCTAGGTTTCTGCCTGAAATACTGTTGGGAGTTTTTCCAAGGAAAAGAACAAGTCTTCTCTTGTAGAATTTAAAGGTTGCCTCCTTTTGCGACTTCTGCAATAATAACCGGCTCGTCTGGTCTTTGCAGAAGTTTCCTTCTCCGTTCCTGACTGATTCTTGTCGGACGGGCCAGGTGATGCATTTGATTGCCAAGAGGTGTCGCTCGAAGGCTACATCTGCCATTCTCCAAGTCTTCTCTTGGTCTTAATCCGTGTATCCCAGCCCCTGTACCCTCTTCGGTCTTGGATCCATCGGTGAACCACACCAGAGCTCCAGACAGAAAATCTGGTTCATTGTTTGTCCACACGGTTCCATGCTGAATGTTTATCTCAAAGGGTGTGTGTTGTTAACAAATTTTGGTGTCATGTGGTCTGATCTCATCTTCATCTCCGGCACATGTGCTATGTCTTCTATAAGTTCGTGACGTACCTTCTTTACTCTGGAGGTCGGCAGCATCATCTTCGCCATGCTCCAATCATAAATTCACACGTCTCTTCATATTTTCGAAAGCGTTGACAAGCATCTCTGTAGAAATGTTACCACATACTTGGATAATCCTTTCTTGTGACTGTTCTAAATTTTCAACTGGTGTTTAAAAAAAAATGTTCTTCAAATGATGAAAAATGAAGTAATCCGTAACAACAAACAAGGTGATCTGGTGGGTGGGAATTCAATATCTGTTCAATAACTGATCAATCTGTCGTCGAAAAAATTGCGTAAGTAGTAAATAGATTGCACCGTCCTGTTGAAAATAACCAAAACGTAGTTCATCGTCAAGTAATTACTCTACGAATGGATTCAAAGTATTTTCCCCTGACCGCTGTGCTGAAACTATGTCATGGAAAAAAATAGGACCAACAATTTTTCTTCGGGAAACAGCCAACCGGGCACCAATTTTTTGAAGGTGTTATGTGGACTTTTTTCAATAAATTTTGGGTAAACCACTGACAGTATTTCCTGCGACTTTCAAATTCTGCAGCTCGTATTTCTTGGAATACTTGCAAATCATCCATGCGCATGTAATGCCGCTCACTATTTACTCTAACCCCGTTTCGAAAATACGCTCCAACCATGAATTTTTTGTGCTGTTTCGTAAAACCCATTGCGTGAAGTATTCAATAAATTGTATAAATTCGCGATGAATCAAATTACTTGTAACCACTGTTAGAAATAATGAAATAATGATAGTATTTACTGACACCCAACAGGTATAAGGCTCTACTGCTAAGCAGTACGGCCTTAGATGCTTGCACGGTATAAATATGTGTCCAGAAAAAATAAAATATTTTTCATATTATGCAGTAGCAATAATAATGTTTAATTTGTGCAAAATTATACGTGGCTAGATATTTTTTGAGTCATACTTAGGCGGAATTAGTAACCCACATGAGTGTACGAGTTCAGTAATAATATGGGCATAAGGGAAGCCTTGTTTGGTCTGCGTGTGTTGTCTCAGAGATACCATGACATGATCCAGGACGTCTATCTGTGTTTTGTCAATTTTCTCTACTGCTTTTCAATGTTCTTAGTGGAGCGATACCTCAAGATGCGTTGTCAGAATCCTAAAACCAATAATTTAATAAAGCAACACTTCCTGCTGCGTTTCATAAGTCGTCAAGTATCTCTAACTTTCCTAGTGCCGATTTTAATAGAAGTAGGTCTTACCTAGCAAATATTTCTTCTAAATTCCAACCGGCTCATATTTCATCTCGAGTTTCTGCATAGAATCCCAGCATTTTGTACTGATGCATCAATGAAATCGGTAAACCAGTACTACTTCTTTGATCTGTCCCACCCATACCTTTATTATATGGAGAAAGTAAATATGGCTTATGTACTGTACCAGCCTTAGGTGTTTCCTATTTTAGGGACTTTTTGTCATGCATACATTTTGACTTCTCAAGTTTTGTTAATCATAAATACATTCGCAAAAACAACTTCAGCTGTTTTAGATTCAAGTTGTGTTCTACGGCACCATCGTCCTCGTTCCCCAAGTCTTCATCTGTCATATAATGGGATTTGGTAGAGTCAATGTAAATTTTCATCATAAGCTATCTAAAGCCTTTATTAGAGTAATTCTCCTCAAATAAAACATAAGACATTTCAGCTAGCTTCAAATACATGAAAGTTTTTGATATGCACAACAGCAGATAATGTCAGTGCCGAGCGATTTTTAAATTTTCAATTTGAAAGGTGATTCTGGTTGCGAATGAAAAATTTTAAATGAATTTTATGAAATCAAAAAATTGAGTTAAGATTTATGCAGACAAATTAAGGAAAATTAGCGATTAACATATAAACGTGTGTTATACACAAGTCACTTAACAATTAAACAAAATGAAGGTAAATTAGAGAAAATTAAGGTCTTAATTGGTCTGCATTAATCCACCTTTATTTAGAGCAGCGGCAAACAAAGTCCGTGATTGTTTCTGTAACCTTCGTTAGACGATGGAACCGTAAAGAAAAAAAAAATCTTTTCTTTTGTTCCTACTATTTAGACTTTTAAAGCAGAATCGCAAACAAAAAGTCATATAAATAGAGAGAAATATTATCTAAGCCTTTATAAACAACTTCTTTGAATTCTATTAAAATGTACAAATTTGTGATTTTGTTTATTGTAGATGCCATAATAATCTAACAGTAAATGCGTTCTTATATCTACGAATAAAGTGAAGTGTTTTTCTTAATACTAATTTGTAAAGTATTCAATAAAATTGCGTAGGAAGAGTCCTGGTTTTTAGTTCAAACTAATTTTGCATTAAATGAAATCAAAAGTGTTCTGCTAAATAATTTTTTAGTATAATGGGAACCATGATAGTGCGTAACACTGTAACTGTTAAGTGCTGAAATTTGTGATATAACTTGTATGGCATTTGGATTAGTAACCCTAAGTAGGTAATTAGTATTAAATAAGATTAGTTTAATATCTATAATGTACAAAAGATTGAATGTATGCCTGTGTATATTTCCAAAGTTCCTGGACCCTTCCTGACGATATAAACCTGAGATTTGATATACAGGGTGTTCATTTGAAAACTTCCCACCACGGATTTATCGAAAACCACTGATTAAAAGAAAAAACGCCGAGACACGTCAAAAGATTTGCCAAAGGGCCAACTTTTTAACCAAAAACTACTTCACCCCCCGGGGGCATCCCCTTAAAAATTTTAAATGACAAGGGGTATCAAGTAATAGCTTGTTTGAAAGGCCTTTCAAAGTGCTTTATTTTGACGTTTGATTTTTTAAAATCGGTCGATTCGATTTCGAGAAAATTAGAAAAATCTTTATTTATTTTAATTTGTTCAGATGGAAAAAAAAAACACACGAAAATATCACTTTTTATTTCAATCTCAAGACAATGTTTATCAACTAACTGCAAGAACAAACATATGTTTAAATAACCCAGTGATACAGGCTAGTAAGACATACAATAAAATACCTGAAAATATTAGGAACATAGAAAGTTACAGATTATTTAAATAAACAAATAAAATATTCTCTAGGTACATAAAATCCAACCAACATTGATAAATAATTTAGAGTAATATTCCCGAGGCTAGAGCTTTAGGCACTGTTTACGGAATTATTGTTATTGTTGTAATGTGGGAAGTGATAAATAAAAGATTAAAAAAAAAATTAAAAAATCGAAAAATTCTCCCCCAACCACTTAGGAGATGATTAAAGCAAGGGGCAGGGTTCGCACGGATTCCCCAATATTTCTCAGGTAATACCTAAAAACTTATATCATTGTTGTAAGTTGAAGACTTCTAATAAACTTCGGTTCTAAACGCGAATCGTACTTTTAAAATTAAAAAAATATAACTTTTATAAGAGTAAAGAATTCCAACACATGAGAGTAAAAATAATATAATATACAAAAAACGTTAAAAACTAACCCCTAACCTCATCAACTTTGAACTTTAAACTAAAAAAGTAAAACGTAACAATATCTCAGAAAAAACGAGATTATGTGTGCGTATTTAAAGTCCACTTTTTATACTTCCAAACATATTCTCCTCTTTTTACAACATCGAAAACATTAAAGAGCATATTGAGGGCGTTGTTAATCTCCAGAAATTGATTTGTAATTTTACTCCATAGGTCTTCTAAATTTTTGTAAGAAGTTTTGAAAACCGAGTTTTTAATATGTCGTCATAAAAAAAGTCTCATAACGTGGAATGATGTGTAATTTAATACAATTTTCTGATGACATTATTTCTTAAATCAAAAATCAAATAAGTAAACAGACTTAAAAATATTTCCTTAAAAGATAACTTCAGCTCTATAGGCATGTAAGACATAATGCATTAACAGTTATAACAAATTTTCAGATTATAGTGTTTATTTTCAAGAGATAAATTGTCGATTTAACTGTAAAGCTTGTTATAGGGTAATCGCTAAGTAATCACTGTAATAATTTTATTATAGTGTTTTGGGTTCTAGTACCATGTTGTATAAAACGTTAAAAATATATTTTAGTAGGCGTGGTTCTATCTGTTAAAATATTGTTGTTGGTCAGTTAGGGATTAAACGTTTTTTGATTTTATTGGAACAAAATATATAGAGTGGCTCACGACACGGTATATAATTGGAAAGTTATTTAATGCAGTCCATGGGCAATTTGCTGTGATTTATTAGAGAGCCATAGCGCTAACATTATTAAAGAAGTCCCGCATCAGCAATATAAAAATAAAAAAAAGTGATTAGATTTGAAAGAATAAACCTAGCGCAATGGCACTCTTCATAAAAATATGTTCAGGTTTAATCCATGTATGCTCCATTCCACAATAATTCGTTGATTTCCCGACCGTAATAAATTTTAAACCCAGCCATAAATAAGTGCCTTTTGAAAGGGTACAGGTCCTGATTACCTACTAATTTCAACAGTTTGGGTTAGCTATTTTCAACAAATATAAAATAATAGCTAAGTATCTTTATTTCAATCATGTAATTAAATAGCTATTAATATTTATACAAAAATACTAATCTACAATATTATAATATCATCTATGCCTAAACTAATTATTAAGTGCCTTACGTTAGTATTAATTATGTTATTATAGTGGTATATTAGGTAGGTTAATGGCAAATTGCAGGTGTTCAATATAAAGCAGAGTCTTTTCATCTTAGTTCATCAGTCGTTTGGTGTTTGTCAAGCTGTGCGTTAAAGGTATTTTCGTGTGTGTCATCGAGCATCCAAAATATGTCAGATCTGTGTGAAACTTTAGATAATATTGCTTCCGGAAGTTATGGTGTAACGAGGAAAAAACATTTATCACTTGATGCCAAAAACATCATAAAAAACGTTTACTGTACCCTTTTAGAAAAAGGATATGACCGGAGTGCAAGTTTAAGTGAAACGAGTATTTTGACCAAAGTTGCATTAACGACAATAAAAGATATAGTGACCAAACCCATCCAGCCAAGTAAAAAACGGTATGACAGCGGAAAATTGAGAAGCATCGAAGAAGCTGATAAAGACTTGATTCGGAGGGAAATTTATGACATGTACATATATGGAGCCAGTTAAAGACGATGATTTGAAGAGAAAACACATCCCCTACACTAAGTAGTTCTGTTATAGAATTAATTAAAAAATGTGTAAATAATATCCCAGTAGAAACTTGAAAAAATTCTGTGAGACACGTGATCCAAGTCGAAGATTCCTATAACATAATTAATAGTAACGTAAGGCCCTTAATAATTAGTTTAGGCATAGATGAAGACGATAGTGATAGTGAAACAGAGCTAAATATAGAGTAGGTTAAGTTAAATATTGTATTATTATAATATTGTAGATTAGTATTTTTGTATAAATATTAATAGCTATTTAATTACATGATTAAAATAAAGATATTCACCTATTATATCATATTTGTTGTTTTGTTGAAAATAGCTGACCTAAACTATTTAAATTAGTAGGTAATCAGGACCTGTACCCTTTCAAAAGGTCCGGTGCCTACACAATAGATATTTGTCAGTCAACTTATTTAGGGTTGGGATTACGACTGAGGGTTGTCATTTAAATTTTATTGCGGTCGAGAAATCAACAAATTATTGTGGAATGGAGCATAACACTGAAACTATTTATTTTTAAAAATCATCAATTTTTTTGTAAAAGTTAGTCTATTAGACGAAGTTAATGATAAAAAAAGTATTTAAAAAAAAACTGAAAATATTGCGAATGGTCAAAACGTGCTGTCCTTTTAAAAGGCCGGTAGGGCTATATACTACTAAAAAATGAGTGCAGATTAAATATTTTATTTTGCCTTTAGTAAAGTAATATATTACTTTGTGTGATAGTTTATGAAACAATCCTTGGGTTGTAATCCAACATCACATTTCTGGCATATAAAATTAGATTTTCTGTGGCACACTGCACATCGTCGCTGATTATCGTTGTACAATATTAGGTGGTCTAATCCGTCGTATCGAGAAAACTCATGTAAGTTTGTAAGAGGCTTTGAAGGACCTTTTCTTGTAATTCTCTTATGAGTTTCAAGTAGCTCTGTTGCTATGGAACGTCTAAATTCTAGCAGATCAAGCTTTCCATTATTGTACTTGTGAAGTCGCCAAGAGTTTTGAACAGCCATGTCTATGCAGTGAGCAAAATACCACTTTTTTCCTCTAATAGAAACCATGTAATCACCCAAGTTTTGATCACTTCTGTCCACACCTCCCATATTTTCGTTATAGAATTTAATGGTTGGTCTACGTAGATGTATTTTTTTTCTGCTTGTGAAAAACGTTTAACTTTACTCACTAGTAGGACTGTAGGGACATTTGAAGCACATTTACCACGTTATTATCATCCCACTTACAAATAACTATTTCACTGTCAGCCAAAACATACTCAAAACTACCTCGTTCTGTTTTTTCCATAATCGCAGTATTAGGTAGAGGAGCTTGTGGAATGCGGTTCTCCCTTAGCATTCCAGTGGCTCGTATTCTTCTAATTTTTAATTCTTTAAGGAGCGAAAGTGATGTAAAGTAGCCAAGCCGTAAAGCTCCAACCCAAAATTTGTACCCCCACCGGATTGGTTTTCCTCTAATAAATTGTTTTTCACTGTGGCGGCCAAAATAAGGAATCATGAATTCATCGATGCTGTGATTTTCTTCAACTGGGGCATGATCAAAAAACCTTTTGTTTAAAATATCAAAGAGAGGTCTCATTTTTGAATATTTGTGTATTGTCGTTGCAATGGATATTGCTCATAAGGTACTGAAATCTAACGCGGGAAATTGCTTCACACACCAATTTATTATTGGTATCGTTTCTATTTTGTCAAAATATTTGTTTTCTAGGAAGAGGTACATATCCACTGAGAAGAAAAACTGCAATAAAACTAAGTAGTTCATTGGAAGTAATATCACCGGCACGATTTTTTTGCTGGGCAAGCGAGTTAGAAAAATATAGTAATTGATTTATTACGTCCTCATCAAAAAATAACTTAAAAGTTGTTGCAGGTGAGAGATTGTCCATTACTTCAACTACAGGTTTCTAATCAGAAATAGGCATTGCCTCTAAATCTTGGTTTGTATAATTAAACTTTTTAATTTGTTTTGGTTTGAGCTCGACGAATGCTGCCAAAGGTTTATCGTCATCACTGTTCCAATAATCATCAACCAATTGTTGGACCTCTAAATTTTGATCTCCTGAGTCTTCGTCAGTATCACAATCTTCGTTGGCATTTTCTGGTGGAAAGATTGCTAAATGTTCTGGTACTTCAGTATCATTAATATTTTCGATTTCTTCCAGCAATTCCGACAACTTTAAGAGCTTTTTCCAATAACTGAAAAAAAAATATCAATGAGTAAAAAGTAATACATAAAGCTACCGTCCTTTTAAAAGAACGCACGATCTTTTTGCTAAGTATTTATTATAATCATGACAAAAAATAAATGTTATGATACTAGTTATAATTCTACAATCTTAGTGAACCTTCGTAAGTACAAAATGCAAAAAATATTACAAATAAAACTAAAAATTACTTACTTTTTATCTCCCATTGTTAATGGGTGTTATAATAACCTCAAAATGTCACCTGTTTCTCCGTCAACAATGCAAGGAATACAATAAACCTATTAAAGTATGGTTCCTAACCCTTTAAATTATTAAGCATGCACACATCTAAATTTTTGGAATCTTATCACGTGTTAGGTTACTAGGTTTCTGCCGTCCTTTTAAAATGACGTTAGGTTTAAATGGGTTAAAGACCATCGATCACTGATATTTTGCTGAAAAAAATTGTTCTAACACGTGCGCTTTAAATTTAACCATTAAATGTTTTAAATGTTCATATGTATTTGATGTAAATAGTTGGTAACTATTTGAAAATACACCTTGATAAAATTTGTAACTGTCCATATATGTAATTATCAAGGCTTTCAGATAAACAGAAGAGTTAGGATTATGTCCAATTAATTGGTATTACTACATATTTATTTTGTTTATCCGGGTTTACTGTTAGATGTTCAATGTGTTTTTCTTAATGATGGTCATTAGATTTGACTCCATAAGTACAACGCTATGCGAGATCTGGTCTTCCTACTTTCAATAATATGTCATTTAATTATTTCTGTTTTTAATTGTTATTTTTTTTATTTTCTTATTATACGGGGCGTATAGAGAAGGTCAATATAACCCTAAATTTTTATAGAAAAGAAATTTCCAAAGTGCCGCTTAACGGAGATGCAGAACCCCAAAGGGATACCCAGCGATTTACTTTTTGGGCTCTACCTTTTGAACCAGCTTGTATAATTTAATTTTTTGTACAACACGTTATTAAAATAACAAATCAGAATACTACAATAAAATACCAGTCGTTTTTACATTGACAACAGTTTTCTAAATAATTGTGTGATTGATTGAGTACAGGGTGTCCATTTTTCGATGTAGTTGCATGGTCTCGGTAACTAGTAAAGATAGAGACTTGCGGTTTGTACATTACTGCGTTATATTTTTGTGAAACGAAATAGGTATGCCGCCAACAAAATTGTCATAACTTTATGGGTTTTTAAGGGTGTTTGTCGAAAATGTTTACTTTTGACCACCCGCTGTATTTCGGTTATCCTTTAACTTATGAAAAAATTGAAAACTGTTTTTAAGCGAGTTTTCTAAGTAGAATTCAGTGGCGTACTTACTTTTTTTCTGTGAATTTTACTTTTAGAGATTTAAAGAGAACATAATATGATTTTTAAATGGAACACCCTGCATATTTTTTTCTTATGAGATTAGGCTAGCTTTAGGCTTTCCAAAAATATATGTTGGTAGTTATTATTAACAATAAACACACAAATCGAAAAATTTAGAAAAATAGGGTATTATAGTCCATGAAACCATTGAAACAAACAAAAGAATATGTCATGCTAGAATAAAAAATATTATATAAAAATATAAGGGCGAAATTTAACAGAAATAATAAAATTTCGGTGAAACCCTAATGTCTGGTTATTTGTTACTGCGTTTTATAATAATACTTAAGAAATCTTATTTAAGGGTTTGAAATGATATTTATTTCATAATATTTTAGACACAAGATTTTATCACTCCGAGATCTCTTTTTATGACGTTGCACGAACTTCTAATGCCTATACTATACAATAACCATAATGTTCATTTCGTCCCTTTCGCGACTCTCTATCTATTTATTATAGGAAGATTAAGGTCTTGGCTTTATAAGTGATCCATTATTAGTTAAATTAATTTTTAAACTTGAAAGTGTTTCTTGATTGGGCTACCTTCTCTCTGGGTATCTATGAAAGTAAGAACTCTATAAGTTTGATATTTATATTACAATAGTATAAACTAACATAATATTTTTATTGCAGTCTATAAAGCATTTTTCAAAATTTTGATATAACTACCTACTACATTTTTGCCATTTTCTAACTTTAAATGGTAACATGCATTTTAATAAAACGGTTTCTTAGCCTATCCATACCTGTATGCGTTATTATTATCCTGCGAACTTTACCTGCAGGTATTTTCAAACCAGTAGACAATACTTCTATAAATGCTTGACGGGAGCTTTGAATATTTTTATCCTGTCATATCTTTTGCACTGAATGTCCTTCGTTGAGACAGGTTTCATCTAAATAAAAAACCTAGTTTTTTTTTATTTCTACATCTGTCAATATCTCTTACTATATACTATGCTGCCGTCTCCAAAAAATAATATATTATCTCTTCAGTAAGATTGATTTTCGGTTGTGTTTTTCCTAAAAAAAATTTAATTTATGTAAAATTTGAAAAACTTTTTTCTTCCTAGCTTTCTTTAGAATCAAAGTTCATTTCATTAGTTCATAAACCTAATAAGTTAGTAGTAAATAAGACGAATAACAAGAAATTATTATTGGTTAATGGCCTTTAATTGTAAGCTATTAAAGTGTATAAAAAAATTTATGAGCGTTATCTTAACGGTAAATTGCCATTAAATGATTTATGTAAAATTTTGAATAAAAATACAGATGATTAGTCGTTATATTGTCAGTTTCTTAAGTAAGCCAGATTTGGCTTTTACTTTTATTCGTTATTTGTGTCTTCCGTTTCGGTGACTCCTGAAGCTGGGTTTGGGTGTTCTTTTTTCATTGTTCTTCCAGATGTTTATTGCTTCTTTGTTTATTTTCATTATTTCTTGAGATTAATTTGATGTCATTTTTGAATTTGTTCTATTTCATTTAGTTGAGCTAGGGTGGGAGCCAATCTTTGGGGAAACGATATTAGTGTAGAGGATTTGAGCGTATGTGTGAGTTTGTTATAAGTGGGTTGGTCGATACGTCTGCCCGTCTAGGGTAGTTTGTTATTAGTTTACTCATGTGTTGTTGCATTGTCTCTAAGTTTGCATCGTTATGAAGTACTGTCACTGGTACATGTCTTTGTGAGTTAGTTATTATTCGTAACGTCTTATTTTGCATTATTTGTAGTTTTTTCAGTCTCGTCTTGTTTACTGTGCACCATGTTGATGCTCCGTATGTTAGGACAGGTCGTATTATTGTCTTGTATATTGTGAGTTTTGTCGAGTTGTTAACTTAACTACTTCTAAATATTAAAGGATACACTTGCCCCCATTTGCTTTTGAGCTTTTTTCAGTCTATCATCAATGTTATCATTCCAGGAAATTTTCTTGTCGAAGACAAGGCCCAAATACTTAACTTTGTTGCTCCAATTAATTGGTATATTATTGACTTTAACCCTGGTCTCGGGTAGTCTTAGCCTTGCCTTCGAGAAATAAATTGCCTGTGTTTTATCCTCATTTAGTTTGAGCTTCCATGTTTCGAGCCACTTCTGCAGAATCAGAATATGGCGTTGCAGACGTGAAACCACTCTAGAGGGCGCTCTTGAGGTGGTAGTCATGGCAGTATCATCAGCAAATAGATATTGTTGCGTAAATGGATCACGCGGTATATCAGCTGTGTATATATTATACAGAATCGCTGCAAGGGGCGATCCTTGCGGAACCCCCGCTTTGATTATTCTTATTCTTGATACTGTGTTTTCTGACGATACCGCGAATGACCTGTCCTCAAGATATGATATCAGGAGCCTGATAAGGTAATCAGGCATGCCTGCCCTTATTAATTTTATTACAAGTCCGTTTTGCCAGACCTTGTCAAATGCTTTAGAAACATCGAAAAAGACTGCTCCTGTCGACATGCGGCGGTTAAATCCACTTAGGATATTGGTTGCCAGTCGTGTTGTCTGGCGCACCGTGCAATGAGCAGCTCGAAAACCAAACTGCTCTGGTGGTAAAATGTCGTTGTTTGATACAAAATCGGTTACCCGATTTAGTATCAATTTTTTAACTACTTTGCCTAGACACGATAACAGACTTATTGGTCTGTAGCTGGTAGCCAATGTCAGATTTTTCCCAGTTTTTGAGTAATAGTAAGTGTGCCAAATTTAAAGGGAATAGGCTGATTTGGAAAAAAGGTATAAAGCAAAATTGGTTTTAAAAAACAAACTTAGTCTGTAATTGCATTATTTTTCAGTTTTCGAAAAAATGTTATATGAACTCGTACAGTTATTTTTTCGAGTCTAATTACCCCCCAAGTTTTTTGCTCATCATTTCCGGACAACCCTGTATATTCATAAATATTGAAGTTGAAATTAAACTCTACTAATCTCGTGACGATGTGTAGGTGGTAGAAACAACAAGGTATTTAGTTAACCTAGAAGAATACCCTTAGATGGCACGTGGTTATTAGCTTTAATGATCTAGGACAACAAAATCATTGTTATGGTATATAATATTGCTTGTTTGGGTCGGCTCATTGCCAACAAATTATGTAATTATAGTAATTCATTTACAACGGATATTTTAACATTTAATCTTTATACTTAAACTTTGCCCATACACCTATATATTTAGGGTAAATGGGTTTTGTTTAGATCTTAAATTATTGATGTAATTCTGTATTCCATAGAGGACTTTTTTAAATGTGAAAGGCAATGCTTAGGAGACTAGGAGACGAGACGAGGAAAGGTCTTGCCTCGTCTCGTCTCGAAATTTCGAGATAATATTTTTTAAGGCGAGACGAGACAACGTTTGTCGTTCTGTCTCGTTTGTCTCGAGTTGTTTCGGTTTTCTGGTTTATCTCAATTCAATAAATTTCAATATAAAGTGCATTATACTTTGTTTCTTAATGCAAGAGAGCAATAAAATGTAAATTTGCAATAATAGGACCCATTAAGCAGGGTGGACAACTAAAAGGTTGCATTGTAAATTTCAGGTAAATTGCAATAATAGTTTTTAAAAATTCCGTATTTCAGATAGTTAAGACGTACACACCCCGAATCGGTCCTATATTAGGGTCGCCCTAATTAGCATACAATAGAAAACCCAGTTTGGAGAACGAAATGAAAACTATCTGTAGTAACAGCGGCGTTACTACAGGTAGTTTAAATATTAATATTTATAAAAAAAATGTACTATGTACAATACAACACCTGAATTTTTAAATTTTAGTCAGCAGTCGGATGAACTTTCGTCGTTGGGGTCCAGAGAAATAATAAGGGGCTCTACAGTGTTTTATAGCATGTTATCAGCTTTCCACATTCTTTCTTCTATTTCAATCACATGTTCGACGCTGCACTTACTCCATTTTTCACAATCCACTGTCTTTATTCCCTCTTGCAAGAGGTTTCCAACGTCTCTTATTTTAAAAGAGGCCTTGCTAAAGTCTTTGCGTTTTAAGAAGCCGGCTAAGCCATAAAACCTCTTGAGCATTATGTCGGTGGCTCTCAAACAATAAATTATATTGAAGGTAATTTTGGATGTTGATGAATTACATTTTCTAAATACAATAATTTAAAGTAAATAAAAAATTAGTTTAGGTAAAGAAAAATAATAATTTTTTAGCTTTTGTAGTATTCAGACAAATTAGTTTTACGAATTCTTTTTTATAAAGTTTTGGTTCTAAAAATAACCGATTTTGTAGTCTTGCGACAGAACGTACCTACTTGTAGATAGGTACTACTAAAAGTAGTCTTCCTCTGCATCTGAAATTTCACCCATGCTTTCAGACTCATCAGAATCAACATCATCGTCATCATCATCATCATTCGTAATAATTAACGGTCTTACTTCGTCTATAACCTGTTCTGTCTCATAAGATTCAAAAATAATTTTTTCTGTGTGTTCAATGCATTTCCGCCATTCTTCTTTGCCCGCTTGGCTAAGCGCCTCCTCCCATAACTTTATAACGCTAGGCTTACCGATATTTTTACAGGCATGTTTGTCATAATAGTTCTTGCTAATACCCCATACCAATTCAATTGCGTTGTAATGACAATGGTAGGGCGGCAATCTCAAAACTTGATGTCCATATTTGAGGGCTAATTCGTCAACAACATACTTTTTTTTAAATGACTGCTTTTTACACTTGCTTAAAAGTTCACTTTTTAAATATAAATTTTCATGGTTTATGTTTTTATTTGACAACCACTCTTTTATTTCTTCCTTTTTCCAGCTGCTTGTAGGGAATTTCTCTTCGAGTCTCGTATGGTAAGAGGCATTGTCTAAAACAATTAAGGAAGATTTTTCTAAACCTTTTAAAAGTTTTTCCTCGAACCAATGCTCAAAAATTTCAGCATCCATATTGCCGTGACAATCATCAGTTTTTTTTGTTGATGAAAATATCAAACTGGCATTTAAAACAAAACCTTCTTCATTACCAGCATGTAATATAATATACCTTTTTTCATTACTTGCACGGGTACTTGAATAACAATGCTTTGAGTCATCCTGCCAAGACGTTTTTGTTGAAGTTCCGTTTGCAAATACCCATGTTTCGTCAAGAAAAACAACTTGTCTTGACAATTCCGATTTTTTGTTGTTTAAATAATCCCTTAAAAATTGCCATCATAATTGGTTCTTGGAAAATAGCGGTTATTATATAGATTTAACTATAATAATAGCAAAATAATTTAATTATCTATTTAATTATTATTTATGCTCAACGCGTAATTCTAAGATAATTTTCAAGAAGTAGTCCATTTTCTGTGGCGAGATTATTAAAGAAAACAAGGTCTGTCTATACCACCAAACTAAAATTTTTATTTGTCCCTTTAAGGTGAAAAAAGGTTTACAGAGTGTACATAATTTAATGTCATTTTAGGTTGTACTAGTTTCAACTTTAGTCAAAGTCATCATCAGCAACCATACAATTAAGAATTATGTTTAGGATGTACCTAAATAAACGAACTAAAACAAATTAAAAGGGGGGGGAAACGAAGTGGTTCAACAATACATGGCCATAACGTGCACCTTATGCAGCCAATGGACTCGACAGAAGACAATCACCTACACGATGCTACTTTCAGCAATGAAGGAAATTAGATGCGAAAATTGTAGTAGAGGAAAATTCAAATGGAATCATTTATAGTCATGATATGATGTATAGCTGTCTATAATGAAAATTCAATAAAGTAAACGTTTCATGAGTCAACTCCAAGAAAGAACATGATTTATTTTTGGTGGGTCAGAATTTTAATAAGAATAGTAATAAAGTAAAGGGGTGGGGGGGGGGGAGGGAAATTAAAATGTATTAAAATAATTTACGTCATTAAGTCAGTTGTGGTCATCTGAAAGGAGAAAATTGTTTCCAATTAAAATTGTGTACGAAAATATCGTAATCTATGGTCTCATAATTTAGACTTAAATTTGTATGTGAAATGTGATCAAGTACTCACCAAATTCTCCATATTTAGGGATTATTATTTAAATTATGTCGACTTAATCAGGTTTACGTTGCAAATTTTCTTTTTTCTTTTCTTTTTAGTAAAAGAGGCACAAATTAGGAACATGACTTAAGACTTAATGCTGTTCAAAGCGAATGTTGCAATAAAATGGAGGGTATCTCTAAGTTGTTGAAACTAGTACAACCTAAAATGACATTAAATTATGTACACTCTGTAATCCTTTTTTCACCTTAAAGGGACAAATAAAAATTTTAGTTTGGTGGTATAGACAGACCTTGTTTTCTTTAAGATAATTTTGTTTTGAAACCTCTGATTTCGCCCAGTAATAGAATACAGTAAACCAGTGGGATGTTCGGTGTGATCAAGTATAGCGAAGGTGCGAAGATATTGTAACTTAACCGACTTACTGTTTTAAAAGCGATAACATCCCTTGGTGATTTAATCCGATATCGGACTTCTTAAAACGCACAGACACTTTACTTGCGCCCACACCAATTCTATGGGGTTTAATTCACAGTGATATGGCGGAAGGCGAAGTACCGTTATATTTCGTTTTGAAGCGATTTCTTCGACAACAAATTTCGTACAAAGAGGTTTATTCAACTTTACAATCTCCAGTAGCTCCTTTTCAGCACATCTTTATGAAATGGCTTTTTATTTAGAGTAGGCCAATGAATGATGTTATTTTTTTTCCAAGAAAACGTTGGTATTTTGTCAGATTTTCTTATGTGGTAGCTAGCTGGCATTATCCATGACTATAACAGACCCAGGAGGAATAAGATCTAGCATTTCTTGGAAGTATTCTTCAAAGACATCAGCGTTCATGTCTTCAAGATAGTCTCCAGGCCGTTTTGATTTAAATGCTAGTAAGCCGCCATCGACAAATTCATTTTTGCTATACCGATGTGAGTAATTATTAATCTTTTACCTTTTCCTCCTGGTGATTTTATTCCAGTGGACCATCCTTCCATGATAGCTTGCCTCGCGCTTTTTATCCTGCCATATTTTACCAACGGTATAACCTTCATTTAATCAAATTTCGTCCATATAATAGATATTCCTGTTTTCTCGTCGAAACTGTCTAACTGCCCTCAAATATCGTCGTCGTCAGCAGATGATTTCGCCTTTCTCTATTAAAAGTAATTCTCTGTTTTGAATTTTTCCATAACAAAAATTAATTTCCTTCAAAGCTTTCCATAGTTTCTTCTTACCCATGAGTGGAATGAAATCATCGTTTCTCATTTCATTTCGTCCAAGGTAGGTATTTCTTTTTTTAAGTAAGACGAGTGTATGATTCATCTGGTGGCAGTCTTTTCATCCTCATTTATTACAGTTTCTATTCTTTCTGTACTTCTCTGTGGTGACCTGATGAGGCCGCGTTTATCCTCGTGCACAAGTCGGCATATTGTTGATTGCCCGACTCCAGTCATATTCGAATACATTTCAACTATATTTGCAACTCCGAATGTTATATGAAATAATAATTGGACTACGCCCAAGGAATACGGCGAAGACACTGGGTTTTATAGTTCAATAATGATTTATTACTCTCTCGCATTAAGGAATAGGCTATAGGAAAGTATCGGCTAAATTCAATAAAAATTATTATGGGAGTTTAGAAGAAAACGCTAGGACCCGTCGATTTTTGTTTTTAGTTACATATTTTTTAAACTAATTTTCAATAAAGTGTGACGCGATACAAAGATCATTTTTTTAAATAAAAAACCCTTTATCATTACATTTTTGGATTCTATGTTTAATTCTAGAAATATCCTTACTTCATGTTTTATAATATTAATCTTTAACTTTTTCTACAATAATTACGTTAGGAAATTACCATTTTGGGTAGTTTAGAACCCAGGAGAATCTAAACGGCTTGATTTAAAGCTTTTACACTGTTCTAGATTAAGTTTTCATAAACTATTTGCTGACACTAACTTCCGGTCTAACCGGAAGTGTCATTTTCCTAGTGTGTTATTAAAAATCAACGATAGAAGCATCAAACATCAAAGAAGAGTAATTTCTTACACACAAAAAAAAGAAGTGTTCTAACTATAGACATCGTAACTATTATACTGAACAATAACAAATAAACGTATTGTCATCATTGTATTCCAGTGTAAAGTAAATCAACATTCAAGCTGCTCCCCTCCACTTGGTTTCCCAGACTTACGCCACAGAAAACGTAGTTTTCTGGTCTTACTCTGTTAAAAGTATTAACTTCTATGATTAACTAGATTAACATGATGTGGGAAATATATAACATTGCCTAAAACCTTGTAAAAAATCTGTAGTATGGCAACGCAGCAATAACGGATCCGCCCAGATTTCATCATTTTCGTGGCTATCCGCATCGACTCGACAATACTCGGCATAGCGGATGTTGTTTTCCTGGAGTTTTGTCGCATGCATATGTAAAGTCAGCGCAATCCCCACTCCCGGCCCCACCTAGCTCCTCACAGCGTCTCGCCACCAAACGATTTTGGCATCACAATTTTATAGCATTTATGAATGGCGTGTCGGATCTATAGTTACGATGCCTATAGTTCTAACCCATCTATATAAAAATAAAACAACACCCTGAAACATAAAACTAGTTAAACTTTTCTATAAGGTATGCATATACGGGAAAACACCATACAGTTTTTAATAAAGTTTTTATACTTTATTCTAAGTACGTATTACCAATGACGCTGTTTTTTTTGTCAATTCAGAAGTATTCGTTAATGTTAAGTCAAAAATCAATTAAAATTTAAAATATTATTATTATCATTCGTTTGAATCGTTTTAAGCCATTAAAATTTTTCGAGATGTCTCGTCTCATCTCGTCTCAAGCTTGTCTCGAAGAATTTTATCTTGTCTCGTCTCGTCTAGAAATTCGAGACAAAATGCTCTGGAGATGAGATAAAATGGCTTCGAGACGAGACGTCTCGTGTCTCGCGCAACTCTAGCAATGCTTAAGAAACTCATCCATGATTTCATGAAAAGAAACAATAGAAGCCTTCCCTCTACCGTACCTTTTTGCCCAAAAATCTCAACCTGTGAAAAATCTAACATTATTCGAAGGAAGGGTTTAATAATTGATATCATATCTTAATGTTCATATTATGGTGTAATGTGATGAAACGATTTGTTTTTTCTTAACTTTTGTCCTGCAGCCATCTTTTACATGTAATGTTTTAACAGCAAACATGTTTTATTTTCTGGCAAAGTACGATAAAATGTGAACAACTAATCCCGAGAAATAATGAAAAAGCAAAAAACATGGTGTTAACGACCCATGACACGGTATTTCATGCAACTTTTTGCTTCGTAATCTAAATTTAAATATTTTAATCAATATTAACAAGTCTATTGAACGGAATTTAATTTAAAAAGGCAATCCGATTGAGATAACGTCTCGTTCATCAGCTAATCCGTAAATGGTTATTGAGTGGAAAATAAAACGTGACAATATTTACAATGAACTCGGGTTTAAAATTAAAGGTTAGTGACTTTTTTGGACTGATTGAAGGGGTTTTGCGTTAGTTTAATGTTTTGATTAATTAACAGATAATTTTATTAAATTTCCTGTAGTTTTATGTCAATAGTTTTGTAAATTACTACAAACATATAAGCCAAGCGACGTTTTTAACAGTCGGTGAAGTTAACAAAACTTAACTTTTGCATTTATTTGCTTGACCTTTGGTCTCTATTACGTAACAAACTATAAAACTCTGACAATAAGTCTTCGGCAATATATTTTTATAAGGTTTAAGAACCTAATAGATTTATATAAATTTTATAATGGCAAAATTATAGTGTTTGCAGCTTATATTTAGCACCCGTATGTCATTAAGTTATTATTTGCCATTTTATAAACTTGCCTCTATGCTACTTTTATTACATCGAAATTATATACATTTTATTTATACATAATTTTAAAGTGTGATGTAGAAATTACAATATTAAATATATTAATTTAAATATTGTAATCGCTTATCCAGAATGACTTAAGTGATTTTACCTTGAACTCTAAAATGTCATATGTGTGGGAGACTTTAATATTGATCTGTTTAAAATTGAAAATGCTGAAGTTGATTCGGCTCTAACATGTTTTGAGACACTCGGGCTTTCTCAGATTATAAATCAACCCACTCGGATAACTGGATCCACATCGACACTTATCGACTATATTCTAACATCAAGTGTGGAAATTGTAAACTCAGTAGGCGTAGACTCTGTACAGATTAGTGATCATGAATTGATTTCATTTATAATAAACCTTAAATTAGAAAAAGCTAAAACTCAGTTCAAAACAGTCAGGAATTTTAAGAATATTAACAAGGAACAATTTTACAGTGATCTGCAAGCAATACCGTGGCGCAACATTTATGATATAACCGATGTAAATGATAAAGTGGATTTCATGTGTAATAATATATATAGTTTACTTGACATCCATGCCCCTTATGTAACTTTTAAAATTACTAAGCCATATGCTCCATGGCTTACAGATGCTTTGCGAGCTGCTAAAAAGGATAGAGATAAGGCCTTGAGTAAGTTTAAAAGAACTAGATGCCCTACAGATTGGTCTTATTACAAAGCTTTGAGGAACGGTTTCACACTAGCGGTAAGGAGAGAAAAAAAAGCGTATTATCAAAATTCTTTTCAAAATAAAAAACCAAAAGAATTATGGGCTGATCTAAAACAATTAAATGTTCATAATACAGTTCAAGGAAACTTAGTTTTACCAACTCATTTGACAGACCCAAATACTATAAATAATAATTTCATCAATGCTGTCCCAAAACTTAAGCCTAATCAAAGTCAAATAGATTTTTATAATAATAATAAACAATGTCATAATAATTTTAATTTTGTTAGTGTAACAGAAACAGAGGTTTTAAAAGTAATTTCTACAATAAAAAGTACAGCTACAGGACTTGATGGAATAAATATCTTAACAATACAATTATGTCTTCCCTTTCTACTTCCATATATAACACACATCATGAACTATAGTATTTCTTGCTCCACCTTTCCTAGTATGTGGAAGGAAGCGCGTGTGATTCCTCTGCCCAAGGTTGCTACTCCGAATACTTTTAATGATTTGCGCCCCATTAGTATTCTCCCCACCCTTTCCAAAGTTTTTGAAAAGCTACTTGATGTTCAGTTGCAGGTATATTTTAACAATAATAAAATTATTTCTGATTCACAGTCTGGTTTTAGAAAGGGTGTGGGATGCAATACTGCTTTAATGAATATAACAGATGATATAATATGCAGCTTAGATAAGGGAAAGTTGTCAATTTTGGTTTTGTTGGATTATTCCAAGGCGTTTGATACGTTAAATCATGATATTTTAAAAGCAATGTATAGTTATGTGGGTTTTAACGATCAAGCAATAGGGCTCATGACAAATTATCTGCATGACAGAAGACAATTAGTATGTTATAATAGAAAAAACTCGGAATTTTTAGATGTCACTAATGGTGTTCCGCAGGGCTCAATCTTGGGCCCAAGATTATTTACATTTTATACGTCATCATTTTCTTCAGTCTTTCTGTCATGCAGTAATCATTTCTATGCTGATGATACTCAGATGTACTTGTCCTTTTATCCGGATGAAGCACCACAGGCTGTCGCCGCAGTCAATTTTGATTTGATCAAGGTTAGTGAATTTAGTAGTAATCATTGCTTAAAATTAAATTTTAATAAAACTGTGGCGGTGGTTTTTGGAGGAAAAGTAGAAAAACAACGGTTTATCGAACGGTACAGTCATGATATCGGCGTTCAATGTCACAATATTAAGTTGGATCCTGTGGTGAAGAATTTGGGTCTGTATGTTGACAGTGAGTTAAGGTTTGCTGCACATGTAAATAGGTGCATTCAGAAAGCTTACTCCAACTTAAAACTTATTTATCAAAATAGATATATCCTTAATAGGAATGTAAAGTCTATGTTGTGTGATGTACTTGTGCTTTCCCACTTCAATTACTGTGATGGCGTTTATGGTCCATGCTTGACCGAATATGATTCAAGGCGAATACAAAAAGTACAAAACTCTTGCTTACGGCTTATATTTGGCATAAAAAAACGAGAGCACATTACTCATAAAATTAAAGATAATGGTTGGTTAAGCATGTACCAAAGGCGTTATCTGCATATGATTTGCCACTATCATGCTATTATAAAAAATAAGTTTCCAACATATCTCTATCAGAAGATTAGATTTCGCACAGACGTACACAATATTAATATTAGGTTTAAGGGTAGGCTTACAATACCACAACATAGATCGCAGGTTTTTAAGCGATCCTTCTCGTACAACATTGTCAATTTATTGAACGCTCTTCCTAATGATGTTTATGCTATGTCAGCACCTGTTTTCAGAAATTTTATTTATCAAAAGCTTGGTGCGCAATCATAATAGAAAGTGCGGCCTGGGTAATGAATTGTTGTTTTTAGTAATACTCTCCACTTTTAAAGATAAAATATAATTTATTAGTTTACGTTTATCTCGTCTACTATTTTCTTTCTTTATGGCAATTTCACTAGTTATAGTTTGGTTATGGGTTAGTTGAACAGATGCCTTGTTGCATATATTGTAATCAGGGTGAACTGAACCTCGCCCAATAACAAAATGTAGTACTTTGATTGTATCATTTATGAATAAAGACCTTAATTATTAATTATTAATTATTAATTATTATTATTATTATTATTATTATTATTATATAAAACTATATTTGATCGTGAGTTAATGAACGGGTTTGGTAAATACACAAGAAACGTCTCTGGATTTGCCAGGATCCAATAATTATACTTTGCTAAAAACTAAGAAAATAGATATACATAAAAAGTAATACATTTTAGAAATTTTAAATTAAGGGTCCATCAGGGTAACTCCTGCCCGGCACGCAACCTACCATACAGCAATGTAAATTAAATGGGATTTCTTGCGCTCAGCGTCAACGAGTTTCGAGAAAACTGGTAAATTATTTAGCTTTGGTTAAAAGGATATTGAAAGGCAACTCTATTTGCTAAATTAACCATGTTGCAGATCTTACTATTTGGCTTTCGTTTTCGAAATGTATGTAGTAATATCTTTATCGCTGTTATAATTGCAGCTTTACGCACGATTTTCTCCACATGTAAATCCTTAATAAGAAATCTGCAACACGGTAAATCTAGCAAATAGAGTTGCCTTTCAATATCCTTTCAACCAAAGCTAAATAATTTACCAGTTTTCTCGAAATTCGTTAACAGCTAAGCTCAAGAAATCCCATTTAATTTATATTGCTGCATACCGATATGGACTCTTAAGCCTGAGAAGAGCAAATAACGAGAAGCGACAAAATCCCGAGTTTAGCATTGATTTAATGGGGACCAAATTATATGCCCTTCACCTTAAAATATTGACAGTTTGCCGGGTTATTACACTAAAAGAAGCATTAAATCGATGAAGGAAATGCTTTACACTGAAATAAAAACTGTGGGTACTTTGTAAGAAGTACTTTTTTAATGAATATCTTCTGTGTTTCATGTAATTGGCTTTCCAGCAAATTTCGTAAAATCAAAAAAAAAAATGAAATAAAATAAAAATATTTTTGAAATGTTTTATAGATTGTGCGTTACTCACTGATAATACATTTTATAAAGGAAATGAAATAGTATATTACCTACCTACAAGAGTGGTAAGAAGCCTATTACACACGATTTCAAAAATAACGGTACGAGCGTTAGCGAAAATTGCCCTTGTTAATACAGACATTATGATATCACGTAACTATTTTGTTTAGACAAAATAAGTTATAAATTTCGGAAAACCTTATGATTTTTATATAATATTACTACTTACTCTTTGCTTATTTTACCTGATCTACGAAAAACTACTAAATAAGAATAAGTACTTGTGCTTTCAGAAATATTTTCCAAACAAACACAAGATCTGTGTGTAACCTGAAAATAAAAACATATTGTTTTAGACTAGTTTGATATTTTTTCCTTCCCGGCGCCTTTCCTTAAAAAGGTACTTGCTTTTATTTATTTAATATCATCTTCGCTTGAATAACATAATAAATAATGGTAGGTATTTTCCATATACCTTTCACGTAATAATATACAGCAGATAAATACAACAAAACAAATATAAACAAATGTATCATTGCAAATGTACTTAGTGTTCAGGATCCTTTGGAAATGAAAACATGCTTAATCCTTGACCTTCTTTTGAGGGACACCCTGGAAAAGCAGAGGTATTACCAGGCATAGTTTTATAATAGCACAGCACTCACAAAAATATACAGTTAAATAATGCACTTCTTTCAACAAAAAAGACAACTAAATTCGATAACGATAACTTATGGACTACCGGACTAACGGCTGAAACACGGCCGGCTTAAACCTATGACAGTTGGCCGAGTTACCTCCCACTGCATTGATTTCGTTAAACGTCATATTGTCTTTTCTCGTTTTGCTCTTCTTGGCTTAAGCTCTTAGCGGAATAGAAACGTTTTTTGTTCAAGTCTCATGATACGTTTTGTGTATGTTATGTTGACAAATAAATGTTTATTTTTTATACAATTAAAGATAGATTTACTTGAAGTGGTTATTAATGGTGATAATATGAATGAAATAAATATAATAGCTTTTGAAATGCCAAGGAGAGGATAAAATATGAATGCTAATACCTATATAGGATAATTTATTTAGAATTCCTAAGTTTCGGTATGATCCGGCAACAGCGCATTATCCAAAATATTTTAAAAACGTAAAAAATTTGCTATAGTCAAATTTTCAAAGCAAAATATTATTTAGTTCACGATGTAATAAAGTTAATTATTGTACACACTAAACAGAAAATGGAAATTACCAATTTATCTAAAATGTAAGTCTCATAATATATATTATTACCTGAAATTCTAATTTATGACAATATCTTGTTACCTAAACATAAACAGAAAGCTTTATTATGCAGAAACAAGTTAACTTCTACAATGTCAATAAATCAATTGGATAACTTGAAAACTTTTTAATACCTGTTACCTTGTAAGCTACAAATTTGGTTCGTTATTGGAAAAATTAACCGGCTTCGATACTTGTATTTATTTTCGTAGAAAAACCACATTCCTTTTCCTTATATGAACTGTTTAAAGCTGTTAAAGTGTTTATTATCAAATGTAACTGCTTAAGATATCGGAAAACGCTATTAAGAAAAAGCTTTCCAGATATTAGAAGAATTGTGAAATTGGTTCGCAGAATACATTTTTTGTGTATTTTGTTTCTTGAATATTTTTAACCTTGTTTACGAAACTTTGTGAGTTGAGTTGACTAACCGAACTTAGTAAGTGCACTAGGAAAGTATAATAATCATAACTTTTCAGCGTGAAAATGACAATTAATAATTTCGAAAAATTCGAAAACTATCTACAGGAACCGTTAAAACGTATGAACTATATATTATTTAGATCATAAGTATCAAATAAACGAGAAATTTAAATTAATCTAGTAATGGTTTGGTTAGTTTGGTTGATGTATAAACCCAAAGGTTATCGGTTCAAAGTACTCTTACTTGGCCCCTTCTTAGTTTGGAACTCGCCCATTTACAGGTATAATAGTTCTTAGTTGGCACTCTTGGGATATATTTGTACTTAGCCCCTTCTTTCCTTTTGTCAGGTAAAAAAAATGATAAGCTTACTTAACATTAGAAATGAAAATAGGAAAAAATAATTTAAAATTGTATTTATTTACAAGGTGATATCATTTACAAATAGTGACACAAGAATTATTCCATTTTTACCTTATACGATAAATTTCTTAAACATCTACCTATACTAATTTTATTATTAATATAATCATTAACTGTGTTTTTCATTCTTTCATCTAATTATACATATTTTGTCTTCCTCTTATTAGGTGTTATGTAATTCGACCTGCAATTGACAATTACTGTAATATAAACTTTCTTCTTACAATGCACTAATTAGTTGCATGGGATTGGGATTTCTTCTAGAAATTCTGCTGCTGAGGCGATTGTGCCAACCCTCCAAACAATTTGATGTTCTGTGTCTTTTATCGTAGCATACCCACATATCTTTTATAACGTCATTTTCCATTCACTGATCAATAAAGTAATCATTAAAAATTTGCGGATTTTGTCGCAGCTCGGTGCATTTTCCATGATATGTAACCAACCATCATCTAATTCTTCGTGCGGTATATGTGACAAAGCAGCACTCATTCTTATATGTAAGTGAAATTCTTCATTTTCCTTGTACTCATTGGTAAGCCCTATTTCTTGCACTTTTCGCCATAATCACTGGTTGAAGTAAAATTTACAGCCTGTTATTTTCGCATTGGGAAAGCATAATCGGAGTGCCTGAATTGTTGCTAATTCAAAGTCGATTTTGAAAATTTTCGGTACCCACTTTAGAATTGTTTGTTGGATTAATTGAAACAACCGTTGGTAGCTTTTCTGACTTCTATCTGGAAGCAATTCAAAAGCAACAGGAATGATATTGCGTTTTCGGGTTGTGCTGCCGATATCTGCATGAATTGTGTTAAGTTGGTGGAATTGTGGGCTGCAGCTTTTAAAAGTATTATCTCCAAAGAAATCTGAACAGTCCATCATAGTTTGTTGGGCAGTGGGGGTGGCGAATACCAATATTTTGTCCATGCGGCCGTCGTCTATAAGCAAAAATGCTTTCGATAGCTGTTCAGGAATAGAAACATCCTCCCGTTTTTTAAATGTCATAGCACCCAGTGCCTTATTTCTTGCAGTATATAGCAAATATTTAACACTGGAAAATGCAGGAAGGCTACTAGCAAACTCCAATCCAGCATACCTAAGGGGGGCCATTTCTTGCTCGAAAATTGGTGTAACTGGCGCTACTTCTTATCTTGATCTCTTTCTAGCTTTATCTAAACATACACTTATATCATTGTCGGCAACATTAGGGACACAGTGATGAATAGTTGGTCGCACAATTTCGTTTTTTGATAAAGTAATTACACTACCAGAACAGGATTTTTTATTCTTGCAGATCCAAAAAACCGTCGAATTTTTCTTCTTCCTTTTAAATTAGTATTGGTAGCCAGATTTCAATGAAATATTACCACCTTTTGTACTTTCAATGATTTGATACTCCATGCAAGAACGAAAATAGTAAAACCGATCACCAATAAGATTAACTGGAACTAATGTTACCAAAAAATTTTGGCCTGTATCTTAATCTATAAGTTTGGTTCCTTAATTGACCGTTTTCCTGAAATGTATAGTAATTCAAGTCTTTTTGCATGCATAATGAGGTTTTAATACATCCTCTACACTGTAAGGAAACGAATTAAAGTGATTATAGGTAATATAGGTAAGAAATCGAAGGGTTCATAGAAAGGTATGAAAATAATTGCGGGGCGAAATAAGAATAGAAGGTTAGAAGTCCCCAACTAAGAAGACACCATCGGTTCGAATCTGCTTTTTTTCTGAATTTTCATTCTTCGTCTGATATTACTTAACTTATTTGAAATTTTATTGTGTGCTTTAAAAAGAAAGTCTATATTTTCTATACTTATATTGTATGTATTTTGTATGTATCTCGGTCGTAAGCAATGGTTTATGCCCTTAGCGTGTAATAGCCCGAGATTTTAGTAGTAGCCGAGGATACATTACATTGCGACTTGTATAAAATATATTTTTAAGATACTTATTAATTTAACTATCTTAGGGCCGATTGTGCCGTTGTAAACATTGATTAATTAATCGGAGATTTGTTTTTAGTCAATGATTTATTTATACATGAGTTACACCACCAAATATAACAGACCGTTTAGTTACCCGGAGAATACACTTGGCAACAGTGCAGTTTTTAAAAAGTTCAGGTTGTTTACTAACTTCAGATCGTTAAATTTATTTGAATTTATAGGTTATAATAATTTTTCAACGTCGAGTTTGAGTACTTTGATAGCGTATTTTGGTTTTGGTTTAAATTAAATAAAAAACAGTTTCTATTTCCATTGTGTTGCGATGGAATCCGACAAAAGGAAAGAGAACGCTGTATAAGCTTTATTGTGGAAGAAAAATTGTTTATAGCAAACATTTATGCTCGTTTTAAAAATGTATTAGAAAATAAAAAAAAAGCTGACTCGGTTAATGGAATAAAGGAAATTTAATTTAGGACAAAATAGCAATGGATATTACACTATTCTTCCTGAAATTAAACGCTGGTAAAAATCACTTTACTAAATCAAATACCCAAATTCCAAGCTTCTTCTGAGATTAGGTAAAGGTAAAACAGTGCTTTTAGTGAGGCGAAAACGTCTAAAGAACGAACGTTAAATCACCCAATTCGTCAAAATTATTTTTTCTATTATAAATCTTGCGCGGAAATCCGAAATCAAAAATATCAGTATTTCCAGATTATTATTTATAAACATATCTTCAACGAAATCCATTTTAAGACTCAGAAAAAATAATTAGAAGTAAGATCAATCTGCCGAAGCTAAAAACACACAATAAACTTTGAAGTTTATCACTGATATTTTACTAATCGATGATTTAAACGACCAAGAAACTATGTTTAGTTTAATTAATGATTAGCTGTCTTTAACCGTTGTTTAATAGACGGCACAACAGATATTTTGAGATGATCGTTGATTAACGTTTTAATCAATGATTAGGCGAACGGTACAAATGGGCCTTACTCATCTAATATGTATAATCGTATTGTATCGTCTACGCCTCGCGGCGCGGCGCGGTGGCTGCTGAATTTTTCCCAATCACAAAAATGGAAAATACTGCTTTTCAATTTTATTTATTAAAATAATAATAATACGTAGCTACCTACTAAACAACATATAGGTATTCGAAATATCTAGCCACTAACTAGATATTTTTATATTTTATCTAATTTTAACCGAAGGTATTTTGCATACAATACCTGTTTTTCTTTCGAAATTAAATGAAATTATCGGTAAATAACAACGCGAGGCGTGAGCCGCGGACGGAATAAAAAGTATCTCAATTCGCCGATTTCGATCGGCCCGGCCTTCGACACGTCTCGCAGTGTTTAAGCAGTGTTTAGGGTGTGTTTTGCAGCACGTTGTGATCTCGCTAGTCTTTCCAGCTCAAGTCTGTTGCAGTCGCCGATAAATTCCTTTCTGAACAAAATAGACCCTTATTTGTTGTTAATAAATTGATAGAATTTGATAAGCAAGAGCGCATCCAGTTTTTCCAAAGATTCCTAGAGGTTCGGAATATCATGGCAGGTATTCAAAACTTTTTATATATATCCGACGAGGCACGTTTTCACTTATCCGGTCATGTCATTAAGCAAAATTGTCGATACCGGGCGACAGAAGTTTCTTCTTCGATTGGGCCGTATTTTTTTGAGGCAAATATTTCAACAGGAACAGTTAATGCTCGAAGATAAGAAGTCCAAATGCCAATTGTAATACCAACATATTTAATTTTATTTAGAATTATGTTTAATGTTGTTGGTGTCTCATTAGACATATTATCTTGTAATAATTTGTTTTTTAAAGTGTCAGAACATGGAAGCACATATCTTGGGTCTAGCAAACTGACAAGCTTTCTAAAGCCACTATCTTTTACCAGAGAAAACATTCTAAAAATATTAAATGCATGTGTTCCTTGCAGGCGAAGTCACGGTAGAAACCTCTTATCGATATTAACTATATTTTTTAATTGTTTTTGGCAAAATTAGCATTTTTCTTTACAGAAAGACGATTTTAAGAATATTCTCTGCAAGCGAAGTCACGGGTACAAACCTTTTATCGATATATACTATAATGAACAAGCTATAATATATACTATTTAATCATATTAAAAATTAACAGCAATCCGCATTTTAATTGTTTGTTAGAAGCGACGCCTATGATCAGGAGCTTTTTTATGTATTGGCTTGGAACAACTATACCTTTTTTTTGCCTGGAACCAGGCGATGGGCCGCTTAGATTTCGGCGATTTTCTGCTAACCCCTACCCCACATCATTATGGCATAATTACCTACGCCCTCGGCTAAAGCACCCATACAGATTTTCAAAAACCGGCGCCTATGGAAATGACTATATATGATCCTAACCTAGACCTGTTTCAAGTAATGTTGCTGGTTAATAGAATATAGATTAGCACAAATCCATTTATCTTTCGTGCAATAAGCAGCTTTTTGTGTCACCCAGTACACAGTAAGATAACATATATACTAAAAAGCCATCTTGCAACTTCTTTTCCTGCTACCGGTCTTAAACTTAGCTCTTTGCCAAGTGGTCTGCGTAACCGCAGGAGCGGTTCTATCAGCAGTACATGTCGATGTCCCTTGCACGGTATACTTAGACATTTACCAAGAGCCGTAAATCTTGTGTGCATGTATGGAGTCATCTGGCTATGTCTATTAGATTCCTATGTACTTTTCTAATTACCAAGGCGTATTTACTGGCTTCTAAATAACCGTTTAGAGGATTCCTTTTATTTTATGGTTGTAAAACGTTTTACCAATAATTGTAAAAGGTTCGGGATAAATAGGAATTTATTTTTGCTAATCTTGAACACAAGACAAAAATAATATATAGTAAAACCTCTGTTTGTGACCGCCTCTATAAGGTGACCACCTGCGTTAAACGACTGGTTATAAATTCCCCATCGACCCGTCTGTTGAACGACCGCGGGCACTCATTATCGAATTTTTTAGTAAACATTAAGACTCAAAATATCCTTGATTAGGGGCAGTTAAACCCGACCCAATAATTCTGCTTCTTCTTTAAAGGCTGATAAATCGGTTGTTAAACATTAGTTTTGTTTTGAACAGTTTTTGTGTGTTTTGGGACTAACGTGAATATTTGAAGATGGCGAGAAAAGGAATGACCATTTTAAAGGATTATGCCCCAATGGACGTATTTAATGCAGATGAGACAGGTTTCTACTATCGTACATTGTCAACAAAAACATATGCATTGAAAGATGACGAGTGTACTGGAAAGAAAACAGCAAAACAACGATTTATAATTCTGTTCTGTGCAAATACGAAAGGTGAGAAGGAACAACCACTCATAATAGGCAGAAGCAAAAATCCTCGATGTTATAAGGGTGCACATATCGATAAGTTACTTCTTCAATGGGTCTCGAACAAAAAAGCGTGGATGACAGCAGACATCATGACAACATGGCTTCATAGATTTGATACCGATATGAAGAAGCAGAATAGAGAAGTGGTATTGTTTCCAGATAATGGAACGTCTTATTTCAACATTACGCTGGATAATGTCAAACTTATTTTTCTTCCAGCCATTACTACCTCACATTGCCAACCTTTGGGCCAAGGCATTATTCAGAATTTTAAAATTGTCTACAGAAGCAACCTTATTAAGAGAGAAATTTTTATGGGTGATTTTGGAAATAAGTTGTTTAATTCAAATGTTTACCTTCTAGATAAGATTTTATAATGGCGCAGATATAATGATGATACTTTTATTGTCTGGACAGGAACAGGGAATGAATTGGAATTTTTTTTCAATTTTTTAAATTCTTTACACAACCACATCAAATTTACAAAAGAAATTGAATTTGAATGTTGTCTGAATTTTTTAGATTTAACAATACAGAGGATGAATAACTTTTTTGAGTATGCTTTTTATCGGAAAAACACACACACAGACAATGTTATACCAGCAGACTCCAATCATTGTTTAGCTCATAAAATGGCAGCTTTTAACTCTTGATCCATTATTTGTTCACCATCCCACTCTTACCTTTGGAATTTGAGAGGGAAGAGAACATCATCTTTCAAATTGCTTATAACAACGGATACAGGAATTACAAGATACCATTAATCAATAATTTAATAAGAAAAAAATGTAATGGCATACTTAGGAAGGTGTTGACTGACCCCTTGGATAACACCATAACCTCTTTTTAACCACCTAGGTATATAAGATTAAATTTTTTGGGCGCTGTTTCTCTGAGGGTGGGTAATGTATTGAAGTCCTTAAACAACAATTTTAAAATAGCTTACAAATCAGTAAACAATTTACGTAGCTTATTCTCGAGAGTAAAGGATTCAATTAACGTGCTTGGCAAAAGTGGGGTATATTTGTTGTCCTGTAACTCATGCACAGCTAAATATGCTGGACAGACAGGACGAGGTTTTATTATTAGAATAAAAGAACATTTAAACTCTCAGAAATCGCCTAATGACAAGAGATCAGCTTTTGGCCTACAGAGAGAGAATTTACATAATTTTAATACTAAAGACAACTTTAAAATGCTACATAATGCGAATAAAGGCCATACGCTAAAATTTTTAGAAAATATATAAATAGCCAAATTAGAGATTAATAATCAGATTGAGTGTCAACGCCCACTACAGAGAAGCAGCAAAAATTGTAAATAAGTTTAAGTAGTGAATGTTTGTTTAAGCAATCGTACCTCTTTTTGTGCAACCTAGATGCCGCTCTGGTTCGGTATATTTTGTTTTATTTTTTTAAATGTTTTTTGGGTTTATCCCGTTGACCAATTTTATATAGTTAGTTAACCTGTGTTCGCCATAGTGAACTTGTTTGTGTCCTTAATGTAAAGTTTATGATTATATTATGTAAGTAATACCTTATAATTTTGATTTTGAATACATGAACTTTTTAGACAGCTCTTGAAAATGGTTTACGAAACCGAAACGCGTAGAGCAAAATATTAAATATTTGTGAAGAATTGTGGATTTTTCCTTCCCCTTCATTATGAAGAGGCTTTTAACACGTATAGACAGTGGTCGTACTCTTCAAGAAATCGAAAATAATATTAAGTTACAGGTGTGATTATAGAGGTATTTACATCTAAGTAATAAAATTAAGAAAATGATACTGTGTAAGTATATAATTATGGGTTTTCTCGTTCATAATTATTGACAGTGTTGATTGTATATTTATCCTAAGTTATTAGACTATTAAGTATTAGATTGGCACCTGAAGGTATTTCAATTTGATTATTAACAACATTACATCGATTTTTTAAGGCTTTTTTGATCGCTAATGTTTCTAATAGGTTGAGTTTTCTACCCTTGTGTTGAGTATATATCGGTTTTGTTTTGTTGGATATTAAGTGGTTATTTATTATACAGTGGCCCGCTATTTAACTATTAAACGCTATAATAAATAACCACTCAATATCCAACAAAATAAAATCGATGTATACTCAACACAAGGGTAGAAAACTCAACCTATTAAAAACAGTAGCAATCAAAAAGCCTTAAAAAATCGATGTAATAATGTTAATAATCAAATTGAAATACCTTCAGGTGCCAATATAATACTTAATAGTCTAATTACTTAGGATAAATATACAATAAACACTGTCAATAATTATGAACGAAAAAACCCATAATTATATACACAGAGTATAATTTTCTTAATTTTATTGCTTAGATGTAAATACCTCGATAATCACACCTGTAACTTAGTTGTGCCTTTGGCCAATACCTGAAAATTAAGGACCAAAATAACCCATAATCTGTCTGTCAATTCACTTCATCTCCCTAATTTTATTTTAATGACATGTTGACATGTTTACCATTACTATTACTTATATATTAACTTTGTAACTACACGTAGAATTTAGTATTGTCTTGTATGCCTTTAATAATGATCCCCAAGGGTCAAAACACGTGTCAGGCAACTGAATTATAATTATTGTGAAATATAACAAGTAAGACTTTAATTTCTTCTACCATGGAATATCCATTTCACCAAGCATGTAGCCCATCACAAATCAATTATACAATCATTAATTTCTGATTATTTTAAAAAATACGAATTTCAAAGCAAACATATTATAGTACATTGTATAATGTTAGTATGCACGTGCAGTATATACATATTGGTAAATTGGCTTCATCTCATTTAATTTTAGTTCTGATAAATTTAAACAAAAATATTTAAAGTTATTTACATATGGAGATACTTATTAATAAACAAACACTGTACAATTATTTCTCTATTAACCGACCAACATTTGATTCCCCGAGGGTGGTCGCTATTGAGAGATGTCACTGTAATTTACTGTTTTTGTTATTTTTTTTATTAAAAGTACCTGCTATAAGACAATCATTGTTTGTTATCCAATGTTAATATTTTACTTGCATTTTCTATAGTGGCTAGAAAAAGCAAAAAACTCTATGCAGTTCTTAAAATTATTACTCAGACCTTCAGACGTGGTACCACGATATTTTTATTTGCCATGAAAGTAATGAGGTGCCCTCTAACAGCTCGACAGATGGCAAACGAGAATTCATTTGTCAAGGGTTTTATAGAGGTATGGTACAATGTTGCATACAAAAGGCATTACGCCATACATGGATGATTTAATTATTACGATCTAGATAAGGTTAAACTAGAGATTATGGCGCGTCAGTGGTACCACCATTAAAGAGCAATAATTTTGTTTTGTTTCTTAGTTAACGATGTAAAGACGACGTAAAAAATGTTAGGCCACATTTACATTTACATTGAAAAATATAATGAACCAAAGTGCTCATCAAAAGATAATTCTTAGTATATTTATACAGCGTGTCCAGAAAAGTTCTAGACTATGGGAATTTTCTTTATTGTTGATTTTACGAAAAAAAGTTATTCTTTATAAAAAGTTCTGCTTGATGCGCAAATAATATTGACATATCAAAACTTAAGATATTATGTACAGGGCGGCAAAATCATATAGAACACAGAATTACGTTAAGAGGGATTAAGTACCCTCAATTTTTATTTTAGTGCAAATTGTTATAAGAAAACTTTACTAAGGACTACAATACGTGGTCAGATACAATTTTTCGTTGAAATATTTAAGTTTACAGGGTACCATCAAAGAGCCATTGAAAAATATTTTTTTTATTTTATTTCTTTAACAGTTACCTACAACAATTTTGCAACAACTATGCGCAATAACTATAGTAACGAACATTGACATATTAGTCAAAAATCTTTTATGTTCAATCAGTTATTTTATGACTTATTAACAAGAGTTTTTCGTTAGTTTCGTCATGGCTGTAAAGTTAACGCTGCAGAAAATAGAAATTGTACTTATCGTCGAAGATCACTATAAACCTATTAGGGAAGCCGCACTCATATTTAATAATAGACACCCTGACAAAGTGGTATGTAGCGCCACTATAGCAAACGCAATGAATAAATTTAAAGCTAGTGGTTCAGTCGAAAATGTATTTAAGAAACAACACAACAAATGGTCCACAACAGAAGAAAAGCAACTCAATGTAATGCAAGCGGTTATCGAAGACCCGAAAATTTCTTTAAGAAAATTATCAAGAACTATTCCAGTTGACGTCAAAAAGTCTACTGCTAGTAATATTTTAAAAATAAATAAATTTCATCCATATAAACCGAAATACATTCACACGCTTCCTCCTAGAGATTTTGAATCCCGTTTCCTATTTTGCGCGTGGTTCCAAGGCAAATGTGAAGTTGATCCTTTTTTTGCAAGAAAAATATTATTTACAGATAAAGTCATATTTACTTTTAACGGCGTGTTGTGCTCCCAAAAATGTCGGTGGTGGAGTGACAACAAATTTTATAATCGAATGCCGTAGTCAATAATCATTTAAAACAATGTTTGGTGTGGCATTTTTAATGATCGGGTCGTTGGACCATACTTTTTCCGACAAAATATAAATGTTGACATTTACCTAAACTTCCAGTTGTCTCAATTTCTTGGCGAACTGCCATGCCATAGTACTAACACAGTAACTGGGTATTTGAATGAAGTATTTCCGCACCGTTGGATAGGCAGACGTTCAAATATTCCTTGGCCAGCCAGGTCGTCTGACATCACACCCCTGAACTTCTTTTTTTGGGGCCGATTAAGAGAAATGGTATATGGGCAGGAAATTGACCATCTTGAAGCAGTAATAACGTAATAACAAACTGTGTCCAAGAAATCATTCCCAATATTATACGGGCGACAGTAAGAGAAATTACAAGGCGTACTATAGTTTGCATGGAAAAAGAAGGGGGGCATGTGGAGACATAATTTTTCACTTTAAACTATCTGTTTTTAGATCACTTTTATAATGTAATTGCTAAAATTCTGTTTATTATTCACATTCACAATTTATTTTCGCTCTAAGGAAATTAAATGTTTTTAATATTCCTGATAGGTAGATGGGTTGATTTTAGAACATGAAATAATCTCGCTTTATTTTTTTACGTAATTGGTTTCCAACAAGAGGTAATGAATGCTCAACGTGTTTTTGATGGTACCCTGTAAATTAAAATATTTCAACGAAAAATTGTATCTTACTAAGTTTTGTAGTCCTTAGTAAAGTTTTCTTATAGCAATTTGCTCTAAAATAAAAATTAAGGGTACTTCCCTCTTAACGTAATTCTGTGTTTCTATATTTTCTTGCCGCCCTGTACATGATATCTTAAGTTTTATAATATCAATAATATTTGCGCATCAAGCATAACTTTTTATAAAGAATAACTTTTTTTCGTAAAATCAATAAATAAATAAAGAAAATTCCCATATGTCTAGAACTTTTCTGGACACGCTGTATATAGAAAATCGACTGTCTTTTTTTAAGAAATCGCTGATTCGCAATTTATTGATATATTGATATTTTTTGCTATAAGACCCTCCAAAATGTCTCGAGGTTATAACATCAGGCTTCAGAACCTCCTTACTAGTTAATAAACATTATAGAGGGTATTTCAGAAGTACGGTACGTAACTTGAGACTTATGATATTCTAAGAAAAAAATTTCATATGAACGTGTGTCCGGAGTTGCCCCGTTTTTGATACATAGGGTGTTAAAGTTTTTAAAAGAAATCGGTTTATTATAATTTTTCGAAATATCCTTTTCCCGATTATTTTTAAATTTGGTACCGTTATTTATAATGATAAGGGGCTTAATTAGCCCTAACTAGATTAAATTTATTAAGTCTAGTGGCGTCCCGGGGAGCACAACGAATAGATTGACAAGAAAATGTACGCCACTGACTTTTTTTAAATTTTGATTTATTTTTCGGATATACCAACTAATGGTACAACTTTTTTGTTCCTTGAATTGTTTCAGTATCTTGCTTTGTTTTCGAGAGAAAAAATAAAAACCAATTTGTAAACGCTGCCTTCGACTTAAATGAATGTAATGGACTGTATTTCTTATATTTAATTTATTTCAAAGCTTATTAAAAAAGAATACAAAGTGAATAATGTTTCTATCAAAATCTTGCCAAAAATGTCAATAGTCCATTTCCATGGAGATCAATTTACACCTTTCTCACAACAATGTCATAACATGCCCCCGGCCTTAAAAGCACTGCCTTTTAAGAAATGTCACTAATCGTTTACTGGTAGCGGACATAGTTTTGAAAAGTCTATTTTTATAGTTCCAGCGTTCGTGATAATTTCTGCAACTCTTGCTACACCATCTCTTCCAGTGAACAGCTTTGTTACGCGTCCCAATCGCCAATTTAGAGGAGGAAGCTTATCGTCTTTGACAAGGACTAAAGCGCCTTCAATTAGTTTTCCGGACTCTGTTTTCCATTTTACTCTTAACTGCAACTCGGAAATATATTCTTTATACCATCGTGACCAGAAATGTTGTCTAGCATTTTCAACTTTCTGGTATCTTGACAGCAATGTTTCCTTAAGTAACGTCAAATCTTGTTCCAATGTTGATGTGAGTGGTTTGCCGATGATAAAGTGAGCCGGTGTCAAAGGAGAGGGATCGGAAGGGTCAGTTGATAATGGAGAAAGGGGACGGGAGTTTAGTATAGCCTCGATTTGGCAAAGCAAAGTTGAAAACTCCTCGAAAGTAAAATTTGAATTTGCACTTACACGCTTTAAGTGGTGTTTCATTGACTTAACTCCTGCCTCCCAAAGTCCACCGAAATGTGGAGCCTGAACAGGGTTGAAGTGCCAAGTAATCCCTTGCTTATTAACGAAATCACTTATAATATTTTCGTTATTCTTTAAAAATTCATAAAACTCCTTAAGTTCCCTGTTAGCTCCAATAAAATTAGTGCCATGATCTGAGTAAACTTGAGCAGGTTTTCCGCGACGACCAATAAAGCGTTTAAGTTTATCAAGTAAATATTTTGCCAAAGAAAACGCGTCATAAAAACATTGCAAAATCTCTTGGCGTTGATTTAATTGTTCATTAAATTTTGGTTCATCTTCCAAAACTTGCATTTCAATTTGACTTTGTATAGCGTCAAGTTCACTACTAAGACCATTATTTATATTAATACGTTCCTGCAATTCAATAATCTTAGTTTGAGGAATGTCCTCTTGATTTTCTATAAACTGATTTATCTTTGCAACATAGTTGCTAAATACAGTAAGTTTTCCTTTTATTATACCCCTTTTTTTAAATAAATCTTTAAGCGATTCACCCATTATCTTTTTGCAATAAACCAATATTCTGAATGTTACAATGTCAACTAATAAAAGGATTTGCAATATTTCTATTCAATATTAGTTTTTAGGCAAACCCTTTAAAGCGTGCAACTGCAAGAAATTGAATGGTTTTTAGCAATAAAATTTTAAGAAAAATATTTAAGTTACTTTGCTTTACAAATAAGGGCAATACAAGGATATATTATTAAGGAAAGGTGGACAAAAGGAACGAACTCACTTTGTATTCGACTGTAGAAAACAGGTATGTCTTGGACAACTTGGTTTTCGCTGGCAAACTGCGCTAAAAATCCTTTCTCTTGCGGGTCGGAGGTCCAAATGCATCCGGCTCGAAGGACCAAAATGTAAACGCTGCCTTCGACTTAAATAAATGTAATGGACTGTATTTCTTATATTTAATTTATTTCAAAGCTTATTAAAAAAGAATACAAAGTGAATAATGTTTCTATCAAAATCTTGCCAAAAATGTCAATAGTCCATTTCCATGGAGATCAATTTACACCTTTCTCACAACAATGTCATAACACAATTTATTAAATATAAAGAAAATACCTATGTGTTTCAACGTTAATTAAAACATTTAAATTAAAAACCAAATTATTTTTTCAAATAGTGATACAGAAAAAATGCAACAATTAATTTAAGCAAATACAATCAGTTAAATCCGAAAAAAATATATATCACAATTAGAGAAAAGTCAGTGGCGTAAATTTTTTTTCAATTATATTCGTTAAAGTGCTCCCGGGACGCAACTGCACTTAATAAATTTAATCTAGTTACGACCAATTAAGTCCCTTATCCATATGAACAACGGCATGAAATTTCAATAAAACCGGGAAAAGAATATTTGAAGAAATTATAAAAAAAAAAGATTTTTCTTGTAACTTTAACACCCTGTATATCAAAAACGGGGCAACTTCGGACACATGTTGATATGAACTTTTTCCCTCCCTTAAGTTACGTACAGTAATTATTCTGAAACACCCTGTATATAATAGGAAAATCCTCTTCAATATAATTTTTCAGGTTGAATATTTGAACTTAAGGTAATCTACTCATAATTTGGGATACTCTGTATAAGTTTAAGTATTCCCTCAATCCAATAACTTTCCGATGAAGGCCATAGATTGTAGTTAAAATTGTAGAAATATATAAACACATTTTATAATTTATATCATAAAAAGCTGTTTGAAGTTTCTGTAATTCTCGTTGTGATTAATCAAGAAACTGCCCAAATTGTTCCGACATAATAATTAGGCCTTTAAAATACCTCTTAAAAGAATTAATAACTCAATATTTCTTAGTTAAAATTTTTAATTTATTACACTGTATAAAAATATTATTTTCTTTAGATCAAACATATAAACTGTTAGTGGTTAAAAAAATCTTTAAAAATCTGATAAATTCATAAAACCATCTTCGAAGGACAGAAGTTTAAAAATAGGCGAAAAAAAACCGACGTTACGATTTTTTTGCAAAACATACCTGGCGAACCAGAATTTGCAACTAAACTTTTTAAGCAATATGCGGTAACATTTCACAGGCAACTGGCAAATCTGACTTAACAGTTTAAATTAAAAAAAAAATAGTACCTATTGATAATTGAAACGCTAATTGCTATATTAATTACTATTTTCCAACAAGAGTTAATTAAAGCGCTATGTTCAGGATATGAACGTCAAGGTGTGAACCTATAATTATATTGTAGACTAGATAAATTACATACGTATGCCTATATATCCATGATCGATGGCAAGGCTGTAGTATTTCAAAAACTCTGTATGGATAGATCGTTAGGCATACGAACATTTCTACACAATATAGCGATACTCGTAGAATTGCTTCTCAATTCGTAAGACATTTTAGAAAAATCTATTGAGTTAAATAATTTTTAGGTTCTGTCAAGTAAATATGTATTTGCTCTAGAGGGACATCATGTGAATTTAAGTAAACTTAATAATGAACACAATAGCAAATAAATGCTACTTGATAAGTAGCAATCGTAACATGACACATAGATACCTATGTATATATGTGAGAAACTTTGTTTTCCAGCCACTTGCTGAGACCTTATACAATAAGGATTAACCAAATGATGCTAAAACAGTTATTCTCCGGGCTATAGGCCCCAATGCTGAATTATGAAGCAAAATTCGACGTATTTTGACTAACACTGTTATAGTAGTAGTTAGTATTAGTTTCTGCAATCTGAGTTTGTATTTAAGTACTATGTACAGTGTTACTCACAATACGGCAAATTTTACTTTATATTTCAGCGCTTGTTGGGGACATATTATTATAACCCAGAGAATAGCTGTTTTAGCATCATATTTGATTAATCCTTATTGTATAAGGTCTCAGCAAGTGGCTAGAGAACAAAGTCTCTCATATACAGTGCGTCCATAAAGTCTTGCACAAATTCATTTAAAATTCAGGTATTTACTTTTTAAAAACGCTCGGACACGTCAATTAGTACTTTTGTTTGCGCATTTTTTAACGTAAAATGTTTTTATACAGGGTGTCGCACGTATGAGGTATGAGGTCATCAATAAATGTGTTTAAAATAAATTTTCAAACGTCAATATTTCGGAAACCGTGATTACCAGAGGTGTTAAGTGTTCATCATAGAATTCAAAATTGATATAATATACAGGGTGTTCCATTAAAAAAATCCTTGATGACCTCATACCTCATACGTGCGACACCCTGTATAAAAACATTTTACGTTAAAAAATGCGCAAACAAAAGTACTAATTGACGTGTCCGAGCGTTTTTAAAAAAAGTAAGCCCCTGAATTTTAAATGAATTTGTGCAAGACTTTATGGACGCAGTGTATATACATATTTCTATGTCATTATTAAAAATGAATTTGTTGCTTTTAAAACAATTTGTTTAAAAAAACATTTACACATGTATAGTACACTTCTTATGATTTAATTAAATGAGGATATACTGAAGGCATGATTTCTATTCGTTTGGAAAAAATATTCCACAATTTTTGGAAATTAATAAAATATTTACTGCCCACTGACGTTTGACCCAATTTAATTATACATTACTAATTTTTTTTTTGTCCGCATCTGTGACTCAACGTTATAAATATCAATATTTTTTATTCAACTATTTCGTATATTCGAAAACTAAAAACCTTATAAAAGTCTATAAAACGTAAAAGTTAAGTTAGTCTTCATATACTTGATATAATAATAAACTTGGTTTATCTATAGGATCTGTACTTTTTTGGCAACTCATTTTGAGAATCTCGAGAGTCTGTAACAAAATTAAAATTGTATGTATCATAAACTGCAATATTTAACCAAAATGTTTTTTAGAACCTCCCAAAAATGTTAACATTGCACTGTTGCATTTGAATATCAGTTTAAGTTAACATCCTTAATACTTACTTCTGATGGCAAATTAGTTATTTCTCTTTTTAATCGGATTTAATCTCCGATATTACCTACAATATTGCCAATTTATATTATTTATATTATAAAAAATATCACCAGGTAAAAATTTTCGATGTGTAAATAATGGTATTTTTTTAAATTTCTTGAGACAGATAAATATAGAAATCTATGTAAGAACATTTTATTTTCATAAAATACATCAAGTACAAATGAATAATCCATGAATTGGATGATATTTAAAATATTTGTTTTAATGTTATCAAGTTTACAGCTAAATATTACTAATTTAAATGAAGTGTTCCATATAACTGAATTAAAACTATAGACAAAAATGGCAGAAATGGATTAATTTAATAAGTAATTTTGATTCTCCTAAGGGGGATGGTTTGTACGTCTGGTGTTAGAAGGAAGTTAGGGCTTTAGTTTTACCCCCCCCCCCTTGAATATAGGTTAAATATTTAGTACATTTCTGTTAAATTAACTAATTTCGTTAAGCAAACCTTAAATGAAACAATGACTTAGGCTTTTTAATTATCAAACGATACAATATGCAAATAATCGATTTATCTAATTATCCTCTATGGATTTTTTTCTGCGTACAAACAGGTATAACTTTTGCCACCATTTGACTATATAACAATTTTTACTCTTAATTTGACTAGTCATCAACTAGCTTCCCCGAGATTGATTCATTAACTCCTCGGAGAACAATTTTTCTTTTAATTCTACTTGACGTACACGGACTAGTTGTACTATAAATCACCCGACATTGATTTATAGCACACTTATCGTGGTACGGCCGTTGTTGTTTTTGCATTTAACAGAGTTTTAATTACAATTTTTTGTATCTCGAAAGCTTAATGCTTAACAGATATAGTGCAAAAGTCTGGAAAAAATTGCAAAACTGACGAAACGTACTGTTAAAACAATGGCAGCCCAAGCAACATTTTTGGATTTAAGAAAGTGTTAAAAGTGGCTATTGAACCAGATTATAATAATGCTTGTTAGCTGAAAAACTGCTAACTCTTTTAAAGCATTAATAAAACTCAGAGGGCTCACCCTTAAAATTCTGTTACTGCCTCTTTGCAACTTAAAGCTTAAATGGTATTTAAGAAAAGAATGTGTAGCTATTAGAAGAATTGTGATACAAGCGTTTCTTAAATCTTCTTTGAATCCAATTCCGGTACATTTCTAAATCGAATTGTGCCGCATAAAGGAACCATTGAATGGGTTGACATTTCTCCATAAAAAAAAATCCAATGAAGTCATATCGGGCGACCTCGGGGGCCATAAAATAGGCCCACCTCGACCTATCCATCGCTTACCAAAAGTACTGATGAACTGAATTGCTAAAATGGAGCATGGACCATTGTAAATATACCACATCTGATTTATAATTTCTAAGAGCACATTTTTAAATACTGATTTAAGTTATATTGCAAGAATTGCAAATACATGGCACCATTTAATCTGCCTTCAATAAAGAACGGCCCAATAAGATGATTCCCAATAATTCCCACAAACATGTTAATCATGAACCTTTGTTGGTGCTTTGGCTGTACTGTTGCTTGGTGATTCTCTTCATGTCAGATATACAAACTATGATAATTTGTTACTCCGCCTCCGGTGAAAACGCCTTCGTCTGTGAACAAAACAATACTAGTAAACTTATGATTTTGCCTAAATCGTTACAAAAACCAATTTGCGTAGATGACTTTTGTAGGATATTCATCGAAAAATATGGCGTATACCTTTTGGACGTGATAAGGATGTAGCAGTTGTTCTCGAAGGGACTTTTGATTTGATCTCATTTAAATTGTATAATTAGAAATGCTGATATACTCGATCTTACGAGATCTACAGTGCGTCCATAAAGTCTTGCACAAATTCATTTAAAATTCAGGTATTTACTTTTTAAAAACGCTCGGACACGTCAATTAGTACTTTTGTTTGCGCATTTTTTAACGTAAAATGTTTTTATACAGGGTGTCGCACGTATGAGGTATGAGGTCATCAATAAATGTGTTTAAAATAAATTTTCAAACGTCAATATTTCGGAAACCGTGATTTCCAGAGGTGTTAAGTGTTCATCATAGAATTCAAAATTGATATAATATACAGGGTGTTCCATTAAAAAAAATCCTTGATGACCTCATACCTCATACGTGCGACACCCTGTATAAAAACATTTTACGTTAAAAAATGCGCAAACAAAAGTACTAATTGACGTGTCCGAGCGTTTTTAAAAAAAGTAAGCCCCTGAATTTTAAATGAATTTGTGCAAGACTTTATGGACGCAGTGTATACACAGTAAAAAATTAAGTGTTAAATTTAACACTCACTGGTGGTACATATAGGACCACACTCAATAGGATATATTAACCAATTAGTATATCTGGTAAAAAAGATATATTTGTATGGTTTTTTTACTTTTTGATGAGTGTTAATTCTTCTTATTTATGGGAAGGTACATTTACACTATCGAGTGTAAATTAAACTCACAGATTGTAAACTTATCCTTCTAGGGTGTAAAAGAAATAATGAGAGGTGTAAGTAAATCATTTTTTAATGGTAATTTGTGATTACTTAGTGTAAATATCATATTATTGTAGTGTAAATTTTATTTTATTTGGGTGTGACTTTACTATAGTGAGTGTAATAAAATAATCTACCCAGGGCTAGAATACTTTCCATTTTGGTTAAGTCATTTAATCCCATATGAAACTAACCGGGTGTTTATAATTAAAATGTAAAAAATTATGCCTTCAAGGTGTTTTACATTATTAACCTCTGCTTAGTTTGATACATGACTTAATCAAAGCCGAAAGTAGAAGCCCCTAATATATATAAATCTTCAGATCGCTTGGAAAAGGTTTGTTAAACGAATGAAAATATTGAGTATTATTTATCGTTTATTTATAAACAAAATGGTGGTTACAACAGAACTGGAAAATCCTGTGACTTTTATTACACTTATTATAATAACTAGTGGAACAAAATGACACACATATTATATAGTTTACAATTTAGTAAATTAAACATATATATATTTACGTTTAATGTACCTCATTGTTAAGCTTAACAAAACAAATAACATAATAAATATATGTATACTTAGAACATTAAACAACTAAATAAAAGTATGCTTTGGAACAATAGAAAAGAATGAAAATGACGAGTATTATATTAATCGTATATTTATTTAGAGATCTATGAAGTAAAATATGTAGGTAGGTACCTAAGTTCTTATATAAAAAAGGAATACATTTATATTATAAGCTTATATCAGAATAATTTAAAAGATACAGGGAAAACTGTAGCAATGTAAATACCTACTTAGTTGTGGTGTACTTATTAGTAAGGTTTCTATTAAATTTCGTTAATATGCTTACCCAATTTAACAAGATCCTCATAAGAGGCACCCTCATTTGACACTTTACAGAACTTTTGCTTTGTTTCTATATTTCAATTTAAATATAACATTATTCTATATTACGTTTAAAGAGCACAATCAGACTGACTTGAAAGTTGAATTTGCACGTAGCGTCGGCGTCATCTGTCAATTCCTAGAATTTCACACCACTTGTTGCCGCCTGTCTTTTCGGTAACACGGGTTTAGGTATTTTTACCCGGGGCCGTGTAAAAAAACGATTATAGAATTAGTTTTACACTCAATGTGTCAAAATAACCTTCTAGCGGGATTTCTTTACACGCTAATATGGTGTTATTAATCGTCTTTGTATTTAATTTTTCTGATAGAGTGTTAAATAAAATAAATAACACCCATCCAACAAAATTAACTTTTTAGAGAGTTAAATTCATAGTCAAATTTAATACAACAACTTTGGTCCCAATGAGTGTAAAAATGTGGTAAGTTATGCTGATCCGGGTGTTAACATTAACACTACTTTTTTTTACCATTCCTGAAGTGATTTTTACCAGGTGAATATTTTTTACTCTGTACCGGTGCTTCTAGTGTTGTTCGTCCTAAAAATTGCAACGTTTAAATAACTAACCTGAATAAATGTAAGCTAAAGCAGAAGAGCGGAGCTCGACTAAGTGGTGGACCCCTGGTTCCGTTTGTGCTTTATAATCGGGTCAGTTTTAAGACGTTATAGGATCAAAAATAAACAACGTATTTCATCAATTGGTATAATAATAATAATAATAATAAAAAAGTTTATTCAAATATTTTGTATACATATTTAAAATTAATATATAATTTTTTGAATGAACTAATTAAATATCAATTCAGAACTCATGAAGTAAAAACTTGTTTTGAGTTATATGTCAAAATAATATTTATTTATATTTGTTGTTAAGAATATATTTTATTAATCAAGTACAACTAGAAAATATATAAGACGAATAAGACAGTATTTTAATTGTATATTTTACATCACTATAATATATTCATATATAAAGATAATATTATATATAGTATATATTGTATACATTGATTCATTCTATTCACCATATTATATTTATTATTTATTATTTATTACTCATATATTCAATATTTATTAATGACATCTTGAAATATTTCTCTTGGATTAGATAATATCCAATTTTTAATTTTATTTCTATATTTATTTAATGATTTAATTATTTTAATTGACTTTGGTAGCATATCAAAAATATATGGATTGATGTTTAAAAAATGTTTGTGTCCTATTGTTTTGTTTACTCTATTTTTATATGCAATAGTGTTTTTATGACGAGTTTCATGAGTATGATTAATATAATTAATTTTATTTTTGTTTTTAAAAATATACATTAACATGTTATAAGAAAATATTTGTTTAATGTCCATTTTTTTACTATCTTTATATACTTTATAAAATGCTTATTTTGTAAAATTCCAGGTTAGATCAACTACTTGTGTAGGTACCCATTTTTATCGTTGATTATATCTCAAGACTGCAAGTACCAATTACGCAGAACGTTTTAAATAATTTCTTATGCAAAATTCTCGGTGTCGATCCTGTAGATAAAAAGAACGGCAAAATATACTGCCACAATTATATGGTGGGTAATAATTACCTTTGGTTTCTTCAAATAAAACATCGATATCGTGAGCTTTAAATGTCGACTTGTAAAAGCTTATCTTATCCAAACAAGTAATTTACACTAGAGATGTTCGATATTTAAATTGCTACTTTGCTATGAAAAAAAAAAATGAAAAGAACGTTCAACAAATAAGTAATGTAACTGATTTAAACAAAAGGGGACTAAAACACACAAAAAATAAAGTGTTTAATTTGAACCTTTAGTCGTTTTTGTTTCTATAATTATGAGAGCTGTATTATATCATAACAATAAATCATATAAAATAGAACATTTTATTCTATTTAATTTTGACTCTGTTTGTACTTTCATTGTCTTTTTATACCAAAATAAATGAGTACTCATTCAAAAGGGTATGAATATAATACTATGCAAGAGTACTGCAAAAAAAAACAATTGCCTCATCCCTATTCACGTCTCTTTTTATAAGTTCCAAAATACATAATTATACAGTTTTCTTTAAGTAAATACACTACTTGGATCTTCTACCGTAAAAGTCAAATGTAATTATAATTTCGCTGAAGCGCCATAAATTATATTAATTTATAAATTTGCGCACTACAATTTTCAGATTTAAAATGCACTTCTTGTGTTTGCTCGTTGAAATTGAAAAATGAAAATAAACGATTTTTAACCGCGAATGCAAGGTTAAATTTATGTTTTATTAATTTTTTTAGCAGTGTCAGTGGGGCTTTTTTATCTGCTTATTTTCCACATCTTATAATGTCACCAGTTGTCAGTGACCCGCTGCTTTGATAGTGTTAACCCCTACTTTATTAGTATTTACATCCGTAAATAGAAAGAGTCATGTTTCATATACAGTGAGAACATCTAACATGGTATGTTAGATGTATATGTTCACTTTGTTCACGCTGAATAGTTTTCGTTCGTAGATCGTCGCGGTTAACAACTGTAACTACTTTTTACATAAATAACATATTTCATACCATAGAGACAGCTAGCTGATTAAATTCGTCATCTAGTAATCTTAACAGGGTACCTATATCAGGTTCATTTATAAAAAAAAAAACAGTTTGAAATAATGATACAAATTTATAATATTTTTTATGAGGGTTATTGTCTTTACTGACTGTCGACGGTTTTCAAATTTCCGTTTAATAAGCCTAGAAATTTAGAAACACGGCCGGTATCGAATTCAAAACTGAAGTATTAAAAAAGGTTTTGTGTTTTTATGTTGATTGTTTTTATGGAATAAATCTTATTGTCACCTGACTACACAATGACATTCGTGAGCTCACAATATTATGGTCGTTTCCATCGCCTATATCAGGTTATACTTAATCTATGGTCAACCTTATCGTATAATGTAAATGAAACAATGCAGTCTTCCTCCACAGTTTAATTTTAAAGTAAATTTTAAGTTCCCAACATGTTTCGAATGCTTAAGCATTCATCATCAGGGGATACTAACATCCAGTTTAAAAGCGATGTATGTTGTCTCAAACTAATGAGCACAACTTATAATGTGATACAGTAATATGTAAAAGTTGAAGACTTGGTATGAGCTAGCTAGTTGTGTTGAAATTAATGTGAAGATAAAAATTTGAGTGAAATGTGATATTTTAATAGAAAAAGAAGCATTTTAATGAGACAGTAAATTAATTTAAAGCATATGAAGGAAAAAGTTTTATTTTGTATTGTAAGGGCCTAGCGACACATAAAGCACCGGTTCCCGTATATACTTAATTTTAGTTTAGTTTTAAGTTAGAATAAGTAAAATACACAAGATTAAGATTAGATTTGTACAATTAATAGGAACAATAAAGGAATTTAAAAGGAAAAGGGTTCCCGTCAGATCACCGAAGTTTAGCGGTGTCGAGCGCGGTTAGTACTTGGATGGGTGACCGCTTGGGAAACACCGCGTGCTCTTGGGAAGAGTGTAAAATGAATCGACTTCAAAACCATCCTATTCACGCCGGACAGGCCGGATGAGATCGGATATCCCGTAGGATGAAGGTGCCGTTTCACACTCCCCAGTCGGTAGACCGCACGATTAAAAACCGTACGGTCGATGACCGGTTCAAGATGGCCTCAGATACGCCGACGAATCGTAAAATAGTAAAATAAGAAAAAAAAAAAAAAAGATGCGTTTATTTTTATATAAGTTTGGGGGAGAGAAATACGATTTTTAAATATCTTTACCTGCCGAAGCTTGCTATCAAAAATTACCCTCAAGACTTTCAATAGCGCCAATGCAATGCTACGAATACCCGAATGCTCGACTGAGATGAAGGAAGCAAACTATTTTCATTAATCGAATTTTTTCGAATCCATTGGACAGAATAGATAATAAACTAATGGGTCTCAATCCTGACGTGTCTGTTGGATTATTTATCTTCGGTAGGGGCACAAGCATGGCAATCTTCCAGCGAGAAAGAAACACAGAGTTTGTTATACATGTGTTGAAGACGTGAACTAGAAATGGTATAACTAGACAGCACAGTTTAATCATTTCAAGACACAGACCATCTGCTCCTGATGCATTCGATTTCTGTTGGAATACTTCATGTAAACCTCCGGCATCAGATACCTTTGAGAGTGTGAACCTAGAATTAGTACGAATATGTTGATGAGCTGTGGTGCTATATTTATAGCTGATTCCATAAAAAAATTTATTATTAATGGTTTCAGTTTTTTTTTTATATTACTAGGCAATCAAGATAAGCCTTTTTTATTACGGACAGCACAGGTAAATAGGTTACTCATCCCCATATAAGCCTCCCAGTCCTGAATTAACTAGTTTATGAAGGAATACTTTTCTATCAGGGACGTTCCTTGAAACACCCTATATATGTAAATCGGCTATATAATTATACGTAAAGCTCGCTGGTTGCTTTCATGATAAAAACCCATAAATGATACGTCTCTGGTGAAATTAGATTTGCGTGCGAACTGAGTCAGTTTATCCCATGCGAGCAACCTTGAGACGGCCCTCTGTGCACGCATCCGCGCTTCCAGCGTGAAATGGTTTATGCGCGATTTCGCAATTCGATACAAGATGCGGACACCTCCGGCCATGCAACAAATTCATTACCAGTATAACTCTAATAAAAATAATCATGAAAGGGTAATGAAATAGTATACTGCGAGAAGAAAACTGTCAAATTTAACATGATTTTATGTGGCCAAAAGTACACTATCGTTTTTACTTAGACTAGTGCAATGAACTATTAATAATTGAATATACGACAATGGACTAGCCCTAGTGACGGGTAAGTTTATCGGACGATGTTCGATCGCATGCAGACGGCCTGCAGGATAATTGAACGATGGTGCAGGAGCACTGGACTCTTCGTAAATCCGAGCAAAACAGAGCTCATCAGGTTTACAAAAAGAAGAGACCTTGCAGGTTTCAGGGCCCTATCACTGTATGATAAACCACTCCCCTTGAGAGAGGAGGTAAAGTACTTGGTGGTCGCCTTTTTTTCCATGAACTGAAATATTGATCTTCATAACTAAAATATAATGAAGAAATAAGTTGCGAGTTGTTGTCAAACGAGGGCCCTCGCTAGTATACAGCCCGATGAGCTGAGTTGCAGGACCCAGTGCCGGATTACCCATAAGGCAGATTAGGGGCCAGCCTATTGGCCCCACGCCCTTTAGAGGCCCCGTGGCGCCTTCAAGCGTACATTGCTAAGATGAAGCAACTTGCATGCTATATTGCGTGCGCAGCACATTCGCTCAATGTCATGACAGGCTTCTGGGCTGTAATCTTAGAATGAATCAACGGAGTCAGCAAATCACTACAATCAGAAATAACAGATCTTTAAACGGCCGTTGATCTTCGGAAATCGCTGTTCAATTTTTTAACTTCACAAAGAGAAATGGTTGATAAATAGGATGAAATGCCGCACAGACATTACGATGATGGTGGTACGGAAGAGGTTGTGCTTCGAGGAAAGGAATGTTCAAGATTGAAGTTTACCTACCAATGCTGGATACAGAGCTTTACCGTCGAATGAAAGCATATAACAAAGTTAATTTGTTATTTGGAGTCCTCGTTGAGTATTCATCGGAGACAGACGTCGACATTAAAGAAGCGGCCCAAAGATTTACGAATAAACTATTCTGGGGACATCGAGTTGGAGTGTCTAGAAGAAATTATTTATTTCAAGTATTTCGTATCACATTTACAAAGCAGTGTCATAGCATCGCGCTCGTACAAACTTATTTTTGCAAATAAAGTGCAAATCTAAAGCCCAAATGTTATGACAGCAATTTTAAAATTTTATAGGTGTCTCATGGTCACAAGCTCTACTGGTAAACGAACCTTTGCAAAATGAAAGCTTCTGAAAAATTGTCATCGGTCTTCAATGACACAAGTTCGACTAAACTCGCTTTCCATTTTGATAATGCTTGACTACTCTAGGACATTTGATTGTTTGATCACAAATTATTATTAGCTAAATTAAATCGTTATGGTTTTTCTCTAAATGTTTGTAGTGGTTTTAATCATATTTTGCCAACCGTAACCAGCAAGTTTAAGTGAATACTAATGGAGAACTAATATCATCCAGAAGTCGAAAAATAACTGGTGGCGTTCTAGAAGATTCGATTTTAGAACCACTCTTAACTTATTTTATTTACAGTGCACTTACCTACTGAAATTTCTGCCTCTTACCATTTATATGCTAATTTACTTGTCATTTTCACCTGATAATCAATGTCTCTTATTTGTCCAAATTAGAATAGATAATACATGTATGATCTAGGAACAATTGTCTTCTGCTAAATCCTGTGAAAACCTCTGCTATGCTTATTGATACAGATAGACAACGTGTCAAACTTCTGGTAAACGATTCCGTTTTGTTGGACGGAATTCCAATTAATTTTAAAAATGTTTGCAAAAACCTTAGGATTACTCTTGACCAAAATCTAACTTTTAATGAGCATGTTAGCACTAATTTGAAACTAGCTTATGGCAGATTAAAATCAATCTATGAATTTAAATACATACTGGATGTTAACACTAAATTGAGATTAACAGAATCGATTATTTTATCTCTTTGTGACTATTATGATATGGTTTATAATCCCTGTCTGCAAACCCAATACCTACACAAAGTTCAAGTCATGCAGAATGCATGTTTGAGTTTTGCTGCGTGAGTTGGAAGAAGAGATCATATTACCCCATCATATTTGAAGTCTGGTTGGTTCAAAATGGAAAAAGGGCTGATGTTCATTCTCTTTGCTTTTTATAAAGAATTCCCATACACCAACCTGTCTTTACGAAAAACTAATTTTTGCCAATAATGTATTTGTAAGACCGAGTAGGGTGCTAATTTTAGTTTATATACCATCACATTTCACCTCTGCTTTCAGGAAGTTCTTTCCTATCATTTTAGATTTTTCAAACTATGTAAAAGCTATTATTAATAAAAATGTATTTAAAAATCAGCACACATATGTATTCACTCATTACTGTAGGAGTTACTGATAGTGTTCCAATATCCCTATCCTCTAGTTTTAGCAAATTTTATTAATGTTTAATATCACATTATGTTATTGTCATATAAATTCGTAGGAGTGAATGCCGAAAAAACTAACCTGAACTAACCTAAGACCTAAATTAACCTTGCCTGTCTATAATCATATTTAATTAATTTGCTTCGTTCTCTATTTGGAAAGTTCAGACGTGTCCCTACTATAAAAACTACTTGACCCATGATCTAAAGTCTTTCAGGTGTTTAAAAATGAACCGTTAAATTATTAACATCTGACTGAAGACGTTTTAAAAAACACGATTTAGATCTATAATCAAATTTGAACTAGTTTTAAAATGCGCATCAAATCCATCAATTTTTTATTAGACTTTCGTACCCTCTGGACATGTTACAAATTGGTTGGTAGGTGCCGTTAGATTTTATGTACTTTTTATGTTCTTCTAGTTGGTTGTGCATTGAATTAAATTACAAATAAATGCCTTTTTTGCAAATCGTTCAAAAATATCTTAAAGAAGAAGCCTCATTCCTGTTACTTATACTTACGGGTAAAATTATTAAGTATCAGAGAAATTTGCCATAATATGTTAATGTGTGAACTTGTAGATTGAAGTTTAAAGTATCCCTCCTAATAAAGATAAATATCTCAATTAACAACCAAACTGTTAAGAAATCTTAAGACTAAATTTTGTTTACGTGTCAAATGTTTTCTGCAGCTAATGTCTAATACAAAAACACTTAGTGTGTTTGACTTCAATTGAGTTTTAACTATAATTGACAAACATCTTTTAATTCTAAGTTGTTAGATAAAGGGTCTCAGTCAAAATCTAAAAGTAGGCTTTAAACTAAAAAAAGGCGTAATACTCGGCACCGCTCGAATTCGAAGTAAAACCAGTTCCAACTGGATAGTGGCTAGCACGAGTACTAATCTTTGGGCCTTTTCGCTTAACGAGGGACAGTTGGAAAACTATTCGGTTGTACTCTGGCTTTAGCGTACGTTCACACTGCATGCTATACGATGCTGTTTTATGTCATGCAATGCTGGAGTACTAAAACAATAAATATAATAATAATACATGCGACTAGCGACTAGTAAAAGCGATGCGATACGAGGCGAGTAGCAGTGTGGACGTGCAATGGTTTAAAATAACCAAAGACATTAGAACTATTAGACCAAATTGTTTACATTTTGATGTGGCAAATCATCATTCCCTCTTTATTATTCATCTCTGTCGCTCAAAATTTGACCTTAGCCGGCTTCATCTGTCTGTTAGAAATATTAGGGAAAAACTGTTTTTAAAAGATTGAGTTAGTAATTGCAGTAACGCCCAGAACCTAACATACAAAAAAATTAAGGTGTGCGTATCAAATTATGCATTCATGCTTGCAATGTTATGCGAATATTTTATCGAAAACTGTTAAAAACCTTAAAAAGTATTGAAATTATTATTATATATATCAGGCACTACGGCAACATTGTAATACGATTTTACAACTGGAGAGATTCCTTGAATGACTGTAGCGATTACGATGTTGTCAGCGAGTCACAGCAGCTAGCTTGTGTTTTTGTGCCTTTATTGCAGTTTATTTTTGATTTCCTTGTGTATTTGCCTAAACATTAGTGTAGAAATGAACAATCATGGTTCGTGCCTGTGTAGTGTGTAAAAAGTGGATAATTTTAATACAAATTTATCATTTCATCGGTAAGTATGGTTAGGTTATTGTTTTATAAAAAGCATTGGTGTAGCCTATGGGTTTGTTTACTAATGTTGTGGTAGCACCATTGTTATTAAAACTTTTATGCACAATGAAAAAAGTTTTGTTATACTTAGAAACAATTAAGAGTAGATACTGATAAATAACTCATGGTAGCTACTTAACAGTAAACGAGTAAAAAGATATCGACTAGTAAAATACTGTAAAATTGAAATCCTATTCCTAAATTTAATTAGGTACCTATTTATTGAGATGTTTTATATATAACATATAAACATTCTGTTTAGGTTTCCTCAACATGCTGAAAAAAGAAAACTTTGGTTTTCTTTAGTATGTATTCTGGATAACCTCAGACGAACAAATATTGGATAACCAACCTTTACGAAACAATCCAAAGTTGTGCTCGGATCATTTTTTTCCTGCAGATATTTTAGTAAGGGTGAATGGTGCTAAATATGTTAGAAAGGGAGCAAACCCTCGTTACTGTGAAGGCTTATTTCTAGACGACCTCTCTAACAGGTAAGATTGGGAGGGGTCAAGTTTTGGTTTGCCTAATAGAATTATTTAAAATATTTTAATATCCTTGTTTGTTTTTTAGTTCTGAGTCAACCGTTATTGAAACACCACCTGCCGCAAAAAAAACCATTGGCGTAAGTAATATATATTAATAATAAAATTAGTAATGTTACATTTATGACAAATAAAACGTTTGGTTTATAATAAGTGTGATAGGTACCTATCATTCATTATGAAACCCTTTTAATATTAATAAGAAGTTCATTTTATTCATTTTTAGGATGTCTAAGCTATGCTTTGATGATATATTGGTTAAATCAGATGATGCTGATCGAGTTGCTGATGAGCCTTACCAGATTATTTATAATTCTCCTAATATTCAAAGGTACGTAGGCCCTATGCAAACAAAAGTTGTTCAAAGAAATGTTAATCATAAAAAAAAATGCTATTTGGGCTTTTTCTTTTATTTTTCTGTTGAATCTAGAAAAAAGTTCTATATCCATCTCTTCGTTTTATTTTAGGCATACAAATATTGTTCCAAATTTATTGTCAGTTCCTGGTCCTTCTGGAATTGGGTAAGCATATTTTCTTTTTAGGTAACTTTACATCTTTATCAATTTTAATTAACACAATTTATTTTTGTAAACTAGTTTATCATTTTGAAAATAAACAGTTCTAACATTGATGAGATGTCATCCTCAATCACCGAAACTGCCTCGGAAGTAGGAGAATTTCAACCTATTGAAAATTATGCAGCTATAGAAAATGCTACATCTAGGAAAAGATAAATTTCGGAATCTTATATTAAAGGTGAATTTGTGATTCTGAAATTCAAGATTCGGAATTAATCCAATATGTTAAAAGGATTTCAGACGAAAAACAATTAAATCAAACAAGCAATGTGATTACATTTTTTTTTTATTGTAGTATATTTCTTGTAGCCTATTATTTCCATTCCTAGGAAAAAAATTGTGCTACAAAAAAATGTATAGTATTATTTTCATACATTGTTGTTAGGTTTTAACCTCTACACCACTGGCGATCAAAACCAAGGGACGGCTTACAATGTTGCCGATCGGGCCAAGGAGATCTGCCTTTCTCTCTCGCACTCACCAATTATTTTAAAACAATAATAGTCGATGCTCTTATGGGAATTATGAATGAATCGTTTCGTCTAATAGTTCTAATGTCTTTGAAAATAACCAAATTTGTTTGATTTTAACAGCGACCTGAAGCAGGTCGTTGCGTAGGAATGAATGTTAAAAATTAATCAATGCAATGTTCGCTTGTGGGATCAGCATTCAAAACAGTACCATAATCGAGATTTTTGCGATAGGTTATGTACAGAATAGCTGCAGAATTAAAGCCATAGAAGGTAAAATACTTTAACAACAAATATAGAAGAAATATGTTTGTCCCTTTCTTTCCGTCAGACCCAATCCTTGGTCCCTTTTCCTTTCGTCAGACTCTATAGCCTTGCCGAGGAGCCGTAATACGGCGAAACGCGTCCAAGGATTGGGTCTGACGGAAAGAAAAGGGGAAAACATCTTTCTCTCATTTAATTTTAGTTCTGATAAATTTAAACAAGAATATATAAAATTATTTACATATATGTAGGTACTTATTAATAAACGAACACTGTAAAATATAGACCATATAGACAATGGCAGCATTTTATTAATTACAAATTTTGCTAAAAATTCCATACAAAGACAACCGATAGGAGCAAGGGTCATGAAATAATTGTTACAGTATTAGCATATGCCATATACGTTAAGTTCGGAGTTCACATTTCGTTAATTGCTTAACAAGGAAATAGTCTACGTAACTTTAGCTTCAATGACGCCATTTTAGTAAATATTTATACCCACCTACAAACTTTGGTTCGTATATAGTATTTTTAGTGTGGAGAAATTCTTACATAAATATTCGTATTCTGTTAGAAGTTGTGTAGGTACTTGATAGCCTAAACGCGGTCTCTTTCCGTTTTTGTAAATGTGATTAATGCTCAATTTACAACAAAATTGGTGATATAGGTACACCTGTTTGTACATTATGGTATTACAGCATAAGTACAGATTCTTTATGTAAAAATATTTGTATTTATCCAAACTTAGTTTAGTCTAAAAGTTCAATAACCGAGTCAAAGATAAAAAAACAATTTCGATACTTAAACCGTTTTAAGAAATAAGGCTCATATCAATATAGGTATGTAACGGCTTCTAGAAATCATCGAAAGATTGTGACTAAAAAGCGGAAAAAATGCACGACAAATGTTTAAGAAATGCGCATTTTAATTATTATATTTAATTATTTAAAGAAAAATGCAAGAATATGCTTGAAATATGCAAATTATTTAGGTTCGGCACAAGGATTAATTTTTTAGTAATTGTTGCATTAAACCTATTTTTAAAGATTGGAAATTTTATTAAAAGTTTTATAAATATTAATAAAGTAAGTAATATCTAACATAATCATACGTTTATGAGGTTAGAACAGCTTGACAGGAATCAGTTAAGTCGCAAATGATTTCTTTTAGTGTATCGTAATGGTCGGAGTAAAAAATTGCCGCTTTAAGTCATGTTCCCCATAGCGTTATAACAGGTTGAGGTGAATACCTGGAAGCTTTTCCCTATATAGCTGAATCCACAAAGGAGCCTTAAAAAATGAATTTTTTACATTAGTACTTAAGTCGATGAGTAATGGAAACTCGCGCCTCATATGCTAAATTTTCATAAAAAAAATTTAAATTCACTCCTGCTTTAAGCATATAGAGCGCAGTATCCGTCAACAAAATTAAAAAATGTTCAGGAGAAATGCATTGGGTGAAAAGAACTTAGTAAAGGCTGTCGCTCACTAGAGCGGAGCGCGCCGGAGCGCACAGCAGCGCGGCGAAAAGGAATTTTTATAATACAAAGTTTTAAATGGGAGTGCGCTCACGTGTCAGAAGCGCAGGGGTCGGCAGCGAAACAAAGCGGCCGGAATTCTTTGATGGGAATATTTTTCCGTTGCGGCGCGTTGCCGATCATGCCGCTACGCCGCGCTTTGAGTAGTGTGCGATAGCCAGTGACCGCATCGGCAATATTTTGGCGGGCAAACGTTTGTGAAGTGTGTATTTAGTTTCAGTTTCAAAATGTCGGCCGAAGAAGAGAAGCTCCTTGTCTTTCAATTTCTGGTTTTAGATAATCTAATAGTTTCATGAATTGTCCATGCCTCATTCGAAAATACTGATGAAATTTAATTTCATCTGCTATTAGATCAGGAAATAAGGTATAAAATTCACCCTCGGTTTTACGTTTTTTACATATATTATGGACCCAACACTTTCTTTTCCTTTTCATTTTTTTTTCTGCCTCTTCGCACAAAGCAGAAATTATGAACACATCTTCCTCACTGGAGGACAACATTCTACTAGAAGAAAATACAGATAGCCGCTCCGCGTCGCTTCGGTGTAGCGCGCTCTATGTGCGTATAGGTAGGGAAACGCGCTCCGCCGCGCTGCCGTGCGCTCCGACGCGCTCCGCTCTAGTGAGCGACAGCCTTAAGAGTCTCTTGTATAAATCGGGTAATAGTCGAGTTGTTTGTTTTGTCAAGCTGCTTTGATGATATTAAATATGAAATCATCAAAAGTTCTCCCGCTAACACCGATTAAAAGATGCGCAGCCACAGGAATCCGTTGTTTCATTAACCACAATATAAATTGTCCCCAATTAGTTCATTTATTTCAAGCAGAGTGGCGTTATACAGTGAGAGCAAAAAAGTTCAAGCAAATTCATTGAAAATTCAACCTTCAATTTTTCGAAAAAACGCTCAGACCCGTCAATTTTTATTTCTTGAAGGGCATTTTTTAAAATAATTTTCATTTGTACAGGGTGACTCAAAAGGAAGATTTCATGAAACCCTTTAATTCTTTAAATTGAAACCTCCATTTTTAATTTTATTTTTGGATTCTACATAAAATTTTGATCACATTTCATGGATTACAACTTATTTATTTTCATTAAAACTGTAAATATTAAAAGTTAAACATAATTAAATTTATTGAAACCGTTATTATAAATTTATATCACTTTCCTGTATGTGCGGCTAGATCCTGATCATTTCGATTCTCTAAACACGCCTTCCCAATCATTACCAGGCAACCAGTTATACACGACATGGCTTTAAATGTCTCGAGTTCGTATCCAGTCTGATAAAGTTTCTTTTTTTAACATTAAAAAAAGGTAGATCGGCTCTAAAAGGTGGATCCCACCTGTTTTTTTAGCAGATTTTGTTTTTATTTTAGTTATCGTTCGTCTTTTTACACACAGTTTCAGACAGTAGGCGTGGTTAGAGGAATTGAAATGATCAGTATCTAGCCGCTTGCCTTTTCTGTTTCATAAGTTACTTAATATTGACGTGGACGTTGATTCCCTATCAAAACTTTATTTAAACATTCGTATAAAATATTATAATAAAAGTAATTTTTTTAACTCTAAAATGGCACCAGTAAAAGAAAAAGAGCGCATAGAAATTCTAATAATGATGATTGGCTATGGAGACAGGATGCTTACTCAAATGGAAGTTTGCGAATTGTTTAACAATAAATACCCAAATAGTAAGTAGAATTGAAAAAAAATATAGATACCTATGTGGGCCATGTAAGAGATAATTATGCAAAGGGCCGTCCCACTATCTCAAAAGAAGTGCAGTTGAATGTGCTATTATCCGTCCAAGAGAACAATCATCAAGTTAGTTGCACTATTGCTGACGAGAACAAAATTAGTCAAGGATCTGTATTGAATTATTTACATAAATATAAATGGCATCCTTATAAAGTCCAGTTAGTTCATGAACTTAATGAGGACGACCCGGATAGAAGAATGCAATTTTGTGAAATAATGATGATGATGACAGATGTATAGTTGATCTTCAATTTTCACGAATAATTTTATTCTTTGATGAAGTAACATTTTGCCTAAACGGAAGTCTGAATAAGCAAAATTTACGATATTGGGCTACAGAGAACCCGCACTGAATAATGTAGTGCCACACGTAATATCTCTAAAAGGTAAATGTCTGGGCTGGAATTATTGGAAATAGAATTTTGGATCCCTTCTTCTTTGACGGCACCTTGACCGGAGGAAGATATCTAGAATTTCTAGAATTCGATTTGAAACCTGCTCTTGCTGTGCTGTATCCAAATCGATAAGATCCTGACATTCCCAATGATACCTTGTGGTATCAACAGGATGGAGCACCAGTCAATTATACTCGCCCAGTGCGTGAGTATTTAGATACTGTTTTTCCTGGGAGGTGGATAGGTCGACGGGGTCCAATAGAATGGCCGGCCAGATCCCCTGATTTGACCCCATTAAATTATTATCTGTGGGACATCTAAAATCTAAAGTTTATATCAATAGACCGAAAAATATTGACGACCCTAAAGCACGAATAAGAGATGAAATAAGATTGATATAACCTCAAATAGTGCACAATGTTTTGCAAGAATTCGAACATCGCCTCGGATATTGCCAGGATGTTGCTGGTGGTCAATTCCAACATTTATTAAAGTAATATTTCATAATTTTGTCATTGAAACATTTATTATTTAAAAATAAATAGAAATAATGTTTTCTCAATTAAATTGATTTTTTTATAAAACAACTTAATTTAGACATAGGTTATAATACATGAAATGTGATCAAAATTTTACGTAGAATCCAAAAATAAAATAAAAAAATGGGGGTTTCAATTTAAAAAATGATAGGGTCACATGAAATATTTTATTTTGAGTCACCCTGAACAAATGAAAATCATTTTAGAAAATGTCCTTCAAAAAATAAAAATCGGCGGGTCCGAGCGTTTTTCCGAAAAATTAAAGGTTGAATTTTAAATGAATTTGTTCCAACCTTTTACTCTCACTGTATACAGAATCAACACAGGAAGATTCGTAAGGAATATTAAGTGTGAAATACTTGTAAATGGATTTTTAATTAATGTTATTTAATTTTTTTATTTGATGCTACCATTGCTTTGCATACATCTTCGTTAAATTGACTCTCCTTGTTGTTACTGGTTGTGGTTGCAAGCAACTTTTCAATAATTGCTGCTGTTTTCCACGCTTATCTAATTTACTGACATGCTTTGCACTTTTGACGTGTTGATTAACAATGAATTTTTTCTCAGCGTAAATCTAGAACTAAGACCGAAGATTTTTTTCCCTATTTAAGTAGCACCAGCGGGCAAATACAGTAACGGCAAAAAAAAATCAAAAATCAAATGCTGACAATAATTTACGTTATGTTCTAATTTAATTGGAAAGATCCTTATATCAGTAAAGAAATTATAATTTTGGTACGAAATGCAATTTACTGATTAAATTTTAAAGTTTCTAAAAAATTGTTTAAACAAATTTTTTACAATACATACATCGAACATGGTATCATTGGAAAGGTCCTTCAGAAGACACAGTAACAATAAACAGGATGTTTCATTTAAAAAAAAAAGGTCGCAACTTAGTTCTTCATTTCACACAAAAACACTGCAACGTACTATTAATAGTTAGCAGATATTCTACATATTATATTTCAGATATTTTACCATTATACGTCAGTTAGCTAAATGATGGCTGTTGTTTGTTACAGGTCTGGCAACTATTTTAGCGCAAAGTGCACTCATTGTCGGAAACAAACCTTTAACACTCTTTACTATCAAATATTTACATGTCTGAGAGTAAAATTAGCAGCCAAACAGATTTGAAAGACTAAGTAATTTACTAAAGGAAAAAGAACAGCATCCACGCATTCATAATGCTAAATAAGAGACGTTTAAATACAATAAACAAATTCGCAAACGTTTCAGGCCAGCATCGGTATTTATTTATTTTTCTGGTTCGTTACTGAAATACAATGAAGAAGACTGTTGATGGCATTCGGTATTTTTAGATTATGTTTGCTTTGGAATTTTAAGTTCCTGCCAAGTTAATCTTCAGACAGTGTTTGTAGGGAGATGGCGATTGTATAGTGTGGTCTTTTAGAACCATTTTATTTTTGATACTGTCGCCGTGATGAAGGTTTTTTTAATATATTTTGGTACTTTGGCCTGCATGACCAAAGTGTGAATCAAAAATATCCGGAACGATGCTTGTAGACATATTTAGAGGACAGTTTAGTCCATTAATTTATACAATTAAGTTACCAATAAATAAATTTATTTTAATAAAATATTTATTACTAGTCGTATATACTGGGTGATGCATGGCTTACTTCAACACAGGATATCCCATGTAAATTTTGAGGCGGCTAGAAACTGGCTCTCCTGTACATTTTGGGGAAAACGTGTATTATAATTTTTTGAAGAGGCCGATATAATAAACCTATGTGCCAAATTTGAATACATTTTAATAAGCCAATCCTATCTTATTTAATTAAATGTTTAACTAAATTACGAAACTTTCATAGTTAAGATAATACAGCAAACAGGAATTTTGAACACAAATTTGAAATCACTAGTTTCACACTGAAAATACTGAAATCTTTCGATCAACTAGAACAGAAGTACGTATTACAGCCCGATATATATACAGTTTGTTAAGCCGGTAATAATAAGGCGTTATTAAATGACAATAAATAACCCCTAACAATATACCTGCAAACCCTGGAAACCCCAAATAAATACCTTGTGTATAACCAAAATGTAAATATTAATTATTATATAATTATCTTCATATTGGAAAATCCCTGAAACCAGTGCCGAGCTGGACATTAAATCTATGAATCTACGAGTTTTCATGACCGGGCGTTTTTAATTTTTTGATAACGCCGAAAACATGAACATGAAAATATGCTCATAAAATAATAAATTCGGGAAAAATACCCATTTTATTATAAAATTGCATATATTCCGCCCTCTACTAATGAGCACAAGCTTCTACATGCAAGCATATCTTTCGAAAGGACTTTTATGGAGTTATGATAATTTTATTCTTTGTTGTTTTTAAGAGAAAAGTGATCAGAAAACCGAACAAGTATTAGTTTAATTTTAAATATTGTTCATTGTCCCTTTTTTAAGAAATAATTATTTTGTGCTAATTTTAACAAAATATGTAAATTATGAACATGTTTTGAGTGTATAGATAGAAAAAAAAACAATACGTGTTGCTCATTAGTTAGCCAAGATTAAAGCCTGGTGAAAACACGGTGAGTGTTAAAACGTAGGTCTTGACTGAGTTATTGAATATGGTCCAAAAAAGTTAAAAATCGCCTTTTATTTAAATATATTGAGTAAACAAAACGTCAAAAAAACAAAGTCATTTTTTAATTTAATGTGCAAATTAAATTTGTTTTTTTTTCTCGACCCTCCAAGTTAGACATGGGTTCGCCCTGACCTCACATAGACACTGTATCACCCACAGTATAAGGTTGGTTTCAGATTAGTTTTATTTTCCACTTTTTATCACCCTTACAATATTATACTTTTTACATTGATAAACACGAGTACATCATCTTAACAACAATTGTAACCTGTGTTACCGGGCATGCGTCCTCAAAATATCAATTAATTAAACATCAGAAAATCACTTCGCCTGGCACACCTGTCAGATAAATACACGTGATATTATTTTTTTAGCTAGGTGGAGCATCTGCTTGCTTTCAAGTCTAACAGGACACTCGTTTGTTTATGGCGTTACCGTGCTCTAGTCTGGGAGGTCCAACACTCACATGTGGTCACTAGGACACTCTTGATCAACCAACGGAGGTCGCGTCCGCCCAGGTTACCGGCCATACTTGTTTACTGCCAGTAGGGAGATTGAAGCATTAAATAATATTACCTTTTGTCGGTTAAATCATCACAGAACCAAATTTACATATTTTCGAAGCCGCAAACCTATTGCAAAGCTACCGTTTAACGGTTTTTGTAGACGTGAATTTAATACTATTTAGTTAAGAATATAGCACGTTTTTATGCTTACAAAAGACTTGATGTATTTCGGGAATTAGAATACTGCAGAATAAAACACTAGTTTATTACTTCGATCATTAGAAAATGTGTTTCCCAGTCAAAAAGTAACCAATTTATTAAACTTTGTAGAAAGTACGTACTCTCAATCTGGCGCCTAATCAATAGCTTTAAATTTTTAAGATACATTCGATACATTATTCTTTTATTATTATACATTTTATTTAAAAATAAAAAAAAATTAACTAAGATGACATACTGATATGATCAGTTGTTTGATAAAACAGATGTTGTCTTATTAATTAATGTAATAATCGCAAGTAGCGGTACCCATTTTTAGCAAATAACAGTACAAGCAAAATGGGTTTCTTCATTCATAAAAACAGTGGGTGTCCAGACAAAAATATACTTTTTTGATTTATCCCATCGTTAGAGTCATTAAATATGAGATCATTCATATATCATTGAAGTAGGTGCATTCAACTTTTAGGTTATTTTTGAGGGACCGGATGGAAATACCGCAATCGTTAGCAAAATTACAGAGTATTACGACCAAGTGTCTCGTTTAAGTCGTTATCATGTCCAAACACAGAATTTGAACCTATTGTCTACAGTTATATACAGTTACAATAATAATAAACAGTTAATAGATACGTAATAATAAACATGCTCTTGTAATTTAGCCACTAATGGCCACCTTTGCGATATTTTGAACTTTTAAGGTTAGAAATGGGTATAAAGGATTCTCTATAACTGTAAAGCCAGTCGGTTATAAATGCAAGATTAGTTGGTGTCGTACGTGGTCATTATAGAAACACGGAAGAACCATACTGAATGGTATTATGAATAAAAATAAATCAGCTTTTTTTTATTATTAAAAGGCACTGTTTCTTTGTTACTTCCTGTTTAGCTATTATATTTGGATTAAGTGGCCATTCAATCACTCGATAAGAATCCGTTATCGATTTTATTGAAGATGATTGAGTTGGTACGTATCAGCTACTGTACCTACATACTAGAGATGTCTATAACCATCATTCTAGTAATTATAATAGCAGAATAAAATTAAAATCAATTACATGATTATTAAAACCCACATACTAGTTTTCCTAGAAACATGTAAAAATGCGTGGGACATTTTTATTTTGAAGTAGTGTTGATTTATTACCAGATACAAGCCGTGACTTTATTATACTTTAGCAGATATGTTGACACTGCGCGATATGTCAGTTAAGCCACTTTCTCCCTTGATTCTCGAGTTATAAAGTTTGAAATTAATTGCAAATCAAGACAAGTTTATTGAATAATTAAAAAAAAAATATTGAAATGATTTGTAGTTCTGTTAAATTTTATATTAAAACAATTAGCTTTCAATCAATTCCAGAACTGTTTAAAAGTTTTAAAAACAAACCCGCATAGGTATAACCAAGTATCACCAAAACCATTCTCATAAAGTTCCTTGTTTATTACAATAGGACCTAAGGGTTACATCTTATAAGGGCATCATCAGACCTAAACGTGTATAACTTTAAAGTTTCCAAGAAAAAAAAAAACCCAGAAAAGAAATCTAAGCTTTACCTAACATTAACAACAAAAATATTTTAGAAATTAAAAAGGACACAAACACGTAATATACATTAAAAATAATCACTAACCTAAGAATTTTTCAGTATGCTGAGGCATTCGGTGGTCCTATGGCGTGCATAAATATTTTTTTTCATGATAAGGCACAGCACTACAGGAATAATCCTTCATGACGCTCTGCAAGCGGTGCGTGTGCGCAGGAAACGATTCACGTTGGTCATGGATTTTTGGAGATTATACTCGTTGGGGAACACGGCCTCAGAAAGGTCGTTCCAGAGTGATGACGTTCTCCAGATGAAAGAATTTTTAAACAGTGTCGTTCGAAGGACACTAAGCTGAACCACGTACGGGTGGGCTGCAGTGGCTCGTCGTGTATTTCTGCCATGCACCGCTCTGGGTGGAATCAAGTCGGCAACCTTCGTTGAGCAATTGCCATAAAGTTATTGGTAAAATAGACTCAAGTCGCCAACCTGCCTACGATGTTCAAGGCTTTCCAGGTTGTTCGTCAGATCATGGTCACCGATCAAGCAAGTGACTCTTCTTTGAATGGAATCTAGCAATCTCAGGGCATGTTAAGGAGCAGAGCCCCAAATATGCGAACAGTACTCGAGCGATGGTTGAATTTGGGCTTTATAGAGTATCAAAAGTTGTTGGGGTGTATATAGTTTCTTAGTTCGGAAAAGTACTCCAAGCTTCTGCGAGGCTGCCTTAGCAATGGCCGCAACAGCATTAGCTTTTTTAGAAAAAACTGCTGCCTGGGTTTTCTTAGCGTTAAATTCTACTTGGTTACTGTCACCCCAAGACAGAATTTCGTCCAGGTCATTGTTGAGATGGTAGCCCATACACGATCTTTGAAAATTATAGTAGGAAGATGAGACCTGTCAAAGTTGTCATACTGTTTGAAAACGTGGGATAAATATGTGGTTATATGGTTATTAAAAGTTAATTGTTGATATTATTAAAAATAAGATAGGGTTTAAAATTAAAGACGTCCTTAACACATGTAAGGATAGAACTCTGTTTTGCTTTAGTAATTTCCAGCTTTTCTACACAGAAAAAAAAGTTTTCTTATAGATAGACAATCAATTTTCTTTAAACAAATTTCTTGAATAAAAGCCGATTGTTTTGCTTCAAAAATATATTTTTAGCGGAAGAAATAATATTGACATTCTCAAAAACTTAAATATTCTTAAAATATATTTTTTTGAATGAAATATTTATTCTTGGCACAAATAAGTAGCATACTTCAATATGGAAAATGTCACGGTATTCACTATAAATTTGAAACAAGAATGTATACTCTAATAATTATTCTTAGGCGGAAACTAACATATTATTATAATCGAATTATATTCCTGCTAAAACAGGGAATGCGGCATATTCGTAAATCAAAACAATTTTAAGAATTTATTCTTGAGGGATCCAGCGACGTTGGAGCTGTATATGGTTTTGGGCGTTTAGTATTACTGTTCAGGCGCACGGTTAAAGACATGTCGATTAAACAAAGTTCAAGGTAGTAAGTCATGTACAAGAAAAATGAAATTTTAATATTTTCCGAGTTTACAGCCTGTCAAAGTTCAAACTTGTATCTAACCTGCAACTAAGAAAATATTAAGATCTTTCCATCTTTACTTTACTACGTAGGATTATCCCTGCAAGTTTCGTAACGCATTTTTCGGTCCCCCTACTTTAAAATCAACTCATATACACTTTTTGAATGAAGAAAGTGAATATTCAGTCTTAACTGAATAATTCCAACGCTTTCTTAAGTTTCCTTCTAAGAGAATAGTTTCTTAAATGGAACAACGACGACTATCTTAATTAAAGAATTTTGAAATTAAAATATTATTGACTGAAGTTCTATCTTAAAAGAGAAATTCTTCAATTATGAATGCGAAGATGTTTTGGATGAAACCTGTGGATTTCTTCTGGTGAATTAAAATAAACAATAATATAATATGCTACATTTAAGAACATATTTTCTTTGTTATACAGTGTGTCCCGCTTTTCATGAATACACCCTAATATCTCAGTTATTAATAATGAGATATTCCTGAAATTTTGGTGGTAAATGTATGTTGGAAAAATGAAGTATTTGGCATAGTGAACATTTTTATTTACCATTGGCGTGCGGTGTTGGTGGGGTAAAAAAGGCTTTTTTTTGTTGAATATTGAATTTTGGGCTTTGTATTAGTTTACTCACAACACTAATTAAGCATTGCATGCCAGGTTATTGTCGAACGTAAATACTTGAAGGTACTCATTTTTTTGCCCAGTGAATTTGCCACAGTTCTCGTATTTGTGTCCCTAGTTGCATTATATCATATACACCGATTGGTCTCTTAAATGGTGCTATTGCTTCTATACGACTCCTTCATCTCGTATCTAAAAATGGCTTTAGTGTAACTTTCGGAATATGCCCCCACTCCACCTATTGACGCCGAGAAGTAAACATACAATTCCTGAATTAGATTTAAATAATCTACTTTGACATCGTTGACTACAAGATTTAAGCTGTGGGCTGTACAAGGAATGAAAAATGCACTGTGTAGTCCAGGGATATGCGCACGGTTTGGGGTGTTTAAACCCCTTCCCGATGTTTGAACTAACCTGAATTTCGGAAACTAAGTTCCCATTACGTGTACGAATTTCAGGGTGTCAAGCCAACAGAAAAATATAGGAGTAAACCGATACAAATTTTGGATTTTATGCTAAAATGGTCAAAAAGTCAGGAATCCGAAAGTGGATCGCTAGACACCTTGAATGTTTTTCTATAAATTGAAAATTTCTGTGAATCGTATTGTTGCAAAAAAACATACTGATAACACATTGAGTGAGAGTCTCAATAAGAGCATTTAAAAGGGGCTGAAAACTTAGCAGAAGTTTTAATAAAGCCGATATACTTATTTTAAAATTTTTTGTGCGTTAATTTCTTGGACAAGTGTATAATATTCGTCTCTGTTGACGCATAAAACACGGGGATTTTTACACTTGTGTAGTATTCCCAGACTTACGAAGAACCCTGGACGACTGTAATAAAACGCGTCTACTCTTCGTGCGACATAATTTACCGGTGTTTTTATTTCTGATTTCTGTATGAATATCACGTTTCGCGTCCACCCGCACAATAAACGCTAATTTTTCGCCTCTTGGTGTGGACAAAGGCATTTAATCGCCATTTTTTCCGAGACACGTTCAAGTTCACGGCGTTGACCTCTCTCAGTTTGACCTCCCTTGAAAGAACACCGGGAAAGCAATGTAGATTTGCTTAGAATACTTTTCTCTTCATTGTAAGTCAGTTGTTTTGACTGTTTGGTTGTTTACCACCACAGCCATATCTTATTATGCGATAATAAAAGGGTAGTACCAAGGTTAGTGACAAAAAAATTGAAGTCACACTACAATCACAATTATTTCATTTTTACGAGCGGTAAGATACTTAATAAAAAAGTAGTAAATGAATTTAATCGAATGTCGTCTTTTATGTGTTTCTGCAACATTCATATTTTGCTCCACGTGGAAGAAAGACGCAAACTGCAGTAAAAAGGTCCTCTCACTAAACATCGTGTCTACAAAATAACTTTACATCTCATTAGTTCATCTGGGTCTGCACTGCAGTGACAGAAAAAAAAATATGGCCATGTCTTTTAATATTTAGCTCTTTTACATATGTCTGCGATAATTGAAACTATTATAACTGTCTTTATTTATGGGGGCAAAGGTCTGAGGTGCAAAGCTATGGGGATTCACACCAGAAGAAAAGACACTGGATGTTGACAAGTCATCAGACACAATACAATTTGTTTTGATGGTAGAAAATAACATCACAGTGCGAATCATTCTCTGAAGGTGCACTGGTTTGCTACGTCTATGGGTCAACTATAATTAAAGATTAATCCTCGACAGTTACAGAATACCTGGCTTTTAATTCCCTTTAGAAACTTTTACAATAATTATTCAGGTCGCTCTAATAAAAGGCAACAGAAAATTATTTAAATTTGCTCGCAACAGTCAGGCTACTCTAATGGTATTTTGAAAACCATAGGTAAAATTGATCCTTGAACAGGAATGCAAGGAGGTCCTGGATAGGCTTTCCTGACTAACCTAATCACAGAGGTGATCTTGAGCAATGAAAACTCGGAGCTAGTACTTTATTTTAGGGACCAGGCAAAATGTGTAGTCTGCGGATGCCTCCAAGTTGCAGAGTGAGAATTACATAACTGAATTTGAAATGTCCAAATTAGAGTGACAATCCAAATAGTCCTGACAGCACAATGCAGACTGAGAAAGCATCTGACAACTATTGGTTAGACATCATGTCTTCAAAGCACTAGTGTTCAGTATAGCAGAAACTTATCCTAAAAGGGCATCGTTCAGTTATGAGGTGCGAAGGAAGAAGGGAGACTGCTACAATGTGTTCTGGTAATTCTGTCGCTCAAAAATAGATACAAATATCGTTACTTCTTGTAAAATAATCCTCGAAAAAAGCAAACGTATAAAGCAACGTCGCGTTGTGCCCATATATCACCATATTTTTGTCTCTCTCGAGAATTTATGCGCCTGCAAAGTCGCAAAGCCCGACACAATGAGAAATATCCTGTTTCATTGCTCGTCCACCTACAAGAAGTGCCTATGTCGTCCCGTGTGCGTATAAATCTTATTGGGGACAAAGGCATTTATTCCTTATTTTTAAGGTTAAGTTCATGAGTTTGACCTTTAAGGCGGATATATATAAACGCACGGCATAACGAGAAAAAGAGATGTACAAGGTCTGTAGTATCTTGGGGTCAAAATGGAACAATTAACCAAACCTAACTCTATCCATACACTAAGTGCTTATTTAAAAGAGCATTGCCACTCAAAGAAGTAGGGTGTTTTAAAACTGATAGAACGAGAGCGACTTTTGATACAGTCTACACAGTGTCCCCTAAAAGCCTAAAATATTAAAATAGGTTGTTTGGAAAATACATAATGATTTTTAAAGTATTACTTACTAAAAAAAAATTAAGTACATTTAATGCTTTGTGTCTCTCCAAACACCGAATTTTTTTGCCAACTCAATCAGGTTCTTGTCCATTACATGGCACTTTAACAGCACTAACTAAAGTATCTGATGATCTATACAGGGCGTGTGACCGAGGTAAGAACAGCTGTCTCATCCTTCTGGATTACAGTAAAGCGTTTGGCACGCTGCACCATAACGTTTCGCTTACTAAACTAAAAAATGAGGTCTAGGGACTACTCCTCTAACTTTTGTGCAATAGACAAGGACGTCCCTCAGGGTAGTATTTTATCCCCCTTATTGTTCTCTATATATACGTCCGATTTTGGTAAATTCTTAAAATACTGCAGTTCACACCAGTATGCGGATGATACGCGGATTTATTACTCATTTCCTTCTAAAGATAGCGACAATGCGTCTGCTGCTATCTTAAAAATATTTCAAACTAATCAAGGGCGCATGTATTTTTTTTTTATGTTTGGTTTTACATGCCAGTAATACTAAAGTGCCCTTTTTCGGCAAAGAAAAAGAGTTGGTGTGTAATAAGGAAAACTTCTGAATTAAAAAAATTCGACCATCGCTGGAGTACTGTTCGCATATTTGGGGCTCTGCTTCTAAACATACCCTGAGATTGGTAGATGCCATTCAAAGAAGAGCCATTCGCTTGATCGGTGACCATAGTCTGACAAACAACCTGGAAAGCCTTAAACATCGAAGGCAGGTTGGCGACTTGAGTCTATTTTACAAATATTTTCATGGCAAGTGTTCAACTGAGGTTGCCCGCTTGATACCACCCAGAGCGGTGCATGATAGAAATACACGACGAGCCACTGTAGCCCACCCGTACGTGGATCAGCTTAGTGTCCCTCGAACGACACTGTTTAAAAGTTCTTTCATCTGGAGAACGTCATCACTCCGGAATGAACTCCCTGAGGCCGTGTTCCCCAACGAGTATAATCTCCAAAGATTCAAGACACCAACGTGAATCGTTTCCTGCGCACACGCACCGCTCCCAGAGCGCCATAAAGGATTTATCCTGCAGTGCTGTGCCTTATCATAATAAAAAAAAAATAAAAAAAAAAACTGATAATCAATATAGAGGTTACTCTGAGAGTGCTAGGAATCTGGGAGTGATTATGAACTGCCACTTACGCCAAACTTAAAATACTTTTTCTACACAAGGATTACATGCCTAGACATATTAAGCTTAAGCTATGTGAGTTATTCTTTCAGGCCTAACTTATGGGGATGTTGTCTATTGGCCGGCCTTGTTGGAGAGGCATAGAGGTAGCCTGCAGAAATTACAGAACAGATACATCAGATTTTCACTCGGAGCGCAAAAATATGATTATATAACACCATTATACAATTCTGCTAAAAGGTTAAAGCTACATGACAGATTTTTACTTCATTTAGCAACTCTGGTTCATAACGTGCTGATCTAACCTGTTTATCTTAGGCAAAACGAATACATGGATTTAATGTTAATGGAAGGGATACTTCACATAATAGCCCAGTTAGCTGTAATAAGACATTCGATTGACATGTTTCAGAGATCCTGATCCTATGAAGCGCCAAAAATTTACAACAAAATACACAATGCGTTTAAACATTATATTTCTCAATTTCGTTAGCTGACGCACCTGCGGGCGTTGCGTGTGCGCAAGAAACGATTCACGATGGTCTTGAATCTTGGCAGATTATACTCGTTGAGGAACACGGCTTGAGGGAGGTCATTCTGGGCTACAGTGGCTTTTCGTGTATTTCTACCACGCACCGCTCTGGGTGGAATCAAGCGGGCAACCTCAGCTGAGCACTTGCCATGAAAATATGTTTAAAATAGACCTAAGCCGCCAACCTGCCTTCGAGGCTCTCCTTTGAATGGAATCTAGCAGTCTCAGGGTATGTTTAGGAGCAGAGCCCCAAGTATGCAAACAGTACTAACAATGGTCGAATTTGGGCATTACAGAGCATCAAAGGTTGTTGCCCAAAAAATGAATTCATGGAGTCAAGGCAATCGAGTGTCCAGCCATGACAATATCCGGTTCTTTTAACTTAACTTTTTTAGAAAAAACTGCCGCCTGAGTTTCTTTAGCGTTAAATTCTACCTGGCTACTGTCACCCCAAGAGAGAATTTCTTTTAGGTCTTTGTTGTGATGTGAGACCTCTTGCTGTCTATTGAGATGTACATTGGCAGTCAATGTTCGAACATCCAAAGTAAGAGATGAAAGAAGTGTGCTGTCATCAGCGAAGATATATATAGGATTTTCAGTTATTTTCCAAAAGATCGTTAATGTATTGTAAAAAGAGGGTGAGGATTGAACCGGCATGCCGTATGCTCTTACTTTAGTTAGAAGGTCAAAGGCCTTGGTAATATCCAGTGCTACCGCCCGGGACTCCCCAGCACTCCCCATTATGTTCTATTGCGTTGTTCCAAACGTGAGTAACATAAGCGAGAAGGTCTCCTGTTGATCTAGACTTTCGGAATCCATACTGTCAGTCACTAATAATGTTGAAGCCTTCCAGGTACTTTAATAATTTTTTTTTGATAGCCTTCTCCATAACTTCTGATATAACCGAAAGCAATGCGACTGGACGATAATTGTTTGGCAAGGTCTTCTTGCCTTTTTCGGGTATGGGCTGGACTCGCGCAGTTTTCCAGCAAGAAGGAATTATATATAATTATATAATTATATAAATTTTAAGAAATTGAAGAATTAATCAAAACAATCCAGTCTTCCTCCACGATTTAGTATATGTTAAATATATATAGTGTATTTTCTACATACCTACTTCGAACGTCTAGACGTTCATCGTCAGGAGATACTAAAATCGAGTGAAATTTGAATGTATGGTTGTCTCAACTTAATCAGTACAACTTAACAACTTACTTTAACATGTCCGTGCATTCCCATATTTTTAAAAGAATAAACCAAAACTAAAGAAAGGTTTTTCGTTCCTTTAACTTTAGTTTTTTTTAGAATTTGCTTCTATTTATATTGTTTTTTTAGTTTCTTCCGTATTGTCTCGCGGTGCGCCAGGCAATCGTTATACGCGATTAGTTTTATTATTGCTTTTACAATGTTATACTAAATACTTTACAGAAAAGTTAAAGAAACTGATACTAGAATGCAACACTTTGTGCTAACCGTAGTATTCCTAGATGTCTCATATGCATTTGACTACGCTTAATCGTTTGCTGTCTTATTTCGAACCTAAAGAGAGATCCGCTTTCCCGCGCTAGATTTTGCTGTGCGCGCTTATGATTAGTTTGATTGCCATTCATATTCTCCAATATTAGTTTAAGCTGATGAATATATTATATAGATTTTATCTTGTATTTTACACAGCCGTTGATGGAAAAAATATTGGAAAAAACTTCATGAATTTTTAAATATTGCTTTCGAAGAAAAATCTTATGGACACCTGTTTGAGTTGTCTAAAAAAACATATAAATTGTATTGTCTTTAACATATGGATTATTTGATGTATAGATACTAAACTGGTCTTTGCCTTATATTACTGGTTTGTGTGGGTTTGTTTTTGACTATTTCACACGGCGATATTCGAAATTTTATTTATTTGAGGTATATAGTGGCCAAAATAAATTAGATATCTGTTTTTGGACTTTATTTTAACCATAATTTTCAGATTATTGTTTTAATCTCTGGTCTTAAGAATGATTACAAAAATCCTTAGATGCATTCACAATCTCTAGTTGTATCTACTTTTATTATCCAGTGTACACATCAAATATTAGTAAAAGGGTAGAACATAGTATACTTTATATAACTTACTAGTAAATGTCCTTGAGTCGGAATTAAAGAAAATGGGTTTATCTAAACAGTTTCCTAAAAATAAGTCTAATTTTGTTTTTCCTACGGTCGTGGATGCCAATATAATAATTAAGAAAGAATTTCTTTAATTTTGTACTTTTCTAATTTATACTAATTTATAATATAATAATTGATGTCAATATAAATCTTTAAATGCGATTATCATGAACATTGAAAAATGTAAATCTATTAAACTATACCCATATCATTTTCTATATCTTTTAATGTGCAACTTTCTGGGTGTTCTATTAAAAATAATACAAAAGTTTGATACCTATGCCCTATGTCTTATTTCAAAATACATACCTTTATAACTTTTGGTTACCACTAAATTCTGGTCATTTGGTGGTAAACTTAAGTTTAATTCTCAGGTCCTTTAATGTATTTTTATGTCAAGATTTTATCCTTTGACATCTATTATTGATTGTGGTGAACGGTTTAGGTATTGTCCTTTGTAGAAATTTTGATCTCGGCTCTTGCTTTAATTCATTTTGGTTTATACGTTTCGATCTTAAAGTTTCTGTCTGCAAGGTTTTGGCGCCTATTTCAAACGTATATCATATAGTGCCTCCTTACTAGGGATTTGGATTTGGACCAACAGGGAGGCAGTCTTTTGGTAGTTTGTATGTCGTATTTTATTTAGACTATATGAGTCCGCGATTATTGGGTTTGTTGATACGTCTGTGCATCGGTAATATTTTTAATAAATTTCAAGAAAAACTCGTTTATCGTCACCTATCCTCACCTAACCTGTGGAGTACTAGCCAAATCAGAAACTGTGGTTCAAACAAGAAATTATGACAGTTTGGCTGAATTATTGAGTGGAAATGGATTTTCTGAATGACATTCGCGATATATTTGGGGAAACAGTTGTGGGGAAGAGCAAAACTTCAACAAAACAAACAATACTACAGATTAGAAATAAATTTGTGATAATGAGTCGTCGGACTTGGTTGATTTGAGTTTATGGTATTGTATTACATATGTTTCTCTATTTTAGTCGATTGTGAGATCGGTTCGAAATATCTCTTTTTATTTTCTGCATTTCAGCTGCTTTTCTTTTGCTCCAGCTTACCTGGTATTATGCTGTTAGTCTTTTTTGTCTTGCTCTCTAATTTGTACCATCCATTTTAATTAAGGTTGCTGTATCGTGTGTCTTATATTCAAATCTTTCCGGAATTTTTGGTTTTTTATTTCGTCTTTCCTTCAATCCTTCTAAGAAAAACTAAGTTTCGCTGTGGTATCTTAATATATACTGCAAAAAGTGGGTACCGTTCTCCTGACTACTTCTGCTTTGATAAGTGTGGACACTTTCTTTTAATTCAAAAATTCTGATATATGGTATTAAATAATCGTCCAGTTTATTTTATTCTTCTGTTAATTTCATATTCAGTTTTCCTTGATAGTCCATAACTCCTAAATATTTAAATTTTGTTACGTGTTCTGTATTTTCTATATACAGGGTCAAAGCTGGCCAGTTGGTTTAAACAAGTGCCAAAAAACTCAAATACACACACACACATATAATAATAATTAAACATAGGGTCAAATTTGATGGAGTTATTCCCTGGACTATTCTAAGAATATTTTGTTATTTGATGATTTTTGAAAAACCGCTTTGTTTCAAAGATACAGGGCCAGCAAAATTTTGGACAAACCCAATTTTGATATTTTTCAAATTATTAATGTAGTGGAAATAAAAGTATGGCGTACTTCACCGGGCTTACCGAGTATAATTTTTTTTAAATGCGTTGTTATCGTTTAAGCAAATCAGTTTAAACGTGAATTTCATTTGAATACGTCTATAATAAGTGGAAGAGAATGTACTGGAAATGATAGAGGAAGATCCAGACACTTCTTCTCGAAAAATCCCAAATACTTTGAATGTAAGTAATTTGACTGTTTTGACTGATTTTAGTGGCTGCTCGTGAGTTTTTATGGCCTATTGCACATATATTTTACGATGTTTGTTGTTTGTAAATGGCAATCAATCGATGTTTGCTAGACTGGGATCTACAAGTACCCACAATACGCGTGGAAGCGACTTGCTTGAAATACCCTATCATAGTTCCCCTCTTTACAACTGTGTAAAACTTTATAATGGGCTGCCATTTGAATTGCGAACATTACGTGGTGAAAGATTTGCCAAAGGGACAAAGCATTTCCTTTTGGTTAATGAATTTGATTCTGTGACAGAATATATGTCATTCAGTAGCCAATCGTACTGATCATCGTATTTTGGTATTTTTTTCTTATTGGACTGACATCTTTAAGTTAGTCTAACCTTATCATCCATCTGGCATCTTTATTCAAGCTTACTTCAAATGTAAATGTTATTATTTCCTAAAAAAGTTTTAGAAACACATTTAACTATATTAAATTGATTCGGCTTTTACTTGGTGGAAATCCATTGTTAATTTAAATAGATGGTAAAATAAAAAAATATAATTTTACACTTTCCACAGATTTTTGTTGGAATCCAATCTGTGGAAAGTGTAAAATTATATTTTTTTATTTTACCATCTATTTAAATTTAATTATATATATATTTTTTACCATATTCATGTATATGTATCTTGGTAATTCTATTAAAATATTTTAACTTTAATTTTATTATAGCTTAAATCGTATCTGTTTGTGCTCAAATTTGTTATTTATTGATTTTATATTAACTGTAGTTATGTATGTAGCGACGTGTTTTGAAAATATGAACAAATTGTATTTTATTTATTAATAAATAAAACACCAGTTCGGTTTTGATGTAAAGTCATAAAAGCTGTCATTTTTCATGCAAAAATGTCTTTAACTGAAAGTGAAAGAATTACAATTCTTATGATGAGAGGATATGGCGATAGGGTCAGGTCTTACGAAGAGGTTAAAAATCTATTTAATGACGCATTTCCAAACCGAAATCCAACTTCAAAAGCAACTGTTCTAAAAACTGTCCGACGGTTCGAAGAAACTGGAAATTGTAGAGATAGGCGACGATCAGGACGACTAGCAGTAGTAGATGAAGAGAAAAGTGTAAAAATTTTACATGTTGTTGTTTCTTCATTAAGAAAAATTTCTCAAGTAAGTGACGTCTGCTTTAAATCCGTCCATAATGTTTTAACAAAACATAAATATCACCCTTTCAAAATACATGTAGTTCAAGAGTTATCAGAAGATGATTATAAGCGAAGAATTAAATTTTGTGATATTATGATGTCAAGGTTTGACCAAAATAACCAGTTTTTTAAATTTATAGTATTTTCGGACGAAGCAACATTTATGTTAAATAGTAAAGTCAATAGACACTGTAGGTTTTGGGCAAATCAAAATCTCCACTGGATGAGAGAAGGTCATACACAACGCCCTGAAAAATTGAATGTGTGGGCTGGGCTTCTGGGTAAACACAAGATCGGTCCATCTTTTATTGATGGAAATTTGACATCACAACTTTACCTTGAGCTCTTGGACACGCAAATAGTACCTACTATTCGAAATGTGATGGGTCAAAATTATGCAAGTACATTCTTCCAACAGGACGAAGCTCCTCCCTATTTTGGTCGAAACGTGCGCGAATTTTTAAACAACACTTTTCCGAATAGGTGGATCGGTAGACGGAGTACAATCGAGTGGCCACCTAGGTCCCCTGATTTGTCGCCTAATGACTTTTTTTTATGGGGACACTTGAAGAACAGAGTTTATACCACAAAACCTCAAAATTTGGCCGATTTGCAGCGTCGAATTTTGGACGAATTTCAATTAATAACGCCAGAAATGATTTACAACAAAATTGAAAAATTTTATTTTCAATTAGCACACTGTCAAGCTTGTACAGGGAAAACAGTTTGAACATTTAATATAAAAAATATATTGTACTCGTTATTTCGAAATCTACTGATATTAGGAACAAAGTATGTTATACCAAAAGTGTAACAAATTTAAAGTAAAAACTATAAATGAAAAAATATACAGGGTGTTACGTTTAATAATATAAAATTCGTTCGAATTCCAGACAAACTAAAAAGCTGGCAACAACGCCAATATCGTCATTTGGTGCATCAGATCCTCATACTCTCAATAAATTGTGATGTTATTAAGCCGTTTCTGGACTTTTTACACACACTGTATTTGATATCTCTACTGTTGACGACCCAATGTACAAATTGTATCTACAATGGTAATATATATATTCTATTCTATTCTTCTCGATCCCGGACATAAACCCTCTGGTATTTTTGAAAGAGTTCGGCAGTCAATGAGGTGAAGATTGGATTCTTACATTCTAGCTGGATGTAGTCATTTTCAACAGTTCTTATAGATTGAAAAACTTTACATATAATTTTTCGTAATAAAATGTATCCCCTGTACCTTCGAGACAAAGTGACTTTTCAAAAATTATCAACGGAGAATATATTCTTTGAATAATTCTACGAATAGTCCCTTCAATTTTTGCCTTTAGGCTTTTCAATATATTTATCAACTTTTTTTCACCCCTTCTTTGATAGTATTTACGTTATTTTGTAGGCCTTTTTGTTCTTTGCTACCAGCGTCAAATCATTATGTTTATTGGATAACAAAAGAATCATTAGGAGAAACAAGTTTTGATTATGTAAAATCATTTAATTACAGATTTATTTATTGGATCACCATATACATTATTTCGGTTGGCTTCAAATTCGTCTGACAATCTGATTACAGATTTTGTTCATTCCGTAAATAATCGTGATCGGAAGAGTAGGTAACTGGCATCGATGTGAATCTCGGTATTATTATTCTCACGAAGAAATTGGTAGTGACTTTAAAAAATCGGTGTCGGACTTATCGTGATTGTGATTCTCAATTGTGATAATAAGTAAATGACAGTATCTGGACTAAAATTACAGTGTGTAGATTTTAGAGATTTCGTTGAGATTTCTCGCAGTCGTTTCTGTTAAACTAAGATTTAAAATTTCGTTCCAGTGCAATGTGTTGTAATCTGATGAGAGAATTAACGTAAGTGACTGAATGTTATCCTATTTAAGTATAGGGTGATTCAAAATTGGAATCCCTGGATGATTTAAAGAAGAACAGTTAAATGTAGACCCGCAACTACTTTATTTTGATTACCTAACTTTTTTTATTAAAATCTTTCAAGGACTTTAACGAAATTGTAGTATGAGTATCATAAAAGGTTTACCTATCACTACAATTTCATTAAAATATACAGCATGGGTCAAAGCTTATTAATATTAAAAAATAGTTGTCGACATACATACACATTATACAGTGTGGTCATTTAAGTGTGCAACATATGGGAATTTTTTTTATTACCGATTTCTCAGAAAATTTTATTCTTGATAAAAGTTGGTGCATGTTCGATAATCATATTAGGTGCACTTGGAATCGTTGCAAGTCAAGCGGCGTACAGGGTAGGTCAAAAAATATAAAACTTTTACAAGGTTAAATAACCCCTATTTCAGAAAATTCAGCAAAATATTATGAAGAAAAGTTGTTTAGATTTAAGAGTTATGTATAGATTCGAAAACGTGACCTCCTAAAATAAAAAAAATATTTTTTTTTTGAAAACAATAATTTCCCAAAAAATTTTTTTTTATATTTACCCTTTATAAGCTAATCAAAATCAAATCAATTTCACATATCTTTGTTCAAATTCAAGCATATTTATAAAATTCACTTTAATTTATTAAGGAATCACAAACTTCATGTTTGTTGCAACGACATTAAACACAACTTTAAAATATCCTAAAAACTCTTTTCAACAAGATAAGACATTAGTAATGATAATATGCAAATTAAAAAACTCTCATTTAAAGTGCAAAGTTTTTATTTTAAATGTTTATTAAAAAACTGTACAAGTTAATCGAAAAATAAAGAAAATTTTCGAAATGCAGAAAAAAATAAAATTATATATGTGTAAAAAAATTATCGACACGTCTCTGTATGTCCACCTTCTCGTTCAATGCATTTAATTGTCCGATTATAAAATTCACTAAGAGTGGATAGCAAAACACTTGTTGGAATATTCCTGCAATGAAATCGTATCGAATTTTTAAGCTCTCTAACATTATTAAACGGTCGAGCCTTGTAAACCTTTTGCTTTAAATATTCCCATAAAAATAAATCTAATGGGGTGAGATCTGGCGAACGAGGAGGCCACCGTGGATCGGTGTTTCGTCCTAACCATTTATTACCAAATTCGCCATTTAACCATTTAGAAACAATTCTAGCAGAATGAGCGGGACAACCATCATGTACAAACCATAGTTTTTGTCGTTCTTGTATACTCATATTATCTAAAAAATCCGTCAGTTCGTTTTCCAAAAAATGTAAATAGGTATCACCAGTTAGGTTTTGGCGATAAAAAAAACGGCCCTATTAATTTGTCGTTAATAATACCGCACCAAACGTTTGTTTTTTGGTAATACTGGTTTTTATTGTCCGACCACCACCTACAATTTTGGGAAGAAACAACGCCATTTGTTGTGAACGTGGATTCATCCCCAAAAAGTATGTGTCTATGGAAATCACGTTGATCTTCTATTTGTCCTTGAATCCACATGCAGAAATCATACCTCAAGTCCTACTCTCGTCTTTGAAACGTGCAAATAAACATTGGCTTATAGGCATGGTATTTCTGTTTATTAAGAATCTTCTGAACAGGGTTTTTTTTATACCCCGATAGGCATAAATTTCTTGGGTGGATCTTCTAGGGTTTTCAACAACTGCTTGAAGTATTTCTAATTGATTTTCTTCAGTACATACAGTTAGTGTTTACTTTTAACCCTTAGTTGTTTTTTTCCATAGGTATCTGCGATTATTTTAGTAGGATTTCATGTTTGTTGATTAATTTGTACAGTTTTTTAATAAACATTCAAAATAAAAATTTTGCACTTTAAATGAGAGTTTTTTAATTTGCATATTATCATGACTAATGTTTTATCTTGTTAAAAAGAATTTTTAGGATATTTTAAACTTGTGTTTAATGTCGTTGCAACAACCATGAAGTTTGTGATTCCTTAATAAATTAAAAATTCAAGTTAATTTTACAAATATGCTTGAATTCAAACAAGGATATATGAAATTTATTTGATTTTGATAAATTTATGAAGGTCTTCTTTAGGGTGAATATACAAAAAAAAAAAAATTTTGGAAAATTATTATTGTTTCCAAAAAAAAATATTTTTTTTATTTTAGGGGGTCACGTTTTCGAACTTTTGCATAATTTTTAATTCTAAACAACTTTTCTTAATAACATTTTGCTGATTTTTCTGAAATAGTGGTACTTTATTCTTGTACAAGTTTTATATTTTTTGACCTACCCTGTACGCCGCTTGACTTGCAACCATTCCAAGTGCACCAAATATGAACATGCACCAACTTTTATCAAGAATAATGTTTTCTGAGAAATCGACAATAAAAAAAATTCCCATGTTGCGCACTTAAATGACCACACTGTATATTAAATAATTTTAGAATCATTAGGTATTTAGTTTTTTACACACTTTAATATTTTAAATACAATCAGTTTTCTCTAATTATTTTACAGTGTTCTATGCGAATTGGTTTTCATTTCAACAAATAAATTCTTATGACTATAACTATTGGTATTCCGAAAAGTTAATTGTTTAAAAGAAAATTGTTTTATTATCTTATTGTTTTCTTTTGTTGTATGGTTTCACGTTATAAAGTTTTTTTCTTTCTTTTTTAAGCTCAGAAAAAGGTTCGTTTGTACAGATCGCCATTAAATAATTATTTAATAATTGATTCATTGACTGATTGATTGATTGATTGATTGACTTATTCTAACAACTAATTGGCCCAATCTAGAATGTAAATAAACTAAAAGCAATAACATAATAATTACTATAACCTTAATTAAAAATACTGGAACACTAATAATTTACATTAATTTCTTCTCTTGCCTGCTGTTATCATAATAATTTGTGAATTATGGAAAAGAAATGTGTTATGTTATGGCACGACAACACGGTAAAAATTCGAAATTTTATATTTTTTTACATTTTCGCTTTATAGAATGCTTTTGCTAAATTCCACAAATATGACAGAGATATACAGGGCTGCCCAGAAGTCCGGAATAAAATTAATATAGCCTTAACCTGTAACTTTTCTTTCCTAACAATATCAAGACTTCGATACGCTGCCTTTCCGACAAAACCATTTTGTTTAGAAAAAAATTGTTGGTAAGTCTATCATATTTGAACAATAGGTACTTTTAAAATTTTGTTTCGAACAATTTGAATAGAGTCAATATTTATCTTACCACATGTTCCCCATATCGGTAGCAGACATCGAAGGTGAGAGAGAAAGAAGGCATTATGCACATCATGGTTAGTTTGTTCTGTAAGGTAATTTCGGCATTTATAAATTTCCTGTTAGAAATATTGTTTATATGTTCAGACAAATTCAAATGATTTTCAATAATTGAACCCAAATAAATATTTGACACTCTGCACTTCATTAAGCTTTGAATTACCTATTTGTATATTAAGTTCTGAAATGTATTTATTTTTTTGTCGAAATGTTATAAAACTTGTTTTTGTTCAAATATAATTTTAAGTCATTGTTCACCGCGTTGACCAACGACTTCCCCTCCCCTCCAGTATATACCAAAACCATGTCATCAGCAAAGGCATAGTACCGAGCACTGAGGTTGGCACATCTCAGGCTTAGCACATAAAGTGAATACAGTAGAGGTCCAAGTACAAAGCCTTGGGGCACCCAAACTCGCTAGAGAGCACCTCGCTATGAACATTGTCTATCCCAACATATTGCCTCCTACCCATTAAGTAGGATTTAATTAGGTTATGTATAGTGCCCCTAAAACCCATACCTTGTAATATTTGCAATAGTATATCCATGTTGACGACATCAAAAGCTTTTTGCAAGTCCACAAACACTGCAAAAACCAACAATTTATTATCTAGTGCTACCGATATGTGGTCCATGAAGTCCGTGATTGCACCGTCCGTGATTGCACCGTCCGTGATTACCTGCATGTTGCAACCGCGTTGACAACTAATTAGCATAGATCAAGTCGTTTATCGTACGAAAAACAACTTTTTTTGACATCACGCAGGATTTTTTTTTATTTAAGGTATTTTTTTTATGAAAAATTTGATTTTTCCCAAAGATTTGAAAAAAAATCTGCTATCTTTTGAAGTATTGATTTTCCCTACGTGGTATTATAGGTGTAGGTATCAGTTTCTAAATATATTTGATTCTTTTTTAAATCCCGGTTAGTCATATTGTCAAGTCATTGTCATCGATAGAGCAACCATTTCTGTATTGCACTTCTTTGAAGGAAAGAGAATGATAGATCAAAGCGATTATATTCTAATACTAGCAAAAAATATTAAGGGATAATTCGGCTCGAATAAGGAATAGTACAAGTTTCTATAACATTTTTTCGAAATCTCAAAAATAATGAAATTTATTCTATAAAATCAATTTGGCTTTATAACTTTTTTGCTGGAAAGCCGATTTTCTCTATAAATTTGGCATAAATAACTTAATGCTAAAGGGGCTTAGTGGCCCTTACCATTAAAATAATGCCCGTAAATTTTCTTGTTTAAAGTTTGTAAGTTAATAATAAATAATATGATTAATAATAATTATTTAACACCGAATTACGAGAAATGTATTATTAATCACTATTATTATAGAGTAGCTGGCAGTAATGCAGTAGCAGTAAGATATTTGTATGGTGAAGCATATCCGAATAAAAGAATACCACAATCGCGAATGTTCAGTATTATTCATTAAAGGCTTGGAGAATATGTATGATTTAGAACTAAATACTATGATGTAGAATGGCAGTGAACTCAAACTATGAAAGCAGAAGGTCGTGTTTTGAATCCATTGAGAATAATCGCAAAATAGGTACAATATTAATTGCTATTCAGAAAAATATTCTAAAGAGTACGGTACATGAAAGATTGCAAAAGCAACTCCTTCATCCCTACCATTAAAATCAATATATTACTGTATAACGGATAGTTTTATAATTGTCATAGGTGTACTAAGAAGAACACTCAAAACTCAAGGTACAATAAAACAAAATGAACCAAAATACTTACATTTATCATACATTAAAATCTTCTAAAGTTACAACACAATTCAGAAAGTCATTTATGCAATAGAAGCATCGAATAGGATACTCTTTTAATACAGTTTTAAATCTTCTTAGCGGTAGCATTTTCATGTCCTTTGGTAGTCTGATAAAAAAAAGTTCGCGGAGCACTGTGTTCCAGGAGTTTTAATCTCGGAAACTTTATATCGTACTGACGCGTGCTAACGCATCAGGTGATGGTGTGTTTTACCAAAAAGGCGCAAGCTCTACTTCCTGAAAATTCTGTTTCTCGTGTAAATTTGTGAAATAACATTCGAAATCTCCATAACACAGATCGAAATTTTTGTAACCTGCAATATTTTTGCGGATGAAGCTGGATTTGGACATGGTGGCCTCCATCAATCTTCATAATGAACATCATTGGTCTGATGAAAGTCGTCATTTAGTGATAGAACGCGGTTCTCAAAACAAGTTCTCGGTTAATGTGTAGGCCGGTATTGTAGTAGAGCACTTAATTGGGCTACTTTTTTTTTCCACAAAGGCTTAATGGTGAGATTTACTTGGTTTTTTTAAGAAATCGGTTGCCTCTTTTATTTGAAGTACACCTAAAGACGCGCAATGTGCTGAATTTCGTAATGAATCTTTTCCTGAGAGAAGGATATGACGCGGTAAATTTATACCGTGAGCTCCCAGATTTAAACCCAATGGATTTCTTCTTTTAGGACAATCTTAACTCAACAGGTTTATGAAATAATTAAATTAAATTCATTTCATTTCAAAAACCTATAGTAGTTTAAATTTATTTTTAGCCGTTTCGGAAATTCCAAAAAGAAATTAAAAATAAATCATGTTACTGTGAAAAAAATAGGGTTTCCAGCTTAAAAGGTTTATTTATTGAAGGGAGTGAGACACTTAAAAGACAATATCGATGAGGGCATTTCAGGAACCCCAGTATTTCCAAAACGGCTTAAAATAAATATCAACAACTGTATGTATTTTAAATCGGAACGCGACACGCAACTCTCACTTGTGGTTATGAAAGATGGTTGCCATTTTAAAAAGTTCGAAATGGTGTCGTATCTGTCACTGTGGTATTTGATTATAGCGTAAGTAGTTCGGCCACGGGAAATTATGTTACTGTGTAAAAAAATCGGGGTTTTCAGTACCTGTCAAATTTGTGAACATATACATTTTTTGACATTAAATTTGGCTTCCTTGCGGAAGATCATTGAGTAATATGTAATTTGATTTTATTATAGTCAGCAGGAAAATCGCCAATCGGGTAAGACACTTGAAAAAATGTCCCTTGCAATTATATTTCGAGCCGAATTAGCCCTTAAACTTATTTTTTGCTCATCATTTCCGAACACCCTGGTGATTTAAATAAATATCGTATTAAACATTAATAGCAGACCAGTTGTACAGTTTTGTTTGTAAAGAACCCACAGGGTCGAGTTATTGAAAGACATTAACAGTGACACTTTAGACGCGATAAGCGTGTGACCCGAGACCTTTTTTAAGTGGAAAACAGTTGAAGTTAGTTTTTAGGCAGAGAATAAGATTATGTTGTATGTTTGTAAAAAACCTTCATAGACAACGCGTCGGAAGAGGCAAACACTCGCCCACCATTTTATTAAACTAAATAAAATGATTACACTTATACAGAGTTTTTAATTTATTACAAAAGTAACGCGATCTGTTTGGATCCACTACACAACATTGGTCCTTCGAGCCTGGATAGTTAAATCGGCAAAACGGTCGGTAAAAACGGCTTTGTTCGGCAACACAACCGGGAAAGCTAATATACAAGTGCGACAAAACGGTCGTCAAAGGGACTTTTCGGCAACACAGTCGGAAAACCAAATACCTACAACAGTTTGTTTGGCAACACAGCTGAAAGAAAACTACAACCAAGGAAAATAGCGTCGATTGGTAAGTCGTCAATATTCCTTTTTACCATTTCCTTTAACTATTCAATTGCATTATCTGATACTTTAGTGTGTTTAGAGATTTAAAAAAAATATGGCTTCTGAGAATACTAACAATGCACTCGATTTAGCTGATATGTTAGCCAAATTAAAGTTAAAATGGGGACAAGTCAAATCCCAATTAACTAGATTTATTACATACCTAGATAATTTTGAATCTTTTTCGGAAAATTATGAAGAAGTTAGTGCTCGCGTAGAGAGAACAACGTTTCTTTTGGATCAATTTAATGACATCCAAACCGAAATTGAATACTTATCGGGAAATATTTCTCAGGACGCCGAGCGAGATGATTTCGAATCAAAATTCTTTAAGGCTATCGGTCAAGCCAAGAAAATGCTTTCAGATTTTTTAAAAACGCAAGATACACCACCAAATCCTGGTGCAAGCATTTTTAGTGTTAATAATGCAATTGGAAATACAAATGTTAATTTACAAGGTCCGGTAAGATTACCACCGATTAGCTTACCAGAATTTTATGGGGCCTACAGTCAATGGATGACATTCTATGACATTTTTAATTCTTTAGTACATTCAAATGCGCAGTTAAACGATGTACAAAAATTCTGGTACTTAAAATCAAGCCTGAAAGGCGAAGCTGCTCATTTAATTCAGTCACTTGAAATTTCAAATCAAAACTATCAAATTGCTTGGGATATGTTAAGGGATAGGTTTGAAAACAAGAGATTGATTGTACACACTCACATAAAACATATTTTGGATGGTTTCACAATGAAAAACGAGTCACATTCTCAACTAAGAAATTTATTGGATAATTTCAACAAAAATTTACGTGCGTTAAAGGCACTTGGGCAGCCCATAGATATGTGGGATACACTTCTCATATACATATTGGGTAACAAACTTGACATTGTAACTAAACGGGAATGGGAGGAACATTTAAATAAACAAGGAATTGACTTTCCTACGGTTTCTCAACTAACGGAATTTCTAACCAAGCGTTGCAATTTCTTAGAAACCCTGGAAAGCAAAAATAAGACAGACAGAGGACAACAACACAACAAAATTCTAACACACGTGACGACAGGAAAGATTTCTTGTGCCTTTTGTCATAAAAATCATTTAAACTTTCAATGCGAAAAAATACATACAATGCCGAAAAGGGATCTTTACACAGAAATTAAAAAACATAAACTATGCATCAACTGTCTAAGACCCTTTCATGATCACAATTCCTGCAATTCAGCAGGCTGTAAAAACTGCGGTCGAAAACATAATTCATTATTACATTTGTTCTTTAATAACAGCGGTAACGTTGTCGGCGTCAATAGCTCTGTTAATAACCCAAACACTGTCGATCGCGACAATAATAACAAATCCCATGGCGGGTCACAAAGTACCCATAATACTCAAACTTTACTCTCAACGGAAATTAGTCGAGAAAATAAACAAACCTCAAATGATGCCTCAACTTCCAAGATCCAAGATTTTTCTAATCAAAACATAACAATGCATTGTTTATCGACTGGAAACAACAAACAAATACTTTTGGCAACAGCCATGATTAAAATTTTAGATTGCAATGGAAAAATAATAGAAGCTAGGGCCATTCTAGACAGTGCATCTCAAAGTAATTTTATTACCGATTCATTGGCTAGGCAACTCAATCTAAAAACTAAAAATTTTAGTATTCCCGTGGCTGGGATAAATAACTCTCTTAGCAAAATTTCAAAAAAGGTTGACGCCGCATTTTATTCTGTCAGCGAAAAATATCAAATGAAAGATTCATTTTTAATTGTAAACAAAATTACCGAAAATCTTCCGCAAACCTCTTTTGACTTGTCTAACATAGACCTACCAAACAATATTGAATTTGCCGATAAAAATTTTAATTTGTCGCGCCCTGTAGATGTTTTGTTAGGAGTAAACATATTCTATGACATACTATGTGTAGGACAAATTAAATTGGGCAAAGGCAAACTAATCTTAAACAAAACTAAACTGGGTTGGATTTTTGCAGGAACCTTTCAATAACGAATAATGAGTTGCATAGGCAAATCGAAAAATTTTGGACTGTAGAAAATTGCGACACTAAAAAACGGGACATTTTACCACAAGATTTGGCATGCGAAAAACATTTCACTGAAAACTATAGACGCGTATCGCAAGGTCGGTTTGAAGTAAGTTTACCCTTATCAAATAATTCTTTCGAATTGGGTGATTCGAAAAATGCAGCTATCAATCGATTTTACAGTCTCGAAAGAAGATTACAAAGGGACGAAAATTTAAAACGCGATTATATTAATTTTATGTCGGAATATGAAAAATTGGGACATATGTCACAAATCAGTTCGAATATAGACACGATTGACACGACATATTACTTACCACATCACGGTGTTGTCAAGGTTGACAGTACTACAACAAAATTACGCGTCGTGTATGATGCTTCGGCAAAAAGCGATAGCGGAGTGTCTTTAAACGACATCCTAATGACGGGTCCTGTCATACAACCAGATTTATTAACTATTATTTTAAACTTTAGACTTCATAATGTAGTTTTTACCGGGGACATTGAAAAAATGTATCGACAGGTCCAATTAAGGGAATGTGATCGACATTTGCAGCGTATTGTATGGCGTTCAAGTCCGAATGAGGATCTTAAGTTTTATACTTTAAACACTGTAACATATGGAACTGCACCTGCTTCATTTTTAGCGATTAGATCTTTAAATCAAGCCGCTATTGATAACGCTAAAAATTTGCAGAATGCTAGTAACGCAATTTTGAATTGTTTTTATGTTGATGATTTGCTAACTGGATCCGACTCTGTTAAAAATGCTATCACATTAAAAAACCAAATAATTCAGATTCTAAATGGTGCATGCTTTCCATTACGAAAATTTTATTCGAACAAGCCGGAAGTGTTAGCTGATTGCGATCAGGGTCAGTTAGAAAATTATGATTTATCTGAAGATAAAACTCGCAAAACACTTGGATTATTTTGGCAACCAAATAAAGATACTTTAGGTTATTCAATTAACTTTGAGAACTACGCAACGATAACAAAACGTCAGATTTTATCGGTTATCGCAAAAATATTTGACCCTTTAGGTCTGGCAGGCCCGATTACTGTACGTGCAAAAATAATTATGCAACGTCTTTGGCAGTGTAAGTTAGGCTGGGACGAATCGGTGCCCTTAGATATTTATACACTTTGGACTTCATTTTTTGAACAACTACCAATCCTTGACAAAATAAAAATACCGCGTCAAGTAGTCACTCCAAATTATATAACTATAGAATTGCATGGTTTTTGCGACGCAAGCGAAGCCGCGTACGGTTCTTGTATATATTTAGTTACGACAGATATTAACGGGTTACGTCATTCAAAGTTATTATGCGCTAAAGGTCGAGTTGCTCCTTTAAAAACAATCTCATTGCCTCGGTTGGAACTTTGTGGGGCTCTACTTTTAGCGTGTTTGGCAAAAAATGTAGAAAGGTCTCTCGAAATTGACATAAAAAATAAATTTTTTTGGTGCGATTCCACTATTGCACTGTCGTGGATCGCGGGTGAGCCGAGTAACTGGAATACCTTTGTAGCTAACAGGGTAACACAAATACATGAATTGACTGACAAATTCCAATGGAGACACGTTGGCTCCAAAGAAAATTCAGCAGACGTACTTTCCCGCGGATTAAATCCGCAACAATTACTTGATTGTCACTTGTGGTGGCACGGACCAGAATTTCTGGCAAAACATGAAAACTTCTGGCCCGTTTTAGATCAAATTAATATTGACAACATACCGGACAGAAAACGGACAATTCAACTATCGTTTATGACTAACACAACTTATCAGGATCAGGATATTTTTAGAAGATATTCAAGTTTCAATAAACTGCTTCGAATTTTTGCATATATATTAAGATTTATGCTAAATATTAAAACAAAACATAAAACCAGCAGAATGTTTGCGGAAATATCTCAAAATGAGTTAGATCAATCATTAAACACTTTAATAAAAATGGTTCAATATTATGAATATTCCAAAGAAATTAACGGTTTGCGGAAACACAAACAAATTTCTAGGGACAGTAAACTGTTTTCATTGAATCCATTTATTGACGAGCAGGGTATATTACGCGTGGGTGGAAGAATTCGACACTCGACCTTGACTCCTGATATGAAACATCCAATTTTATTACCTCCTTATCATGATTTTACTAGACTTCTAATTGAGCATGAGCACAAACGAAACTTACATGCAGCAACTCAAGCTCTTTTGGTAATTTTGCGAAATAAATATTGGATTATTCATGGCAAAAATGCAGTAAAGCGTGCTATCAATCAATGTCTTGTTTGTTTCAAATCTAAACCTTATGTGAGCACTCCGATGATGGGTGATCTTCCTCAATCAAGACTAATGCCTTCACGTCCATTTTTAACTGTAGGCTGCGATTTTGCTGGTCCTATCATGATAAAGGATGGTAAACTACGTTCTCGCAAGATAATAAAGGCTTACATTTGTATTTTCATTTGTTTTGTTACACGAGCTATTCATATTGAGCTCGTTGGAGATCTAAGTACCGATTCATTTTTAAATGCATTAAAGCGATTTGTCTCTCGAAGAGGACTATGCAAAAATATTTACTCTGATAACGGAAAAAATTTTGTAGGAGCTAACTTTGCACTACAAAAACTTAGTAAATTCTTACAGGACGTTTCAAAGGGTCATAAAATATCAACATTTCTACTCGAAAACGATATTAAGTGGCATTTTATACCACCACGATCACCTTCATTTGGAGGTCTTTGGGAGGCTGCGGTAAAGTCTACCAAATTTCACTTAACCAGAGTCTTAAAAGAGGCTTACTTATCTTATGAATCTCTTTATACAGTATTGTGTCAGGTAGAGGCTATTTTAAATTCTCGACCTCTGACCCCATTATCCAATGATCCCGATGATCTTCATGTCCTAACCCCTAGCCATTTCCTAATTGGCGACCTACTTACCTCCATTCCACAGCGAGATGTCACCGAGGTACCTACTAACAGATTGGTTCTGTACGAACGTCTTCAGCAATTAGTTCAGCATTTCTGGAGACGATGGTCATCCGAATACTTAACATCTTTGCAGTCAAGAGCAAAGTGTGGACGCAACAAGGGGCCACCTATCAAGATCGGATCCCTAGTGCTTTTACGTGAGGAAAACCTTCCCCCTCAGCAATGGTCATTAGGCAGAATCATTAAAGTTCATCCCGGAAAAGACAATGTTATCCGCGTAGTGTCCGTAAAAACTAAGACGGGAGTTTTTAAACGTGCGGTTACTAAAATAAGTGTTTTACCGATTGAGATGGACTAAAGGACTCTATTTTATTTTTTACTTTATGTTTACATTTTTTTTTTTATACATTAATTTTATATATTTTGTATGTTGGTATACATCTTGTAACCTATATCATTGAAATTACTCTTTCAAGGTGGGCGGGATGTACAGTTTTGTTTGTAAAGAACCCACAGGGTCGAGTTATTGAAAGACATTAACAGTGACACTTTAGACGCGATAAGCGTGTGACCCGAGACCTTTTTTAAGTGGAAAACAGTTGAAGTTAGTTTTTAGGCAGAGAATAAGATTATGTTGTATGTTTGTAAAAAACCTTCATAGACAACGCGTCGGAAGAGGCAAACACTCGCCCACCATTTTATTAAACTAAATAAAATGATTACACTTATACAGAGTTTTTAATTTATTACAAAAGTAACGCGATCTGTTTGGATCCACTACACAACACCAGTCAACGGGAAGATCCAAAAATCTGTTTGGTCTACCTACCTAAAACATTTTAGACAATGTTCCCGCTTCTACTAGAAATTAGTATGGTTGATATGATTTTAAATGAAATACCCTGTATGCCAACCTCTTTTAAAATCTCTAGTAATTTTTTAACAGCTTTTCTTAGTATTTCCTTACACCTAACTGTTACCGTTTCCGAGATATTACTCGATTTCAGTTTTTTTTATTGAAAAACATCACCTGCAATAAATGATTATATTTTTTAACTCTGAGATACTAAGGCACTGAAATTCAGTTGAGAATTAAGCAATACCCGGGGGCTCCTGCTATGGCTAAATCTTAGTTGCGGTATACAGCCGTTTCAGTTACTTTAAAAATTTCCAAAAGTGGATTGGTTTCAAATGAAACACCCTATGCTGAAATTTGTTCTTCATCTAACTAAAGTCAAAGAATTTCTTGGCAAAGTCGTTCCCATGCGGGTTTTAGCCAGTGTACCATGACTACCATGTGTCATGTTATTGCTGTTGCCTCCAAGATCGCCAGATCTTAATACATAGATTCTTATCTGTGGGGTATGTTTAAACAAAAAATGTACAAATCACCAGTTGAAGAGGTGCTACGAATCAACCGAGCATATCAAAATCTAGATCAAAATGTAATTAAATCTGCCACGGCTAGTGCAGTCAACAAGCGAAATTTGAAGTGTTCGGAAGTCGGCGGTCAAGTTAGTTATATTGTGTTTAATTATTTTAGGAGTGTTTATTAATAATGTTTCTAGGCGCGTCCCAAATTGAACGAAACACGCTTGTCGACTCCACTCGTCGTTTTCTTTAAGCATACTCCACAGGTAAGAAATTAATGTATTAAGATCAGGTAATCTCGGAGGTCAATTCTGATAACTATTGTGGCATGACAAATAAACCGCCAGTTTATAACTTTTTCAAATAAATGCTTATAACTCAGAAACTTGACTAGGCTATATCTACTCCCTGCTTTACAAGTGAAGTAGAATAAAAGTAAACCTCTACAAGGTCCTGATCAGGCCGGTTCTGACTTATGGTGCGTCCCCGTGGTCATAAGTAGGGTGGAGCTGAATACGTTTTAGGTGATTCAAAATAAAGCGCGAAAGCTAATCGCAGATGTCTCCAGGTAAAGTCCGTTCACAGATTTAAGAGAATGACTTACCGACTCGTGTTGACGCCTGTTTAAAACCAGACTGGGGTCTACACAGGCCCGCACTGAACTGTATTTCAAGCATGGATGATTTGACATAAATAATAAACAATTTTAGGTAGAATAGATTATAATTATATATTATATTACTATATATATATATTATTACTCATTTAGTTCATTTTCACTGTCACTATCAACACCCATGTTAATAATAAATCTTTCTGTAATATTCCCAATTTGAATGTATGAATTTTCAACAGTTTTAATATGCGAGAGACAATTTTTCCAGCTACTCACAGACACTTTGCCCACTTCAGTAATAATAATATCCAGTTCACTAACGTTTATAGTGGGTGATACATTATTACGTCTAACGGCAAATTTTAATTGATGCCATATGTGTTCTATGGGATTGAATATACAGTAATACGGCGGAAGCCTTAGCACTGTATATCCCTTACTTTTAGCGTAACTGTCGTAGTAGTACTCCTTTTCTAGGTTCAGAAATTTAAGCGTATCAAGTAACTCTCTTTTAGTGTAAATTGCATGAAAATATATATCATTCTGATACATAAATTCCTGATTGCCATTTTCGTATCTTTTGAACAAGGGTGCTTGTTTAACTGTCTACTGTGGTAACTTGCGTTGTCCATACCAATCACACTGTTTGGAGAAACATTAGAAATTAACTTATTTACGAACCACAAATAACTCCGCTGTGGTATCGTTATGGTAATCCAAACAGGAGTCATTTATATTCTTGGCTGCCAATGAAAGTGCATTTGGTACCCAACCATCTTCGGACCCTGCATGTACAATGGTTATTCTTCTTCCTCTGTTTAATGGTGCTTTTGTTCTACACCTGTCACTAGAATCAAGTCAACCTTTTGATGGGCTATCATGGGTATCAAACCAGGTTTCATCTAAGTATATAATAGGTCTGTTCTCACTTCTGTACTGAGCGATTTTTGTCAAATATTCAAATCGCCATGCCTTAAGTCGTTGCGATTTCATGATAACTTGCCGTTTATCGACTTTTTTAAATATAAAGCCGATTCGGTAAAGACACTTCCACAGCGTTGTCCTACCGCAATATCCGTGTTATCTATCTCAAGTGTTTTCAGTAAATTATCCAGTGTTGGTACCGTATGCTCTTCATACATCTTATAAATCTTGCGTCGGACTAAATCTTCATCGCTGCGATCTAATTTTTTGCAAGTCCCAGAATCTTTCCTTCTTTTCCTTTCGGTGATGGGTTTATTCACAATTTTCCATACTGTTTTCTCCGAAATTTTAGTCAATGTGGCCGTTTCTTCAATACATTCCATTTTACTCAACTTTTCACGTTCTATGAGAGTTGTATATACATTTTTTATAATCTCTTTAGAATCTAAAGATAAGTGTCTTCTTCCATTTTCATTTCCGCACTGTGGTTGTACCTGTACCCCCTCCGGCTGTTCTATACTAGATTCACCAATTCACGGACGCCACATATTTGGATAATCAAAGCTGCGTTTTTATTTCACACGAACTAATAAAATGACTGGTTTTGCAACACTGATTTGTCTACTTATTTTTTCCCATTATTTAATAAGGCTTTGTGAACTAATTACGGCCAAGTACGGTCCCTACCTAGATAATAAAATCATTATCTCCATGATCCTTGAAACCCTTTCAACAAAAAATGTTATGATGGGTGAACTAAAGGCAGGTAGTCATTCTCTTAAATCTGTAAACGGACTTTACACAATGAACCGCGTGCTACATCAGGATTATCACGAATTATTTTTTAAAATTATCACGGACTGTTACAGACAATATCCAACAATAAAATGTATTCTGAGGTGCTTGCTCCAGTAAACTTCTACAGTAGTTTTAGTTGGTTCAGTTAGTTTCAAAGTTGCTGGACTAATACGATAAATAAAGTGTATCTATGAATTGACTGCAACTCTAAAAAACAGAACCACAAATCAATCCGGGTGAAAAATTTCCATTGTTTAAGGTGATCCTACATTCTATGAATATTGTTTATTACAAAAAAGGACTCAGGCTCTTGCTATTTATACAACTTCAAGTTTTCAAACGGCTCTTGATCTTAACCGCCCACTTTGTCAATCCGTTTGATGAATTACTTCACCCAAATCGTACTAATCGTTTTTTGTGCGATGGCATCCTTTTGTCCATCTTAAAAGTAGGTTTAATATTCTGTGACCTACATCAAAAAGCTATTTAAATGTTAATTTTTGACCAAAGATTGTAGTTTTTATCATGATGATGCTTATACCAAATATCCGCTGCCACTTTTGCAATGCAAATACCAGAATTTAAACAAACACTATTTAGTTTAATAATTAGTTAAAAGTTTCGCTTTTGGATGTTGATGACACCAAATGCTAGAATTATGCTTGTTGTTGACCTTTCTTTTTATTTATTATATTACCAAATTAATTAATGGATATTAGGCACCAATAAAAAATGATTCTACTGCTATCTACAAAACATTATTTAGTATAAATTATTGGAGATAATATTATTACATGGCCAAAGAAAATCAAATAAAACGAAGATGTTACTGACTTTGAGACACAAGGTTCTGATGTTACTGAATGAACTCCTGATGAGCATCCAGCAAGTTTTATGAAAACTGTTCAATGCATGTGAGCAAATGCACAAAATCATTGTGCAAGGTACCACTTACATCAAGAAAGACAATAAGTATATACAGGGTGTCTAGTAAGTAATTGGCATACTCTGAGAAGCGTATAGTGGAGGTCAAGATAACCCTAATTTGTCATAAAAAAAAATCCCAAAGTGCTTTTTAACGGAGATACAGAGCTCCAAATGGGTACTCATCGACTTGCCTTCTCGACCCTAACTTTTAAACCGACTTGTGTAATTTAATGAAATTTTAATATTTTATGTTTTACATCGTTAGGGAAGTCAGGAACGGACTTGCCACCACACTCGTTAGGCCAAAATATTAACAGGTGTCATTTTACAGAACTGAAAACGGATAAATCTGGTAACTTGTTTTTAAAAAGGGTACTCGACATTTTTTTCGATAAGGCTAGCCGTTTCCGAAGAAAGTAAATTTTTTGTACAGTGAGGACATAAAGTCTGGAAAACTACCTTTTGCAAGTAAACGAAGCACCTGAATAAAAAACGCTCGGACACGTCGATTTTATTTAATTGTCTTCTATCTCCTAAGATTTCTGAGATATATACAGGGTGCTTCAAGAAAGCTGGGCAGCTGTTAAATTCTTTTTTTTTAATGGAACACCCTGTATATTATTGCATTTTTGGATTCTACGGACAATTCTAAGTATATTTCATATAGGATATCCTATACCTAAATTCAATTGTTTTTAAAATAAAACACACCTTACTAGTTTACTGAATTTTTAATGACAATAACTTAAATGACACATTTTAACGTAACAAATGCTGAAACTGTTGTCCGTTAACTTCCTGGCAATATCCTAACCGATCGATGAACTCTTGTTGCACGTTTCGAATGAAAAAAGGTGGGATTTGTCGAATTTCATCTCTTATACGATTTTTCAGCGCATCGATATTAGGAGGTCTGTTGAAATAAACTTTGGTTTTTAAATATCCCCACAGAAAATAATCTAGGGGAGTCAAATCCGGAGACCTGGCCGGCCATTCTACGGGGCCACGACGTCCTATCCACCTGTTAGGAAATATCTCATTGAGATACTGCGGAACAGTAAGCGCGTAGTGAGGTGGTGCTCCATCTTGTTGAAACCACATAGTTGGAGTTGGTATATCAGGCTTATTACCTGGATACAGTTGAACTAAGGCAGGAATCAACTTTAGTTGCAGAAAGTCAAGATAAATTTCGCCGTTTAAGTTAACGTCGAAAAAATACGGACCTATAATCCTGTCTTGAAATATTCCAGCCCAAACATTGATTTTTTCGGGATGTTGCGTATGAGCCACTTGAGCCCAATGAGTATTCTCTGTGGACCAGTATCTACAGTTTTGTCGGTTGACAGTACCATTAAGAAAAAAGGTAGCTTCATCGGAAAATAAAATATTTCTACAAAAAAATGGATTTATATTGCACCGCTCTTGCATATTTTCGCAAAACTGAATTCGGCGGTCATAGTCGTCTTCATTTAATTCATGTATTAATCTTATTTTGTATGGATGATACTTTGCCTTTTTTAAAATATTTTTTACCGATGTTTGACCAATGGACAAATCTGATGCTGCTTGACTTGTAGGTAAATGTGGATTTTCGTTATAACTGAGTAAAACATCTAATTTCTTATTATCATCTAGTTTCGGCCTACCTGTCCTGGGAAGATCTTTTACACAACCATGTTCAAGGAATTTATTGACAATTTTGCTGACTGTAGATATCGTAATTTCTTGTCCGCGCTCTGGATATGTGTTATTAAAAAGTTCACAAACTTCGCCCAAATGTCTTTGGCGATCTCCCCAGCCAAACATCATCAGAATTTCCATTCTTTCTCGCTCTGAGAGCATTTTAATAACTTGACAGTAACAGAACTGTCCTACAGTATGTTAAAAATTGGCACAGTTGTCATAGTGACAACGAGTCAAAGTGACATCAAGTTACTACATTTCTCCTAGATTTTACGTTGTATCATGGTTTTTCTCTCAATGAAAAAATGTATAATTTTAACTGGCAATATTTTAAAAACAATTGAATTTAGGTATAGGATATCCTATATGAAATATACTTAGAATTGTCCGTGGAATCCAAAAATGCAATAATATATAGGGCGTTCCATTAAAAAAAAAGAAGTTAACAGCTGCCCAGCTTTCTTGAAGCACCCTGTATATATCTCAGAAATCTTAGAAGATAGAAGACAATTAAATAAAATCGACGTGTCCGAGCGTTTTTTATTCAGGTGCTTCGTTTACTTGCAAAAGGTAGTTTTCCAGACTTTATGTACTCACTGCATAACACGTTTAAGCATTAAGTTTATTTAATAATCAAGTTTATTAACATAAATTATTTAAACACTAACTAATCGAATGACAACATAACTATAAATTCGCATTAAAATAATAAAATTTTTCATTATAACATCTCACTACTTATTACTTATGGACAAGCATTAAGCAATTGTGTGGATGCAAGAATAATTTATTCTAATACAAAGAAAACATTGAAAGGTTTGAATTTCGGAAATCACTTAAACACAAGAATGTTTAATATGTGAAAGATTTGCTTCTTCTAGTTTACTTCAGCAGATTTTCGGAATAGGCGCCTTGTACCTCTAAACATTTCCTTGTCGACGGATGATTTCTCGTTGTACTTGAAATAACATTCCAGGATTGTCTCATATTTCGTTGAAATCGTGTTATTCTTTTATCAGATCTTCCCTGGTGTGAATTGGCGTCGAATATACAAGCCTCTTAAAATTTCACAATAAAAAGATATCCCATGGAATCATCTCGGGCGACTTCCGTGGCCATAAAATAGGCCCACCTCGACCTTTCCATCGATAACCGAAAACAGTCCAATGAGATTATTCCAATATTCCCCGCCCACATCTATCTCAAGTCTTTTCAGTAAATTATCCAGTGTTGGTACCGTATGCTCTTCATACATCTTATAAATTTTGCGTCGGACTAAATCTTCATCGCTGCGAACTAATTTTTTGCAAGTCCCAGAATCTTTCCTTCTTTTCCTTTCGGTGATGGGTTTATTCACAATTTTCCATACTGTTTTTTCCGAAATTTTAGTCAATGTGACTGTTTCTTCAATATATTCCATTTTACTCAACTTTTCACGTTCTATCAGAGTTGTATATACATTTTTTAGAATCTAAAGATAAGTTTAAAGAAATAGTTCATTCTCGAAGTGGAGTTGAAATATAGGGAACAGGGGAAAGAAAGTCAAAAAGTCTTTCTCCACTAATTTAATAGTGAGCTATCAAAGGCTCAATTTTAAAATTAAAACGTCTCTACATGTTTCGAAGGTAGTAACCTTCATCTTCAGGAGACAAAAGTAGTGCTGCAGTTATTATTAGCAGTAGAGAGAAAACTGTTGGTGGAAAGTGACGCTGATGGAGCTTTTTAAAAAATATTTAGAAAAGATATTAAAAAATTGAATGTAATCAACATACTGAAATTGTAAATGAAATGGGATGACATGGTTCTTCGCAATATTTATATGGCTAAATTCATCAAGCGTTAAGGAAGGCGGGCTCTTATATCGAGCTAGTTAACAATACAGACAGATGACACTTATATTTATGTTAATCTTATTTCCTAATTATCTTAGCCTTGACCAAGCGTGATATTAAAAACGAAAATGTATGTCTTAAAATAATTTGCAAGACAAAAGAGGTTATTAAATTGTGTTCTAGGAAGTGACACGAAAGACAAGGGGAAACTGAACCTTTTAACCTAGTTTTATTGTTTTAAGTATTTAATGTGATGTTGTAAAGCGAGAACAAGATAATGATACTGAGCCCTATTAAAAGAAAATAGTTTATTTCAACATTGTATAACTGTTGTTATGTTGTCACATCGCCTTTTTTAGCTATCAGGAAAATGACTTCATGCAGTAATAGTAATACCTACCTAAAGGTCACTGCTACGAAACAATGTGTATACAGTATAAAATGTATAATATTATACAATCTTCCCATATACAGGGTGTTCCTTAATGACGTGCTAACGATGTGATTCCTCAGGTCAATTGAATGAACCACCATTAAACTCCGCACCATATGGAACTTTTTATTATTAATGAGGTTAGTTCAAATTAAATACGGGCAATCGTTTTTGTTTCAAATTAGAGTAAAAATTATATATTCAATTGTCACCATCTGTCATTTGGCATCTGTCAAAAATGGCATTCTTGTCAAAAAATGCTGAAAAATGGCATTCTTTAACCGAATTTCAAAAAATGTTATTAGATAAAGTTGTTTCGAATATAATTTTAGGCCTATGTATAAGTTTCAGATGTCTAGCGCAAACTTGAATTTTTTGCCATTTTTTCGAATTAACATGTTTTTTTTTTTTATATTGTATTGTAAGTTGACTTAATGGACATTAAACTATTTGTTTATACCATACTCAATATTTTATTTAGTTTGTATGCTTATTTTTTTACTAGAATGCCATCTTTTTTCGAAATATAAAATTAGAGGCAAAAAAATTTGACACGGGTGGTTATCATAATTTAACAATCTTAACAGATAGACGTCAGATGTTCCATTTTTTCTTATAGTAAATACACGTACAAAGTTAAAAAAACTTATAATAAAATTCGCAGATATCAGATTAGTTCACAATTTAATGGCATTTTCTTGTTATCCACAATAAAATATCAAGGCAATTTCGAATTTTATAAGTAGGTTGTGAAAAAAAAAGAAATTAGAGTTCCGAATAAATAAAAGAAATATCATAAGTTCTAATATTTTCGCAAGTTATAGTTTTCACTGTCATCAATAATCCATTGTCCATTCAAGAAAAAATAGAAATTGTCTTAATTTGTGGAGAAAATATGCCTCACCGGCAAGTATCTGACATTTTTATTGAGAGGCATTTTTTTTTTTTTTTTTTTCAGTGAGGTTTAGGAAATGCTTTTCTATGCACTCTGTAGCAATGTTGTCGTTTTGCTACAGGCGTGTGGGACTACAGCGCATGACTAACCCACTAAAACCCTGTCCTCACTCTTCCCGGAACCGCTTCTCGGCATTACTTCGGGGTTTCTTTACTCTTTTTTCCTATAATATTTCTTCTTTTCTATCGTCTCCTTTCTTCCTTTTCTTTTTCTCTCATGATTTCTCTAAACATATTCATAACTGCATTCCATCCTTTTTCTGATGTTGTGATTATCTCCTCCACATTTTCCTTTGTAATCTCTCTTTGGCATATTATGTTTGCTTTTCTTCTACCCTCTATATGTCTATTACATTTGAATATGGTATGTTCTGGGGTATCCCTCTCTCCACAAAACCAGCAGTATTCGTCCTCTTGTTTGTTTATTCTTTTTAGGTACGTTCCAAAAATCCCATGTCCTGACATCGCTTGTGTTGTATAGTAGTCCAAATCTCCGCCTTTTCTCTTGATCCAAGTTCGTATATCTGTGATGAAGTTTTTTGTCCAGCCTTCGTATGTATTCCATCTTGCTTGCCATTCGTTCAGCATCTGTTCTCTAGCTTGTTTTTAAAGTCTTTCCCTTCCTTGTAAATCATTGACCGCTCTTTCACTGCCAGATCTAGGGGCAGCGTTCCTGCCAGTACCTGTACCGCTTCTAGTGATATGGTTCGGTATGCCGATATTATACCTATCGCCAGTCGTCTATTTACTCTATGAAGCATGTTTACATATTTTTTATATTTAATACCTTTACTCCAGATTGGGGCTGCGTATTGAGAGGCATCCAGAAGGAAATTTGCAGCATAGCACCGTTTCAAGAATAATGTCAAAGTTTAGAGAAACTGGATCTGTTCAAAATAATTTTAAAAAACCTCACGCAGCAAGTAAATACGATGAAGAAGCACAATTTGATGTTTGTTTAAGTGTTATTGACCACGGTCAAACTAGTATAACCAAGATAAGTGATTGAACAGGGTACAAGAGGGAAAGTGTTAGAAAAATTTTTCAGAAAAATCGATTTCGGCCACATAAACCCAAGTTTATAAACACACTTAAAGAACGCGATTTTGATATCCGGCTAGATTTTTCGCTTTGGTATCAGGGTCAATACGAGGAGAACATTCGTTTTCCATGCAAGATCTTATGGACAGATAAAGCCACGTTCTCTTCGAATGGTACCGTGAGCTCACAAAAATGCCGATTTTGGTCCCAAGAAAATCTCAACTTCACAATTAAATGTCGCGACCAGTATCATGTTAAAACCAATGTATAGTGTGGGATTCTGAAAGATCAGGAATACACCAGGCACATTCAAGCGGGTATAGTAAAGTTTACATTATATCATTGACCTTTACTGCAATGAATCAACTACCTGATTAAGCCTCCTTGCGTAGGCCCCAAAATCTTCAAACCGCAATTAATGAGTGCATGGTTGGCTTAAAGATATAGCTATCTACATATTGAATTATTTTCAATTTCAATTAACCAGACATGTTAAACTAAATGAAAGTAAAGATCAATTATTGTAGTAGTAATATTTTGAGACATAATAAGTACAATAAAAATTGATCAAATTCTAAAATAGAGATTTGTTCGTTTCGCTACTCTACTCGAAATTTAGTTCTGTGTCATTAGCACTATCTTCATCTAAACTTATTATTAAGGGTTGAACATTAGTACTCATACACATACAAGAATTTTCCACCTTAATTACTTGTTGTATACAGATTTTCCAACTGAAGAAATGTTACTTACTACGCTTTTTATTAATTCTGCTGTATATGAAATTAATGTGGGGAAGTATTATTCCTTCTAGGTTCTTCAATGTTTCTTTACGTCAGGAGAAACTTCTTTGACATCTGTTGATTATTCGTGATTACTAATTAGCTCTATGGTTTGTGGAAATTTGTAATAAGCTCTTTGCTTGGATGTTTGTGATTCTTACGGATTTAATTTAGAAGTTTTGTTGCAAAAATTTTGGCGCCTTTTTGTTAAATATAAAATATTTGTGCATGTCAATTTAAGTGCTTCTCTACTATTGTGGGATGGGATTTGGACCAACAGGGAGCCAGTCTTAAGGTAACTTGTATGTCCCGATTTGTCTTGATCTTGTATGTGAGTCGGTAATAAGTTGGTTTGTCGATACGTCCGTACGTTCGTAATAATTTCTAATAATTTTCAAGAAAAATTCGTTAACTGTCAACATCTTAAAGTCATTATGTAACACTACATTCATAATGTATCTGGGCGCATTTGCGATAATTTTCAGCGCCTTGTTCTGAATCACCTGGAACTTATTAAGCTCCGTTTTGCTTATGTTGCACCACGTGGGTGCACCATAAGTTAGAGCCGGCCTGACCAATACCTTGTAGAGGTTGACCTTAGTCCTATTAGCAAGTCTACTCTATCTAATATTTGATTCTACTTGGTGGCAAATTAGTTTGATGGGATTAATTCGTTTATTTTTTTATTTTAAGTTGCAAACGGTCTACAAAAGCAAAAAACTACAAAAATAATTTTTTGTACGAATTAAAGTGTACAGTCTAGAGGACCATTTAATTACAGAAAAAAAAATGCAAAGGCGTATCCGCTGTTTCTGATTTAATATATTAGAGGCGACCCCTACGCACGCCACTGATACATCCTCAAATGCCTAATTAACACATGAAGTAGGCCTTTTTGTGTCATAATCACTCACTCCATTTAGCAAATCAATGCCTCCGTGCTTTTTCTAAAGATTAGTAAACTTAAAGTTTTATTAGATCAAATTTATCGTCCTATATCTCTAAAACAACGAAGTTACGAACGTCAGAAATACCCCTTAATTTTCTACAGTTACTTAAAAAACACCCTATATGGGTAATAATCAATGGTATGCATAATTGTCAATGTAGTGCTTGGATTGCCCTTTTCTACCACAAAATTATTCAGTTAAAATTAAAGCAAATTAAGATCGAAGCAAAAAATATAATTATTTTTCATTATTTTCAGGCCAATCTCAATAGCACTTGATAACACGCATTGAATACGAATCAAACGCACCATCAACCAAAGGACGCAGCGTGACGATATCAAATTTTGAAAAAATGGAAGTAGTAGTCGCTTCACCTGCTCCTACAGGAGGAACCCCCTTTCGTGATCACGATGTGCGCGAATGGTCCCGAATTGATTCCATAACTGGTGCTTTGGAACGAGCCAGGCTGGAAACTGACAGTTGGTCAGCTAGCACCAGCGAAGCTTGCCATAAATATGGAAAGGTAAGAAAATTTTATTAGTGAGATCTAGCAGCTCCCACCTGTTGAAATGAAACGAAATCCTCCAATGAGAGAGACAATTCGTAATTCGAGATCTACTGATCTACTATCGTCTCATTATGTAAAGAAAAAGACAAATACACTAAAATTTTGTTCAATTTATGGCTGAAACTGTTTTTTCTTTGTAAACCACACTTAGGAATTTACGATTCCATTGTTTAGACCTCCGAAACGTACGTTGCTTTTATATGGTAATTTATTTATTGCTGTTTGTTTACGAACCAAACAGATTGACGATATAACGCTCATTCAATTACGTAACGCACGGTCTGATAATTAAAATTTAAATATATGCGGCTATAAGTCAATAAGTTTTAATCTATTGACTTCTGGTTGGTTAATGGATTAATTTACTTTAAGTTCATGTACCTATACAGGGTGTTCCTTAGTGATATGCAAATATTTAAGGGTGTGAATCTACGTGAGAAATTAATGATATTTTGATTTATAAACTATGGTCCAAAAATGTTCCGTTCCGAAAAAACAGGGTGTTAAAGTTTTCGGAAAAAATAGAAATCATATTTTCAAAACTACTCGAGATATTTCAGTGATATTTAGTACGTAGCGATAGTTAATAAGGGTGCATATTTTTCTATACAAAAATAATTTTCAGCTTTAACAGTGGCGTGTCTACGGGCACTGACTTCCTTATTCTTGAGGAAAAAAAATGGTACGCCAATGGTTTTCTTCCAAATAAAAAATACTTTTGAATTTACCATTTAATATGAAACATAAAAGCTCTCCTAAGTCTTTATCCTGCGACGTTGTACTGTCCGAGAAAATTAATCTTATTGAATTCAATTTCGCAATAAATCTAGTTGCCATGGAATTTTGTCACTTGCTTTTTACATCTGATATTTTCTAGTAAGTCTCTGTCGTTCAAGTCTGTGCGTTGTAAACTATTTATTTCAAATAGAAATAAAGGTCTGTCTTTACCACCAAATAACTTTATTGGCGTCGCTAAAATGCCATTTGCTTTGAATAGCACGCTTTACTGAATTAATGTTGAAGTTAAAATTAATTCATCAAATGATTTCTTCACCTGGCAACAGGAAGAAAATTAAAAATCAATAATCTAATGACTTAAATTTTAATTTTTATTTTTTATTTTAATTAATATTACAAGTGAATAATGACCCCTTGATGTATCCCACTTTTATAAGAAATGACATAGTCTCGTTTTGACAATTTTTTAAAGAATAGCAATTTCATTCACAAATAATCTAATCCACCATAACATTAAACATGTCCCCTCACTAAGTCGGTTTCATTAGAAAAAATAATGAATTGATATGTTAAAATCGAGGTTAAAATTCTTCTTTTACAACATGTTTTGACTTTAACATTGCTTTAATCACTCTACTATGATTAAGGTCCTTTATTCTACTTGCGTATAAATCAACTCCTACCTTTACGTGGAGATATACCGTTCTTATACTAAGCTCCTGTCGATTCCAATGGTTGCATAATCTGCATTATATTATATTATATTACTGCTCCCCCAACTGTTTTAACTACTTTTCGGATTAAATAGTATATTATTAACCAAGGTTTAGACAGCCATCATTATTGCCCGAGCGGCGAGTTTAAATCACGAGGAGCAAAGCGACGAGGGATTTAAGACGCGAGGGCTATAATAAGCTGTCTAAACCGTGGTTAATATATTATTTTTTCCACTACTACAAACTTTAATATGACATTTATCTTTATAGTATTAATAATTATAAAAAATTATAGGTAGGTATAAGTATATTTTTTAATCAAGTTACCTGCGCTTTGGAATTGGCAAAATATTTTGTTGTTTTGTCAGGTGGCTTTGTCAATGTCAATTTGTGTTCATTTGTGTCATCAGATTTCACGAGTTTTGCGTTTTTTTTAAAAATGAGCGAAGAAAATGTTAGTGATAATATTATGTGTACACCTCCCGAATTAAGGATGGAAGCAGAAAAAATGTTGATTGTATCGATATTTTACAATATCAAGTAATTTAATATGTATTGATAATTATCTGGTTGCCTAACCACAATGAATTGATGTTGTAGAATTAAAAAATCAAGTTACCTGCGTTCAAACAAAATTCGGTTAAGGTCAAAGATCGGTCAATAATGGATTCCAATGGCTTATTATTGACCATGGTCAATAATGACTTATAAGGTAGAGAAAAACGATTTCTAGCGTTAATAATCGGTCAATAATGGCGATGTTATAGGTTAGTAGTGGAAAAAATCTCTTAAATGGTTAGTTGCTGAGGATGACTTTTTCTAAAGTCGAAACTAGTACAACACATACGTTAAGAAATTTAATTTAATTCATCGTTATTTTATGTATTTTCTATAACCCTTGTTTTCTACCCTAGAGGGGCAAATAAAGTTATTTGGTGGTAAAGACAGACCTTTGTTTCTATTTACAATCTCGCCACAGAATATGGACTACTTCTTAAATCTATTTATTTCACTTTACTTTAACTATTTTATTAAAAATGGCGAATTATTCAAATGCAGAAATGGCGGAAATGCATTAAGTGTCCGGCCTGGCCGACGGTAATGGTGAGTAAGCCAGACGTATTTATCACCTGAGATATCCCAATCGTGCTTTGTCAGATAGAGAACCTTTTCTAATATTCATCATCGTCTTGTTAAAACTGGTGGTGTCCGAAGAGGTACATCTGAAGGTAGACCTCTGAAATTGAGGAAGCGGTGTTGCAAGTCGAAGAAAACCCTGAAGCGAGTTCAAGGAAGATTGCTAGAAACTTGACTATTTGCCATCAAATTGTTTGGAGAATCTTAACGGATTCTTTGTTATATCCGTACCATATTTTAAGAGTACAGGCGTTACTTCCCAGAGATTTCCCAAGGCTGTTCACTGACCAAGCTAGTTTTCACGAAATTCCATTCAGAATTCACGAAATTCCATTCAACAATCATTTGTGAGCGAAAGAAAATCCCTATGCTGTAACCGAAACCCATTTTCGGCTAACTATTGGTAACCACTTTATTGGCCCATTCTTCTTGCCGAGACAACTTTACGGACAATCTAAGTTCCCTCAAGAACAACTGCCCTTGCTGCTTGAGGATCTTCCGATAGCAATAAGAACCCATATGTGGTAAATGCACGTGCAGTGTATTGGTTCGCAATTATTTACAAACTGTTTATCCAAATCGTTGAATTGGCCGCGGTGGGCCTCAAGAATAGCCCCCTGCCTCAATAGCTTAGATTTTTTTTTGGGCCATCTTAAGACACTAGCGTACACAAGCCCCATTAGCACTGTACAGGAATACGGATGAAAATAAGAAATACTCCGGGAATATTTTAACGACTGCGCAATTCCATGAGAAGCAGGGCAAAAGGATGCATATTAAGTGAAGGGGGCCATTTTTAACAATTTTTGTAATGACCGTTCCATGTTAGTTGTAATGTTATGTTAGTTTTTGGTAATTACACACAGATGCCAGCCCGTAATGTGTTTGATTTCTCCTATTAAATTAATAATATTTTGCAAGTTTCTTTTTTACTCAATAATTTTCTATATCCTCATCAAAGTCAGGAGGTCCGTTGAAACCATCTATATTATCTTCTAGTCCTTCTCTTCCCTGTACCTGTTTGTAAAAATTATTGCAGTCCTGGGGTATAAGATGCATTATTGATTTTATGTCCTTTAGTTTTGGGGCAGAGATTTCCTTACCATCTGACCACATACATAGGTAAAAAAAAGATCTCTGAAAGGTTTTGTGTTCGGCCTCTTACTTGTCTTTTTTTAATGTCTATTTGAACGTGTAACTCATCGTCAAAATTTTCCTAAAGATATATTAAAAATGGTTGGTAATCTTGGCAAGGGTAAAGTTTTTTCCAGGTCGAAAGTCAAGCATTCTAAACAGTCAGTCTCTTTTGTCTTTAGCATATCTTCTTTAATCTCTTTTCTTGCATTTTGCCATTTTTCTATATGCAGGTCGTGTTCTGAAATTATTTTGTGTAGCATCTACAGCATTAATACAAAATGTGTCCCATGTATTACATAACGTATCCTTTTTTAAACTTTTGAATTTGAAATTAAATTCTGTATAAAATATTCGTCTGTAGAAAACAAAGCTTACAGAGTTTTCAACTTCCTCCTCGAATTTTTCGTGCATTAGTGGAAGTGTCATATCAGGCGGTAAAAACTCAGCTTCAGAGTTTTGCTCCCTTCTGTAATGACTTTTGTACTTAGGGATTTAATTTATCTGTCGTATTACAATTTGTTTTCTTCCGTCTTCGATTTTATTTTTTCCTCCTTGCTTTTGTCCTCGCTTATCAGTTTTACTACTATTTCTTAATTTTTTCAAAGCTGAATCGACTCTTTTTGTTGGAAGGCCCAAAATATCGCGGATCGCAGGAAAACAACTCATTGGAGCTCTTATGCGGTTCAAATTGAACGATGAATTCAAAACTATTTTTTAACTAAATATTCGCAGTTATATAAAAATGAGGGTACTTGTCAGCAAAGGTTCTCCTGGGGTTAGCTGGTTCCCTTAACGGATGGCCCCTTGCTGCTGGCTAGCAATATTTGCCTTCAAATAGGCCTCACAAATGCCTCATTTAAGCAGACCGAAAAACTCAAGGGTCAAACTTGGTTTGGCCGAAAAAATCCTAACCAACGGTAAACTGGAGGAACAGCAAAGACGGCGAGGAAGTGAACGGCAAAGTGATAAAAAAGCAAACTGATCTAAAAAAAACTATGAATATATGAGGTTATGTGGCAAAAATCTCAAAAATATTGATCATTTATGAAAATATACGTTGTAAACTTACTCAATAGGTGCCTTAATCAAGATTAGGTGTAAAAAACTCAAAGATGAGAAAAGATTCCCCTATTTTATCCACAAGGGCTAAAGTTTGACCAGTCTGCAGAGTATAGTTTGACCGAATGACGCATATGGCATTTTTCCATTAAACTCAAAAATCCACAGAAGAGGTCTCAGAGAATAAGCAAAATTCAAGCCGACACAACCTAAAATGAAGAGCGGTTTCGCGCAAGGAGGTAGAATTACGGATTTGCGGTTATATTAGAGCATAGCTAAAAGTAACAACGTTACAGCGCAGTGACTCCAGTCTTTATTAATACCAAGTGTTTGGGACACACTTCATATTTCTGTCGTAACCCAGTAGGAAAGTAGAGTAACAAGGTTGAAATCAATCTCATGGAATATGATGTAATGTAATACTAAGCCAAGCGGCAACGTCGCATTCGTGCTAAAGTACTATGTTTTTCTTTAAACACTAAATGCAATAAATAGAAAAAAAATACATTAATTTTACATGCAATATAAATGGCAACACCGCATAACAAAGTGCTGGCATCGTTGTACAAATCCATAACATATACGTTCGAGTTAAATCCTATAATGTAAAAGACTGTCTGCTATTTAGAAACCTATATAATATTCTCTAAAACTATCAAATAATATTAGCTTCCACATGCTTAGCAACGAGTATAAGCTATTTGATTGGCCAATCGATAGTGGCCTGATGGATGGACGTTGCCATTTTGGGTTTGACGTGTTAACATTTGATTGGTCAAGGTGTTTGGATAGGGTTAAAATATGTTCTGAAATGTAAACAAAGCAGTGTCAGGTGCCAATCTAAAGAGACTAGATCGTCGCTCCGTGAGTGGATAAAGCCATCACGTTAAAAAGTTGTTAAAAGTTGTTAAAAGTTGTTAAAAGTTGTTATGTGTTTACAAAAGTGGTTTACCTAACATGTCTTGTTAGTAATGTTGTAGCCCATGCTAGGGTGAAGAGAGGAGGAGTGTTATTAGTCGTTTAATAAAGAAATATTGCAGTAAAATTCAAAAAGGATTTTATTTTCCAATTTTTAAACAAGTTTGAACCAGTCGACTTGTGGAGATACAGGTTAAATTTTTGGTGTGATAAAAATACGAAAAATAAAATAAAACGTCCTTGTCGATCCTGGTTGCTGAATCGCTATTTTGTCTCCTCTTGTGCTACGCCAGTGGCTATATTGATACTTAAGTATGAAATCGCTAAAACGCAACACCTGACTGAATCACTTCAGATGTGCCGCTTTTTAATTAGTGTACACTGCAATATACAGCAAACTCGTTTCTTTACTTTCAATCTAATGTCTTTCTTTAGCTCTTTAATTACTTTTTATCTAAACGTATTAAGGTTTATGAGTATTACGATGGCTTCCATGCTTCCGCTAAACATATTTTCTATATTCACTTTTAATAATTGTTTTAATATAAGTTTCACTCAGTTTTTTATGCTGTCGATTCTCAGCGAGACTTTTTCTTATAAGGCAGTTATTATTGGGCAACAAGCGTTTTTATCGTAAGTAATTATTTTAGCACGATGTGCGCCAACTACACCGACCGTATCGAATTGCCTTTATGTTTTGGACACTTCCGCAAAATATATACCAGAATTTGAAATAATAATTTCAATTTCGTGATTTTATATTTGTGAACGAAACTATGAAATGGTCATAAGCAATTTATAAAATAAAAACCCATATTTATTATGATCAACCCATGAAGTTAATAGTTAGAGAGCAATTTTCTAAACAACCAAATCAAATATAGGTTTATTGTCATGAATATTAAGTACCTAATTTCGCTGTTGTTGTATACTAAAACTAGTATTAAAGGACACAACAGAAAATAAATACAAAAACAAAAAACACAAAATGTAACACGAAACATACGGTACATATCATAGGCATCGTAACTATAGATCCGACACGCCATTCATAAATGCTATAAAATTGTGATGCCAAAATCGTTTGGTGGCGAGACGCTGTGAGGAGCTAGGTAGGGTCGGGAGTGGGGATTACGCTGCCTCTACATATCAATGCATGCGGCAAAACCACAGAACAATAAAGGTTAGGTTGACAAAACTCCAGGAAAACCCACAGAAAAACGCTGTCACAAATGAATGGAACATACGCTATGCCGAGTATTGCCGAGTCGATGCGGATGGCCACGAAAATGATGGGATCTGGGCGGATTCTTTTTTGCTGCGTTGCCATACTAAAGATTTTTTACAAGGTTTTAGGCAATGTTATATATTTCCCACATCATATTATTCTAGTAAATCATAAAAGTTATTACTTTTAACAGAGTAAGCCCAGAAAACTACGTTTTCTGTGGCGTAAGTCTGGCAAACCAAGTGGAGGGGAGCAGCTTGAATGTTGATTTACTTTACACTGGAATACAATGATGGCAACCCGTTTATTTGTTATTGTTCGGTCTAATAGTTACGATGTCTATGGTACATATGGTATAAATGAACAATAATGAACGGTAATACAATACAAACAAACTTACAGACAAAAGTTAAAAAGAATTCCTAAAAAATTAGTTTACAATGTAGTAGGCTCTGTCCAACAATAGCATTTTAATTACCTTTCTTAACCAAGAGGTTAAACATTTTCTTAATGTTAAAAATATTTGAATTTTTTATCAGAGTTGAGGATGGTATTGGAAAGTGGGCAACTTTTTTTTTTCCTACCCCCTACGGGGATACGGGCTCATAAAGGACGCCCCTGGAATTGTTTGTTTTTAAATCACTTTTGTAGTACTAGGTGTAATCTAATAATTTTCTAATATGATGGTTATACTACACAGTAAAAAATATGAAGCGGGTAAAAGTCATTTCAGAGTGGTAAAAATTGTGAGTGTATATTTTTACACTCTTGCAAATATTATTTACCATTATTTAACACCCAAATAAACTGTTAGTACGGTTGAATTTTAAGCGGGTAGTTATCATTAGTTGGGTGCTTAAACATTTCCACGGGTGTTAAACATGTGTGTGTTACAATAAAAGAAACTTTATGGGTGTAAATAGTATTTGCGAAATTAAATTTACACTTTCTGAGTGTATATTTAAAGAATTGTACATATTTGGTGTGAATCGCGATCTAGAAGCACAAAGTAGTTCCACGCTGTGTACTGTGGTACTGTGGTTCCACGAATTCACTTTCCTCCAGACAGGGAGACGACCGCTAATTCAGTGACGCGCCATTTTAGTGTTTGTAGTTCGTGGTGCGACGTAGTTCTTGCTGTTCTTGTTCTATATGCTAACTGTGCTCTATGTCTACCTAACCCTCAGTGCTAATAAACATGTATATTTTTAAATTAAGATATAAAAATAAAAGCAAATAATGTAAAGTTGAAGACACTGCTTTCTATGCAGATATTGTTGGGCTAGGTAAGATATCTGAAGAGTTTTATGTTACTGAAACAAAATTCATTAAATACGGTTTCATAAAATATATAAACCATCATTTTTTATTTGTACGTCTGTTGAACAAAACAAACCAGAGTTTCAAGAAATTTTGCAAATATTTTTATTTGACGAAATCCCTTTTTTGTTGTCAAATTATGGAAAACTATACTCTTTTGTGAAAATTTAAATGCATATTTAGTCCGTCCTTTAACTGACATAAATGTTTTAAATGTTCAGTTGATATCTTATCGAGAACCGTATGAGGTTAAGCATGCTCAGGGCTCTACAGAATTTTATATAGTGCCTAAACATATTTTGTGTATTAATATGTCTTCTACTAGTTTAAGTACAGACAGAATAGTGGCTATATGTTTTTACAAACTGCACCCAAGTACCAGCTAAAGTTATTATAGCTTTTTGCTATTAATTTTTCTAATACTTAAAATATATAACCTATATCCTCCTCAGTGCTTTTTTTTTCTTTTTTAATATTTGCAATGCTGATTTTGTTTAATGTGATATTTCCTAAGACAACAATATCTAGTTCCTATAGACTAGTAAACTAATGAGGAGTATAAAATATAATATTACTAAACTGTAAAATAGGATAAATCAGGGCCACTGATTAATTATTTAAAATATTCCTATGTTGAGTTGTTTTTATTTTCATAACTTTGCTGAAATTGAAATATGCATATGTTTAGTTTTTTCTTTTGCTAAAATTGTTGCTATATTTTTTAAAATATAAATAAAACATTTTCAAATTATTTGCATTATTTTTACACCCTATTAGTTAAGTTTTACACACTTGGGTGTATTGGATATACACGCTAATAACTTATTTTTACATTAAGATATTTTTACTCGGCGTTGAGTTAGTTTTACACTCTCTTAAATTACATTTTTTACTCTTGGGTGTACTAGAAATATTTTTTTTACACTACATTAGAGTAGTTTTACACTATAATGAGTTACTTTTAAAATCTTTAGTATGTTAACAGTGTATTAGTTTTACACCCTACTGAGTAACTTTTACCCTCTAGTGCATTTTAGAATGGCGAAAAATTTACTCTCACTGATATTGGTGACATCTACACTCAAAGGACCTATATACACCACTCTGAGTGTGTATTGAGTGTAAAATTATACACTCAATTTTTTACTGTGTAGGTAAGCCTTAACTAAGATTTAATGTAAAGTGTCGTAAATAATTTTAGGAAAGTTTAACTAAGCCAGATTCTATTACAAGTGTCCGAAAATTGACTGTAGATTTTCATTGCCCAGAAACTCACAAAAAAATCCGTAGAGGAACAGTTGCATCCGTACTATCTTTATAAAGTCCATGTACTTCTTCTTGAAGACTTTCCGCGGTCACCTGACCTAAATCCATTCGATTTTTTTTTGTGGGGCTATTTAAAAACTTTAGACAATCGAGAAAACTTATTGGAAATGATTAATTTTCATTGTCGCTAAACAAGGACTAATCCTGAGGCATTGTGGAGGATCTAACAATCTTCAATTCTTAGAACTAGGGAATGCATAAGAATAGAAGAAGCTCATGTTTAATCGACATACAAAATTATTCAATAAAAATCATATTGAACAAAAATATTTTTTTTTAAGTAAACAATTAATTTTATCGATGTCGATAAAGGATACCTCTCTTTTTAGTTTAAGGTTTAAGCCGGATCCAATCCATTGGCTATAGTTCTAATGGCGTAGCAAGTGACTATCAAATTTTAATTTGTTATCTATGAATAAAGCCAAAAATTTATTTTCCTTTTGATTTTGAAGAGTCTGATTATCCAATACGATGTTTTCAAGGTTGCATTTGTTGTGAAGATGTTATGTGGAGAAACAATTTGAGTCACACCATTTCTTAATTCTTTTTAAGTCTGTGTTAACATAATTTTGGATGATATTTGCGCCACTGCCTCACCAAAGTACTGTGATGTCTTCTGCAAAGATTATAAACGTACCTTTAATCTGAATCGCCGCTAGATTATTTATTTAAATCAGGTCAGCAACGGTCCAAGCACAAAACCCTAAGGTACTCCCGATTAGACTCCCAGAGATTTAGACAGTTGCCCAACCTTTTCATTTTACGTTATCTGAAAATATTCACGACCCCCAATATATTCTGAAAGGCGCGTCGAACAAGGGACAATCGATAAAAATGCAGTGTACGCCATTAAAGAACAAGCTGTCTAAACCAAGTCTGATAAGAAGGAGGCAAGTTAAAGGTTTCGCTGAAAAAGACTCGTATTTCACTAAAATAACTTACCTTACATTGGAACTAACCATAATATTAGTGACGTAACGTAGACAATTAAATACCGTTTTAATATCCATTTTCAACCAAACCCAAAATCCGATATTGCGCAATCAAATTTGTCCAACCTCAATAACTTTGGTGTGCAGCAGTGTTTAGTAACCATATGGCTTATTCCATAAATACGTAATTAAGGCGATATTATAACGGTTACGTATCAAGCAAAAGCCCCAGTAGGAGGTTTAAATTAATGACCTGAAATTTCACCGTGCAAATTTATCTGTGATTATGTTCATTCTAATTAAGAATAAGGTTTGCTCGCAATGATTTCAGTTGCATTGTATGACAATATCGTGTCCTATTATACGTTCGACGTTCCTATTGATATTAATGAGAACATTGAATCACATGTAAAGTTTGTATGTGGTCATAATGGCATTCATAAATACAGTGGTATTGAAAAGGTCACTTATCTACTAGGTACCGTGTTTAATACTTTGTATGGTGGAATAATAACAGGCATTACTCAGTACTAGGAGCAATCAGAGGGCGCGATAGGGCAAATCTTCATTAAAATTAATCATAATTTAAACAAAAAGTTTTTGTTTATTATGGGTTAAAAATAATCAAGTCAAGAAACGCCATTTTGAGAAATCTAATAAAAATCTATAAACTTACAAATTACTTATTTGAGAGTATTAGCATGCACAGAAAACTTTTTGATCTGGTGGCCTAGTAGCAGTAATTTTGCCAAAAACAAAATTTCACTAGTTAAAGCTAGAGAAAATGAACATATAAGTACGCTTTTCGAACTCAATCTCGTCAAAAAAATTAAACAAGTAAAAAGTGAACAATTTTTTAAACGATATGTTTTTTTTATGTATACATGAACAAAGTCCAATAGTTTGATCATCATAATATATTATATAATCGGTACTGTCGGCACTAGTCTTAAGCCAGGATGTAACATGGTAGTAAGATTTTATTTTTCACCAGTCATAATATGATCTACCCTTTTCTTTGTCAAATTTTTTTTATTAATAGGAACGAGTTTGCTATAAGCAACATTGTCGGGTAGAAAGGGGTTTTCCTTATTTTGTTTTAATAATTTAAAGGCGTAGGAAAGGACACCATATATGTATCCCCAAATTGTCACATAGCCAGAAGTAGAACTATGATAGAGGAACTGCCTGTAGTTTGAGACCACAAACTTTTCTTTTTTGGGATAAGCACCATACATCATAATAGAGCAAGCCTTTTTGCAGTTAGTAGACCATCAGTTGATTGAAATCAATAATGTTAATATGGCGAATTTGCTTCACAGTAAACGATTGCTTTAAAAAAGACCTAAATTAAACAATTTTAATTTACAATACATTCACGCGAAGTGACGTATGCGCCTATACCCCAGAAAACTAACTTCGTAAAGAATAAAAAATGTTCAGGAAGTAAGCTTCATCGGGGGCTACAGCCCCTTCCCCCCCCCCCTCCTTCGGTCCGTGAATATCTATTTATCTATTTGAGATGTCATCCGCCACTTAAGCATTACATATAATCCAATAGCGACAGGGGTACATACTCTATATTTTATACTCTATATTTTATACTCTATATGTCAGAAGCGGTTCGTAGGCTGGGAGCCAGGGTCGGTAGAAATGCCGAAGGCAGAAAGATGGCGGCGCAGGTAAAAAATTTTGTAAACCACGCCCAAATTTTGTTCAGTCTACTATTCTTATATTTTTGTATTGAACAGAATGTATGATAAATTATTTAATTTCACGTTCATTTTTATTCCTTTGCGAACAGGTAGGTTTGAGAAAATGTGAATCAAATAAAATATTCTTTATTCATGATAATGATATTATGTAGTATCACGTTTTTTTCCGTCAAAACCCTTAAGATCCGCGCCTGGTTCGGTATATTATTTTGAGTTCTCTAAATAACATAACTACTAATAAAATAAAAATTTAATTACGCGATTCATTACAGAATTTTTTTTATATATATTTTTTCTTTCAACAACTCGCCAACTAGAAATTAACCACCGTGAGAAAAAGTTTTTCAAACCTGTTAAATTAATTATATATGGCGAGTTGCAAGATTGCGAGAAAATTGTGAATTACGGCATAAAATCCAGATGTTATTTGCTTATTGTGACAAACTTGACAGTCGTTCTTGGTTAATTGTATTACGAGGGTTTTAACGTGCTTTAGATACGAAAATTCTCGCTCATATGACACAAATGTGGGTGACAAACAAACAAGTCAAGTGAAATAAGCAAATATGTTTCGTTTACCAAATATAATAAATCAATCATTTGCTCCATGGATATATCATGCTTCTGAAGAGCCCGAAACAGTTCGCACAACGGATTTTGATTTTTTCCTTTTATTTATAAATAAAATACTTTGCCAATTAAACAGTTTAATTTTGGTTTCACCGCAGATCTATATACTACCCTTCACTCATCATGCATATTTTTTATATCATTTTTTTAAAAATTACCACTTGTTTCTCTCCCATGTTATTTAAATTCAACATTTTAGTGGTCTGGCGACCATTGTTTTTTAATTTAATTTGTTTATCCAATGCCGAAAATCCACATTTTTTACTTAAAATATATTGAACAAAATTACCCTCAATTTTTTGGAATGTCATAACAGCATCTTAGAAAACCCAAACCAAAAGTTTTGTTTTTTAACAAACAACACTTACTCTCACCTATTGTACACCGATTAGTTCTTTTCTTTCAACAATAATCACAAAACCTTCAAAAACAACAGATTAATATACAAAATCTTTCCTGTCGATAATGAGTATTAGACATAACCATTAACATACACTTTAAATTTAGCGGTAGGCATGAAGTTGCCGACCCTGGGTCTTAACTTTGCTTCATGGTGTATATTTGGTTGCCTATTTTCAAGCTCGAAATTCTTAGTCTTCCTTACTGATATTCTTACGACAAGGTAGGCATGCCGACCCATGCCCGGCCATTATTTTATGGCGGCTGGTAGTTTGCGAATAAATCTACTGTGACGTCCGGGGCTACAAGGTTGATTAAAAAGGGGAGCGATTATTCGCTAGCAGTTTAAATGTCAGTAAAATAAAAATTGATGTAGATAAATAATCTAAGATTCAGTCTGTTCTCTGTTTGGCAGGGGCGGCAGAGCTCCTGAAAAGCTGCCACTGTTTTATGTTATGACAGAAAGTTAGAACTTTAAGATGAAATACATTCTATTATTATGCATATTTTTTAATATACAATAATTCAGCTTTCCACTGGCAGGTTATACTTTTTTGTATTATGTTCACAAAAAGTATTAACACAAACTGTAAAGAAGAAGTTTTCATTATTGTGGGAATAAAACCTTTGGTTTACCTCTTCATGTACGAATCACGATTTTAAATTGTTAACCCGAAACACTAATTTATGCATACCTATTTCACAAGTAAATAATTACATCAAGTATACGGTCTGCCAAATTATTACAATTTCGAGTAATTACGCATGAGGAAATTTAAATATCACGTATATCGTAACAACACCGTACATTCCGTGCCTTCTTCAAATTGAAATGGCCTGCCTAGGTAAATGTTAGAGATGCAAAAAATAAATTAGCAGAAATAATTATATACATGTAATTTTTTCTCAATAAAATTGAAATTATGTACCTTTTATACCTGACACCTCATTAAAATTTACCTTAGGTATTATTCCATTTTAACCAAAATGCTTATAATGATAAGAAGTGAATTTACCGATAGACCTGATCCTTATGGAAAGGAAAATCCAGTCGGCACTTGACGCCCATTTAAACAAACAGCACTAAACTCTTTAATTATAGGGAAGTAAAGTGTATTCACAAATATAAGAAACTGACCAAATGACTCTTATATTTCTACCTAAAAATGGGTTTTGACACAATGCCGACTGAGCTAGGACCGTCTTAGAAAATACATAGTATTGAAATATTTAATTTAGCATCAAATAAATATGAAACTGATGTTTATTTAAGTTTATTAAATTCAAAATATAAAAATAGAATTATGGTCTTACACACACTTATAATGCTAAATTATTATATTAATTAATAAATTACCCAACTAAATCTGCTTCACTGTCGCTATCATCATCTAAAGTAATAATAAACCTTTCTGTTGCATTCCTAATACAAATGTAACTTTCTTCTACTCTCTATACATGTTTCCAGTTCACCTCAGAATTTTTTTTAGTTTCATCATGAATTAGAGTTAATACACTAGAATTAAGTGTCGGTGAAATATTATTGCGACGAATTCTAGCTTTAAGTTCTGTGCCATATTTGTTAAATAGGGTTAAATATACAGTGCTAAGGCGGTAGCCACAATACTATGTGCCCCATGCTTTTCGCAAGTTCATCGCAGTAATATTCTTTTTAAATAGACATACTTCTAAACACTTCTAATAAGTCTTTCTTTCTAAAGTTTTCATGAAAATTTATATCATCAAACATATATTCTTGAATTTTGACTTTAGTGTCTTTTGAAGAAGGAGCTTTGTCTAATTGTCTACTATGATAACTAGCGTTATCCATAACAATGACACTATTTGGTTGAATGTTCTGCAATAATTTAGTTTCAAACCAATTTTCAAATAACTCCGCTGTTGTGTCTTTATGATAGTCAACACATAATTCACTAATATTTTTGCCGAGGGGGTTGACCATTCGGCTCCCACCCATCTTCAGAACCAGCATGTAAGATTGCTATTCTTTTTCCACGGTTTGACGGGGCACGTGTTTTGCCGCTAGAATCGACCCAACCACTTGACGGGGTGTCATGGGTGTCAAACCACGTTTCATCGAAATAAATGATCAGCCTACCTTTACTTCTGTATTCATTTACTTTTGTTAGATATTCCCACCGCCATTCTTGAAGACGCTTGGACTCCATCAAAACCTGCTTTTTATTAATCCTTTTGAATTTAAAGCCCATGTGTTGAAGGCGCTTCCACAATGTCGTTCTTGAGCATTCAATTTCTGTTTCATCTGTTGTCAGTCTTTTCATTAAATTGTCCGACGTTGGTACACTTTGCTCTTCATACATTTTATAAATTTTTCGTCGTATAAGTTCCTCGTCCCCTTGGTCCAACGTTCTTGACTTTCCAATATCACTTCTGTTTCTGCATTCCAAGATTGGCCCTTGTGTAATTTTCCAAACAGTGGAAAATTATTTTTTTATAATTAATGTCAAAAAAACATTGTTTATAATCTGTTTGGCATCTGTTGATAAATACAATTTCACAAATCTCACTATAACACCAAGGACGAAACATTTTCAAAAAACAAACTAAACTCAACAGTGTACGTTGACAGACCAAAATCAAAAAGAACCCTGGTTTATCCGCATTTTTATTTACCTGAGTACGGTACTTAAAATTTATTACGCCCATGTCATTTCACAGAACTGGTTTATTGTTGTTTATTATATTTTAAATACCCTAATAATAGCAGTCATTTTGATTGGTTTCTTATATTTGTGAACACACTTTACCTCTATACACTAAGAAGCGAGGATTATCCTGGAATGGGCACCTCTAAAAATTACTTTCTAATCATCTTTACCTAAGGCAAAAAGGTTTTTTGACTTGGCAATGTTCGGCCGGGAAATCTATCAGCAAAAAATCTTCTTACCTTCGAAAAGTTGGAAAGCGCTTCCCAAAAATTAAATACATACCCTGCGTGTTTTATTTTTACCTGTTTATGAAAACCGCCGGTTTTATCGAAATAAATTAAGAGCACCTGAAGAGGAATGACCACAGTATTTAAAAAATCAATTTTCAGCTCTGTCAAATGACACCGGTCAAAATTTTGGACCATCGAGTGTAATGGCAAGTCTGTTCCTGACTTTCCTGACGATGTAAAACATCTACTGTCATATGATCTCATGATTCTTTATAGCCTCTATAAAATATTAAAATTTGATTAAATTATACAAGTCGGTTCAAAAGTTAGAGCCAAAAAAGTAAATCGCTACCCCCTTTGGGGCTCTGTATCTGGGTTAAGAGGCACTTTAGGAATGTTTTTTCTATAACAAGTTAGGGTTATTTTGACCTTCTGTGTATGCTCTCCAAAAATTAGGAGGTACTTACCGGACACCCTGTATAGTCCCGATATTAGTCACATAGAGGATATCTGGGAGCAAATCGTAAAAAAAAATATACCTACAAAAGAAATTTTAGACCTCGCAATTCTAATAAATTATTGGAAGTAATCCATCAGTGCTGGGAAGGGCTTGATCAAAATTTTGTTGTCAATTAAGTTCACTCAATTCTAGGCAGATTGGCTTAAATAGTCGAAGATTATATGACCAGATATTAAATATTGATAATTATTCTTGTTGTTTTTGCACTCGTTGTTTCTATTGTTGTTATTAGTGCGTCAAGTTTAAAAATTTGCAATAAAATAGATACATTTTCATACATGAAAAATCACATTTTACTAGAAGTTTTGATTGTTTAGCCAATGCTTTGCTCGTCATGTTGCTGCAACGACCTTAAAAATAATTAATCGATTAAAGAAACCTGATTTACGCAAATATGGCATAAAATGGTCCTAAGACTTGTACCCATTTTCAATTAATACAACTGTATATACTAATCCTGATTCTATTCTGTTCCGTAGAACGTCGTCATCTCTGACGTAGTGTAATCTTATAAGGGAAAGGATATTCCCCACTTCAGGTGACTCTAAATCGTATAGCCCCATTTTATATCCTGTTAGCTCTAACAGCCAGGTAACTTCAATGACAACAATTGTTCCAACAATGCTATCCTTGGAAATTATCTCATATTTGGTGCTGACAGGGCAGAAATTTCTTTCTGTACCAGGACAGCTTTTTCTGCCAATTTATCATCTTCCCTTTACTTTGGCCCATTTTATCAATGTCCTGTTAACACCCACTATGAGATAATTTCCAAGGAAAGCATTGTTGGAACAATTGTTGTCATTATAGTTAACTGGCTATTAGAGCTAACAGGATATAAAATGGGCCTATACCATTTAGAGTCACCTGAAGTGGGGAATATCCTTTCCTTATAAGATATAGCCACTAAGATATCCCAGTTGATGTAGTTTGATTACTTTTAAATATTTACTCATTTCTCGTCACTTTGTAACTCGGCTTTGTCGTAAACTATTGCTATTGTGTCCAAGCCCTTACAATGATTACTTTCATACTATTGGCACAGCGTTTACAGCCCACTTATTTTACTTATGTCTTAAAATAAATCCGCGGTTATTATTTCCAATCGCTTTCATTGTTCTGGTACACATTTTGAAATTACCAGCAATTAATAACCAAACTGTCCCAGACATGTCAGTACTGTTTAAATCGACACGCTAGCCACTGTTACTAGTAGAGACTGTTCGCCAAATTCTTAAAATATAAAAATGTGTCTAAATCATTTTTAATATGATTTTTTCTTTCAAAAAACAGGGAACCAATATTTTCACAAACTATAATGTTTCTGATTTCTCTAAAGCCCTACTTTAAGTGGGTGCCATATGCCTAAATAGCGGTTTCTATGGAGAAAGGTTTATTAGTGATAGTTTATGGATGGATGCAATATCCATATGGTGCTGTTCTAACAATAGGCGCACCAATATCTTCTTCCTATATTACTTCATCATATCTTGCCAAGTCATATTGAAAAAAAACTAAGCATAACGTCAACAATGAACCTATTGCTATAGGTCTCCATTATCAGGACTCGTTTTATTTCGTTAATAATTTTAATACAGTTGGGTTCACAATGTTGTCAAGAAGTTAACAACAATGTTTACCATGATTTTTTTGTGACACCGTCGGGTCGGTCGTGACTGCTAATATTTTGGGCAATTTTAACCGTAAATATTTGGGTGGAGACATTAATGTAGCAACAGTGATTGTAAAAAACATGTTATTGTTTCCGTATTTTAGCTTGGGCTGAAATTACTAAACATATATTACCTATTGCATATTATTTAAAATATTCATCATCAAATCAAGAATTTAAGAAAATATAAAGTTATGATGATCTTATTTAGCTACCGTTACAGCTATTAATAAGTATGACCTAATCAATTAATTATTGATAATTAGAATGAATATTGTATTACGATTCGCAGAGATGTGAGAACGAGTGTCAATAATGTAATATTATTAACGGTATCTATAAGCTTTATAAAAACTGTCTTGTAATAACTGTGGATGTAACAACAACGATTCCATTGAAATTGAAAGGTAAGAATTATAAAAATGAGAAGTAAAAGTCACGGACTGTAATTTGTTATGTAAAAGTAATGAACAATATTATTTTATCCATTATATTTAAAGAATAATATTTTTCTTAATATAAATCAGCAAACACTGAAGAGGCGCCCACTTTTTTCCGATATTAAAAACTTTGTGTCAGCCAATTTGAAGAACTTGTCGTGATTGGAAAAGAAATTCTATGAAATATAACTTATTTCCAGTTATGCCTCATAATTTTTATATTCAGTGTTTAACAAGTTAGTGACAAACTGAGCAAAACGATTTATTTTTACACATTTATGTGACAAAGTAGATAGGCTCTCCTATTAAGGATATAAAGAAAGTTTAAAGATAAGTCTAAACTTAATAGTTTTCGAAAATAGTGACATGTAAGCCGTTTTGCTCTATATTTTCTTTGCCCTACAACTTTTGTAAAAAATGTTCTGATACTAATATACTAGAGCCTATATATTACTTTGTCACACAAATGGGTCACCCAGTATGTAAAATTCAAATTTTATTCTATTTATGAATGAAATGAAGCGGTCAAAAGTGAGTTACATTGATTAAGCGGCTTTTATAATGTTCTCCAATGTCTTCCGATGCCCAATCTCCTTTGTTCTCGGTTTATCCATTGATCTTCCTTTCTCCAATTCTCCCTTCTTTACTTCATTGGCTATTCTTTCTCTTTAGCTTTTTGTAAATCTTCGTTCCATTTATTTTGATAGCCTATCGTTGATCATTCTTTGTACATGCTCAAGCCAAACGAATTGCTTTATCCGAATGCCAAACATGTATTACTCCCAATATTTATGGAATTTTTTCATTACTTGTGACTCTTTTCATTTTGGATCTCCCCACAGACTTTCTCCAAAGTATTGTAATACTGTTTTTTTAATTCGTCCATTTAATTCTTTTATTTTTATTTTCCTTGGCGTTTTATTACAGTATTCTAATTTATTTTTCCAATTGTGTGTTTTAAAAAAAAATTCTCGAAAACCGCTAATTTTATGGAAACAAATGTAGAGTATCTTTTCTAAAGAGAGATGACCACAGTATTTAAAAAATCAGTTTTCTGCTTTATAAAATGAAACCTGTGAAAATTTTGACCCAACAAGTGTGGTGGCAAATCCGTTCCTGACTTCCCTTTCCCGATGTAAAACACTCTGATGTAAGCAAATGCTCCACGTGGCTGAAAACAATAATAGCACGTGTTTCTGACATGTGTGTCAAGCCAAGTGATTTTCCAATGTTAAAGTAAATAATATTTTGAGGACGCGTGCCTGGTAACAGAGGTTACTATTCTTTTAAACGTACAGTAAAAGTACCGAGAATTTCGCAGTTAAATAGAGTACCTACATTCTTGTGTTTGGTTAAGACGTGCACGAAGTTGCACCTCAGTGTTTTGCAGTTCGCGTAAATACGTGAAATATTCCGTTCCATACAGAACATGTCTTTCAAATAACCCTGGTGATATTAAGACTACATAAAATATTAAGATTTCATTAAATTATACATGTCGGTTCAAAAGTTAGAGCCGAAAAGGTAAGTCGCTGGGTACCCCTTTGAGGCTCTATATCTCTGTTAAAGGGCACCTTATGAATTTTTTTGACAAGTTGGGGTTATTTTGACCTTCTCTATATGCCCCCAAAAGTATGCCATATATTTACCGGATACTCTGTACAAAGAAGTAAGAAGTAAAAGTAAAAAGATCCATTAAAATTATTAAAGAAAATGAATAAAAGCACGGCGTCAAACAAAACACAAGAAAAAATGCTTGAAACTCAGTGAAGATCAAATTTTGTTACCTAAACATGAGTAAAATTTCTTTGTGGAATAATATCTTTAACAACACACGTGTAAGCCTTTTCTTAAACAAACTTGCTATGCTCAAGCTTTTAATATTATTACACCCGTTGTAAACTACGCCTCTCTGATAAAGAATTGTAGAGTGCTGGCCACAGATAAAACCATGCATTAATCAGAACGCAAATTTCATAAATTCTTCCAGTTTCTGTTAGTATTTTTATTATTTTAAAGAAATCTCTGCAGAATAATGTAGTAATGCCTAAGTAAGGTATGTCTTTGTTTATTTTATTACTGTAATAGCATTGATGTTGAAATACTATTCTTGATGTTGTTTTTTTACTTGCTTCTGTAATGTTGTGTTAAAAATATTGTTTGTTTTTCACCTTTACATTTATACGAAATCTTCCATGTGTTCTTAAGTTAGATTAGACCTGTCTGTGACTTCCTTTCTGTCCTCGTTTACTTTGTCGGTATTGTTCATATACATTTTTTATTATTATTCGGCAGTAACTTTATTCCTTTGCTGCTTGTTTTTGGCACCTTTTTTGGTGCCCTTTTAAATGGTGCTGTGTTGATAGTGCTTCTCCACTATTTCTAGTGCCTCCCTAATGTTGAATGGGCTCGCCAATAGGAAGCCAATCTTTAGGTAGTTTGTATGTCGAGTCAGGTCTTGCTCTTGTATGTGACTGTGTTATGAGTTCGTTGGTCGAAATGTCTGTACGTTTGTAGTAGTCGGTCATGATTTTTAAAAATAATTCATTTATTGTCTGTATTTTAAAGTCATTGTGCAGAACTCGGTTCATAGCATATCTCGGTACATTTGCTATTAGTTTTAGTGCTTTGTTCTGAACTACCTGGAACTTGTTCAGCTCCGCTTTGCTTATGTTACACCAAGAGTTAAAACCGGCCTGACCAAGACCTTGTAGAGGTTGACCTTTGTCCTGTTGCCCATTCTACTCCTCCTATGAAGCAGGGGGTAGATAGAGCTCAATTGTCGCAATGCAAGCTTTACTCTATTAATTGAATTTAGCCTCCAATTCAGTCTTTGGTCAAAGATAAGTCCCAGGTATTTAACTTCCTGGCACCAATTCACTTGTACTCCATTGACGCTGAGCCTAGTTTCAGGTCGTTTAACGTTGCTTTTTGAGAAAAATATGGCTATCGTCTTGGAAGAATTCAGACGAATCTTCCAAGCCGAAAGCCATTTTTCTATAAGTTTAATGTGGCGCTGCAACCTCGAGATTATTAACCACGGTTGTTTTGATTTCGCAGTAATTGCAGTGTCGTCCGCAAATAAATAGAGCTCATTTTGTCTATCTTTCGGTATATCGTGAGTGTATATTATATTGTACAGCATCGGAGATAGAGGTAAGCCTTCCGGCACTCTGATGCGTTTTATCGAAGAAAGCGCGCTTTCCGACGAGACTGCAAAACTTCCATTTTCAAGAAATAAAGCCACAATCTTGACGAGATAGCTTACATGTAATAAAATTGAGTATATCTCATGACTGTCTGCAAATACAAAACTTGAATTATGCATGGCAATAAACGAATAAGAAAAAAAATAGAAGATGCTCCTTCAATCGAATACATTTTTGGGAAGCTTCCTTTTTAGTTTTGTTCATCTTTCCTTTTAAGCTTCGCGTTGTTTTGATGTAATGACTCGACGTTATACCAAGAAATATGATTGTTATCTTTTTTAAATTATTGGTTTGTTATTTTTTAACCGTGTAATTATACGATATCAAGATGAATATTCTTTGTCCGCCTTTTTTTCTCTCAGGATAGTTTTAAACGAATATATTTTATTTATTGTAGTGTTTAATCGAAATATATAGGGTGGTCGATATATATATATACAAAGTAAGTAAATAACACTAACAGTTATAATTTCCACATTAATATATTTTATTTTTAAATTGCCATTACAGTTGATTCAACACACTGTGTCTTCTTCAATACAGGGTGTTACTTAATGATGGGCCGTATTTCAACGACGCTTTCCTGAATCAAATTCAAGTAGAGAAGTTCATATAAACATGTGTTCTGAAAAGTCTGATTTTTTTTCTTTTTATTTATATCTCAAAAATCCTTTTGCCGATTTTGGTGAAATTTGTCAGTGTTGTTCGTTGTGGTAAGACGCTCAGTTAGCACTCTTTGGTTAGCACTAACTAGATGACAATTATGAGTTTACAACAAACAAAACAGCCAAGTTCTGAAGTTTTATTTTTAAGACAATTGCATTATTGTCATAATACAGAATTCAAAAAACATAATTATACAACAATTGAATTGGAATTGCGGAATAAGGGGTAATTCCCACTATGATTTTAAGACAAAAACTGACAAAATGCCAAAAATAGATATACAGAATGTTTCAGAAGTACGGTACGTAACTTAAGGTGGTGATTTCTTATGATATTCTAAGACAAAAAGTTTATATGAACATGTGTCCGAAGTTGTCTAGCTTTTGATATACAGGGTGTTAAAGTTTAAAAAAAATCGTTTTCTTATGATTTTTTTAAACATCCTTTTCCCGATTTCATTGTAATTTAGTACCGTTATTCATAGTGATAAGGGACTTAATTAGCCCAACTACATTAAATTCATTAAGTCCAGTGGCGTCTTAGCACCTTAACGAATATACCTTAACGAATATTATTGACAAAAAAAATGTGCGCCACTAATTTTTATGCTTTTTCGGATTTACCAACTAATGATACAACTTTTTTGTTTCATGAATTGTTTTCGTTTTCGGGAGAAAACATAAAAATCACTTTATTACATGTAAAAAAAACATCTATGTATTTCAAAGTTAATTACAATATGAGGTAAAAGTAAGTTTTGATGTCTAATTTACCTGATTTGTCAATTACAAGACAAAAATGAATAACTTTACTAACGCTAAAATGGTCCAGATACATTTCAATTATGGCCTAGCAAATGGAAATGCTGAAGATGCTCGGCGAATTTATCAGGAACATTATCCAAACAGAGTAGGCACAAAACATTTAGACAGCTCCATGCAAAATTGAGTGAGACTGGGAGTTTTAAACGTAGCCGCAGCTCTTAGCCTGGTTATTCATCAATACCTCGACAAGACTTTTCCTAATTGCTGGATTTGACGAGCAGGTCCTCAAGGTTGGCCAGCACGCAGTCCCGACTTAAATCCTCTGGACTATTATTTATGGGGTCACCTAAAGTCTCTTGTTTACAAGAGGACTGTACTAATTGAAAATCGTGCGTTTTATCAGAAGGTGACCATTTTCAACATTGGCTTTGATTAACTGTTGCATTTGTTTTGGTATCATTATTTAAAAAAATAATGTCATTTTTAATTTAAATGTTTTACTTAACTTTCAAATACCCCAACAAACATATTAAGTAATTTAGACCAGAACGGAAGGAAAATAATCCTAAATTGGCAAATATTTGCTTATTTTTGCCTTAAATGTTTTCTTAAAAGTCACAAAAAATTCGAACTCTAAAATCTAAGTCAAAATTTGGATATCTACAACTTAAATAATTTGTTATAGGGAAATCTACTTTTAGTTTAATTTACCTAGTTAAAAATTACAAGTAAATTACCTCTTTGAGACATTAAAAATATTTAGTCCTAATAAGGAATATGATTAAGTCATAATTTACTTAATTGTGACTTAATATATGTATTCATAATTAAGGAATTTTTTGGCTATTACGCTAGGTAAACATTACCTAATTATTGTCTAAAAAAAGTCCAAATAATTTACTGAACATGTAGTTTTAGAAACAAGCAATATTTTGGATAATTTTGCCATATAAATTGTTCCCAAAGTTATAGACCTTTTGTGGTTAAAAATTGAGCTACTTCATCACTTTTTGATTAACCTCAAAGGCTAACATTGCTTGTACAGTTAATAATAAAGGGAAAAATAACTTTAAGGTTAAAAATATAAAAATGGCCATATTTAATAATTATTAGTTTTCCTGTTTATCGACAACTATAAAAAAACAATAATTAAAATATTAGAATATTAAACATAAGGTGAGTGGAAAATTCATTAGACTACGATATCTTTCGTCAACGAAAGTTTTTTTAAAACTTTAGGTACATATAATGTTTATAATGAAGACACTCTGTTTTTAGGTTAATGGTAAAAATATTTAAAATTATCGTAATAATACATAGAAAAACGCATATTTTAAGGGCGCGTTTTGTTTTTCGATGTATCATCGCCATAATTCACAAACACATTTCTTTTGCATGCAAATTTCGGTCCAGAAAAATGATAAAACTTAATTATATCACTTTATTGTTGAAGTTATAATAAGCGGCCATTCCAAATATCTACTTAAGTCGAACTCCATTTTATAATTTATTTTGTCCTGTTGGAAGTGTTGGCATAAGTTGTTGTCTTTTCTTTCTAACGCCAGATATAATATGTTTTCTCTGTATTTTTGTCTAGTGTCTTATTGCTCCTATTTAGGTTATATTTAGGTCAAAATGTTGGTCTCACTTTCCACATTTAGACGTAAAATAGGACTATATTTATTTCACTTCGTTTTAACTTATTGGACAGAAATACCCTATCAACCTATTTTCGACCTTCAAACTTCAAATTACTTTAGTTTCTTTCCCCACATTGGGCAATAGGAAAACAAATGTAGGTAAATTATCCCTATATATAATTGGTAATGCAAAATATTTTACCCGTTTAGAGGTCGAATAAAGGTAAATTTAACTTAAAATTTGAAGAAGTAGTCCATTACAGTGGAGTTGATATGATCAAATAAAACAACGGCAGTCTACCTCCACAATATGTATTTAAATGTTTATGTTTATATCCTACATGTTTCGGACATAGAAATGTCCATCATCAGGGATACAGTAGTCGATTACGATAGCTCTATCTTGCATAAGCGACGATCAAAAGTTATGTTAAAATTGAAATTGTAGGTTCTAATGAATGTTCAAGACTGAATGAGATGTGATATTTGAAATTTTGGTCAAGGTATCTTTGAAGAAGGGGGTTCCCAGTCTGTAGCCACTGAGACAGGTGGTGAAGCAATTATGTCATTTGTAGCTATTTAGAGGAGATTAATTTAAGTGAAGTGCTCAAAGATGCTTCATCTCACCGTGTCTAGGATGTGGACAACAAAATACTGGGTTAGACTTGAAAACACATTCTTAGGAGATAAACAATAAATGAAATGAGAATTATACTACTTTTAAGGTCGGAATTTATTAATTTGGAGCCAATGGGCAGGTGGTGAAGCAATTATGTAGGTTTGTAGCTAATTAGAGGAAAATAATGTAGATAGGTGCTCAAAGATGCTTCATCCAACCATGCCTGGAGTATTGGCTAACAAAATTTTTAGGTTAAAGGGGGGTAGAAAATGAACATAATTTTATGATTGAAGAAGAAGATTAAGAAAATTAAAACTGGATTCTCACCATCTCGACTAGAAGTGAAGTATTTATGTTGAAATTACATTTCTATGTCCGAAACATGTAGGATATAAACATAAACATTTAAATACATATTGTGGAGGTAGACTGCCGTTGTTTTATTTGATTAACTTAAAATGTTTGTTGGGACATTAAATGTTTTAATTAACTTAGAAATACATAGGTATTTTTTTGTACATGCAGTGCAAAGTGATTTTTATTTTTTCTCTCGAAAACAATGCGACGACAAATTAAAGGACCAAAAAAGTGGAATTATTAGTTGGCACATTCGAGAAGAATGTTAAAATATTAGAATTAGAAAAAAGTTAGTGACGTACATTTTTTTTGTCAATAATATTCGTTAAAGTGCTCCCCGGGACGCCACTGGACTTAATAAATTTAATCTAGTTAGGGCTAATTAGACCCCTTATCATTATGAATAACGGTGCCAAGTTTCAATAATATCGGGGAAAGGAAAAAAAGTTAGGAAAAAACGATATTTTTTAAAATACTTTAACATAATGAAAATGCATGATATCCAGGGTATCCTTAGAAGTTATCTTGTAGTGAGTTTACAGGACATTGATTATTTAGACCTTCATATTGTAACAATACTGTTAACCATTTCTAATGCTAATTATAAGGCTTGATTTATCTTTAGGACTGTGATATTTTTCATTACGTCGTGCATTACAACGAGACCAACAAATATACTTTCGCTTTTTTAAAAGGAATAAACAAACCACATTAACATTAACTTTATACTACAAAAAAAAAACCTTTAGAAAGTACAGAACCTTCAAATTTAAAGTATATAAAGTGACTTCCGATATATATTGATTGAATTAAAATTGTCTACCGTGAGTCAAACAATACAACCATTAATTTTTTGTCAGTGATTGATTTTTATCGTGAATATTAATTTAGTGTAACTCGCGGTGTATAGACTTCTAAATAAAAGAATTTAAAGAATATATTTGAATGTATGTACATGAGCCCTATGACTAAGCTAAATTAACGCTTATAATAGTCAAATTTCACTTTTAACGCGGAGTCGTGACAAAAAAATAACAATTAAAAATAATGTAGATCACGGCCGACAACGCTTTTAAAACCAGTAGTAAAGTGAACTTGCAAGTTTGCGCAGCTGGATTGTGAATTATACAGAGTGTTTCCCTAAGGTTGGCAGGAAGCAACTTTACTGCTTCTGGAAAAAAAAATGTTATTATGTTATTAACTAAATCATTACATACCATGATCTTAACCAAGTATTATATCGTTCATCCGAAAGAAGAATGAACGTTTTGCTTAGCGGTAGAGCTTAATATCTGTTGGGTGTCAGTAAATACCAGCATTATTAATCAATCAGTTATTCCGTCACCTGTAACTATCGTTACAAGTAATTTATAATCAGTTGGAAAAATGGTTTTCGAATTGGAAGATTCGTCTGAATCCCGCCAAAACGAAGATGATTTTCTTTTTAAAATGTCGAGTACGAAGGCCTGAAACAAGGCTTAGGGCAATAGAGTCGAGCTGAACTGGTGAGGTTGAACTCAGTCAATACAGTCAAGCTTGCATTGTGCCAATTGGGCTGCATCTATCCCCTGCTTCACAGGTGGAGTAGGCTTAGTGATCGCACCAAAGTTAACCTCTATAAGGTACTGGTCAGGCTGGCTCTGACGTATGGTGCAACCTCGTGGTGCAACATAAGCAGGGCTGAGCTAAATTAGTTCCAGGTCATTCAAAACAGGAATCTAAAACTGATCGCAGATGTTCCCCGTTACACGAATCGGATGCTGCATCAAGATTTCCGAATTCCGACTCTGAACGATTTTTTTCCTCAAAATTATCACAAACGCATAGACATTTCGACAAACCCTGAAATCATCAACTCACATATAAGAGCAACACCAAACTCGACTTACCAACTCCCGAAAGACTATTTATTTTTACCTATTATCGGTCAAACTCAATAGTAGAGATGCACTAAAATACAGGTGAGAGGCACTAGAAAAGTAGAGAGGCACTGTACCTACGTTATGATTTAACGTATCTGAGGCGCCATGCTACCGCATCACTAATACTTCCAGCCAGATAACAAGACACACACTCATCAAGGCAATAAATGACAATGTTAGATTTTTCGTAAATGATAAGGTGTAGAAACTAAACGAGGAATCAATTGATTTTAAAGGTTTTAGACCTGACGTAAAAAAACATTCAAGAACCACGTCCCTTTTACTGCACACTTTTAGGGAAACAGGTTCTATACGACATAAAAAAGGAACTCGAAGACCATCTGTAAGAACAGAAGAACTTGTTGCAAAAGTTCGTGAGATAATGCAAAATACGCCGACAAATTGTGTAAGAAGCATGTCTCAAGAAGTGGGAAGATCCTATAGAACATGTTTGGCTATTCTTAAAAAGCAGTTAAATTGGTGGTTGGTTGTTTCCCGAGGAAGAATTGTTGGTCCTATTTGTTTCCATGACACAGTTATAACGCAGCGGTATTGGGACAATATTTCGAATCCAATTGTGGAGCAATTACTTGACGATGAACTACGTTTGGTTATTTTCAAAAGGACGGTGCAGCCGCCCATACTTCCGTCGAAACTGTTAACTACTTACGCAGTTTCTTCGATGGCAGATTGATCAGTTTACGAACAGACGCTGAATTCCCACTCAGATCACTTCGTTTGACAATTATGGATTACTTTATTTTTCGTCATTTGAAGAAGAATATTTTTAAAACATCAGTTGAAAATTTAGAACAGTTACAAGAAAGGATTATCCAAGAATTGGTCACAAGACGCTGGTAAACGCGCTTTCGAAAATATGACTGCTATGACCGCAGTAACTGGCGATATTCTGAAAGCATTGGGTAACAGAGATTCCACCATTCTCATGTTACTAGATTACACTAAGGCCTTTGATCTATTAAATCATAAAATTTTAATTTCAATTCTTGATTTCATCGGATTAAGTGACATTTCTAAACAACTTCTCACTTCCTTTCTATCAGACAGGTATCAGCGGGTAAGATTGAACAACTGCGTGTCAAATAAATTAATATTAGAACAGGGTGTTCCACAGGGGAGCATTTTGGGTGCATTACTATACACCATATACACATGTAACTTTCATTCATTTATTAAAAACTGCAGTTATCACCTGTATGCCGATGACACGCAGCTATCCTATTCATTTAGTTCCACTAGTAGTAATGATGCTGTAAATAACAGTAATGTACATTTAAATATCAAAAGACCATGCCTTAAAAATTAATGCTAGTAAATCGGTGGCAGTTCTATTTGGTGACGAATATTTTACCAATAATATTTCTCAGCTGGAAATAGATGAGGAACCCATCCCTATAAAAGATAATTGTGAAAATCTTGGCTTAGTGCTGGACAATAAATTGCGATTTAAGGAGCATGTAACGTCGCTTCTTCAAAAAGCATATGTATCCTTGAAATTAATTTATGGTCAACGGTACTGTTTAAATCAGGAGATCAAAGCACAAAATACCAAAATTTAAAACCCCTGAATACCTTTATAACAGACTTACATTTCGAACAGACATCCATAATTTGAATTTGAGACACAAGAATATTCTTACTATACCTAAACATGAGAAAGAAATATTTAAACGGTCGTTTTCATAGAATATTGCAACGTTTAATGATATAATGGATGATCCAAATTTTGTAGCATCGTGCAGTGTCTTTAAAAGAAATTATAGAAAAGTATTGTTCGGTAGGCAGAGCGTTTAGCATTGAGCAAAATTGATCTGAAATTGTTGATTATTGTATCACTATATATCATATATTTAAATTTCTTAACTAGGACTGATATACTTCGTGTTGTGCTTTTTTTGTATGTGTACATATACATAGTACATGTGTGCTTTTAAAGTTTTGGTACACTGAGGCATGCTATTAATTTTTTGATGATTTTTTTTTCTTGTATTTTTTAAGACTTTTTTGATTTTCTTTTTTTTTTCATTTAGGCAATCATATTATTTATAGTTTAGTGTTAACTAGTATTAAGAAGCTCCTGGCTGTTGAGGCAGAATCGGTACCTTGTTACCTATCAACAGACCTTTATTTACCATATTGTTGCCGCATTATATTGTTAATTGTAACACTGTTATGATAAATAAAAATTGTTTATAATTATTATTATTATTATTATTATGAAAAGACTTATAAATTTATCCTTGGAGCATGACGGTAGCCAATTCCTGCAATTTTTATAATTTTTATTTTTTCTTTTTTTTTATTCTTATTTTGTTATATTAGTACACACCAAAAATAGATTTCTATTTGTTTACTTATTAGGTTTACGGCTTCCATAATATCGTATTTCGCCAACCATAGTAGAACAACCTGTATATTAAGCTTCTAAAAAACCCTGTAGATTGTTTGTACGCTTTTTTGGTTTCGTTTTGAGAAAGCATTGACATAATATTATGTTAGCAATTTTGTCTACACCGTATAATGCTTTAACCAGTTATCTGTTTCCATTAAAATTCTTACCGCAAATTTGTCATAAAACCAATAGAATAGTAATAGAAAATAAAATGCCCCTCGAGCGCCTGTCACTGCAGTCGCAGTAAAATGCGAGAGGTGCACCATCTGTTATGCAACATGCAGGGAAACACAAGCGTTGGGAAGAAAATAATTTTCTTCTTTTTTTTTCTTCTGGCATAATCTGCCTTGTGCCTTGACCCTGAGACCTTAACCTCTTCGGTTTTGATCACGCGTTACGAAATTGGTTTGGTTTGCATTTCTAAAGGATTTAACTTCATAGACGTACAACAGTATCTCTAAGAAATTTACTATAATAACCGGACAAAGAAAATTTTGATACAATTCAACTTTTTCTTGAAATGTACCGATTTTAATCAAAAGTAGGGTAGTTTTCGGCGAACCGAAACCTTGTGGGTCTATTGAGGCGTTATGTTCAATTTTCTCATCCTTTCACAACATTACACTGTGGGCCAAATTAACTTGCACCCTTTTTTGATAGTTCATAACTTTTGTATAATATATGAACCAATTTTGATAATGTTTGGATATGTTTAGTAGAAATGTATTCTAAAGTGGTTGCATTAACAACTTTTAAAAAAATTTAAACACGGATATTTTACGTAAAGCGCGGACTTATACTCGTTGCAAAAATCGAGCACATTTGAAAAATTCTCATGTAATTTTTTTCAAATTAACTTGCGGCCTTTTAATGTTCAATATTTCTCGCCATTGTTTAACGACATTGTCAATAGAAATTTAACTAAACATTTTCCAGCTTTCAATAATTCTGTTCATTAATTGTGCAACCATAGCTCTTGTTGGATAAACGTGTATCAACACGTCAACGAGAATAGGTTGATAAATGCTGTGTACGTGCGATTTCAATCTCTGCTATTTTTGGGTTGTAAATTATAAAAGGTATATAATTTCTTCAAGCAGTTATTGGCATCCAGTCACGCAGTTACGCAGACGATACTTGTAAAACGTCACTGGGACGCGAGCTTCCTATTGGACGAAAAATAGGTTGGGTGGCATCGCGCGCCGGTCGATTGAGAGACAAAAAGCACGGCGCAAAGGAGAAAAGAGCAGTCTTTCACGATAGCTCCGTGAAGCAAGGGCTTTTACGTGCGCTCCACGAATTTAAGGAATTCTTGGGCAATTAAGTAGTCTTCCACGATAACTTCGTGAAGCAAGGGCTTTTACGTGCGCTCCACGATTTTAGGGCCTTTTTGAGCAATAATGGATTCTTTTTAAGTAGAACTTACCAGATAGCGATTTTGCGTCATCGGACGTACAAAATTGAACTCCCTACGATACCAGGGCGTTTTTGTGATGTATACTTTCAAGTGATAGAAAAGAAATGCATAAAAGCAGTTAGTAATGTAACGTTAAGTATCGACCAGTGTTTGTATCGTAAATCCTTGTAATATGCCATCATAACCTGCATTAAGGAAAGGGAACACAAGTGATTAAGTAAACAATTGTTTAATCAAAGGTAGCAATATATTAACGAACCAGTGAATAAATTAATGTCACCACTAGGGAATTAGTCCAGTGCGCCATCAGCTTTCATCAGAAACTTCCAAATGTAACAGCAAAACAATAGCATGTTATTTTTCAAGTAACCCCTGATAAAACAATTGAATATTTGTTGTTATAAGGTTGTTATAAGCTGTCAGATTTAAGATTTTTCATTATTCTAAAAAAATGGGGTTAGTTCAGTTTAGTTTTAAATTTTGGTGCAAAAAAAGATAATAAGAATGTTTCCTGCTCTTAATTGGCGTTAGCGAACAATACACTATTTTTTAAAGAATTTACAAGAAACGGATTGTTCACTAAATATCAAACCAGGACGTGAAACAGAGAAGAGCTCACGAACAGAACAAAAAATATTGCCCGTGTTAAGACAGATTTTTGAAACCACTGGCGATGATGAAATGTAAGTAATAGAAAAATAATGAAAGTTAGAATACAAAACAAACATAGAATAATTAAGAAATATCTTATCATGCGCGGCTTTAAAAAAATATATTGCCAAAAACTAAGTGCAGTTAATAAAGTAAAAAGGGTAGAAAATGTGAAACGCTTCTAAGAAGATTCGAGTGTAGAGAAGACATCTCGAAAATCTGGTTTTCGGATGAAAAATTATATTTTCTGCGACTTTCTAAGAAGTCACAAAACCTCCGAGTTTACTCCACAGCTCAAAAAAAATCACAAATTCCTTTAAACTCGCTTCTTATACCCAGAGACCACTTTTCGAAATCTGTAATGGTATCCTTAGTTGTGTCGCAAATAGGAAAAACAAGATTGATTTTTGTTGAGTCTGGAATTAAAATAAACTCAGAAGCTTATAAACGAGACATTCTAAGCAACATGCTTCCAGTAATTAAGCAGTTATACCTTTCAACAAGATCGTGCCCCCATCCCACACGTCTGTGAGTACAATAAGGTACCGACAGGAATGCTGCCCAGGTTTCCAAATAGCCCGGACTTAAACCCGGTTGACTATTTCATTTGGGGGATATTGGAAGCTATAGTTTATAAGACATAATAATATTACTAGTATGGAACAATTGAAAAATAGGATATTGAAGATTGGGAAAAGTCAACTGTCTGTTAATAATGCTATTAACCAATGGCGAAGGAGACTTCAAGGCATTGTTACAAATATTGATTTCGTTATTAAATGTTTCTTTTTTTGTAAGAAATGTTTCCAATAGAAAATAATTTCATTCGAACGCTTCTGTTTGAACAAGTTATGAATGCGTCACATGCTTAGAATAAAGTTGTAAAATTTTCTGTAGTGCTGCAGTAATAAGAGAAGATAGCCGGGATTGGATTAGAACTGATTGACTAAATTGTACCTTCCTTGAACTAAATCAGCAGGGGTTTAATAAACGAGACTTTACAACAACAATAAGATTAAATATACATGTTTATGACAACATGTTCAAATGGGCCAGAATCATAGACATATACAACAAGAACTATAGCAAAAACGTGATGACTTGTGAAATGACAATTCGTAATACATATTTGAAGTAACGTCAGTGACATGGTCAGAAAATAAGAGTTGAGAAAAAGTTTTCCCGCGAATATTTTTTGAGCATTGGGTAAGAGTGCCACTAAAATAGCACGAAAATGGAGCAGATGAGGAAAAATACAAGATAAAGGCCAGGATCATTTTGATTTCCAAAGAACGTTTCTTGCTATATCGAGAACTTAGTCATAAAACTAAAATAATTAATGATCAAAAGAACGCAAGTTAATTTGAAAAAAACTAAATGAAAATTTTTCAAATGTGTTTTGCAACGAGTTTAAAGTCCGCGCTTTACGTGAAATTTCATAAATCCGTCCTTAAATTTTTTTAAAAGTTATTAATGCCTCAACCAGTTTGGAATCCATAGCTCCTAAACATATCCAAAAGTTACCCTATTTTTTTCAGTCGAATTTTGAATTCTACGTCAAATTCTGCGCATAATTCATGTAGCATACCCTATCCTTATCTCTAACGGTTTTAGAGAAAAATTACATCATAAAACGAAATTTTTCTTTAAAAAAAGTTACATGTACCTACTTAAAGGTAAACAGGTAAATTTAAATGAATTATCACTACGATAGCAAGTCATGTGTCAATCAAAAATAATTTTAGGTATAATTTTGAAAAACGGTGATCATGGTGCATTTAAATGAAACTCAAAGAATCGAAATTTTAATTTTAATTGGATGTGGAGACAAAACAAGAAATCAAGAAGAAGTTTGTAACTTGTTTAGCGCTAAGTATCCAGAACGACCGATTACAAGATCTACAGTGAGTAAAATTGAGAAGAAATTCAGGGAAAGAGGGAATGTAAGGGATCGTCTATGGCCAGGTCGTCCAAAAATTAGTGAAAACACAAAATTGAACATTTTGTTAGAAGTTGAAGATAATCCCCATAGTGCATCCACTGAAGTAGCCCTTAATAATGATGTGAGCCGACGATCTGGTTTGCGGATATTGAAACAAGAAAAGTACCATCCGTACAAAATTAGGTTGCACGAGCTAAACGAAGATGATCCCGACCGCCGACTACAGTTTTGTGAAACTATGATGGAAATTTGCAACTTAAATATATTTTTCCATCGCAACATACTTTTTAGCGATGAAGCCACGTTTTGTTTGAATGGTTCGGTAAACAGACAAAATTTTCGGTATTGGAGTACAAATAATCCCCGTTGGATGAGAGAACAGCACACGCAAAACCCACAAAAAGTAAATGTTTGGGCAGGGATATTAAATGATATAATTATTGGACCTTTTTTCTTCGATGGAAATCTTACAGGAGACCGGTATTTATAATTTCTTCAAAATGAATTACTTTCCACGCTAGCAGCGGATTTTCCAAATCCGAATCAGCCTAATCTACCAGAAGCGTCTATTTGGTTTCAGCAGGATGGTGCTCCGCCTCATTTTGCTCGACAAGTACGAGGGTATTTGAATACTGTATTTCCCGAACGATGGATAGGTAGAAGAGGACCCATAGAATGGCCTGCAAGATCTCCCGATCTTACACCAATGGATTTCTTTCTTTGGGGTTATTTGAAATCAAAAGTGTATAAGGATAAACCACAAAATTTGGAAGACTTAAAATTTTAAATTAGATATGAAATTAGGCAAATTAATGAAAATACTATAAATAATGTTTTAGACGGGTTTTTAAGTAGATTGGCATATTGTCAAGAAGTTAATGGTTGGCATTTTCAACACTTAATAAAATAATTTTCGTTTTGTGATGTAATTTTTCTCTAAAACCGCTAGAGATAAGGAGAGGGTATGCTACATGAATTATGCGCAGAATTTAACGTAGAATTCAAAATTCGACTGAAAAAAATAGGGTTCTATTCAAAATACAAAAAATTTGTGCTACATCTACTTTTTGACACACCCTGTATAATTTCTTTTCGAGGCAAAAAATTCGGAAGAAAAAATTATAATCGACGTGTCTGGGCGTTTTTTTAAAAAATTAATACCTGATTTTTAAATGAATTTGTTCCATATTTCAGCCCATCACTGTATATACAAAAGTTATGAACTATCAAAAAGGGTGCAATTTAACTTAGCCCACAGTCTACAATGACGACAAATTGTATAGTTCAGCTGGAACATGCTACCAATGGTACCAAATATGAGCAGGAACAAATGTCGCACAATGAAACCTTAATTAGTTGAGGACGGGTAATACCCGATTTTAAACCAATTTACCGTTATTTCACTCCTTTCGAATAATATTCATTCAATAACTTTTGATTTCCTATGCCTCATTGGAAAAATATTTTGAAATTAATAAAAAATCAACATGTTGGGATTAATGTCATTAATGTATAACAGCAAATCCCTGTTTCTATAAATGAAAACTAGTTTATTACTAAGTGTGCCGTCCAGTCATCGATTCTATGTTCCAGTATCAACTAACCTAAACCAACTGTGGGTCTCTGTACGCATATTAATTCATTCTGGGCGTACAGAGGAGTGATGATATCCGAGTTTTTTATCGTTTATCGATGGTACTTCATTGTTTTTCCCGAAATTTGCCACCGTCTTTGTGTTTTCGGCTAAAACACATTAAGTTAATTATAACGATCCATGTTGTGAGAAACAGGACGTTAATTATTATGATCGCTATTTTGAATTCAAAGGCGATAAACCTTTAATTGGTTACTTAAGAAGCCTACCGTTAAACCAATATATTATTGTGTTAATTAGTTAATAATTAAGAGCATTTAAGTATAGCGAAAACAACAGTAAACTCTACAGGATGATCTATATATTTCTCTCCTAAATGGTTGCTCCAAATGTAATTATGTAAATTTGAAACCGTGAGAAACGCATTTTTTCCTAGCTTGGCATACTAATAATAGTTGTAAAATTGTAAGATCCACTTAGGAGAAAAATCATTACAAAGATTATCATCATCATCATCATCATCATTACTTCGGATTAATGCCTTCCCTAAATGTTCCCAGACGTCCCGATCTTAGGCTTTGTTGATCCAATCGGTGGCCACAAATCTTTTGATATTTATGACATTATCATTCTTTCATCTCGTTTGAGGACGGCCTTATTTCTGTAGTGACACCATGGTCCCATTGTCATTGCCTAATACAGAATTTTACAAAAACCTAATAAGTATAACCATGTTTTAATCCTTCTTTATTTTACAGAATCGAGAACATTGGGTCTTCCTAATGTTTTCGGGGGTAGTTGTTAATCTCCTGAATGTTGTTTGTAATTTTAGACCGTAGGTCTTCTAAGTTTTTGCAAGGGGTTTTGTAAACCAAGTTTTTAATGTGTAGTCACAAAAAGATTAATCAGCACTAAGAGTTACGTGAATTGGTGCGTCGTGCTGGTAGAAGTACCTTGTCACATCTCTTCATCGTCTAATGTGTTAACAATTTTTTTTTTAATTTTATTAAGGCATCGCACAAAATTGAGAATCCCTTTAAAAAAATCGATCCAACTAACCTTCTTTTCGATATGGCCGACCACACATAGCTTTCTTGGAGAATTGAAATAACCAAAAAGATCAAACCAAGCCTCGTCAGTAAACAACTTTTTACATGAAATTTAAATGCCTTTACAGGCTTTTTTTTTAATTAAATGAGGCAGTTTGTTAAATAGTTTAGCTGCAATAAATTCTGGTCTGCTTTGGCTCGTTCCCAAGCGGCAATACATTGGGATATAGTTGGTATTGTTTTTGGTGTCATGACCATGTAGATCCTGATATGTCAGAAGGCCATCATTTTGCTTCATAAGTTTTCGAGAATATATAACGAAGGAAGGGTGAGTATGCCCAACTTAATAAAAGCGCTACGGCAGTCATCCCTATAACCTAGCCCAGACATAATCCCGATGACTGTTCTCTGTAAGCCAAGGACCCGCTGCGAATAAGAGGATCCTCCCCATACGAGCACGCCATATGACATGACACTGTGAAAAACACAAAAGTAGGCTGTTCTCATGGTGGCATCAGACACACAGCCATACAGATTACGCAACAAAAACACTCTACTGCCAAGCCTCCTGCATACACTTGCAACATGTGCATCCCACTTTAATGTCTTATCTAAGAGGAAGCCAAGAAATTTTACTGGAGATGTTTCATTAGTAAGCATAGTATTTCTTAGGGTAAAAGTCATCTTTTGCGTTTTCTCTTGGTTCAACAAAAGCCTGTTTGACAGGAACCAGTTCCCAACTTGCTGTTTAGCCTCACTTAGGCTTATATAGGCTTCTGCTTCAGTTTCTCTAGTTGCAAAGACTGTAGTATCATCAGCAAAGAGCACGAACTTACCCGTTTGGTTTTCCAGAGGGAGATCACTAATAAAGATTAGGAAGAGAACTGGTCCCAATACAGAGCCATGTGAGACACCCACATTTATACCAGCTGGGACAGAAAACTGTCCATGGGCTTTCACTACCTACCAGCGATCCCGCGAGTAACTAGAAATGAGTTTAATACTCCTCCCATCACATTTATATTAATTAAGCTTTTAAAGTAATAACTCATGAGACATACAATCGAGCGCCTTGCTGAGATCGCAGAACAGGGCAAACAGTCCATGTCCTCATAGCCATCCATGATGTTATGCAAAAGCTCAAGTACAGCATGTAAGGTGACCCTGGCCTGTCTAAATCTAAACTGATACTCAGAAAATAGGTCATTCGATTAAAAAAAAATTATAATTTGAGTTGCTATTACTTCTTTTAAGATTTTGGAGACAATGGGAAGCAAGGGGATAGGCCTATAGTTATTTACAGAGTATTTATCTCCTTTTTTGAAAATTGGAGAAACTATAACTTTTTTAAGACAAGATGGAAAAATTTGTTCAGATATACACACATTAATTAACTTTGTTATTGGTACGATGATTTGATTCTTAGTTGACAATATGGTATGTACGCTTAATCCATAAATATCACAGCTTGTTTTAGTTTTCAAACTATGCAGATTACTCATAAACCACTTTGAAAATTGCAGTCGCTGCGGATTGTCGTTTGGTAACAATTTTTGGACTGCGTTTAGATCATAAGCGTGCATGTACAGGTCACATTTCAGGATTGTATTGCAGGTTCCGTGGGATACATTTACTGACTTAAACGCCGAATAGGAGTTTGCTGCTGTTCATTTACAATTTGCCTAAATTCTTCTACTTTTTGTGTAGTGCTGACTTTGGGTCTCCCACTGTCTTCCTTTCTATTTACTCGTCCTGTTTTTCTTAACAAAGCCGATCTAGTCAAAACTTAGCGAAACTGTGGTCGAAACCTACGACTGTGTATGTGGGAATTCTGTCTGAAAATCCTGAATGACGTCCCTTGTTGAATAAACTTACTGGCCTACAAACTACTTTCGCTTATGTTCTGTTATTATTTTCTTGCAAATAATAGCAGTATAATACGTGCTGATTAAACTTGGGTCAAGAATATTGGAAAGCTTTTGTAGTTCTCCAAACGTTGCCCATGCCAGTGAGCTTTGTCTGGAGAGTTCAGATTTCAGGTTGTCTCGAGCAGTTGTTTTTCCTGTCCCAGGTACACAAGCTTTTTTGTTATTTCTATGCCTCTCTGTAGGGTTAAAGTTTTCTTCATTTTCATTAATTATGAACTTCATCTCGAATGCTGATTTTTCGGATTATTCAGATTTCACCATTATAGCTCTGTAACATTAAGGTAATCTCGGCTCATCGAAATTAGTACCAAATCCTCAGCGCATCTTAGGTGGTTAAGATTATCACCACTAATGTTAATGCCTTTAGTTTCCAACTGTTCAGGCATGATTTCCTGAACAGTTGGATACTAACCTGAACAACTTTGATGAAATTGAATCACCCTGCATAACGAACTCCTCTTTCGATTATCTATCTATATCCGATTTTATAGCGTCCTACTCCTTCCGGTTTCCAGTTTCCATCCTCTTCTATCTTCCCTAGGTCTTAGGTTTCTTTTCGACATGGCCCGCTGAAGGCCGCTAATCCAGGTTTCCCTTAGCCTCCCTCTTCTGTTTCTTTTGTTCTGTTTGCCAGGATTCACAACTATAGAGTACAATACTCTTAAGCACCGTATCATACGTGGCTTAGTCCTCTTGTTACGGGGAAGCTATCCGAGACATATGTTCCCAGATTTATTCTAGAGTATGACTGGTTATATACTTAGTTCTTTTATTGCGACAATTGCTGTAGTATTGATGGGATATACTTCTAGTATTTGCCATAGCTCTTTTATTGAGACGGTATGGTAGGCTTTACTTAGATTGACAAACAGAAGGTGCAATTCTCTGTTGTTGGTTGACGTCTTTTTCTCGTTCAATTGGAATAAGGATAAATATATTATCTGCCTGATCAACCACCTCCAAAGCCTGACTGTTGCTCAATTTCATGGGGGTTGTTTTCGTCCTCAATTATATTTCTCAGAAGATTCCCATAGACTCCACTTAGGGTATTGCTAACAGATATACAGCGGTAATTTTTCGATTATACTTTTCAATTAAAAACTCATTTTTATAGCTAAATGCGTTATTGTTTCAGCTTGATATGGAGACACTACCTTTCTTGCCATTATGATAATGTTAAGGTTTATTGGTCATCACTCTTAACTTTAATGACACGATGTCACTGACTTCAACAGCCATAAACTTATGAAAGATATTCTTGTTACTACCTTCACTCGGCGGATTTTCAATTTTTGCCCGCCATTAATGTCGACGTACCGATATGGATAGTTTAAAGTAATACTAAAATAAATATTATCCGCGGTGTGCTATAAAGTCAGACATAACTTAACGCCAACACTTTATTCATGATTCTAATGTTCTGCTATAGCTACAGGGTGTGACAACAATATACCGCCTAAACGTTAAGAGGTTTTAGAAAATGTTACTCATTTAGCACAGTTGCAAGGATGATTAAAATCTATAACCTGAAAATAATTTTACATATACAGGGCGACTCGCAAAAAAGCTATAGTAAAATATGTAACTTTTTTCATGTATGTTGTGTTATTATTACACTTGGCAGACAAAGAGCTCTACTCTGGTGCCTCGTTTGTTAAATTTTAGTAATCACACCTAGAACTAATAAAAATAGGTTTATTTCTAAATAAAACTTAATCTAATTAAAAATGAATAATGTTTCGAAGACAACAAAACAAACCTTAACATAACGTCAAAAAGTGAAAAACAAAAATTGATTGGTTTAGTAAATTGACAACTACAAGTAATCGAAATCAGCACCTTCCTAATCACTGTCAGTACCTAGTGTCGCCGATACGGCCCTGTGGATGTCTTTGCTTCGGCGGTCTGTGGAAAGATACGCTACCTTCAGAGCCCGAGTCAGAGTCGAGGTCTTTTTGACCGAGTAGCGTTCTCCTAAGTAAAGCCGGATTCCAGAGAGGGTCGACTCCTACTTCTCGCATTGGGGCCAACTCGGCTGGGCGAGTTGGCCTAACGTTGCCCAATATGTCCCTATTGGAGTGCGTTTCTATCCCTGGGAGTGGTTCTCGGTCCCACCGAGGATTGGTTTGGGAAGCAAGTAAGGCGTCCTGGTCGGCATTTTTGGTTATATTTAAATAAGTTTGGATTGATTCTACCATTGTTGAAAAATCCTGGGCTTCAGGATTCTCAGGGCTTACTTGGGACTCTATACTACCCGAGCATTCAATGGTTTTTTCGGTCATTTTGATAATTTAGGGATGCCAGATTTTTTTATTGGTTTTAAAAAAAATCAAAAACTAAATTTATAAGAAAAATCAATCATAAAAATATTAATTAATTTTTTCTTTGTTAAGGGTGGTCCCACCTCCTTTAACCCCGATGGCGGAAAGGCCACCGGTCCACCAAAATTAAGATAAAAATATTTGAAGAGAAATCAAAAATTTAATCAAAAGGGGTCAACCAATAACCTCATGGTGGTTAATGGTAAGAGAGAAGGTAACGTATTACCAATTCTTAAATACTTTTTCTCTATTTTCTTTTTTAACTAATTTATGGGGGGGGGCAAGGGGAGGACTTTTAATTAATGTTAATTTGTAATATGTAATTCCACGGAGGGCAAAAGAGAATAAAGTGTTTTGGTTTATTTCAATATTTTTTCAAAACCTTTTACATTACAATAATGACAATCGACAAACTTAATATTAACCCAACATTTATAACATATAACATCCAATCTCGATAAACTTTACCTCAAGAAGAAAATGATTTAAAACTAAAACTTCAATTATAAAAACTAAAAGGTTTATCGAAATTAGTTTCAGTAAACTATTATTATAAACAATTAACAACAAATAAATAATAATCAAGCTTATTTTCACTTGGGGGGCTGCGCCCCACTTAATAAATTCGCAATGGCTCTTTTTGGCAGACGGCCAAGTCTGGGGGACTGCGTCTCTCTTATTTTTATAAAGAAATCTAGGGGTTGTTACCTCGTAAACTAGCCTGCAGTGCCAGGACTAGTCCGGTAACAGCCAACGAACTATTCAACTCTGGAATTCCTTACTTGCCTGTATGCGAAGCGACGACGTGAAAACCAGAGCTGAAACATTTAAATTTCGCGCCCGAAAATATTTTCCCCCCTACTTCCGATTCCCCAATACCTCGCGTAACACGACCCAGGTCCGCATGGGTATGAGCATACTAATCCACAGAAGTATCCAAAAAATAAATCACTGATAATCCAAATCAAGGGAATAACACTTGATTGACATACAGGAATCCACCAACTAATCAAGGGAATAACATTTGAATAGTATTCCAATCAAATCACTGTAAATCCCGGAAAGATAACTATATCAAAAAGGACGGGAATCACCTCCTCGATAGACGCGAAAACTTTATTGCCCCCCTATTGAAAGGTACGGCACAACACTTGATGACAAGTGGAAAATTTAAAAAAAAAAATTTTAAGTTTAACTTCAAAAATTAAACTGACGTGAAGTACTTTAGCAAGCAAAATTCAGGTCCCGAATGAACCAAAAACGCCGCGTTTTATATTCTTATCCATTTAATTACAACGCAATAAACGGTTTCAGCCAATGACAACCCAGCGAAAAACTACAACTCGATATTTTCTATAATCAATAATTTTTTTTTTGAAAAAATATCGCATTTCGATGGGTTACATTATATTAAAGTAAAATATCAACTTTTATTTGTTTAGTGATACAAATTTTAGCAACAATTGTCAAAAATATGTATGAAACAGGGAGGAGCCTCCTGACTTACTCAGGGCTAATTACGCATTAATTTTACCAGCCGAAAATGTTTTGGGGTATATCAAAAAACGCGACCAATCAATGAACAAAACATCGCTAAATGACCAAAAGGCGGGGCTTGTTAAGGGAGTTGAATGGCTTATAAATAGAAACGCGAAATCGTTGTACCCATTCTTCACTTGACTGTCATAAAAGCCGCTCACGAAAACCAAATTTAAAAACATCCCAGAGACCAAAAAATACAAATCCCATTTGTCCGCCTGAAGTCATTTAACGACTTTTCTCGTAAAACTAAACACAAATGACCCACAATACAGAAGGCAAATACACTTCATACCGTGAATTAACATTTTACACTTCAAAACTTTTATCGAAAACAACTTTTTGCCAAAATTACTTTTTGTTTCTGACAAATAATTTTTTCATTATTTGTGCCTTAAAAAAAAAAATAATAATAATACTAACAAATTATTATTCCTAAAAAATTGAAAACTAAATTAAACTTAAAAACTACTACAGGGGTTATGCACTAGATAAAATAGCATTAAATGACTAGTTATACGACACCCCCCCCACAAGACGGAAAAATAACTTAAAGTACTTAATTTTAAGTTTATTTCTACGAACCCTCAAAAACAATTAAGAACCCCCTCCCAAAATTCTTCCTTTAACTTAAAGAAATCACCCCACCTATTACAATAAGCTCCGGGTAGTACTGAGTCTTTGTTTAGCCTGGAGTTATAGAAGTACTTCGTACTTGCTTTTGAGATTAGATCGTCCTTTTCTTTTTTTAGGGCTGCAGGAACTGTAAGATTTGTCTTCTGGGTTTCTGGTTGAATACAATCGCGTAGATTTGTCTTCATGGGGATATGATCGCGTAGATACATATCGTCGATTACAACCTCAATTTTGTCTACAATGTTTTTTCGTTGTTTTCTCAAACATTCATGCCCCAACGTTTCGATCTTCTCTACATTTTGAATTTCCTGGGTGAGCAATTCCTCTAGGATTAATAAATCTTGAAAGTGTTGAATATTGGAAACTTTGGTTTTTAAAACATTGACGTTTCGTTCAACATCTTTTAGGAGTCGTTGCTGGTGCAAGAATTCGGTGGGCAATTTGTTCCCCAGTATTTCGGAACTCGAACATTGATCAATTTGCATTGCATGTAATTGAGGCGTCGTCTCGTCCATTTGTTTATTTTCTTGAGGTTGTTCAGGTTCTTCCTCAGAGTCTTCGACATTTTGGGGGGGAACCTCCTCAGCGGAAAATTCGAATTCCGCGTCGCTGTCATCGCTTTCTTCATATATGGGGTATTCGTCGAGGTCAACTTGATTTCCGTTCTTCGCTTTTCGCAGATCGTCGATATGGAAGTTAACGGGGTTGTCGTTCACTATAACCTCATAAGCTGAATTCCCCAAGACTTTTGTGACCTGATGAGGCCCGGTCCAGGCAGGTTGAAAAGCTCCTGTACGGTGAAACTTTGCATTTACCATATCTCCAACATTTAACTTAAGTATGGCAGATCCGGCTTCAGAAAATTCTTTCCGTTGAAAATCCAACTGTTTTGCATAAACTTGTCTTCTTGTTAATACCCTTTGTTCTTTCGCCTGGGTTTTTTGGTACTGGGTCCATTTAGTTTGCCATTCGCCTGGGCATTTGAGTTCATACCCCAATATAATCGACGCCGGCGTTTCCCCGGTGGCTCTATTTCGCCTGCTTCTTAATACTTGGAGGGCTTGAGGCAAAACTCGCTCCCACTGGTTTTCTTGTTTATTTAATAAAAGAACTCGCAATACCTTTTTTAATTCTTGTACTCTTCTCTCCACGGGGTTTGCCCGTTGATGGTATACACTGGAGTTATGTTGTCTAATCTTTTTTACTTCGCAAAATTTCGTTAGTACGTTCGCCTTAAATATCTTGGCGTTATCGCTTACTATATGCTTAGGATATCCGTATCGTGCAATTATTTCCGTCTTTAGAAATTCTAATACATCCTTGGCACTTACATCCGAATAAGTTCGTGCCTCTATCCATTTAGAGAAAACATCTTCGGCAAAAAGAATATATTGATTGTGCGTTCCGGCGGCTTCGCGATACGGTCCTAACAAGTCGATACTTATCATCTCGAAGGGATTGGTAGGAGTGCGTGGCGTTTGGGGAGCATGCTTTTGCTTTTGCTGGGTTTTGCAAATTGAGCAAATTATACACTTAGATACATATTCTGTGATCTCTTTGTGCATACATCCCCAAAAATACTTGTTTGCGATTTTTCGGACAGTTTCCTCAGTTCCAGGATGGCTTTGTTCCGGGTCATCGTGGTGCATATAAATAACTTGTTGTGTATATTGTCGGGGCACAACAAGTCTATCTCCCTGTGGATGTCTACGCCATAATAAATTATCAATAAGTACGAACTCTTCCAATACACGTCTTTGTTTGTTATCCGTTGGTTGTTGGCCTGCAAGCAGGTCCAAAGTGACTTTTAAACGCCGAATTGCCTTATCATGCTCCTGGTTTTCGGCAATTTTAGTGTATAAATCACCCAGGTCGGCTATAACTACAGCACATTGAGCTACCGTTGATTTAGTCGTCTCCACAGAGGGGGGCAACAATCGATCATTGTCTGGTTCCGCTTCATAGGGAGTCTCCTCGGGATTGCGGCTTAATAAATCAGGTAAATGATTTTTTGATCCGGGAACATGTTGAATTTCAAATTTAAATTCCTGAAGAAGGAGCGCCCACCTGGTCAGCTTGGCTCGTGAGTCCTTAAATTTTTGGAGCCAGGTCAATGACTTGCTGTCCGTACGGACCATAAAAGGCCGATCTTCCAGATAGGCTCGGAAGTATTGAATAGCCCAGACGAGCGCAAGACACTCCTGTTCGTTAATGTGGTAACGCTGTTGAGAAGAATGAAATTTTGCGCTAGCGTATGAAATAATGTTTCGTACTTCCGAGCCATCTTCAGGTTCTTGATACAGTACAGCGGACATGCCTATAGCTGAGGCGTCCGTCTGTAATATGAATTTTTTTTCAAAATTAGGGCGACTCAATTGCTTTGCTTGGGCTACAGTAGTTTTAGTTTTCATAAATGCGTCAGTTTGCAGGCTAGTCCATGTAAATTTTGAACCCTTTAACGCTTCGGTCATCGGGGCAGTAAGTTCGGCCATATTCGGAATGTACTCCCGTACCCAGTTGCATAATCCCAGGAAAGACTGCAGTTGCTTCTTGGTCCTTGGTTCGGGACATGCTTTGATTTGTTCCAAATGTTTGGTTTGTGGTTCAGTGTAATCGCCACAAATCCTATATCCTAAATAGTCTATGCTAGTTTGGCAAATCTGGCATTTTTCGGCGCTTACTTTCAAATTATGTATCCGAAGTCGCTCGAAAACGATTCGTAAATGTCTAGCATGAGTGTCCTTGTCGGTTGAATATATTATAATGTCATCAAGGTAGACCTGTACAAACTCCTGTATCAGGCCTACCAATACTTCTGTCGACATAAGTTTCTGGAAGGTACTGGGTGCGTTTTTTAGCCCAAATGGCATCACATTGAAATGATAACTTGCCCCGTCTGGTGTAGTGAAAGCGGTATACTGTTTACTGGAGTCTTCCATGGGAATTTGCCAGTATCCGCTCTTAAGGTCCAAAACTGTAAAATATTTGGCTTGGGCTAAAGCTTTCACGGAGTCCGGTATACGTGGCAAGGTCGAGGATTCTGCGACACTAATATCGTTCAGGCGCCTAAAATCGATACAGAATCTTGGGTTTTTTCCTGGCCTCGTAACAAGCAAAGGTGGCGAAGAGAACGGTGACTGTGTAGGTTCTATTACGCCTGCGCATAACATTTCTTGGATCTGATCATTCAAGATTTTTTTCTTGTCTGGATTTAAATTATAACAGCGTTGATTGATGACTTTATTATCCTTTAAGACGATCCTATGTTGGGTGGTACGAGTTGTTGGCTGTGCTAATCCGATTAGAAAAATGTCTTTGAATTCCTGAATAAGATCCCTGATATTTCCCGGGACGTCCGGTCCCATTTCCGGCAATTCGCATGGCATATCTACCGAATGGAATTGTTTCCAATATATGGTTTGACGTAGAGTCTGTCCAATATATATACAGCTTCTATTGAAGTCCATTAGGGCTTGTTCTGTCCTTAAAAACTCGCTACCTAATATAATTTTAGCAGTTAATCCTGCAACAATATTGAAAACTACTTTATAACTATAATTCCCTAAAACTAAATTGACTTCAATTAATCCTAGAACTCTCGCTTTAGCACCTTCTATTGCTAATATGAGAACCCGATCATCTTCTATATATATTTCAGATTCGATTAGATCCTCTGAAATCAGATTTAAATCAGAACCCGTGTCAATGAGGGCTTCATAATCTTTATCAAACATTTGCACTCGGACTAAGGGCCGCGAGCCTATCGAATTAATTGATTCTTTAATTACATTAATTGGGGTCTTTAATGGTCTTGGATCGTCCTGCCCCAAGGCGGATCGATCAGCGCTTAGTTTTTTTGGGAATTATATTTGGCCTGTTCCTTTTTGGAATTTTGATTTTCCAAAATTTGGTCACGGGCAGGGGGAGTCTTCTTTTCTTCATAAGTTCTTTGGCGGCATTCATGATCAAAATGTTCCCCCTGACAATGTCGGCAGGGGCGTGACCTTACAGGAGGTCTTGGCCTATTCGAGACATTATTCGTCCTTGGTCGTTCATTATTATTTACTATATTAGTTGGATTGGGGGGGTTAGTATTAATTGTCTGTTGTCGTTCTTCAGTCTGGTCCTGCTCGATCGCCATCGTGAGACACGTAAGGCGATCGGTATCCAATATGTCCACGCATCTTATCCTAGAACGGAGGGCTGGTATTAATAAGGGCACAATGACATTAACACATTCTTGTTCTGTCCCAAAGGGCACCAACCTCCTAAATAATGCTCTCTTTTTTAGTATGAACTCTTCAACTTTTTCGTTATTCTTTTGTTTAAGTCCGTATAAATTTGATTTTAGGTCGCTTACTAGCTCGGGGCTATTAAAACGTCTGCTTAAGCGCTTAGCGAATTCTTCAAAATTCAAAATTAGTCCTTTTAGCGGCTCTATCCAACTTCGGGCCCCCCTTTGAAGCTGCTCCACTGCAATATTAATTTTTTCATTTTCATCTAAAATATTGCATTGTAAAAAATATCTTTGCAGTGTTATCAAGAATAAATCGGGGCTTTCGTGTTGAAACCCGCTGAAAGTTTCTCGTAATTTATTTGAGGGGGCGGGGGGATTACTTCGTTGATCACCGATTATATGTACTAAGCTTCCAATCGCCTGCACAAGGTCCTGTACATCTGTCATTTTTTTGGTTTCACAAGAAGTGGAGTTGGCAAACTTCGTATAGGGTCCTCCAGATCCATCGGTCTGTACAAACTGGTTACGTGGGGCAACTATTTCATCAATTTGTTTCCCCACCAGGGATGCCATGTCGCCGATACGGCCCTGTGGATGTCTTTGCTTCGGCGGTCTGTGGAAAGATACGCTACCTTCAGAGCCCGAGTCAGAGTCGAGGTCTTTTTGACCGAGTAGCGTTCTCCTAAGTAAAGCCGGATTCCAGAGAGGGTCGACTCCTACTTCTCGCATTGGGGCCAACTCGGCTGGGCGAGTTGGCCTAACGTTGCCCAATATGTCCCTATTGGAGTGCGTTTCTATCCCTGGGAGTGGTTCTCGGTCCCACCGAGGATTGGTTTGGGAAGCAAGTAAGGCGTCCTGGTCGGCATTTTTGGTTATATTTAAATAAGTTTGGATTGATTCTACCATTGTTGAAAAATCCTGGGCTTCAGGATTCTCAGGGCTTACTTGGGACTCTATACTACCCGAGCATTCAATGGTTTTTTCGGTCATTTTGATAATTTAGGGATGCCAGATTTTTTTATTGGTTTTAAAAAAAATCAAAAACTAAATTTATAAGAAAAATCAATCATAAAAATATTAATTAATTTTTTCTTTGTTAAGGGTGGTCCCACCTCCTTTAACCCCGATGGCGGAAAGGCCACCGGTCCACCAAAATTAAGATAAAAATATTTGAAGAGAAATCAAAAATTTAATCAAAAGGGGTCAACCAATAACCTCATGGTGGTTAATGGTAAGAGAGAAGGTAACGTATTACCAATTCTTAAATACTTTTTCTCTATTTTCTTTTTTAACTAATTTATGGGGGGGGGCAAGGGGAGGACTTTTAATTAATGTTAATTTGTAATATGTAATTCCACGGAGGGCAAAAGAGAATAAAGTGTTTTGGTTTATTTCAATATTTTTTCAAAACCTTTTACATTACAATAATGACAATCGACAAACTTAATATTAACCCAACATTTATAACATATAACATCCAATCTCGATAAACTTTACCTCAAGAAGAAAATGATTTAAAACTAAAACTTCAATTATAAAAACTAAAAGGTTTATCGAAATTAGTTTCAGTAAACTATTATTATAAACAATTAACAACAAATAAATAATAATCAAGCTTATTTTCACTTGGGGGGCTGCGCCCCACTTAATAAATTCGCAATGGCTCTTTTTGGCAGACGGCCAAGTCTGGGGGACTGCGTCTCTCTTATTTTTATAAAGAAATCTAGGGGTTGTTACCTCGTAAACTAGCCTGCAGTGCCAGGACTAGTCCGGTAACAGCCAACGAACTATTCAACTCTGGAATTCCTTACTTGCCTGTATGCGAAGCGACGACGTGAAAACCAGAGCTGAAACATTTAAATTTCGCGCCCGAAAATATTTTCCCCCCTACTTCCGATTCCCCAATACCTCGCGTAACACGACCCAGGTCCGCATGGGTATGAGCATACTAATCCACAGAAGTATCCAAAAAATAAATCACTGATAATCCAAATCAAGGGAATAACACTTGATTGACATACAGGAATCCACCAACTAATCAAGGGAATAACATTTGAATAGTATTCCAATCAAATCACTGTAAATCCCGGAAAGATAACTATATCAAAAAGGACGGGAATCACCTCCTCGATAGACGCGAAAACTTTATTGCCCCCCTATTGAAAGGTACGGCACAACACTTGATGACAAGTGGAAATTTAAAAAAAAAAAATTTTAAGTTTAACTTCAAAAATTAAACTGACGTGAAGTACTTTAGCAAGCAAAATTCAGGTCCCGAATGAACCAAAAACGCCGCGTTTTATATTCTTATCCATTTAATTACAACGCAATAAACGGTTTCAGCCAATGACAACCCAGCGAAAAACTACAACTCGATATTTTCTATAATCAATAATTTTTTTTTTGAAAAAATATCGCATTTCGATGGGTTACATTATATTAAAGTAAAATATCAACTTTTATTTGTTTAGTGATACAAATTTTAGCAACAATTGTCAAAAATATGTATGAAACAGGGAGGAGCCTCCTGACTTACTCAGGGCTAATTACGCATTAATTTTACCAGCCGAAAATGTTTTGGGGTATATCAAAAAACGCGACCAATCAATGAACAAAACATCGCTAAATGACCAAAAGGCGGGGCTTGTTAAGGGAGTTGAATGGCTTATAAATAGAAACGCGAAATCGTTGTACCCATTCTTCACTTGACTGTCATAAAAGCCGCTCACGAAAACCAAATTTAAAAACATCCCAGAGACCAAAAAATACAAATCCCATTTGTCCGCCTGAAGTCATTTAACGACTTTTCTCGTAAAACTAAACACAAATGACCCACAATACAGAAGGCAAATACACTTCATACCGTGAATTAACATTTTACACTTCAAAACTTTTATCGAAAACAACTTTTTGCCAAAATTACTTTTTGTTTCTGACAAATAATTTTTTCATTATTTGTGCCTTAAAAAAAAAAATAATAATAATACTAACAAATTATTATTCCTAAAAAATTGAAAACTAAATTAAACTTAAAAACTACTACAGGGGTTATGCACTAGATAAAATAGCATTAAATGACTAGTTATACGACACTAGGCTTGCTAAACTTTATATAATTTATCCAATTTGCCAATCCTTGTTGCCTTAGCAAATCACGATGACGACCACTTCATCAACATTTTGGTCAGCTACACATACTTTTTTCATATCCAAACATTGTGTGGTTGTTTTTTTTTCTAGAAACCTACTTTGTTACCTGTTTGATGCTGCGTGCTGTAATAAATCAAACCCAAATTTTTAATTTTAAATAAATTCGTTCAGGTGTTAATGTTGTTAAGGTTTGTTTAGGATTGTCAACATGAACGTATGAAAACCGTTATTCATTCCACAAGAACGTGGAATAAATTCTATATCCCTCTCAAATTCTTAAAACCGAGAATTTCTAAACATTTTCTAGAATCTCCATACCCGTTCTTTTTAACGTAGTTAAATTTATTTAAATAAAATTAAATATTGATCAGTTAGACACTCATTACAAAATTTTGCTCAAGTTTTAGGCTTGATAACTTTTCTATTTTTAATCCGACTTTAGTAATCTTTTATAGAACTATAGGTAAAACTATCAGTTTTAACGTGAAATAATAAGGAACATTGGTTATTCGACATATTATACAAGGGTTATCGAAATGCTATTTTTTTAATCTAATTTCAAAACACCCTGTAGAATCTTCAAGTAGCAAAATTATTTTAAAATGCGAGTTTTCATTTAGAGTCGTCTATTCTTTACAAAATGATCTTGGGTATCAATAATTTAAATTTTTCCATTTCATTATTGTTGTTGAAATGAGAATAAAATTTTTGATGTGCCAAGATTAAAAAAATATTATCACGACGCGAGAAAAACTATTGTACTAATCAAAATCTAATTACAAATTGTTTTAGGAACAAGTCTGTATAAGATTAAAAAAATACATTATGATTTTCGGAAATAAAACTTAACAACTACCAATTTTTACTCAAGTATGCTTATTAGGTTAAATATGCATATATAATCTACTTATATTATTTAAAAATTAATATTTTAACTTAAATATACCTCAATACTTTGTATGGCTTCCTCTGGCCCTGATGACTGCCTGTAGACGTCGGTTTATACCATCAATAAGCCCGAGAATATCGTCTTGCGGATGTTGTGTTCTCGTTTAATGTCGGTGGTACCACTTCTCGAGCTTTAACGTATACCCCACACATGCCCTGTAGGGTTTAAATCTGGAGAATATGCTGGTCAGTTTATTTTTTCAATCAAAACTGCATCAAGATAAAGCCAATGCCAATAAATGGGGCAAATGAAACTACGTAATTTTTTAGGGCCTCCTCAATATACCTCTGTACGGTCAGCGATCATATATATCAATAAATACTAATTCAGTACAGGTCTACCGTGATATTTCGGCCCAAACCATCACGGAAACTCCTCCATAACTAAGCCGGAGGCTAAACGTACATTCAACAAATAGTTCGTTCATTCATCCCGATACTCGCCCTCGTCTATCTGGTGAGCGTAGACAGAATCTAGACTCATCGGTAAAGAGTACACTGCTCCACTGTGCCAAACTCCAATTTACATGTTCACGAGCAAATTGTAATCTTGCTACGCTATCACGAGGGAGTAATATAGGTCCTGTTGCTGGTCCGCAAGACTTCAAACCAACCTCCTGTAATCTTCGATGAACGGTCGAAGAACTGATATTTTTACCTCGAACCTCTATAAGTTGGTTTTTTGCCTGTAGTGAAGTCAAACGATTGCGAAGGGTTTTAAGAACAAGAAACCGGTCATCAAATGCTGTAGTCTTGCGTTGTCTAACACTGCCCGCCCTTCGTGTATTTCTGCTTGTTTCTCTAAATCGTTCCACTATTCTTCTGGTGGTAGGGCAGCTAGAATTAGGTACTCTAACCATATACTCATAATTTCGCCCACTAAAGTTACAACTTTTGCACAATTTTCAGTCCTTAAAGCCATTGTACAGCCACCTTGTCAAGGAAAATACTGAATTCATATTGCATATTCCAGAGGTTGTTCTGAAATTAGATTTAAAAAACAACATTTCGATTATCCTTGTATATGTCGAATGACTAATGTTAGTAAAAATTTATAAAAGTAAACGTTATAACTGATAGTTGTACCTACAGTTCTCTAAAGAAATCAAAAAATTCGGATTAAAAATAAAAAAGTATCAAACCTAGAACTTTTTTTTAGAAGATTTTGTGATGACTGTTTTTTCTGCACATGGGTGCAAAAACCCTTCAAATCGCTTCCAAAATATTGTCGGACCTGGTTTACATTTTCCATATAATTGTCTGTTATAAACAAGTGCCTAATGTCATAAGTTTGGAAAAATCATTAATTTAGAACCATGTATATAATGTTGACATTTCAGATTTTTTAAAAGTTTGAAGCATATTTCTAACTTTAACATTTATCCGGGTGGAAAGTGACATTTACCCGGGTGAAAAGTTATCACTTTCTACACGGGTAAATGTCAACATTCATTGAATAACCAAAATGTTTGTTTCAAAAATTCAAAATTTAAAATTTTATTTAAGCTTTCAGCACTTTAGATAGAGTTTACATTAAAAAAACAAGTGTTTTTGACAAATCTCTTAAGAAGTAAGTTCAGCAGTCACAAAACATAAAAATTAAAACGTATAGTAAATAATGTAGCCAAATAAATATAAAAATAAAAATAACAATAAAGAGATTACAATTTCAAGAATGACTAAACAGACAAAATCCTCTTCAATTTCGCAATAAATCTTCCATAAGAATCATAAAAAATATCAATATCACTTTTCTTTATCACATTGTTGGTCAATCTACACATTCTGGTAAAAGGCGAATTTATACCGTAATTGGTCCTATGAAAGTCAATGTTAAAGAGGTCCCTATTTCTAACATTAGCTGCCGACACATGAATTCCAATCCTGTCAGGAAGTTCGGGTGCATCATAAATACTATTTAGAATTTTATGAAAAGTTGAAATATCAAAATATTTTCTTCTACTTTCTAAAGAAGTGAGATTCAAAAGTTTCATGATCTTAGTGCAATTTATATCCTTATAAGGGATGTGTAACTTAAGCCCAACCCTTTCCAGCTTTCCTCTATGAACCTCATAGTGCGGATGCCATACAAATGAGGCATACTCTAAAACTGAGCGCACCAATACACAGTAAATCTCCTTAAATATAAAACTCTCATTAAATCCCCGTAGCGTCCGAAAGACAAATCCCAATAATCGTATAGCTCTATTAGTGATTATATCAATGTTATTAGAAAATGACAATTCTGAGTCCAGCCAAATGCCCAGATCTTTACCAAGGGTTGTCTCTCGAGCACCACAGAGTTTAAAATATAATCATACAGAATGGGGCTTCTTGACCTAGTAAAAGTAATGACCCTGCATTTATCAGCATTCAGTGACAGGTTGTTATTTTTGCACCATGTTGTAAATCTACAGAGATCCCCCCTGCAATAATTGACAGTCACTCTCCGATTTTGTAACCATAAAAAGCTTCAAATCATCAGCAAAAGCGAGGAACTAACAAACGCTAAAAACACTCCCCACATCATTGACAAAGCAATTAAACAGAAGTGCCGAAAGATGTCCACCCTGCGGTACACCCGATGTCACATAAATCTCCGGGAATATATAACTTTATTTTTACTGCCTGCCTTCTTTCAGTTAGATTACATTTAAACTAATCCAAAAAAGATCTATGAACCCCCATGGCCTGAAGCTTTCTTAAATAGTATTGCTCTGAATTGAGGAGGAGTACATATGATTTCTTCTGAATCGCTCATTGTCTTCATAAACACTTTTTTGATGACTGACAATATATCAAAAATGCAACTAATTTAGGTTTGTATGCTAATGTTTAGTACCATAGTAGCCATTGTCAAAATTTTAACTTGACGTTTTTTAATTTGTGGATGGTGGCGATGGTGGCAAAGCTTGTGCTTATACAGGAGTCTTACTTTCTTAATTTTTCTCGCAGTTATTTATATTTGCCACAAAAAAAAACATCATTTGCACTTAGGTATGGTTGTATATAAAATAGTATACAAACCTCAGTCAAAGATTTCATTCCTGTCTCGAGAAAGGAAGCACTTTCCACCTCGGTATGTAATATACTATTTATTTAACATAAATATATCCTAATGGCATCTTTAACTTAGAAATAGTCATTACTACGCTATACCATATAAAATATTATACTATGCCTACCAATTTCCCTATTCCTTATTTAACTATTAAATACCCACCTATTCTAATATATCCAATAAGTTTATCTTCCGCCGTATTGTCCCATAAAATTTATTCCATAACAAGGGTATTATTAAAGACTTTTAAAAAATCTTTACAGCTTGGTCTGTAATGTTTTCGAAGTCATATTATACGGCACACCTTTAGGTTTACCGTTGGATGGATGAATACATATGAGCCTTTAACCTTTACTTATAATTTGCCTGGTTATCGTACCGTATTTGATCGCTGAGGCTATATTTCAGTAAGTTTATGAAAAACGACATAGACAAGTAAATGGGCTGGCGATTGTCTTTCGATTGGATGCAATGAAGAATTTTTTTCTACCTAGCAAGAAACCAATCGATTTTCTTCGGTTTTGGTTTTTACGGGATTGACTTTTATGTTGTTTTCTACAAAATTACGAAACCTTTGAAGGTTTTGCAACATTGTGCAGATAGTATATACTAATATAACCTGTACTTGAAAACGATTAGAGCTACAAGCTAATCGAAACGTCGTGTAACGAAAATAAAAGGTAAAACAAAGCAATTCCTTCTAGTCATTTTGAAATTAATTAAATAGTATATTATATACCTAGGGTGAGAAGTGAGCCATTATTGACCGAGCACTTTTATAACCTGAGACGCGTAGCGCCGAGGGATATAATGTGCGAGGTCAATAATGGCCTTCTCAACCGAGGTATATATAGAATTTTTTCCACTACTAACCTATAACATCGCCATTATTGACCAATTATTAACGTTAGAAATCGTTTTTCTGTACCTTATGAGTTATTATTGACCATGGTCAATAATAAGGTCAATAATAAGGCATTGAAATCCATTATTGATCGATCTTCAAGAATCTATTTGAACGCAGGTAACTTGATTTTTTTTGATTCTACAACATGAATTCATAAACATGAATAACCTGAAAGGTGATTTCTTGTGGTTAGGCAACCAGATAATTATCAATACATATTAGATTATTAGAGATGCTTGATATTGTAAAATATCGATACAATCAACATTTTTTCTGCTTCCATCTTTAATTCTGGAGGTGTACACATAATAATATCACTAACATTTTCTTCGCTCATTTTTTAAAAAAACGGAAAACTCGTGAAATCTCATGACATAAATGAACAAAAATTGACATTAACAAAGTCACCTGACAAAACAACAAAATATTTTTCCAATTCCAAAGCGCAGGTAACTTGATTAAAAAATATACTTATACCTACCTATAATTTTTTATAATTATTAATACTATTAAGATAAATATCTTATAAAAGTTTGTAGTAGTGGTAAAAATATTATATTAACCACGGTTTAGACAGCTTTTAGCCGTCGCGTGATTTAAACTTGCCGCTCGGGCAATAATGATGGCTGTCTAAACCTTGGTTAATAATATACTATTTTCTACTACTAACAACCGAACTAACACTAAAAGACCTCATTTTTATTTTAAAATTAGACATTTCCCCTATTATTCAAACATATCGAAATATCAAGTAGCCTGTGGCTCAGTTGTCAATGCAACGAATAAAACAATTGAAACTGGTGGGTTTCAATAAACGTCATTATTCTAAAATAATTATGGCCACGTTTTGAAGGTTTTAAATAAAAGTTTTACAATAAAATATTAAAATATGCTTGAGAATCTTAGCGACCAAAGCGACAGTGATTTAGAAATGGAAAATTCTACCCCGCCTGAGCTCCGAGAGGCAGCGGCTAGTGCGAACCATGATTTGTTGCCTGAAAAATCAAAGCGACTTTATGTGAAGGCATACACTCAATTAAAAAAATGGTGTGAAGAAAAAAAAGTCGTTAGAATTACTGAAAATGTCATGCAGGCCTATTTTAAGGAAAAATCGGAACACAATAAGGTATCAACGTTGTGGGCAAGCTACTCAATGTTGAATTCAGCTCTTGCACATGAGTTATAATAACTGTACAATCAACTATTATTTTAAATGATTTTTAAAGTTTTTGATAATTTTTATTATCTTAGGACATTTTCTAGAGTTTATTTTTCACGTTCACTTCGTTAAATGAACAAAGTGTCAGTCAATTTCTTTAAAAAGATAAAAAAAATCTTCATTATTAACCTAGGTAAATAATGATGATTCATCATTATTAACCTAGGTAAATAATGATGATTCATTATTTACCTAGGTTAATAATGAAGATTGAACTGAATCATCATTATTTACCTATGTTAGTAATGAACTACTTCTCATTAGACAAATGAGATAAATAATAGGGTTTTCTCATGTTAGTAGTAGAAAAAATATGTTATGCGGTACTGCGTTGTGGTACTCGATATGATATTGACAAGTGGGTAGATAACCTCAAAAAGAAGACGAAACCAAACAAAGACACAACTCTTGGTGTATTAATTAATCAAATAGATCGCAGGCACTAATAAACAAATACAGTTGATAAATAATAAACGTCGTGACCAGATGTTGGGCTAAGAATGGCTCGTCGTGACATTGACTTTGCCATATGCTGGTTATCCGATGCACAACTTATGCCAGATGTCAGTGCAACGTTTGGTGATATATGGATTTATTTAATAAATATAAGTCCGCTAATTTTAAATAGAATTAAGAGGTTAGAACGTAAATCCTATAAAGCTTTCAAATTTATGTGCATAGATAATAGTAAACAATTAAAATTTGAGTCAACCCTATGAGTAGCTCTCAGAATATAGGATGAGTATGATAAAGTTATTCAGTGCCCCCTTGTCATAATGTCTTTATTATTAACATAACAGCTATAAAAACAGCATATTAAGCAGGATGTCGGTCCGGTCTATGTGTGGTTTTTAATCCATATTAATGCATAAAATGCAGATGTGTAAAGTCAATTTGGAAATATCTCTTCACGTTGACAACGACATGTTACTAGATTTCTTGTAAACATCTTAACTGTTTAAAATGTCTTGGAAAGTGATGTCGGTTAGATTTACATGGATTTTGCTCGACTGGGTTTATATTATACAAATAATTAAATTACTTTATTTAGATCCTGCTAATTTTCAGTAAATTATCAACTTTGCCATTATCCCACATCACCTGTTACCAAGAATAGAAAAGTAAGTCTCGTCAAAACCTTAATCAAGAGGAACTTACCAATATTTACTTGAAGAGCTAGATGCAACCGGCTTGGCATTACAATTTGAAATCTGCACAGTAAAAAATTGAGTGTTAAATTTAACCGGAGCTCCGTCTTGCTGATGTCACAAAAAATTGTTCGGTGCATCAGGATCTTCTGGATTAGGGTATAATGTGGCAAGGCACGGTACTAGCTCATTGTCTAAAAATTGTAAATATGTTTCACCTGTCAAATTTTCGTCAATAAATAAATTTTGAGGATATTGGGTGTGACATTTTCTCATCCAGCTTGGATTCTCTGTAGACCAATACCGACAGTTTTGTTTGTTTACACTTCCATTCAAACAAAACATTGCCTCATCCGAAAATACAATTCGTTTCGGAAACTGTGGATGATTATTGCACATATTCATCATTATCTCGCAAAATTGCAATTGCATCAATTGAACTCTTCTGTCTGGATCATCCTCATTCAGTTCATGAACCAATTGGACTTTGTAAGGATGGAATTTATTTCTATCTAAATATTTTATGATGTATGTTTTGCAGATATGACTTTTCAAAGCAATAGTACTACTTCCCTTATGGTGGTCTTCTTGAACCGATAATAATACATTTAATTGTGTATCTTCTTATACCGCAGGTCGACCTTTAGTATGATTGTCCCTAACGTAAAGTAATAATAAAAAAATCATCTGTTAAAATCCGAATATCCATTTTCTCGCAAACGGCTGAATTTAAATATATGACATTTTTTATGAAATAATATGAGTAATGAATAAATAAATTTTAAAACTTGTATTGTATTGAAGGGTTTACAGCCTTTTTAGGTAAGTACATTGCTTAGTAACAGTTTTCCATATTCTTCTGTCTTTAGCCTTAATCTATTTTAGATCTTCCGTAAAAGGGTCTTTCCATTTCCGTCTAGGTCTTGCTGTAGAGTTTAGATTGGTTCCGTTTTTCGTCCATTCCTATTTTATTTTTTATTTCTTTGTTCGTCACTCATGATCCACAAAAAAAGGGTCAATTAAAATACTGTTCTATAAATTATTATAATTTGTTAATAACCCAAAGTACATGAAATTTTGTTTACCTAACCAGTCCATACTTTCTTGCCATCCGCATTAGATTGATCGATATGTACGTTAGTTGTTTCCTATCCCTGGCTATCACTACAGCTCCAGACTTGTATCTTTCCAATATACACTATCTCTGAACTTCGGTCAGCCAGACGAGACGTTAATGAATTTCAATGAGTACTACCTGAGGAAATGTGTCATACTTTCGAATGCATAATAAAAATTCATGAACCAAGGTCGAAAATCAATCAGTGTCTGCTTTAGCATACGCATTATGTTGTGCCAAATAATATAATTTGCACAATGCATCTATAAATCAAAAGATTTCACCATCATAAAAAAAAGTGGTCGGTTAAACAGTTGACTGAGCCAAAGACCCAATATTACCATAATGGTTAGGTACCCATTTAAGTTCAAATTGATCGTTTTCTATTTAATTTATAAACTTTTACAAGCAGGATTATATTGCTAATAATATCACAATATCAAGTGATATATAAATATATATACCGGGCGATGCATGGCCTAGTTGGAAAAAATTCTTAGATTTTGCGAGGAATGGTGTGTTTTGTGGCATCATACAGGATTTTTTTTTCGTCATCTTGGCTGGGCTCCTCGACTATTTTTTTTTCGTCATTTTCTTGATAAAGGCCTTTCAAAACCCTAAACACAGTGCGCGAGGAAAGTTTTGTTAAAGTGACACATATTTCTGCAGCATCCAATGTGGTTAGTTCAGGATCTCGTTCCCGAAGGCGAACAACTAGGTAAAGGTTCGTTAATATTCATAGTTTACTCAATTAAAAGCAGTTTACAACACTAAATAAAGTTTAATAACTATATACCAGGTGATGCATGGCTTAGATGAACATAGGAAATCCCATGGAAATTTTGAGGTAGCTAAATATTGGCTCCCCTGTACATTTTAGAGAAAAATGAATTTATACTTTTTTGAAGAGGCCGATATAACAAACCCATGTGTCAAGTTTGAATAAATTTTAATAAGCCAATCCTAACTTATTCAATTAGATGTGATGGCAAAATTACGAGATTTTCATAGTTTAGGTAATACAGCAAACATGCACCAGCAAATAATTTCTATGACACTGTTGTCAAAAATTGACGTAAAGCTAAACATAACGAATAAAGATTATTTCACATTAAAAACACATTTTCGTTTCACCAATCCGGCAATCACATAACCAAAATAAAAGACACCATTATGTTTTTCTGACGAAGCCTTTAATTTAACTTAACATACTTAAGACTACAGACTTTCACAAAAACATTAACTAATTAAATGTTCAAACAACCCTCCAAGACATGTGTAAGTAATACTTTAGTAAGATGAGACAAGTGTTGTGTAAATCGACATGTTTCAATTCGATTTTTTCGAGCACGGTTCTCTGTTGCTCTCGAATGACCTGTGGAATGTATCTTTGTTTCTCTTCCGAGTTTGAACTATAGGCAAAACCCCAGAAACTATTAGTTTAAACCAAACCTATAATACGGACCATTAGTTATTTACGAAATTAAATGCCCTTTCCTGCATACAAATCTGTTGTTATTCAGTCAAATAGAGCAGTCCCACAAATTTTTAAGCTCATCATACGAAAAAAGTCACATCCGGGAGAGTAATTTTCAAGATGCTCGAAAATATTAAACTGGAAAAGAAAACTGCATCTAATGTAGAAAGTTCACGCAAGTGCGGATACTTATTTCGGTTATACACTACTATGTTGTTATATTAAAGTTAACTTTTCTGGTACACCTCACTCTTTTGTGTGCCTGAGTAATATAAAATAAAGTGTTTCATTTATCATTCCATATTAGAAAGTAAAAAAATGCTAAGCTAGATTATGACATATAACATTTTGTCTTCATGCAAGTTGCTGTACTTTATCTAGAAAAATACAAATTGGAGCAAGCATACTGTTTAGATCGCTAATAGCAAATCTTAAATCATGAATCTTGATAAGGTTTTGATACAACCCACGCGATGTCGATGTCGTTGCCAAGATATTAGTGAGAATGAAAACAAAATATTAGTAAATAAATTGTACCATACAGAGGGAGCCAAATATACACGAGATACTTTAAAATTTGTGACCATTTTTACGAAACGTAATACAGTGGCGGCACGTCGAGGTGGGCAAGGTGGGCGCCGCCAACCCCTAATTTATCTCCAGGCATCTCACTTGTAATATTTCCCAGGAACAGTAACCCAAGTTCATAGAATTTGTAATGACGCGGGCCTCGTACTCGCATACTACGCCGCCTTATAATAAATTGTTTTACTTTTTAAGTAACCCAGGCTGGGGTCTGCAAGCCTACCCTGCCCCATTACAAAGAACGGCTGTAAGATATGCAATCAAACATACATATAGAGTATATATAGTAATATATTATTTGAAATCTTCACGCATCGTCAGAAACGGCAAAAATATATTAATTAAATAATTTTAAGGTTTGTTTCAACCCGACCAAAAACCGTATCATTATAGTCCCCCCAACGGTCGCACAACTAATTTATCACTGCAACCGTCGATTGCCAAGTTCAAAGTTTAATTGACAGGTTGGAAATGATCCTTCAGACATAGAAGAGCGGGTTGGAACGAAAAATACACATGTGAACCAAACCTTTAAAGAAAGTAAAGTTAGTTTAAGTTAGTTATTGCTATTATTTGTTAGTTGTTATACTCGTTAATATCAGTTGTTTGTTTTTATTCTTGAAAGAAACGAACTGAATTAGTGTAAAATAAGTCAGTGGTCTGTTAAAAAATTAGGCTTTCTGTTTGGTTTATAGGTTTGTTTAGGTTTGCATTCGTGCCTTTTATTTATGGAACTAAAGTCAATCTTATTTACTTAGTACCTACTGATTTTATATACTACAAATTATTTTATTTATCTATAAAACTCATGCATGAACTCATATAAGAGTAGTAAATTCTAATTTAAGCTCCTAATAAGCGTATATCAAAGAATTTGCGTACTCAAAAGTGTCATATTGTCACATTACGTAGGAGTGTAAGTAGAATTTAAGTGCAATGATAAATGTAGAGATTTAATAAGTTTAAGTTTATGCCCAAGTTTTATTATTTAAAGCGCTTAAGTATACTTGCTGCACAAAGTAGGTATATTCTTGTATAAGCTTATTTGTAATGGATCGTAAAGCAAGTGCAAATAACACTATAAAAGTAGATTTAACTAGAATTCCCTGTTTAGTTAGAATTACCGTAAAATATGTACCTTAATTAATAGAAAAATAATCTCAAATGCATCCAGCGTAATTATGATATTCTAAGAAGCAGGATAAAGAATTAAAACAAGTAAAATACTATGTATATATTATATTATAGCTTATAATGCAACAAATACGATCCCAGCAACTTAAAAATAAAATTATGAAGTTTTATACTGTACAAGGACATTTTCTTTAAGGGTCTCACCCGATTGGCAATTCTTGTGCTGACTATATTAAAAAGCAAATTACACTTTCCTCAATGCTTTTCCGCAAGAAAACCAATATTAATGTCAAAAAATATATTGATTCACAAATTTGACAGATACGACGCCATTTTGAATTTCTGTAAATAGCAAACCTCATCAATCGAATTGCGGATACTAGAAATATTATGATAAATGAAAGTATAGGTAATAGAAGAAGTACCTTTATTATAATTAGAATAAATTTATTTAAGAAATTATAAAAAAAAAATGTTTGATCAAAAATAAAGATTAACATGTTTTAGATATACGGTAAAATGCATCATTGTAAAGTCTGTTCAGAGATATAAGAAAGTGACTAACTGATCCCTATTAGAAAAGATCCGGGCCAGCTTTAAAATTGAAATATGGCCGAGCAGGTCCGTATTTTGCTTAGAATCATGGTTTGTAATAGAAATAAGTAAGACATTAAATAATATTTTATTTATGTTTAAATGTCAAATTACAAGTTATTTTATTATTAAAAATTATATTTATGGTTACAAAAATAACAAATCATTCGGTACTTATAATAATTATTCACTTAATATATCAATATCACTATCGCTATCATCATCTGTTCTAATTATTATTTGTGCTATATTGTTTATATGAATAAATGATTTTTCCACTTTTTCAACATGTGTAACAGAATTTGCCCAACTTTGTTAAGGGATGTTAAAACTTTAGGTTCTATAAGCTCAAGTACACTTATTTTTATTATGACGAATGGCAGATTTCAGTTGGTGCCAAACATGTTCGATGGGATTAAATATACAATGGTATGGTGGAATCCTTAAAACTGTATGCCCTAGATTTTTTGCATAATTATCACAGAAGTATTCCTTTTGTAGTTTTAAACTTTGTAAAACCTCAATTAATTGCCTTGTGGTGTAATCTTCCTGAAAATAAATGTCATTATCATACATCTAGTTTTGGATTGTTGCTTTTGTGTCATTTGAGGAGGGAATCTTGGTCAACTGCCTACTATGGTAGCTTACATTGTCCATTACAATTACGCTATTCGGAGCTATATTTGGAATTAGCTTGTTTTTAAACCAATCTTCAAATAAATCAGCAGTGGTGTATTTATGGTAATCCAGAGAAAAATCTTTAATATTTTTTGCAGACAGAGAAAGTCCATTTGGAATCCATCCGTCTTTAGATCCAGCATGCAAAATCGTAATTCGTTTACCTCTTTTTGATGACGCGCTTGTTTTACGCTTGCCGCTTGAGTCACCCCAACGGGGTATCATATGCGTCAAACTAGGTTTCATCCAAGTAAATAATCGGACTTTGCTGATCTCTGTAAATCCTAATTTTTTGTAGATATTCGGATCGCCATTCCCGAATTCTACTGGATTCCATTAAAACTTGTCTTTTGTTAATTTTTTTAAATCTAAACCCCATGTGTTGGATACACTTCCATAACGTTGTACAGCCACATTTAACGCCGGTTTCATCTTCTTCAAGCCTCTTAATTAAATTATCTAATGTAGGCACGATTTGTTCCTCGTATAACTTGTAAATTTTACGCCGTATTATATCTTGATCACTTCCATCTACCTTCGAGAAAATACCAGTATCTCCTTTCCTCGCTAAAATGGGATTATTCACAATTTTCCATATACAGTTGATGTTGGAATTTTTGTTAATGTGGCCGTTTCTTCTAACGCTGCCTCCTTGCTGACCGCACGTCCAATAAGAGTTGAATAAACATTGTTTATAACTTCCTTCGTTTCTACAAAAAAGTGTTTTCTTCTTTTCGACGGGGTTATCTCCTGAGATACATTGGGCTCGCACATATTTTCCATGACTCACACATGATTAAACAAACGCTGTATTATACACGAAGTAAAAATAATTACTAAGCTTAAAACGAACTAGAGTGGCTATATATACAGTCTTTAGAACATAATTTGTTTTATAGGATTAACCCTCTCATTTTGAATCAGGTAAAAATCGGTTTAAAATCACCAAACTATTACTTTAATAATGAAATTACGTCTTTCGGATTTGCAGTTTACTTTAAGACATTTTTAAGTACGGACCATAATTTACCTGCATTTACTCATTCATTCATTGTTTGTTTATGGCCACCCTTGGATAATCCCATTCAAAGGCAAAGTGTAACTTTCTTATATCTCTAGACAGGCTTTACCAAAGTTTTCGGAAACAAGTACAACCATTAAATAAGTAAATATCAATCTTTAGGAGAACACGTAATTATTATTAAAATACTTCCGACAACTCACGTTACAGAGTATTCCAAAAGCTGCAGTTTTCTGGAGATCTATTTTTCTTGTCGGGCCCATAAAAACAAATCAGAAAATTTGCTCAAAAACTTTTCGCCTTTCTTAAATAATCTTTACAATAACCGTACTTGTTTAATACTTAACAGCATCACAAAATTTTTGAATAATTTTATTTCTTGGAATATTTTTTAAAAAATTTGAACTAAATCAGCAAAGTAATACTTATTTACAGGCATCTCGACTACGACTCACTCTAATAGAGTTATCGATTCATATGTTAGAGCTATCATTTTTAGGATACTTTCATTTAGCCGGGAAATCAAGGTTCTCCTGCTATATAGAACTGAAAAGCTTTTATTTTCTTCGCACTGAATAAGATTTCTTCTCATTTAAGGTACGGTACATTAAACATCCACTACATAATATTACAATAAAAGTAAACGCTTGCAGGTATACCATTAACAATTAGCTCCTTAAACGCATTGGCTAGGTAGTCATGACTGAAACTAAATACAATAATAGCCAGTGAAAGTAAAATAATGTAAAGCGTTGGACGACATAGATGTAATGTCTGTCGTGATTTGAATAATAAATGTTATTATTTAATTTTTTCTACTTATGCATAACATAATGAATGTGACATACATTCGTCTGTCAGCGAATGTTTTAGGTGATTTATATTAATCATGCGGGTGACATTTCTAAATTTGTGCAAGGGTGATTGATTATCTTCATAAAAATGGCGTGAACTTTTTAGCATAAATATATATCTAGGTGTATTTCCAGTAGAAATATAACTAGTGCATGAAATATTTCCGGAAATTTTTGAAAATTTTGTCTGAAACCAATTTTTTAACTAAAGCATGAGTGCATTGCACCTGAAAAAATCCCGAACCCGCAGGGTGAGGGATTTTTTCTTTGGTGCAATGCACGAATGTTTTTTTTTTTTTAAATTGGCTGAAGACCAAATTTTGAAAAATTTCCATTAGGAAATATTTTAGGCACGTGTTATGTTTTGATCGGAAATTTCCCGAGTTGATAAAAGTTTATTTAGGTAGTTGCTAAAAAGTTGATTTTGATGTTTTGAAACTATAAATGTCAAAAATGACAATAAAATTATCCCCGGGATATTTCCAGATGTAATTTTCAAAACGGATGCAATTTCCACTTATCAATTTTTTAAAATTTCCTTGTAAAATTTCCAGTTAAATTACTAGGGAAATTTCCATTCCAAATCGGTTTAGGGAAAAACAATCTCTTGTTCACTAATATTTCTCAACTGTAGGCGAGGAGTAATTTTCTTTTAATATTCGTGAAGGAGGACAAATTTCCAGTTATTTTATTAAGTTTAGCTGGGATATTCGTTGAGAAAATTTCGTAACAATATATTTTTAAAAAAACTTGAATAGTTTCTCGACGTTTTGGAATAATTTTTGTCAATTGTAGTTTAATTCTTTACTATCGCTATGGAGATTGAAATGTCGTAATAGCAGATACCCTATTGGCGCGGTTTAGTCTACCTATTAGTCTTTAAAAATGTCCAATTTTGGGATATAATTTTTGGTCAGTAGATAAAGCTATGTACGTTCGAGCTCAAAATCCCATAAGAAAAAACATGGGGCCTATAACTTGCATTTTTATCGCCATTTTAAGGCGTGGTACTTTTCCCAAGCCGACGACTGCTATTATTGTGTGTTGATGTTTTGATGCCGTTATGTTTGTCTGAATATTTAAACAGGGCTGTTTTAAACAGGGTCTGTTTTAAACGGGTCTATTTTAAACGGGTCTGTTAGGAATGGATCTGTTTGGATCGGGGTCTGTTTGCAATGGATCTGTTTGGAACGGGTCTGTTTGCAACGGATCTGTTCAAAACAGACCCTATCAAAACAGACTCACACGAGATAATACAAAGGTTCTAAATTCTACTTATTATGGTTGTATTGACAAATAAAACGCTTTTTAAAAACGAACTTAGTCGTTTGAAGATCAAAAATTGTTTTTTGTTCAAACGCTATGAGTTTTTCTACAGACGAATTTTGATATGGTTTTCATACTAGACGCATGTGACAAAAACTGTCTGGTGCCACAAGGCTTTATCGGGATACTTATCCTGATAGAAGGCATCAACCAAGAAAAAAGGTATTTAATAAATTCATGTCCTACTCGAATATTATTGTTTCATAATACCATAGTTACCAGACACTTTAAATGGTATATAATATCCTAGACTATTAAGGAAGTTTCTAATGCCCTAGGGCATTAAGAGAAATAAATAGGAATGATCAAAGTAACAACTTTTTATTAACGAAAAAACTTATTTATCATTTATATTAAGTGAACAGTTATGAAAAGACCCAGTAAAAACGAATTTACCGGCTTTTGATAAGTCAATGTTTTCTATTATTTCACTTTTTTCACTAACAGAAATTGACGATGATTGAACGTTTTTTGATGTTGAAGGTCTCGTTGATGGTACTCCAGCTATCAATTTCGAAATTTTGTTTTTAGAAGACATACTGTTTTCCAAATATCCCTTAACCAGAGCTGAACTTTTCCAACCGCCATGTCTTTTCAATGTGGTCATGTTTGCCCCCGCGTCCGCCAACAAAGTTGCAGAGGTTCTTTAGGTATTGTGTTATAGATTTTAGGTTCCAGGTAACTAACAAACCCCAAATTGACATTATTGTAATTAGCAGGAATTTGTATATTTATGTCCATTCTGTTACGGGTGTCATTATCATGTTCGATACTATTCCACATACTTCCTCTCTTTCTCAAATATAAACAAACGGTGAAAATGTATATAGGGCACGTATATCACATATTATTTCCGAAAAAAGCAAGTGAGATGGATATCATCTTTGTTTTTTATAGATAATTTTTAGTATAAAGTTTTGAATTACATTTAATTTGTTGAGGCAGTAATTCAGATACCATACCGTATTAGCTGCTCGACATAGATCTTATAGATCGATAACTGACCTATTGAGGAATTTCTTTAAGAGATACAATTTATGTATAAACAATTGTATTTTATTTGACAGGTAATCTATATACAGGGTGTTATGGAAATGACTTATTATATTTTAAGGGGCCACTCCTGAGGTGGTCTAGAGTTACACTTGATAGTTTTTTTTTCTAAAATCGGAAGTATTTTGAATTTTGTAAAATACCTTAAAACCGGACTATGTGCGCCTTCCATGATAGTTCAATGCCCCTGAACACATGTGTTTTTGACAAGACAAACTGCTGGAATGGTAATTGTTTAGTTTAGTGCAATTAATGTTGAATTTTGTGCTAAAATTTCGTATATAGACTAATTGAGGGTAGCTGATCACAATTTTCCTTTTGCGTTTTTACGGCAAATGCACTGGTTTTGAGAAAAAAAAATGTTAAAGTTTTTCACTTACAGGTTAGGGTATTCTTTTGTAAGGATGTCTTCAATTTCCTAGATTTTATGGTTTTCCCTTCAAAATATGTGATAAAACTTTCACCAAACTATCTGTTCATAAAATAGGAACAACATTTTAGCAAAAAAAACAATGGAAAAGGCACAAATTTAATTAAATTCGTTGTTAATACGCCGACAAAGTAGAAGCGTCTCTTTTCAGATTCATTGCACTCACGTTTCCAGATTGTTCTTCTTTTTCTTGTAATTATTAATGGCTTCCATCCAGGAGAATGATATGCTAGCTCGAGCCAATAGGATTCATTCAATTAATAAAAATGAATTGAAAAGTATAGGCAATTTATAATACACTAACAATCTGACAACATGGGTGCAGTTTGCTTCTGCTTTTTTGGCCAGCTGTCAGTGAGCTGTCTCCCGTCTTTTTCCAGATAACGTAGAGTTTTCTGTTCGCTTACAAGTTATCCCGTTTTTCAGAGTTTCCTTGTGGCATATTTCGTTTATTTCAACTCAGAAGTGTATACTATGACTCCGACAAGTAATATTTTATTGGAAATAGCAACATTTTAGGATTACATGCAAAATAACATACCGGTGAGTTAGAAAAACTTTAACATTTCTCAAAACCAGTGCATTTGCCGCCTAAACGCAAAAGGAAAATTGTGATCAGCTACCCTTAATTAGCCTATATACGAAATTTTAGCGAAAAATTCAACATTTGCACTAAAGTAAACAATTACCCAAATCAGCTGTTTGGGTCATTGGCGCGTAGGTGTTTTGGACCTAAATTTTTGAAGGCATTTTTCTGGAATTTCTAGCTTCGAGCGCCATTTATAGCAATTTTTCCCCAATTCGTCTCGACCTATATATTTACGGGTTAAAAAATAATAAGTCATTTCCATAACACCCTGTATAGCCCCCACTTTAAGTATTTATCCAATACGATTCCAAGGTATTTGGTATGAGATACTTCCTTTATTTCTTGCCAATCGATCTCAATACTCGAAAAAGAAGGTCTGTTTGCGGCTGTTAGCGAGAAAGCTATATAATTAGTTTTTGATCAATTTTATGTCAATTTATAGGTCTGCAGTCAGTTTTCTAAAGCCAGAAGTCCACTTATTGCTTCAATTTTTACATCATTCCATCCTTCAACACTAAAGACAAGAACATTGTCGTCCGCGTAAGAGACTGTTAATCCACATGTATTTAATTTCAATAATGAATTTATATATGTAATGAATAATGTGGGTTCCAAAACTGTGCCCTACGGAACACCAATTCTTATCTCCAGCTCATCACTTAACACTTTATTGACCCTGACGATTTGACGCCTATTACCTAAATAATTTTTATTAGCTCTAGCACCGTTCCTCTGACTCCACTACATTCCATAATTTGAAATAGTCTATCATGAGGAACAGTGTCGAAAGCTTTTGCCAAGTCGATAAAAATGCCAATACACTTATTGCCCACATTCAAATTTTTAACTATACCTCCGAGATTAAAGTAAATATTGCTGGTGCTATAACCCCCTATAAAACCGTATTGATTTGGTGATATAATTGGGTTTGCAGCAAAAAACTTAACTAGCCGATCCTTCAAACTATTCTCAAAGATTTTTGCAAAATTGCTAATCAAACTTACTGCTCTGTAGTTTCCAACATTAGAAATTGTACCAGATTTGTGGATTGGTGTCACAATTGATGTTTTGAAAGAACTCGGCACTATACTCGTTTCAAGAATCAGATTATTTATGTGCAGCATTGGAATTACAATCTCATTGTGTGTTTCCTATACTACTTTAGAGGTTATTCCATCATGACCCGGAAAACTATTGTTTTATAATGTTGAGATATGTTTAATTAGTTAATTTTTACTCAAAGGGGTGAGAAACATAGAGTTTGGCGTCTCAGGTCCATATCTTTACATTATTTAAATAAAACAAGAAATAATAAAAGAACGTTACGTTTTATAGCATTTATAATAATTGCATATTTAAAGAGATTCAAATTATCTGTTAAGTGACGTAATAATATGTATAATAATATATAATAATAGTAATATAGTCCATTGGAAAAAATCGAGTAACATTCATTTAAATATTGCTACATTTGTGCCGATTTAAGAAACACTCTCCATAGGATATTGATGTTGTGTTTCAACAGAATATATCCAGATAGCTATAGGTTTTGTGAATACATACATTTTGATTTTTTAGTTTACATTAGTAATATTTAAAAAAAAAATTTCGATGTTTTCCAAAAAAATTTTAGGAAAAATTGAATAATCTGGCAACGTCGTATAAATCACAAAAAACAACTAGTGTATCATATGTAAAATTTAAATAAAATTACTTTCATGAGTCCCCGCTTTTTTGGTGTATATCCAAAAATATTTTTAAAATGTGCACTTTTGTTTATCCTAGAACCTTTATAATTATTAATTTTCGATATTGCATCATGTAGTTTTATTTTGTTAATATATAATATTTCATTTGCTGTAAAATCTAATTAATAGTAAAGTCCAAAGGGTATGTCCTCTATTTAGCAAATTTCCCTACAAGATCTGATTATTAAAATCGTAAAAAATACTAGTTTCGATATCTTAATTATTTCCTTCTCATTTGTTATATCTTACCATATGGTCTTCCTCATCTTGGAAAGTTTGACGGGGGCGTTGGACTTCGCCCACTAACCTTATTCCTGTATACCTTGTAAAAATACCTGCACGGTTACAGGGCCGAATTTTAATATCTTGTAGCTTAAAAAAATATCCGTTATTATTTGAACGTGTAAGAACGAAGTACACTGCAATGAGAAACCCATAGTCATTTTTAAATATATTATATATTATCTTGAGTTATTTGTTCCTGTATACCAAAAAAAAATCCTAAAGTCTTTAAAACATAATTATTATAATATTAACATTTCAGTTAGTCCGACTCTGTTGATTATGCATTGACCAGATACAAATAAATAATAATTAATGAATTACCTGTTTAAACCCAATGAAGGGTAAAGTAGTCTAATGAAAGGATACTGCTCTTAATATTTTTACAATGGTTGTATTAGCTTTCCTTTGATATTTATAGATTATTTCATCTAGTAATTTTAATAAAGCTCTAGATAAAATAAATTTTAATTGAAGATAATAATATGCGTCAATATTTTAGTGAAATTGTTAATTATTCGAGCGTACCGAAAGTAACTTCTTTCCGCACCCATATGCGTGCTGATAGTTTTTTTATTAATCACAGTACTGCTAACTGACGCGGGATACACGAAGGTGTATTTTCTGCCCTTGACTGCTGTCGCTAGCGGAAAAGTATCACTTCCCTCACTTGTTGGGTAAGTAGCTATTTTCTGCAACGGGTATTTTGCACACACATTTGTTTTTATTATTAATTTATCGATAGATTTTGTTTTTTCGAGTTTTCGTAGTATATTGGTCGGTCACATGGATATTATTTTGTGTAAATATACAGGGTGTTATTTAATAAGTGTCCGATATTTTACAGGACGATTCCTCAGTTATTTATAAGGTGAAAGTTTATATAAGCATGGGTCCGCAAGCCCTTCATTTTTGAGATACAGGGTGTTGCAATTTTTAATAGAAACAAAAAATATGTACGCCACTGCCGTTTTCTCCTTTGATAATACTATCATCATATAGGCACTTTATTGGCTAATGCAAAATACATTTTCATAAATTTTTGATTTTGGCTTTGTTTAGAAGATAAATGCTATTTTATCAAACTCTGATATGGGCATAGCGATATGCAAATAAATGCCATTTATTTCTTTATTATTCTTTTTCTCGAGAACGATTGCTCCTAGCGACTTCTATCAAGTATGCCTTTTTCATGTAAAAATAATGAAAAAAATCTATTTTTTTGCTTACAAATGTAACACAAGTACGTATAAAAAAGTTATGACTCCTCAAAAGAGTAAAAAGACAGGTGGCGCCCTTTACAAGTGGGAGTCATACTAACATCAAATTCGAATTTCGCATTTCAAGAAACCTCTACATACCAACTTTCGTCCAAATGTGGACATTATTTCAAAAATTATTTACGAAAAACCAAAATAAAAATAAATGTTTAATATCTTTTTATCTATTTAGTATCTTAAAAATAAAGGGCTTGTGGGCACATGCTTATATAAACTTTTCACTTTATATATAACTGAGAAATCGTCCTGTAAAACATCGGACATTTATTAAATAACACCCTGTATAGTTATTAAACTTTATTTAGTGTTATTAGCTGCTTTTAATTAAGTTAACTATGGATATTAACGAACCTTCAACTAGTTGATCGCCTTCGGAAACGAAATACTGAACTAACCACATTGTATGCTGCCGAAATATGTGGCACCTTAACGAAACTTTCCTCGCGCACTGTATTCAGAATTTTGAAAGGCCTTCATCAAGTAAATGACGAAAGAAAAATAGTCAAGAAGCCCAAACAAGATGACGGAAAAAAATAATCCTGGATGATTCCACAAAACGCCCAATTCCTCGCAAAATCTATGGATTTTTTTTCCTCATTTAAACATATTTACCAAAAATATCATTTAGCTTTAAAAGAAATTAATTTTAGCTATATTAAACGAACTCAAAAAAGCCTACTAATTAAAAGAAATAAAATTATTGCATTGCGGCCAAAATATTTCAAAAAAATACCAGAGTTTCGGGAAATGGGGAAAAAATTGTATTACACCAACGGGAGGGACAGGGTTCAATGAAGGGCACATAGTTAAGAATGTATGGCAAGATCTAAATATTAAAAGTTCAATTATTATGTATAGAATTTCGCAAAGACTAAGAAATCAGGATCAAGTTTTAAGGGTTAATGAAATAAATTTACTTTATAACAAATTATATGCCGTTCCGACGAAATTTCTTCATTTATTATTTTTTGAAACTCACACGCCACTGGAATTCATTCCCCTGACGTCGCACAACCCCCGGAGCTCTCTATGTGCTAGCGATGAGTCACTGACAGAAATTTTAAACATAACGAGTATGGGTGCCCTAAAATAATTTTGCTATCGTTCAATTTGCGAAATATATACTATATAAATTAAATAGGTCAAAAAACCATCCATATAAAAGAACTAGAAACTTTGACATTTACAATATCTATTAATAATAATAATAATTGTTTAATACCACTCTCTTTGTGACCCAATATCCGCTATATCGCAAAACTAAACCTATTATTTCTATATTTTATACTTATTAATATTTGTTTATTAATAGAAAATTGTAATTTACTGCATATATAATTGAATTACATTTCGATTGCAAAATGTCACTAGCTCGTTTCAGCCTACGAACTCTTTTGTTTCGATAAACAAAGGAAAATAAAAATGAGGTATAGTTTTTACAAGCTTTTAGGTTATTTGACACCATATTATAACCTCATCAAAATGCCATAATCCATTTTTTAATAGCCTCTAAAAAATATCTACTTTGCTAATTGCTTGTATGAATAACCTATTAGGTATCAATTTTGGTGATAATATGTTTTGGCATTGTGCGTTACGAACGGGAAACCTCAATAGATCTCTTCAACTTTTAGTGCACTTTTTTTTTAATTTTTCATGCAGCTAATTTCATTCTGATTTAAAAGTTTACCTAGCTTCCTCAAGCTTAGTATATAGCATTTATTTCCCATTTAATAATAAATCAGCGGATTTATATGGAAATCGATTGCAATCGTGAACATCTCCGAGAAACAGCGTGTCTGGACATACAAAGTAAGGATTTTATATTCGTTTTGCGTTGCTTGACCTTTCAACTTGATAAGTTCACGCATACTTTTGCACTTTTGTCTTTACCTCTTCAAAGTATCTTCTGAGAAGTAGAAAATACGGAAAGGACTTTAAATTCCAATCGAAAATCAATTTATAGCGATTTGATTGTGACAACAATATGAAACACAGGTCCTAATTAGACCCTGAGGATATTTGATTTAGTGGTAAATCAAAGTAGATATTTCGTGTTTAGAATTTATGATAATTTAATTACAACAGAAGTAGTTAAAATATCCGAGATAGAGCTAGTACCCTATGAGGTTATGATTGAACTGACCCCCTATGTCTATGCTAATACTTTCTTTGGTATTGTGACTGGTTGTTGTATGTGATTTCAAGTTAGGTAAAACCTTTGACTTTTTTCATTTATCGTTTACTTTTCAGTATTTTCGTATAAGTCTTGTGTTTCTTATTCGGCAGAAGCTTGGAGTGTTCGTGTACCGTACGTGTGTCTTTCTTCTAAATTTTTGTGCTACTTACTTGGCGCCTTTTTCCTCGTTATTTGGACAGTGTCGGGTAGTGCTTCTCCACTATTTCCAGTGCTTTTCTACTGTTGATTAGGCTCGCGCATATAGGAAACCAGTCTTTATATACTTTGTAAGTCGAGGGAGGTTGTTTCAGGTGCTCTGGTATGTGAGTTTGTTATTAGTTCGTTTGTCGATACGTTCGTTCGTCTGTAATAGCCCGTTATGATTTTCCAAAGGAAATTATCTTATGTTGCACCATGATAGCGCACCTTAAGTAAGAACCGGCCTGACCAAAACCTTGTAGAGGTTAACTTTAGTTCTGTTGCTAAATCTACTCCGCCTGTGAAGCAGGGGGTAGATAGAGTCTTATTGACGCAGAGCGAGCTTAACTCTGTTAGATTGAATTCAGCCCCCAGATCAGTCTGATCAAAGATAAGTCCCAGGTATGTCACTTCCTGGCACCAATCATCTGAACCCCGTTGACTCTGAGCCTAGTCTCAGGTTGTTTAAGGTTACTTTTTGAGAAGAAGTTGGCCCTCGTCTTGTCGGGACTCAAATGTATCCTCCAAGCTGAAAGCTACTTTTCAAACTGATTTATGTAGAGTTTTAAACGAGTAACGACTAGCCACAGCTGTTTGGAAATAGCAGTTATTGCAGTATCATAAGCAGACAGATAGAGCTATGTCTATCTATCTCGCGGTATATCGTGCGTGTAAATATTGTACAACACCGGAGACAAAAGTGAGTTTTGCGACACTCCTCTATTCTCTGAGAATTAGCCTACTATATTGACAAGGCACTTTGGAGCACGGAGCCTTATTAACTTTAATAGTAGACCGTAGACCGTTGTGCCAGACCTTATCGAAAGCTTTGCTAACGTCAAAGAAATGCCCCTGTATGCGCCCTTATATTAAAAGCCTTTACTATGTTTGACGTAAGTGTTGTTGTCTTCCTAATTGTGCAATGTTTTGAAATGGATGTTCCATTTTCGCCGAAATGCTAGCAGCAGAGCTTGTCTGTTTCCCGATTTTTTAAAAACGGCATCGGTTTTTTGAAATCTCTGGTCAGAGTCAGGCCAAACTCTAAACTCTGTCGTCCCACAGGTCTGATTGACGTTCGGTGGGCACCTGTCTTATAGCTTCGGCTTCGCGATTCGCCTCAGCTTGATGCGAGGATCTCCAGTTTTTAAGCGGTTTTTTTTATTCTTATGCGCTGCTTGATTTTATGTGTTACTCAGAGATTTTCGTGACAGATGATTGAGTTAAAGCCGTGTTGATGTCATTTGTGATCTTGACCACCGCGTTTCCGATGTCGTCCAGGTTCCGAAGTGGACCTAGTGACTAGTGGCTCAATATTTCTCAAAAAACTGTTGTATCTCAGCCAGTTTGTAATAGTCCGACATACAAATCCTAGGCCTTCTTCGAGAGGGTTGCTTACTTCTACGTTAACCAGCAAATGACTAATGGCTGTGAAATTGGAGCACAGTTTTTATCACGAAAATGTCCAAAATATCAGTGGTAAAATGTGAAGATTTGGCACTTCGAAGAACTTTAGGATTTAAGACTCTGCAACCCCAAACTGTATGCTTTGCATTGAGGTCGCCCATATAATTGTTCTGTTATTATTATTAAAGATTTTGCTAAGACAGTTGCCTGTAAAACCTACCGACGGACTACAGTTAACCAATCCCAGGTGAACACAACTTGAGCAGAGATGTGCCTCTTGACCAGGATCATGGTGCCTCCCCCTCGTCTTTCTAGGCGATCATTTCTAAATATACTGTAGTATGTGAACGAAAAGCTCTTCCCTTCAGCCATATATCATGTATAAGAAGCACATCTATCTCATTTCTTTCTAAAAAGTCTATCAGTTCGTTTCTCTGGTTTTGAATGCTATTGGCGTTGTTAAGCGTGGCCAATTTGAAATACGCCATCTCCGTCTGCACCATCACGAAACCGCGGTTTTCTTAAAAGTACTAAACATGTTTTTTTAGCTGAACTTCTATAATTTTAGTAAACTGTACGAGGAAGCTCTGCATAGTGCCACTATTATTGATATTGGCATTTACATTTGGAAATACATCACTTTCTTTCCTATTATTCATTGACTAATAAGTCGCATACCAAACTTTATGATATTTTCAATTATGCAAAGATTCCGATGGTTAAAACTTCGTTGTAAGAGTGAAATTATTTTAAAAAAATTTCAATCTGAGGATCTCTAAAGAGGACGTTCTGGGAAACAAATATAAAGGGTGTTTTAGGCTAGATAGAACTTTACGTAGGAATCACTATCGGACTGAACTGTCAATCTGCCACTGTTTATAAAATTTATATTACGTACAGTTTGGCAAATCATCATGCAGAGACTCACGCTTGAACAACGTTACCAAATTATTCAAATTTACTTTGAAAGTCGCTCGTCGATTCGCAAAACCTATAGAAGACTTCGTGAATTTTACGGCGCACATAATCGTCCATCTGAGCTAACTATCCGTCGCACTGTGTATAGGTTCGTACCACATACTCTCTACATGATGTAAAAACACCAATGCGTCTAAAAAATATGCGTAATGAAAGGAATATCGCCGCTGTACGTGAAAGTGTGCAAGAAAATCCAAATTTATTCATTCGTCGTCGGTCGCAGCAAGTTAGGGTCACCCCGTCGACTACGTGGACAATTTTGTGGAAAGATCTTAAGTTATACCCTTTGTGTTATACCCATATAAGATCCAGCTGGTGCAGAAATTAAAGCCGCAAGATCATCGCTTGCGTCGTTGTTTTGCGAATTGGGCTTTTGCACAGTAGTTGGAAGTTGACCCGTTGTCTTACCGCAAAATTGTGTTTAGCGATGAGGCTCATTTTTGGCTTACCGGATTTGTAAATAAACAGAATTGCCGGATATGGTGTGATGCCAATCCACAGGAGATTTAACAGACCCCATTATATTCAGAAAAATGTACCGTTTGGTGCGGTTTACATGCTGGTGGTATCATCGGACCTTATTTTTTTTTTAATGAGGCTGGGGCTACCGTTACGGTCAATGGAGAATGTTACCGGACCATGATTAATGAATTTTTCTTCCAAAATATGGATGATATGAATCCAGGCGAGATGTGGATGCCACAGGATGGCGCTACGTGTCACACCGCGAACGAAACTGTCGCCTTATTGCAAACAAGATTTGGTGATAAGTTAGTTTCGAGAAATGGACCTGTTAACTGGCCACCCAGGTCCTGTGATGTGACGCCCCTAGATTATTTCCTATGGGGATACGTTAAGTCATTGGTTTATGCTGATAAACCAGTAACAATTGACGCCTTAGAAGTCAACATTATTCGCGTTATTCATGACGTACGGCCAGCATTGGACTCAAAGAATGCGCTACCTCGTGAACAGCCGCCGTGGCCACATGCCCCAAATCATATTTAAATGTTAATGACATAGAATGATTTTTCAAATAAAATTAGTTTTTTGATCACAAAAATAGTTTCTTTATTATTTTTCCAAGTTTGAAGTTCTATCGTTCTTAAAAAAACACCCTTTACATACTTAATTTTTGGCTTAATTTAGTAATTACCTTGAATACAAAAGAAAATTTACAATTTGACATGTTTATGAGAATATCACAATAATTTTTACTGGCACGTCGTTTTCCAAGCAAAACTGTGTACCTAATTAACTTGTCACCCACAAAGTCGATAATTGTACAGGATGTTTGCTAATTTACGATTGTCATATATTTTTTCTCGTAAAGGCTTCGACAGCGACCGGTACCGGTGCAAATTCCTTTTATGGATTAATTAATCTTGATAGCTTTAAAAAGATAAGTAATAACGCGATTCTTAAAAGAAGTTGTCCGAAACTGTATTATTTATAGTTTAAACAAAGTCAATCGGAACCACAGAAATCAGTCGACACCACACATCTTATAAATAAATAAACAAAGCTCAGGAAAAATTGTACTGTTACTCCGAAGATTGAGGGAAAGAACCTTAGTATAAATATAAAATAAATATTCTCTGGTTTATTCAGAGTTTTAAAAGACTTTTATGTCCTACTCGAATATTATTGTTTCATAATACCATAGTTACCAGACACTTTAAATAGTATATAATACCCTAGGGCATTAAGGAAGTTTCTAATGCCCTCGGGCATTAAGAGAAATAAATAGGAAAAATCAAAGTGACAACTTTTTATTAACGAAAAGCTTATTTATAATTTATATTAAATGAACAGTTATAAAAAGGCCCAGTAAAAACAAATTTACTGGCTTTTGATAAGTCAATGTTTTCTATTATTTCGTGATTTTCACTAACAGAAATTGACGATGGTTGAACGCTATTTGATGTTGATGGTCTCGTCGATGGTACTCCAGCTATCAATTTCGAAATTTTGTTTTTAGAAGACATGCTGTCTTCCAAACATCCCTCAACCACAGCTGACTTTTTCCAACCGCCATGTCTTTTCGATGTGGTCATGCTTGCCCCCGCGTCCGCCAACAAAGTTGCAGAGGTTCTGCGCAAACAATGACCAGTATATTTGTCCGCATCGCTTAGACCCAGGTATTTTGCAATAATGGAAGGAATCTTGCCTATGATGTTCTTCCCAACTGGCTGTGAAAAACAACGGCCGTTACGGTAACACAAAAATAATCTATTGATGTTGCAGTTCGTCGAGCGTAAAGACCAATAAGTTCTCAGTAGCTTTAAACAACCCATCTCCTTCTCATCAATAATTGTGAAGACACGCTTTTTATCGGTCTTTGTTTCGGGAATATTAACTATTACTACAGATCCTTTATCCTCTATATGTTCAACCAACATATTAACTAGCTCTTGGCGGTGGCACCCACCAAATACACCAGATAACAGAGCCACTTTGTACATCAAAAAAATTTCATTGGGAGCTTCACGGATGAATTTCAGCACATCTTCTCGAGTCAAAATTTTCGATTCCTTCGCTTCATATCCTTTGGATGCTTGCTTTAGATACTGGCCTAACTTGCAATATTTTGCAATGTCTATATTTTTATTAACTATTAATGTCTTCTTTAACATTGAATATTTCGTCCATAGGGAATTAGGAGTGAATGTTCCAGACTATAATCGATATACATAATTAGTATTTTATTATAATTTACAACAGCAATTTTAACATACCAATTCCTGGAAATATCCGAGTAGCACCGTCTCGTTGATAATTTTTACATCATTATTTTTTATCCAATCCCAAACCTTTGATATTCCTTATCATAGGCGTCTTTAGACTTCTTTGGGACAAGATTATCGAAAGCTTTGGCAGCATTGACAGCAAGTCTATCCGGAATCATCGGAAAATCCATGAATTTTAGTTTTGACTTTGATAATGAACACTTATTACCTTTGCTTATTTAGCAACTATATAGGTAAAAAACCTTTCGTGATTTTCTTTTAATTTAACTTGGAATTATCTGAAGTAGGACATAAAATATTGTATGTACCACGGGCATTACTTGATGTCTATATCCTCGGGCAACTTACAAACCCTCGGGCCAAAGGCCCTCGGCTTTGTAAAATTGTTGCCCTCGGATGTATAAACATCTTCATAATGCCCTTAATACATAAATAAATAACTATTAACAAACCTAATTTTGACCATTATTTTACCCTTCTCTTTTAAAACAAACGCCAAGTAAATTAGCTAGATTCTGGACGATTGATACTATCAATAACACATAATAGGTTTCATGATAGGTTAAGGCAAATCCGATTGTTTTACGATGACATTCTTTACCACTAAAGGATATCTCAATTGCATGTAGTATTACCAACTGCCTTGAAACTGAATAGCTCGTTGGGCATCGCAGTCACAATAAGTATCGTAAGTCTTGAACGTAGAGAAGTCTCTAAAAATTAAATTGCGAACATATACAGCGCGTATACACATTTGTTACACAATACTTGATAATAATAATGGCTGAGCTAAAAAATAAACAAATTCTCTTGATCACAATACCAAGTGATTTGCAAAAAAAATTAATGTAATCCGATTTGAAACTACACCCTTTTGTAAAAACTATATATTTTTAACATTCCGCCTGGTGGTCCCACTAAAGGAGAAGGCCGAGTTTACAAATTCCTGTAAATTTACATTTTCGTGTATATGTATCTCCGAATTGTATAAAAATTTAGTCTAGTTTTTTTGTAATATGACATATAAATATGTATACATGTGAGAACTTTATTCTCAAGCCACTTGCTGAGACCTTATACAATAAGGATTAACCAAATTATGCTAAAACAGCTATTCTCAGGGCTACATGCCCCAACGAGCGCTGAATTAAATAGCACAATTTGGCGTATTTTGACTAACACTGTTAGTACTAAAATACAGACTCAGATTGCAAAAACTACCGGGAAAGAAAAGAATGAATCTTTATTTCCAATGATAGGTTGCTACGCTGCTGCTACCTGTAGACCGGTTTCGAACTCTTTGGTTCTCGTCAGTACAGGGCAAGCATGACAAGCGAGCACACCTACCATTGGAAAATTGAAACACCCTATAGCCACAATATTGTTCTGCCTAGGCAGTACAATACAGGTGGCGCCATCCTCCAGCAGTTTCTAGCAATCTGATGTAAGATACCGTGTGGTACTATAACACAATAAATAGTAAGAGAATACTACTTGGCAAGTGGTAATCATAATATGACATATAAATATGTATACATGTGAGAACTTTATTCTTAAGCCACTTGCTGAGACCTTATACAATAGGGATTAACCAAATTATGCTAAAACAGCTATTCTTTTTAGTACTAACAGTGTTAGTCAAAATACGCCAAATTGTGCTATTTAATTCAGCGCTCGTTGGGGCATGTAGCCCAGCGAATAGCTGTTTTAGCATAATTTGGTTAATCCTTATTTTATAAGGTCTCAGCAAGTGGCTTGAGAATAAAGTTCTCACATGTATACATATTTATATGTCATATTATGATTACCACTTGCCAAGTAGTATTCTCTTACTATTTATTATTTTATAGTTTTTTTGTTGTCACTAGAGGTTTCAAGTTAGATATGCGTGTGAACTACCCCAAGCAATCGATCCATATCTAGTCTAAATAGAAATTCAATCAAAGATTTATAAATCACCCAAATCAATTTTATTCAACAAATTTCTCATAATAAATTAAATTACAATTTATATTTGTTAGGTCTTAGGTATAATATTATTCTCCGTTCATTTAAGGTGCTGAATACATTGAGAATAACGGTGGTCACTTAAAGCATACTATATTCCATTAAATAATATTCCACTAATTGTAATTATGATACCGTTTCATTTTCTGTTGTAAGTTTTATGAATAAGATATACTTAAACTTGACAAATAGTCGATTTAAATTGACGGTCCCTGTGTTATTGGAGTGAACTAACAAAAGGGTGGTGAAGACATTTTGATGACTTTTGGATTTAGAGTCCCATAGCATTAAGGGCATTCGAGATTCTAAAGAATAATATTACTGCATAATATAAAAAACCATGTAATTAACTTGCGTTGGGCTACATTCTTGGTGAAAGGGTCGAAACACGCGTGTCAGGTAACTGAATAAATAGTGAAACATAACAAGCAATTTTAATTTTACCCATAATGGATAAAAAAACCATGTTTTTTTTACTTATTGGCTAACTTTGGTAGGTTATAGGGTAAGCCAAAAACCAACTGTCAAAATATGCACATTGAGCTTTTAACATTAGGATGAGAATCACCTAATCACGTCTTGATTAAAACAAAATTTAAGGGGCGACGAAATTCTTAATACAAGAAACACATACAGGGCTTTCATTTGAAAACCATAACCCAAAATATCTCTTTATTTTGAGGGAAATACGATGTGACAAGAAACACGTAAACCGAAGAGATACGATGGGGGCAACGTTGCGTAATTTGACGCTTAGTAATAATCCGAAAATTCTTAGAATCCGAGCACTTCTGGCGATATTGTCAAATAGACTTTCTCAGTTGCGCCTTAACTGTAAAAGATAAAAGAACAATCCCTACCTAATTTTGTCATACAACGTTTTTTTTTCTGAAACCATCATCAGTTTCACTTTTTTAAATACGGACCTCGATATTTTAAATATTTTAATCAAAGGCCTAGGGTACGCTTATTCAAAACCTTGGTTAAACGTTAATTTCGCACAAGAATCAAGGCAGTAATTTATTTTTATTTCGATTTTTCTAACCTGGCTCTGCGACCTACACATAAAATGATCTTTTCTTTTTAATACCCACCTAGTTTTTTGTGTGGTAACAAAAGCTAATGCTAAAAAATTATTAATTAACAAAAATCCTTGCTAATGATGTTTTTAATAAGCCATATTTTATGATACAAAAATTAAAACATTATAAGAAATGTAGTATAAAAATGAAAATAAGGTATTAAACAAGAGTAACTTCGATTTAATTGTAAATCGTCCAAGATATAAAAAGCAGTGGCGTATTTAGGGGGGGGGGGGGTCCGGGGGTCTGGACCCCCCCCCCCGTGGACTCAGTAGTAAAGAAAACTGAAATTCATATTCAGTTATTTGCAATAAATAACATTAAACATTATTTCAAATTTTCCAGATGTTTGGGGATTTCCACAGTCTTTTAGTTTAATAATTGTTGAATTTTATTTTTTGTTCCGTGTTTTCTAATTCAGGTGAGTAAAATAGTATACCGTTATATAATACCTTCAAAAAACTAATATTTCAAATGCAAATATTGGCGTTTATATTTAAAAATTGCTTTATTTCTACGTTTTTTTTGAGACGGGCTATCAAAACGTAAAATTTGTAAGTTTAGACAGTCCAAAAAAGAGCGTGGCACCTAAAAAAATTTTGCCTGCGGCGCATTTTTTTAATACAGATGGGTGGACCCCCCCCCCCCGTGTCGCAATCCTAAATACGCCACTGATAAAAAGAATAATTTAATTGTTGATTGATTTTTCAAAAATACATTTTTGAATGTTCGAACTTATCAATTGCTCTTTGAATAGATCTACGTCTAGTTCTGTTGAAGTTTTATAATAAATTCTTCCATAGAATTTACCTAACCTAAATATTCTTGATAATCTGTTCTTAAAAACTGAATACACCTTTCTCCGTTTAAATTTTCATTGCAAATGTATGGTCCTAATATTATATTGCTATACATCCCTGCCCATACATTAACGCTATATTTAACTTGTTTCCGGTTTTCATGGTTTTTCATAGGATTTTCAATGCTCTAAATATGTATATTTCGTCCGTTGAATATTCCACAATTGGTAAATTTCGTTTCGTTTCATCAAATAATACAGTTCAAAGAAATCGGGATTTAAATTTATTTGATCTTGTAGCCACATACAAAAGTTCATTTTTTTGGTTCATGGCTTATGTCATAGCCCCCTACATTTTCAAGCCGTGAAGTAAGAAAGGCAACGTCCCAAATCCTGTCAGCAGTAGACCGATTTTTAATAAGTAACTAACGCAACTTCCGTGCAGATTCGCCCGTTTAGGCGGTTTATTTTAAATTATTTATTGAACTTTTTGCATTTTACTTCAGTATAGATATGTCTAATAAGTAACAAGAATATAATAATAGGAAATTTAAATTAACTTAAAAAAATTATTGATTGGTGAGTGGAAAGCTTTCTTTTTTTTGATGATGTATTTTGGTGTTGAAGGTCATTTCTGTTTTTTGTGTAATTGTTTAGTAATATATTGCTAAGAGTAAGTGCTACTTTATAAAACATTTCGATAGCTTTCTCCACAGGGACATGTCTCATTAAGCGGTATCAGAAAGCTACCACTTTCTAAACTAGCCAAACCTAGTTTATCTAAAAGAACTTGGTGATTTTGCCGATTGAAAAATTTAAGGTTAAGTTCTTTAGTAGCTATAATAAACTAAAAAGTTGCAAATATATGAAAGTACATAATATTTACTTCATTGGTAGCAAGACATAAACACCCCCTTTGCAAAGAATCAAAATATTCATCCCCCACATTTAAACCTGACTCGAACAATAAGGTTTCCAAAGTTGAAAAAATAGTCGATACTTTTAGTGAAGTCAATGTAATATAAATAAAACAATGCAATCTTCCTTTACTGTTTAATTATTAAACTCTGTGGAGAAAGACTGCATTGTTTTATTTATAATAAGATTTTTGTAATCCATGCATTTTAATTTCCTATTTTTGTAGATAGAATGATATAACTACATATATACATTTAAACAGACTCATCCAACTGGTAATCCTTAAGATAATCCGATTGAAATATGTAAGGAAACTCTAATATTTCTGTATTCTCAATATCATGCTTAACCGAGTATTTGATTTTTACACTGTAAAATTTTTTAACCCTGACTTTACAATACTTTGAAGTCTAATTTTTTTTTCTGATTCGAGGATCTGTTTAAATGATACATGACAGTTACATTCAGAAAGGTTGCTATATCGGCCAAATCTTTTTTCAAGGGTATCTGTTTGAAATTTACCAGCTAAAATGTATTTTATTTCAAAATGGATACCTAAATGAGTATTCTATAATTTTTATTAGAACTGTGGTACTGGTACCTACTACGTTTAATAGCATCGTAAGTGTCCCAAGTTAAACTCACCCCCTCTGAATCGTTATGCCATAATATATCAAGCCAAGTCACAAATTTCTTTAGCTAGTTTACCTTCAAATCATTTTTTAATTATATTGCGGTAGTTCAATCGTCCCTTTTTAAACCTTGCCGTACGCAAATAAAAACATTTTGCGAGTTAAACAAACATTGGAACTAACCTTAAGATTTTCCTATAATGATAACATTGATAGCTCGGGAAAATAACAAACAACGTATGCGTCAAAACTTGTCGATGCACTTCACAATATCACAATCACAAGCACAAGAACCACTTTCCATTTGTTCGTCTGAGAGAACCACAGAACTCAAAAATTTAACAAGAACACAAACAAAAATAGCGAATCATCGGTCTACCTGCAACGTTGCCAGACTTTGTCCTTCATAGCTTGGAAGTAAAGGAAGCTGAGCTTATGTTATAATATATAAGTTTTTGAAAATTTTTCTCGCCCTGTATCTTCGAAACAAAGCGGCTTTTCGAAAATCATCAAAGGACAAAATATACCTACAGTGTCACCATTAAACTCCGCACCATATGGAACTTTTTATTATTAATGAGGTTAGTTCAAATTAAATAACGGCAATCGTTTTTGCTTCAAATTAGACTAAAAATTATATATTTAATTGTCACCATCTGTCATTCGGTATATGTCAAAAAATGCTGAGAAATGGCATTGTTTAACCGAATTTCAAAGAATGATATTAGGTAAAGTTGTTTCTAGTATAATTTTAGGCCTATATGCAAAGTTTCAGATGTCTAGCGCAAAGTTGAATTTTTTGCCATTTGTTCGAATTACCATGATTTTTTTATAATGTAAGTTGACTTAATGGATATTAGACTATTTACTTATATCATACTCAATATTTTATTTAGTTTGTATGCTTATTTTTTTCACAAGGATGCCATTTCTTTCCGAAATATAAAATTAGAGGCAAAGAAATTTGACACGGGTGGTGCAGAGTTATCATAATTTAACAATTTTATCAGATAGACGTCAGATGCTCCATTTTTCAAATGACAAATACATCTAAATATTTGATAAAAATTTTATTTTATACTAAATATAATTTAATATAACTAACATTATTATTCAAGGGACCAAGAAATTTCACATTTAAGTGTGACGTCCTTCTCGCTCTATACAAACAGTCGTCCGTCTACAAACGTCTTTAACACCATTTTGTAAAAAACTTGGTTTTATATTGGCACAACACTGTCTGATCGTTCGTTCCAATGCTCGATATTTCTGAACGGTCGATTCTTATAAACTTTCTGTTTAAGATAACCCCACAGGAAAAAGTCTAGTGGTGTTATGTCAGACGATCTGGGTGGTCAGTAACATTCTCTATCACGCTCTATATCTCTGTTTTGAAATAATTGGTTTATGCGTTCTTTTACTGCTGCAGTTTGATGCATGGGTGCACCAACCAAAACTTCGGCAATCTTATTATTAAGAAAAGTCAGAAACCTTACATTGGTTAAGTTTACTCTAAGGAAGTATGGTCCAATAAGCTGATCTTTCAGAATCCCACACCATACATTGGTTTTAAAATGATACTGGTCGCGACATTCAATTGTGAAGTTGGGATTTTCTTAGGACCACCATCGGCAATATTGTGAGCTCACGGTACCATTCGAAGAGAAAGTGGCTTCATCTGTCCATAGGATCTTGTATGGAAAAAGAATATTCTTCTCGTATTGACCCTGATATCAAAACGAAAAATCTAGACGAATATCAAAATCGCGTTCTTTCAATGTGTTTATAAACTTAGGTTTATATGAGCGAAATCGATTTTTCTGAAGAATTCTTCTAACACTTCCCCTCTTGTACCCTGTTAAATCACTTATCTTGGTTATACTAGTTTGACCGTGGTCAATAACACTTAAACAAACATCAAATTGTGCTTCTTCATCGTATTTACTTGCTGCGTGAGGGTTTTTAAAATTATTTTGAACAGATTCAGTTTCTCTAAACTTTGATATTATTCTTAAAATGGTGCTATGCTGCAAATTTCTTTCTGGATGCCTCTCATGTAAAGATACTTGCCGGTGAGGCATATTTTCTCCACAAATTAAGACAATTTCTATTTTTTCTTGAATGGACAACATTGGTGATTACAGTGAAAACTATAACTTGCGAAAATATTCTAACTTATGACATTTCTTTTATTTATTCGGCACTCTAATTGCTTTTTCTCCATAGCCTACTTAAAAAATTCGAGATTACCTTGCTATTTTATTGTGGATAACAAGACAATGCGTTTAAATTGTGGACTAATCTAATATCTGCGAATTTTATTAGTTTTTTTGACTTTGTACGTGTATTTACTATAAGAAAAAATGGAACATCTGACGTCTATGTGTTAAAATTGTTAAATTATGATAACTTTGCACCACCCGTGTCAAATTTTTTTGCCTCTTATTTTATATTTCGAAAAAAAATTACATTCTAGTAAAAAAATAAGCATACAAACTAAATAAAATATTGAGTATGGTATAAGCAAATAGTTTAATATCCATTAAATCAACTCACATTATAAAAAAGAACATGTTAATTCGAAAAAATGGCAAAAAGTTCAACTTTGCGCTAGACATTTGAAACTTTGTACATAAGCCTAAAATTATACTGGAAACAACTTTTTTAATAACATTTTTTGAGATTCGGTTAAACAATGCCATTTTTCAGCATTTTTTGACAAAAATGTCATTTTTGACAGATACCGAATGACATGGCAATGATGGTGACAATTGAATATATACTTTTAAGTCTAATTTGGAGCAAAAACGATTGCGGTTATTTAATTTCAACTAACCTCATTAATAATAAAAAGTTCCATATGGTGCGGAGCCCGCTACTTAAACCAGAAGCAAATTTTAAAAGTCTTAAAAATTTATTCAAATTGATGAAACTGCCTTCAAACGTTAAAAATAGGCCAAAAAACAATTTATTTGCAAATGGCAGTGTTCAACGTTGGTAGGTGTGCATATTATAGTTTTTCTTGGTTCGTTCATTTAATAGAGTGTTGCCGTAGCAATATGATAATTTATTATATCGGCGGATAAACTACTTTCACAGGAAACTATTTGCAATCCACAGATTTATAAATACACCCTATAACACCCCAATTAGGAAAAATATTGAAAACAATCATTTAATCCTGGTTCGAGGCAACCTTTCATCGCCTGATAACATCTAAATTACATTTTAAAATCCGCCAGTCGGCCGACGATAAATAATCGGGCTTTTAATTAGCGCATAAATTGCAATTTTTCGCGAGAAGACAAATGTGGGACTTGATTTATGCCTCCGACGCGTCGATTAACAATAAAATTTATAAATTGCCGATGCAGGATGGGCGTTACAACGTCTAAGAAAAAGAAAAAGGGTAGGGAAGAGTCGAGGAACAACGATTATTTCGGTATAATATTTATTCATTTTGTCTTAAAGATCGTCACCCAATTACCCAATCATGTATCAATAGTGGCATGTTTTTGAGTAATCGGTGACATGCAGGTTGGGGATTTAAGTCCTTTTTACAAATTTTGTTATGGTAACTGTTTAGCTAACATCGCCCGCTTGATTTTACTCGGGTGGTACAGGAATTCTTTCATGAATGATAAACGTGTGACTTCCATTGTCATTATTTATTTTTCTCACAACGTTTCAACTGAATACTAAACAAGCTGCGAAGTTACAAGAGTATTTATACTATCTAGGGGTTAGCAGAGTATGACTGAGGTTCAGTCCTGTGTTAGCATGGTCTTAATCTAAGGTAACATTTACTTAACAAGAGTTTCCAAATATTCCTTATGTCTAAAGAAGGTTTATTGAAGCAGTCATAAAATAGAATAGAAGCAGAATAGAGTGAAGCTTGCATTGCGACAGTTAGGCTCTATCTACCCCCTGCTTCACAGGCGGAGTATACTTGCAAATAGGACAAATGTCAACCTCTACAAGGCATTGGTGAGGCCGGTTCTCACCTATGATGCACCTTCTTGGTGCAACATAAACAGAGCGAAACTGAATACGTTCGAATCGCGTATTGCACCAGGACTATCGCATACCAACTATTAATGATTTCTTTTTAAAAATCATTACCAGCTATTACGAACGTACAGACGTTTCAACAAACCTACTTATTACTGACTCACATACGAGAGCGAGACAGAATGCGACCTACAAAAAGACTGGCTCCCCGTCGGTCTATAGTAGAGAAGCACTAATAGTAGAGAGGCACTATCACCTTCCTAGATAACAGAGAAGGCGCCAAGAATATGCAAACCAATATCTTCAATCATAATACACACGGGCCACACGGCGCGGCATACTCAAGAAAGACAACAGCCGATAGCAATGGTTTCTTTTATGCGAAAATACCTAAAAAGTAATCGAATAATCAAAAAATGTCAAGGGGATGCCCTGACGTAAAACTCCGTTCATGAACCAATGTGATTGAAGCATTCAGGGTTCTGGGATATGACAGCAGCTTCTATTTGAATTTCCTCTTTCGTCAATGTTCTTCTTTGAGAATAATTTTGGCTTCTGACCATTGCAAGTGGAGGCCGTGGGTCCAAGCGTGATCTGCTGCACCGGATCTGTTTGTTTCTCCCTGAGTGTGTCTTCTCGATGTTCTTTGATCCTTGTTTCAAGTAGGGTGTAGGGTTTCACTAACATAGGATGTCCTTTTGACTTGTAAACTTTGTCTTCGTCAGGTGGTTTCTAATGGAATCTTTATAGCTAAATCCTGTTCGAATGTTGTATTGTTGTCATTTACGGTGGATCCAGCTTCGACGTCAATCTTCTGTCTATTGAAGTGATTCTAACGCTTCTTGATGGCCTGGTATACTAATCTCGTGGGCTAGCCATTTGTGTTAAGGTCCTTCTTGACGTTGTTCAGTTCTTGTAAAAGAGCTTCCTGGGAGTTGCCCTGTCGACGAGTGTTTTTACTATGCTATGTTTGGTGCTATTTGGATGATTTGTGCCAAGAAAAATGTTCGATTCAAAAATATATTTCAAGAATATTTAAGTTTTAGAGAAAGTCAAAATTAGTTCTTTCGCTCAGTATATATTTTTGATACAAAACAACCAGCTTTCATTCTAATTAATTGTCTATTTGCAAGAATTTTATTTTTTCAGTGTATCGTTCGTGCTTCTCGAGTGTACTGTATATTCTTCCATCAATGGTAGTATAGGGTCCCTTGTGATGCTCTGGTAGTTTCCTTTTTCCAGAAGAATTCTTTCATCAGAACGTCATCGCTCTCGAACGATCCTCTCCTGAGGTCCCGTTCCCTAACAAATATAACATTTAACAATTTAAATCCAAAGTACAATGAATTTTTCTGCAGTATTTAGCCTATCCAACAGTTTATATAAAATGACACAATTTACTTTAGATGAAGCTCACAAGTAGAAAACAGATCATTAAATACTCCACACGTCTCGTTTTGGACAGTTCTTGCATCAATAGATACCAATATAGTGCACAGCATGTGTCCTCTTTATTTTCGTAGAAATCGTATTATCGTGCTTTTAAACTTTTTGCTTTTTTGCGCCCTTTTGCCTTCGTAAATATTAATTTTCTAGTTCTCATTGATTAGTATTGAGATTCAGTAATGTAAATGGCATCTTACCTTGAGTAACTTTATATGTTAATAAGCAAACAGGATCTTTTTAACTAAGCATAACCATTGCTCTAACCAACCACAGAAAAATAATATACCAAAACTTTCCTTTAATATTTCAAAGTTTATAAAAAATCATCATAAGATTGACCACTAGGAGTTGTAATGAAGTTGATTTACCGATAAACGTTAAACCAACTTAACAAAGCTGCGGCGTCAAATTTTATAAATGGAACTTTGATGAAACGTTGACATTTGCTTTGCTATTACAACTTTTTCTAGCTGACTTCCATATCGACCTGGACAATCGAACAAGAGAACAGGTTTAAAAGTAACGTGAAAGATTAATTCGAGATCAGAAAGATGTTGTTGTTGTACTGCAGAGTGTATCGAACTTTTTTTTTAGGTCCTTCTTTTAGTCGATTGTCCGAAACGTTTAATCAGCTAATTTGAATAATTAATATCTAAATCAATAACGAATAAACCCAAGAATGATACTTAGGGTAATTTTAAAAAAATTTTGCATGCATAGTGTCAATACTAATAAAGCCAGTTGTGGATTAAAAGATGATGGGTTAATTAAAACACATGCCAAGATATTTTCTTTTTTTTATTCAGTTGGTAGTTTGCGTGCACGGTACTTAAGCACTTAGTTTATTTTTTTGTGGTCAGGCGCAGCACTGCAAGAAAAATCCTTTATGGTGTTCTGCGAGCGGTTCGTATACGCAAGAAGCGATTCACATTGATTTTATTGAATTAACCGATTAAGTAACTTAGATTTCAATGTAGCGTACAAAACAAACAATTCTTTGGGTAAATTAATAAAGAATAATAAAACAGAATTGGAAAAAAATTAAAAAATCAGGAGTCTACAAACTCATTTGCAAAGATCGCCCTAATTCATACATTGGACAAACAGGTAGAAATTTTGGTAAAAGAATAAAAGAACACCAGTGCAGCTTTCTTAAGGGAAACCCGATTCAAATTATGCCAACCATGTAATAGAATATAATCACCAATTTAATGAAAATTTCAAAGTATTACATACAGAAAAGAAAGGTTTAAAATTAAATTTGCTTCAGCCTTTAGAATTAAACAAACTTAAAAATTCCCAACATTTACCTAATGATCAGATAGACCTTAATAACTCCTTATTTAATGGGGATGGGACTATTCGCCGTCGCCGTTTCGCCGTCGCCGTTTCGCCGTCGCGACAATTCGCCGGCAGCCGATTCGCCGTGGGCCGTTTCGCCGTCAAATAGAATATAAGTCTATAATTATTACAATTTTTTTATATCTAGCATATACCGAATTGGACCCAAAAAGGTGGATTAGATGCCGTGTTAGCGCTGTTTAACCAATATAAGTCTATAATTATTACAATTTTTTTATATCTAGCATATACCGAATTGGACCCAAAAAGGTGGATTAGATTAGAAACGGCGACGGCTGAACGTCCTAGACCCGAATTCCAATAACCCTAATTATTATTATTGACTTGCCTATGTAGGTATATTTTTATCAAACAATTTTGTTAAAATTTAGCAATATATATTATAACCTTTTTTACGTATTTTATTAATTTCTATTTGACGGCGAAACGGCCCACGGCGAATCGGCTGCCGGCGAATTGTCGCGACGGCGAAACGGCGACGGCGAAACGGCGACGGCTAAATGTCCTAGACCCTTATTTAATATGTTTTAAATATTAATAGCCACAATAAACCTCATCATTACATCATATCACACCTCATCTGTATACTGTATATTTGAGAAAACCCATTAATGTAAGATAGTGTTAAGATTTTGCATATAAAAAGGTCCACAAGCCTCTATTGATTTACATTTGTTTGATAAAGCTACAATGTAGCGAAACATGTCACAATAATATAAAATCATATTAATAAATATTGGAGAAAAGTATGTAAATAGTATTTGACATTATTTCCTAAAAACATCCTATTGATTCACATTGACTTTGAATCTTTAAAAATTATAAGCGGTGAAAACACGACCTCAGGGAGGTAAGTACAGAGTGATGACGTTCTCCAAATGAAGGAAATTTTGAACAGTGTCGAGAAGCACTAAGCGGAGCCACGAACGATGGGGGAGGGGGGGGGCTGCAATAGTTCATGGTGTTTTTTCTATTTTCTTCTAGAAGATCGTTAATGTATAGTAGAAATAGGGCGGGAGACAATATGGAACCTTGAGGAACTCCTTCATTGATAAAGTCTGTGCGTTTTAAGAAGTCCGCTAAGCCATAAAACCTCTTAAGCATTTTGTCGGGGGCTCTCAAACAATAAATTATATTGAAGGTAATTTTGGATGTTGATGAATTACATTTTCTAAATAAAATAATTTAAAGTAAATAAAAAATTAGTTTAGGTAAAGAAAAATAATAATTTTTTAGCTTTTGTAGTATTCAGACAAATTAGTTTTACGAATTCTTTTTTATAAAGTTTTGGTTCTAAAAAGAACCGATTTTGTAGTCTTGCGACAGAACGTACCTACTTGTAGATAGGTACTACTAAAAGTAGTCTTCCTCTGCATTTGAAATTTCACCCATGCTTTCAGACTCATCAGAATCAACATCATCGTCATCATCATCATCATTCGTAATAATTAACGGTCTTACTTCGTCTATAACCTGTTCTGTCTCATAAGATTCAAAAATAATTTTTTCTGTGTGCTCAATGCATTTCCGCCATTCTTCTTTGCCCGCTTGGCTAAGCGCCTCCTCCCATAACTTTATAACGCTAGGCGTACCGATATTTTTACAGGCATGTTTGTCATAATAGTTCTTGCTAATACCCCATACCAATTCAATTGCGTTGTAATGACAATGGTAGGGCGGCAATCTCAAAACTTGATGTCCATATTTGAGGGCTAATTCGTCAACAACATACTTTTTTTTAAATGACTGCTCTTTACACTTGCTTAAAAGTTCACTTTTTAAATATAAATTTTCATGGTTTATGTTTTTCTTTGACAACCACTCTTTTATTTCTTCCTTTTTCCAGCTGCTTGTAGGGAATTTCTCTTCGAGTCTCGTATGGTAAGAGGCATTGTCTAAAACAATTAAGGAAGGTTTTTCTAAACTTTTTAAAAGTTTTTCCTCGAACCAATGCTCAAAAATGTTAGCATACATATTGCCGTGATAATCATCAGTTTTTTTTTGTTGATGAAAATATCAAACTGGCATTTAAACAAAACCTTCTTCATTACCAGCATGTAATATAATATACCTTTTTCCATTACTTGCACGGGTACTTGAATAACAATGCTTTGAGTCATCCTGCCAAGACGTTTTTGTTGAAGTTCCGTTTGCAAATACCCATGTTTCGTCAAGAAAAACAACTTGTCTTGACAATTCCGATTTTTTGTTGTTTAAATAATTAAAAATAGTAATTATTATGAAGATTTAATTATAATAATCCCAAAATAATGTCATTATCGGAAAAGTATATACCTGACAAAATCTTTAACATATTTAACCATCCCGCACTTGAGCAAATTTTAATTGGTTCTTGGAAAATAGCGATTATTACATAGATTTAACTATAATAATAGCAAAATAATTTAATTATCTATTTAATTCTTATTTATGCTCAACGCGTAATTCTAAGATAATTTTGTTTTGAAACCCCTGATTTCGCCCAGTAATAGAATACAGTAAACCAGTGGGATGTTCGGTGTGATCAAGTATAGCGAAGGTGCGAAGATATTGTAACTTAACCGACTTACTGTTTTAAAAGCGATAACATCCCTTGGTGATTTAATCCGATATCGGACTTCTTAAAACGCACAGACTTTATCAAATGTATCTAAAGGAAATTCATCCTTCGCCACTCGCATTGACCGGCATACCGTATGATCTCGCTTTAGTGAGAAGCCCCTCATGTCATACTCGATCAAACGCCTTGGAAATATCCAGTGCTACCGCCTAGTACTCTCCATGATGTTCTACTGCGTTGGTCCAACATGGGTACCATATGCGGGAAGGTCTCCTGTTGATCTAATTTTTGGTTGATGGGCCTCGCCATAACTTTTGCTATAACCGATTACACTGCAACTGGTAGACAGTTACTTGGTAAGGTCTTCTTGCTTTTTTTGAATAAGGGCTGGAAGTAGGATTAGTTAGTTAGTCAATTCATCGGCGCATGTCCTAATTACGATGAGCAGAAGCTTTTTTGGTGTAATGACCCTTCAAGATTCGTTTAACAGGGCGTTGCAATCTCGGACATTCACGCTTTAACAGCGGGAGTGTTCCATGGAGGTTTTCCAATAAAACTAGTACTATAGTCTATTTCAGAAAGGTGTAGAGTAATAAAAGCTCATAAGGTATACAAAGGGACTACAGAGTGACCCAACGAATATTTAAGCCACTTTCATAATTTGACATTGATTTTATTGCAAAATTCTTTCTTTTCATCAAGTGCAGGTAGTGCCACCCGGGTTTGAGTCAATTTATGGGTTTTGCCTATTGTTATCCATTCACAAACACTGACAATGGTGTGACAAAGGCGTGCCGGTAGGATTTTCGTAAAAAGGAAAGAATTTTAGAAAATTAGGCATGTACATAGTATTAGGTACACTTATTTTTTATTAAACATTATAAAAAAAATGCAAAATACAAAAAATACATTATACAGAAATTAAATTATAAAAAATCATAATATTCTTCGTCATCTGAGGAACTGTCATCTCCTCTTGACGTTATAATTACCGGGTCGACGGTCCGATCGATCAGGTGACCCAGATCCCACATTTTCTCCCTCTTCTTTAATGACATGATGGACTGCTTTTCGCCAGTTTTTCTGGTGTCACTTCCTTAATGGCTTGATCAAACAGTAGCTTAACGTCTTTCATTTTGAATGTCGTGTTGTGTTTTGGTACAAATCCTTCCACTTGCGGCCGTATAAGTTATATAGGATTTAGTTCGCAATGATATGGCGGTGTGCGCAGCACAGTTACACTATGTTTTTCTGCTATATCTTCCACGGCATATTTCATAAAACGATGTGTGTGTAAATTTGCTATAGCTAATAGTTCCTTCTTTATCAAATTATCTTCAAATTCAATACTTTTGGTGGTTAACCAGTCGATAATTTCTTGTTTTCTCCAAGATAAAGTTGGAGTCTTCTCTGGGCGTCTTGAATGATAGCTTGCGTTATCCATAACTACTACTGAATCAGCTGCAAGATATTTTATCATTTCACCGAAATAGTCCTCAAAAACATTCAATAACAACAATAATAATGGACAAAATAATGCCTGAAATGAAATTCATTCCACCCATGGGTAAGAAATGGAAATGGAAAGCTTTAAAGGAAATTAATTTTTGTTATGAAAAAATTCAAAACAGAAAATCACTTTTAATAGAGAAGGACGAAATCATCTGCTGGCGACGACGATGTTTGAGGGCCGCTAGACAGTTTCCAAGGGAATACAGGAATATCTATTATATGGACGAAACTTGGTTAAATGAAGGATATACCTTTGATAAAATAGGGCAGAATAAACATATAAAAAGCGCGAGGCAAGCTTTCATGGAAGAATGGTCGACTGGAATAAAAGCACCATCGGGAAAAGGTAAAAGATTAATAATTACTCCCATTGGTAGCAGAAATGGATTTCTCGATGGCGGCTTATTAGCATTTAAATTAAAACGAACTGGAGACTTTAAAGAATACTTCCGGCAAATGCTAGATCTTATTCCTCTTGGGTCTATTATAGTCATGGATAATGCTAGCTACCACTCAAGAAAATCCGAAAAACACCAACTTCTTCTTGGAAAAAAAATGACATCATGAATTGGCTTACTGTAAATAAGAAGCCATTTCATCAAGATATGCTGAAAAAGGAGCTACAAGATTTCAAAATTCTACAAGTGACAAGACCTAAACAGTTTTCGATAAACCAATAAAAGTTAAAGAAGCGTTCCTTACTTAAAAACCCAAGGAGGATTCCAAGTTGGGAACCCCGAAAATAATTTTATAAAATTCTGAGTTACGCCCCACTATGGCAATATCAACACAAATTCAAATTAAAAATAACATTTTACTATGTATTTTTCACTTTGTTCTTGATGTTGTAAAGTTTAATATTACACAATATTGTTGCATTTTAATAATAAAACAATTTATTTTACATAATATTGTATTAAACGCGCCTTATCCTCTTTATATGGCCATAATGTAACGTTACAGTGTTATAAATCTTATTTTCACCGCCAAATACTTGAAAGCAGCCGGATATGGATTATCTTGATAAATTCAACATAGGTACTTAACAATATGGTGAATGATTTAAAGAAACTGTTCTTTTTGATGTAGTTACAATTGAATAAATATGCGGAATTAAAACATAAACTGGTAAAAATCTTAAATTGTATTTAGAATATCTACTACCCACCTACAATAAGGACAATATCATGATTGTGAATAAATTGCACGTTATGTTTTTTTAATTTAGAGTTATGAAAGATAATTTAATTGACAGATCAATTTTTGAGCTTAATTTTACCCCCTTTAACCTTCAACAATTAAAAATACAAATTATTGGTGTGTGACGCATTTTTCTTCAATTTGTCCTTTTTTACTTTGCAAAAAAGGTGGCAACCCTATCAAAGGGACCGACAAGCTTCGGCTCTGCAGCAAAGTTATAGAACGCAAAGATTAGTTGCGTTAATAGAAAACTGCGACAAAACCTATATCGGGCACAGTATTTACTGAAGTTACTGACATTTTTATAGCGTACCTCTTTCAATCCAATAAAACAATAGAAGAATATCATAATAGTCGTCAATCTATGTAAAATTATGTTTTTTGTCTGCTTTAATAGCACCTGCACAGTACCACCAAAAAAAAACTAAAAATAGTATCGTCGGCACCTACACAACTATGTTAGAAGCTCGCCTCAGACAGAAATAAGCAATTCTCTCCGCAAATTAGACGTCAAAACAATTTTCCTGACATTCCGCTGCTTAATAAAAAGCGTGCAATCGTGTGCGCACCGTACCATCACAGCCTTGTGTTAATTACAGGAATATACAGGCTCGGTTCCAGCGGTGACAGATTCGAATATACAGGGTGATTTAGGAGGAAATGTCAATATTTTATATTTTGGGAACATATTTGGGGACCCAAAATAAGCATAAAAGTTCCTATAAACATGGATCCTATTCCCGCTCGTTACCGAAATACAGGGGTAAACAATATTCAAATTAAATATTTTATTAAATTACACTGTGGAACAAATTTCAACTTTTTTTTTGTTTCCTGGACAAAACCTATTTTTTTTTATTGAACTACACCCAAGTAACTAAAAAATACCTATTAACGATTTTAGTTAGCTCGCAAAAAAAATCTGAGTTATTTGTTACAAAATTTTAATTTATAGGCATATACAATGAACATTTTAATTTATAGGCATTTACAATGAACATACAGCAATTAAATAGCACATTTTTATCAGTGAGTCCAAAGTTTAGACATTCATTTTACGCTTCTTTTGAAAGCAGCCACTTACAGCTCCACAATTTTCCGGAAACTAATCCAGATGAGAATCCAGGAAATGAATTTTCAACGACATATTACACCCTAGGTAGTGGTAACATAAAGGAAGTTGGGTAACCAGGTCTTTATAGTTTTCTGCTTTTATGTTTCCCAAAAAATTTGTTGCAACCATTTTAAAGGCATTCTAAGCGTCCTTTTCCTTGCCTTCAGGCATGGAATCGAATTGCGCATCTCCGAAAAGTTTAATAATATTTGTTTAATTTCAGTGTCACTTATTCTAGGGAACTTTTCTTTTAAATAAGTAAAAGCACGGCCTTCCTTGTCCATGGCCTTCACACTGAAGGCAACTTGTTTCCATTATGGAGTAGCACAGCTTTAAGACTTACTTTTGAGGAATGAATAAAAAGTCTCCAGTCTTTTGGATCATAGTCGAGATTTAAAGCTGCCAATGTCAAGGCTACCAAATTGTTTTCCATGTTAAAAAATGGTGTTAGGTTTTTCTGGCGGCTTCGGTACATAGAAACTTTTACTTCATCTTGAAGTAAGTTTCATTGTCGCAATCGAGAGGCCAATAGTTCGAATTTTTTCTAAGACAATTCCAAATTCCTTATAAGGTCACTTAATTCACTTTGACTTATTTTGTGAGGCTTTGTACTGGGAAGTTCACAGACAAAATCGGAGTCTTGCGAGGTTGATAGGCCGGCGACATTTTCCAGTACACTACCGTTTAAATCCATTTGATCATCATCAGAATCAAGGCTATATTCCTGAGGTGGATTAGGTACAGGCAACTCGTCACTATGAGGCACCGGGCGTATGGCGGATTGTAAATTTGGATACTGTATCGCAGACCTTTTTTTCTCCGAAAAGCCTTTTTTGATGGGAGGTGTCAAACAAAAGTAACAGTCAGTAACATGGTCTTTCGGTTCTTGCCAAATCATAGGAACAGCAAAGGGCATCTTACGTTTTTTTCCACTTAGCCAGCCGCAAATGTTGGACGCACATTTGTAGCAGCAGATATGGGGAACCCAATTTTTATCCTGGTCTCCAATTCTACAGTCAAAATACAAGTGGTAAGCCTTTTTTTATCACATTAGATATTAATAAGAATAAGACTGTCACTGTCAAATCGTGTTCAGCATTTGTATTTTCTGACAATTTAAATATTAGATTAATTTCACTATGCCTGCGACATTCTCTCATCGTGAATATGCTGATATGATATTCGTTTTCATAACACATGTTTTGAAAATATGCCGACGGAGCGGGTCGAAAGTTGAGTTTTCGACCCTAGGGTCCGACATGAAAAACAGCTGATTTTTAGTGCATTCCACGACGAGTTTCTCGTTGACACGTATAGACCTTTTCACTTTTGTAAAAACCGAATGGGCATCCTTGTCTGATTTCCGGGCAAAACTAGGATAGCGATACGACTGGGCTTGCGCAATAGATTCGTGATATTATATGCATTACTCTTTGTGGTCACTTTTTTTTTACAAATAAACGTTAATGGAATACTGTTGAGATATAATTATTTAGCAACACCAGTTCTGTCTTTGTTTCTACAAGATACTTACTCGGTTGTGACAATGTTCATGTTGGTCTGTCGAAAAAAGAAAGCATGTCTGAATAATAAAATTATGATATGTTTCTTGTGTTGGAAATGCCTGTATTATATTTAAAGGTAGGTTTTTTAATATATCTACTAGTAAGTATTGAAAGGTACAGGTTATATTATCTGTTGTATTATGTTTGAGCTGTAATAGTTGCCATATTGTTTCTGTCGCCCTTTGTATAATAACCTTTCACACTATATAAATAAATGATTCAATGATTGGTGAATAGAAAGGACCTGGGTTTTGTTCTGGATCTCTACGAGTGTGAGTCTAAGAATAAGTAATTAACATCAAATATACAAAATTGCGAGGCATCTCAAGTCATATTTTTAAAACATTTTATATGAAAAATTGTATGCGCAACTCGGGGCGACTCTACGATTTCACGAGTGTGAAGTTAGCTACCCGAGCGAAGCGATGCCTTTCGCCCCTTGTTGCGCAATATACTATTATGGCTTTTGCAACGAGAGCTGAAATCTTGCAGTCGCCGAGTACCAGCGTCAATTTCCGAATCGGAGAGTACCAGATAGAAGGGGTTTTCAACAAGTTTTTACTACTGCTGGAGAGTCTGGTATGTTTCCAAGTGCCATTCAAGTTCAGTTTCCGATAGATCCGACAGATGCAATTTGTAGGCATGGCGATGTTTTTTTAAAAATTTAGCGTGCAAATAAAAGAAATGTGGCAAATTTAGCGAGAATTCCCACACGATGACATTATTGCATTTTAGATATACGAAATAATTACTTTTATGCCCTTGAATGTACAATGTGTGCCTCTGTATAACATAGGTTAATTCTATTATCAGGCAATACGGCCCTGGAAATATGTAAGGTTGATATAAACAGATAATTGCACGTTGGTGGAAATGACCTTCGCGCCGCTTCGTGCTGGATGGCTGAAGACTATTAGAAATTAAAAAAAAAACAAGATAATTTTTAATCTACAGTTAACGACACAAAAAAAATTATTGAAATGATTTAAATCGCTGGGTGCATTAGAATAACTGGAAACTGAGTAGAGTCAAGGGATTTCAAATAGTTAGACTTTAGGGTTTTCGAGTTGAGTTTACAGTTTAACCCTTTGAGCCTTTTTCTCTCAAGCCGCCATACAGTACTTCAATTGGAAGCCGAACGACTAGGCCCTAAGCTCGTTTCAGAATAACGACGTCCTCCAGATTCACGAATTCTTGACCAATGTCGTTTAAAAACATTGTTAAAAATTTATCATGAAAACAACTGAAAAGGAGACTTAAAGTACCAACCTCTCAACGACATTGTAAGCTTTCAATTGTGGTTATGTTAATGATTTTTCTTTGGACGGAATGGATTCTTTACATTACCATCTGATAAAAAAAAATTTATTTTTTGTAGATATATTAATATTGGTCGTTTTCTTAACCATTTTGACATCAAATCACACTATTTGCTTTTTTACTCTTCGTAAATATACTCATTTTACAAACATACGTTGATTAATGATTTATCCGGTGATCAATTTGTAAATAAAGACTGCCAGCGACGGAGGTGTGACATTTCATCGGCCCTATAGTAAAGACTGATAAATAGAATACTTACATTTTGTATTATTTAATATCACTTCTTGATTTCTTTCCAAATCTTAGCAGTATATAATTAAATTGAATTAAGGTTTACGGGCTTGATATAATAGGTTTTGACCCACTACTTTCTCCAAGAACAATCATTATTGATCCTTTATTAGCCTGAGAAGTTTTTCTTTACCTCTTGCTCTATTATTCATTTAGGTCTACAATGAAAGTAGTTGAACAAATTATAACATCTGTCAATATCACCCATACAAATATATTCCATCAGGATATGAGTTATTTGAACATGATTTCGATAGGCGAGATGAGCTTTGTGAGCGCATCCAAATATGTGCAATCTAGATAATAAGTTAGTAATAAATATTATTTTTTCCGATGAAGCTACTTTCTGTTTGAATGGTGATGTGAACAGACAAAATTATCGTTATTGGGCCACAGAAATTCCGCATTGGATGATGAAGGTTCACAGCGAGGACTTTCAAAAAACAAATGTGTGGTGTGGAATAGTGCGCGGAAGAGTAAATGGCCCATTTTTCTTTGAACAGTCTGTAACTGGACAAGTATATCTCAAATATCTCCAACTTGAATTAATTCCAGCATTAGTGACTTTATTTCCGAATCCCTTGCCCCCAAAGTCCCCTGACGAGGAACTGATGTTCCAGGAAGATGGTGCTCCTCCTCACTATGTTGCCACTGTGCGTACATTTTAGGATGAAATCCAATCGGTGGAAAGGAAAGGACTTATCGAATGGCCTGCTAGGTCGCCAGACCTAACTCCGCTGGACTTCTTTTTGTGAGGTTACCTCACATCGAAAGTATTTGTTGACAGGCCAAGCAATCTGCAGGAGTTAAAAGAGAGGATCTAAGGAGAAGTGCGTGTCATACTCCGAAAATGGTTCAAAACATGCAAGGAGAGTCTATTGATCGCCTTGTAATTTTTTCGATAACTGTTAAGTTTAGGTATCTTAAGGCATGGTACATAAAACATACTTGAATGAAAATGAAATAAAAAATAGATGTTTTCGTTTGAAAGAATGAAGTTAATGGTCGTAAGTTATTTTTGGGCTTTCTTGTATACATGAGTTTACCACAAAAAAAAACACATTAAGAAATGAAAATCGACGGGTCCGAGCGTTTTTCCAACAAACACACCGCTAAATTTTAAATGAATTTATACATTACTTCTGGGACTCACTATATATTCATATTCAATAATTCTTCCTGTACCGCCAGAGCTTTGCTTCAATAATACTCGCTTAAAATGGGAAATCTGCAAAGCCAGGCGATCAATTTAGCGCCTTATATTGCAAACACCGTGAAACGCGTAACGGTCACAGTAGCGCCGGTTGACGTCAGGACTGCTGGGAAACCAATTAAACGAGACGGAGACGCGAGCAATATTCCCTCAGCAGGCGATGGATTGGACACCTTCCACGACCCGTCGGAGAATGTCGGTTAATCACTAGAAATCTTTACGGGTCGACTCTTTTAGGGTTGTTTCAGTATATCAATTTATTTTTATTAAATATTCAGGAATATATTACAAAGGCGTCTTTTGAAAAAAAGTGGTTTTTGCCAAAAGGTCATATTAAATACTATAGTACAAATATTACAATTTGATAGAAATAGTACTTTTTACATTTATTTTCTTCTTATACAATAGTGGCACGCTCACATTATTAAATAGTATAAATAATTAAACAGAACTAGAGGAACGTGATGGTCGCTATGGCATATTTATTTATTTAGACATTTGTGATTTTGTGAACTATTTGGAGAAGTTTAGGATTTTTTCGATTATAAACAGATAAGTAGAAAGAACATTTTCTATTGTGTTGTTGTACGATTTCTATTTTATAAGATGGATGATCATGTTTATGATATAAGTTTTATAAAACGCCACCACGGTGGTGGCCGGAGAGATGTAATAAATAAAGGTCGCCCTACGCCACCCCTTAATATTTTAAAACGTAAAAATAGACAAGGACTTAATTTTTTGCAACCATTTAATACTCAATGGTACGTTAGTCATAAATGGATTTGTTGGAGTTATTTTAAACAAAATTTATTTTGTTGACTATGTTGGTCTGGCGTTTTAAGGACAACATCCTTATACTGAACGGGTATTGGAAAGCGTGTAGAGGAAAAGTGAGCCCTTTTTTGCGATACCTATATTTCTGTGTTATTTATTAATGTCAAAGTTAAAAAGACAAATCCCATGCGCTTTTTTTTCTTTTTTATTCCGAGGGTCCGTCCAAGTGTCTTCGGCCAGTTTTGGCTCATTGTGCTCACCTTAGTTTGTTTTTACACCCACTCATTGATTCCAGTTCTTTGCACTAGTTTGTGTAGGTCAACTGGGGAAAGTATCGGAATGTCCTCTAGTTGTAGTCTTGGTTGCCAGAGTATTTGTTGCCTTTTCCGATTCAACAACTCGCTATGGCAAATAATATGCTGTACCGTTTCACTTTCTCGCCCGTAAAACCTGCAGCTTAGGTCTCCGTTGTACAGTTGGATATGGTGCTTTTTGACGGCCATATGTCCTGTCAGAAATCCTGTGGTAATTCTCAGCTGATTTCTGCTAATCAGAAGTAGCTGTAATTTTGGGTCTGGGTCCCCAATGAAAGATTTGCTATGATTGTCTGTTGTTCCAGTGGATTTGGTGTTGATTCCTTGTCCATCGTTTTATGACATCTCGTACTGTGCGCCTTGGGACTCCGAGCGCCGGTTCTGGACCAATGAATGTTTTCTCCGGCCCCTTTCTTGTAAGTTCGTCGGCCTTTTCGTTTCCTGTAATACCTTCATGTCCTGGTACCCACACAGTAAAAAATTGAGTGTTAAATTTAACACTCAATGGTAGTACATATAGGACCACACTCAACAGGATATATTAATCAATCATTATATCTGGTAAAAAAGATATTTTTGAATAGTTTTTTTACTTTTTGATGAGTCTTAATTCTTCTAGTTTATGGGTAGGTACATTTACACTATCGTGTGTAAATTAAACTCACAGATTGTAAACCCAGCATTTTAGTGTGTAAAAGAAATAATGAGAGGTGTAAGCAAAACATTTTTTAATGGTTTTTATGTGATTAATTAGTGTAAATATCATATTATTGTAGTGTAAATTTTATTTTATTTGGGTGTGACTTTACTATGGTGAGTGTAATAAAATAATCTACCCAGATCTAGAATACTTTCCACTTTCCACACGGGCGTTTATAATTAAAATGTAAAAAATTATGCATTCAAGATGTTTTACATTATTAACCTTTGCTTAGTTTGATACATGATTGAATGACTTAATCAAAACCGAAAGTAGTAGCCCCTAATATATATAAATCTTCAGATCGCTTGGAAAAGGTTTGTAAAGGAATGAAAATATTGAGTATTATTTATCGTTTATTTATAAACAAAATAATGGTTACAACAGAACTGGAAAACCCTGTGATTTTTTTTACTTATTATTATAACTAGTTGAACAAAATGACACACCTATTATATAGTTTACAATTTAGTAAATTAAACGTATATATATCTACGTTTAATGTACCTCATTGTTAAGCGTAACAAAACAAATAACATAATAAATATATGTATACTTAGAACACTAAACAACTAAATAAAAGTATGCTTTGGAACAATATAAAAGAATGAAAATGACGAGTATTATTTTAACCGTATATTTATTTAGAGATCTATGAAGTAAAATATGTAGGTAGGTAGGTACCTAAGTATTTATATAAAAAAAGGAATACATTTATATTTTAAGCTTATATCAGAATAATTTAAAAGCTAAAGGGAAAACTGTAACAATGTAAATACCTTCTTAGTTTCTTAAAAATGGCGTACTTATAGTAGGGTTTCTATTAAATTTCGTTAATATGCTTACTCAATTTAACAAGATCCTCATAAGAAGCACTCTCAGTTGGCACTTTACAGAACTTTGCTTTGTTTCTCTATTTCAATTTAAATATAACATTATTTTATATCACGTTCAAAGAGCAAAATCAGACTGACTCAAACGTTGAATGTGCACGTAGCGTCGGCGTCATCTGTCAATTCCTAGAATTTCACAACACTTGTTGCCGCCTGTCTTTTCGGTAACACGGGTTTAGGCATTTGTACCCGGGGCCGTGTAAAAAAACGATTAAAGAATAAGTTTTACACTCAATGTGGTAAAATAACCTTCTAGCGGGGTTTCTTTACACGCTAATATGGTGTTATTAATTGTTTTGTATTTAATTTTCCTGATAGTGTGTAAAATTAAATAAATTACACCCATCCAACAAAATTAACTTTTTAGAGAGTTAAATTTATAGGCAAATTTAATACAACAACTTTGGTCCCATATGAGTGTAAAAACGTGGTAAATTATGTTGATCCGGGTGTTAACATTAACACTACTTTTTTTTACCACTCCTGAAATGATTTTTACCAGGTGGATATTTTTACTGTGTGCCCACATGTGTAAGGCACTAGCCAACACTGCCGAATTTATTTTACAAAATTGATTCACATAGAAACTCTAAGAAAAGAAAATATCGCGTAGAGAATCTAGAAGCAGAAAACTTATTTTTGTGGATAGGTAGGTACCTAGAGATGACCTTATTTAGTTCATATTTCATAACAACAATGGATTCAAAAGGTGAATCTGCCATAATAATAAAACTTCTCGCCCGCACCCATAATTTTTTTTTGTTAGCAAATCATCACACCTGCAATAATAAAATATGCGTTAAACACGGCTAGCACAATGATAATTAAAATCAGACAAAAGTAAAGTAGGCATGCCAAACCGTGGGTTGCCATAAGGCTTAGTACATCTTAGTAGGATGGACCATCCTATTTTTGTTTTTTCTTCTTCTTCGGCATCGTTCCGAGCGCATCATCAACATAATTTCGAAGACATATTATTATGAATGGGTTGGGATGGGTTAGTAAACTCTTAACTGCGTTACATGCAAATTTTGAATTAAATGATTGAAAGTGCTTATTTATATTATGGCGCCCATATTTTGCTAATATAAGGGGTGGTTTGCAGAGCTTCGCTATAACACAAAGATTTATTTAAAATGTTTCTTAATTTTTTGCCTGCAGCGCTTTTTTATTTCTTAAACGTCTCTTAAAGTTTATTTTCATCAAGTCCAATTTATAGAGCATTCAAAAATGTTGAAAAGAACTAACAATTTTTGTCTCCATCTCGTCTTTAAGGAAATGTCAACATCGATTTTACATCTTGAGATCAGACAAGAAGAGAAAAATAGTAGCTGCATTTGTTTTTCTTTAACTGGTTCAGATTTTGATGAATTTCCCTATGTTATAATAATTATGATAATGTGAAATAATACTAGACGTTTTATTTTTTATTAGTTTCGACATGTTTTACAGTACTCAAGAAAAAATATTAATGATTAGTACACAGTAAAAAATTTAGTGTTAAATTTAACACTCAATGGTGGTACATATAAGGACCACATAGGGTATAAAAACCAATCAGTATATCTTGTAAAAACGATATTTTTGAATGTTTTTTTTTTACTTTTTGATGAGTGTTAATTCTTCTAATTTATGGGTAGGTACATTTACACTATCGTGTGTAAATTAAACTCACAGATTGTAAACCTATCCTTCTAGGGTGTAAAAGAAATAATGAGAGGTGTAAGTAAACTATTTTTTAATGGTAATTTGTAATTAATTAGTGTAAATATCATATTATTGTAGTGTAAATTTTATTTTATTTGGCTGTGACTTTACTATAGTCAGTGTAATAAAGTAATATACCCAGGCTATAATACTTTCAACTTTGTTTAAGTCATTTAATCCCGTATCAAACTAACCAGACGTTTATAATTAAAATGTAAAAAATTATGCATTTAAGATGTTTTTCATTATTAACCCCTGCTTAGTTTGATACATGACTGAATAACTTAATCAAAGCCGAAAGTAGTAGCCCCTAATATATTTAAATCTTTAGATCGCTTGAAAAAGGTTTGTTAAATGAATGAAAATATTAAGTATTATTTATCGTTTATTTATAAACAAAATGATGGTTACAACAGAACTGGAAAGCCCTGTGATTTTTTTACACTTATTATTATAACTAGTTGAACAAAATGACACACCTATAGTTTAACAATTTAGTAAACTAAACATATATAAATCTACGTTTAATGTATCTCATTGTTAAGCTTAACAAAACAAATAACATAATAAATATATGTATACTTAGAACATTAAACAACTAAATAAAAGTATGCTTTGGAAGAATATAAGAGAATGAAAATGACGAGTATAATATTAATCTTATATTTATTTAGAGATATATGAAGTAATATATTATGTAGGTAGGTACCTAAGTATTTTTATAAAAAGGAATACATTTATATTATAAGCTTATATCAGAATAATTTAAAAGATAAAGGGAAAACTGTAGCAATGTAAATACCTACTTAGTTTCTTAAAAATGGCGTACTTATCAGTAAGATTTCTATTAAATTTCGTTAATATGCTTACCCAATTTAACAAGATCCTCATAAGAGGCACTCTCAGTTCGCACTTTACAGAACTTTGCTTTGTTTCTCTATTTCAATTTAAATATAACATTATTCTATATCACGTTCAAAGAGCACAATCAGACTGACTTAAAAGTTGAATTTGCACGTAGCGTCAGCGTCATCTGTCAATTCCTAGAATTTCATACCACTTGTTGCCGCCTGTCTTTTCGGTAACACGGGTTTAGTTATTTTTACCCGAGGCCGTATAAAAAAAACGATTAAAGAATAAGTTTTACGCATAATGTGTTAAAATAACCTTCTAGCGGGGTTTATTTGCACGCTAATATGGTGTTATTAATTGTAATTGTATTTAATTTTCCTGATAGAGTGTAAAATGGAATAAATAACACCCATTTAACAAAATTAACTTTTTAGAGAGTTAAATTCATAGACAAATTTAGTACAACAACTTTGGTCCCATATGAGTGTAAAAATTTGGTAAATTATGTTGATCCGGATATTAACATTAACACTACTTTTTTACCACTTCTGAAATTATTTTTACCAGGTGGATATTTTTTACTGTGTACTACATGGAAAATAGTTATAGAGAGTAACCCAAATATTTCCTGACAGACCCATTCCAATCAAACCAATAGTCCAGAATATGGTTTTTAATTATGAGAGTAAACGTACTGTAATTAATAAATGCAACTGCTTAGAGCAAAATAATGGTTAATATGTATTTATTTCACAAATGTACGAAACACTAACGTTCTACAAACTGTTTCAACGTGTAAGTACATCGGAGCTGCAATTTTACTCTCATTGTAAAGATTTTACGAGTAGTTTTATTTTTGTTTTAAATGTTGTTAGTGTACAGTCAAAGTCAAAACTTGGAGGAACATATACGGTGAGGTAGTGGAGACTACGATTGATATTATTGTTTCTACTAACATCTGTTCGGAAGAGAGGCAAACTAAAATTAATTAGAGCTAAGAGTTCAGGATATTTTTAGATTACCTCCATTAAACCGTATTAATCTTAAATTTAATGGAAAAAATCAAAGTCTACACAGTTTTTTGGAAAGAGTAGAAGAATTTTGTTTGGCATATAAAATACCTAGAAAAGGGCTCTTAAATTTTTCACATGAACGCTTTTTTTTTTTTTTATTTTACTTTTTTACGGTTCGTCGGCGTATCTGAGGCCATCTTGAACCGGTCATCGACCGTACGGTTTTTAATCGTGCGGTCTACCGACTGGGGAGTGTGAAACGGCACCTTCATCCTACGAGATATCCGATCTCATCCGGCCTGTCCGGCGTGAATAGGATGGTTTTGATGTCGATTCATTTTACACTCTTCCCTAAGACAAAAGCACGCGGTGTTTCCCAAGCGGTCACCCATCCAAGTACTAACCGCGCTCGACACCGCTTAACTTCGGTGATCTGACGGGAACTGGTGCTTCAGGTGTCGCTATGCCCTTGCCTACATGAACGCTTTGAAGGGGATGTTTTGATATGGTACAGGTCAATAAGAAGTTTAGTTAACACTTGGGATGAATTAGTTTATCAATTGCGTTTAACGTTTACGTTTACAGAGCAGTAAGTTTTATTAGTTATGATTTTCATTGGTTCTTGAATGGGGTTTTACGTCAGGGCATCCCTGTGACATCTTGCTCTTGTCTTTGTTGAATAGGTCGCGCCGTGTGTGTGAAAATTTTGAGTTGCATATTCTTGGCGCCTTTGTCCGTTATTTTGGAAGGTGATAGTGCCTCTCTACTTCTCTACTATATACCAACCAGGAGTCAGTTTTTACGTAGTTTGTAGGTCGCATAAGTCAGTAATAAGTGGGTTTGTCGAAACGTCTGTACGTCTGTAATAGTTGGAATGATTCTAAAAAAGATCTCACTAATAGTTGATATGCGAAAGTCCTGATGCAACACGCGATTCATAGTGTACCTCGGGATATCTGCGATAATTTTCAGCGCCCTATTCTAAATTACCTAAAACTTATTCAGTTCCGCTCTACTTATGTTGCACCACGAAGATGCACCATAGATGAGAACCGGCCTGACCAACGCCTTGTAGAGGTTGACCCTTGACTTAAACAAAATTGGTATAAATAACTGTAAGCAACACATCCATAGTCCGACTCGAAGAACCATCAATTGCCATAGATTGGTTGAATACCCTGGATTATCTTTTATTAATATAATGGACTGTAAGAATTCTTACGCAATGTTTGTTTTGCCGACGAATAAATCTTCACATTATACAATGAACCAAATGCTCAAACTGTAGATATTGGAGTACTGAAAATTAACAATGATATTTGTACAGAAAAGTCTCAATACCCTTAAAAGGTAAATGTTTGGCAGTCCTTGGTAATTCGTGTAATTTTATAAATACCGCAGTATTTCCATCCTATTAAGATCCTGATTTCCAATCATCTTGAAGACCGCAGGTTGATAAAATAATAAATTTCAAAAATATTTTACTTAAAATTTTACCTAAAAATGTACAGTATCCTTTTTAAATGTCCAGCAGTTTAACATGCCGGCAACAAATACTAGCAACAAAACTACAAACTTGTGGTAATAAAATCAATACCCTCGGTATGTGGTATAACAGAAAAGAGAAAATCCGGTTATAGCTTCATTTATGACCCTTGGTATGGTTTAAGGAGGCCAGATTGCATGGTCTTGGTGACCAGGTGACATTACAATTTCTCAAATTAATGCGACTGCCAAAATTTTCCTGCAAGAATGCATTGAACCGGACTTTTTATTTTAGGACTTATTATTTTTAGATCATAATTGCATTTCAACCAAAATAATAATTACTGGAGTATCGCTTGTAGCTGCCGCTGCATCTCGGGGGTCTACCAATACATCTTATAACTTATTATTTAATAATATTCACATACTTGTTCCTACATGGATATAAAACAAGCAATAATTTTTCTCAACGTAAACGTTTAAAACAACGATGCACACGCAACTTTTCAAATTATTTTTGAAAAAAAAAATCAGAAAATACATAAATAAACTAGAGGACTTAGGACGCTATTCACAGACAATTAGCTGTTACTCGTTTCTCCTGCTTAACGCGACTTCATCCTGCATATGTTAAGCAATTACAGTATAATATATTAATAAAAATAGTTATTTCGTCATTTTTATTTAGCATAGTATAACAGAAACATGTTGCCTAAAAAAAAGTCGTAAGCTTACCACTAGCGTGTGTGACATTGCTATTTTCTTGCATGGTAAATAGAGTGACACAAAAATTTGGCATGCCATTAGTCCAATGGCCCAATTAAGTCCCGAACGGCTAAATATTATCAGGGTCATCCTAATTATTTTTCACTTTACCCAGCTAATCATTCAAACTTTTACCTGAAATGTGCGTAGGTCGGAACAGATTTCTTTGAACAATGACATTTCGCGCTTGGTTTCGTCACCTACTTTTCCAATTCATTGATGACGTTCTGGATTTTTCTTAAAGCATATTATGATAAAAATATCCCTAATTGTCAAATACTCTTATCATTCCGGATTATCATTCATCTAAAATCCTAAGAACAATTAACTATCTAATACCTAAAACCAACCAAACTTTTTATCATTAAGTACATCAGGATTTTTCGGATCTTTCCGTAAAAACATAATTATATAGGGTGTTTCAGAAGTACGGTACGTAACTTAAGGGAGTGATTCCTTATGATATTCTAAGAGAAAAGGTTTATATGAACCTGTGTCTGGAGTTGCCCTCTTTTTGATATACAGGGTTCTAAAGTTTTTTAAGAGAAATCGTTTTTTATAATTTTTTTAAATATGCTTTCCCGATTTTATTGAAATTTGGTACCGTTATTTATAATTATAAGGGGCTTAATTAGCCCTAACCAGATTAAATTAAGGTCAGTGGCGTCCCTGGAGCACCTTAACGAATATTATTAATAAAAAAAATGTACGCCACTGACTGTTTCTGATATATTTTTTCGGATTTACAGGCTAATAGTACAACTATTTTGTTCCTTGAATTGTTTTCGTATCTTGCTTCGTTTTTGAGAGAAAAAATAAAAATCACTTTATTGCATGTACAGGATGTCCATTTTTCGATGTAATTACAGGGTATCTCGGTAACTAGTAAAGATAGAGACTTGCGGTTTGTACACTATGTCGCTACTATTTCCTGAAATAAAAGATGCCCAAACAGAATTGTCATAGCTTTTTTATTTTTTAAGCTACATAGTGTTTTCGTATGTGTTGGGTTTTTGACCACCCCCTGTATTTCGGTTATCCTATAATTTATTAAAAAATTGAAAAATGTTTCTTAGACAGTTTTTTAAGTACAATACAGTGGCGTGCTTCCTTTTTTTCTGGGAGTTTTACTTTTCGAGATTTAAAGCAAACATATTATTTTGGAAATGGAACACCCTGTATATTCTTCTTTTACTTGAACGGGGCAACTACGGGCACATGTTCATATACACTTTTTCTCTTAGAATATTATCAACTAAACGTCGTTGCCCACATTTTTACAAACTTCAACCATTTAATATCTCGATATACAATGGTTTAAGTCTGTAAAAGTGTGTACAACGACGTTTAGTTGACAATATCATAAGGTATCACCCTCTTAAGTTACGTATCGTACTTCTGAAACACCCTGTATAAGATAAGTTAATTTGAATGTTTTTAAAACTGTTTACAGATCAGTACTGACACCAGTTAAAACGATATTTAACTAAAACATCGACAATTTATTGTGAATTGAACTACACACACAGTTAACACACATCATTTAAACTCTTAAGTAGAGTATCCTACTTACGTTAAAAAATAATACTAACTTACCTAAACTAACTTAGTACTGGTTTTATTCTTTTAACTATAATTACCCTCCAACAACTCTTTGTTAATAATTTTTGTTTTAGTTATAATGATATCGAAAATTTTAGTCTGTTTACGGTGCTAAAATCAAACTCAATTGTGTCCTTCAACCCTTCTATATTATTAAGAATTGCCAACAGGTTTAGGTCTTTTAAAGCCTTAACTAGTTAAATAATAATGTAAAGCAATGAGGTTAAAAGTACAGGGTTATTGATCGCTGATTGACACCATAAAACAATTTATAAAAAAAACTATAACTTTTCTATTTACATTTTGCATGTAACTCATCAAGTTACTCATATAGATGAGCGGTCCATTTACAATCAATATCCCTGTACTAATTGATTAAAGCTTAGCTTCTGGGACAGTCAGACAAGACGTCACAAAAACTTGCCATTTTTGGGATCATCAGTCTAGTCCATATCAGTATCAGTACCTAGTAGGCTTCTTACAGTACCTTATAATATTCGCGGGACTTTTTCCTCCCACCGCTTACGTCACAACATTGTCTCCTGCTGCACTGTGTAACTGCAACAACGTAGCCAGCGGCCACTGGCAGTACTTTTAGATTCAGTACCGTCGCGACATCAATATAGTTCGTACCGTAGTGCATTCTTCGACGGCGTATTCTACGAAGTCGAATTGGAGACTTCGACGGAACTGTAATTCTTCATTGCCTCTTACAGGTCAGTGCTGTCAACTAACCTAATTTGGGTTTTTTACATAGTTTTTGGAAATATACAGTACTGAAGGTCAATATTTATATATTCATTTAATACTGGCAGATATTATGTTAATTTAATAACTTAATTCATATGAGTAATAATTATAATAGAATGAGTAGCCCATATTAAAAGTTTTATTATTTTTATATAGAGAAGCAAAAAAAGTTTCGTTTTTGAAAAAATGTATGTTATTAATATTGTATTTAATTTTTCTACTTGGTGATTTCATTTCTACGCTCTCAGACAAAAAAAAGTGGTACCCTGGATTTTTTGCTAAGTTTGCTCCTTTATAACTTTTTTGTTTTTAATCCGATTTGTACAGTTCTTTTGCCATTTCATAGATAATTTAATTAGGAATGTGCTGAATTTTTTTAATGATGGGTTATGTTCGATAGGGTGATATTATACCGGTTGAATTAATGTGGGTTTTTTGTCCTGAGTTTTGAACACCCTGTGGAGATTTCGGGCTGTTATTTTTCATAATAATAATTTCTTAATAAAGCTATATGTATTCCTAATCTTGAAACAAAGTTTTAAAAAAATTACTAACGTGTATGTCCTCCTCTAGCTTCAATAACAGAGCGCATTCTACTAGGTATTAAGTGAATAAGTGTAACGATTCTTTCTTTTGAGTGATTATATTATATTCTTGGGACAGTGTTATCCTTAGCTCCTGTAAAGTGACTGGTTGCATTGGGCGACCACGAACAGCTCCAGCTGATCCAAAAATGTTCAATTAGGTTTAAATCCGGACTACATGCAGGCCAGTCTAACCGTCGAATACCAACCTCATATAAATATTCACTAATCACCGTGCAACATGTGACCTAGCATTATCATGCATTAGTATAAATTGTTCACCGATTATGGGAGCAAATGGGACTACTGCCTCTTGAAGAATATCTTTAATGTACCGATGTGCCTCTAGTGCTCCATTATCCACAAATATTAGTTCATTTCGCGCATCAGTTAAAATACCCGCCCACACCATAACGGAATCACCATGATGAGATATTATCTCTGTTATGAAGCGCTCGGCAAATATTTTATTTAGTCTCCTATAAACACACTTAAGACCATCCGGCGACCGAAGACAAACCCTCGACTCATCTGTGAAAAGAACATCACTTCACTGCTCCACAGTCCAGTTTAAATGTTCTCTGGAAAATCGTAACCGTTCTCGTCGATGATGCCGAGGTAATCGTGGTTTTTTGCCGGCCTACGTGAACAAAGCTCAGCTTCGTTTAACCTTCGAACCATTTTGATACTAATATTGACCCCACGTATCATTCGCAACTAATTTTTTAAAACCACGGAAGATGCTCTTCTCCCAACGTACGTGCCACATAACTTTAAATATAACCCTCTTCTATTAGAGCGACAATTTTTGCTACGTCTGTAATAGTTAACACCATGCTTACATCAATCATTATTATAATTATTTTGAGGGCTGTCACTGTCTAACACTCATAACAATTACATAAGTTGTCTCAATTTAACAATGACCGATGGTCTAATGAAATATTGTAATTTGTAGTTTTATTAAAAAAAATCGTATCTTTTCCAAAAATAGTCAAAAAAGAGAATGTAAGAAATACATGTAACTTTATCATTTGGCAGTATAAAAAACAACAGCCCAATATCTCCACAGGGTGTTTAAAACTTAGGTCAAAGAAACCCATATTGATTCACCCGGTATAATATCGACCTATCGAACATGACCCATCATAAAAAAATTCAGCACATTCCTAATTAAATTATCTATAAAATGACAAGAGAACTGTACAAGTTGAGTTAAAAACAAAAAAGTTATGAAGGATCAAACTTCAATCCAGGGTGCCAGTTTTTTCAGTCCGGGAATTTATTAGGACGTCGTTGCTTTAGAAAATTTGTGTATAGTAATTTGTGCTCCAATTTAAGGTTAATTTCGACTAATTGTCATCTCATAAAATCAAGTTTTTTCATTTTTGTACCCTGTGTATTTCATTAAAACTTGCAGGGTTCCAGGCTGTAATTCATTTTCTATGTAAATTATAATAGATAAAAAAAGGATGTTCGAATTTTTTATTTTAAGATAGTTTGTGTTATAATTTTTATCCAAAGATAGTAAACACACTTAAACTTTATTCTCACTGTAGATTTACGCTCCTTGCAGGTGCTGCCAAACCTGATTTGCTTTTTTGCCATTTTTGGAGATTTTAACTGTTTTGGTGTGAAACCGAACTGGTTGTTAGGACTTATAGCAATTCGAGGTGAAGACGGACAAGCAACTAACCTTTTTTAAACTTATTATTATTACGTCCTAGTATAAATGTTATAAGTAAGTGCGATAATATTTCAAAAAACACCACAAGACTAATAAATGAAACCATTAAAACTCGTAATTTATTTATTTTATCTAATTATTTGAAGAAAAACCGGTCAAAAGTATTTAACCTCATTAATAACACGACTTAATGAAGCAACGGGCAATATCACTATTTTCTAAAGTCAAATATTTTGACTTTAATTTAAAAATCAATTTAAATAATTGCTTTTTCATTTTTTTTTTTTCATTTTCATAATTACTGCAAATCTTAACGTAACACAGGGTTTCTGTCTTTACTGACTAGTGTCGTCTTTTCTATTTGGCTGAAAATATAAGGCCGCGCGGTCTAAACATAGGACAAAAATCCAAGGGGATTCATTGTACATTTTCGAAAAGTTCAAATAAACATATATCCTAAATATCTGGGTTTTCAGTATAGATTGTTAGAGTTTTCTTTTATACCGGGTGATGCATGGCCTAATTGAACATAGGAAATCTCAAGTAAATTTTAAGATGGCTAAATGTTTTCTCCCCTGTACATTTTAGAGAAAAATTGAATTATAATTTTTTGAAGAAGCCGATATAGTAGACCCATGTGCCAAGTTTGAATAAATTTTAATAAGCCAATCCTAACGTACTCAATTAAATGTGATGGCAAAATTACGAAATTTTCATAGTTTAGGTAATACAGCAAACACCAGCAAATAATATCTATGACGCCATTGTCAAAAATTGACGTAAAGCTGGACATAACACACACTTTACATTAAAAACATATTTTCGTTTCACCAATCCGGCAATCACACATCCAAAATAAAAGACACCATTATGTTTTCCTTACTAAGCCTTTAATTTAACATAACATACCTAAGACTACAGATTTTCACAAAAACATTAATTAATTAAATGTTCAAACAACCCTCCATTAACAGCTAAAGAATATTCTAACCGATCATAAAATTCATTTCTAACATTGCTGAGTTGATATTGAGAAATTCTGTCACATTCTAACGAAATACAGTTTTTTAGCTGGCCTAGATTTTCTTTATAAATAAAATTCTTTAGTGACCCCACAGAAAGAAGTCGCTTGGCGAAAGGTCAGGAGACCTGGCTGGTCAAAGCATTAGATGCCGTAGGCCAATAATATTGTCGTTAAAAACTAACCTGAACTAACCTGAACTAACCATGAGAGAATTATGGGGACAACCATCCACTTGATACCAGATCTCCTCATTTTCGCGTACGAATTCTTCTAGTGCGGTTTCAATTCGAGTCCAAATAGGTCACTGCTCTAAGGTTGCCTTCCATAAAAAATGATCCAATAATATGATGTCCTACAATTCCCGCCCAAATATTTATTTTTTTGGGGATGTTGCGTCCGAGTATGAACAAGACGATGTTCATTTTCTTGGCTCCTATACCGGCAATTTTAAACATTTTGTTCGTTGTTGAGGGTAAATCTACATTCATCGGTAAAACAAATATTTCTTAAAAAATCCCTATTAGTATTTGCTCTTTCCATTATCTCAAAACAGAATACCATTCTCCGTTCTTCATCACCTTGCCGTAGCTCCTGATGTTTTTCATACTTGTAGGAAAAATATTTATGTTTTTTTAAAGTGCGCAACACTGTGGTTTGATGTTTTCCTACGGCTTGCTTAAGAATGCTCGTGCTAATCATTTTATTTTCCTCCACGTGCAGGAAAATATCAAGATCTCTAATATCTCTTTCTTCAGCTCTATTGACATTCTGAGTTTAGCATTTACAGTTATTTATTACAGTGCCTTTGGACTCAAATTTACTAATGATGAGTTTAATTAATGAAATGGAAGGGATAGGCTTCTCAGGGAATTGAACTGAAAACATCTCAGACACTGCTCTTAAACTGTTTCCTGTATAATACAACTTAATCATAGTTACTTTTCCCTGAATGGAATAGCTCGTGTTTAGGTATTATTAAAGCGCCTTAAATGAAAATGTTGTCACTGACGCTACTTTCTGTTTTGTTAATGCCAAATAATAGTTTGCTGGTCTTTGTTGTATTACCTAAACTATGAAAATTTCGTAATTTTGCCATCACATTTAATTGAATAAGTTAGGATTGGCTTATTAAAATTTATTCAAACTTGGCATATGCTTTTATTAAGTCGGCCTCTTCAACAAATAACAATACAATTTTTCTCTAAAATATACAGCGGAGCCAATATTGAGCCACCTCAAAATTTACACGGGATTTCCTATGTTTATTTTTTTATTTATTTATTTATCAACGGGCTAGTGCCTAATTCAGTTAACAGTCAACTTATATATAAAAGAAAAAAAGCATATATTGCAATCAAATAAAATAATACTATTACCTAAAAGATAGAAAATAGAGTAAAAGTAGGGTAAAAGTACAACTAATAAAAGACAAACTGACAAAAGAATATTTTAGATCTACACAGGAAATAAAAATAAAAACAAGTCAGTATTGGAAAAAAAAACACAACATTGTACAAGTGACAAGATACAGTTATACTTGATGTAGTTGTCTCAAAAAATGGGACCTATTAGAAAAGAAATCTAAAGAGTTGGAGTATTCGTTGGCTAACCTATTGGCGCGAGTGATAAAAGTATTTATGCCGTAATTGGTTCTGTGCACAGGAACATGAAAAGACTGTGCAGAGCGAGTTTGCCTTGGCTGAATGTGCATTCCTATTCTACCCAGCAGGTCCCGGCTATGAAGATGGGAATTCAAAATGTCATAGAATAATCTCAGATCCCTTAATTTGCGTCTGTTTTCGAGAGTAGACATATGAAGGTCAGATTCTAACTGTTCGTAATTAAGAGGGACGTAACTGTTTTAAATGCAACATATCTAATAAACTTATGCTGAACCTGTTCGATCTTCGGTTTGTGTATGTTGTAACAAGGATTCCATGCGCTGGAAGCATATTCTAGATGGGGGCGGACTAAAGAGCAGTAAAGTAATCTTAGTGAGTTGACGCTCCGAAAATCCCGAGAGGATCTCTTTATAAAACCCAACATCTGTAATGATTTCGAGACTATAGCCGACATATGATTAACAAAGCTCAGGGAGCTATCCAGTGTTACACCCAAGTCCCTCACATCACTGACAGTATCCAATGGATCGTGGCCTACATAATATGTGTGGGCAATGGTATTTCTAGCCCGGCTGAAAACCATGGCGTGACACTTCGATGCTCAACAAAGTCATGCATCACCCGGTATATATTTAGAGATATTAAACTAATTTTGCACAGATTAGTATGATGTAAAAGCATACACCTTGACTTTTTAAAAAAATATTTTACCAATATCGTAGGTATGGCGTATGGCCATTCCCCGATACAATTTTAACAAAAAAGTGTTACGCCACAGATTTCTTCATATACAGGGTGTTAATAAATGTCACGTAGATACTTAAGGGAGTGATAGTGCTCGTCAAAATAGGAAAAAATTACCCATAGACATGCGGTAAAAAGGACTTTATATTTGATATACAGGATGTTTAAACTTCAATTTTTTTTTAGTTATTTCGTTTTTCTCCCATGTTTTCCGAGGTAAGTATTTCAAATTTGGTACACTTATTAGTCTTTGGAATATCTACAATAAAGTGTCTAAATTGTCAGAGGTAGTATACAGAGTGTAACATTTTCTGCCCTACCAACACTTTCACTCTCCTGAACTTTTTTTTGGTATACCCTGTATGAATACTGATATCATATTTTGAGTTCGCGTTCTTTTCTTATTCTTTTTGATCCCCTACATTTGATCGTATCTGTCATCGCTAGTTTACAAACATGCAAAAATATTGCAAATTTAAGACATGTTTGTCAAAATTTATTTAATACTAATATGTAGTTTTTCTCTATCTCAATTTTTAAAACGACAGATTTCTCTATGTGGTGAGATCAAAATTTTCCTTAAAATAGGGAAATATACGCCGCCTTAATTCTGACGTTACACGAAAAACTCAAAAATTATAAGACCTGCTGAAAATAACCTTGAAATATGCAGGAATCAACTCTTCGTCTCATAGACTGGCGAACTCTCTCGAATATCCCAAGAGTATTGCGAATTATTTCACGTGAAACTATAATTCTGTTCCTCAAATCTTCCTCTGTCTGAATAGGATTTTGATACACCAACGATTTTAGATGTTCCCAGAAAAAATAGTCTAGAAAATCCAAATCGGGGGAACTAGGGGGCCATATCTGAGGTCCACCTTGACCTATCCAACGGTTGTAGTGTTGATTTAAAAACTTCCTTACCACAATTGGTTTCTTAGTTCAAGTGGTACCTCTTCTAGCAGCACCGGGAGTTCCTCTTCTAAAAATCGTCGATAATATTGCCCGTTTAATCTTCTTGGTAGGAAAAATCGCCGTACCAAATAGTCTTCAATAATACCAGCCAACACATTTACTGTAAACTGATACTTTCGACTATCGCATGGGGATTCTCTTTTGCCCAAAAGGTGAAAATTTCTGATGGAATTTTTCGAGAAATTTCCTTCATCACTAAATAAAATTTTATTTCCGAACAATGAATTTTGGGCCCATATTTAAATGAACACCAGGCATTTTAGGATACATATTTATGATAAATGACAAAATTATCGAACGATTAAAAGTCGTAATGCGCGGTCATCCTCAAAATCAGCCTATAGGAATCACATTTTAAAGTCTTACGGTATTTGTAGTAAACATCCTGTATACTTATTTTTAAATGCATATTGGCAGAAACATTTTTTATTTATGCTGATTTTTAATGTTAATCAGAAAAACCATTTTTTTTTATATGTATTTTCTTTATTAATATTTTACGTCAGGTTAAGATTCTATTAAACACCACAAAAAAAAAACAATATTTGAATATATAATTAATGAGATCTATTAATTTACAGGAATACCGGTTATGATTTTTTTTAAACTCATAAATAACTCGAGTTTACAAACCAATGAATATAGTTACTTTAAGCTTAATATTATTTTTTACTCTAAATATTTTGACTTCCACAAATCGCTAGCTAAGAATATGTTACTGTTTTAAAAGTTTCATATAACAGTTGGGTTACTGCCTTTACTGACTCTCGTCGTCTTTTGTATTTATCATACTGACTTGAATATTATAACGTCAAATTTCATGAAAAACAAAAAAAAAACAAAAAATAACGAGAACTAACGTTATATTATTAGTAGAGGTAAGGTTTCTGCGCCATAAACCCTACAATGTTAACGTTCGAAGGAATTTCGTATGGTCATATCTCCAAAACCAATAAACCTACGTCCTCGAACTCGCGTAGGTATTGTCTATAAAATAAACTCCTGCGCACGACCTAAAATGGCAACTGTCAGGTGTCATTTAGGAAAGGCCACCTGTCAAAAGTAAAATGTTAAAGGCCAGAAACGTCAACTGATGCATAGACAAGAGAGATGCGCTTATGGTAGGGATAGATAGGCAACTTAAGATACTAAATTGGTTCCCTAATAGCGCCATTCGTGACTGGTTGAAGAACTAAATGTAGCAATGGGGTAGAGGGGCGGGAGGTCGGCGCCACGCATGAAAATTTAAATTTTACAACTTTGAATTCTAATTTTCGCGCTCCGAACTCTGATGAAAAAGAAGCGCGAACCTTTTGAATTAAAGTCAATATATTTTGGGAGAATAAAAGGAAGTTGTAACAACGTTTCGGATATGGGGACAAGCTTTATTAATATTACCTAGATATTTACATAAATTAATATAATAACAAGGCAAGTTTTACCTGGGATTGTGCTGTAAAGATTTAACATAGGAACAGCGTTCAGCTTTAAACACGATCCTCTTCTGCCATGTTCAATTTTCTGGTCATATCCAAAATGTGTGTGACAAACTCTAAAAGTTTTTTAAATGCCAATCTTGCCTTTGCCACAGAGTAATGGATTTTGAATAGCATTTACCCAAAGTTTATGCGTCTAAAAATACACGGACATTATACTAAGATCGTAAACTGTCATAGCTCTAAGAAAATCAGTATATAAGTAATGTTTATGATTATTCCAGATCAACAGATGTCCTGCATACATTTTTTTTAGATAGCAACAATATTTTGTATACAGTATAGGCGCAAAGTGCCTGTTTGGCTCTTTACGGTACACCCTTTTTATTACTTCGGTAAAACAACAAAAAACTTACCTGGTCGCTTTTTGGAAACCTGTGCATTTTCACACGTTTCCCACTTTGTACTTTACATCCGGGAACCCAACAATAAATCACCATTTTAGCAGAATAAACTTAATAAACTTATACGTCGCGCCGCTTCCTTTAAAAATTTAATTTTAAGATGTCAATGTCGGTTGGGTCCGACTCCGGAAGATATTTTTATTATGGATCAGCGCACAAGTCATATTTTTATCTTTATCACATCTTAGCTAGTACGGTTAAATGCAGAGAGAGAAAGATACAAAACGTTCACCACGCTCATTCTAAATACATGTTTTGTCGCTACCAACGTTAGGATATGAACAAGCTTATGAAACAAAATCCGTACAATGGCGCCATCAGCGTTTGGTTGAAGAACTAAACGAACGGGGAACGATCTTTACCATTTAAGTTATCCTAGCCTGAACTGATGTATCCCTCGTGTTCAGAACGACGTCATAACGTTTAAAAAAATAACAAGTTTGCTTGGGCAATAAGGGCTAAAGTTAGTGTTATTTTTTCTTATTGCCATATCTGCGGAACTAATAGACCTACGTCATCGAGCTTACGTAAGTGTGGTCTATAAATTAATACCAAATTTAAAAAACAAGGATTCATTTTTCTGTTCTGTATTCTAATTACTATCAAACCAATTAATCTAATCGATATAAAAAAGATAGAAGAAAGAAAAAGCAAGTAAGCCCAACGTCAAAATATACTTAATAGTACAACGGAGTAAGTACATCAACTTTTCAAAATAGTGTTGGCAAAGATATATGTATTCATTTCTCAGAAAGGCACGCAAATTATTCTTAAAGATAATGATTAAAGTATTACAAGCTTTTCTTACTAAAAATGACGTGAGTTATCTGTTGGATTGTCCCGGTTTAGAGGACGAAAACAAACCCGAACATGTGCAAGTAATCAGGATCTAGAAACTAATTAACCTGAACAAACCTTTGTTTATCTCCCAAAAACCTTTTAACCTCTTCCTTATTGAAGTCTTGTAAATAAATCTATAATTTATGGTATGAAAAATATTTTAATTATCTTCCAGTTTCTATTTAAACAATGTCAAATTTAAAAAAAAATGTAAAAAATGTATTATTAAAAAAGCTTGGTGTGCTTATTAAACCAATTAAAACTCTTATTTGCATAGGAACCATCCTGATAACGCGATCTTATCGGGTAAGACGTTTCTGTAACTCCATGAGACCGCTTGTAACTTTTTTTATGATATGAACCATATTTCAGGAAAAATATGAACCAAAATATTTTCTTGTAGAAATATGATACTTGAAAGCTTTCATAAAATACCGATTTGTATAGTTTTTTTGGGCTTTTTGGGCTAATTTTAATTTTAAAAATTTACAATTTAACATTAAAATCGTGCCAAAACATTAAATGGTCACAAATTCAGAAAATAAAAAGTAGCATTAGCTTTGTTACAATGGAAATGCATTAGGTGTTTCGGTTTGTGTAGATTCGCTTTTCAATATTGCTCGATTTATTCTGAATTAAAATCAAAATGAGTAGTTTCTGGTACAAATAAAATTGAAAAAACTACACGTTATTAAGTACATAAATAATTATTTTAATTATTTATTAGAGTGCAATCATAAGTTTAACCATAATTACCGATTTCTTCCCGCTGAAAATAAAGGCTTTAAATTAGATTAGTTGAAATCCCTCGAAATAAATAAACTTAATAATACCCTCCCGCTTATTGAATTGTCAAACAGACTTGAATAAATCACCTTTATTAAATCTATTTTAGTAAGGTACCTACCCTAATTATATAAATAATTGTTAGGACACCCAGAATTTATACGTTTTATATAATATCTTTATTTTTAAATCATTCACTCTTTAAAACGCTACAGCGAAACTAGTTGAATTTTGTTATAACTAGTTATTAAGTTTCAAGTATAGTGGAATTAAAGTAAAAAGTTTGTTTAGTTTCTCATCGAATTTAATCGTGGAGTAGACTGGACAATCAAAAGATATTAAACAGCTGTAGTGGATACACTAAGCTTCTTATTAAAAACAATAACATGTACATGTAAATATTTGCTAACCGGATTTTAAAAAAACTGGTCACAAAAATAAAGAAAGATGGTGTGCCAATGTCTTTTAAGAGTTTGTGGGATTAAAGACCACAAATTAATCCAGATCTATTACGCCATTCCTGTAGGAAAAATAACCAACTGAATATGTCTGTCCTATCATTATTAATTGATGACTAGAACAGATTCTGGGAAATCTGTCATTGTCCATAAGATAAATAGCAAGAAAATATAAAGGTATTTTTAATCTAAAATATTATAAATGAACAAAGTCGGCGTATAGTATAGAGCAAATATTTTTTGAATGCAATACTAAAGACTTGTAAAAGAAGAGCTGGATTTTCTCTCTACTAGATCTAGCACACAAAGAAACAATTAGTAAAAATGCATAATGTTTACTGCGTGCAGGTTAGTTAGTAGCAGACCAACTTGCTTTAATTTTGCTAATAAGCTCAGGGCACCCATTATACAGACAGATAAGTAGAATCTCGAACAATCTCTAAACAAACTCCATCCATGGTCAACCGAAACCCATATTCGTTACTGCGATTCAAAATCAAAATTTTTTTAACACATTGCCAGTATCTTAAGTTCTTCTGAATGTCGATCTGAGAAGCCAAGCATTACTAGATCACCGGCATACAAAAGATTAATGACGATTTTTAAATGTTGACCTTTTATTTAGATAGAGTATTTTCTTCCAGGTAGTGGACTCAAGAGCCCGGACAGGGGTGGATGGTTCCCTCCAAGCACAGGCCAGCAGACAGTTTGAAGTATTTCAAAGCAAAGCTGCAGGAGCTCGTGTGCAAGTAGTCAAAACTAAGACTGTAAGCAGCAGTAGGTGGTCAGGAATAGGAGAAACTGCTATTCAAGGATTGGGGTTCGAAGATTTACAGGTTAGTTAAGATATTTTTAACAAAATCAAAAATTTGCCAAAAAAAGTCTTCGATTCTAATTCTAAACCTGAACTAACATTACTGTTTATTGACTTTATTGGTCATTACAAATTTTTCTTTGTATTACACCAAATCAATATTTCTGCATTTTAATAAACAGCATGATTGGTATTATAATTCAAAATTCATTTCATGAAAAGAATCGATCTGTAACCATAATGGCAAATCTAATTCAGTTTAAAATTAACATTAAAAAAGTATCTGTCACACTCTAATAAGCACAGTTATTATTTGGTGAAACATTTGCTATTGTTGACCCCATAATATTGGATTTTATAATAATATGTTATAGTGTTGGAGAACCTTTTATTAAAAAACTGGTTGTTAGATATTGATTTATGGTGTATTTATTTTGTTCACAAATTGTAAAGGCAACTTTCAATGTCTGGTTGTGTTGCTGTCGAACTGACTGGATGACGATTATCTATTGTTTTCTTAACTTATCTTTAACAGCTATCAAAGTTCCCATTCTATTTACAAAAACGTACCAGTTCTAAAAATGTAACCAAGATCTTTTTTGCCCCAAAACAGTTTATAGACAAAACTCGAACGCGTAAATTTGTAATGAGCGGAAATCCTGATAGTTCTAGGATATTACTTGCACCAATCCGAGCAAGGCTAAAAAAAATAGCGTGTACATTTCCATATACATATATAGAAACATTTAAATATGTTTAAAAATTACCAGTTCTTTGTTAAAATTGCGCTTTGCTTTATTAGTCACCGCCTGCTGCATTGTAATTAATATTCACAAGTAAAAGCAATAGCGTTCATATTTGGTTAGTTATTTTTTTAAATGTTTTGAGTCATCATTTTTCTTAGCATATACAGTGTGTCCGCCTAAGTTCTGTACATATGGGAAACTTTTTTAATATTAACTTTACGAAAAAAAGTTACTCTTTATGAAAAGTTCTGCTTACTGAAAAAATAATATTAGACTATTCAAACTTGAGATAGTAATTATGTACAGGATGATTAATAAGTAAAAAAATTAAAATTGACCTACGAGAAAAGTACCCTACATTTTAATTTTAGAGCAAAATGGAATAAGGAAATGTTGATTGGCATTAAAAATTATATATGTTTCTACTCTTAGTAGACTATTATTAAAAATAAATTTTGATTTCAAAAAAGATCTTTTTTGAAATGTATTTATTATGCAATTCCAGCTAATAAACATTTATCAATTATTTTTATTCAAAACGTAACCTTTGATTCTTTATCCCTGTTTTGTAGTAATTTTATGACGCATTTAAATAATTGATAGAAACATGAAAATTTATTTTGGAAAAATACAATTATTATAATAATAAACATTAAAATATGAATTTAAACAAAAATATTCATTAACTTCCCCTCACTGTATATTTGCCTCGACATATCCTCCCTCCATTTCAATACATTTAGCCGTTCTTGCAGAAAACTCTCTTAAAACATTTCTAATCATGGCAGGAGTTATATTTGTAATTGTCTCCCTAATTACCCTCTCTAAATGGTCAACATTTTGAAATGGCCTTTGTAGGTATACATTCTGTTTTAAGTAGCCCCACAAGAGATAATCGAGGGGGCTCAAGTCCGGAGACCTAGCGGGCCAAAAAGGGTCAGAATATCTATCGACAACTTTTCCATTAAAAAGGGTATTTAAGTATTGTCTTACATTCCTCGTACTGTGGCATGGTGCACTATCTTGTTGGTACCATATTCGTAGTCTATCGGGTATGTGAAGCCCATGAATAAAATTAAACAGCTAATTATTTAAAAAATGCAAGTAACGTTCACCATTTAAATTTTGTCGAAAAAAAAAGGTCCTATTATTATATTTTTGTAAATTCCGCACCACACATTTGTTTTAAATGAGTACTGATCACGTGTCTGTTTAGTGAAATTTGGATTAACGTCACTCCACCAACCACAATTTTGTGAACTTACAGTCCCGTTCGAGGTAAAGGTTGCTTCGTCGGTAAAAATTATATCTCTTGTCATGAAAGGGTTGGCTTCTAACTCTCCTTGTATTAAATAACAAAATTCTAAGCATCGCTCAAAATCACCTGGCTTCAAGGTATGTACAAATTGTAGTTTGTAAGGCCGAAATTCGTTTTCATTTAAAATTTTTGAAATCGTAGTTTTCCCTACATCATTTGGTAATGTAGTTGACCTTTTTCGCAATGATTTTTTAGGATCTTTTACTACAGACAACATAACTCGGTTCACAGTTTTATTATTTGCAACCCTTGGTCTACGTTTCTTATTGTAGTTATTGTCCACTATTGAATTTAGTCACTATTTTTTCTACTGTTGTAAAAGAAATCATTTTATAAGAATATCTGTAGTTAAAAATTTCGGCAGTTTCCAGATATGTTTTGTAATTTTCACCAACAATTAAAATTATTTCAATTTTATCTTGCATACTCAATTTCAACGGCATATTTATCTAATTAAATATTCAAACTGTCGTTTCAGACAAATAACATAGCTGACAGTAAAAATCATATTCAGGTGGGAAATGGTAGCAAGATAATGGGCATGCCATTAAGAATTAATATTTAAATTTTTAAGTTTATTTTTAATAATAGTCTACTAAAAGTAGAAACATATAATTTTTAATGCCAATCAACATTTTCTTATTCCATTTTGCTCTAAAATTAAAATTAAGGGTACTTTTCTCGTAGGTCAATTTTGATTTTTTTTACTTTTTGATCATCCTGTACTATGTATCTCAAGTTTGAATAGTCTTATATTATTTTTTCAGTAAGCAGAACTTTTTATAAAGAGTAACGTTTTTTCGTAAAATTATTATTAAAATAGTTTCCAATATGTACAGAACTTAAACGGACACACTGTATATCTAAGTATCCAAATATCTTCGCATATCTATATCTATGCTATATAAAGGTCTTGTAAAGAAAAGGTAATGTAGGAAAATAGATTTTGGATATTTAATTAAGTTCCAGATAGATCGAAATGCAAATATTACCCTAAAGAATCATAAAATGTTTTTGTACTAAGTGATTCTTAAATTGATGCCAACAATTTGCCTTCACTTTTTTAATGTGTGTATCAAAGAATTATGCAATTAATAGAAAATATCTTGCTGCATTAATAATTTTTGCAAAATTAGCTTGAATCACTCTTTTTATGGATATTAATAATTAATTGGTGAAACGCTAGCACTGTAAAATATTAATTAGGATTTTATTTTTTAAGTGGTCTGTCGAAATTTTAAACTATACGAATAAGAAAAGAACTAAAAAATAACTTTCTAAAATTAAAAAGAAGTATTAAAAGGTTGTCATTTCACGTATATACTAAGTAAAGTGCTTCTAGACAAACCTAAAGGGTGGGTCAGAAATAGTATATCGTATAACAAGGATGGAAGGGCATACATTTTGACGAGCAAATTATACGAGTAGGAAATGGTCATTTCGTGCGAGTGTAAGCAAGAAAAACTACAAAGTTTACTCATGAGAAAATAAATAATATAACGTTTTTTCATCAAAATAATTTGAATGGTCATTTATGTTTATATTGTCTGCTTGGTTACGGTGATTTTTGTTTGTCTACGCCGCCTTTGTCATTGTGACCAAAACATACTTAGTACATTATATACCTAGGTCGAGAAGTGAGCTATAATACAGCAAGCGCTTTTATACAGGGTTCACCATTTAGAAAGGGTGGGACCAACTTTTACTATTTCAAATGGAACATGGGATCGAGTGATACCTCTTTTAAAAGAGCATTTAATTCTCTTTTCTTATTCGTGAAATTCGGTCAGATAGTTTCAGAGATAATAATTAAAATTAGTTAAAATGTGCTTTTTAAATCCTTCTCCGGCGGGAGTATCTTAACAAATAAAGAGGTCTAGCGCCGCCACTGCATCGTAGGGAAAACAAATTTTTTGGGCATGTGCATTTTTTGTTTTGTGTGTTTTGATAAGAGAACCAAAAATATTTGTTATTTTTGAACATTTTCAGTCTTGACTTAGTGTAAGTTGTGTTTGAGAGTGTGAGATACTGTGATTAAAAATGGTTTACTCTTTAGAAGAAAGAAAAGAACTGCTAAAACTGAATTATCGCAACAATGATTGCGCTAGAGCTGCTGCTAGAATTTTCAACGCACAGTTTCCTGACAAAAATGTTCAGGCCAAATACGTGATGGAACTTGTCAAAAAATTTGATGAAACTGGCTAGGTGCAGAATAAAAAACACAATCGTGGCCGAACGATAGCCAATGAAGGTATGCAAATAGGGGTTCTTGGACTTTAAGCCGACCGTACTCAATTTAGTAGCAAAACATCATTGTCAGAAGGATATGGGGTGTCTGAAACGTCAGTTCACAGAATATTGAAACTTGCAAAGTATTATCCTTATAAAATCAGTCTTGTTCATGAGCTCAACGAAGATGACTATAACCGCCAGACAGAGTTTATGTCAAATCGCATATTAGAAAATCGCATTATTGTCTACAATATCTGTTTCTCAGATGAATCTACATTTACTCTTGCCGGGGCAATTATTAAACATAATTGCAGGTATTGATCCGAAGAAAAACCTCATCTTTACAGGGAACATCATACTCCAAGCTCAAAGACCTGAGAAATTAAATGTATGGGCGGGCATTCTTGGCAACCATATTATTGGTCTCATTCTCATCAATGGAAGCTTGACTGGAGAAGTTTACCATGATTTATTACAAAATACAATAAATCCTATTATTAGAAGAGTAGCACAGGAAGATGACAATCTTTTAGGATAGGAAGTTATTTTCCAACAGGATGGGGCTCCTCCGCATTATTATGTGCGGGTAAGAGAGTACTTGGATCAGATATTTCCAGGAAGATGGATCGGCCGGAGGGGGCCCATTGAGTGGCCAGCTAGGTCTCCAGATCTGACGCCACTCGACTTTTTCTTATCGGGACATCTTCAGACAAAGTTTGTGCAACAAAGCCCAACGATTTAGAAGATCTAAGGAAACGGATTGTATATACAAGAATGCCGCTGATAACACCAGAAATGTTACAGGCAGTTCGTGAAAAATTTGAATCACACCTTTATCATTGCCTGGAAGTTGGTGGTGGTCATTTTCAACATCTGTGCAAAATAATTGCGTTAGTTTTGTATTACATTTAATCATTAGTATTATTGTTATTCAAATAATAGATTAGGAAAAAACCATTGCACAATTAGATAATTATCTCTAAAACTATCTGACCGAATTTCACGAATGAGATGTCATTTGAAAGCAGTGACGCATCCAGAGTTTCAGTTTGGGGGGGGGGGGGTAGTGGCGCGGATCCAGAGAAAAATTGTGGCAGGGTTAAAATAGCGCCGAAGGCGCAAAAATAGTGCCGCAGGCGAAAAATTTTAGGAGCCACGCCCAAATTTCGTTTTCGTCCACAAGTTATGTGATTCTAATATTTGCATTGAACAAGTGTATAGGTAACAGAAATGCAGACAAGATATAATTTAATTTTCTTATTCTGTGTAAAAAACATATAAAACAAGTAAAATTAAATATAACATAACTTTTACATACTATATTAATAAATAGATATAAGTACATATGAAAGAAATAGCAAATACTTAACACAGTTATCAAAAAATATATTTTTATAAAAAATGATAAATTTAATAAAAACATGTTAAAGCAAAAAATAAGATAATATTCCCTTGAGCAAAACATAAGTACCTACTCGCAAGGCTAGAAAACATGAAATTAAAAAAAAATTATAATGTGAAATCAAGTCGTCTATTTTTATTATTAGCAAATCTTTTTATGACGTGGTCTACATTAATTTACTTGGATGTCTCTGTGTATGAACAGAAGTGATAGCCCAACTAATCTATCCTGACCCATTGTTGAACGAAGCCGCGTTTTAAGGCGCCGCAGAGAGGAGAAACTTCTTTCAGCTGAGGCTACACTAACGGGTAGAGTAACCAAAACTTGTAGGCATTTTTTATTATTGGAAAAATATCTTCATCGCAGGACGAATATAAACCTATACCATCTGTAATGCTTTTTTTTATGTTTTTCCAAATACTAAATTCCGATTTTAATTTTAAAAGTATTAAGTTCTTATTTTGGGTATTTTCAAGTTTGCTTATATACTCCGCAACTACTTTAATCGACTGAGTAGTTTCAGTCTCCGTTTTTGAAATGAAAATGGAAAGAAAAAATATATTAAACTCATAGGTATTTAAAGATTCCTCGTTAAAACGAAATTGGAGATCTTGTAATATATTATCTAACAGAGGAATATATATGTTAATTCTAAAATAAGATTCGTAATTTTCTGCAGATATTATATATTGGGGCGATGCGTTTGTCTCTGATGCTTGGCGGCTTGTCCTCATGTTAGTGGCACGTGGCACGTCCTGGCGCGATGCTCTGTCGACGAAAGTAAAAAAGCGCTACTGCCAGATCGAACAAAAAAATTGCTGCAGTTGATCTGATAATACTTTTTGGAATATTATAATTTCAGTGAAAGGTTAGGTCTATAAAATTCCTGGGGGGGGGGTAATTACCCCCATTACCCCCCCCCCCCCCCGTATATACGCCCCTGTTTGAAAGAGAATGAAATGCCTTTTTAGAAGAGGTATCACTCGATCCCTTGTTCCATTTGAAATAGTAAGAGTTTTTCCCACCTTCCCTAGAGGGTTCAAGTTGCAGTGTTAAAAATGGTAACAAGAAACAAATCTAATTACGTGTACGAGCGATTTTTTTAAAAATTAACGTGGAATCCGATATTTAGCCTGTTTCGTTCTAAATGGTGAACCCTGTATATAACAGCTCTTGCAACTGAGGTATACAGGGTGTTTCAGAGGTACCTTACGTAGCTTAAGGGGGTGAGTCCTTATGATATTCTAAGAGAAAAAGTTCATATGAGCATGTCTCCGGAGTTGCCCCGTTTTTGATATACAGGGTGTTACAGTTTTAAAAAGAAAATCGGTTGCAATCGTGCGTATTATCAGAAGGTGGCCATTTCCAACATTTGCTTGGATTAACTGTTGCAATTTTTCTTTATATCATTATTTAAAAAAATAATTTTATTTTTAATTTAAATGGTTTAGTTAACTTTGAAAAACATAGGTAGTTCTTTTTGTACATGCAATAAAGTGGTTTTTATTTTTTCTCTCGAAAGCGAAGCAAGATAAGAAAACAACTCAGAGAACAATAAAGTTGTATTATTAGTTGGTAAGTCCTAAAAAAAATATCAAAATCAGTGGTGTACATTTTTTTGTCAATAATCTCTGTTAAGGTGCTCCCCGGGATGCCACTGGACCCAATAAACCTAATCTAGTTAGGGCTTATTAAGCCCCTTACCATTATGAATAACGGTACCAGATTTAAATAAAATCGGGAAAAGATAGTTAAAAATATAAAAAAAAAACGATTTTTTTTAAGAAAACTTTAACATACTGTATATCAAAAACAGGGTAAGTCCAGACAGAAGTTTATATGAACTTTTTTTTTTAGAATATCATAAGGAAGCACCTCCTTAAGTAACGTATCGTACTTCTGAAACACCCTGTATATAGATTTTTTCTACTACTAACACTATAAGATTAAAGATTTAAGAAGTAGTCCATGGTCTGTGGTTATGTATTTTAAAGGGAAATGAAAGTCTGTCTTTACCACCAAAAATTTTTTTTTTTTTTTTATATTAACTGCACTACACCCTAGATTTGGGTATCGAGGGCATATATATGGGAGGGATTCACCATATGAGTTAGATGTTCAATATAAGTTTGAAAATTGAGTCGGACTAGTTTCGACCTTAGAAAAGATCATCATCAGCAACTCTATACAATTATAATGTAAACAGGGTAAAACACAGTAGTGGATGGTTCAATGAATGTGTGTGCCTGCCCATGGACTTGACTAGGAACGTCCCTTTGGCTACACAAATTGTTAAGAATAAGGGGTTAATTGATACACTTGTTGAGTATTGAGTGTAGAGGTTTTATATTTATTTGACGTAAGCCAATAACTGTAAACAGTAGGAGAAATAGGTCTTAAACAAGTTTGTTTTTACTCTTGACACATGCTAGTAGAGAAATGATTTTATTTATTTTCATTACATATATTATTGAGAGAAAAGGATTATGATTTTAAATTTGTGGTGGTATTCTTTGTGGAATAGACTTTTTAATTAAGGTGGGTTAATTTTTAATTTTTAATGTAACATTTTTAGATGTAAGATAGTACTAAAGGTTTGTTTTATGTTAAATTTAGGTTTTAGTTTTTTAGTGAGGCTTTTCTCTTTTTTCTCTTGAGAAGGTAGAACATATTAATTTGGTAATATTTTATCATCAGTTAAAAACTGTAAACAGTAAGACACTTTAAGTACTAGCACTCTAATATGTTCTACCTTCTCAAGAGAAAAAAGAGAAAAGCCTCACCTTTGTTGAGTGACTGAGAAATAAGGATAAAATATAAAAAAAAAACGAACTAAAACCTAAATTTAACATAAAACAAACCTTTAGTACTATCTTACATCTAAAAATGTTACATTAAAAATTAAAAATTAACCCACCTTAATTAAAAAGTCTATTCCACAAAGAATACCACCACAAATTTAAAATCATAATCCTTTTCTCTCAATAATATCTGTAATGAAAATAAATAAAATCATTTCTCTACTAGCATGTGTTAAGAGTAAAAACAAACTTGTTTAAGACCTATTTCTCCTACTGTTTACAGTTATTGGCTTACGTCAAATAAATATAAAACCTCTACACTCAATACTCAACAAGTGTATCAATTAACCCCTTATTCTTAACCATTTGTGTAGCCAAAGGGACGTTCCCAGTCAAGTCCATGGGCAGGCATACACATTCATTGAACCATCCACTACTGTGTTTTACCTTGTTTACATTACAATTATATAGAGTTGCTGATGATGATCTTTTCTAAGGTCGAAACTAGTCCGACTCAATTTTCAAACTTATATTGAACATCTAACTCATATGGTGAATCCTCCCCATATATATGCCCTCGATACCCAAATCTAGGGTGTAGTGTAGTTAATATAAAAAAAAAAAAAAATTTTGGTGGTAAAGACAGACTTTCATTTCCCTTCACTATAAGATTAGATATTTAATTTGTTTAGATCTTTTATTAGCCATTTCTGCCTAATTTTTAAAATATTTTAAAAATCAAATAGCCTGGGATTTCCCTTGTCAAACTGAAAAATAAAAGTAAAGAAATGCGATCTTAAATGTCAGTTAGTAGTAGAAAATAGTGATATATGGTACAAGTGTATTATGTTATACATATATGAGTCACGCTGGGAATGGTTAGCCCTTGAGGCCGTAGGCCGAGAGGGCTAATTTCCAAGTGACTTATATGACCTAACACACGAGTGCCATACAAAATTTCATCCAACACTTGATAGATATTATTAAAAAATAGAAAATTATATTGTTTCAATGTAAACTGGAAAACCCTGTATTACATTATGACTGACATATATTTGAATGACAAATTTGACACGTAAAAGTAGGCTAAGGTGATTTTTGTTGTTATAAAATTGATTAACAATATCATAAGCGCATCTCCCTTGTCTATGTTAACAATAAAAGTTTGAAGGCAGTAAATACAATTATTATTTTTGCGATTCTAGAGGGTAGTTTTTCAAAATATGGAAGAAACTTCAGCCAAAATTCAAAAAGAGGCGAACCTTGCGTGTTCATTATTATTCCCCGCAAGTCAAGAGACAGTTATGACAAAGCCTTATATGAATGCATATTTTACCACAACCCACCAGCGAGTTATAATCATAACCCACCAGTGAGTTATGGTTATAACCCACTTGTGGGTTATAAGCTGCTTTATTAGCCTAAAATCGAACTAATAATGTTTACTTTATATGAAGGTATTGAATAAAGTGATTTATTGACAGTCATGGAAAGAATTAATTTTTAGAGTATCGAAAAATATTGAAGAAAAATCATACATACAACCTAAAGCTTTTAAGAAGTGATAAAAACACCCCATTTTAACTACATTTTTAAGTTTATATAAGCGTTAAAGTTTAAATTTGGAAAGGTGATATATATAGAAAAAGTATTAAAAAAAAACACACGCTCATTAGGGCAACTCAACCTACCTTGAAAAATCTTATTTTTGCAGTATTTTACTAAATATCTTAAAAGAGGCTACCATAACGTGGTAATAATTTTTGCAATCTTATATCACATCTACTGAGAAAGGCTCACGTCAAACAAACCTGTCGCGGTCTTTGTAAATGCCAACAGTGTACCTTCTGGATATTCCCAGAACAATTTAGACAGGACAATCTGATCCAGATTTGGCTGTTAGGAATCCTGGACCAAAATTTCGATTTCAAAATTAGAACAGTGGAAACCCAAGTTTTCCACCAAAACTCTAAAATTTTAGGCCTTTTGCCCGAACTCAAACTGTAGCGCATGGATTTTAAATTTAATTTTTTTGTCATCACGTACTTAAAATGAAATACTCAGACCTATAAAAAGTCAAGAGACGTTACCTGTATGTTTTAAAGATAAATCTGGGTGTTTTTTTGTCACTTCAGGGCCTTTGCGGAGATCTAACGTGATGACCTTTTTCAATATTAGCATTCGATATTTGAAGAATCTATTTTTTCGGTCCCTCCACCAAAACAGTGACATGACTGTCAAGAGACAGAGGACATCCTTAACCAAGGTCAATATACGTACAGGTTAACTGTGCTTGCCAAAACCAGTTTTTACAACTAGGAGACAATACGTTTGTGTATTTCTTTTCTTGATATAAAGTATGTTCTGTCCAGTTTAAATTTTATTATTCGTGCAACCACAATATTCTCATTCTTTAATCCACTTCTAGAATATGCATAATGAACATGTAAATCATCGAAAACAGGAAATGACTACGCGTACTTATAATTTATTTCAACCGGTGGAAAACATTAAAATAATAAGTACAATACCATCTGAGTTGAAATTAATATTCATGTGGGTACCTATAATGTATATAACAGCTTACTTTTTGACTTGGTTCCTGGGTAATTTCCTTCGTCAGCACTTAATAAATAAACTCTTTTATTTTTATACATTACGTTTCTTCTTTTTCAGCTTCCGCTTAACACATTGGACCTGTCTTCACAAAAATCAAAAGCTTCAGTCGGCCGAAGCGTAAGCAGAAGACCTCCCACCAGACATCCACGAAGTCAACCACCATTATTTTCCAATGATCTCAATACACATATAAAGAACGCTCACTTCACCGCGGCTGCGAATTTACACAGGGTTTCAAGATTGTGCCATCAGATTCACGAGTCTGCAGTTCGAAACGCTTTTGGTCGAAAGTCTCCTACTTCAAAACGGAACAGCATCGATAGTAGCACGAGCGGCATCGAAATCACAGAGATCGAAGGAAGTGGAGCTTCGAATAGTGATGTTCACTCGCATTCAAATTTAGCTAGAACTAGAAGCACTAGTAGTGATGATATTTATCAGATTCCTGAAAACGATTCTATTACTAGGAGCATAGAAGACCTGGAAGACTTAAGACAGCCACAGAGCTGGATAAGAACCTCGAAAATTCGACGCAGTTTACAATATCCGAAAACCAGTTCTCCGACAATTTCCAGTAAGCCTGTAGATTTGCCGGAAAATGCTGTTAACGTAAAGAAAATACGCGACGAACTTGAAAAAGGAAAACGACTTACAACAGCGCTAAATAAATACTCAGTAGCAGTCGATCTAGATTCGTTGGATCATATTATTCAGTCTATTTCCAGTTCCAGTTCTATAGATAAAAGCTCAATTGATGAAAACTTGAACGAATACGATAGCGAACAATTAACGTCGAAGCCTCAGAAGAAAAGGGACTCGTTTGTTACAGTGGAGTCATTACAAGAAGTCAGAGGAAGGTTGCGCCGCACTAGCTCACCAGGCAGTGATCCAAACACCAATGAAAGCAAGCTAACAAATGAAGATAGTGACGATGGCATTGTTACTGACCCTAAAACGGAAACAGCACTGACTCAGAAACGAGTAAAGTCGTATGTTTTTGGTATGGAAAAAATGATGCAAAACAAGAAACCTGTGATTGGTACAGGTAGTTTGGAGTCTCGTTCCAAAGTAGTAAATGGTACCGGTTGCCATAAAAGCGAGGATTGGTATAATAGAAGAAAATCCTACGGTTTTGAAAAAGTGCACGGTCAAGAAGAACCCAGCTCCATTTCTTTAAAAAATAAAAATTTAGCAGAGTCAAGTACCGACAGTGGTATTTGCAGATCTAGTGAGATAATGGTGGTACCGACGGCAACCAGAACCAATAATAACAACTACGCTAACGGTCGACGTAATTCGGATAGTGAAAGTGATGTAGAAAATAAGTATAACTCTCACAATAAAAGTCATAACGGTATAAATTACGGAAATGTTAAGAAAATGACCAGCATATTCAGTCAAGACGACAAGAATTCTCATTATAATAGACCATCGGATGAGTTGACCAATACTTGGAATAAACGGTCGACGTTTAAAGAAAACGACTGGCAAAAGAACGACATAAAATCGACGACGATTACCATACCGATAGTTAAAAATAACAATGTTGTCGACTTATCATGGAACGGTGAACCCGACAAAGAGATAAAAAGGCATTCGATCGCCGTGGACGAGGCAAAGTACGCAACTAACGGCACAGAAAATCGATTTAGAAAAACAAGTTTGGTAATGAATGAACCATATTTGAAAAACGACGCTGCAGCAGACGATGATAATTTAAATAATAATCGAAAACCGAAAAAAGTGTTATTTTGCAAGACGGAAGTTCATTTCGCGGCTGAATCTGGAAAGGTGAATATTGTCGAGACAGACGAAAAGCCGCCGCCTACACAAAATTTTAGGAGAAGACGTAGAAATTCTGGATCCATTACAGATGTAAATGAAAGTTTCAACAAGAATGGCCTTCCAGTGCTTCATTTCGGCGATAGTTCATATGAAAAGACGATGTTTGGCATAACAAACGATGAAGAACCAGAACCCAAAACAGTTTTAAATGGTTCTGCCAGTATTTATGAGAATCTTCAACCTAGCGAACAACGAGTTCCTTCAGCTTTTAGTGTAGTCACCGTTAATACTAACAACACTAACAGTAACCGCATGGACTATACAGAAGAAGAACGAAGAGAGTACGCAGACAACGATAACATTAAAGGCATTTTAAAAAATAAACCCATTAAACCTAAACCATACCATTTGGGAGAGACCACTGCATTTACTGACTCAAATTCAGACGAAGATTCCCGAAGGTGGGGAGTCAGATTACGACATGTCCCAAAAGAGGATCCTCCTATATGGAAATCAACCGTAACTGTCCACAATTCCTACTACGACAACCAAGACGAAACAGAGCAAAACAACGAGCAGCCTATCAACGACAAACCGGAGTTCCAGAAACTTCTACGAAATCTACGACCCACGAAAAAGCCCGATTACTTATCCGATAACGAAAACCGGTACTCAGATAGTTTCGCAAATATTCGTGTTGTTCCGACGACGAAAGACAATAGGAGATCTTCGTGGTCGGTGGCGGATAAAGTAAAATTAGTTGATGACGTTCAGGAAAGTAAGGTTTATTCTACGAAAGTTAATTTTGGAGAGGGAGAAGCGATTGTTGTGCAGAATGACCAGTCGACCTGGCCTCGATCGGAGAACTTATCGAAGGGTAAGTTTTGTTTTTAATTGGGATTGCCTCTTGTAAATATTATCATTAAGCACTAGCAAATTTAGATTAAAGTAATTCGTTGTAGTTATAGTACTTACATAAAATATTAATAAATTATAACAATTTCGAAGACAATTTCTTTAAAAAATGTAATATAATAAGAAAACAATATATACAATTTTTTAAAGTTTATAACATCCGTTTACTTCTTTCTACAAAAGCTGAAACAAATTTCGTCGCACTAGTTCAAATGTTCTTCGTTCTTGCTTTCCTTGAAGACGCAGATGATTTTTGCAAAAGTCACATTTTTTACTTCTATTATATCTATCTATCTATTATTTCTAAGAAGAAGATTTTCATAGAATATATCCATAAATTCCATTTTAAGGATAAAAAAACCTGTGTGAAGAAAATAAATCTTTACATGACAGAAAAAGAAATTCACAAAGAAACAGAAATCGAGACCAATCCATAAATATTATATCCATATTATTTTAATGTATTATTTTAGTGTGAATCCCATCAAATCAATTCCGGATGCAGTTCGGGACATTCAGTACAATCGTGTACTATGTCGAAGAATTAGCCGGGGAACCGTCTACAGAACTTTAAAAATTAATAAACTTATACTTTTCATATACTCACACGTCATCACTGAACAGCTGCACAGAAAGAGCTTTGCTTTCAGTTTGTTTCTCAAATTGTAAGTCAACAACAAGACAACGATCCTAATTTATTTTTAAAAAATTGTGTGGACTGACGAGGCAACATTCACCAACAACACATCTGGCTTATTTAATCGACACAACACTCATTATTGGGCTGCAGAAAACACAAACAAAATTTCAAACCATTAAATACTAATATTTTATAACGGGTCACTAAACGGACGACGATATTATGAGTTTCTTCAAAACGAAATTGAAAGATTTTTAGATGAATTACCTCAGAGGAATATCGGAACTTAATTTGGCAACAAGATGGGGCTCCTCCGCATGCCGTGCGTGAGTTGAATTTTTAAACCGACTCCATTATGAATGGATTGGAGGTAATGGAACCATTGCTTGGCCACCCAATAGCCCTGACCTATCCCCTTTAGACACATTTCTTTGAGGCCATCTAACGAACATGGCGTACCAGCAAAGAAATCAAAATATTGAAGAGATCATGGAACAGATTGTTACTGAAATAAATGGGCTTATCAAATGACAGCAACAGCAAGCTTAGAACGGCTACAATGAGGATTCCGATTTTGCTTCGAGAACAACGGGGTCATATTGAATACCTAAATTATTATTGGTTTTGTTTTATTACTTTATTGTTATTATTATTAGTATTTGTGAATTTCTTTCTCTGGCATGTAAAGATTTATTTTCTTTAAATAGGTTTTTTATCCTTGAAATGGTATTTACATACTAAAAGGTATGTATAAAATCTGAGCACATATTCCTGAGGCCGAAATAATACTATTTAAAGCAACTTACCTTAGTCCGAAATTGCTCCGTTTCCGAGATACAGGGTGGAAAAGTTAAAAAATAAAAATCGAATTTTTTAAAATTAATGAACATTTTTTAACGTATTACTTTAAAACTTGGGGTCCAGGGGTTTCTTGGGATTCGAAACCCGAATACGGACACCTCTTCACTGTGGCCATTAGAGGGCGCTTCACAATGCACTTCTTATGGTTTAGAATGGCCATAACTTTTTTATCAGTGTAGTTTTTTCCCTTTTTTGTTAAGGTACTAATTTTTTGAACATTTTGAAACAAAAAAGGTACTCTTGTGAAAATCCGCTAAAGTAAGCCGTTTTTGAGATATTTCGATTTTTAGTGTTCGATGCCGCACCGGAATATTTAAATTATTCTGAATAAAAAATGTTTGCTGTTTTCTTTGAGGATGAAATGTGGTCAGTGAATTAGCAGTGGAAAATGTATTTTCTTTAGATTCTTCTTTGGAGTGTCACATTCAAAAATCCTCGGATTTCTTACCTGTTTGATAAACACCTTTAAAGTTTTTTCGCAACAGACTATTTATATGTAAACATTTTTCGTATTTTAAGAATTTTCGCTATCAGTCTATGTTGTTTACAGTAAGTGTTTCAGTAAGAATTTGCCAATGCGAGAATAAATAAGGTGTTTGAAACGTGTTAGTTAAATTTTAAATAGACTGAAGGATTCAGGTCTGCAGAATTGACGGATATGCTATTGGTTTTTGGGTATTGTGAAGGAAATGGCCGCGAAAGTGTTAGGGTATACAGGGAAAGATATCCAAACGTGCAATAAGGACTCCTGAGGTTGAGGAACAAATTTTGGAAAGAATTGCTAAATATCTAAAATTAAGCCCCAGACGCTTAGGTCTAGAGGTAGGAGTATCCAAGGATGTAGTTCATAGAACAATAAAAGAACAGCAGCTTCATCTATACTATATCCAAAAGGTACAAGACCTTTTTACTCCGGATCTCGATCAACGATTGGACTTATATCGATTCATTACCGAACAAAGACAACAGGATGTGAATTTTGCTAAGCACATTTTATTTACTGACGAATCATGTTTTACAAGAAGTGGTGTAACCAACTTACATAACGAACATGTTTATGCTGCTGAAAACCCGCATTCCACGAAAGTAACTCATTATCAACATGAGTTTAGAATAAATGTGTGGGCAGGAATCATTGGTAATTTCATTACTGGTCCTGTCATTTTACCGCCACGACTAAATGGTGTGGATTATTTAGAACATTTAGAAAATACGCTGCCACATTTACTAGAAGATTTGCCATTAAAACTTCGACGAGATATGTGGTTTATGCATGACGGTGCTCTACCACATTTTTGTTTAAATGTCCGCAACTATTTGCATCAACAGAATCCAAACAGATGGATCGGTAGAGGAAATGACGCTCCTGTAAAGTGGCCGCCACGCTCACTGGATATGACTCCGTTGGATTATTTTTATGGGGTCGTTAAAAACGATGGTATACTCCAGACAGATTAATAATAAAGAGGAATTTGTGAGGAAGAATTCAAAATGCAGTCAACATATTAAGGAACGATGCGGAATTGATGCAAAGAGTAAATTTAAACTTTTTACGTCGTATTAATCTTTTTACTTATGTTAACGGAGGTCATTTTGAACAATTACTAAAAGTTTATGTTTATTAAATTTACTGGTAAAATAAAATTGTTCTTCATTTTGTTAAAAAAAATCCATACTCAAATTCTTTCTGCAAAACTTGCTGTATCTAACCCAAGTGAAACATTTTTTCCTGCCGAAAATTTACTAATAGTGGAATTTTTTATTCAAAATAATTTAAATATTCCGGTACGTTAATTTTCAAAAATTCGATTTTTATTTTTTAACTTTACCACCCTGTATCTCGGAAACGGAACAATTTCGGACTAAGGTAAGTTGCTTTAAATCGCCTTATTTTGGCCTCAGATTTTGTACACCCCTTTTAGGGACACCCTGTATTTCTATGACAACGTGCAATAAATCCTTTTCTTGCGTTTTCTTGATTTTTGTAATACATGGTAACAATCTGTTATCTCTGGTCTAATGAGTATTTTATGTTGACAAAATAAAAAAATATGTCTAATTTATCTTGACTTTGACGGCATTACCAAAGGTGATTATACCTATATCACCCATGAACCTGTTAAATGAAACAGACTGTCATAAAATTATTAAGGATAATCCTAATATGAATATAATAAAAAAAGCTATCGCGATATTAAAAATGTTCACCAAAATAGTAGTAAAGAAATCTGACTTTTTATCCCTATAAAAGAAATCTAAGGAATTTAAATCTGGAGACTGTGGAGGTCAACGTATACTGGCCCAACGTGCTTGGTTAAAAAAAACACGAATATTAAGAAAATTCAGTTATTCTAACTTTAACAACTTTTATCTCGTTTTCTGTTAAACTTTTATTACATTTTATTTTAAGAAATTGACTTCTTAATTTAAAATTAATGGGTTTTAAAAATTTCGGAAAGGCTGTGAAACACCCTGAATATTATATTCCACAGTAGTTTGGGAAAGTCTTCTTTGCAATTGTTATTTAGGAGTTTCCTTATATTTTTGAAATAATAGATAGATAGATAATTAACTAACTTTCTAAAAGTAAAATAAAACTAAAGAAATCACTTTATGCAACAATATCAATTGGTCAAGGGTATTTCTATGTCTACAATTCTACTGTTCCATGTATATAGTTTCTTTAAATTGTCGTTATGTTATGGTATTATACATTTTAATTATCTTGATTGCATGGTTTTAATTAAGTAAATAATAGAGGTAGGTGTATAATAAGTAGCTTTTAATATTTGATGGATATAACAAGTAAATAATAATTTTGTAGAGGTTCCTGGCACACTGCACTTGGTAGTTAGTAGCTAAATAGTGGTTAAAGAACTGACAGTTTTCATGGCACATCATTTATCAATATTTAATCTCAGTAGGTTAAAAAAGTAACCATAGGTACCTACCAAAACAATAGTTTATTGCGCAAAAAATACTACAACATTATTAGATTTGAGATATATAGTTTGTGTTCTAAGTTACCGACAAATATCGATGATGCATAAATTTTACACATCCCCATACAAACGTATCTGTGTCTGCTGCCAAGGATCTCAATGAACGGATTCGGCTAACAGCTAAAAGCTGTCATACTCTATAATAATAGAACATACACATTTATTATAATTAAATCGTTTCCTTTAATGAAACCAATTAGGTAAACATCAACTAAACCCAAGTTACATAAATAACCTTGATTACCTTGGGATCCGATACATTTCAGCAGTGGCGACGCCAGAGTTGGTTCATGGGGAGGACATCAGCGAAAAAACAGCGCGAATTTTGTTGGGCCCCACCCACATTTTGTCAGGAGTTCATCTCACTTATACATCTGTCCGTCAGAGGTAAACGCTTTTTTCCGAAAATTTTAGCTGTTTACCACTTTTAATAACATTCTTTACCACTGAAAAAACAATTCAAAGCTTGTAAGATAACCGAAATAGTTAGAGTTAAAATATAAAAACTTTGAACCTGTATTAAGTAGCTTGCCAGTTCACAGGTAAAATGTACTAAACTAACTAGATAGGGTGCGGCAAAGTAGATCTAGCCATAAAGTGTTGTTATAATTTTGTTACTTACAACTGTCAATAGTTAAGTTTTATTTCAAAGAAGAAAAGTCCAAAAATTTGTTATGGAGCGTTATTTATCTCAAGAACGTGTAGAAATTGTTCATTTGTATTTCCAGAATTTTTCTTCGATAATTTCAACTCAACGTGCTTTTAGGAGGGTGTATCCCAGTCGAAAAGTTCCACAGTTCGAGGTTTAGTAATCGTATTATTGCAAAATATTACAGTAAGTGATGTAAAGCACACTGGAGGACCTTGTTCTAGTCCTTCAAATGAAAATATTGAGCTTGTCCGGACTGATCTTCAGGCAGAACCAAAAACTTCCACAAGAAGACGTGCGGCACAATTAAGGTTGACTGAACGGACTTTTAGAAGAGTTTTGCATATGTAAACCAATTGATGTTTAAAGACGTTTTCAATACGTACAAATCGTTATAAACTTGTGGATGAAAAGTAGAAGCAGAACTCGATTTTTGGAAAAACGACGAAGCAAATTTTTGCCTTTCTGATCATTTTTGGGGAATAGAAAGCCTTTGTCTTAATTAATAGAATGTGCGGTTTGTTCAAAAAGTCGTTGTGTAGTGCGCAATATACTTCCAAAGAATCATTGGAGCCTACTCTTTTGAAGATGCAAGGAGCAAGGCACTTACTGTTAATGGAGAACGGTATCGAACAATGATTCGTGAATTTCTTCAACCACACTTGAGTTCCAGCAGAATAGCGTTACATGCCACACAACCCGTGAAACGATCGCTCTTCTTAGAAACATTTTACCTGCCAGGCTTCTATAAAAAAAATACAGATATTGAGTGGCCGCCTCATTCCCCTGATTTGACGGCACGAGATTTTTATCTTGTGGGGATACTTGAAAAGTAAAGTCTATATTAATCGTCCACAGACGTTAGAAGAGTTGAAGGCAAATAGTCGTGAAGAAATTGCGCAAATTACGGTTGAAATATTGTGACAAGTTATGCTAGACGCTCAAAGTATAGTTGGTCATTGTTTTGTCGTGGCGGTCGTTTGTTTACTGGATGTTATTTTCATAAATAACTTTACATGCTTTTATGAATAGTTTTTAGAAACTATTTTTCTTGCGCTAAATTTTTTAAAATTTTAATAAAACTTGGGTGGGTATATTTTGCCGCACCCCATATAATATGCCCCGCTAATTTATCAACAGGAGAACCTACTTAATACAAGATTCCTCCAAAATTTAAAATAATTCCCGTTAGGGATGTAAAGCAACGTGTTTTTTTTTTAAAGCAAATTAAAAAACTTAAAAGAAAAATTAAAAAAAAAGGTTTTTTTTTGTTTTTAACTGTTTTTTATTGCTTTAAAAAAAAACTAGACAGAAGTCTTTTATTTCACCATTTTGACTGTTTTTTCACGGGAGTTAAAATATAAAAACTTAAAGACCGATATTTTTAACAGATTTCGCAATATATAATATTATATAATATTGATAGATTATTTGAAAGTGGTTCAACTCGCAATAAATCACTCAATCTGGCAACAGTGGAAACGCAACAGTAATGCGACCGTTAATACGAGCATGAGGATGAACCTGTCTGGGCCTGCTGATATTCTCGTATGAGTAATTCAATTTCTATTGCAGCTTGCTGAGCTACCCTTAAGCGCTATATCGTTACCTTAGAGTTATTAAAAACATGCAACTATGCTACAGTACTCAAAACACTTTATTACCTAATTGACACGTTGGAGGTTTCATCTTCCTGCCTGTTGAGTCGGATCGTGTAGCTCGATAGTCACGAAAACATAATTTCTTTCATTCTTGGTAAGAGGGTCTATGGTGAGGGTAACTTGTTTTATATTCTACCTCTAACAGAGATTGAGTAAACTTTAGGGCAGCTACTTAACTGAACGATATTGACTTATAATTATACATAGCTGCAGCTGCGGGTGTTTTGTAGTCCTCCGTTAGTCCGTCGTAAGTTGTTTTTTTTAAGTTGCATAATATCGTAGTGTTTTCTGGTATTCACTTTCAAAAGTAAACGTAGAAAACAAACTGGGTGAATAATATTCAGATTTTGTCAATACCCCCCCCCCCCCCCGCTATGCAGATGTGAACTGCATCTACTTCTTGGCTAGAAGAATGGCCAGGGGTTTAAAACTTCATGGCAATTAATTCAATGTTCGGATGACTTTGCATAAAAGAAGCAATTGCACTCTAAAAACTCTACTCGGGGGAAAGATTCAATGTGTAACCTAATAAAATTAAGATCTTAGATATCTTCCTTAGATATATTATCCTTTTCAAAATGTGCTGCGTAAACAGGTGTTTGGCTTATTGCCAAAGTGCTTAGATAAAAATTTTTACATACTTGGATCTGCTTAGTTCCAATTTAAAAATATTAACTAAAGGTATGTTTTCTTCTGCTATTTGTTTGGTCATTACCTTTTCTGCGACGTTCAACATAAAACCCCTAGGTTGTCGTCAATAAATATAACTTTTCTCTTATTCTTTTAGCATGGAATAACGTCCAAAAATGTGTTCCCTCTCATATATCACAAAGTTGTATGTGCAACAAGATAACGCGTGTAAGAAAACGGGTTAAAAAAAAAGCAAGAGATTTTTTTTTGCATTAACACCCCGTTTTCTTTTAAAAAAACAAGACCGTTTTTTATTCGTTATATCCCTAATTCCCTTTTGTATTTCATAAGCAATAAATTATACAGGGTCGCTGGTATGTATGGAAACGGTCGATTATTTCTTAAAGTAAAACAGGTAGCAAAAAATATTCCAGATAAAAGTTCTATATTTCCGGCTTTTGAACTACATCCGGTTTAACCGGAAGTTGGCACTTTTAGAAAGATAGTTAAAAACTAGGATGGGGACATGTAAGCCGTTTTACACTAGGACGTACCGTTAGAAAGCTAAAAGCTGTCAAAATTCAAAAATGTTATTTTTCAAAAGTCGATATCTCGGAAACTATTAGGTTTAGACTTATAATGCACTTAATAAAAAATAATTGTAATTTTATGTAAAATCCAAAAATATTCTAAGATATAGGGTGTTCCATTAAAAAAAAGTAATTTTATTACTCTACGGCTTTCTGACTCATCATGTATACTTAATTTTTTTAAATTCTAATAGACTATAAAAAACCCTCAAACTTTTATCTGGAATATTTTTTGCTAGCTGTTGTGCTTTAAGAAATAATCGACCGTTTCCATACATACCAACGACCCTGTATAAATGTTTTTTTAAATCCTACTTCTCCTCAAATTTAAATGATGCCCATTGCCGAACTCTGGATAATTTTTGACATTTAAATGTTTGTAAGACACATGTGACATTTAAATTATCCTACTTTTTAGAGGTAAGCGTGTATAAGATATACTTAATGATTATTAATTGTTTTTCTTTCTTTCTCCTGGACAACTACGATTTAGTGACAGTTTACCCCTGACGTACAGGCATATATCATATGGTATCATTATCTATAGAAAGGGTGGGGGATATATCCCTATTACCCCCTCGTGGCTACGCCACTGCCTTAGAGGTAACGTAACAATAAATAAAAGACGTATTTAAAGAAATCCTGGTGTCTATTATACAAGGTTGTGATTTAATTACGGATATATTCAATACAAATTAAATGGGGGCGTGTTCGGAATAACGCTCGAACCCGTCAATTTGGTTTCTGGATTGCGCATATTTTGACATAAAATGTAGGTATACAGGATGTCCTACAAAAGTGTGACAGAAAAAATATTTTTTCCTTAAATGAAAATTCCTATATATTATTGCATTTTCGGATTCTCCGGGAAATTCTAGACATGTTTTATGTGTAATATCCTAAAGCTATCTTCAACTGTTCACGAAGTATTTACGTTCAAATATTAAAATAACACTTTATTGCAGCTAAATTACATTTTTTAAAATCTCAGAAATTATTTTAGCAAATGCTGGAAGTGTCCGCCATTAACAACTCTGCAGTACCCCAGACGATCAATAAATTCCTGCTGTACTTTTTCTACGGTTTCTGGAGAAATATTCTTAATTACGTTACGAATACTCTCTTTGAGAATATCAAGCGTGCGTGGCTAATCTTTATACACTTTATTTTTAGCATAACCCCAAAGAAAGTAGTCCAGTGGAGTAAGGTCAGGTGACCTAGGTGGCCACTCTATTGATCCACGTTTTGGGAACACCGGTTTGGGAAAACATTATCTAGGAAGGAATCTTCTAGCAATCGCAGCATAGTGGGGCGGAGCTCCATCCTGTTAAAACCATAACGCTTGGTTTGGCATGTCTAGATTATTTTCATCAGGTTATAGTGTCGCTAGTGCTGGAATCAAGTCGTTTTCTAAAAAGTCATGATAACATTTTCCGTCAAAGTTCCTTCAAAGAAGTATGGTCCTATTACTCTGTTATTAATAATTCCTGCCCATACATTCACCTTTTCATAATTCTGAGAATGGCTTTCCATAAACCACTGTGGATTTTCTGGCGCCTAGTATCTAAAATTATGCCTATTTACTTCTCCATTCAAGCAAAACGTTGCTTCGCCTGAAAAGCATCTCTGTTTTACTAGTCTAGGTTCATTATCAGTTTGCTCGGTCATGGTCTGGCAAAACTCGTTTCTGCGGTCTAAATCATCTTCAAATAGCTCTTGAACTAATCGAATTTTATATGGATGCCACTTTTCCTTCTTTAAAAATGTTGTTACAGTAGACCTTTGAATCGTGTTATCTAAAGCCAGCTGAGTACTTGAGAGGTTCGGATCATGTAATGAAACAAAGATGTTCTGTTTCTTGTCATTAGGAAGGCCAGACCTTCCAGGTTTGCCAAGTTCCTTAACAGGTTCCACTTAGCCTCAATTCTACTGATTGTAGATTGACTTACAAATTCTTTGTTCGGATATTTATTGTTGAACATCATTCGAACTTCTTTGTGTGTTCTAGTTTCCTCATCACATCCAAGCATAGTTAATTTTTCGATTCTCTGAGTCTCGGGTAAACGCATTGTAAATATTTTCGATTAGCAATACAGTGACACTTTGTCAAATATTCACAAACAGAGGTGTAATTTATTTTATTTCATACTGTATTGTAAAACACACCTTTACATATTTGAATTTAGTCCAGAAAATAAGGTGTTACAGCAATAAGTCCGGTAAAAAATTTTTACCGGACTAGTCCTGTAAAATTTCTTTACCGGACTGAAATTTGTAAGTTTTAGTTTAATGATTGTCAAACACACAATGTTTCCACCAGTAAATATAAGCACTTTTCAAATATACGACGCAGAATAAAACTTCATTATAATTTCAAAACATAATTATAATTTTCAACAGAACAGTATAAAATAAAATATTGTACGTCATTCGTCCGGCAAATCCTTTACAGTATTCGTTTCAAAATTCCAGACTCGGCTCCTTCGTCGCCTCGTCTCGAAACATTTCACTCATACTGTAAAAGTTAATTTACCGGACTTATAACGTAAATATCGATTAATTTACGAAACATGTCTAGAATTTTCCGGAGAATCCGACAATGCAAATATTTTTTCTGTCACACTTTTATGGGACATCATGTATGTATACTATTGTATACCCACATTTTATGTCAATGTATGCGCAATCCAATAACAAAATCGACGGGTTCGAGCGTTCTTCCGAACACGCCCACATTTAATTTGTATTGAATTTATCGGTTATTAAATCACAACCCTGTAGATATATCTCATGTCCCCATCTGTATCAGCAGTAATATTTGAAGCTGTGTCAATGCCCAGTTTATTAGTTTTACTTATCAGCTAGGTAACCCAATGAGACTATTTTGGTGATAATTTGGCCAAAGGGCCCTTGTTCAATAACTTTACCAATAAACCGTCACAGTGCAAATTTGATTTAAGTTTTGTTATTAAAGTATTTACTTATACATATAAATTCTATGGTCAGTGATTGCGTGTAGTTTTAGTTGCTATATGCTTTTAATTGTCGAAATATTAGATCGCCAAGGCCTTTATAAGTAATAGTTGACCAAATCCGAAACAGTTATGCTACAGACGTATGGTCGTATGGACATGAAGTGCTGCAACATTCACTGTTACACTTACATATTAATAGGAGAGTAGTTCTAGCGGTAAAGTGAATACATGCATTAAAAATTCCGCATTGCCCAATTTACTGTTGAAAGTACCTATATAATGCAGTATTTAAATTGACAAGCTAAATTTTTATATTTTTAAATATGAATAATTGTTATTATAAGAATTTGGAGGTTCTAATTTAGAACGAGCAGAAAGTAATTTTCGTACTTGTATGGTTCTTAACGAACAAATGATTAGTTTATTAATAACAATTACAAATAAATGTCCTACTTCACAGCCCATATAAGTACAAACAAATAAATAAACCCACGTCGTAACTTCCGATAAGTGGTTAAATATTGTTTGAAGATAGATACTGCGTAACCACGAATTAAAATTCCGGGTCTGCCTCTCAACGACAAAAGAAGAATTTTAATTTTTGTGACGTACCATGAACAGCTGGTCATTTAAGATAAAATAAAAACACAACCGAAATGTAGTATCAAATAATATATTAATTTAAACGGCGATTTAAATATAAACTTTAACGATCAAGAGTCTTTAACCACTTAATCGCTCTGCAGTGTTTTCAATTCTTTCAATAAACAAATGCACAACCGAGCCAACACGTAGAACCCAGAATTACTCCACTATCATTGACTATATTTGTACAAACTTTGAGTTTACCGTAGAATATTCAGTGCAAGAAATTTCAGAAAGCTTTAGAAACAATGCACTGTATTGCATTGGGATAACGTTATTTAATCCACAGAACCCCTGACTATATTTCACATAAAATTATCGCATGTTTTTAACCAATATTTCCCTTTAAGAAACGTAACAGCTAAAAAAAGAAAACCGTGGATAAGCCTAAGTTTAAACCTCTGCCACGAACTTAAGATCTTTTCATTTTATAACAACATTTTATTTGAATAATGCTTTCTTTCCACTTTAACAACTATCGACGTATACCGAGTGATGCATGACTTAGTTGAACAAAGGAAATCCCATGTAAATTTTGAGGTGGCTAAATATTGACTCCCCTGTAAATTTTAGACAAAAATTGTATTATAATTTTCGTTCCCCGACACTCCATCCCTCGACAGTTCATCACATCCCATTTCATCACTACGCCAATTCACCACACACAATTTCATCACATCAATTTGAAAAGTAGTACAGAATTACCTAGTATTTATTTATTTCTTATTTATTAAAGTATTATTTCCGTGACAAAAATGGCAATTACAAACAAAATAGAGGAAATGTTATACATAAATCAAAACAAATATGACACTGTTCTGAGAAACATTATTAAATAAAACCACCAAAAGTAATTAGGATTTTAAGACCTCAATTTTAGTGAAAATATTAATGATGGATTTATCCAAGTGATTAGTAAATAATCTGTGTCCAGGTATTGTTAGGCCAGCAGGTAAAATGGGGATTTTTATAATTTCTTTAAATATTTTCTTAATGGGGGATTATTTAGTGGATTTATGTGTTGTGTGTTTCATATAAATATAACTCGAAATCGATAATTTCTTCAGTATTACACTTACCTTCATTTACTGTAATTTGAGAAGAGGAAGAGGGAATGTTTTCTTTTGGATCAACTTCTCGGGGAGTTTCGACATTGATTTTCCAGTCCCATGAATATATTAAACATCGAGTGACATCCAAAAATACTGGCAATGCAGGAAGCATCAAACAGCAAAATGCAAGTCATACAAGAGGGAATATAATTGTTTAACATCCTATAGATCACACGCATGGTGTTACACCTTCTCAACCACTGGCTAGCAAAGCCATTGCAGAAATGAAAGAACTGATGACCTGCCCTGGTATGACACCCAAGCGAGCTATGGCTGAAATTGTCGAGAACCTCTCAGATGGTGCTAAGGTTTATCTACCAAAGAAAACTACTTTAGCTCGCACTTTGCAAAGAAGTAGAAAAGGTGAGAACTCCACTCCAGTTCCCAGAGATATGAAATTTGATATACCACAAATGTATTCACCATACGTTCTTTTTGATTCTGGAAGGGAATACAATGATAGAATAATTATATTGGGGAAAAACGATTTGCTGAAATGTTTAGAAAGAAAAACCTGCTGGTTAGCCGATGGTACTTTTAAAGTTTGTCCAGACTTATACTTTCAGCTATACAGTATTCACGTACAGGAAGAAAGCACCTCGTGGCCTTGCGTTCTGGCATTATTACCAGGAAAATCACAGGAAATATATTCAAGGCTAAAGCTCTGAAGAATTTAATACCAGAGGCAGCTCCAACAAGAATTCTTACAGACTTCGAGATGGCAGCAATGAACTCCTTCCAAGAAGTATTCCCTACAGCACAAATATCTGGATGTTTTTTCCACCTCTCTCAAGCTGTCTTAAGAAAATTTGGAGCGCTCGGATTAAAAAATATGTATGAAATCAACACTGATGAGATAGCCACAAGTGTCAAAATGTTATGTGCCCTATCACTCCTTCCACTGCAAGAAATTGAAGATGCATTTTTAGAAGTGGCAGAGACGTTCCCAGATAACTGCCAGGATGTTGAAGAATTAATCAGTTATTTTGAAACCACGTTTATCCGTGGTCGCCAACTGCGTGGAGGAAGAAGAAGAGACGCTTTATTTCCAAGGCAATTATGGAATCAACGAAACGCAGCTGCCGAAGGAATTGCCAGGACAACCAACTGTGTTGAAGGGTGGCATAATGGCTTGCAGTCGCTTTTTCAATGCGCACATACTACAATGTGGACATTCCTAAATGGCCTGGTGAAAGAAACTGAATTATCACACGCGCAATATTTACAACACATATCTGGACAACGCATCCCAATGAAGCCGAGATACAAATCGTTAAAACTTAGGCTACAGAATATCATTGCCAATTATGAAACACAAAATCGATTCATGATTCTCAGAACAGTGTCATATTTGTTTTGATCTATGTATAACATTTCCTCTATTTTGTTGGTAATTGCAATTTTTGTCACGGAAATAATACTGTGTATATTATTTAATGTAATATATCTGTCTCTACTATTTTCTATTTTTTTAATATATTTTTGTCAAATGCTATTTGGTGGTTTTATTTAATAAATAGTTAATAAATAAATACTAGGGAATTCTATGATTTAAATCGTAAGAGGTAATTCTATACTACTTTTCGAATTGATGTGATGAAATTGTGTGTGGTGAATTGATGTAGCGATGAAATGGGATGTGATGAAGTGCCGTAGTGATAGGATGTTGCCGTGATGAAGTGCCCGTAATGAGATGTCGTGTGAAGAACAGTCGAGTGATGAAGTGTCGTGGATTCATAATTTTTTAAAGAGGACGACATGATAAACCCATGTGCAAAGTTTGAATAAATTTTAATAAGCTAATCCTAACTTATTCAATTAAATGTAATGGCAAAATTATGAAATTTTCATAGCTTAGGTAATACAGCAAATACCAGCAAATAATTTCTATGACGCTATTGTCAAAAATTGACGTAAAGCTGGACATAACGAATAAAGATTATTTCACATTAAAAACACATTTTCGTTTCAACAATCCGGCAATCACACTTCCAAAATAAAAGACACCATTATGTTATTCTTACTAAGCCTTCAATTTAACATAACATTCCTAAGACTACAGATTCTCACAGAAACATTAATTAATTAAATGTTCCAACAACTCTCCATTAACAGCTTAACAATATCCTAACCGATCATAAAAGTCATTTCTAACATTATTCAGTTGATATTGAGAAATGCTGTCACATTCTAACAAAATACAGTTTTTTAGCTGGTCTAGATTTTCAAATTTAACATCTTTTTAAATAAAATTTTTTAAGTGACCCCACAGAAAGAAGTCGTTTGGCGAATGGTGAGGAGAGCTGGCTGGCCGAAGGATTAGAAGCCGTGGGCCAATCATTTTATTTTCCTCCACGTGCAGTAAAATATCAAGATCTCTATTATCCCTTTCTTCAGCTCTATTGACATTCTAAGTTGAGCATTTACAGTTATTTGTTACAGTGCCTTTGAACTCAAATTTACTAATGATAAGTTTAATTAATGAAATGGAAGGAATAGGCAGGGAATTGAACTGAAAGCATTTCAGACACTGCCATGCTTTTAAACTGTTTCCTGTATAATACCAGTTAATCATAGTTACTTTTTCCTTAATGGAATAGCTCATATTTTGCTATAATTAAAGCGCCTTCAATGAAAATGTTGTCACTGACGCTACTTTTCGTTTTGTCAATGCCAAATAATAATTTGCTGATGTTTGCTGTAATACCTAAACTATGAAAATTTCGTAATTTTGCCATCACATTTAATTGAAGAAGTTAGGATTGGCTTGTTAAAATTGATTTAAACTTTGCGCATGGGGTTTTTATATCGGCCTCTTCAAAAAATTATAATTCAATTATTTTCGAAAATGTACAGGGGATTTCCTATGTTCAACCATAGACCGTTCAACTAAGCCATGCATCACCCGGTATATACCGTATTTCTGAAGCGGATAACAAATCTAAAGAGCAGTTACATCCCTGGGTTAATTTAGAACCCGATGCGTTAAACCAATTATACTGCTCTGTGGCGCACAGATTAACTTGCCTTGCAAGATGAATCCTCTCGAATATCTTACCGATATGTGGTTTCCACAAGATTTTTGTCCGACCTTTATAGATGTGGAGGAACTGCAAGGTATATTTAAGTAAATAAAAAATAAATGTTCGGGTAGATCTGATAGTATTCCGTCATGTTTTGTAACGACTATATTGTTGTCCACTTCGCCCAGAGTAAGAAACATGTTTTCTTTGTGCAAGCCCACCGCTGTTCACCACTTTTTAAACACTTTTGGAAACCATATTTATAGTTGTTTATAAATTGTTTATTGACAACTGTTTTCTTCTTTCACTAAATATAATACTGGGATTCATGTTAAGAAGATGCTGAGGGTCTTAACTGGTGGAATTTAGAAATCCAACTCATAAATATTATAAAGCACAATTATATGGTACGGGTAGGTGTCAAATTTAGCATTAGTTACGTTGTCGATATTATGTATGTATTCTTGACAATAAAGCATGTTAAATATAATAAAATAAAAAAATAGGTACGTAGGTAAGTATTTTATTTAAGGATTATTAATGGTAAATTAAAGTTCGAGCCACCAGCAACCCCCCCCCCCCTGGCCTCTTTCTACAGCACTCTTTATATACTATAGTAAAGCAACTTTATTGACGGTTCTGTAGTGTACCTTTCTTCTCTTCATGCATGACACTTCCTCTTAGGATTGATTTCAGTAGATTATATTGATGTAGATTAACCAGTAGTGCAGTGTGAAAATCCATAGTAGAGATATTATAGCCGCTACTGCCTTAGATTTTGAATATATATGACAAAACAGTATAATACAACTTGTATTGTTTTGATTGCAATATTTGGAAAAAATAATAATGCCACTTCTTGTGTGAGATAATTGTTTTGTAATGGGCAATTTTGAATTTCTTGGTTTATTATTTTAATCAACGTCGTTTCAGCAAAGTTTTAGTGGATTCCTTACTATTGTTTTATTAATTAATTAAATTAAAATTTAAAGTATTTTTCTCATTGCTAAGTCAGCTAATTATAAATGACTAGTAAAAAATAATTGTTCCGAAATACATCCCAACAGTTACTTGGCTTGTGGCCATTTGATTTCGCCATTGTATTTTGCTATATTAATAATAAGGTTTAAAGGCACATTTGTTTGCTTTTAGAGTACATATCATAATAAACAGTTTCATGAGTTTCGAGTAGTTGCTACCAGTGAGAGGTACCCCAAAACAATGAGTTATTTGGTAAACCTCATATTACACTCTTTACCTAATTTTTGTGAAGCATTTATAAGGTATGGTCAGCTCTGAAAATTTGAAGTCAATCCGATAAATAATTTTCGAAATATACGAGATCAAAATCAAATAAAACGCTCGCGGTGACGTCATTACATTCCACAGTACGTCCGCTTCGAACTTGTGCAACAGTCTTTCTGTGCATCTACAACGGAGATGCGCTTAATGTTTCTTGTGTCGGTTAAAGAAGCAGAAGCATATTATTATTACTACTTTTAATAGTATATTCTATAGCAAGTAGGAAATGACACTCCAAACGAGTGCGAAAAAAGAAAAATAAATTATTAAAAATTATTTCTTTCACTCCTGTCGATGTCAACTCCGTTACCCAGCAACGGAGAAACGGCGATGCAAATGGCCACCTGCCTTAGTAGTAAACAGCAAGTAATCGCGACAGCGAGTGCGACCCGATGTTCTATAGAAGATAGTGACGTCACACAACGGTTTCCGCGAGTCGATGTTCGTAATTTTTTTAAAGGCTTTAGAGACGTCAGAAAATTAAAAAATTTTGCAGTTCGCACTAAAATTCGCAACGAAATTTTTCAGGAATTTTGCCATAAACCTTTATAAATATTAATACATTAAAATTCACTGGCGAAATAAAAATATCACATGCCACTGCATAATTTAAAATTTTCCTTATACCTGGTACCAAAATGCTTGCACCAATTTCTTTGTAATCAAAACAATACAAGACACCAACACCTCGTGTACCTAACCAACATCACCATACATATTCACCATTCCTTCCAGACTCGAAACAAATCCTTAACAAAGGACTGGTTGTTAGAATCGGACGGCAAGATTCGGCTTCCAAACATACGGTATGTTCCAAAATGACCACGACTAGAGAGAATAACAACACTACGACCACCACGAAGATCACTATCGATTTATCGCCATCGCCACCAACTACTGACAAGCCAAAAGAAGAAAAACGCTACACTTATACCAAATTTAAGCGATCTCAGAACCTCCATAGTTTTAAGTCGACACCGTTGGTGCTAAACACGCTCAAAAATCGCCAAGAAGCAACCAATAAAATTCCCCAACAGTTAGAGGTACAGATTGACCAAAAAATGCCCTTAATAAAATATGACAACGGTCACAATATGGGAGTCTTTGAAATTTTATCCGCAACTTCAAAAAGTGTTCGTGAAAGTTAGAGCTGCCGTAGTCACGGCTAACTTAGACGACAATTTTTTTTTGTACATAGAAAGTCTAAGGTCAGCTCTACAACCAATATCAGTTTGAAATAAACTAGTCAAATTGAAATGCTTTGCATCAATTTTGAGGCCGTGCAATTTGAAAAATATTGAATGGATTTTTTGAAGCGAGACATATTTGTATGGAAGTGACGAAGGACTAATATACGGGCGTAAAGGCGTAATCTTAGTCTGCGCAAGTGGTATAATACAGGGCGGAAAAATTTTTGTCGATTTTGTTTACCTCACCATTTTTTCGCGGTTTCTGAAATCCAACAGCACGCCCCGAATTTGCAATACCCTGTATTCGAAGATTAAATTAATATTCACACCCCAACTGGCATAGAAATCTTATAATAATTTGGGTAAGAGGGAATTATGGTATATGAAAGTTGTGTAAAGTTTTTTGTGTTTCCCATTACTCATTACTCATTTTTATTTTTGGAAGCAAAACTATTGCAACAATATGCTGTAAGAATATTCTAATAACCAAATAAATCTGTTTTATGTACGCTTTTTTAGTTGGTGTAAAAACACCTATGGAATATTCTCTACAAAGCAAAATTTCTTTATAAGCACTTTTACTTTTTAATGTATTTATAATAGTTCCTATGTGCAACTACAAAATTTTTGAAGAGAAAATAAGGAATGTTTTATAACCTTCGTTCTTGTCTACTTTAGTATGATAACAACTCTGCCGAAACAATAGTTAAAAGGCAATTTTCTTGTGTATTGTTGGTAGCAAAACTGTGTCTTGTACAAAGTTTAGAAGATAAATGCCCGTCTTATACTGCAAAATAGTATTAAAATTGCTACTGTACAACTTTATTAAAACCGTTTTTTTAGTATTTTATTTTCCGTTTTTGCTAATTTTAACTTGTTAGTTGATTGTTTTGGGCATTTGACACAATATCCGAGTGACCGATGATTCACTTATGGCAACCCTAATCTAACTTCATATAAAATCGGAAATTATGCTTTAATCGATGTGTCCCAAAATTAACGCACATTTTTATTTGTTAACAAAACTCATTTATTTCTTGAAATATATCAAAACTTTACTGGGATTAGAAAGAATACTTATCACGATTAAGTGTGAAATACAATATCCGACAAATGTCCACCTCGGCTTTGCTGGCCGGCCCTTGCCCTTTTGACGAAATTATTGATAACATTTTCACATGTTTGTGGACGAATTTCATCAATGACGCGTCGAATTTCGTTCTTCATATCAGGAATTGCGGCTGGTTTATTGGCATAAACACGAGATTTAAGAAAACCCCAGAGAAAGAAGTCGCACGGTGTTATATCGCAGGACCGTGGTGGCCAATTCGGATCACCATTGCGAGATATGACACGACCAGGAAATTTCAGTCGTAACGAGTCGATTGTTTCGCGCGCAGTGTGACAGGTCGCTCCGTCGTGTTCAAACTATAAGTTTTCCACATTAATTCGGTCTGATTCAGCCCACCGAAGCTCTTCTAATATTGCACGATAACGTTCACCATTCACTGTTAGTGCAGTTCCAGCCTCGTCTTCAAAGAAGTATGGCCCAATTATTCCGCCGAACCAAAAACCGCACCAAACGGTGACTCGTAGAGGATGCATTGGTTTTTCGTGAATAACACGAGGATTCTCTTCCCCCCAAATTCGACTTGTTGACGTATCTACTTAATTGAAAATGTGCCTCATCACTAAACAGGAATTTCTTCGAATAATTTCCGTCATTTGCCTCGTTTTCCAGAATCCAATTAACAAATTTACGGCGCAACCCATGATCTGCATGATCTGCTGGCTTCAATTCTTGGGTCAATTGTATTTTATAGGCGTGCAAATGCTTTATATTGTTTTTGGTAATGTTCACTTGCTGTGACCGACGGCGAATCGACGTGCCTGGATTCTCACCAACACTACTATCCGACACTGCTGCAATATTTTCAATAGGTCGAGCAGTACGCGGCCGCCCTGTTGATTTTATGTTTCCATCTGAACCACTTTGCTCAAATTTCTTGATCAATCTTTGCACTGTCGTATGCTTTGGCGCAATATTTCTTCCAAAAACGGCTCGCACCCTACGAACTGTTTCTGCATAACATTCTCCACATTTATAATACGTTTTCACGATAACAACGCGCTGTTCTACCGTGTAGCGTTCCATGGCTATTAATTGCAATAAATTACATGACACAAGCAATCAAATTTTCAGAAGCTATTATGACAAAAACGAAAATGCCACGATATTTAAAATGTGCGTACATTTTGGGACACCCTTTATAACTACAAAATAAAAATAAAATAGAATCAATATTGGAAGGAAAAGAAGAAAGAAAATTGGAAACATTTAAAAGAGCTTTTACCTGTTTTATACATACATATCTTATATACCAAATCTTCTTCACAGAGTGACCTTTATAAAACAGTTTTATTAGTAAAATCGCTTTATATTATTATGTTCTCTAAAATATAAACTAAACTCTTTACGACAGAAGTTGGAAAACGTTCTGAATTTTTTTTTCCAGCAAATGGTGAGGTAAACAAAATTCACAAAAATAGCACCATTTTCTAATCCGCCTTGGATTATGCCACCTGCGCAGGCCAAAACTACACTTTTACCCCTATACAGAGTGTTATTTAATAAGTGTCCGATATTTTACAGCATGGGTCCGCAAGCCCTTCATTTTTGAGATACAGGGTGTTAAAGATTTACTTTTATTTTTGTTTTTTGTAAATAATTTTTGAAATAATGTCTATATTTTGACGAAAATGGGTACTAGGTATTATTTCTTCATCATTTTTACATGAAAAAGGCATACTTGGTAGTAGTCGCTACGAGCAAGCGTTCTCGAGAAAAACATTAAAAAAGAAATAAATGGCATTTATTTGCATATCGTGATGTTCATATCAGAGTTTGATAAAATAGCATTTAACTCCTAGACAAAGCCGAAAATCAAAAAATTATGAAAATGTACTTTGTATTAGCCAATAAAGTGCCTACATAACAGTGTTATCAAAAGAGAAAGCGGCAGTGGCGTACATATTTTATGTTCCTGTTAAAAATTGTAACACCCTGTATCTCAAAAACGAAGGGCTGGCGGACTCATGCTTATATGAACTTTTCACCTTATAAATAACTGAGGAATAGTCCCGTAAAATATCGAACACTTATTAAATAACATCCTGTATATTAGTCCATAGTCACACCTATCCAAACCAGTCTTGCTTCAAAAAATCCATAAAATATTTTTCAAATTACACGGCCTCAAATGTGATATAAAATTTCGTATGGGTCGTTTCAACTATTGACTAGTTTATTTGTCCCCATTGTGAGCGTTGTATGGTAAATTTGAAATAGTACAATAATACAATACAAAAAAAATAATCTATTTTTCTCCAAAAAGGCTCTTAAAAAGCTTTACGAAGATGTTCTCACTGACGACGCAGATAGCGACGCTGACAAAGAAGTTCAACAATTAATGAGTCGATTAATAGAAAACGAAGTTAATGTAGTGGATAGTGATAGCAGTAGCGTGGTTTCGGGAAGTTGGAGTCGAATGAAAGCATTTAAGAACTTCGCAGAAGCGGAAAGAAATAGTTTTAAACAAGTCAAGTCGAAATGTAACCTAAAGATAGCGAAAGAGATGAAAGGTACACTACATCATATTTTATTAGAGTTTTAAATTGTGTTATTTCAAATCTTATTTCTTGGATTTAATGACTTAATAAGATCCTGAACTGTGTAATTTTCTGCTTAGAATCAAGTTGTCTAATGTCTAAGCATTAAAACATTGTGTTGTTTGACCATTTTCGCCATTCTAATTTAAATTCCTTCTTTAGATAGTTCGGAAAATCTGAGGACCCACGATGTCTCTCTTGATGCAAGAAAAGTCAACTCAACCTACAATAGGTACAGCATTCATTCAAGCAATAGCAAGTTTTCTCCGGTAGTGTTAAAGAAAACGATTCCCATTACGACTGAACATAGAGCGCCATCAGAGCCACTCCATAGTAAACCAAAACAACTTCATAGTCCATCTTTATTAGGTAGAAAAACGGAAAGCTCAATTAAAGTAGAGCACAACAGGCATTCTCCCACAAGGGATCACAAGAGTTTGCCTGACAGTACGCTTCAAACGAAGTTTAGCAACGATCGCATAGTTTTAAGGCAACCGAAGAAGTCTGAAATGACGTATTTTGGTGTACATGTCTCCCCTAAGTCTTCTACAAAGAACGTGCAAACGGCTGTGATTAAAAAAGACAAGAAACTGTTAGAAAAACCTGATCTCCTGCAGCACCACAAAAGATCACCGACGCCGACGAAGACGAAACCTCGACAACCTTCACCTGAAATCAATAGAGATACGTCCTCGTCACCCGTTTACGAGAACCTTAAACCTTTGACTAAAACTGTCAAGTCGATGTACTCCTGTAGTCAGGATTTTGATTCCAGTATTCTGGATGAATTGACCAAAGCAGCAGATCAAATTTTGCAGGTTGGTATATTAAATATATTAGATACCAGAATTATTTTCTATTATACAGAGTGAGTTTCCTAAATACGACTAGCAGGTAGTAGTTTTTATTTTCTTTATAAGATGACATTTATAAGCTAAATAAGTTCCCTTTCTTTTTTACTTAACACTTTTTAAAACAATATACAGGGTGAGTCAAGAAGGAACGGACTCCAGGAGTGTATTATACACGTGAAAAAACCCATATTATGTTCTTATCCGATTTTCATTTGTATTTAAGTTAGAGTGCAATTAAATTTAGTCATTTCCCCTATTATTCAAACATATCAAAATATCAAGTAGCCTGGGGCTCAGTTGTCAAGGCAACGAATAAAACAATTGAAACTGATGGGTTTCAGTCAATTTCTTTAAAAGGATAAAAAATCTTCATTATTAACCTAGGTAAATAATGATGATTCATTATACAATAATGAATCATCATTATTTACCTAGGTTAATGATGAACTACTTCTCATTATACAAATGAGGTAAATAATAGAGTTTTTCCACTACTAACCTATAACATCGCCATTATTGACCGATTATTAACGTTAGAAATCGTTTTTCTCAAGAATAACCTGAAAGCTGATTTCTTGTGGTTAGGCAACCAGATAATTATCAATACGTATTAGATTATAAGATATATATAGATAATATCAATACAATCAACATTTTTTCTGCTTCCATCCTTAATTCTGGAGGTGTACTGTACTGTGTATTCTGGTACCTACACATAATAACATCACTAACATTTTCTTCGCTCATTTTTTAAAAAAACGGGAAACTCGTGACATCTGATGGCATAAATGAACAAAAATTGACATTAACAAAGCCACCTGACAAAACAACAAAATATTTTGCCAATTCCAAAGCGCAGGTAACTTGATTAAAAAATATACTTATACCTATATACCTATAATTTTTTATAATTATTAATACTATAAAGATAAATGTCTTATAAAGGTTTAGTAGTGGAAAAAATATTATATTAACCACGGTTTAGACAGCTTATAGCCCTCGCGTCTTAAATCCCTCGTCGCTCCGCTCCTCGTGATTTAAACTTGCCGCTCGGGCAGTAATGATGGCTGTCTAAACCTTGGTTAATAATATACTATTTCTCATGTTAGCAGTAGAAAACATGAATTTCATCAAGAAATCCACTTGTATCCAAATTTTCGCATAATCAGAGTATGTCATGTTCGAGACTCAATACTATTTGATAACTTTGTTGTGTTGACAATGTGTCAGTAAAACTGTGACAGTAATTAAACGTTTATTTTCAAGTTTAAATGTAAATGTAAATGTAAGATGTAACATAGAACGACATCTCATGGCGTTTAAATGCATCACCTGTCCCAATCTAGCAGCAGCTTTTGTACACATGCTCAGAAGTCAGAAAGACAAATGTAATGCCTTGCATTTCTTAATCATTAAAAATCTTAAGTGATTATAGAAACTTTCTTTCGGAAAATAATATCATAAGAAATTATACCCTTAAAATACAGAGCCTATTTAGGAAACACCCTGTATACAGGGTGTCCCGAAATTAGCTGACAATATTTAAAGGGGATAAAGTACATCCAAAAATAGGACTAAAATCCTCTAATATACCTTCAAAAACGCTTCGCTATGGGGCTAGAGCCCCCCGAATGGAAGCTATGACAAGCGGTTTTTTCACAATATATCAGAAACCGATTAGGGTATCAAAACAAAATTTGATACATGTTTTACCCATGACAAGACGCAATAAGCGGTTTATTTAGCTTAACTGTATTTCTTCCAGTGGCGTCCCACTGGGTAGGTAGTGAGGAGAATATTGGCCTAAGCTTTTTATTTGTAGGATTTTTTAACTCCAGGTGCAATTTTTAGAAGCCTTGAAGTCTTTTGATGAAAAAAGGTACTCCTGTTTCATTTCGGTAGGATTCACCATTTTCCAATAAAATCGATTTTAAAATTTTCGGTTTTTTGTAAACCGTTGAACAGGCTAAGGTGTTTTTTTTGTATATCTCAGCAAACACTTGATATTAAAACATGAAATATATTAGAAGTTCTACTAGCGACAAGACATATTTATTAAAGGATGTTACTTTAAAATATTTTTCCAGTGGCGTCGCACGGGGTGGAGCCTAAAGTAAATATTACTATTATTTTTTTTTTATTTGCTTTCATACTTTTAATGTAATTATTTAAAAATTTTAAATTTTTTCTTAATAAAACTTTCTATTATTGTAATTTGACAGAATGTAACGCTTTCAAGTTAAACAGATTTTTAGATTACCTTGTTTTTTAAATATTTATTTTCATGGAGATTTTAAGAGACTTGTAAAATAAAACAAAAAAGAATAACAAATTGCAAATCAAATTTGATTGTAAAACCACACGGGAAACCAATTCTTACGCAAATGTTCGAAATGATTTCCATTTTGTTGGCTGCACAAGCTAGACCTGCGTGTTATGTTTTGTGAGGCACGGAGAATTTGAAAATGGTTTTCTCTTATGGTGTTTGCCGCGTTATTGATTCGCTGCTTCAGCTCTTCTATTGAGTCTACTTTTCTTCCATACACCATACCAGTCATGTATCCCCAAAAATAATAATCAAGGGGATTCAAATCAGGTGATCTTGGTGGCCAGGCTATAGAACCGCCTCTACCAATCCACCTGTTAGGGTAATTTTCTTCAAGCCAATTCCTGACTTGACGCCCGTAGTGAGCTGGCGCCCCATCATGTTGAAAGTAGTGCCCTAAACGTAAATCCAGTGGCACATTATCTAATAAATCTCCAAGTTGATTATGTAGGAAATTCAAATACCTTTCTGCATTTAAATTTTGTGGAATTTGAATTGGGCCAATCAGGTGGTCTCCGATAATACCTGCCCACAAATTAATCGAGAATCTATGCTGGTAATGTCTTTCTTACAACCATTGGATTTTCTTGCGTCCAGTAATGTGTATTATGTATGTTGAATGCTTTGCCCCTAGAGAAAGTTGCTTCATCAGACCACAAAATTTGTCTTAAAATATTGCCAACGAGAAAACACAACCCTGTTTGGAAAGTCTTCAAGTTTTAAATCTTGTACTCTCTGGTAATGAAAAAGGTGTAACCCTTGTATTTGCACCATTCTTCCTATCTAAAACAAACAAGAAAATGTTAAGTTGGCGTTCTAGAAATTTACCTGTAATATTACTTACGATTGACTTCGGTATATTGCAGCGCCGAGCTAGCGTTCTTGCTGCTATGTTTCGGTCCTCTTCCATCAAGTTTAGTGCATTTTCCAAATTATAGTGTCCAATCGGCCGACCATGTCCACGAGCCCTTCGATACGATCCATTTTCAACTAAATTTCTGTAAACCCTAGGAAAAGTCCCAACGACTTGGTATTCTTCTTTGTGGAAATCTCCTTCGATATTCCACTAACACAGCAGTAGAAATGCCGTTACAGAACCCATAAACAAAATGTATATCTGCTTGTTCGTGATTTAAAAAATTTTGCATTTTGTTGTAATAATAATACAAAATTATTAATCTATGATTTTTCATATATGGATTTTTCAACAAAAAATTGACACTTATCAAGCTTTATTGTGTTTTCGTGGTATCAAATCATCCATAGCCGCCTATTATAAATTATTACTTACGTTAGCCTTTTCAACGGCTTTCAAAAAACCGAAAATTTTAAAATCGATTTTATTGGAAAATGGTAAATCCTACCGAAATGAAACAAGAGTACCTTTTTTAACAAGAGACTTCAATGGTTCTAAAAATTGCACCTGAAGTTAAAAAATCCTACAAATAAAAAACTTAGGGCAATATTCTTCTCACTACCTACCCAGTGGGACACCACTGGAAGAAATACAGTTAAGCTAAATAAATGGCATGGGTAAAACATGTATCAGATTTTGTTTTGATATCCTAATCGGTTTCTGAGATATTGAGAAAAAACCGCTTGTCATAGCTCCCATTCGGGGGGCTCTAGTCCCATAGCGAAGCGTTTTTGAAGGTATATTAATAGATGGTTTTAGTCTTATTTTTGTATGTACTTTATCCCCTTAAAATATTGTCAGCTAATTTCGGGACACCCTGTATAAAAACACTGTTTGTAATTTGAGGTCAATATTATTTGTAGTAACCTTTTCAATGAAGGTCAAGTGCGGAAAGCCGCGAAAGGAGACACTTGAGATGGACTCTCAAAGAGTTGAGTGCAGAATTCATAGAATTAAATCTTGTAATGGGTCAATAAATTATTTAATTGAAAATCAATTGCCGGGGTCAATTTTTGTGACGGAAAATTACACTCGTTATTTTACTAAAATGAAAGGACCAGGGTATGGTCCTTCCATTTTAGTAATGTTACGTCACATGCGGTTCAACGGCCCTAATTTATTCACCTTTTAGAATCGTTAAACAATTACTGAAAAATGGTATGATATCTGATATGATATCTATCGCTGTCTAGCTATAAATCTTTCCTAATGCCTGATATTATAAGCTACGGTTAACTTCAATCTTCGGTTTAACTGGTTGAATCGACACCGATTATTTGCCAATTCTCAAGTTAAACTATAACTATACCCTTGAAAGAATTTCGAACCTATAATATTCAGCTAATAGGAGCATTAGAAATTATCACTACTGCGTTTCAAAATAATGGGATTAATTATTAACATACACAACATACAGTGTCACCATTAAAGTCCGCACCATATGGAACTTTTTTTTATTAATGAGGTTAGTTAAGATTAAATTTCGGCAATCGTTTTTGCTTCAAATTAGACTAAAAATTATATAATCAAATGTCACCATCTGTCATTCGGTATCTGTCAAAAATTACATTTTAATCAAAAAATGCTGAAAAATGGCATTGTTTTACCGAATTTCAAAAAAAATTTTATTAGAAAAAGTTGTTTCTAGTACAATTCTTGGCCTAAATACAAAGTTTCAGTTTTCAAGCTCAAAGTAGATTTTTTTGCCATTTTTTCTAATTAACTTTTTTTTTGTTTAATGTAAGTTCGCTTAATGGATATTAAACTATTTGCTTATACCATACTCAATATTTTATTTAGTTTGTATGGGCTTTTTTTTACTAGAATGCCATTTTTTTTCAAAATTTAAAATTAGAGGCAAAAAAATTTGACACAGGTGGTGCAAAGTTATCCTAATTTAAAAATTTTAACAGATATACGTCAGATGTTTCGTTTTTCAAATGACAAATACATCTAAATATTTGATAAAAATTTTATTTTATACTTAAAACTATCATTATTATTAAAAGAAACAAAAAGGAACTTTAATCATTTTAAATAGGTAACACAAAAGCAATATAAATTTCACATTTCAGTGTGACGTCCTTCTCGCTCTATACAAACACCCGTCCGTCTATAAACGTCTTTGACAGCATTTTGTAAAGAGCTTGGTCTTATATCGGCACAACACTGTCTTATCGTTTGTTCCAAATGCTCGATATTTCTAAACGGTCGATTCTTATAAACTTTCTGCTTAAGATAACCCCACAGAAAAAAGTCTAGTGGGGTTATGTCAGGCGACCTGGGTGGCCAGTGACATTTTCTATCACGCCCTATAACTCTGTTTTGAAATAATTGGTTTATGCGTTCTTTCACTGCTACAGTTTGATGTATGGGTGCACCATCAAGCTGATACCATAAGTTATGTCTATGGTGTAAGGGCATGTTATCCAAAACTTCGGTAATCTCGTTATCAAGAAAATTCGGGTACCTTTCACCAGTTAAGTTTACTCTAAAGAAGTATGGTCCAATAAGCTCATCTTTCAAAATTCCACACCAAACATTGGTTTTAAAATGATACTGGTCGCGACATTCAATTGTGAAGTTAGGATTTTCTTGGGACCACCATCGGAAATTTTGTGAGCTCACGGTACCATTCGAAGAGAAAGTGGCTTCATCTGTCCATAATATCTTGTATGGAAAAAGAATATTCTCCTCATATTGTCCCTGATACCAAAACGAAAAATCAAGTCGGATATCAAAATCGCGTTCTTTTAATGTGTTTATAAACTTGGGTTTATATGCCCGAAATCGATTTTTCTGAAGAATTTTTCTAACGCTTTCCCTCTTGCACCCTGTTGAATCACTTATCTTGGTTACACTAGTTTGACCGTGGTCAATAACAGTTAAACAAACATCAAGTTGTGCTGCTTCATCGTATTTACTTGCCGCGTGAGGTTTCTTAAAATTATTTTGAACAGATCCAGTTTCTCTAAATTTTGACATTATTCTTGAAACAGTGCTCTGCTGCAAATTTTTTTCTGGATGCCTCTCATTAAAAATGGCAGATACTTGCCGGTGAGGCATATTCTCTCCACAAATTAAGACAATTTCTATTTTTTCTTGAATGGACAACATTGGTGATAACACTGAAAACTATAACTTGCGAAAATATTCAAATTTATGACATTTCTTTTATTTATTCGGCACTCTAATTCGTTTTTTTTTTCCATAGCCTACTTATAAAATTCAAAATTGCCTTGATATTTTATTGTGGATAAAAAGAAAATGTGTCTAAATTTTGAACTAATCTGATATCTGGGAATTTTATTATAAGTTTTTTAAACTTCTTAGGTGTATGTACTATCAAAAAAATGGAATATCTGACGTCTATCTGGTAAAATTTTTAAATTAGGATAACTTTGCACCACCTGTGTCAAATTTTTTTGCCTCTAATTTTAAATTTCGAAAAAAAATGGCATTCTAGTAAAAAAAGCTCATACAAACTAAATAAAATATTGAGTATGGTATAAGCAAATAGTTTAATATCCATTAAGCGAACTTACATTAAATAAAAAAAAAGTTAATTAGAAAAAATGGCAAAAAAATCTACTTTGAGCTAGAAAACTGAAACTTTGTATTTAGGCCAAGAATTGTACTAGAAACAACTTTTTCTTATAAAATTTTTTGAAATTCGGTAAAACAATGCCATTTTTCAGCATTTTTTGATTAAAATGTAATTTTTGACAGATACCGAATGACAGATGGTGACATTTGATTATATAATTTTTAGTCTAATTTGAAGCAAAAACGATTGCCGAAATTTAATTTTAACTAACCTCATTAATAAAAAAAAGTTCCATATGGTGCGGACTTTAATGGTGACACTGTATACCTTTTTACTAAATAATAATAATAATAAGCAAGTTTGAAGGTTTAGATTATTTGATCTTAGCCTGTTGTAGCCAGCCAAACTAATTTTATCCTTATAGCAAATTTACACCTATCCATAAGTTTGATGCCTGCAATGTGAAACATTTTGAGAGGCACTGATACTATTTCAGTCGCTTTTACTTAACCAACACAATAAAATTCATCCGTCTCACCGGGAATAATCAAATTATCTGCTCTCTTATGGTATTCTCTGCCATTTTGAATTTAAACCAGTAATGTTTAATTTTTTCCGTAGCCACAATATTGCAAATGATGCTTAGTCTTTTAACGAACCATTACCAAGCATTTTAAAATCACTTGTAACCAATTACAAATTACTTTAAACACGTAATAAATTTCTTTCGCTTCTAAAATTCTTTTTATAGTCCATAAAAACGCTACTCTAATCTCGTTCTGTAAAAAAAGATGAAATAACTGGTGATTAGGGCAGTTTCAATTCAATGCGCATTATGTTAATAAATAATGTAAACATTTATTTAGGCTGTGAATGGATATACCGATGAAGACTGTCAAAACAGATTAAGTTCTGATGAAGAAGAACCTAGAAAACCTTTAGATACAATTTCGGAAACCAAGTCGTGGAAAAATAGCGCTCAAGATATTGACATTAAAAATCAACTGAGAATGAGACCAACACTTGCCAGTGCCGCAAAAGTTCGAGTCAAGCGTACATCTTCGACGTCTTCAGTGGAAAGCTTGTCAAAGGATAAAAGAAAATCGGTTTCAACAGAGAGAAGACCGACGACAGGTCAGTAACTAAGGCATTGAGGAGGCACTTGTTTATTGCAAATTCATCAATACCCAATGTGCCTCGTCAATGATAGTAAATGATAAAATAATGATTGGTACATCGGTAACTAAAATTGTTAAAGAATTTGCTTTATCTCACAATACCCATTTTACTTTAGCTACCGTTACGAAGTCAACTGTGGAGAGCATCAAAAAGATTAGTGACTCCAGCTCAGTTAAAGCCTCGACAAAAGCCAGAAGACTTCAACGGGCTTCCAGTCGGGAGGCGTTGCTTCAGTCGCACGGAAGTTCGTCTGAAGATTTGCCTGCAAAAACTGAAGCGCCATTAAGAAAGCCCAGGCTAGTTAAAAAAACTAAAACTGCGCAATTGACGATAACAAATGGTATGGAGTTGAAAAAGCCTGGCAGGAGGAGTAGAGAGGAAAAGGTTGAAAGTAGTAAAAGCGATGAAAGGTAAAATTTAATCTTAATTTTCTTGTTCTTTAGTATGATATTTTAAGTAGTTGTTGCTACATTTAGAATTGTTTGCAGGATTTTAGGAAGTTTATCGGAAATTCGACACAAAACATCCCTTTCTACAATAACCAGTACGGTCGATAAATCTTCAAGAGATAGATCAAGGGACAGATCAAGAACAAGAAATGAAGAATCCAAATTAAAGAGTATTTCTAAACGAGAAAACAGCAGTAAAGGTACGTAATAGAAGTAAAAGGTTTTATAAGGCATTTTACCATCGTATCAATTATTATTTGTTTTTAAGATTTTTTGATTAAAAAACAATGTCCAAAGCACCACATACGCGTCGGTCCATTTACCAAAAGCCAGTGTAATATTTTAATTTTTGCTTTTTAGACATATACCCACTAAAGTCGGCATATTACGATAGTATAGAAGCAATAAACCTTACAGCTTCGGGGAAATTTTTCTTTTGACTAAATCGATCAATAGAAACTGCTGGAAAATATTTTCAAGTTTCCAAAATGGCCGCTAGGGGGCACAGTTATTAGATATATCTAAGAAGTTAATCTTTATCAAATAATCGCTATGTTAAGGTACCGTTTTAATGACGGAAATAAAGAGTTCGTTAATTTTTGCGGAAACTTGTTTCTAAGACTTTTTCCGTATCTTCGAAAATGTTGGTGGGGGAAGCTTATGAAAAAATTAGTTGTTAGATTGATGTATCTTCCATATGCTTTACCCAAATTTAATCAGATTAATCGTGATTTGATCGTTGTCGCTAGTACACACCGCGTCTTCTAGGTGGCGCTCTTTAAATAAGATGTAGTTTTTTTAAACTTTCTTAATAAAATTAAATATCATGAGACATTCTTTTATGAGCCAGCTTGAAGAGTATAAAAATAGCTACATCTTGACAAAAACCGTAATCGGATATCTTTATTGTTTTCGAGTTGGTTACTGTTACTAATGACTATTTTAATTTAAAAAAGTAACGTTTACAGCTAAACGAAAGGAATGTAAAGATTCTCTTGTCATAACTTTTTATTAATTTAATATTAACAATAATTATTAAATTAAATTATTAAAATATTTACCCGTTTAGTGCATTTATTTTGTGTAAAATCCAAAAAGAAATAACTTGATCCAAAGGCAAGAACAAAAAAGGAAAGATTATTTAACAACTAAACTGCAATAGCGTGAAGTTACTTTTATTCTTAAAATTCGAAAGACCAATAAACGACAATAAAACAAAAACTATTGAAAGCTACGAAAAAACCCTTAGGCCCGGTACTTTCACGTCCAAGTTACTTTATTCTCAGGAAAATTGCTATAGTTTCAATTGTGTCGACAATTGTTTCCATGGACATTATTCGACGAATAGCACTATCCATAGATGAAAGTCTCCATTCCACAATAATTCGTTGATTTCTCAACCGCAATAAAATATAAATGACAACCCTCAGTCGTAATCCCAACCATAAATAAGTTGCCTGACAAATATCTATTGTGTAGGCACCGGACTTTTTGAAAGGGTACAGGTCCTGATTACCTACTAATTTCAATAGTTTAGGTTAGCTATTTTCAACAAAACAACAAATATAAAATAATAGGTAAGTATCTTTATTTTAATCATGTAATTAAATAGCTATTAATATTTATACAAAAATACTAATCTACAATATTATAATAATAAATTAATTAACTTAACCTACTCTATATTTAGCTCTGTTTCACTATCACTATCGTCTTCATCTATGCCTAAACTAATTATTAAGGGCCTTACGTTACTATCAATTATGTTATAGGAATCTTCGACTTGGATCACGTGTCTCACAGAATTTTTCCAACTTTCTACTGGGATATTATTTACACATTTTTTAATTAATTCTATAACAGAACTACTTAGTGTAGGGACTGTAGGGGATGTGTTTTCTCTTCTAATCATCGTCTTTAACTGGCTCCATATATGTTCTATTGGGTTAAAAATACAGTAATACGGAGGGAGGCGTAAAACTGTGTGACCATTAGCACTTGCGAGATTGTCAGAGATATATTCTTTTTCAATATTGAATGTTTTTAAGACATTTAAAAGGTACTTTTTTGTATAGGTTTCCTCGAAATATATATTATTTTCCATCATATAGTTTTGAATTTCCAGTTTTGTATTATTTGAATTTGGCACTTTACTTAGTTGGCGACTGTGCAAACTAGCGTTGTCCATCACAATAACACTATTTTTGGGCACATTCGGAAGCAGACGATTCTGAAACAAATCTCCAAACAATGTAGCATTGATGATAATCCAAAGATGAATTGGCAATTTTCTTCGCAGATAATAATAGAGCGTTCGGAATAAATCCATTTTCTGAACCTGCATGTAATATCGTAATTTTTTGTTCTTTGTTTGAGGGAGCTTTAGTTTGACATTTGATTGTTTAATCGCTCCAACCATTTTTAGGAGTGTCGTGGGTATCAAACCAAGTTTCGACCAAGTATATAATTGAACGATTTTTGTCCCTATATTGTCTGATAAGATTCAAATAATCTCCACGCCATACTTGTAAACGCTGCGATTCCATTAGTACTTGTCGTTTGTCAATGGTACGATATTTAAAACCTATTGCTTTTACTATTCTCCAAAGGCTTGTCCTGCCACATAAAATGTCGGTTTCGTCTGCTGTAAGTACCTTTTTTAGCGTATCTATTGTTGGGACTATTCGTTTTTGCTGTGCATGTCATAAATTTACCTCCGAATCAAGTCTTTATCAGCTTCTTCGATGCTTCTCAATTTTCTGCTGTCACACCGTTTTTTCCTTGGCTGGATGGGTTTGGTCACTATATCTTTTACTGTCGTTAATGCAACTTTGGTCAAAATACTCGTTTCACTAAAACTTGCACTCCGGTCATACCCTTTTTCTAAAAGGGTACAGTAAACGTTCTTTATGATGTTTTTGGCATCAAGTGATAAATGTTTTTTCTTCGTTACACCATAACTTCCGGAAGCAATATTATCTGAAGTTTCGCACATATCTGACATATTTTGGATGCTTAATAACACAAACGAAAATACCTTTAACGCACAGCTTGACAAACACCAAACGACTGATGAACTAAGATAAAAAAGACTCTGCTTTATATTGAACACCTGCAATTTGCCGTTAACCTACCTAATATACCAATATAATAACATAATTAATAGTAACGTAAGGCCCTTAATAATTAGTTTAGGCATAGATGATATTATAATATTGTAGATTAGTATTTTTGTATAAATATTAATAGCTATTTAATTACATGATTAAAATAAAGATACTTACCTATTATTTTATATTTGTTGTTTTGTTGAAAATAGCTAACCTAAACTATTGAAATTAGTAGGTAATCAGGACCTGTACCCTTTCAAAAGGCACTTATTTATGGATGGGTTTAAATTTTATTGCGGTCGGCAAATCAACGAATTATTGTGGAATGGAGTTATACCGCGAAACGAAAAAAATTAAAAGAACAGAAAGTCTTTATAAATGTGTTAAACGCATTCCATTATTTTCAATACAACAATTTAATCTGCGTTGCGTTCTTAATACTGCTGCTTCAGTTCCAGCTCTTGGAATGCTGGCAATAACATCATGGATACGTTGCTTCCAAAGACATTAGAGCTGTTGCTTCATGTTTTCAGCAGTAGTAGGATGAGTTTCAAAGACATTTAGCCCTATGATCAAACACACAACTCAACTTTTAACGTATCGTTTCCATGACAACAACCGAAAAAAGCCTACTCTTGTTAATTTTTCACTGTGGTTGAAAAACAGGTAATTTTGAAGTTAGCGTGCCATGAAAACAGAATTTCTTGTCCGATCCTGCGGTTCAGGATACCCATCATGCTGAAACCACATGCCCCTTCTCGTTACTGATGGAACCTAATCTAATAGAGGCGGCAATTGGTTCCTTAAAAAATTCAAATAAGTATTGCCATTAAAAAATTACTTTACGAATAGCATTAAATTATTTTTTCTTGTCTTAAGGTGTACGATTTAAAATGTGATTCGTTTTCCAGAATTTTATGAATAATTACGCTGTTACAGTTTTGTTGTTAAAATAATCTTTACATTTTTGTTTTTGCCTTTGAATCAACTTATTTTTTTTGGATTTAGGGCGAGAATAGACACGAAATAAATGCACTAAAAGGATAAACACTTTAATTATATTCGTTTTCGTTAATGGGCCGACGCGTATGTGTACAAAAATATAAATAAAAGACTTCTTAATTTCGTTATAATTTTCTTAACTCATAAATTTTAAAATTTAAACAAAAAAAAAACAGTCAATAAGATATTTAATTTGTTGTAGATAATACAAAGAAAAATCGTTTACAACTAAAATGATATTTTTCTACGAACACTATTACAAACTATTGCAGCCTTTTTACGCTTGCTCTCTGTGACAAATGATATTTAATGGCACCAATGTTAAAAATACGTGAACTGGGTTTACTTTTAACACCAGTATTAAAACTAAATTACTTTTCTAAGGTTTAGCAAATACAAGAGAAGTATTTAATAAATCGAAGACAAAACTTTTAATTTCCATTACTAAATAGTTTGAACAACTAGAAATATGAATTCCTTCTCCGGTACCGGCGTACCACTTATCAGAGATGCGCTTATGTCGTCAGTCATGTCCCAATCTTCCCTCTAATAAAATAAAATGGCACTTTACCACTAACATGATACACTATTACTATTATAAAAATAGCACAAAATGTATAGATTAAAGCACCAACCAGCAATAAAGGTGGATTTATAAACTTGACGTTCCGTTTTGCCGGTGCCGGTGACGGTGGCTGGTAGAGTTAAAAACATTGAAGTGCGTAAGACCATTCATAGTTGCCGGTGACGGTGACGCATGCCGGTGGGTGCCGGTCAACATAAACCAATTTTATCTTTTTCCGGCGGCCGGTCGTAGCAATACTCGTAGTAATGCTCAAGAGCCAATCAAATCCGTTTATGACTCTCACGTGATATTGACAGTGACTTTGTGTGTTTTTTGGCCCTTTCTTATTTTTAGTATTGCATATGAACACAGAGCAAGTAAATAGGCCGTCTCATCGTCCATTTTAGCAACAACAAAAAACAAATGATTAAGAAAAATAACACTATGAATATTGTGGTTATGTACTGTTTCTGCTAGTAGAAAAGAAGAAGACGAACGGCAGAGCGACGGAGTAACGTCAAGTTTATAAAAGGTTAATTGTGTCGCTACGACCGGCAGACGGCACACGTCACGGCCACCGTCAAACAGAATACCCAACGTCAAGTTTATAAATCCACCTTAACAGTTTTATAATCTTACAACTAGGTACATAATAATATACGGCTTTATTGGACCAGTCTGTTATTTCTGAGCGATCTTGCGAGCGAGGCTAATACGAGAACGTGTCAAATAAAGCCTTATTATGTACGACAGACATACAAGATAATATGTGCGATTTTATTGTATTGTACCTATTTCCGTATTTTTTGTTTTGAAATGGGATTTATCTGAAGACGATTTAAATCTAAATTGTGGATGTGATCTTAAAAATATTACTAATCTTATTATTACTATTATTATCACCCCAACTATCACATGTTTTGTGTCTTAGATTTAATTTCCACCTGTTTGATAACCATAGTTTTACAAAATATCCATTTGTACCCTATTGTCACCGTTTTGTCATATTCATACATAACTCATGATCTCTTATATCTCCCCATCCTCCATTTTCTTTTATTTCGGAAATTATTGTATTAGTATCAATAAGAGTTGTAACAGAAGGAAATAATTTAGTTTTTGCATTTTTAAGTAACTCGTCTATTTTTGAAATAATTGCATTTTCTTTACAATTATTTTTATGAACATGGATCCCACTAAAAAAAATGTTTGAGTTTAGTTTTAAATGGCAGTAATGCCGACAAAGTCAAAACCTTTAGTATTAAACACAAAAAATGTATATAACAACTCGTCCAAGATAGTGTGAGATATGAAAATTTTGCTGGTTGCTTACAAACCAGAGAAGGCACGCATTCAGAGGAAAAGAGAGGCATGGTCACGCGACCCATCAGTGTTGGTGCTTCGTGGATAGTACAGACCAAAGACACTATAACTAGTAATTAGTTCTAATGCCTTTGAGTGGAACTATACCGTTCTTTACTCTATGAAATTCTCGATAAATATGACACATTTTGTATCTAGCCACGGCGCATCGAATGGGCGGTAAAGTACTTACCAACATATTTCGTTTGGCTTAATAACTGCAATAAAACCCCTCATAAACTTGGCTTTCGCTTTCACAGAGACGTATTAACCCACATTTATATTTAATGCTAGTTTATAATAACAATAGATAGGTACATTACTTGATTTGTTATCAAAATTAATAAACTGTCTAATTAAGGTTTTTTAGAAACAACTTAATCATTAGGATATTTCTCAAAACCTAAGTTACAGGTACCTGTTTACATAGCTTATATAAGTAGTAAACATAATATTCGAAAAAGATTAGTACCTATATAATATATATATATATTACTTTAAAACAGTGTGCAACAAGTTAATATTAAAAGTATGTGGAGGTGGAGACCTTGGAAATCTTCAGCTAATGCGATATCTTGCTACCCTAAACATTCCAGGAAGCATTTATCTTCTTCTCATGAGACTGTCAAAAAGAGATGGGTTGATTTAACTGAAAAATGTCAAAATAAAGCCTCTTCAAATAAAGGAAAACAAATAACAATATTTCATGCAGGTTGGGAGAATGGATGGATCCCTAATTGTTTATTACTGTCGACAAGAAATATAAAGGATTCGAGTCTGGACTATCATAAAGATACCAACGCCGCTCTTTTTAAAAGCTGGTTTAAAGACAGTTCGCTTTTAAATGTACCGGAATAAAGTGTTATTGTGATGGACAATGCAAGCTATAGTTGGGGTCAAGCAAATATTTGACGCGTGACACTTCCATATTGTCATGGGTGTCAAATACGGCAGGCCACTCATAATATAAAAGTTACTAATGGCTAAATTTATATTATCATAATTACCACCCACTCGAAGTATTTGTATCTTTATCCTTTTATATGACTAAAAAGAGATATACATAAACCGAGTTTCCTTCTCGTCGATTTGGTCAAATCATATGGGCTGCAGATCCGCATTTTATTTATTAATTTAATCGTTATACACTACTAATCGTTATACACTACTAAGATTGCTTTTGTTAAGACCTGTGATATTAATGGTCAATCCTGAATCCCACCATTACAATGCACAGAATTTATCAAAACAAATTTATTTATATTATAATTCATATTCTTAGACCAATTTCCCAGCAATCATTTTCTGCAAAGGTTTATAAATAACAATATTCGTCAGTCCGGCCCTGACTAAGTATCAGCTGTAATAAAGTTGGTGAAATCGAAATAACCTAGTATGGGACAAATATGACAAGATGGAAGTGTCACGCGTCAAATATTTGCTTGACTCCAACTATACTAATCGTTATAAACTACTAAGATTGCTTTTGTTAAGACCTGTGATATTAATGGTCAATCCTGAATCCCACCATTACAATGCACAGAATTTATCAAAACAAATTTATTTATATTATAATTCATATTCTTAGACCAATTTCCCAGCAATCATTTTCTGCAAAGGTTTATAAATAACAATATTCGTCAGTCCGGCCCTGACTAAGTATCAGCTGTAATAAAGTTGGTGAAATCGAAATAACCTAGTATTGGACAAATATTTGCTTGACTCCAACTATACCACAGCCGGCAACTGGAAAAAGTACCGAGTGCATCAAGCACAAAATCCGCAATAAAAGAGTTCATGTTAAAAAAATGGCGGAAGAAATGGGTCACACTGTGTTGCGACTGCCACCCTATTACTGCATTTTTAACCCTATTCAACCTACTTTTCACACTTGTTTTGTACTTATAATAAATTAATATACATGTAATACAAGTAATGGTAAAAGTCAACATAATAAACATTCCTACTATAAGGTAGTACTATGGCTTTTCATTTAACTACAAAATCCGTTCCTGTGCAAAGCAGTACCCCTTATTTCATTTCATTTTAGAAATATAAACAGTGATGCCAGCTGGGGCCAGGTAGATTTCGCTGGTTGGCACGCTTATAGACAGTTTTATATGGGTAATTTTACCAAGAAATCCTTTAAAAACGTAGGTTTGGCAATCGAACAGGTAACGGGGTTTCTTTGGGTGTTTACAATATGATAAAGCTATTATTGCAGTTATTAGGTCAAACGAAATATGTTCAGATGGACTTTACATATTTGATATTGTTATATCTAACGCTATCCTGAACGAGTTGTACGTATTACCATTCGCCTGTATGAAATACTCTTGGACCAGCCGGTATCATAGACCGCAATACAGCTTTTCCACAAGTTTGAGCAATTTTGTTTAAAGTCCAATCCCAATTATAATCGTCATATTCACAAAACTGCTTAGAACAACCCAACAGTACATTAAAAGTGGTCTTATTAAAAGTCAATCCTAGATTTGATATCAATGGGCTCATTTTTATCTAAAATATAAAAAAAATTAGTTGTTACAACACGTTCTTTAAAGTTCACAAATACCGATAATATGTTTTGTAGTGCCATTTCTCATAACTACCTACTGTATACCTGATCAGCATCTTTAAGAACTTGATATTGTGCAATTTGGATATGAAATCCTAATCCAAGAAAGTAGCAGTCATTCATTTCAGAACATTTCCGATCCATTATTTTTAAAAGGTAGATAAAATCCTCTGCCACATAATGATCTTCCTCCAACAATGTAACCAACCCTGTATAAGCCTTTGTTATAGCCAAATGATTAAACACATGGTTGGCTTTCCACCACCAGTGGTGTTTCATTTGGGTAAATTTGGATTCCCTGTAGTGGCCATATTTGTCTGGATATTCGGCACTTATGCACTTTGCTTTAAGAGCTCTAGAAATATAAGAGTTGCATGCGAGTTACTTTGACTATCAAGCAAATTTCCAGTGTTTGTGCGTATAAAATGTACCTATACTGCATCTGAGTTAACTGACCTAGCCTTTCCAATATCCCGTGGACAGTCATTGGGATCGTTTCCTGGAAACTCCTGAGGATGTGCCTCTACGGAATATGGTAGAAATATCTGGACCACCTTACAAAATGTTATAGCTTGTATAAGCATATTTATATCTTCATCATACACATCGTGCGAGAAGACAAGTAAAGTTTGGTTTATGTCCTTAGCTCTGGATAAGCTTTCAATCAGATATCTCAGATAAATGATTCGATTGTGGACCTACAATAAGAGCTGCAGTATTACTCACTTCGTTTATACCGGATATAAAATTATATCATCGTAGATATGACAAAAAAAGATAAATGTTTTTTTTTTTACGTTTGGATATGTACTTTATTTAATTATTTAATTACCTACCTGAATGACAATTACAACTGAGTCATTTGACAAGGGCTTATAAATTTCTTCATTTATAATATATTGATCTTCGTTATATTTCCTAATTTTCTCTCGAATTTCGATATAAGTGGAATCTACAACGAGATCTATTATACTGCTCTCATTCAGATTTCTTAATTCCTTTTGGCCAAGTTGGCTTTCATTCTCAATATTTATAGCTTTTTCAATTATAATACGGTTTGTTTTAAGGTTTTCGGTTGAATTTCTTGCCCAGTAAAAGTTTCCAAAAGTGACTTGTACCCATAGAAATGTTATTATGAACAGTAAAAGAAATGTTCTGACCCAACAAGAGAGTACACTTCTTCCTCCTAAATACGATCCTAGACGCCTAATAACATTTTCAGGGCCAGATCTAAAATGTAAAAGAATAACAGTTCGAATAATATGAATATATAATATATATATATACAGCGTATCCAGAAAAGTTCTAGACATATGGGAATTTTCTTTATTGTTGATTTTACGAAAAAAAGTTATTCTTTATAAAAAGTTCTGCTTGATGCGCAAATAATATTGACATGCCAGAACTTAAGATATCATGTACAGGGCGGCAAAAAAATATAGAAACACAAAATAACGTTAAGAGGGAAGTACCCTCAATTTTTATTTTAGAGCAAATTGTTATAAGAAAATTTTACTAACTGGACTACAAAACGTGGTCAGATACAATATTTCGTTAAAATATTTTAATTTACAGGGTACCATCAAAAACACGTTGAGCATTCACTATCTCTTGTTGGAAGCCAACTACGTAAAAAAATAATGCGAGATTATTTCAGGTTCTAAAATCAACCTATCAGGAATATTAAAAACATTTAATTTCCTTAGAGCAAAAATAAATTGTGAATGTGAATAATAAACAATGTTTTAGCAATTACATGATAAAAGTGATCTAAAAACAGATGTGAAAAATTATGTCTCCACATGCCCCCCTTCTTTTCCATGCAAACTATAGTACGCCTTGTAATTTCTCTTACTGTCGCCCGTATCATATTGGGAGTGATTTCTTGGACACAGTATGTTAGTACTGCTTCAAGATGTTCCTGAAAAGGTCTATGCCCATACACCATTTATTTTAATCGGCCCCATAAAAAGAAGTCCAAGGGTGTGATGTCAGGCGACCTGGCTGGCCAAGTAATATTTAAATGTCTGCCTATCCAACGGTGCGGAAATTAATACTTCATTCAAATACCCAGTTACTGTGTTAGTACTATGGCATGGGGCTCCATTATGTTGATACCAAATTGTACGTCTTATATTTAGTGGCAGTTCGTGAAGAAATTGAGAAAACTGGTTCCTTTGAGAAGCCCAGGTAAATGGCAGCATTTATATTTTGTCGGAAAAAGTATGGTCCAACAATTCGATCATTAAAAATGCCACACCAAACATTGGTTTTAAATGAATATTGACTACGGCAGTCGATTATTAAATTTGGATCCACCACCGACAATTTTGCGAGCATACCACGCCGTTGGAAGTAAACATGGCTTTTTCTGTAAATAATATTATTATTCTTGCAAGAAAAGGATCAACTTCACACTCGCCTTGGAACCACGCGCAAAATAGGAAACGGGATTCAAAATCTCTAGGAAGAAGCGTGTGAATGTATTTCGGTTTATATGGATGAAATTTATTTATTTTTAAACAATTACTAGCAGTAGACTTTTTGACGTCAACTGGAATAGTATTTGACAATTTCCTTAAAGAAATTTTCGGGTCCTCGATAACCGCTTGCATTACATTGAGTTGCTTTTCTTTTGTTGTGGACCATTTGTTGTGTTGTTTCTAAAATACATTTTCGACGGAACCAGTAGCTTTAAATTTATTCATTACGTTTACTATAGTGGCACTAAATACCATTTTGTCAGGGTGTCTAGTATTAAATATGAGTGCGGCTTCCCTAATAGGTTTATAGTGATCTCCGACGATAAGTACAATTTCTGTTTCCTCCTGCAGCGTTAACTTTACAGCCATGAAGAAACTAACGAAAAACTCTTGATAATAAGTCGAAAAATAGTAAATGATTTTTGACTAACATGTCAATATTCGTTACTATAGTATTGCACATAGTTGTTGCAAAACTGTTGCAGGTAACTGTTAAAGAAATAAAATAAAAAAATATTTTCCAAAGGCTTTTTGATGGTACCCTGTAAATTAAAATATTTCAACAAAAAATTGTATCTGACCACGTTTTGTAGTCCTTAGTAAAGTTTTCTTATGACAATTTGCTCTTAAATAAAAATTGAGGGTACTTCCCTCCGTAATTCTGTGTTTCTGTATTTCTAACCGCCCTGTACATGATATCTTAAGTTCTGATATGTGAATATTATTTGCGCATCAAGCAGAACCTTTTATAAAGAATAACTTTTTTTCGTAAAATCAATAATAAAGAAAATTCCCATAGGTCTAGAACTTTTCTGGACACGCTGTATATATAATGTGTTTGTTTTGTATTGACGGTGGAAAGCGTGGGCTTTTGATGTTGGTGAAATTGTCAATATCAGGCGAAATCTTGCAAAATTATAAAAGATTACTTAGTAACGTCCAAAGTTCCTTTCAAGTATTATCGACTAAAGGAATTTTGAACCCACACACACACACCCTATCTACGCCCCTGCTTAGAAGTTCAACTGACAAAATATTGATTTATTTCAATCAACCATTTAACAGAAAAACGGAATTTATGAGGCTAGTGAAAGTTATCATTAATTCTTTATATTATCAGCAGTCTATTCTACAGGAGGGCTACCGGAGGCTATTTTTGGGATGTCGATAAAATATGCATATTACATTTTTTAAAACTTATCCAAGCATTTTTGTAATAATTATTAACCTATACTACTATTATTATACGTAAATAGCGCAAAACAAGCGAACGACACACACAACCCTTATCTTTTCAAGCGTCTTATCCAACTGCCGGCTGAAATTTCTAAAGCCTTCAGCAGCATTAAAATTGCATTAAGCAAGCCGCAGCGTGATCGACGATCTGGCGCTTGTTACGTGTAAATTCATAGCTGAAATAAGTTTAGCCCTTATAAGGTTTTATTCCGTGGCGAAAATCGCCGACGTAGAGTGGTAGCCAGGGCCGGACTAAATTCTGATTGTTACAAATATAAAACAACCGAGTTAAAGGAAAATATAAACAATAACTAAAATATTTATAAATAGGGATGAACATTTTATTTTCCCATTGTTTGTTCGTTGTGCTGAGAGGCTACAGCCCTGCAGCCCTTACGAAAGAACCGCCACTAAGTTTATGGCCCCTGAAGGAAAATTGTTCCACCTCCAATGAGATTACGTTTATTTGTGAGTGTATTACATTTATTTATTTTTTAGGAACCATAAGTAGTACATCTACTCGTCCCACCTCTTCCACCAGCAGAGGACACCAGCATCATCACCAGCAACGGCCAGCGACAGCGTCAAAAGATAGTGGCGTGACGCAGCATCGCATCTCGACAGCGTACGTACCTGCTTGTGCCGTTAGGCGGCGCCGTCACAAACACGCGTATGCGCAGGAGGACGAGTGCCCGTGCTTGTGCTCGTGACACTACCCATGTTCAATTTAAAGCACGCGGTGATTTGCATTAGGTAGTGAATGTTGATCAGTATCACTCAATTTTGTTTAATTATTTCAGATTCTACTTATTGTAGGAAATTGATAGGTAGGGGAAAGTAAGCTGAAACGGGACCCTTTTTATTTAACATCGTTTTTATTCAGAACCCTGCAGTTTACGTAAAGCGGGGTATACCTCAACATGGGACATACTACTTGTTGACTCAATATTCCACATGTTCCTTATTATGCCTTGCACTTATAATAATCTTTTTAAGTGGCTCAGTACTTTTTGGCACCCTTTGCATAGCACGCGTCTCTTTTTGTCTAGCTTAGCAATCACAAATATGACCGCTGGAGCCTGAACTGTTAGTCTCTAAGCAAACAAGACAAAAGTTTGATGCCCTAATCAGAAATGTTTAGGGGCGTTTAGGACAGTCTCGTCTTGGGTTATGTTCCCCTAATGTGTTCGCGCTTGGTATATTTATTACTTATGCTTCATTTTTTGCTTCTTAAATATATTTTCTTCTTAATAATTGATTTTGTGATAATGCACCTTCCTTCTGTAATTCAGGTTAGTGCAAGAACTGCTTTCCTGTATTCTATCCTGCTTAAGGTAATAAAACTGGCAAGTTATCAAAATTCGACTAACTTTTTTAGATAGTCTAAGACGTAATATCTTTTCCTGAAGTTAAAAGAGGTATCTGAGTTTCTATATTCTATTGACCTTCAAATATTGCAATCTTTACATTACTTTTGTATCTAAAATTTGCTGTATCGAAACTATGCTTTTGTAGATGCACCCGTTGGTATAGTATACTCACTCGTTACATCTTAACACCAAAAAAGTTAAAAATAAAAAATAATCAAGGATTTAAGACTGCTCCAAGGTTCTTACGTTGTTAGACAACTTATTTATAATTAAACTCATTTTAATTCACCAATTTTAACACCATCTACTATTACTAACACAATCATTAAAAGTAACACAATTTTAATTTAAAATATAAAATGGTAAGTAAATCTATATGGAAAGTCCATAGAATCCTATAACCGTATTAAGGGCTACTTTAGTACACCTAATAACGCATGAAGTTATTATATTATAAGTTTGAGAAGAACGTAGATACTGATCTTTCATTGCCTAATGTAGAATCATCACTGAAGTAGTATTTGATAGTTGGTACCTACTAAACTATAATCAATTTGTAGGTGGATGGCTAATTTATGATTTTTTCATATGCTACATATTATGAGGTAGATTAGCGGGAGTGGAATTATTATATTCGTAGAAAACCAATTTTCTTTTGTTTAACGTTTGGCTATTTATTTAGTCATCCTCAGGGTTCCAAAACTGTTTTGATGTCAAAGACTTTGTTACCGATTTTTCCCTTTATTCTAGTACATACATAAGATATTTTTCAGTTACGAAAAGTAGCCTTTTTCACATTGATTTTCATTGTCAAAAGTCATTGACACACAACCATTCATTTTTACCAAGAAAACAACATTATTATTAGACAATTATTAGACAATCGGAGTATCGTAAGATTCTTGCTTGTTGATGCATTTCGATTGAGAACTGCGATTTTTTCGATGTATTTTGCCCGAGTATCTTCACAGCTGTTTTTCGTCTATTTTCGATCATTCGTGTCAGCAATAACGTGCGTTGCACTTCCATCCGCCAAACCTTTTTAACGTTTGTAAATCAGCACCAGCTGGCATTAACTTTGCAGGCGATCTTCGGAATGCCTCGAATATAATTCAGGATCTTGCAAGTTAAGAAATGTCTGAATTCTTTTTAGGATATCAGCAAAAGTGTTGATGCCAACTGGTTGAATAATACATTTTTCGTTTTTATAACCAAGAAAATAGCGATTATATTGTACATACATGATTTGGACGCATTTGAACATAACTTCGGAGCACTGCAATCAGGTTAATTCCAGTAACATCACCTTTGGTTATTGTAAAACATCTATATAAGAATCTTTCTGTTTAGACACTTAATTTGATAAAAGAAGAACGCAGTCACTAATGTCTTCGGTATTCATATTTATCGGGAGTTCATTTTTTCGATAACCTCCTGCTCTTTCAACTATAACAATTATTTTTAAGCCAAAATATGTGCTTACCAGCTTCTATCAAAAATAGGTACAGTATGCTTCTTTTGAAAAAATGCTCGGATATTGATATTTTAAGGTGTGGTATTCGTTATTTCAAAAATATCGATACTGTGTGTCCTAAATTAGAGATATGACGTCATTGAGATTTTTTTTAAAAAGCAACCTTACATACTTTCTAATTTTAAACATTATATTAATTTACACATAACTGCCAAATTTCAAATTTTTATTCCTTGTCATTTAAAAGATATGAGACAAAAATTAATTTTATTTGCTTTAAGCTAAAAAAAAACATTCAGTAAAAAAGGTAGTATCCCTCGTTTGTTTACTTCTTTATGTCAATTTATAGCACACACACCTTTTGACAATTCTTGATAGAATTATCGTATTTGAACACTGGTACACTGACAAAAATGGGGATTTACCGATGTCGTGTGTTGCAGAATTAGAGGTACTTTCACCTACGTTTCTATGTTGTTTAAACTGAGCCTACGAATTATTACAAATTATTTAAAAACGCTACAATAACTCAGCTTTTTTTTGTTCGCCTCAACACAGAAAGAGATTTTTTATCAACATTTTAAACACATTTGGGATTACCACAATCCTTCATTTTGTAACCATTTTATTAGTTACCTGAACTCAGTTTTTGGATTGGGAATACTTACTAATTGATTTTAAAGTGCCGTTTTGACCCGGACGTGCATTATTTTAACTCATTACCATGCATGTGTAATTAATTTGAGTTGGAATAAGTCCTAAAGAGTGCTCTAAGAACCCATGTCGAGGGTAAATCACCGGTCGATAGGTCAGGGAAAGTTCCGAACTCGTGCTCGTGCCCATTTGGCGCGGTATCTTTATCCCATTGTTATTAGTACCTTATGCACGTCGCGTCTACGTGGACCACATAACTGGACCTACTATCCGCGGAATCGTTGATCAGTGGAATCTTTTATTTTTGTTCAGAGTTTGTTCTCCTCATACAGGTGCATGAAAATGAGGATACTCCAACTTTAGGACAGATTAAATCTATAGTCGTTAAGTTAATCATCGTAAGCTAGAACAACTAAAAGGTCAAATTTTGATAGCTTGAATCATAAAATAATCTAGCCCGAGTAGTAACGCATCACAATTCCCATATTGGTCTCTGGCAGCTTAAACAATGAATTGCTGCAGCCCACGTCGCATGTGTTCGTCAAACCCAGTACCGATTAGCTACGGTAGCCTTAGCTTACCAAAAATATAAGTTGGGTCCAGCACATAAAATAACCCATCCTCAGGGTTATTATAACTTATGAACAGTGATTTAATGCAATTTCTTCGATTTAGTTGCCGTAATTCAGAGGTCTGAGCTGTCCCCTATTAGCAACACGCGTAGATCTAGGACAACTCATATTTGAGTTATATCAACTCGATATTTCGCTCGGTGTACGCAACATATCTTAAACGCGTGGACTTTAATTTTATGCTTTGTTAGAAGTAAGTTATTTCGAAAAAATCGTTCAACGTAATGCCTAACTTAACTGAGAAACACAAAATTGAAATGAATTTATTCAGAGATATCCCAGGGTACAGTAAGCAAGATGAAAAGCGGTTTCGAGAAAATGAGCATGGATTGGTAGAAGGGGACCCATTGAATGGCCCACAGGTCTCCAGACCGTACTCCCTTAGAGTACTTTTTATGGGGTTACTTGAAAAGCAAAGTTTTTAAGATGAAACCGGCAAATATTGAGGAGTTTTAAGCCCAAGTAAGACATGACATAAGTGTAGATTAATTTCCCCTGAAGTTTTTAAAAACGGAAGAAAACGAGGTTTTGACATCGATAAAAAGGTGCATCCTTTTTTATCGCGACAAACCCCTCTCTAACTAAAAGTTAAATGGTAAAAACCTCTCCAGTTTAAAATCGAGTAGCTTTTCTTTTTCATTGCTCGGCAACCTGACATATTGTTATAATTTTTTTTTTAGTATCTATTCATGCCTAAATTCGTGAAATTCTCTAGCTAAAAATCACTCGATCTTTTTTTTAAGATCGGATAAACTTTTATTTTTTAAACTCAAAATATCTTTAATTTAGGACACACTTTGAAAATATTTTTTTAATAAAAAATACCACACCTTAAAATATCGATACCCGTATCTGAGCATTTTTCCAAAAAAAAACATACTGAACTTACTAAATTTATTCCAAGTTAGGTACTCGCATTGTAAACTAAAATATTCCTTATAGAAAGTTTTTGAATTTTGTTAGACTCACATTTCTAAACTTATTTATATCCGCATTTTTATTGACAGAGATTGTTGTTCCTAGCATCAAATAGTGACTACATCGTCGAGGGTTTCAATACTTTTGCTTTGTAGGTATTTAATAAGAACAGTTTCTGCTACCGTTTTTCAATATTTATTTTCTTCACTTCGCAACAGTTTCATACACTGCCTTTTATTTACTTGGCAGAAAAGTTGCTTCTAGGTAGACACTTTTCAGATTCGCTTATTCTTAAACACAAAACTAAGAGATAAGATTGATATTTTGCCAAATATTTATCGACATCGACTCTTTTTCATGGTAACTCTTATATATCCCGATTGTTGCATGCACTGTTATCCTTGTAGAATTATAAAATAATGTATTTGATATTTTAATCTAAATGAAAATGAAACGTTAAAGTTTTTTTTTCATAATAACTGCATTACAAAAAATCTTGTATGATACACCATGCAAAATGCCTTGATGTTTGCACATAATGTGTAAATCTTCATAAATATCTACAGAGTGGCAAAAAAGTCACGCATAATGCCTGTAACGTTTGAATTACCTCGTATAAGAAAAAGTGACCTTTATGAAAGTTGTTCAATAAATTACTCCCCACATTTCTACCTGCGTGAATTTTTTCTGTCATTTCTGGTTTGGTTGCCATAGAGATCAACTTACTTTTTTTAAATGAAACACATGTAGGGTTGCATGACAGAGACATGAGAAAATGACAGCTCAAAAATGAAAAAACTTCCTAATTATAATTATTCCTATCTAATACCCACCAGTTGAGTCAAGGTGTTTTCATGACAGCGACCTAAGAGGTGTCAATTTTGAGTTCCTGTTTAATTTTCTGTTGTCCGATTTCTAATTCGTTTACACTACGGTTCATCTCAATGAGAAATAATGAGTTGAAATTTTAATAATGAGCTGTTACGGAAATATGAAGAGATCGCAAGATCAGGTTTGTCAACTTTTCAATGAACTCGTATATCCAAATAGGCCTGCAATAAATCAGTCAACGGTGTGTCGAGTGGTAAAGAAATTTCGAGAAACAGGCAGTGTTAGGGAAGCCGCTAGATCAGGTCGACCTAAAACAGCAACCGGCTTAGACAAAGCTTCGGGTATCATGCTTTTAATACATAAAAATCCAACACAATCATCTAGGTTAATGGCAATGGATTTTAATGTGTCTCATCAGTCAGTGAAACATTTGTTTAAGCAGGAGAAGTTGCATCCCTATAAGATAAAGTTGGTGCACGAGTTAAACGAGGACGATTTTGTTAGAAGAGCTGAATCTTGTGAGCTGATGATGGAAAGATGCAATAACGATAATAACTTGGCAACAAATATCATTTTCTCGTATAAAGCTAATTTCTATTTAAATGGCATTGTTAATATAAATTAATATAAATTATCGTTACTAGTCTGCTGAGAATACTCACTGGTTCCAGGAAGGTCATACCTAGAGGCCCAAAAAAGTTAATCTTTGGGCGGGCATAGTTGTTAGACATATTGTAGGACCTTTTTTCATAGATGGTAATTTAAATAGCGAAAAGTATCATATAATTCCTTCTAGCAGAATGGTTTAACCGGGTGTAAATAATGGCATAAACAAACAGGTATGGTTCCAGCAAGATAGAGCACCTGCGCATTATGCGGCAAATGTTAGACAATACATAAGCGAACAATTTCCAGGGCGTTGGATAGGCAGAAGAGGTGCTATTGACTGGCCAGCGCGATTCCCGGACTTAACCCCCGCTCGACTTTTTTTTTTGTGGGGACACTTAAAGAACAAAGTCAACGTTAACCGTCTAAATGACTTAGAATTTTCAAAAGTTAGAATTAGTGCTGAAATTCGGGACATTCCGAGGACTTCCTTTTAAACGTTGTAGACGGGTTCAGGGATGGACTGGCGCTCTGCTTAGCAGGAAATGGGGGTCATTTTGAACACCTGATCCGCTGAAAAGGTTTCACTTGTTTATTATTTCAATGTTAAGTTGTTCAATTTTCTCGGCTACCTATTTATTTTGTTATTATAAAGTTGTTACAATTTTAAGTAAGTAAAAATTTGAAATACAAAAAATTCAGAGTTTTCCCAGTAGAATCCAAATATGCAATCATATGCAGGGTGTTCCATTTAAAGAAAAGTAAGTTTTCTATGGCAACCAAACCAGAAACGACAGAAAAAATTCATGCAGGTAGAAATGTGGGGAATAATTTACTGGACAACTTTCATAAAGGTCAATATTTCGTATACGAGGCAATTCAAGAATTACAGGCATTATGCGCGACTTTGCCACTCTGTCAATCTTATTGTTAGTGACGTAGCAGTCGAATCCAAGGTTTCGATTGTTACGTCACTGACAAATGGGTATTGGGTTTTGACTACAGTGCAAAAAACACTTATTTTGCAACTCACTTTTGCAAAAAAAAACTTCTGCTTATAATTAAGGGTAGTGTGAATAGGTACTAGCAAAAACCTTTTATTAATCGGTTACTTTGCTGTAGGCACATTAAATTTCAAAAAAACGAATATAAGGTTTTCCTACCTCTTTCTTTATTGTCGAAAATCACAGCACGGACAAAATCATCTCATAACAAGAAATTTTACCCAAGGAAAAACATGTTATTGATAAAATGTTGCTGCAGTAGATGGAGGTTATTTCTCCGGGAAATGAAAATAAAATTAGCAATTAAAACTAAGACTGTTAAAGGTAAAAGTAATAATTTTTGTTTGGGATTAAAATATTTCCCCGCGCTAAAATCTGTTTCTAATTTTTACAGAAAATTGCAAAGTTCTAAGTACCTACTTAGAATTCAGCATAAACGGAATTTTGACTGTAAAAATAAATTACATTCCTAAAAAAAAAAGAGAAAGAAAAAAGTTATTTTTTACTGTCATGGAAATTCTATACACTCTGTCGCGAATATTTGAACCTTAAAACGTATTTAATCATTATCTTTTCCTAACAGTCTACTTTGTAATAAATAATTTTATATCCATTTTCAGGGGAGATACTACCATTTATAGCAATACGGTTTTGATATGCCAATTTTTTATTGTTATGCGATTTTGTCCCTGATTGTATTAATAACATACAGTTAAAGTGAGATTTATTTTTCAGAAATATTAAGAAATGCCATCGCTCAGAAGTGACAACGAGACATTAAACGAGGATCAGAAGATTTACAATGATCATAGTTAATATTAATCGAACAGAACTGTTATCTTTCTAATTTATATTATGTAATTTAACTTTTAAGAATTTTGTAATTCCTGCCGTACTAGCGAGTAAGTTCCTAAAAATTAGTATTAATCAATGACTTTTTACTTAGAGGATACCTAATAATACCTATTTAAAAAGAAAATTGTATAATTGAAACAATGCTTCCTCAAAAATCTTTTCGGATACGAAGACCTTAAAAAAAACCTGAATGATGCATGGTAGTGTATGGACACCAAACTACTTTTGTCCTGATTCAGAAACTAATTTAAAAGTATTTCTATTTGTTATTGTATATAAGTGCTTCATCTAATGCCTTAAATTTTTTCTCGTCGAATTATTACATACTTAATTTATTTCTTAACCCCTTCTCAATTTAATTGTGATTATATATTGCTTTATTATTGGTCATGTGATGTTTATATTTTAATAAATAATCAATTTTAAAACATTCTTGTTATCTCTTTTATTTCGTTAGTAAACTTGAAGTAATTTTTCCCAAAATCTAAGAATATCTAATGTTGGTCCGCCTGCCTGTTTACAGGATATCTATAAGACCAGCGACATTGACATCGTTCTAAGTACTCTGCTTTCAAGATGTTTGTATACTTAGTTTTATTGTGTGTGTAAATAATTTGTATTATTTGCACACAACATTATCTTGTTTATCTAACTTATTTATTCTACAACAAAAGTAAAATTAAACCTAACATTTCGAAGTAAAGCAGTGACGTAGGTACCACTGTAGATAAATTAATTGAATTTTATTTAAAAAGAACAAATAACCTTTCTCTAGTTATAGTTTCTTTTTTTTTTAGAAATAATTTTAATGCGCAAACATGTTAAAATTTTACCTGGCGATATCTTTGCTACACTAAATATGTTTCTTTTAAGGAACATACCGGATAATGCATGGCTTAGTTAAACATAGGAAATCCCATGTATATTTTGAGATGACTAAATATTGACTCCCCTGTACATTTTAGAAAAAAGTTGAATTATAATTTTTTAAAGAGGCCGATATAATAACCCCAAGTGCCAAGTTTGAATAAATTTTAATAAGCCAATCCTAACATACCTATTCAATTAAATGTGATGGCAAAATTACGAAATTTTCCTAGTTTAGGTAATACAGCAAACTCCAGCAAATAAATAATGCTATTGTCAAAAATTGACGTAAAGCACCAATCCGGCAATCACACTTCCGAAATAAAAGACACCAATTATGTTTTTCTCACTAAGCCTTTAATTTAACATAACATACCTAAGACTACAGATTTTGACAAAAACATTAGTTAATTAAATGTTAAAACAACCCTCTATTAACAACTTAGCAATAGCCTTACCGATCATAAAATTCATTTCTAACATTAGTTATATTGATATTGAGAAATTATGTCACATTCATTCTAACGAAATGCAGTTTTTTAGCTGGTCTAGGTTTTCAAATTTTACATCTTTATAAATAATTTTTTTTAAGTTGATCCCACAAAAAGACGTCGTCTGGCGAAAGGTCAGGAGACCTGGCTGGCCAAAGGACTAGATGACGTGGGTCAATAATATTTCCGTTAAAAATATTTTGCAAGTATACCATAAGAGAATTATGGACAACCATCCATTTGATACTAGAACTCCTGATTTTCGCGTACAACTTCTTCTAGTGCGGGTTTAATTCGATTTTGTAGTAAGCCCAAATAGGTTACTACTGTAAGGTTGCCTTCCATAAAAAATGGTCCAATAATATGATGTCCTACAATTCCCGCCCAAACATCTATTTTTTGTGGATATTGCTTCCGAGTATGAACAAGACGATGTTCATTTTCTTGGCTCCAATACCGGCAATTTTGAACATTTGGTTCATTGTTGAGGGTGAATGTACATTCATCGATAAAACAAATATTTCTCAAAAAATTCCTATTATTATTTGCCCTTCCCATTACCTCAAAACGGAACACCATTCTCCGTTCTTCATCACCTTGCCGTAGCTCTTCATGTTTTTCATACTTGTAAGGAAAATATTTATGTTTTCTTAAGTGCGCAACACTGTGGTTTGATGTTTTTCTACGGCTTGCTCAAGAATCCTCGAGCTAATGATTTTATTTTTCTCCTCGTGCAGTAAAATATCAAGATTTCTATTATCCCTTTCTTCAGCTCTGTTAACATACTGAGTTGAGCATTTACAGTTATTTTTCCTACGAGCGTCCGCAAAGTAGTACTTTGCGCACGCATTTCCGTGTGCAAAGTTACACTTTTTCGCACTAGTGCGGATAAGATTTTTATCCGCACCGGGTGCGGAAAAGTAGCACTATTCAAAAATCTCCTTGGCAGGGAATATTTATATTTATTTTAGTAGCTGTAGACAATTTTATGCAATGTGCGAAGCCGTTGCAAGTGTATTCTCTTTTACCTTTTAATCGTAATTCACGATATTCGTATTTCAGCCTAAAACGAAAAAAAAAATCTATTTTTTAAGTACCTCGTATAGTGATAAATGATTATAATATTGCCAAGCAACAATAAATGTACATGTTGATTTTGGCAAATGATGTCAGATTTTTCCTCCGTTTCTATGTCAACAAGAATTTACAAACACCGACACTTTTCTTTCCATCAAATCCTCAAAAAGTATAAACGCTGTTAAAATGAGCAGCTCTGACGAGGAGCTACCAGATTCTATTCTAGAGGCCACAAACTCTGCAAATTTAAATTTATTGCCCGCTAAATCCCAAGAAAAATATGAGAAGCAATATAAACAATTTGAATACTGGTGCCGCAACAAAGGGACAAATAGTTTTAAGGAGGAGGTCTTCTTAGCGTATTTTGCAGATTTACGAAAATCAGTTCAGCCAAATACTTTATGGAGTAAGTACTCTATGTTAAAAAGTGTCCTTAAAATCAAAATAAACTTGGATTTAAGTCAATATTTCAAGCTAACATTGTTTCTAAAAAAGCAAAATGTGGGATATCGTCCGAAAAAGGCCAAAATATTTGACAAAATTGAAGTTTCCAGATTTATGGAAGAAGCACCTGATCAAATTTACCTTCTAATAAAAGTCGCACCATTTTTGGGTTGGCCGGTGCTTGCACGCGCGATGAGCTTTGCAAGATAATGGTTGATCACATACAGGATAAAGGAAATTTGATAGTCGTAAAAATTCCTGACAGTAAAAACAATACTTCAAGAATCTTTGTAGTATCTAATGAAACAAATAAGGGATATTATTTACAACTCTATCATAAATATGCAAATTTGCGAAAACCGTCCACTCCGCACAAGCGCTTTTTTGTTCAGTATCGACAAGGAACATGCGGTACTCAATGTATTGAAATAAATTCATTCGGTAAGATGCCTTCGAAAATAGCTGCATATCTACAATTGAAAAATCCGAAGCATTATACAGGACATAGTTTCCGTCGTTCATCGGCTACCATGTTGGCCGATTCTGGAGCAGGAATCACTAATGTCAAGCGACTCGGAGGCTGAAAATCGACGACTGTCGCCGAGAGCTACATTGAAGATTCGACAAATCAAAAAAAGGACATGTCGAATAAAATATTGGACACGAACAACTGCCCTTCTTCATGAAGCTACATAAATCCTTCTGAGTTAACACCTTCATCGACCTATTTGAACAACTGTCCTTCCACGCCAAGTCAGTGCCAAGCCATACCATAAACCACCCACTGAATGAACTTACTGCATCGGCTATCAATTTGCATAATGTCAGATTGCTCTTTTGTTATAAATGTTATAAACAAATAATTTAGTTTCCTATTATTATTTTTTATTGTTATGTAATTTTTGAATTTTCTATTATTATTTTTTTTTGTTATGTAATTTTTAGTTGTACTATACCTAGTTCTTTTTGTAAAGTTAAATTAAAAATCATTGAATAAATTATCATATTTTTATTTTTGTTGTTATATGATATGAAGCTCGTAGGAAAAATGTTGTTCCTAACAGGTGCGCAAAGTGCTTTTCCGCACGCAAGAATTTATCCGAACTCCGCTACGCGTCGTTCGTTCAACTATACTTGCGTGCGGAAAAGTATCACTTTGCGCACTTGTTAAGAAAATAACTATATTACAGTGCCTTTGGACTTAAGTTTACTAATTAATTAATGAAATGGAAGGAATATGCTTATCAAGGAATTGAACTAAAAACATTTCAGACACTGCTCTTAAACTGTTTCCTGTATAATACCACTTAATCATAGTTACTTTTCCGTAATGGAGTAGCTCATATTCAGCTATAATTAAAGCGCCTTCAATGAAAATGTTGTCACTGGCGCTACTTTTCGTTTTGTCAAATAATAATTTGCTGGTGTTTGCTATACCTATTACCTAAACTATGAAAATTTCGTAATTTTGCCATCACATTTAATTCAATAAATTAGAGTTGGCTTATTAAAATATATTCAAACTTGCCACATGGGTTTATCATATCGGCCTCTTCAAAAAATTATAATGAAATTTGTCTCTAAAATGTACAACGGAGCCAATATTTAGCCACCTCAAAATTTACATGGGATTTCCTATGTTCAATTAAACAATCACCCGGTATAAAAAAGTTATGCAGAAAATTAGCTTCAGGTTATATCTGAAGCGTACTATCTCATCAAGTAAATAATTAAGTTCTTCGAAAAGTTTATTTTGCTTTAATATAATCCATTTTAAGATATGGAACTTGTTTCTGGAAAAATTCATATTTCTATTTTCATTTTACAAAAAAGAGCTATCAGGTATTTGTGTAAAGCAATATGTAGAGATTCTGGTAAGCCTTTGGTTATCTCACAAAAAATTTGACCACTAACTTCAAATATTTATATTGGAAACAATTTGTTTGATTAAAACAAATTATACAAATAATATTAATTAACTTATTTATAATACACGACAGGAGTTTAATATAAATGTTATAATGCTATAATTTATGATTCCAAAAAATTTTTTAATTATTTTCCCGTTTATGTTAAAAAAAAATGTAAAATTTTAAAAAGTAAATTTTATATTTGAAAAAAAATTCTTCCTCAAAAACGTTTTCGGATACGAGGAACTTGGAAAAACCTTAATGATGCATGGTAGTGCATGTGTGGATAGCAAGCTACTTTTGTCCTGATTCAGAAACTAATTTAAAAGTATTTCTATTTGTATTGTATATAAAGTGCTCCATCATGCCTTAAAGGTCATTAATTTATTTTCCGGTTATATGTTAAAAAGTGTCCTTAAAATCAAAATAAACTTGGATTTAAGTCAATATTTCAAGCTAACATTGTTTCTAAAAAAGCAAAATGTGGGATATCGTCCGAAAAAGGCCAAAATATTTGACAAAATTGAAGTTTCCAGATTTATGGAAGAAGCACCTGATCAAATTTACCTTCTAATAAAAGTCGCACCATTTTTGGGTTGGCCGGTGCTTGCACGCGCGATGAGCTTTGCAAGATAATGGTTGATCACATACAGGATAAAGGAAATTTGATAGTCGTAAAAATTCCTGACAGTAAAAACAATACTTCAAGAATCTTTGTAGTATCTAATGAAACAAATAAGGGATATTATTTACAACTCTATCATAAATATGCAAATTTGCGAAAACCGTCCACTCCGCACAAGCGCTTTTTTGTTCAGTATCGACAAGGAACATGCGGTACTCAATGTATTGAAATAAATTCATTCGGTAAGATGCCTTCGAAAATAGCTGCATATCTACAATTGAAAAATCCGAAGCATTATACAGGACATAGTTTCCGTCGTTCATCGGCTACCATGTTGGCCGATTCTGGAGCAGGAATCACTAATGTCAAGCGACTCGGAGGCTGAAAATCGACGACTGTCGCCGAGAGCTACATTGAAGATTCGACAAATCAAAAAAAGGACATGTCGAATAAAATATTGGACACGAACAACTGCCCTTCTTCATGAAGCTACATAAATCCTTCTGAGTTAACACCTTCATCGACCTATTTGAACAACTGTCCTTCCACGCCAAGTCAGTGCCAAGCCATACCATAAACCACCCACTGAATGAACTTACTGCATCGGCTATCAATTTGCATAATGTCAGATTGCTCTTTTGTTATAAATGTTATAAACAAATAATTTAGTTTCCTATTATTATTTTTTATTGTTATGTAATTTTTGAATTTTCTATTATTATTTTTTTTTGTTATGTAATTTTTAGTTGTACTATACCTAGTTCTTTTTGTAAAGTTAAATTAAAAATCATTGAATAAATTATCATATTTTTATTTTTGTTGTTATATGATATGAAGCTCGTAGGAAAAATGTTGTTCCTAACAGGTGCGCAAAGTGCTTTTCCGCACGCAAGAATTTATCCGAACTCCGCTACGCGTCGTTCGTTCAACTATACTTGCGTGCGGAAAAGTATCACTTTGCGCACTTGTTAGGAAAATAACTATATTACAGTGCCTTTGGACTTAAGTTTACTAATTAATTAATGAAATGGAAGGAATATGCTTATCAAGGAATTGAACTAAAAACATTTCAGACACTGCTCTTAAACTGTTTCCTGTATAATACCACTTAATCATAGTTACTTTTCCGTAATGGAGTAGCTCATATTCAGCTATAATTAAAGCGCCTTCAATGAAAATGTTGTCACTGGCGCTACTTTTCGTTTTGTCAAATAATAATTTGCTGGTGTTTGCTATACCTATTACCTAAACTATGAAAATTTCGTAATTTTGCCATCACATTTAATTCAATAAATTAGAGTTGGCTTATTAAAATATATTCAAACTTGCCACATGGGTTTATCATGTCGGCCTCTTCAAAAAATTATAATGAAATTTGTCTCTAAAATGTACAACGGAGCCAATATTTAGCCACCTCAAAATTTACATGGGATTTCCTATGTTCAATTAAACAATCACCCGGTATAAAAAAGTTATGCAGAAAATTAGCTTCAGGTTATATCTGAAGCGTACTATCTCATCAAGTAAATAATTAAGTTCTTCGAAAAGTTTATTTTGCTTTAATATAATCCATTTTAAGATATGGAACTTGTTTCTGGAAAAATTCATATTTCTATTTTCATTTTACAAAAAAGAGCTATCAGGTATTTGTGTAAAGCAATATGTAGAGATTCTGGTAAGCCTTTGGTTATCTCACAAAAAATTTGACCACTAACTTCAAATATTTATATTGGAAACAATTTGTTTGATTAAAACAAATTATACAAATAATATTAATTAACTTATTTATAATACACGACAGGAGTTTAATATAAATGTTATAATGCTATAATTTATGATTCCAAAAAATTTTTTAATTATTTTCCCGTTTATGTTAAAAAAAAATGTAAAATTTTAAAAAGTAAATTTTTTATTTGAAAAAAAATTCTTCCTCAAAAACGTTTTCGGATACGAGGAACTTGGAAAAACCTTAATGATGCATGGTAGTGCATGTGTGGATAGCAAGCTACTTTTGTCCTGATTCAGAAACTAATTTAAAAGTATTTCTATTTGTATTGTATATAAAGTGCTCCATCATGCCTTAAAGGTCATTAATTTATTTTCCGGTTTATATTAAATGTATGTGTTTTAAGTTTAAGGCTCTGGTTGAAACCAAATGTTTAAAAAAACTATAAAAAAAATTATTATTGAAAGAAAGCTAATTATACTATAAATGAATGTTTTGATAGTAATCTGTTATAATTCTTTGCATATTTCAAATTTGACTATCTTATATTTTGACTTCCTGCAACGTCATGGTTTCAAATTTATAAGAATTCTTAGTACATATTTATATTTCCGAGGATATTTTTTTATCTCACTTATTATTATACAGTGAGTTCCAGAAGTACCTAATATCTAAATTAATTTAAAATTCAGCGGTGTGTTTTTTGGGAAAACGCTCGGACTCTTCGATTTTTATTTTTTAATCTTTTTTATGGTAAATTCATGTGTTAAGTTACGACTATCAACTTCATTTTTTCAAAGAAAAACATCTATTTTTTATTTCATTTTTGAATTTTGCATCGAATTCTAAGTATGTTTCATGTACCATGTCATATACCACACCTAAATGCAACACCTATCGAAAACATTATGATTGAACATAATATCAATCAGTAAGACCGTATTTCTGAGGATTTATTTTTAAATCAAGCAAAACATTCTATTGTGTGTTTATTTTGTTATTTTTTTTCAATTCTGGTATTTTTGAATGTTGACTTGTCACCGTTAACTCCCATAGAAACTATATGACAATTTTACTTCAAATAAGTAATTGTCAATAGTAATATGTTAAGTGCATGTAAAATTGCTGAAAATCATGCATGAAGGTTTGTTGCCCTAGAAACAGCTTGAATGCATTTTTATTGTTATTTACCAAAAAGTGCCCGACCGAAGGGAGGGCACTTTTTAAGGTAAATAACAATAAAAATGCATGAAAGCTGTTTCTTTAGGGCAACAAATCTGAGTGCATGATTATCAAGCCATTTTACATGCACGAAATATATTTTTTAGACTATTTCCTGAATGAAAAACTAAAAACGAATCATTTTGATAAATTGACGCGAAATTGTCAAAGCAGAAATTTCAACTTGTTGTGACAGTGACGGTTATTCTCGTAGGTAACCAACAATGAAAAACCAGAAGAGTGCAATTTTCAGCTCAATCGCGACCGAGGGCTGATTTTCACCGAAAATCAAGTGAAAAGCGCATTGTAGTTACAGTATATGAGGGAAATAGTCAAGTCAAGCGTAGTTGCGAAGCTGCGATTTTCGCAATGGTGAAGTTAACGGAACGAAAAAAAATTGAAATTCTATGCATGGTTGAGTTAATTAATAAAACACGTACTCAAATAGAAACAGCTCAATTATTCAATGAAATCCATCCTGATCGTCCTCCCATATGTCAAAAGGTGGTAGTAGAATAGGAGCTAGATTTAGAGAATTCGATCATGTTAGAGATTTGCCTAATTCTGGTTGTCCTGTTCGAAATGAAAATGAACAATTTGCCGTTGTGCTTTCCTTGGAAGAAAATCCATGTACTCCTCTGTCGCACATTTACACGTGGAGAAATCTGTTGTTCGATGAATAGTTCAAAAGTACTGTGCGTATATTTTTGGATCAAACCTTTCTGAATCGGTGGATAGGAAGGAGAGGACCTATCGAATGGGCCTGCTAGGTCGTCAGACCTAACTCCGCTGGACTTATTTTTGTGGGAGTACCTTAAATCGAAAGTGTTTGTTGACAGGCCAAACAATCTGCAGGAGTTCAAAAAGATGATCGAAAGATAAGTGCGTGTCATAACTCCGGAAATGGTTGAAAACGTGCAAAGAGAATTTATTGATCGCTTTGGATATTGTCAAGCCATAAATGGCGTATATTTTCAATATTTAATTTGATTCGTTGTTCTGTTCTCTTAATATAAACAGGCCTTATTTATTAATATGTTCAATCGTAATTTTTTCGATAACTGTTGAGTTTAGGTATAGGACATGGTACATGAAGCATAATTAGAATTCGATGCAAAATTCAAAAATGAAATAAAAAATAGATATTTTCATTTGAAACAATGAAGTGGATGGTCGCAACTTATTTTACTTATTTTTGGGCTACCCTGTATACATGAATCCACCATACAAAAGACACATTAGGATATAAAAATCGACGGGTCTATTATTAGTTATTTAGAGTGTCGGGCTAAATTTCTTAAAATTTTTTGCTCTATAGTTGTGTTAATATGCTCAAAAATCCTAAAAAATTTCAATAAAGTAGATTTTTTTCACCTAGAATATGTATTATAAACATCAATCAGTAATTTCAGATAGAAAAAATTGCGGGTAGGCTGAATTTTTGGAATGTCGATACCGATAAAATCCCAAGTCGGCATATTTCCACCTGTTTCGGAATCGTCGCCATCTTAAAAATAATTTGAAATCGATTTATCTCATTTCCTGATGTTGATTCTCGGAGGTAAGCAATGTAAGGAGAAAAATTGTAGAGCTTTAAATTGGCAACATTTGTTGCGTCATGCCGAACTTTCTATTGTTAGTGCCCACACAGATGTCGCCAAAGTACAGGGCCGTAAGTAGGTATAGGCAGAGTAGGCCCATGCCTATGGGCGCAAGCCACAAGGGGTGCAAAAATCATAAATAAAATTATTCTGAATAATGATAAATATAAAAATGTTTATTAGAATAGATCCATCTGGCCAAAATATAAAAACTTCTATTAGAATATAGATCAATCTGGCGACAATGGCAACCATAACAATGCTATATGGGTAAACGCCCTTCCTAGAATCCTAAAGATCGTCGCCAGGCGCATACGTGTGTTTGTCTTCTTCATAGTATTATGCTTAGTCTGATTTTTATTCGCTGACCAAATTCGGGTTTTCTTTATAAGAAATAAAATAGTTATTTCGAAAAATCTGAAAAAAATGCTTTGCAGATTTGTCAAACTGCAATATTTCAACTGAATACACGGAAGTTCGAAAAAGAAAAATAAAAAAAAAGAGCGGTGAGCTTGCTAATGATTTTTATTTAGACCCGAAAACAAAACAAAAACAACTATTATTTCAAGTTATCGATTCAATAATAACGCAGTTAGGTAACGGATATAAAGGTTTACATGAGATTTGCAGTGATTTAGATTTGTTCGCTAAATATCCAAACGACTTCAATTGTAAAGAATTTATTCAGGAAGCAGAAAGTTTTAAATTTCAAGCGCAAGAACTTGAAAATATTTAAGTAGAGCGTAGAGTCTATTTGTAAGTTATTTATACCTACACATTTCCAACATTTCCATTTGTTATTTTATTTTTTTTTAGTTTTACAATACATATCATTGTTAATTGATGATTAACTGATAAAAAAAAATTTTAAACCAAAGAATATTAATAAACTTATTTAATACAATACATAGTAGGGGGCGCAAAAAAGAAAACTTGCCTATAGTAGAATATCACTTAGTTACTGCCCTGCCAAAGTATTTAAAAATTTTAAAATAAAACTGACTTAAAATATTGGTATTTCACTTTATAATACGTTGTTCCAATAAACTATTCCGTTAAACGCAGTGTTGTTAAAAAAAAGTTTTTCTAACAGGTCAAATTATTGGTTTATTTAATATTTTGCTAGTATGTATTTTTTTTTACATTTCAAAGGAATGACGCTTCTTTATGAAAATTTTGCATTGAATTTGGAAAAAGTTGGCGCCTTGTAGCTTTTTGGGTACTAGTTACAAAGATTTCGGCCTGAGACAAAATAAAAATGTTACCTACAAATTTCAAGCTCTACAATTTTTCTCATTACACTTTTTTTCCTCCGAGATGGCGACGATCAACAAAAACTTTTACACATAGAGATAGAGACAACTACAAATTCACTGTAGAGAAATATGTTAGAAAACATGAATAAACTACAAAAGAGGACCAAAAATTCAATAAGTTTCACTAAATTACACTTTTACCGAGACTTTTACCTTTGAAGAAGTTTGGCTCAAGATGAGCTAGCCCGAAAATCACTACTAACATTACTTTGTATGCATATAGATAATGTTATTGATTAAAAATTCAACAAAAAAAAATAAAACACGTACCTACCTACCATATTTGCTTTAAAATTACACAAAATGTATCCCAATCACTCATCACCAAAGAAACAAACCAGAACAATTTTTTATATTTACTTAATTAATTTAACTAATTTTGCTACATTAGGCGATGTCATTAGCGAATTCTTATCAAGTTGGTTGAATAATTAATGATAACCCTATAAACATGCTGTTTTCAAGATATAAATAAAAACGACGCGGGGTTTTTATTGTTAGTAAGCGAAACCCGAGCCTTAAGGAGAAATGAGTCAAAATTAATTATATAGTGTGAGAACGTAAAGTTTCTTTATTAATTAATTTGATCACGTGTGAAGAACGAGTAAGGCCCACTGTTAAGAAACATTTTTAAAATGCTAAAATTTAATGATTCATAGGGATTAAGAAACACGTTCGCCTTATAAATGGATACCGACGCATGTACTACACAACGATTTGCAAATACAAAAAATAACACACAACACACATAAGACAAACTCATAGCGGGTTACTACAGAAGAACAGACGTTTCACCAAATAATCTAATCACACATGCAGGCACCACCAAACACTATAGATACAAATATCCATGGGGATTGGCCACTTCCATGAGCGGCGAACAACAAAACGCAGTTAATTAAAAACAAAAATAATAAAAACCCAAGTACAAAGAATCAAGATCACAGAAAGTCAATAGAGATAATCAAGACAAACATAGCAATCTCATAAATAATATCATAGGAAATTACCTGCAAAGAAAATACGTCACCGTTGCAGGACTCCTCTGGTTTCTTTCTCTGTTGATTGTCGTTTTTTCTGATTGTACAGGGTTATTTTTTATATTTGTGCAGTTGTGCACCCACCTACAGGAATTTACGAAGGCGTAGAAAGGCCACCCGAAAGAAAAATTATTTTAATCTCAGAATTCCGACTTTAATCTCAGAATTTCAAGTTTAACCTCGGAATTCCGACTTAAATCTCGGAATTCCGACTTTAATCTTGGAATTCCGACTTTAATCTTGGAATTCCGAGTTAAATTTTGGAATTTTGACTTTAATCTCGGAATTCCGAGATTTAAGTTCCGAGTTAAAAGTCATAGGTTTCAATACCAAGGTTACCAGTCTAATTATAACCAAAAATCGGGTATACTTACCGAATCCATGGTGTATATGACTAGGGCTAAACTTAACTATTCTATGGAACTTTGTTTTACAGGAGCACTTGCATATCACACTGTATTATAATAAAGGTGTGACACTCTAACCTTAAACTCTTCGTCCTGACATTACTTTCGAAATTTCGAGTTTAAACTGGGAATTCCGAGTTTTAAGTCGGAATTCCGAGATTAAAGTCGGAATTCCGAGAATGAAGTCGGAATTCCGAGAATAAAGTCGGAATTCCAAGATTAAAGTCGGAATTCCAAGATTAAAGTCGGAATTTCGAGATTAAACTAGGAATTTCGAGAATAAAGTCGGAATTCCGAGAATAAAGTCGGAATTCCAAGATTAAAGTCGGAATTCCGAGATTAAACTAGGAATTCCGAGAGTAAAGTCAGAATCCCGAGATTAAAGTCGGTATTCCGAGGTTAGACTCGGGATTCCGAGATTAGACTCGGGATTCCGAGATTTAGATCGGAATTCCGAGAATAAAGTCGGAATTCCGAGAATAAAGTCGGAATTTCAAGATTAAAGTCGGAATTCCGAGATTAAACTTGGAATATTACACAAAATATTTCTTTCTTTCGGGTGCCCTTTCTACGCCTTCGTAGGAATTAATATAAGTGACAAAAAAAAACTTTTTATAGAAAAGTTGCATAATTTTTCAAGTGTTATCTTTTAGAAAACATAGTCATTGTCAAATTCTAAAATATAAATCGTAAACCCATTTTTCTTACTGAATGTTTCAATTTAAAGTAAAGCGACAACGCTTCGACAACTCGATTATCATAAATTCAATTTCATCAAAATCGTAAACTCAAATATTTTAATATTGACATGTTATACATTTTTCAAATCAGCGGAAAGAGATATTTCGTCCTTGTGGAAAATATATAGGGTGTTCCATTTAAAAGAAGAAAACTTGCAATTGTTTTTCAACTTTGCGATGCGCTTATGTTTCTTTTGACAAGTCTAGAAGATAACTCGGGAAAAATTATGCAACTTTTGTATTAAAAGTTCTTCTCTGTCACTCATACTAACCCCTATAGGTGGATGCGCAAATATAAATATAACCCTGTACACAGACTCTTCTGCTTTTGTCAGTTCCTATAGCCTCACTGACGACGAAAAGCATCTGGTGACACAACGTCCAGCTCGGGCATAGCGCTACCTAGCGAGAACTCCTGTAACTGTGACGTGTTGTCTTTGCAGGTGATTTTTCTTTCTTTAACATCTGACATGATTATTATAAATAATGAAATACTGCCTATTTATACAGGGTGTTTGGTTCACCGACGTATATCTGAAGGGTAATAGGTAAGATGATTTCGAACATATTTAACCATATATACTATTATAGAGTGTTACGCATATCGAGAGTTTTTCCGAATTTTACCGAATTTAGTGAGTAGTCCATATAAGTTATAATAAAAGTTTTGTCAAACATTTCATCTAATTGTATCTTTTTTTCCTACAAAGTTGAATATGTATTTCATCAATATAAGATACTTAATGGAATGAAAAAATGAATAATGAAAAAATTTACAAAATGAATTACGGTAACATCCAAATTTGATTTTATTAGTGAATAAAATAAAGTGTGTAAATAAAATATTCGCGGAAATATCTTTAAAAACTCACTTTATCTTTTCCCTGTTTAGTGACATATCACATTCCATCACTAAATGCTAGTTATTTTCTATCGAGTGCGGTTTATCGATGTGGTGCAGGCACCAAAATTTTATTTTTGTTATTAATGTTGTTCTTAAATAGCGTTGCTCGGTGACGCACAAACTTATTAAAGATATGATTAGTTGTCAATTGATTCACTTTATTCTGTTTATTTTGTGACTTTCCCGCTTAACAATTAGGTATAATGGCTGCTTTTTCGAATGTTGAGTATGCTGATATAATTCTTATGTACGGCAGAGCCGACGGCAACGCAGCTGCTGCTCAGCGATTATATCTTGAAAGATTTCCTCAAGGAAGAGTAGCCCACATGACCGTGTTCGCTAAGACATATCGTAGAATAAGCGAAACTGGTAATTTACATCACACAGAGCCTAGAGCGAACAACCAACAATATCGCGCTGAAGTGGATCTGCAAATTTTGGATATTTTTGCAGCAGAGCCCACCGTGAGCACCAGGAAAATAGCGGAACAGCTAAATCTATCTACATGGAAGATATGGTCAGTTCTTCACTCTGAGAATATGCACCCATTCCAATACACTCCCGTGCAAGGACTTGAGGAAGGAGACCCAGTCCGAAGAACCATTTTTTGTCGATTCATCTTAAATGCCGACATCGAAGATGCAACATTTTTACGTAGGATTTTATGGACGGATGAATCCAACTTTTCTTGTGAAGGGATTACTAACTTTCATAACCTGCATTATTGGGCAGAAGAAAGCCCCCATTATGAAGAAACAAACTTCGTTCCAACGAGAATTTAATGTAGACGTGTGGGCGGGTGAGTTTTGGTCGGTCCTTATTTTTTGCCAAACAATTTAAATGGTGAAAATTATCTAGAATTTTTAAGAAATAATTTACCCGATATTTTGGATGAAGTGCCTTTGGATGTAAGAGGACAAATCATATACCAAAACGACGGATGTCCTGCCCATTACCGGATAACTGTAAGGGAGTTTCTAAATAATCAATTTCCTGAAAGATGGATAGGGCGAAATGAACCGATATTGATCTCCAGACCTGACTCCCGCCGACTATCATGTCTGTGGACGAATGAAGGAACTGGTGTACAATGAGGAAGTTCGAGATCGAGAACATCTTATTCAAAAAATTAATGGGGCAGCAGAAATAATGAATGGAAATGAGGCTAGGCTTAAACCACTACAGAGATGCGACAAAGATGTCGACGTTGTATTATAAACGGAGGTTCTCATTTCGAGCATGAAAAGTAATATTCATAAATACCCGCTTATAGTTGTTTTCTTTTATTCTGTTAAATAGTCGTATGCAATTTTTTCCTGACAAATTACAATTTCTTTTAAAATAAATATCCTATGCAACGTTCACGTGCTGCAATTCTCATTCGTAAACTTGCTTTTCTGTGTTAAATCACTTTGAGGTCCCTTACTTTTCCGTCAGACCCGGAGCCTTGCTGAGGAGCCGTAAACGGCGAAACGCGTCCAAGGATTGGGTCTGACAGAAAGGATAAGGGACAACTCTATACACGAACTTATTTTAAGTTTGTGTTTTTTAAGTTAAGTCTGCATCTGTTATTATTCATTCGAAAGGACCAACACCAAGTAAGTTTTTAAAGATATTTGAGCGAATATTTTATTTACACACTTTATTTTATTCACTGATAAAGTAAAATTTGGATGTTACAGTAATTCATTTTGTAAATTCTCCTGATCCACAAAATTTTTTCATCACATGTAGATTCCATTAAGTATCTTATGAAATACGTATTCAACTTTATAGGAAAAACGATACAATCAGATAAAATGTTTGACAAAACTTTTATTATAACTTATATGGACTACTCACTAAATTCGGTAAAATTCGGAAAAACGATGATATCTCGATATGCGTAACACTTTGTATCTAAATACATATTATAGTTAAATATGTTCGAAATCATCTTACCTATCACCCCCTTTCAGATATAAGTCGGTGAACGAAACCCTCTGTATAATGAAATTGACGGATCTGAACAGTTTTTGATCAAATACGCATTCGTAAGGCTAAGCCGGTATGTACACATTTAATAAGTTAAGCAGTTTATTTCGCGATTAACCGCAAAAATCCATTAGTATGTAGGCAATTTTAGAGAAAATCACTTTCAAATGTATTTTTTTTGGAATTAATGTAGAATGATGAAATAAAATAAGTATGATAGTAATATAAATAATTATTGTGCTGCGCTTATGGTTTTAGTAACCAGAGCATTTTGTTTTGCATGTCTATAAAATTTCACTGTGATTGTACTTTAAATTTATTATAAAACACAATATTACGATTATCAAGTATCAAATTTCTATTTATCAGAAGTAGCATTTTTATTATAAAGGTACCTACCATTTTTGTCAAACATCTCCTTTTTTAAATTAAATTGTTTTTTTGACCTTTTCTGATATTGAGTTGAACAGTTGGTGATATCAGGACATGTTACTGTGAATTATTTTAATTTAATTCCGATTATAGTAACAGTGACACTCGTAGTTCAAATTACATTTGATTATTTGTAATTATTTTTGAAAAATGGTAAGTTATTTCACGATATTTTGTATTGTTTGTATGTCTACCTATGTTAACGAATATATAAAATATATTATTAGTATAGTACCCTATTGGATTCACTGCGCCACTGACACTACTTAATAAAAATATTTCCTGGTATCAATATTTTGATACATATTATGTTTGTGGTATTAGAACTTAGGTTAAATAGTTCAGACTAATGATGACAAAGCAATCGTCATTGGTTCAGACTATACAGTACCATGAGTTTGAATTCTCTACTTTATTTTGAAAAAAAATTAAAAAAATTAAAATAATTTTATTTTATGGATTAATCCCTTTAATAAATTACTAGGTACATGAATCTATCTCGCTATCTCTCTTGCAAATATTATATTTATTTATTTTTTTTGAAAGTACTACTAAGTAAAATATAAATCAATATGTAAATAATTCTATGGTTAACTAATTTCCAACCTATTATTATACCGGGTGATGCAATGCTTAGTTGAACATAGGAAATCACATGTAAACTTTAAGGTGGCTAAGTATTGGCTCCCCTGTACATTTTGGAGAAAAATTGTATTATAATTTTTTGAAGACGCCGATATAATAAACTTATTTGCCAGTTTTGAATAAATTTTAAGAAGCCAATTCTAACTTTTTCAATTAAATGTGATGGTAAAATTACCAAATTTTCATAGTTTAGAGTAGTTTAGACAATACAGCAAACACCAGCCAATTAACATTTGGCATTGACACATTTCAGAGACGCAATAGGGGAGGCCGAGGACGGTATCCTGATGAATGGTGTTCTCATTAATAATTTGAGGTACGCGGACGACACTGTTTTGCTTGCTGACACAGCTGAGGGCCTACAAAGATTGCTGATGAAAGTAGCAGAGGTTTGCGAGGCATACAACATGCGCCTAAATACAGAGAAAACTAAGGTTATGACAATAAGCAAAAATGTGAACAATGATGACTTCTTTCAAGTTAATGGCTCCCAGATCCAAACGGTGCCATCAATTAAGTATTTGGGCGTACATCTGAATGAAAACTGGGACCAGTCTAGGGAAATCATAATAAGAATCGAGAGAGCGCGTGCTTCTTTTAATAAAATGAGGACCTTGCTATGCAACATGAAGCTTAATCTCCAACTACGCACGCGCATCCTGAAGTGTTACGTGTTCACCACTTTAATGTACGGTGTTGAGGCCTGGACTCTGACTGACGCTGCCTGTAAGCGCCTAGAAGCGTTCGAGATGTGGTGCTATTGACGAATGCTTCGAATATCCTGGACACACCACGTAACAAATGCGACAGTTCTCCAACGTATGACCAAAGGAACAGAAGTGATGAGGACGGTCAAAGAAAGAAAATGCTCATACTTCGGTCATATAATGCGTAACGACAAGTATGGCATTCTGCAGCTTATTATGCAGGGTAAGATAGATGGCAAGAGAGGACCCGGAAGACGCAGAATATCATGGCTTCGTAATTTGAGACAATGGACCGGAAGAACATCTGCCGATTTGTTCCGAGCTGCAGTCGACAAGATTAAATGGGCCAGAATGATCGCCAACGTCCACTGAGGATATGGCACAGCAAGAAGAAGATTGACAAAACGAAATGTAGTGTCAGTGACAACATTTTCATTAAAGGCGTTTTAATTATAGCTAAATATGAGCTATTCCATTAAGGAAAAAGTAACTAGGATTCAGTGGTATTACACAGGAAACAGTTTAAGAGCAGTGTCTGAAATATTTTTAGTTCAATTCCCTGTAAAGCCTATCCCTTCCATTTCATTAATTAAAATTATCATTAGTAAATTTGAGTCCATAGGCATTGTAATAAATAACTGTAAATGCTCAACTCAGAATGTGAATAGAGCTGAAGAATGAGGAATATTAGAGATTTTGATATCTTACTGCACGAGGAGGAAAATAAAATTATTAGCACGAGGATTCTTGGGCAAGCCGTAGCAGGGTTCCCACTAAAAAGTCAAAATGAAATTCCCTGACTTTCCAGGTCTACTTCAAAAATTTTCCCCGACTTACATCAGATTAGCTCTACAGAAAAAATTGATATACATAAATATATGGAAAATTCAAAAACAAAAATTCTGTGAAAAAAAATTATTTAAAAGAAAAAAGTAACAAAATGCAGTTACTAGAACAACAAAGTTATACATAATTATATATAATTAAGAGATCATCAGTCATTTTGCCAAAGTTAAGCTTATCAGGTAACAAGTATCACAAAAAAAGTAATAAAAACAGCCTTTAATAATTAATATCTAAACTAAGGTCACTCATTATTAAAATAAATGCTTAAAAAACTAAAATTTTCACTTTAAATATTTCTTTTCAACTGCACAATTTTTTTAACTATTTTTTTTTTAATTGAAAATGGGCGGCAGCCAATAGTCACAAACATCGAGTCAAGAGTACGAGGCGTTTTCTCGCGCCGCATCTGTTTCGAAACAACACAGAACAAAAAAGGGAATTAAAGTATTGTAACAAAAATAATTTTTTCCAGGTTTATGTATTAAATTCCCTGACTTTCCATGACTTTCCTGACTACTTTTCAAATTCCCCGACTTTCCCTGACTTTCCAGGTTTTCCAGAAAAGGTAGGAAAACATCAAACCACAGTGATGCGCACTTTAAAAAAACATAAATATTTTCCTCACAAATATTATTTATTATTATTAGGTTTAAGTTAGGCGGCCATGCCGTTAAAACTATTTGTCACTGATTTATGTCCTCAAAAATTTCGCGTTTTGTACGAGTTGTAGCTGTTTTTGAAGTGGTTAGTTGTTTCAGCAGTGACACAATCATTGGGTAGATTATTCCATTCCCTGTTTACTCTGTTGGATAGAAAGTGCTGTCTACAAAGTTTTTTAAAGCGTTCTCGAACCAACTTGCAATTGTGCCCTCTTAGTCTTTGGTTTGTGTTTAAAGTAAAGAGATCTAGTTCCACTGAGTAGTGCCCGTGAAGTATCTTAAAAGTTTCTATTAAATCTCCTCTTAGTCTCCTTTGTTCAAGTGATGTTAAGTTAAGTATTTTTAATCTTTCCTCGTAGGACATATGTGCTATAGAGGAAGAGAGCCTGGTGAATCGTCTCTGTGTTTGTTCAAGTGCGTGTATGTCTTTGGCAAAGTAGGGATTCCACACTGGGGCTGCGTAGTCCAAGATAGGTCTTATATAGATTTTGTAAATTTTTTCGAGTAGCCCTGGGGAGGGGTTTTTAAAGGTCCGTGACACCATATATGATATAGAGTTCGCTTTCTTGATGATATTTCCCACGTGGACTGCCCATTTGAGGTCTTTAGTAATTGTTACACCTAGGTCTTTTTGGCTTTTTACCGATGTTACTAATTTTCCCTTAAGAGTATATGATCTTTCGGGGTTATTGAAGCCCACGTGGAGGACACAACATTTGGTTTCATTTAGGTGTAGATTCCACATAGTGCACCACTGTTCTATTTTCTCCAGGTCTCTGTTTAGTGTTTCATAGTGTGAAGAAGGATTGTTAAATAATTTTGTGTCGTCAGCAAACATTGACATAGGGGAATTGATGCCGGTTGGTAGGTCGCAGGTATATAAATTAAATAGTATTGGAGCTAGAACTGAACCTTGAGGTACTCCTGTAGTGGTTTTAAACATGTGTGATGTCACGCCCTCAACTCTAACAACATTTGTTCTATTGGTTAAAAAATCCTTAATCCACCTCAAGAGATGTCCACCAATGCCATAGTGTTCTAGTTTCAGAACCAGCTTGTCGTGAGGTACGAGGTCGAAAGCGCTTTTAAAATCTAAGTACAGTATGTCTACCGGTTCTTTTTTGTCTAACGACTTGGTCCATGCGTTTACACCAAAGACATTAGAACTATTAGACCAAATTGTTTACATTTTGATGTGGCAAATCATCATTCCCTCTTTATTATTCATCTCTGTCGCTCAAAATTTGACCTTAGCCGGCTTTATCTGTCTGTTAGAAATATTAGGGAAAAACTGTTTTTAAAAGATTGAGTTAGTAATTGCAGTAACGCCCAGAACCTAACATACAAAAAAGCTAAGGTGTGCGTATCAAATTATGCATTCATGCTTGCAATGTTATGCGAATATTTTATCGAAAACTGTTAAAAACCTTAAAAGTATTGAAATTATTATTATATATATCAGGCACTACGGCAACATTGTACTACGATTTTACAACCGGAGAGATTCTTTGAATGACTGTAGCGATTGCGATGTTGCCAGTGAGTCACAGCAGCTAGCTTGTGTTTTTGTGCCTTTATTGCAGTTTTGATTTCCTTGTGTATTTGCCTAAACATTAGTGTAGAAATAAACAATCATGGTTCATGCCTCTGTAGTGTGTAAAAAGTGGATCATTTTAATCCAAATTTATCATTTCATCGGTAAGTATGGTTAGGTTATTGTTTTATAGAAAGCATTGGTGTAGCGTATGGGTTTGTTTACTAATGCTGTGGTAGCACCATTGTTGTTAAAACTTTTATGCACAATGAAAGAGTTTTGTTATACTTAGAAACAATTAAGAGTAGATATTGATAAATAACTCATGGTAGCTACTTAATAGTAAACGAGTAAAAAGTTATCGACTAGTAAAATACTGTAAAATTGAAATCCTATTCCTAAATTTAATAAGGTACCTATTTATTGAGATATTTTATATATAACATATAAACATTCTGTTTAGGTTTCCTCAAGATGCTAAAAAAAGAAAACTTTGGTTTTCTTTAGTAGGATTCTGGATAACCAACCTTTACGAAACAATCCAGAGTTGTGCTCGGATCACTTTTTCCTGCAGATATTTTAGTAATTTTAAATGGTGCTAAATATGTTAGAAAGGGAGTAAACCCTCGTTACTGTGAAGGCTTGTTATTTCTAGACGACCTCTCTAACAGGTAAGATTGGGAGCTGTCAAGTTTTGGTTTGCCTAATAGAATTATTTAAAATATTTTAATATCCTTGTATCTTCGTTTTTTAGTTCTGAGTCAACTGTTATTGGAACACTACCTGCCGCAAAAAACAACATTGGCGTAAGTAATATCTATTAATAATAAAATTAGTAATGTTATATTTTATGACAAATAAAACTTTTGGTTTATAATAAGTGTAATAGGTATACCTATTATTCATTATGAAACCCTGCTAATATTAATTAGAAGCTCATTTTATTCATTTTCAGGATGTCTAAGCTATGCTTTGATTATATATTGGTTAAATCAGATGATGCTGATCGAGTTGCTGATGAACCTTACAAGATTATTTATAATTCTCCTAATATTCAAAGGTACGTAGGCCCTATGCAAACAAAAGTTGTTCAAAAAATGTTAATCATGAAGAAAAATTATATTGTATATTTCTTGTGACCTATTATTTCCATTCTTAAGAAAAAATTCTGATACAAAAAAATTTATTGTATTATTTTCATACATTGTTGTTAGGTTTTAACCTCTACACCACTGGCGATCAAAACCAAGGGACGGTTTACAATGTTGCCGATCGGGCCAAGGAGATCTGCCTTTCTCTCTCGCACTCGCCAATATTTTAAAACAATAATAGTCGATACTTTTATGGGAATTATGAATGAATCGTTTCGTCTAATAGTTCTAATGTCTTTGGTTTACACATTGAAGAAGGTTGGTGGATGTAGAGCGCCCTGGAAGGAAACCATGTTGGCATTGTGGGATAATGGAATTTTGAATGAAGAAGTTTGTAAGATCCTCGGCAATTAGTTTCTCCATAAGTTTACAAAGTACGGTAGTACAAATATGAAACACATCAAGAGCTACGGCAAGGTGATGAAGAACGGAGAATGGTATTTTGTTTTGAGGTAATGGAAAGGGCAAATAATAATCGGGATTTTCTGAGAAATATTTGTTTTACTGATGAATTTACATTCACCCATAACAACGAGCCAAATGTTCAAAATTGCCGGTATTGGAGCCAAGAAAATGAACGTTCATACTCGGACGCAATATCCACAAAAAATAAATGTTTGGGCGGAAATTGTAGGACAGCACATTATTGGACCATTTTTTATGGAAGGCAACTTTACAGCAATAACCTATTTGTACTCACTACAAAATCGAATTGAACCCGCACTAGAAGAAGTTGTATGCGAAAATCAGGAGATCTGGTATCAAATAGATGGTTGTCCTGCCCATAATTCTCTCATGGTTAGGGAATACTTGCAAAATATTTTTAAGGGAAATATTATTGGCCTACGGTATCTAATCCTTTGGCCAGGTCTCCTGACCTTTCGCCAAACGACTTCTTTCTGTGGGGTCACTTAATAAACTTTATTTATAAAGATGTAAAATTTGAAAATCTAGACCAGCTAAAAAACTGTATTTCGTTAGAATATTACAGAATTTCTCAATATCAACTCAGTAATGTTAGAAATGAATTTTATGATCGGTTAGGATATTGTTTAGCTGTTATTGGGGGATTGTTTGAATATTTAATTAATTAATGTTTTCGTGAAAATCTGTAGTTTTAGGTATGTTATGTTAATTTAAAGGCTTAGTAAGAGAAACATAATGGTGTCTTTTATTTTGGATGTGTGATTGCCGGATTGGTGAAACGAAAATATGTTGTTAATGTAAAGTGTGTGTTATGTCCAGCTTTACGTCAATTTTTGACAATAGCGTCATAGAAATTATTTCATGGTGTTTGCTATATTACCTAAACTATGAAAATTTTGTAATTTTGTCATCACATTTAATTGAAAAAGTTAGGATTGGCTTATTAAAATTTATTCAAACTTGGCACATGAGTTTATTATATCGGCCTCTTTAAGAAATTATCATGCAATTTTTCCCTAAAATGTACAGGGAAGCCAATATTTAACCACCTCAAAATTTACATGGGATTTCCTATGTTCAACCAAGCCATGCATCACCCGGTATATATATTATACATAACTATCTCCTTCACCTATGACACTTCAATTAAACAACCCAGTCATTTACTTTATTTAGAAAACATTTTGAAAGTAATTTATTTTTTTCGTTTTTATTAGCTTTTAAGCAGGCAATTTTGTTTGTGAGTATTTGTGTAACAACAGGATGCGACAAACTAATTTTAAAAATGATAAGAAACCTAAGAGTAGATATCGTAGTATACAGGGTGCCCCAGAATTCGTGGGCAATCTCTCGGATTCACATAGATCATATATGAAAATAGCATGTACTTATTTTGTTATTTGTTTGGACAATGTGATTTGATATTAATGACCTATTTAATGTTTAATAACATGCTTTTAATCTTACTGCATCTTGTTTGTATTCTTGTAGACTTTGTCTGCCCGTTGCTTAAATTTAATGTTATATATGTCCCAATGATCACTAAACAAATACTAGATTTGAGATACTTTAACTTTAATTTATTTGTACTGCTTTGTCAAAAAGTCGCTTCCTTCGAACATCTAACAATAAAGCTTATTTTCATTTAATTTGATTTATTAATTAACTTTCATCATCAAGAAAAATTAAATATGCTTTTATTATATGCACCCTGGACTCTAACAGTAGAGATTGTCCACGAATCGAATTCTTGATCACTCTATTTTTAAATAATATTGTTGTCAATTCTGCTACTGACTGGCAGCAGCTATAGTTTTTCTTTTAATAGAACCCCCCCCCCCCCCCCCCCAGCGCCCTACACGTTCCTTCGTAGACGAAGTTCCGTTATAATTGACAAGATTTTTTTATATAATTTTTAGATTTGTTCCACGAAAATTCACGTACATATTCGTATTTGAGTATATTGAAATGAAAATCATATGTCGACGTTATCTCCTTTTTAATGAGAAAATCCTTGATCTTTAGATCGTTTTGCCGTCCCAAGCCGTTGCCCTCTTCGCCCCCCCCCCCCCCTAGTTACGCCACTGGGTAGCTCTTACGAATAGATGCTACAAATGCGATGATACTCTTATAGCGAATTCCATTGGTAAAAGAAGTGCGGCACAGGTATGCCACTGAAACTGCACCAGTGCACAAAAAGTGTTGCACTATTTGAGTACCAATGATTTTCAGATTAGACTTTGAGTGCATTTTTCCGACAAAGTTAATGATAATACTCCTCAATCCTCATTGATTTTACTTACCACTGGACAATATTTGAGACAAAATAGGATTTTAAAAATCGAACAAATCAAAACACTGCATTTTTTTTAAATTTTCATCTAATTTCGGTGCAGCGTGGTCTCCAAGAGCACGTTGTTGCACCGGTTTCCCAATGGTTTACAAATACTTGCACTAAAATGTCCAATGATTTTCAAATTTTGCACTCGTGCTGCACTTCTTTTGTCAATAGAATTCGCTATTAGTGTACGCTCACACTGCATGATATATGCGTTGTTTGGCTACCAAAACAAATATAATAATATGTAGTATATGGGACTGTTTACATCATCGCAGAGTGGGTGTAGGTACACTTAAAAATGTCAATCACAATCTTGAAACCGCGGTTTTCCCTTGAATGAAAATATTAAACTGTCATTTTATTGACTTACCTGCCCTTATTGATCATTTTTATAAATTTCTTAATGACATTTGTGGTGATAGGACTTTACTGTACATAGTTTGCCATTATCCACATCTATTGATCGATTGAAGCACGACTGATTATGAGAACTGTGATAAGCTTGAAATTAGTGCGCTAATATCAGCAGATATACTGATAAGGATAAGGAAAAAGCAGATAAAATAGGCGGATTTTTACCAATAAAAAATAATTAAAAATTAAAATTAAAATTCTTCTTCTGCAGAGGAACCTATTTATTATTAAATAATAAATACTTATTTATAGTATTGACTTTGACGCTTCTGGATGGTTCGTATCATTTGGTTAGCCAAAATTACATTATTATTTACCGGTAATTTAGGTTGTCATGACAACAAAAAAATGTCCACTGTAATTTTTATTTTCACTTATTATAATCGGGTTTTCACTCCGATTGTTATAAGTCGTTGTTACCTACAAATGTTCGTGTGGTGTCGTCGTTGCCGTGTTAAATTTACAATTTTTCAATTTTTTTTTAATTATTTCAAAAACGGTTCAAACTTTCTCAATAATTTGACAACTATTCAGGATATGTATGCGAAGAAATTCGAACATAGAAAAAAAGTTACTTGACTTCAAAAAAAAAGGTAGCACGTGCCACGTGGCGGCTGCATCACTCGGTATAATCGATCGAAGCTTTCTGATGTTGTACAGAACATTGACCTATAGAACCCTATTGTTTTTCAGTGACATCGGAAAATTTGAAGTATTTTTCTTTATCGATTAAATATTAAAACAGGCCCCTTTTTGGTAATTACCGGTATCGAAACGAGAAGTCGGATCAATATGCGATTTAGACCGTTAGTTAGTATATCTCAAATAATTTTTTCGGATAGCGCTCCTTAAAAGACGTAAAATGTATATTTTGAATTTTGAAATTTTTTATAGGGAGTGTGCAAAAGAATACAATTTCTCTTTATTTTCTTTAAAGTTGAAATATTTTATTCGAAATGTATTATTTACATCCATATTGGGTTTATTCGATTCCCCCGTCATTTTTGAACAACTTGCACTAAAGAAATTAAATGTTTGTTACTAATAGTATAGAAATAAAAGGGTTAATGTCACGAAAACTGCTAAAAAAATCAGGCCTTTTTCTAGGTTTAAAACATCACTCATTTTGTAAAGTCAAGCGTTTGGTCTAGTTCAGGGCCGCCGAAAGCCGACACGGGCCCTGGGACTGGACAGCTTCCAGTGTTGCAAGGAATGCGCCGAAGGCGCTAAAATAACGCGCCGCAGGCGAAAAATGTTTGGGTGCCACGCCCTATTTTGATGATAGTGCTTGCTTTTCAAGTAGATAGTGCCGCATGCCACTTTTTTTGCCTTTCATTTAAATTTAAAATATATATTTAAATATATTTTTTACCGTGCTTGTAGTAGGTATATTTCTAATGCGGATCAATTTGCGAATCACGCCCGGGCCCCTCCAGGCCCCGGGCCCCGGGAATTTGTCCCGTCTGACCCCCCCTCTCGTCGGCCCTGGTCTAGTTATTATAGAGCTAAATTCTCTAATTGTTAAACCTCTAGTTCTTTAACCAAGGGCCATAGCACCGGCCCCCGGGGCTTTGGCTCCGGTAATTAAACTTATTGTACAGGGTGTCCCATAAAGGTCGGTAAGGTACGATATTATGGAAATCATAAACCTTACGGTTTCGGAAAAAGTTTTATTGTCTAAACCGACCAAAACAAATTGCTGAAAAGTGTTTTCAAGTTTCCAAAATGACCGCTAGGCGGCACAGTTACCAGGATATATATAAAAAGTCAAATTTTATCAGATAATCGCTATGTTAAGGTACTGTTTTAATAACTTTTTTGTATCAATAAAAATGTGGGTGGGGAAAGCTTATGGACAAAACTTTTTAAATCGCTGTATCTTTCACATGTTTTGCCCAAATTTAATCAGCTTAGGCTCGTTTAATTGACACTTTTACACTATTATAAAACCGACTTTGGTCGTGGTCGCTAGTGCATACCGCGTCTTCTAGATGGCGCTGTTTAAACAAATTTATTTTTCTCAAATTTTCTCAATAAAATTAAATGGCATAATACATTTTTTTTATTACTCGGCCTATAGAGCATAGAACTACCTACATATTGGCAAAAACCATAATTCGATATCTTTATGTGTTTTAGAGTTATTAATTTACAAATTACTATTTTAATTTAAAAAATTATTTTTACCTTTAGGTTTTCCGTTAAACCAAAGGAATGTAAAGACTATGCTGTCACAATCTTTCATCAATTTAATATCAACAATAATTACTAAATCATTATTATTATTAAAATGTTTAGCCTTTTTGGTGCATTTATTTTGTGTCTATTCTCGCCTAATATCAAAGTAAACAAGTTGGATCCAAAGGCAAAAACAAAAATGTAATAGATATTTACGTTATAAGTCCGGTAAATCAACTTTTACAGTATAAGTGAAATGTTTCAAGACGAGGCGACGAAGGAGCCGAGTCTGGAGTTTTGAAACGAATACTGTAAAGGATTTGCCGGACGAATGACGTACAATATATTATTTCATACTGTTCTGTTGAAAATTATAATTATGTTTTGAAATTATAATGAAGTTTTATTCTGCGTCGTATATTTGAAAAGTGCTTATATTTACTGGTGGAAACATTGTGTGTTTGACATTGATTAAACTAAAACTTACAAAATTCAGTCCGGTAAAGAAATATTACAGGACTAGTCCGGTAAAAAAATTTTACCGGACTTATTGCTGTAAAACCTTATTTTGTGGACTAAATTCAAATATGTAAAGGTTTGTTTTACAATACAGTATGAAATAAAGATTATTTAACAACTAAACTGTAATAGCGTAAAGTTACGAGATTAATATTTTCTCGGGATCTCGGGATTGGCATTCCTAAACATTGTCAATATTTTTAGGAAGGTGAGAATCGGAAGTTATGGGGTGGTCGATTTACATCTGTGACGGATCCCCAACTGGAAAAATTAAATCTATCCATAAATATCGACAAGAGGTTGTACGCGGAAGACGTGGAGGGAAGCAAGGCCTACGCAAAAGCTTTGCAAAAAGTCAATTTGCTAACAGAAACGGAAACCGAACAAATCTGCATGGGGTTGGATAAAATTAAAATGGAGTGGGATACGAATGTATTTCTTATAAAAGAGGGAGACGAAGATATACATACTGCTAATGAACGAAGACTTAAGGTATTATATAAAATAATATTTGCTTTCCTTCGCTATCCATATTACAAATACTTAGTAGTGAGTTAGGAGAATATTTAAAACGTAAAGTAAAACACACAATCTGCTCCACTAGTTTAATGTAAAATTGTCAAACCATACATGTTTTAGAGGCATAAACCTCCATTATCTGTGGGATTAAATTAAGTCAAGTTGAAGAGAAAAGGACCAGAAATATTGTGAGAACTAGTGTCGCCGAAAAAACTTCATTATTTTGTATTAAGTATGTTATGAAAATAGAAAAAGTTGTTATTATTTAAAAAAATAAAATTTTTACTTAAATAGTACATATTCTTTTGAATCTTTCATTTATATTAGAACCAAACATTTTCGTCCAATGAGGAGAAAACAAAATAAGAGATACGAACATCTTGCTAGTCATTTTGATTCAAAAGGATATGTACCTACTATTTAATTAAAAATTTTATTTTTTTATATATTTTTTTAAATAATAACAACTTTTTCTGTTTTCTATTTTATTTTCATAACATACTTAATACAAAATGATGAAGTTTTTTCGGCGACACTAGTTCTCACAATGTTTCTGGTCCTTTTCTCTTCAACTTGACTTAATTTAATCCCACTGATGATGGAGGTTTATGCCTCTGAAACATGTATGGTTTGACAATTTTACATTAAACTAGTGGAGCAAATTGTGTGTTTTACTTTACGTTAAAATATCACTCCACTGAGAGATGGACTTCTTCCATAGAATATTTAAAACGTCAAATCTAGAATATTAACCGAAAAATATACTTCATGTTGGAATAATATACTGACTGATATACTGGTGAATATAATAATAATAACAATGTCACTATTTCCACAATACCACATTCAATTCGGGCAAAATAGATATAAATTAACTTAGGCTGTATGAAAGAAACTTTTGCGTAGGTATAAGTTTCTTTGGCTGTATGTAAGTGGTAATATAGAAAATGGCGAGTCCATCAATGGTACGCAACTCATACAGCTACCAGTAGTGAATAAAAATAATATGATTTCTTGTTGGCGTAACAACGCACTAAAAGTAGGAAACGAATCGAAACTAAAAGATTCTTATCAAATACATATTGGTACTACCTACCACGAATTATATATAATACTTAAGTACTGAAAATTTCATTTAATTAAGTGATTTAAATTTGAGTTAAGGTTTATAAGTGACCTCTATTGAACTAAGGGCAAATCCTCTCTGTAAAAATATCAAAATGAGAAGAAGTCAGTGATTTTTAATCGGCCACAAGAAGTGTTTTGACGCCCATTTTTGTTGATCCAATGGAGGTTAATTAAATTATATCTATACCTTCACTTACCTAAATATTATCTAAATTATCTGTGGCTTTAGGAACTTATTGGAGAACCTGCTACCAAACTTCACGTAGGAAGAAGTCGAAACGACCAAGTAGTCACCGATACGAAACTTTGGTTAAAGAAAAATCTAATGGACCTAAAGCAGCAGATCAAACAGTTGGTTGGTGTCATGGTTAAGAGGTCGGACTATGAAATAGATATTGTAATGCCTGGATATACCCATCTTCAGAGGGCTCAACCCGTTAGATGGAGTCATTACCTATTAAGGTAGGTTGACATTAACACGATCCCATGTTTCCACATAGCTCGTTTTCTCTGTATATTGTAGTCCGACATTTTTCCTTGTTACATAGACTACCTGTTTTAATTTTAGTCATGCGTGGACTTTGAAAAATGACTCTGACAGATTAGAAAACAACATGAAATTACTAGATGTAATGCCCCTAGGAAGTGGTGCTTTGGCTGGAAATCCATTTAACATTGATAGGGTAATATTGGCAAAATCGTTAAATTTTGCTGAAGTTACTCATAATAGTATGCAAGCTGTTAGTGATAGAGATTTTATTGGTAAGTGCCTATACAGGGTGACTCGGATCTAAATGTACATACATCACCAGGAGATAGTGGACATCTTGGGGGTTCTAAATAATCTATCTTCAGTGGGTCCATCTTTCCTCGTTACTTAGATACAGAGTGTTTTATAAGGTTTGGCTCATTTTTGTTTTTGCTATAATTCTTTTAGCACCCGGTATAAGATGTTCATATTCGGTGGAAATATTTTGAGTAGCTATCGCTTCAAAATGCCGTATGAAAATTTTTTGAAATTCAGGTCCGGACTTTAAAAACAAGACTGATTTCATTTTTTTAAATTCAACACCCTGTATATCATATTTTTGTAAATTTTATTTTTTATTTGAAAAACACATAAAAAACTAATTCTAATGACATACTTATCAAAATCCCCGCACTCGCCGCTCAACCATAATAAATTGCTCTTCTTTAGATGTTGAAACACATACAAAATAATAACTGTTTTTATAACGACAATAATAAGAAATAAACCAAAGTAATAAAATAGCGGCGTGTTAAAATTTGAAAATTTTCAATTCAATTTGACTCCATGGCTCGGCACCTCAGAACGACGAAATATTGGGGGGCAACAAAACATAATAAGTCATTGTCAGTTGTAACCTGTCAGATTTTTGGGCATTACGAGGATATTTTTGTTAAACATTTACTTCTCGTTTAAAATGCCCCATCAATTTTCAAACCAAGAATACGCTGATATAATATTTGTATATGGATTTTGCGATGGTAACGGGCGAGCCGCTTCTCGAGAGTATGAATTAAGGTTTCCTGGAAGATGTCCAAACCATCAAACATTTTCAAATGTATTTTCTTTTGTTCGTGAACAAGGGCATTTTCCGACACAAAATAATATTGATCAGCCTGTAAGACACCCAGTTCAACAGGAAGAAGACATTTTGAATTTGATTGAAGAAAATCCAAAAACATCCACAAGGAAAATTGCTAGACGTCTGCATATAACGCTAAAATTAACCCATTCAACAATAAAAAATGAAGGCTTATATCCTTATCATATCCAAGAGGTACAAAGGTTGGAACCAGGTGATTATGCTAACCGTTTGGTTTTTTATCAGTGGATTAGGAGGCACCAAAAAGATATTCACCGGACTTTGTGGACCGATGAAACTCAGTTTACCAGAGATGGAGTCAACAATTCCAGAAATTGTCATCTATGGTCTATAGAAAATCCAAATGCTATTAGGCAGTCGCACTCGCAACATAGATTTTCCATAAATGTTTGGGCAGGTATAATCAATGGTAAATTGATTGGCCCACACATCTTTGAAGAAAGATTAGATGGAAACCAATATTTACACTTTTTGGAAAACATTTTGCCAAATCTTCTCCAAAATGAAAATGTTAATTTAAGAGGAATGTATTTCCAACACGATGGAGCCCCTCCACATTATGCAAGAATTGTTTCCGAGCTTTTAAACAATAGATATCCCAACAGATGGATAGGTTGTGGGGGGCCCCATTCTTGGCCAGCAAGATCTCCCGACTTTAACCCGCTGGACTACTTTTTTTGGGGGTATATGAAAAATTTAGTTTACGAGGAAGAAATTAATACACGGGACCAGCTCTTGCAACGCATTATCACTTCATTTCAGGAAATAAAAAATAGACCAGGTGTAATCAGAAGTGCAGTTTCAAATTTAAATATCAGAGGAAGAAAATGTGAAGAAGTTAATGGTGGGCATTTTGAAAATATTCTCAAATAATTATGTTTCTGTTATTTTTGTTATTATTGGTATTATTGTCGTTATAAAAACAGTTATTATTTTGTATGTGTTTCAACATCTAAAGAAGAGCAATTTATTATGGTTGAGCGGCGAGTGCGGGGATTTTGATAAGTATGTCATTAGAATTAGTTTTTTATGTGTTTTTCAAATAAAAAATAAAATTTACAAAAATATGATATACAGGGTGTTGAATTTAAAAAAATGAAATCAGTCTTGTTTTTAAAGTCCGGACCTGAATTTCAAAAAATTTTCATACGGCATTTTAAAGCGATAGCTACTCAAAATATTTCCACCGAATATGAACATTTTATACCGTGTGCTAAAAGAATTATGGCAAAAACAAAAATGAGCCAAACCTTATAAAACACTCTGTATCTAAGTAACGAGGAAAGATGGACCCACTAAAGATAGATTATTTAGAACCCCCAAGATGTCCACTATCTCCTGGTGATGTATGTACATTTAGATCCGAGTCACCCTGTATATACCTAGAAACTTGCTAAACAGCTTAGTGTTTTATAATTAATAAAGACCGGATTATATGCAACCAAAAACCTTAAGAATTCGCGCATATATATGCACATATTTTTTAAAATTTATGCAGGATATATGCAAAATAGACGTAAATATGCAATGAATATGCGGTAATAAAACAACTGAATTTGAATTCTAAATTTGATTGAGTATTGAATAAAGATAAATTCAAGTGATAACATACTTTATTAATACAGTTAACACCTAATACAGGTTTTTATATGAAACTTTTACTGATAATAACTTGAAAAATTATAAAACGCACCAGTTATTATGTGTGCTTCAAGGTTTTGAACTAAAAAATTGTGGCGTCTACCACTAAGGACATGTTCGTAAAAAGAAAACGATCTTTCTAGATCTACTGAAGTTATAGGGCAAAATTTTAATTTCGGGACTAAGGCAGGTTCAATAGCTAAATTATTTACAGTTTTCCCTGACAGTATGTTTACGACCTGATTTAAAATCTTGAAACCTGTGTGTGCCAAGAACGTTTTGCATAGATCTTCGTTAAATTCTGACTGATCATGGTTTCCGTTTTTAAAAATCTCAAATGACTGCTTCAGTGTTGACTGTATGGGACCAGACTTCATCTTGCTAACCTTAGCAATGTGAGACGGCGTCTTAATGTGTTGGTCTATTTGAAATTTTTTTGAGCAGGAAACAATTTTTGATCAAGACTTGCAAAGACATGATCGCCGTCCAAAGCAACTTCTGGGTACGAAATACATCGTATTATCGACATAATCCCCGCTTTCACTTTCACTTTGTTTGCGTTTACAATACTAACTGCGGCTACGACAAACGACAACCTCAATAATACTGACAAACTATAACAAATGTGAGCAAATAAATAATTATAGAAGGTGTACATAAAGAAATTCTAGTTAAAACATCTGGTCAGAAATACCCACCCACTAATGGAATCTCTCAATAGAAGAATAATAGTTTATTTTATTAGTTTATTACTTTATTAATTAGCCTATTTATCTTTATATTATTTCCTCCCACCTTCAGACCCCGTCAGCACAGGCGACACGGCGGCGTGCGACCATAAAACATAAGAAAAGAACACAGAAGTCCCAAAACATTCTTAGATATGCAATAGTTCTTAAAATATGCATTTTTTCCTTTAAAATCACAAAATATGTAAAAAATGCATATACAGGGTGTCCGGAAAATACGCGAACAACGTTTGACGACAGACTCCTGACGTCAAAATAGGTCGATCTAAGCAGACTTAGTTATATCCAAAATAGTATCGTTTAGCCGGTAAAGGGCGTCAAAAAATTGTAAAAATATTGGTTTTTCCTAAATTACGTAAAAGCCTGCTAATTGATTTTAATGATTTTTAGTATGTAGACTAATACTATAAAATGACGTTTTCTAGTAGTATAGTCACCGGCTGTAAATAAGTAGAAGTGTTATAAAAGTGTTATAATACGTCAACATGTCTCCTGATTTTTTATATCAACGGCGTTATAACAACCCAGATATTTTTGTCGAGTGACTGGATGTATTTGGAAGCTATTTCACCTCTTCAATATTTTTCGTTGGATGAGCTGTCTTGCCAAAAGAAATATATTTACAATTACCTGCATACATCAATTATTAACATTAGTAATAAAATTAAAATCAAATTACCTGTAACAATAAGTTTTTTTAGTGACCTTGTTGCTATGGCATTTAATAATTTGACAATTATTGACAAATTGTCATCAGTCTATGAAATTGACTAAAGTATACGATCAACATTCTTGAATTACAAGTTCATTTTACCATTAAACATGGAAAATTATACGAACTCTGATAAGGTTGACATGCTGCTGGTATACGGTTTTGTCAAGGAAATAAGCGTCAGAGTGTTAGGGTTTACATGGAGAGATTTCCTAACCGTCGAATATCAAGCCACCAAACATTTGCCAATATCGAGCGTCATCTTCGGGAAACGGACAGCTTTGAGAAAAAATTTGAAGGTCGTATGCAAACAACTCGAACTGTGGAAATAGAAGAGAACATTCTGGAAAGAGTTGAATTACCAGTACCCGTCGCTTAGAACGTGAGTTACATGTTCCTAAAACGATTGTCAATGAGGTTTTAAAAGAACAGTTGTTACATCCATATCACGTGCAAAAAGTCCAGGAACTTTTACCAACTGATTCCCCCATGCGGCTTACATTTTGTCAATTTGTTAGAAACAAAAAATCCGTGATCCAAATTTTTTTAGAAAAAAATATTGTTTAGTTATGAGGCGTGATTTACAAGATCTGGAGTAACCAATCTGCACAACGAACATATTTATTCCGATGTAAATCCACATGCCATTAAAGTTGCACATCATCAGCGTCAATTTAAATTAAATATTTGGGCAGGTATTATTAATCGCTACCTTATTGGTTCTATTGTTACTCTAGACAGGTTAGATGGAAATATTTATTTAAATTTTTTGCAAGACACATTACCAATTATTCTGGAAAATTTGCCACTTTTACTTCGGAGGGAAATGTGGTATATGCATGATGGTGCCCGCCCTATTTTTCCGTTGCCGTTCGGCAATACTTACATCATCCATATCCCAACCGATGGATTGGAAGGGGCAATGATGCACCAGTAATATGGCCACCACGTTCTCCGGAGTTAAATATGTGTGACTTCTTTTTGTGGGGCGCTATTAAAACAGAAGTTTACAAGACTCCGGTAAACACACGCCATGATTTATTGACGCGGATTTTAAATGCAGGCAACCATTTTAATAACCCCGAGACATTAAATAGGATCCAATATCATAAGGAGTGTGAATGAGTGTATTCAGCAAGATGGCGGTCATTTTACACATTTGCTTAAGCTTTACTTAGTTTCTTACAATATTTTTAATACATATCTCCAACTTTGTTGTACTTTGTTTTATTATTACTGTTAATAATTGAAGTATGCAGGTAATTGTAAATATTTTTTTTCTGGCAAAACAGCTCATCCAACGAAAAATATTGAAGAGATAAACCAACTTCCAAATACATCCAGTAGCTCGACAAAAATATCTGGGTTGTCATAACGCCGTTGATATAAAGAATCAGGAGATATGTTAACGTATTATATCACTATTATAACACTTCCACTTATTTAGAGCCGGTGACTATACTACTAGAAAACGTCATTTTATAGTATTAGTCTACATACTAAAAATCATTAAAATTAATTAGCAGGTTTTCACGTAATTTAGGAAAAACCAATATTTTTACAAATTTTTGACGCCCTTTACCGGTTAAGCGAGACAATTTTGGATACAACTATTCGGCTTAGATCGACCCATTTTGACGTCAGAAGTCTGTCGTCAAACGTTGTACACGTATTTTCCGGACACCCTGTATATGCAAAATGCATAAAATCCTGTCTCCGGTAATAATTAATGTTCTCAATGAATTCTAATGCTTTCTTTAGCCGAGTTCTTATTCTGGGCCTCCATGGTGGGTATTCACTTGAGCAGGTTAGCAGAGGATCTCATCATTTTTTCTTCAAAGGAATTTCAATTTATTACAATCGATGAGAGTTTTTCAACGGGAAGCAGTCTGATGCCTCAAAAAAGAAATCCAGATAGTTTGGAGCTCTTGAGAGGAAAAGGAGGAAGTCTCTTCGGCCAGGTGAACTTAACTCTATATTTATATTCAAATTCGGGTTTATCGTTTAACACTTAGGTATTTAGAATTGATATATAAATAAAAGCAGGTGCGCCTCAAGGAAGCGTTCTAGACCCCTTTTTGATGTATCTATTTTATATTAGTGAGCTACCAGTATCGGAAGAAACTACTTATAGCCACACATTCTCGTAGCTGATCAAGATTGTGGAAACTCCACTAGAAAGCTTCAAATAAGAACAACATATTATAGTAAGCAGTGAACTGGATACAAAAATACAAGCACATCAAACTTGGATCTGTCCCGGTAGGTTTTACTAATAATATGAACCTACCATAGTAACTTCTCCTGGATAGCTGGTTAGGTACAATTTGTGCCGTATAACATTAGTGCTAAATATTTCCTCATGACTTTTGATGTTAAACTTTAGTTGAAAAACCAAATGGAGAAGAAAAGAACTAAGCTTGATTTAAAATATAGGCCACATGATTATTCGTTTCTGGGAAGACAGAGGGAGGTTTAAGGTTTTTAACTTTGGAGTTAGACAGAAAAATCAATACAGAATTAAGTGCATGTCATGTACCATGGTATGTTCATCAATCATCACAGTCTGAGAAGTAACTATTATAATTCCGTAACAATCTAGAGATAAAAGCATTTGCCCGTACTTAGTCCGATGAGTTCTCTAGAAAAACAGTTGCTCCTGTCTGAACAGCAAATGGCACCACAAATTAGTTTGTACAGGAAGACAAGCAAAGACTTTTAGGGACGGTGTTTTAGGCTCTTCGTGCCACAAAGGAGAAATCTTATTTCATATGGGAGGTTTTGATAGGGAAACCTTAGTTTAAATAGAAGATATTTAGCAAATTTATTTTGGACACGTTCGATTCTACTGACGTGGCATTGATAATTGCAAACTCCACACAATGGAACAATATTAAAGTATCGATCGAACTAGTCCATTATACTGAGTGGCAAAAAAGTCGCGCATAATGCCTCTAACTCATGAATTACCTCGTATGCGAAGAAGTGACTTTATGAAAGTTGTTCAGTAAACTATTCCCCATGTTTCTACCTGCATGAATTTTTTCTGTCATTTCTGGAGACTAACTTACTTTTTTTAAATGGAACACCCTGCATATGATTGCATATTTCGATTTTAGTGGGAAAACTTTGAAATTTTTACCTATCTGCAAGCGTTTCCGAGATAATGACAGCTCAAAAATGAAAAACTTCCTAAATATAATTATTATTCCTACCTAATACCCACCAGTTGAGTCAAGGTGTTTTCATGACAGCGACCTAAGAAGTGTCAATTTTGAGTTCCTGTTTAATTGTCTGTTGTCTGATTTCTCATTTGTTTACACTATGGTTCATCTGAATGAGAAACAACGAGTTGAAATTTTAATAATGAGCGGTTACCGGAAATATTAAGAGATCGCAGGATCAGGTTTGTCAACTTTTCAATGAATTATATCCAAATAGGCCTACAATAAATCAGTCAACAGTGTGTCGAGTGGAAAAGAAATTTCGATAAACAAGCAGTGTTAGGGAAGCCGCTAGATCAGGTCGACCTAAAACAGCAACCAGGGGAGACAAAGCTTTGGATACCATGCTCTCAATACATGAAAATCCAACACAATCATCCAGGCCAATGGCAATGAATTTTAATGTGTAAATGGCATTGTTAATAGATACAATTATCGTTATTGGTCTGCTGAGAATACTCACTGGTTCCAGGGAGGTCATACTCAGAGACCCGAAAAAGTTAATGTTTGGGCGGGCATAGTTGGTAGACTAGACATATTGTGGGACCTTTTTTCATAGACGGTAATTTGAATGACGAAAAATATCTGGACCTCCTCAGGAATCACATAATTCCTTCTTGCAGAATGGTTTTACCGGGTATAAATAAGGGCATAAACGAACAGGTATGGTTCCAACAAGATGGAGCACCTAAGCATTATGCGGCAAATGTTAGACAATACATAAGCGAACAATTTCCAGGACGTTGGATAGGCAGAAGAGGTGTTATTGACTGGCCAGCGCGATCCCCGGATTTAACCCCGCTCGACTTATTTTTGTGGGGACACTTAAAGAACAAAGTCTACGTTAAGCGTCCAAATTACTTTAAAATCTTTAAAAATTAGAATTAGTGCTGAAATTCGGGCCATTCCAGAGGATTCCCTTTTAAACGTAGTGGACGGGTTCAGGGATCGACTGGCGCTCTGCTTAACAGAAAATGGTGGTCATTTTGAACACCTGATCCACTAAAAAGGTTTCACTTGTTTATTATTCTGATGTTAAGTTGTTCAATTTTCTATATAGGCTATTTATTTTGTTATTATAAAGTTTGTTACAATTTTAAATAAGTAAATAAAAATTTGGAATACAAAAAATTCAGAGCTTTCCCAGTAGCATCCAAATATGCAATCATATGCAGGGTGTTCCATTTAAAAAAAGTAAGTTAGTCTCTATGGCAACCAAACCAGAAATGAAAGAATTAATGCAGGTAGAAATGTGGGGAATAATTTACTGAACAACTTTTATTAAGGTCACTTTTTCGTATACGAGGTAATTCAAAAGTTACAGGCATTATGCGCGACCTTTTTGCCACTCTGTATAAAGTCATAAGTGCCTTTGTGTAGTAAATTTGTCCGGTGCGTCAGTAGAGAGAAATGGACAGAGCGAGGCCAGGTGGTGCTGGTGGTGCTGGTGGTGCAACTAACCCAGGTGGTGCTGGTGGTGCGTTTTATGATCTAACCCGGGTGGTTCGGTGGTGCGTTTTATGACCTAACCCGGGTGGTTCGGTGGTGCTGTTTACAAAATAACCCGAAATTAAACCCGACTTTTTACGACCTAACCCGGATGCTTTCATGAGGCGGCTTCTTATCTAACCCTAACTTGATCCTTAATATTTATGAACTGACCCGAGATAAAACCCGACTTTTTATGATTTAACCTTAGTGAAACGCCGCTGCTAAAGCGGGATAATTAAATCCCAATTTTTATAAGCCATCCTTAAACCCAACTTTTTACGATCCGACCTGAGCCATCCTTAAACCAGACTTTTTATGATTTAACCTTAGTGAAACGCCGCTGCTAAAGCGGGATAATTAAATCCCAATTTTTATAAGCCATCCTTAAACCCAACTTTTTACGATCCGACCTGAGCCATCCTTAAACCAGACTTTTTATTATTTTCCCTTAGTTGAAACGCCGCTGTTAAAGCGGTATAGTAAAAAACATTATTTATATTTTCTATCTTAGTGAAACGCCGCTGGTGGGTAGTAAAGCGAAATAAAACCCTAATTTATATGGTCTAACAAGATAAGTATATTAAGGCGGCACATTTGTCACCCCGCAATAATTATTTATACCTAAATAACCCTCTCAAACCCTCTGCCGACTCGATTTAAAAAGAAAGGGACATAAACCTTTATTTATTATTCCGAAGGACCCTCATTAAAATTCAGTAGCATATCTAATAATTGATTCCAATTTTTGCACCACTTATATAAAATACAATAAAATAATTACCATCTAGAACCATTAACTAGAGATTTCTTTGTACTGGAAATGGATAAATTATAGGACTATCTTGTAATGAGAACAGAGTAATAAAAAGTAAATAAAACTTAAATACGTATAAAATACCAAGCAGGTATAGGTACTATACAACTTGTGTTCGCCATCAGGTAAAAGCCCTCATAATGCTTTTATAAAAATTTCGGATAATATCATAATATAAGTAAATAGGCTACAATTTCAGGAAAAAAGTAAAAAAAAATTAATTCACAGTGTAAAATTGTAGTTAAATGGATTGTAAATACGAAATAATATAAAAAGCCACCTTTTGTTTGCGATGATGTATGCACAATAACTCTATATTATTCGGTCCTTAAACTGAAAATACCCACTAGATAGGTATCATAAGCTGTATTTGTCATCAGGTAGAACCCCCAATAAAATTATGAATATCAGGCGTAGGCAACAATAAGCAAATCACGTTGGTTTTTTAATTTATTATTAATCTGGCTAACTTAAGAAACTCACAATATAACGACCATCCAAAAAAAATCATAATACATTACTGGGTGTGAAAGCAATTGCGCTGCAAAATATAGTGTATACCAACTCTGAGGTAGTTAATTAAAATCCCAATTAGCGCTAAAAAAAAATCAATTAGATATTTACTTTAGATATTTTAATAAAAAAATTCAATATTATTAGCGCCACCTATCCGTTTATGGAACCTACATATAGGCTTAACAAGAATGACAAACTTTGGGAATATTATTTTACATGATTCTCTCGATTATCGCATCGCTATCACATTTCAATATTCTTGGCAACATTTAAGTTTTAAAATTAGCACAATATCAAATCCTTTACAATGAATTAAACAAACACATACATAATTTTAAAATCTCATAATAAGAATATAAACTAAAATTATAATGCGTAGCAGGTCCAAAATCTAACAAGTTTCGACTAGTCAAATGACGTCAGTTTACATCTGCGAAGAATAGCCAACTCTCGAACCATAAAAAATGGTCAAACTTTGTCGGCAAATACCCTTCTATGATGCAGGGGAAGGACAGGTAACTCGAGATGTTTATAAAGAAACGTTAAAGAACATTATTTGCTTATTTCTAGACTCTTAAAAATTACATGCAATCGAACAATAAATGTTTTCATCATGTATATTTATGAGTAACACATTACCTTCGACATACATAAATTCAAATTGATAATTACTCGCCTTAGTACTTTTTTAGAAGTTTGAATCATTGCATATAACCGTCTGAGGATACCCAAACTTCCCCTAACATATTTCTCCGCAACCGGGGAAAAAGAGGTAGAAAAAGTAAAATAACAACTCCAAGTGTCTTTGCGAACAATCGGCAATAAAATAGAGTATTTCAGTTTTTAATTTTTCGTAAATAAAAGCTGGTTAGATTAATAGTCTCTGTGAATATAATAACATAAACAAAGTGATATGCCGTAAATTTAGGAGTACAGTATAAATTATGCCTCTATTAAAATATACCGCAATAACTAACTACCAAAGGATTTTTGATATTTTGAATATATTTGATGCTCATAGCATTATCACATTTCCAAAGGCTCTAAATTTTAGAAAAATGTTCTAATAGAATATGTCTATCAATATAAAGTAAAGGTATTGTTAGGTTTTTTTAAAAAATACGACCTACAACAGTCTCTGCTACAGCATGGCTGACTCTGTAGAAACTTCTGTGAAACCATAATAATTATATCAATAATCGAGTTGTCGTTATGATAATATTTTCTTCCAATATCCGACTCCACTATCCATAAAAGTTATGTTAGGAAATTCATAATTGAGCGCATTGTAATTTTTTAAAAAGAAATTCACTTCACACACAAAGATGTAGCCATTCAATCCATGAAAATAATGCAAGTCAGTATGCGTATGTTATGGCTAACTGTTTAAATGTCTATTCCTTCCACGTTTATCGGAAGAAATACTTTTTTTATACTAGTATTTTAGTTGAAAATAAGATCATAAATCATCTATACAAAACAAGCGTCCCTTATGGATTTGAACGAAAATCATAGATTCGACTATTTTCATGAAAAATAAATCTAAGTACGGAATAATGCAGGAAGATTATCTATTTTCTTGGTTTAGAAAGTGATGTAGTTAAGATTTATAACTTAGGAATAAATAAATTATTATTAATCTTTTCGACCTATTTCTCTTACATATTTAATTTCTTTGATAGTAAGAACTAATCTTTTTATTTTACAAAGTAAAAAAAAAGCTAAAGATCGGCGTGGTCAGTCAGGTATAAGAACTGATTTAACACGATGGTTTTTGTACAAACGTTCACATACAATTGTATGCTTTTTAACCGATTGTGTCGGAAAAAATGACGATTTATAGATTAGATATTTAGACGAAGAGCTAACCTTCTCAATAAAGTATTGATTATTGCCCTGCTAGCTAGACAACACTTTTTATGTTAGTCAAAAAAAAATTTTTTTTTTTCGGACGCTATTACAGATTTCATCGTTAACTAACAAACATTAAGACCAAAAAATTAGCGTGCAAGATGAAATGTATAGGTTCACTTCATTTCTACATTATTTTACAACTCTCAATCGCATTAAAAACAAGATCGAATAAAAAACAACTTATGACATATGGACGAAAAATGTTTTTCGGGCTATTTAGGTTAGCGACCGCATTACGTCTGAAATACTACATTTTTCGAGCTTATAACATAATTTACTATTTTAACGTTAAAATAGGGGAAATGACGTATCGAAATGGTTACTTTTTTTTTGTCGGTCACGAGATTATAGTTTCTTTTAAAATGAACTCTAATATTTACAACACAAATTATCCTTTAAGCCACATTAGTTTAAAACTCGTCTGTCGCTTTCCCTCTATTGTGAGTTTGATTAAAGTATAGCGTAGTATATATTTAGATGAATTTCGCAAATGTTGAATACTTTCAAAACTGAAAAAGCCGCCCTTTGCAATAAATATCTCCGTAGAGTTAGGTACCCTGCAGATTAAGGGTATTTCAGCGGATAATCATATACAAATTCAAAGATTTTGTCTATTTTAATGGATTAACAAACAATATCTATAGGATGACTTTACTGATAAAAAAAAAATAACAAAAATCTATAAAGTCTAGGCTCACATGAAATTCCATAAAGAGCAGCTGCATAGCCTTATCACATCAAACTATATTTTTATTTCGTTCTATTGTCAAAAGTCTGTGTTTAGGAGATTATCGTTCATTTTAAAATGAACTCTAATATGTACATCACCATAAACTACCTCTTAAGCCGTCGTAAAAATACACTTTTCGATTTACCTCTATATTGATTTTCTAATATTAAATATCTACAATAGTCGAAATTCGCTCGCTAATACCTATGTATGCAAGGTTTCTTCAAAAAATGACAATTTTGTTGTTTAATGGCTTGAAAAAATGGAAAAAGGAGGTTTTTGCATCCATTTATTTCCAGATGAGTGTTAAAAATACTTATAAAACTCGGTATACCGAAGATCAAGCATTAATGAGAGGGTTGAGTCCTGTTTGCCAAATCCTGATTTATAATTTGACGTTGGCAACGGTACAATTTTTTAACATTTATCATAAGAGGCGTATATTTTTGGGGCTTAGATCTACCAGTTTATCCACGCCCCATTTATTGTTAGTGCTTTAGTAATTTTACTTTCCAATTATTTTTTACCAAAACGCGTAGCTGAAACAGTGTCTATATCAGACGATATAATAAATTTTAAGGATTAATTTGCTTACAAATACACTTCAATTTATTTAGGCTAAAGCAGCCAGACATATACTGGAACTACGAAAACCCTATTACAATTTGGTTACCTAGAGAAAATTTTGTAAAAAACACAGCTTTCTACACAAATGCTTGCACATTATGTACCTATCATTTTAAGATACCTGGCGACATCAATGTAAGCATTGACATAATGACGCAAGATATAGGTAGGTACTAGAATATTCAAGATTTATATTAACGATACACTTCAGCATACATGCGAGATGTCATTAATGTCTACGGAAGGCAACAGACATACCAGCTATTTTTACATGGGATTCCATAGACTTGAACGCTTCTTGTTTAGAAATATTTGATGTCATCTTGAGGAGTTCCGTATTGAAGCATCAAACCTACCTGCCAAATAATTGACGAAATATGGGATATCATAAAATATGTCCCCCATCAAACTAAATGATCCTATAAACCAGCTTCACAGACCGTAATTTGTGATGCTAACACGATTAATACGCAATAGAACAAGATTAAGAAACAAAATTTAAAGTAGCTCTTTATCACACGAAAATAATTAAATAATTTACGGTTACAGAACAATAATTATTTTAAAAAGCTGTATAACTAAATATATTATGTTATTAGGAATATTCTGTCTAAAGTAACAGCTGATCTTAGTCGAAAATGAGATCGTATTATTGATTGTTGAATTCGTTAGGTATGAAATAAAATTAGAGATTTCGTCTATTTTTTCACGATTAAAAAAGAATACCTCTATTTAGCTAAAAATGAAATGATTACAGTGGTAGATTAATTCACTTTACCAAGCATGTAAACTACTAATTTTGCAATAAATATCTTCTATATTTCTAGGTAGGTTTACTCGAAAATGTTGGGCTATTTTCATCAAAAATCCCGATACGAAATTGAAAAATTTGCCTATTTTTGTCGGTTTACAAAGTGATAGTGGAATATTGGTTTGATCAAAGAACAATAATTATTTTAAAAATGTTGTATAATTAACTAAATGTCGGTGTTATCAGGCAGGTAAGAAGTTATTTATCTGAATCTTATTTGTACCATTAGCGTTTATATACAAATGTTAGTGGTTTTCAAAAATTGATATCTCGGAAATTATTAGGTTTAGACTTATAATACGCTCATTAAAAAATAATGACTACTTTATGCAAAATTCAAAAATATTATAAGATGTAGGGTATCCCAGTAACTTAACCAAAGATTTTCGGTCTCCGTAAAGCTTTATACGTTTCTTCAGCGTACCAAACATTCACTTTTTTTAAATATTGACATCGGGTTAGGATTCTGAACATAGGATTAACATCACTCCAATAGTGAACATGTTGCGTTGTCACAGTTCCATTCGTCGAAAAGTAAACAAAACCGTTTGAGCTACGTGGGGAATAAATAAAGTTGGCTTGTTGAAAAATTTTAATATTTATTAAGGTAAAAGACTATAAATATATCGACACAACACTTTGGCATTTCTAATACTACAAACATGAATATCTAAAATGTGATATTTACAACCATCAACTCTCTCTCCCTTTTCTAATTTTGGTACACCAATGCTGTCTTCTAAGTTTATAATATATGGCGTCCTGCAGTTTAATTCCGAAAATGTTTTAACTAAAAATTCCTCTTTAACACGTCCTTTAACGTAAATAATGTCTGCGTCTATCAGATTGTTGGATATGATATTATGTAGTTCCTTGTAATCGGTATCACCATAATTATAAAGGATACCATGATGATTTCCAAATAGATATTTGACTTGTTTCTTGCAAGCCTTACTTAAGGTGTCGAATGGTTTAACTGGTTTAAAAAAGTAACTTTTCATACTATTCCCATCATAAATAGCCAATTCTTTCGCGTAAAATTCAGGTATGTTAAATCCTTGAATATCGACTACAACGAACTTCATTGTCTGAAGACTCAAATCAAACAAGTATATTTTCATATTTTTATCGCTCTTAAGTTCGATTTCAAAAGCACACCCCCACTTTTCGATAATTTCACAGTCTTAGCACATAGATCTTATATTTTTATTTACGATCAATTCATCTTTATTCGCCAATCGTCTCAAACGAGTCTGCTTTTGAAAGTAATATAGCCTTAGTATTCAGAAAATATTAATGATATCGGAGCCTAAAACATCCTTGACACTAAAAAATCATTATGTTTCCTAACAAAACCCATCATCTTGTCTATTTAGCTTGCTTTCCTATTGTTTAGCAGGTTAAATAAAATTATTATTTCGCTCTTTTTGTCTGTACTGAATCGTTAGGGGAATACGTTTCTAGTTCTATAAGAGAGACAGTTAAAATTTATGTAAGCAATCAAAAATCCTACACTATGAGCTACTTAGTTAAAATTTCATATTTCCCTCCTGGATCAGACAAAATTTGTGATGTGTCGGACAAAATTTATAAAAATACGAAAAAAATGCTGGATGCATTTTTAGCGTGACTTTCTATTTAATACCATCTTATTTCAAGCTATAATTCGGTTGTCAAAATGAGAATAAAATAATTTTCCCATGGTTTATGTCATCTTAAAAAAGTCAAAAGGTTATATTCTGTAGAGGGTCAGATACATTCAAATTTAAATATTTTCTCCAAGAAGAATTTTAAGATAGTATTATAGTAAATAAAAATTCTATACCTCCAATATTTCATGGAAACATATCGTGTTCTAGCGACATAACCCAAAAGTACCTCTATTCAGAAACGCATCGTACTTTTCTTGTCAATAATTGTCTCATTGTCCCATCCATTACATTATTATAATCTTAAAGCACCTGTTACCAGCATTATCTGTTTTTATGGTTTTCATAAAACATAGCGATTACCGATGAAAATTAAACGAAAACTTAATATATAACTTTTTTTTCAACTGAAATAGACTGATTTTCGATGGAAAAATGTTACTTATAACTAAAAATGAATATAAGACATATACGCAATGATATTTAGAATAAATCAATGTTTTCTAAAATTACTATGAAATATTCACAAAATCGTTTCGTTATAACCAAAGTAGCAAGGCTTGCAGATTTCGTATAGAGTTCAAACGCGATACTGAGATGATCTTTTTTTTTTTTTTTATATTTTTGTAGGATAATGCACCACTACGTTGTAAGTACTTGAGAGAGGACTTTCTTGAAAAATCCTCAAATTTCTCTGCAATTTTGTTCCTTCTAGAGTTAAATTCACACAGAAAACCCCGTATTCTTATCTTTCAGGTTGGTATATTAAAAAGGGCTTATTAGTATGGTTTAGAAAACAAGCAATATTAATTAACGGATGTTTTTTCGTCGTATGAAGAGTTGAAACATTTTTTTTTTCCACTCCAATGGTTGCGATGCAGAGAGTCGGGTTTCATCATAATCTTTCAGGGTAGCTCAGGTTTGATTGCATGTAGAGAGTCGGGTTTCATCATAATCTTTCAGGGTAGCTCAGGTTTGATTACATGTACTAAGGTTAGTGCTCCTTGCAATCGGTTTCAGGTTTGACGCGCCCCCCTCAGGTTTGTTCAGGTTTCTCAAACGTTTGAGAAATCTGAACAAACCTGAGGGGGGCGCGTCAAACCTGAAACCGATTGCAAGGAGCACTAACCTTAGTACATGTAATCAAACCTGAGCTACCCTGAAAGATTATGATGAAACCCGACTCTCTACATGCAATCAAACCTGAGCTACCCTGAAAGATTATGATGAAACCCGACTCTCTGCATCGCAACCATTGGAGTGGAAAAAAAAATGTTTCAACTCTTCATACGACGAAAAAACATCCGTTAATTAATATTGCTTGTTTTCTAAACCATACTAATAAGCCCTTTTTAATATACCAACCTGAAAGATAAGAATACGGGGTTTTCTGTGTGAATTTAACTCTAGAAGGAACAAAATTGCAGAGAAATTTGAGGATTTTTCAAGAAAGTCCTCTCTCAAGTACTTACAACGTAGTGGTGCATTATCCTACAAAAATAAAAAAAAAAAAAAAAAGATCATCTCAGTATCGCGTTTGAACTCTATACGAAATCTGCAAGCCTTGCTACTTTGGTTATAACGAAACGATTTTGTGAATATTTCATAGTAATTTTAGAAAACATTGATTTATTCTAAATATCATTGCGTATATGTCTTATATTCATTTTTAGTTATAAGTAACATTTTTCCATCGAAAATCAGTCTATTTCAGTTGAAAAAAAAGTTATTTATTAAGTTTTCGTTTAATTTTCATCGGTAATCGCTATGTTTTATGAAAACCATAAAAACAGATAATGCTGGTAACAGGTGCTTTAAGATTATAATAATGTAATGGATGGGACAATGAGACAATTATTGACAAGAAAAGTACGATGCGTTTCTGAATAGAGGTACTTTTGGGTTATGTCGCTAGAACACGATATGTTTCCATGAAATATTGGAGGTATAGAATTTTTATTTACTATAATACTATCTTAAAATTCTTCTTGGAGAAAATATTTAAATTTGAATGTATCTGACCCTCTACAGAATATAACCTTTTGACTTTTTTAAGATGACATAAACCATGGGAAAATTATTTTATTCTCATTTTGACAACCGAATTATAGCTTGAAATAAGATGGTATTAAATAGAAAGTCACGCTAAAAATGCATCCAGCATTTTTTTCGTATTTTTATAAATTTTGTCCGACACATCACAAATTTTGTCTGATCCAGGAGGGAAATATGAAATTTTAACTAAGTAGCTCATAGTGTAGGATTTTTGATTGCTTACATAAATTTTAACTGTCTCTCTTATAGAACTAGAAACGTATTCCCCTAACGATTCAGTACAGACAAAAAGAGCGAAATAATAATTTTATTTAACCTGCTAAACAATAGGAAAGCAAGCTAAATAGACAAGATGATGGGTTTTGTTAGGAAACATAATGATTTTTTAGTGTCAAGGATGTTTTAGGCTCCGATATCATTAATATTTTCTGAATACTAAGGCTATATTACTTTCAAAAGCAGACTCGTTTGAGACGATTGGCGAATAAAGATGAATTGATCGTAAATAAAAATATAAGATCTATGTGCTAAGACTGTGAAATTATCGAAAAGTGGGGGTGTGCTTTTGAAATCGAACTTAAGAGCGATAAAAATATGAAAATATACTTGTTTGATTTGAGTCTTCAGACAATGAAGTTCGTTGTAGTCGATATTCAAGGATTTAACATACCTGAATTTTACGCGAAAGAATTGGCTATTTATGATGGGAATAGTATGAAAAGTTACTTTTTTAAACCAGTTAAACCATTCGACACCTTAAGTAAGGCTTGCAAGAAACAAGTCAAATATCTATTTGGAAATCATCATGGTATCCTTTATAATTATGGTGATACCGATTACAAGGAACTACATAATATCATATCCAACAATCTGATAGACGCAGACATTATTTACGTTAAAGGACGTGTTAAAGAGGAATTTTTAGTTAAAACATTTTCGGAATTAAACTGCAGGACGCCATATATTATAAACTTAGAAGACAGCATTGGTGTACCAAAATTAGAAAAGGGAGAGAGAGTTGATGGTTGTAAATATCACATTTTAGATATTCATGTTTGTAGTATTAGAAATGCCAAAGTGTTGTGTCGATATATTTATAGTCTTTTACCTTAATAAATATTAAAATTTTTCAACAAGCCAACTTTATTTATTCCCCACGTAGCTCAAACGGTTTTGTTTACTTTTCGACGAATGGAACTGTGACAACGCAACATGTTCACTATTGGAGTGATGTTAATCCTATGTTCAGAATCCTAACCCGATGTCAATATTTAAAAAAAGTGAATGTTTGGTACGCTGAAGAAACGTATAAAGCTTTACGGAGACCGAAAATCTTTGGTTAAGTTACTGGGATACCCTACATCTTATAATATTTTTGAATTTTGCATAAAGTAGTCATTATTTTTTAATGAGCGTATTATAAGTCTAAACCTAATAATTTCCGAGATATCAATTTTTGAAAACCACTAACATTTGTATATAAACGCTAATGGTACAAATAAGATTCAGATAAATAACTTCTTACCTGCCTGATAACACCGACATTTAGTTAATTATACAACATTTTTAAAATAATTATTGTTCTTTGATCAAACCAATATTCCACTATCACTTTGTAAACCGACAAAAATAGGCAAATTTTTCAATTTCGTATCGGGATTTTTGATGAAAATAGCCCAACATTTTCGAGTAAACCTACCTAGAAATATAGAAGATATTTATTGCAAAATTAGTAGTTTACATGCTTGGTAAAGTGAATTAATCTACCACTGTAATCATTTCATTTTTAGCTAAATAGAGGTATTCTTTTTTAATCGTGAAAAAATAGACGAAATCTCTAATTTTATTTCATACCTAACGAATTCAACAATCAATAATACGATCTCATTTTCGACTAAGATCAGCTGTTACTTTAGACAGAATATTCCTAATAACATAATATATTTAGTTATACAGCTTTTTAAAATAATTATTGTTCTGTAACCGTAAATTATTTAATTATTTTCGTGTGATAAAGAGCTACTTTAAATTTTGTTTCTTAATCTTGTTCTATTGCGTATTAATCGTGTTAGCATCACAAATTACGGTCTGTGAAGCTGGTTTATAGGATCATTTAGTTTGATGGGGGACATATTTTATGATATCCCATATTTCGTCAATTATTTGGCAGGTAGGTTTGATGCTTCAATACGGAACTCCTCAAGATGACATCAAATATTTCTAAACAAGAAGCGTTCAAGTCTATGGAATCCCATGTAAAAATAGCTGGTATGTCTGTTGCCTTCCGTAGACATTAATGACATCTCGCATGTATGCTGAAGTGTATCGTTAATATAAATCTTGAATATTCTAGTACCTACCTATATCTTGCGTCATTATGTCAATGCTTACATTGATGTCGCCAGGTATCTTAAAATGATAGGTACATAATGTGCAAGCATTTGTGTAGAAAGCTGTGTTTTTTACAAAATTTTCTCTAGGTAACCAAATTGTAATAGGGTTTTCGTAGTTCCAGTATATGTCTGGCTGCTTTAGCCTAAATAAATTGAAGTGTATTTGTAAGCAAATTAATCCTTAAAATTTATTATATCGTCTGATATAGACACTGTTTCAGCTACGCGTTTTGGTAAAAAATAATTGGAAAGTAAAATTACTAAAGCACTAACAATAAATGGGGCGTGGATAAACTGGTAGATCTAAGCCCCAAAAATATACGCCTCTTATGATAAATGTTAAAAAATTGTACCGTTGCCAACGTCAAATTATAAATCAGGATTTGGCAAACAGGACTCAACCCTCTCATTAATGCTTGATCTTCGGTATACCGAGTTTTATAAGTATTTTTAACACTCATCTGGAAATAAATGGATGCAAAAACCTCCTTTTTCCATTTTTTCAAGCCATTAAACAACAAAATTGTCATTTTTTGAAGAAACCTTGCATACATAGGTATTAGCGAGCGAATTTCGACTATTGTAGATATTTAATATTAGAAAATCAATATAGAGGTAAATCGAAAAGTGTATTTTTACGACGGCTTAAGAGGTAGTTTATGGTGATGTACATATTAGAGTTCATTTTAAAATGAACGATAATCTCCTAAACACAGACTTTTGACAATAGAACGAAATAAAAATATAGTTTGATGTGATAAGGCTATGCAGCTGCTCTTTATGGAATTTCATGTGAGCCTAGACTTTATAGATTTTTGTTATTTTTTTTTTATCAGTAAAGTCATCCTATAGATATTGTTTGTTAATCCATTAAAATAGACAAAATCTTTGAATTTGTATATGATTATCCGCTGAAATACCCTTAATCTGCAGGGTACCTAACTCTACGGAGATATTTATTGCAAAGGGCGGCTTTTTCAGTTTTGAAAGTATTCAACATTTGCGAAATTCATCTAAATATATACTACGCTATACTTTAATCAAACTCACAATAGAGGGAAAGCGACAGACGAGTTTTAAACTAATGTGGCTTAAAGGATAATTTGTGTTGTAAATATTAGAGTTCATTTTAAAAGAAACTATAATCTCGTGACCGACAAAAAAAAAGTAACCATTTCGATACGTCATTTCCCCTATTTTAACGTTAAAATAGTAAATTATGTTATAAGCTCGAAAAATGTAGTATTTCAGACGTAATGCGGTCGCTAACCTAAATAGCCCGAAAAACATTTTTCGTCCATATGTCATAAGTTGTTTTTTATTCGATCTTGTTTTTAATGCGATTGAGAGTTGTAAAATAATGTAGAAATGAAGTGAACCTATACATTTCATCTTGCACGCTAATTTTTTGGTCTTAATGTTTGTTAGTTAACGATGAAATCTGTAATAGCGTCCGAAAAAAAAAAATTTTTTTTTGACTAACATAAAAAGTGTTGTCTAGCTAGCAGGGCAATAATCAATACTTTATTGAGAAGGTTAGCTCTTCGTCTAAATATCTAATCTATAAATCGTCATTTTTTCCGACACAATCGGTTAAAAAGCATACAATTGTATGTGAACGTTTGTACAAAAACCATCGTGTTAAATCAGTTCTTATACCTGACTGACCACGCCGATCTTTAGCTTTTTTTTTACTTTGTAAAATAAAAAGATTAGTTCTTACTATCAAAGAAATTAAATATGTAAGAGAAATAGGTCGAAAAGATTAATAATAATTTATTTATTCCTAAGTTATAAATCTTAACTACATCACTTTCTAAACCAAGAAAATAGATAATCTTCCTGCATTATTCCGTACTTAGATTTATTTTTCATGAAAATAGTCGAATCTATGATTTTCGTTCAAATCCATAAGGGACGCTTGTTTTGTATAGATGATTTATGATCTTATTTTCAACTAAAATACTAGTATAAAAAAAGTATTTCTTCCGATAAACGTGGAAGGAATAGACATTTAAACAGTTAGCCATAACATACGCATACTGACTTGCATTATTTTCATGGATTGAATGGCTACATCTTTGTGTGTGAAGTGAATTTCTTTTTAAAAAATTACAATGCGCTCAATTATGAATTTCCTAACATAACTTTTATGGATAGTGGAGTCGGATATTGGAAGAAAATATTATCATAACGACAACTCGATTATTGATATAATTATTATGGTTTCACAGAAGTTTCTACAGAGTCAGCCATGCTGTAGCAGAGACTGTTGTAGGTCGTATTTTTTAAAAAAACCTAACAATACCTTTACTTTATATTGATAGACATATTCTATTAGAACATTTTTCTAAAATTTAGAGCCTTTGGAAATGTGATAATGCTATGAGCATCAAATATATTCAAAATATCAAAAATCCTTTGGTAGTTAGTTATTGCGGTATATTTTAATAGAGGCATAATTTATACTGTACTCCTAAATTTACGGCATATCACTTTGTTTATGTTATTATATTCACAGAGACTATTAATCTAACCAGCTTTTATTTACGAAAAATTAAAAACTGAAATACTCTATTTTATTGCCGATTGTTCGCAAAGACACTTGGAGTTGTTATTTTACTTTTTCTACCTCTTTTTCCCCGGTTGCGGAGAAATATGTTAGGGGAAGTTTGGGTATCCTCAGACGGTTATATGCAATGATTCAAACTTCTAAAAAAGTACTAAGGCGAGTAATTATCAATTTGAATTTATGTATGTCGAAGGTAATGTGTTACTCATAAATATACATGATGAAAACATTTATTGTTCGATTGCATGTAATTTTTAAGAGTCTAGAAATAAGCAAATAATGTTCTTTAACGTTTCTTTATAAACATCTCGAGTTACCTGTCCTTCCCCTGCATCATAGAAGGGTATTTGCCGACAAAGTTTGACCATTTTTTATGGTTCGAGAGTTGGCTATTCTTCGCAGATGTAAACTGACGTCATTTGACTAGTCGAAACTTGTTAGATTTTGGACCTGCTACGCATTATAATTTTAGTTTATATTCTTATTATGAGATTTTAAAATTATGTATGTGTTTGTTTAATTCATTGTAAAGGATTTGATATTGTGCTAATTTTAAAACTTAAATGTTGCCAAGAATATTGAAATGTGATAGCGATGCGATAATCGAGAGAATCATGTAAAATAATATTCCCAAAGTTTGTCATTCTTGTTAAGCCTATATGTAGGTTCCATAAACGGATAGGTGGCGCTAATAATATTGAATTTTTTTATTAAAATATCTAAAGTAAATATCTAATTGATTTTTTTTTAGCGCTAATTGGGATTTTAATTAACTACCTCAGAGTTGGTATACACTATATTTTGCAGCGCAATTGCTTTCACACCCAGTAATGTATTATGATTTTTTTTGGATGGTCGTTATATTGTGAGTTTCTTAAGTTAGCCAGATTAATAATAAATTAAAAAACCAACGTGATTTGCTTATTGTTGCCTACGCCTGATATTCATAATTTTATTGGGGGTTCTACCTGATGACAAATACAGCTTATGATACCTATCTAGTGGGTATTTTCAGTTTAAGGACCGAATAATATAGAGTTATTGTGCATACATCATCGCAAACAAAAGGTGGCTTTTTATATTATTTCGTATTTACAATCCATTTAACTACAATTTTACACTGTGAATTAATTTTTTTTTACTTTTTTCCTGAAATTGTAGCCTATTTACTTATATTATGATATTATCCGAAATTTTTATAAAAGCATTATGAGGGCTTTTACCTGATGGCGAACACAAGTTGTATAGTACCTATACCTGCTTGGTATTTTATACGTATTTAAGTTTTATTTACTTTTTATTACTCTGTTCTCATTACAAGATAGTCCTATAATTTATCCATTTCCAGTACAAAGAAATCTCTAGTTAATGGTTCTAGATGGTAATTATTTTATTGTATTTTATATAAGTGGTGCAAAAATTGGAATCAATTATTAGATATGCTACTGAATTTTAATGAGGGTCCTTCGGAATAATAAATAAAGGTTTATGTCCCTTTCTTTTTAAATCGAGTCGGCAGAGGGTTTGAGAGGGTTATTTAGGTATAAATAATTATTGCGGGGTGACAAATGTGCCGCCTTAATATACTTATCTTGTTAGACCATATAAATTAGGGTTTTATTTCGCTTTACTACCCACCAGCGGCGTTTCACTAAGATAGAAAATATAAATAATGTTTTTTACTATACCGCTTTAACAGCGGCGTTTCAACTAAGGGAAAATAATAAAAAGTCTGGTTTAAGGATGGCTCAGGTCGGATCGTAAAAAGTTGGGTTTAAGGATGGCTTATAAAAATTGGGATTTAATTATCCCGCTTTAGCAGCGGCGTTTCACTAAGGTTAAATCATAAAAAGTCTGGTTTAAGGATGGCTCAGGTCGGATCGTAAAAAGTTGGGTTTAAGGATGGCTTATAAAAATTGGGATTTAATTATCCCGCTTTAGCAGCGGCGTTTCACTAAGGTTAAATCATAAAAAGTCGGGTTTTATCTCGGGTCAGTTCATAAATATTAAGGATCAAGTTAGGGTTAGATAAGAAGCCGCCTCATGAAAGCATCCGGGTTAGGTCGTAAAAAGTCGGGTTTAATTTCGGGTTATTTTGTAAACAGCACCACCGAACCACCCGGGTTAGGTCATAAAACGCACCACCGAACCACCCGGGTTAGATCATAAAACGCACCACCAGCACCACCTGGGTTAGTTGCACCACCAGCACCACCAGCACCACCTGGCCTCGCTCTGTCCATTTCTCTCTACTTGCGTCGCTTCATGAAACCAAGCAGTCTAAAACTTTTCAAAATGATGTTGTCCACATGCATGATAAAGGAAAGATCCTTGTCGGAGATGACGCCGAGATCATTGAAGTGTAAGATAATATCCAGATTGGTGTTCTTCACCTCGTCGGTATAATTTGTCGGAAAATTGCCTTTGTCTTGGGACCTTACACTTGCTCACATTAAGCTGTAGAAGGTTGGATTTACACCAGGCAACCAACCAATCCAAATCCGACTGCAAATAGTTGTCATTGGAAACTCGGGAGAAAAGTTTCAGGTCATCAGCGTACATCAGACACTCAGACCCATTAAAACAAGATATGACGTCATTAATAAATAGTAAGAATAAGATAGGTCCGATATGTGAGCCTTGAGGAACACCAGAAGTTAGCGGAAATTCTTTCGAGACTGATCCGCATACGGTAACACGTTGGCGGCGAAGAGTTAGATATGAGCATATTCACTTGGGGTACGCACCAGCGATTCCAATATCAGACAGCTTTCCCAGGAGGAGTGTATGGCAGACACTGTCAAAAGCCTTTGATAGGTCAGTATAAATGACATCAACTTGATGACCAGTTTCAAGCAAGGAAACCAAGCAATTCTGGTAAACAACCAGGTTTGTCGTAGTTGAGTGATTTTTGTAAGTTAAGAAGATTTCGTCAGTATTAATGGATTCAAAGAGCTTCGGGATGGCGGAAATTAAAGATATTCGACGATAATTCTCAACGTCGCTTTTGTCCCCTGATTTGAATCGAGGAACAAGGCTGGAGAATTTCCAGGTATCAGGAAAAAATCCACTATCAAATGATTTTTGAAATAGAGTGCATAAGGGACCAATATGTGATGACCGACAGTTTTTTAGTAACGAAGAAGGTATGCCATCCGGCCCTGATTTCTTAGAAGTGTCCAAATTAGAAACTCTTTGAGTAACCTCCTCTATAGTAAAACGATGAGAAGCTAAAACAATGGCAAACTGCACTGGGTTTATGTTACTGAAACCAACTCCAGAGTGGTCGCAGTAGCAGGACTGAAAATGCAGAGCAAACGCATTAGAGATATCATCAGGATAGGAGAACTCTTGATTAACGAGCTTCATGAGGTTCGGCAGACATGAGCTCCTTTTTGGATTGTTGACAAATGACCAGAAGTGTTTAACGTTCTCAGGTATTAAATGTTCGTTTTGGATTACATACATGAGAAAGCATAGGTCAGTACGAATCTTAGACTTACGACCAGCGTTAGAGTAAAGGATATAATCTTCTCGTAACCCGAATGACGTTGGTATTTGAACAATGAAAGAAGAGATTAACAGATTTGCCGGCAAGCATGAAATTTTCCATATTAGCACAGAAGCTCCACAGCTGCTGAACAACACCAAGCCCGAACACTGAACGCATATAAAATAATGTAACTTTTAGGTTAAGTAATAAATATAACAGTAAATATACAGTAGTTAATAAAGTACTTAGTGTTTAAGATCTATTATGGAAAAATGTACTAGTTAGTCATATCCCAAGTAACAATTTAAATGCCAACAAGTATTTATACCACAGGTTTAAGAAGGTAAATAAACCGAACTGGGTTTTATTATTTCTTTTGTGCATACCAATTTATCTGCAGATAATATGTACTTAAAAAAAGGCCTTCAAGTTATCTTTAAAGCAAGTTGTTAAATATTTTTGCTCTTTAAGACCTATTGGTTATATAACCACTTAATTGCTGCATTAATCAAAACCACAATAACCTCATTAAGGTTTCTAGAGGATTTTAAATCTTTTAAGTTTTGTGGTAGACATCTATAAATCTTTGGGTTTTATGGGAGTTTTAAAATATGGTTTTTAAGTACTCCTTACGATCAAGCAGTAAAACGAATAACTCTTAAGTAGTCTTACCCTTAATATATGTTATTATAAATATTATTTACTTTGGACGATAATTGGTAAAGGCTCCCTGAAACCTAATAGTTTTTTGGTAGCTTTAGTAAGCTAAGTTAAAGCCTTTTGGTTTTTACAAAGCACCTATTAATCCTTTGGTTCCCCCACTTACGCCTTTAAACTTTGAGAGAGGGGGCATATAACGCATAGTAAACGCCATTTTGTGATTGTGCTTGGAAGAAATCATCCATTATCCCAAAGAGGCTTGAAAAATTATTAAAAGTATAAAAGCTGATGTCATGGATGCCCATTCGCGCCATTCTGCAAATAAACTAATATTACACTCACTATAGGTAAAATTAACCAATAATACAATTGTTATAGGTATTATCATAACAAAACTGTTTAAAATCTGTACTCACTTGTATTTTTTTCACTTTTGCTTGCTTACAGTGCTTACACACACGAAATCACGAAATAAATGTTTTTTAGGTTATGATATCTAAGTACATTTGTATTTTGTATTAGAGGTTGTCAGAGACAAATCTTAAGTGTTTTAAAGAAGCGTAGTGAGGCTGGGTAAAGTCTTACAGGTTTTAAAATTGTAACAAAGTGCATGGAGCAATTGGAATTTAACAAAACCTTTTGCTTTATAGAAATATTTCACAAACCCACAAACTCTTAATAATAATAATAATAATAATAAATCGACTTTTATTGGCAAATATATAACAAATAATACAATATATTTCAAAAAATCAGATGCCTATAGGGCGAAGTTTAGCTGTAGCCTGCAGGATACAGCTATTCTTACACTTAACCCTAGTGATCAAATTACAATGTCAAATATTAATACAATACACTTACCAATAATTATAAATGAATAACTGTGGCAAAAGTAAAAAAAAAAAAAAAAAAGTAACGGTTAAAGAAATATACCTACCCAACAACACATAACAAGGAGCAATAAACCGTATAAGTAAATTATGTAGTGTTTTTTTATAATTTTTTCTTATTATTATTTTGGAGCACCTTACCTATGTAATATTAATCATTATTATGTCTATGTTAAAATCGGGTTGCATAGCCCATCAATTCAAAGGAAAGTCCGGTCACATGACTAATGAGTAATAAAGAGATTAAAAAAACATTAATTCTGACTTAATAGCAATATACGCTTCAATTTCCTTTTAAAAGGTAAAACACCCAAATCATTAGGACAAAACGAGAGTCGGTTATACAAAGTGGCTGAACAATATGAAAAACCCCGCTGAAACATGACAGTCCGATGCCGCGGAATATGAAACGACGCTCGAGACCTCACATTTACCGAGTGACAATCCTGCCGCCTCGAAAGTCTGTCGAACAGATAGAGAGGCCTATTTGTTGTTATAATTCGGTGAACAAAGGTCAAAAATAGCACCCTTCGGCGATTCTCCATGTGAAGCCAGTTAAGTTGAGCTAGGTGAGCAGAAACATGATCAGATTTGCGAAGGACATAAATATACCTACAACATGCATTTTGCACTTTTGGATACGACGCCCATTAAACACATTCAAGTAGTTGCCATACACAACAGAGCCATAATTAAATAACGACAACACAAGAGTCTCACAGAGTAATTTCCTAAGTCTTACATCAAAACAGTGTCTATTTGCGTATAAGAGCTTCAAAGATAAATATGCACGTGGAAGTAATCCATTAATATGCTGGGTAAACTGTAGTTTAGCATCGAGGACCAAACCCAAACTTTTGGAGCTAGTTTGCGGAGGGAGGACAATGTTACCTATCTGAATCCTAATGTCGTTGAGCAAATGATGAAGATTTTTATTAGCAAAAAAAATTAAACTACATTTAGTAGGGTTAAGTAGTAAGTTATGGCGCAGAGACAAGCACCTAATAGTCTCCAAGTCCTCATTTAGCTGAGCCATGGTTTCATCAGAGTCCCCTGGATCAAAGCCAACGTATAACTGTGTATCATCCGCATATGCTTGGATCCGAGAATACTTTACGCTCTTTAAGATATCTGCAGTGTACATCGAAAAAAGCAAGGGACCCAACACAGACCCCTGTGGAACTCCCGAAAGCACCACGGACAAAGGAGAACACTGAGAGTTAAAAGAGACCTTCTGAGATCTGTTGCTCAAATATGATGTTATAATAGGCGTCCCGTGAAAATCCATAATACTTTAGTTTAGCAATCAAAACTGCATGGCTAATAGTGTCAAAGGCCTTTGAGAAGTCCAATAACACCAAGGCCGTTGCTCTCTTTACATCCAAGTTGCAAACAATGTCATCAGTGACCCTAGAAAGTGCAGTCACAGTACTATGTCCCTCTCTAAATCCGGACTGATATAGAGGTAAAATATCATATTCATTAACATACTCACTAATCTGTTTAAATAGTACCTTTTCTAATACCTTGGAAAGAGCAGGAAGGATGCTAATAGGCCTGAGATCAGAAATTGACTCCACGGTACTCTTTTTGGGTAGGGGAATAATGATACTAGTTTTCCAGTCGCTAGGAAAATATCCTACTTCAATACAGGAATTAATTATATGAGTAATGTACGAGTCAAGCACAGGGCTACAATACTGGAGCATAACAGGTGAGATATCATCAGCACCACAGGCATTAGTACGAAAACTTGCAATAAACTCGGTAATTTGCTGAACAGTAGCCATAGTGAAATTGAATAAAGAATCACTAAAGGAATTGTTGTCATAAAAGTTTACTAAATCAGCATCACATCCCTGTTTAAAGGCGGAAACAAAAAAATTAATAATATCTGTTGCATTACCAACAGTGACCGGAATGTCAACACTGGTGCGCTTTTTCACATTAAAGTCTTCAAGTGCCTTCCAAATAGCTTTGGAGTTATTAGTTCTACAAACGTTTTGCATATATATCTTCTTTTCTCGACGCATTGTTGACAAAGCAGTGTTACGCAAGAATTTGTATGAATCAAAATCGACTCTGTTTTTAGACCGCTTAAACTTTGCCAGTGCTAGATCCCGGCGCTTCATCAGCAGTACAGAATTCTCAGTGAGCCAAGGACACTTTGGTTTACTTACTCGTGCCGTCACCATTGGAGCATGCGCATTAAAAACCTCAATTAGATAATCATTAAATATTTGAACCTTTTGATCAATATTATGCACACCAAAAATATGGTGGAAGGGGGCGCGATGAATATCATTCAAAAAGTTTGACAAATTAAAATTCTTAAAATCTCTAAAAGTAACAAATTTTTGTTTAAATTTGAATTTTCTAACTTTAACTACACAAAAAACACAACAATGATCTGAGATATGATCTGTATTTATAACTCCCGAACTATGTACCAAGTCATTATTAGAAGAAAAAATTGGATCAAGAAGAGTAGCCGTACCTTGAAGGGAGATGCGAGTAGGTTCCCTAATTATTTCACAAAATTCATAGGACTCAAAGCATGGATCAAGCAAATTATTAGAATCTAAAAGGTTAATATTGAAGTCACCCAAACAAAATATTTCATCATGCAAAGGAGTTATGTATGACAAATGGTTATCAATACACTCAATACAATAATAGAGGGCATTCTATTAAAATAAACGGTTTTATTAATTTTCCAGCCATGTTTTTTCCGTTAACTACGGCAGACATGTTTAAACAAAGTTAGGGCAACAGTGTTTGGTTATATCTTTATTTATTCTAACTGTTTACATTTAGCCTGCAATTGAACGGCGTTCTGCAGAAAGCTACCAACCCATAACCTACCCTTAATTGAGTTAGACCAAAGAAACTTATTGCGTAGCTATAAGTTTCTTTGGTTAGACTGATATTTTGATACCTTTTATTAGAATGTATTACTGTTATGTACAAACCTACCAATCCACCAACGTAAATATAAAACACTAAACCTAAAAGCAACTAATAGGCTATACAGTTTCATTTTACTCAATATTCATTTGTGCAGAAGCCTCTCAACCAGTGGCGTAGCCAGCATTTTGGGGCGGGAGGGCGAACTATCGGAGGGGTGCAAATCGCGGAGGTAAAGCGCCGCAGACAAAAAATTTTTTGAGACCACGCCCAAATTTCTTAGGAATTCACCTTTATGCTCCCTAGGAAACAGGGGTCTGGCCCCAAATGAAGTTAAAATCCGCTATATTATTATATAAAAAAAATAAATTTATTGTGATGAGACGCTTAAGTTTATTACTATCACTCGTCTTATTAAGTTTATTACTATCACTCTTCTTTACTAAAAATAAAATAAGACCGATCTTGTTTTTTAAGAATTATTTTTAAAGTAGTAAAGGGGCGCCAGGCCAAGGGGGGCGGGGGGGTTCGCCCCCCTGTGGCTACGCCACTGCTCTCAACCCACAGAAATCAATTACTTTTCAATGTTTAATAAAAAATTTAAAAGCATATATATTTAAGAAAAACTTCTAATGTGTTTTCCAATCAGTATGCAAAATAAAAATTATGCTTCAAATAAAGTAGAATTTTTATTACGGAAAATCTTTGAAGCTTTTTATTTCTGTTTGATGTACACGTGGATTGGTAGCTTTTTGCATAACGGCGTCCAATTATCAAAAATATGTTAATATTAATATGTTATATAAACCCCTAAATAGCCCAAAATCATACTAATTAAGCTAAAACTATGGTTACAATTTTTTTTTAATTGTAAATAATAATTAATAAGCTACCAAATGAAAGGCGCCTGATTTTATTAAAAGTTTTTTTTTATATACTTTATTAATAAAGTGGCCGGGGTTGACAATTTTTTATTACTAGTTGTTTATTAATATTAGCACATGCAGATATTTCAATCGAGGCAGACATATTTAATATTTAACTATACTTGGTGACATTTTTTGATATTGACAAATTAAGTGCAATAAGTCTTTGACAAAGAATTATTAAATACACAATAATAACAAAATTATTTATGATGGTTCCAAATCACGCATAAAATTTGATTGCAAGTACCTACTAGCGGCGTTAAGAAGGCTTTATAAAATGTTTTGTGGTAGACTTAAAAACATCTTGCAGATTTGGGTTCAAAAGTACTGTTGGTTTTATTGACAGTTTTAAGGAAGATATTTATAACCTTTACAAAAGGTCCTTTTTGGTTTTATGCCGGGTTTATTGGAGCTTTGAAGAGGTTATCTAGTATAAATAACAGTTTTACGATCAGTTTTATTATATAGACTTAAGTAACCTCTTGTAGATTGTAATAAGACTTAAAATGTTACTTGGGATAATAGGCTAGGGCTAATAAGGTAAAACATAGGCAGATGTTATATTAAAAAAACAAAACAAAACAGTTCTTTTATTTGTAGTGCTGCAGCTTCATGATGGTTTTAAAGAGCTTACCGTCAACCTACAATAAAGATTTGCAAGGTGACAAAGAAGCTGTGTTTTATACCTTTGACCAGCTGCAGTCAATACTTCAGGTAAAATGTTTGAACAATTTTGACAATTCTGCAATTCTAATTACATGATTAATTGAAAGTAGGTAACTCATCATCATTATATATGGTGTATGTCGCACATAATGTTCATTGCTGATACAGTAATTATTATAATAATTATCTATCCAACTACGGTAATTGTTTTTGTTTTAAGGTAGCAACAGGTACAGTACGAACATTGGAAGTAAACGAAGATAAGTGCAGATCAGCACTTAGTTTTGAAATGTTGGCGACGGATGTTGCGTACTATTTGGTCCGGAAGGGAATACCGTTCAGAGATGCACATCATATTGCTGGGCAAGTTGTTGCAGAAGCCGAAAAGAAGGGTGTTAACATTTGCGATTTAACGTTGGAGGAACTTAAAGAAATCAGGTATGACGGCGTATATAAACCATGTCGAATCAACCAAATACTGGATGGACGACCAATAGGGCGAGGGGTGGTGGCTCTATAAAAGGGTGGTTATCAAAATTTATTTTATAACTCGTTTTGCGTTTGGCAGTATATAGCAACAAATGGTGAATTGATAGTTTTTAGCACAAATAAAGAAAAAACCAATGAATCAATAAATATTTTTTTTGTATTAAAGATCCAGCGAAAATATATGTTTATTGGTAGGTTCCTTGTGTTGTTTTGATTGGTAGGTACTCTACTTTTCAACTTCATCCCCAAAATTTTTACAGCATGCAGTTGCGGTTAGTGGAAGTTATATCAACTTTTTGATACCACAGTTCATCTTGCAGGAAAACGAATTCCTGGATTCTAATTCTCGAAACTTGGAAACACTATTCTCAGGAGAAATGTGGGCGGAGTTATCAGTCACCGCACGAAATAGTATTCTTAAATACAAGCCGGAACCATTCATCCGAAAATATGGTGTGATCTTTAAAGTATGGTTTCGCTATAAGATTTTCAGCACCATCTCTATTTTTATTTTTAGCCCAAGTAGTCACCAACCTAACATCTGCATATATCACTGAGAATGCTCATTCAAATCATAGGAGAACTGCCGGTGAAGGGAACGACCCAGACGGCACCCAATGTCTGTGCAATATGCGTATTATATCTTATTTGCCAAAATATATTGCAATATTCCTGGGATATCCCATTAATGTATCAAATATTTTATATACAAAAGCAATAGTCCAGGGTTATGTTTAACAGATATTTGGTTTTCATATTGGCAAGATATTCCACCAATATATTAAAATTAAGAAAATCTTTTTTTTTTTTTATTTAAAAAATGTATCTATTCAAACGTTTTTGTTGATTATGATAAATGTTCTTGCGTTATTTTTTTTTTCAAAACCCTCTCCTCTCCAATTATGCCCCTCTAAGCTTTGAGGGAATTTTTTTTAATTTAATTTCTCCCCTTTAGAAAAAGCGAGAAAAATGAAATATGAGGATTTATTTGCATTAGTAAAATGACAATTTCAACAGTTATTTTAACCCCAAGGTGGTATTTTTTTATTCATTAATTTATTTGGCAACAGCCTATACTTAGCTATTCACGGAACTAACCTATTTAAAAGATTTATTTGGGAATACGTGTTATTTTTTTTTGTGGGAAAAGTGTTGGGATTTTATAGTAGAGATTGAGAAAAATGATTAATATACAACTTTCTTTAATAACAACGTGAAATTAAAACAGCAAAGCAATACAAAAGTTGACGTACTTACTTCATTACAATGTTTTTGCTTCTTCATTCTGTCAAAAAAAAAAACATAACCAACCCAAAAGAAAATGTTATCAACCAAACTAAAATGGAACTACTATTTTACAGAATAGAAAACTTTTCAAAACTAAATAATATAAATGTTACATTGTAAATATTCAATCAATAAAAGTATTAAATAAAAAAAGGTTTTAGAATGGACGTTTCTTTGTGAATCAAATATTTTACTTCAAAAATTGCAGTTTCAGTCTTCTGGCTTTCTCTATAAAGAAGAAAATAAATAAATACTATTTTTCCTGAACTTTGGAAGGGCATAACTTGAAGGGAAGTAGTGTAAAAATATATGAAACCCCCCTTAATTTTAGCTAATCATTACTCCTTAAAAATTTCGTAGCAATTTTTAAACGATCAATAAGCACACAAATTACCAATTTTAGATATACCAGGGACATGCATTTTAGATATGCCCAGGATACATTCTAGAAGATAAAAACATGTTGCTGGCATATGTTTCACGGTGACCTTGAATATCCCCCGAATATCCATAAGATATGCCACGTGAGATATGGCATATTCCTGGCATTTATGAATATGCCAATTGAATATCCTGGGAATATGCATGCAATGTGTTTGTGCCGTCTGGGATTCTCTAGTTAAGTGATGTAATCATTCCCGTTCTCTTATACGCTCGAGAATTGGAACAGTCTATTCTGGAATTAGGGGCATGATTTTTTACTTACAATTGTTCTTTGGCCCGCCGCTGCTGTCAGTTGACCTTTGTTGCTATGTTGCTATAGCGTCGAATACATTCAATGAAAACGAGAGGTATAAAATAAATTTTTTCTACTAGCGTGCGGAAAAACGCATTTTCCGCACGTTTTAGTGCGGAAAATCCACTTTTCCGCACCGTGCGGCAAAGATTTTTCCGCACTGTTATATTTTGAAATTAAATGTTTTAGTGCGGAAAATCCACTTTTCCGCACCGTGCGGCAAAGATTTTTCCGCACTGTTATATTTTGAAATTAAATTTAATTAAATTAAATGCTGTACGATTTGAAGTCACTGTTCATCATATTACCTTTGAAATATCTTAGTTGCTATGGTGTATATAACCAGTTGTTGATTCCTCACGCTAGTAGAAAAACTATTGTTCCTAACACGTGCAGAAACCTATTTTTCCGCACTTAAATGCTTGACACCACTCCGCTACGCGTCGTGCTGTCAACGGCATTTGCGTGCGGAAAAATCGATTTTCTGCACTTGTTAGGAAAATAGCTATTAAAAAATAGCCCTTTTCAAGATGGCGACCCTCTTTCTTTCTTGTTTTAACATCGGGGTGCATGTCTGACAGTAACCCCAACAAATTTGGCGGCCCTTCCAGTATTTCCTTGCAAGAGTAGGTACCTAGTATCTATACCGACTTACCCTCTTAACTGATGGAATCTGCAATTAGAAATAGATTATGGTGAATGCGCAAGATTAGGTCGACACCTCTATCATCAAGAAAAGAATAGAAAAAAGTCTTTGAACATTATTTATTGCTCCAAATAATTGTAAAACTTTATTTTTCAGTTATCACTTTGATGTGGATATTGGAAGAGTGTGGAATTATGAGAACAGTATAGAACAGTATCAAGCCATTGGAGGTACAGCAAAATCCAGTGTTGCAGCTCAAATCTCTAAACTAGATCAATGGTTAAAAACGGATGACAACGTAGTGCCTACCTGTATGAAATAAACGAAAAGTTTGAGCCCAATCGCCAATACGGTCTTTTATGTGTACTTACACCGCCTATACCAAAATTAAAAGAAAATTTGGAAGAAAGTAAAAGTTATAAATATACCTACCTAACTATACCCCCGCCCCCCTTCGCCCCCCCTATGGCTACGCCACTCTACCTATACCTATATAAGCGGATATATTATAACATCTATAAAATACAGTGTGTGTATATAAATAATTTAAATGGAATAAATTTGATTACAATTCAAACAATATGTTTTGAGAAAAACGCTGAAATACGAAAAAAAATCATCCATATACAATCATATCTTCTAAATAACGCGGCATCCTTTATAAATGTTGTAAGTATCAAAGAAAGCGCATTTTTATAAGTTACTTGACATTTCAGCGTTTTTCTCAAAACATATTATTATCTGAATTTTAATCGAATTTATTCCATACATTATATTTGCACACTGTATATATGTAGGGTAAACCGTATAGGTAGTTAATGGACAGCAAAGATTATTTTTTCTTTATTAGTAATTCCTATTGCATGTTATACTTTTATCTTCGATAATATTTTTGTTTCGTGATATGCAATGTAATGCTCTGTAGCAATTTCTATTTAGTTTATATAAAAAACAAATCAGAGTAACAAAAAAATTATCAAACAAAAAAATGTACCAAAATGTATAGTTATTGGACAATTTTGATAATTATTGGACAAGTACAAGACAGTAATTGGACGGATTTTGTATGTAAATCTAACATAACAAAAAGAAAAGTTAAAATATGTGAGTTTACTGGCTCAAGTGCATGTAACAAAAACCATATATTATACATATTAAATTAGTTCATCAATTTCTTAATCTGACGAATCATCACTCTCGGCTTCTTTGTAGTAAATTCGACATTTGGTCAATGGCCTTACTCTACTATAATTTCTGATCTAATTACTAAAAAAATAATAATCCTAAAAAAAGTGGAGTGTTTCATACGAAAACTTTCCCCATTAAAGAATCGAGCTAAGCGAAGCAACAATAATTATTCCTTTGGGTTCGGTCGTATTTTAAACCGATCTCATAGGTTCATATGACAGTATAGAAAACTCGATATAATATAAATAAGTATGCATTGAAATAAAGACAGGAACAAATGAACAAATATAGGTACGCGCTTTAAGGAAAAAAAAAGAGACAAATATTATGACGAAATCGTCGACGGCCTGCAAATTAAAATCTCTGTCGGCGCTCGCGTGTTCCGTCCGTCGCCGGTTCTCGTGTTGATCCGCCTTGGGTGCCGGCCCTAATACATTTGAACCGCTAAAAAAAATGAAAAATACAGTTATTGGACACCAGGATTACACTTATTGGCCACTTGTCCAATAACTGTATAAAAATGTCAAAAATGTATTTTAAAAAAATTGCAATTAAGTTAACTTAGTACCTATATTAGTTATAACAGTAAAACATTGGTATTCTTTTTTGATTACACAGTTATTGGACACCTGTCCAATATTAGAATTATGCTCATTTCGAATACAGTTACTGGACACCAAATTTTTTGGTTATAATTTTACTATAATTAATAAACTTGGTAATAAACTATATTTTTAAATAAAATATATAACCGTTATCAATAAATATATATTTAAAAAACAACTAAAATTTAAGATTAATATTTTTTTGAATGCTTTATCCTAAACCAAAGAACTAGAAATTTCGTATGTGTCACATGTACGTTTAAGGTCACAACAGAACTGTCAGTTTGAAAATAATGGGCACGCGCTTTATAACACTTTTTCCATCTAGCAAATGGTACCTACTTTATTTAGTTAAATAAAAAAGCTTATTTTTAGGATTTACAATCGAAATGTCCAATAACTAGGTATGGCATGTCCAATGACTATAGGGTTTACCCTAGACATCTGAATATCCCCGCCCATTTTGCAATTTGCACTCTACCCCTACACCCGCCAGGCCTTACACTTCTCAAAATATTTTAGGTTGTTAGCATATTTATGGGTGCCTATGTAGGTAGGTACCTACCTATTAATAAATAAGTAGAACATCCAAATTATTATAAGTTGTTAAAAGCTTACAAATGCAAATTACTGCGTAATTTCATATAATAATATAATTATTCCTTCACTCTAACCGCAACATCTTATCCCATAAATGTAAATCATAATAAAATGAATCACGATGACGTCATCGAATTGTCTCGCTGACGTAAGCTTTGGGTCAACATGTTCACGGGCTTACGTCATGCTGGAGGGTTGCACAAGCTGTGTGACCTTTTCTTCGCCTAGTCTGTTTATGTAACAGACTTTTTTGTTTACCTCTCACCTCTGTGCTGCGAGTGTTAGTTGTAAACTAAACTGGAAGTATATAAATCAGAATTTCGATAATTTATGATGGAAGAGGCACAAGAACACAAGAATAAATATATTAAGAGGTATATGTATATACCTACTTATAGGGATCATTCCTATTAAACTTACCAAAGTATTATTATGGGTATACATACCTAGGTATGTACCTAATAGAATCATAAATGTCAATTATTTACCAACAAGGAAGACAGGACGGTGACAGTAGTACCTACATTAGTGACATTATAAGTTTTTGGTGGGAGTTTAGCCGGTAAATTTACTTATCTCTGTTTGCAAAAATGATATGTTTCTTAATAGGTAGGCACTAATGTACCTAGTTACTTTTAGATGTTGCTATATTTTTCTTCTCTTCATCTAAATGTTTACGCATCTATTAGGGAGGGTATCAATGGGGGTTACCTGTGCTGCTAGTGTGATATAAACGTGTTTATAAACTTCTTGTATGTGACACTCCCTTCTAATTCAATACAGAAAAAGCATTCATTTTCAATTTTATACAAGGTGGACTCTAGAAGTGATTATGTATTTAGTTTCCCGATCATTGGACCATCAACAGCTCCATACCCTCATATTCAGCCCTATGATCAAACACACAAGTTAACTTTTAACTTACCGTTTCCATCACAACAACAACCGAGAAAAACCTTACTTGTTAATTTTTTACTGAGGTTGAGGTTGAACAACAGCTAGTTAACTTGTGTGTTTGATCCTAGGGCCGAATATTTGTGATATTATAGCGTACATTTCTATTTTCATCGTCGTTTTATAAATTAAATAAAACTAAAGTAATTGGGGTGAAAATATATTGTTTAAACATTTATGAACTAGGTAGGTATGTGCCCTTGTAGTTTATTTAGCGATGGATATTAACAACGACTTAACACAGTAGTCGATGGATATTAAATTTATGTACGGCTGTTTTATAGTGTGTATTTTTCGGTCATTTGTTTTGAAAATTTAAAAATCTTGCATGTGTAGTACCAGAATCCTAGGATGATGACATAATTTACTCTTATTCAAGTTGAACAATATTCTTTACTCCATTTCGTTCTTCTTTGTTGGAATATCTTGGTTATCATTGGCTTTGGTAATTTGGTGGTAGGTACCTATAGGTATATGCTTATATCGCGGGCGTACAAGCAGAACCCTATAAGTCCATTTTTTAACAAATTGAGATTACCTTACGTATAAGTCCGTATGGTTATTCCGTTTCAATGAAATAATCCGCTAAGTCCATTTTGCCGTTACTTTTAAAGATATAGATCCTATTGATTTGCTTAAGTCCAAATTTAATTTATTCTAAGAGACAGAATCATTTATGTGCACTTAAGCGATTTTTATCTACGCCGTGCCAGCAACTTTGAACAGAAAAAAACCTGTAAGTCCATAAAGTAAACACTTGCAGGGTTGCACTATTAGGTGGTAGTTTACATTGTGCTGCGGTTCGAAACGGTCCGTTGGTATGTCTTCCAGCGGGAAAAAACTTGTTTTGATGGCTTGCAGTGGAAAAATAAACCAAACTAGCAATAAAATTTATAAAATTGATCATAGGTGTGATCTTTCTGATGAAATTATACATTTTAATGTAAATTCGTCCTGCGGAAGCAGTGAAGATAAAAGCGATAGCAGGTGTAAAGGTAAGTTAATAAAATATTTTAAATATAAGCCCTTACAAATCAATCAACGTTTTCGAAAGAGGAAAAAACCACACTTTCCGAAGGACCTGGAAAAATTATACAACCAGCCATTCCAGTAATTCCGTCGGAATTCCATGGTTGGTACCAGTCTCTACCCACCTGTGGCTATAATACTTCCGAAGAAAGCGATGAAGACGGCGACCTTCCATTAAGCCATTATGTACCAAAAAAATAATTAATATAACCAGAAAAAACACCTTAAGTCCAAACCAAACTTTGTTATGTTAAGTACCTTTAAAAAATATTAAAAAAATAAATAATGTTTATGTATGTAACTGTTTTACTGATACACAATCCTTTAGAAATAGTAAATAAACATTCTTTACAGATTTAAAATCACCTAATGCTAAATACAAATTCTACAGGGAAATTCAAATCTTAATATCCATTTTTCTCGAAACTAACTTTTTGGACTTACATGATTCTGCTTGTACGCCCACGATATGCTTTAGCTTGTAGAGTGGTTTTGTATTTTGATTTTTAAATGTTTCTGGGTGTCTTGGTTATCAACTTCAGGGGGGGGGGGTCAAGGGAGAGTATGTATAGTCCGCCTTACGAGTCTGTGGCTACGACGGCTGAGGAGACAGGGGGGTAAGTTAATAAACTAAATTTACTGCCTCTTATTTTAATAATTAAACCACCACCACTGGCCACTCTCAGTGGCAATAGGTAAAAAGAAAACGCAGTGGAACACACATTTTTTAGGCATTATTTTATTCATATGTCCACAGCAATTATTTCATCGACTAGAAGCGGCCGCCGGGAAAATGCGTGGACGGGAAAAAAATTCATACGCGGTCTAATCATCATAAAATTAGGTTACTTTTATTTAAAGTTTATTGGTAAACTTAGCAGACCCGGTACATGAGTTTTTTTTATTCGCATTCCTTCTACAGCTACAGAACAGTAAGTGTTTTATCAGTATATTGTCCTATACATCTGTCTATGCGTAATATTTTCCGATTATTTTATCGAAAAACTGGTTTAGTGTGTCCGCATGTGTATGTCATTGTGCAGTACCCTTGTAGGTGTATATCTTGGTGCCTCTTTTATTATTCGTAAAATTCTGTTTTGGAATATTTGCGACTTTTTGTACTTTGTCTTGTTTACGGTATACCAGGTTGGCATACTGTATGTCAGCACCTACTGGTCTAAATTATTATGTATTTGAGTATTTGGTCCTGTTATCTATTCTACTGATCTTATTTATTATATTATTATTAAAGTTTTTCGAAATTCCTAAATTCTCGGGTAATAGGTACACTCTTAAATTAGCATTTAAATTTAGTTGGGTTTTTTATTATTCTTATACGAATTTATGCTATTTTTTTAGATTTATTTGTTATAGGGAAATAACACATACTTTTACAGTTTTTTGTAATTCTCGCACTTAGTAGATTGTTAAATATATGAATTATAAATAAATAAATAAAAAGTCTCAATGATTTTTATTGAATTTTCCAGAAAAACCAAAAATTTAAAAATTAAGAAACCTACATTATGACCCATATACCTTGAAATGTATTTTGTTATATTTAATTTTTATACTGCTAAGCACCATCTAGAGATAAAAATACATTTCTTTTTGCATATATCATGCAAGAAAATAAAAAATATTATATATCGAGCTGTATATACAAGTGTACATAATATATACCGGTTGAAGCATGGCTTAGTTGAACATTAGAGGAAATCCCATGTAAATTTTAAGGTAGCTAAATATTGGGTCCCCTGTACATTTTAGAGAAGAATTGTATTATAGTTTTTTGAAGAGGCCGATATAATAAACCCATTTGCCAAATTTGAATAAATTTTAATAAGCCAATCCTAACTTATTCAATTACATGTGATGGCAAAACTACGAAATTTTCATAGTTTAGGTAATACAGCAAACACCAGCAAACAATTTCTGTGACGCTATATTGTCAAATATTTACGTAAAGCTAAACAAAACGAATAAATATTATTTTACATTAAAAATACATTTTCGTTTCACCAATCCGGCAATCACACATCCAAAATAAAAGACCCCAATATGTTTTTCCTACTAAGCCTTTAATTTAACATAACATACCTAAGGCTACAGATTTTCACAAAAACATTAATTAATTACATGCTCAAACAACCCTCCATTAACAGCTAAACAATATGCTAACCGATCATAAAATTCATTTCTAACATTACTGAGTTGATATTGAGAGATTCTGTCACACTCTAACGAAATACAGTTTTTAAGGTGGTCTAGATTTTTAAATTTTATATCTTTATAAATAATTTTTTTTTAAGTGACCACACAGAAAGAACTCGTTTGGCGAAAGGTTAGGAGACCTGGCTGGCCAAAGGATTAGATGCCGTGTGCTATTAATATTTCCGTTAAAAATATTTCGCAAGTATTCCCTAACCATGAGAGAATTATGGGCAGGACAACCATCCATCTGATACCAGATCTCCTGATTTTCGTGTACAACTTCTTCTAGTGCGGGTTCAATTCGATTTTGTAGTGAGTCCAAATAGGTTCCTGCTGTAAGGTTGCCTTCCATAAAAAAATGGTCCAATAATGTGATGTCCTACAATTCCCGCCCAAACATTTATTTTTTGTGGGTATTGCGTCCGAGTATGAACAAGACGATGTTCATTCTCTTGGCTCCAAGAACATTTGTTTCGTTGTTAAGGATTGACGGTGAATGCAGGCGCGGTCATACGGGGGGGGGGGCCATGGGGGCCATGGCCCCCCCTTAGCGTCGATTTACATTATAAAAGCCCTGCCTCCATAAATTGACCAATCGTGTCAAACCCTTAATTTTTTAAAAATATTTAAATGCAAAAAATATTAATAAAAATAATTAAGTAATAAGTAGGTATAATATAATATAGGTATCTTTAATTTTCTTAAAATTTACTTAGCCATTTTTTGCGTATTTTTCCTACTTGAAAACCAAGAATCATCAACAAAAAAGGGCGTGACACCCAAAAATTTTTCGCCTGCGGCGCTCAAACTTTTCCTGGTACCGCCTCTCTAAATTGGCATGAGCCGCCACTGCATGCCCCCCCCCCTCAAAATGTTGATATGACCGCCCCTGGGTGAATGTACATTTATCGGTAAAACAAATGTTTCTCCAAAAATCCCTGTTATTATTTGCTCTTTTTCATTACCTCAAAACAGAATACCAGTCTCAGTTCTTCATCGCCTTGCCGTAGCTCTTGATGTTTTTCATACTTGTAAGGAAAATATATGTATGTTCTTTTAAAGTGCGCAACACTGTGGTGTGATGTTTTTCTACGGCTTGCTCAAGAATCCTCGTGCTAATCATTGTATTTTCCTCCACGTGCAGTAAAATATGAAGATCTCTATTATCCCTTTCTTCAGCTCTATATTGGTATTCTGAGTTGAGCATTTACAGTTATTTGTTACAGTGCCTTTGGACTCAAATTTACTAATGAGCAGTTTAGTTAATGAAATTAGGCTTATCAGGGAATTGAACTGAAATCATTTCAGACACTGCTCTTAAACTATTTCCTGTATAATACCATTGAATCATAGTTACTTTTTCCTTAATGGAATTAATAGCTCATATTTAGCGATAATTAAAGCGCCTTCAATGAAGGTGTTGTCACTAACGCTACTTCTCGCTCTCTCAATGCCAAATAATAATTTACTGGTGTTTGCTGTATTACCTAGACTCTGAAAATTTCGTAATTTTGACATCACATTTAATTGAATAAGTTAGGATCGGCTTATTAAAATTTATTCAAACTTGGCACATGAGTTTATTATATCGGCCTCCTCAAAAAATTGTAATTCAATTTTTCTCTAAAATGTACAGGGGAGCCAATACAGGGTCGTTGGTATGTATGGAACGGTCGATTATTTCCTAAAGTAAGACAGCTAGCAAAAAATAATTAAGACAAAAGATTAAGGGTTTTTTAAAGTCTATAAAAATCTTAAAATAATTAATATACAGGATGAGTCAGAAAGCCGTAGGAAAACAATGTTACCTACCTTTTTTTTAATGGAACACCCTCTGTCTTAGAATATTTTTGGATTTAACATTAAATTACAATTATTTTTTAAAAAATACATTAAGCCTAAACCTCCGAGATATCGACTATTGAAAAATTAAATTTTTGAACTTTGACAGCCTCTAGCTTTCTAACGGTACGTCTTAGAGTAAAACGGCTTACACATCCCTATTTTAGTTTTTTATTATCTTCCTACTGGTGTCAACTTCCGGTTAAACCGGATGTAACCCAAAAGCCGAAAATATAGTAGATACTTCCGGTTTAACCGGAAGTTAAAATTTTTGGGAAGATAATAAAAAAGTAAGATAGGGCATGGAAGCCATTTTGCACTATGGCATAACATTAGAAAGCTAGAATCTGCCAAAGTTCAAAAATGTAATTTTTCAAAAGTCGATATCTCGGAAACTATTAGCTTTAGACTTATGATACGCTTATTAAAAAATAATTGTAATTTTATGTAGAATTCAAAAATATTCTAAGATATAGGGTGTTCCATTAAATAGAAAGTAACTTTGTTTCTCTACGGCTTTTCGACTCATCCTGTATACTTATTGTTTTAAAATTCTAATAGACTTCAAAAAACCCTAAAACTTTTGTCTCAAATATTTTTTGCTAGCTGTTTTACTTTAGGAAATAATCGACCGTTTCCATACATACCAACGACCCTGTATATAGCCACCTCAAAATTTACATGGAATTTCCTATGTTTAACTAAGCCATGCATCACCCGGTATACTAAAACATGCAGAAATAAGCTAATTTTATTTTATATTATTGTATATTATGTTTTATGGTTATATTATTCATCATATTATTATATTGATAATTTCGTAAAAACAAAATAATTATTTCATTACTTTAAGGGAACAAGCTTAAAAAGTAGAATCTTTTGAAAAAACTTCTTGATGAACTCATGTTCCTTGTATAGATGGCACTGATGCTTGAAACTAGGCGACACTATATATACAGGATGTTAATGTGATCATGTTACAAACTTCTAGGGTAGATATAGAACACAGGAAAAATAAAGTTTATATGAACATGGGTCCGGAAAGGCTTCTTCAGGGACCTAGAGCCCTTTAAAGATGGCCTTCATAAACTAGTTTTCGTTTTGTAGCTCCGGAACTACTTGAGCTACCGCAACCAACTTTGGAACAAAAATTACTGTCAATAAGTTCATCTATTTGAGCCTATTGGACAATGTTAACATTAATTAGGTGCGTGCGAACCAAGGGGTTATTAGGGTAAATTTGACCCCATTCCTCTAATGCTTCGATTTTTTGCCGTTTTGACATCAGATTATGATTTTCCTATGCCATTTACATAAAACTGGTACTCTAGGTAAAAATCGCTAAATGTCAGTTTCTTCGGAAATTGGATGAAAACATGCTAAGATACAGAAATCAATTATTGAAATCTTAAAGAAATTAGGTCAAAAGAACAATGAGGTTCAGTACAGATATCAAGTCATAAATTAATCAGCGTTATTATTATGGTAGGTAATACAGAAAGAAACTTAAAATAGTAGTTGCTAATAATGCCTGCAAAGTTTCTTTCTCAAAAAAAAAAATGTTTGGATTTTTGTTTTATTTCGACATTATCGTTAAATACTACTTATAATACTTCTTCATAAACATCTCATTTAGTTTAAGAAGTCTTGGAGGTAGGATTACGAGGTGTATCAGCGACCTCAAAATGGGTGCATGTATGCAAAAAATTAGTATTTTCCGGTATTCCGAATAATTACCAACATAATACTCTGAGACACTGATGCACCTGTGGACTCACAGAACAAGAAAGTTAGGTTGGTATAGATTCCACAGCCTGCACTTTTTAAACCCCCCTCGTGTTGAGCATTGTATTTCGTATAATATCGGATGTGCATCGGCCTTTCCGATCTCCAACTTGACAGATCTATACGAGCACTGGGCCGCCCGCGGTGGGAAGACGCAAGGGGAACGCAGTGAATCGCGCTCTCCGCCGCCATTATTGTGACGCGCACTCGTGTTCAGTTCTCGTTCAGTGACGACCGCCCAGAAATTTTGACGTGGCTACTACGTAGACCCAGTTCACCCACTCCGATTGCAGCAAACTTGGTGACGAGGAATACGTAAGTGGTAAGTGCCCAGCTGAAGAATAATAACAACTGACATGGTCCAGACAACCCTTCTCGTTCATCACATCTAAAGTCCTTAAGTGTCAGTGATTTCATAAAGATGCATACGAATTGTTTTATCATTATTCTTGAAAAGGTAGTGAATATGGCGTCATATCTGTGAATCGGTTTTAAATTTAGATTTTTGCCAAGAATCAATTCCTATCGGTGTACCTAGGACGTCTTGCCGCGAGAACGGATGAAATTGTTTCGTAGTGCTTACGATATTTACTGTTGGGTCAATCGTTCTTTGTGTGATTTAAAAATTGCCCGTTGTGGTTATGTACTGCTAACAATTTTTTAATGTATAGTAGGTACTCGAGTTTGCCACTCAGATTTTGCGCCAAATTAATAATACCACTGTAAACATTTACGTCATCCCATACCTACTTGTTTTTAAATATTTGCTGTGTAAACCTTTGATTTATTAATAATGCTAAAATGTAGAGCCTTGAGTTTCTTATAATTTTTAGTTTGACAATAAACTGGCAAGACCATAACAATTAATTGTTGTTTTATTCTTCAACTAACTAGTCTGACCTTGTTCTAATAATATTAGTTTCTAGTTTACTTATTGTTAGGTTGCACTTTGACACTCATTTGCAAGCTGAGAAAGAGCATTGGTTCTGTGTTCCATAACACTACAGTTCTTTTGTCAGGTTTAATTCTCTACTGTTTAAAAAGTTTCCTATGAAGTACAGCTCTTCTCTTAGAACCACATTTTATACAGGGTGTGTCAGGAGTTTAAGAAAGTTTATAATTTACCCTGTCTTGTTACATACCAGTAACTTAATCAAAAATACCCATACTTGCAGGATAGGATAAAGTAGAAAGTAGGATTTTGCATGTTGAAATTATTATTTTTCATTATACTGTACCTACTTAGGAATGTCCACAGGTGAACCAAAAAGTAAAAGATACGAAAAAGGTGCCATTCTTTATAAAAATTTTTGCTAAGTGACATTCTTTGCTCTAAAGATAAACATCTTTCTTATTTTGTGTTTCCTAACACATCACCCTCAACATCACCATTCTCAAAGGTGTAGCTAGGTACCTAATCAAATGAAAATGGGTTAGAATGTGACTTGAAATTTTTGATTTTAAACGCCTAATTTAGAATTTTCGATTTTTTACTAGAAAATCTGGAATAAGAATTTTTTTTAAATTTTAAAGATCTTTTTTATTTACCTAACGTTTTGCAATAAAACTTAAAAAAAGGGCAAGGTTACTTTCACGAAATTTTACCTTATTTCGTATCTTTTATTTTTTGGGTCCATTTTCGTTTTGTTGTCTACCCCATCAGTGGACATACCTACACTGTATAATAATAATATAATTTATTTTAAAAATGCAATATGTTGCTAAAAAGAATTAAATTTGTATCCTTTTGGCGTTGAAATTTAAATATTAAAGTAGGCAGTACTTACTTTGTGGCATTGTTAGCTTGACAGTAACACTATACCTTTTAGGTGCCGCAAGGCTTAGCGCATGGAGACTATGGAGGAGAAGTGCGACCCCCTGTCAACAGCACCAGAGAGTCCTATAGCATCCTCGGTAGGAACTACCACTAATTCACAACCTCACCTGGTGGCGGCCACTAACATTGTTCAGCTTACCATCCCTCAGGGGCAAACGCAGGTAGGGGTTGCATTACCCCACTCTGCGTTTTCAAATTATTCGATTTTTGGAATGTCGTTCTTGTGATGCATTTGGTTGTTGAAGTTTGCAGCACTCTCTGGCGTCAAAAAAATCTATACTACTTAATAAAAACACACCTGTTTTCCAGAGAAGTAGAAACTGCATTTGATTAGCTTGTTTTTGCTTGTATTTATCTGTTGCATCTATAAGGCTCTAACCTCAAAGCCACACAACATGCAACTGATGTATTACCACATTGCCAGGCAAAATTATTATTAGCTTTCTCTCCTACATGTCGTGTAACTCCTTGAGGATAGGGCTTTAATTAGTAAACTAATTGTTACAAAATCCGATGTGAGTAAGGCTTTCTATACCTTCTCTATATTCCTACCCTTTCAAGTTTTTTAGATAATTATGCACATGTTTTTGCTATTTTTTTTTCACGTGACCTTTGTTAAATAGTCTTATATAGCTGCTCTATACTACCTGATTTGTTCAATAACCCATGGCCATGTTATACACACTGGAATAGGAGGTCAATTTAGATTTTGATACAGCTGTCTCTCATTTCACTGTGTGCCTAGACATTACAGTCGAAGCACTGTAATACTTCTTGTTGATCATATTACTAAAATGAAATCCCCATCAATGCTTTATTTCATTTTTGACAATTTTTATAATGTGTTTGCCACTGTGCTTATATAGGGTATTCCTTAATGATATGCTAATATTTCACGGTGTGATTCTTAGGACCGTTTTATGGAAAGAACTTTATATGAATGTATGCCCTAAGCTTTTTAACTTTAGAGCTACAAGGTGTTAAAATTTTTGGATAACAATATTTTTATACTTTTCGAGATTTAAAGCAAACATGATTTTTAAAAGGAAACACCCAGTATATTTTTCTCTTATTTCATTAGTCTATTTTTAAGCCTTTCAAAAATATAGTTACTATTAACAATAAACGCACAAATCGAATAATTTAGAACACATTCCAAACAAACAAATCGCTTTATTTTTCTCCTATTTACGTACTTGTAATGAAATAAAACACCTAGCTCCAAACACGCGAACTGCATCACACGTATTGTTGGTTACCTATACGAGAGAACCAGATCCGGCAGTTCGGTCCGGCTATAGGCCGGAAATTACTGGTCCGATCAAATTGCCCGTTCGGTCCATCCCTAGATAGGAATGTGACGAAAATGATTTTTTTTTTAAAATCAGAAATACCTTTTTATTTAAAATTGAAGAAAATGCCTCGTGATACATAGATTAGAAGGTGTGCACCAAAGTAAATTGTAATACCCGGTAAGGGGTTTAGGGTTTAGGATATATACCGAGGGATGCACGATTATATTAAGTTTTCTTAAAATTGTCCCAAGAATCACACCCTGACATATCATTAATGAACACCCAATGTATACCCATTTTGAAGAACCAATAAAATCATGTCACTGCTTTTACTATTAAGCCATTGAATTGGGCTACTCTGGGTTCCCGCTGTTGAATTGTAACTGTTTTATATTTTAAACCTTTTTTTTTTAATGATTTCAGTAATGACTTTATTACTGTATCCTAACGTAAATGATCTGTAATACTCGCCAGCTGATGAGCCATGTCAACAGAGCTACCCAGTGCAGCCCTAATTAAAGATTGCAGATTTCTGACACAAAATTTTTATTGACCATTATAGACAATGCTGCCATTTAAACTGCCGCATAATATTACATTGAAGGACTCAAATTCAGGCCTAAATCAAGTAGGTAGTAACATTTAGTTTTAGTAAAATTTGAATTTTTCTTACTGCTCTAACCTAGTGCGGGGGACAGGTTAAAAGATAGCCTAGTATTGGAACATGGTCGATATATCACATTGTTGTGTCATCATCCAAGTTTTAAGGTTTCCTTACATAAACTCCTGAGAAATGGCAACATCATAAATTTCTCTCACCTTTCATGCGATTTTTTTGTCTGCCCCTTTTTTTGCATTCATTCTTTGTTAATGTCATAGCCCAGAAAAAAATCCTTAAAACCCTTACAAAATGGCTACATTTTTAATTTTTACATGACTTTTTTTCAACCCTATATAAAATCAACACGCCAAAATAAGCCATTAAGAAATAGAGTATAGATCCGGTAAATGAAAATTTTTTTTTTTAATGAAAACTATGACATCAAAGAACGAGCCTACAATGCAATGAAATCATTCAAATCGGACCATTTAGAAAATGTGTGACAAATGTATGATGTTGCGTTAATTTCGTTGGTTTGTTTATTTCTCGTTAAGCACAATTAATTACCGTTTGGTTCCTAGAATTGAAATGAATCAACGGTGTACTTATGCCGCGATGACACATGCGAGGAAGCTTCTGCGGGAGGTGGCTACAGACAGCAATTTGCATGTTTAAACGCGCGCTCGCTTCATAAAAAAATTTCGCGAGCGCACTTGCAGTTCCGTGTATACATGCAAACTGCTATTTGACAGGCTCACCAGACACTTCTGGCATAAGTTTTCTGGCATCATTTTAAAACGTATTTCCCCCTTTAAAAATTGTAAATATGGATAGCCGGTTATGGATTTTATTTTAACACTATTAGCTATTTATCTTAATGATAAAATAATTAAAACGTCTTTAGATTATTAATCTAATCTAGGTTTATGGTATCTATATGTTTTGTATGGCAATATATTTTTTTAAATTTTATAGTTAATTTTTTTTTGCTGCTTGACTTGTGGCTGCTGCAATATGAGAAACAATGGTTTTATCCCTAGTTATGTGCGTTTTCTGTAGATTGTGTTAGATAGTAGAATCGATGCATTTGCAATGAATATTTTAATTTACTTATATAATATTGTCCCTTGTACCATTTTAATTTGAATAGGTACTACCCAGAACTCGACATATACCTACCTTGGTTTATATGGGTACATATATTTTATATTCGTGCTTTAGGTATTGGATTATTACTAACTTAACATTTTCTTGATAATTTGAATTTTAAAGTTAGCATTCTTTTTATTTTTCTGATGACTAAAAATCTATTTTCGTGTTGTGGTCGCAATCAAGGTTACAACAAGCGCGCTATAGTGTTTTAACAATTCAAAGGTGATGTTACTGAACTGCAAAGAAACAGTGTTAAAAAATAAGGTTTATACACATTGTATGGGATTATAGATGGTTTTCAAGATTTAACATTGTTGTAGTATGTACAGGGTGATCGCGTATAATGTTACCCCCCTTTTACTTCTTTGTTTCGCAATTAAGAAAAAACTATTAAATACAAAAGTCGTAGGATTTAATGTAAACTTTTTGCAAAATATATTTTCGTAGATACAAGGGTGTTGCATAAAAGCGTGACAAATCAAAGTTATACTTTTTTAAATGGAATACCCTGTATATTGTTGCATTATTGGATTCTACGGATAATTCTAAACATAATTTATATGTAACACTATGTATCTAAATTGATCCGTTTTCGACTTATTGATGTTTGAAAATTACCATATATAAGAAATAAGGTCATGCAAGATGTATCCTTTCCATGGATAACAGGATGACGATACTGAACTGAATATTTTGGCCGCTATTAAAAAAAAATCCCAAATAGTATTAGATCTCAGCTTAAATCAAGCACAAAATGATGAACATGTGTAATTAAACAAACTAAATAAAACAAAACAAAACTTTTATTACAGACTATAGATAATATAGGTATTCTAAATATAGAGTTGTTCGACCGGACCCTCATTAATTTCAATGCACTTTATTAAGGTTCTTCGTGATTTTTCCAAGGAGTTTCTGATCGACTCAGGATAATTAGTATTTATTAGATTTATTTAATTTCTTATGAGTAGTTTAAGGTGTTCAAGATTCTCTATATTATTCGCATTAATTCTATCTTTCAGTGTGCCCTACAAGAAAGCATCTATGGGTGTGAGGTCCGGACTGTTAGGCGGCCATTTAATCGGACCATTCCGTCCGATCCAAATATTTGAGTGAGATAGTTCGTTAGTCCAATTACGTTGTGCGGCGGGGCGCCGTCTTGCTGAAACGTAAGTTGGTTTAAACGTGCTAGTGGCAAATCATCCAGAAAGTCTCCTAATTCATTTTGAAGAAATCGCAAATATATATTTCCATTTAACATGCCTTCAAATAAATGTGGCCCAATGATTTTATTATCAAGTATGCCGCACCATATATTTACAGATTGACAACCCTGATACTGGAATTCTCGGTAACTGTGGGGATTTTCTGTTGCCCAATGCCTCGTATTTTTCCTGTTTATCATGCCATTGGTAGAAAAGGTTGACTCGTTTGTCCAAAGAATTGTTGGTAAAAAGTTATTATTGTTATTTATTATTCCCAGCATTTCACGGCAAAAGTCTACTCTTTTTTTCTCTTTGCCGGACAGTCAATTTTGGTGTGGGTCTAATTTTGAAAGGTTTGTAGCCAGCTAATTTAAGTGTTTTTTGAATTTTTCCATGTGATGTATTTCTCAGGTTATCCTGCATTTGTCTTAAGTCGGTTGAAATTGATTTATTCGTCTTGTGGAATACGTATTTTCTTTCTACTTAAGTTTGAATCCTCTTGAAATTTAATAAATATTTTTCTAATTGTCTGTTTACAGGGACCGTGCGTACGCGCATTATTTCTTCGTAGTTCTTGCTGTGCCATTTTCACATTATTGTTATTTTTAATATAAGCAATTAAAATAGTCTCCTTTTCTTGAATATAATAAGGCATTTTTGAATAGAAATTCTTGCTCTTTATCAAAATTGACAATTCATGTTACGAAATTTACCAAAAGTTAACATTATTAATATTGTTATCCATGGAAACGATACATGACTTGCATGACCTTATTTCTTATATATAGTAATTTTCAAACATCAATAAGTCGAAAACGGATCAACTTAGATATATAGTGTTATATATAAATTATGTTTAGAATTGTCCGTAGAATCATTTTATATAGAATCCAATTAATGCAACAATATACAGGGTATTCCATTTAAAAAATATAACTTTGATTTGTCACGCTTTTATGCAACACCCTGTATCTACGAAACAAGGGCGGTTTTAGCTTTTCAACATGGGGGGGGGGGGTAATTTCAAATCCCAATTTTTTTTTAAAAAATGGTATCAATTACCTATGCATTTAGATAGGTACATTTTTTTTAAACAAGTATGCAGTAATAAATAGAAAAGCTCTTAATTAACCTGAAGTAACCAGAAAATAAGTAGGAGGGGGGCAGAAAGAAAATAGCGCCGCAGACGAAAATTTTTTGGGTGCCACGCCCTTTTTTCAATGAAGGTGCTTAAAATTCTAAATTCATGGGGGGGGGGTAATTACCCTATTACCCCCCCCCCCCCGTAAAACCGCCCTTGCTACGAAAATATATTTTGCAAAAAGTTGACATTAAATTCTACGACTTTTGTATTTAACAGTTTTTTCTTAATTGCGAAACAAAAAAGTTAAAGGGGGGTAACATTATACGCGTCACCCTGTACATAATTATTATGTTACACATAATAGATAACTTCTTCGCTAATCTTTCAGATTAGTTGTTTGCACTTATGGGTATTTTGAAAATATTTCCACCATGGAAGAAGAAATGAACCTTATCTGACTACTTTTCTAATTTATACAATGCCTAAAATTCAAAGAATAACAGCAAAAAAATTAACGGATAATGATTTACGGTGAAAAAAAGCAGATTTAAATTACAAAAATTATTATTCAGCAGTAAGCCTAGTTTAGTGACTTACTTATCAGATAAACTGTATTCAATACTTGATTTAACCTTTATTTAAGCCACCTCTAGCGGTCCAGTTTGAACTAAATTTAACTATGCATAAGCCAAAGATTATTTTTAATGTCCTCGCAAAATGTCACCAAGCGTTTTGGTATGCGGATGATGATTGCATACGTTGGTAAAAATATTTAAGATTTTTCCAGGTTATTTTTTAAGGGATGCATGTTTGAAATAGGTTTAAAAAATAAGTAAATTTGTTACTTTTACTGTCGATTTTTTCTTTATAGTGTCAGAGGTAACTTAAGCCTTTTATAGTTTTAATACTAATAGAACATACCTACTTAAATTCTACATTTTTAGGTCCAAAGTGTTATACAACCAAATCAGCAATCGGTAATACAGACAGCAGCTAACATACCTATGCTCGGCAAGGGAAATGTCATACTAGTCAGTAAACCAAATTCCGTCATTCAGACCACACAAGGAAGTTTGCAAACTTTAAGGGTAAGTCAGCAGCTTTTAAAACTGTCTTATTTATTTATTAAATATACAGCCATTTAAATTTACAATGTAAACTGCTGACAACGTCAAGAATTTAACAATAGGAGATCTAAAGTGATACATCATAATTAAAGCGCGTAGAGGATAATGTTATGGTATTCACGTATGTCATTAAAAAAAAATTTCAAAAAGATAGCACTTATTTTTTTTTTTTTAAGCTTTCTTACTTGAGAAATTTCTCTCAGGGATTCTGGTAGTTGCATTATATACGGCCCTGTGATCAAACACACAAGTTAAAGTTAATGGAATCCAGTAGAATTCGGGAAAGGCGATCCGAATATCTACAAAAAATTAGGATTTGCAGAGATCAGCAAAGGCCGATTATTTACTTGCATAAAACCTGGTTTGACACATATGATACCCTGGAAAAGGGGTGGGTTGACTCAAGCGGCAAGTGTAAAACAAGCGCGCCATTAAAAAGAGGTAAACGAATTACGATTTTGCATGCTGGATCTAAAGACGGATAAATTCCAAATGAACTTTCTCTGTCTGCAAAAAACATTAAAGATTCTTCTCTGGATTACCATGAGGACACCACTGCTAATTTATTTGAAGATTGGTTTAAAAACAAGCTAATTCCAAATATACCTCCGAATAGCGTAGTTGTAATGGACAATGCAAGCTACCATAGTAGGCAGTTGACCAAGACTCCCTCCTCAAATTACACAAAAGCAACAATCCAAAACTACATGTATGATAATGACATTTATTTTCAGGAAGATTACACCAAAAGGTCATTAATTGAGGTTTTACAAAGTTGAAAACTACAAAAGGAATACTTCTGTTATAATTCTGCAAAATATCTAGGGCATACATCTCAATTATATACTAAGGCTTCCACCATACCATTGTATATTTAATCCCATCGAACATGTTTGACACCAACTGAAATCTGCTATTCGTCGTAACAATATTTGCCCTACTATTAACTCCAGTGTACTTGAGCTTATAGAGACTGAAGTTTTTAACATCCCTTCACAAAGTTGAGCAAATTCTGTTACACATGTTGAAACAGTGGAAATATCCTATATTCATATAAACAATATAGCACAAATAATAATTAGAACAGATGATGATAGCGATAGTGATATTGATATATTAAGTAAATAATTATTATAAGTACCGAATAAGTTGAAATTTTACATTTAAACATAAATAAAATATTATTTAATGTCTTACTTATTTTGATTACAAACCATGATTAAATTCTAAGCAAAATACGGACCTGTTCGGCCACATTTCAATTTTACAGTTGGCCCGAGGCTTTCCTAATAGGGATCAGTTAGTCACTTTCTTATATCTCTGAACAGACTTTAACTTCAAAATTAACTGTTTTTCAACCACAGTGAAAAATTAACAAGTAGGCTTTTCTCGGTTGTTGTCAGGAAAACGGTACGTTAAAAGTTAACTTGTGTTTGATCATAGGGCTGTATATTCTGTGCTGTATATAATGCACTACCAGAATCCCCGAGAGAAATTTCTCAAATAAGAAACTTTATAAAAAAGAGTTAAGTGCTATCTTTTTGCTCTATTTTTTTTTAATGATATACGTGAATACCATAACATTATCATCTAAGCGCCTTATGATGTATCACTTTAGATTAATCTGCTGCAAAAACAGAAAGGGCTTTTCGGATATGGTGATGTTTTGTTGCCTGAAATATAGGCTTTATTTGAGTTTCTAGTGTTACGGTCATGTATATCTGAACTATATTGAAACTTGTAGGTGCACTAAGAATGAGAATACCAGGAAGTGTGAGAATCTTATGTTGTTAAAATGTTTCTCTGTATGACTCGAGTGGGAATAATTCTTTTTGTAGAATAAATAATATTTGAAGTTCCGTTGTTTGTCCCGAGTAGAGCGCAAGAAAGCTTAAGTATCTGTAGGCCAAAGCATAATGTATATTTATCCAACGTCTGCTAGTTATATATTTATTATTTGTCATTTTAGACAAGTAAATTAACAAATAACACACTAGTGAGTTATAAATCATAACACACTAGTGGGTTATGATTATAATTACTCACTGGTGGGTTATGGTAAAATATGCATTCATATAAGGCTTTGTCATAACTGTCTCTTGACTTGTTGGGAATAATAAATGAACACGCAAGGTTCGCTTCTTTTTGAATTTCGGCTATTTTGAAAAACTACCCTGGAAAATGGCAAAAATAATAATTTTATTTACTGCCTTCAAATTTTTATTGTTAATCAATTCCATAACAACAAAAATTACCTTAGCCTACTTTTACGTGTCAAATTTGTCATTCAAGAATATGTCAATTATAATGTAATACAGGGTTTTCCAGTTTACATTAAAACAATATAATTTTCTATTTTTTAATAATATTTATCAAGTGTTGGATAAAGTTTTGTTTGGCGCTCGTGTGTTAAGTCATATTAGTCACTTGGGGAACCATTTCCCAGCGTCACTTATATATAACATGACACACTTGTACCATAAATAACTGTTAATAATTGCTTGGGGTTTTTAAGTTGACAATGGCATAATAAGCCGAGTTTGGTTTTGCAGCAACATTGTCTACATGGGCTGTCCACTTTAATTGTAAGTCTATGTGAAGACCCAGAAACTTGCATTGTTTTACTCTTGTAATAAAATTATTATTTAATTTTAAGTTTAAATCGGGGACCTGTCGCTTTTTGTAGAATGCCATGTAATGGGTGTTATTTGTGTTAACAACTAGGTGATTTGTTTGGCCCCAAACAGAAAATCTAAGCAGAATTGTATAAGTTGTTTTCCTAGGAAATTGGGAAAATTGTCGACTTCTTGAAATAGCCCTCCCTAGCGGCGACAAAATCATTTAATTTTGTTATTTTTACTACGAATTTTATTAAACAGGAAAAGCTCTTTTAAATGATACCAAAATCATTGAAATCGGTTAAAAAACAAAAAAGTTGTATGACATTTGTTAATAGCATGTTTGAACCTTCCCCCAACCCTTATTTGAAGAGTAATGGGAAAAAGTCCCAAACTAAATTTTTTCATAATCTCATCAAGATTTCAAATATTGTGTTTTTAGAATACCTTTAGTATGTCTTTTTGGAGATAAGCACAGAATTATGTTTTCGAGTGTTCGTTGCGCCCCCTAGCGGACGACTCTCAAACTTAAAAAAATTATTTCCAGCAATTTTTTATGGCCTATTTTGTACAAAAAATTTTTACCTGAAAGCTCTAATAGTTCCTCAGATATATCTGGCGTCCTTTCTTATTTGGGCACCCGGTACATTGAACGATTTGCTGACCGTAATGTTCCTGATAGAAAAACCTTTCAAAGCATTCATTAACGTCTTCATAAAACAGGCACATTGAAACGAAGTGGGAGACCAGGAAGGCCAATGATAGTAAGAACGCTAGAAGTGGAAGAGAATGTGCTGGACATGATACAGGAAGATCCAGGTACTTCTACTCGAAAGCTTGCAAATACTTTGAATGTAAGTAATGGGACTGTTTGGAAAATCTTTAGTGACTATTTGTTGTACCCATACCACATACAATGCGTTCAAGTACTTCTTCCTGCTGATTTGGACACATTGATTCAAATCCCTCAACTACTGACCCTGATTCTTTTTACCGATGAATCAAATTTCTCAAGAATTGCTATAAGAAATTTTCACAACAACCATGTGTGGGCTGAAGAAAATCCACATGAGATACGTGAAGATCGTTTTCAACATCAGTTCTCGTTGAACGTTTGGGTTGGAATTGTGGGTGACTGGGCCGGCATTTCTACCAGGAAGACTTACCAGGTGTATCGCAACTTTTTGGAACAAACGCTACCTTAGTTTCTGGAGGATGTACCCTTGGCAACAAGAGATGCAATGTGGTTTATGCACGATAGTTCATAGTGCACCAGCGCATTTTAGTGTGGTTACTCGTGAGTTTTTAGCAGGAACATACGGAGATCGCTAATTTGGTCGAGGTGGACCTCACTTAAGGCCTGCTCGATCCCCGGACTTAAACCCGCTGGATTAATTCTTATGGGGCCATCTAAAGTCATTAGTTTATACTACTCCAGTGGTGTTTTTTGAAAGAGTTCGTCAGTCAATGAGAAGAAGATTGGATTCTTACATCCTAGCCGGAGGTAGTCATTTTCAACAGTTTTTGTAGATTAAGAAACTACATATAATTTTTCGTAATAAAATGTATCTTCAAAATTGATACTGAAAACTGATAAGAAATTTTGCATCTACAATTTGATTTTCCAGTTCCGTAGTGTCCGAATTCACTTCATTTTTAAGAAAATTGGAAATCTCCTTGCGTAGAGCGAGGAAACGTTGCAAAGAGTTTTTGGCGCTTAACCAACAAATATCGGTTTGCAGTAACAAGTCCCTATTTGTAGCATCTACTTTGGCCCATAAATCACTAAACTTTCTGTGAGTCTAAGCACGATTGTTCCTTTTTATAACCCTTTCAGTACCGCAACTTATTTGACAATACTTTCCCTACAGACCGCAATTTTTGCATTGCCTCGTGGACCAGTGACGAATATATCCGTCCGATTAAAAAGTTGTTTAAAATTTTTATATTGCTTTCGGGATAAGCAGCTAAAAATACAACTTTTTTTATCTCTTGATATTTTTTTGTATCTTGCTTCGTTACGAGAAAAAAAATAAAAGCCACTTCATTGCATTTTTTCTCGAAAACGAAGTAAGATACGAAAAAATATCAGGAGACAAAAAAGTTGTATTTTTAGCTGCTTAACCCGAAAACAATATAACATTTTTTAAACAAGTCAGTGGCGTACATTTTCTTTGTCAATATTATTAGTGAGACTGCCCCCCCCCCCCGGTATGCCACTGGACCTCATAATTATCATCTAGTTAGTGCTAACTTAACGTCTTATCGCAAGAAATAATACTGCCAAATTTCACCAAAATCGACAAAAGGATCTTTGAGATATTAGTAAAAAATCGATTTTTTTAAAACTTTGACACCCTGTATCTTGAAAACCAGAATTTTTAGAACACATGTTTATATGAACTTTTCTATTTGAATTTGGTTCAGGAATGCGCCCTTGGAATTACGGCCTATCATTAAGTAACACCCTGTATAGTTTACCCCACGGGGTGGACGTAGTAAACATTTTTAATACACCTGGTATGAAATGCGTAGACCCAGCGTTACGGCATCAATGTCAATCTCTATACTTCTATCCAACCTGTCCCCCCCCCCCTTCTAGCTTTCGTACATTTTTACAACAGAAAACCAATGACGTCAATTTTTCTGAGAATCAACAAAGTATTCATTAAATGTTAATAATACGATGTTTTCTATGGTTGTTTAAAGCAATGGCTGTAAATTATCTCTTAAACCAAATTATGTCTCGCTGACGTCATCGCTGCCAATTTGCAATTTTTTCAAATGTAATTAATTTTATGTTAATCATGTTGTCTTTTAGTTTACTGTTGAAGGTGCTAGAAATTGAAAAGTTTTAAGTGGTGCGCGCTAAAGCAATTTATTTTGATAAGAGATGATTTCGATATTTTTTTGAAATTAATTGGATTAAAAAACATGTTATGTAAGTACCTACTTAATATTTTATGTTGGTACTTTTACACATTGTCATTAAAAGTATACGTATATTAAACCAAAGATGTATAAGTATTTTAGGCCATATTCTGCCTGTCAAAATTAATGGGGTTTATTATTATTGTCGATGTTTATCATTAGGCTTTAATTTGGCTGACACTGCAACGGTATTGTTATACTAAATTTGTTGAGAGTATCAACATGGTGAAAGCTAAGACACATCATCATGCAAGCCATATTGTAGTCATTGATGGCCATTTTTGTGATTTAATTCAGTCATAACATATCATAACATACAAAAAGTATTGTAATGTAGTTGCCATACGTTAAAGGCCAATATTCAATATGTGGTAATTATTTCCTAAACCTTTGGTGGTTCAGTTTGGTTTAGTTAGTTTTTATGTTGTCCTGTTGGTATTAAAAGGATAGTTTGTTTCAGTCGAGATATTAATAGCGTATGTACGACTATTTTCAATATTTACCTACTTTTGGCTTTCAACATGTATACACTGCGTTTCTAAACTTAAATTCTCAACCTCATGTAATGGCCACTTCCACTGCATTGATACAGCTGAAACTTTAAACACACAAACTTCAGGTTTCGTAAATTAAGCTAGCACAATATCTATCCTAAAAACACGGGGATGCGATTAGTTTTTGATAAAGATTATCTGTTAATGTACCCTGCACTTAGTGGCACACATCTATATACTTAATGCAAAACAAAAACCGATGCACGCCATACCCTTCTAGTGATGTCAGTGATCGACAGTGTTGCCAGCTGTAACCAAAATATCCGAGTGAGAGAATTACACAGTTTTTTTTTTCATAAAAACAAGATGAATATACAAAAATTTCTCCTAGTTTATATATTTGTTTACTGCATAATACCTTTTACAATCAACTTTAGTAGATCTGACACTTCTTTTATTTTCATCTTACCAAGATCAACCAATGGTACCATTCTGAAAAATCCATGTTTCATCCAAAAAAACGAATTGGTACAAGAATGCTTCTTTTTCTTTAATATATTCTTTCAAAAATACCAGTCGTTTGAAAGCTACATGGGAAAGTTCCATAAGCCCTCGCCTCAGTTCATCTTTTTACCATCCGAAGCCTATTTTCTTGAAGAGGCTTCTTAAAGAGTTAAGATAACCATCAAACAGTTCTCTGTCTTTTAATTTCTAACTTAAAATTGTCAAAGTTACATTCTAAAAAAAGTTACAGCTTATGAATAACCGATGTAAAATATTATAATTTTTAAATAACACAACTTACTTGTTTCGTACATTCCATAAATAGTGTAACGGATATCAAAATCAAAATCAAAATAAATTTTATTAAATACGCCAATTATTGTTACATTGGATTTAATATGGTCAAAGAGAAAAGAATAAAATAAAAATAGTAAAAAGTAAATTACAAACAAATACAACGCTTAAACAAGTATAACAAAAGATTGGTCATAATATACAAAGATATTTAATTCATAATATGTTTTGCGATGTCATCCTGCCAGATATTCTTGTATTGTATTGATAGAACTTATATCCAATCTTCACACATTTACAACTCTCTTTGAATTAGAACGTTTGTTTTAAGGTGATTCTAATAAATTTATTTTCCTGTTGTTGAAATTGCGTTTACAGTGTAGATATTCAAATTTAGGGCAACTGCTACACGCTAAAAATTAGTAAAGTAGACATTCGCCATGACATTTATAAATAAGGTCGACTTTATTCGGTTCAACTATAGTATTGATAACTCAACCATTAAACAGTGTGATACTTTTAGAGACCTGGGTGTGGTTTTTGACCCAAAACTTTCCTTTACTTTTCACATCAGCAATACCTATAGCAGTGCAATGAAGATGCTTGGATACATTATAAGAAATTCGGCTGATTTTACAAATACTCAAACATTGAAGACCCTTTATTATAGTTTTGTGCGATACAAACTAGAATATGGTGCTATTATATGGCACCCCATATTCCACAAATACATCAATCTTCTAGAAAACGTCCAAAGAAAGTTTGTCAAATATCTTTCATTTAAGAAAGATCGCACATATCCCCCTAGAGGCTCTGACCAAAATGCCCTTTTAATAAGATTTCAGATACCATCGCTTCTCAATCGCAGATATTATTTGACCATTCAGTTCTTGTTCAAAGTGTGCAGATCGCTCATAGATTGCCCTATGCTACTTATCCTGTATAAACTTCCATGTTCCCTCACGCACTACCAGATCCTCTCCCGTCTTCCATCTGCCTATTCCCTCAACAAACTTCTTAATTAAAACACCAATCTATCAATCAATGTTTATTTTCAATAATACCTGCAATGACATTGATGTATTTGGCCTGTCCCTCCCTCAGTTTATAAATGCAACTAAACTCAAACTATTACAACAACGTTAACATCCTGAATTTCATCATTTTTTTTTTCTTTATTTCAGAATTATTTACTAATCCTTTGTTAGCCTATTATTATTATTTTTTAAACTAAATCCTTGTATTTTTGTGTCACATTGTCTTGTAATTGGAACCTGTTCTGTTAGACAATAAAGATTATTATTATTATTATTATTATTATTATTATAACATATCTAGACGTTAACATACTTTTTAAATTTACTTCTCTGTACTGCTGTCAAGGGTAACAATAGGTCATTGTTGTTAAGTTCTTCCTGAAAATAGCTAGAGAAGCTATTAGCTCTTTGCACCGGTTATTTAAATGCTTCGGCATTTTTCAGAAATAGTAAACAACGTAATCGATAGAGATATGTATGTGCATTTTTATTTCTCTTAATAGAACAGTTTTTTAATGCTATTTATGAAAAGCTGTGGAGTTTTTATTAAAAAATAGACGCACAGCAACACGGAACCACAAAACAATTAAGGTTAGTTTTGCACGAAACGTCAAACCAAACCAACGAACGAGCTGGCACCACCGCATTGTTCACAGTTCTGTTGGCAACAGCAACTGTCTGCCAATAAAATTCAAATTATATTAATTTTTACAAGTTTAAATAAACAAAATATTTGCCATAAGTGGGTTCGTATCAAAGAAAAATACTTTAAGTTTGTAGTAAATTCAATATCGCATAAAGTTTTGATATTTTTTTCCCAAATTTAGTTTCCTCGTGTTTTCTTACCGATTTACAATTATCAGCTGATTGATGACGTGCATCGGTTTTTGTTTTACATCAACTATAGGCGAGTTCGGTTAATCCTCTGTGAGGGCTCCGATCCATCGGATTGTCAAAATGTCGTTCGTTTAATCGTTTCAGAGCTGACGGCCGACAAAGAACTGCGTCCGTTTAAAGCGGGGCAGATGACTCGGAGCGTCATTTTTTCATCGGAGGTTTTTGAGCGAGGAAACCGAGGATACAATCAGCTGATTGATAAATGCTGGCAATGCTCAAGGTTTCTAACTCTACTCTAGAAACCTTGGGCAATGCTGCACTTTCTCGAACTGATTTATTTGTTCGGCATCATGATCTTTCATAATCATATCGTAGTCGATTAAAACATTAAAACCCATAGGGATTAATAATTAGTGTAAATTTTTATTTACGATTAGAGAAAGTCAAAAAATGATGTTATCGTGATTGTCAAATACGGGAGACCGTTCTTTAAATACCCACACCTCGGACTCATTTGCGAATCAGCTGTTTTAAATTTGCCGTCTATTTCATCTCATCTGCGAGGATTAACCGAACTCGACTTATAGTCGGGTTACCTTCAAGTTAGACACGACCAATACAAAGCCATGTGATCGATGTCAAAATCGAATAGTGCCGCGCTTGGAATTACCGAAAATTTATTTCCCAATAATTATTGCTAAATGAAAATTGAAATATCGGGGTATGACTTACGATAAAGGCATTGTAAAATATAGAAACTATGAGTAAAGAATTGTGCGAGGAATTTAAAAATATTGGTTCTGGTCATTCTGGTGTCTTTTCGACCCCTTCAAATTTTTTTGGGGGTTCATTAAATTACATCAAATAGGAGAGATCTAAAACGAAAAAGGAGGCGATAGAAAAAAAAAGCATTCAAATTCAACATCGTGTGACATTAAATTCATATTTTTATTACCACAATGCTGTGGCTGTGGACCAAAGGGGATAGGACAAACTGTGAACTACAGAATCAATGACGACAATTGTATGTGGCTTTTACCTAGCAACGAAATAATTTATGTCAAACGTATGTTAGTAAAAATTTATAAAGTGCTTTATATTATTTCTTGTACAACACCATAGATCGGTCTAGTTTGATGTCAAGTATCGCCAGTTACTCTATGACCCATTAGTTATGGGACACCTTGTATAAAACTCGACCTCCTTTTGCAAATATACTTTTGCGCGGTGAGCCAAGAGTGGAAGTAATAGAGCCAATGATCTACTGTTACCATAGATGGCACAACTGATTCATAAATGCTAAGAAAATGAGTTGACTAACTCGTTTGTAGGAGAGACGACGTGAGGAGCTAGGTGGGGCCGGGAGTGAAGATTTCACTGCCTTCACCTTCGAATGTGACAATGCTAAACCTAACCTTACTAACCTATAACCTAAACTTTTTGTTTACGCACCTATGAAAAGTAACTACAGGATTATTATACTCCGATTTATCGCATACCTGGCACTTGCTACTCATTTTAATTAGTCTCCAAATAAAAATATCACAAAACACTAAAAATACAGCAATAATTTCACAAATCCTATTAACACTCGAAACTCAGAAAAACGCTGTCAACATCATGCCTAGTATTGCCGAGTCATGCGGACGGCCGCAAAAATGATGAACCTGGGCGGATCCCATGATACAAAGAAAAAGAGATATATGACATCGCGCAGGAATGGGCGGGAACAATTGTTGAGTGTGACGTCACCGTGTGAGTAGGACGATTTTTAACCTTCAAGCATCTCAATATTCTAAGGTATTATTTAAGACATTTTTTAGTGACAGTGATTATGAGCGAAATCTTCAACATTTATTGCTTCGGTACAAGTCAAAAAAATACCGACCCCTAAAAAGAGAGGCCATTCCATCACGAATCTTGATGTTAATTATTATTACTTACGTACTGTAAGGGTTCCTGCAAGTGACATTATATATAGAACCAAAGCATTAGAAATACAAGATAGTATAAGCAATGCAATGAGCGATACCGTGGAAAATATTACAGTAAAGGGCAAATGAAGTTTACTTCCATTTCAAAAAGGTATATACATGTACACATAAAAAAGTGACAATATAATATTATGTAACATTTATATGAATTTTCAATATTCTTAATAGGTATTTAATTTGTATCATAGACCAATTTGTATAAATGGTTTTAGGTGTTATTATGACAAATACCTCATTAACACTGTTATTTGAAGATATCAACAAAAGATTTCCCACAAAATACCTTCCGACTTATAGATTAAATCTTTGAAAAATTATTCGGAACCATACGGTCTAAGGAAGGACTTTTTGACCACCAAAATTTAATAACAGTACGGTCTCATTCCCAGTATAAATGAAGGATATCTTTTAAGTCTTGGCAATGTTGAAGAGCAAACTACTCCTGATTTACCAATCGGGGATGTAACTTTATCAGGAAAATATTTTTCATCACTTAATAACAAGCTACCTGAGCAGACCCCCGACTCGACCTCGCTTTATTGACTAATTGATATCGAATATGACGGATTGGAAAACTTGGCACGGTATATATACCATAAGCTCAAACAACCTGGAGCTTCTACCTGGACAGCGTCTATATGAAGCAATACATGGGTTTCATATGTGAGTGAGGGCTTATCAAAACCCTCTTCGGAATTTATGACCCACTTAGAAGAACTTGAAAAAATATTAAAATTTGTAAATAAATATGGTTTTTATTTGCAAAAATTATTTAAAGAGATTTTTAGAATGATCTCTTCTGTTTTATGCTCGGAAAGATAGAAAAGGTTGTGTTATCGTTGTAGAATGTTATTTAGAATGAGACAGTTAATTAAACTAAAGCTATTACGTTGCCGTATTGTTTGTTACAACTTTCGATTATTTCCTTATGATACAATATGGAATGATTTATTATCAATAAGTTTAATAACCATATTATTATTATACTACTACAACTCCCTAAACCCACTCACAAGGTGACGTCATGCGCAGACTAAACGGATTTTGAACTGCTAGGTATCATGTCTTGTTTTTCTTTGTATCATGGGCGGATCCCTTACTGCTGCGTTGCCATAATGTTTTTTATGTTACTTTTATATTACTTTTAACAGCGTAAGTTTGGCAAACCAAGTGGAGGAGCGCAACTTGCATGCTGATTTACTTTATGCGGCGTTTACATAATGCAAGTTTTGCTTGCGCAAGTACTTGGTTCAAGTCCTTGTAAGTTGACATCTTTAAAAATGGCTGTTTACGCTATACAAGCTTTTGTGCAAGAGGTTTATCATGTAGCAGTGGTTTTTTATAGTATTCATAATGGAGACATCCGAAATTGTTAATTTTGGCGGGAATATTTTATGGCATGCGTAATTTCTCCAACATTTTTTCATATGTGACATTTCGAGCATGTTTATTTCTATACTGAACACTTCGTATGTTCCACAAACATTAATTTTTCATATATATCTAAAAAACTTAGGATTCTTTCATCTGACCACCTACTCGGCACCATTTTCTCAATCGACTACTAATGCAATGCATTGAAAATGTGTTTACACGTCAAATTTGTTATTGTACAAGTTCTAGCACGCATAAAAAGTAGGCCGCCAATGAACGAAACTCGTACAACCAGTTGAGCAAGTACCTAAAACACAGTTTACGTTGATCAAGTACTTGCGCAAGCAAAACTTGCATCATGTAAACGCCGCATTAGACTGGAATACGTTGATGTCAATACCTTTATTTGTTATTGTTGTATCTATGGTTATTAAATCATTGAATAGAGCACGTATTTGCATTTTTCAGGTAGTTGAAGCCGGTAGTGATGACAGCTTTTCAGATGACGAATCTCCCAAGAAACGACGAGACCTTCTGACAAGGAGGCCATCCTACAGGAAAATACTCAACGATCTTGGAGGGGGTGAGATAGCTGGTATGTTATTTTAAGCATGATTTGGGGCTTTTCTCTTTCTTACACCTACATTGGGTCAGTCGCTGGGTATAGATATGTGAGTAAATATCATATTTAATTTTTTTTATGTGAATAGGCAATTAAAGATATGAAGAAGGTAACATGAAGAAAATACTGCATAATGTAGCAAATTTTATAAATCTTTAGAACAAGAATTTAAAGTTTGTACTCAAGGCAAGAAATGTATTGCATGTCTATTATTCTATACTTAGTATTTGTATTTAAATATTTTTATATCCATTTCCATACCCATTGATTGACCGACTAATAACAAATTTTCTTTGGCTTGAACATGGTTTTTTTAGTTCAGTTAGAGATGTTGCCCAAGGTCTTATTTTTTCCAAATTAGAAGTATTCCCAGGTTTGTTTGAATTTTTTGAGTTTTTTTGCATGCAATTCTATTTTCACTAAGAAGAGGTTTATTAAATATATGTTATAATAATATAAATAGCTCAAGTTGTTGAGGGTACACATCTATAGATCTTACAATCATATAATAGGCAAAATCAGTTAATACTGTAAATTGTAAATACTCTTTTTTACATTAATTTTTAAATGCTAAACGAATTGCTTGGCTTTATAACATTTACGTTTTAAATTACAATACGACAATACCAATTTAATTTAATTCACATCATATATTTTTTAACCCTATGACTTATAACTATATTTCGTTTACCGCTTAGTTATTTAAAAAATATGCAAATCCCTGCTAGTAAATCATGTTGAGAAATCAAAAATAAAGCGGACACAGTTATGACCCAAAAAATAATAAACACTCGCTGTATTTTGTTCAGGTCATGGTTTTTGATATTACATACAAATTTTTAGTTTTAGAGTACTCTTTGCAAAAAAGTCCAGACCACGGCCAAATCATAACATATTGCCCTAGCTTTAAATTTAGAATAGGTCTCTTAGATATCCTCAATTGCCCCACACACGCCGATCCACAACATATCTTTTTCTAGAGTAGCTTAAATACATATAACCATTTATGAGTAATCTAATCTAAAGAGTATAAGTTAGTAAACCCAATTTTGACAAAAGTAACTATCAATATGTTCAATATCATGCACCTATTATTATAAACAAAATATGTCTGGTCATTTGGATATATTTATGATGAATTACTAATTTAAAAATAAAACTGACGATATATCCTGTATTTCTAATTCTTCGTGGCATTGACTTCGCCAATCAATGGCAATTCTTAAGGGGCATTATGTACTGCAGCCTAAAGTTCATTTGTGTTTTTGGTTTTAAATATGAGATACTAAAAGTCAGGCATGTTCCGTTTTCATTGCCCAACACCATATCAGAGATCAACCCCAAACCAAAAATTTTCCATCACCTTCAACCATGTGATCTGGGAGACGCGCAACTGTAGCTTTCCGAGCATATCCAAATAACATAAACTTACTTTTATTATTAGTGGTTCAGAGACTTTATAGGGAATACTTTTATAAATATCGTTTATATTTTTGGGATATGGGGTATTTATTTTTTTAACCATAACTGTAGATACTATAGGTTCCTGGTATATGGAAATCTCAATTTTTTTTAAATGTGTAATCAAAACTCAATTAAGACGTCAACCGAATTATAGTTATCAGTTGCAAAGTTGTATGCCACCTACAAATTTAATTTGGAATAGTAGAATTAAGTTGAATTGAAGATTTTCGGGCGATTTGGTAGATTTTGCATGGTCTTATTATGATAATGTATAATCACAGCTGCTCAGATGTATTATTATATGAAAAGTAAACCATTTGGAAACTATAAACTTGTCAAGAATGTAACAAACGTTCATACCAAGTACCATATTATCTAAATATTGCCAGTTTGTCGACTATACATTATACAAACCCATTGTTTTATTTAAAGTTTTTAAACATCTTGTTTCTTGTACTTTTTTAATTGTTCTGGACTTGCATGTCATTTATGAAGTTCTTGTATAGTAAAAGTGCTATTTCAAAGCGACGTGTATTAATTCCTTTAAAATTAAAACGAATTGCTAAGTTAGGAGGTAACTAAAATATTATTTCTTTAATAGTGTGGAAACTGCGAAAACAGTGTTCGAGATAATAAGCTATGGCCCGCATATTGGTCTGCATATAGTTTAACTTGACGTTAGTAAGGTTCTTGTTAGTGAATGTCAGATTATTTTAATTTACTACTGGTCGAAGAAGATAGTTGCACTGAACGTCAGGATAAAAAATAGGAAATGTCAAAATAAGAAGAGCTATATAGCTAGTGGATTATGTAATCATATACAGGGCGTTATTGAAATGGTATAATGTTTTAATGGATGACTCCTTACGTGGTTCTTAGAAACACTCAATACTTTTTTTTTATCCAACCCAGAAGGCGTATTCATTTTAATATGCACTCCTGTCTTGAAGTGACAAACATATCAGTACGGAACTCTATTCACTTCCATCAAGAGTGAGGAGAACGCGTTTTCTCGGAATTTTCACGGGATCGTACCAAGAGAATAGCGTTCGATGTCAGCATATGATGCGCCGTACCTGAACAGTACCATACCCCGGTCTTTTATTTGGACGAAGCTCCAGGTCCTTTAAGGTATGGACTTCTGGTTAAGGGCTAACTTTTTTAAGTTTAAACCGAATGGGACCCACAACCCGATATTTTAAACAGGCGCGTATAATACTTTTGCGTAAGTAACTTCTTAAGACAACAATTTGACACTATGGGTTTATATATCACTTGTAAATGGTCCATGGAAATAACAACATAACATAAATCAGAACTAAATGGGAAAAAAATGCGGTTGGTCAATTTATAATGCAGTAGCATAGGTATACCAAGGTTCTTAGAGAGGTTAGGTTGCCTGGTAACTTTAGACCAGTCAGAGGTTCGCATTTAATGCGCGGGAATACGTCATCCAGACGACTAATCTAAAACCTTGAATGGAAACTAAGTATAGTTTTGATATGTAAATTAAAACGTGCCGTTTTTCGACAAAATTTAAATAATTTTAACTTTTGGGAAACAAACAATTTCTACATATTTTTATGCTTTCCTAATACAAGAAGAACAGGCACTCTACCCTCTTCCAAGAGAAGTGAACTGAATCTCGCACCCTTTTATTTTTTTGAAATTATTTTGAAAAATAACATACATAACAATCAATATTATGATTGTTATGTATGTTATATAATAAATCGTTTAACAAAGGTCTTTATTATTATTATTATTATTATTACTATTATTAATTAGGTATATCAGAATTACAAAAAGGTAGGTACATAAAAGTGTGCTAAAACCATTTAAAAGTCCGGCATGTGGCAAGAAATTATATTAAAAAAAAAACATCCTTTATTTATTATTAAACAACTGGGAATTTTGTGGGAAATAAAACAACCTCTAAGATTAAGTTAATTAACAATTATTTTTTTTTATCGTTTTTCTCTGTGAACTACAAGAAGTTTAGTAAACTAACCTAACCACAATGAAAATAATAATAAAATCTTCACAGTTTTTAATAGTTTTTTCACTAAATAATTAGGTATCAGTTTTTAAAAATATAGTGTGTTTTGTGTTAGGTCGTCTTGATGACGTAGGCACTCCGCGCATGTCGCTTCCATCGCCATGATACCAGGCAATCTAACCTCTGGGCAGTATACCCCCACCGATACTTCTGGCAGTAGAGAAGGAACAACTAACCACCGATGAAAAATTTATTTTCATCGGTAAGATAGAGCTTAGGTGAATTTTCTGTAAGTCTTACGACTTGAAACCCCGTGAAATTTTCACATGCAAGGCTTATAGTACGTCATATCAGTCCGTAGCTACGCCGTATCCGTAAGGGGGAGGCGAAGCTGTAGGTTAAGCTCCTTTAACAGGGACAATCCATGGGCGTAGAATCTTTATCTACACAATCTTTAAATAGTTTCGGTAGACACAGACTAAAACGACAGCCTATACTAATGCGAATATAAATTTCTAAAGCTATATGTTAGTACATCTAATCCATCAAATAGAAATACACAGCTATGTTTATTAATAGTTTATGTCCCTGTTGTTTTACGTTAAAACTAAGTCCAGCGAAAAAAACACTGGGTCCGTTGCATACCACTATCACACACAAAACAGCAGCGAATTTGATCATCTGCGTAATAGGTCCGTTAAAACATCGCTTCGTCTGTGTCTTGTTTATTTCATGACCAACACATCGCATATCGCTTGCTTTGGTGTGAGTTCTGCCTGCGGTCTTTGTAGGTTGCAATTTTGGCATTCGCTTATATCTAACTTGACAAAAACCTTTCGATTATTACAAACCGACGGACGCTTCCCTGAATCCTCTCATTACGCAATGATACAGACTACCGCGAGACTGGCTCACTCCTGGGTTCCCTCATCCTCCATGAATGGGGTCATTTGGTCAAACCTCAAATTACCTAATCTTTATGAAGCATTTATAAGGTATGGTCAGCCCTGAAAATTTGAAGTCAATCCGATAAGTACTTTTCGAAATATACGAGATCAAAATCAAATAAAACGCCGCTCGCGGTGACATCATTACCTCCCAAAGTTCGTCCGCTTTGAACTTGTGCAACGGTCTTTCTGTGCATATACAAGGGAGATGCGCTTACTGTTCCTTTGTTCAGTTAAAGCAGAAGCTTATTATTACTATTTTCAATAGTAACAAGTAGGAAATGCCATTCCATACGAGCTCTAGACTATACTTTCTCAACACTTTAGAGGCGTCAGAAAATTAAAATTTTTTACAGTTCGAACTAAAATGACAAAATATTTTAGATAACGTAATAAAAAAGATGCTAAATGACTTCATTATCCCACCCACGGACCTAATGATTTAAAAGTATTTACTTCCCTGGTGCTCCTCTACCTCAACAAACGATGAAACTAGTGTTCTGCAATCAATCCCCATTGTCAAGATCCGCTGAAAAGCAACACTGTATAGAAAATGAAGTTAAAGTCCAGGACTAACTAATTGAATTAAAATGGCAAAGGCCTCGTTAACCGACGTCCAGTTCACCTATTTTCTAATCAGTATATGAACCTATGATAATATATAAAGCCCCCATTCAGACGCTCACAATTTAACTGGTGGGTCTTATGGGCAAAAATCACTAATGAAAAACGTATTTTTGAAGTAACACCTCTACTATACTGTTTTCTTTTTTTCTATATTTAAAGACAGATTTTTGTGGTATGGGATCACAAACAATTGCACCTGTGTAATCGGTTTAGAAATCAGTAGGAATTAACCTAAAAACCTTACTAAAAAAACAATGGGCTACAGCTAAATTATAGTTTCTAATCAGATAGTAATGTAACCTGTAAAAATTTTCTAAATTAAAGGTTTTGTTACGATGTTCGCAGAGCCCAAGGTTGAGCAGAATTCCTCGGAGGCGGACAGTGAGTTGTCCTCACACTCTATCCCATACCACACAGGTTAGTTTTTTGCGATAGAGTTCTTAGTTAGATGGTGCCAGTAACGTGACTTGTAGTGAGTATCAGTATTTCTAACAATGTAGGAATAACATATTTTATTATTAGCAATTATTGTGAGTTGTGAATCTTGATGTTTATTTTTGATTAGCGTCGCTTTTTCTATGAGTGGTTCATAAAATTTAGTTATTTAAGCCTCATACGGTGCATTATGGTAGATAATCGGTTACCTACGTTCAGTGTGTTCAATAAATCACTCATTTGTTGGACAAAATGTAAAAAATAATTCTGTATGTATGCTTTCAAAAATTTGTTTTTTAAGAGAAATATAACATATGAAAAAAACTACAACTATTTAATACTAGCTTACTAACATCGATAAAATGATAGCTTTTTTATTGGTATTCTTCATCACAAAGCCCTTTGACAACAAACATGTGTTTATTAGCCTATTTTATGATCAGGTAAGTAGCTGAAGGAGAACTAAACTTTTCTACCACTTTTCAAACATAGACGAATTTTTCTGTATTACCATACCCTCGTAGTGCGCAGTGGCGAACGGTTAAATTTGGCACTTGCTAGTTGTATCTTAGGGATGTATGAGGTGCGCATGGGGTTGGTATAAAGTGCAGCGTACCTGTTCTATTTTCACATGACGCGCGCCGAATTATAGCTTTTCAGGTTACATCTTGCAGTGTTCCCTATTGATTGACATTGACATTTCCAGCGCGGGTTGTGATGGTCAACAATTTAATATTGAATTCGTGCAGCATGTAGAATGCTAAAACATCATCATCGGATGCTGATATTTTGACAAATGGCAATTAACCTTTGCTCCCCTACGCACTGCATGCAATTCATAAAGATTTGATATAGTCTGTGCGTTTTAAGAAGTCCGCTAAGCCATAAAACCTCTTGAGCATTATGTCGGTGGCTCACAAAAAATAAATTATATTGAAGGTAATTTTGGATGTTGATGAATTACATTTTCTAAATAAAATAATTTAAAGTAAATAAAAAATTAGTTTAGGTAAAGAAAAATAATAATTTTTTAGCTTTTGTAGTATTCAGACAAATTAGTTTTACGAATTCTTTTTTATAAAGTTTTGGTTCTAAAAAGAACCGATTTTGTAGTCTTGCGACAGAACGTACCTACTTGTAGATAGGTACTACTAAAAGTAGTCTTCCTCTGCATTTGAAATTTCACCCATGCTTTCAGACTCATCAGAATCAACATCTTCGTCATCATCATCATCATTCGTAATAATTAACGGTCTTACTTCGTCTATAACCTGTTCTGTCTCATAAGATTCAAAAATAATTTTTTCTGTGTGTTCAATGCATTTCCGCCATTCTTCTTTGCCCGCTTGGCTAAGCGCCTCCTCCCATAACTTTATAACGCGAGGCATTGTCTAAAACAATTAAGGGAGGTTTTTCTAAACTTTTTAAAAGTTTTTCCTCGAACCAATGCTCAAAAATTTCAGCATCCATATTGCCGTGATAATCATCAGTTTTTTTTGTTGATGAAAATATCAAACTGGCATTTAAAACAAAACCTTCTTCATTACCAGCATGTAATATAATATACCTTTTTCCTTTACTTGCACGGGTACTTAAATAACAATGCTGTGAGTCATCCTGCCAAGACGTTTTTGTTGAAGTTCCGCTTGCAAAAACCCATGTTTCGTCAAGAAAAACAACTTGTCTTGACAATTCCGATTTTTTGTTGTTTAAATAATCCCTTAAAAATTGCCATCTTTTCGAAACAACATTGGACAGCTCGCAAATTAATTATAATAATCCCAAAATAATGTCATTATCGGAAAAGTATATACCTGACAAAATCTTTAACATATTTAACCATCCCGCACTTGAGCAAATTTTAATTGGTTCTTGGAAAAAAGCGATTATTATATAGATTTAACTATAATAATAGCAAAATAATTTAATTATCTATTTAATTATTATTTATGCTCAACGCGTAATTCTAAGATAATTTTGTTTTGAAACCTCTGATTTCGCCCAGTAATAGAATACAGTAAACCAGTGGGATGTTCGGTGTGATGAAGTATAGCGAAGGTGCGAAGATATTGTAACTTAACCGACTTACTGTTTTAAAAGCGATAACATCCCTTGGTGATTTAATCCGATATCGGACTTCTTAAAACGCACAGACTTTATGCGCGTTCTTCAAGCTCATATGTTGTACACATGATGTGCGTTTCAGGTGCGCTTCACGGACATTTCACCTCAAGCAATTCACTGCTCTAGTGGGCGCTCTCCCTTAGGATGCAAACTTCTGATACAGTCTGGGTAAAAACAATACGACTACCGCAGCGTGTACCTTGTATCTCTTTAAAGCAGCGCAACGCAACACGTAGCAGCATTTTTAACATAGCATTCCACCTGTGCAACATTACAGCAACAGCAAGGAAGTTTTGGGGTATAAGTACGACAGGGGAGACTTGTTCAACGTTGTCATCGTCAGAGGATTTGCTATTTCTAGTATGAATATGAAAAAATATGGCTTGCTGGATGCTAATTTTTAGCAGGAGGCCACTACAATCCACTAGAATGGAATAGAACGTGAAGAAGAGAAAAGGAGGAGCAAAAATATTTGGTTCAAGATGTATTTCGGGCACGCCTGAACGGTGATTAATTTGATACACTTCAAAGGACTCCAGCAGGATTAAACACGCAAAGAATTTAGAATGTTTTCAGAAAAATGGAACCAATTAAAGTCGGCACGGTAGATGTTTACCCGTGCGTCACGTGACTAAACCCATATGAATCTAATGAAAATTGCTCCATTCAAAAAGTTTTTTTTTAAGTTGGCTTGGGCTGTTCAGCCTTGCGGCCAGTCACATTATTGAATATTCATTAATTACAATTATATTATGAAATGAAATGAAATGAAATGAAATGGAAATGAAATGAAATATATTACATAATTTAAATAAACACTTAAAAACATGCATGTCCAAGCCGGGATTCGAACCCGGGACCTCTAGATTGCCGGGCGAAATAACTCCCACCCGACCAGCGAGGTCGACATTCAAAAATACTTACTGCCAATACGAAAGTGTATTTGTGAAGTTTCCTGATTTAATACAAGGTGCTGATAAAGCTCGTTATAATGGATTTTCCAGGTAAACAAATCATCTGAGCAAAAAATGCTTGGACGCTTGGACATAAGGAAGTATCAGAACTTTGATGTGAATATTACATCTTGACAATTCATATTATTTGCGAGCTGGTACCAAATTTAATTTCCATGCCCTGTGTTTGAAGAACAGTTGAGTTAGATGTATGGCAAGAAATAGGTCAAGAGTCTAAAAATCTGAGAAATAATGGGTACTAATGCATCCGTTTTCCGACGGCGAGGTCGACTTTTCGATCGGTCAGAATTTAAAGAAAAGTCGGTAGATAGATAGATGTTTATTGACAATTACTACATACAAATGTAAATTATTGCAAGTCATATTTAGTACAGCATTATTCTGAAATGCATTTTAAAAATATATAAACACAAAAAGTATTATGAAACAATCAAAGTTTAACAAATAAGAGGAACTAATACAAATAATAATCAAAAAATGGCTTGCTGTTTTTTTTTTCAATTTATTTAAGGATATATTTTAAATGGCGATTTGTAGTTTATCATACAATTTTAAGTTTAGCCAATTTGCTTTTGATTTCGACATTTTATAATGTGGAATCGTTAGTCTGTCATATCTCATCCGATAATCAGGATTTTTATTCGAGGAAGGAGGTTTATTTTTGATTGAATGAATTTCTAATCTTCTTCTTCTTCCAATGCGTATCCATTAATGGATGTTTGCGATAACATTTTCCATTGCTTCCTTATTCCTTGCGGTGTGTATCAACGACTGTACATCGTGTAGCCCTGTCCACTGTCTGATATTTCGCAGCCAAGACATTTTTTTCCTTTCGATCCCTCTCCGGCCTTCAATCTTGCCTTCGATCAATAGCTGCAAGAATTGATATTTCGTGTTTCGCATTATATGCCCCAGATATGCCGTTTTTGTTTTCCTTATCGATTCAAACAGTTCACGTTGTCTGTTGACACGTCTTAGAACTTCTTCGTTTGTTATTCTAGCCGTCCAAGGTATCTTCAGGATTCTGCGATGTAGCCACATCTCGAAAGCCTCTAATTTGTTAATTGCAGACGCCTTCAATGTCCAACCTTCCATACCGTAAAGAAGCACCGACCAAACGTAGCATTTAATGAATCTGAGTCTTAGGTTAAGGTCAAAGTCGGAACAGGCAAGCACTCTTCGAAACCTCAGGAATGCCTGTCGAGCTTGTTCAATGCGACATTTTATTTCCTTATCTGATGTCCAGTCTTCGAAAAGCCAGATGCCCAAGTATTTAAATTTATCTACTCTTTCTATGGGTCTTGTGTTAAATGTTATGGTGGAGTTTTCAAACATATTTAGTTTTCTAGAGATAATCATAAACTTTGTTTTTTTGATGTTGATATTTAAGCCCATTGATTTGCTCTGTTCTCCTACCTTGTTGACCAGTTGTTGTAGGTCGTGTATGTTATCAGCGATTAAGACCGTATCGTCAGCATAACGGATATTATTAATCCACACTCCATTAACTTTGACTCCCATTTCCACGTCCTCCAAAGCCTCTTGGAATATTGCTTCCGAATATAAGTTGAATAAGAGTGGAGACAGCACACATCCCTGTCGTACCCCTCTTCTAATCTGTATGGCGTTGGACACATTATTGCCTAATTTGATTTGCGCTGTTTGGTTCCAATATAGATTTTCAATGCATCTAATGTTCTTTTGGTCTATATCAAGTCCATTGAGGATCATAACAGTTTTGGACAAGCACTTGTGTTGCAACTATCGCTTCTCGTGTACCTAGCCCCTGTCTAAACCCAAACTGCGAGTCGCCTATGTCTCTTTCACACTTCTTGTAAATTCTCTGGTGTATGATTTTAAGGAATATTTTTAAAGCGTGGCTCATCAGGCTAATAAGTCTATGATCTTCACATTTTCTTGCATTGGTCTTCTTAGGCAGAGGGATAAAAGTAGAGCATAACCACTGTTTGGGGTAGTGTCCTGTCTCATATATAGTGTTAAATATTTTATGTAGTGCTGTGATGCCTCTTTCATCTAGGAGTTTAAGTATTTCTGAAGGAATTTGATCTGGGCCAGCCGCTTTGTTATTTTTTGAGTTACGTATAGCGTTTTCAATCTCTCCCTTTGTGATCGATGGGCCGGTTAGAGAGTTATTGGTGCCAACTGGGGGTCTGTCGTCGTCAAAAAGTTCTTCAATATACCTTTCCCATACATTGTTCTTTTCTTTGCTGTCGAGGACTATCTGGTTGTTATTATCTACTGTTACAATTGATCTCACTTTCCTATATATGCCAGCAGTCTCCTTTAGCTTTTTGTGCATTTCTAATAGAGTGAACTATATAAAAACATAGGGCAAAGGCATAATTCCGTGTCTGAAACAAAGGCTTACAGTGAGCGCGGTATCTTTCGCCGCATATAATTCTGACAACTTTTTTCTGGTGTCTAAAAGTTTTTAATGAGGCAGAACGTTGACCCCAAAGAGAAATTGCATATGATATCTTAGAATTAAATAAGGCAAAATAGCACGATTTCAAAACGGGGACGCCAATAAAAGAATGCAACAAATCGCATCAAAAATACAACACTGGACTCCTTTGACATATTCTCTGCGTGTAGAGCCCAAGAAACTTAATCATCGATTGTTAACCCGAGTAATTTTACAGAATTACCTACTGGTATTCTAGAGTCTGTATGAGTATCAAACCGTGACTGGGTTCTGATTAATGAACTATCCGATAAAGTTGAAGGTTCATCGAAATTTGAGCTTTGGTCGTTAAAGGCAGAGTCAACAGCGAAATTCGTACACGAGGCTGGACGACACATCCGTTGAACAAGACCGTTAACATAAATAAAAAAAAATAAAGCGAGCAACCTCAAAATTCAAAGCTCCTCTTTATATACTCTATAAATAATTTCAATTCTGTATCTCTGATCCCGTAGATGTAAAGTTTTTGTAAAAAAGGTCGTGAAAAACACAGTCGAACGCCTTGGACAAGTCGCACAGCGTTAGAACACTGTCATCAAAACCTCCGACAATGCCCGCCACAATATCCAATATAGATTTCATTGTTGATCGTCCGGCTTTAAAACCATATTTATTATCATTTAGAATATTAAACTGATCAAGATAGAGGGAGAGGGTTAATTGATTTTTCCAGAATGTTGCTATAATTTTGACAAATCAAGAAACGACGCTGATCGGTCGGGGCTATCGATATCTCCTTTTTTAAGAAGTGTGAAACCATTCTAACCAATCAGTGACCCCGCATTGTTATCGTAGTAGCCTTAGGCCGAAGTTATCAATGTGCTGTTAGTGATAATATCAGCCACATAACTTCCATGACAACAATTGTTACAACACTGTGGCTGAACATATTCCTGCAATAAAAAAAATATGTGCAAGTTTCCTATTCAATGATGTAAATCTAATTTTTACCAAAAAGTGACGTATCTTAATAACTTGTACGGTTGCCATAACCAAATGGCGGCCTCGTGAGCTTCAAGCACGGGTTTCAATATAAAATTCTGTAGATATTTTCTTGAAAAATTGAATCACTTACAGCATTGGCATTGGCAAACAGTTATTACAATCAGGCGCTCAGCGGGAAGAAACGAGAACATGATACACCAATAATTATAAGTGGAATAAAGAAAATTGAAATGCCTTGTCGCATCTTAAAGCAGCAACATGTAAATAACTTGCGGCGCGTGAGCCGCGCTGAGGAATGTAGGCGGTAGCTCGGCAGTCATAAGTCGGAGAAGTGAACTGGCAGAAGAGGAAGACAGTGCGCGTTAAGATCCAACAAGATATTTACTCCCGCTTTTTTTAACTTATAACTGGTGCATTATGTACTATTTTTTTCCATTAAGCGGCTTATTGTAATAACCAAATGTTCAACATGTATAAGTATAATAGGGTGTGGTAAGGCTCACATTGGCGGTTGTCCCTAAAACCTTAAGCGATTAAACCTGCAACCATAAAGCGAGGCGGTGCAAGGGGACCTAATTGCTCTATTTTGTTTCCAGTTTTGCCTGCTACAGCGATTCAAATCTCGAGTGGCGAAGGAGGACAGGGTATCCATACCCTTACTATGACAAATGCGACCGCAGGCGGCGCCATAGTCCAATATTCGCCTGGTCAAGAATTTTTTGTACCAGGTGAGCTACATTTAGTATAATAATAAGTTGCTCAATGACGCCAAAATACAAGCCATCTACTTTTCAAACTCCAGAATAAACTGAAGTAACATTGTCAACTATTTGGACCTCTGCTTTGATAAAGGGATGGCTTGGAAGGTGGTGTCATCTACTACTAACGGCTTTACAGGACAATCATCTGACCAGTACCTATATACTGCCACCAATTTTAAAAAGCTTCAAATTTTCCAGGACAAAGTTCTTAAAATCAGTAACAACTATCACTGAACACATCGACAAACTACTCGCAGACTATTAGAAACTGACAGACGTGTCTCAAAGCGAGCTATAATAATTGTGTGTTGCACACGCACACTCCATATCTCGCAAACCATACAGGCTACCTAGGGGCTAGCTCCCTCACCTCCATGATTTACCATTCATTAGAATCTGAATTTTACCTTACTTCAAAGGCAAAGTAAATACTTCCCACTGACGATGTCAAGCACTATTGAAGCCCTCTTATCACCCAACGTTCTACGGACCTGTATAATTCTTAAACAAACTGTTTATGCCATCATTAAACTACATTTATTTAATTGTCACTTACAAGTCCGTTCCACGCTCTTTCGTTGTCTTTCAACAAAAATGCAATGACTTTAATAAATATAAATATTTCAAGATTCTTAAAAAGCGTCAGAGCCGGAGTAGTTTTAGAAAAATTTAAATCTTCCATTGTCATTCGATTTATTTGTACTATACGATAAATTTAATTACAGATAGCAAGTGGCTGTATGTTGTTAGTAAATGAAAAATAGGAATCTTCTACTTTAATGATATGTTAATTGAATTTTTCCAACACTATACTCTTATAGGAATGCTATCTATAACTTTTAAATGAAAAATAGGAATCTTCTACTTTAATGATATGTTAATTGAATTTTTCCAACTCTATACTCTTATAGGAATGCTATCTATAACTTTTCTAATTAATGTTCCATCACTTGCATCTAAAGCGGGAGAAGTGTTCTTTGCTCTAATATTTGATTTTATCTAATGCCACATATCGGTAGCAATGGTATCACATACACATTTCTTCTTAATACTAAATCCGTTTTATATTTTTAGTAGATCACGTTTATATTTGTTTTTTTTTTTATAATATATATAATATATTTGATGGCTATATCTAGCATTGTCAGGCACATTGGGCAAAAGGTGATTTGTAAACCAATCTTTAGAAAGGTCTGCTGTGGGGTCGTCATGGTAGTCCAAACATGAATTTTTAATATTTTTGGAGGACAACCACAAACGATTTGGAACCCTACCATTCTTTTTCATTTTTTTTCTGATGGATCTGCCCAATCTTTTACTGAGCTGTCATGTGGATCAAACCACGTTAATGAAGACCTTTCTTGTGCAGCTGCATTTACAATAATAATTACATATAGAAATATTTTTTACGATTTGCTGTGCATCTTCTTTTTAAATTACCTCCGGAGGCACACCAAGGACGCCACATTGTTTAGTAGGTACTAATTATTTTTTAATTATATTTTTATCGTTTAAAGTTCTTGTAAATTTTCGGGGTTTTATTACAGCTATTATCGATAATAGTTTAATGCAGGCAAAAAGCCAACGAAAGAACATGGAACGGACTAATTTACACTTGCACTCAAAAATTACTCATTTCCCACTGATATTATATATTGACAATATTACAAAATGGTCATTAGACAATAAGCTTCATTTTAATGTTAACAAATGTGTGATTCTTACCTATACTAGAAAATCAACAGCTATAAGATTTAATTACACAATTAGTAATTTTCCACTTTCTCGACTCTCACAAATAAAAGAAAGAAACCTGACAAATTGAATGAATTATTGATGCTTGATTGGAATGTTTAGGTTGAATAGAAAGTTCCGATTGGTCTAGAAAGTTAACCCACTTTTAATGACAAGTTGAACGAATTATTGATGCTTGATTGGAATGTTCAAGTTCAATAGAAAGTTCAGATTGGTGTAGAAAGTTACCCCACTTTTAATGACAAATCGAATGAATTATTGCTCCTTGATTGGAATGTCGATAGCAGTGTTATCTTTGACTCTTAATAATTTTTCAATATCCATGTAGCTGATGAAGAAATACCAAAGATTTGAAAAACCTTCAGTACATGAGACAGTGGTATTTCTCGTTTGTGAGGACCGTACTAGGGTTTGCATGTATAATTTGGAGCCTGTATTATGAATGTCACAAATACTCTATAGAAAGGATACAAAATATATGGTTCGACGCCTTTATTTCAAGGTAACGGACATCTATAATTTTTCCATCCCGTCATCATCACTTTGTAACAGATATTGTTTGGAATCTTTAACCAAACGTAGAGAGGTTTCATGCATGCTCTATTTGCGTAAAGCAGTGAATGGCCTTTCAAACGATACTGTGAAACTTAAATTTCAACGCTCCAATCCATAATACCAGAAAATTTTACATACCTGATGTAGCCCACAACCGTCAGCTGGGGTCACTATTGTATAATATATGTAGAATTTATAATATACAACAAAATAACGTGGATTTATTATATTTGAAGTATACTAAGCAGTAGTTAGGGAAATACGTTAAATACTTCAAATATTTTACTACTCTATTTATCGTTGTACTTTATAATACGATTTGTTCACGTAGTAGATCTGTCAACTGCAATTAATATTATTTTTTCTAGTAGTGGCACAAGGTGGCAGCATAAACTCGGGGGGCGGCGAAGACCAAGTGAGAAAACGAGAAATGAGGCTGCTCAAAAACCGGGAGGCTGCACGAGAGTGCAGGAGAAAAAAGAAAGAGTACATCAAGTGTCTGGAGAACAGGGTAGCTGTGCTCGAAAATCAAAACAAAGCACTCATCGACGAATTAAAAGCGCTCAAAGAACTGTACTGTCAGCAGAAGACAGAATGAGTAACGGGATCGTACTTGTGTTTTAAATTGGTGAAGGACATTGTCTCACTTGGGATATTTTACTGTCTTGTAGATTAACAAAGTTAGATCGGGTATACGTTACTTGTTATCATCTTTGAAACGATGGAAGTTTTATATTGTGCAATTTCAATGAACGTGTGTTGTGGGCGCTGCGGTTACTCCTGCGTGTTCAAGAGCTTTATTTTACATAAAATGAGTTACCCAAGATCAAATATCGGGTTGTGGTTTGATTTGTAGGTAGGAGTGGTGTTTTGTTTTAAAGAATCAAGAGTGGCTACTTTTTTTAAAAATTTTACTTTTAGGAAAAAAGCTTTAGGAAGTAGTTCAAAATTTTTTCAGGTTTTGTGAAAGATATCAAAATTCGGTGCGTACAAATTATGAAATAAGAACTTATTTTTGTTAGTAAGTATTCAGAAGCGTAATATATTTTTGTTATTTATGTTATACTATCATAACGACGGAAATATGTTTGTTTGTATCTTCCTGCTACCATGCACGTTTATGTTTCATGATTGAGGTCATTCTTTCAGAAGTTGTATAATTATGCAGTTTTGAAGCAAATAGCATCAAACAAATTGAAATATATCTTTTAACATACTGGATGAAGGCTTGTGACAGATATTGTAATTTTTATAGGCCGATGTAAATATTTTGTATTGTTAATGATCTAAATCTTCTCAGTTTAGTAAATGCCAAGTTGTATACATTTAGTCTGCTCAAAAATATTTTGACGATAAAGAAAAAGTACTTTTACCATTGACTTGATTGGATTAGCAAAAGAAGCCGAATGCTAGTTTTACACTGATTATTGAATTGATTCATTAATTTATTCATCAATTCCTGTAGGCTTACACTGGACATGGACAATCCACTTTAAAGAAATTAATAACTTAACGGAAAAAGGAAATAAGAAATTTGTAAAATCCCAAAGCAATAAAAATCAACAAAAAACAAAAACAAAGAAAATACACAACAATGAAGAAAAATATAGGATAGAGGCATTACTTATGGCCATCTTACGACGTTTGTGGACGGTTTGCTTTCATATTTTGTTGTTATTTAATTTTCTTAATATTGCAAATATTTCAGGGTATATTTTAGACCCCAATCCTTGGACGCGTTTCGCCGTAGTACGACTCTTCGGCAAGGCTATAGAGTCTGACGAAAATGAAAGGGACCTTACAGTGAACTTCATCACATAATGTATGTACATACATATTGCCACGAGATGTCGCCACGTGCAACATCTCGCATATGTAAGTAAACTTAATATTTGTTTAAGCTGGTCACAGTTCGGAAAATAAAAATGTTTGCATATGGGACTCGATATTACCGCACAACAAGGCGTTAGTCATGGCTTTTACCTGCCACGATCAAGGAGCCAGTAGTTTGGTGTTCGCACCTCAGCATCAGGTATAAAATTGTTAAAAATTCATATATTTAACGTGGTGACCACCATTAATTCAATCATTTACCATAAAGAAAACCCCAATAAGGTCTTTGATTGAAATTTTGGAAATTCTGTAAGACTAGCCAATAGGGTATTTGACTAAATTTGTAAAAGTATTTTACTTATTTTTCAATTGACTGAAAAAGAAAGCCCGTGTAAAAAAATACTACTATGACAATGATTGTTTGGGAAACGTGCGTCAATCTCAAAGCCAGACATTAAATCATATTCTGTTACAACGTAAAATATTCTATTAAATTAATGAAAACCTTGACAGTATTTTATGTGTAAATGCAAGTCGGCAAAATCAACAAAGGAAATCACCGTTTACAATCCTATTTTTAGAATATTCTTCGCCTAAAATCCAACAAAAACATGGCAACGATATCAACAAATCGTTAAAATCGGTATATTTTACTAAATATACCAACAATATTAAGTTCAGTTCTAGGAATTATTTCTTTCCCGAGCCAGGTAAAAACTTATTTAACTTTTATAGTTCAACAGCTATTGTGGTAACGCGACACTAAGTAAAAATATGCAAATTAGTTGCTTTGGTACAACGCCGACTCACCGCCGAGTTACTATTTTATCTTAATATTTGTGCTAATTTCTTATTGGCAAAGAAAAACTATGACCACCGTTGCCATAGCAACGTAGCGTGTCACTGAACGCTAGTTGGTTTACCCTGTAATTTTCATCCAGTTTTCGGTGCCTCACGATCTCCAAAAGCACGCGCGGAACTGCACTCGGTGCAAGAAATGTTGCACCGGTTTCTTAATGGTTTACAGATTCTTGCACTGCACTGTCCAATGGTTTGCCTTCATATTTTGTTGTTATTTAATTTTCTTAATATTGCAAATATTTCAGGGTATATTTTAGACCCCAATCCTTGGACGCGTTTCGCCGTAGTACGACTCTTCGGCAAGGCTATAGAGTCTGACGAAAATGAAAGGGACCTTACAGTGAACTTCATCACATAATGTATGTACATACATATTGCCACGAGATGTGCAACATCTCGCATATGTAAGTAAACTGAATATTTGTTTAACAAAACTACTTTTACTGAAAAAGAATATCAATTTATTTTCTAAGCAGAGCCATTTTCGTTAGTTTTCGCCCTGTGTTCACTTTTGGGAAATTGACAATATTTTCTTGACTTATGGCCACACTGGCAAAGAATCATACAGATTTTCAAATACTTACAATGAACAAATAAAAACAAAAAAATATGTGTTTATTATAAATGTATAAAACACAAAAGGGCTCACTTCTTAATAATTAAGTTAAACCACTGTGTTTTTTAAAAACATTGCTGCTGACAGACAGACGGAAAATACTATTTTAAGTTTTCGTCCACCTTGCTCTAAACTGAGTTGAGGCAGTTTGTACAATATGTCGCTTTTATTAATTACTGAGGCGTCATTTCAATATCCCCAGGTGATACATTTATAAACGCTGTAGCTACATATTTGTATATTGTACCAAATTTCCCTGAAGCACTAACCATAAAGATACATATTATACAGATTTACCACAGGATCCAAGAATTATACCAGTTTTTGGGGCTAAATAGAAACATGTTTCATCCATATTGAACACCCGATCAGGATGTTCTAAAAGTTCGAAATTTTCTCCCACATATTCGCAGACTTCTTGAAGGCATTTGCGGATTCTTTCTTCTGTTACTGCGCCTCTGCTTTTATGAATATATTCTGCCTTCTTTTGATGGTTTAAAAAAGACTAAAACTTTCAGTTTTAGCTCTGTAACAATTTTTTGAACAGAAGTTAACAAGCCATCCTTATCCACCGGAAAACCCATTTCTGCACACTGCAATGTTCAATTGGGTAATTATTTTGCAATTTCTTTTCCAAGATGCGATTCAAAGCCACAGTAGCCAGTGGATTATTTTGGGGATATTCTACCAACCAAGCAGTCGAAACAGGCATTCCATCCGCTATATTTTGTGAACGTTTCTTGTACAAACAGGTTGTGACATGTTTGTCGGAAAAGAAAAAACCCATAAATTAACTGATTGCCATGGTGGCCAATTTTAGCTGTTTTACTTACGACCAGATGGTAGTAGCGAAAGCACAAATTTGGCGATTTACTAATGGTCTTTCCATTAAAATAAACAAAATTTTCTTTAAAACGAAAATTAGTTAAGATATATGCATTAAAATGAGAATCAATTTCGAACAATTTTGCATCATAAATCCCCATCGACTAATATGTAATAAATTGACCAATAGAATCGAAATGGCGATAAGTGGGGGCAGTAGTGGCTATAAGTAGTGCCTCTACTCTATAACCTTACTAATTTTTATTAGGTCCTGACTTTAAGAATTTTTTTTTGCGGAAAATTTCGTAGGGAGAAATTTCACAATTTACATAAATATCCAAAGTTTAGAAGTCAGGGAGAGAACTGGATAGACTATCCGTCACAATTATAGGTATCTCCGCCAGATGGCATCCAACATCTAAGTAGCCCTCTGATCAAACACACAAGGTAACTTTAACGTGCCGTTTCCATGACAACAACCGAAAAAAGCCTACTCGTTAATGTAAATAAAACGACAATGTCTTCCTCCACAAATTTAATAAAAGTAAAATTCTTGTTCTTGTTGGGGGAACAAGAATTTTACTTTTATTAAATTTGTGGAGGAAGACATTGTCGTTTTATTTACATTACGTAAACTCCACTGCAAGTATGGACTACTTTTTCAATTTCTACTCGTTAATTTTTTACTGTGGTTGAAAAACAGTTAATTTTGAAGTTAGCGTCTAGAGTTAACTTGTGCGTTTGATCATAGGGCTGTTTATCGGTTTAATAGACCGAAAACTAAATCTAGAAATGTCTCTAGGTGCTACATTTCGCACCCAACAAACATATTAAGTAATGTAGACCAGAACGGAAGGAAAATAATCCTAAATTGGCAAATATTTGCTTATTTTTGCCTTAAATGTTTTCCTAAAAGTCACAAAAGAGTCGAACTCTAAAATCTAAGTCAAAATTTGGATATCTAGAACTTAAATAATTTGCTATAGGGAAGTCTACTTATAGTTTAATTTACCTAGTTAAAAATTACAAATAAATTACCTCTCTTAGACATTAGAAATATTTAATCCTAATAAGGAATATGATTAAGTAATAATTTACTTAATTGTTACTTAATATATGTGTTCAAAATTAAGGAATTTTTTGGCTATTACGCTAGGTAAATATTACCTAATTATTGCCTACAAAATGTCCAAATAATTTACTGACCAGGTAGTTTTAGAAACAAGTAATATTTTGGATAATTTTGCCATATAAATTGTTCCCAAAGTTATAGATCTTTTGTGGTTAAGAATTGAGCTACTTCATAACTTTCTGATTAACCTCAAAGGCTAACATTGCTTGTACAGTTAATAATAAAGAAAAAAATAACTTTAAGGTTAAAAATATAAAGGCGGCCATATTTAATAATTATTAGTTCTCCTGTTTATCGACAACTATAAAAAAACAATAATTAAAATTACGATATCCTTCGTCAACGAAAGTTTTTTTAAAACTTTAGGTACATATAATGTTTATAATGAAGACACTCTGTTTTTAGGTTAATGGTAAAAATATTTTAAATTATCGTAATAATACATAAAAAAATGCATATTTTAAGGGCGCGTTTAGTTTTTCGAAGTATCATCACCATAATTCACAAACACATTTCTTTCGCATCCAAATTTCGGTCCAGAAAAATGATAAAACTTAATTATATCACTTTATTGTTGAAGTTATAATAAGCGGCCATTCCAAATATCTACTTAAGTTGAACTCCATTTTATAATTTATTTTGTCCTGTTGGAAGTGTTGGCATAAGTTGTTGTCTTTTCTTTCTAACACCAGATATAATATGTTTTCTCTGTATTTTTGTCTAGTGTCTTATTGCTCCTATTTAGGTTATATTTAGGTCAAAAGGTTGGTCTCACTTTCCACATTTAGACGTAAAATAGGTCTATATTTATTTCACTTCGTTTTAACTTATTGGGCAGAAAAACCCTATCAACCTATTTTCGACCTTCAAATTACTTTAGTTTCTTTCCCCACATTGGGCAATAGGAAAACAAATGTAGGTAAATTATCCCTATATATAATTGGTCATGCAAAATATATGATTTAGAGGTCGAATAAAGGTAAATTTAACTTAAAATCTTTGTTGGGATTCGAATTACACGACTTTTAATACCAATTCACAGTGTAAAAGCAGTATAAGCTGGGAATTTTCTCTTTATGAACTGACTTTAATGAGGGACAAAAGTTACCTTAGTTGAAACTGGGAAGATTTAGTTTATTGGAGATTTTTTTATTAGTTCAAACCTGTGAGAGTGCCTTGTTTAGATACCTACGTAACATATTTTCTAATGCTGTATCGATTATAAAAAATTGACTTTTTAAAACGTACATTTTCGTGCCATATATATTTTTAAAAAAATTTACAATGCGTTCGGATACTTTAGTTTTACTTCAAAGAAGTTATTTAAATACAGTATTAGAAAATCGCATCAAAAGCAGAAAACTGATGTTGGTCTATCTTAGGCTTAAAAAAGATTTGTAAATATTGTATTTAATGTATAATTATGTATTTTTACATATCAGAGAATATAATAAACTAACTACTTTTGCACGGCCAAAGTTCAAGAAGATTTTTGTTAATTTTGTCGAGTGTGTAAAACGTTCAAGTTACAAACCCATCAAAAATATTGTGCAGAGAAAAGATATTTTTTTTAACGTATTGTTGACAGTTGGTCACGGAATTATATATTAACAAAAGTATATTATGGGTGATCATCTGTTATCAATGTAATGATCTGTTCAACTTGCCATTGTCGTAACAGTGAACGTCCAGCACAACTTTAGACTCTAAACTCACGGATTCCATAACAATCTTATAATGCTGAAAATATAAATATTTATGAAAAAGTGGCACCTAATATAACTAGTGCGGAAAAGAGACTTCCGGCACGTGGTAGGTATAATGTTTTTTTCTGCGAGCGTGCGGTAGAAAGTAGTTACTTTCCGCACGCTCGTAGAAAAATGTATTTATAAACGAAGCCACTTATAAGATAGCAAAAAGGGATTGTTTGTATATCCGAATTGGTATTTTGCCATATTTTGTAAATTAAATGTTACATTTGGTAGTGATTTTGTAGTTAGAAAATTTGTAAATACCATTTAATTTAATAAATGTTATTAAGTATTAGTTGAATTATTGAAATAAATGGAATATTTTAATACTTTTTTTTTGTTTTATTCAATACGTCAAATACACGACTAAGATACATTCAGTTTATTATCCTTATAAAAGGCATGTTATAGGTTTAGCCCTTACTTTAAATTGTACCACAGACTAAAGATAAGTTCCTGTTAGATTAGGCTAGGTGGTGCGTTTATATGCTTCGAGTTACATGTCACAGTCAGTCTTCCGATATCTGTGCTCTTCTATTTCCTCTCATCGGATAGTAAATCCAAGCTGCGTACGGAATTGGCAAATTCACGTAGAAAGCATCAAAACATTGTACAGGGCCAAACTGAATATAAAGAATTAACACCGATTTTATATTTTATAAGTAGGTATGTAAATTTGATTGTCGCGACTGTAAATAAACTAATCAAAAATTACAATACTAAACTTAGTCAAAAAACACAAATATTTAGATATATGAAACCATCGATGACAAACAATACCAACCGAAATAGGAATGCCACGAAGTCCATCGGCAAACTGAATACAACCAATCAATGCGGCTTGTCTGATTCGAATTTTATTGCCGGTTGACCAATCGGAATACAATTCCATGCAGTTGTTATCACTCGGTGATCAATGTTTTAAACGCTATGCATGAGCTTGGATTTCTATATATTATATCCTAACTGACGAGCCAGGATCCGACGAGGGGAAAAGACGAACCTTTACTAGAAACGTAAAGCTTTTTTTACATGCCTAGTAAAATTAGAAGTAAGTTATTTGCTATAGGTGATTCTAGACATGACTGATAATGCATTCTATTGCCTATAAAACACTAACTTATTCCATGATGTCGAAATTATGAACTAAATTGTTTGGCCTGGGTAAGTATCCTTCGACGATAGTTAAACTGGACGTCAAGTTAGTGCGTGAGGCCTTTTGTCAGGTTAGATAAAAACAAAAGTCAAAATTGTAACATCTATTGCCGCATTGCACCAAAACTTATTATAAATTTTGTGTCATTGTGAAATTTAAATATTTATAAATATTGTCCGTATACAGGGAGATTAACGTCAAAAATATGGCACATCAATAGCTACACAAGTAAAGTGCATTTCGCGATCCGGTTTCAAAAACATTGTTGGTGATATTTATTTTCAACTGGAACTACGGGGGTTTCTAAATTGCCTTCACCGATTTTGTCTTTTAAGTGTCTTACCCCTTTAATTAATACATCTTTTAAGCTGAAAACACCAATTTTTTTACAGAAAAATAATTTCCCATTTACACTATAATACAGATTTCAGAAAGTGACAGATGCTACCCCATTTTGAGTTTTTTTAATGGCAACCCTCATCCACAACCACGCGAGTGTATTGCATTTCGCGATGCGATTTCAAAAACATATAGTTCTTTATATGTATTTTCAACCGTTCCGGAAATACGGAGGTTCCTAAATTGTCTTCATCAATTTTGTCTTTTATTTTTTTATTCAAAATGGCGTCATATCTGTCAAATTTGTGAACCTATATATTTTTTTACATTCAATTTGGCTTCCTTGCGGAAAATCATTGAGAAATGTGTACTTTATTTTTCTATATAGACAGCATTAAAATCTCGAGTTGAAACACCTAAAAAAATGTCCCTGTAGAGGGTTTTCCTTCATATTTAGAGCAGAAACTATATGACAGAGAAAAAAAATATAAATGCAAAAGTCTTCAGGTTTTTACTGGATGATTAATTATGATAGGTATTTAGCAAAAGAATAACAAACGGTGATCACAATATCGGAAAAAAATATGCAACTTAATGTTACTTCTTTATTGTTAAAATTATTAATCATTTTTTTCTGATTCCAAAAATGTATAGTTTGTCTTATTAGCACAAATCGTTTTTAAAATTTAAGCGATCAACTTTTAAAAATGCTGTAGGTATTCATTATATTTTAATACGTCTAGAATCAAAAACTCCTATGATAGGAGTTATTGAATGCATTAAAGCCGTATTACAGTCACGCAACTCGATGCAAGTCCATGCAAGACGCAATAAGAATTGCCCAAAGGCATGCGCAGTCGAAGCTCAGCTGATCCCTTGGTGCAACTAAGTTGCACGAAAATTTTATCGGTCTGGCGCGATATTTATTGCATTGCTCGTGCAAGTCTGGGGAAAAAGTAGTTACTTTTGTGTTACCAACAGTATTAATGGTGTAAAATGATGCAGCGAGTATTTTTCTCCGCTTTAATTTATTTATTTCATTTCAAACAAAAAATATTTCACAAACACCAGAAAATCACAAAATAAAACAATAACAATAACAAGTTTGAGGTTAGAAGGTTTGTTGCAATTAAAAAAAAGTTGCATGGACTTGCACGCTGTTTTACATTGTGCAACTTTCTTTCATGCAATACTTTGACCTTGCCATTTATTGCTGCAATTAGTTGCGTGACTGTAATACGGCTTTTAGAACACACAGTGGTGACGCATGCAAACACCTGTGAAGAGGTGTTGGAAACTAAATGCAACAAGTTTCAATATATCTGGAATGTCTTGGAATACAAAAAGAATGTAAATGTTTTATCAAGCAAGAAAGCAATGTTAAAACAATAACATTATTCATTCGTTTTCCAAGACATATTTTAGACATATTGAAACTTGATGCATTTATTTCCCAATACCTCCTAGACGTTATTTTGTGCATCACCATTATGGGACTTCTGTTTTCCAATTCTGGACGTGTATTAACCTAGAACGGATAGGATAGAAAGCTTGAAGCAAAAACTGAAAAAAATATTTTTTTTTGCATTTTTGAAAAAATATCTTTCATTTTCCCATGAATTGAATGAAAATGTGTTAAATGATCGAAATCCTAGGTATTAAACTGTTTAAAATTTTTGTTGTTTTTTAAAGTTTTTATTTGTTAAAAATTAGAATGAAGCTTTTTACCATTTACCAGTCCCTGTATCTAACAACCATATTATTTACCATTTATAATTATTTTTGGAAAAATATGCATGCAAAGGTTTTTTCTAATTTTGAGCAAGTTTTACCGTATTTTTAAGTTCATTGTTAGTAAAGTAATATTGGATATTTTGTTCAAAAAATGTAAGATAATATTTTTCGAACTTTCGCTTCAGAGGAGAATAAAATTAAAATCTAAACACTTTTTTCAAACAACTTTTGCGTCTCGTCATCTAATACCACTTTTCATGACAAAACATATTTTTTTTTTCAATTGAAGAAATAATAATAATAATAATAATAAGTTTATTCCCCAGAAGACGTGCTTGTTAGGGGCAAATATTATTAATTTATTTAAAAGTATTTAGAATCATAAATATTTAAGAATATTTCTATAAAAAGTTGCAAGTATTCAATAAAAAAGTTGCTTATTTTTTGCGACATCGTGTTTTTAGAAAAAAATTTTCGCTGTAGACATAGAGGTCAAAATATAAACGAAAGCCCTGCACAGATGTTTATATAATCAATTGCGATATATATTTATTTATATTTTAAGAAGTACGGCCTATAATATAGACTAAACTGATTGGCTTTCTTTATTTTGATTTGACATTATCACATATTATTTTGACGTCCAGTTCGAAGGGTATCCAGGCCATTATTAAAAAAATACTTCGTACTACTAACCTGTACTACTATAGACCTTTCAACACAACCGCTCTACAATGTTTCTATGCATATGTTTATCCCTTAATTAGACACGTAGCAGGGCGGGGCTGCTGGTCAACACGGAATGCACAAAATATAATATTTTATTCACATAAGGAGCTCACCCTTCATAACACTAATAGCAACTGAATTAAGGCGCTCCGCCATATTAAAATTCAGCACTATTTTTGGCAATTAAAATTTTGGCCTGCTCACTATAAAGGGGGTCTTTCAATTACTTCAGGTTTAATTTAAGAAGCATTAAAAATTTAATGGCTGCACAACTAGAGTTAAAAAAAAATTGGCGCTTTTAAGTTTCTTTATAGATCTCGAGAAACTCTTTGATAAACTCGAAAAAACACGCATTTCGGGAACTTTAAAAGACTTCAGAAACAATAATACGAGAAATATAAAGATGATGAAAAATAAGTGAGGACCAGACATGAAATACCGGAAATATTCCAAATAATACAAGGGGTTTGTTCTGGTAACGTACTTTTTATCGTGATTGGATTGAAGTTCGATTTAATTTGGACACTGGTGGATGTTTCTTGACTAGAATCGATTTATTTTAAATAATTATTAATATAACATAACATAACTATTAGAAGGAAACTTATTTTAGTACTTTTGTTTCGCGCGGCGTGTCGTGACAGATATTGACATTTTTCTTTTGTCATTGTTTTTATTATTCTTTTGACTACTGTCAATCCCATTGCTACTTGAATCAACGTTCTTCCGGTGGCGCGTATTTGTTGCCTACTTATTTCATTGTCTTTACTGAACCGAATCCATTTCCTTTGATTCTGGATAAAGCAGTAAAATAGGGAAAAAAAGAAACCAAACCTTGTGAGGTTACCTGGAAACTGGCAAAGGTCGAAATTCCCGAAATCTGCTAACAGTCAAAAAGAGCATGGAAATATTTAGAAAAGTATTAAGAGCAAAGAAATTTGAAAATTAGCGAAAATAAAACAAACACCGCTCTGGGAAAGAAACAACGAACACATAATACGCGGGTGTCTCTAAAAAGGTCTATACAAAATTTGACAGACCTCTGAGAGACACCCTGTATATTAATAGGAAAGAAAAACATACCAGGTAGAAGAATTTAGGTACTTAGGGGTCATCATACTATTAGACCAAGGGATTAGACAAAGAATAACAGCAAGAGGATACATTCGTAGGTACAAGAGAAATTCCCCAGGAAATTAAAACACAGATACTTAATAAAACACTAATCCTTGTCTACACATAATATGGAAAGCAGTAACATAGACAGCAACGAAAAAACAAAGAAACAAAAGATTGAAATGATATTTGTAAGAAAAATAGAAGGGAAGCGGTAGTGAGAAGAGGGAAGACCTGAGAGGCCAGACCCACCAAGATAGGAAAAGGTGGAAAAAGTACTGAGACTTCCAACTAAGGCCTTACATCCAAAAGCGTATAGCTGTAGGTTGAGGATGACATAAGTAATTTTCCTAAGAAAACTTGTTTTAAAGATATCCAATATTATTTTATTATTAGGGGACATTGATATTGCGTGTATGATGTTATCAGCTTATAACTCGTGCATTACGTTCCCTTTTCTTTCCATGAAGCGGCTAATTGAAATAATTATTTGCCAAACCTGTTAATTACAGCCCCTCATCAAGAAAAGTTCTGGCTATCCTAAATTGCAGAGCAATGCTATAAAATCAATATTATATACTATTCTATAAACTAATATTTTTTTTATGGTAATACCTATTTACTGATAATATAGATATATAATAATATGTGCTGTCACATCACAATGGTTAATACTGTTTGCTTGCTTTTATATAAAAACATTAAGCTCAAGTCTTAAACATCTCAAGCATTCCTGAGTATAGTACAGCAAACTCCGAGCTGCATAAAGGCTGTATTATAAAGTATAATAAGGCCATATTTTAATATTCCTTTACACAAATTAATTTGATTCCAAATAATGAAACTAAATCAGAAAATAATTACCACAGCTTTCACACCGTTGATAAAATTTTTAAAGTGTAAATCCTGGAAATTTCGCGTTCATCGGATCTTGAATATCGAGTAGCAAGTACATTGGTCCCGATATCCCTTCAAATAAGGACATTGGTCGGTCCGGAACGCATTCTTCCCGATGTTTAGCGTGATCTACGCAGTATTCAGCAAATTTAATTGCACGATACAGATGCTGCTCATCCTACAAAGAAACAATTTATTCTCAATACACTGCTTCACTAATACAGACGTCTTTGAGAAAACAAGTCGAAAAATTTACCTTGGTAGTCTGGAAGAGTTCCAGAAAACAGTAGGCATTACCAGCAACACCATGACATAAACTATAGCCTTTTTTTAGTAGGCCCCTCCACCAAATGATGTCAGCACATTTTAATGCTGAATAAATATAATGCTGGTCCCCAAAAACCTGCAAAAAATAATATATTCCATTATTAAAAACCAAAATGTATGTAAAAAAATGTTACCCTAAATGCTGCGCAATACATATATAGGAATCCAGGTGCTCCATGACACCACTGAACATATTTGTCAGGTTTCCCTGGTCCTAGAGATGATGGAAAGTTTCCCGTTGGAAATCTAATAAACAAAAGAAGTTTCAGTAACTTCAGGAAAATTTAATGCATTTCCTTACCTTAACGTAGTCAAAAAGTGAATGGTAGGTTTTATTAAAGTTATCAATTCTTCTTGAGTAAGATAGTTACTGGCTTGCAGCAAGAGGTAAATTATACCTGAGATACCATGTGCTGCGCCCAAATATTTCGTGTTATGCCACTCAAACATTAAAGGGCATTCTTTCTCAATCTTCATGTGTCTTGCTAACTTTTCTCCAGACAGCAGTATAGCACTTATTATCTAAAATAAATGCATTTAATAGCACTGTAGTTAAATCTTATCTAAAGGTAGATAGGTATACTTACACTTCTTATGATTGACTCATCGAATGGTGGGGGAGTAACATGTTTATTGACATAAAGTAAGGCATAAAGAAATCCAGCTCGCCCATAAAGATACTCATTAGCCAAATCTGAACTAGTATTTTTTACTACTTTGACAAATGCTGTTAATCTAAAATAGGTTAACAAAAGCTAAAGTATCCTGTATCTTTTTTTATCATACTTTACAATAATTGTCTTATGCTTCGTTAAGAATATAAAAAAAAAACACAAGTTATACACTTACTTTTTAACACAAAAATCAAATATTTTCTTATCCTCAAGCTTATTAGATATGATGGCCGCAATTGCTAGTGGTCCTGCATCACCACACAAAAATGTTACCCTCCTACTCTTAAGTTGGTCCATTTGTAAATATTTTTTTCTAATATTCTGAAATTTATTGGTTACCATCAACCCATTTAATTGTTCAATGCAGGTATGTAGTTAAATTATTATTAGTAGGGTATAGGGGTTACTTTAAATGTACTGATTGTTTTTTGATTATGTGTTTTAAGTTTTGTATTTACATCTAGTTTATTATATTAGTTCATTTTCTATTTTATATTTGACAAAGCTATGTTCATTAAATGAATCATTGAGTGAATTTAATAAATAAATAAATAAACATAAAAGACCTAGCTTGGAATCGTTAAACCTACCCTTAAATTTTGTAAGTCATCGGGGGCTTTTCTCAGCAATAACAGGCCAATGCCAGCAGTTCCCGTATAAACTGAATAATCATTTGATGTCCAATTTTCCAATTCACTTAGCATAGATTCCCATTTTAAATCTAACCTTGCAGTAATCTTAGTTGTGGCACTTACCTAAAGGAATTGGATACTAGGATATTGTAGGAGCCAGCAAGAGAAATTTTTAAATTATAAAAGCTAAAATGAGTATACATACTCGTACATCAGAAACAACGCTTCATTATTTTCCAATTTTACTGTATGAACTATTGTATTAGCAGAAGAAAATGAGTTTTTCATTTTTAAAACTTACAGTTTTATTATCTATATGGGGCTTTGCATTGTTCTCTGTGTAATCATCAAACTGGTTCTTAAAATGGTACTTATCCATCTTGGGTGATGATGACTGAGAGTGTGAATTGTACAATGGACTATCCATCTTCAAGAAAGACACAAAATTTTAAAAAACAGTTAAATGTTTAATGTTTTTGTTTACATGTGTTACGTCACGTAATAGAATAGTTGTGGGAACGAGGTTGTGGTTATAGTAACGCAAGGCGTAGATTAATAATACTCTTTGGTAGTAGATTATACAATGCAGGTTCTTCCGAGAACATTTCATTACATGATTCTTGAGTAAATCTAAAATCACTTTAAAGAAAGGTGAGCTGAGAACGTATTCATTTTGAAGCAAACCCGAAAACGGGAAAATTCGCTGCTGCAAAGTATTATTTAAACTTGCATGTTTATTTGGTTGTATAGATATGGCAGAATTTTTATAGGTGATTCCTCAGACGAACAAATATAACATAATTCCCAGGATCCTTAAGATCCCACATTATAGTCGCCTGATCCTGATACTCATCCACCTATAAACCTTTATACGTGATACTCATATCCATAGGGCAGGGGGGTGGTAGAGACAAAATAGACAAAATAAATTTTCTGTGGACAAAAGTTAGTTCAGGTTAGTTGGTGGAGACGTAGCGATATAGGTACGATGTAAGATTTGAGAAATTTCAATTCATGCCAATAACATCAGCGGTTTGTTCTTGGGGTCGCTGAAACTGTAGGTACCTAGTACTGCTCATTGCTCATTTCATTACATATGGATATCGCCATTATCCGAGCCATCATTGTGTTGGATCAGGATCAGCTCGTCGGCTGGGCTGGAACCCCTGAGATACGAATGCACCCACACCTTTGAAAGGTCCAATCTCTTTGACTTTATACCCCTTATTAAATCTACTTTCTTTAAATTCTTAAATATTGTATAGTTGTATTCCCAATTTGAATGTATGAATTTTCAACAGTTTTAATATGCGGAACACAATTTTTCCAGCTACTCGCGGGCACTTTGTCCACTTCAGTAATAATAATATTCAGTACACTAGCGTTTATAGTGGGTGATACATTATTACGTCTAACGGCAGATTTTAATTGATGCCATATGTGTTCTATGGGATTAAATATACAGTGATACGGCGGAAGCCTTAGCACTGTATGCCCCTTACTTTTCTCGCAGCTGTCGCAGTAGTACTCCTTTTCTAGGTTCAGAAATTTAAGTACATCAAGTTACTCTCTTTTAGTGTAACTTTCATGAAAATATATATCATTCTGATACTCTGATACATAAATTCCTGTATTGCCATTTTCGTATCTTTTGAACAAGGATGCTTGTCTAAGTGTCTACTGTGGTAACTTACGTTGTTCATACCAATCACACTGTTTGGAGAAACATTAGGAATTAACTTATTTACGAACCAATCCTCAAATAACTCCGCTGTGGTATCGTTATGGTAATCCAAACAGGAGTCATTTATATTCTTGGCTGCCAATGAAAGTGCATTTGGTACTCAACCATCTTCGGGCCCTGCATGTACTATGGTTATTCTTTTTTCTCTGTTTGATGGTGCCTTTATTCTACACACCTGTCACTAGAATCAACCCAACCTTTTGATGGGGTATTATGGGTGACAAACAGTGGCATAGCCAGCATTTTGGAGCGGGGGGGGGCCAACATCGCAGGGGCGCAGATCGCCGAGGTAAAGCGCCGCAGGCAAAAAATTTTTGGGACCACGCCCAAATTTCGTAGGAATTCACCTTCTTCATGCTCCTTAATTAGGGAACAGGGGTCTGGCCCCAAATGAAGTTAAAATCCGCTATCAAAAAAAAACTAAATTTAATGTGATGGGACGCTCTCAGAACCGGTTTTATTAAGTTTATTCCTATCGCTCTTCTTTACTAAAAATAAAATAATACTGATCTTGTTTTTTAAGAATTCTTTTTTAAGTAGTAAAGGGGCGCCAGGCCAAGGGGGGCGCGACCGCCCCCCTTCGCCCCACTGTGGCTACGCCACTGGTATCAAACCAGGTTTCATCTAAGTACCTATATAATAGGTCCGTTCCATACTTGTCCGTTCTTACTTCTGTACTGAGCGGTTTTTGTCAAATATTCAAATCGCCATGCCTTAAGTCGCTACCACAGCGTTGTCCTACCGCAATTGATATCCGTGTTATCTATCTCAGGCAAAGACATTATAGTTCTGATGTCTTTGATCTCAAGTCTTTTCAGTAAATTATCCAATGTTGGTATCGTATGCTCTTCATACATCTTATAAATTTTGCGTCGGACTAAATCTTCATCGCTGCGATCTAATTTTTTGCAAGTCCCAGAATCTTACCTTCTCTTCCTTTCGGTGATGGATTTATTCACAATTCTCCATATTGTTTTTTGCAAAATATTAGTCAATGTGTCTGTTTCTTCAATACATTCCATTTTACTCAACTTTTCACGTTCTATGAGAGTTGTATATACTTTTTTTATAATCTCTTTAGAATCTAAAGATAAGTGTCTTCTTCCATTTTCACAGGAACTAATAAAATTAGTGGTTTTGCAACAGTGATTTGTCTACTTATTTTTTTCCCATTATTTAATAAGGCTTTGTAATCTAATTACAGCCAAGTATACGGTCCCTATATCTGGATAATAAAATCATTATCTTTATGATCCTTGAAACCCTTTCAACAAAGAATTTTATGATGGGTGATAACTAAATGCAGGTAGTCATTCTCTTAAATCTGTGAACGGACCATACCTATGAGAATTTATATAAAGGGTTTTTTTTTTTGTAGTGGCTTATATACAATAAACAAAACGATCGCTTTATCCGATCCGTCGACATTTCGAGCCTTTATTATTTGGTATTTTTTAGGGCTATCTGTGAATCCTGAATATTGTCTTCATGCATTTACTCATATCGTGAATCATTTCTTGCGCACACTTACCGCTCGCAGAGCGCCATGAAGGATTAATCCTGCAGTGCGGTGCGGTATCATAAAAAAAATCCGAATACCCGAATACCTACTCGTTGTCTCGTCTAAAGCGACCGATCTCAATGTTGGTGGTTCTATGTTTGTATATTTTTTGTGGTTGAGTAACATATTTGATTCATCTACCTACCAGAGTGGACCGTCGGGGTAGGCAAGATATAGGCGCCGCCTACCCTCAATAATTTATCCCCATTATTACAGTTAGATAGAAATAGTACGTGCTTTGTACATTTATTTTCTTCTTTTACAATAGTGGCCTACGCTCACATTATTAAATAGTATAAATAGTTAAATAGAACTATAGAGGAACGTGATGGTCGTGAATACAGTATTTAGTACGTTATTTAGATATTTATTTTGTAATCTTGTGAATTATTTGGAGAAGTTCAGAATTTCTCCGATTATAAACAGATAAGTACACAGGACATTTTCTATTGTTTTTTTTATGTCATTTTAATTTTATTTGATGGATAATCCTGTTCATGATATAATTTGTTCTTTACATAAAAGGTAATTTCATAGACTTAAAGTTGATGACCGGAAAGATGTGATAAATAAAGATCGCCTCCCCTTAATATTTTAAAACGTGATCATTAACAATTTTTTGCGAACATTTAATTATCAATGGTACAGTAGTCATAAGTGGTTATGTGGAAGTTATTTTAAATACGAGGTTTTGATATTAAAATTTAAATAGGTATATAATAAATATAAAATTTTTATAGCAAGTGTTCAACTGAGGTTGCCCGCTTGATACCACCCAGAGCGGTGCATGGTAGAAATACACGACGAGCCACTGCAGCTCACCAGTACGTGGTTTAGCTTAGTGTCCCTCGAACGACACTGTTTCAAAATTCTTTCATCTGGAGAACGTCATCACTCTGGAACGACCTCCCTGAGATCGTGTTCCCCAACGAGTATAATCTCCAAAGATTCAAGACCAACGTGAATCGTTTCCTGCGCACACGCACCGCTCCTAGAGCGCCATAAAGGATTTATCCTGTAGTGCTGTGCCTTATCATAAAAAAAAAAGTCATAAGTGGTTATGTTATGTGGAAGTTATTTTAAATACGAGGTTTAGATATTAAAATTTAAATAGGTATATAAATATAAAATTTTTATAGCACTTGCATTCATTTAAATAGACGCATTGTTAATATTTTTGTTGATATCTTGTACAATTTTTTAACTTTTATACCTAAATAAATTTTTGATCTGGTGTTCTGAGAATATCATTCTTATACTGGATGGGTATTGGAAAAGGTGTAGGCGAGAAGGAAACTCTCTTTTTGCGATACTTAAATTTCAATGTTATTCATTTATGCTATATTAAAAAATCCCGAGCGCTTTATTATTTACAAAAATTAGTCAAAATTTGGGCGTGGTTCTAAAAAATTTTTACCCAACGGTACCTGCCACATGTGCAAGGTACGAGTTGCCACGACTACCTACATAATTGTATGGAGACAATACGATTAAGATTACGGATTTACAAATACAGGAAAATAGTGAAAATACTAAATAAAGGGTCGAAACGTCGGCGATTTTGTATTAGTCTTTTATTTATTGTCCTTAACCCGCTACAAAAAAAAAATAAACAAACAAATTAGGACGCTAATCATTAATCATCTGTACATACAGAGACGGTCAATGGTAACGAGACAATCCCCATTTTTCATGTTTCGTCACATAAAAAAAAATTGCTTAGATACGTTTGTAGTGTAGTGTTGCAGAATTTGTGTTTATTATGAATTATTTCTCATTATATATCATATAAGATTTACGCATTTCAAAATAAATCCTAAAATATTATTGTAAATAATGTGAAATGAAAAAATGTAGCCAACTATATACAGTGCGTCCATAAAGTCTTGCACAAATTCATTTAAAATTCAGGTATTTACTTTTTAAAAACGCTCGGACACGTCAATTAGTACTTTTGTTTGCGCATTTTTTAACGTAAAATGTTTTTATACAGGGTGTCGCACGTATGAGGTATGAGGTCATCAATAAATGTGTTTAAAATAAATTTTCAAACGTCAATATTTCGGAAACCGTGATTTCCAGAGGTGTTAAGTGTTCATCATAGAATTCAAAATTGATATAATATACAGGGCGTTCCATTAAAAAAAATCCTTGATGACCTCATACCTCATACGTGCGACACCCTGTATAAAAACATTTTACGTTAAAAAATGCGCAAACAAAAGTACTAATTGACGTGTCCGAGCGTTTTTAAAAAAAGTAAGCCCCTGAATTTTAAATGAATTTCTGCAAGACTTTATGGACGCAGTGTATATAGAGTTTAAATACAACAATTAAAACAAAACCATTTTAAGTAAGGTGCTTATTTATTCCGAAATAATAAATGTCATTGGATTTAGAAGGAAAACGAATTTATAAAGCATACTAATATCATTTACCTACTATTAAAAAACAAAGTTGATGATGGTCGCAAAAATACGAAACGTCGGATTGAAATTGAACTAAATCATCTTGTAGGGGAGAAAAGTGGCAATGAGAACGTAAAATTTAACATAAATTCAGAAAAGAACGAAGAAGAATCAGTAATACGCAGCTTTTTCCTAATTTAATGATCTCTGTATGTCCTATGGCTTACTAGATCCCTGTAGAGTGCACTCTTATCCGGGACACCCTGTACCTATACAGGGTGTCCTGACTGTCCTGACAAGGATCCGGAGGGGCCATATCTCGAAAACGATACGTCTCACAGATTTGAAAATAAAACTACCATTATAAAAATTGCCAAAAGAAATTCATTAAAAATAATTTCAAATTTCGTAAATGCCACGTAAACGTAGAAAAACAAATAAGTAATTAAGATCAGTAGATCGTTCACGACAACTTTTATTATTGCAATTTTTTCGATTCTCGCCTAATAGAGGAAGCTTTTAAGATATTTTTAAAAACTGTCATGTATCATGGCGATATCCTTTAACGGATTTTCATAAAGTCTGTCTTGTTCCAAAGGAAATTTCTTGGAGTTTAAAGAAATGATTCAGGAATTGTCACAAGTTGCCTAATACAATTTTAAGATGGCGCTGTTATTCAAACTTATTTCTTGATTTTTCTGAGTATTTTCGAATTGGATCGTGCAACTTTTTTTTGGTAGTATAAGAGACATGCATTGAAATCGACTCGTCTAAACCGCAAATCAATATCACCAACGGTTTAAGAGTTATTTTGATTTTTCTTCAAAAAATGATTCCGTTTTCATTTACCGGTATACCCGCAATAAGCAAGATAAAAACTGATTTCATGACCAACTGTGTAATAAACTATAAAAGGTACAATAAAAGGCCAAGAGGCCAAACAAACATCAACAATCACTGAATAAAATATGATTATAAAAATATGCACAAATCTTAGAACAAGAAATAATCATTTTCTAAGCACTTAGCTATTCTTCTTTGAGTGAAAGCACGGCTGCCTCAATTTCAGCCGTGGATAAATTTCCAAAGGCTTTTCTTAGGTTATGCCTTTCCTGATTGTTGGTCTATCTTGAAAAACCGGATCTTTTAACCTCGACCATAAGTAAAAATCCAGACAAGTAAGATCCGGTGAACGAGCCAGCCAGGGAAACAAAATTTCTTAGAGAATGATGGAAAATATTAAGATTTTTTTTTCGCTAAGTTGCTAATTATTTCTAGATCTATGATTTGTGCACATGTTTGTTTGGCCTTTAGTTATACCTTTTATAGTTTATAGTAGGTCATGGTGTCGTGAAATTAGTTGAAATCTTGCAGGTATACCGGCGGATTCCGGTAAAGGAAAAATCAAAATAACTCTTAAACCGTTGTTCATATTGATTTGCGGTTTAGATGACTCGATTTCAATGCCATTTGTCTCTTATACTACAAAAAAAAAGTTACACCATCCAATTAAAAATACCGAGAAAAATCAAGAAATAAGGTTGATTGAATAACAGCGCCACCTTAAAATTGTATTGGGAAACTTGTCACAATTTCAGACTCATTTATTTAAACTCCAAGGAATTCCCTTTTAAGTAGATTCAAGTTCAAGAAAATCTGTTAAAGGATAACGGCATAATGATACTTTTTTTAAAATGTGCTAAAGGCTTCCCCACTACTTTAAATTATTAAGCGAGATTCGAAAAAATACCAATAATAAAAGTTGTAGCGAACTATCTATTAATTCTAATTATTTATTTGTTTTTCTATGCTTAAGGGGTACTTTTTCCGCAAAATGAATTTTTAAAAATAAATGAGTCGTTACGCCCTCTTGCGGCAAGTTATGACACTTGAAATTATTTTTAATGAAAATTGCTCTTGGCAATATTTTAACGCTGTTTTTTTCTTCAAATCTGTGAGACGTATCCTTATCCAGACACCTTAATATATAGTTTTATATAGTTCTTATATTGAGCAAACTATCGGTCAAAATATATATTTTGCAAAATAATTGCAGAGCCTTTAAAAATATCAAATTGACCTTTCCTGGGCTTAGCTGATAGTAGTATTCAATTTAAATTAATCTCTAAAACATATTTAGTGAATGAAAGTTCATTGGTGTTTCAACAACAAATAAGAATAAATCTTGTGAGTGAAACCTCTTGGCATCGGAATATTTTTGATAAGAAAACGCAGTAATTACATTTTTATTTATAAATAAGTGATACTCATCATTTAAAAGAAAACTAATCCTGTAGATGCACCTAAAAGCTTTGCCGTATTAGCAACCAAGAGTTTTAATGGGAGAAATACAAATTTAAGAATTGAAATATTGCATTTAGGGTAAGTCTATCTAAGAATTAAAGATACGGATTAGTATAGTATCTAATAATTTTTTTTTTATCATTAAAAATAGCTTAAGACGGGCGCGGATACTGCAGGGGGGGGGGGCAATTGCAGCCTCAACCGAACTTGTTACAATTATACAAGGATCGTTATAAACCAACTTATCCAACGGCAGGTGGTTTGGTCCATTATCTTCGGCCAAAATTTCGCCTGCGACGGTATTTTGTTTTTACTAGTAAATAGCTTCTCTTAAAACTTGTCTTCCTCAGATTCACTCTATTGACTATTAAAAAATGTACAATTTAACCTGAAAGCTACGTATATTTCAAGGATTAAAATAATGCATCCTTAGAGAATGTAAGGGAGTATGTGTACACTGTTCCGAAATATACTGGACATCTAATGCACGGAATCTTTTGGGGCGTCCCCTTTTGCGTCTTCTTCCTGGAACCCAATGCCAGATTTTTTTGGCCATCTGTCTTCGCGCATTCTTTCAAGGTGCCCGTATCACATAAGTGTTTTCTTTTCTATTGTATCCAATTTAATATATCATTATTGCTCATTACCTCCATTCCTCTTTTTGTTTTATCATTACGTAGGTATCTACCTATAATATGCTCTATTCTAATGACTCGACAGCTTTTCCGCCAAAAAAATCTGTAGTAGTTTCGTTTAAATTTGAATTAAATGAAAATGGGAATTACATATTTTCGAAATAAAACTCAAAATATTAATCTCTTAAGTTTAAAAATGTAGATAGTAGATAGGTAATTGCGAAATTTGTAACGTTTTGCTTACATAAAGTGTTTCATATAAATCACGAAATGCGGCATGCTAATTTGTTTGTAAACTCTTGAGGTCAGGTTTTGTAAATTAAAATTGTATAAGATATCTACGTCATATGACTGGACGCTTTATATATTTTATGTTAAACGTGTCCTTATCACATAAAATATAAACTGTAAAGCCGAAATATTTCGTTGACCTTCAAATGGCAGGCACGTATCCAGAATTTGCTTCCGAAGCGCCATTACCTGACATTGTGTGTCTTCAAGTAAATTTAGGGGGGAAAATAAGAATAAGAAGTAAGAACAGAGTAAACTACATAGGTGTAAAAATGCAAACTAAGCTTTATAAAGTTATCTATGAAACCCTGCATGTTTATTAACCATACCACTAAGTTTAAAGGGCTTCTGGTAGGGATGGGTGCTTATCTACCTAAAATAACTATACAGTATGTCCACGGATGGACTTTACAGGTGTAATGGACCAAAAATTACACATTTCAAAAAAATTTTTTTGCGAAACGCGTTTGCTTCTTGAAAAAAGAAGATTAACGTTGAAATATTTTTTTTTATATGTACAGGGAGCCCAAAAACTTCAAAAATGCGAAGTCGTAAAGAGAAAAGTACCTTTATTGTTAATATAATGCAAGATAACAAAGTTGGAATTAAATTAGCATCCATAGCTTGAAAATTCAGTTAAGTTGGATCGAACTTGGAAACTGCATTTCGGAATTGAAAAAGTTTTTGAACACCCTGATATCATTCACTTTGCTGTAACTAAGTATTTTTGTAAGTAACTGTCTCAGCATTTTAAATATTATTTAATCAAATAAATTATGATTGACAAAATGAAAAACATATTTATTATAATTCAAAAATTCCACCCCCCCACATTCAACACACTTTTCCAATTATTTCCTGAGATACTTGAAGCGAATCTCCTCGCCTGATATTGACCGAACAGCCTAGGTAATTATTTCCTTTAGGAAGTCAATATTGTTGGGTCTTTTGCATTTGACTTGTTCTGACAACCTCCGAATGTTTTTGGACGATTTCTGAGCGACACCAGCGGATTTTCGTCAACGAATAGGAGAACTAGGATTATCGCAGCGTCATTCTCTTCATGGTTCTTCTTTTTTTTTTATATCCAGCACAGAACCAGTTCCATAAAACTTCTTCACCAAATTGCTAATAGCCATTTTCGTTATATTGACTCCGGGAAATCTTTCGTTAAACTGTTCCACAACATACTGGTATGAAACTCCGAAACACTGTACTACAAAAACTCGTTGTTTAATAGTTAATAAATGCTTTTGAAGTTCTCGATCACACAACTGACAAACTGAGACAGCTTAGACAGTTATGTGTGAAGGGTGTTGAGAAACCTTTTCGATTCCAAAATGGAGTTTTCAAATCTAATTTCAAATTTAACTAAAATTTCAAATTATGGATGCCAATTCCAAGCCTTGCAGGTACTTTTCTCTTCAGCTAACATCGCATTTTTCAAGTTTTTGGGCTCCCTGTACATAAAAATATTTTCAACGTGACTTTTGTTTCGTTATGAAGCAAAAGCGTTTGGCAAAAACAATTTTTTTGAAATTTGAAATTTTTGGTCCATTACACCTAATGTAAAGTCCATCCATAGACATACTGTATATTCGTAACATAGCGATGGGCGGATTTCCTTTAGAGCCCTGCCCTTTACCATTAAGTCCTTTAAGGCTACAAAATGTCTTCCACCCTCTTTATATTATACATTAATGACCTTTTCGAGAATACCAAAGCGGAGATACCTCAAGACGATGCGTTGTGGAACCGTAGGCGAAACGTCAGAGAGGGGGTGATACGGTTGAATCTTCTAAGATCCCACATTGGGCTTCTATTTAATCACAATGTTGAAAGCATTTATTCTATGTATCCAAACAAATTTATCTCTGCTTTTTAGAAGATTTCGTTTTGCTGATTTTGGTTTTATTTTTTGGAATAAAGAGCAAAAATTTTATCAATTGATTTTACTGCTAATAATACAGGGTGTCTCTAAAAATGCTAGCACATATTCCTAAGGCTATAATTTGATGCTCTAGGCCAACTGAACTTAGTTCAAAAGTTGATAGTTTCCGAAATACATAGTTTTACTTTTTTTAAAACTATTTTTCGATACACCCTTTATAAAATTTTTTCCAACAAAAACATACATACCGAAGGACTTCTCTTCGAATTGATAAACGAAAATTAGGGATCTTGGACCAATCCTTAATCTTGATAAAGTGTAAAGGAAGGCAACGAGTCTTAGTATGCAATAAAACATTCAAATTCAATTATCTCAGAGACAGTTGTTTGAAACCTAACAGGTATACCTTTTTTAAACAATAGATCAGGTGAAATATGATTTAACCTCATTTTGTAGGTCTCAACATCTTCAAACCGCAAGTGGGGGAAGTATTATTCCTTTAAATATTTGATTTTATTTGGTGCTATATTAGTTCGATTGGATTAAATACACACTTGTAGGGGGAAAGACGCAACACTGCAGGTCCATTTTCTGTTACAAATTTATGTGTGTTTTAAGTTTATGACTCTGGCCAAATGGCCAACACACACGTATTCTTTATTAATTTTAAAAACCTGTAATACTTCTAAAAGATGTCGTTTTTTGTTTGTTCAAAATATATATTAGTATTTATCATAAAATTTTGGATTTCTGCTTTTGTACTGTTAGAACTAGGAAGCATTTTTACTTGACGACTAAGATAACGAGCATTGTCCATTACAATGACGCTATTTTTGGGTATATTTTTAAGAAGTCGTTCAAACCAATCTTCAAAAAGTTGTACGTCAGTGTCTTGTTGGTAATCTAAGCAAGAGACAGTTCGGAACAAATCCATTTTGTGAACCTGCGTGTATTATTGTTATTATTTTGCCTTTATTCGAAGGAGTCTTGATATGACGTTTTTTTAAAAAATCATTCCATCCTCTTCTTGCAGTGTCATGTGTATCGAACCATGCATGTTTCGTCAAGGTAGATAATTGGTCGACTTTCTGCTTTCTATAGTTTAATAGCCGTTAAATATTTATGACACCATTCCCGTAAACGTTGATGTGCGACTCACGCTTGTAACAATGAGGTACACAAAACTTTAACCTGTATCTCCACAAGTCGACTGGTTCAAACTTGTTAAAAATTTGGAAAATAAAATCCTTTTTGAATTTTACTGCATTATTTCCTTATTAAAAGACTAATACTATTCTTCCTCTCTTCACCCTAGCATGGGCTACAACATTACTAACAAGACATGTTAGTTAAAACACTTTTATAAACATTTAACAACTTTTTAACGTGATGGCTTTCTTCCGTCACGGAGCGACAACTTATCTCTTTGGATTTCTACCTGACACTGTTACCAACAAGACATGTTAGTCAAAACACTTTTATAAACACTTAACAACTTTTTAACGTGATGGCTTTCCTCCGTCAGGGAGCGACAACTTATCTCTTTAGATTTTTGCCTGACACTTTAACACTTTTAACAACTTTTTAATGTGAAGGCTTTCTTCCGTCACGGAGCGACAACTTATCTCTTTAGATTTGCGCCTGACACTGATTTGTTTACACTTCAGAATATAATAAGAACCCTATTCAAACACCTTGACCAATCAAATGTTAACACGTCGAACCCAAGCGCAACGTCTTCGTCTGTGCATCAGGCCACTATGGATCGGCCAATCAAAATCCTATGCTTGTTGCTACGTACGTGGGAGCTAATATTATTTGATAGTTCTAGACAATATTATAAAATAGCAGACAGTCTTTGTTTACATTATAGGATTTAATTTGAACGTATATTTTATAGATTTGTACAACGATGCCACCCACCACTTTGATATGCGGTGTTGCCATTTATATTGCATTTGAAATTAATGTATTTTTCTATTTATTAGCATTTAGATGTTGAAGAAAAACATAGTACTTTAGCACGAATGCGACGTTGCCGCTTGGCTTAGTATTACATTACATTTTATCCCCTAAGAGTGATTCCAACATTTTTACTTTACTTTCCTACTGGGTCACAACAGAAATATGAAGTGTGTCCCAAACAGTTGAAATTCCGTTAAGGTTTGTCTTTTATCAATTGTGTGGTATTTAAAACCAATTTTGAACAAATTTTTTCTTAGGCTTGAAATGCTACAAGAAATGTTTGTTTCGTCGTTGGTAGGTCTTTTTTTTAGGGAAACCAGGGTAGGTACAGATTGTTCTTCATACATTATATACATTTTCTTTCTTAATAAATGCAAATCTCGTCAATACTTGTAAATGTGCCACAGTCAGCTCACTTCTTTCTGGGAATAATAGGTTTTAGTACTAGGTATATCCTTTTTTTTTCTTCCGGGGTCCGTCCAAGTGCCGGATGCACTTCGGCCAGGTTTGGCCCATTGTGCTCATCCTAGTCTGTTCTTACACCCACTCATTGATTCCAGTTCCTTGCACTAGTTTGTGTAGGTCAACTGGGGAGAGTGTCGGAGTATCCTCTGGTTCTAGTCTTGGTTGCCCGAGTATTTGTTGCCTTTTCCGATCCAATGACTCGCAGTGGCAAATAATATGCTGTGCCGTTTCACTTTCTCGCCCGCATAACCTGCAGCTTAGGTCTCCGTTGTACAGTTGCATACGGTGCAGGTGTTTCTTGACGGCCATGTGCCCTGTCAGAATTCCTGTGGTTATTCTCAGCTGATTTCTGCTCATCAGAAGTAGCTGTTTTGTTAGTTTCGGGTCTGGGTCCCCAATGAAAGATTTGCTGTGGTTTAATCCCTGTCTGTTGTTCCAGATTTTGTGTTGATTCCTTGTCCATCGTTTTATGACATCTCGTAGTGTGCACCTTGGGACTTCAAGTGCCGGTTCTGGACCAATGAATGTTTTTTCCGACCCCTTTCTTGCAAGTTCGTCGACCTTTTCGTTTTCTGTAATATCTTCATCTCCTGGTACCCAATGTAGTATTACTTTGTTGGCTTTTGCCAGGGCCACTATTTCCTCTTGGCATTCCCATACCAGTTTTGATTACGTTGACCTCTGTCTTTTCTAAAATATGTTTGAATATTGTTTTCTGGACCGGCTGGTCCCATATTTAAATGAATTCAACATTATATCTAAAAACCAACATGGCTTTCAGAATAAAAAATCGACAACCACAGCAATGCATGCCTTTTATACGGAGTTAACTTAAGGAATAGACATAACTTTTGCATGCCCAAATGCTAGAGGCATTATATCATACAATTCTCCTCGTAATCTTGGTGTTAGGATATTTAATCACTTGCCTGAGGATACAAGAAGTTCTCCTAGTCTTATGAATTTTAAAAATAAGCTAAAGACCTATCTAATTGTTGAGTGCTTTTATAGCATAGATGAGTTTTTAAGTCGTGTGTCATAAAAGTGTCAAATGTGTGTTAAGTGTTTCTACATAGATATATGTTGTATCTTTTTTATTTATTTTACTCTATTTAGCTTGTAAATCTTAGGTTTAGCTCTTCTTGACTATTCCCCTACAATTATTATATATTGTATTTTGGGAAAATAAACGATTTGATTTAATTTGATTACTATAGCCTTTACCGAAGATAAAAAAGTACTTGTCAAAGCAGACGTCATTTGAATTGAATTATCTTTTCAGAAAAGGTTGTTACACACTTTTAATTGTTTCTTTAGCATTCGGAGATTAATGTTTTCTTCTGAAAGGGACACTACAACATGCCTCACTCTCTGCATGGACGACACTTTCTAACACTAATACAACAAAAAAAGTATCACGCGCCGGTAAACCAAATACTAATATAACAAAATTCACTCGTCGGGAAACCAATTGGAACTAAATTATTTAAAATCAATTTGCTATTAATATATTGTTTGTACTCGGGCTCTGCCTGACAACATGTAAATTTGGGCCTGAGGAATAATTTGGGTTTTATGGCAGTCAAAAGATCAACAGAATAATGTAAACTTTACTATACAGAGTCCGACTAGATCGTCATAGAATTGGTGCTAGGATTTTGTGCAGATCTTCTGGAGAGACCCTGTATGTTAATGTATAATGGTGTGAGAGATAAAGTTAAAAAAACAAACATTTTTCAATACGAAATAATGATTGCTGGTACCCATGTTTTTAAATCGCGCGCAAAGAATGATAAACTATGACATTCAGATAGTAGTTATATCTAAAAAAATAAGTTGTATAAAACAAATTTAATTTGAAAAATGAAGGCTAGTCAAAAGTTTGCCGGTGTACATCGGTTACAATGTCGGGCTGTGAAAAAATTTTCCAGGTTCATTATACGGTATATTTATATTATGAATTTTAAAATTTAAAATAGGTTACTAGTATTTTTCTTTATCAAAGAATTTTTCAAATTATACAGTGCTTTAGTTTCAAAACAATAACACTATCATTGAATGAAGTGTTTAAACAAAATACCCATACATTTAGTGATCTGGCCAAATACACACTGAATATTCCGTTTCATCCCTTCAACCGCTATCCCTACATTGATATTTTAAGTTACATTCCCAATCTTGTGAAATATCATTTTAAAGGCCGTAAAAATTTTAATTAAACTCCCATTAAAAAATTTAATACAGGGGATTCTCTAACATTTGATGATTAAAAATTATAGGCTAAATACCTAATAAAGGCCGGAAAGAATTCCCAAACGAAGTATTATTATATTGGTATGGCTTTAATAATCGAGCAAATTTAATTGCGTAATATAGTGATTATTTTAAAACTGTCACCTTATTGGAATTAATTATAAGTGTATTTAAACTAAATAAAATTTTTTAAACGTAGTTAGATTGGGATTTTGACCGCCAGTTTGAAATTTGAAAGTTGAGTGATACCAAAATAATTTAATTTAAATAAAGTGTTATTGAGATTGAGAGTGCCTAATTTTGATACGGATGTATGAAAATCGCCTTGTGTAAGAGCATATTTTTTAAAAATATTAACAGTTTTTAAAAACAACGAAGTGCAGAAACATGTTTTTTGATAAATATATAGGAAAGGACGTCATTAGTAGATCCTAATTTCCAGCAACTTTACATTACAAAATTTACGCATAATATTTTTCTATGGGATTGCAACATAATATCTCAATTATATGTTTATCAAAGAGTAACACAACTGGTTGTGTTACTCTTTGATGTTTATACCGCTGACCAAAATATGCGTGGAAATTTTAAGTCTACAACAGAGGAATTTAAAAATAAATGACGCAACTTTTGGATAAATCAGATCCCGTAATTAAATTTATTTATTACTCAATTTACATCGAGCCAAAGTCCTGAGAAGAATGTTATTCTAAAATCAGTTAGAAAGTGTTTTAGAAAAAACACTATAAGTTTCACGTAGCGTCATAAGTAACTAGTAGATTGGGTTTCCTCTGCAACCAAACACGGAGTGCATTCAAAAATTCTAATAAAATACACATTGTTAATTTAATAAATAAAATAAAACATTACTAACATAAATCTAAATTTGTCTTGGTCACACTTCCGCGGATCATAATTTGGAAACAATTTTTTAAATCTTCATCACGGAACACAAAGAAACGCCTTTTTGGAACATCATGTTTTATGTAAATTTTCGTATTTTAACAGAATTGGCCTTTTTCCACCAATGAATTTTCATTTTTATTTTATAATATGTAAAAAGACAGTTTTTGACATGTTTTCCGACTTATATGATGAATATTGCTAAACTCCAATATAATTGGGGACACCCGGTACACTTAAGTCACTCAAAAACGTTACGAAGTATTTTGGTTTAATATCTTCCATTTTCTTTTATTCATAATTACCTATTTTAAAAAAAAAATAGCCACATGGCCTTTCTCTACCAATAAATTTGCATAAATAATCCTTGCCATTATAAATATGCAAAAAAAAACGGTTCTCTACATATTTTCCCATTTTTAATATGAATTTTGTTTAAGTCAAACAAGCACCCGGTACATAAAAGCCGGTCAAAAACACTATAAAATATTAAATTGCTCCCTAGTGGTTGGTTAAATGTTTTAAATTTTTTCCATCCTATATAAAATAAACACATAAAAATTAACCAAATAGTCTAAAGACATCTAAGAAAAACTCACTTTTTAAATCCGGAAGCCTCTAGCTTTTGAGCAACTTAAATTAAAAATCTTCAATTTAAGGGAAGATACAAATATTTTTACCAAAAACGGATATCAATTTTTCCTATTTTTACACAAGTCTGTGTGTCTTAGGGACAAAAAATAAAAGTGTGGATCTTTAATAGATATTATAAAACTCACGCAGAATTACTAAAAATTAAACGTACTCACTCTTTACACTCTTTAGGTATATGGTCACTGGAAATATGGCAATGACTCGTGCATGTTAAATTTTACGAAATAATGACGTCTATTTTTGAAAAAATTATTGCACCTACAAAAAGAAAACATTATCTAAAACACATATATCACATTTTTCAACCTTAACATCATGTATAATCACTACAATAATTGTACTAAAATACTAATTTTCTGACAACTTGACGTCTCTGGTAAATTAATCTATGCTTTGCCAAAAATACAAACACCTGTTTTGCTCATGGCAATTCCTTGATGAGGGCGCCACCAACAGCACTTCGCATATATCTAAAGTTTTACAACATTTTGCCTCAATGCACTAAATTTATAATAATAAATTTGAATAAAAAAAAGTGTCCATATTTATCTAACAGACCTGAATATAATATTCAAGCAATGAATGAATGAATGAATTAATGAATATAATAAATTCGTATTTCAAGGCATCTTCTGTTCAAGAAAGGTATACTTGGTAGGTTTCGTATCGAGCTACCCTTTCTGGGATAATTGAACTTTAAATTTTATAAAGATCAGTGGCATGCGAATTTTTTCTTAGAAATCCTGAGAAGGTTACCTACATCTACGCTTATGGTTGAATTAAAATTAATTTTATGAACTTTTTGTCTTAAAATCAATCCAAGATTAATTTCTTAAAGTTTGTGTACATACTTAATTGACACCTTGTATATACTTAATATTCTAGGATTATAAAGTAGATACTTGTGAGCTTGAAAATGATGTGTCCTTCCAGTTTTTTTCCAAAATATATTTAGTATAAAATGTGTATGCTCCATTCCACAATTATTCGTTGATTTCTCGACTGCAATAAAATTTAAATGAAAACCCTCAGTCGTAATCCCAACCATAAATAAGCTGCCTGATAAATATCTATTGTGTAGCACCGGACCTTTTGAAAGGGTACAGGTCCTGATTACCTACTAATTTCAATAGTTTAGGTTAGCTATCTTCAACAAAACAACAAATATAAAATAATAGGTAAGTATCTTTATTTTAATCATGTAATTAAATAGCTATTAATATTTATACAAAAATACTAATCTACAATATTATAATAATACAATATTTAACTTAACCTACTCTATATTTAGCTCTGTTTCACTATTACTATCGTCTTCATCTATGCCTAAACTAATTATTAAGGGCCTTACGTTACTATTAATTATTGGATGGATGGGTTTGGTCATTATATCTTTTACTGTCGTTAATGCAACTTTGGTCAAAATACTCGTTTCACTAAAACTTGCACTCCGGTCATACCCTTTTTCTAAAAGGGTACAGTAAACGTTTTTTATGATGTTTTTGGCATCAAGTAATAATTTTTTTTTTCGTTACACCATAACTTCCGAAAGCAATATATTATCTGAAGTTTCACACATATTTGACATATTTTGGATGCTCGATAACACACACGAAAATACCTTTAACGCACAGCTTGACAAACACCAAACGACTGATGAACTAAGATGAAAAGACTCTGCTTTATATTGAACACCTGCAATTTTCCATTAACGTACCTAATATACCAATATAATAACGTAATTAATAGTAACATAAGGTCCTTAATAATTAGTTTAGGCATAGATGATATTATAATATTGTAGAATAGTATTTTTGTATAAATATTAATAGCTATTTAATTACATGATTAAAATAAAGATACTTACCTATTATTTCATATTTGCTGTTTTGTTGAAAATAGCTAACCTAAACTATTGAAATTAGTAGGTAATCAGGACCTGTACCCTTTCAGAAGGCACTTATTTATGGCTGGGTTTAAATTTTATTGCGGTCGAGAAATCAACGAATAATTATGGAATGGAGCATATCTGTAAATTTTATACTAGACCATAGCAATCACACAAGGTAGAAAGGAGTGACAATAAAGATAATAAGATAATAAAATTTTAAGTTTAATTAATCTAATTCTACATATTTTGCTCAAATCTGAGAAATTTTAAGGACCCATGATTTTTATTTCTTATACCTATTTGTATTTTTTCTTAGACTTTTCCAAGATAGTACATGGAGTCATCATCTTTACCGCAGATTCCCCATAGAGTACAGGAAATTGTTCGCTTTGCAGAAAGATTAAATTCTATTTCGAAACAGATTATCACATTTCTAGACGTATATCACATTGAAAGTCCTGGTAATGGCTCTTGATTTTATTGCTGGATGTCTAGGAGGTAAGAGACATAATATACATATATAAATTCAAACCCAGCAATGTCGGTTATTACTATACATTATCGCATTTTCTTATATAGGTTGTGCTGGTATTGCAGTCGGCCACCCTCTCGACACAGTAAAGGTCTGTCTCCAAACTCAAGATTCAAAGAATCCAAGGTATAAAAATACTTTTCATTGCCTTCAGTCTATTTTTGCCAAGGAAGGCATCAGGGGTATCTATAAAGGAGTAACCAGTCCATTATTGGGTAAGTAAAGCACCATGAATATGAGCAAAACATTTGTAAGCCCCTTAGCCAGACTCAGGTGTACCTATATCCTATTGCATGTGTTGACTTTCAACAAATTAAAAATAATGTAGATGATTATGCAGTTGATATTATTTTAACCCTCCCATTTACATCTAATAGCCTATATTAAAATAATAATAAAATCAATGTGTTGTGCTCTTTTAACGGGGGCAAACTACTATTTTTTTTAGAAACTTTGAATAAATTTTGGTGCATACAAAGTGGCAAAAAAGTCGCGCATATTGCCTGTAACTTTTGACGTATACGAAAAAGTGACCTTTTGAAAGTTGCTCAGTAAATTATTCCCCACATTTCTACCTGCATGAATTTTTTCTGTCATTTCTGGTTTGGTTGCCATAGAAAACTTACTTTGGCCCGAATTTCAACACTAATTCCGACATTTAAAGATTCTAAGTCATCTGGACGCTTAACGTAGACTTTGTTCTTGAAGTGTCCCCACAAAAAGAAGTCGAGCGGGGTTAAGTCCGGGGATCGCGCTGGCCAGTCAATAGCACCTCTTCTGCCTATCCAGTATCCTGGAAATTGTTCGCTTATGTATTGTCTAACATTTGCCGGATAATGCGCAGGTGCTCCATCTTGCTGGAACCATACCTGTTCGTTTATGCCATTATTTACACCCGGTGAAACCATTCTGCAAGAAGGAATTATGTGATTTCCGAGGAGGTTCAGATATTTTTCGCCGTTCAAATTACCATCTATGAAAAGGTCCCACAATATGTCTATCAACTATGCCCGCCCAAACATTAACTTTTTCGGGCCTCTTACTATGACCTCCCTGAAACCAGCAAGCCAATAACGATAATTGTGTCTATTATAACGATATAATTTAAATGGAAAGTAGTTTTATCCGAGAAAATTATATTTGTTGCGAAGTTATTATCGTTATTGCATCTTTTCATCATCCGCTCACAAAATTCAGCTCTTCTATCAAGATCGTTCTCGTTTAACTCGTGCACCAACTTTATCTTGTAGGTATGCAACTTCTCCTGTTTAAACAAATTTTTCATTGGCTAATGAGACACACTAAAACCCATTGCCATTAGCCTGGATGATTGTGTTGCATTTTCATGTATTGAGAGTGTGCGGACTCACGTTTTTAACAATGAGCTAAAAACTTTAACTTGTATCTCCACAAATCGACTGGTTCAAATTTGTTTAAAAATTGGAAATTAAAATCCTTTTTGAATTTTACTGCATTAATCATTTATTAATGAATAATTAATCCTCCAGTATCTACCCTAGCATGGGTACAACAGACAATAACTTTTAACTTAGATGCTTTAATCACTCACTTAGTGGTAATTCAACTTTATATACTTTCACATAACCCTTTAACACTGTCAAAATACTTTTACGTAAAAAGCTTTATCCTTTTACGGAGCGATGAGTTGCCTGTCAGGCTACTGCTTAACACACTTTTACTTTACTATTTTAACAACTTTTAGTACCTTTTTACGTAAAGCTTTTCTCTTTACAGAGCGACAACCTACCTATCTGAAAATCAGTGTGACACTGGTTTGTTTACAAAACAAACAGCACATATATTACCATATCCAAACACCTTGACCAGTCAGGTCTTAATACGTTGAAAACCAAGATGGCATCGTCCCACGTCACGCTATGTTGTTCGCCAATAAGAATCGAGACTCGTTGTTACTATGCACGTGGCGTATGTCGTAGTTAAATTTGCGTTTTAGAGAATATTATAAAATAGCAGACAGTTTTTTCTACATGAGGATTTGACTTGAACATATTATTATATGTTATGGGTTTGTACACCGTTGCCACCACTTTAATATGCGGTGTTGCCAGTTATATTGCATGTGAATATAATGTACTTTTCTCTATTTTTTTAGCATTTAGGTGTTGAAGACACACATAATAATTTAGCACGAATGCGACGTTGCCGCTTGGTTTAGTATTACATTGTATTATATTTCCTAAATTGAGTTCCACGTTTTTACTTTAATTTTGTACTGGGTCACGACAGAAATACGACGTGTATCCCAAACAGAGAGCATGATATCCAAAGCTTTGTCTCCCCCGGTTGCTGTTTTAATTCAACCTGATCTAGCGGCTTTCCTAACACTTCCTGTTTCTCGAAATTTTTTTTACCACTCGACACACCGTGGACTGATTTATTTGAGGCCTATTTGGAAATAATTCATTGAAAAGTTGACAAACCTGATCTTGCGATCTCTTCATATTTCCGTAACCGCTCATTATTAAAATTTCTCATTGTTTTTCATTCAGATGAACCATATTGTAAACAATTTAGAAATCAGACAACAAAAAATTCAGACCAAACCAAACCAGAAATGACAGAAAAAATTCATGCAGGTAGAAATGTGGAGAATAATTTACTGAACAACTTTCATAAAGGTCACTTTTTCGTATACGAGGTAATTCAAAAGTTACAGGCATTATACGCGACTTCTTTGCCACTCTGTATACCTATTACTTAATTATAACGAGTGATTATTAATTATTTTGCTCAAGGGCGGCTGTGATCCAGTATACATAGTGTAGCAGTAGCGCGTAGATTAAATCATAGGGCGAATTTGCAAGAAAGCAGCGTTGTCACGTTGAAAACCTAAAATAATGTTTTTTGACGGTATGTAATATAAAATCCTGAGCTATCTTACTTTGAAAGCCTACTTTATATGGCCGCCTCCTACTTCTAGACACCAAACTTTCAACAATAAAAATTTTTTGTGCTTCACTAAACATTTTTACTGTAGAACTTTCAATCCGGCAACAAAGCTTCACCAAAACTTGATACGCTGAAAAATAAAAAAAAAAATTAAAAATTAAATCATATCCTGCAAATAGCACTTTATAATAGTCAAAAGACGACTCCCCGGAGAAATATTAGTTAAAGCAATAGTAACCTACCTTCAAATAACTGCAAAAATTACAAAATTTCTCCAATTTTTAAACTTTACAAATACACAAATTCAAATAAGACGTAAATGTCATAAAACAATCATGTCATCTTATCTACGCAGTACGGCCATGATGCTTTTAAAATGCATGGCCTCCCTTGAGCAAAATAATTAAAAATCACTCGTTATTTAGATCTTATTATAAAAATAACACGACTTTGTATTGTTTGCAATTCAATTGGATTATGCCTTTATAATTTGCTTCCGAGTATCAGAAACAATTAAAATACTTTTGATATAAGAAAGCGAAAATTATTTTCTAAAACAGTTTAATTGTTTACAACAAGCATTGGCATTTACAATGCAATTCAACAAAATGGTTTGTGGTTGTGGTGACTGTCTTATAATATTGTATATTTGGTTACGAACTTAGGGCGATTTTTTGACTGTGCAGTTAATTATAATAAACCATGGAATATTCCAAAATTCATCCATTTTACAACCTCTGATTACCCCAATCCTAAGTTTTACCCTAACCTGCGGGGTGAAGCACGAGTTAATCCAGAAGTTATGACGATTTTGGCGAATTATTGGGTGAAAATGTATTTCTTGAGCGACATTTGCGATATGATATGTGAGGAAATAGTAAGTGGGAAGGATAAACAACAAAACAAACAATGCCACAGATTAGGATTAAATCGGTGACAATGACAATTTTGACAATATTCTGGTAATAGAACATTGTAAAATGGACATTTTGGAAAATATTAACCCCTGAACTAAACCACAATATAATCTACATATTGAAAAACTCGCCTTTAGCAAACAATGTTGCTGGATTAGCTAAAATTAATGATTGGTATTTTGTGTGCTCTTAGAATTACCTCCTTATTTCGGGATGCATAAACAATTAATTCCCTGGAATTATAGGTGTTGCAGGAATTAATGCTATAATATTTGGCATTTATGGGAATACACAAAGATACATGAAAAATCCGGATTCCTTAAGATCTCATGCGCTTGCTGGCGGTGTAGCTGGATTCGTTCAGAGTTTTATTTGCAGCCCAATGGAGTTGGTCAAATCCAGAATGCAGGTAATAAGAAAAATTATTATTATTATGTTAGAAGCTAGAAGAAGAGTATTACTATTCTACAATAATTTTAAGACGCTTTAAAGTTATCAATAGCCTTGTATAATATTATGTTGTAATTACTATTAAATCATTTATTATTGCTTTTTATAGGTGGGTGATACAAGCAAAGATCCCGTGGATTGCCTGAAAAAAATCTATAGGAATAATGGTTTTAAAGGCGTATTTAAGGGTCTGGGCTTAACAATTTTAAGAGAAATACCAGCCTTTAGTTGTTACTTTCTTACATATGAACTTTTGACTCGAAGGGACGATGATTTGCCAGTATCCACTTTTGCGATGTTAATGGGTGGTGGTCTTGCTGGTAAGAAAGGAACTTCCAAACTTTTCTGCAACGTATAAAAATAGTTGGGCAGTTAGAAGAATAACCCCACTCTGTATATTGCACATAACAGTGGATTGTAATAATTATTCAATTAAATAATTAATTTTTATAAAATAAAAGTAGTGATTGTCACTGCGGGGAGTCTCCATATAGGTTATAAATTCCGATAAACTAACTGAAAAAGGGTATCGGACTTTTACACAGATAATGCTAAGGATGTTGAAAGACTCCGAAATTTATGGATATTTTTCTCAGATTGTTATTGTAAAAATAAATTAAAACATTTTTGATTGCCTATAATGGATATAGCTAATTGCGACATCTTAAGTGTTTGTTGCAAACTTTTTTGCCCTATCGTATTGATTCTGTACAAAGTAAATAAGAGAAGTAAGCGGCTGTATCTCGAACACGGTTCACCGTATAGCAACAGAAGGGGCGATTCGACACTCTTTTCTGCCCATAGTTGTGGAGGAAAACGTGCATCCTCCGATATATACAGCGTGTCCAGAAACCATCTTAACATATGGGAAACTTTTTTATTTTTATCTTTACGAAAAAAAATTATTCTTCATAAAAAGTTCTGCTTGTTGATAAAATAACATTCAAATCAAAAGTTTTGAGCCAGCACATTCAGAAAGTCAATAATATTAATACCGTAAATGGAAAACAATATTTAATAATTTTAATTACAAAGTACAATAATGAAATACTACACTAAGCTTCAACATGACTACCGTTTTTTTCCATACAAACGGTTGTACGTCGTAAAAATTCCATTACTGCATTTCTAACCATCTAAGGGGAAATTTCTTGGACACATTCTCTGATAATTCTCTCTAAATGGTCTATGTTCTCGAAAGGTCTGTGGGTATACACTTTTTGTTTTAAAAATCCCCATAAGAAAAAATCCAGAGGTGTTAGATCAGGTGACCTTGGTGGCCAAGCAAATTCTGATCTTCGTCCAATCCATTTCTGTGGAAATGTCCGGTTTAAGAATTCTGTCACTCTTGCAGAGCTGTGGCATGGAGCGCCGTCATGTTGGAACCAAAGTGTTTGTCTTATATTCATTGGTAGTCCATGAAAAAATTCAAATAATTCCGTGTCCAAAAAGTTCAAGTAAATTTCACCGGTAATATTTTCTCGAAAAAAGTACGGCCCTACAATTTGGTTCCTAAAAACGCCGCACCAAACATTTGTCTTGAAAGAATACTGGTCACGACACTCAATTACAAAATGGGGATTCTCATCACTGCACCACCTACAGTTTTGAGAACACACTACTCCATTTGAGGTGAACATCGCCTCATCTGAAAACAATATTTTTCTTGCGAATAGTGGGTCATCTTCTACCTCACCTTGAAACCAAGAGCAAAACAAAAATCGTGAATCAAAATCTCTAGGCTGCAGTTTGTGAAGAAATTTTGGCTTGTATGGGTAAAAATTATTTTTCCTTAAAATAACTTGGGCAGTGGACTTTGTAACAGGTCGTGGAACAGTTTGTGAAATATTTCTCAATGAGATTTTAGGATTTTCCACGACAGCTAGCAAAACATTCAATTGGGTATCTTCGTCCGTACGCCAAACCTGATGCTTGTCAGAAAATTTATTACTTACAGATCCGGTATTTTTAAATTTATTAAAAATATCTCCAACCGTTACATGGCTAATAATTTTATTTGGATATCTTGCATTAAAAATTTGAGCAGCCTCTCTGTACGTCTTGTAGTGGTCTCCAACAATTAACACTATTTCAACTTTTTCCTCGATTGTAAATTCAAGCACCATATTTTGTTAAAAGGAAACTGTCCGCCTTGACAAATAAAATAATTAGTTGTCATGGTTTCATTTAGTTTTCCAAGGCGTGCTGGACCTACTAAACGAGAATGAATACCGCTTCTTAAAATCTTGCTCGCCCTTTTCTGAAAAATTCTGTGAGATAATTAGAGAAACTATGGAATCAGGAAAAACAACAACATTACGCCACAGTATCTTTGTTTTAAGCTAAGTCGCCTTTCGAATGGCAACTTTAGACCATTTATTATATTTTTGACAATATCGAAAATTGTCATTAAAAAAAATTGATCAGAACCAAAAACCACGTTTAAATTACAATTAGGTAATGCAATGAAAAATTAGGTTTTATTATTTTTTACGAATTTTTCTTCCGCAATCAGAACAATTTCAATTTTCTCCTCAGAAGTTAATAACGCTACCATTAGTACCATTTTTATGTTTTATAAATTTTAACGCGTTTTGACGGTTGCTGTCAAACATTTCTTGCTATCAACAATTAATTTGTATGTTACAACCATCCTAGATTACATGTAACTACAGTTAAATTTGCATTGTTATTGTAGACATACGTTTCAAAAAAGACGAAATAATTTTTTCAAGGTAAATGGGCGTAATTTCATATTTGAACGTGGTTTTTAGTTCTGATCAACTTTTTTTAATAACAATTTTCGATATTATCAAAAATAAAGGTACTTTACTTTTAAGCCAAATTCATATTTTTGACTTACCCCGTATACGCCTGGGAGAATTTAATATATGATAGTTGCATTTTAGGTTTTAGACCATGCAGAACTTTTTATGAAGAATCGCTTTTTTTCGTAAAGTCTAAAATAAAAAAGTTTCCCATATGTTAAGATGGTTTCTGGACACGCTGTATATATAATTATCGACCAAATAGTCTGCAAACTTTTGAACTTTTTCACTTTGCGGTTGAATTGCACATAGTTCAAAAACAAAAGCGTCACTCACTTTTTCTGGTTCTAGAAATAAGAGTCCAAAACAGTAACCAAGCCACTGTTCAATTTCGGAGGTTTTGTCTTTATATTCTACTGGTAATTCTAGTTGCTGTATTTTGCGCCACCAGGCTTGCGTCAAATGAAAGCTCCATCCAACAATTTGGGTCTCTGGCCATACATGTCTCACGGTCTTTTGGATAGCTTTTTCGAAATCTGTTACAACATACTTTGGCAACAGTTGTAATTCATTTTTCACGGCATGGTAAACAAAGCGTTCGAGGTACTCCTTGTTTTCTTGAAACCAGTTACAAAAATTAACTCGAGCTGGAAAGTCTCTAGGCAACAAAGCTTGTACTCTTTGTACGTGATAAGGATAAAGTAAATAGTCCTTTAAGATACTCCATACTGTTTTGCAACTCATATTCAACTCGTTCCCGATTTTCCTCGAACTAGTGTCTGGAGATTCTTTCACATGTTTAAGACCTCTTCCTCAAGTTGTACCGTTCTAACTGTAAGTGGTCAGCCACCTATTTTGCTTTTTGAAAAGCTACCTGTTTCCTCTAACCTGAGGTGCAATCTTGTAAATGTTTCCGAACACGGTACTCGTCTATTAGGAAAACGTTCTGCATATAAACGTCTCACCTCTAGCGCATTTCCATTTGCCAAACCGTACATAAAATGAATTTGAGCCATTTCTTGATTGGTAAACTCAACAATTTTTGTTTTAAGTAAGCAATAAACCAATGGAATGTAATGTCCTGTTAAAAAATTATGAACGGTAGAAATTTTGGTACAGTAATTGAAAGTTACATCCATGTACAACTTTTCAGTTAAACATAAACACTGTAGGTTGGTTTTCGTCGTGTAAATTACAATATTACTATTGCAATCATTTTCCGATTAAAAGTCTTCTCCTCTATTAGTTATGGGCTGAAGGTCATTTAGAGCTCTTTGCACTCCTTCTACACTTCTGAGCAATGTGGGCATTGATTTCATTCTGGCATTATACACATTCTCCTTGATTAATTTAAGATCATTAATTTGCAAATGTTCGTCGCTATTGCGGAAAACAGAGCACAACATTTTGAATAGCCGTTCGCAATGATCATCCGTTGCTTCACGTTTAGCAGCCGCCGAAACGCGCTACAGCTGAAGTACACGATCACTTATGTTTTCATGATTATGATTAACATTTCCAGAGCTCGTCGTTCTTCCAGTTCCTTGTCCAATAGTGAGAAGTACGGCTTTACAATTTTTTTGAATACATCGCCATCGGGCTTCCTCAGATAATAGCACATAATTAAAACTAAACTTGTAATCGCTACAAATAATCTGAGTTTTACCACGTTAGCTAACAGTTTTACTTATCGCATACATATTCTCTCGAAATAAAGTGTGTTCACAAATATAAGAAACCGACCTAAATGACTGCTATTATTAGAGTATTCAAAATATAATAAACAACAATAAACCAGTTCTGTGAAATGATATGGGCATAATAAATTTTAAGTACCTTACTCAGGTAAATAAAAATGCGGATAAACCAGGGTCCTTTTTGATTTTAGTCTGTCAACGTACACTGTTGAGTCTAGTTTGTTTTTTTGAAAATGTTTCGTCTTTGGTGTTCTAGTGAGATTTGTGGAAGCAATGAAACTGAAGTAAATAACAGAGTGCATTTATCAACAGATGCCAAACAGATTACAAAGAATGTGTTTTTGACATTAATGTCGCGCGGAAATGGAAATTTGTGCCCTAAAGAAGTTGTAAAGGAAACGGCTTTACTTACAAAAAAATCCTTTTCCACAGTTTGAAAAATTATACAAGAGTCAATTTTGGAACGCAGAAAAAGAGGTGATATTGTAAAATTAAGAACGTTGGACCAAGGGGACGAGGAACTTATACGACGAAACATTTATAAAATGTTTGGAGAGCAAAGTGTACCAACGTTGGACAGATTAATGAAAAGGCTGACAACAAATGAAACAGAAATTAATGCTCAAGAACGACATTGTGGAAGCGCCTTTAACACATGGGCTTTAAATTCAAAAGGATTAATAAAAAGCAGGTTTTGATGGAGTACAAGCGTCTTCGAGAATGGCGGTGGGAATATCTGACAGAAGTAAATGAATACAGAACTGAAGGTAGGCCGATCATTTATGTAGATGAAACATGGTTTGACACCCACGACACCCCGTCAAGTGGTTGGGTCGATTCTAGCGGCAAATGTGTGACACGTGCCCCGTCAAACCGTGGAAAAAAAATAACACTCTTACATGCTGGTTCTGAAGATGAGTGGGTGCCAAATGGTCGATCTCTCTCGGCAAAAAAATATTAGTGAATCATGTGTTGACTATCATAAAGACACAACAACTGAGTTATTTGAAAATTGGTTTGAAACTAAATTATTGCAGAACATTCCACCAAATAGTGTCATTGTTATGGATAACGCTAGTTATCATAGTAGACAATTAAACAAGGCTCCTTCTTCAAAAGACGCTAAAGCCAAAATTCAAGAATATATGTTTGATAATGATATATATTTTCATGAAAACTATCGAAAGAAAGACTTATTAGAAGTGCTTAGAAGTATGTCTATTCAAAAAGAATATTACTGCGATGAACTTGCGAAAAGCATGGGACACATAGTATTGCGGCTACCGTCTTACCACTGTATATTTAACCCTATTGACCGAATATGGCACCAACTTAAAGCTGGAATTCGTCGCAATAATATTTCACCCACACTAGTGTATTAACTCTAAGTCATGATGAAACTAAAAAAGTTTCTGAGGTGAACTGGAAAAACTGCGTACAACATGTAAAGAAAGTAGAAGAAAGTTACATTTGTATTAAAGCCTGTTTACATTAGGTGCAAGTGACTGCATGCAAGTTCATAGATGCATTTAAATGCATTGCATGATCGTTTACATTATGATGCAAGTATTTTAATGCAAGTAGCTTGTCAGAACATATTGCCAACCTTAATCCAGAAATCCACTCAATATCAGTTGATAAAAGAAAGAGTTATGTTTGGATTTTATTGTTTATAATATGTGCGTTTATTTTTGTAATAATTGTTAAATTAAAACAATGAATACTGAAGTGGAAGAACTTATCTTATTGACCCTAATAGCTGAAGCTTCGGCCGTTTGTCAAGTTGGTATTGAAAATATTACTATTACCAAACTTGCATGCCATTTGCAAGTAAATTAGAACAAGTCCTAATTTGGTGCAATGCAAGTAAACTTGCATCAGCTGATCACAAAGTGACCAATGCGCATGCCTTCAGGCAATTTCACTTGCATCTAATGTAAACAGGCTTTTAGGAATGCAACAGAAAGGTTTATTATTACTTTAGATGATGATAGCGATAGTGAAGTAGATTAAATTGGGTAATTTATTAATTAATATAATAATTTAGCATTATAAGTCTAAGTGTAAGACCATAATTCTATTTTTATATTTTGAATTTAATAAACTTAAATAAACATCAGTTTCATATTTATTTGCTGCTAAATTAAATATTCCAATGACCAATACTATGTATTTTCTAAGACGGTCCTAGCTCAGTCGGCATTGTCTCACAATACCCCTATTTAGGTAGAAATAAATAAGAGTCATTTGGTCAGTTTCTTATATTTGTGAATACACTTTACTACTTGTAATTTCAAAGGGATATATATATATATATAAGACTAAATGTATGAGAACAAGTTGGAATTATATTTATTTACTAAATCATACTATAATGTAATTAACCCCTTAATGAGCCTTATTTTATGACACTGTGCGAATTACAAATTTATGCGGAGTTTCATATTTCCCAAGAGAAGCATTAAAATTTTTTGTTGCGTCATGATTTTCCACAAGCTCAATATTATTTAATTGTTATTTTCCTTTTTTAGGTGTTGTATCATGGATGATAGTATACCCTGTCGATGTATTAAAAACTCGATTCCAAACCGACGGAATAACCTCTACGAAATACACCAGTCCATACGACTGTCTGGTAAAAAGCGTGAAAGGAGAAGGAATCTCGTCTTTATTTAGAGGTATTACACCAACTCTACTAAGAGCATTTCCAGTGAACGCGGTCACATTCACGGTAGTCACTTGGACAATGAATCTGTGCTCAGGCGTTAACATTAACGTTACTGACAGAGTCAAGGATACCGAGGTGATGATCGGGAGGTATGCTGAAGCTGTAAAAATGGGAACTGCTGAGTACGCTGCATACGCTGCATTGTAATGCCAAAATAATATTGTTCATTCTTCTCTTGAAACACGCAATGTTGTAATATATTTTGTATTTTTTTAAAATATATTTTTTGAATCTATGTGTATTCTTATACCTTCAAACACTTTATTTTTCACAGTTTTACAGTGACAGAAGACTGTTTAAATAGATTATGCCTAGTGAGCGTTCACAACAAATTTGTACTAGGTATAAAAGTGGGATGAGAGAGAATAAGAGATTAAAAAAAAAATTATGATATTTGAGCAATTACTTCTGATGGATTGACCAAATTCAATCTATCAATGCCAAATTCTTCATAGAAATAGGCATAAATATGTTCCATGAAATAAAAAATCCTGTCAGAGGAGATCAGGGGAATTCCACACACCTAAGGGAAAATGCTCATAAAAGCCTTCCTATGTATATTCAAACTTTCATAATTTAGCTAATGCTAATGCATCTTGCACCTATTGGGAATCTTATTACCACAAGGAAAAGGTGTAACTACGTACCGATTTGAAAAACAATATTTAGTTTAAGAAACTGTTATTGCGCGGTATTTCCTTAGATACTGGGGTAATTCTTAGCAGAGATTAAATGAGGCTGGGAAGCTCAAAAAAAAATTGCAGCTTTTTTTTTCTTTTTTTTTTATGATAAGGCACAGCACTGCAGGATTACTCCTCTAGGCCGCTCTGCGAATATATTCGCTGTGGAACACAGCCTCAGGGAGGTCGTTACAGAGTGTTGAGGTTCTCAAAAAGAAAGAATTTTTAAACAGCGTCATTCGAGGGACACTAAGCTCTACCACCCACGGGTGGGCTGCAGTGGCTCGTCGTGTATTTCTACCATGCACCGCTCTGGCTGGAATCAAGCGGGCAACCTCGGTTGAGTACTTGCCATGAAAATATTCGTAAAATAGACTTAAGTCGCCAACCTGCCTTCGATGTTCAAGGCTTTCTAGGTTGTTTGTCAGATCATGGTCACCGATTAAGCGAATCGCTCTTCTTTGAATGAAATCCAGCAATCTCAAGGTATGTTTAGGAGCAGAGCCCCAAGTATGCGAAGGGTACTCCAGCGATGGTCCAATTTGGGCTTTATAGAGCATCAAAAGTTGTTGGAGTGTATAGAGGTTCTTAGTTCAGAAAAGTATTCCAAGTTTCTGCGAGGCTGCCCTAGCAATGACCACAACGTGACTATGCCAAGATATATTTATTGACTATCCAAATTGGCGCTCAATAAATGAATTGATGAGGTCAAGGGAATCGAGTTTCCCGCCATGACTATATCCGGTTTTTCAACAATAACTTTTTGGAAAAAACTGCCGCTTGGGTGTTTTTAGCGTTTCTCGGTTACTGCCACCCTAAGATAGAATTCCTTCCAGGTCTTTGTTGAGATGAAAGACATCTTGCTGCCTATAGAGATGTGCATTGGCAGTCGATGTACGAGCATCTAAAGTAAAAAATGAAACAAATGTGCTGTCATCAGTGAAGCTATATATAGGATTTCTAGGGATTTTTAGTTTTTTCCAAGAGATCGTTAATGTATAGTGAAAAGAGGGTAGGTGACAATATGGAACCTTGAGGGACTCCGGCGTTGATGTTAAATGTGTCTGAAAGAAATCCGTCCATCGCCGCTTACAGAGAACGGTCATTAAGAAAGCTTGAGAGCCATGAACAAAATTGAAGCGGCATTCCGTATGCTCTCACTTTAGTTAGAAGCCCCTTATTTCATACTCGGTCAAAGGCCTTGGAAATGTCCAGTGCTACCGCCCGGGACTCCCCATGATGTTCTATTGCGTTGTTGCAAACGTGAGTAACATAAGCGAGAAGGTCTCCTGTTGATCTAGACTAGAGTAAAATCTAATATATTGTAAACAAAACAAATTTCCACAAGCACTTAAAGAAGTTCATTTAGGAAAGGAGTTAATTTTCCATCTTTCTTCCTTTCAACCTCAACACATATATCGAACTTATAATTAACTGCTGAATCCCAACCACTATACTCTGTGTGCGCCCAGTTAGAACACATGACACAACTGTACCAAATTTCCTTGTCCCGTCCCAATTCACCGCACACCAAGCACTCATCATTATCTCTAGTTGGATCTACATCATCTAATTCATTATCGTCACATGACTCACTTTCGTCATAACTTTCATATTCAGGATCATCAAAATGTAAGTTTGTTAGTCCAAGTGTCTTGCTCAGATGTCGGTTCCTTGCTTTAGTAGCTAGTTTTCCTACTTTTCTTTCTTTTCCTTGCTTTAGATTTGTTTAACCCTCAACAGTTTTCCTACTTTTTTTGCCTTTCTTTTTCTTGCTTCAGATTTGTTTAACTCTTCAACTTTCAACTTCAACTTAAGATTCCTTTTTTCTTGCTTTATTTCTAATTGAGTTCTTAGTGGCATCTACATATATTATAAATTGGACTCTCACTTACTTAAACTTATCTATAACTGTGAGCAGATTATTAAAAAAATCGCTCAACTTCACCAACAAAATAAAAATGGGCAGAGGAGTACGACAGGGTGATACCATCTCGCCAAAACTATTTACAGCAAGTCTGGAGGACGTCTTCAGAAAACGTGAATGGGACTTTAAAGGTATAAAAATCGATGGGGTATACTTTAGCCATCTACGTTTTGCTGACGATATCGTCTTAACCTCGAGTGACCCAATGGAGCTAATGTAGATGCTGCAGCAACTCAACCAAGCAGCCGAAGAAGTCGGACTCACAATGGATATCAAGAAAACGAAGATATTGAGTCAGATTGGCCCCCATGTATCGCTAGACAGCGTAAACCACTATACCTATCTCGGCCATACGATCATGCTAGGGAAAGCAAATCAAACAGCGGAAATCACTAGACGTATAGGCCTCACATGGGCGGCCTTAGGTAAACTTCGATACATCCTGAGAAACAGTATTTTGCCAGTAGCTACGTACGGTCTGGAAACAATGAGCCTCACAAAAAAGAGCATAAGTAGATTAAGAACAACACAAAGAGCGATGGAACGAACAATACTTGGAATTTCGCTGAGAGACAGAGTAAGAAATGATGAAATTCGAGAAAGACTAAAATGGAGCTGGGTGGGACAAGTCGCACGATAGGACAACGATAGATGGACAGTTAGAGTCATACACTGGCGGCGAAGAGAAACGAAAAGGAGCAGAGGACGACCACAAAGAAGATAGCTAAACGATATTAAATCGGCAGTCGGTAGTGACTGGTACCACAAAGCCCAAAATCGCCAAACATGGAAGTTGTACGGAGAGGCCTATGTCCAGGAGTGGATGAGAGAAGGCTGACTAAAAAGAAGATCGCAAAAATATGACTTGCTACAATATAATAATATATTGTATACAAAAACGTGGTAAAATAAATTACTATTTATTTATTTATTTATTAGCAACCTGTCCCTACATGCGGAAACTGTTAGAATTATGAAAATGGGAAGATAATTAAAAAGTAAGATAGGGACATTGTGTGACCGCGGTCTTGGAAACTATTAAGTTTAGGCTTATAATACACCTATTAAAGATAGGTGTTACTTTGTGTATGTAAAATCGAAAAGTATATTATAAGATGTTGGGTGTTTCATTTAAGAAACGGAAGCTGGTATCAACTCCAGCCAAACGACTTACCCTATAATAAAATAAAAATCTATTTACAACCAATTAATTTTTCTTATGAAGTTTTTGTCATAACTCTTGCAGTTTCCGAGAAAAGGCACAGGGTCATCTTACGTGGACCACCCTGTACATCGAATAGAGGGAAATGGTATACATTTTATTAGATTTTTTCCATAAATTTCCGATTCAAGGAAAAAATAAAGTAGGTACCTACTGTATTATTTGCATAATTTGTGAATTAGACCCAAATCTCAATTTCTTAAAGCTGAGCTGAACTCATTTTCCAGGCAATTTCCCTGAAATCAAGTTTTTTGCACATTGAAAGAGAAATGCAAACATTTAATCTAAGTTTCGGTCTATGGCGACAATTAAATTGTATAATAAATTACGCTCTAGTATATATTTCATATTAAATTTACATATTTTTAATTTGTGTATTTTATCAAAATTTTATTTATTTTTTAACTTTTAACATTGTTTATGGTAAATCAGTGTAAATATTCAGGAAATTTATTATTATTTGATAGCAGGAACCCACATTTTAGATTTTAAAACATATTTGACTTGCAACGCTGTAATAATTTAAATTACTTTTTCATATTTATTCATATAATTTCAAAGCTGTATTTTGTCTGCGACCCCTGGGCTTTATTATTGTCGTATTGGCAACGAAATTCGATTTTAGCGAGAATTAGGTATAGTATATTTATTCCCGATAGGTTCGGATTGCTTGCGGCAGTTAATCAGAGAATTGGTCAATTAAATATGCTTATTTCATCGGTTAAACTAAAGATTGAAGTTAAGCGCTACCTATAATGCTGGGCATTAAGCACATGTAGGTGATTTTTACCGGCATTATGTACCAGTTAATTAATTGTGCCAATTTTGACTTACTTTGACGTAAATATTTGATTTAATTTTCAAATAGTTTAGTGCAAAATTATTAGTGTTAAGTCTTACTTCATATTTAAAACTAGAAATAATACCATTATTTTATCACCTCCAATATCGAGTGTATACCATGAAATGGCCAACGCTGATATCTGTTGTCAGAAAACAGAGTTTTGGTTGGATCGAGTACAAAAAAGTAAACTTCCATTGAACACCAAATATTCATTTATAGGTAATTTGCTTATACATTCGTTTTTTTTTAAATATAAAGTAGGATTGCTTACGATTTACAAACAGACGATTTTACAAAGCAACTAATATCTTAAATATTTTTATTAACTATTTAATACTTTTATGTACTGGGGCAGGATATTTTACTTTTATATAAATTATTAATGTCAAATTTTTGAATGAAAAAATGCTCACTGCGTAAATATCTTCTTTGAGTGCCATGCCTGGGTTCAGGCGTTGGCTATCATCATGCTGACCATTCCGTAAAATCTATCCCTGTCTGCCGCTATTCTAAAAAGATCTTCCAATTGTAGACCTGTCCAATGTCTGATATTGCGTAGCCACGATAGCTTCTTTCGACCAATCCATCTCCTTCCCTCCACTTTACCCTGTATTATGAGTCGGAGCAAGTAATATTTCGGACCTCTAATAATATGGCTAAAGTACTCAGTCTTTCTTAGTTTAATAGTGTTCAAGAGCTCCCGTCTTGTGTCAATCATTTTGAGCACATCCTCATTGGAAGTATGTATGATCCAGGATATTTTAAGGATTCTACGAAAGCACCACAATTCAAAAGCCTCCAGTTTATTAATTGTGGTAGCCTTCAAAGTCCAGGTCTCGCAGGTGTAGAGCAATGTCGACCAAATATAGCACTTCAGGATTCTCTTGCGAAGATGCATGGACATGGACAGGTTTCTATTGCACAGAACTGGTTTCCATGATATAAATGCTTTACGAGCTATTTCAATCCTAGTTAAGATTTCCTCATCCGAATCTCCCTCCGCATTCAACCAACTACCAAGGTATTTGAAGTGATCAACATGCTCCACAACCTCCCCATCCAGAAGCAGTTGTCCAGGGTCAACATTCACCTTTCCTACTGCCATCAATTTAGTCTTGTTAATATTAATTTTTAAACCTCTTCGACGACTTGATTCGCATACTGTGTTAACCAGGATCTGGATCTATGTTAGACTTTCAGCCAGAATGGCGGTATCGTCGGCATATCTAATATCATTTATTGTTTCTCCTCCGATCTTTATCTCCTCTGCTCGGCCATCCTTAGCCTCTCGAAATATTTGTTCGGAATATATATTGAACAGTGTGGGCGACAACACACACCCTTGACGTACCCCTCGTTTAATTGGGATTTTATTTGAAGAGGTATTTCCATCTACTTTAACGGTAGCCACCTGGTGGTAGTATAGGTATTTTAATAGCCTAAGATCGTAATTGTCCAGTCCTATCGACTCCATATATTCGAGCAGCAGATTATGTCTGACTCGGTCAAAAGCCTTTTTAAAATCAATGAAGCATACATAAACGTTTTTTCGAAATTCACAATACTTTTGGAGGAGGACTCGCATACTGAACAATGCCTCCCTAGTTCCCAATCCATTCCGAAATCCAAACTATTCATCCGTTAAATTACTTTCGCATAATGCGTAAATTATTATGCGATTTTGAAGAATACGTAGCAGAATCTTAAGAGTGTGACTTATCAGACTGATTAAACTGAAATTCCGACACCTGCAAGGTTTGCTCTTTTTCGGAATCGTTATGAAAAGGGATTCCAACCAGTCTTCAGGTATCTGCCCCGTGTTGTAGATTTTATTTAAAAAGGTGGTTAAGTGTGTGATGCTGTCTTCATCCAGTAATTTGAGTAATTCGGCAGGGATCTGATCTGGCCCGGGTCCCTTGTTGTATTTTGCTTGCTTTATGGCTTTCTCAACTTCTGAATTTAGGATATTTGGTCCTGTCCTGTTTAAGTCTTCTCCGAGAGAGAAGTGTTGGTCTACACGTTCAACATCCTTGAAGAGATTGGACACATAGTTCTCCCGCTCTTTGCAACGTTGACCCAGATCAGTTATGATTTTTCCATTGGAGTCTTTAAGTATACTCATATTTTTAGTTTTTTTGAGTTCCTGCTGTGGTTTTTAGCTTTTTGTGCAAACTAAAGTGGTCGTGTTTCCTTTGAAGCTCTTCTTTTTCCGGCAAGAGTCTCTGAACCATGCGTCTTTGGCTTCCTTAATTTCATGTCGAATTATTTTATGTATTTTAAGGTATCTTTCTCTATTCCTGTTCTTAAAGTCTTTTGTCTGCTCCATCAGGTCTAGAATTTCATGTGTCATCCACTTAGATAATGGATGTTTTGATGTCCTTCTAGTTTTCATCAATAGTATTTTCTTCGTTGAATATCGTGTCAATATTGTGCATACTGTTGTTTATTTCATTAATAAGCATGTCCTTCATTGTATTGTCTTTCATTGATTCCAACGATAGTTTGCTTGACTTGGACGAAATTTGTATCCTTTTTAACTTTACTCTTATCGTGGAGCAGAGCAGACTGTGGTCCGTATTTATATCCGCTCCAGGGTATGATAAATATAATCTGAAGAAAAATAACCCTTTCTTTTAAATAGTGTAAAATTAAATTGGAAATTGCAGCAGCCTCTTTTTTATGGTTGTAACAGTGAGGAGGAAATAACGAAGGACTCGAAGATGGTGACAGAAACACATTTATTCTAAAAGAACCGCGTACGGATTTTTTATTAAAATTGTAAACACTAAAATAATTATCGAGAAGTACACCGCGCTGGAAATGTCAATGTCAATCAATACGGAACACCGCAAGATTTAACCTGAAAGGATAAAATATTTGAGCGCGCGTTAAGTGAAAATAGAACAGGTCCTATCTTTCAGCAGGCATGCCGTGCGGCTCTGCATAGTGAGGCGACTCACTTCTTTCGCCGTGCGGCTTCTGCGTGCGTCATTGCATATAAAATCATGGTACCCTGTACTTCATTCTATCCTCATGCGCACCTCACTTGAAGTGCACATCTTTGGTGGGCGCTCTCCTTAAGTGACGAACCTCTACTGAGACTGAGAGTACCCTGGGAGAAACTGTTAGATGTAATAAATATCGAAAATACTCCGATTTTAAAATTAGGAGCTGGACGACACGCCACTACTTAAGCGTGGAAGAGATGGTTATTTTACATAATTTACTGAGTAGACAATTAAAGGGTTTGTTACGTGCTTATTGGTTTTTACATTTAAAAATCGCTATATGAATACCTTTACCTATCTAGACATAACCACTACCCAAACTACCCTGTTTCCCTCCAATCAATCATTTTGACATTTCACCCTCATTTTTTTGATAATCATCCACAATCTAGACTAAATTACCCGTGTTTTTCTTCTATTGCCCAAATATTTTACAACCTGGCTCGGAACAATGAAATGGGAGAGACGAATCCAACGGTGGGCAGATCCATGGATATAGGCGAGGGAAGATGTATGAGTATCCAGGCTATGCAAGCGCTTTTCGAACTAAAAGAAAGCAACCAGCTATGCGACGCCACCATTGTACTTGACGATGGCTCGGAAATTCCTGTTCATAGGGCCATATTGTGCGCGTGTAGTGCATACTTCAGGTAAGTATTTTGAATATTAATAGTTATTCTGCTAGCTACCAACTACACCGCTATTGAATATTAATCAAGTTGAACCACGTAGAAGTTCTGGTTATGGTGGAATACTCAGAGTTTACTTTCTGAGCATCAATTCCTTAGAAGCTTAAGCATATAAACTCAGAAATCTATTGCCCATCAAATTACGAAGGTCATCAACTGAGTTTGTATTCTGTAAATACTTAAATCACCAGGTGAAAATTATGTCCTAAAACAGCATTTCTGTTAAATTGCAGAGCCTTATTTACAACAACATTACACAACAAGGAAAAGAACCAAGTCTATTTGCCAGGAATATCTTCAGATATGCTCCAAACCCTACTCGTGTATGTGTATCTTAGGAAACTAGATTTAAACGCCGAAAATGTATACTCTATTCTGATAGCAGCCGACTACTTAAGTATTTTGGGTGCTTTAGAATTATGTTCCGGATATCTGGAGTCAATTCTTAAACCGACGAACTGCATAAGTATTCAAGCTTTCGGAAGAAATCACTTTTGTCGGGAATTAGCAAACAACTGCTGGAAATATATCATGAGGAACTTTGCTCTAATAGCGGCACAAAGCAGCGAGATATTGAATTTGTCTTTAACGGAACTTCAAGAGATCATAAACTCTGATGATTTAAATGTTAAAAGCGAAGAAACTGTATGGGAAACCATTTTAAGGTAATTTTTTAAATTAAGTATTTGATACGTTTTTAAGACCGATCATGCTTCTCCTGTAAAGTTTTTATGGTTTCTGCAGAATATATTATTTAAGCTGTCTTATTTTTAAAAGCATTAACACATCCTTAATGAAATTCTATTTCGCATTTCTGATTCGTTAGAATGTTTGATTGATCTCAATCTGTTTTCTACAGCACATTTTTTCGTGTTCCATTTTCGTTCTTTATGTATCCTGTTTCTTATTCTTTAAATACTTTTATTTATTGAATATTTAAAAGCTTTGTAATCGGTTGGGTACATTTAGCTGAAATTTATGTAAATATTAAATCAATGTATATGTTTTGGATAAAGGTATCAAGGGTGTTTCAGAAGTACGGTACGTAACTTAGGGGGTGATTCCTTATAATATTTTAAGAGAGAAAGTTCATTTAAACATGTGTCCGGAGTTGCCCCGTTTTTGATATTTTAAAGATTAAAAAAAAAATCGGGTTGTAATCGTGCGTTTTATCAAAATGTGTCCATTTTCAACATTTGCTTTGATTAACTGTTGCATTTTTTTTGTATCATTATTTAAAAAAAACAACTTTAATTTTTAATTTAAATGTTTTAATTAACTTTGAAATATATAGGTATTTTTTTTGTACAGCGTTATCAATTTAGTTTGTCCCAGTTTTAAGAGCCTGTAACTCTTTTGTGTTTTGAGTTAGCGAGCTCATTCAAAAAACAAGATGTACCATTTTTAGCCAAGTTTTTATGAGTGTTGTCAAAAATGACAGTAGGTGTCACATGTCACATTTAAAAGCAAAAATTTAATTTTTTTAAATGGGGCACCCTGTATATTAGAGGCGCATTAGATGGTCCCTTTTCTTCCGATTTTAAAAATATAACACACATATGCATTATTTTTTTCATTCCATCAAACATTGATAAAAATATGAAAAAATATATTATTGTTAAAAAGCATCAAGATAGCTATGCAACTGTTTTGGTTGCTATGGATTTTATCTTCATTTATATTTCAGTCTGTCATTCTCAGCATTATTAATCGTTTCGAATATTGTAAAATAGTATATTATTAACCAAGGTTAAGACAGCTATCATTATTGCCTGAGCGGCAAGTTTAAATCACGAGGAGCGGAGCGACGAGGGATTTAAGACGCGAGGGCTATAAGCTGTCTAAACCGTGGTTAATATAATATTTTTGCCACTACTACAAACTTTTATAAGACATTTATCTTTATAGTATTAATAATAGTTATAAAAAGTGATAGGTAGGTATAAGTATATTTTTTAATCAAGTTACCTGCGCTTTGGAATTGGCAAAATATTTTGTTGTTTTGTCAGGTGGCTTTGTTAATGTCAATTTTTGTTCATTTATGTCATCAGATTTCACGAGTTTTCCGTTTTTTTAAAAAATGGGCGAAGAAAATGTTAGTGATATTATTATGTGTACACCTCCGGAATTAAGGATAGAAGCAGAAAAAATGTTGATTGTATCGATATTTTACAATATCAAGTAATCTAATATGTATTGATAATTATCTGGTTGCCTAACCACAATGAATTGATGTTGTAGAATTAAAAAATCAAGTTACCTGCGTTCAAACAAAATTCGGTTAAGGTCAAAGATCGGTCAATAATGGATTTCAATGGCTTATTATTGACCATGGTCAATAATGACTTATAAGGTAGAGAAAAACGATTTCTAGCGTTAATAATCGGTCAATAATGGCGATGTTATAGGTTAGTAGTGGAAAAAAGTTATTATCTTGATGCTTTTTAACAATAATATATTTTTTCATATTTTTGTCAATGTTTGATGGAATGAAGAAAATAATGCATATGTGTGTTATTTTTTTGAAATCGGAAGAAAAGGGACCATCTAATGCGCCTCTAATATACAGGGTGTCCCATTTAAAAAATTAAATTTTTGCTTTTAAATGTGACATGTGACACCTACTGTCATTTTTGACAACACTCATAAAAACTTGGCTAAAAATGGTACATCTTGTTTTTTGAATGAGCTCGCTAACTCAAAACACAAAAAAGTTACAGGCTCTTAAAAGTGGGACAAACTAAATTGATAACGCTGTACAGGGTTATCCAACCAAGACTAGACTAGGCGATTTTTTGACTTTTCCTGTACTTTTATAAAAAAACTGAAATAGCCATCTTAAGTCATTTTCTCCCGCGAATTCGAATATCTTCAGCAAAAAACAATTGAACATCAAACAAAAGTACTAGGGGTCACTTTCGGTAGACGAACATTTTCCGAATTTAAAACTGAAGAAAAAAGGCGTTTTTGAATTAAAAATCCAACATTTTAGATCAAAATTTATATGAGAAATCGGATAAGCTCATTAAAAATACGGCATCCCATTTAAAAAAAATATCAAAGTGACCCGTAGTACTTTTGTTTGATGTTCAATTGTTTTTTGCTGAAGATATTCGAATTCGCGGGAGAAAATGACTTAAGATGGCTATTTCAGTTTTTTTATAAAAGTACAGGAAAAGTCAAAAAATCGCCTTGTCCAGTCTTGGTTGGATAACCCTGTACATGCATTAAAGTGGTTTTTATTTTCTCTCTCAAAAACGAAACAAGATACGAGAAGAGTTGAAGGAACAAAAAAGTTGTATTATTAGTTGGTAAATCCGCAAAAAAAATATTAATATTAGAAAAAAGTCAATGGCGAACATTTTTTTGTCAATAATAATCGTAAAGGTGCTCCCCGGGACGCCACTAGACTTCATAAATTTAATATAGTTAGGGCTAATTAAGCCCCTTATTATTATGAATAACGGTACCAAGTTTTAATAAAATCGGTAAAAGGATATTTAGAGAATTTATAAAAAAAACAATTTTTTTAAAAACTTTAACACTCTGTATTTTAAAAACGGGGCAACTCCGGACACATATTTATATGAACTTTTTCTCTTAGATTATCATAAGAAACCACCTCCTTAAATTACGTACCATACGTCTGAAACACCCTGTATCCTACGGTTTTTAGGTGGATTGATTACTCAACTGAAGCCAGAAAAGGACACATAGTAGAGTTAATGAAATGCATAAGGTTAGGGCTCCTGGATACTCAATTCTTTTTGGAAAGGGTCAAAGATCACCCTTATGTGGCCAGTTGCGAAGCTAGTCGGCCTATGATTATTGAAACGCTTAAGTTTTTGTATGATTTGGAAATGATCACACATAGGTAGGTTATAAATAATAATTGAAAATGCATAATAACAAAGTAAAGAAAATATCGGATCACATCTAAAATTAGTGATGCCGCCGAGACGAGAAATTCTCGTGTCTCGTCTCGTCTCGTCTCGTCTCGTCTCGTCTCGTCTCGAGAGTGAAATTTTTTTCTCGAGAGAAGTCACGAGACGAGACGAGAGAAGACCGTTTCTCGTCGAGAAATTTCTCGTTTTTTCTCGAATTTTCTCGTTTGTTAGAACACTGAATTTTAGGTATCTCCTAATATATAGACAGAAAAATAATGTGTTTAACGTTCTCACTCTATCGTATTGTGAAGGCATTTACCTTAAAAGAGATATTCAAGAGAACAGAATCAAATTGTCTAGCCTCTTTCTTCTGTCTATGGTTAGTAGTTGACATTTTTAAATAATTAACCAAATCTGAAAGAAAGCATTTTCGATTGAAAACGTTGTAGCGGCGGTGATCTTAAACCAATTACAGTTTACATTGTTTAACTCATAAGTAAAAGAAGGACACAATAATTATCTAATGTTACCGCGATTTAGTCCGAATATTTCATAAACTATGAGAGATTGATATGCCAAATAGAGCATTTTCGGAAATACTTCTTTAAGTTCTTTCTCTTGCACTTTCTATTAATGTAATAAAAAAATTAAGGTTTTTCCCCGGATGACATTCTGGGCTGATCTCTTTATTTAGTCGAATATTTTCCAAACCATTGTAGTTAATTATGCCCCCAATTTTGCCAAAAAATAAATAATAAAAGAAGGGCAGTTCCATTATAAATCAATTATTATTATTATAAATCGTTCTCCATTCTGTATCTTTTACCACCCCGTATATTTTGGACTGAAAATACCTCGGTGCCAAGCCTATTACATTACGTGAATTATGTCTTATGGCCGCTTGCAATAATTTGTTGATCTAAGAAAAATAGTTTCTAAGTCACATGCCTAACAAACCGACTTATATTAAACCCTTCTGCGAGACGACCAGATACTTTTAAATGTTTACCACCTTTAAGATTCGTATAAAAAAATATTTTTTATGATTCCCTACTCACGAGAAAAAACGAGACGAGACGAGACTAGACGAGACAATGGCACTCTCGAGCGAGGAAAACGCGTTTCTCGTCGAGACGAGATAAAAAAAAATTCTCGCCTCACGAGACGAGACGAGAATGGGCCAATTCTCGTCTCGTCTCGTCTCGCGGCATCACTATCTAAAATCTATATCATAAGTTTCTGAGATATCTATGAATTTACAGCAAACCTAATTAATTTTCTACTCTTTGCAACCTGTTAAATCGTAATATTCGGGTAGTTTAGCAGCATCAAATTAACAAAGTTATTGCCTTGACTTAAAGGTTACAAAGAGCCAATTCGACTTTTAGTCAAAAAGTCAAGGCAAGTGGCTCCCAATTCTTATTAATTTGGTCTCCCAGGGACGGAGAAGTCATTACCCCAGAAATAGCCAGACCGAGGGTACCCCACGAAATCCTGTTCGCTATTGGCGGATGGAGTGGAGGATCTCCCACCAACTTTATTGAGACCTATGATACCAGAGCGGACAGATGGGTTAAAGTCGAAGAAGTAGATCCAACTGGACCAAGGGCCTACCATGGAACAGCTGTGGTGGGATACAATATCTACGTTATCGGTGGGTTCGATGGTAAGTATAATAGGTAGACAAAATAAAGACCTTTTAAGTTTTGTAGTGCACTTTCTTTAAGTAAAAACTCCTATACTCAAGTAGCTTTTGTTTTCTCTTGGCTTACCTCAGGAATGGACTACTTCAATTCTTGCAGATGTTTTGACGCAGTTAGTAAAAAGTGGAGAGAAATTGCACCAATGCACGCTAGAAGGTGTTACGTGAGCACTTCCGTTTTGGATGACCAAATTTACGCAATGGGTGGGTATGATGGCCATCACAGACAAAACACCGCTGAAAAATATGACCATACGAGCAATCAGTGGTCGTTGATAGCTCCTATGAATATGCAAAGATCTGATGCAAGTGCTTGCACTCTTCATGGTAAGCGACTTTAAACTTAGTTTTTTAATTGTTAGACTAATAGGTTTAATTTTAAGTATCGTCTAACTCATCGTTTCTCAACCTGGGCGTCGCGGCTTCATATAGAGGGTGCCCTAAAAGGTATGGCCAATGATTAAGGATCGAGTAAATTGGGTCAAAATAGGGTCAGAAGGTCATGTGACATTTTGTCGTATGTCTTCCAACCCCGAGCTACAGCCTCGCAGAGAGTAGACCCTGAAGATGTTTTCTCCTTAATATTTTCGAAACCAATAGATACAAAGCTTTACATGCATAATCGAAGTGTTGTCGTTAAAATGTCGACAATATACAAGCAGCGTCCGAAATAGCTTCGGGCGGAGTTAAGATACACCTAACTTTTTTTCAAATAGATTTTTGTACTTTTTTAGGTCAAATTAAAAAACCTCAATATTTTTTGCAAAAAAAGGTAGTTTTAGTTACACATGATTTAGGCTGTCGTCCTCGATGATAATTAATCAAAAAATTATCTTACGGTTAGTTCTTTAAATCGTATCACTGCCGTCTCGAGGAGACAGGCCGTCATGTTCCCCCCCACATTCTAAAATCAGCTGTTTCTAGTCGATCCACGTTTTGACAGGTTTGCATTGTTTTGGTAGACCGTTTTGGTGTTTCCTTTAAGTTTTTAGTTGTTTTTAGCAGTTTAATGTGATTATTTTAGAAAACCCATAACATTAATTTACCGTAGTTTGGACCTTCGTATGTAAAACCATAAATTATTTGATTAAGTTGCTGTAAAAAAGCATTTTCATACGATATCAGTTAAAACATACCTACAAGTTTAAAGGAGGTTCCTCTTAATGCCTCTTTATTTTGGTAGTCAAAAGCCAAGTTCAATAAAGTATATATAGTTTGTCGAGGAAGATAAAATGATAGTATGTACCTACCAACTGACTGATATAAAATTTTATTTAAAATAGCTACCTATGAAATTGTTTCTAATGTTTGTTATTAAGGGATTATTTGGGAATTATTTTCGTAACCTCGAAAGAGTATCGAAGAAGATCGAAAGCAATACTTAGTGATCATAACATAAGCTAGTTTATAGTCTTGAATCACTCTATACTAATCATCGAAATACCTTTTTAATATACGATTCTATACCTCATTTGATATAATTTAAGACATCTTTGACTTACAAATATCAATTTTATAATCTACATGCCATATAGCCTCTATAATAAATTCCATCTTCCAATGTGACGTCACGATTTTAACATGACGGCCTGTTCTTCGAGACGGCAGTATCGTATCCAACTAGAAGTGACTTTTTTTCGCAAATTTCGTTGAGGTTTTCTAATTTGAGATGAATCAGATAAAAAATCATTCTAGAAAAAGTTAGGTATATTTTGGCTCTGCCCTCCCTATTTCTAGCGCCACTTTTAAATTGTTGACATTTTAACCACAATAGTTCGATTAGACATGTAAAGCTTACTAGCATACCTCAATTTTAAGTTTGTATTTTTATTAATTTCGAAAACATTAAGATAATGCATCTTCCGAGTCTCCTCTTTAGGAACCTGTAGCTCGGTTATGGGGGGATATATGACAAAATGTTACATGGTCTTCGGAGCCCATTTTGAGCCGATCAACCCAATCCCCAATTATTGATCATACATTTTAGGACACCTTGTATAATGGGTCGTGAAGCGATTAACTTTATGTTTGTCCTATTCTGGGCTTCACAACACTAAAAAATTGATAAACGATATTATAACCCTTTGAATCAGATAACGTAAAAAAACTTTAATAGTTTTCCACTACAAAAACGGCTTATCATACCTAAATAAGTTGGGTAATCTTTCGTTTTTAAAAATAATGCATATCGTAGCTTATAACATTGTGAATAACATAGGTAAGATCTACATCACGGGAGGTTTTAATGGTCAAGAATGTATGCACTCGGCCGAGGTATACGATCCAGACATTAACCAGTGGTCCCTGATTGCACCAATGCGATCCAGAAGATCGGGCGTATCTTGCATATCGTATCACGATCAAGTTTACGTAATAGGGGGATTTAACGGAATTTCCAGGTAAATATTCAACTGCCCATAGGAAGAAAGGTTATTTTTGTGTGTATTTTTTTCTTACTGCAAACAACACATTTTTATAATAATAAACTATTGATAGCCGAATATCTGAAGGGTGGTGTGATCGAAAGAAAATATTTTCGTATTTTTATTGCTTTTGGACTTTATACAAGTGAGTAAACCTAGCACACAATATTATGACATTTACGTGGTAGTATCATATGTACTACTTTATTGAATTTAATAGAAATAAAATATTTTATTTTGGGGACTTCATACTACTGTTCTTAAATACAAGTATTATATACAGAGTGTGTGATTTTGATGTTTTTTTTCACAGTATGGTAATACTAAGATTATTTTTTTGGTTAGGATGTGCAGTGGAGAAAAGTATAATCCCCAAAATAATACCTGGACTGCCATCCCCGATATGTACAACCCCCGCAGTAATTTTGCTATAGAAGTTATTGACGATATGATCTTTGCAATCGGGGGCTTTAATGGTAAGTTTATCAAGTTTCTTAAACACTCCTCTCTTTCGAGTTGTCTTTTCTTTAGTATGATGTTAACGTATGGGTATGTGTCAGGTTTTAAATAAGGATTACAAGAGAAAATCCTGAAATTAAAATATCAGTCATGTTTTAATCATACTATCTTCAACGCCTCGTATTTTAGAAAACAGACATTTTTGGATAAATATGAAGTGTTTTTCATACAAATATTTCAGGAGTAGCTAGCTATACTGTTTTTTCAGCTAAGAAAATAGTTAGTTGTTGAGGTTAGAGTTATGACATGTGTTACTTTCTAGTTGCTTTTATTCTAGGTGTTTCAGGACCGGATTAAAAAAACATACAATAATGTAAATGCGGCAAGGTCTGTTAATCAACAAAATCAACTTGAAATAATGGAAAATACTTTGGGAGTTAAAAAAAATACATATTTCTTATTAATTTATTAAGTTTTGCCTTAATTTTTGCCTCTTGTAAAGTAATAATAATAATAATGATACTAGTAAAGAGGTTAGTTTACAATAATTATACTTTGTTCATTTCAAAGCTACACTAAATAAATAGAATTGACTTTGATTTTTTAACACATTTTTCATCTACCTTTACATTTCACATTTTTAAGTACTTTTTTACTATTAATGTAATTTTTTAAATATTTATAACTACATACTCCTTTAAATAGACAAAAATAAATAAAAATGTTGGGATACTTTTTGGTAATACCAAACGGAGAGTTTAGTGATTTTAAAATTAACATTGTGCATGCCTACAATATTAATTGGTTAAATTACCACGCTTAGATACTTCATTTCTTCACAGTAACCGTGATTCATACTAAATTAAAAATACGCCCGAATACAAGTTTGTGTCGTTTGTATTACCGGTAAAGTAGGATTCAGTGCACCGACATGAGAATAAAGATCAAGATATGGCATGGTTAATGCTGTAGAGAAGGAAAGGCATAAAGGGATTCATGTCGATTTCTGTGTATTTTTACAGCTGACTCGAATAGTTTTATCAGATCCTTTTGATTTTTCGGTTACCCTCTTTAGTACATAGACAGTGACACATGTCATAAAACTTTTACCTCAACTATTTTCTTAGCTGAGAAATACTATATCTATGTCAAATATTTCAGACTACTTAGGAAACATCCTGTATATAGCTTTGAACTCCTCAAATTCTTACATAGTTAAGTGTAGCTCGTTTATAAAAGTCTGGTATATAGCTTAGGTTATAAGTCAATCCATTAACGTTAAAACATAATATATTTAGTAAATTTAAATGCTCTCAGCTAATCACAATATTAAAATAAATGCATTAACGTTGTTTCGTTTGTACATTATGGATAACGTTGACAATAGTTCTTGCAAGGTAGAATTATCTAGTGTTAGATCACTTCAACAACATTTGATGGACAATAACAATGCCATTAGTTTACTGTTACAGAGAGAGAGCATGATTATAGAACAGAAGCTTAGTTCTTTTAATGTATATAATTAAGGAAATTATTAATCAGACCGTTTTTTTCTACTACTTGTCCCTCTAGTGACTTGGCATGTTTACATTTATAAGTGATTCAATTAATTTTAGAATTTAAGATGTTTCCGTTGTAGGTGTAACAACAATCTACCACGTGGAATGCTACGACGAAAAAACAAACGAATGGTACGAAGCCACCGACATGAACATCTACAGATCAGCTCTTTCTGCCTGTGTTATAGACGGACTGCCTAACGTCCAAGATTACATACATAAACACAGGGATCGTTTAATGGAGGAGAAACGGCAAAAAATGATTGCTCTCGAAAATCAGCGGAACATGGCAGGGATGGCTAACAACAATAATAACAACCAACAGGTTCGTATGTTATTATTATAATTACTATACAGTGAGAACGTATTATTTCATGTATACAGTTTGTCCCAAAAACAAGATATGACGGTTTACTTTATTTTTTTTAAATGGATACCCGTATTTTATATTATTTTCTTGGATTCTACATAAAATTCTAAACATATTTCATGAAATATGTCATATACTTTAATTCAGCCGTTGGCGAGAAAACTGCGTTTTAACTTAAAACAACAACATATTATTCATTAGCAAAAAGAAAAGAAATTAAAAATCACTTTATCAAATGTTGGCAATGATCTCCACCAAGAGTCTGGCAGTACCCGAGATGATCTTCAAATTCTTGCAAAATGTTATAAACGGCGTACGGTTCTATCAACCTTATTTCGCCTCTTATTCTATTCTTTAAATCTTCAATATTGTTTGGTCGGTTAACATATACCTTAGACTTAAGATAACCCCACAAAAAAAAATCTGGAGATCTGGCAGGACATTCAATTGGACCTCGTCGGCCAATCCATCGTTCGGGAAAAACTGTATTAAGGTACTAACGCACACGGCGGGAGCCGGGGCCGGAGCTCCGTTTTGCTGATACCACAAAAAATTGTTCGGTGCATCAGGATCTTCTGGATTAGGATACAATGTGGCAAGGCACGGTACTAGATCATTTTTTAAAAATTCTAGATATGTTTTACCTGTCAAATTTCTGTCAATAAAAAAGGGTCTCACAACTTTATTTTCAACAATGTCGGCCCAAACATCAACTTTTGAGAATATTGGGTGTGACCAGTGGCGCAATCAGAAAGTAAGTTGGGGGGGGGGCTAAAAAAAAATAGCGGCGCAGGCGAAAAATTTTTGGGTGCCACGCTTTTTTTTCACTGATGATGCTTAGTTTTCAAATAGGAAAAATAAGAAACACAACAGAAAATAACAAAAACAGCCAGAGTCGCTTCAATTTTTGTGTAATTTTACCTATCTTAGGTAGTGACGAGTTTATTTTCCTTGTAAAAAGTCAGTTAGACGAGCCGAGCTACGCTGTTGCGCCAATGGGTGTGACATTCCCTAATCCGGCGTGGATTCTCTGTAGACCAATACCGACAGGTTTGTTTGTTTACACTTTTATTCAAACAAAACGTTGCCTCATCCGAAAATACAATTCGTTTCGAAAACTGCGGATGACTATTGCACATATTCATCATTATCTTGCAAAACTGGACTCTTCTGTCTGGATTATCTTCATTAAGCTCATGAACCAATTGGACTTTGTAAGGATGGAATCTATTTTTGTCTAAATACTTTAGGACCGATGTTTTGCAGATATGATTTTCCAAAGCAATAGTACTACTCGCCTTATGGAGGTCTTCTTGAACCGAAAATAATATATTTAATTGTATATCTTTTAATACCGCAGTTCGACCTTTCGTATAATTGTCCCCAACATGACCTAAATCTCTATATTTTTTTTTCTATTTTACTGACAGTAGATCGAGATATCGGTTCTCTGCGAGGATACTTTTTATTGAAGAGTTTGCAAACTTTCATTTGTGTGCGCATCTCCATAACCAATCATTATTAGTATTTCTATTCCCTCTCTTTCACCTTTCAAAATTTCTGGTAAAAGGTATTTCAAAATAACTTTTGCCAGATACCTTGACTTGAGGCAAAACTACTCAAATCAAGGGACAACCGCCACTGTCAGTTTGACAACCTAACAACCAAAGGCATTATTTACAACAGTGTTTATGATTTAAGTAATAATAAAAAAATCCGAATATCGATTTTCGATTTTAAACGGCGTTTAAGTATATGACATATTTTAAAATTTTATACAGAAACCAAAAAAATATTATAAAATAGGCGTATCCATTTAAAAGAATAAAGTAGACAATCATAACTTGTTCTTGAGATAACCTGTATACATGAAATAAGCTTCAAAAATGCACAACAAAAATAAAAAGTTGACGAGTTCGGGTGTTTTTTCGAAAAGAAAACACATCAATTTTAAATGAATTTGTTCCAACCTTGACGTTCTTACTGTATATGGTCTAACAAACTATTAACACTTTTCATGAGTGAGAGATTAGGAGGATACGTAAACTTTGTCACTATGCCCCAGATAAACCAGACAGCAGCAGGAATTTGAATGAAAGTCGTTGCGAAGCTCTCGATACCACAATTGATATCGGAATGATATTCTATCTCTTTCTCCTTTTGTATCTGTCTTTGTTTCTCCCGGATACTAGGGTCGTTTGGTTCTGTCATTATCAATGTCAAATCTATTTTCTATATCCTTGGCTCGCCATCTCATAAAGTACAGGCAAGATAGGAACTTCTGGTCTGGTTTTATCTGGGCCTGTTCCTGATTATTTATTAACCTAAACTCAATGAAAAGCTTTCATTTTAATTTTCACCCACATTAAAAAATATTAAACTACATTGGTGCGGAGAATCTTTAAGCGCGCTTGAAATAACCATCGCTAAGTTTTGGTGCCGGCACTCTAAGTTCCGCTTCTCGAGGTCATTAAAATTGAACAAGATATTTGACAGTTTCTCGCCTCTGGTCTGGTCTTATCTGGGACTATACAACAATATACGCGCTAATCACTGGCGCTGCCACGGGGGAGAGGGGATATACCTCCCTCCTAAATTTTAATTCAAAAAAACCGTCCATAATTTTTAAGAGTTCGTTTTAATTTAATTAAGAAAACACACCTCGAAATAACGGTGTCAAGATAGTTTTAGTCATCTATCATCATTATGTTAATAAAAAGAAATACATAAACAATCGGTAAATTATTGGTAGTAGCACGTTGATTGAAGATGACAAAGATATGTAGCGGTATCCTGATCTCACATGCCCAACTTACAATTTAGGAAATTTAGACTAATTTGTTAAGGGATTGTTTCTAGGAGAATATTGTTGCCGCTGTTAACGCTAATATGCAGCAGCTTAATATACTTCAGCAATTAAATGCCAATTTGAACCCGGCCTTGCCCCCCGCCGCCCTCCCAATTCAAGTTCCCCCTGCTCCCGTGCCAAATCCTCAACCGATGGACATCGACGATAATGAGGAAGATGGGCTCCAATAATGAGGAGTGTAGATTATGAAATTACCGATATTTATTTTTCTACAGCTTACTTATTCAGAAACGACATTTTAAAATACTATAGGTAACTCGTTGATTTTTTTAATGAAACTAATAAGTAATATACAAGGGATTATAAGTATCGGTAATTATTATGAACTTCTCAAGAGCAGTAATCAAAACGACTCACGAACCAATAGGATCAAGAGCCCCATAGCAACAGTCAAAAGGCGAGAAAATTAAGAACCAGCAAAAACCTTTTACAATTTTAAGTAGCTGCGGGAAAAAGCGTTAAAAATACATACAATTATTTATTAAACAAACTATTTTTCTATTTTTGGTCTTAATTTATTTACTTTTGCTATTACCATTTTCTGAGAAAAGAAGAATTGACATAAGGAAAGCTCTTTTTGGATGTTAAACTTAATTGAGCATATATTAAACCTGCTCTTGGTTTAATGGACATGCTGCAAAATACGGTTGATGATATTTCTTTGTATTGTAACGTATAGATATTGTTAATAAAATTGTTGGACTCCAGCTTATTTAACATTTTAATTAAAACTGAAATTTAAAGTAAATATACTGTATATTTAACGCTTTTTATATATTACTAAGGCAAAACTACTTAAACCTTTTAAAATATTTTGCTCTGCGAAAAACAGACGAGCCACTTTTTACTGTAACAATAGGCTTTAAATTAGGCAGCTACTAATTGTAACTAACAAATATTTAAGATCAATTTTTATCTAGCACTCATTATCAAACATAAAGTTTATAAGTACTCCGTTTTCTTACTTGAGGCCATTTTAACTAGGCAAGAAATGAACAAACCATAAAATGTCAACTATTTCATTTATCTTAAAATGTACTTATAAAATAATATTGTTTACATGTAACAATAAGAATAAGTGCTAAGGTAACAATAGGAATTTTTTATAAATTAATTAAGTTATTCCGCTAGACTTAAAATTTTACAGTGTCAGTGATTTCCTAGAGCTATATTAGTCTGTGATACTAGATATTTTGACATTTATGAACTTTTTACATTTTCTTACTAATATATTCACATTATACATGCAATATTTATGATTTTACTATAAAAAAGGAGGAATTCAAGACACGTCTTATTATCTCTTAACTTATCCAAAAATTGACAACTGTTTCTAAGCGAGTTTTTTAAGCAGAATTCAGTGGCGTGCTGATATTTTAAATGAAACACCCTGTATATTTTTCTCTTATTTGATTATGCTATTTTTAAGCCTTTCAAAATTATATAACACAGCCCAACAAAAAAAATTCTTTGTCCTGGTGCCGAAGAAAAAACAAGTGATTTTAGTTATTTTGAATGCGGTGATTCCAACAACGCTTTTCTTCGTATCGGCTCTAGTTTTTGAGATAGAGCCTACTCATAATAAATTGTAATAATAATATATTTGACAATTATAATGGTCATACATTTTATCAAAAACTTCACTAATTCCAAGATTATGCCTTTTTAATTATACCTATTTATTCATAAATCACTGAAAATACCTAATCTTATATTGGCAAAAGGCCATATAATTATTACAGATAAAAAATAATTTTGTCTCGAATTTTCTTGCACTAGCAGATTTCTTATTTTCGTATTTGCAATTAGCACGAAATATACAATAGAAGGCAATAAGAGTGAATGAAATTGTATACCGTAAGCCCCATAGATTAATTCGTTAACTTGGCTTGTGTCCTAGGGTATTAGTGCCTATATAATCCCCATATGATGCGGATTAAATTATGCGGAATATTGCCTGCATGCATTTAGTTGAAACTTAAGCCTCATTGCAAGAGTGTGTTTTTTGAGAAATCGTATTTAAACATGGCTTCTACAAGTAGGCGTAGTTGCGTAAACCATCCGGACGTTTTTTTGCTACATATGTGGCGAGTACATTTTAAAAGAAAGGAGAAGAGTGATTTGTGACTTTGTGAAAAAAGCTTATTTGGCCTATTTTGGTGTTCACTTAGGAGACCAGAATAATCCCTGGGCTTCGCATGTTGTATGCAAAACCTGTGTCAAACACCTGCGTCAATGGACAAAAGGACAATTATCTGGTTGCCTAACCACAAGAAATCACCTTTGAGGTTATTCATGTTTATGAATTTATGTTGTAGAATCAAAAAATCAAGTTATCTGTGTTCAAATAGATTCTTGAAGATCGGTCAATAATGGATTTCTATGCCTTATTATTGACCATGGTCGATAATTACTTATATGGTAGAGAAAACGATTTCTAACGTTAATAATCGGTCAATAATGGCGATGTTATAGGTTAGTAGTGGAAAAATACTTTTCAATAGTAAGATTTGCTACTAACAAGCACGTCTTTGGGGAATTTATGAATAAGTTTATTGAATAATAACATATAAACATGTTTATTATATTATAAATATTTGAAATAAAATTATTACTATTATTATTATTACTTTGGACTATTTTTGGTTCTTAATAAATTTTTGATTAAATGATTCGAGATAATTTGGAAAGTATTGATCCTTGTTTCGTGCACAATCTAATATCGTATTCAATATTGGAGTTATTCAAAAAAATCAGTTTTAAATTTAAAACTTTGACATTCCGTATATTGGACATAGGGTTCTAAAATTTAAAATGGAATCATATAAACGTGTGTGCCAAGTGCCAATTATTAGCTTTTACTGTTCAAACGAAAACGTAAACCAATGTTTAATTTATTTCAAATTTGAAAATCCTGTATCTGAAAACAGAGTCATTTTACGAACTGCATGATCTTATTGAAAACGTTATTTATTATATATTTGATTTATTGAATTTGTTCCAGATATATAATATATATTGTATAATAATATTCCTAATAGTTGGGAAATATCCGACGTGCCAAAACAAAAACAAAAGCCTGATGATCTCTCAGTTATTGTGTATATAGAAAAAGGTTGCATTACTGAGATTATGAGATGAATTTTTATGGCTGAAAAATATAATAATATATTGACTCCTTTAAGATCTTTTAAATGGCTCTATCCAAGATATTCTCTTGTCCGGTCCCTCTTTCCACACTCGTGATACAAATCTTTGCAGAATACGCAACAATAAGCATACAAATGTATAAAAGATGGATAAAATGCAAGTCTTGCAAAAATATTCTGTAACACCTTCTGCATTTTTTACGACGCTCTTGTCGACGGCGCATCTCCTGGAGCTCGTTACGCATCTCTCGGTGGCGTACAAAATTGGATATCAACTTTTCCTAATCGTCCATTCATTCATATTCTATACAACATCAACCGGTAAACATAAGTCGTAATTGTAAAAAACTTTCCCTGCAAGCATGTAAGTACGAAAAACTGTTTGTTGGTAACGTTATTTGTTTTCTATATTTTAATTGTTACTTATACGTCTGCCAAACTTGTTTAGGGTGAAATAAAACTATATAAAGTGTGTTTTTTTAAGCAGCCTATATGGTTTTACATATTGAATTTGAGATTGATAAAAATTAATGTCTTAGAAATAAGTAATAGGAAAAAAAAGGTACAATTCTTAGATCCGAAAGCAGCTGTTTCGATGTCAGTCCCGAAAATACTTTTATGTGTCACTTAGACGGTGAAAGTGGTAAATATTTTAGTCTTACCTACTTGATAAAGATATTATTAGACATTTTTAGAATTTCGTCCTGAAGGAGACAAATAAAATTATTATCAGTACTAATGCGATTTTGATTTGAAACACGTAAAAGCAGTTTTTAGGGTCGTACGAGGTAATCACCATAATGTCCCACCCCCTTAACTTTCTGATTTTCCATGCTAGGTAAAAATAATATGCTAATTCTCTTAGTCACTTTATATACAGGATATCACCTATAAGTATTTATTCTTAAATGGGACACCGTATAATATTTATATTATCCAATTTTTGGATTCTGGCGTAAAACGTATTTCAAAATTTTCACATCTAAAAGGGAAAATATTTCTATTAATAATAATAATAATAATAAATGACATTATTGTAATGATGAATGTACGTGGTAAAATTTACTAGAGGTTTAGCGACTTTTATTGTGAAATATTTTCCTTTTTAAATGTCAATATTTTGAAACTCGTTGGGTTAAAGTACAACGTTTGTTATTTGAAATAGGGGATTTTTGGGATACAGACTATACAGGGTGTTTCAGAAGTACGGCACGTAACTTAAGGGGGGCATTCCTTATGATATCCTAAGAGAAAAAGCTTATATGAATATGTCTCCAGAGTTGCCCCGTTTTTGATATACAGGGTGTTAAAGTTTTTTAAAAAAAAATCGTTTTTTTATAATCTTTTTAAATATTAAATACAATATTTTGACTTGTTATTGAGAAAACAGGTAAATTATCATTCAAGCTTACCTTTACTACTTATTTTAAATAACTTTGAAACACATAGGTATTTTTTTCCCACAGGGACATTTTTTTACATGTCTCATCAGATTGGCGATTTTCCTCCTGACTTTAATAAAAAACAAATTGCATATTTCTCAATGATTTTTAACAAGGAAGCCTAATTTAATATTAAAAAATATATAGGTTCACAAATTTGACACATACGATGCCATTGTGAATTTTTTTAAATGGCAATCCTTATAAATAACCACACGAGTGCATTTGGCGATCCGATTTCAAAAACATATAGTTGTTGATATTTATTTTGAGTCGTTTCGAAATCGCCTTGTATCTGTCACTCTTTGACATCTGTAGTATTTGATTATAGCGTAAATAGCTTGGTCATGGAAAAATATGTTGCTGTGAAAAAATTGGGGTTTTCAGCCTACAAGGTCTATTTATTAAAATGGTGAGACACTTAAAGACAAAATCGATGAAGGCAATATAGGAACCCCCGTATTTCCGAAACGGTTGAAAATAAATATAAACAACTATATGTTTTTCAAATCGGACCGCGAAATGCAATTCACTCGTGTGGTTAGTTATATCCAAAGTTGTCTCGTTTAGCCGGTAAAGGGCGTCAAAAATTTGTAAAAATATTGTTTTTTCTTAAATTACGTGAAAACCTGCTAATCGATTTCGATGATTTTTAGTATGTAGACTAATACTATAAATTGACGTTTTCTAATAGTATAGTCACCGGCTGTAAGTAAGTGGAAGTGTTATAAAAGTGATTTAATACGTCAACATTTCTCCTGATTTTTTATATAAACGGCGTTATGACAACCCAGATATTCTTGTCGAGTGACTGGATGTATTTGGAAGCTATTTTACCTCTTTAATATTTTCCGTTGGATGAGCTGTTTTGCCAGAAAAAAAAATATTTACAATTACCTGCATACATCAATTATTAACAGTAATAATAAAACAAAGTACAACAAAGTTGGAAGTATGTATTAAAAATATTGTAAGAAAGTAAGTAAAACGAAAACATTACTTAAGCAAATGTGTAAAATGACCGCCATTTTGCTGAATACACTTATTAACGCTCCTTAAAAAATGATATTGGACCCTATTTAATGTCTCGGGGTTATTAAAATGGTTGCCTGCATTTAAAATCCGCGTCAATAAATCATGGCGTGTGTTTACCGCAGTCTTGTAAACTTCTGTTTTAATAGCGCGCCACAAAAAGAAGTCACACATATTCAACTCCGGAGAACGTGGTGGCCATTTTACTGGTGCATCTTTGCCCCTTCCAATCCATCGGTTGGGATATTGATGGTGTAAGTATTGCCGAACGGCAACGGAAAAATGGGGCGGGGCACCATCAGGCATATACCACATTTCCCTCCGAAGTAAAAGGGGCAAATTTTCCAGAAGAATTGGTAATGTGTCTTGCAAAAAATTTAAATAAATACATATTTCCATCTAACCTGTATGGAATAACAATAGGACCAATAAGGTAGCGACCAATAATACCTGTCCAAATATTTAATTTAAATTGATGCTGATGATGTGCAACTTTAATGGCATGGGGATTTTCATCGGAATAAATATGTTCGTTGTGCAGATTGGTTACTCCAGGTCTTGTAAAGCACGCCTCGTCAGTAAACAATATTTTTCTACAAAAATTTGGAACACGGATTCTTTTGTTTCTAATAAATTGACAAGATGTAAATCGCATTGGGGGATCAGTCGGTAAAAGTTCCTGGACTTTTTGCACGTGGTATGGATGTAACAACTGTTCTTTTAAAACCTCATTGACAATCGTTTTAGGAACATGTAACTCACGTCCTAAGCGACGGGTACTGGTACTAGGTTCTTCTTCAACTATTTCCAGAATGTTCTCGTTAAGGTGCTCCCCCGGACGCCACTGGACTTAATAAATTCAATCTAGTTAGGGCTAATTAAGCCCCTTATCATTATGAATAACGGCACCAAATTTCAATAATATCGGGAAGAGGATATTTTTAATATAATTATAAAAAACAGATTCTTTTTTAAGCTTTAACACCCTGTACATAAATAACGGGGCAACTCCGGACACATGTTTATATGAACTTTTTCTCTTAGAATATTATAAGGATTCACCCCCTTAAGTTACGTACCGTACTTCTGAAACACCCTGTATGATTCCGGAATGCCGGGACTAATCTAAAAAAAATGAACATGGCAAGTTAAAGAACAGTTTATTTATGCTTACTTAATACACTTAATGTCTACTGCCAACATAATAAAAAAAAATGTAAAGATTTCTAACAAAGGAACATAAAAAAATTAGTGAGTCTAACCCTGATCGTAAATACGACCTGCTGAAGTGTTGAAGAGACATGTTAGAGAAATTCGTATGAACAAATAATTCCATTTCTTGCATCATACAGGGTGATCGGTAAGTATATGGCATACTCTCGTGCGCGTATAGGGGAGGCCAAAGTAACCCTAATTTGTTATAGAAAATAAATTCCTAAAGTGACCTTTAACGGAGATACAGAGCCCCAAAGGAGTATTCAGCGACTTACCTTTTCGGCCTTAACTTTTAAACCGACGTGCATAATTTAATACTTTATGTAGGCCATAAGGACTCATAAAACCATACTACAGTAGATGTTTTACATTGTCAGGGAAGTGAGGAACGGACTTGCCACCCCACTCGTTGGGCCCAAAGTTTGGCATGTGTCATTTTACAGAGGTGAAAACTAATTTTTTAAATACTTTGGTTATTTCTCTTGGAGAAAGAGGGTTCACATTTTTTTATAAAACGCTTAAGCATCGACTTTCGAAATTTATTCAATAATCAAGTTTATGAACACAAGTTATTTTAAAGACAGTAACTAATGGAATAACAACATATGAAAATAATTCGCATTAAAATACTAAAATTTGTAATTATTACATCTCATTAATGCTCACATGCATTCTAACTTAAGGACAAGCACTCCGCAATTGTGTGGATGCAAGAAGAATTTATTCTCATAGTTCCAAATCGAAGTGTGCCGCATAGTGGAACCTTTGAAAGGGCCGACATTCCGACATTTCAGAAATTACTTAAACGCAAAAATGTTCAAAATATGAAAGATTTACTTCTTCTTGTTTACTTCAGCAAATTTTCGAAATGCCATTTCCCTAGCCGATGGATGTTCTCTCGTTGTACTTGAAACAGCATTCCCGGATTGTCTCGAATTTTGTTGGAATAGTGTGTTACTCTTTCTATCAGATCTTCCCTGGTGTGGACTGGCGTCGAATATACAAGCCTCTTTAAACTTCCCCATAATAAGATATCCAATGGACTCATGTCGGGCGACCTTGGTGGCCATAAAATAGACCCACCTCGATCTATCCATCGATTACTAAAAAGTATTTGCGGTACGGTGTACCGTCGTGCATATACCACATCTGATTCCTAATTTCTAAGGGCACATTTTCTAATAAACCGTTTAAGTTTTGTTGCAAGAAGTGCAATTACATGGCACCATTTAATCTGCCTTTAATAAAAAACGGTTCAATGAGATGAGATGTCTAATAATCGACGCCCGCATGTTAACCATGAATCTTTGTTGGTGCTTTGTCTGTACTGTTGCATGGGGATTTCTTCATGCCAGATATGCAAATGATGGCAAATTATTACAGGAAACAGGCTTTGTCCGTGAACAAAACAATACTAGTAAAATTATGATTATGCCTAGATTGTTGCAAAAACCAATTTGCGTAGTTGACTCTTATAGGATAATCAGCGGGAGACGGCATGTATCTTTTGGACGTGATAAGAATGCAGTAGCTGTTCTCGAAAGATCCCATTAACAACCCACTATGTCGCATGAACTTGCCACTTCACTACTAGAGGAATTTTCAGCAATCTCATCCACCAGAATTTCCTTCTTTAACTGAGGTCCCTTGATCTTCTTGGAGGCCCTTCTCCAGCACGATGCGGTAAAAAACTTCCTAAAATGGACTAGCAAAAGATTAGCTACTTTTAGCATTTTTCTATTTCACTGGATTTTTACCTGTTTCTCTTCAGCTACGATCAACCATTCTAAAAGTTCTTCGGTGCGATAAACGTTGAGTTGGACATGTATCAGAATAAATTCTTCCCGCCTTCGCACAATTGCCGAGTGCTTTTCCATAAATTAGATGCATATCAGCATATTCACTATAGGGATAATCCGCCAATACTTAAGTATTATGTACTCAATTAATCAGACAATTAAGAAAAGTGTTGTCAATAACACATTGTTAACGAAATAGAAACAGTTGGTGTTTTATTTTAGTATTCGGATTTATTATTTCAATAACGTGTTATACAAAAAATGTATTTTCATCAAAAACGGCTGATTTTATTAAAATAAATATAGGGTGTCTTTTTTATAGAGGAATGACCAGGCTATTTAAATAATCAGTTTTTAGCTTTGCAAAATGACACCTGTCAAAATTCTGGTCCCACGAGTGTGGTGGCAAGTCAGTTCCTCACTGCGCTGATAATTTAAAACATCTACTGTATGAATCCCGACAATGAACGAATTCTTTTTAAAAATAATCACAGACTATTACAGACGTACGGACGTATCGACCAATATACTAATAACGGACTCGCATACGACGGCCAGACCAAACTTTATATACAAACTGCCGAAAGATTGGCTCCCTGTTGGCATAAACCTCTAACAGTAAAGAATCACTATGATTATACAGTAGAGAAGCACTACCATGATCGTCTAGTAGACATGTTAACAGGCGCCAAGAACTATGCAGCTTTCCAGGCTTCATCAAATAAAGCAATAGCCGAATCAAAATTCAAAATTAAGCGGCAAGACCCAAAAAGTTTTCGATGAAACAATAAATGTTAAAGGATATTCCTGACGTAAAAACCCAATTAAGACCCCGTGTACATCTACTGTAGTATGGTTTTACGAGTCTTTATGGTCTACATAAAATATTAAATTTTCATTAGATTATACATGCCGGTTCAAAAGTTAGAGCCGAAAAGGTAAGTCGCTGGGTACCCCTTTGGGGCTTTGTATCTCCTTTAAGAGGCAATTTAGGATTTTTGCCTATGACAAATTTGGGTTGTTTTGACCTCCCTTATACGCTTCCCAGAGCATACTTACCGGACACCCTGTATATTGGATAATTTGGTTATTTTACTTTTACTAGGAGCATGATCGTAAATCTCTATAATTTTATTTTTAACCGAGCCTATCTCTCTGCTCTGATAATTGCAACAAGAGGAATATCTTAGTCGCCTTTATTTTTAGAATTTTCCTGTGTGGAATTGGCTCCAATATCTAATCTAGTTAAAAGTTTTTCTAACTCATATCTGATTTGGCTGATATTTGGAACACTAAAGTATTTGGGGTTGGAAAAATATTTTTATAATTTATCACGGGTTTTGAGGGCTTTATCCCGGGATATTAATTTTTCCTCGGGATTCGGGGATTGGCACCCCTAGTCCCGATGCAATTGTTAGAACAGAAATTTATTTTTAAAAATAATTTTATTATTCAATTCTTTCTTGTCATACAATTTACAGTTTGACAGAAAATTATTAAATTATTAATTATTAAGAAAGAATTTCTTTAATTTTGTACTTAGTGCAAGTTTATTGAATAAAATCCGTAGAGCGCTTTCGGCAGTTACGCCATCATCAGTACTACCTACAAAGCAAGAAAGGAAAAAAAGAAATCAACAATTGTGAAATTTTACGAATCTTTGATAGTTAAAGTTAATTGAAAATCTTAGATAAAAGTCAATGTAAAAATTCTCACCAATTTCTCGTTACTTACTTTGTCAAAATATAACCAACCACAAAACACAACATACAAATATATGTATAAAACTTAAAACAATAAAAATTTTTGGGGCCTAAAGGCGATGTAAATTACATGATAAAAATTTTTTATTGTTTTAAGTTTTATACATATACTTGTATGTTGTGTTTTGTGGTTGGTTATATTTTGGCAAAGTAGGTAACGAGAAATTGGTGAGAATTTTTACATTGACTTTTATCTAAGATTTTCAATTAACTTTAACTATCAAAGATTCGTAAAATTTCACAATTGTTGATTTCTTTTTTTCCTTTCTTGCTTTGTAGGTAGTACTGATGATGGCGTAACTGCCGAAAGCGCTCTACGGATTTTATTCAATAAACTTGCGCTAAGTACAAAATTAAAGAAATTCTTTCTTAATCTTTGATGGTGCACTCAGCCCCTTTCCTAATTTATATTAATTATTAGTCGAAATATGAATGAGTGAAATAATCGGGGGTAATATCGCGAGTGCTTCTAATTTTTCCCTAAAAATTTGGAAAAACGAGTTGACAAGTAATTTGTTAAACAAATTGCTTTAAAACGAGTTTTCCAGATTGTTCCGCAGGAAAAATCAGATGCACGAATAGTATTTGATAAGATTATTTCTTGAATTAAAAAAAAAGAAAACTAATAACTAAATTTACTGGCAAGAATATCAAACAAAATTTTCTTTTGTAAAGAAAGCTACTGCGAAATTAATAAATAAATATACAGTGTGGCCCAAATTGGGCCTACATGTATGGGGATCTTGGAAACTATAGAAGATAGAGAAACGGTTAAATGGGGAAAGTTTTTGACAATTATATTTCTAACTGAAAACCGTTTAGTACGCGGCCCTATCTTTTTTGGTTTTTGAAATATGTTGAAAAAACCAAAAAGATGTATTTTCGAAAATATGCTGTAGATTTCTTATTATTCACTATTTTGGCAATCTGTAAAAACATTTTTAAAGCAACTTTTTAAGTAGATTTCAGTTCTGCAATTTAATTTTGAACACGACGTTTCAGTTATTTTATACCATCATCAGGTTCATTTTTTCTTATGGGCGCCATATTGTATTTTATACTTAAAAGGTAGCTTATGACGTCCGCTTTTCAACGATGTATTATTTGTTGGAAAATAAATGAAATTGACTTGAAAAATAAAGAAAATTAATTTTCGCAACACGTCAAATTTGACAACTGCACTATAACTCCCTAAATTGAATACCAATTAAAAGGTTTACATTTTGTAGTATTCACAAAACACTGCTTGCATTGTTTCAATCAACAATATTACAATAACCTATGAATCAAAAATAAAATCCAGTAGCCTATGACCAACCACTACCGTTTGAAAATGAAACAAAAATATTACTTGTCAGAACGAGTAAAAGTATAATAGTTTTTATTATTATTATCTAATAATAACGATTTATTTGTGTATTCTGAATTTAAAAGAAAATGGCATTGCGTTTTTCTCACAAAGAAAAATTTGATTTGCTAGAATGTTACATTCATTGCAACAGAAATGCAAACCTTGCATTAGAAAGGTATTTTGAAAATTTTCCTGAAAGACCGCAGCCAAGTGTCAGACTTTTTCCAAAAATTGTTATGAACCTGAGAAACCATGGAAGTTTTGAAAAACCGCGGCCCAAGAGTTACGAAAAAGCAGGTAATAACGAGCGTGACGAAAATGTCAGAGCCTATTTTAATGCCGCTCCGACATCATCTACAAGAGCGTCGGCAAGAGACTTACCAACCCCGCGAAGTACCATACAAAGAGTCCTTAAGGAAAATAAATATCGACCATAAAAGCCAACTATAGTTCAGGGTTTACGAGAAACGGATTATCCAAGAAGAATGCAGTTTTCAAATTGGTATGTGAATCAATGCGAACAAAATCATGATTTCAGTCGTCTTGTAATTTGGACCGATGAATCACATTTTACCAACTGCGGGGTATTTAATAGACATAACCATCATTTTTGGGCAACAGAAAACCCTCACCAATTGGCTCAACGAAGACTGCAAACCCGATTTGGTTTTAATGTATGGTGTGGTATGTATGGTAAGTAATGTCACCTAGCTTGCTAAATACATAGCAGGTATTAAGTAACCCAGCTTTACTTTTCTCCTTACATTTTAGACAACAGACTTATAGGACCATTATTTTATAATCATACGTTGAATGGCCAAAGATACTTGGAGCTGCTAGAAGATCAAATATTACCGGCAATTAGAGCAAGAGTTCCTCAAGATCAATTGAATAATATTTGGTTTCAACAAGACGGTTGTCCCGCACATAATGTTCGGGAAGTTCAAACTCTCTTAAGACAGATATTTGATGACAAATTAATTTCAAACGACGGACCAGTTAATTGGCCTACTAGATCCCCTGATATAACTCCTCTCGATTTTTATTTATGGGGTTATGTAAAAAATGAAGTATATGAGTTTGAACCCCCGGAATCTGTACAAGAATTAGAAGAGAGAGTGAGAAATGTGTTTACGAGCATAAATGGCAACACGCTTCGCAGGGTCATCAATACTGTGTTAAAAAAGTGTCAAAAATGTATTAATAAAAACGGCCAACATTTCGAATAAGTATAGTAAGTTAGATATTTTTTCTTATTTTCTTTTCAAAACAATAATTATTATTCATTGCGTTTTTAGTTTTCTTTATTTGAAATGTTAATATGAGATTTTTAACAATAAGGAAAAAATAAAATAATGTATTATAATATTATGATATTTTAAACAAATTTAACCCTGCCTAATGTGTTCTTCTCAAATTTGACGTGTTGCGAAAATTAATTTTCTTTATTTTTCAAGTCAATTTCATTTATTTTCCAACAAATAATACATCGTTGAAAAGCTGACGTCATAAGCTACCTTTTAAGTATAAAATACAATATGGCGCCCATAAGAAAAAATGAACCTGATGATGGTATAAAATAAATGAAACGTCGGGTTCAAAATTAAATTGCAGAACTGAAATCTACTTAAAAAGTTGCTTTAAAAATGTTTTTACAGATTGCCAAAATAGTGAATAATAAGAAATCTACAGCATATTTTCGAAAATACATCTTTTTGGTTTTTTCAACATATTTCAAAAACCAAAAAAGATAGGGCCGCGTACTAAACGGTTTTCAGTTAGAAATATAATTGTCAAAAACTTTCCCCATTTAACCGTTTCTCTATCTTCTATAGTTTCCAAGATCCCCATACATGTAGGCCCAATTTGGGCCACACTGTATTGAGAAAAATATTGAACAAAATTAAGTAAGTATAACAAAACTACTTCTTAGCGTTAGATGCAAAATTACAATTTATATAAAAAGTGCAGTTGTTATATTCTGCAGGCGTACTGGAAATTTTCGTTTGACAACTTGTCAATTTTTTGCCGCTATCCACTATGAAACATTGTGTTACGTCAAAATGCGTTGCTATTATTGGTCGAAATATAAATGAGTGAAATAATCTGAAAAAAAATCAAAATTAGAAAAATATTTATATAATTTATCACTGGTTTTGAGGGCTTTATCCCGGGAGATTAATTTTTCCTCGAGATCCCGGGATTGGCACCCCTAGTCCCGATGCAATTGTTAGAACAAAAATTTACTTTTAAAAATAATTTTATCATTCAATTATTTCTTGTCATACGATTTACAGTTTGGAAGAAAATTATTAAATCATTAATAAGTACTCGGGGTCTTGATTGGGTTTTTAGGTCAAGAATATCCTTTGACATCTGTTGTTTCATCGAAAACTTTTTAGGTCTTGTCGCTCAGTTTTGAATTTTGATTCGGCTATTGCTTAATTTGATGAAGGCTGGAAAGCTGCATAGTTCTTGGTGCCTGTTATATCTCTATTAGACGATCATGGTAGCGCTTCTTAATTCGTTGATTGTCGGTATTCGGAAGTCCTGATGCAAAACACGGTTCATTGTAAAGCTTGGAGCATTTGCGATGAGTTTCAGCGCCTCGTTTTGAATCACCTAGAACTTATTCAGCTCGGACTTACTTCTATTGCACCAGGATGGTGCTCTATAAGTAAGTACCGGTCTGATTAAGACCTTATAGAGGTTAACTTTGGTCTACTCCGCCTGTGAAGCAGGGGATAGATTGAGCTTAATGGACGCAATGCTGCCTTGATTCTATTAATTGAATTTAACCTCCAATTCAGTCCTTGATCGAAGATAAGTCCCAGGTACTTCACTTCTTGGCACCAATTCACTTGAACCCTACCGCCTCGTTTCAGGCCGTCTAACGCGACTTTTGGAGAAAAATAAGACTTTTGTCTTGGAATGATTCAAACGAATCTTCCAATTAGAAACTTATTTTTCCAATTAGTTTACATGGCACTACATACGTGTGACGACCAGCCGCGGTTGCTTAGAAGTTGGGAGTTATTGCAGTGTCGTCAGCGAAAAGATAAAGCTGCGTGAGCCTATCTCGCGGAATGTCATGCGTATAAATGTTATACAGCATCGGGGAGAGAGATGACCCTTGCAGCACTCCCGCCCTGATGTGTTTATTCAAAGAAAGTGCGTTCTCCCATGAGACTACAAAACTTTCTATTCTCCAAAAAAGGGCCTACCACCTTGATGAGGTAGTTCGGAGCTCCGAGTCCTATTAATTTCAGTAAAAGACCATTATGCCAGACCTTGTCAAATGCTTTGCTAACATCAAGGAAAATCGCCCCCGTGTATTCCCTTCTATTGAAACCCATCATTATGTTGGACGTGAGCCTCGTTGTCTGCCTAACATGTTCGCTTCTAAAGCCGAACTGTTCGTTAGGCAGAACGTTGTGCTCGAACACAAAACTATTTATTCGAGTTAAAATCAGGTTTTCTGTAATTTCTCCATTACATGGTCGACGTTAGCAAGACAAAAAAAAATAGATATGTATTAGCAAGTCATAGTAAATACTTTAGCAATATCGAAAACCAAGCATGTTAATACGAACTTTGTAACTTAAAATTGGTCAAGGGATCGATCAGTAAAATAACACCCTATACATATATAGCCTGCTTAAAAATAAAAACGCATTGTATAGTTTTGATGAGACCAGACATTATTTTAGTCAATCTTGTTGGGAAGGTTTCACATGCCTAAAAGTGGACATTTTTGAATTTTACTTCGAGTTTCGATGAATTGGTAGGTAATATGCGGTATACATTCGTACATAAACTTCAAACTTGCATATTTCCAATTTTTCCGAAAATATAATTACAGAGCAAGAAACATAAAATAGTCATAAAGACGGCACCCTTAAGAAAAACTACTTTTTAATTAGATGTCTCCTTCTAGAGCAACAACCTACTGAAGATTTTTAAAATGTCATTAGATACCACTTATGTTTGCTTACCTACGTCAAATAGCGTGTTGATCTAATTTAAAATTTAATTTTACTAGCATTCATATTTCGATGGTCGAGACTCTAGTTTTTAATTTAATTTAAGCTCTATTTAGTGGAAAACTTTGGCACACAAATTAATTTACTGTCGTTAACTTTTTTTCAAGAATCCTTTATATTTGAAATTGTGTGATAAAATCTTTAATAACGTTTTTTGTTAGTACGTTATAAATCTTCACACTAACGGCGTTAAGATTTATTACGTACTATACTATTTACGCTAATAAAATACGATATTTTAGAATGTTTCACCAATATTTTCTTCTCTTGCTGACAATATCATCAATGGCAAAACCACAAAGTATTATCGAAGCCGGTCCATTAGACGACGATGTTGAAGAAAATTTAACTTTACACTGTCACAAACGAGTTTACAACTACCGAGTATCTCAATTAGACCAGAACGGAAAAGAATGTTGGGATATATTAAGTGTGCAAGCTTGTTGGGGCAGGTGTGATTCCAACGAGGTACTTTACAGTGGCATATTATGGAGAAAACATTTTTAATTAAATAAAAAAGAATTATATAAAAATTATACTTAATCACGCGCAAAACAGTGATTACAATTTTCTTCTTTTCTAAACGACATTAAAAGCGGATTTTTAATGACACTTGACAGGCTTTAGGGGGGTACTTTTACTGCCTAGTCAGAAAAAGTAGCCTTTTTCTGCCTAGGCAAAAAAAGTTCGTTGTTATGCAACGCTCTAGGTAATAATTTAAACCAAACTGGTAATTAAAACTGACAATGACATTAGGTAAACACAAAATGATGGAGTTTTAAAAAAACAATTACACAAAACTGGTTTTATTACCTTATAACTACAACCTACAACGGGAAATTAGGTAATAACTCATTCTCACTTTTGATTAGATCCAATCCGAACAGTTACTTGACAGTTTTTTAAAATTGACAATGACAATAAACTAAAACACAAACAATTCAACAACGTCATCAGCGGTAAACATAGTATCGAAGTCAGTTACTTTTGTTAAAATATTTAATTATTTGGATTTTGATAATGAAACGCAAGTAGTAAATGTAAAAGAGACGATTTTGCGTGAAATTGGAACAAACTTGGAGAAAAAATTATATGTTTCTCACGGCAGAAAAGTGGATTTAATGCCTTGGCTAGTTTCCTATGAAGCACCAGCCGCGACATTAAATCGTGTAGTTTTCTGCCTAGTAAAACAAATAAATAATAGTTTTAGTTTAAACTAACCTGGCATTTTTCTTTAAAAACCGAAAAATAACTTTCAAAAAAATTTGAGATTCACATGATCACTGCGGTGAACGTGATCTGGCAGTATTTTTCATTTTTATGACTTTGTCGCCCTTTTCACCCACGTGTTACAAAGTAAGTCGTAAATGTCAACCTCTGTTCATCATATTTCACCTTTTCTCTTTTATTTACTACACAACTGGCTTTCAAACGCAATATATAACCAGACTAGGTATAGGAGATCCCCCATTAGCCTAAAAAATCCAGGATATTCTGTACATCAAACCTTTTATTATCTAATTTAAGGTAATATTTGCAGACATTTTCCCGTTGCGGTCAACTTTTTTCTCATTTCGAGCTGTTTATTTCTTCTTTTAATCAGTATGGTAACATTAATTTTTGTCTTACATGAAATTGTTAATATTAAACTTTATTAACACGTTTATAAGTTTCCGGGTAATGTTGTTATTATCATAAATAATTATGTCGAAATATTTGCGTTAAATAGTTAACAAATATTTACTTTATATATAAATTGCTAATTAAATAAAATAAAACGTGTTTTTGCAAAATACTATGATAATAATATTTCTATAACCTTACAGTCGTATATTGCTAAATTGTGACGCACTTAAGTTAACATTTATTTGCTTTTAGATATCGGACTTTCGTTTTCCGTACAAAAAGTCAAACCATCCTGTATGCGTCCACTATGGGAGAAATAAGGCTTTTGTTATTTTAAGGAATTGTGACGACGGAGCACTACCCACTGCTGCAAGGTAAGTAAAATCTGTGTGTGTTGACTGTTTCGGAATAATACAAATTCAATATTTTAATCAATTAATTAAGACAATGAAAAATAAGTAGGGAGTTTCTATATTTCGTATCGTTTTCTCTACTTCTTGTTACCCGGCGTTTTTCTTAAATAAAAATATTTAAACAGACAATCTTAAAAAGAAAAAAATCAAATAAAATCCCTGCCAATATCTTGTTTTCGACACGTTGACAATACGGAATGTGATGTGTAAATTATTAAATGAAACATTTATTATATCACCCTCTTCCTTGGGGTATCAAGACTGTCATGAAATAAATTACTTATAAATGGCATTTTGAACGACAGCAATGGTATAAATAAAAATAATAAATACAGAAAGACACATGCGGTAGCCTTTAATTCAATAAATTAGAAATAAACACAGTTATAGGAACCTTCAAAATTTTTAGGTATGAATACTATGAAGCAGCAGACTGTAAATGTCAACAGTGTTCTTCGTTGGATACCAGTTGTGAGGGGCTTAGATATAGATCGCAACGTTCGCAACCCGATGCTGGAGGATTCAAAAGGATAATCAGAGGGCGGGATGAATATATTTATTAAAACTAACTTTTATTGTAATGAGTTATTTCCGAAATAAAAGTTTAAGTGCTTGGTTCATGGTTTGCTTATTTATTTATTACATAAATAAAAATCACTTGGTTGTTTTTATTCAATGCGTTTATGAAATTAAAGCTATAGGTACATACAGCTTCCTTAATCTACTTTAATGTACACTCACCGACATAAAATTCGGGTCAACCAAAATTTAGATCAAATTTAGTATACAGTGTGTATCAGGCCGTGCCCGAAAAAACGCTCGGACACGTCGATTGGTATTTCTAGCTGCGCATTTTTTTAATGAGAACTTTTTATACAGAGTGTGTCATGTAACAGTGGCCAATACTAACTTTCTTATTTTAAATGCAATACCCTATATGTTATTCAATTTTTGGACTCTTCAGAAAATTTTAGACATATTTTATGTACAATATCTTATATATCTATCTTTAACTGTTTCGGAAATATTAAGTATTTTCAGATTTATTGCAAAAATTAACAACACACTAAAAAACTAATAAGTAATACTGTTTATTTCTTGATAATGTAAAAAACAAAAAAAAAAACAATAATATAGGAGATGTTGAAAATGCTCACCGCGAACGTCCTGGCAACATCTTAATCTTAAATAGAAATTTCTTCTAACGTTACTGAACATCTCAGGCGTGACCGATCTAATCGCAAGCGTTATTCGTCTTCTTAAGTCAGCTAAGTCGAGGGGTTTAGTTTTGTATACAATATTTTTGTAATTAACTTGCGTTGGGCTACATTCTTGGTGAAACCGTATATTATCCATTATGGGTAAAATTAATCTTTGTGCTCCTTTGAAAATGACCTGAAAGGGTCAAAACACGCGTGTCAGGTAACTGAATAAATAGTGAAACATAACAAGCAATTTTACCCATAATGGATACAATATTTTTGACATAACCCCATAAGAAGAAGTCTAATGGCGTCAGATCAGAGGATCGTGCTGGCCATTCCATCGATCCACGCCTCCCTATCCACCGATTTGGAAATACTCGGTTGAGATACTGCCGGATATTGATTTGGTAATGGGGCGGTGCTCCATCTTGCTGAAACCATATCATATTCGCTGAAAGTTGTGGGTTTGCTGGATCAGGATATCAGTTTGTCAAAGTTGGCAACACATTATTTTGACCTATGATATGATCTCCAACAATTCCTGCCCAAACATGAACCTTTTCAGTTTATTGCGTATGTTCTTCTCTCGTCCACTGAGGATTTTCCCTAGACCTATAGCGGCAGTTCTGACGATTAGCATGACCGTGAAGTGTAAAGGTGCACTCATCAGAAAACAAAACATGTTCTAATTGGATTACATTGTTATCTAACATTGCCATCATTTGTTCACAAAAATACGTTCTCCTATCAAAATCGTCTTCCATGAGCTCATGAGTAGGTATCATTTTATGGGGATACATTTTATTTTCTTGTAGTGTTAGAATAATCGATGAATGGTAAACATCGAATATTGGGGCTGTTTTTCGACTAGAAGTATGTGGGTTTTCCTGAAACTCAAGCATAATATCTAATTTGGTATCATCACTTATTGCATTGGCAGCTACCTACTTTTTTTATCTGCTTTACATGTCCAAGCTGGCAAAACTGCTTTTCTATTTTACTAATTGTCCCTTGAGTTATAGGCGGCAAATTTGGAAATTTTTCATGAAATAAGCGAGCAACTTCCATTTGTGTCCGTGTTTTATCTCCATAACCAATCATCTGTAGAATTGTTATTTTGTGCATTTCTGTTAAATAAACCATTTTTCTGACATGCAGTTAACGAAATTCAAACGACTATAACACTGACAACTACTGTCATGCAGACAGACAACAATTTGCTAAGGTCAGGCGTTTTAAACAAAAGTAAACAAAACTATTTATACCTTTTTTTTATTTCATATCAGTAAAAACATTTTAACATCAATTTTCAACATCTCCTACATTAATGTTTTTTTTTTGTTTTTTACATTATCAAGAAATAAATAGTATTACTTATTAGTGTTTTAGTGTGTTGTTAATTTTTGCAATAAATCTGAAAACACTAATATTTCCGAAACAGTTAAAGATAGGTATAGAATATTGTACATAAAATATGTCTAGAATTTTCTGAAGAATCCAAAAATTGAATAATATATAGAGTGTTGCATTTAAAATAGGAAAGTTAGTATTGGCCACGGTTACATGACACACCCTGTACAAAAAGTTTTTATTGAAAAAGATGCGCAACTAGAAATACCAATCGACGTGTCCGAGCGTTTTTTCGGACACGCCCCCATGTATTTATTATCGTATTATTCCATTTGGCTGATACACACTGTATGATAACTTTCTCTTTCATAGTCCGATTTTAATCTTTTTTTTTTCAAAATGTAGATAATTGTTTCGGTTTTAATTAGTTTTATTCAATTTTCGAAAATACAGTTTACATGTTAAAATATACAGGAAAATAAAAAAGTATATTTTTTCTCTGAAGTTTGTAACACCCTGTAGAGTAATTTTGCAATGTAAACTACAATGGATATGCTTTTCTGCAGAGTTTGATTCATTTTAACATTTTGCTGTTTTATTCTTCTCGGTATCGTTATCGGTTTAAGAGATATGGATTTTTTGAAATAAACATTACACTTTTTGATCAAATCTATTTTTAATTGAAACATATCTCTTATAACAGCTACTAAACGTCAATTCATTCCTCTAATTAGGTTTTGGATATCCTCTTGTGGAATAGCACCCCATTCTTCTTCCAGAGCATTTCGGAGCTGTTGGAGAGTGAATAACTGTCATCGGCATTTCCTGATTCGTCTACCTAACATGTCCCATACATGTTCTATCGGATTAATGCCAGGACTACGAGCGGGCCAGCGCATAACGTTTATTTCAACCTCTTCTAAATATTGGGCCATTCTGGCAGTATGTGGACGGGCATTGTCATGCATGAAAGCAAATTCGTTGCCAATAAACTGTGCAAAAACAACAACATGTTTTTCCAGATTATCTTCAATGTACCTTTGGACAGTTACAGTTTCTCTGTCAAAAAAACAAGTTCTCTTAGAGCGTCAAATAAGAGTCATCAGGAGACCTCAGGCAAAATCTGGACTCGTCTGAAAATACAACTTGCCTGGCACTCTTGAAGGTTCCAGTTAATGTGTTCTTGCGAAAAAAGAAGTCTATTAACTCGATGCTGTCTGAGGAGCTCTGGTCCAGGTGCCGGTCTTCTGACCCGTAAATTGACTTCATTAAGTCTTCTTCTTACTGTTATTTCATTGACAGCAACTTGACGAAATCTTTGAAGTTCATTTATTATCACTACTGCACTGGTATGCCGATCTCTTAAAACTGAGACTCTAATGAAGCGATCATCAAGGGCGGAAGTAGCACGATTTCTTCCAGATCCAGATCTTCTACCAAAACGTCTAGTCTCACGAAACCTTGCAACGGCTCTTTCCAAGCTAGATTTTGTAAAACCTAGCATAGCCGTCACTTCTCTATAGGAATAACCAACATCATGAAGAGCAACGGCTCTAGCTGAATCTGGGGATGACAAAGGCATCGTGAAATCAAAAATAAATTCAGAATTCACTCATGAAACGTTTTAAATGCTCAAAATGTCTTATAAAACTGTTTGAGAAATGCAGAACACGTTTCCAAGGAAACCTAAGCATTCCAAAAAAAATCAACAGTGTATTCAATCATTGTTGCAACAAGTGTAATGTTTATTTCAAAAATTCATATCTCTTCAACCGATAACGATACCCAGAAGAATAAAACAGCAAAATTTTAAAAATGAATTCAAACTCTGCAGAAAAGCAATCCAGTTACACATGTGAACTGTATTTTTGAAAATTAACTAAAACCTATTAAATAATAACATAAAATTATCTACATTTTGAAAAAAAAAGATTGAAATCGGACTATGGAAGAAAAATATCATTTAATCATACATTAAATTTGATCTAAGTTTTGGTTGTCCCGAATTTTATGTCGGTGAGTGTAGTTCAGAATACAAAATTATTCAGGTGGATGGCACATATATCTGTTGCAGTTTTCGAGATATTAATTAATTTGCTGTGTTTGTAACACCTCCAATAAATGCTGATTTCTTAAAATTCAGAGATACAAAGGCACTGAAATTTGGTTAAGAGTTACGCAATACCTGGAGATCTTTTACGCTACGACCAAATACTAGTTGCAATATACACAGGGTGTTCTAAAAATATAGGTATTTTGGTTAAGTACTGGAAAATATGTCTAAAAGTAGATTTTTTTCAAATGAAATACCCTGTATATATATTTACGCTGATTTAAAGAGCTACTAAAATTTGTTTTTCAACTTAAAAGCATCTAGAAATTACCTAGGGACTGGCTAATACCACAAAATAAAAACAGGAATAATCAAAATTTCGAACATTGCAGGAACTGCAGCTCTTTTTTCTCTTCTCCTTGGACTTTCAAAACTAACGTATGTAACAAAAGTTTTCGGAATGCTTTTCTTCTGCAACATAGAAAGAACAAATCAATGTTTTGAAATAATTTATTTTGGAACTTAAAACATTATCTGTGTTTAACAAAAAACGCAAATCAAATAAGACTTAAAGGTCCGTTATCATCTACAGCGCGTAATTTTATTTTAACTTGTCGCGTCATGCTCTGGGCGATTAGCTTATCTATTTCGCAAATTTTTTGAAATTTTCTGCGTCTTAACACTTGCTCATTCTCGGTTTCCTAGCCATTGTCCTAAACCTTTTTGTTCAATCTTGTCCAAAAATCTTTAATAGGTCTTTGTCTTGTCTCACGAATAAATGAGAGATTGTCATTTTTGGTACGAATGGAATATTATGAGCAGTTAACCTAGTTTAAGTTGTTCTAGCGTAGTGACAGGATGCTAGATGTGGCCAAAAATGATTTCATCATTGTGGTGATGCGCATTAATGAAATCAGCTAATTTGGGAAGACACCCCTTTGTATATTGATTTAAATTCAACGCTTCACCCCTGATATATCCAACAAGGACGAGAAATACCTGCCTCTGATAAGGCGCACCAACTTTAACATCAAATTTCTTTTTTGATTCGTATTTTATATTATTTGGAGAATTATCGAGATTGTCCGTATGATACCCATCATCTCCTTTTATTTCAGAACGTGAAATATTTTTCGTCAACCACAACTATAACTTTATAACATGTTTAGTGGTGTCTTCTTAATGCACGACAACATACTGGAATCTTGTGCAACTGATCTTCAGTATATTGTGACCACTTTTGCCGCTTGCGATCTTTAAGCCCATTTTTGCTCAATTCTCAATGTGAGAACACCTAAATCTGCGACCCAATTTTCGATAGGATATTCCCAACCAATTTTTTGCCTTTGGTTCTAGAAAAATTCTTTATTTGGTTTCTTGATTATATTTTTGTTCAGTAAAATTGCAATACGATGAAACTCGGGACACTGGAAGAATTGATGAAGAGCTACTTAATTATTTACTTAGTTTTTGGTTTAATGTTAGATGTCGCCACATACAGTGTTGTACCGGGATTTAAATAACCATAACTTTTTTATGTTACACTGTATGTAATTTTTAACTAAACAGACTTATTCTTCATTCAATTCTACATACAAAAGGTAATTTTACGATTTGGCGCTGAAAGCAGCCGTTTTGGAATAAAACGGGTTTAAAGTTAAAACTGTGTTGGAATTTTGTAAGTTTTTTAAAAATAATATTATGGCCTTAAATTTAAAAGGAAAATCATAATTATTATAAATTAATGATTAATATGAACAATGTGTTATACAGCGAATATCCTTCTTCCTCTAGTTTTGAAATTTGTAAGAAGGCAAGTTTTTTCCTGATATCATTTTTAATACTTACCTAAAAAAACGGATAAAAAAATAGTGTTAAATTTAATAAATGCAAAACTGTCAAATAGTAACTGCTTAATTTTTAATCTCTTTCACGGTATGGATACAGCAGAAGCTTTAACCAAAGCTTCGATTCAAATAAGATCAGCTCAATACCTGGCCTTCAAATTGAGTCAAGCAAAATCCCAGACAGTCGTAGAAATGTCAAGGGCTGCCAGGGAGTAATGATGCTCGAAGTCTCGATAATTCGGTCTGACAAAGCTCTTCTACTGCCTCTAATAATATGAGACACTTTAGAGAATATATAGCCAGAATAAAAGTAATCTAAAGGCAAAATATCGGAGCTTTGTGCCGGTCATTTAAATGACACAAAAGGGCCAGTCCAACATCCTGGAAATGTGACATATGACACACATACATTATACGTTTGCACCAATTGTGTTAATAACCATACTCTCGTCTTGGCTGACATAAATAACGTTTCTCCACGACCATTACTGAATGCAATAATTCCAAAATCATTTTTGATAATAGAATGTAAAAATTCTCGCTCTTGAGTTGGAATATTTATTCTGAAACACTTGCTTCTTATGCGTTTTGCGTGTATTTTCATTCCATAACAAGATACGGAATGAATATTCTGTAATTGATCTAAACGACATAGGTTGCCATGAATTTCGAAACTGTCAGTGTCAGATAAAAATGGCCGCGTTGTAATAATTATTTTCAGACAAATTTTAGTGCAAGTCAAAAAATGAGTGAAAAATCGGATGAATCAGATATGGAACTGGATAATACTCCACCTGAAATTACGAATATTGCTAATAAATAACTTAATTGCTTTGTACAGATTTTATTTGTTTTTATTCGTACTTTTTGGTCGTGGAGAAAATATAGTCTGCTACTCGGTTAGAATGAAAATTCGATACTCGTGGTTCCTCACGCTCGCGTTCGGAATCTTCCACCCGGATCGAATTTTCATTCCAACCTCGTTACAGAATCTACTATTTTCTAGCACTTTTTTAGAAACAACATACTCTTAACTAAAAAAGTGTTATAGAATGGCTTCATTCTAACACACTAGTACAGAATGGAATCATTCTGTATCACCTAGTCAAAGCGAACTAGATTTTCAATTCGGCCATCTAAATTGCATGAGAAAACCAAATTATTTTGAAGATCATTATTGCTTTAGATTACTTATTTTGCGCTGTCAGGTTATAAATTCGACTTTGACAGCGCGTGATTATTCAAGGTAGGATAGCTTTATTACAAAATATTGATTTTATAACATAATAAATTATTTTTTCTCCAATACTTCTTTAAAGGTTACTTGTATTTAGAAATAAATATCGAAATAATTAAATCTGTCAAACACTGACTACCACACAACTTAACAACGCTAACATATTTATTTTTAAATTTAAATAACCTTAGCAAGCTTTGTACAGAAAAATAGAAATAATTCTAAATTTATATAAACTAGTACATCTCTTGCATATTTTTTATTGCTGTATGAGAAGCAAATATGAATACTAAATGACCCAAAAATGATAATGTAAAAGAATTTTCATAAAGAAAATACTAATTTTTATTAGGTATGTAACTATGTACAAGCGTTTACCTGTTCATGAATATTCTTCGTTCATGAATGTATTAAAATAATTGATAGGTACTTAAGATTGCATACAAACTACATTTTATTCTATTTTGGTCATAATTGGATGTTTTTCTTGCAGATATTAACTCGTTTTTAAAATTTGAAATGAATTTTTCTTAGTATAGAGATGAGGAAAATTAAATAAAGTTAACAATAATTTTACTACCCTTATATAGAAATCAATAAAAAATGGGCATAAGTGTAAGTAGCATTCGATGTCAAGATTTATTACCAAGGAATATAATTGCTTTTTAATAGTTTTGCACGAATGACGATAAATTTTCCTATACTACTGTTGCATATCTGTAACGTGTGAACCACGAAGATTAATAGTACTTGTTTGGAAATCCTGCCACGGTTTTTTATTTTCACCAAAAATTCAATTAAAGGTCCATTCCGTGGAAGGTTCTAAAACTATAACAAAATTACTTCGCAAAATTGAATTCCGTCATGTACGATGTGCAACTTTAATACATACTTTAAAAAAATGGGAATAATTTAACCTTTTCAGTATTACAAAAGCGTACAGCTAGAGCGTGTGTGTAAAATTTGATAAGAACAAAACGTAAAAAATAAGTTTACTTGTATTCACCTAGAGTAACAATGTATCATTTTTTTTTATAAAAAGAAACTGCTCGATACCTTCTTCATAAAAACATGAGTGCATGTCACAAATCGATAGAAACTAGAATCCGAGTGATCAACGATTTTTTGACACTTTATTAAACACTTTAGTGTAAACTAGATTTATTGTGTTGTGTATTTAATTCTAGAGCCCTGCCTTTCTTCTTGCAAATTTTAATAATTGCCCACGTATTTAAACGTACCGGATACGACAACGGCTATAAAGAAAAAATATGCAAATATAAATACAAAAACAAAGGACTAAAATAGCATATTAAAAATTATGCCTTAGCAGAACCTTGGTCCTAATGGGTTTGCTAATTTAAAAAAAATACACATACAGACTTGTTTGCATAAACTAAAATATTACATAAAATATCTCAAAAATCAATTTTTTAAAATTATTGATTACCTATTATTTTCTCTACTTTTAATGTTTAAACAAAAATTACTTCTCAAAACATTTTTCTTTTAGTATCAATTTGTTGATATTTTTTAAATAAAATTCACTTTTAAAGCGCGTTTAAATCTATAGAAGGCTATAATTACAACGTTATAATGAATACAATAGTTTATTTATTTTATTTCTGACCGGTATATTATTAGCTTATAACGTCTTAGTTACGCGGGAATTATAAGGGTCATAACTCCCTTGGGATATTAAGAAATATTTGACATAAAATCAAACGATTGACATCTAATGTCAATTTGATTGTCATCTATTGAAACATTTATTCCACTTTAAAAATGAACAAAATGTTACTAAAATCGGTCAGAAATAAAATTATCTATGTATCACTGGAATTATAAGGGTTTCAATTACCTCGGGCAATTGCTGTCCCTCGGGCCAAAGGCCCTCGGGACGTAAACTTTGCCCTCGGTAATTAAGACCATTATAATTCCCTAGATACATAAATAACTATTTCATCTATCAATTATTTACTTTACTTATAATACCTTAGGAACGGTTGCTATAAACATCATCATAATATCATAGGAAAGTTCATAATGTCCGGTGATTTTTGTAATGCCTGGTAATTATTATTAAAGAAAATATGGAACAAAATTTGTATTTATTTTTAACAATTTTTTTCATAATATTATTTGGTTTTTCCTATGTTACATGTCCAATTTTTGAATTTTCCTGAGAAAGAAGCTGGACCAACTATGAAATTTTGAGCCTCGATTGCTAAGTTTCTCGATGTGCATGCGGATTCCTCATCCATTTCAACATTAATTAACATATTTTCTTTTGCGGTAAGAGAGCTAGCTATCATTTTTGCTATTCGATTTTTCGACGTGATGCTTTCCTCTATATAACCCTCCGCTCTAGTACTCTTCCACTTTCCCTGTAGCTTAAAGGTTGCACGGGAAGGTCCGACGTAGGCAATGTCCTGTATATTCCTTGGCGTCTTTTAAATTAAGACATTTTGCTATGATTGAAGGAACACGTCCTAGTGTAGTTTTACCCACAGGTATAGCTATGCATTTACCATTTCGGTATGTAAAGAAAAATCTGCGTTCATTAATTCTTTTTGACCTTAATGCAAGGTACTGTCTAACCAATTTTAAGGCATCTGTTTGGTCTCCTTCGATTATAGTAAAACTTTTTGGCGTAGCAGTTTTAGTTTCTGGTACCTTGACAAGCATAACAGGCCCCTTATTCTCAATATCATCAATGGTCATTTTTACCATCTAATCCCGTCTTAGGCCGCCAAAAACTCCTATTACGAGTACCACTTTATGCAGCAGGAAGGTATCATTCGGCGCATTTTTGATAAAAGTTAAAACTTGTTCACCTTCCAAAACTTTTGACTTTTTAGGAAGTTATCCCTTTGATTTAACTTTTAAAAATGCTAATAATTGACAATACCTTGAAATATTATTGTTTTCCTTTACCATAAGTTCAGACTTCACCGGGGAATATTTTGTCCAAAGGCTATTTGGGGTATATTTTTCCGACTAAAATTAAGTGAACATAATTCAAAATTGTTATTACCAATGAGCAAAAGGGTTACATACCAATTCCTGAAAGTAAGCCATCATTACTGTTTCAGTAATCACCGTAATTTGATTTTTTACTTTCCATTGTAGAAAAATTTCATACTTCTTGTCGTACAGGGCTTTAGACTTTGTCGGTAATAAGTTTTTCTTAGCTTTTTTAGCATTTTCTAAAATATTTTGTGGAATTTCCATATTTTCGTTTATAAAACGTAAAAGACGCTTAAAATAAACAACCCTTAGCAACCGTCAAACTTATTCTATGACGACCGATCAAAGCTCACTAATTACTAAAAATTGACGAAAATAGTTTTAAAAAAATGCAGGAGTTTAACTATTTATATTTTAAAACTAATGAAAATTAAAGTATAACTAGACTATAAGGTAAAGTCAGGTAACTGGGACCTAGTTTTACAACTTTTTATATTTGAAGGTTTACCAAAATTTCAATATTTAAGATAATTTAGCCATTTTTGGACTAAGATAAGTTTGTTTGTATGCCTTACATTTGCTTTAAAAAAAGTTGATTGAATTTTATTATTTTTGGAAATATATTTTTTTTTTAAAACACTTCCGGTGGTCCCAGTTACCCAGGTAATTGGGGTGACTGGGACACCCGGGAAATATTCTCCTTTATAACGTTAAGAAAGTTTCTGCGAGTAACTGGGACATACTGTGGGGTTTCATTTTTTTTTCTTCTTCAAGTTTGGTTATTTTATTCTTACTGGTTTGGACAGAGCATCGTTTTGTAAAAGGAACTGTCCGTAAAGTTACAAATTTTATTTAATTTTTTTAACAAATGAATACAAAAACACATAACAAAATCAAGTATTTATTAAACTTTACTAGGAACTTTAAATAGGAACTATGTGAACAAGTAGGTAGATAAGTATAAGTATTTTTTTAAATAAAAAAAAATAATATTTGTCCCATAAACTAAAAATTAAATTCGAGAATGACTTGAGTGGTAAGTACTTATTAAGTAAACCTGGGTAAGTATTGCAAATTATTTCAAATTTGCATTACAGGCACGTTGTATATACCCCTGTTGTTCATCAACTTTGGTGGCGGTATAATTCTTACAACTTCTGAATCATCGTACCATATTGAATCTTTTACTTTTGGCCATCTCCACGAATTACCAAGCTTTCCATATTTTTCAAGACACTTAACTTTTACTCGAATTTTCATCCCTCTCAATAACGCGTCCTGGAAAATATATCATATTATATATTACAATTACGTAATCATCTTCTAATGCTATTGGTCCGACGGTTTCTAAATCTGATTCGGATGAGCTTAATTTTTCGGATAAATTTTCGCTTTCACTACTTGATGAGAGTTGTCGTTTTTTCTTAGTGGGTTTTGTGTTCACCGTAACTTTTTTTATATTCAAATTCTTTGAAGTATTTGCACCGGTCATGTCTAAGTTTTGAACTTCAACATCTCCAGTAATATTATGTTCTTTAAAGCCTTTGTTTTTCTTTTCCATTTTTTTCTTCTTTATTTCATTTTCAGCTTCGATCTTCTTTAGGTAGTCGTCTTTGGTTATAATTTCAGCCCCCGTGCAGCTTCTTCTTCTTTTAATTGGAGTATTTATTTGTGGGGATTTTCCCGTGTTTACAAAAGATAACAAAATGTTCTGAAATGAGGTATCCACTTTAATTTTATTAGTTTGTTGGGATTTGTCCTCATTATTGTCATTTGTCTCAACAGTTGAATTTTTTTTACCAATTTCATTATTAACTGCTCCACCATCTTCAGGCTTTTCTCCTTCAAACACATCTCTTGTTCCCTCATCTTTTTCTTCATTTACTGAACTTTTGTTTTTCTCTCTTTGTTCTTGGTCCCTATCTTCTACCTCAAGCTCATTTTCGACTTCGACTTGATCATTTTCAACTTCGACTTGGTCATTTTCAACTTCGACGGTCGCAGATTCGACGTCGGCTTGCCTTGCCAGCTTATGATCTTCGTATTTTTGAATATCTTCAGGAAAAAATAAATTTCTGTCAATGGATGCTGGGTTTACTGGTGTTCCCGCAGTTTCTAAATGATTGGCATCATATATGCCACATTTCTTAAATCCGTTTGTTACAACAGATGTTGGAACGGCGTCTAAACAGTTATTTAGCATGTCCACAAAAAGATGTTTCGGAATTCGTTTTCTTGGGTTACTCCGTTGATATTTAACCAACGCTTGGTCAAATCTATCCTTCATAGACTTATTAACTGAGACATCTAAGGGTTGTACCACATGTGTAGTGTGTGGTGGTAGTTTTATTATGTGAATATCATTTGCCTGAGCTACCTTGATCAATTCGCAACTAACGTGACTTGCATGTCCGTCGTATATTAATAATATTGGTCTCTCTTCTGGAATTGACTTTAGAAAACATTTCGAAAACCATTTGAAAAACAAGTGCGATTCCATCCAACCTTTTTTGGTAGCACTATAGGCGGTTTTATCTGTCTCGTTCTGACTAACCCAAGATTCCAAAATATTCTGACCTTTAAAAATGAAGAGTGGAGGAAGTTTAATACCGGATGCTGATACATAGAGTAAAACAGACGTATTTTCTCTGCCACAACTAGCAGTTAGCCGTATGGTTCTGGAACCTTTTGCACCTACAATTTTTGTTTTATCTGGATCATGTTTAAATGACGTTTCGTCACAGTTAAAAATCAGCCATGGTTTATACTCCAATTTTAGTTCTTTTATCGTATCAGAAAGGAGATCAAAAAATCCGTACACTGTAAATGGATTAATTTGTTTAATTCTCGCGAACTCTACTGCCTGTGGTTTTTTAATGGAAAGTTTGTGTCTCTTTGAAAACAATAAAAACCATTCTTCGCCTGGTCTTCCATCCTTAAAACGAGTTTTTAGATTTTTTTCCTGCACAAAAGTTTGCACTACATCCAAGACTTCTGTTCTGGACAGTTCAAACCCCCATTTTTCCATAGCTTTAATTCCCTCAACTAGTTTTAGTTCATTTTCCATTCCCAGCTGTAGTTTACCCCCTCCGCCGTTGTTGCACAGTACTTCCGCTACACATCCATGTCCTCGAGTACCATCCAAATAGTGTTTTAAAGTGGTTCTGGGTATTTTGTAAAACTTCGCCGCACCTCTTCGTGTCCTGCTACCGTTATTTACGTCATTAACTGCCATTTCAAGACTTCTTCTACTATATTTATGACCAGCTCCCTTTTCTGTCTTTCGGGCGTACGTTCTAGCCATCTAATAAAATAAAAATCGATTAGCACGTAACAGAGGTAACTGGGACAGGGCGGTCCCAGTTACGCTTAGCAGGGTGTCCCTGTTGCCCCATATTGGAAAATATCTGGGGGAAGTGGGACCTCGGCCACCAAATTTAACTAATTAAAAACTGCAGTGTATTTCACATTTTTCATACAACATAATATATGATCGGACTTACCTTTTTATTATTTATTACATTAATAACTTTAGATTTTTGAATTTTACCGATATTTGAACGATTGCGCGTTCCGTGTTGTAAAAGACCGTTACAATGACAAATGATAATTATTGTGTCAAACTTCAAACGTAATAAATATCAAGGAAGTGGCTATTGCTACGTAAACGGAGCTTAGTAAAGATTGGTTTCCAGTCAAATAAACTCTAAATAGTTAAATGGTGTGAAAATAAGGAGCAGTGGGCCCAGTTGCCCCATGGTCCCAGTTACCTGACTTAATCTTAATGCCCATCAGGCGAAAACTATTCGTTTTCGCCTTCTGAGCATTATAGTCTTCTTAACACCCTTGGTACATAAATAACGATTAAATATTTAAAATTAAACGATTTAACAACGTCAAAAAATAGGTCGATTTAAGTCAAGTTAGATATACCTGAAATTGCGTCGTTTAGCCCATAGATGGCGTCAAAGACTAAATTTGTTTTTTTGGCTTTTCCCAAATTTCTCGAAAAATGTGCTAATGGTTTAAGTTACGTATGTGAGCATTCTTTCTGATTTTTTTTATCAACAAAATTATGACAACCCAGGTAATTTGGTTAGGCAAATTAATGTATTTAGAAGTTTCTTATTCCCTTAAAAAATTTTGTTTCATCACAAATTTTTCTATTGCCTGCATACGCTTTTTAACTATACAAATAAATTATCTGACAATAATTTTTTGAGTGACCTTGTTGCTATGGCAATTAATAATTTGACTATTAACATATTGACATCACTGTCAACGAAGTTAATGTTACACATGGACAACTATACAGGGTCGATCGTTGGTATGTATGGAAACGGTATATTATTTCTTAAAGCACAACAGCTAGCAAAAAATATTCCATATAAAAGTTTTAGGATTTTTTATAGTCTATTAGAATTTTAAAAGATTAAGTATACAGGATGAGTCAGAAAGCCGTAGAGAAATAAAGTTACTTTTTTTTAATGGAACACCCTTCTATCTTAGAATATTTTTGGATTTTACGTAAAATTACAATTATTTTTTATTAAGTGCATTATAAGTCTAAACCAAATAGTTTCCGAGATATCGACTTTTGAAAAATGACATTGAACAATAAATTTTGACAGCTTCTAGCTTTCTAGCGGTACGTCTTAGAGTAAAACGGCTTACATGTCCCTATCTTAGTTTTTAACTATCTTTCTAAAAGTGTCAACTTCCGGTTAAACCGGATGTAGCTCAAAAGCCGAAAATATAGTACTTTCGGTTTAACGAAAGTTGGTATTTATTTTTGAGAAGATGATAAAAAAGTAAGATAGGGACATGTAAGCCGTTTTGCTCTATGGCGTACTGTTAATGCATTTTAATTAAAGACAAAAACAGTACGATTTTAGAGGACTAAACGTGGCAACAGTGTATAAGTTAGCTCGGCGCGAGCACGAGACTTTTCTTTCTACTTCTTCGCCAACCAGCCGAGCTGTACAGACAGCGTTACCATCAGCCTATATTGTTTGTACATATTTTTGCAATAAATAAACCAGTTTTAAAAGTGTTTACAGTCCACTAATTATTCGAACCAACATTTGGTCCATTCGAACCGAATTACCGTAGAATTCGAGTGTGTAAAAGCAAAAAGTATTAAAATATCGGCCATTTTGGGTGTTTAGAAGAAGCCAGTTTGGAGAATCGGACAAGAGTAGCAGTAGAATCGGTCCACCGGGATTCCTTCCATCCTGTAAGTCTGTTCCATATTATTCGTATAATCCTATTTTCCGTCTTGTGTATATTTAGTATTCCTTTAGTTTGTTTTAAAAGAGGAAAAATGCCCGATTTAGAGAATTCGATGGCAAATCCTCAGGTGCAAGAGGCGGGAGAGCTTGAGCATAGGCGTAGGATTGTGATAGAGAAAATCGAACGTTTTGAATCGTATTTTAGAAGTATTGACAGGGATAATATCGATGAATGTGTTTATAGTATTTTAAGTTCGCGCTTAGAGAAATTAGAGCCGTTATGGTATGAATATAACGAAATACAGAGTGAAATCGAGCTTTTGATCCCTGAAAAACGTAGTGAAAATTCTAGAGATCGCGAGGTATTTGAAGAATTGTATTTTCTGTTGATTGGTTCAGTAAAATCGGCCCTAAAAAAGTATGAAAAAGGTTCAGACAGGGCAACCTCAGTGGCGGGTGCAGACCTTGGCTCCGTGCAACAAGTAACATTGTTTCAACCTAGTGTAAAGTTACCTCCGATTAAAATACCAATGTTTGATGGTAGTTATAGTAATTGGATCGAATTTAAAGAGATTTTTGTCGCCTTAGTAGATACCAACTATTCTCTTTCAAATATTCAGAAATTTTATTATTTAAGAAACTCTTTAGAGCGTGAACCCCTTGAGCTAATAAAATCTTTAGAAGTATCAAGTGATAACTATTGTACTGCTTGGGGACTTTTAGCACAGAGATACGAAAACAAAAAGATTCTGATTCATAATCATATTAAGGCTATCTTTGAATATTCACCGATTTTAAAAGAATCATATGTTGAGCTACGTAAGTTATTTGATCAAATATCAAAACATTTAAGAGCCTTAAATACATTGGGTGAGAATACAGATAGCTGGGATAGGTTAATTTTGTATATTGTTAGTAATAAGTTTGATTCTATTACAAGAAGAGAGTGGGAATCGTATAAATATAAAAATGACCTTCCTACAATGTCAGATCTAAATGATTTTTTAAAGGAAAAATGCGATATTTTAGAGAAGTTAGAAATAACAGGAAAACCAAAAGGTCCTAAGGTGCATAGCAAAGATTATAGTTTTGCTAGTAGTAATATAAAATGCTTTTATTGTGAGAAAGATCATTCAGTATACGTATGTGAATCGTTTTTAAAATTGACTCAAAGCGAAAAATGGAGTGAAATAAAAAGACTTAAACTATGTGGGAATTGTTTAAAACCAGGGCACCCATTCTTTAAATGCAAGGCACCACCTTGTTTTAAGTGTAAGAAATCGCATAACTCACTCTTACACGTTGAGCAAAATAATATTAATTTGAAGTCGAATAATAGCTACGCCACTGGTCACCGCGACACGTTAGCTTCCTCCGCGAATTCTACGAGTCAGCCGCGCGGCGGCGGCGGCAGAGAAGCAGTTGGTGACGTCATGAGCCACGCAGACGGAACCGTGACGACGGTTGCAGCGAGTAGTAATGTGGCGGGCAGAAGCGTTGTTGCCAACTCGTTGGAGAATACTCAGGTTTTATTATCGACGGCGATGATAAAGATAAAGGGTAATAATAATACGATAATAACTTGCCGGGCTTTATTAGATTGCGGCTCGCAGAGTAATTTTCTATCGGAGCGAATATGTAAGAGGTTAAATTTAAAATGTAATGAAGTTAATCATGTGGTAAAGGGAGTAGGTCAAACTCTATCGAATATAAATAAGCAAGTCAATGTAACAGTTGAATCGTGTATGAATAACTTTACTGCGAGTATTAAATGTTTAGTTTTACCGAAAATTACGGAAGGGTTGCCTTTGAGGTCGTTTAATAAAAATGTTTTAAAAATACCGGAAAGTTATAAGTTAGCTGATCCGGAATATAATGTTTCGGGTGAAATAGATTGTTTATTGGGTTCATCGATTTTTTGGTCTATTTTATGCCCACAACAGGAGCGGCTTGGCCCAAATTGTCCTGTTTTACAGAATACTCAATTCGGATGGGTAATAGCGGGAAATTTATTAATGAATGGTCGTTGTTCTCAGTCTTCTTTAAATCATGTTAGTTCTTCAGTAACTGGGTTAAATATAAATCATAGTAACGTTAATGAAGCGATAGATAAATTTTGGCAACTTGAGGACATATCTAATGAAAAGCCCCTGTTATCTGATAGTGAAAGGTATTGTGAAACTTATTTTGAGCAATCCACTCATCGCGATAGTGTAGGGCGTTTTATAGTTAAAATCCCTTTCAAAAATTCCGTGAATAAGCTAGGCCATTCTCAGGAAATGGCAATTAAGAGATTTAAAACATGCGAAAATAAGTTAAACAAAAATGATGAATTAAAAAAGGAATATAGCAAATTCATGCAAGAATATATAGAGTTGGGTCACATGCGTGAAGTTTGTGATTATAGTAAATTAGAAGAGGATGGCTATTATATGCCACATCATGCGATAATAAAAGATAGTAGTTTAACGACAAAATGTAGAGTGGTATTTGCTGCATCTGCCAAGACAGATTCGGGTTTATCTTTAAATAATGTCCAGTTTAGTGGGCCTAATTTACAACGCGATATATTTACAATTTTGCTAAATTTCCGGCAATACAAATATGTTATGACGGCAGACGTGTCAAAAATGTATAGGCAAATTTTAATACACGATGATGATAAAAAGTACCAAAGAATATTTTGGCGATTTAATCAGGATGATATTCTAAAATGTTATCAATTACAAACAATAACCTACGGTACAGCTTCGGCCCCCTTTCTGGCTGTCCGTTGCCTATTACAACTTGCGTATGACAATGAAACCGAATATCCTACGGCGAGTAAAGTAATAAAGAATAATTTTTATATGGATGATTGTTTAGCAGGGGCGGATTCAGTAGAAGGTTTATTGGAAATTCAAAGAGATATTTCAAAAATATTAGCGTCATGCGGGTTTGAACTGCGAAAGTGGCTATGTAATGAAAAAGATATTTTGAAGCGTTTTGATGTTAACAGTAATTTAGATGTTAGTATTTTGAATATCGGAGAAAATGAAGAAAATAAAACGTTAGGGGTTGTATGGAATTCAATCAAAGATACTTTTGGATATTCATTAAATAATATTTCGTTACCAATGGACGTTTCTAAAAGACTTATTTTATCAATAATATGTCAAGTGTTTGATCCACTTGGACTGCTTGGTCCAATTTTAACCGTATCGAAGTTAATAATGCAAGAGTTATGGAAACTAAAAACAAACTGGGACGACCCAGTACCGAATAATTTAAAGGATAGATTTTTACGCTTTTTAGAAGAGCTTCTTGTTATAAATGAGATAGAAATACCAAGGCATGCTATAATTTCGGAATATATATTGATAGAATTACACGGATTTTGTGATAGTTCCGAAAAGGCTTACGGAGCTTGTTTGTATGTAAAATGTACGACAACGTCAGGTAAAATGGTAATTAATCTTTTATGCGCAAAATCACGTGTTGCGCCTATCAAACAAGTAAGTTTGCCCCGATTGGAGCTGTGCGGTGCGGTGCTATTAGCTAATCTAACAAACAGAGCAGTTGCTGCTCTTGATCTAAAGTTTAATACAAAAAATTTCTGGACAGATTCGACAATAACGCTAGCATGGATAAAGGGTGAGATAACAAGGTGGAAAACGTTTGTCGCAAATCGTGTTAGTGAAATACAGTCATTAACAAAGGTCTCGGATTGGAACCATGTAAAATCAAGCGAAAACCCCGCGGACTTAATATCTCGAGGTTGTTCACCGCAGACACTTAAGGAGTCTAAAATTTGGTGGCACGGGCCAGAATTCTTGTTAGAAGACAGATCAGTATGGTCTATAAACCAAGGGTTTGGCAATGATAGTGATATACCGGAACAACGTACCTGTGTAAACTTAGCCACTCGGATTGAATTAAACAATGAAAATTGCTTGGAAGTTTTACTAAAGAAATTCTCATCATTTCATAAGATAATTAGAGTTTTAGCTTACGTTATGCGCTATATAAATAATTTAAAGATTAAGAAAGAGCAGAGAAAATTAGGATTTGTAAAACCAATCGAATTAGATATAGCCACGAATGCCTTAATAAAATATATTCAAATAGAATGCTTTCCGGTAGAATATAATTGTTTGTTAAAGGGTAAACTATTGAAAACAAATTCTTCACTTTGAAGTTTAAATCCTTTTTTAAATAACGGTTTAATTAGGGTAGGTGGTAGGATCAGATTTTCTAACCAAGATTTTGATAAGGTTCACCCAGTTATTTTACCTAAGGCTCATATTTTGACTACCTTAATTTTGAGAACTGAACATGAAAAGCTTCTACATTGCGGAGCTCAGCAATTATTATACGCAGTTCGCGAAAACTATTGGCCTATTTCTGGGCGCAGTAATTGTAAAAAGATTGTAAAAAATTGTGTTGTATGTTTTAAGGCAAACCCAAGTAATACACCTTATTTGATGGGTGACTTGCCATCAGTACGCGTTATAAACTATAGCCCTTTTTTAAATGTTGGTGTAGACTATGGTGGATTCTTTCTCTTGAAGGATCGAAAAACTAGAAACGCGAAACTTATTAAGGCATACGTTTTTCTATTCGTTTGTATGAGCATAAAAGCCGTGCATTTAGAACTAGTGTCTGAACTCACCACTGAGGCATTCATTGCTGCTCTTAAAATATTTATTGCAAGGCGGGGAAAACCTGCAAATATTTACTCAGATAACGGGCTCAACTTTGTTGGAGCAAGCAATGAAATAAGTAATTTATATAATATGTTAAAAGCTAATTCCGATTTAGTCGCAATTGAGTTAGCAAAGGATAGAATATGTTGGCATTTTATCCCAGCACGAGCCCCTAATTTCGGTGGTATATGGGAGGCAGGGATCAAAAGTACGAAGCATCATCTGAAACGAGTTTGCGGAAACAATTCCTATACTTATGAGGATTTTAGTACTATTTTAATTCAGATTGAAGGAATATTAAACTCCCGTCCTTTATGTCCCTTATCCTCTGATCCCGAGGACTTGACCGCCTTAAGTCCAGCACATTTCTTAGTGGGACGAAGTCTTACTGCCATACCTGATACCAGCCTTATTGAGATTCGAGAAAATAGATTGGGCCACTTCCAAAGACTTCAAGCAGCCATTCAACATTTTTGGAAGCGGTGGCAAAAAGAATATTTGTCAGAACTCCAGTCCCGTACTAAGTGGAAGCAGCAGGCCCCCGATAGTATCAAGGTCGGCTCAATGGTACTTGTAAAGGACGATAATGCAGCAGTGTTAAATTGGCATCTTGGACGTATAGTGAACCTGCATCCAGGCAAGGACAAGATTACCCGCGTAGTAGACATAAGGGTGCGCGATGGAACCGTGAGGCGCTCTTTGGGTAAAGTGTGTGCGCTACCTATTGAGCCATAGCCTACAAGTAGTTACGAACTTATAAAAGCTAATGTTATGCCGTATGTGTATATAGTTGTTTAGAAAGACTTTCGTCTTCCAAGGCGGGCGGAATGTTAATGCATTTTAATTAAAGACAAAAACAGTACGATTTTAGAGGACTAAACGTGGCAACAGTGTATAAGTTAGCTCGGCGCGAGCACGAGACTTTTCTTTCTACTTCTTCGCCAACCAGCCGAGCTGTACAGACAGCGTTACCATCAGCCTATATTGTTTGTACATATTTTTGCAATAAATAAACCAGTTTTAAAAGTGTTTACAGTCCACTAATTATTCGAACCAACAGCGTACCGTTAGAAAGCTAGAAGCTGTCAAAGTTCAAAAATGTCATTTTTCAAAAGTCGATATCTCAGAAACTATTAGGTTTAGACTGATAATGCACTTAATAAAAAATAATTGTAATTTTACGTAAAATCCAAAAGTATTCTAAGATAGAGGGTATTCCATTAGAAAAAAGTAACTTTATTTCTCTACGGCTTTCTAACTCATCCTGTATACTTAATTTTTTAAAATTCTAATAGACTATAAAAAACCCTAAAACTTTTATCTGGAATATTTTTTGCTAGCTGTTTTACTTTAAGAAATAATCGACCGTTTTCATACATACCAACCACCCTGTATAAACCCCGAGAATGTTGACGTGCTCCCGGTATACGGGTTCTATCCAGGAACTGGACATCGAAGTGTTAGGGTTTAGACCAGTATTAATTTTGTATAAAACAATCCTAAAATATTTTCTCTTATATTAAATATCACTTTTTTTTAAGTAATATTAGCATATATGACACGATTCCCTAAAATTAATAATTTTCCCGGCGGCTAATATTCTAATAATTCTAAAATAATAAATCTATTATTTTAGAAATAAGTAAATAACTTAAGGCATTTATTTGCACAAAAAAATTTTTTATTCTATAGTTGTTTAAATAAGACCTATGTCCGGTTAATCTGTATGTATTTTGAAAGCCTTACGTTCTTTTTTAAATGTAGTAATAATACATCTTAATCAAGATAAACTCAAAAATCAAAAAGTCGATTAATTTTAAATTCAATATTGTAACAATTCGATTAGTGAACCTATAAGTCTATCAAAACTATATTATTGTGCTTGCATCAATTCGTTTATTCACACAGTTTATTACATTGCTTCGAATCTGTTTACAAAAAGTTACGATTTCGCACGATTTAATAATAATAAAAGAAATTGTTTCTCTTATTAATTTTTCTTAAAGCTTCATAACAACACATGTATTAAAATTAGGATAACTGAGCTATAATAAACAATAGAGAGTGTGTATGAAGATCAAGAACAGTTGTTTTATTATTTATTATTATCTACCTAATATTGCTATAGAGATTTTTTTGAGCACTTGTTTGTAGGTCTTATATATACAGGGTCATGCAATAGTACGTCAGGCATCCACAGCTCTTATACGAATTAAGTTAGGAATTTCGTTCATACGCAGACCTACACTATATATGAGTGTATTTCGGGAAAATATTTTCGCATATACAGAATGGTCCAAAAAAGTATGATGACAATCTTTTTTTTTAATACTTTGGTTATTTGTAGTGTTCTTTCTTATTTCAAAAAATTTTACTTGATTTGACTTATGTTCGAATTTAATTTTACATACTGTTTCCTGGCAGATATATACATATACATATACTCAGAAATGCATGGCTTAGTTGAAGATAGGGAATCTCATTTAAATTTTGAGGTGGCTAAATATTGGCTCCCCTGTACATTTTAGAGAAAAATTGAATGATATTTTTTTTAAAGGCCAATATAATAAACTCATGTGCCAAGTTTAAATAAATTTTTACAAGCCAATCCTAACTTATTCAATTAAATGTGATGGCAAAATTACGAAATTTTCATAGTTTAGGTAATACAGCAAACACCAGCAAATTATTATTTGGCATTGGCAAAACGAAAAGTAGCGTCAGTGACAACATTTTCATTGAAGGCGCTTTAATTATAGCTAAATATGAGCTATTCCATTCCATTAAGGAAAAAGTAACTATGATTAAGTGGTATTATACAGAAAATAGTTTAAGAGCAGTACCTGAAATATTGCTAGTTCAATTCCCTGATAAGCCTATCCCTTCCATTTCATTAGTTAAACTTTTCATTAGTAAATTTGAGTCCAAAGGTACTGTAATGAATAGCTGTAAATGCTCAACTCAAAAATGTCAATAGAGCTAAAGAAAGGGATAATAAAGATTTTGATATTTTACTGCACGTGAAGGGAAATAAAATGATTAGCACGAGGATTCTTGGGAAAGCCGTAGGAAAACATCAAACCACAGTAGGGCTGGCCAAAAGCGTGATTTTCCTGTCACAGCTCCGACATGTGACTGTTCCATGTCTGAACCTGTGACTGAAACCTGTGATTTTGTCACATATCACTCCGAGTCCGGACTCGCAATTTGGTAGCAATAAGAATAAGGTTAGTCAGGTTAGTTTTTGGTAGGACTAAAGTTAGAAAGCTCAACGGTATGCAGCGTAGCGGGCACCGTACTTATTTAATGTTTATGTACGGTGGCAACTTATTTATATAATATGTTATTGTTATTTAAATTTTATCGCCATCAGACTTCCTTACTCTGGCAAGGCAACAAAGGAACTTTTTTGTGTGTCCCATTGTCGGTTGTCGACGCGGGCCGCGAGTTCTATAGGCGGCGGCGAATTCAGCAAAATATGATTTTTCTATTGATGGATTTGCATTTTGTAATTTCTATTTTAGTTTTTATTTACATATTTTAATATTATATTTGTTTGCTGCTTGTGCTAGATTTTATTGTTTGTTTAATGTTTATTTTGTTTTTGTGTTGTTGTGTTTCTTAATTTCTATAATTTTTTATTTAAACAATTAAAATAAATATTTAAATCGATTTATACCCCTCAAAAACTTTATAGGACATAGCAAGCATTACGCGAATCCGGCTTGCGGCGGGCTCATATTCTACTAAATCACAAAACTTAAAGGTGTACTACTAAATTATAAAATTAAATTAAAATTACTCGTCGCTGTCGTCGCCCGCAAAGTGTGACATGTGACGTTATATTGCCGGACCGGATTCGCTCTAGAGTCTTGAGACCACGACGCGACGGCGAGTAACGCGACCCGCGAACCTATCTATTATAATTATGTTGCCGCAGCCACAGTATAACGGAACTATACAGTAGCGACATGAGCTGTCGGTCCCTTTGATCTCCAGGGGTCAGTTTCAGTGACAGAAGGATGACGCAGATGACGGTATTGTCCCCTATTACACTGAGAAAACATATGAAATTTTATGTTGAAATCGCTTTTACACTGAAAGAAAGTCAATTTAAAGCACACCTGCTCCTTATTTTTTCTTGGGAATCCATCGAAAATCAGCAAAAGTTCGGCACAAACACTTCAAAGCACCTTCAAACACTTAAACGCACGATAAAAACCAATAAATTTACAAAAACTAAACAAACTACAATCCACACAAGCTTTGTTTACCTTTCTGACTGACTTATTTGGCACTAAAAAGATGGCCGCTACGCGCATTGCGCAGAGAAATTTGGGCCTGTCTAAATCGCCTCGTGTCGCTACTGTATAGTTCCGTTATACTGTGCCGCAGCGCGATCACGTTGTCACAGCTCTTTCAGCCGAAGCGGAACAGGTCGTGACTGTGCCAGGTCCGGACCTGTGACAAAATCACAGGTCGTGAAATCACACCACAGCCCTAAACCACAGTGTTGCGCACTTTAAAACTTTAAAAAACATAAATATTTTCCTTGCAAATATGAAAAACATCAAGAGCTACGGCAAGGTGATGATGAACGGAGAATGGTATTCTGTTTTAGGGTAATGGAAAGAGCAAATAATAATAGGAATTCTTTAAGAAATATTTGTTTTACTAATGAATGTACGGGTTATCCAACCAAGACTAGACAAGGCGATTTTTTGACTTTTCCTGTACTTTTATAAAAAAACTGAAATAGCCATCTTAAGTCATTTTCTCCCGCGAATTCGAATATCTTCAGCAAAAAACAATTGAACATCAAACAAAAGTACTAGGGGTCACTTTGATATTTTTTTAAATGGGATGCCGTATTTTTAATGAGCTTATCCGATTTCTCATATAAATTTTGATCTAAAATGTTGGATTTTTAATTTATTTTTTTTTTTATTTTTAACATTTTCCGAATTTAAAACTGAAGAAAAAAGGCGTTTTTGAATTAAAAATCCAACATTTTAGATCAAAATTTATATGAGAAATCGGATAAGCTCATTAAAAATACGGCATCCCATTTAAAAAAATATCAAAGTGACCCCTAGTACTTTTGTTTGATGTTCAATTGTTTTTTGCTGAAGATATTTGAATTCGCGGGAGAAAATGACTTAAGACGGCTATTTCAGTTTTTTTATAAAAGTACAGGAAAAGTCAAAAAATCGCCTTGTCTAGTCTTGGTTGGATAACCCTGTACGTTCACCCTCAACAACTTTGTTCATATTCGGACGCAGTATCCACAAAAAATAATTGTTTGGGCGGAAATTGTAGGACATTACATTATTGGACCATCTTTTATGGAAGGCAACCTCACAGCAGTAACCTATTTGGACTTATTACAAAATCGAATTGAACCCGCACTAGAAGAGAATTTCTCCATATCAACTCAGTAATGTCAGAGATGAATTTTATGATCGGTTAGGATATTGTTTAGCTGTTAATGTAGAGTTGTTTAAACATTTAATTAATTTATGTTTTTGTGAAAATCTGTAGTCTTAGATATGTTGTGTTAAATTAAAGGCTTGGCAAGAAAAACATAATGGTGTCGCTTATTTTGAATGTGTGATTGCCGAATTGGTGAAACGAAAATGTATTTTTAATGTGAAATCATCTTTACTCGTTATGTCCAGCTTTACGTCAATTTTTGACAATAGCGTTATAGAAACTAGTTGCTGGTGTTTGCTGTATTACCTACTTACCTAAACTATGCAAATTTCGTAATTTTGCCATCACATTTAATTGAATAAGTTAGGATTGGCTTATTAAAATTTATTTAAACCTGGCACATCGGTTTATTATTTCGGCCTCTCCAAAAAATTATGACACAATTTTTCTTTAAAATGTACAGGGGAACCAATATTTAGCCACCTCAAACTTTACATGGGATTTCCTATGTTCAACTAAACCATACGTCACCCGGTATCTGATTTAATAATATTGTACAAATTTTTTTTTATCCAACACATGACAGTTATGACTGTCATTATCAATGTCATTTTAGACAGGTAAACTATCAAATTAATAACACACAAGTGAGTTATAATCCATAACTCACTAGTGATTTATGGATTATAACGTTCATATTTAAAGTAGTATTCTATTTATTTATTACTATTACAAGCAGAATTTACATTGATTGATTGAAATTAAAGGAAAACGCTAAAGGTATATTCGAATTTGAAGTCATTGTAAAATTCGTTGGTTCATTGGAACCAGACGCTCCAATATCGGTACAGCTGCTGATAGTGCTAGAAGACGCCGACACATTAGAACGTTGTATTTTTTCCGCAATTTGTATTTTGTTATGCACCGATTCTTCTAAGTATCCTTCTGCTACCGTCGAGGACTTCCATCCTCCGTGACGCTTTAAAGTAGTCATGTTAGCCCCTGCATTGGCCAAAAGAGTCGCCGAAGACCTTCTCAGGCAGTGACCGGTGTAGAGCGCTGGTTTCCTCAATTTCAAAAACATTGAAATTCTTAAAGGTATCTTCGACAATGTATTTATTCCCACACACTGGCTGGTACACCTACCATTTTTGTAAAAAACAAAAAAGCGGCTAGAACTAGTATTCTTTGGTCTCAAAGACATGTATTTTTTACACAAATTGATCGGGTTAACTGGAAATCCTTCTTCAAGTATGGTGAAACTTCTCGATTTCTTCGTTTTAGTGTCTGGCAAAACTACGTGAAAATATTTCCCTTTGTCTTGAATATTTTCTATTTTCAAATTGACCAATTCATCGCATCTACAAGCACCGCTAATCCCCATTATCAAAGCCACTTTCATCAACAAGTACTCCTCGTCGGGAGCTTTGTTCAAAAACTTCTCTATTTCAGGTCGTTCTAATGTCTTGGACTTTTTTGGTTTGTATCCCTGTGATTTGCTTTTCAAAAAGCTCGTTAGTTTGCCATATTTTGAAACGTCTTTTTTTTTATACAGGTGAATAGTCGAGCGAAGCATCGAGTATTTGGTCCATAGCGACGATGGGGCAAATGTAAAAAATAAGCCAATAGAACATTTTCATCGATACCTTTTATCTTCCGTGAATTCATCCAAGACTCAAACATTTTGATCTCCTTGTCGTAAGCATCTCGGGACTTTTCTGGCAAAATCTCCATCGCTGCTCCTTCCGCTTCCGTAAGGATATCCTCAGGAACATCATTTTCATCGGTTTTCTCCATTTTCTATAGGTTTTTTCTTCAAAAAAGCTTCCCTTTTCTGCAGGGAAAACTAACAAGTGTCAAAATTTATTTAAACATTTGCTAACAATGTATCATGCCCGTGGCAACCAAACAATCAACCAACTTTGACCAAAATGTAAAAAAGTCAATGTCAAGTCATTCTGACATTTATAGGGTACTGAGACGCAAATTGCTTTGATTTGATCACGAAACTTATTAATTATTATTTCATAAAAAAACGATTTCTTCCACTTGTTGGATAAAACATTGTATGCCACTCGTGTGTTATGTTTCCTAAGTCACTTGAGAATTTATACCACTAGGCCTGACGGCCTCGTGGTATAAATCTTTCTCGCGTGACTTATTTTCAACATAACACACTAGTGCCATAAATAACTATTTTCTAATTTTGTCTCGAAAAATAGATATTTCGAACGCGCTAGCGAGTTCGAAATATATCCATTTCGAACTCCGAATTTTATTTTTTAAAAGTTGGCATTGGTAATATTTAAATGTTTTATTCTGTTGACGTCTGACGTTTCCTGTTATTGTGATCCATGAGAAAAGAAAGTTTTCGGAATTTCTCTGGTAAAAGTTGATTTATCGTTTTATTAGCAATATCCCTTAACTCAGGGGGAGTTGAACTTAGATTATCATGCTCCATATTTTTTTAATTATAATTATGAACAACTCTATGAAATATTAAAACACAAGTTTGGTGACAATGACACAAAGAAAATATTATTTATTGTCAAGGCTACTATGATAAAAGTAAATTTATAGTATTACCAACATAGAATTTAGGCATATAAATTTACAAAATTTGAAGGGTTCATTTTCTTTTTAAATATGTTTTTTCTTATTGAAAAAAATACAAAATAGAAAAAATAGTATAAAGTACGTGTTTTATAAAGCAGTTAGAGCACTTGTCCCGTTAAAAAACTCGCCGCAAGCGGCTCGTTTTTTAACATGGACGCGTGCTATAAGATGATGCTTTATAAAACATGTACTTTAATATACTATTATTACATACCTAACTACATTATACACCTTTCATTTGTCTAACAATATTATAGTAATCTACCTGGTAATTAACCGTTGGAATTTCCTAATATTGTTACATTTATAGTTAAGCCTGTCTCATGTTGACAAATAAAAGTAAAAATCATAAAAGTGTGTTGTTTTCTTTCATAATTATATACATATATATTCGAAAATAAATTCCAAAGTTAGTCTAGGCTACTTATTATGGGTAGCACTCTGTAGCAAATCTAAATCTGAATCTGTATAGTAAAAAGATAAATACCAGTTTAGTGGCAGTAAAGCCTTATTCTTAATAATTTTACAATTGCTACCCTTTATTTTAAATGCGTGTTATCCAGGTATAAGGTAACAAAAAACGATTCTCAAAATATAAATTATGATCTTTATTGACAGCACAAGAACAAGTTTTATTTTAAGTCAGTCAGCATATCTCTATTTACAAATCTAATAAATTCTTAATGTTAGGTATTCACACAGTAAGCATTTTTTTTTTGTTAATTTTTTCATACACCTAGATAAATTAATTATTACAGTAACTAATTCAAATAAACAAATTCTAGGACTAAAATAAACGTGGTTTAATTGACAAAAATTTCTAGGGTAATTTTTTAGGAAAGAAAAAGTACGATTTCATTGCCTATATGACCATGCAGAGGATTTATATTAAAAATAAATAATTAATTTTAAATCCAAACATAATTGAAACATTAGAACATTCCTAATCCTTTTTACAATGGTAGCAAGAACAGTTGACTGCGCTTTTGAACACAAAAGTACGAATGCCTTCCTTGCATAGAACTCTTACTTCGATGGGTTCGGTTTCCATGATGTTACAGCAGGTTCCTATTGACGTCACGGGTTGCGTTATTTGGGTGTTTTGAGGATCGGAGGGAACCGCCCAACTTTCGCAGAATCCTCGGCAAGCGTTCGTTGTTATGTCGAAGGACACGCAGTCTCTGATGCTAACCTTTCGGGTGTGACCTAAAATAAAACGAAAATACCGTAAATTAAATGATGACGTCGTAATTTATTTATTTATTATTTTCTTAGGAGTTTGTCAATTTGAGTTACATAACATTGTATGGCGGGATACTGAATTCCCTTGGGGTCATCAACTAATTTATTGGGCGTCAATTTAGATGATTATATATATAAGTCTCAGCATATTCACGAAGCTAAGGAAGCCTCGCACAAGTTTTATAACGCACAAATTCGATCATTGCTGCAATACTGCTTACACATTTGAAGCGCTGCTCCTAAACATACTCTGAGATTGCTGAATTCCATTCAAAGCAGGGGCCTCTCACTTGATCGGCGACTAATGACCTGAAAGCAAAGAATATCGAAGACAGGTTGGTGATTTTTAACCTCTTTCATAGGAAACGCAGAATATTCAACTAATATTGCCCAATTAACTCCGCCAAGCGCTTTCTAAAGTCGTGTATCATATTCTGCACAGATTAAATACCAGCTTCCTTCGTATAAGCACTGCTCACCGAGCGCCATAAAGAATTTCTTCTGCAGAGCTGTTCCTGATCATCAAAATAAAATTTATACTTACCAACTTTATGGCACCCAGGTTTATTCCAATCCACACTTTGCTCAGGTGATAGGACGATTGCGCTTGAAAATGAAATTATTCCAAACAAAAAATAGAAAGCCAGCATTCTAAAAACAGGAACAGATTATTATATTCGAGCAAAGAAACTTAAAGTACACTTAATAATTTTAAATAATGGAAAAAGTATTGCCTAGTGTCCTTAATAATTTTAATAATAACAATATGTTGTTTTATTTCATCCCCAGCACGAAACAAAAATAACTTGAAATCAAAATAACGCTATAACTTGCAGGAAAATATAGCAGGTAAGTATGAGTATTAAGAAAAACATTTGATCTCAGTAAATAAATTAAAATTGCGAAATAATATCATCGCGCATCAAGAAAAAATACAAAACCAATATTTACAAATCGCAATAATTCCGTATGTAAAACAATTAAACCGCTTCAAACCAAAACTTTCATAGTAATTAAAGTTCGAACACAATTGTGTACTTACCTAGCTGGTGCAAATTATCGGAGCAGGCGAACTTCCGCCGACACGATCTTGAATGAAAGTTTCAATTTGCGCGCGAGTTTTACTCTCTTTTCCCTGTCATCCCCTCTTTAAACAATTTCACCACCCCCGTTAACATTACAGTTTCCGTCCATTTAATCCCAATGTCTTATTTGCATCGGTAATGTTTGAATAATAATTATTCTTTCAGGAAAAATATTAAAATTTATAACGTGAGACCTTTTATTTAAAACTAATGTGTTTTCACAACTTCATTACCTATGACTAACGCTTTTCTTTTATTAATTATTGTGTCACAACAATGTAAACTATGATAACTTCTTTATCATACCAAAATCACAACACAAAATATGTAATATAATAGTTATTTATGTTCCAAGGGCGTTAAGTAGACTATTATGCCCGGAAGGCGAAAGCACCTAGCTCGAGGGATAGCTTTCGCCTGATGGCAATTATAGTCTAGTAACGCCTGTGGTGTATACAATACTCTATTTTTGATTAATTTTAAAATATAAATAGTTAAACTCCTGCATCTTTTTTTAACTATTTTCGGCAATTTTTAGTATTTAGTGAGCTTTGATCAGTTGTCATAGAATAAGTTTGACGGTTGCTAAGGGTTGTTTATTTTAAGCGTCTTTTACGTTTTATTAACGAAAATATGGAAATTCCACAAAATATTTTAGAAAATGCTGAAAAAGCTAAGAAAAACTTATTACCGGCATTACAGTATTACAGTCCAAAGCATTACATTATTACAGTCCAAAGCACTGTACGACAAGAAGTATGAAAATTTTCTACAATGGAGAGTAAAAAACCAAATTACGGTGATTACTGAAACAGTAATGATGGCTTACTTTTTTCAGGAATTGGTATGTAACCCTTTTGCTCATTGGTGATAACAATTTTTAATTATTTTCACTTTATTTTAGTCGGAAAAATATACCCCAATTTGGACAAAATATTCCCCTGAAGTCTGAACTTAAAGGAAAACATTAATATTTCAAGATACTGTCAATTATTAGCATTTTAAAAGTTACGCAGTAAACGCAGATTTTACCCTACATACCGAAATGGTAAATGCATAGCTAAATGCCTGTGGGTAAAAATTCGCTAGGACGTGTTCCTTCAATCATAGCAAAATTTCTTAATTTAGAAAACGCAAAGGAATATACAGGACATTGCCTACGTCGAACCTCGTCCACACTTCTTATCGAGGGTGGTGCTTCCCTTGTAACCCTTAAGCTACACGGAAAGAGGAAGAGTGCTAGCGTAGCGGATGGTTATACAGTGAGGACATAAAGTCTGGAAAACTACCTTTTGCAAGTAAGCGAAGCACCTGAATAAAAAACGCTCGGACACGTCGATTTTATTTAATTGTCTTCTATCTTCTAAGATTTCTGAGATATATACAGGGTGCTTCAAGAAAGCTGGGCAGCTGTTAACTTCTTTTTTTTTAATGGATGTATATTATTGCATTTTTGGATTCTACGGATATTTCTAAGTATATTTCATATAGGATATCCTATACCTAAATTCAATTGTTTTTAAAATAAAACACACCTTACTAGTTTACTGAATTTTTAATGACAATAACTTAAATGACACATTTTAACGTAACAAATGCTGAAACTGTTGTCCGTTAACTTCCTGGCAATATCCTAACCGATCGATGAACTCTTGTTGCACGTTTCGAATGAAAAAAGGTGGGATTTGTCGAATTTCATCTCTTATACGATTTTTCAGCGCATCGATATTAGGAGGTCTGTTGAAATAAACTTTGGTTTTTGAATATCCCCACAGAAAATAATCTAGGGGAGTCAAATCCGGAGACCTGGCCGGCCATTCTACGGGGCCACGACGTCCTATCCACCTGTTAGGAAATATCTCATTGAGATACTGCCGAACAGTAAGCGCGTAGTGAGGTGGTGCTCCATCTTGTTGAAACCACATAGTTGGAGTTGGTATATCAGGCTCATTACCTGGATACAGTTGAACTAAGGCAGGAATCAACTCTAGTTGCAGAAAGTGAAGATAAATTTTGCCGTTTAAGTTAACGTCGAAAAAATACGGACCTATAATCCTGTCTTGAAATATTCCAGCCCAAACATTGATTTTTTCGGGATGTTGCGTATGAGCCACTTGAGCCCAATAAGTATTCTCTGTGGACCAGTATCTACAGTTTTGTCGGTTGACAGTACCATTAAGAAAAAAGGTAGCTTCATCGGAAAATAAAATATTTCTACAAAAAAATGGATCTATATTGCACCGCTCTTGCATATTTTCGCAAAACTGAATTTGGCGGTCATAGTCGTCTTCATTTAATTCATGTATTAATCTTATTTTGTATGAATGATACTTTGCCTTTTTAAAAATATTTTTTACCGATGTTTGACCAATGGACAAATCTGATGCTGCTTGACTTGTAGGTAAATGTGGATTTTCGTTATAACTGAGTAAAACATCTAATTTCTTATTATCATCTAGTTTCGGCCTACCTGTCCTGGGAAGATCTTTTACACAACCATGTTCAAGGAATTTATTGACAATTTTGCTGACTGTAGATATCGTAATTTCTTGTCCGCGCTCTGGATATGTGTTATTAAAAAGTTCACAAACTTCGCCAAAATGTCTTTGGCGATCTCCCCAGCCAAACATCATCAGAATTTCCATTCTTTCTCGCTCTGAGAGCATTTTTAATAACTTGACAGTAACAGAACTGTCCTACAGTATGTTAAGAATTGGCACAGTTGTCATAGTGACAACGAGTCAAAGTGACATCAAGTTACTACATTTCTCCTAGATTTTACGTTGTATCATGGTTTTTCTCTTAATGAAAAAATGTATAATTTCAACTGGCAATATTTTAAAAACAATTGAATATAGGTATAGGACATCCTATATGAAATATACTTAGAATTGTCCGTAGAATCCAAAAATGCAATAATATTCAGGGTGTTCTATTAAAAAAAAAAGAAGTTAACAGCTGCCCAGCTTTCTTGAAGCACCCTGTATATATCTCAGAAATCTTAGAAGATAGAAGACAATTAAATAAAATCGACGTGTCCGAGCGTTTTTTATTCAGTCAGGTGCTTCGTTTACTTGCAAAAGGTAGTTTTCCAGACTTTATGTCCTCACTGTATAGAGAAAGCATCACGTCGAAAAACCGAATAGCAAAAATGATAGCTAGCTCTGTTACCGCAAAAAAAATATGGATAATGTTGAAATGGAGCAGGAATCCGTATGCATATCGAGAAACTCAGCAATCGAGTCGCAAAATTTCATAGTTGGTCCAGCTTCGCCAATTTTTAGCATTTTGTGAGCTTTGATCGGTTAAGGTTGATGTTTTATTAGTGCTCTAGCTTTTTTTGCAAATTAACTGTACATAAACTCTTGTACTATCGACAACAAGCCACCAGAATCTAAAGGGGTTCACTCATTAGGGAGCATGCTTGCGCAACATGTTGGGCAACAAGTTCGCTTGTGTATGAGCAGGTTGGCCATGCTCCCCAGTTCCAGGTTGCCGGAGAACGACTCAAAAGCCGACCAGCGAGCCAAACATGTTGCTCTGTTTATCCAGTGTAACCTCAATTTTTACACAATACATACTTTTGTTTGTGATTTGGGTGCGCTATCTTTTAGTGCCCCCCCTTCCCCGTAAATGAATCTCTCATGTCTATGTTTTAGTGACAATCAAGATTTTTGGAAAGAATTCATTGAATTATATCAATTAATTATTGTCATGTTTATGGGATGTAAAAGAAAACGGAATATTACATTTAAAATTTAAAAAATGAATCACTGGAGGTCCCAATAGAGAAAAGCAAAAGTGTTTTCCTTAAGGCAGACAAAGAGTTTGTAAATGCGGTATCATCTATTCTTAAATAACTCTGGAAGTCCTTTGGTTCTTCAGATTTCAGGTGTCATATGGGAGTACCTATTCTCTGCGATTTAAAAGCAGTTCCTTCTTTTCTTCTTTTCTTTTTATGGCTATTGTCAAACTTACCGAAATTACCAATTTTTGTTGTTTTGATAACGATGTACTTACAAGCATCCACTAGCTCATGCATTGTAAACTGAAATGAAAACATTCGATGAAGTTGTTTATAATGTCGTTAAGCATGTTGCTCTAATGAGTGGGCCCTTTAAAGTACAATTGAACTACTACGAGGGTATGCCGACTATATCCTGATATAGCTGGCCATCACAGGTGGATAGAGCTCCACATAAATTCGAGTTAACCTGTTAAATGTACACTTTCGCATCTGGTGGTGTGGCTTTATCTGGGGTAATCCTATCAAAATGTTTGGTCTTCTCATGTCACTAATTATTGTCCGTGTGAATACAACCGAACATATATGACTAATAAAGGAGATTTTATTTCGCACAACTTGCCTTGCCATGCGTCCACATTTGTTAAATAATTTCATTATCAAGTTTTAAAAAATAAAACAACGGTTTCATAAAAAGTCTATACCATACTGAAACAGCTCTGGTATAAAACCAATAAACAAAGTTGCTTGAACTATAATAGTTCATCACGACTAATTATAATAGGCAGCAGAACACTAAATTATTTTAGAATCGAAATATAGTTTGCTTAGTATTATTGTCCATTACCGCGGATTATCACGATTTGATCTCATATGACATGCTTTTCATAAAACCGGAGTGTTATAATTAAATAAGTTTTGATGGTCATTTTCTGTATCTAAAGCGAATTACGGTAGGCAACTAACAATACACCCCAAAATATCTTAAAATACTTGTACACGAATATTTACTAAAACACGCTTATTTAGAGCTAATACGCAGCAACCCATTTTTTTTAAATACCCACCCTTCAAAATGATAACCGGAAAAGAAGAGAGTTATGGTTAAAACTTTAGTTTATTTGTATCTTTATATTTTACTTATACTTAGGCTCTAAATTCTAAAACGCATTTTCCATGTGTGGCAACGTCGGGCACTAACGCGCCAGCCTCAATAATCAATAAAGACAATCAGCTGGTTTGTGTTATTAGAGTCTTGTCATTTTTCTCGAAAACATATCCGAATTAAGTCAGTCAAAAATTAGCGAAAATAACTTAAATTCAAGAAACAACCGACGCTGAAGCGTTTAACGCAAAGTTTCCCGTATCACAACCACAGCATATGACCGCGATGTCTTTAGAAGAAGACATGAACGACGAATTTAGGGGCGGAACTTTGCGGTTCAACAAGAGCGGCGAGCAACAGTCTGCAGGTTCATCAGGTTTACAACGAGAACTTTATAGGGAAAACAAGGGTGGTATTAGTAAGGCGGATAGCACTGCTAGCAATAGCAGTTGCTATTGGAGTGGATTGCCTTTGCCGTTATCGTCCATATCGACAAAAAGTAAGTAACTTTCCAAAAAATCAATACTATAATATATATTATTTTGGAGTAAGATGTAATAGGTTGTTATTATTGCTGTAATATTCAACATACTTGTTAATGTTTTTTTCTTTATGTACTAAGCACCAGAAATATTAAGTTAAACTAAAGGAATTAAATACATCTATTAACGTATTATTTGAAATTGTCATGTTGTCGCCGGTCTACCTGGGATTGTTCGAAAAAGAATTGTTTCGCAGCGGCTACTTCAAATTTACAATGTATTATTTTTTTAACCCGTGTCACAGGATTCGACGTACCTTTAGGGCGAGGCCTATAATATGCTATAGTGTCTCTTCTGCTAAAGCGACATAGCCTAGGCACAGGTAAAGGAGCTTAGGAAACATTTATCTTTGCGCCAAAAAACTCCGAGAAATATCTTTAAAATCTTTGTCTAAGATAATTTTTTTTTTACTATTTTTTTGTGCACCTTCTAGTCGTTGCTGCTCCCCTTCAGAGTAAGTGGAGGTGCTCAGACGCAGATCAAATAATGTAATACAGTTGGGTAACAGAATTATCGAGGATTGAAGTACCATTATTCCCCGGCAGATATAAAACTTATCCTATAGATAGTTTTCTTAAATGAAAATTCGCCAAAATATTTGAGGGACACGTTCATCCACTGCAAGCGCTGCATCGTTTCGCGGAAGCGTATTTTATGCGCAGTACGTGTTATTTCTACGATTTCCCGATATTTTTCGTTTATGTTCTCCAGAGTCGGTTGTCTCTTTATTATTTATTTACACAGTGTTTGCTGTGTGTATTGTGACATTTGCACGCGTTATTTTCAGTAATTTTTAGTTCTTTATTGTACTTTGTGTATCTTTTGTTAAAAACTTATTACTGTTTCAGACTTTTATAAATACTTTAGGTTTGTTTAGGTTATAGTGCAGTGCCTTTTAGCGTAAAGTGTAAAGAGGAAAAAGTGTATAGTGTTGCTTTGCACCAATTGTTTGTCAACGACCAAAATTCAGTTCTTCAGTACCTAGCTACTTATATTAATTTCAAAATTGTATCCCCGCATTTTAGGTACGTAAAGTGAGCGCCACAAATATAACGTTATTGGTTACATTTCTGTCTTCTGCATAAAAACTCCAGCAAAAAAATCTGCCTCTATGCGGCATGCATTGCTGCTTAAAATGTTAGATTTCGGGGAGCGCATTACTTGGAACTTAAAAGCCAGATGCCGCCGAGTACGATTCGTACAGACGTAAGCTGCCCTCGTATCCTTCTATTTTTAACGTAGTATAGACAAGAACAGAGCGAAGCCGTACCGGCGCTTTGCCAGTAGCCATAAAAAATACTGTCAATTGTTCGAGTTTTATATGGTGATATCCAATGACCATAATTTGCTTTATCGTCATTGGTGATATCAATTTCTAACTGATTCAGCCAATGAGAAACGGAAAGTGAACTTTGAACGCCAATAGAATATCCACAAGAGGAAATAAGATATAACTTTCTAGGCGTCTACGTTGACTCTTTAAGTATTAACCCGGATATTGTCGCTTCCTTTCATACATTTTTGCTGGAGTTTTTATACAAATGTTTAAATGTGAACTATAATGTTATATTTGTGGCGCTTACTTTACCTTGCTTTCAACACAATCATGTATTAATGTAAGTGTTTTTCTTTGGGAATGTTTAAGTTGTTGATTGTATTGATAGGATAACTACCTACTATAACATTCAAGTACTTTACAACAATTTATCTAATTTGAAACTCGCCAGAGAGTTTAAACTAGGGATAATAATATGTTATTTACTAATTATTGACAGATCAGTGAAATATTTAAAAATGCTTTTCTCTTCTTGCCACCCTAACAAAATAATTCACAGTATATCAATATTGTGTGTTTCGTCAAAACGGCTGCTATTTTACTGTTGCCTCCATATTTGAACGTAAAAAACTTTTTTTTTTGTTTAAGGATCACCTTCGACATTAAAATACTACTTCGATTACCGCTGTTTTGTTGATTCACTCATTTCTTCAGTGTGCTAAACATTTACATTTTTTCTAACTAACTAAGACCTTAACTGTAGTTTTATAATATAAATAAATATACCTATTAGTAGCATAATTGTTCGTTTTACTGTTTTACAGTTTTTATAATGCCCTGCGTTGATGCTTTCCGCAATTATATGCTTTCTAACAAATATTCATCTTCTTCCCTGCAAAGTGCCAGGGCAAGACAAATGCACATGTTTCTCAAGTCTACTATAAACATTAATTTTGATTTGTTTTAATCTGTGACACTATCGTCGTATGTTGTATAGAAAATGATAGAAGCAGACCAGGCGACAAAGGGCACCTGTTGCGGTGTTAAGAACAACCATTATTACCTACGGAACTATACCAGAAACTAAATTGTAATTCGAAATTTTAATTTCCATATCTACGCCCTAAAATACGCAAGTCCTGAAATATGAAAAATATTTTAAGGTGTATTGATTCTTCAAGAAAATTAATGCCTTAGATTTACTATATTTGCTTTTTTTTTTTAATCAATAATATTCGAATAAATTAAAATAAATAAGTTTAAAGCCGGACCTGAGGTACACGCGAACTGCGCATACACAACACTTATGGAAAACGCTGCATGCTGATGACATTTCTGTAATACGATATTAGCAATATATTGCTTATGTATATGTGATTTATATCCTCTATGTCTGTAAAACAGTGTTGTGTATCTGGACGTACTGATTATAAGTTTTAAGGTAAGTGTCCATTTGAGAGAAAAGCTCTCGAGAGCCGCTCTCGAGAGTATTTCTCGCAGGTCGACACAGTTCCGCGAGCTACTATACGACAGCACTGATAAGCTCTCAGACAGCGAACAAGTCGACACTTGCTCGCAAGTGGACGAAGCGATTTTCTCGGGTTGGAGAGCAACTATCACAATTCGAACGGTATTCGTATTGTGACAGTGCTCTTAGCAAAATGGCAAAAGTAGAATGGTCGAAAGACGATGTGGTTAAATTAATTAGTAGTTATGAAGAGAATCCCATACTGTGGGATACAAAATGTGTAGAGTATCGTAACCGCGAAAAGAAACAGAGAATATTGCAGCTGCATTTGGTTGTACTTCTGAGGAGGTGCAAAGAAAGTTGCACAATTTGAGAAATCAGGTAAGCAGAGTAGTCCTATATCGTAAAAAGCATGAAAGTTTTATTAATATTGTAGATGTCACAAGAAATAAAAAAAATTAAAAAGAAGAAAAGCATTTGTTAATTATATTCTGATAGGACACCTGTTTTTTTTTTAATAATACCTAATCGTAATGTGACCATTACACGTTCGTAGATGGAAATAGCTTCTCGCATTTTCGTATTTCTTTTCGCAATTGCTGGTCCAAGTAGTTCTATTATATACTGAACCTGCACTGCATTCATACGAACGAAATTGCGAAATTACTGCGCATCTTCAACCTGCAGCTTCCTTGTGAGTGTAGAGCACGCACCTAACTCTAATCTACGTCGAATCCAAGGTTTGATCCAACACTTTCTTTGCACTTTATGTTTTTGCTTCCTCTTAACTAAAATTTTGTGACAAACGATAACGGCCGCAAGTTTTTCCACCTCCATGTTCTACAAACTTTCTCTATCGAACTCGCAATACGCACTTGCTGTGGACACAGTTTTGAGAGCACTGCTGCTATTTACTCTCAACGAGCTGTCTCGTGGAGCTATCTGAGAGTAAAAATTTAGGAAAGTACTCTCAAATGGACGAGCATCTGAGATTAGCTAACGAGAGGAACTCTCGAGAGTAAATCTCAAATGGACACGTACCTTAAGAAACATCGCTCTCATAAGTCAGATGCAGAAATATTCTCTTTAATGAATAACTAATATAGTAATTCAATAACTTGTAGGTATAGGTCATGAGTGAGGGAAGAAAATAGCGCGCAAATTCATGTCTTTAACTCGCGCGAACGAAGAATCTCCTTGAGGTACCGACTTTGGCTGGGAAGTTCAAACTTTTATTAACGTTCGTGTGTGCACACGGCAGCCGTTCACACTAGCCGCGTAAACACCTAGGATGGTCTGCGAACAAGGGCGGTTTTAGCTTTTCAACATGGGGGCGGTAATTTGAAATCCCAATTTTTTTTTTTAAGAAAAGTAACCAGAAAATAAGTGTGGGAGGGGGGGGGGGTGAGAAAAAAAATAGCGCCGCAGGCGAAAAATTTTTGGGTGCCACGCCCTTTTTTCAATGATGATGCTTAAAATTCTAAATTCATGAGGGGGGTAATTACCCTATTACCCCCCCCGTAAAACCGCCCTTGTCTGCGAATGATTGCAAACGTTTCACGCGACTGTTGAGGATGCGGCTTTAAAAAATACAAATTAAACCGGCACTTAACAACTACTTTCAGTATGTAAACTATCTTGAATTTAAAGGAATTTCTTTTGTCATCAAATGGAATGAACGCATTGGTGACAAGTAAAAAATTTAAAAATGAAATTTATCTCAATGTAAATTTCTCAATTCACATTATCTTTGGGATAGCAAAAAGTTAGCCGTGTTTACCAACATAATATTTTGCTCACTTCTTTATCCCAATCTATTCCCGTTAACATTGATAACGACGCCTACTACTGCTGTTATCAATGCAGTCTGGCTCAACTTTAATTAAACCAAAAGTTATTGCGGCTTTTTATCTAATATGTGTGATATGTCAATTCATACAGGCTTTATGTTTCCATCTTATACAAGTTTGGGTAAGTTTAAAAATTTAATTAGCGTTAACTATATTAATATTTATAATTTTTACTTTTAATGCACGCAATTTACATCAAAGATTGTATTCGTTACACAGTTTTACAGAACAATAATGATATTGAGCAAATTTGGTTAGGTATAAAAAAACACAATTTCAGTTTGGCAGTTGGCTGTCTGTATAAACCCCCCAGTTATAATAGCAACAATTTTCTTGATGAATTTGAAAACTCACTAATTAATATACGGTCTGATTTTGAAAATATTGTATGTTTGGGGGATTTTAATATTGACCTTCTAAATGTGTCAAGTCCACAAACAAGACTTCTTAACATACTAGATAGCATGGGTTTACAGCAGATTGTTGATTTTTTTACTAGAGTGGCACCAACGAACTCCTCTTTATTAGATTTAATTTTGGTAAATGAAAATATTTGTTTTGAAAACTGTTCTTCTGTCGCAATGCCCAACATTTCCGATCATCTTTTAGTAAGTGTGGAGTTAGACTTGGATATTGGTATTAATGACTCGCCTGTACAGAGACCTTACAGAAACTATAATGTTATAAACACTGATCTTTTATATAATCATTTACAAGCCATACCTTGGAGAAATATTTATCATTACCAAGACATAGATGAAAAAGTAAACTTTTTTAACAGTAATCTTCAAACTCTTCTGGATATACATGCTCCCTTGAAAATTTCTGTGTTTAGGAAGAAAAGTAAGCCCTGGATAACGGGCACTATAAAAGTTTTAATTGGCTATCGTAATAAGTGTCGCAATAAATACAAAAAGACCAAAAATCCAGTCCATTTAAGCGACTATAAAAGAGTTAAGAATTTTACAAGTAAATGTATAGAAAAGGAAAAGACACAATACAAATTCTTATAACAGCAAGGAAGCTTGGAGAACGTTAAAAGAACTAAATATTTACAACAAAACTAAAAAACCTGATATCCCAGTTCATTTAGCTGATATCAATTTAATTAACGACTTTTTTCTTAATTCCATACCTAATCTAACACCAAGCGATAAAGTTTTAGAGTACTATCGGGGCTTGAAGGAAAACCTTGAATCGATGTTAAAGTTTGAACTGGCTAGTGAAGTTGATGTGGGTAAACTATTACTTTCGATCAGGACTGGGGCGGTGGGAGCGGATGGTCTCAATATTAAATTTATTTTACTGTGTTGTCCTTTTTTACTTCAATATATAACCCACATTATAAATTTTTGTATTTCTAATTCCGTTTTCCCTTCTCAATGGAAGGTGGCGCACATTGTTCCCCTTCCTAAAACCGGTTCTATTGACGCTTTAAAAGATTTAAGACCAATTAGTATCTTGCCAGTACTTTCAAAGATTTTGGAACGCATTGTGAAAATACAGCTTGTCAACCATCTTAATTTAAATAATATTCTTCCAGAAACGCAGTCAGGTTTTAGAAGGGGGCATAGTTGTGCATCTGCCCTCATTAATGTTACTGATAATATATTTCGTGCCACCGACCAAGGAAAACTTACAGTCTTGGTGCTTCTCGATTATTCAAAAGCTTTTGACACTTTAGATCATTTTACATTAAAACTTATTTTAAAACATATTGGGCTTGACGACAGTGCAGTTGCTTTTTTTAATAATTATTTAAAAAATAGAATACAACATGTTGTACTTAATGAAAAAATTTCTAAACCTTTAATGCTTCAATGTGGTGTCCCGCAAGGTTCTATTTTGGGACCAGTTTTATTTACCATATACACCGCCTTTTTTTCAAAGTTTTTAACCGGTTCTTTTGCTCAAATGTATGCTGATGACACTCAGCTGCTTTTTTCTTTCTCGCCGACAAATATTGACTATGGTTGCCAGGTTCTAAATAGAGACCTAGAAATAATGTACAATATTTCCATGGAACACTGTTTATCTTTAAATCCTAATAAGTGTAACGCTATACTATTTGGAAGACCTATCGACAGGGTTCGATATGCTGACCGGGTTGGGATTTCTATAAATAATATACCTGTGTCCTTTGTGACTGTAGCGAGGAATTTAGGAGTTTGGATGGACTCATCCTTGAGATTTACAAGGCACATTTCGGAATGTATTAAAAAATCTATTTGTAAGCTTAAATTATTATATAGTTCCAGAAAATTACTCAATATGAAACTTAAAAAAAAATTATGTGAATCTCTGATTTTATCAAACTTCAACTTTTGTAGCACAGTTTATGGTCCATGTCTTACGGCTCTGGATTCCCAAAGAATACAAAAAATTCAAAACTACTGCTTAAGATTCATGTATGGCATTGGGAAATATGAACACATAACCCATAAATTAAAAGACGCCGGATGGCTTTCAATGAAAAAAACTAGATATGTTCATTGTGCAACTTTTTATCACAAAATTATTATATCAAAAATACCATCATATCTGCATAAAAAGCTGTCATTTAGATCTGATGTGCATACATTGAATTTGCGATTTAGGGGTCTCCTTACACCTCCTCTGCATAAAACAACATATTTCGAAAGATCATTTACCTATAACGTTCCGGCAATTTATAATGATATCCCGAATGGTAAAAAAGGCTTATCCCCATTTATATTTAAAAAGACTTTGAAAAGTGTATTACTTGCAGAATAGTTTTCCTTTTGGTTTTGATTGGTATGGATTATTATTACTATGTACTTTTGGTGTTTCCCTTTACTATTCTTTTATTATTTATATATCCCCGTTTAAATAAGTTTTTTAGGTGTAGGTACCTATTATAGATTTAATTTGTTTTTTGTATCAAACTACTTACCATTTTTCATATTGGATTGCATTTTGCATTTTTTTTTTTTTTTTTCCTTCTTTCTTTTTAATTCGTTTTGAGCATTTAAATAAGTAAGTGCTGTTTAGGTTATTTACGGTTAAGTGTAAAACCAACCTCTACCCCTAGCGGTAAGGGATGAACTTCGCCCGTTTAGAACAGTAACTTCTTTACTTTATATGTATTGTAAATTGTAATTTATGCTGTTTTAAATAAAGATTATTATTATTATTATTATTATTACTTCTTGCTCGTTCTTCTGTGACTAATAATAATTCTTTGGCGACTAACTAAATTGTAAGTATTTTTATACAGTGTGGTTCTTTTTGACTTCCTGTTAAATCGTCAACCCTATTCTACAGTCCCCATTCTACTGAAGCAATATAACTGAAATTTGGTACAGGCAAATTTAAGGGTTTCACGTTTAGAAAAAACCCGCCCTTGGTAAACTAAAAAAGCTAAATATGTTTTAAAGACACTCCTTTAAGAGGTCCTTACTAGTGTCCATCATATTAAAGTACTTTGGAAGATATTCAAGAAAAACCGATTTCCAGCGGCGTCCTCCAGGGGCACATTGAACAATAGGTACTATTGATCAAAAAGTAATGGCAATTTTCAGTTATCTCTGTAGTTATTTTAGAATAATTATTATTGGGCTGACCTAATTTAAAAATATTGCGAACATTATCTGTTTAAACTTTCTGTTGTAATGAGTTAAAAAAAATCACGTTGCACTTTTTATTTATGTATAAACATCATAAATCTGCTTGTCTTTTAGTCACTGAAACGCTATGGAACACAAAACCAAAAGACCAAATAATGTCGGTCCAAGAGAAACAACCACCACTACCACCATCAGTTCAACCACAGGTACCACGAGTCAACGCTGAGCAAGACGCGAACAATTTTTTTACATATCGAGATGGTGTTGCCGAACGAGCAGCGAACGAATGCGCCACTGAATTTTTGGATATGGAAACGGAGGGCCCTGTTTTGGGATCATTTTTGCTAACACAGTGAGTATATGTAATGAAAGAACCATTGGGCTTACTGCTGCTACTTAAAACACAACAAACTTAAAATAAGTTCGTGTACAGAGTTGCCCCTTATCCTTCCGTCAGACCCAATCCTTGGACGCGTTTCGCCGTCTACGGTTCATTGGCAAGTCTAAATTATATTTATTACAAATTTATAAAATATTCTTTTTCAGCGTCAGACCCAATGTCATGGGCAATTTCTCTGTAACTGTCCATGCTAAGCGTTATCGCGTAGCAATCAAATGCATCACCTGGCCCATCTAACAAGAATCAGTTAGAAAAGAAGGAAACTCTTGCAAAGACCAGACGAGCTGGTTATTAAATTAAATTCGGTTTACGGAGCGAGTACCAACAATTAGAAATATTAACGTTAGTTGCTTCCTTTCGCCGAATTTATCCCCAGACGCGTTTCGCCGTATAACGACTCGTCAGTGAGGCTATAGAATCCTACTAAAGGAAGCAATACCGGAAAGGCTATAATTGTTGATACTCGGTCTGTAACAAGACAGTTTTTTCCATAGTATTTCAGTACATTTCGACCTCTCCCCACCCTTGTAAAGATTAAGTGATTGTTGACTTTCTTCTCGTATATCTCGGAGCGTCCGCCATTTTTAATGCTTTATTTTGTAGCACCTGAAACTTATGCGCTGTCTTGCAACATGTTGGCACTCCATAAGTCAGGACCGGCCTGACGATAGTTTTATATATTAACTTTAGTTCTATAACCTTATAGAATGAAGCTGATTGGCAGCTTTTTTCCATCTCAATTTCTTTCTCCAATTTAGTCTATCATCAAAAACAAGTCCCAAGTACCTGACTTCTTGGACTCAGTTTATCTGAATGCCGTTAATCTAGAGCGTAGTATCGGATCTTCTAACTCTGCTATTCGAGGAGAAAATGGTAGGATTCAGACGTATTCTCCACCTCGAAAAGCACTTTTCTAAAACTCGTGTCGTCAGCAAATAAGAATAGCTCGTTAAATCTGTCCCTCGGGATATCAAAAACATATATATTACGGCACGGTGCGAGAGGAGACTCTGGCGGGACTCCCGCTCCGGTGTGTTGGTCTCAGAACCGAGCCCTCCAACGAGACTGCAAAACTCCTTCCCTCCAAAAAGGAAGCAATAATCTTAACAAGATAATTGGGAGCTCCCAGTCTTATCAAGTTTAAGGCCAGGTCGCAATGCCAGACCTTATCAAAAGCTTTCGAGACGTCGAACAAAACCGCTCCCGTGTCTGCTGTTGCAAAATTCTCGTCGCCAGTCTCGTCGTCTGCCTCACTATACCAGTATTCTCGCCTAAAGCCAGATTGCTCATTGGGGAGAACATTACTATCGATGACAAAGAGTATTAGTTTTTTAATAATTTGAAATTTAATATGAAAGGTTTACTACATCGCTGATGATGTTGTTAGGCAGATTGCGCAATGTAGCATTTTTAATACCATCAAAACCCGGAGCCTTCTTGATATTTAAGTTTTGTGCAGGATGAATCCATGATATATCTAGGCAGGCACGATGTTTCTCGATACATCGGAAACATCGGGTAAAAACATTGATGTTTTTACATCGATGGATTTTAATTCGATGTTTTATGACATCGATTATAGGCTAGATCATTGCATAAAATGATCATTGGTTTTGAAAATTTAAAGATGATCGCAGAGTGAGAGAGACGTGACAACCAAATTCTATCCGTTTCTGCAAAGTGCACCAAGAGCTTAGAAGGAAGGCAGAATCTGGTGTCACCAGCTGTATTTCTTTTATTTTTTATGGACACTTTACTAAACACCTAAGACACAGATGGCGCGTCCTTTATGTCTATGTACGGATTTTGTTATTGCCAATGTTGCTATGAAAACCAGCATTAAGCAAGCGCAACATTAATTTTTTTCGCTTCACAGTCATAAAAATAAATACATATTTTGCAATAAAAAATACATCGATGAATTCGATGTATACCAATGCTTTTCAGTTGATTATTTTTTCAACATCGAGGAATTAAAGTCGATGTTTCTGCTACATCCATGGAAAGAAATTTGATTAATCGATTTTCTATGTATTCTGATTTTTGTGTATCCCTAGATATATCTGTACCATCCTGGAGAGAGATCCTTTCATCTCTTTCTGTGTCGGCAAATGGGTTTCCACCGAACAGCTCACAGAGCCTTTCCGCAAAAAAAATATAATAAAGCATTTCAAAAGGGCGTAGGAAATTTCGGCCCCGGCCAGGTAGCAGCCCGATTTTGACAGGAACTTTCGGCCCCGGGATAGAAGGGTCATGTTTTTATTACAGGCATTTTCGGCCCCAATTTTGAATCACTTATAAAATGAAAATGCAACTAACCTGAACTAACTCAATTTTTGACCTGCAACTCGGCTAATGCGGTTTTATAGACTTATATTTGTTAAACAGCGCTAACACGGCATCTAATCCACCTTTTTGGTTTCAATTCGCCTTTTTCAAGTTCACCGGGGAATATTATTATTAATTGTTTGCCCCTTTTATAGACTTATATTGGTTAAACAGCGCTAACACGGCATCTAATCCACCTTTTTGGTTCAATTCGCCTTTTTTAAGTTCACCGGCCAATTATTTACCTGCAATGTTTGGGGCCGAAATTTCTTGCAAGATTACTTGACCTAAAATTTCTAGCAGGTACCTTACCCAATATGGGGCCGAAAGTTCCGCCGCCCTTTCAAAATATAGTAATTGTAGTTCAAATCGAAACATTTCCTGACGAATTGAAAACCGTTTGAATTATTTTGAGACTTCCCATGGATTCCCATATTATTTTAGGATAAATCACTGGGATACTGATAAGGAGCGTCTCCTCCTGTTAACTCCAAGAATACTTTTGGTGGTAAAATATGATTTTATCGCTCTTAAGAGACTCAGCTACAAGAAGCTACCCCTGGAAGACATCGAAGCTATTATCATCGGAGATCTGATGTATCCAAATGGATCACTTATCCCGTAAGTGATTGCTTAATTTCCATTAGAAACTATGTATCTATTTTTAGATTTTTAGAACTAACCAGAAAAGTTGTAGTTTACAAGTGTATAAATATTTTTTTTTTAATAGAAACTAACATTGAAAGACTAAAAGTAGGCAGAAAATTAGTTAATTAGTTTTTTATAAAATTTTTTTATATGCAGAAAAATAAACGGATTGGCAGACGGGATTTCGAGCATGTTGGAAAATTGCTTTTTTAAGCTATCATCAAACGAAAATCAGCAAACATTTTCATCGCCCACTAGGTATAAAATTACAAAAGATAGTCGCAAAATTAGAGCATGACATATAGCTAAGCTTACGTATAGTTTATTTTGCATTCCTGCTAAGCTGGAATATAATTTATTGATAAAAAAAACGTAAAAGGCTTAATAGATTGCTAGATAATATGCTTTAAAGAAGAATGTGTATAACTCTCTTTCTATGTATAATATTATATATTTTAGTGACCAAAACGGAGGTTATTTTTATTTCACTTGTTAATGTTTTCTCATTTCAAATATAGCGCCAAGATCTTCAGATAGCTCAATGCCTTCTACTATGTAAATAATCGTGCAGTATAACAAAATATGCTTGATATTGTAAAAATTGTAAAAGCCCTTGTTTAAACTTTTTTTAAAACTTGACGTCTTTTAGGGACCGCAACATGAGAGGCATTCGCATTCTGTTCGGCAAGGGAAAACCGATTAAACTCGCTTCAAAATGGAATCCATTCACAGAAGACTTACCCATTTGGACCTTCACATATCATCCACTTTATTTTCATAAAGGTAAGCTTATGGTTTTGCTATTTGGTAATACGAATATACGGGAATCCTTTCTGTTCTAAATCGTTTTGGTTCAATACCTATTTGGGATTCAGAACCGGGCAAGCTACTGAGAAAAATACTTAGTAACAAGTAAGCAGAGCTGTGAGTAACTTACATAAAAAGATAATTTTTCTTTAAGTGTATAATAATAGCATACATTATACAGGGGCCCTAAAGGTATGGTACATAATTAGATGGATTAATTTTATCATCATATAAACATGTGTTGTACAAAGTCTGGTTTTCAAGATACAGGGTGTCAAAATTAAAAAAAAAATCGGTTTTTTATTATTATCTCAACGATCCTTTTGCTCGTTTTCGAGAAAAAAAAAAATAAAAGTCACTTCCTTGCACGTCAAAAAAATTTTTTTTTGAAAACGAAGTAAGTTACGAAAAAATATTCTAATAATCCTTTAGCCGATCTTGTTAAAATTTGGCAGTGTTATTTAGGGTAGTAAGGGGCTAGTTTAGCCCTGACTACTACGTAAACTACTAGAAGAAACATAAAAATCACTATGGTATCAATAAAAAAGTTTGTGTTTTATATACAGTGTGTGCATAAAGTCTGCAAACGGCTTAATAACATCACAATTTATTGGCCGATTTAAACCAAACTTGGTGCAGTTGTGTATGAGGATCTGACGCACCGAATGACGATATTGGCGTTGTTGCCAGCTTTTTAGTTTGTCTGGAATTCGAACGAATTTTATATTTTTAAATGTAACACCCTGTATATTTTTTCATTTATAGTTTTTACTTTAAATTTCTTACTATAATACTTTGTTCCCAATATCAGTAGTTTTGGAAATAACGACGTGTTTTGAAAATATCAACAAATTGTGTTTTATTTATTAATAAAGTCATACACAATGCCCTGGAAAATTGAATGTGTGGGCTGGGCTTCTGGGTAACCACAAGATCGGTCCATTTTTTATTGATGGAAATTTGACATCACAACTTAACCTTGATCTCTTGGAAACGCAAATAGTGCCTACTATACGAAATGTGATGGGTCCAAATTATGCCAGTACATTCTTCCAACAGGACGGAGCTCCTCCCCATTTTGGTCGAGTGGCCACCTAGGTCCCCTGATTTGTCGCCTAATGGGGGCACCTGAGAAACACAGTTTATTCCACAAAACCTCAAGATTTGGCCGATTTGCAGCGTCCAATTTTGGACGAATTTGAATTAATAACGCCAGAAATTATTTACAACACAATTGAAAAATTTTATTTTCAATTAGCACACTGTGAAACTGTACAGGGAAAACAGTTTGAACATTTAATATAAAAAATATATTTTTTCTAAATTGTACTCGTTATTTCAAAAAACTACTGATATTAGGAACAAAGTATGTTATACCAAAAGTGTAACAAATTTAAAGTAAAAACTATAAATGAAAAAATATACGGGGTGTTATATTTAAAAGTATAAAATTCGTTCGAATTCCAGACAAACTAAAAAACTGGCAACAACGCCAATATCGTCATTCGGTGCGTCAAATCCTCTTACACAACTGTACCAGATTTGGTTTAAATCGGCCAATAAATTGTGATGTTATTAAACTGTTTCCAGACTTTAAACACACACTGTATAATTAAAAACTGTTTTTATTGTCGTCCATGGGCATGGAATAAAGTGATTTTTATTTATGATTAAGTAATTAAAATTAAACAAAATATTTCAACACCCTGTAAAAACAATTTTTTAATATAATTGTTATTAATGTTCCAGGGACATGTAATAAAGTCATTTTTATGTTTTTCTCCCAAAAACGAAGCAAGATTTTTCAATAAAATCGGCTAAAGGATTATTAAGATATTTACGAAAAAAGGATTTTTTTTTTAAAGTTTGACACCCGAAGCATTACCGAACCTATGTCTATATAAACTTTTCGTCTTAAAATCACTCAAAGAATCACCCCTTGAAGTTTGACCACGTTCTTAAATAGCACCCTGAATATGTACAAAGCTAACAATAGCGGCCGCTTATCATCGATAGAGTCACTAAAGCAACTAGAATTTTGGACATACTATAACTGACGACGAATGTTAAGTCCTACCCTGGCTTACGTATTAAGCCAAAAAGTAGCTTTTAAAGCCGGGGATACATCTGAGTAACGTTGCCGTTCGTTCGCATTCGTTTACATTACCATAATTGCTGCTCGTTCGTGGACATTCGCGGCAACGTTGTGGGTACACTGACACATTTACGAACTCCCGCCAATTCCTACTTGCCATAAACAATTTGCTAGCGTTCCACTCATTCGCGAAGATGGCTCTGCATACTTCTGGAACAATTCTGGAAATCAGCTGTCTTAATATTTTAAATGTGTATTGTAAACTTATGTACGAATCCTCACTAGCTAGAAATCGTAAACAAACAGCAACTCTTACTTCTGGTGGTATGGCTTTTCTGAAGTATGTATTCTGCTTAGCAATTTTTCGTTTAATCATTTCCAGAAGGATGGTGAAATCTTCTCGAGACATTCTGATGAAATTTTTAAAAAATGTATCGTTTAAATCGGCTAGTAAGTCATAGCATCATATCTACTTCTACTTAGATATAAATCACTCATCCAAACAAGTCTCTGTTTTCTCTTCTTTTTTTCTAAACGTCGCTGAATGATTTTAATAATGATCTACGAGGCACTGGCCACTATTAACCGATTTTCACTCATATTAACCTGTCTCGTCGAATTGTAGCAAACTACTGCAAATTATTTTCAGCACGTCCACATATGAACGCTTACCAACGTTCGCAGACATTCGCAATTCGGATTTTCTTTTGATCTTTTGAGGTTTACCGACAGACCATGGAAAACGTTCGTTCGCATCGCTGGCCATTCGCAGCAAAACTTATTCGTTGCAAATGACCACAAATGACCATCTACACTTGACGAACGAATGCGAACGAATGCCAACGAATGCGAACAAATGGAAACGTTCCTCAGATGTATTCCCGGCTTTAGACTCGTTAGCTATATATACTGCCCAGCTCTAAAAGGTTTTACTAATTTAAACGCACAAAACACCTTTTTAGATTGTACCGATGAAAATCTACGAAAACTTTACGACTTGGACTACTTCAGTGATAGCTTCTGCAAGACAATCATCGAAATAAGCAAACACTACGAATCACGTATCCTATACTCAAACGTCTTACTCGAAAACTACATTGGTTTCGGGGCAATAATTCACAATCGGAACGATCTGGGCTTCTTTAAGGTCAGAGGTAAATTTAGCTTTTGAAACGGTTACCTCCTTTAAATCTAAATGTGATATTTATTTGGTCAATTATTGAATGTAATAACTAAATGTATTTTATAGTTCCCTAATATTATATTTAACGAGAGTTCTTTTTGAACCATCAAAAAGATGTATCATGTACTCAAGCATTAAGAGGATTTTAAATGAAATAATATCAATATGTATTTGTAACATACTTTAGCTAAAATGGATATCAAAACAGTGGCGGCTCGTGGCTTGCACATGTGGGTAGGCGCCGCAGATGAACATTTTTTAGGACCCATTCGGTATAAGAACATTATTTTCAGAACGCCATATCAAAAATTGATTTATACAAATTAAACCATTGTACAACACATCAACTATTATTATTAAAATTATTATTATTAAATTCTTTTTTTAGCACAGCTAAGCAACTTTACAATTTTACATTTACAAATTACATTAATTCCTAATTACCAAATGTTAACACTATGGATAAAAATATTTCAAATGACAATTATTAGAAACACAAAATTACTTTTATTTTTGTAACATAACCAACAATGTAGTTACATGTTTGAACATTTCTGTGAAGCTAATAATAAAAAAAGAAAATGCATCAATGCTTAATTAACGTGACGTACCTGACGTCCAATAAACGTACGCACGTCCTTTAGTAACCCCTTTGCTTATTGTTTATTGTTAAACTTAAAATGCTGATGACATGTGCTTAATCAAATGCAACAAGCGAACTAACGCGTTCTTCCTAGAGGTAAAGTTGAGCAAACATTTAACCCCATCTCGTTTTTTCTAAGAACTACGGAATGTGGCGAACCTGACGTTTGAAACTAGGGACACTGCCTTGTACGCCGTAAGGTTTGGTAATTTAAAAGTGTATCTATTGCCATAAATCAGAAAAAATTAAATTAAATTTTCTTATATTATGTTAGACTTAAAGTAGGTCTTTTTGGCTTTATACAGTCTTAATTACCCACAATAAAAAAATTAAAGGTAACTGAAAATTTTCTGAGGACAGCAGATGGCGATCCTAAATGCGAGTGACCCAGATATAAACTTTGGTTACTTTACTGGGAAATATTACAAGTGGGATGTCTGGGGATAAATTAAGGATAGGCGGCGCCTACCTTGCCTACCCCGACGGGCCGCCCCTGTATCAAAGAGAAACATCTGGGATTTTATTTGTATCTATTATTTATTTTCGTACATAATCTGAGAGTATTCTTAATAGTTCTAAAAGAGAAAAAAGCTAAAGTATTAAATAGTAAGTATGTGATTACAGAATACGAAATATTTTGAACAAATTAAGTTTTTATTTGTTCCAAACCAATACGCATTATGTACAGTTGTATTTGAGATTATATTATATTTATCGTAAATATTTAAATTTTTATATACAATTTATTATACCGAATTTTAAATGAAAGAATACATATCATCTGTTTGTATTTTTTGCAGCTAAAAATAAACTGTAAAAAATAGTATACACCTATTTATAAGTACCATATTATTAGTTTTTTATTTTATGTACAATATGTGTGTAAATAGTATTCAGTATAACTAACTACTTAATCTACTACTAACATATCGCCAAAGAAATTACATCTGTTTCAGCCTTCTAATCAGTCATGAGGCGTTTAGTTTACCTTAACAAAGTTCAAAAGTTGATGAAAAATGAGACATTGATGGCAAACCAATAAATTTGGTTTTTTGCATAAAACGACATGCTCTTCTCAGCTAAAATATTTTCGACAATGCGGTGCCACTTCTATTGGAAAATACGAGCAACTTGGATATTTTAAAGGGAATACCCTGTATACAAACCTATTTTTGCAATCTCTATTGGTTTATTAATAACTCTCCTTATTATACGTAGTCATATGCCAAGCTGTTACGGTTTTCGAAATAATGATTAATTTCAATTTCTTTTCGAAAAACATGGCATACCAATAACAAATGGTGATATTTTTGAGATTTGTGATACTAAGTCACTGATATTTGGTTGGGAGGTTATTGCGCTATGGCCAAATCTTACCCCTTATATTATTCCCGACTTGAAAAGCTGCTGAAATTTATTCGTTCGGTTTTTAGTCAATGCGCATCATGCAGTGTAAGTGTCATGTCACTGTTGTTATCGAAATTGGCCTCCGAGTTCACACGGCCTGAATCCGTTAAGATTTTTACCTGTGGTACTGTATAATATATAAGCTACAAATTGCGAATAAAGTCCATAAGCTGATTTTTTTTAGAAAATATAGAAATAGCCAAATTAGAGATTAATAATCAGATTGAGTGTTTGAACGATCCTGTCAACGCCCACTACAGAGAAGCAGCGACACACACACACACACACACACACACACACGCGGAGAGGTGAGCCCATCTGGCGGAAGTCCTTGTGGCCCTGAGCTTATTTGCACAGAGTCTCAATGACTCCTTCCAGACTTCCTTCCACGCCCCCCTGCGGTCCAGTTCCGCAGGGCCTCACCAAAAAGTACTTAAGGTACTTTTACTCTGGAATCTAAGAGAGGGGTGTATTATTGATTTTGTGAGGTGTATCGGGGGAAGGCTTTGGTGGGTGGGTGGTGCTGTTTGGCGCACCTAGAGAAGTTGGTGACTGGGACGTTTATGACGGGGCATCGATGTCATAATTGGAAGCTTGTCTGATGAGGGGGTTTGGGTGTTCGGGGGCCGAAGTTAGAATCTTCGTATTTCTCTCGTGGAGAAACTGGGAAAGGGGTGAGTGTTTGTTGTCGCGGTGTAGGTCTACGTTACGGATGAACCATGGGATGTCCATGGCGGTGCGAATGTAACGATTTTCAAGGGATTGGAGGCGGTTAATGTGGGTGGGGGCTGCGTGACCCCACGCCGCTGAACCGTATGTGAGGGTGGGTCTGATGATGGCTTTGATGAGGTGGATTTTGTTTTTGTGGTTTAGGGTGCTGTGGTGGTTGAGGAGTGAGTATAGAAGAGAGTATGTCATTCTGGCTTTATTGCGGTTGGCTTGGATATGGGGCTGCCAGCAGAGGGTTTTGTCTAGGGTGATACCGAGATATTTCACTGAGTCTGACCAGGGAACATCGCGACCATCCAGATATTGACCACGTCGAAGGGTGGTTGCCTTCTGCGGCCGAACTGGATGGTTTGGGTTTTGTCGGGATTGAGGCGTAATTGGAAAATTCGTTAGCTGCTGTTTGCAGCTTTCTGGTGACTAGCCGGGGACTCAGTGACCTTACGATGAAGACGGTATCATCAGCGTAAAGGGCCAGGGTGCTATCGGGGGGTTTGGGGATGTCGTGAGTGAAAATGTTAAACAGATGGGGGGATAGGACTGCTCCTTGTGGGACTCCCGCTTCAAGGGTGCGGGGGGGTGGATAGTGATTGTCCGATGCGGACTCTGATTTTGCGGCGGGCGAGATAGGATTGAATAAGGCGGACCATGTTTGAGGGGTAACCCAGGGCTATCATCTTGTGAATCAGTCCATCATGTCATATGGTGTCGAAGGCCTTTTCGATGTCGAATGAGATCATCCCGACGAACTGATTCCAGTTGAAGCCCTGAGTTATTAACTCAGTGATTCGAAGGGCTTGCAGTTCGCAATTGAGGTTTTCCCGAAAGCCGAACTGTTCGTCCGGGAGGACTTCCAGTTCGGTGGACTTAGCTTTGAGGCGGGTGAGAATTATAACTTCAACGATTTTGGCCATTGAGTTGAGGAGAGATATGGGGCGATAGCTTTGGGGGAAGGTGCGGTCCTTACCGGGCTTGGGGATCATGATGACAGTGGCTTCTTTCCATTTTTTAGGAAAGTAGAGGCAGCGAGAATTGTGAATGAGTTTAAGTAGTGAATGTTCGTTTAAATAATCGTACCTCCTTTTGTGCGACCTAGATGTCGCTCTGTTTCGGTATATTTTGTTTTATTTTATTTTTTTTTAATGTCTTTTGGATTTATCCCGTTGATCAATTTTATAGTTAGTTAACCTGTGTTCGCCATTGTGAACTTATTTGTGTCTTTAATGTAAAGTTTGTGATTATATTATGTAAGTTATACCTAACAATTTTGATTTTGAATTGAGATTAATAAATGAACTTTTTAGACAGATCTTGAAAATGGTTTAAGAAACCGAAACGCGTAGAGCAAGATATTAAATATTTGTGAAGAATTTTGGATTTTTCTTTCCTCTTCAATAATATATAAGTGTTTGGAAGTAAACGGTCAGTGTTTTAAGCATCTATTTTAATGTTTAATTTGGAATGGGAATAACTTTTTCAAATAAATGCTTACAAGTCAGAAACCTGAGTAGTTAGGTATAGTCCACCGTACGGTTCTGTGGCTATAGCTGGAATGCGAATAAAAAAAATACTCATGTACCGGGTCTGCTAAGTTTCCCAATAAATTTTAAATAAAAATACCCTAATTTTATGATAAATGAACGTATGAATTTTTTCCCGCCCACGCATTTCCCGGCGGTCGCTTCTAGTCAATGAAATAATTGTTGTGGACACATGAATAAAATGATGCCTTAAAATGTGTTTCACTGCGTTTTTTTTTACCTATTGCCACTGAGAGTGGACAGTGGTGTGGTTTAATTATTAAAATAAGAGGAAGTAAATTTAGTTTATTAACTCATAAAATATTTATATGGAACGAGGCACCGCACGCTTATGCCGCTACAGTTAAACCTGAGTTTTTTATGCCTTTTACCTCCTCTGTCTCCTAAGGCGTCGTAGCCACAGACTCGTAAGGCGGACTATAGGTATGGTATACTTAGGGGTGTGCTGGCCCACCAGGATATTTCCCAGGGCGCCAACGGTCAGGGGCGCCAATTTCCAAATTTCTTCCGACAACTTTTTTGTTGAATTAATTTATTTTCGTAGATACGCATTTCCTTCGAAAAAAAAAGCGCTTTGCTTATGAATGAATCATCATATCATTATTTGTATAACTGCAAAAGATGATGCTTTATTGAAAATATTTAGACATTTTCAAACATGGAAAAACGCGGTCGACTCATCATCTAGAATTGACATTTGATCAACGAAAATTCGGCGAGATTGTCAAAAATGGTTTGTCGATGCACGCACTTCATAAAATTTGTGAATTCACCGAAACCAATAAAGAAAAAGTTCGTGACGAGCTTTTATCTTTTGCGGGTTTTTTTCTTGAGCTTTCATCGCAGATTTGGAAAATATTTATACAATCGGAAAACAAAATGATAGTTCTCGCAGTGACAAATTATATTCAGAGAGTGAGAAGATGCATTCACTTTTTGAAATCAAATCAAATAAGCTTTATTGTCAGACAAAAAAAATCTAAATTTTCATTGACAAAGCAGAAATACACTTATCATACATACTAGATACGAACTTATACTAAATACAAAAAATAAATCTGTGTTTAATTGGGGAACTATTCAATCATATTCAACTAAAAAGAAAATATCCAACAAAATATAATATACTTAATATATATTTATAGAAACAAGAAACACACGGACAAATGTAAAAAAATAAATTAAAGTATTAAAACCATGTAGATAAATTACTAAATTATGTCTTGCAAATAATCCGCAGAGGTGGAAATCTAAAGATGTTAGATATGAAGATATAGGAGGTCATTCAATGGGCCCTTTCCTACCTATCCATCTTCCAGGGAACGTTGGATCCTAATAATTGCTGACATGTATACCAAAATGCGAGGGCACCCCATTTTGCTGAAACCAAATTTCATTAACTAGTATTTGATCGTTATCTTGATCATGATACAAGGTAATCAAATTCCGAAGCAGATCTACGTAGTAATTAGCTGTCAAGTTTCAGTGAAGAAATAAAGGCCCTATAATATAGTTTCCAATTATGCCTGCCCACATATTTAATTTTTGGGAATGTTGTGTATCCAATCCAATGGACTGACCAGTGCCGACAGTTGTGCCTATTGACGAAGCCATTAAGTGTTTTGCGTAAAAAGTCAAAGTTGCTACTAGTAGACACGACATTAACACTTTATTGGCAAAAATATTTTAGCTGGATTAGAGCAACCAAATAATTTTGGAGCGCGCTGTTGACTAATTAGCCATAAACGTCTAATCTTCCATCCACCATGAATCACGCTGTATAGTACCTGCATGGTCCATTTTTAGATAGCATATAGTGTCCAGCCAGTATTACCGTCTCGAAACTTTTCTATCTGATATCCTTTCTTCTTCCTTCAGATCGTCTTCTTTCGAGAATAACAGTTATTTCTAAGGTAAATGGAGGGAGTTAGTAGGTATTCCTGATCAATCAGCTACAGCTACTACTAAATAATTTTTTGATAACTAGTCATATTTATTTACTATGTTAATGTCGCAATGTACACGTTAATTCACGGATTTTCGACGAATCAACACAAAGAAGCAAACAACATATTACTGCTGAAAAGGCAAGCGCTGCTATGTGGAGGTATAAGCATGTTTTGGTGTTTGATAATGGTTTTTAATTTTCCAGACCCTTCTGCTATGTGAAAAATGTAAAAAAATATCTTTATGTTTCAAAAAAAGACCAAATTATACCATTTTTTTCATTAGCTGTAATATTTAAAAAAATCAACATGACAGATTTTTTGTGAAGGATAGAATCGAATTAGGGGCATATTTTTTAGATTTTTAAGCCTATTCTGTTGCCCTTTTAATAACAAATGTGACGATTTTGCAGAATAGAACAGCCAATTATAAAAAATATATTTATTGTTTCTAAAAGATACATGCTTGCGATTAGAAAACTACCCAAAGATTATTGAGTGGACAAGAAAACCAAACGAATAAATGCAAAAGAATACGACATATACATAATATACTTAATTACTTAATGCAAAACAAAAACCGATGCACATCATACCCTTCGAGTGACGTCAGTTAACGACAGTCTTGCCACCTTGTAAGCAAAATATTCGAGTGAGGGAATTACATAGTTTTTTTTTAAATAAAAGCAAGATAAATATACAAAAATTTTCCATAGTTTATATATTTGTTTACTGCATAATACCTTTTACCATCAACTTTCGTAGATCTAACACTTCTTTTATTTTCACCTTGCCAAGATCGACCAATGGTATCATTCTGATATCATCATGTTTTATACAAGAAAACGAATTGGTACAAGAATGCTTCTTTGTCTTCAATATATTTTTTCAAAAATACAAGTCGTTTAAAAGCTACATCGGAAAGTACCATAAGCCCTCGCCTCAGTTCATCTTTTTACCATTCGAAGCCTATTTCTTGAACAGGCTTCTTAAATAGTTAAGACAACCATCAAACAGTTCTCTGTCTTTCAATTTTTAACATAACAAAAGGCCATTATTATTAAGTTCTTCATGACAATACCTTCTAGCCATAAGCTCTGTGTACCGACTATTTAAATGCTTCGGCATTTTTCACAAATAGTAAACAACGAAATCGACAGAGATATGTATGTGCACTTTTGTTTCTTTTAATAGAATAGTTTTTTAATGCTATTTATGAAAAGATCTAGAGTTATTGTTAAAAAATAGACGGACAGCAACACGGAACCACGAACAATTATTGATTCGGAAAGAAAACGAAGACCCTAATTTATTCAGAAATATCTTAGCCCCTGTTCCGTCCTCGTTGGAAGACCCTGTACAATACAACTTAATTTTTAAATTTTAGTCATCATGTTCCGAGTAGTCCGATGAACTATCGTCATTGGGATACGGTGAAATAATAAGGGGCTCTACCGTGTTTTCTAGCATGTAATCAGCTTCCCATATTCTTACTTCTATTTCAATCACATCTTCGACGAATTTACTCCTTTTTTCACAATCCACTGTCTTTATTCACTCTTGCAAGAGGTTTCCCGCGTCTCTCATTTTAAAAGTGATGTTATGCCTTGCTACAAACCCTTTTACTTGCGCCCACACCAATTCTATGGGGTTTAATTCACAATGATATGGCGGAAGGTAAAGCAGTGCCGGTTTAACATGGGTGCTATAGCACCAGGCGGTAAATGTCTAAAAGGCGGCGCGGCCGCCATCTTTATATCGTGATCATAATGAATAATGAACGAACGTAATGGCTTTTTATGCCGATGCAATCCATGTAGACATGTAGAGCCGCCTTTATACAATCACAATCTGACAGCGGCGCTATTTCTTTTTTAAAGTTAGAGGGGGCGGCAGTCACGAGTAGCACCAGGCGCTACAGCACCTTAAACCGGCACTGAGGCGAAGTACCGTTATATTTCGTTTTGAAGCGATTTCGCCGACAACAAATTTCGTACAGAGAGGTTTATTCAACTTTACAATCTCCAGTAGCTCCTTTTTCAGCATATCTTTATGAAATGGCTTTTTATTTACAGTAAGCCAGTGAATGATGTCATTCTTTTCCAAGACGTTGATATTTTTTCGGGTTTTCGTGAAAACTTGAAAAGTGCCGCGAAGAATAATGCCTTCATTTTAAGAATGTCATAAAAAAAAACAAGTAAAAAAATCACAATAGTCTTCTTAATAATCAGTTAGACTTAAACGCATCACCTCTTATGAACCTTTTTAATTCGCTTGTAAATATTCTAATATTATAGGTTTTTCCCTCAGATAAAACTTGTATACCTACTCATTTAAAATTTATACCCTTTATACCTTTAAAATTTCACTTTTTGTACTCCTTTAAAGAAGTAACAGTGTTGGGAAACATGTCGAGTTTTTAAATAAGTCTTTAATTTGCGGAAAGTGTAAAATTATTATTTTTACTATTTATTATAACTTTCGTGATAATGGATTTACACCAAGTAAAAGCCGAATCAATCCAATTAATAAAATGGTTCTAGAAAAAGTATAGTATTACACTTCTTATGATTTATCTTCATTTCACCTTTAACGTGGTTGACAAAGCTCAAGGTCATTTACACTCTTGAACAAGGCAAGTTCGGTTATTCTGTGAACAATTAGATGATAACAGGTGGTCACGTGAATTATTACCAATCATTTTATGGGTAGACACGAGACATTTGTTCAATGTTAATTAATCGATGTACCTATAACAGACACGTTGATTCGTTTGACGCCATTAGTTCTCCATAACTCCCTCCAACTACCTTGGGTGTTTTCAGTATTTTGATAAAAGTACTATTTTAATGTTCGAACAATCAAGGGTAATCGTGTTCTGTAATGACTTGAGATAAAGTATAATATGCACATTAGTATCAGTGTTGAAACTGTATATATTAAATGTGGCCTACAATTTAACTATGTGCATTTAAATGCAGCTAACTGTCTTATGTGTAGAATAAAATGAAAAATACTACAGGGTGTTCTTAGAAGACAACTATTAGTTTTTCTATCTGTAAGATTGGTTTAGCTAGAAAATGACAATCACATTCCCTGTAAATTATTTAATTTTAATTTGAAAATATAATTAATGCAACGAATTAATTACGTTGAGACAACGTTGGTAACAAGTTAATCATCTTATTAACTTGTTTTACATGAAATATTTAAATTTAACATATTCCCAATCAATTTATTAAATATTGCACTATGGTTACTTGTACGAGTCGCTAAGTCAACATCTGGCATCATAAGTTCAGCCATTTTACTAATAGTTTTCAGCTAGACCAATCAATAAATACGTTGCCAAATATAACAACATACTATTTTTGTAACAAGGTTTATTTGGAATTGAAATAAAAAATATCTAAGAAATATTTGAATCCTGTAATCTGTATTTTGTTTTATAAGCACTCAATAAATAATACAAATAATGGTTTTGCTTTTTAACAGTTACATTACGGTTTTATATTAGAAAACGACTTTAAGTTAAAAAACAGTACAACAAAAATTGAATATTGAAGAAATTAACGAACATCCATATTTCAGTATAACGTCCTTATACCTAATAATAATAATAAAATTCATAAGTAAGTAATGGTTTTTTATTTACAAGTTTTATAAGTATTATCACCAATTATAGTATAATCTAGTGGTGATCACAGAAATAATAATAATATGATTCTTTACAAGTTTTACTGATAAAACACGTTTGTGGTTGTGAATTCACTTAGTACGCATTTGTGTAAATATTTATATAAAATAATTGCTGAAAACTTAAAAACCGATTTTATTATACAGTTTATGATTTGTAACTAAACAAGAGAGTAATAAAGGTAATCATATCATTACATGAACACAAGAATTGCGAAATTAAATAGCAACAATAATGAATTAAAGAACAAGAATTGCTTTTCTCTCCTGCTAGATGCATTTCGCCGTATCACGGCTCGTCAGTGAGGCTAGAGGCAGACAGAAGGAAAAAGCAGTTTTCAAAACGGAAAAACAACAATCAAAGGAGAATGAAACCATCTCGTAGTGCTGGTAAGAAACCCCTTTTCCTAAGCATACCTGTTTAAATTTTATTATTATATATTATATGATGGCTTTTCTAAATTGCGAAGAAAGAAATTTCAATTCAATCAGCACCACGAGGTTTCATTCATCTTCGAATAATGAGTTAAGTACATAAAAAAGGTATTCTTACACGAATTTCAATTCCATATTTTAAGAAGGGTAACACTATCAATAAATCATGTAAAAAACAATGAAAAAAATAGCCTTTTAATATTCCAGGTACTATTTCTAAGTACTTATCTAGACGGTCTGATTAATTATTTGATTCAACAATCTGCAAATACAGCCCCAAGAAAACGCAAGTAAAAATGATTTAAATATCAAAAAATTAAGTTATTTTAAAAAATATTCTAGAAATTTTTCTGTACAAATTATGTTACATAATATAAATTTTAGTATTGCACTTAATACGTGACTTCATAAGTATACAAAAACTAATAACTTCTAATAATAAAAATGGGAGTGTTCTTAAATATTTAATTTTACCAACAATGCCAAAATATTACAAAATGTTCGACATCATACAAAATTTGTTTTTAAACGTTCGCTTTTATTTATACCGGGTGTTCTGATAAGGTTGGCCACCGAAAATATCTAGGAAACCATAGGGCTTAGAGCTTCGAAAAACAATCGCTTAAAATTGTTGTTAAGTTCCTAGATTGGCCGCAAGAGAGTGTAACACACATAATCCATATATGTACCTAAACTATTTGAGAAATGAGCTCCCAGGTCTTTTGGAAGACGTTCCTTTGATCACCAGAAGAACAACGTGGTATCAGCCTAATGGATGCGCATTTCTCCCGCGAAGTCGAAAACTTTTTAGCCAAATCGATGGATTTGTAGGAAAAGCCCGTGTGGAAGAAAAATATGCAAAATTACGTGTGCATGTTTTGAACTCACCTTTAATGAACAAATCTATAAAAAAATCAGTGTTTTCTAAATGACAATGTGTGTTGCGACCAATTTAGAACCTTGAAAATAGTTTCCATCGTTTTTTTTTTGCAACTTACTCAAAAGCTTTCTTATCACAAAGCTCTAGATCTTATGGTTTCGTAGATGCTGCCGGTGGTCAACCTTATTAGGATACCCGGTATACCCGGTGTCGACGAAATCATTGCACATATCACCAGAAGGTTGAGTTAAAAGATATGTTGTTAAAATTTGCGTTTTACTACTAAAAACCAAATAAATGTCAGTTCCGTTCTGAACTTCAACTCTAATTTCCACATATATTTTAAATGGTATGATCTACTTCTAATATGATAATCAAAGGCGTTTTGGATTATCATCAGGATGCGTTTTGCTCCAGTCTTAAACAAGTAAAAGAAATCAGTTGACAATAATTTAAAAATTCAATTTATTTCCAAGATACTTTTAGATAATTAAGTATAACTTAAGATGGTGATATTACTTAATGAAGTGACTTCATAATAAAATACTTATAGACAATCGAGTCCATAAACTTCACAAAAATTGGTATTACACTATGGATTGTATATTCGTGAAGGGTCCGGTTAATCATATTTAGGCGGAAGAAAAAAGTCCTATATTTATTCATAAAATTTTTTATTAATTAAACCCCACGCGTTTCGATTACTTCATGTTAAGCTTACCTTCACCGGGAACAGTTTCTTTATAGGTGCGTAATATAAAGTCTTTAAACAACAATATACAAATTGCTTATACGTATTTCAAAAACATCAGGGGCCTTTTTTCGTGTGTTAGAAAAAAGTGGAGTGTATCAGTTATCGTGCAATTCATGCAATTCAAAGTTTACTTGTCAAACAGGTCGCAATTTTAAAACTAGAATTAAAGAACACTTATATTCCAAAAAATCTCTAAATGATAAGAGATCGGCTTACATCTAAGGGAGAAAGACCTCAATTTTGACACCAAAAGGAACTTCAAAACGCTACATAACTCACAAAAGGGACAACAACTCAATATTTTAGAAAATATTGAAATCGCAAAATTGGAAATAGACCAAAAATTATTTAAATGAACCAGTAAACTCTTACTTTCGAGAAGCGGTCAAGATTATTAATCTCTTTAGGTAGTAAACTTTGCATCGTAGTTTTTACTTTCTGTGCAGTCGTTTAGATGCCACTGCAAGTTCCAATTTGGTCATAAAAGCAATCTTTTTGGAACAGTGTTTCTTGGTTGTTTCATGTGATAATTTAGTTTTTAGTATGCTCTATTTGTCGGTAGTTCCACCATTAATGTGCCTCTTGCTTTTTTGTGACATTTGTATTTTATGTAAGTAAATTTTCCTTTTACAATTTTGTGTAACAGCATAGAATATTTTATTTTATTTGTATTTGAAAAAGCTTGCTTTACTGGAAGAAACTTTCCCAAGAAATACGTTAACATGTGGCTTATATTGGGGAAAGCAAGGGTTTTATTGTCTTTTAAAAATCTAAACACTAAATCAAACTATAGAACATATTTTCTGTAATATAGACCTAACTCCTTTTTGGACCTAATTTCATTCGCTTGGGATTTAAAAAAAGATATTCTCCATGGATACTTAAAACATAAATCTGCTGGAAAAGTACCTTTGTAGATTTTTTTTATACATTTCTAACTCTTTTTAGGTATAATAAGATTAGGACTTTGCTGTTTTGTATAAATTATAGGTTTAAGTCATTTTCTATAAGAGGAAATCAAAATTTTTAATTATATCCTTTCCGTGGACTAGGTGAGCCATCTATCGGCAAACAGCCTAAGAAAATTAAGGGGGTGGTCAATGAGGGTTTAAAAGATAGAAGTGCAATTACACTTGTGATTGGTCAAGTACCATCAGTCATGGGACGCGAGAACGACCATTTCTTGTTTTGGGAATCTTAATTGGTTTAAAGTTAAAAAGTTGGGATTTTGAGAGCCAAGGGGTGTGGTATTAAGGACACAAGTTCTTTTCGAGAACGCAGTGAAATCAGTTCCGAAATTTTTAATTTTCATTAACTATTCACCTTTTATTATGGATTTTCATTAGACGCATGTCGACTATTCAGTTTGAATACCGAATAATTATCTAGTTGGGCTTTAGTTTCGACACCTCTCTTTCTCGCTAGATGTAAATATTCCTTTGTAAATATATTTAAGTTTTTTTTGTAAAGTATAGTTTTGTTTGACTAATAATAATTCTTGACCAAATTACTTATACGGTTCACTTAACGAGGATTCTGTGGTTCGCGGTAGTCTCGCGGACGCGGGTAATACTATGCCTAGTGCCTGCTGACCAGCTGACTAGAGGAGTAAGGGATCCTTCCCCCAGCTACAACGGACTGTTAGATTCAGACGAGGTCCCGGTGGGTAAGTGCATTTGAATAGGTATTAACAATATTAATTAATGGCTACATCCGACGATATCAGAACTTCGAGATACGCCTAGATACCATATGATCTTCCAGATTCTTCTGGAGTGCTTTTGTCCTAATTAAGATTATAGGATAGATAGGGAAACGTTTCTCCACGCTATCAAGCTACCACGTTCTCTAGACCAAGTCTATCACCACCACGTCATTTTGTCACATTTGTATACAATTTTACACCTCTGTCATTTCAGCACCCTTGAACATGGTTATGAAATAACCGAACGCGTAGGGTTTAATTAATAAAAAGAAATATAGGACTTTTTTCTTCCGCCTAAATGTGATTAGCTCATGGATAGTTATCACTTATGTCATCATGGAACAAACATTTTTTGATACTTCTGTAATTGTTACAATTTAAAATGTCATTAAATTTTCTCACTGAATATCCCTCAAGCACTATAACTCAAAATTTCATTACAACTTCCACAAACATGTTACTTTTGACAACAGCCCTCTGCCTAGGGCATCGCGCTGTTGTTAAGTCACGTGCTTTCGAAATCTGTAATAAAATTGTCTCGTAGTTATCAATGTTCTTGGGATATTATGGATGAAAATCTAAATTTATTCACATTCTTGAACATGGTCTTGTTAAGACCGAAACGCGTCGACTTAATTAATAATACAAATTTTTTGTGAAGTTTATGGACTCTCTTCAATATTCTATTCCTCAAACTAGGTTTGAGGTTAAGAGTTTTTTTTAAATACAAAAATCGATTTCCTCAAAAACTAAAGAAAATAATTTAAATGTCAGTGGTTTTTGCAATTTTCCCATATTACTTGCGAACGTTGTTTTTTGCAGTCGCCATCTTATTTTCTGTAAAATGGCTCTAACGCCGCCATTTTAAAGGTAAACGTCAACTTGTTGTATGTCGTTAAAAAGGTAATTTTGCGAAAAATTTGATTGTACAATAAAAAATATGGGTGTCGCTTAAAAATAAAGACTTGGCGTAACTCCGGTGACGTCTAAATTAGGATCAGACTAAAACATAGCAGTATCCTAAATTTGAATAAAAAAATCTTTTAACATAACGCTGTACTGCTCTGTACAATGACTTCGTTGACTTCCGGTATATTGTATTTTTTTTCTATCGTCAAAAAATAAAAGGTAATATTAAGCTTGCTTTGCCACAATAGCGTTGTTAAATACATATAAATCGCAACTTAACACTGCCAGTAATGAAGTATCTCAAAATTCTCCGCCCCGATAAAAAAATTTTGTTCCATCTACACAGCAAGAAATTTAATATTAAAATAGTTAATTATGTATAAGTAATAAAAAATAATTACTGAAAACGTTGTAAACATATGAGTACCTACTAATCGAGTTTAATATGTTGCCAGAACAACATTTATTCTTTGGTTTATCACTACGCACAGTAGAAATTTTGAAACACCAATGTTAATGATTTTATCAACAATATAGAGAGCTGCCTTATATTAGAGTAAGAATAGAATCACAAAATTCAGTCCAAGTTTACGGTATATTAAGCACCAAACACAAAATAATATTTACAAAATTATAAAAAAAATATACACGTCTCCTACGTTCGCTCAAAGTCAAGGTAAACCCCAAAACGGAATTACAGGCACATTTTGTATAATCTTGGAAGATTCATTTAGGTTTCATGGTTGTAAAATATATAAAGTAGATTGATATTCTTATGCAGAAGTGGACATATAGTTTTAATGTTAATATAATTCTCATTCTCATAGTATAAGGTGCCTATAAGTTATAATATATGTAATACAATAATGCCATACATTTCTTAAAAAATTAAGAACGAACTTACAAACACCTTAAATCCCTGTATCTCTAAAATAAATGGTAATGAAAATAAACTGAGTATCAACTTCTTAGTTAATTCAACACTGATGGACACCGCCAGTCATTCATAAAAAGATCCGTGAGGGGTATTTACTGCGGTGTCTAAAAAAAAGACAAAACGCAAAAGGTTGCTCAAAGAGTGAGACAGATAGCAAAAGTCAGCAGACCATTGGCCAAATCAAGGTTAAATGTCGAAAGCGTTGTTGCCGGACATTAAAATATTTCCTGCGATTTGGGAAAACAAGATTTTAAAAGGACGAATAAATCTCGATTTACATCTTCATAGAAGGCTAATAATCAACAACGTGTTGTTGATAATTACCAAAATCTACCCAAAGGGGTATTTTAAAGAATATTTATCGCCATTCCTATATTACATTTCGCATAGAACATATTATGACTAAGGTGTTGTTGGCGACAAGCCAATGTAAACAAACGCTGTCCATCTGTGTTAAATCGTTGATGAGTATCGACTGGCGCAAAATAATTACCTGAACACCCTTTGTTGTTATTCCTGTGTTTATTTAATCCACTTTCTAACAAATCTGAAAAATTCCTGACCACCCAAAACCCGCCATATTATCCACTTCACACGTCACTATCAGGATCAGTCTCGCTACGAGGCTGCCCGAAGTTCCTCGTAATACTTTCGCTCATGGACCGAATATTCGCGAGATGTACGTCACTCACAGGCACTGAAAAATAATTTATTCTATCCAGATCTGGCACGGCGTTAAGGTCATCGTCCGTTCGGTAACAGTTGTCGTATTCGGAGTCGTAGAGGGCGCTCAACGAGTCGAGAGACATCATGGCGTCCGAGTCGAATATGCGCGAAGACGCCCGAGAGGACATGCTAGTGTTATCGTCCATGTCGCCATCGTGATTGTGATCGTTGTAAGCAGAGTTAACGTCGCTCAGGGCGCCTGCAACAAAAATCTCCATGTCTTGTTTTGGTTTACACTAAAGGCCGTGCTTCCGCTGCCGGTAATGGTGCCCGCAAAATAAATTAATGGCTGCCAGTTTAATCAGCTTATTGTAGGCTCGGATGCGGGCAATGGCTCCCGAAAAATATACCACAGAAAGTGAGGTTAAAGTTAAGTATTAAGCTGGATTTATAAACTCGAAAAGTTGGCGAGGTTGAGGTTCAGTTGGCGTTGGAAATAAGAGTTTCAATTTAAACTAAAGGGAACACTCAATTCAATTTATAAACTTAGTTCGTGCAAAGTTCGTAAGTTTCGAAAAGTTCGATATAACCAATTTTTATGTTCGGAGTTCGAGAGGTTCGTTTTGAAATGCGAAATGTCTTTATTTGTCGCGTTTGGGCTCTTCGGTGTTTACGTCGCCCTTCCGTCATTTGTATTTGGATTTCTTGTTTGTTGTAAGCTTAGTATTGTGTTTTGCGCCAGAAATGGATAGTATAGAGAATGATGACACTAATTTATTGTTACTCGAGTTAATCCAAAACTATGAATTTATCTACAACTTAGGCCACAGAGATTATAAAAGTAATATATAATACTGTCAACAAAATGGCGGGCTCTGCATTATAATTATAAACTTTCACACTTCTAGACCACTGTGCGTTGAGGTCGCATACCACTGTGCCACCCAATGCCAAGCTTAATTAAACAACAGTCAGCACTTTCGGTGTACAAACACCCGAACATTGGGTGGACGCGGTACCTTCGTCTCAACGACTCGTCACCTTTCCTGAGATCAGGAGCGCCCGTGTGTCTTAAAGACTCCAGGCCACTCTCCTGATCTTTCTCCAGTTACCCCCCAGAAGCCCCTCAGACACCTGTCTTGAGAGCCCTCATCGACAGTGCCACACCCCCACGGCGACAAGCTGGGTTTCCTCCAGGCTACCTGGTGAATAATTGGCTAGTAGAAAATAAAGTCTATATTGTTTTCTAGCCGGATCGTTTTTATTCACGCCCCGTTAGGGAAACAACTCCCAGTTGTGACAATATAATATAACAATATCATTTATTAAAGACTGGGACAGTCAATCTTGTATTTTTCGAAAACGGTGGTGTATCCCAAGACCTCATCTTTTTAAAATAATCATATCCACCTGCCCCTATTCTCCTCACATCTATTGGTCGCGTTTTAAAGCGGTGATTGCTACGCCTTCTCCTATAAGCCGCGTAAAACAAAAATGTTGCCGCAAACAGGGTGTAATAATATAACATTTTTACCACAGCACGGAATTCAAAAACGATTTAATTTTTATTTGGAATCGAACAAAATTATAAACAAAGAAAATAATAATTTACAATCTGTCAAAATTTTTAAAGTCAAATTTAATGTCAGTATTCTGTTTCATTCTATTGGACAAAAATTTCAACCAATCAAACAACAACTTTTCGAACTTCGTTACTGACTTTATAAATGTCATATTCGGGACTGTCGAATATCGAACCTCACTAACTTGAACATAACTTCAACCTCACCAACTTTTCGAATTTATAAATCCAGCTTTATACTCATTGTTGGCCGGAAAGAAATTGTATCAATCTGTTGCTTTGGAGGTTTTTCGTGATTATTCTTGAAAGAGAGTGTTATCTGTTGAAAAACCAAACTTTCGGTCTGTTTTTTTTTTAAGATTAGGACCTATATTATAAAATAGCCCAGAATGTTGAATCTTAATAAAATTTTGGGCTCCCTAGAAAGTGGAGTGAGCGGCAAAACCTAAGGTATATTTGCCGGCAGGTCAATCGGGCACCGTGACCGGCAGCGGAAGCAGGGCCTTACACTACATTCTAATTATATTTGCCTTTTATTTAATTGGCAAAGTGATAAGAACAGTTTTTAATTGGTTCACATGGCCACTTAAAAATAAAAAAAAAATGTCAACCAATACATGAAATGATAGGTTAAAAAGTTAATGCACTTTTAGTAAATTTGTCGTCTATTCTACGTCCAAACCACAATTATTAAAGTTGAATGGGTAAAAACCTAACAACAATTATTATTAAGGATGAAGTTACACACATTGATACCTTAAGATTGTTATTCTGGGGTTGTTGTCTTTGATCCTAGAGCAAATATTAAAAGCTAGTACAATCATTGACGTGGTCTAGCACGGGTTTCTATTGTAGTAAAATGTGAAAAAAAATTACCTTCTGCGTCAGTTAATCCAGCTTCATTTATCATACTAATATTTTCCAAAGCAGGATCATCGGTGGTGTACCCTGTACTTTCTCGGTCATTTAACAAAGGCTCAGAAGCTCCTCCGTCTTCATCTTCAGACCATTCCGAGACACTAGAAAAACGATTAGTCTTTAAAATAGTTCGCCATACATTTATAATACCTTGTTATACCTTCCCTCGGCTCCTGCTGCATTTGAGGAAGAGACCTGGTTTTCTTGTGAAATATTAGAATCCAGATTTCTAAGTTTTTCTTGTATTTTTTCCTCTAACAATCTCTTAACCTCAGCTTCCTACAAAAATAATATCCTCTATATCATTTGCCCAAATATTTACCTTAACAATAATATTACCAGTTCTCTGTTTAAACGCTGCATAAAAGAAATAAAAGAAATATTACGTATTTAGAAAAAGTGTGAAAAAATATATACTGCGTGTCCACAAATTAATAATCTTATCAAATGGAAAACCTTTCGTTTTTAACTTTACAAACAAAAGTCAATTTTTATTTCTTTATAGAATACAATTTGTATGAAATTGTATAAACATTGCCGTAAAGCTTGTATTATCCTATCATCTATAATATTCCAAGAGCATCGTTGCCTTAGGCAGATGGCTGTTGTCAAAAAGTGACGTGCTTGAGGAAGTTGTAATAAAATTTTCAGTTAGAAAATTTAATGATATTTTAAATTGTAACAATTACAGAAGTGTCAAAAAAATTGTTGTTCCGTGGTAACATATGATGACATAAGTGATAATTATCTATGGGCTGGTATTAGTGTAATTTTTTTATTGCTTTTGTACACGTGATCACAAATAGACGAAATAAATTCGATTACTGTTACCATATATGTATTACTACTATATGGCTATTACCGTGAATAAGTCGAAGCAGTAACTGAGATAGAACATCCAGGGTCATCTCGACTTCTGCGCATGCTCCGTAAAGGCATTGCCAAAGGTACTTCTATTTCTTTAAAACAGGATATAAGAGTGTGCCGTACAAAATTAGAGCAATGATAAAATTAGCAAGAATCTTGCAAAAAAACCATCGAGTCAGTAATTACTTAAATTATTTGTTTCTATTTGTAAACTAAAATGCGTCAAATTAAGATTTCATATAACTGGAGGCTGACAATGTGACAACGTTGCATTTTTACTCGACATAACCTCAAAATTTCTAGCAAATCTTGATTTGGTTGATAGTTCGTTTTGTCGAGTTGTGTTTTTATTATTGTCAACGGCTTTTGTGTACTGTTTATCTTTACTTTTATGCAAATTTTGATTATGTGTGTGGAGTGTGATAGATTTGTGACGATGCCGAGGCAAAACAGAATATTTTAGATTATTTACAATAGGTATAAAAATCTGATCGAATATTTTTATCTTTCCACAGGTATGTACCCGGACGGGATGGTCTTTTCTTTCTTTCTTTTAATTTACTTACGTTAATTTCGTGAGGAAACAATAATTAGGTAGTCCATTTCTTAAAAATTATAATTTCCTCTGCCGCTGTTGATATAATTAGGTACTTACCTACCTATTTTTACCAAAAATCACATGTACTTCAGAGAATCCTACAAAAACCTATATTTTACCTTTTGAACTCCAAAAACAATTGTTAGCAATCTAGTAAAAGCTTCACTAATAGTTACCTGCGTTCTTTTTTATTTCTCAATCAAAATATACAAAATCTTAGCTTAACCAAGAATTTTAATGTTTGTTTACAAATTCCTGTCCTGTTGTCAAAGTCAAATGTGACTGAAAAGCAGCATAACCTTACTTTCTTCCCGTAAAGATAAACGTCTATTTATTTTCTCTCGCGCATGCGCATTGTATGAAATGACCCTGACCAGACAAAGAACCTCGTTGTTTACATTGGTTAATTGGGCAAGGCGCCATATAGTACTAATATAAATATGATTGTTACGTCAAAAATATCTTCAGGGGTAATACGACTAGTGCTTTAAAATTACCTATTTGGCTAATTTAAAAGCACGAGCGATATTTAGGGTGAATATTTCTCGAGTAAAAACTGTTATGTCGCTTACGTTGACATATTTAATTTAGACAATGAAGGATCCGTATCTTTTAGTGTTGTCAAATATAAGAACCGCATCCTAAGAGTTACGAGAAACCGGAGGCAACCGAACATATTCGACAATCCAGCAAACCTTAAAAAAGGAAAGGTTTTAGCCATCTAAAATAAGACCTACCCCAAAATTCAGTGATAGACAAAAAGAAAAACTATTGGAGTTTAGTCAATCGGATAAATACCAATACCGATTTCTTGAACAATATTCTTTGGATAGGCGATGTTCAACAAGAAAAATACAAGACAATGGGCTACTGTCAATCCGCATCGCTACAGGGAGTTTAAATTTCAGGGACCATGGTCTCTGCCAAGGTGATAAATATCCAAAATCCACCGACTACTGGCGTAAATACACAAAAAAATTAAAAATGTTTTTCTATTTCTATTTCTTATTATAATATGCTGATAAAAAGAATCGGATTTACTTTGTGTCAATGGAAACTCGGAAACCCCATATAATTTTTTCCGCATCGTTGTGTGGGACTAGCCTAAAAGCGGCTACCCGGACTGCAGCAATGCCATGAATTTTAAAAGTTCGGTAATATTGTTATTGTCGTACGCCAGATATACTCTAAAAAATTAGTAATAAGTGAAGTAATGAAAATATAAGTAAATTTCCTGAAATTTACGGAAAATACGAAAAATAACGTAATGTGATTTCCAATTTTATTCAAACCTGTATGCAGAAACTCTAAGGTGATTTTTGTATGCTTCCTTATCTTCGCAAGTTAACTATATTAATAGAGTCGCTTTCTTTAACTCCCTTACCCATATCGACCAATCTTTTTACTGTTTCTTTCAACATTTTTAACAATTCGTTTATAATTTCAGTTGGTATTAAAGAAATTCCAGCACGTATCAACTCATTCGACGCCATTTTAATTATATACTTGATTCAATTAACTTGTTTATATATGAACACAAACCTGATTTCATTACTTGTTTTCAAGCGACGAGTCACGTCACTAATGTGAACTCCGCTTAAAGAAAGATAATATTGCAGCAGGTTGAGGCATCACCACATAATGCGCGTATAGTAGTTAATCACCTTCGAACGATTCGCAGAATGGAATAGAAGAAACGGACCAATCAAATGACCAGCCAATAGCCCAAACCTTAATCCACTGGATGCGTTTCATTGGGGTTATTTAAAAGATAAAATATATAAAAACAACATACAAACTCTAACCACCTTGAGGAACTAATTCAAATCGAGATTTTTGTTTCCTTCAATAATATTTATTTATTTTACTTTTTTGACACCACGTATATGCTGGGTGAAAATTTTTTGCTTTGAGTTATTTTTTAATCAGCAGAACTTTTCATGAAAAGTGATATTTGTTCGTAAAGTAAAAAATAGAAAAGTTGCCCATTTGTTAATATCTGATTAAGACGGCCACGCTGTATACAGGTTTGGTAAATGGTTTATACAATTAGCTAAACTGGAAGAAAAAAGAATGTAATGCACTAGTTATACGTTAACTAAAGATCTTCTACCCGCAATCTCTGCTCGTGCATTTCTCCTACATTCAAAAATACAAGTCACAGATGATGTAACATCTTTATTCTGGCAACATTAAAGGGTAAGAAAGGTTCACCTTATACCACGAAACTTAGCCCTGCATTTTCGAAAATCCACATAATAATATGAACGCAAGAACTTGAATGATCTGTGCTGGGGTATTCATATATTTAGTCCATTAAACTGATTTATTCTAAAAATAATAATTAAACAAAGCGTGGTCTGTGAAACAAAAAAATATTCGGTGTGAGGAACGATAGTTCCTAGAAAAATTTAGCAATAAACAAATTAGGAGAAAACCAGTGCAAGCTAGCCAAAAATACCCTAATAAAAATCTAGGCATATCGTTTAGTGATACCTATGGTGATACACTAAGAGCCAAGGACGCGCCGTCCATATGGGCAAGGTCGTGCGGCGCACGACGACGCCAAGGCCTTAAAGGCGCCAGGCCTTCAACACAAATTAACATAAAACTAAAAAAAATTATCTATGAATACCGGTGGTGAAAATGCATTATCCACCAACACCGACCGCCGGTCGGCGACCAGTACCAGTGGTGAAATTTTACTATTCCTGTTACTGGCGCGAAAATCCGCGTGCGTTCGGCGAGCTGGTTTAAACTTGCAAAATTTTGCGTGTTCGTAATCGATGTAGCAGGTTAATTTTTTCTAACGATCCAGGTCTTTGGCCGAGTGTATTGTCTCCAATTCAGGGCAACAAATTGTCGAAAAAGGTCCAATGCATTATCAAAATAAAACTATGTATTCTAAAGACAAAAATTGACGTAGGTTTTCCAATATATTATATATTATCCAAAGTTTGTTAAATGGTGAAAAGGTTCAGCCTCATTGGTTGCTATATTCTATTGAAAAAAATGCAGTTTTCTGCTTCTGCTGTAAAATATTTAATGACCCCAACCCCAACAATCCATTGACTTTTAAAAACACTAAATTAAGTAACCAAGACGGTTTCAATGTTTGGCATCATTTAAACGAACATTTGAAAATCCACGGAAAAAGTAAATCTCATTTTCAAAATTTACGTGTCTGGTCAGATTTACTAGAAAGATTAAAAACTAATCGAACCGTTGATTCGGAAATGCAAAATTTATTAAAAAATGAAACTAAACATTGGCGCAGTGTCATTGAAAGAATAATTTCGTCGCTGGAAAGGCAAATGGGCGTAACTAATATTTAGCTATTTTACAGGAGACACAATTAAACTTTTGGTGGATAGTGCATTGCGTGTGCAATGTATCTCATTTGCTATAAAATATTGCAAATGGTTTTTAAATATTCACTACATTGGATAGTTTTTTTGAGAAGTTACATCTTGATAAAAAAAAGTAGTATTTACAAAATTATCGACTTTTGAAAGAGATACGCCACTCATTTTTCATTTTTTTATCAACTATTATAATTGACATGAGATACGCCTACTTGTCAAGTATATTGTTAACAAAAAAATCAATTCTATAAAGATATTTATTTAATTATAAAGTTACGAACTAATTAACAAAACATTAAAGTAACTAAAATAATTGTAACTCTGAAAAACAAGCTGTTTTATCCACAAAATAAAAACATTTTATATAAAAATAATATTACCAACAAATAAATTGAACTTAAAACACACTAATTTTAATGGGGAAGAGATTTATAAAAATTTTGATGCTCTGGTAGCTTAATCACAGGCGTATCACCTTCACATAAGGCCATTAGGTCTTTGAATTTTTCTTGGGATACTTTGGGGGGCTCCTTGTTAAGCTTTCGTATATGCGTATTAAACAGAGGTTTTGATCTTTGTTTTAAAGTTATTACTCGGCAAGTATGATGCAAATGGGTGTCTTTAAAGTATAATTTGTTTGGAGTGCTTCTTTTCACCATAAATTCGCACATTTTGGTCCAGTCTAATGGATTCCCATTGTCATCTTGCCTTACTGAAAGTATACGCAGATCCACAGATAGCGATTTAAAATCCAAAAAATCTTGAGATGTAAGGGCATGGACTTAGTAAGGATTTTTTCTTCGGGCTAACCTGCAAGCTGGTATCAACTGAGATGGTACCACGAGTACAGAAGCTCTATTTATTGAATACGTAATAGCACTGTGGGCTGAATCGCCCTCACTCTGCCCATGGTATGGAACAAAAAATGATAATGAAATACATTTTAAATTTTTTAGTCAATACACCGAATGTAGGAGCATTGAAGCTACAACTGAATTTTTATTTTGCCCTGGACATCCATCAGCAAACAATATAACTTCTTCCACTCCCTGGACATTCAGAACTTGAAGTTGGTTGTATGGACAAGTACTTATTTCAGAGGCTCCTATTTTACTGATGCATTCATGCCACCAGAAACAGTCGCACTGTTTTGTTTTTAGATTATAAATTGTGAAGTTGTAATTTAAAAGCCTTCTTTTATAAAACAGTTTACTTTTGTTGGATTTGGGCAACATAATAACTCGTAGGTCAAATGCTAAAGCAGCTCTGTTATTAGCAGGATCAAATTTTGCTAATTCTTTTTTTCTGCGAACTTCTTCTTTCTCTTTAATGTGACGGGTGTATTCTTCTTGCAGCTTTTTCTCGTCGTCACCCTCTCTAAAGGCAATACATAGACCACATACATCTCTCTTGGGGTGATGAAATGATAAGTTAAGGCTTCTAAATATCTTTCCATAGGTTTGATAAGTAGTTGTTATATCACGACTATAATTTTGATATTCGTGCACAAACATGTCGAACATTTTGGAAAGGTTGAGGTCTGGATGAAGGTACTCTCGACTTGTGCTTTTCCGGCAATAGTGTGATTCCATTCGTGGAAACCGCTGAATATGTGCCTTTATCGCATTTGCTACCTCATCATCTTTATTTTTTAGAGTCCGAGGTCGTCCACCCCTTTTTTCCTTTTCTACTATGCCTGAGACTTTCTTTTTTGCAAGAGCTGTGCGCATAGTCTTCTCTGACACATTCAATGTATTTAGGAACATTTTTTGTCATACCTTTACATCTCCGCTTTCTTTAGGTAGAAAATAATAATTTGACATTCTTCTCTTCCAGAAGCTTTACTTTTTGTTTTAGTTTTCTTTTTAGGTTCTCTTCTTACATATCTTACAATATATTCTCTCTGTAACTGCAAACTAGCGGTACCATAAAATGCATCTAAAATTCCTTGTCTTTCTGGCTCGGTAAGTGTAGAACAGAATCTTCATGTCATACTTACACCAGTACTATGTTAGCACAGAATCACTATTATATTTCAATGTATATGTGCAAAATTGCCACAAATTGTTATTGCCGGTATACCTATTATCACATTAACAATACGCGAAATAAGCATTAACTCATTTAACCTGTCAATCCAGTATCGTAGGTGTTGCTTTCTCAACTTTATTATTAGCATCACCACAACTTTGTACTATCGCAATATTTTTCACCATGCGTTACCATCGTTAATCTCGTTTTATAGTGTTTTATTATGAGGAAAAGGGGTGGGGCGTATCTCCACCGCCAAGCTCTGTCAATACCGATTTGAAAAGACGAAGGGGCGTAAGTCGACATACGCCGGTTTGTCTTTTTAGCACTTATTCGAATAGGAGATCCGTCTACATATTCATTTGCCATATTATGGTAACTATGAGGAGGAGAGATACGCCCCTTTGTCACATCATAGACATCCACTTTTATAAGTTTGTGGTGGTCCTAACTCAACATGGGCATTTTTTGACTTACGTCCCTTTGCCTTTTCAGCGACGATTTATACTATTCAATTTTTGGCTGAACAAAACTTGGCTTTTTCTGGTCTAGTAACAAATTATTTGAAAGAAATAATAGAAATTTTTTGAAATGTATAGAAATGATGGCAAAATTTGATCCAGTCATGTCTGCACATATTAATAGATCTCAAAAAAATATTCCACTTTACCTTGGAGATAAAATTCAAAACAAAACCTTAAAATTAATAGGTGACAGTATAAGAAAAAATATTTTAAACGAAGTTAAAGAAGCAAAGTATTTTTCTATATTACTGGATTGAACTCCTGATGTGAGCCGCCAGGAGCAGGTTTCTGTTTGCTTAAGATACGTTAATTTTTCGTCCTATAAGTGACACAAGATTTAACCAACTTTTTACTAAAAACTTTGGATAATTATGGTTTAGACATTTATAATATGGGCGGCCAAGGTTACGATAATGGTTCAAATATAAAGGGTAAACATCAAGGTGTACAAAAAAGAATTTTAGACATTAATCCACGAGCAATGTTTGTACAAGTTGTAACCACAGTTTAAACCTTGTCATAAACGATGCTGTGAAATCCAATATTTCTAGTATAATTTTTTTTTCAACCGTTCAAGAATTATATAATTTTTTTTCTGCCTCAACCAATCGGTGGTCTGTTTTAAAAAGTAACATTTCAAGTCTGACATTAAAGTCTTTGTCAAATACTACATGGTCTAGCAGAATTAATGCAATAACCCCTCTAAGATTTTACTTGGGCGAAGTTTACGATGCTCTTTATGAAATTTTATCCGGAAATAATTTTGACAATACTACAAAACACCTAAGCTACCTCCCTAGGTAAAAAAATTAAAAATTATGAGTTTGTATGTATGGTAGTCTTGTGGTACAAGATTCTAAGTAAAGTGGATGTTGTTACTAAGATTCTGCAATCAAAAACATTTAAAATTTCCCAGGCTTGCGAAAGTTTAAATAACCTCAATCAATTTGTAAAACAATATCGATTTGACAAAGGCTTCAGTGACTTATTAGTAGATGCCAAAGAACTAGCTTCTTGCTTAGAAGTTGATGCAAAATTTATATCCGCAGAAATTTTAAGGTCACGAAAGATTAAAAAACAATTTTCTTACGAAGGTGACGACCAGCCGGTTAAAAATCAAGAAATGAAATTTAAAGTAAATTGCTTTTTCGGAATACTAGACATTACTCTTTCATCCGTACATGAAAGATTTAAACTATTATCGTGTCATTCTGATGTTTTTAATTTTTTCTGGAATGTTGAGGATTTCGGCAAATATTCTGACCAAGATCAATAATTTAATTTTTGTAAAAAACTGGAATAAACCTTAACTGACGAAGATCGAAACGAGAAAGATATAGACGGAACATAACTTTTACACGAATTACAATTTCTGCAAGATGGCGACAAAAACGCGACGTCTGTAGTAGAAACACTTAACTATATTGCAATAAATAACCTGACCCACTCATTTCCAAACATTATGATTGCATTGCGCATATTATTGACCATTCCAGTTTCTGTAGCTACAGCCAAGAGGTCATTCTCAAATAAAAGTTGATTAAAAATTATTTACGATCTAGAATGGGCAAAGAGCGGTTAGAAAATCTTGCTATCATTCCTATAGAGTCTGACTTTTTAAAGCAACTTGAAATGGAAAATTTTGTTTTTGTAAGACCTTTTCATCATCTATCATGATCATGAAATTATCTGTTTCAAAACAATCGCTATTTCATTTCTTTATTTTTTTTTTTATATTTTTAATTAATGTGTTGCAACTTTGATACTGTTTTTGTTTTGTTACTGTTGTTTCGTATTCTATTAATATTTTTTGTGTACTTTCTGTTTGTCACAAATAAATATAGACATTAGTACTAAAAAGTATAGAGTTTTCTTCAAAAATTTCAACGATCAACTATGAGAAAAGGCTGGTAATTTTAGCTCAATATTATAATATTGGGTAAAGGCGCCTATCTTTATTTCGCACGACGGCGCCGAAAATACTTGGCGCGTCTCTGCTAAGAGCTCGAAATAGACCTATTTCGTTTGAATAAAAGAAGTAAAACTGCTTTTTAAAAGATAGGCATTTTCTTTCTCTAGACTTAATTTATAACTTGTGCATTACGTTAAGCGACTGATTTTAGAAATCGATTGCTGCATGTATGTTTAAAATAGAAACAAGAAAAAACATAAATTTACCTTAGCAGCTTCTTCTTCCATGCGTTTTTCATCATTTTCAAAACTTTCTATATCAGTGTCATCATCACGCAGTTGCACCTCAGGCATATCACAGTCAACATCTGGCTCTTCTACACTTCTCGGCGCCCTAACAAAGTTAAATACTTTAGTAACTATCACTTGCATCATATCCCTCTCCTTGTAGTGTTTTAATCATATTTAAAATACAGTGTAAAAATGTTAAAGCGATGCATGCACAAATTATGTATATTTTGAAACAAAAAATGACCGCCATGATAAATGACTTAAGCGTGTTATTAGTGAGCAAGCAGCATGGACCAGTGTGTTAAAGCTACCCATCTATCTTGGTTTACTTAGCCACATACAGAATAATTTATAATCAAACGCTAAGAAGAAAAAATTGGATTCCAAAATAAGGATAAAAAGACCATTTTGAATATATTCTTTGCTCTGTATGTGACTTTTACTAATAAAAAAAAAACCGATAACCAATGTTAGTGTTTTCCTGCAATTCGCTAAGTAAAATACCTGTCCAGAGGCGACACTTTGGGTTGTTTATTTGATTCGGAAGGTCCCGGCGACGCCCCCCTCTTAAGAGATCCCTCTTTGCTGCTTGCTCGTGTTGGGGACATGCACTGAAGGGTAACACTGCCAGTGGGATTCACCCGTAAACCAAGAGCTAGAGCTTGAATGGCCGCTAGCCCCACTTGGTGGTTATTATTGTTGGGAGCGTACCTTACTAACGGCTCCAAGGCAAGGTCTTTGTTTTGTTGATTTTCAAGCTTTGGAGGAATATTTTGCAATAAGTTTTGTTCGTCGAGCAGCTTTTGAATTTCTCGCTCAAACGGTCCTACAGTATTATCACAGTGTTCTATATTGGTAACTTTCATGTTCGGCGATATTTTATCTCTGAACGTCAATGGGGAGGAGCGCAATTTCCTCAAATCCTTCTTGTCCGTTTGACAACAGCCATCTTTCTTAAAGCTCTTGTCGCTACTTATAGTTGTCTTGTTTTCCTCTTCCCTAAGCATTTCTCTGATTTCCTCGGCCTCTTTAAAGCTGGGCGACCTTTTGCAATTGGCTGACAGCTTATTGCATTCCAATACGGAGTCGCTATCGTTCCTTATTCTCTTACTTTCCAAACTTCTTTGTTTAGCCAACTGTTTATTGACCATGCCACCGCCGCCATTCGCACTAGTTGTCCGTAACAGCGACGGGGGTTTCGGCTTATTTGCTCGCCCTACAAACTCAAAACTGGCACAACTCTCTCCCCTGTAGCTGTCTTCTCCATCCAGGCACGGCGGACTGGTAACTATAGAAGAATCCACCGTATTACATGTCCCTGCAATGGCTAACACTGCACTTGGAGGCAGGTTATTTCTCTTTCCGTTGGCACGATCGGAAGAATTGTTTCTCAAAGAACAATTGGGCGGAATATAGTCGAGGGAAGCTCTCGGTGATACTTCAGGGGATGACAACGGATTGACTTGGATGTCCGAGGGAAATAGGAACTGCTGGGTATCGGCAGGTAACGGAGGGCTTACGCAAGGCGACGCATCAGCATCCGTAGTTCTGCTATAACTTTCGTCGGAACTGCTGATACTGGGCGAATGATTCAATGAGCTAATTTCATCAGCTGACGAATGTATCCTCTGCGGAGCTCCCGCATTATTATACACACCTCCTAAGCTTTCGTCGGAATAATGTCTCTGCAAAGGACTATGTCGATGATGATGCGGACTCTTTCTAGCATGCAATGGACTATTGTGCCTGGGCTGTAACTTATTTCTAAGCAACTCAGGAGTTCTCTCCGGTGCTGCTCTTTGTTGCACGACACTTATAACGTTTTGCCTAGGCATGGGCGGACTAGCATGAATGCTTTGATGAGATGCGGGACTTAGATTGTGAAGTTTTCTGTGATGTCTGTTGGGAGATTCTTTACCAGGAGGCTTGGGAAGAGGTTTAAGGTATGGCTTAATGTTATCTACAGAAACTGGATTTATCGAAACGAAAGGTTGCGGAGGTCTGGGCCACGGTGGATTGTACCTCATATCAGAAACGTGGGGCGGCTTTGAATTAATAGGTTGAAAGGGACCTTTGTGAGGTGGTAGCGGAGGTGGAGGCAGACTATCTTCTGGAACACCACTTTTTTTATTTCCGTTCCTGTTGACATTTTTGACAATGGCACCAGGCAACAATGGTTCATTTTCACAACCTCCTATACTATGTTCCCTATGGTTTGCTTCTCGAAGGGGAGGTAATCGCATAACATTTCTTGTATAACTGTCTTCCCGTGAGTTTTGTCGACTTTGAAGTATGTGTTTCGATCTTGCAATTTCTCCATGTAGTAAAGCTAATGGTGTCGCTACACCACCGTACATATTGTTAATATCTGAAATAATTATAAATACAAATAAATAATAAGTGATATTATGAGGGTGATATTATACTTACTATTAAGATTATTTGAATTAGACCTAAGATTATTCAGTTCCTCGACCCTTATGGTCCCTGGCTGTTTTCTATCAATTAAAAAGTACGTTGTCATATCCCCCTTTCCTTTCACTTTGACTTTTCCTCTACACTGAAACTCGTAAGGGTGGTTTTTTAGCACTTGGTAAACTTCTTCAGTGACTTGCGTATGATTTGGTAACCCTGTCGAATCCATACGGCTGGCAACATTAACTGTATTGCCCCAAATGTCGTATTGGGGTTTTCGGGCACCTATAACTCCTGCCACGACAGGCCCTATATTTATTCCTAGAAAAATCATATTACTTTTTACAGACTGGGTGAAATAAAAATTAATTTAGAAAACCCTACTTCATTATCGGTCAATATGGGAATTTTAAATATTAGTACTCAATATGGTTCAGGGGGATGCACTTTTTGTATCAAAGAAATTGTAGTCTTGTCGGTGCTATTTTCTAAGATCATGGAAGCTATTTATACCTCGTTTCGAATTAGCGGCATTGCGCCTACAGCTAGCTAGATCGACTCTCACTAAGCGCTCTCTAAATTACGAAACTATAATCGTGTATAATCATTTGAGTGTTGAGTGTGGATATTTGGATTATGTGCGTTTCCTTATAAAGGCTTCCACACACCGACGCGACCACGGCCACGGTGGCGGCCGCGGTGGCGATCATATTAGCGGTCAGACGTATTCACACCAAAGCAGTGAGTGGAGCTGTTAGGCATTTGTTGTATACGTATTTTATGTAAGTAATAAAAATGTATTTTTAAACGTCCCGGTTTAATTTTTATTTCTGATATTTTTAGTGTAGCTCGCCTCCTGATGATTTCGCGACGAAACGTGAAGAGACTAAAATGGTTGGGAATAAAATTCTCCATAATTTTGTACTTTTAAAAATTTTCGATATTTTTATTATTTGCCGAGTTATTGCTCGATTTAACCATTTTCGGAGGGGTTGAAAATGCTTTTCACGTGTAGCTCGGTTCCTGATGATTTCGCGACGAAAAGTGAAGATAGTAAAATGGTTGGGAATAAAATTCTCCACAATTTTGTACTTTTAAAAATTTTCGATATTTTTATTATTTATCGAGTTATTGCTCGATTTGAACATTTTCGGAGGGGTTGAAAACGCTTTTCACGTGTAGTTCGGTTCCTGATGATTTCGCGACGAAAAGTAAGGTTAGTAAAATGATGGGAAATACAAATTTTGACGTAATAATGAAAGGTGACACGCGTGCACAGTTTCAATTCATATTTTGTTCTTCCAAGGCCTATTTGACTCTTAAAAAAACCTTTACAATGGCAACTTGAAAATAAAATCATAATGTTCCGTAATTATGATTATTGTTGTTGATATCTCCGGATTGAAAATATATATTAACTTGCGGTTTTCGCTGACTTCTTAGACTTTTAATCATCCTTGTAATCAGGTAAAATTGAATATACTATTATATTTACAATTATGGAAAAAACGCGCAATGTTTGTGAAGTTGTAAGACAGCGCCCCCTAGCGCCTAGTGTAAAACACATATTGCCGTAGTTCATAAGATGATATATAGAGCGAGATATAGAGTGATAAAAGCCCTTTTTAACAAAACTAAGTTTACTAAATTATGTTAAGCCAGATCGGAGTTATCAGCATTTATTACAAATAATGGTCAACCTTCCTCCACCACTTTATTTGAAAAGTGACGAACACGTTCTATAGGTGAATTTTATTAATAAATCTTCGAAATATACAAAATTGTTATTTTCGGGATACCTTAACTAGGCGACTTTTGAGGAAACTTCGTGATTCATATTTACCGTTACTGTTGCGCCCTCTAGCGCCAGTCTGAGAAACTTGAAAATAATTTCCAGCAATTTCTCATGACCACTTTACCTAATATATTTTTTTTCCGCAAGCCATACGACTAACACTTTCTGAGATACGGCCGACAGCCATTCTTAGTGGGACACCTGGTACAAGTTTATTTTCAATATGTTTATAATGATCCTTCCAACGAAGCTTATTGTCCACTATCAATCCCAGGTATTTTGCTTCATGGACTTTACGGACTACTTCCGCCCAATCTCAACATTAAACTGTGCCATAAGTTAATTTTTTAGTGTAAACAAAATATACGTGGTTTTTTTAGCATTTAATTGAGTGACAACTTTTTCTTATTCCTTTAGTGATTTATTTTTGTAAACTAGTAACATATCATCGGCAAATAAGAAATATATACCTACTAGTCCAATATTTTGTAAATTTCGTACAAATATTACATGTAATAAAAATAACACATCAAAGGAGCATTTGAAATCTGGTGGCATTGCATATCGTACCCATCGGTTTGTATGCATATTTGTAGCCATTTTGAATATCAGGAAATCGTATCCTACACTTCAGAAACAAATGATAACTGGTGATTGCCATTAGAAAAATTAAGAAAATATACAGCGTGTCCTTTAAAATAGGTGACCTTACCTATGGTCAAACGGGAAGTGATATTTCTAATAATAACTTATTGGTATCCATTAAAACCATATTTACTACTGAATGTTGATTAGTAGTAAATATGGTTTTAATGGATACCAATAAGTTATTATTAGAAATATCACTTCCCGTTTGACCATAGGTAAGGTCACCTATTTTAAAGGACACGCTGTATATTTTCTTAATTTTTCTAATGGCAAAATTCCGATATTGAATGACAAAGAAGTGGAGTTCTGTACAACGATTTCATTGGGGTATATGCAGGTACCGTTTAGCAAGCACTTGAAATTACTAAATAATATAATAATTGTAACTTGATTCTTACCTACTCTTAGCATAAAATTATTGTAAGAATTTTCGTTTATATTTAACAAACGCTCTCTCATGGCAAACACAAATTCCACCAGCGTTCCCATGTGGATACCGGCTGTTGATTCATCATCATCCAAAATCCTCAAATCAGGCATCAAACCTACGGCTGCCATATACGTGGAACCAACAGTTTTGATTTTGTCGATGGCTTTAAAACGTTCTTCACTAAGCAGATCATCAAAATCAGCGATTATTTCATTCAGAAGTCTTAAGCATTCCACTCCTTGATTATTACCATCCAATTCGGTGTAAAATTCATGGTAATTGGTGATGGATGCGAAAACAACTCCCACTCTTGAGTAACTCTGATGATAGAGTTCCTGTGATAGAGTATTCTGTAAGAGAATATCCATAAATTTATCTTTTACACTTGGGTGCAGCCAACATCTAACATCTAGTACTTACGAACAAATTGACCTGAACATCAAAGTAATTAAAAGAAAAGCACATCTAAGAGCAAAAACATAAATGTTGCTCGCACATAAATAAGGGTGACGCCAATGAGTTTTAAATAGCCAGAGTATTTAGAGATTTATGCCAATGTTGTATACATGGTGGTGCATGGTCTGGCGCAATATAGGAAATCCCAGCAAAATTGAAAGATATATTGGCGTCCCTACTTATTTTAGACTAACAGTGTATCTAACCTTTCTGAAGAATTCAATAAGCCAAACTCACTTTTAAGCCACGCACTTGTCGGTAATTTTTTCGTCAGCCTAGAGTGATAACTTGCATTATCCAATATATTTATTGCATCTTTTGGTATAAGATCCAACATTTGCTCGAACCATTCTGTAAAGACATCGGCATTCATATCTTCGTGATAGCCTCCCGTATTTTTAGATTGGAACACATCAGTAGACCACCTTTAACGAAGCCTTCAGAACTTCCAATATGGGTTATGTCCTTTTCCAGATGGCGGTCTTAATCCTGTGGACAATCCTTCCAAAAAAGCTTGCCTTGAACTTTTAATTTTTTTATCCTGCCAAAATTTAGTCACAGTGTCGCCTTCATTTAGCCATGTTTCGTCTAGGTAAAATATTTTTTTGTTTTCTTCTCTGGCTTTTCGGATGCTTCTTAAGTAATTTCTTCTCCAAAAGACGATATCGCTTGTGTCTATTAAAATCGATTGCCTATTATGTTTCTTACGTATTTCTACACTTAAATGGGTAGTCCTGGGCTTCTCGGATTGAGGACAAAATTTTGTCCAGCGTGAGAATTTTTTTTTTAAAAAGCAACTATGAACTTTTCGCCTTATTCTCTGCATTAAAACGTTATCCAGCTCAAGTTTTGGTCGTCCTGAAGAAGTTTTTGGAGGTCTAACGCCAACACTTTCTCTACTTTTTTTTTTAAGTTTATATAGTGTTGTTTTCCCAACGTTAAGCATATCTGCTATAGATTGCACTGCATTGTCAACACTCAAATCCGCATTTTTACTTTTAATAGAATCGTAACAGTTAGGAATTAATTTTTTTTTTCATTTCCTGTACATGGACACAACTAGGGCGTTTAGGCAATTGTTGAAAATTCTCCATATTTAACACTTCACACTTTGACTAGTTTCACTGAGAAACAAATATCCAAGGTAGGTATGTATAGATATAAATAGGTGTATTATTTCAATAGAGGCACCAATAAAGGCATACTACCCACGTAATTAGCAAACAGGTAACCAGGATTAGGTAGAAAAAAAAAGGAATAAACGAAATAAGTACCTAGGCTCTAATTAGTTTTGATAAAATTGCTTTCCAAAATTCCAGGTAAATGGTACGGCTGTACATAATTTTAAGCTTAAAAAATGTAATAATAAAATATACAGGGTGTCCGGAAAATACGTGTACAACGTTTGACGACAGACTCCTGACGGGTCGATCCTGAATAGGTCAATCTGAGCCGACTTAGTTATATCCAAAATTGTCTCGTTTAGCCGGTACAGGGCGTCGAAAATTTGTAAAAATATTGGTTTTACCTAAATTAGGTGAAAACCTGCTAATCGATTTTAATGATTTTTAGTATGTAGACTAATACTATAAAATGACGTTTTTTAATAGTATAGTCACCGGCTGTAAATAAGTGGAAGTGTTATAAAAGTGATATAATACGTCAACATTTCTCCTGATTTTTTATATCAACGGCGTTATGACAACCCAGATATTTTTGTCGAGTGACTAGATGTATTTGGAAGCTATTTTACCTATTCAATATTTTTCGTTGGATGAGCTGTTTTGCCAGAAAAAAAATATTTACAATTACCTGCATACATCGATTAGCAGGTTTTCACGTAATTTAGGAAAAACCAATATTTTTACAAATTTTTGACGAGACAATTTTGGATATAACTAAGTCGGCTTAGATGGATCTATTTTGACGTCAGGAGTCTGTCGTCAAACGTTGTACACGTATTTTCCGGATACCCTGTATATTTGAAGACAAAATTTGAATTTAATGTCGATACTTGTACTAATTCTGCACACATTAAAAAATTCAGGTCTATTTAAATCCATACATGCCGAAAAATCTTGCACGTCTATGGAGACGGCGATTTTGATCGATTTATTACTTAGCATCAATTAAGAATAGACTATATATTATATTTTAGTGTTGACTAAAATTTCTAAAAGCCTTGTCGATAAAGATATTTCGTTCAGATAGTATATTTTGACTTTGACTTTGAATAAATGGGGAGCCAATATTTGGTCATCTTAAAATGTGCATGGGATTTACTATGTTGCTTGGATTGATGCACCCTCTATAAGGATTGCTAAATCAGGTCTGAAATAATTTGTATACTCTGATTGTTTAAAATAAATAATGCCTTACCATGTTATTACGAAACTGGTTATCTAAAAAATGGGTGGCAACGTGAGCAGGCAACAAATTAAATAATATCCGTTTATTTGAGTGTTGTAAAGCGTCCATTTCTCTCTTTTCTTCGTTCGCTTGGATTTGCCACAAAAAATCTAATCTGGCTGTCCATTCGACTTGCCTTCCATGCAGAAGGACCGTTAACACGAACATAAGTACTTCGACTACGCTCAGTACATGGACAGGAATAATTGATCTAAAAACAAAATTTATAAATGTAATAATTATAAAAATCAATTGTTTCAGTTACGTACCCAACTCGAATGTCATAACAATTAAACAGCTCAATATGAGACAACTCGATAAGAAGTATATAAATAGTAGACATAATAACCAACAAAGATGCTTTGAGTAAAATCGGCAGCCTTAAAAATATGGCCACCGCTAAGTATCCGAGTACACAAGAGAGAACAATATACTGCGGTAAAGGACAGGCTCTGTGGTCTCTCTCCAATGGTAATCCTGTGTCTAAGGTTATGTTTAGAGTACTGTGGGATATGCAAGGCTCCTCCGACCTGCAGGTGAACTAAAAAAAATCATCATCTTATAAAGTATTAACTATATTATCATTTTCTCAAGTCTCGACTTTTCCGAAACATATCTAAAAAGCTTACCACGTTAACTTGTGCCACAGTATAAATTAACACAATGGTGAACACAGTAATCGCTAATCTTAACACAAAACTATGAGAAATATCCCATAATATCCATCTCAGTCTTACTGCCAATAACAATATCAGTACTGCCGAAGTCCAGATAAAGGCAACTAGGAACAGTAATAGTAATATGATGGTCCTGGGTAGAACAGTGGCCTGCAGAGTACCCAGGAGAAGAAGGAGAACCAGTGCGCAGGCTAACGTTGAGCTGTAGCCAACATCTAAGTCACCATGGTACTGAAATGAGTTAAAAGTAAAAACTTGCTTACTTACATATTAATTATTTTTATACAGTGTTCCTTAATGCCGTGGGGTGTGATTCCTTAGGTCATGTTATGAACAAAAGTTGTAATAAACATATGTCCATCAGTGGGTGCTTTAGGATTTGATCTTTGCCGATAAATAAATTAAAATTTCTTAATTTAGCAGTATTGACGAAACACTTTTGTTATCTTGGAATAATGACGTTCTTCCACACATCACTTTCAACACAATACTTGTTGACATAAAGTAAGTTGATGATGTTGAGGTCATTTTTCCCGCAAAGGCTTTAGTCTATGACGAGTGTGCAAAGTAAAATCTTACCGAATGACACAGATGACAATTTTCCGTGAATCTCAAAACCCACAGAATAATCAAAATTAGCGCCAACACAGCCTAAAATGAAGAGCGCTTTCGGACAAGGACTTGGGGTTGTACGACAGATACAATATGATACAATAAAATAATAACAACATACCTGAAAGTAACAACGTTACAACTAGACTAAACACATTTCCTCATGAAAAATTTTTGGGCTACTTTCACCAATGGCGTCCGCGCTAGCATTATTTTCATTTTTTAATGGAACAAATGATACGCTACTGCTTTTTTGAAAACAAATATAATTTTTATAATTACGCCTTATCTTTAAGCAAAAATTGTTCCTTGTGTGACGAACGGCTTTCGATTAAATCTATAAATGGCATTTATTTGCATATTTGACTATACCTCGCCTATCAGAGTTTGATTAAATTGCATTTATTTCGTAAACGACGTCAAAATTTTAAAAAAAATCAAAAGATACTTTGTATTAAATATTAAACTGTCTACATAATCCTGTTATCAAAAAGCAAAAAGGCAGTGGCGTACATTTTCTTGTTCTGCTAAAAACTGTAACACCCTGTACAGGGTCTTCCAACGAGGACTGAACAGGGGCTCATTTTTGAGCTTCCTTGTATTTAAAGAAAAATCCAAAATAGCCAATCGATGTACTTTTTCCTGCAGAATTCAAAAATGAAACCAAAAATTTATTTGAACCAGAAACAAAAGAGTTACGCCATGGATAAGGTGTTTTTTAAATGGAACATAGCTTTTTTTATACGATTTTTGGAACGAATGATTTTTTTTTGTCCGTTCTGATTAAAATATTTAATACTGTGACAGCTATTTTTATTAAATTTTAATGTTTTATCCAGTATAATTTAACTTTAACCTGTTTGAAACATACACTAGGTAATAAAGGTATAATCACCTTTGAATCCTTCAAAGTCAAAAAATTTTGACAAATTTACTATAATATTGCCGAAATGAAATATTCATTAGATGAGAGATTGCAGATTGTTATCTTGTTCTACAAATGCCAAGAAAATGCAAGAGAAGCAAGGAGAAGATTTATTGCAAATTTTCACAGAAATATATCCGTCAATACTATTCTAAGGATAAAGAACCTATTTGAGGAAAATAAAACATTACATGACAGAAAAAGAAATCCAACTCTATACTAATTTAAAAAAAAAAAACACTAATAATTTAATTGTTCAATGTGACCTCCGTTGTTCTCGAAACATGTGCGATAACCTCTTTGTAGCCTTTCCAAACTTGCTGTTATACTGTGATTTTCCTGGTTAAGGCGATTTATTTCATTCACAATTTTCTGCATGATCTCTTCAATATCGTGGTTTCGCTGCTTGTATACCACGTTCTTTAAATGGCCCCAAAGAAATGTGTCTAATATTGACAAATCGGGACTATTGGGTGGCCAAGCATAGGTTCCATTTCTACCAATCCATTCTTCATGGCGTCCGTTTAAATATTGAGTAACCTCATGCACGGCATGCGGAGGGGCCCCATCATGTTGCCAAATTAAATTTTGATATTCTTCCAATGGTAAATCTTCCAAAAAGTTCTCAATTTCGTTTTCTAAGAACTCGTAGTATCTCTGTCCATTTAAAGTTCCGTTAAAAAATATTGGTCCCAAAATTCTATTATTTTTTATGCCACACCAAACATGGATTCAAGTCCTTCCTTGAAATTTAATTGTCTGAAATTTTCTTGGATTTCCAACGGCCCAGTGATGATTATTATGTCTATTGAAAACCCCCGATGTTGTGATGTGGCTTCGTCAGTCCATAAGATATTTCTGAATAAATTAGGGGCTTCGTTTTCTTTCCGAATCACAATTTGGGTAACAAATTGGAAGCGAAGTTCTTTTTGTGCCGGTGTTAGATGTTGAAGTGGAAGGATATGATAAGACTTAAATTTATGATTTCTTAAAGTCCTGTGAACAGTTCCTTTGGTAACTCTTCTGCGTCTTACACCGCCGCCGTATTGAACGTCCCGAACTGCGTCCGAAATTGATTTGGTTGGATTCAGTCGAAAATAATTCACAATGGCACGGTCTCGATTTCTATTCCTGTCTCGATTTCTATTCCTTTCTGGATTTCTTTTTCTGTCATGTAATGTTTTATTTTCCTCAAATAGGTTCTTTATCCTTAGAATAGTATTGACGGATATATTTCTGTGAAAATTTGCAATAAATCTTCTCCTTGCTTCTCTTGCATTTTCTTGGCATTTGTAGAACAAGATAACAATCTGCAATCTCTCATCTAATGAATATTTCATTTCGGCAGTATTATAGTAAATTTGTCAAATTTTTTGACTTTGAAGGATTCAAAGGTGATTATACCTTTATTACCTAGTGTATGTTTCAAACAGGTTAAAGTTAAATTATACTGGATAAAACATTAAAATTTAATAAAAATAGCTGTCACAATATTAAATATTTTAATCAGAACGGACAAAAAAAAAATCACTCGTTCCAAAAATCGTATAAAAAAAGCTATGTTCCATTTAAAAAACACCTTATCCATAGCGTAACTCTTTTGTTTCTGGTTCAAATAAGTTTTTGGTTTCATTTTTGAATTCTGCAGGAAAAAGTACATCGATTGGCTATTTTGGATTTTTCTTTAAATACAAGGAAGCTCAAAAATGAGCCCCTGCTCAGTCCTCGTTGGAAGACCCTGTACCTATGCTTATATGAACTTTTTGTCCTAGAATTTAGTAAGGAATAACATCCTTGAGTTCGGCCACATACTTAATTAACACTCTGTATACCGGGTGATGCATGGCTTAGTTGAACATAGGAAATCCCATGTAAATTTTGAAGTGGCTAAATATGGGCTCCCCTGTACATTTTAGAGAAAAATTGAATTTTAATTCTTTGAAGAGGCCGATATAATAAACCCTATGCCAAGTTTGAATAAATTTTAATAAGCCAATCCTAACTTACAGCCGCTTGCAGCGACTTTTTTTTAAAGGACCTTTAGGGTAAAGGCCCTTTAAAGTGCCATTAGAGTATTTTGTATCTTGCACCGATTTTAATGGTCTTTTAAAGCGTTCTTTAAAGGACCATTAGTTAATTGGCCAAATTTGGTCACTTAAAGCTGTTTTAAGGTTAATTGTGCGTGCTAGTTTAATTTTGATTTTTGACACAAAACTCAAAAACAGACAGAAAAAAAGATGGATTATGTAAACGTTATTGAAGATGGGTTGGTAGAGGATGGGGTTGCAGATGATTTGGGAACATTGGATTTTGTTGTATTTGGCTTCCCTCGAAGACTCAATGAGCGCCGTAATTATTACGAAGAAATGGACCAATTTGGTTTTTTTCCAAGGTTCAACAACGAACCCGGATCGGAAGTAAGTGTTAAGGGCCATAGTTTTGTTCTGTATTTTGCTAAAACAAATTACGCATTGTATTTTAAGAGAATCGCTGTGTGGGTAAATAGTGTGTACGTGCCATATATGTTTTTTTGAATTTTTAAATAATAAAAAACTTTCGTGTTCCATTGCAATCTTTATTCATTATTTACAACAAATAAGAGCTTCAACACCTAATATCTCACATAAATACTTAAGAAATTACGCAGCGTACGAGGATCTATCCTTTTCGAGACTATTCTAATATAAATAAATAACCAAACAAGCTCAACAAGGCACTACCATCCTGCCTGAAACAAAAACTAGCACACAGATTCTCTCCGAACCCCAAAATTGAAGTTTTGTAGCTGCCGCCACAGAAGCCGAGTCAACCGACGTGGGAAAGGCCGAAATTAAGCAAGTCACAAGGGCCAAGACGTGGGCAGGCGCTATACTGCCGACATAGTAGCGAAAATGAATAGGTACCACAGATAGGTACTTTTTAAAAAACTCAACACTATAACACACAAACAAAAAGAAAATCAAAAATAATTTTTGTGCCAAAAAGATATTTGGATTTTAAGCACAAGTCAATTTGAAGTTTAAATCAAGGCCCTCCAACAGAAAAACGCAAAAATTACAGCGTCCTTGCGACGTTGCCATATTGTAACAAAAATTAAAGCATAGTTAGTTAAAATTTTGAGGAAATGTTTCCGTGCAAATCATTTGCAACTTAAGTAACAATTAAAAGTAAAGGTCCATTTGTTAAATAACAATTAATAAAAAGTCGCTGCAAGTGGCTGTTAATCAATTAAATGTGATGGCAAAATTACGAAACTTTCATAGTTTAGGTAATATAGCAAACACCAGCAAATAATTTCTATGACGCTATTGTCAAAAATTGACGTAAAGCATAACGAATAAAGATTATTTCACATTAAAAACACATTTTTGTTTCCCCAATCCAGGAGGATTTCTTGAACATTTAATTAGTTAATTTGTTTGTTTGTTTCACCAATCCGGCAATCACACATTCAAAATAAAAGATACCATTATGCTTTTCTAACTAAGCCTTTAATTTAAAATAACATACCTTAAGAGTATAGATTTTCACAAAACCATTAATTCATTAAATGTTCAAACAACCCTCCATTAACAGCTAAACAATATCCCAACCGATCATAAAATTCATTTCTAACCCTACTGAGTTGATATCGAGAAATTCTATCACATTATAACGAAATACAGTTTTTTAGCTGGTCTATATTTTTAAATTCTACATCTTTATAAATAAAATTTTTTAAGTTTTTAAGTGACCCCACAGAAAGAAGTCGTTTGGCGAAAGGTCAGGAGACCTGGCTGGCCAAAGGATTAGATGCCGTGGCCAATAATATTTCCGTTAAAAATATTTTGCAAGTATTCCCTAACCTATGGGCAGGACAACCATCCATTTAATACCAGATCTCCTGATTCTTACGTACAACTTCTTCTCGTGCGGGTTCAATTCGATTTTGTAGTAAGTCCAAATAGGTTACTGCTGTAAGGTTGCCTTCCATAAAAAATGGCCCAATAATGTGATGTTCTACAATTCCCGCACAAACATTTATTTTTTGTGAATATTGCGTTCGAGTATGAACAAGACAGTGTTCATTTTCTTGGCTCCAATACCGGCCATTTTGAACATTTGGTTCGTTGTCTAGGGTGAATGTACATTAATCGGTAACGCAAATATTTCCCAAAAAGTCCCTGTTATTATTTGCTATTTCCATTACCTCAAAACATAATACCATTCTCCGTTCTTTGTCACCTTGCCGTTGCTCTTGATGATTTTCATACTTGTAAGGGAAATATTTATGTTTTTTTAAAGTGCGCAACACTGGTTTGATGTTTTCCTACGGCTTGTCCAAGAATCCTCGTGCTAATCATTTTATTTTCCTCCACGTGCAGTAAAATATCAAAATCTCTATTATCCCTTTCTTCAGCTGTATTGACATTCTGAGTTGAGCATTTACAGCTATTTATTACAGCGCCTTTGGACTTGAATTTACTAATGATAAGTTTAATTAATGAAATGCAAGGGATAAGCTTATCAGGGAATTGAACTGAAATATTCACACCTCTACTTTTTAACCAATAAGATACCTTAATTTTGACTAGTTACCATGGCAACTAAAAATTCGAAATTTTTTCGAGGCGCCCGCGATATTTAAGTGATAATTCACCTCACTTTTATTGAACCAATCAAAACGCTCATTTTCATAGCAACCACCTTGGTAACGGTCGTCTTACCCGATAAGACTACCGCTAGCTCGAAAAGACGCTTGTAGCTTTTTTACTTAAATAAAAAATTAGTAACACCTCTAACTTGTATATTTACCTTTATCAGACGGCCTTTATTTTTATGTTCAGTAAATTATCCAATAAAATACACCTCTAGAGGCGGTTTCTTATCTTCATACCTTCGTTTTTCACTCGAAACTCGATTTTCCAAGAAAATTTTCACTCAATGTAAGTTTTACTTATAATCAAAGATAAGACCCTCGAGCTAAAGCTCTCGGGATCATATCGGATTATAAGTAAAAATTACATTTCGTAAAAATTTGTCAGAAAATCGATTTCTTGTTAAAAACATCGGTATTACCGATAAGACGCCTCCTCTATCGGTATATTACTGTTGAAAATTTTTTGACAGTTGAAAAGGTAAACATATGATCTACAACCATTAAATAATGTAGATATACCTGTGAATAATAACTAATATACTTTAACAAAAAATACATTTCTACCACCTTTAGTAACCTAAAATTATGAAAGGGCGATAGACTGAACTAATACCCATCTGAGTTTTAGCATTTGGTGTAACTAAAGTTGGTAATTTTTTTTTATTTAACGAAATATGGTGGATATACCTATATGATTTTTTTAGAATTTATTTCATGTTGAACTAATATCTTCATTGGCAATGTGAAGTGGGGTGAAATTTTCTTACCGAATCCCGCGCAAGCTTAAATTTTTCCTGGAAATTTTTTAAGCTCTTGTGATATTATAAGTGAAAACATTTCAGACACTGCTCCTAAACTGTTTCCTGTATAATACCACTTAATCATAGTTACTTTTTCCTTAATGGAATAGCTCATATTTAGCTATAATTAAAGCACCTTCAATAAAATATTGTCACTGACGCTACTTTTCGTTTTGTCAATGCCGAATAATAATTTGCTGGTGTTTGTTATATTACCTAAACTATGAAAATTTCGTAATCTTTCTATCACATTTAATTGAATAAGTTATAGGATTGGCTAATTAAAATTTATTCAAACTTGGCACATGGGTTTATTATATCGGCCTCTTCCAAAAATAAGCATACAATTTTTCTCTAAAATGTACAGGGGAGCCAATATTTAGCCACCTCGAAATTTACATGGGATTATTTCTCTTCAACTAAGCCATGCATCACCCGGTATTATGTTCATTAAATGACCTGACAAATCACATTCTGAAGTATTAGCATGTCCTTAAGGAACACCCTGTATTAGAGTACATCTAACTTATAAGTAACGAGATGGGTAGCCTATACACGACCGATAGAACTTTCATAAAATACCTTCAGAGCACTACAGAGGTAAATGATTAATAATCCCAGAGGGTTTGCAGGTTGTATGAGGGGTATTTTTCCAATTAAAACTATTCTTGGCAGTGTTATGGTCATAATTACAGAAGAGAATAATTTTAAAGCCCTTTGTTCTGTTCTGTGGAGGCCTATTTATTTAAAACTTAAATATTGTTGAGGTTTCACCCCACAAAGTGTAAGGTTAAAACGTACATTTGTGATTTGCATAAGCAAAAGTAAGTGCCACCCATTTATATTGTATTTATAATAGAACAATGTACGATACACGTGCTTTATTTCAACATGCCAATAGTTCATTGCTATTCTGGAAGCGTGTTAGATACCTGCACAAATTTAGACAAAACTTCGAACGTGACTGAATTAGCATCCTTAAAATTCAATTTTGGTATCTTTTGGGCCTAATATTTTTTTTATTTCGGAAGGGTAATAAATTTAGAGACAACTTATAAATAACTTCAACGACTACATTGGGACGTATATAATAACTACCAATATTAAAAAAAGTCAATTTTTTGAAAAATCGAGATACCTAAAAGGGGCGTAAAATAAAAATCATTAAATTTCCCCAAGAAAATGTTTGCGCGACAGACTGCTTACCTGATTTTCCTTATGTTTATCCTTAAAACACAACGTAAACAAGCTGACATGAGTAGATTTTTCCCTATCCACGCTTCTAGCCTCAATGGCTTGTGCCAAATATTTGTTTACCCTGTTCGACGGCTGATGGTAAACGCTGGAATGTCTCTTTTTGAACGGCCTTTTGAATTTTTCCGTTACTTTATTCTACAAATGGACGAAGTCTTATTATGTACAAATTTCACCATATTGCAAAAAGTAAATTGAAGAACTGAAAATAGTAGCAGTCTCCTGAGTCAGAAAAAGTTTATAAGATAGATAATTAAGGAGTACATTTTAAAGGATTAAAGTCATTGGTTTATCGACATTTCTACTCTATTTTTATAATTTTTTATAATACGCGAGTGGATGACAAACCGTTCGTCGGTTTTGGCAGATTTCGGCAAATTTAAGCCGTCAGGTAGGTCTTGCTGCGAAATAATTACGTGAAATTCGGTGTGTATTCACACATATTTGTTATTTTATTAAGAAATTCTATACTAATCAAAATTATATAGGGTGTTCCACTTATAATGCAAACAGACTTATATTTTCGTTATTTCTGGATCCATTTTTTAAATATTTGGTATATTTACGTTTGACCCTAAGGCGCACTTTTCTATTGTTTAAAATTTTAGTTGACTCGTTGGCGTACAGTATTAAAGGGGATTTAAAATAATAACTTAAAGAGTAAAGTATCTTTAGCGATTATTTTATTTTAAAATCAATAACTAATATCAGAAATCGATTTGGCATCCTTCAAAACCACCAAATACAAAATTTCTAAAACTATTTACATGTCTAAATAAGCGCGGTAAGGAACAAGCTAATTACCAAAAAATTTACTGCTTGATTCATCTGCTATAAAATTAAATTTGCAATGTAAAAAATAAGAAAATAATCATATACCCATAGCTTTAACCAAAGACCTATAATAAAAGAGAGACAAAATTGTTTACCTTTTAACCCGATCACACACCGTTTTAATCAGAAATCAATGTTAACGAACTTCTGCGGATTGCCCTAAATCTACCGCCAGTGTTTGAAAACAAAGGGTATTATTGCTTATATTAAATGCATCCTTTTTGTGTGCGTAAGTAAGAATATTATACTAAATTATTTGCGTGCTCTTTTCCTGAATTAAGATACATAATTTCTGCTTTTAAAATTATTTATTGTTTCCTAATTACACTAAGCAATAAGTAGAAGGAAATACCTATGGCAACGCTGTACGGACGTATTTAACACGTGCGACGCGAAATCTTATATTATTCATTCATTTTATTCCTTTTGCGTGGAAAGATAGTATTACAGTGTTGTTCCACTGCGGTTGTGCCCTTTTGCGATTTTTGACTGATTTTCAGTGTTTTTTTTGGTAATAGAACTAATAAAAGTCTTATTAGCAATCTAAAATGGTTCGCCAGTGCGTAGTTTGTAAAAAAAGTGACTATTCTAACCCCGGATTGATATTTCGGCGGTAAGTAAGGTTATGTTTTTTTTGGCTGAAGCAGTGCGGTGGTTAATAGGTTAATTATTGAATATTGTATATAATTTATTAAATTAAACTGCCGAGACATTTTGTTTGTCAAAAAAGAACAATAAGAATAATTCTTAATCTGGGCGTAAGAGAATCATGCAGAGGTAAATTTAAACAACATAAACTGTTGACAGTGTCTGTGTCTGCAGACTACATACAAGAGAGTATATTGTTTTTCCTTAGACATAAACAACTTTTTGAGATTAGTGACTCACAAAGAACTTATGCAACACATACTCTAAACTACACATACCCTAGACATAGGCTAGCACTGTATGAAAAGGGTGCATATTAGCAATATTTTAAAATCTATAACTCTTTGCCAAATTTATTTCAATTAGTAGTTTAATTGTTAACATTATGGAACCATATACCGTTGAAGAATATTATAGACATTTGAGTACTTAATTAGAACTTGAGATATTTTGTGTGATACTACCTATATTGTTAAAATAAAAAGTTTAGTTATTTGTTTACTGCTACGCAGTGACGTGTGGCAATTAAAATGCATTGGCCACCAGGTTAAATGCGATAAAATAGAGTAAATATGTGTTAAGCAAAACTGCTAATTAAGCATAAAGACAAAATCTAGACCTAAAAAATATATGTCGGGGAGTCTAGATCAAGTAATTATGTTTTTCAACTTTAAGTTTTGTTTATGGTTGGATATTGATGCGACCGGGATCAATAAATTTAGAGTTAACAGTTTTAAAGAATGTTTAGGATAACAGACAAGAAACGCACTTGATATTAAGGTAATATGTCAAGTTGGGTGGGGAGCCGGTAAGTGAAAATAAAAAAAGGTGAGGGGATTCACTGAAAGGTATTGAACTCGGTATTGAACAAAGTACGACCGGCTCCGGATCGCTAGTTCTTTGTTTCTTTATTTAATTTTTTTTTTAATTGTGCTAAGTAGTTGAATTATTTTATTATGAATTGATATCATGTTGTCGAGCGTGTTGTTTGTTATTTGAACTTGAATAATTTACATATAATAAGACAGTTAATTAATTGCAGTGTTTAAGTGTTTGTTTTTCGTGCTTAACAATATTAATGTCTGAACAACAGACCTCCTGTTCTCTATTTCCGACATATACTTAAGAAAAATATAGGCTGTAAGAAAATAAATAAAAGCAGCTCGGCTTGTATTAAAGTTTATCTTGTTGTTTCCCTGCCCTGTCCTTTGCATAAGAATAAATTTAATATAAATTAAAAATACATTGTTTCTTATAACCCTTAAAAAAAAACGCACGTCTCTGGCTAAGATAATAGGCGAAGGAGACCGGCAGATTACAGCGTTGCCATTTTTTAAAGCCATCTTTTTCCAACTTATTTAAAGCTATGAAGTTATGTATGATTGTAAACAAATCGTGTTTTATGAATGGGATGTCCTGTCTCCTCTTTTTTATATGTCTATGGCTTTAACTAACTAACTAAATCAGTTGACCATGTACATAAAACAAAATTAATATGAACTAAACTAAATATGATTGGGTTTACAACTCTGAACCAATACCTAATACACATTAAAAGTCAATATATTCGACCAAACCTTCATCATTTCTAATACATTTTTCATAAATTCTTCTAACCCTTAAACTAACTTTTCGAACTTCTTGACGGGAAATTTTTGCACATGCTTGTGTTATACGATCCTTCAAAGCTTGTGAAGTCGCTGGACGAGTTTTATAAATTTTATTCTTTATAGTACTCCTTACATAAAAATCCAGCGTGGTCAAGTCTGGAGCCCTAGGAGGCCAAGTTACAAAACAACTCTTGCGAGCAATCCATTTATTTTCAAAATTATCATTGAGCCATCCTCTAACAGGAGCAAAATAATGAATTGGAGAGCTATCTAACTGAACATTCAAATTCCTCCTATATTCTTACGGCAAACCGTGAATAGCATCTGTTGGGGAAAGGTTAAGTTATCTGGTTGTATAATTTAATAACAAAACAAGTATCAATATAGAAAGAACGGCAACGTTGCTGTCTGCAATCTTTCCGAGAATATACGCCGTCTACAACGCCAAGACTAATTTCCTAGATTATTCGCCGAAGTAAAACTACGCTTGTTTACGCATGACCAAAAGCAGAGTGTGAAACAGATATATATTATGTCTTGGTTGAGTAGTGCAACCACGGTAAGAACAGGAGTTTTGTTGGTAGGCAACTAGATATACTTACGTGTTAATTGAAACAGCGTCCCCTTCCGACGTTCTCAAAAGCTCTAGACCGGAAAACGGATAGGGGCTCGAGATTATTGAATTCGGTTTCATAGCTAACTTTAGCCTACATGACTGGAAGCAGACAGAGAGATCTGTAACAGCCTTCGTGGGAAGCAGACGGTTTCCCTTGCGCGATTTACGCGAGTTTTTAGTTGTTTTTACGGTACTCAAGCCAAGTAATTAAGTCAGTCAATTCGCGGAGTTATCCCGAAGATACACTAATGTAATTATTATATCCAGACTTAAGGAAGAAACGTAGCAACCTTCGTGTGAAAAAGACGCTCTCCTCGCGGCTTTTTGCGCGGGTTTATTTGATTTTATGGTATACAAGTCATGAAATAAGTTGGTCAATTCACGGAAGTACATCCAGAAGGTGTGGTAATGTGATTTCTACATCCCAACTCGAGTTCAATTTATCTATTGTAAAAAAACAGTCGGAAAGTTGTGAATTTGTACGATAAATTTTCGGAAGTGTAAGAATATAGTATTGTATCCCGATGTTATTGTTTGTTAGTTAGTAATGTAAAATGTGTAGAGGATTTACTGAAGTGAGTAGTTAACGTACTAAGTTGTAACAGTACACCGTATTTGCTGCTACGCAGTCCAAATATGAGAATGAGTAACTGAATAACAGAAGTAATAGATATAGTTTGTGTGAGAAAAAGCCTTTTATTTCAACTGACATATTTTGAACCACGCAACCTATAGAAATACAGTAAACAATTTATGTTTGGCAAACGCAAAATAAGGCAGCGGCCAACAGCATCTCAAAAGTGATGTTGCAAGAACTCCAGAAATCTCACACCATTTAAAGTTGTATTTAAAGAAAGGGTCCAATAATACGATCTTTTAAAGTACCACACCACACATTTACATGCTCAGAAAATTGACTTGTACGATCAATAAACCAGTGTGGACTTTCCTCACTCCAAAATCTAGTATTTTGAGATGACACGGTCCTGTTTGTACAAAATGTCGTCAGTGAACAAAGTTTTGCCAAAAATACCATCGTCTTCATAAAATTTTGCCTGCATTGTTAGGCAGCACACAATTCTTCTTTCGTCATCACCTGATTGTGTAAAAATCTTGGTTTGAATGGTTTAATACCACTTATGTTTAAACATCTTGACACAGAACGTATTTAGATATGTAAATATTTTTAACAAGAAGTAAAAATAAAGTTGGTCATCATACACACGCCACTGGTTGCGTCAATTTATTGAAATTTTGTATTTGGTCGTTTTGAGGGATGCAAAATCAATTTCTGATATTAGTTTTAACATGAAATAATCGCTAAAGGTACTTTACTCTTTAAGTTATTATTTGAAGTCCCCTATAAAACTGTACGCCAAATTTTAAGCAATAGAAAAGTGCGTCTTATACGCAAAGAAACCAAAATTCAAAAAAATCAGAAATAACGAAAATATAAGCCTGCTTCCATTATAAGTGGGATACCCTGTATATTTAAGATTAGAAGTACCGTGTGATCCACTTATCGTGTGCACATTTTAGTTTGATATTATAACGTTGCCTTAAGAGTTAAAGAAAAAAGTTAAATACATAAATTTTTTGCAATGACGTAAAACTTTTATCTGTTCATTTTTATATATATATACAGGGTGTTTCGTTTTCCCCGTCCAGGCATCAACTTTCTTATTTTAAATGGAACAACCCTGTATATTGATAGGTATTCAGATTCCCTTTAAAATTTTATATGAATTTTGTATAACCTTTAATATGCATATTTCTTATCGTTTAACCAATATTTAATTTTTTTTAGGTAAAAGAATATGCACCCCAAATGCTATTTTATAAGTTTTTTAGGGTAAATTTTCGAGTTACTTGTTACCGGCCTTACCTGCTGATATGTCTTTTTTGAATATGTCTTACGTCAAAATATTCCGTCGTTGCCAAAATCAAAATGAACTTTATTGAAGAACAGAGGTGCTTTATATTGAAAACAATAAAAGTGCCACCGCAACTATTAAAATATATCGACGAAAGTTTCCCAATCAGAGAGTACCTTCTAAAAAAACGATTAGAAGAAACTATCTAAAATTATTGAAACATAAGTTTCTTGGAAATATAAAAAAAGTCAGGACCAGACTTGTGAGAACCGAGAAACAGGCGGAAATATGTTTGGGATATTTCAACGCATATCTTAATACATCAATAAGAACTTCTATTGATAACATTGGATACTCCTATGGAACGATGTCGAGAACTCTTCCCGATTTTGGGTATAAGCCGTTCAAAATAATTCCGGTTAAAAAATTGCAACAACGACATTTTCCAAGACGTCTTCAATTCTGCAGATTTTGTTGGGTAAAATCGAAGAAAATCCCCAATTTCTTAATAATATTTTATGGACTGATGAGAGCTGCTTTCAAAGCGTCGCATACACCATAGACAAAAATACTCGTCACTGGTTCATAGAAAATCCACATGTGATACGAGAAGTTAGACACCAAGGATGGCAGTCTATAAATGTCTGGTGTGGGTTTTTTGGTTCTAAAATAAATGGACCGTTATTTTATAGAGGCTCATTAGGAGGCGCTAGATACCTTAATTTTCTTCAAAATGATATAGATAGTTTAATGGAAAATCTTCCTTTAAACGAGGTAGCAGCTATTGTGTGGCAGCAGGATGGGGCTCCCCCACATAATATTCGGGAAGTTAGCGATTATTTGAACCAAAATTATATCGAATGGATTGGAAGGAATGGCACAATCCTTTGGCCTCCAAACAGTCCTGATATTACCCCAATGGACTACTTTTTTTGAGGTCACATTGAAAACGAGGTATACAAAACTCCATGTAGTGATTTAAATTAGATTATATTTAATGTTAGAAGAGTGGTAAACGATTTACGAGAAACACCTGAAGTATTCGTAAATGTAAAGAATTATTTCTTGAGAGCAATCCATCGTTGTATTGAAAATAATGGAAGTAATTTTCAACAATTTATGTAAATATTTGAAGTTGTAATAATTGTAATATTTTTGTTCGAATAAATATCCATTAAATGATTAACAAATAAATATTGGCTAGACGATAAGAAATAGGCATATTAAAGGTTATACAAAATTGACATAAAATTTTAAAGGGAATCTAAATACCTATCAATATACAGGGTGTTCCGTTTAAAATAAGAAAGTTATCCTATATAAAAAATGAGCAGATAAAAAATGTACGTTAATGCAAGAAATTAATGTATTTAACTCTTTTCTTTAACTCTTAAAGCAACGTTATAATATCAAACTAAAATATGGAGACGATAAGCGGATCACTAATTGCGACTGATTAATAATTTTGATTACATGTAATTACAAATAAATTTAATTACAGTTACAAAATAGCTGATTAAATTGTAATTAGTTTAATATTGAATTACAATGTATTCTAATTTTTTCCCAACAACTTTTAGAAAAATGCAAACACCTATTGTTTAATAATGTATTACTTATCTTGTACGACATCCAACGACTTATACGAACTAGGACTATCTATACCTTGGCTGCAAAGTAAACCAATGTATTTATTCTCTTAAAACAATAAAACATTCTTAAAAGACCCAAAGACTAGTAAGATTGATAAATGACATCACGGTACTTGTGTTATAATGTAATGTTTATATGGTTAAAAATTCAAACAAAGAAAAAGCAAACTTAAATAAAGCGAACAGCACTATATTGTTTAGAAGCATATTTTCTGGTTAGTGCATAAGCTATAATGGGTTAGTTTATTATTATATGTTAAAAACTTAAAAATTGTTATTTATATGTTAGGGTCAGCAGCTATTGTTTATCCAAATTAGATTCCTGTTTATCTCAGTTAAAAACTTGCGTTTAATATTAACGAAAATCCCAAAATAAAACGGTTTATAAATGTATACAGGATGAATAATATTCATGTCAACATTTCTGTTGAATGAATTCAGCCCAAACAAACAAGACTAAAATTACTTAAATACACCCCTATAACGCCCTGTATAAACTAGCTCAGCTTGTATAACGGGCGGTGCACCCCAGACTTGCCATAGAAAAGCCATTATACAAGGACCTTCAAAAAAGTCTTATACAAGCCTGGTGGAACACCACCCGGTATATCTAGTAGTATCGAAGATAAAAATATGTTAATAAAATCATTAATGCTTCTTGCAGTTAATACTGTACCACGGATCTGAGTTGAATCGAATTGTGATACATTATTGCTTTTATTGTAAGAGTTTGAGTTTGTATGTTTGCTGATGTATATAGAGTTCGTGACTGAGAAAGACAAAGTACCCATCATGATTTACCACAGAGATACTGTAATGTCAGCTATAACAAAAAAAAAATTGAACCCCTAAACGTTTATCACGCAAATGTATTAAGTGTAAAAAAAAACATTCCGAATATATCTCTTACGGTTCAAAAACAAAATTTAGCATAAAAGAGCAATAGAGTATAAAACATAAGCGATTTGAAGCCACCGAGTTTGGAAAGCACCCACTTGAGCTGTTTGTATAGGTAAAAATTTCAATTTAAAATCCGTCAATTTTTATTCAAGTTTTGCAACGATAAAAACGTGAAAACAAGGTAGAATCTATAAAACACTAATTGTCTTCTAGAATTATATTCAGTGTACAGTCTAGATCACCGCAATAAACATTAATATTGTACTTGACGGTGTAAAGGTGGATTTTCATGCATACGAAATACGACGGTCCGATGATCCGAAAGTGTTCCTATTGGTTGAATTGTTTTCGCGCCACTATTTGTCCGAATAATTTCAACTTTCATCCGACCGTCGGATGAGTTAAAATATTTTTAACTTTGTCCGACAATCGTATCAATTTTAACCTCATTATTTGACGTTTTTTTGTGCGATTTGTTGTTTCTATTTTAATATTTTAACATAAAACTAATATTTAGTGTCATTAATTATAATATTATAATATCCTATCTGATTATATTAAGAATGAAACATAAACAAAAAAGAAAAGGATGGGGGGAAAATTAAGGCGCTTATCACAACCTGTTTCAAGAAATGAAATTAATAGATTCTGAAAAGTATTTCAAGTGTAAGTCCAAGATTATTAAAAACAATAAACGTACGTGGACAAATATCAGAAAGTGAAAGACTTGCAGTTACACTCAGGTCCTCAGCTCAGGTTACTAAACATAACTTTTTCTTTTGTGCACTCAGGTAAAATTAGGAGTGAATTGGATGACATTAAGCTGATAATGCTCGTCGTTGTCGCACATATATTGCTTAAATACGTAATGAAACCAAATGGGTAATTAAACGCTATAATTGAGAATACAAAAAGGACCAAAACAAAATTATAACCTATAACTGAAGCGTCAAATGTATGTCCATTGACAAAATTCGGAACAACAGAAACGGAGCCATGAAAATTGGCAAGAATTTAGGACGAAATTAAACGTCATTTCGGATATCGGACCGTCGTGTTTCGTATGCATGAAAATCCACCTTTAATCTGTGGTACTGCAGAATCCGATAAGTCAAAAAATTCGATTTTTCGTTTTTATTTCCAATATACAGGGTGTCGGGTTTTGCCATCAAATTCTTCCTCACTGAATGTATATAGGATGTCCGAGAAGATGTGGGAAATCTCTCGGATTCAAATAGAACATGAAAAAATAAGATGACAAGTTCCTATAAAATTTGTTCTTACAGACCATCCCTACGGAGATATGTGCCCCTGAAGTACGCCGCTGGAAATCGGTTTTTCTTGAATAACTTTTAAAGTATATAATATAATTTTTTCTAATTTTGTCTCGAAAAATAGATATTTCGAACGCGCTAGCGAGTTCGAAATATATCCATTTCGAACTCCGAATTTTATTTTTTAAAAGTTGGCATTGGTTATATTTAAATGTTTTATTCTGTTGACGTCTGACGTTTCCTGTTATTGTTATCCATGAGAAAAGAAAGTTTTCGGGATTTCTCTGGTAAAAGTTGATTTATCGTTTTATTAGCAATATCCCTTAACTCAGGGGGAGTTAAACTTAGATTATCATGCTCCATATTTTTTTAATTATAATTATGAACAACTCTATGAAATATTAAATCACAAATTTCGTGACAATGACACAAAGAAAATATTATTTATTGTCAAGGCTACTATGATAAAAAGAAATTTAGAGTATTACCAACATAGAATTTAGACACACAAATTTACAAAATTTGAAGGGTTGATTTTCTTTTTAAATATGTATTTTCTTATTGAAAAAAATACAAAATAGAAAAAATAGTATAAAGTACGTGTTTTATAAAGCAGTTAGAGCACTTGTCCCGTTAAAAAACTCGCCGCAAGCGGCTCGTTTTTTAACATGGACGCGTGCTATAAGATGATGCTTTATAAAACATGTACTTTAATATACTATTATGTGATAGACACTAGTAAGGACCTCTTAAAATAGTGTCCTTGAAACATATTTAGCTTTTTTAGTTTACCAGAGGCGGACTAAGCTTTACAACTAATGCTTAAAAAAAGGTACTATTGTCTATTGTCGATAAAATCAACCGTTGTCAAGGAAAAGAATAATAAACAAGTATTTGTAGAAGTAGAAGTTAGCAAAAAATGGGCGTTTTATAAATTTATCGGTATCAAAAAAACGTATTGTTGTTGCAAACGTTACTATGGTACGAAATAAATAAAATATCCTGCATTTTAGAACTAGTCATTTTTCACATCGCTGACACATTGATCCTTTACTTCGATATAAATTTACTGATTTTTGAATTTCGTGGTGAATTTAATAGTGAATTAATTCGAACTATGGAATACACGTTTATTGAGAATGCAGATATGCATCTGATGCATGGTCTTACGTCTTTCAATGCTTTAGAAGCCAGAAGGGTATAGCACGAAAGATTTCCCAATCGTAAAGTCCGTTCACAGATTTAAGAGAATGACTAACCGACTCGTGTTGACGCCTGTTTAAAACCAGACTGGGGTCTACACAGGCCCGCACTGAATTGTATTTCAAGCATGGATGATTTGACACAAATAATAAACAATTTTAGATATAATATATTATAATTAAATATTATAATTAATTAATGCAACTACAGTTTACTCATTTAATTCATTTTCACTGTCACTATCAACACCTGTTGTTAATAATAAATCTTTCTGTAATATTCCCAATTTCAATGTATGCATTTTCAACAGTTTTAACATGCGAAACACAATTTTTCCAGCTACTCACAGGCACTTTGTCCACTTCAGTAATAATAATATCCAGTACACTAGCGTTTATAGTGGGTGATACATTAATACGTCTAACGGCAGATTTTAATTGATGCCATATGTGTTCTATGGGACTGAATATACAGTGATACGGCGGAAGCCTTAGCACTGTATGCCCCTTACTTTTAGCGTAGCCGTCGCAGTAGTACTCCTTTTCTAGGTTCAGAAACTTAGGCACATCAAGTAACTCTCTTTTAGTGTAACTTTCATGAAAATATATATCATTCTGATACATAAATTCCTGTATTGCCATTTTCGTATCTTTTGACAAGGGTGTTTGTTTAACTGTCTACTGTGGTAACTTGCGTTGTCCATAACAATCACACTGTTAGGAATTAACTTATTTACGAACCAATCCTCAAATAACTCCGCTGTGGTATCGTTATGGTAATCCAAACAGGAGTCATTTATATTCTTGGCTGCCAATGAAAGTGCATTTGGTACCCAACCATCTTCGGACCCTGCATGTACTATGGTTATTCTTTTTCCTCTGTTTGATGGTGCCTTTGTTCTACACCTGTCACTAGAATCAACCCAACCTTTTGATGGGGTATCAAACCAGGTTTCATCTAAGTATATAATAGGTCTATTCTCACTTCTGTACTGAGCGATTTTTGTCAAATATTCAAATTGCCATGCCTTAAGTCGTTGCGATTCCATGACAACTTGCCCTTTATCGACTTTTGTAAATTTAAAGCCGATTCGTTGAAGACACTTCCACAGCGTTGTCCTACCGCAATTTATATCCGTGTTACCTATCTCAAGTATTTTCAGTAAATTATCCAGTGTTGGTACCGTATGCACTTAATACATTTTGAGTCGGAATAAGTCTTCATCGCTGCGATCTAATTTTTTGCAAGTCCCAGAATCTTTCCTTCTTTTCCTTTCGGTGATGGGTTTATTCACAATTTTCCATACTGTTTTCTCCGAAATTTTAGTCAATGTGGCTGTTTCTTCAATACATTCCATTTTACTCAACTTTTCACGTTCTATGAGAGTTGTATATACATTTTTTGTAATCTCTTTAGATAAGTGTCTTCTTCTATTTTCATTTCCGCACTGTGGTTGTACCTGTACCCCCTCCGGCTGTTCTATACTAGATTCACCAATCCACGGACTAATAAAATGACTGGTTTTGCAACACTGATTTGTCTACTTATTTTTTCCCCACTATTTAATAATTCTTTGTAAACTAAATACGGCCAAGTACAGTCCCTACCTGAATAATAAAATCATTATCTCTATGATCCTTGAAACCCTTTCAACAAAGAATTTTATGATGGATGATAACTAAAGGCAGGTAGTCATTCTCTTAAATTTGTGAACGGACTTTACTATGGCAAACCTGAAGATAATTCAATGAATTGACCAACGTCTAGGGAGAATGGTGGGCGATTCCAGTTAATAAGGTAATATAATTATTGACTTCCTTCATAATTTTAGGAAAGTTTGGAACAAATAGTACTGATGCTGGTCTGAGAAGAACCGTACGTACGCCGCAATTAGAGTAAAATATTTTAAATGTTGTAGACTCCATCAACGAGCACTTAAAAATAATCAGCATAGTTTAATATATCTAAAACAAAAGTGCACGAAGTTCTTCAAGAACAGCTGTTATATCCATATCATTTGCAAAAAGTACAAACTGATTCCTGAAGATTTTCCGTTTTAGAATGCAGCTTGCAAACTGGCTATTGGATCAGCAACGAAATAATGTAAACTTCATTACCATTATTCGTTTCACGGATGGAGCAAGGTTTACCAAAAATGGTACTATTGTTTCGCATCATCAACATCAGTTCCAATCAATTAATATCTGGGCAGGAATCATTGGCAATTTTTTTATTGGAATATTCATATTGGTTACCGGAATGCTTGAATGGACAACTTTATTTGGAGTTCCTCCAGAACGCTTTACAGGACTTAATAGAGCACTTATCATTTGAAACCCGCCTAAACATGTACTTCATGCACGATGGGGCACCACCTGATTACAACGTTGGTGTGCGGGAGCACCTGAATAACGTCTATCCAAACCGTTGGATAGGTAGAGGAGGACCTATTGCCTGGCCTTCTCGATCTCCCGACCTAATGCCGTTGGATTTTTACCTATGGGGACACCCGAAAAACTTCCACTCCGGTCGGTACTACAGAGAATCACGTTTCATTTCATGTGGCTGTCTTATTGTGGCGGGTACAGCAGTCCTCAATTCGTCGTGCCCCCGAGTGCATCAGACTTCATGGAGCCCATGTTAAACCACTAACTGCTACATGTGGCACGAGGCAATCGGAAATATATTGTGTGAAGAGATTGCTTCCTATGTTTAAAAAAACTTAAAAGTCTACCGGAAAGTGTGACCCATGTCGTTACCTACATGTGGTGGTAGGTTCAAAACAGGCACATAAACATGGCCAGCATGTTTTTATATCTTGTCAGGTTAGAGAATTATGTTAATTGTGTAGATCAGAAGTGTCTGTTGCCCGGACAAAACACGCTTTATCCAACTTATCTAAATATTCTGCATATCTGCCAGAAGGAAAGATGGGGTTTGTTGTGAAATAATTTAATGAACTTCCCACGTTTTCGCAAACAAAATTTTAATTTCGGCGATACCGCAAACTTTGTAACGCGTTTTCTGAGAAATCAAGATTTTTGACATATTATGAGGTTCTGCCTTAGTACCACAGAAATATCATAAATATACGAATAAAGCTAATGCGTATCATATAATTAAGAATTATGGATATTAACGCTGAGTTATTACTCTGAACAAGAAAAATGTCTGATTAAGTGTGTGATAGTACACTAACATAATCAACTTTTTGATAAGATGGGTTAACTAAGGAAGCTTGCTTCAACTTCGCCTTTTATAATTAACTGTTTATAATTATTACATTAAAGACTTTATCCATACATCTCTAACAATTTACGATTATCCACGATGATAACACATTTTGGTACCTCGACTGATATTCAGCGCTGAGTAAACGTGTAAAAAGTACAGTGAACAATTATGGTAAGAAATTACTAACACAGGAAACAGATTTACAAGAGAAAATAATTTAAAGGGCGTATCAAGATTAAAGGGCAAAATATCTACACTCCAAAGGTAAGAAAACAGATTAAGTAAGTGAACAAAGGCCGAACAAAATGCAAAGCCAGTGAGTTGGACTCACATTGCTGCCTGAGGCCTGAACGCTGGTTCGATTTTGCTCCTGAGAAGGTGAAATGTCAGCGTGGAGCACCTTTCGCAGCTCTAGCACCTACAAGCCACATTAGACCAACTATACACCAAGCTACTTGTTGTTAGACACAACAGTTACACGTGTATATCTACTGATACTTCCTGATCCAGATTAAATCCAACCCCAGCATATACTAACAACTAAAACTACAAGGATTCTATTGGTCAAATGGATTTTAGTAAGTAGTATAGCATTAGATCCAAATCAACATCTTAGAGTATGATTCCCCGTTTCTTATTGCTTAAAATACTAAAATCCATTTGGCTTAATACTCGACAGATATATATCACATTATTATGTTAATGTTTCATTTAATAGAAGTTCTGAATTATCTAATACGTTTAAGAACACATAGATCGACGAAGATTAAGTTTATTTTTTAATTCAATTATTAATTGCAATACGCTATGTGCAAGGGGGCGGAGATATTACTAGACACATCGGACTGGTGCGCTTGCGGTGAGTAGAATTGTAAATGTTTGAATCCCACAGAAACGGAGAAACAAACTCCTGCAAAGACCAGACGAGCCGGTCATTCTTACAGGAGTCGCCGCCAGGAGCGCAGCATCAAAAGCCAATTCGGTATACGGACCGAGTACCAACCATTATAAATCTAAAGGTTAGTTGATTTCTTTCGCCGGATTCACCCCCAGACGCGTTTCGCTGTATAACAGATCGTCAGTGAGGCTATAGAATCCGACGAAAGAAAGCAACACCGTAGAGTCTACTTGACCCTAAAAGATGGATAAACAACGGCAGACGTAGCTTTCAAGCGACATCTCGTGGTAATCAAATGCATCACCTGGCCCGTCTAACAAAAATCAGTCAGAAACGGAGAAGCAAACTCCTGCAATCCTCCTTAATGCTGCGTAATGTATGTAAGAATGACCGGCCCGACTGGTCTTTGCAGGAGTTTGCTTCTTCGTTTCTGTCTGATTTTTGTTAGACGGGCCAGGTCATGCATTTGATTGCCACGAGATGTCGCTTGAAAGCTACATCTGCCGCTATTCATCCATCTTTCAGGGAATGAATCCGGCGAAAGGAAGCAACTACCCTTTAGATTTCTAGTTATTGTTAAGTAGCAGTTGGCCCTTTTAACTGGGAGGCACTTAAAAATATCAGCTGAAATAAAATAAGAGATCGTTAAATAACAACCGTAGGAATAAAAACTTTTGATTAAAGTTTGAACGTTAAAAGTCAATAGTTTTCTGATAACAAACGAGAGATGGGAAAAATTAAGCGATCTGAATTAAATACGCGCCGTTTGATCATACGCCCTCTGGTGGCCGTAATTAAAAGAAAGTAGAGTTGGGCTTACAAGTTATTTTGCAATCAGATAATATTAATTGGCTAGATTGAAACGAACAGTATGTGGCAAAACTTAAGGGTGGTATACCTTGACAAATTGTAAGACCAAAAGTTCATATAAACATTCATATAACCGCTATATTTTTAAGATAAAGGTGTAACAAATTTGAAAAAAAAATTGGTTTTTCCTTTATATCTTTGAGACCACTTTAGATATTATTTTGAAATTTAGTAGGCACGAACTACGAATGAAAACACATTTTTTTCATAGAAAATATTTGGGCTACTCTACCAGGGGCTTAACTTGATACGCCACTGCTTTCCTTAAATAGTATTTTCGTAAATACGCCTTAACACTGGGCAAAAATCGTTCCCAAACTTTTTCTTGTGTGACGAACGGTTTTCGATTAAAACAATAAATAGCATTTATTTGCATATTGCTATGCCTCTATTAGAGTCTGATAAAATTGCATTTATCCCTTAAACAAAGCCAGGATAAAAAAAAAATCAAAAGGTACTTTGCATTAGACATTGAACTGCCTACATACCGGTGATATCAAGAAGGAAATAGGCAATGGCGTACATATTTAAATTCCATTTAAAAATTGCAACCTTTTGAATCTCAAAAAAAAAGCGGTTGCGGACCAATGTTGTAAACTTTATGTCTTAGAATTAAGTAAGGAATAATACCCTTGAGTTGGGACACATACTTAATTATTACCCTGTATATGTATATACAGGGTGTCTGGTAAGTATATGGCATACCCTTGGGAGCGTATTTCTCGAAAACGAAGCAAGATATGAAAACAAATTTACAATTACAATTTTAGCGCTACACGAGGGTTTTATCACTAAAATTATCATTACCAAAATTAAAATATGCTAAAGGATATTAAAAATATTTATAATTAAAATACTCGTTAAAATTATTTTAATAAAAAACTTAACCCCAAATATCTCCGTTCATGTTGGATTTATCAGAAATTTTTATGAGACATAATTTGATCAAAAATTAATTATCTTTAAAAACCACAACATTTAAAAGTTTCTGTCATCGAAAAAATTCTTTGCACCATGGCGCCACCTACATCTTGTATTATTTAAACACATTTTTTACACAGTTGTGAAGCCAATCATAGAGGCTGAAAACTGGCGTTTACAGAATTTACATGTCACATATAGTTTTCGAAATAATTGGCCTGGGAGTTTTTATTAAAACACCCTGTATAATTGTCATAGAAAAAATTTCGACTTTAACTTTCGCATGAATTGCATATTACAATCCGATTTAAAAACATATACCTAGTTGTTCATATTTATTTTTTTAATTATTATTATTTCATATTTACTTTCAGCCATTTCAATTCACTTATGTGAGTATTGAAATTATGTTACAGTGTAAAAAAGCAGGGTTTTTAGCTTAAAAGGTCTATTTATTAAAGGGGTGAGACACTTAAAAGACAAAACCGATGAAGGCAATTTGAAAACCTTCACATTTCCGAAACGGTTATAAATAAATATCAACAATTACATATTTATTAAATCGGATCGCCCAATGCAATTCACTCGTATGGTTATTGATGAGGTTTGCCATTTAAAAAAAATTCTAAACGGCGTCGTATCTCTCATATTAAATTTGTGAACCTATACATTTTTTGGCATTAAATTTGGCTTCCTTGTGGAAAATCATAGAGAATTGTATAATTTATTTTTTATTATAATCGCCAATCGTGTGACATTTAAAAAAAAATGTCCTTGTAAAATACTGTACAATATTCTGATACATTTCCAAATAGACGTTTACCGCACCGGAGAACTTTTAAAAAAGTTGATCGTAGCTGAAGAGAAACAGGTAAAAAGTCAAGTGAAATAAACAAAAAGCTAAAAGTAGCTAATCTTTTGCTTATTAATTTTAGGAAGTTTTTTGCCGCATCGTGGTGAAAAAGGGCCTCCAAGAAGAGCAAGGAACCCTCAGTTAGAGAAGGAAATTCTCGATGAGATTGCTGAAAATCCCTTTAATAGTGTAAGAAAACCGTAGGTCCAAGTTCATGCGACAAAGTGATTTGTTCATGAGACCCTTCGAGAACAACTGCTACATCTTTATCACTTGCAAAAGGTACATGCGATGTCTCCCACTGATTATCCTGCAAGTTGGTTTTTGCAACGATTTAGGCAAAAACAGAAATTTTCTAGTATTGCTTTGTTCACAGGCGAAGCCGGTTTGATCCGAGACGGAGTAATAAAATTAGCATAATTTGCATATTTGGAATAAAGAAAATCCCCATGCAACAGTACAGACAAAGCACCAACAAAGGTTTATGGTTAACCTGTGGACGGGGATTATTGGGAATCATCTCATTGGACCGTTCTTTATTAAAGGCAGGGTAAATGGAGCCATGTATTTGCAATTCTTGCAACAAAACTTAAACGGTTTATTAGAAAATGTGCCCTTAGAAATCAGATGTGGTACATGCGCGACGGTACATTTTAGCAATTTAGTTCGTCAGCACTTATGAAATACTTTTGCTCGGAGGATTGGTCGAGGTTGGCCTATTTTATGGTCACCGAGATCGCCCGACATGACTCCATTGGATTTCTTTTTATGGGGAAATTCAAAGAGGTTTATATATTCGACTTCAGTTATGTCAACCCTTTCAATGGTTCCTTTATGCGGCACACTTCGATTTGGAAATGTATCAGAATAAATTCTGGTTTTATGTTTATCAGTTATGTTGTTATTTGATTAGTTAATATGTTTAAATAATTTATGTTCATGAGCTTGATTATTAAATAAATTTCGAAAGTCAATGCTTAACCGTGTTACACAAAAAATGTATTTTCTTGGAAAACGGCTAATTTTATCGAAACAAATGTAGAGTGCCCTTTTTAAAGAGGAATGATCATAGTATTTAGGAAATTAGTTTTAAGCTTTGTAAAATGATAGCTGTTTACATTTTGGCCCAACGAGTGTGGTGGCAAGTCCGTTTCTGACTTCCCTGACGATGTAAAACATTTACTGTAGTATGGTTTTATGAGCCTTTATGGCCTACATAAAATATTAAAATTGGATTAAACTATACATAGTCGGTTCAAAAGTTAGAGCCGAAAAGGTCAGTCGCTAGGTACCCTTTTGGGGCTGTGTATCTCCGTTAAGGGGCACTTCAGGATTTGTTTTTTCTGAGAAATTAGGGTTATTTTGACCTTCCCTATACGCTCCGGCGAGTATGTCATATACTTACCGGAAACCTTGTATATTTCTCCGTAGAGTACAATCCACTGAACTCCGACCAGTAGAAAAACAAAGCGAATAATTGCCGACCGATCTAAAAATGTCCCCGGCATGCGTCATTTTTAGGAACTGTGGCTCATGCGCAGTACGTCGGATTTCTACGATTTTTTGTTATTTAATGTTTATATTGTCCAGAGCCGGTTGTCACTTAATTCTTTGTTTACACAGTATTTGGCGTGTTCATTGTGAGATTTCTTTTGAGTGATTTTTAGATCTTTATTGTATGCTCCATTCCACAATTATTCGTTGATTTCTCGACTGCAATAAAATTTAAATGACAACCCTCAGTCGTAATCCCAACCATAAATAAGCTGCCTAATAAATATCTGTTGTGTCGGCACCTTTGAAAGGGTACAGGTCCTGATTACCTACTAATTTTAATAGTTTAGGTTAGCTTTTTTCAACAAAACAACAAATATAAAATAATAGGTAAGTATCTTTATTTTAATCATGTAATTAAATAGCTATTAATATTTATACAAAAATACTAATCTACAATATTATAATAATACAATATTTAACTTAACCTACTCTATATTTAGCTCTGTTTCACTATCACTATCGTCTTCATCTATGCCTAAACTAATTATTAAGGGCCTTACGTTACCATTAATTATTGGATGGATGGGTTTGGTCATTATATCTTTTACTGTCGTTAATGCAACTTTGGTCAAAATACTCGTTTCACTAAAACTTGCACTCCGGTCATACCCTTTTTCTAAAAGGGTACAGTAAACGTTCTTTATGATGTTTTTGGCATCAAGTGATAAATGTTTTTTCTTCTTTGCACCATAACTTCCGGAAGGAATATTATCTGAAGTTTCACACAGATCTGACATATTTTGGATGCTCGATAACACACACGAAAATACCTTTAACGCACAGCTTGACAAACACCAAACGACTGATGAACTAAAATGAAAGGACTCTGCTTTATATTGAACACCTGCAATTTGCCATTAACCTACCTAATATACCAATATAATAATTAATAGTAACGTAAGGCCTTTAATAATGAGTTTAGGCATAGATGATATTATAATACTGTAGATTAGTATTTTTGTATAAATATTAATAGCTACTTGACTCCACTGAAAGTATGGACTATTTTTTCAACTTTAATAGCTATTTAATTACATGATTAAAATAAAGATACTTACCTATTATTTTATATTTGTTGTTTTGTTGAAAATAGCTAACCTAAACTATTGAAATTAGTAGGTAATCAGGACCTGTACCCTTTCAGAAGGCACTTATTTATGGCTGGGTTTAAATTTTATTGCGGTCGAGAAATCAACGAATAATTGTGGAATGGAGCATACTTGTGGAACTTTCGTTAAAAACTTATTACTAGATTAGACTTTTATAAATAGTTTAGGTTTATTTAGATCATAGTGCAGTACCTTTTAATGTAAAATTGAGATGAAAAACAAGTGTATGGTGTTGCTTTGCAAACCAACGGCCCAAATTCAGATATTCAGGTAAGTACCTAGGCTACTTAAAATAATTTTAAAATTGTATCCCGCATAGCATTTACCCTGCTTTCAACACAATCATGTATTTATTGAGGTACTTAAGTGTTTTTTTTTGGAATATTTAAGTTGTTCGTAGGTATATCTACCATAACGTTCAAGTACTTTACAAAAATATATCCAGTTTAAACTAGGGATAATTAATTAATAATATGTTATTTGTGTCCAACTTGTTTACTGATTTTCGGCAAATTAAAAGAAACAAATCTGTTACATTGCTTTTAGAGGTATAGTTGGGGTCAAGCAAATATTTGACGCGTGACACTTGCATATTGTCATGGGTCTCAAATACGGCAGGCCACTCATAATATAAAAGTTTCTAATGGCTAATTTATATTTTAATAATTACCACCCACTCGAAGTATTTGTATCTTTATCCTTTTATATGACTAAAAAGAGATATACATAAACCGAGTTACCTTCTCGTCGATTTGGTCAAATCATATGGGCTGCAGATCCGCATTTTATTTATTAATTTAATCGTTATACACTACTAATCGTTATACACTACTAAGATTGCTTTTGTTAAGACCTGTGATATTAATGGTCAATCCTGAATCTCACCATTACAATGCACATAATTTATCAAAACAAATTCATTTATATTATAATTCATATTCTTAGACCAATTTCCCAGCAATCATTTTCTGCAAAGGTTTATAAATAACAATATTCGTCAGTCCGGCCCTGACTAAGTATCAGCTGTAATAAAGTTGGTGAAATCGAAATAACCTAGTATTGGACAAATATGACAAGATGGAAGTGTCACGCGTCAAATATTTGCTCGACTCCAACTATAAACTAACCTGGACTAACAGTTCAGATTATGTTGTAAGAGATTTGATTTACTCAGAGGATCAAAGGATCTAAAGTCTTGCGTGGAATATCCTTTTATAGTAAAACACGCTTTCCTAAACATTATTGCTTGTCAAAGCTAGACATTTTAATTTTTCGCCTAAAATGCAATGTAGAGGCTTAAGTAATATGTACCTATGTACCCATATAAAGACATGTTTGCAGATGGACTGCAGCACGACATGATGCATAGTTAAGAGTTATAGAAAGAAACCCCAATATAGAACATCTTAGTGATGGGAATCGTGTTTGCGGATTGCATTTTGCCCAGGATGATTTTATAACCAAAAATGAAATGGCACACTTAAAACCCGGTGCCATTCCAATCAAGCAATTGAGCCCTGCATTAAAGCTTTTCACAATTATATGATAATATAATTTATATTCTCTCCTAAAAAGTGCCAAGGCAAGACAAATCCATATGTTTATCAAGTCTACTATAAACATTTAAAACCTTCGTTCTGACCAAAGACATTATAACTAATAGACCAAATTGTTTAAATTTTTATGCGGCAAATGTTGTATAGAAAATGATAGAAGGTGACCATTTGCCAAAGGGCACCTGTTAAGAGCAACCAATATTACTTACGAAAGTATGCCAGAAATTAAATTGTACTTCGGAATTTCAATTTCTGTATTTACGCCCCAAAATACGCAAGTCCTGAAATTTTCATAATTTTTTGCAGTGTACTGCTTCTTTGAGAAAATTGATGCTTTGCATCTTCTTGTATTTCCTATTATACCAAGATTTACTACAGTTGCTTTTTTTTATAAATCAATACCCATTCCAACACATTAAGTTAAATAATTTTAAAGCCGGACCTGACATACACGCGAACTGCGCAGGCCCAACATTTTCGGAAAACGCCGCATGCTGGGGACATTTCTGTAACACGGTATTAGCAATATATTGGTTATAAATTAGGATTCCAATCAGAATACAATACTAATCCCCGCGAGCGGCGCTAGTAGAACCACCGTCCAAATATAAGAAGTCCGCTCACTTACTCTTGCCGCTGTAAATTTCTCCCCTGCCGACGCCCTACCCCGCGCCCACCGAGTCAACGCTCGAGCGGCGTTCGGCTGGGGATTAGTTTTTGCAAGTGCATACTTTAATCCACAGCGCTCTCGGCGAAGAGTTTTCGTATGCTGCCACGTTATAATTACTATAATATTAGCTTACTTATGATGGAGGCGAATCACCTTAAGAGTTTTTCTTATTGTTGTGTTGATGATTGTTTTTCGTTATTTCGGTGCCCTAAAGATCCAATAAGGTAAGTAAAAAGGATTGTTTACTTCCTTTGAGTAAGATGCAAAGTAGATTTAGTGGGACATATTACACACCATGCCGACGTTTCGTTAATTTATTTTAACTATGAATTTTCATGTAAGTATGTATTGATTATGCTGTCAAAAAGGTATATTTAAATAATAGTAATTTACGTAACAAAGTTCCGAAAGTAATATTTTACGGGATGAGTAGGAACTCCAGGGCGAGCCGTAGGCGAGTCCTGAAATCCTGCGAGTTCACTTTTGGATCGTGTTACGTACAATATTTTTTCTGTAGTTGCTTTGTATGTTAAAAAAAATATATAATACGTGACAAGCGCTGTCATAATATAGTGCAATGTTCATGTTATTGTCAAAGCCGTTTACATAGAAACCCAAAATCGTCCCGAAAGTAACAATAATGGACCCGAAAGTAAAGAAATCGTATCGAAAGTGAAAAAATCGTTCCTAAAGTAGCTACTTTCGGTACGATTTGTGTTAAGTATTTATTACCAGAACTCCCTCGTATAAAAATATTCAAGCAGCCAAGCCACCGTTCCTACTGAATGACTCCCGTATCTCCCTCGTACAGTGGCGGCTCGTCCATTAGGGCACTGGGGCACGTGCCCCATCTAGAAAAATCACCTAGAAAATTCCCGAGGTATAAAGGTATAACTATTATTAAGTAAACTCTTGATATTTCGCACTACATTATTTGTTGAACGGGCAACATACTATGAACGAACGGCAACCGGGCAACGTACAACGAACGAACATAGGCACCTGGCACACTATTGTGAGCCCCTGCATGCTTCTTTGTTTTAAATCGTATGCGAAATAAGGACAGAGTACTGGATAATAGTAAATTACTGTGGCCTGTGGCTATTCGTTCAGCATTATACGGCAAGTCTGGGCACAGCCCTCTCTCTATGACGTATAATTCGTCACGTGTCATCCCGCATTTCGTTTCTTAGATCAGAGTTCACAGTTCAGTTTAACTGATTTAACCCGCGTGGCGTGACCGGCGTATATCGTATTGGACCTGCAGACAGGGGTCATAAACTACATCACAATAGTCACAAAGAGATAAAATAATCGACTTTTATTTAAAGATTGATTTTAATCTGCTATAAGCTAGTTTCAAAACAGTAATAACATGCTCATTAAGGGTAAGATTTTGGTCAAAAGTAATCGCAAGGTTTTTAGAACAGTTTTAAAATTAATTCCATACAACGAAATCGTTTGCCAGAACTTTGACATGTCATCTATCTATACCAATAAGCATAGCAGAGTTCTCTGCAGGACTTAGAAGAGGACCATTGTTTTTAGACCATACATTTATTATCTCTAAGTTCTAATTAATTTGAACAAATGAACGACATTGACTATTAGCTAAAAAGGACAAGTAAATCTGAAAATCATCAGCAGATAAATGGTAAGTGCAGAAATTTCAGTAGGTAAATCCGCTGTAAATAAAATAATAATCACGGTATTAGGTACACCCGGGCACCGGACAAAGTATTTTTTTTTTTATTATTTTTTTTAAGGCTCAAGAGGCGAATTTTATTTTTTGGGTCCTCAAAATAGCCATATTTGGGCGCGGCCCCCGAACAATTTTTCGCCTCCGGCGGCGCGCTTCCACCGTGAGCCCCTGTACTTTTCAAATCCACGAGCCGCCACTGCCCTCGTAGGCGGTTCTCGGTGCGATTCGAGGTCACCGCCGGCGTTTTCAATACTTCAAAGAAGTGATCGGACTTCTTATATTTGGACGGTGGTAGAACCTTGCACGTAGCTTATATTTTGGTTTGCGACATAAGATTCGAAATCGTATTACAGTAACGCTTAAAAATAACAGCACCGGATTGGCTGTAAGCCATGGTTTGATTGAAGTTTCCTTTGCAATAATTCCAAATTGACTTTAATTATTTCTCTGCCTTGAAAGGATTAATCAAATTCAGAAAAAACATTTGTTTTATAGTTAGAAATATACTTATTTGTAATAATAAATCGATACTAATCATGCATCTAAAATCCTGCATAGGGTGTTTTTTCTCTTCAAATAATAAGTAATCAAAAGCTGCAACTTCAGAAAAAAACATTTTTTTAAGGAAAAACTAAAGCAGGTGTTATTGAAACATAAAACGCCCGCTTGATCCAAACCAGTTCCCGAAAGCCTAATGATTGTCTTTATTAAAATGAAAATTCTAAAGTTGATGATATATTTTTTATTGAGTAATTTCTGATCTTAAGTTTGAATATGCCAAAAATATAATGTCAGATGATTGATGCCAAATTTCTATATTTCCAACAAAAAGGCTATTGACTAATTTAAACTAACTTTTACTCATAATAATCGTCCACAGTAATGTTATATAACTGAATCTTTTTTGACATAACGGATTAAAGGGCGGCGAATATTAAACTAAACTAGAAAGTTAAGCATCCGTGAAAAAATATAAAAAATAAAAGGTCTAGATAAGCGAAGGACCTTTTATACATATAAAAAAACTTCCGGTATAAAAGTTGTAGGCTTTAAAAAAATCTATAAAACTAGGACATCTGTAATTATACAGGGTGCCTCAAACAGTCATGGTATACAAAACTTTGGTTTATTTAAATGGAATGACCCCTTTTTAATCTCGTTGTCTGATTCCTCTAAACCTTCTAAACAACAATTATTATGAAACATGTCATATAGCAAAACCCATTAGTCCCGTTTCAGATGGACGCGTATGGTACGCGCGCGTACTAAAGGTCACGCGTATGTGTACGCGTGGTTTTACTTTCACATGGGGCGTACAGACGGTCGCAGACAGTAGTAGCAAAAGAAACATGCAAGGGGAAACATCTAGCGTTGTTGCCATTGCTGCATATTGCCTTTTAAAAAAAAGTCTAAAAAAGAAAAGGATATGGGTGCACCCTATTATTGAAAAGCGATTAATAATCGTTACAATGTATTCGGAGTTACGTGAACACCCTAGAAAATTCTTTAATTATTTTCGTATGTCAACAGCAACGTTTGATGAATTACATAGCAAATTAGAAAATTATTTGAAGCATCCAAATGTTGTCCTATATCATCCCAGGATTTTTGCCTTAAGTCCCGATTTTTATATTCTTCGTTCGAACTATCCCATAAATTGGGTCTCTGTTCAACATCGCTAATAAGAATTTCAGTATCGATAAAGCTATTATCATTAGCCATTTTCTGTTCACAACGTAAATAAATAATTTTTTGGTTAGAATCGGTAACAAAGACAAGCACTCTCAACTACATACGCTCGTGTACGCGTCGTACCATCTGAAACCAACAACTGAACTACGAGCATTCTGCGCCTCGCGTTCCTACGCGGGGCGCACGGGCTGGGCCGTCACCCGCGCGTATAAATCGAAGCGCGCTCACGGCCATCCGCTCTACGCGTCCATTTGAAAACCTACATTTAAGTTATGATATACGACCTCGCGCGTACAATACGCGTCCATCTGAAACGGGACTTAGTTTAAGAAATAATTTGATTTAAACGACATAAATACAACAGGTAAGATATTACCTATATTTTGCATTTTTACAAGCTGGTACCAGAATGTTTTGCGTCACTGTCATATTAATTTCTGAAAATGTCTCTCAACGAAAGGGAACGTATAACTTTACTAATGATCAGAGGTTTTGGAGACCGACAAAGATCATTTACCGAAACAAAGCAATTTTTCAATACCTATAACTTTTCCAAACCGACAGCCTATATCAAAATCTACAGTTGTGAGAACAGTTCAAAGATTCGAGGAAACCGGGTGTTGCAGAGATAAAGTTCGTTCCGGAAGACCAAAATCGGCAACTAGTGATGAAAAAAAATTAGAGACATATACTTCATTTTGTTTAGGATCCACATTTGTCGTTGAGAAAAGCTGCTACCCAAGTTGATGTATGTTTTAAATCAGTTGAAATTATTTAAAAAAACAGTAATATTTACCCCTATAAAATAACTTTAGTCCAGAAAACGATTGCGAACGTAGAATGGAATTTTGTGAAGTAATGATGCAAAAACAGGAAGAAAATAACAATTTTTGTTAATCAAATAGTTTTTTCGGATGAAGTAACATTCATGTTAAACGGCAATGTCAATCGACATAATTGTCGTTACTGGGCTGATCAGAACCCACATTGGATGAGAGAAACACACACTCAACACCCCCACAAAGTAAATGCGTGGGCCGGTATTATTGGCAATAGATTAATGGGACCTTTCTTTATAAAGGGGAATTTAAATGCAGAATATTATCTCTACATACTGCAAAATCAAATTGTCCCAACAATAACCAATACACTAGGACCACTATTACGACATAGTAAACGCTACAGTGATTGGCCACTTAAGCATTGGAGTTTGGTAAATATATAAGGCATTTATTTTTATTAATAGCATTGAAATAAAATAATGTACTAAGTGGTAGTTAAAAATATCCGCTTTAAGACTCAGTAAGCCATTTATTGTTAAAAAGTTGATAATAATTATTAAAAAATATATATTTTCAGAGAAGCAGATTTTACAGTGATTGGCCAGACTCGCATGATAATTGGCATACCAATAGATAGTAATTGGCCACCATTTTAATAGGCATGCCTACCTACATATTTTCTTAGTATTTATAGGTAGGGTACCTATATCTGCCTAGATTTTTTCCTTTTTAATCGTTAAAAAAATTATATATAGGTTGACAATGCATCTATAGCTTTATAATCAAAGACGGGTACCTATGGTTCAAAAAGTTTTAATAAACGCTAGGTAATATAAAAACATTACAAGCCATATTGGAAGTCCGTTTCTGGGAGTAGTATGTTGAGTAAAGCGTCATCATCGTTTAAAGATCTTTTTGTATATTCTTTTTTGCTTGCATATTCATTTTCAGTTTCATTTAAATAATATTTTGTATTGGGATCATTGTTTTCTATTTTGACTACTCTGTTTGTGACGGTTTCTGAATCTAAGGACTCTGGTAGTAATACGTTGGGTGAAGCGTCGTCATCGTTTACAGATATTTTTGTAGATTCTTTTTTGCTTGCATTTTCAGTTTTATTTAAATAATGTTTTGTATTGGGATCATTGTTTTTTATTTTCACTGCTCTGTCTGTGATGATTTCTGAATCTATATTATTTTTGAAAATGGGTTTCGCTTTATTGTTGTTTGGAGATTTTTTGGCATTGTTTTGAGTCTTTGATTTTCTTTTAATTACTAGTTTTTTCGTATTTGTTTGTTTTTCTTTCACTTGTTTCTTATTTAATCTTTCAGTCTTTCATCTCTCTTTCTCCGTCTCCAGTTCCTTTTTTCTATCAATTTTCTCCTTTATTGCCTTTTTTTCTAATTGAGGAAGTCAGAACAAATGGTAGTTTTTCTGTCTCTTTTTTTCTCTTTCTTTCAGGAGTTTTGGGCCAAATCACAAAATCACTGAGCGATGAAGATGATTTGTTTGATACGCCTGGTTGATAAGTTGGCGATAAAGTGATAGGTTTTAGACTGTCGAGATCAGTATTTAATTACGATGGGAATATTTTCAATGTCGAATATCTGTTCATTTACAACAAACTCGAAAGTTTGATTAATAATGCTTCCATTATTTTGACCGTCTTAGTCGTTTTTTTTAGTATGTAATTCTGGTTTATACATTCTATCTTTTCAACAATTTTTTTAAATGTGTTAAACGTAATTTTACTCACTTCCTTACCTTGATCATCATTGGGATTTCTTTCTTTTTTCTTACCAGTGCATTTGGAGTAATCAATTGCAGACGAATTCCACAGGAAAACCATTCCTTATCCCTTTTGGTTTTACATTATCAACCACTGTTTTTAAAACTGATGCAAAATTTTCTTTTGTTACAACTTCAGTTGGGGGTTCTCTCCGAAACTTTAAAACTGCTTTTTTCCATCCTTCTTTTAATGGTTTAAATATTAAAAAATTGAAAATTAAAAATATTTTTTTAAAGTTGTCAAAATTTGACATAACATGGGGTACCGTTGCACGGAAAATGTTTCCAGAAATACAAAAATGTAAAAACATACAGGATGTCTCATTTAAAAATCAAAAGTTGAGGCTGTTTCCGGTCAAAACCGGAAGTCGCCGGAAGTCATGTGACTTGTCAAAAAATGTAGGTAAAATTTGACATTATATAATATCCCCAAATTTTATTTCTCTATCTTGAAAAATGCAGAAAAAAAAAGGGGGTGGACCACCATCCCAAATCACCCGGTATAGTGATTGGCCATGCCCAAATCTAGTTATTGGCCTCCGGCCAACGACTGTTTACTTTTAAAAAATTCGGAAGCGACAATAATAAATAATGTACCTACAGTGCCTACATAAATAAAAAACCGATAACGTCTAAAAAATATTTTTTTTAATTTAATACAGTAATTGGCCGGCCGGCCAATAACTGTTTATGGGTTACATTTTTAATATAGTTATTGGCATGTTAAATTGGCGCGTTTTTTTCTAACCTAAACATGTTTAAACGCTAGAATATGATCAATTATGATACTAATTTAATATAAAACCAATTTTAATCCATATTTATAACAATTAGGCTTATAATGGAACAAAAACATGCACATAATTCTTAAGAAATCTCTAAGATTTTACCTGTGCACCAATAAGTCGGCGACGACAAGAAATAGACACACACTTTAAGGAATCTTATGCCAAACAAGCAACACGAAACTTTGGGTGTGCATTAAGGGACGTTGCCAAAATGACTCTGTAAATTCGATTTATTTTTTAAACAGCTGAGATTCTTAATAACTTTAATTTTATGTTAACATGGCCAATCACTATCGCATGGCCAACGACTGTGTCCTTTACCCTACGTGGTTTCAGCAGGACGGAGCTCCTCCTCATTTTGGGCGAGCTGTAAGAGTTTACTTAAATAATACTTTTCCTAACCGCTGGATAGGGCGAAGGGGCCCCATATAATGGCCCGCTAGGTCGACAGACTTAACGCCCCTTGATTATTTTCTCTGGGGTCAACTAAAAAATAAAGTGTATGTGACAAAACCTGCAGATCCGAACAAATTGAGAAGAAGAATTATTGAAGAATGTGAATCTATTAACCAGGAAATGTTACAAAACGTCATCGACAAATTTTATTATAACCTAGCCCACAAACTGTGGGAGGCGGACATTATCAACATTTAATTAAATAACGACTTACTTAAATTTATTTTTGTTCTTGTAAATTTGTTATTAATTTCACTGCTTGTATTTAGTTTGACTGTCATTAAATCTTTGACAAAACTTGCGTGGGTACATTTAGTACATTTTTATGTTTTTTTATAGTTTTAACGCAAAACATTCTGGTACTAGTTTGTAAAAATGCAAAATGTAGGTAATATCTAACCTGTTGTATTTATGTCCTTTAACTCAAATTATTTCTTAAACTAATGGGTTTAGCCATATGACATGTTTCATAATTGTTGTTTACAATGCTTAGAGGAGCCAGAAAACGTGATTAAAAAGGGGTCATTCCATTTAAATAAACCAAAGTTTTATTTATCATGACTGTTTGAGGCACCCTGTATAATTACAGGTGTCGTAGTTTTATAGATTTTTTTAAGGCCTACAACTTTTATACCAGAATTTTTTTTTATATTGTGCGCTATTTTCTAAATAATTGACCGGTCCGGGACTTTTTACACACTGTGTATACAAAAATGCATCTGTTTTACTTGGCACCTAAACTTAAATATATGCTTCATAAATTATTTTTTGAATTTATGAATTAAAACATGAAACAATTGAATAAGACGGAAAAAAGACATAATATTTTTAGCACTTAGTTTATGACGAGAAAATGAAATAAATCATAAAACCCTACAATATGATATAAGAAAAAATGAAATCGAAAAGTTCGAATTAAGCATTGCTACTGATTTTGAAAAAATCCACTCACATTCCTACTAGATTGAGCATCTTGCGTTGGATCAACCGAAGGATCTCTGTGAAGCACCCTCTGCAGGTCTGCTACCTATAAGCGATACACCATACAGGATGTTTTTAAAATTTGTTCAGAAAATTTGAAAATACCCTGTACAAGAATTCTAATATTAAAAGTAGGTTAAATAGTGTGCAACCAACAACTAACATTTATACTGGTTATTCCAAAATATCCTTGCAGGAAAATATTTTCTTTAATTAGTTCATTATTTTTATACATACAGGGATATTTTTTTAAAATCTGACATAGGCTAACTTGTCAAAAAATGGCCCAACTAAGAAAAATTAGAAAATAAATTCGCCCCAGTGTTGCTAGTTTGGAAGTTTTTTTTTAGTCCACAAGCTGACCTGTTTCTGGCGTGTCTTGACGCCACAAAAGTCATTATTCCAATGTTATTAACGATTGCTAAGCAATGAGACATATAACAGTTGGTGTTGCCTTTTAACAAAATATGTTTTTCCGAAAAATTTTGAAACTGGCAACACTGGAAAAAATGTAATTCGTTATTTTTCTTAGTTGGACTATTCTTTAAAATATCGCTTCTGCTCAACTGTAGGTTTTTCTCTTTAAATAAAATAGTTACCATGTCAGGTTTAAAAAATTTAATTCTAGTATTATTGAAGACTCATTTTAAAAAGATGTCTGTCAAGAACTAGTAATTACATAATTTTTTTTTTCAGATAATTTATCGTAAATTTTAATAAAAACAAACAATGATTGATAGGATATTTTCGAATATTCATTTAATATAAATCCGCTCTAATGCATAAAATTAAATTAGTCGACATTCTCTACACTCAATTAAGATATGTTTACATTCCTTCCAAAAAATGGTAAACAATTGTGCACCTAAAAATAAAATGTTTTCTAGGTTCGATAACAAAAACAAAGTAAAGTAGATGAGTAAACCAAATGATAATTTTTAATAGTACCATGTAAAAATACAGAGGCAATAAATAATATTATTATTATTATTAATAAATAATATGTCAAATAGATAGTTCAAAATAGTGCTTTAACTAACCTGAACTAAAAGAAAAATTACTAATGAACTTAATTGTTACTAAAAAACATCATTTCTTGTCACTGAAGTAATAATTTAATATTATTTAGAGTTAGAATTATTATGTCAATCAAAATCGAGAAAATACAATATTGACTTAGGTATTGTGTTACATGGTACCAAAATAATGAAGAAAAAACAAAATTTTAAAAACATGTAGTGGGGATGAGTGAAAAAACTTACCACTTTACTTAAAAACTTGTTTACTCACACATTTGCCTATGCGATTTTTCTGTTTAGTGGTTAGGTAGTACACTTACCGCATCCTAGAAATGTAAAACGACACCATCATGCAATTTTAGAACATCTACTTAAAATATAAAAATAAGTATTAATTTCTATTAAATATTTTTTAGGTAAAACGACTTAAGTTTTAGTTTTTACTTATTTAAAAAAGGAATATAGTGTTTACAGTCAATAAGAGAAATATACAGTGTGTCCCCGGATCGACGCAACGATAGGTGAAAAAGGCTGAAATTTTTTGAGTTGAAACTTTATCTTCTGGGGTTCAGCCCTGCTTGGATAGAAACTAATTTGTGGCATAATTTTAATTTCGAAAAATCAAGTGTGCTTTGAAAATTTTCAAAAAACTTTTTTTTTCACCAGTAAAGTGCTTGATTTCTAGGAGATACGAAAAATATGAGTAAAAATACAAAATTTTAAAATCCCATGCCTACTTTGATGTTTTGCATTATTTTTATTAAAAAATTTCGTTAAGAAAAGTTGTTCAAAATAATAAATTAAACACGATCGGTTTATTTTATTCCCTTTAATAGGCATTTAGATAATTAAAGAAATGCGAACATAAAAATAACAAGCAATTCACTTTAAAATATGAATAAATTTGTTTCAATGCTATTCAGAAAAAAATAGTATGCCATGGAAGGAAAAAGAATAAAATAATACTTTGATAGTTTGTTGTCAAAAATAGTTTGGTATTTTTAATATTGTTGTAGTGTTCTGTGCTCTAAAACTGATCCGAACTTTCGAAAACATTACTGTGAAATATCAACTATGCTTACTATACCAGAACGGATCTACCTAATTCAATGTTATGGTATAGGTGAATTATCTATTCCAGAGGTTATCAGGCGATTTAATATGAAATATCCGAACACAGTTTTAGTCAAATCTACAGTATCCAGACTGGTTAAAAAAATTGTTACTACCGGTACTGTACATAATATACTCAAAAAGAAGAACTTTGATGAAGATGATGTAGGTACTGTGTTAGCAATGGATTCATTACGCGAAAATCCAAAGCTGTCACTAAGAAAGCGGTACGAGGAGGCTCGTGCTAGCAAATCACATTTGCAACGCATTTATGAAGCAAATTTACCTTATTTTATTATATTTTTTATTTTATTATTAACTAACCATATAAAGTTAGATTTCGTCATACGTTAGAAGAAGGGGATGAATCCCGAAGGTTGGAGTTTTGCCTAACTTTAGGTGAGAAGATTCTAGAAGATCGAAATTTCCATAAAAATAATTTTTTCTCAGACGAATCGACTTTTACCACTAACGGTGTACCTTCATCAGAGAATTGCCGATATTGGTCTAAAGATAATCCAAATTATGTAATAAATTCTAGACGGCAGTATTTTAAAAAGGTTAATATTTGGTGTGCCATTTCCTATCATTGTGGTGTAATTGGGCCATATTTTATTGAGGGAAGACTTAATTAACATACTTATTTAAATATCCTAAATCAGTTTCTTGACGAACTACCATACGAACCAAGATATTTTTCATATTTTCAACACGACGGCTGCCCTGCCCACTCGACATTTCGGGTATGTGAATGGCTCAATAAGCATTTTCAAGAAAGATGAATAGCCAATGCTGGTCCCATTTTGTGGCCGCCCAGATCTCCGAATCCAACAATAATGGATTTTTATTTTTGGGGTCGAATAAAACAAATTGTATATTTGAATAGGCTTCCAAATGACGTAGAAGTTTTGAAAAATCGCATTACAGATGCAATAAACTCTTTTCCCCTGGAGGAGATAAGAGCAGCTTTCACTGCATTTCGGGAAAACATTGAGGAATGTGCGAATAAAGGCGGCGAACTTATTGAATAAATAAATCTTTTAGTTGATGATACTATTGAAATAAATTAATTTTTTGATGTATCTTATAAACCGATTGTGTTTAATTTATTATTTTGAACAACTTTTCTTAACGAAATTTTTTAATATCTTCAATAGGGAGGTGCGTGCAATAAAAATAATGCAAAACATTAAAGTAGGCATAGGATTTCAAAATTTTGTATTCTTACTCATTTATTATTTCCGAACATCTTTTCTTAATAAAATTTTTTCGTATCTCCTAGAGATTAAGCACTTTACTGGTGAGAAAAAAAAGTTTTTTGAAAATTTCCAAAGCACACTTGATATTTCGAAATTAAAATTATGCCAAAAATTAGTTTCTATCCAAGCAGGGCTGAACCCCAGAAGATAAAGTTTCAACTCAAAAAATTTCAGCCTTTTTCACCTATCGTTGCGTGGATCCGGGGACATACTGTATATATTATAATATATATTACTACTATACAAATATTTTTTAAATGTAAGTCATTCTACCTCTTTCAGGAATCGAAACGCTGACGTCGATGTGTAAACATATATAGTGTGTTTCCTAAATACGTCCCGTAACATTAGGGTTACTGAATATTTTGATAATGCTTTAAAATACTGGATTAAATTTGGACCATGTTAGTATGGCATACAAAATATTATTAAAAGAATAATATCACGCCATTGTTTTTTTCCGGAGTAGATATTTCTTTCTTATTAGTTAGGCATTCCTAAGCATTGACTCTTTGTTTGGCCGAATTTACTTTGTCAAAATACGAAATATGTTGTCTTTACATCACTGTTATCAATTATAGGTGTAATCAATTAAAAATGGTGAGGATGTGATTTTAACAGCGTAATTTAGAAATGTCAATGTTTACTTGGAAATGTGGAATAAAAATTGTTTTAAAGTTTAAACAACTTTTTTCTATTTTGATTTCATAACGGAACCGTAAATTATTTAATTATTAATTCTCCCTTTTTGAACGGTAAGTACATAGGCATACTTGCTAATGTTTAGATATTTTTAAATATTAAACATTATTAATTTATTTTCCCAGCTGAATACATAAAAATATGTAATTGAGATTGGTTGACCTTATTTTATTATTTAGAAAAATAGCAACGCAGTCAAAAAGAGTTATTTGGTCCGCAGTAATTTTCAAACCTCTAAAAGTGTTTAAGTTGTTATAATAAGTCAAGCCTTGTTTATGTCTGCCTTTGTTTATGCAGGTTCAAGTTAATTTGAAGAAAATTGATGACTGGCACTTGCAAAAATCTACCAAAAGGTGCGACGAAGATGCTCAAAATTTTTTAAGCAACTTAGGCAGATTTTAATATTCTTTGATGTACTTTTTGAAATGTATGGTAGTTATTTAGTTGCTCTTGCATAAACTAGGCTCCGCTTTTAAAACACTTTTTTAGTTTTACTCAGTAGTCTTTATTTTCGAGTGCTTTTGTTTAAAAAAGAAACTAAAAATATAATTATTAGTTCAAAATAGATACCTTAATAAAATTAAAATTCGCCAGATAAGACCAAAACAATAATAACGTATACATTTTGTAAGCATATTTTGATTATTTTTTGTTAAAAAATCAAGCTTTGTTCTTAACAGAACTAAAGATTTTATATCATATTTAAATCATAGGCATAGTTAGTATATGTCATACTCTTATATATAAATATGTTTTAATAAACTTTATTTGTAATTTTTGAGTTTAAGAGCCCTAAGCATGGCTGAAAAAATAGCATTTGACATAACGGAAAAATGCTGGTCTGAAATTCTATTAACCCAGTCCCACCAATTACATATTATTATCTAAATGCAAATTAAATGGTTAACTACTAAACACATCTAAAAAGCAATACAATGTTTACAGGGTTTGTTAGAAACTGCATTTAAATAAAAAAAGCTTTTATTATCGAAATCTACATAAATCATACTTAAATTCCGATTTCAAAGTTTCCTACGTATTCTGATATCAGTGTAAAATCAATTTTTATGCCATCTTAACATATCTCTCAATGTATTAGACCGGATATTTATCAGATACCGGAAAACACAAAATATCACACGATTCGACGACATTGTCGCTTCTCTATGATGGTTGTTACATTTTTTATGTTGGTTATTACCAATATGAAATTTAGAATGTAGCCATACAAATTTAAACAACTCGTATGGTATACTTTCATTATAAATAATATGTATTTTTATTGAAAAAAAAAATGTAAAATACAAAAATAGTACAAAGCATATGTTTTATAAGGCTACTAGCGCACTTGCTCCGTTAGAAAACCCCACGCAAGCCGCTAGTTAAGATTAAAACTCTAATTGTCATCATCCGTGGTTTGGACCTACTGTATATATGTTTTTTTTACAATACCGTAAAGTAGTACACCCTGAAGTTACGGGCCGTACTTAGGAAGCACCCTGTACATGTCATGTCAATAATGGGTACTAATTACGTCCAATCCCATACATGCACTTCCCACATGCAAACAAGGGCGCACTAGATCTGCGCCCGTTAAAATTTGCGTGCACCCAATGCATGACAGATATAATATATGAACACATCTACGTCCGTGTCAGTCCCTTATAATAATTATTAATATTCAGCAATATTAACGCGACCAAAAGCGTTAAATTTAAAATTTAAAAAAAAAATACCGATATTAAAGCGTTTTTTTTTTAACAATTTGACGAGATTAGCGCAAATCAAAAAGTTTAAATTTAGACCAGCCAACAATCGGTGTTACCTCCTAATATAAAATATACAATACCCAATAGTTGATATATAATTATAGTACTAACAGCTCATGCTTCGAGGGGTAAATCTAGCTATCAAGATATGTGTCTTATGCAGTGTACCACTAATTACATATTTATAAAGTACCAACTTAAAATATAGTGGAATAGAGAGAAAGAAAGTGACGCAAAACAAGGCCATGCACCATTATATTTTTTTACATGTTATTCCTAACAAGACAAGCAATTTTATTCTGAACCAATCCAGTAAATTAAAATAAATAACTGAAAGTAAATCAAAATTAAAAATTTGACATAATTTTTAGTATAGTAGTAGTGTTTGTGTAGTGGTAGGAAATTCAAATATCCTTTCTGGAAAAGTCCGTCCATATAATAGGATAAAAGGCTCCAAAGAATATAGCTGTAATAAAGGTGCAAGTAATGTGCCTGGATCTTATAAAGTAAATATTTTCGTTATAGTATTAAAAAACATAGAAGACCGATATACTGATTTACGTACATACAGGGTGGCCAGGATTCCGTAGCATCTAAACCACTCGACTTTCTAACATTCTTTAAAAACAAAGTTATAGAGAGGCATTAGGTCTAGAATTTACAACTATTTAAAATTATACAGGGTGTCTCTAAAAGGTCTGTACAAAATCTGAGCTCATATTCCTGAGGCCAAAATAAGGCGATTTAAAGCCACTTACCTTAGTTTGAAATTGCTCCGTTTCCGAGATACAGGGTGGTAAAGTTAAAAAATAAAAATCTAATTTTTTAAAATGAATGAACATTTCTTAACGTATTACTTTAAAACTTGGTACCCGGAGTTTTTTGGGATGCGAAACCCGAATACGGATACCTTTTCACTGTGGCCATTAGAGGGCGCTTCACAATGCACTTCTTATGGTTTAGAATGGCCATAACTTTTTAACAGTGTAGTTTTTTCCTCCTTTTGTTAAGGAACTAATATTTTGAACATTTTGAAACAAAAAAGGTACTTTTGTGAAAATCCGCTAAAGTAAGCCGTTTTTAAGATATTTCGGTTTTTAGTGTTCGATGCCACACCGGAATATTTAAATTATTCTGAATAAAAATGTTTGCTGTTATCTTTGAGGATGAAATGTGGTCAGTGAAATAGCAGTGGAAGATGTATTTTTTTTAGATACTTTTTTGGAGTGTCACATCCAAAAATCCTCGGAAATATTAAAGGTGTTCATCAAACAGGAAAAAACTACACTGATAAAAAAGTTATGGCCATTCTAAACCATAAGAAGTGCATTGTGAAGCGCCCTCTAATGGCCACAGTGAAAAGGTGTCCGTATTCGGGTTTCGCATCCCAAAAAAAAACCCGGATACCAAGCTTTAAAGTAATACGTTAAAAAATGTTCATTAATTTGAAAAAATTCGATTTGTACCTCGGAAACGGAGCAATTTCGAACTAAGGTAAGTTGCTTTAAATCGCCTTATTTTGGCCTCAGGAATGTGTTCAGATTTTGTACAGACCTTTTAGAGACACCCTGTATAGGGCGTTCCAACTCGTTTTGGTTTATCAAACGTACTTTTTTTTAAAGGACACTGACTAGCATGACATTTATGGTTTTCATAAGAAAAAATCGATAATAACTCAAAAACTATTCAATTTCGGCATGTTAAACCCAATTTCATTAGAATTGGCCAAAAAATCCAATAATGTAATAATACACAGAGTGTTCCATAAAAAAAAGTATATTCGATAAACAAAACTATTTATAAAAAACTAACCGTCCCTATAACTCTGTTTTTAAAAAATATTAAAAAGTTCAGTTACCGATATACCTAATATGTATATAATCGGTTTTTATATTGGCTAATAAAAATTCGTATATTGGAAGAAGTCATTTATACTTTTTGATGTAAACTTTTTGAATTTTTCACTGCCGCTTTTTTTATCTACAAAAACAGGTTATACCGTTTTTCAACCAAAAATTAATTTAATGGCCTGCAAGCGACGTTTCTCACTCCCGGAAAAGACAGACGGCGCGGAAGCCTTATCAGCTCGCTTGTCGTTTGTTTTTTGTTAGAAAGCGGTATCACTTCAACGGAACGGATTTTATTTGGCTACATCGCATATTATTCGCAAAATTTCGTACCGGGACGGATTTATCTTGGACGCATTTCCTGCTCTCTGGACGATGTTACAGGATAGCTACGCAACTGAACTCTGGAGAGCATAGGAAAAAAGCAAAGTGCGAAAACTCTCTTTTTCGTTCTACAAAGCGCAATTTTTGTCTAGGTGATTGATCGGGTAGGCGGCGTTGGATCAAATACGTTTATTGTCAACGTTTTTATTTTAATACTTATTTTAGGTAAATTGGGAGCAGAGGCCAGTGGTAGAATATAGCTTGAAGTAGAAGTAGACCCATATTTTAAAATTATTTTACATTGCACAGGGTGGCCCAAAAAGATTATATGAAAAAAAACTTAATGCTCTTTTTTAGCATACTCTATATTTTATGATTTTAAATAAGCTGTCATTGCCCTGATCAATTAAATATAGGAGTACGTATGGGGGTCAAATGTTAGTACAGAAAATTAACTTGTTTGTGAAAAACGTCCTATTTCTCATGATACTCCTACAAGACCTTAAAACAAATAAATAAAATACATGCTTATTTAATATTGCTTCGAATGTTGTAGTTTATGAGCAGACTAGTTTTGTTTCCAAATATTTTACTTTTATACAGGGTGTTGAAAAAAATACAAAAAAAAATTAATACTTAATCTTTTTTAATGAATTTTATTATTATTATCATCATTTTATTAGTTTAAAAGAAGTACCTTTAAATAAGCTTTCATTTGATATACCACTCAGCATGTCTAATATCAGTCGTTTTTCTGAAATATGATTTCAAACTTCCTTAATTACACCGTTTATGGTATTAAGCAATAATTGCATGGGCCCGAAAACAAAATTACTCTAAAATTTTTTTACTTCAAGTTCCAAAAACTGTTTTTGTTATATTCGTTTTTTTATGGGCCCACTCAATTATTGCATAATATCATAAATTATGTAATTAAGCAAGTTTAAATTTATATGCCAGAAAACGGCTGATATTAGATATACTCAGTGGTATATCACATAAAAGCTTATTTTAAAGGTGCTTCTTTTAAAATAATAATAATATTCGTTTAAAAAAAATGTGAAAATTATGATTTGTATTTTCTTCATAAACTACAACATTCAAAACAATCTTTGATGAGCGTGTCTTTTATTTATTTGGTTTTAAGACTTAAGAAAAGTTAATTTACAGGAGAACGGCAGCTATAATTTAAAATCATAAAATACAGAGTATTCCATTTAAAAAAAGTTTATTTTATACAAACTTTTTGGACTATCCTGTACAATGTAAAATAAATTTGAAGTATGACCTTGGCCAGCAAAGCTTTTTAGATTTCTCATAGTCTTCCACCCAATCCTCGTTTGACCACCCCGTATAGCTATTGTAAGTTTTACAATTATTGTCACCCTATATCAAATAAACACGCACCAAAACTAATTACAATTTTACTTTGAGACGCGTGGATGCTTATTTTTTACAAGGTACTTATTCAAACTTGTACGTGCTATTTTCTAACTAACCTGACCCATGGACTCGATTTAATGGCCTCTTGTGGGTAAACATCGCACTAACGCCGCTGAAATCGTATTAAGAACTCCGCTGCCGCCAGTCGAGCTCTTTTCGGGGGGCAATTTGTTGCCACGTCTCCAGAGTTCTGTTGCGTAGCTACTTATTCTGTGACGATGTTCTCTGGCAAAGTATGCGATACAACAAAAATGCCATCCGTCCGTTCCGTATTGTGCGAATAGACTTTTTATATGATCATTATACGTTTAGAAAAAAAAAATTTTAATTCGATATTATAAAAGAAACATTGTATCTGAATTACCTATTACTTTAGTTATTTACATCAGGATATGTATTTAACATACTTTGTTGTTTAGCCACTAACAATAAATATCAAGTAAAATCTCTCATGTGAGCAATGAAATTATATTGGACAAGTAACATTTTGCATACTAAATATAGGTTTATGTAACCGCATAATCTAACCTAAAATATCAAGATCACTTCTTACCACACACCAGATTAGTATACAGGGTGTTTATTTTCTCATCTTAAATAGGCAATTGAACTAGAAAAATTAATGAGCAGTTTAAATAAATGAAACGTTTAAAATTCTTATTTATTAAAAAAACTTCTTTCCTACGGGCTATTAATTAAAAAATATTCTCGACATTACTATAAACAGCCGGAGAAGCAAAAGTAAAGACGTCCTCATAGCACCTGATTTCGTTACGTAAAATTCGTAGTACGATCCACATCAAAGGTTTATTTTGGGGAAATAATTTACGCGTTTTCATTTAAAATGAACGACTGTGTCAGGGGATGTTTAAAGGAGTTTTCCCAGGAAAATTAGGCCTAAATATAGACGCCCCAAATAAACTATCTAAGAATAGATTTTAAAGTCATATATAGAACAAAGATAATATTTCTAACAGATGACTTCAACATACTCAATTTAATACTTAACAACCATTACATCTCGAGGCACTTATTTGAATAAAGGGTGTCCCAAAATTAAGGGGTCATAGTTACAGGCCTAATCTACGTCTAAAAATAATCATAATTTTCTCTATGAACATACAGAATGTAGCTACGCGGTAGCCATACGTTAAGCTCGTTCAACAGGGGCAATTCATGGGCGCGTTATCTTTGGCTACATATTCTTTAAATAGTTTTTATACAGGGTGCTATTTTAATAATCAGAATTTAGTATTAGTTAGCCAAACCGAGTGTTTGGAAACTTGGGATTTTGTGTAGAGGCACACTGTAGAGGGTATTAGATACAGCGCAAAGAACAGTTTAGGTATATCTTTACTTTACAGCAGTGGTGGATAATAGAGGGGAGGGGGGGGGGGGGGTTGAAAGCTGGAGAGCACGTATCTTTGCGGTTTGCTAAACGCGTCCCCCATAGTCTCTAGCCTCCGGAGAAGTCGGATTTTAGTCATATCTCTTCTTCAGTCTAGCTTTAAATTGATAACTTTACACCCATGTACAGGAGGAGATACTCTACAGCAACAGGTTTCTACATTAAACATACACTCCGCTCCAATTGTATGGAATATTCAAAAACATGGTCAAATTAAATCTGAAATATTTTCATTAATTATTTTTATGACCACCCCTACTTATAAATTTAATCATGTTTGTACAGCTTTATGCTTTCTCAAAAAATTATTTTTTAAAAAAGTTTGGTTCAATAGCACATTTAGAGCAAAAAAACAAGCCTTTTATTAATCCAGTAACCTTTTTGGGACTTTCATTGGAAGAAAAGAGATCCATATGGTGCAACGAATGCGTATATACAGGGTGTTTATTATTTTGATGTCATTGTTTTTATTTAACTCTATCGTATTATTAATATCAACACCGATGTTCTTATAACACATCATATTTTCATATTACATCTTTAATCTTCTTCGAAAAGCACTACTTTTCTTAATTTTCTTCCATTGATTCATATTCGACATTTTTAATGTTTATGTTTAGTTTAGGACACAAAACTGACAAAGAATCTTTATTCCAGCCTAACCAAACATCAGGTGACTCAGGGATGGTATAACATTAGTTGTTTTAAATACAATATCTTATTATGTAGTTGGCGACAGCAAATGTATATTCATGAGAATAATTTAATTTTATAAGAAATTTGTTTTTGTTTCTGTATTGTAGTAGAATTACCATGCTATAAAATAGTTATAAAGTAATCACTAAAATACCAATTTACTTTTAAAGGCGAATTGTTTTCAGAAGTACTGTATTATAACTGTTATTTTAAAGTCACAGGAAGCAACTATAAAACAATTTTAAAATATTTTTATGAGCAAATTAAAAATGTCGCCGAAATGTGTACTATAAAGCCACTATAAAATAATTATATTTTATAGTCTAAAATGTTTTTTAAGTTGTGTATAGAAACGTTTCTGCTCTGCAATAATTTTATGACTGTTATACAGGGTGTCCGGTAACTTATGGGCCATAGAGCAACTGGAGATAGTAGATATAAAAATATGTCTTTTGAGCCAAATTTGCCCAAGTAAAATGTTAGAGGTTAAAGAGATACAGGGTGTTGAAAGTGAAAATTAATTTTCGAAAAATGATGATAATTTTGAAACGGTTTAAGATATCGAATTCAAAATCGGTATAACTAGGTTTTCGAGAGTGAGAAATTCGAATTTGGTGTTAATTTCAAGATACTCCCTAGAGGGCGTTTGCTACGTGCTTCATGTTGAATTAATTTATCCATATTTTTTTTAACCGTGCAGTTACCAGTATTTATATTTTAAACTATAAAAGAACCTACCTTTTTACGTAAAAAAGGTACTCTTGGTCGATCTCGATATCTCAAGCCGTTACCCAGATTCTAGGACTTGATGATAAAAAGGCAGAAAAAAAACAAAATGAAAATATTGGAAACTATTAAAAATTTGTTTTAATTCACTTTAGTAAATGTTGAAAGTGTCCACCGTTTACTTCAATACATTTTCTTAAGCTTTTTAACAAATGACGTCTCACATTCAGGAAGATATTTTGATTATCTCGTATAACAATGGCGGCTTCTTGAATTTTTTGTTCAAGTTCTTCCCGTGTATTGGATTCATCACCATATACCAAATCCTTCATGTGACCCCACAGATGAAAATCTAACGGGCTAATATCTTTGCTACGCGGTGGCCAAGAAAATTCGCTACCGCGACCAATCCACCGATGTGGAAAACGCTGATTTAAATGATTGAAGATTACAGTACTTGGATATTGCAAAAACTTTTTATTTACGTACCTTTGACGGGAAAAAGTAGAAAATAATGACAGTTTTCACCGCAACAAATTTTGTCAAAATGCAAGGCACACTTTGTGAATTAAATATTTCTCAGCAATCAACAGAATGTGCAATGGAACATTCAGACGCTAGAATCTGGGTAACGGCTTGAGATATCGAGATCGACCAAGAGTACCTTTTTTACGTAAAAAGGTAGGTTCTTTTATAGTATTAAGTATAAATACTAGTAACTGCAAGGTTAAAAAAAATATGGATGAATTAGTTCAACATGAAGCACGTAGCAAGCGCCCTCTAGGGAGTATCTTGAAATTAACACCAAATTCGAAATTCTCACTCTCGAAAACCTAGTTATACCGATTTTGAATTTGATATCTTAAACCGTTTCAAAATTATCATCATTTTTCGAAAATTAATTTTCACTTTCAACACCCTGTATCTCTTTAACCTCTAACATTTTACTTGGGCAAATTTGGCTCAAAAGACATATTTTTATATCTACTATCTCCAGTTGCTCTATGGCCCATAAGTTACCGGACACCCTGTATAAGATATTTTATAATTCTGTTATATAAATGTTATGATGATAAATTTATAAAACACATTAGCTGCCTACAACAGAATAGTGTTTATTGCAGCTCTTATGTGATCGATTAGCATTTTGGAAGTATTAACAGAATACCAATAAAATAAAATAGTTGTATAACCATTGAATTACAAAATAACTTTGTTGATTGGGCTATATCTAGCCAGAAATTTTGAAATTGCAGTTTGGCTCTTCCCTAAAATTAAAGCAACATCCGCTTGGATTCTTCCTTGTTCATGTAAGCACCTAGCGGAAGCACATTCCTCAGGAGTAATAAATCTTTTGATACTATTTAATTACCGCGTCAAACTTGTAATCAAAGTGACAAAATATGCTTAGGTCAAAGGCAATAAACTTATAATAAAATTATGTAATAAACAACAGGTCTTATCCGGAGTTGTCTTGGGGGATTTGTCTTGCGGGATTTGATTTGAAAGCTTGTTGTTTTTCCCTGTATATGATCATTTCTTGCACCGCATGAATATCTTTTCTTGCAATAAAAGGTCCCAAAAAGCTTACTGGATTAATAAAAAACAACGTCTCAATCTGCTATAAAACTAAACTTTTAAAAAAGTCATTTTTTGACAGATCCTAAAGTTCTATTTGGCATAGTCTCGTGCGTTCCCAGTATACCACTGAATATTTTCTAACCTTGCATACTGTGTGTTATTAAACAAGGAATGATCTTCCAAACTTGAAAACAAAAGTTATTATTAATTTATGATTAAGAAAAGTATTGCAAATTGAATTTGACCAACGTGTTTAAACATTCCATTAAATTGGAACCTAGTGTGTATGGTAAATATTTTAGATATTCGATGCTTTTGCCTATACGTGCTTGTCGTACGTCGTATTTCCAATACAAATAGGGTTCTGTTGCCTTGAGATTTTGGCACCCACCATACATCCCGGTTACCAACAGTTGGTAAAAAAAGTGCTTAAAAAGTGCAGTTATTGTGTTACATATTAACATGCAAAAAATTAAGTGCTTAATATGCAGGTTGTGCGCACTGCACTTAGTACTTTTATACTTAAGTATGCAGGTAACATAACAACTTAGATCCCAGGTCGAGGTGCATGACTCGTAATAAATATCCATGCCTTTTAACTCACGTGATCTATACCGAATAAATATTTCATTAAATTCCATAAAATATAAACAACTCACCTTCCTAGTGCTCGTCGACTTGAGGTCCGGCTGAAGCGCCATGTTGCTAAAAGGCACCTCCATGGAGTACTTGATGGAATGTAGAAGCTGCACGACCACGTTGCTGACGTTCTTGAAGCTGAGCTTCCGTCGCTGAGCAGCGCCGAGGGCAGACCGCACCTGGAGCGTGTTGAACAACAATGGCTGAAAGAACGGCAACGGGGGCCGGGGGAGCGGAGGGTTAGTCACAAGGGGTTAGTTACAGGCATAAGCTGATGCAAGATCGGTGTTGGATGTGGAGTAATACATGTATGGTGTGCATGTGGAGTAGGGAAGACGTCCGTAGGTTGGGCTGAACCACTGACTTATCATTCTTGCGGTGGTGTTTACCGCTGATGTTCGGACTGTAGACGCGTCGCCTATATTTTAGCCAGAAGAAGCCGAAAAGGTTTTGTTTGACAAAATAAATAACAAATAAACCATAACTATTGTTACGTCACAATGTCACAAAATGTCAGAACGTGAAACAATGAAGATTTCTTACCTTGAAAGGTAAAAAAAACATCAATGATTTATCATTTCCGCTTATTTAAATAGGGATTTTTTTTAAACTTTTAACAGTCGCCATTTTGAAATAGCTTGACAGAATCGCGCCAAAATTTATTAGCATACTGTACGAGATATTAGCTTTCAAATGATGTATCACAAGCTGTATGTTTCTATTTAAAAAAAAAGATCGATGTCGTCATATCTTTGACAAATGTCTATAAAAAAAAAACGAATAACGTCAAAATGTGAGCATATATAAAACTAAATGGACGTGTCCGAGCATTTTTCCCAAAAGTTACAGGTTGAGGCTATATTAATTTTATTCCGGACATCTGGGCAGCCCTGTATATGTAGATACTTATTAATAAACCAACACTGTAAAATGCAGACCGGCTGTTTTAATTCTTCCCCATTAACCGACCAATATTTGATTCCCCGAGGGTGATCGCTATTGAGAGATTTTACTGTATTCAAAAATATTCTTCTACGAAAGCTAGATATTAAGGCTAGCTGTCCGGCGCTATATTCACTTCGTTAAAATGATTTTACATTCGCATGTAATGGCCAAAAACAAAAACTATTCTGAACTACGGACCTCTCCCGTAAAATAATGATATAGGAGTACAATGATGCTGTTGCAGAAAAATCTCGTCTCGGCAGCAACACTAGTGGTGTATTGATTGACAGGATGAAGAGCTGGATTAAGTATTAGACGAGGTATGGCAAAGCGATGATATTTTGAATGTGACGCTCTGTGAAATCTAGTTACAATGAAATAAAATTTTAAGTTTTATTATTTGAAAGGAACAGGTGAAGTACGTAAAAATATGGATAATAAAAGTTTTAAGTGAAAACCATAAAAAATATTAAAACAAATAGAAGGGTTACAAACATAACTAAAAGAGATAAACTCGATAATAAACACAAGGGTATAAAATTATTCATGTTCAGTAATTTTTTGGTATTTTAAACAGCAATTTGCGATGTAATTTTATATTAAAATATTAAAAGCTGAAAAGTGGATAAACCTGAATCATATAAGATTATTTTTTAAAAGGAATAGTGCTAAAACGAAAATCGCTCATATAATTTTTCATATTCCAGACGCTAAATTTGGTTTATTTCCTCTGTAACTTCTGCAAACTATTGGTAAGTAACGAGGAAAACAAAATAAATAAGTCAGGTTCCAAGGGTGCAAAGATTAGCATTAGCTTGGTGAAGTTGGCAGACTTTAAATTTGTCTCTGTATGTTTAATGTATTAGTTGCTTTTAGTTTAATGATAAAGTTCCACTGGGAGCATGTCTCCGGCTGAAACCAGGATGTAGAAGATACACAGTAAAAATATACAGGGGCTTTAAAAACTGTTGACTATAATACTAGTAACCGTATTAATTATACAGGATATTCCTTAATGACATGCGAATATTTAAAGGTGTAAATCCACATGAAAAATAATGATAGTGTGTTTTATAATCTATGGTCCAAAAATGTTCCGTTACAAAAGTACGGGGTGTTAAAGTTTAAGGAAAAAATGGAAATTAATTAATATTTTCGAAACTACTTGAGATATTTCAGTGATATTTAGTTCGTAACGACAGTTAATAAAGGTGCATATTTTTCAACACCAAAATAATTTCCAGCTTCAACAGTAGCGTGCCTACGGGAAAAAAATGGTACGCCAATGGTTTTTTCCCAAATAAAATATGTTTTTGAATTCACCGTTCAATTTGAAACATAAGAGCTCTCCCGAGTTGTTTTCCTGCGATGCGCCATTTTCGAGTTAAAAAATAAAAACCGTTGTATGGTCCGAGAAAATCAATTTAATTATTTATTGAAGAATACACTTTTGCAATAAATCTAGTTGCCGTGGAATATGCTACTTGCTTTTTACATCTGACATTTTCTAGTAAGTCTCTATCGTTCAAGTCTGTGCGTTGTGAATTACTTATTTCATTTTATTTTCACCATCTTGTTAAAAATGGTGAAATATTCAAATGCAGAAATGGCGGAAATGCATTATGTGTATGGCCTCGCCGACGGTAATGGAGAGCAAGTCAGACGTAATTATCACCTGGGATATCCCAATCGTACTTTGCCAGATAGTCGAACCTTTTCTAATACTCACTGGACGAAGCACGAAGAACATCTTGAAACGAGTACGAGGAAGATTGCTACAAACCTGAATATTTGCCATCAAATTGTTTGGAGAATTTTAGTGAATTTTTTTATTGTATCCATACCATATTTTAAGAGTATAGGCATTACTTCTCAGAGATCTTCCAAGGCGTGTGACCTTCTGTCAATGGTATCTTCATAATATTGCATAAAATCCGCAAGTGGGGGAAAAAATCCCTATGCCGTAACCGAAACTTGTTTCCAACACCAATTTTCGATTAACGTATGGGCAGGAATTATTAGTTACCACTTTATTGACCCATTCTTCTTGCTGAGACGACTTGACGGACAATCTTCCCTCAATTTCCTTCAAGATCAACTGCTTTTACTGCTTGAGGATGCTCCAATAGCAATAAGAAACCACGATGGTGCACCAGCACATTTCAGTGTAGTGGTTTGCAATTATTTACAAACTGGTTATCCAAATCGTTGGATTGACCGCGGTGGGCCTCAAGATGGCCACCAAGGTCTCCCGACCTCAACATAGTTTAGATTTCTTTTTGTGGGGCCATCTTAAGACGGTAGTGTACACAAGTCTCATTAACACTGTAGAGGAGCTAATAGAAAGAATAGTTGCAGCATGTGATAGAAAAAGAAATACTCCGGGGATATTTCAACGAGTGCGCAATTCCATCAGAAAGGGAGAGGGCCGGAAGGATGCATATTAAGTGAAGAGGGCCATTTTCAATAATTTTTGAAATAATCGCTTTCTCAACTCTCTTCTCTACTCTACTCTTATGCTTCAAATTGAAAATTAATTAATTTCCAATTCTTTCCGTAAACTTAACACTCCGTATTTTCGTAGCGGAACATTTTTGGACTATAGTTTATAAAAAAAACTATCATTAATTTTTTATTTAGATTCACACCCTGAAATATCCGCATATCATTCAGAAACACCCTGTAATACAGGGTGTCCACGATCTGCAGGGACAGTAGAGGGATCTCGTTAAGAGATACAACTTTGGCTAAATCGGAAAAAAGTAGCACAATCAAAGGACTAACAATATGACACACTGAAAAGGATGTGGTAAGATTTTAAAGCTACATAAGAAAAAACTAATTTTTGATTTATATTTTTTCCGGCGTAATATTAGAGTTAGAGCAAAACTTTTCACGTGCTTAAAGATTACATCACAATTTATTTTATTTAACGTTTCGTTTTCAAGAAATCATCATCAAATTTATTTTTTATAATACTACACTGATTTTATTATGTCAAAGTTCGGGTTATTTTTATTCTAAACTCAATTCAATACTATAGTACTCAATTCAATACTATAGTCCGCCTTACGAATCAGCTACGGAAGAAATTTAAGAAATGTGGAACATTGTTGTCGTAATACTCTGTTTAAAATTCCATAAAATATTAATTTGTATGGAATTCAAATATATTACATAAAACAATTAGACGTATGCATATCCCTGTAGTGTATACACCCTGTAACATATAACATATATCCCGTTTATTTTCTCCCTTACATTGCAAATTATAATTGTTAAAGCGGTGAAGATAATATTGAAGAAATATTAATTATTCATTTATTTTGGTAAATTTGGCAACCCACGTCTAATAAAGCGCCGATTCCTGGGCCACAAATTATCACCTGTGCCTTGATACTTGTTTTGTCTCTTTCTATCTATAATATAATATTGAATTTGTGGAAAGGTCCTTGTCATCATGACATCTTCAGAAATTTTAAAAGCATTGGCGGAGTTTAGAATTATATTATGTAATTTATAATTAATAATTATATTTAAACGTATGTAGCTGGACTTGTCAAAATGAAATCGCACTACTTGAAACGTATTACATAAATCTATAGAAATTTTTTTCTATTCTTATGTTTTTACGAATTTATTAATTCATAAAATATTAATATGAAACGATATGACAGACCCGTAAGGCGAACTATACACATTATCGTTTCATGACGTTTCAAGCTTCTTTTGACCATCATCATGAAATGTACGTTCAAGATACGGACCTGTATTTTTGTAAAATGAGTGTAATGCAGTAAGCACTAACTTGATATTATCTTACAATATTAAATAAATAATGAATTACTTATTTATTATTATTTGAAAAGCCCATTATTGAAATTGAAAAGATTAAGTCATTACTTCTTTACTACATTCATTATTTTTATTCCTTACATTAAACAAGCTGAAACAGCATATAAAACGCTGTAGGATCCAGGTCCGTATCTTAAAAGTTCATAATGATGGTAATAAAAGCTCGAAAGATAATGAAACGTTGTGTAATACATGTTTGAATTTATAATAAAAAAAACGATATCAAAATTTGATGTTATAAAATCAGCGAGAGTAGTATAAAAAGTATAAGATGTATAAAAAATGAAGTTAATGATGATGGCTTCAGAACGAAACGTAAAAAAAAAATAATTGTGATGTAAGATTATTAAAAGTTGCTATGAGGAAGTTTTATTCTTTTAAATATCTCAAAGCTTAAAAATCTGCGCAACTTTTTTCCCATTTAACCACAGTTATATCTATTACCATTAACGAGATCCCCAAACTGGCTCTTTTTATCTTGAATACCCTGTATATTATATCAATTAAGATATGTATTTTAAAATTACATTTTTATCAGCTAACAAACCACACAATGGAAATAAACCGTTTTGTTGTTTATTATAATACTCGTAAGACGTGTATAAAAAAATATATTTTTCTACGCTTTTTGTAGTATCAACATAACATACAAACCTTAACAAAAAAACAAAGGTTGAAAAAAACGCTTTGTTAAAAGTAATTTTTTCAAAGCTGTTAAAGTAAGTAATTAATTTAAGTAAAAACCCATTAAGAACCCAAATTTTCAAATTGAGAAGCAGTATTTTGGCCGCTGATTCATTAGGAAAGTTTCCAGTTTCTAGAATACAGTCCCTTTTCTCTGTGATTAATTAGTGGTTTTGGGCTTTTAATGTAATGACAAAGGTTTTACTGGTTTGTACGACGAGCTTAATATCATCATTAAAACTAAACTACACAAATGAAGGGATTGCAGAACAACAACTTATTTCCTTTATGTAAAGTAATACCAGCAACTTTAAAAGGTTAGATATAATTAGAAATATCGGATTTTTTTTTGTTTTTTGTTATAAAACATCTTTAAAACATTCTCTGAAAGTTCCAAGTTGATCCTACGAATGTTGTTTGAGATATACAATAATTACCATCAGTTCCTTTAATCGCTGTAAACAGGTAGGTAGTTGGAACTTTTAAAAGTGTTTATCTCGAAATAGCATTTTCATAGTTTGTGGCCATTATCTCTTAAAAACCGCTCAATAGAAAATTTGTAGTGCCTTTAAGGCTTAAGAAACTAGTGCTTAATCGACGAATTTCAATTTTAGAATCAAACTTTTTTTATACACGAAAAACAGTTTTTATTCTCTTAAAATGTACACTTTCAGCCATTATTTGTAAGGCTGGATTAGGCACTAGATAAACTATTGCCTTTTAGAGACACCCTATATAATTAATTAGAAAATCCTACTGATAAACAAATTCAAAATAATAAGGTTTTAAAATCACAGAAACGGTTTTTTCACTTCGCCCTTTAATTGTGTTTTTAGCAACATTATCAAGTTCTTATACCATTAAATACCGATATGATTAATGAAAATTCCAACCAACTTCTGATTAACTAATTAAGATAAAACTGAAGTTCTATCTGCAAAACCATGATTTGGCCGTTAATTTATTTACGAAATTAGGAAATTAAAGTTACGAGGCTACATGTCTAACCCTTAGTTGGCTAACGAAGCCTTTGCCGGTTTGTTCATAGATTTAGTCCGATTATAAAAATTAAAAAGGAATGAAACATGGAACATAGAGTGAGCTCGTTCATCTCTAGACACCTTAAGCAGTATACAGACTGGAAAATGATACAGCAACAACCAATGTTTCCCGGATACAATGTTAAATTCGAATGCGTTTTTTTCCTCCATCATCTTTTTTGTTTTAAGGGCTCACAGCTTATCAGTTCACCCCAGTGAAATCGTACAGTTAGAACGAATCAATTTAAATTGACGTGACCATGTGCCGTTATATTTTTTCAATTCCATCTATTTAGTCTGCACCCATGTTGCTGATGGTGTTTAGTCACTTGCTATCAAGTGTAAGTGATGGACGAAGACGAATTGTTGTGCTATGCTGCTTTAGCTTTTGCCATCCAACAGCAACAGAAAAACAGTTGAAGAAACGGAGAGTATGGATGAAGGAATGACTACAAAAAAGAAACTGCTTTTCACACACTAATTTGCTGAATAAACTGAAAGTAAATTTAAAGGATTGGCACAATTATTTGATGATGGATGAAGAGACATTATTATTTTAAGCTGTTATCAATAGTAACTCCATAAATTTCCGCTGGGAGATAGTAAACAAATACCCGCCGACAGCTAAGAACTCTTGGCGAACAAACACTTGAATTTTACTTCCGTTCTGTTGGCCGCAGAGACAAATCGATGGAATTTACTTTAGTTCTTTAGTCGGACTGATCAGTCTAATAGCGAATTCCATTGGTAAAAACAGTGCGGCACAAGTGCAAAATTTGAAAACCATTGGACATTTCAGTGCAAGTATTTGTAAATCATTGGCAAACCGGTGCAACAAGTATTGCACCGAGTGCAATCAGTTCTGCAAGTGCTTCTGAGACCGTGCTGTACCGAAACTGGATGAAAATGTCAAAAAATACAGTGTTTTGATTTTTTTGATCTTTAAAATACTATTTTGTCTCAAATCTTGTCCAGTGGTAAGTAAAATAAGGATTGAGAAGTATTATCATCAACTTTGCTGGAAACATGCACTTAAGGTCTAATCTGAAAACCATTGGTACTCATATAGCGCAACACTTTTTGTGCACTGGTGCAGTTTCAGTGGCATACCGGTGCCGCACTTCTTTTACCAATGGAATTCGCTATAAAATTGAACAATAAAACCACTACAGACCGTCCGGTTTATTAGATCAGTCAAATCGGTTGTTATATCTAAAGGTAGAGTTGATAATCTGTGGGGCCCTTTAGACTTTGACATGCAGTGGTCTTTGCAAGCGTGTCATGAATCAACGATCAAGAGACAACGTGGTTTACAACTCCCCATCATTATTTATCATGGCCTTAAAAGTGAATAAAAAGGTAATAAAGCGTCCCCAGTGTTGCGCAATACGCCTCGAATTCAAAGTAAAGTCCAACAGCGACAAAAGATATTTAGAGAGTTGCTGGAAAAAGTATGGCTGCAAAAAGTGCTCTACGACTAAAAGAGTCAAAAAGCTGGAACGACACCAACTACGGGCACAGCAGTATACTAAGGATATATCCACTGATCCAGTCTAAAATGTACATAGTCCAACTAACAGATTTCGGAGAGGGGTTTTCTGTGCTCATTCCGAGTAGCGAAGAGTGGGAGGGTAACTAGATAACAATGGAGACAGATCACTCGATTTTCACAGACGGTTCAAAAATGGACGTCGGAGTGGGAGCTGGTATCTTCTCTGAGAGCATGTAAATACAGATAGGCTTCCGGACTACTGAAGCATTCTTCAAGCAGAAGTTACGGCAGCAGATAAAGCAGTAAATATCCTGCAGGAACATCCAGACCTGAAAGCAGCTGCGTCTATAGCTACCTACATAGTCAAGCAGCGATAAAGGCAGTTTGTTCCAACAACATTAAATCAAAACTAGTAAGGCGCTATCGCAACAGTCTCTGCAAACTTGGTGCCTAGCATCCAGTCACTCTGTTTTGGGTTCCTGGTCATCACAACATAGATGGCAATGAGTCTGCTGATGTGCACGCCAGGGAGGGTGCAGGCATGTCTGCCGCTCTAGCAGAGAATACCGTGGCTAGACCACTGGGATCAGTCAAGGAGGGGATAGATCGCATAGCCAAACAACTTGCAATAAGCAGACGGACAAAATTAACAACCTGTACCATCTCCAAGCAATTATGGCCCCTACCTGATATCAGGAAATCCACAGCGTTATTACAACACAGGACCTAAGAAATATCACTGCCGTGGTTACCCGACGCGGCTTTTTCGGTAGACACGTCGAACGAATACAAATACCAGAAGTTGCAGAGACGAAGAAGAGGAGAAAAGTATTTAACACTTCTTGTGTGAGTGCCCGACCTTGCAAGAAGAAGGTTTAATGCCTTGGGCGAACCATTCTTCAATAATCTAGAGGAAGTAAGCAGCTTACAACTAGGTTTATTAACAGTAGTGGCTGGTTACGTCGCATTAACCATCAGGAAGCTGATGTGGACAGGTTCCGCGGAACATATGTGGGATCACAACGGTCCATATAGGACTACGTGAGACTGTCTGGACATACGAGAAGTCTGCCACTCTAACCACAGTTTAGTTTTAGTTTAAAGTTAACAGATCAAAACGATGACTTTGAGATCAATTGACAACTCTACTAAAAACTTTTGTCTCTGTCTAGCAAGTTACTTTGAATTCGAGACGTCTGGCGCAAGCCAGGAAATGCTCTATTAAGTTTTTGTTCATTTTGAAGGCTATAATAAATAAAGATGGGGAGTTATAAATGTTGTCATCATCAATGACATTCAACTTGCCGACTTTACCTATAGTATCGAAATATCATCAAAACCTGGCTGGTATAAATTTTAGTTTGGACATGCAACATCGTTTATTCCTGGATATAAATTCGCTTTATTTTAAAACGAATCAATTTAAATTGACGTGACCATGTGCCATTATATTTTTCCAATTCCATCTATTTAGTCTGCACCCATGTTGCTGATGGTGTTTAGTCACTTGCTATCAAGTGTAAGTGATGGACGAAGACGAATTGTTGTGCTATGCTGCTTTAGCTTTTGCCATCCAACAGCAACAGAAAAACAGTTGAACAAACGGAGAGTATGGATGAAGGAATGACTACAAAAAAGAAACTGCTTTTCACACACTAATTTGCTGAATAAACTGAAAGTAAATTCAAAGGATTGGCACAATTATTTCATGATGGATCAAGAGATATTATTATTTAAAGCTCTTATCAATAGTAACCCCATAAATTTCCGCTGGGAGATAGTAAACAAATACCCGCCGACAGCTAAGAACTCTTGGCGAACACACACTTGAATTTTACTTCCGTTCTGTTGGCCGCAGAGACAAATCGATGGAATTTACTTCAGTTCTTTTTTCTACTGCCGTAACTTCTGCTTTTAAAAAATCGCCAAGAAACATCGGTTGCTGCTGTATGGCGGCGATTATCGTCCAGTCTGTATACCTCTGTCAGAGATATTGCAAAGTTGTTGTTTAAAAGTTGCCGGCGCGGTTGTCAGGTTTTCAGTGTCAATTCAACATATACTGTAAAACAGACACTAAGAAGTGTTTCATGTGAGTTGCACCTTAAGCTTTACCAGATAATGATTGACTTATATAAAATATATAAAATTGAATGCATGTAAGGCAATGCAATGGATTTGTGAGATGACACATTCACGTCAATCAAATAACAGCAGGTTTGGATAGAAAGTGATTTTTAAACAAGGAAAGCTAACAAAAAAAGGGGGTACAGTGGGATATGGAAAACAAAGGCGAAAGGTGGAAGAATTCAAATCCGACAAGCGAAATCCATATTCCCGGTTCAATGCATTACAGAATAGGTTTTTAACCTTTGAGTATTAGGGTTACTGGAGCCAGGACAAATCACGAAATAAGACAAAAACTAATTTCTCGTTTTATTCTCGCTAAGAATTTAAAAGTTATTTTTAAACTACTTTTTATTTTCGCAGATTTATTGCAAAAATAGATACTTAATACTTTTGATGATTTCAAAATTGTTTGATTGCTGTTCCAGTGATTCAGCAATCTGCGTAGTGCCTTATTTCTTGATTGTTATCGCATAAATGGGAAAATGTATTTCCACTTGTCGTATTGTGAGTGTATGTGTTTTCACTTTGTATGCTTTGGTTATACAGAGTTTGTTAGTATAAACATTTTAAAGAAAAATTATAGTATATTTCACATCGATGTAATTTAAATTATTAAATAAATAAATGATTAATTCTCTTCGAGCCGTTAATTAACATAACTAATAGAAAATATGACTAATTAAACCAAATCTTGCAGTAAAGAGATGAAAATAAATGAAATATACTATAAATTTAATATAAAACAAAACTACACTCATATTCATAACTGTTACAAGTACAGGGTTTTTAAAAGTTTTATTTTTTGATTACCCTGCATAATAAATTTGATTAAACATCAAATTCATTTGGTATTAATTGTTTAATCAATTAACTTCCTCTAATAAAATTAAAGCCTAGAATGCTGATATATAGTTGATGCAAAACAAAAACCGATGCGCGTCATACCTTCGAGTGACGTCAGTTATCGACAGTGTTGCCAGCTTGTAACCAAAATATCCGAGTGAGGGAATTACAGTTCTTTTTCATAAAAACAAGATAAATTTCCCATAACTTATATATTTGTTTACTGCATAATACCTTTTACCATCAACTTTAGTAGATCTAACACTTTTTTTGTTTTCATCTTGCCAAGATCGACCAATGGTACCATTCTAAAAAATCCATGTTTCATCCACGAAAACGAATTGGCACAATAATGCTTTTTTTTTTTTAATAAATTCTATCAAAAATACCAGTCGTTTGAAAGCTACATGGGAAAGTTCCATAAGCCCTCGCCTCAGTTGATCTGTTTACCATCCGAAGCCTATTTCCTTGAAGAGGCTTCTTAAAGAGTTAACAGAACCATCAAACAGTTATCTGTCTTTTAATTTCTAACTCAAAGTTGTCAAAGTTATGTATGAGCACTTTTGTTTCTCTTAATAGAACAGTTGCTTAATGCTATCTGGAGTTTTTGTTAAAATTAGACGCACAGCTACAAGGAACCACGAACAATTAAGGTTATTTTTGCATGAAACGTCAAACCAAACCAACGAACGAGCTGGCGCCACCGCACCGTTTACAGTTGTGTTGCCAACTATCGGCCAATAAAATTCAAATTATATTAATTTTTACAACCTTAAATAAACGAAATATTTGCTATAAGTGGGTTTGTATTAAAGAAGAATACTTTAAGTTTGTAGTACATTCAATATCGCATAAAGTTTTAATAATACTTTTTGCCCAAATTTAATTTCCTCGTGTTTTCTTACGGATTCACAATTTTCAGCTGATTGATGACGTGCATGGGTTTTTGTTTTGCATCAAGTGTAGGAAAGTTATTTGCAACGATGGGAGATAAACATAAGCATCCAACCAACCATCGATCGCGATATCAAAATACTATGTGCCTCATTGGCCAATTTGCAATTAAATTAGTAATTTAATTACTAATTGGATAATGACAACGTCAAAGTTAAATTAAAACTAATGCACGAGACATATACTAATATTAATTCATATTTTTATAGCTGGACCAAACTGGCAAAGTAATAATAGTACATTATTTAACGAGCGTATAATGAAGGCTATATTACACGAGATTTTAAAACACGAGCCGAAGGCGAGTGTTTTAAGGATTCGAGTGTAATATAGCCATTATACGCGAGTCAAATACTATACTTTATCTACGACTATTCAGTATTCAAGAAGTTAGAAAATGGATTCAGAGCAACACATTTTATTACAATAGGATTATTATTAATGGTATTTCTTAACTAAAAAATACAATTCAACGATGTTAACCATAATTAAACAAAATACAATTGCAGCCCGAATTTCTGGAGGGGTACTTTGGATTTCGTTTTCGTCATCCGAAATCATGATATTTTACTTTGAAATCAACAACAAAATGTCACAGCGAAACTTAAATGACTGAGGAAAAAAATGATTCGTTTACTTGTCAATCGGTTGCTATGGTATTAATACCATTCACGCCTGCTTAAACTAGATCTGGTGCGTTTTTATCGTAATTCAGGTAACTTTGTTTTGTTGGGACCGTGGAATATGAAATCTCATATTCCACGGCTGTGGAATATGAGTAACTATGGTAATATGAACCACATTATATATGTACTAACAAACACATTATGCTTCTATTATTAAATAGTCGTAGATAAAAATAATATACCTATTACAATATTTGAGGTTCATTTTTTCAGTATTTATGAGGCAATATTTCATAATAATTTTAGCACACATCAAAATATTTATACAAACTTAAATTATTTTACAGCTCTGCTGAAAACGTTTTTAGTTATGATATTAGTTAATGTTATTAATAAATCTGTCTGTCTACCCACAATTGCCAAAGATTAAATTACCCTGCGGTATTTTAAAATCATAATAAATATTCGAAATTAAGTAAATTTACGTGGATATTAGTAGAGTTATGTATTTTAGACATAGGATCAACCAAGCGGCTGAAGCACAGTACTTAGGTATAGTATGTCCAAAATTCTACCGTTGTCTTAATGACACCGGTAATCGATAATAACCGGTCCCTATTGTTAAATATGGTAAACTTATTAGAGTACCAGACAGGGTCGGATCATATTCGGCAGATATGTTATACAGGGTGCCCCGAAATTAAGGGACAATACTTTACCACCATATTCTCCGGCTAAACACAATAGAATTTTTTCATGTGGACATAAGTGCAGAAATGCTTGTTAAGGGAAATTCTAATAATTAAATTTTGAAATTAGGTAGGTATGGTAATAAACTATTAACGATAAATCAGTTTCAGAATTTCAAAAATTTAGTCATAGGCGTCACATACCGGGGTGGTTAAGGGTTAATATAATCCCTATGAAATTATGAAATTTCAAAGTATTCTGCGTAAAAAAGGCAACCCTAGTTCACCTTAATAGGACAGTTTTTGAGTAAAATCGTTTTAAAGAAAACCACGTCCATAAAGGAGATAATGCTAAGCTTTATTTACTTCTAAATGATCAATCAAATCAAAACGAAACGCTAAGCTTATGATCAAATTAAGGGACTTTTCCCAAATCTATGAATCAATAATGTAGATAATTAATTCATTCTGACAAAAAACAATTTACGGCGTACTTGAAAACGAAATTACTGTCGTAAATCCGAATGCAATTATTTATAGAAGCAGAGTTTATTAAACCTTTTATCAGAATTATGCTAAGTGGAATTATTGGCAAAAATAATAAACTTTTGCAGTGTATGCAATACTTTCCCTTTCCAGCCATACACCGGATTTATGTATGTATCTACAGGATATTCGTTTATATTTTGACCCCTATCCAGAGCGAAAATTATAGGAGAAAAAAAATTTAAACACAAAAGTTTTTAGCGTATTACTCAATCATCAGAATTTTAGCAAAAAATCTCATCACAATATCGGAAAAATAGATTTTTTTTTAAATGAGCCATATATTCTTTATTAAAATTATTGATCCATTTTTAAGGGGCCTACAGACACGCGTTCAAGTAGATATTAATATATGTGCGCGTGGTAATGTACGTGCGTACATGTTCGCCAGTATGTGAAAAAGTATCAATGTGTGTAGAGTAAAGTGATCCACAGACATGTACGCGCGTACATGTATTAATACTTGTACGCGCGTCTGTAGCCCCCTTTACTGATTACAGAAACATAGAGTTTGTCTACACGACATATTAGCTTCAACCGTTATTAAGATATGGAGTAATCAAATTTTTAAAATAACTAATTAATTATTATTATTAAAATTAATAATAGATTAATAAGTCTCAAATGTCCTAAAAAACAAAAGTCGCATTATAGTGATCCATTAAAATAACGTCTAGCAGACGTTGGAAAATTAACTCAACAAGTTACAATATGTCTAGAATGCCTCCGAAACCAAAAATAATGATGATGATCTATTAGGCAAGAAAGCAATGCCAAAACATTAACATTAATATTATTTGTTTTCCAGGGCATTCAAGATGATATATTGAAACTTATTAAAGTTAATAAAGCTATTTAAAAATGTGGAAGCTCATATCATAAAATCGGTTTCCGCTAATATGTACGGAGATCTTGCACAACATAGGACATGCGGAGATTATTTTATTACAACGTCGATTTTAAAAATACCAAATATTTCCGAAGATACCGATTTCTACCTTATGGACACATTTTTCCCTCTATAAATTGACTTAATTAAACTGCCGACATTTCCTTCTTCGAAACCTTCATCGATTTTTTTTTTAAATAAAATTTTATTTTTGCTTTATAAAATTGTTCTTCTTTGTTGTATATAATGTCAAATAAAAAAAAATGGGTTTTAAGCCAACTAGAGTTTAAATACAACAATAAATATAAAAACATTTTATATAAGGTGATTATTTGCATTGATGATGCATATTAAAATTTCTTAGTCCGAAAGGTCTAATAAATAAAAAGTGTGATATGTACTTGGATTCAGAATAAAAGGTAGAATAATTATAAAGCATAAAATAAAAATGTACCACTGTTAAAAAAACTTGATGTGGTTACCAAAAAAAGAAACGTCGAGTGAAGATTTAATTAAATCTTGTAGGGGGGAAAAAGTGGCAATGAAAATTTGAAATTTATTTTGACATATCTTTCCAAATATAATTAGAAAACAATATAACATTTTCCCTAATTTAATCATCTATACCTAAATACTATATAGTATGGTTTACGAGATCTATATTATATATTTTTTTTAAGTAGGAGTAAGTAATATTTTTGAAAGACATAACATCAACATAAAAATAACTTTGAGTACTTTCAAAAATTGTTACAAACATTGTCTACAAAGCTGTAAAGCTAAGGGCGTTTCTTGGATCTTTTCCATTTTTAACGATCTCCGATTATAAATACAAAACTCGTTTTTTCATCGCGACCCTTTATTATAAATGCCTTTTTTTCCCAAAGGAAAATAACTGAAAAGCTTTTGTTCTTGTCAGAAACCGTTCTCTTGGAACAAAAACAAAAAATAAATAGCTTAGCTTGACATCAAAATTTAATAAATACGGTTCAATATGGAAGAGTATTCTTAAATACTTCGAAAAATTGAACCTCAAATATTGCAAAGATATTTTTCATTCGTTTTTATTATTTTATTCCATTATTTATTAAATAAATACCTTTCTCCTTCGAGCTGGTGGTACAATGAAATATGTGGTAACACAATGATCACGGAGATACTGATTTCTCGAAGCCCCATTGCCTGGCTCGACCTCGTACTCACCCCCTAGGTAGTCCAAGGTCGCCTGCGTGATGTGAACCCTCCTGTAATTAAATACGATTATTATATACGATGGTTGTGAATCACATTCAAAATAGTACATGATGTGATTTATACAGTGCATACATTACATTCGTCTTACAGTGTCCCAGCAACAAGTTTTTTGTGTCATTCGCAACGAGCGTAAACTTGGCTGAGGCATTCACTACTGGTGAATCATTATTGAAAATTAAGAACAAAATGGGCCCCAGACAAAAGAGATCTTTGAGAGACTTTGATTGGTGATATCTCTCTTGGTAGATGTCACCCAATGCATTCCTACTGGGTAAGTGAAGTACGACTGCAACTTGTGCAGAAGGATATTATCGGAAAGCGCTCCTCAAAAGACGTAAAGTGTATATTTTGAATTTTGAAATTTATTATAGTGTTCAAAGATTAAAATCTCTCTTCATCTTTTTTTAAATTGAAATTTTTTTATAGAAAATGTATGTTTTTTCCATTCATATTGGGTTGATTCGAACTTTCGTCTTTTTTTAACAATCTTCACTCAAAAAAAAATAAAATGTACTCACTACTATTACAGATATATCAGTTTTTATGTCACGAAAACTGGCAAAAAATAACGGATTTTTAATCGTTGTAAATTTTTGCAGGGTTGGCCATGAAAAAACAGTTGTTTGTATTAATCTGGTAAAGCTTAAATTTACGATAGACGTCAAGTGTTTCTTTCGGTGGACGCAGTAATTTTTCTACAAATAGCCTTATTTACTTCATAAAATTTAACATGCAAAAGTCATTGCAATAATTCTGATAACCATTTACCTCAAGAGTTTTTACGTTGTTTTTGAACAGCTAAAATATAAGTACCTTGGTTTTCACTTATTCCATATGAGTGCCTTTTACATTTACTCTACAATCTGAAGAGCCACAATATTTTAAAAATATTTTAGAGAACAAAAGCAGCAAAGAGAGAGGTCTATAATTTTGGGATATATACTAGGATATACTAGATATACCAGGCACACCCAACATAACCCGCAGATTACGTAAAAGTCTTAATGTAGCCGATTTATGCTAAAACATTTAATAACGTCCGAAAATTAACCTGTACTGTTTTCACATTACTTTGTTAATTAAGCCTATCATTTTTGTTCATAGAGTATTAAAGTATCAACCAAATTAAATTTTTTACACGGGGCAAGGGGTACAATTTGAAAGTCGGGGTAGCTGGTGCTGAGACCGAAAATTTAGTCTGCATGAGCTTTAAACTTTCTTTTCGATATTCACGTGCTTTCTGTTTAAATCAAACTTGGTTTTAATCAGGTGTTATTGAGGCTGGCTACTTCTATATTTTTTTATCGTCACACGAAAAAGTTTTCGGGCGATTTTTGCTTGAAAGCAAGAAGGGTGAAAGTAGACCAAATAATATTTTGTATGAAAAAGAAATTTTATATGAACTTTTTTCCTTAGAATTGGTCTAGGAATTACCCATTAAAGTAAGTAGATAACATTGAGTAACACCTTGTATATTATCTACTATCGAATGCAACAGAAATCCATGAAATGCTGCTTTCTTATTTAAGATTAGGTTCAATGCAAGTGGGGCATAAATGTATAATTTTATTGTTAGCAGTAACACATCCAATAATAGAATATTGCAGAAAATACATTGCCAGGTGAATTAATATACCCCGGAGTAACAATAGTGACACTAGATACGACACATAATTTTGTGAGATTCAACTTTAACTTTTAGGTACAATTCCATTAAACGGCATTTGATCTGTAACATGTCATAATTCTAATTAAAAAATAACTTTAAACAATAAGTATTCTTAAAATGGTATAAAACTAAAAAAGTCATTTTAATAAATGCTCGAAGACATTGCCTTGCTGGGCTTCGCAATACCCGAGCCGATCATAAAACTCCGTCCTAACATTCGACAATACCTCCGGTGTTATGGAATTAGTAATGTCGAATATTTTTGCTCTTAAGTCAACTAAATTTACAGACCTCTCATGTGGATACCTGTAAATTAGTTGAGTTAAGTGGCCCCACAAAAAAAAGTCGAGGGGAGTCAAATCCGGTGACCTTGCCGGCCATGGTATGGTACCTCTGCCACAAATAAGCCGTTCAGGAAATGTCATACTCAAAAACTCCTGAACTCGCCTTGCATTGTGAGCAGGGCAACCATCCTGCTGAAACCAAATTTCTTCGAAATTAACATTCAAGGCACGCACAGCTGGTATTATTTCCTCTTGCAGCATCTGCAAATATTTTTCCCCATTTAAGTTGCCGTCAATGACAAAAGGTCCTACAATATTGTCGCCCAAAATACCCGCCCAACAGTGTACTTTTTGGGGATATTGTGTCCGCAAAGGCGCACTTAAATGTTTATTTTCCCGTGACCAATATCTGGCGACTGCAGGATTATGATAACCATGAAGAGAAAATGATGATTCATCCGTAAACAGAATATTTTTTAAAAAATCTTCATTTTCATCAATTTGCCTTCTCATGGTCTCACAAAACTCCATTCGCCTCATAAAATCATCTGGAAAAATTTCTTGGGTAGTTTTCATTTTATAGGATTTATACCCATGCTTTTTTAAAACATGTCTAACTGTGCGGTCTGGAATGCCAATTTCTTGAGAAATATGGGTGCTGGAACATGGCTCACTTGCTTCCACAAAAGCGCATACATTTTCGTCCCTCTCGACTCTTTCTTCAGGAATAGGACGGGTTTGTTGATCCTCGTGATAGCATTTACCACATTGGTTAATGCACCCGGATTTTTTAAAACGATTATAAATATTAATAATCGTTTGGCGGGAAGGAACCTGTTGATCAGGGTACGCAAATGCAAATTGCCCAACAACACCTTCGGCACTTTCAGCCTTGGAATACCATAAAACTATATTAATTTTCTGTTCACGCGAATACATTTCTTTTAAATATTAATTTACTCCTTTCTATGCAAAAGACTCTGTGAATATGAGCCTTGCCGTAGCCGCCCCCACCAGTCCTTACAAGTCTTGCATAGTACCGCCACCCGCGAAAGCAAAGGGCAGGGTTTCGATCAACCAGTAAAAATGAAATTATTTATGTTGTCTTCCCCAATAAAATATTAAAAACTTAGGTTCGAAAAGTCTACGTGACAACGTCGCAAAATCCAGCAGTTCCGAGGCCGCGCGAAAGGAATACTCTCGTTTGTTCTCGTCGTATTGGAAGGGGAATAGGGGAAATCGCTGTCGTTCTCTTTTTAATCTTAGGCATTTTATAACCATACTATTCTATTGCATTAAAATTGGCCTGCAAAGTTTTACTTTGCCGATAGTGTATATTGTACCGGCAAGCAATGACGTAGCATCTTTTCTTACAAAGAATTTAGCTGAAATCCCGCAAGAATGCCACTGGTAAAAATAAAAAAATGTTGCACATCAGAAAATGCATCTTGATACATAGAAGGTGTGTACTAAATTTCACAAACATATCTGCGGTCGTATTAAAGTTATTTATAAAAAAAAATTCTTAAAACTTTAACACCCTGTAGTTCAACAGTTAGGAGAATTAGGACATAATATCAAAGACATTATAACTAATAGACCAAATTGTTTACATTTTTATGCGGCAAATCATCATTCCTACTTTATTATTCATGTGTCGCTCAAAATTGGACCTTAGCCGGCTGTTGGAAATATTAGGAAAAACTGTTTTTAAAGGATTGAGTTAGTAATTGCAGTAACGTCCAGAACCTGATATACAAATAAGTTAAGGTGTGCGTATCAAATTATGCACTTATGCTTGTAATGCTATGCGGATATTTTATTAAAAACGTTTAAAAACTTTTAAAACTATTAACATTATTGTAATATATCTCAGGCACTACGGCAACATTATAATACGATTTTAAACCGGAGAGATTTTAAGAACGACGATAGCAATTGCGATGTTGGCAGTCTGTCATAACAGCTAGTTCGTGTTTTTGTGCCCGTTTTGCAGTTTATTCTTGATTTGTTTGTGCATTAGTGTAGAAATAAACAATCATGGTTCATGCCTGTGTAGTGTGTAAAAAAGTGGATAATTTTAATCCAAATTTATCATTTCATCGGTAAGTATGGTTAGATTATTGCTTTATAGAAAGTATTGGTGTAGTGTATGGGTTCGTTTAGTAATACTGTGGTAGCATCATTTTTATTAAAACTTTTAGGCACAATGAAAAAAGTTTTGTTATACTTAGAAACAATTAAGAGTAGATGTTGATAAATAACTCATGGTAGCTACTTAATAGTAAACGAGTAAAAATTATTGTATTCTTTTCATACATTGTTGTTAGGTTTTAACCTCTACACCACTGGCGAGCAAAACCAAGGGACGGTTTACAATGTTGCCGATCAGGTCTAAGAGATCTGTCTTTCTCTCTCGCACTTGCCAATTATTTTAAAACAATAATAGTCGATACTTTTATGGGAATTATGAATGAATCGTTTCGTCTATTAGTTCTAATGTCTTTGGTTAATATAAAATTTTTTTCTTAAAATGGTCACACTCTGCAATAACAACATAGGTACCATTACCGTCGTCAAAAATATGGTACTACACTTTACAATTTTCTTCACCTCAAATCAATCTCGAATTTTTGCTTAACGAAATAAAGTAATATATGCAGCATTTCTGTAACCTATCCATTTTCTGAGCAACAACACTTTCAGAGAACGAGGTAGTGGGATACTTTTAACACACAATCTGCAACTATTATTCAATCCACATAGATTTAAACGCCAACATATTTCTGCGTCTATGACTTTTACTGCTTTATTGTATGTAATTCGAGCCGAGAAGAGCCGATTTTCTCTCGACGGCCCTGATTAAACTAATGGAATATCTTCATCTAAAATATTTTTGGCCTGTACCTGGCGTACCACGGTAATTGAAAACAGACTTAATGGTTCCTTCATTAATATTGAAATATTTTGATTATTTCGGGTTTGTTCAGGTAAAGTGATATATTTCTGGTTAGTTCCGTTTAGTGTGTGCGTAGTGTACCAACATTGTAGCTTCCAACCTTTTGTTGATGAAATTAAATGGGAACACTGTAGAAGACGGGCACTGTATAAACAAATTTAACTTACTATTATCCCTGCCATAACTTACCCAGGTTCACCCCCAGCTTCCATATTATTTGCTAACGTGACGTCATTCGACCAAACGTCGTACTGCCACTTACGAAGTCCCAGAACGCCACAGAGTACCCTGCCAGAGTGGATGCCGACTCGCATGTTCAACTGGACATCGGTGGCTTCCACCACGCTGGCGATGGCATCAATCATGTCCAACCCCATTTCCACCGTGCAGTGGGCGTGGTCGGATCGGGGCTCTGGGAGACCTGACACGCAGTAGTAGCAGTCGCCAAGGATTTTTATACGCAAGCAGTGGTTATCCTGTAATAAAACAAAATAATTTTGAGATGCTGAAGACGATCTAAATTAGTAGTTTACTTTGATCGGCAGAGCGAACAATAGAGCTAAAATGCAAACGAATTCTACAGCGGCCATGAGGGTACATTAAAATTAACGTTTAGATAAATTAAGAGAATGTGTGAAGTTAAAGGCAAATTTTATACCAATCTTTAAAGTGCAATATTTAAAATTTTCAAAAACATCCCGTATATCAAAAACAAGGAGGACTAGAAAAATTCTGATAGCGGCATCTTTTGTTTCACAATAAGTAGCACAGTGATGCGAAAACCGTATCCTTCTATCTTTACTCACAACGGAGATACCCCGCGAAACCATCGAAAACTGGACACTCTGTATATGAAAACCACATGAAAAAAATGCGCCAGGACCTCGAGTGGCGATCAAATGAGTTTAAGTTCAAAAACTCGACGTAGGATTCCTTTGCGTAACTTATTAGACACTCATTACTTGTAAAATTTAATGAAGGCACATATTTGCTTGTGCATGTGTGCGAAAAGATAAATACAACTGTAACTTGCCCTAACGCAACCATAATCATTCCAATAATATTAATCATTACAGCACCAATTTGTCTCGGTGATATTTTATCACAAGCTGGGAAATAATGGACATTATAATAGGCCCACGGCAAATTTAATCCGAATTAAAACACAAATTGCGTGTAAAGTCGCAGTTTGCTGAATGTGGATGGTTTAGTTCTGAAGGGCAACCTCAAAGGTTCGGTTCTTTTTAGTTTTATAACTAACCAACGCTTGATAGAAAATATTGACTTATTTTAAAGTGTATACAGAAAATATTTTAATAATGTACTTTTATTGGGAGTATTTTATACATTTATTATTCAAAAAATTGTGGCAGATATTAATGAGAAAATAATGGTCCATCCAAGATGTGGAAAAATAAATCCAAAACCTCAAGTAGCATACTGATATGGGCTTAACCTTTTAAACCTAAAATCCACTCACTCGAGAAAAGTTTATTGAAATTGGAAAACTTTGAGTTAAACTAAGCAAACTTAAAATAGCTTTACTAACTTTAGATCTCTGAGAAAGTTTTTATGTGAGATCTACTGGAAATATCAAATTTCAAATGCTGTATTAATTTATAATAAAATGCGGTCCACATGCATGGAGTGAAAAATGTTTGAAATAAAATCCGATATTTCTGTATATCCCATATTAAAAAACTTAAGATGTAAATAAGCTTTCCAGCATTTTTCCCACCGGCATTTTTTAAACCATTTTTCTCTTCCATTCAGAGAGGTGTAACACTTTTATGAACACTTTTACGGGTCATTTAACTTTAGCTTTTGCACGTCCATTTAAATCTGAAATGTCAGAGGTAAACTTATCATTGCATTATTATAGTTAGAAGTTCGTGATAAAGCGTTTACAAACGACAGCCATTGCAGGAACATGTTTATAATTTTCGATCTTTTAAGCTAGGACGTCACAAGGTTAAGTCATTGGCCCCTTGTATTCAACACGTTTATAAATAACTTCAGTAAAACACATCAAAACATTAATTTAAAAAATATCTGTAGTATCTGTTCTACTAAATGCACAGGACCCTTGTTCATATACTAGCACCCCCCCATACAGCAGTTATTTAATGAGTAAACAAAAGTTTATTTATTTTTAAGAAATGGTATGACTTACCCAGCTAGATACGACATTGCACATTTACATTCCTATATACGAAAAAATGCTACTTATACCATTTCAGTCAGATTCGTTTAAACATGAAAACAGCTAAATGGATTTAAAGCTTTCAGATAAAAAGGCACTTACGTTTGCCAGCTGATCGAACCTGCCAAAAAGCTCATTGAGAAGCCGAACCAGTTCCTGTGCAGTACACTGCGACGCCAGGACGGTAAATCCGACGATGTCTGCAAACAGAATGCTGAAAAAGAAGAAAAATATGGCTTAAAAGGGAGATCAAATGGTTAGGTCGGATTACAGAATACTGGATGAAAAATGTAACAGAGTTTATGAAACCATTTAGCAATATATGTTTAAATAAACTCTTTCTGCGTACCAAGTCAACTTATTTGAATTAATTTTTCTTAGAATATTTCATTCACTTGTAGCAAAAAGTCATTACGCTGAAATCTTAGACCATGAACTGAGCGTTCCCTATTCCACTGGATTGTTTCGACCAGGGCCTGGATTATTTTCAAATAAGGCCCACAGAGACGTATAATCAAAGAGTAACTCCCCTAATTAGTGGAGTCACTCGTTGATTAAATGCCCTTTTCTGTCATCTGATATGGCGTTGATTATGAAACTGACCTACAGTGGGACCAAATCTAATAATTCAAAACTCGAAAATAATATTGGCAGATAATAAAAATGAATATTGATTCATCTCATAGGTAGTAAGGTATCGAAATTAGGTTGTAATTTAAGCTATATATACGCGGAATATTAATTTTTTTTCGAGATTTCCAAGAAATAAAGAAAAATTAGATAAAAGGTTAAAAACTATTGGACTATCCGTATAATTTGCGCAGTGCAAACTTGAGACCTACAGTCGACTTTGCAGTAGACAATTTTGAAGGACAGATATCATAGAACCTGAATGTGATGAAAAATGTAAAGTTTGTGATGGTGCTGATCTTTCAATTATATTACTCGATAACATGAACATTTTTCGAAAGCGATTGCGTGTTTCCAGTTTTACAAATTCGAGAAAAACACCGAAAAACCATTGACAGAAATGGTGAAAAAGGGCAAGCAACCACCACCAACCCCCATGCAAAAAAATAACCATCGCAATAAGTGTGTTCTTTCTGGCGTATATGCGAAATTGATCCCATTGACTGTCATATTTAATGTTTTCAAAATATGACACAAGAAAATGTGGCTTCAACCATTTTTATTGCAAAATGCAGCGTTTCTCATTTTGATATTATATATTTTGATATTAAGAGATATTAATTATTCTAATATTAAGTATATAAAAACTTATACAGTGTGTCTCTAAAAGCTCTGTACAAAATCTGAGCACATATTCTTGAGGCGATAAGGTGATTTAAAGCAACTTACCTTAGTCCGAAATTGCTCCGTTTCCGAGATACAGGGTGGTAAAGTTAAAAAATAAAAATAGAATTTCTTAAAATTAATGAACATTTTTTAACGTATTACTTTAAAACTTGGTACTCGGGGGGTTTTTGGGATGCGAAACCCGGATAGGGACACCTTTTCACTGTGGCCATTAGAGGGCGCTTCACAATGCACTTCTGATGGTTTAGAATGGCCATAACTTTTTTATCAGTGTAGGTTTTTCCTTTTTTTTGTCAAGGAACTAATATTTTGAACATTTTGAAACAAAAAAGGTACTCTTGTGAAAACCCGCTAAAGTAAGCCGTTTTTGAGATATTTCAGTTTTTAGTGTTTGATGCCGCACCGGAATATTTAAATTATTCTGAATAAAAAATGTTTGCTGTTATCTTTGAGGATGAAATGCGGTCAGTGAATGAGCAGTGGAAAATGTATTTTTTTTTAGATACTCTTTTGGAGTGTCACATCCAAAAATCCTCGGATTTTTTACCTGTTTGATGAACACCTTTAAAATTTTTTTTTTGCAACAGGCTATTTAAATGTAAACATTTTTCGTATTTTAAGAATTTTCGCGATCAGTCTATGTTGTTTACAGTAAGTGTTTTAGTAAGAGATTTGCCACTGCGAGAATAAATAAGGTGTTTGAAACGTGTTAGTTAAATTTTAAATTGACTGTAAAGATGGCTGAAGGATACAGTTTTGCAGAAATAACGGATATGCTATTGGTTTTTGGGTATTGTGAAGGAAATGGCCGCGAAAGTGTTAGGGTATACAGGGAAAGATATCCAAATCGGCGCATACCAAACCATCAAACACTTGCTGCTACTGAGAGACGCCTTCGCGAAACCGGTAGCTTCACTCCTTTAACTGCCAATTATGGACGGCAACGTAAAATAAGGACTCCTGAGGTTGAGGAACAAATTTTGGAAAGAATTGCTGAAGATCCAAAATTAAGCACCAGACGCTTAGGTTTAGAGGTAGAAGTATCCAAGGATGTAGTTCATAGAACATTAAAAGAACAGCAGCTTCATCCATACCATATCCAAAAGGTAAAGACCTTTTGGCTCCGGATCTCGATCAACGATTGGACTTCTGTCGATTCATTACCGAACAAAGACAACATGATGTGAATTTTGCTAAGCTAATTTTATTTACTGACGAAGCATGTTTTACAAGAAGTGGTGTAACCAACTTACATAACGAACATGTTTATGCTGATGAAAACACGCATGCCACGAAAGTAACTCATTATCAACATGAGTTTAGAATTAATGTGTGAGCAGGAATCATTGGCAATTTCATTATTGGTCCTGTCATTTTACCGCCACGACTAAATAGTGTGGATTATTTAGAACATTTACAAAATACGCTGCCAGATTTATTAGAAGATTTGCCATTACAACTTCGATGAGATATGTGGTTTATGCATGACGGTGCTCCACCACATTTTAGTTTAAATGTCCGCAATTATTTGCATCGACAGTATCCAAACAGATGGATCGGTAGAGGAAATGACGCTCCTGTAAAGTGGCCGCCACGCTTACCGGATATGACTCCGTTGGATTATTTTTTATGGGGTCTTTAGAAACAATGGTATACTCCAGACCGATTAATAATGAAGAGAAATTGTGGGGAAGGATTCAAAATGCAGTCAACATATTAAAGAACGATGCGGAATTGATGCAAAGAGTAAATTTAGACTTTTTACGTCGTATTAATCTTTGTACTTATGTTAACGGAGGTAATTTTGAACGATTACTAAAAGTTTATGCTAATTAAATTTACTTTTAAAATAAAAGTGTTTCTCATTTAATCAAAAAAAAAAATCCATACTCAAATTCTTCCTGCAAAACTTGCTGTAACTAACCCAAGTGAAACATTTTTTCCTGCCGAAAAAATACTGATAGCGGAATTTTTTACTCAAAATAATTTAAATATTCCGGTGCGGCATCGAACACTAAAAACCGAAATATCTCAAAAACGGCTTACTTTAGCGGATTTTCACAAGAGTACCTTTTTTTGGTTCAAAATGTTAAAAAAATTAGTTCCTTAACAAAAAAAGGAAAAAACTACACTGATAAAAAAGTTATGGCCATTCTAAACCATAAGAAGTGCATTGTGAAGCGCCCTCTAATGGCCACAGTGAAAAGGTGTCCGTATTCGTATCCCAAAAAATCGCCGGGTACCAAGTTTTAAAGTAATACGTTAAAAAATGTTCATTAATTTAAAAAAAAATCGATTTTTATTTTTTAACTTTACCACCCTGTATCTCGGAAACAGAGCAATTTCGGACTAAGGTTAGTTGCTTTAAATCGCCTTATTTTGGCCTCAGGAATATGTGCTCAGATTTTGTACAAACCTTTTAGAGACATCCTGTATAGAGATTTTCAATAAATAAAGAAAAATTTCGTACAAAGAGGATTATTCAACTTTACAAATCTACAGTAGCTCTTTTTTCAGCATATCTTTATGAAATAGCTTCTTATTTACAGTAAGCCAATGAATGATGTAATTTTTTTTCCAAGAAGACGTTGGTATTTTTTCGGATTTTCTTAAGTGGTAGCTGGCATTATCCATGACTATAACAGAGACCCAGGAGGAATAAGATCTAGCATTTGCTGGAAGTATTCTTCAAATACATCACCGTTCATGTCTTCATGATAGTCTCCAGTCCGTTTTGGTTTAAATGCTAGTAAGCCGCCATCGAGAAATCCATTTTTGCTACCAATGTGAGTAATTATTAATCTTTTACCTTTTCCCGAGGGTGCTTTTATTCCAGTGGACCATCCTTCCAAGAAGGCTTGAATCGCGCTTTTTATATGTTGATCCTGCTATATTTTACCAACGTTCATTTAACCAAGTTTCGTCCATATAATAGATATTACTGCTTTCCCTTTGAAACTGTCCAACTGCCTTCAAATATCGTCGTCGCCAGCAGATGATTTCGTAACAGTTATTTTCTGTTTTGAATTTTTTTGTAAAAAAAAATCATTTCCTTTAAAGTTTTCCATAGTCTCTCTTTACCCATGGGTGAAATGAAATCATCCTTTGTCATTTCAGACATTATTTTATCCAAGGAAGGATTTTTTTTTTTTTAAGTAAAACGAGTGAATGATTCTTCTGATGGCAGTCTTTTCATCCTCATTTATTACAGTTTCTTTTCTTCTTGTACTTCTCTTTGGTGACCTGATGGGGCCGCGTTTATCCTCGTGCACAAGTCGGTATATTGTTGACTGTCCGACTCCAGTCATATTCGAACATATTTCAACTCCGAATGTTATATGAAATAATAATTGGACTACGCCTAAGGAATACGGCGAAGACACTGGGTTTTATAGTTCAATAATGATTTATTACTCTCTCGCATTAAGCAACCGTATATATACAAAGCTAAGATTTATTCTAGTTGAGTTTTATATTTTTTAGTTAAGTATTTTCGGCAAATATAGTTTGCATGTATTTTCTATGTGCTATCTTTTCTTGAAATACAAGTAACTGAAGTTGTCTGGTAAACCACAACGAAAAACTAGAGCTTTTTAATGGTGTACAAACATCTATAAAGTCATACAAAACAGAGTAAAACTGATCTGTTTTGCTCTATTTACACCCCCAATACCTTCTAAATTAAAGTCGTTCAAAATAAATTACTATTTTAATATTTTAAGCTCGATAGTACAGGATTAAGTTAAAAGCTTTCATGAGTTCTATACCAATTTGCATGATACGCTACTGAACAAATCCTAGTTGTCACCGTGATCTGTAATCGTTAAATTGTTATAGTAATTTAACTTCTTCACCTTATATAAAATTATTTTTTGTTGATCGCGCTCCGGAATCTCGACAAAGAACTACATAAACTTCCATAAAAATGCAATTAATAGTTAGTTACAGACATACTCGCCTTTTGCTTAATTGGAAGAAAAACACGTTGCTGTCGTGTGACAAATTAGACGTTGTTCTTACAAACTAGTTTTTATTAGATTGGTTTAATATCGATAAAATCCAACGACTGCAAATTACTATTACTACACGATTTTTATATTTAATAAACTTCTGACAAAAATAAGTAATGCGTTAGTTAGCCTTATTATGTAACTGCTAAAAGCACAATGTGTAGGTAATTTGTTATACATGTTCATCACAGAGCATTAAGCTAGTAGCTATTATTTATTAAATAATTCCATGCATTAAACCTTTGTAAAACGAAATTGTTAATAATGTAGCAATAGTAGAATAGGCTGCATAAAAGATGTCAAGAGCCTGAAGATCTTAACAGACTTGGAGATAGTTTTCATCTTCATAAAAAGGTCAAAGAAATAGCTGGATTGTACAATAATAGACCGCTAAGTTTTATTAAAAATGAGCACAATAAAATAGTCACAGAACCCGAAGAATTGTTGCAAATCTGGAGAAAATATACAATAAGTCTTCTCAACGACGATAGACCAGAGAACCCCACAACGGAAATATCCACTCTATCAGGACCAAGCATACTAAAAAGTGAAATCATACACGCCATCAGTTTAATGAGAAATAACAAAGCTTCAGGTCCTGATACTCGGAAACATTTTACTTAATTAACGAACAAAATCTTCAAACGATCGTAAGACTCTTCAATAACATCTATGACACTGGACACTTCCCTGAAGATTGGCTCGGCTCCACGTTTATCACCCTACCAAAATCGAACAGCGCAACCTCGTGTAATTTTGTCAGCTTAATGAGCCACTGTCTGACTGAAACTTTTCCTTCGAGTTCTACACACAAGGCTTTATCAAAAATGTGAGGAAGTAAGTGGAGTCAGTCAATTCGGATTTAAATGCGGATTCGGAACTAGAGAAGCCATATTCAGTCTCCAGACATTGATCCAAAACTGCCAGGATCAAAGAAAAGATGTCTTTATGTGTTTCATTGACTATGAGAAGGCATTTGACAACGTTAAGCACAATCTCCTGATAACATACCTCAGAGATTTGGGACTGGATGGAAAAGATATAAGACTAATCGGTAATCTGTATTGGCACCAAAAGGCAGAAATTCGAATAAGCAACGCTGGAACAACTGAAGATTTTGAAATTAAAAAAGGCGTTCGCCAAGAATGAATCTTATCCCCAATGTTATTCAACCTGTACGTGGAAAGAGCATTCTCCGAGGCAACCTCAGATAGCCCCTTTGGAATTAAAGTAAACGGAATCCCAATCAATAATATCCGATATGCGGATGATACCGTGATATTGGCAGATGATGCACATGATCTCCAAAATCTACTTAATCGGGTCAATGAAGAAAGCCAAAGACTAGGCTTAAAAATTAACATCAGTAAAACCAAGTTTCTGATTGTTAGTAAGAACGATATTCCAAACAGTGGAATACATATTAACGAAGAGAACATCGAACAGGTCACACAATTTAAATACTTGGGATGCATAATTAACCAAGAATGGGATCCGGATCAAGAGATAAGATGCAGGATCGAACAGGCTAGAGCAACCTTCATAAGACTTCGAAAATTTCTTATAGACAAGAACTTGAATTTCAACCTTAGATTTAGGATGGTAAAGTGCTATGTCTGGTCCGTTCTCCTGTACGGTGTTGAGGCATGGACGTTGAAGGTATCAATTATCTGTAGTAATATATTAAGGGATAGGGAAATTATCGAAAATCATTCCGAAGATTTTTTGCCGTGGAAATCGCTCGAGGGCTTGCCCGAGAGCGATTTCCTAATGGCAAAAAATCTGAGAATGATTTTCTGATTATTTCCCAATCCCGAAATGTATTTTGAAGATTATTTACCAAATAAAAAACTAACGATTTCTGACGGGTGAGATTTTCACTTTTGACAAGGGTGATTTTCACCGGAGAGCGGGAGATTATCGCTGAATAATCAGGTGAAAATCAACCCGCTTTTATAATGGATGAGGTAAATAATCAACAAAATTGAAGCCTTTGAAATGTAGATCCTACGACGAATGTTAAAAGTGTCTTGGATCGATCACGTGAGAAATGAGGACGTTCTCCAAAGAACCGGTCTAGCAGAACGAGAACTTTTCGAAAATATCAAGAAAAGAAAATTAGGTTATCTCGGACACATGCACAGTAGAGCGATACCACCTTCAACACATTCTTCAGGGTAAAATTAAAGGGGGAAGAAGAGAATTAGGCAGAAAAAAAAAATGTCGTGACTGAGAAATATCCGTCAATGGACAGGAATAATGGACTTCCAAACACTACAGAACGCTGCAATTAATAGAAGCATATGGTAAGAAAAAGATGAACGCCTAAGCAGGAATCTGCAGTGCCGCGCAAGAAGAAGGGGTGAAATAGGAATTCCAGTAAAATTATTTCCTCGAAATGAAGCAAACTTATCACTAAAAATACAAATTTAACCCCAGAGTAAGCTGAGAATGGAATTCTCAAATACAGACGATGCTTTTTGAAAAAATTTGGACAATTTTCTTAAAGCCGCATAAAAATAAAAGCCGACAAAAACGTCCCGAAATATTGTTATACGTTTATCTTTTAATAAACAGAAAACTAAAGGAATATAACAGAGTTCGTTAAAAAATCTGTGTATGCTAAATAATTGTTTGAAAAATTATGTACAGGAAGAAAAGTTCCACCCATATAAAGAAGCACAAATAAAAATCCAAGTTAGAATTTCACGAAAATATCACTAAGTTGATTGTTTCCTGAAATAAGAAAAAGTCTTCACCTGTATTTGTTTCTAGACCCAGAGATGTGTGTACTTCCGTAATTGAGTTTGGTACTGTAGCTGGTAGTGTTTTCCTCCGAGCATAGTAGACATTTTTCTAGTCTCTTAAGGTGAAATCATTCGTATGGTTTCACTGGGGAACAAATTTCAACTTTTTTTTTTGTTTTCTGAACATAACCTATTTTTTTTTTATTGAACTACACCCAATTAACTAAAAAATACCTATTAAAGATTTTAGTTAGCTCGCAAAAACAATCTGAATTATTTGTTACAAAATTTTAATTTATAGGCATATACAATGAACATTTTAATTTAGGCATTTATAATGGACATACAAACAATATATTGTTGGTTCAACAATAGCAATTAAATAGCACATTTTTATTAGTGAGTCTAAAGTTTAGACACTTATTTTAGGCTTCTAAGCCTGTCTTTTGAAAGCAGCCTCGGGGGTCTCTCGTAATAGTCCAACAGTAGTCGGCTAACATCTCACAGTTCCATTTTTCCTGATACCTTCTTTCCATGTTTGAAATATCCTGGTGGAACCTCTCACCGTGCTCGTAACTCACAGCACCACCATTTTCCGGAAAGTAATCCAGATAAGAATCCAGGAAATTAATTTTGAACAACATATTACACCCTAGGTTTTGGTAACATAAAAGAAGTTGGGCAACCAGGTCTTTATAATTTTCTGCTTTTATGGTTCCCAAAAAATTTGTTGCACCCATTTTTAAGACATTCCAAGCATCCTTTTCCTTGCCTTCAAGAATGAAATCGAATTGCGCATCTCCGAAAAGTTTCCTAATCTGTGGACCTACAAATATTCCCTCTTGAATTTTAGTGTCACTGATTCTAGGGAAGTTTTCTTTTAAATAATTAAAAGCACGGCCTTCTTTGTCCATGGCCTTCACACAATTTTATATGAAGTGGCGGTAGTCAAATCTTTTCTGGGGGAACTAATGGCGCGCTGACTACATTTTTCCTTCCTGGCTCAAGAGACTCTCTCGGTGGTTTAATTTTCTTTATGTAGTGATCGTGCTCGACTGTCCCATTCGCAGAGGAAGCAGCAGTATTTCGTATAACCTAGCTGCATTTCAAGCAAAATCGCCACAACTTTTAAATCCCCACAAATTTGCCAATTATATCTTTCATATTGTATGGTCTCCAGTAACAATTTCAAATGCTATACGTTCCTTTCATGTGGACTGCATGACTAATTGGGACTGAAGGCAACTTGTTTCCATTATGAAGTAACCCAGCTTTAAAACTTACTTTTCAGGAATCAATGAAAAGTCTCCAGTCTTTTGGATCATAGTCGAGATTTAATCTCTCAATGTCCCTACAGGCTACCAAATTGTTTTCCATGTTAAAAAATCGTGTTAGGTTTTTCTGGCGTCTTCGGTACACAGAAACTTTTACTTCATCTTGAAGTAAGTTCCATTGTCACAATCGAGAGGCCAATAGTTCGGATTTTTTCTTAGGTAATTCCAAATCCCTTATAAGGTCACTTAATTCACTTTGACTTATTTTGTGAGGCTTTTTACTGGGAAGTTCACAGACAAAATCGGAGTCTTGCGAGGTTGATGGGCCGGCGACATTTTCCAGTACAGTACCGTTTGAATCCATTGGACAATCATCAGAATCAAGGCTATATTCCTGAGGTGGATTAGGTACAAGCAACTCGTCACTATGAAACTATGGCGGATTGTAAATTTGGATATTGTATCGCAGACCTTTTTTCTCCGAAAAGCCTTTTTTGATGGGAGGTGTCAAACAAAAGTAACACTCAGTAACGTGGTCTTTCGATTCTCGCCAAATCATAGGAACAGCAAAGGGCATTTTATGCTTCTTTCCACTTAGCCAGCCGCGAATTTTGGACGCACATTTGTAGCAGCAGATATGGGGAGCCCAATTTTTATTCTGTTCTCCAATTTTACCATTTAAATCCAGAAAACGTTATTGAAATCGGCAAAGAAGTTTTCGACAATTATTACATGCAATTAAAAATTTTGACGACTAGTTTAGTTTGATAATTGCTCATTATTTACACGAACGAAAAGTCACGTGACAATGCTAATCAATACGCATCGGCATCCTTGGCGCCTTTTTCTGTTTCCCGCGTGTTCCTCTCGTGCGCAATTTTACCTCTGTTAGGTTCGATTGTCGTTTCTTAAGCTGTTACGTATTTGGTGTTTTTTCGTTCGGTCAATAAACCCTTGAAAGACAAACTTTTTCTGAATTTACGAGCGTAGTTTAACAGCGCTAGTCGTTTGGCGCCAAACGACAAATTTTATATTCCACACGGATGTTAACTTACTCTTCGTATGTCCGTATCCGTTTCTAATGTAAAGCGAGAGATTTTATTGAGTAAAGAATAAACAATATAATAACCTGAACTATCCTGCAACTTTCTGTTCGTAAAATAACGAATAATAAAAATGCACGACAAACATTAAATTCATTATTCATTAAACCAGTTAGAAAGAATTTGTTTTCAACCGAAATGCAAGTATACAACTTTATTAATGTAAGCCAATTTGAAAAAGGTTTTTTTTTACAAACAGTCTCGCACTTTAAACTCTGGTTCTTGACAACCCACACCATATTTTCTGGTTTTCGAGAAAAAAGGCAAACCCATTTTTTTACTAAAATTGTTTAATATATAGTGTTACTTAATGCCATGCATTTATTAGACAGATTTGATAGAGACATATGCCACAAAATGCTATAATAATTACATTTCCAGGTCGATGGATTGGGCGACGGGATCCGCAATGTTGACCATCTCGGTCCCCTGACTTAAATCCGTTTGATTTATATTATTGGGGACATCTGAAGCAGCTAATACACACTAGATACTAAATTTGCGACAATATAAGAACTACAGAATTGAAATACAGTCTTGTAACATTATTCATAGTACTTCATTCATAATATATAATAAAAAAGCATTATTCCCCTAAAGCGGCAACTAAAAGAATGCCAATAGACATCTTATGGCAGGTATTAAATGGGAATAACAAAAAATAGTCACACAATTAAAAATATAAGTGGCGTGCAAATATTCTAAAAAATAATTATGGATAGCATTGACTGCACGGACGCCCCTGGTGAAGCGATTTTACAGGTAAACAGTGGAATCGTTGAAATTAAGATGAAAAAAAAAACATTCCGTTTTTAAGATAACAAAAAGAAAATTAAAATATTTTAGGAACCCGACATTTTTGGACCTATGTTAATATGAAGTTTTTTTCATAAAAATCACTGTGGAATAGCTACTTGAAATATTTTAGATTACTTAGGAAACACAATGTATATATTAGTTGTAATATGCCAAAGTCATAGGCGTGTATCGCTCTTATATTTAAGAAATTAGGTACCTACAGAATAGCACCATAAAAGGATGCTAAATGCGCAATTTATTCTGTAAAAAAAAACCGTCGAATAAAAAATTGTTTCATCATTTAAATTCAACTAAATAATTAACTATTTCTCTTATTTTCCTCTGGTTCTTGACAACCCACGCCATATTTTTGGGTTTTCAAGAAAAAAAGCAAACGCATTTTTTTGCTAAAACTGTTAAATATATAGTGTTACTTAATACCATGCATTTATTTGACACATTTGATATAAACATATGCCACAAAATGCTATAATAATTACATGCCATTATGTGCATTTTTAATATTTTTTTTTCTAGAAAACAAATGAAAATTTTAGATAAATTAAATAATTAAATTTACTTAAATTAAAGCTAATTTAATCTTGCATTAAACTCTTAGCACTAATTTAAAATACGAGATGCTATGTATCAGGAACTAATTATAGTAGAGCGTTCAGAAAAAAATCATCTTAAGGAAAGCAAGAAAACTTGTTGGAAATAATGTTTAAGATTCTTACTCTACCGCTATGGATAATTAAAGTGCTTATAGTTTTGGTTTATCTTCACAAGATTAGGTAAACTAGGTCTAGGTCAAGAAGAGAAGCGTTGGTTATCAAAACAAAATCATAGACATCTATTATTAATTTTTGCAGCTTTCGCTTCATTTCAAAGATTTTCAATTTTTTTTGATCTTTCACCGATATTTTAAATAATAAAATAAATTATAATTATTTAATCGGCAAGTAAAATTAATTTGCAGTAAAAACCGCATTTCGATATCTTCATTCGTTTCAGAGTTATTGCCAAAAGCATTATTATTAGTTAATTGCAGAAACAAGTGTTTTTAAAGTTAAATAAAGATTATTTTTTAACTTTATGATTGTTGATGTTTCTTAAAAGTTGGCTTGGGCTGTTCAGCCATGTGGCCAGTCACTTTATTGAATATTCAATATTACAATTATAATATTTTTACAAACACTTAAAAACGTCCATGACCCAGCCGGGATTCGAACCCTGGACTTCTAGGTTGTCGGACGAAATCGCTTCCACCCGAGCACCGAGGTCGACATTATCATTTTTTATTTAATTTTTTTTAATCGTATTATTCATAATTAATTTATTTCTTCCTATTTTTCCTGCTTCCCCTAACATTTGATCCAAATCAACAATAAAAATAATGAAATGAAATCATGGAAAATTTGTTAAACAAACAATTATTTAGCACTGTACAAAATGACAGCCGTTTTGTAATTGCATTAACTGCTATTTTTGCATTTATTAATTATTGCTTGTTTAACAAATTTCCCATGATTTAATTAATTCGTTGTTGATTAGAATCAAGTGTTAAGGGAAGCAGGGAAAATAAGAAATATAAATTAATTATGACTAATACATTTAGATAAAAAGTGAAAAGCTCCATAACCATATTAAATTCAAAAATAACCTTTATTTGTCATGGCACGCTTGACCACGGAATTTTAAAAACAATTATTGCTTATGCAATTATTAACATGTTAATAATGATGCTATTGACAACAACTCTGAAACGAATGAAGATATCGAACTGCGCATTTCACGACTTTTTCTGCAAATTAAATTAACTTTCCGATTATAATTTGATCATTATATCATTGGATTTAAAGGGCAAAATAAAAAAATTGCGAATTTTCATGACAAAAATTAATGGCATGTCTGTAATAGAGTCATTTTTCTTTTATCACATTTTCTGAACGATTATAGCGCGAACTGCAAAAATTTTTAATTTTCTGACGCCTCTAAAGCCTTTGAAATAATTTACGAACATCGACTCGCGGAAATCGCTGTGTGACGTCACTATCTCCTATTGCAAGTCGGGTCGCGCTCCCTGCCGCGGTTGCTTGATATTTACGACTAAGAAGACAGGTGACAATTTACATCGCCTTTTTTCCGTTGCTGGGTAACAGAATTGGGTAATAGCAAAATTTACATATGATAACTATGTCCAGTCTGGCATATATGGCAGTATAAAAATGTATTTTAAACTGTAATGTGTTGTATTTAAAAAAAAAATAGAACTTTAAGACTAATTTGAAACTATGATTCAAACCAATTTATTCTGCCGCGGGAGATTTAATTGACACAAATTAAAAACTGTGCTAGCACAATCTAATTATCTAGTTACTTAAGTGCTTTTAGAAGATAAAATAAATTGGTTAAAATTGAACGCTTTTAATTCAGTGTTAGATTAGAACGCAATAAAAAGGAAACCACCAACGTACAAAAATAATTGGTAATAAATTCCAAGATCCTGGATTTATAATTAATTTTTTGTAAAGTTTGAAAACTTAATTTTTATAGAAAAAGTTTATTTACATTTGGGTCAACTGCTCAGCCTTAATTAGCAATATATTACACCTGTTTATTTGCTCAAATATTTAGGTAATATTTTTATGAAAATACATATGTCATCCTCATTTGCATGCCAGTAATGGTGCTTCTCCGGTTACCAGTACCACAGGCTTGGTATTAGGACCTCTTCTATTTTAATTTTAATTTTAATTCAACTGTTTATTCCCAAGTAACTATTTATAGTTCTTTACAGGGAGTATAATACAAACTTAGAATACTATTAACTGAAACAATTGATGAAATAATATTAAAATAATAATTTCACAATAAAGTATCTATTTCACAAACTCTTAACAAAATCATTCTTCCAGATTTTTTTTTGTTAGTTTATTTTTTATTACTTGGATATCTTTAAGAAACGTTAGTAATTCATTATAATTGGTCGTTAAAAATTAATTTTGAAATAAGTTCCTTATTTAAATTGTTCTTACGCATCAGCATGTAAGAGGAACTTTAGAGGTAGTTTATGTGATTAAAACCATTTAAAAATAATATTTTAATCATATTTCATATCATCTTCCAGTTGAAAAATATTATCTGAAAACTATGTTAAAGTCGAATCATCTGCAAATAGTTTAATATCCCCGTTTAAATTTAATTTTCCTGTGGAATTTATGTAGAGAGGATTGATCCTAATACAGAACCTTGTGGTACTCCAGGTTTTTTATTGTTTTCAATTCGAACGAATTGTTTACGATTATAAATATAATTTTCAAACCAACAGTAAACAATTCATCTCACCCCAATATTACAATTGAGACCTGCAATACAGAAATAGGTCGGCAACTGTTACAGTTATACCGTTCACCATTTTTAAAGATAGATGTTATTCTTGCAATTATCAATTATCTCGAAAAATTCCCGTGTTAAAAGAAAGTTCTGTTAAATAAAGTAAAATAGAAATAATTCCATTTTTACCAAGTTTCATAATTTTCATATCGATGTTGTCAAAACCACTAGCTTTCCTGAACTTACTTCCATCAATGATGTCTTCAATATTTTAATTATTATTTTTTTCTACTTCCAAAAACATCGATTGTTCATTTTGTTTGCCAGAACTAGTATTAGGAATATTTGGAATTCTGCTTGACAAGGTCTCACCAATATTTACGAAATGGGTAATAATCTTATCTTAGTAATTAAAGGTGCGTTTATATTGTTCGCAGATGACACTAGCTTGTTGTGGCATGTCAGAAACGGCGATAATTTAAGACTAGTTATTGGTAAAATCAAACAACCCCAATTTATTATGTTTTAATATTAACAAAATCAATAATATATTTCATTTTAATAATTTTACTCCTCATGAACAAATTATTCAAAATAAATCCTTGACAAAGTAACAGTTGATAATCTGCTTTGCAATTAGAACTGTTTCTAACGAACTGCTTCACTGTTAGAATGGTTTTATTTGAGCAATACGGTAGAGATGGTATTGTCTTCTGGGGGTTTACAAGTAGAAAAGCGTTGAATTCAGTCATTAAATATTCGTGTAAACCTAAGTAACTACCGTGAGCATTACCGATTATAATTTATAAAAGAAAACATTTGACCCTTACCATGTTTTTGTTTATAGAAACTCTATCTCTAGTAAGTAAAAACATTTTTCACCACTCAGTTCAAGATTATATACAATTCAGAAATAACATTACACACATTTGCCAATGGTTTTTGGGTCACAATTTACCTCACTTCGGAAGAATAGTATTGTTTTCTGATGAGGCATGTTTCACGCGCGATAGTTATTTTAATAGTAGGAACAGCCACATTTGGCATGATGAAAATCCTCACGCTGTGATCTCTAGATGACACCAGCAACAATTTTCTGTAAACATGTGGGCTGGTATTCTTGGGGAGAATCTAATAGCCTGCTCGTTAGAACGCAAACATTTGTCTCCATTTTCTGCAAAATGTTTTGCCTCTATTATTAGAAAATGTCCCTTTAGACATTAAAAATAACATGTGGTTTCAACATGACGGGGCACCTCCACATTTTGGATTAAACGTGCGCCAGTATCTGGACCAGCGATTTCCCCGCCGATGGATTAGAAGAGGAGATCTCGTGGTCTGGCCCGCGCGTTCTCCCGATCTGAACCCCCTGATTTTTCTCCTTTGGGGTTATCTGAAATCTTTAGTCTACGAAACGCCAATTCGTAATGAGGAAGATCTCTTAGCAAGAATAATGGGCAGTTGTACACATGTAGAAGTTATTCCCGAAATATTTTATAGAGTCCGCGAGTCAATGACCCAACGGTGCAATCTTTGTATTGAAGCAAATGGCCAATATTTTGAACAATTATTGTAAACCATCATTTAATTAAGTATAAGTTTGGACACGACCAAAATGTGATTTATTAATGTCCTCATGAACATTCTTTGTAAATTAATATTAATTATTTATCACTGAAATAAACAAAACTGATCATAACCATTTTTCCTTCTTTCCGCCAAAACGGCTTATTTGTTTAAAGTTTGTCGGTATGTTTTTGGGACATCCTGTACAAATTCTATAAAATTTGACATTAAATATCAAACTGACGATATTTCTAAATTGTCACTATGCCATCATAAGTTCACAAAAGTACCAAAATACCAAGGATACGTGCACTCCTGATATTTTTCAAATTTTAAACATAAGAGTTATTCGAGGCAACAACCCATAAGAGTTTCTTATTGATCATCATGCCGGTTTTAGTAAAATATTATAAAAGAAAAAAATATGAACGCCCTCCTATTTTTCTCGTGGATTACGATATCCTTTATAAAGCTTATTTTCGACCCTGTCATAAATTTTTAGTTTCAAAACCAAGAAAATTCCTTTCTTCGAATGCGCAAAAAATATTTCAAAGAAGTGAGCCCACGCGTTTCTGAAAGCTAAGACAATATTTTCTTACCGCTGTACCATATTTGCGTTGGGATATTAAAAGTAAGCCCTTTTCCAGTTCCCTTGGGAATTACAGTGACATAATATGCTTCCAGTACTCTAAATTTTAATGATGTTCAGCTTATCAATTCTACTTTTTTTATATGTGTGGGAAAGAACAGTTGTCCAGCTTATTTTTATGATTGGGCTTGATACTGATGACAAGCCGGGGGTCCTCGATCTCGGACAAAACTTTGTTTGAAAATTCCGTCTACAGACTAATTTTGAAAACATTCTTTTAATAAATTAAAAATTTACATAAAATGCCCTTTATATCCGAAAATATATATTTACCCATATTGTAAACTTGAATGCGTATTCAAAAATACCGACCAGGGATTACCTTGTCTAGCAGATATACGGCTTTAATAAATCGTACTGTTCGTTCATAATTTATGAGTTTATGAGACCCCATTTTTCATTACGATGTAACCAGAAAGTAAAAGCGATAATAAGTTTTTATGTTAAACAATAAATTTAAAACCTATATATTTTCTTGTAAATGGCATTTTAAGACCTAAACCATAAAGATAAAAATACTTAATAATTAAATTAATTGATGTTTTTTAACTCTTCCTCACTCATTAAATTATGATATACTTTTTAGTTTTTAAATAAAACTAAATGTAACTAAATTTTAAATTTCGAATCGAATGAGATTATTTTAGAAAAGTTCCTAAATGTCACAGGCGTAGAAAAAAAATCGACACTATAAATGCCTATAAGCTATGTGAACGTTATTTCTGAATAGGACGCGGGCGCTTGAAGTGGGTAAAATTATTGTAAAGTCTTGAATCCAATAAATATGATTAGGACTGGGCAAAACCTAATTTTTACATAACAGTTCAGACTGTTACTTAAAAGGTATAAGCTTGTAAAGTACCTTAAAATCACCGGTCTACCGGTGACTCTGACTTTAGATTAAATGTCATTTTAATCAGTATTTTTCAATAAATGGAATTTAAAGGCTCTGTCAGATAAAGCAGTCTGACGGGGCGAGGTGTTCTGACCTGCCTTCGCATATTCCTGTATTTCCGACAGTAACGGATGGTTCATGAAATATTGCCTAATATAATAAAACACATTGCTTTAATATGTTTCGTTTACTTTATGATTTGGTAACTTTTTGATATTTATATCAATTTTACCTTGTATTATTTTCACAGTAACAACTTATTATGTTCATGTTGACACGTAAGAAATCTTAAAACTGAGGTCAATTTATATACCGTTGGCATATAGTTTCATTTAGCTTAGACAATCGAATCAACACGTCTTTGTTTGATTTATAACTTAGAACTGAACGAAAACGTCTATTTTACTTTGATTTGTATATATTGGAATGTAGAACAAACACACTTTTGTATTATTATCTCTGAGATTTAAACCACAACATCTTTCTTTTTCTAAGATGCCAGACTAACTAATCACTGCCGTCGGAAAACTGCAACTCTCGTACGGAAGCCGAAAAAAGGCAACTACGTCGTGTGTGTTGAAGTGTGTGAAAAATATCACTTTACTGTGATCGAACTAGAGTGCCATCTTATGTCAGAAACACACCATACCATCATGTTTGTATTGCTACCCCCAAAAAAGGTTATAGGACATAATTAGAAAAATAAATCATACTACTACCGTAAATTACAATAATAAATTAGGATTCTAATCAAAACTTTGCATCCAGCCTACTTCAATCATTCCTTATGGTGCCGTCGCTTACACTGTGTAATGTAATGATTTTTTTTCTGTCCGCATCTCTACTTCGTCAAAACCATAATTGACGTCGAATTAACACTTAATTTGTTAAGCAAAAATATAAGTTAAACGAAACCCGATAAGACGTAAACAAATAATTTAACATCAGACGACAAGTATTAAAATTAAATTATCCTTAACTTACCTGACGTTCTCGTGTTTCTGAATATAGATTTTATGAAACTGGCCTTCGACGGGAGAGATGATATCGTTTTTCATTTCCATCGCGACATGTTGAGGAAGCACCGACAAAAGCAGACGTTCCTGGAAAATATCATTCTTGTTTGACAAAGGCAAAGGGAACGGAAATGGATCAAGTAAATACTTGGATATTATTTATTTATACAATTTTTTTGGCATTTTCCACAAATACATAAAGAATAATATGTCATGTTTGCGTTGATCCGGCACAGGGGTGTGCCTTAAAATGGCCTTCAGTGAAAAGTTTGACTGCAAAATATAAAACATTGTTCTTGTGAAATGATCCCTATCAATGTAGAATCGACTTGTGTATTTACATATTTCTTTGGCGAATTTGGTTAATAATAAATGCCTGAGGGTGGTGTATTGCTGAAAACACAGTAAGTTCTTGCTGATATTGTGCAATAAATTATGAAATGGATCGTTGACATGGAGTCGCGAGTAAAAGTATGAAACACTTTCGATTAAAACTCGGGCAGTAATTTTTGCGAAAATAACTGCAGGACACCTAAATTTTGAATTTTTGCGCATTTTTCCCGATAAAATTTATTTATTCAGGGCTCCCCTGCAAAGGCAAAACAGTCTAATCGCAAAATCGTTCAAATTGAGATAGTAACCCTAAAATAATTTGCAAATTAAGATTAACATTCAGGTAAAGAAATGGTCTTCCCACATCAATTTGTTTTGGAGATAGGACCTTGTCAGAACCGTCTATTGTCACAAAATGTTCACTTATGCAAAGGCATAAGAGTGTAACAAGCATATTTTTTATAATTTTACAAAGGCAAAACAGGCTAATGTATATTAGTTCCTTAAATATTTACCTCATACTTCGGCAAAAGAAGCTATAATACAATAGACTGTTTTGCCTTTGTAATAGATGTTAATTTGCACAGTACACTCTCTTGCCAGTGGATGTACTAATAAAATTTATAATCGGAAACAAAGCGCTAACAGACATTTTTGGGTTAATCTTTCGGAAAACGAAAATGTAACATATATTTTTAAGGAGGTAATATGAAAAAAATGTATTATATTTTATTTATTTATTTATTTATGGTTAACACATACAGCAGTATAAACACTTGTGGATGCTAAGTACAGAAATAATTAGGATACTCAAAATATGATCTGTAGAGACATTTACAATAGTATATAAAATATATCAATAAAATATAAATTATATCAATAAAATATAAAATATAACAATAGGACAATATATAACATACAAAAGTATAAGTAAGAGTAAGCACAATGCGCTGCGTTACAAATTTTAAGCAATTTTCAAACGCCTCTTAAAATTTTGCAGAGTAGGCATTGTTCTGTCAAAAATTTTTAATTGATTCCATAGGTCAACACCCAATCCCAATGTCGAGAAAAGACCGACATCAGTCCGCCAGAAAGGTTTTCTAATTTTAAATTCATGGTCCCCTCTAGAGTGGTAGTTAGGTTCAGCGAGTGTATCAGAAAGTTCTGTCCAAGATGGTAACCTATTATAGATCTTATACATGAGAACCTTCAAGAAATATTCCCTGCGTTGGTTTAACGATGGCCACCCAAGTTCCCTCAATGCAGCAGTGGGACTAAAGGAGTGAGAGAAATTCAAATAAACCCAGCGAACAGCCCTTCTTTGGACCATCTCCAACTGAGTTTTCAGAGTCTGCTGATGGGGATGCCATATGGATGAGCAGTACTCCAAAGATGGTCTGATCAAGGTCAGATAGGCTTTAATTCTAGAGGCTCGACTTGCCTTTTTTAAGTTGCGCATCACAAAATTGAGCACCCTGTGAGCATTAGCCACCGTCTTATTAACCTGCTCAGACCAATTTAAAGATGAAGTAAGATATACTCCGAGATATTTGATAACATTGGCCGTTAAGATTTTTTCATTGTTGAGAGTATAATTGTGGTGAAAACGTTTTTTACCGAAGGAAATCTGCCTAGTTTTATTAGTGTTTACCTTCATGCAATTTACATCTACCCAGTGCTGGAGTTTATTTAAGTCACTCTGTAAAGTTTCACAGTCTTTAGCATCTCTAATTTGTCTGTAGATGATACAATCATCAGCAAAAAGACGTATAGTTGAATGGATGTTAGTATAGATATCGTTAATGAAAATTATAAATGCCAGAGGGCCAATGACACTGCCTTGAGGCACTCCAGATGTTACACCAGAACTAGTAGAAATGCTGTCACCAACTCTCACCTGTTGTGTTCTATTGTTTAAAATATATAATCATAATAATAATAAATACATATTATCTAATTCGTAAATTTTACAAGTTTATCTGTATTATGTTGATAGGATTGTTAAACTTAATAGCTATGTAGTTTTTTGCTATGTAGATTTGTAAAGTACCTATTTTGATCTGTTCATAATTTTTTTATGCTACCTTATTAATATTTTTATACTCAAGACAGACCTACACTTTATTATATTCAGCCTCGTCTCATAAACAACTATACGTAGTACCTCCGCCTCTGGCCGGATCATCCACAATTTTTAAAGCTAAACACAAAATCAATAATCCCCTCCGCCTAACCCGGTACCGCTGTTGAATTAGTCTTTATCTTTGTGCCGGTTTGTCCACACGGTGTCGGAAGAAGTGCGTTATTTTTTCGTTTTTTGGTACCAAAATTTAAACAAATATGCCCAAAAGAAGAAAGAGTCGAAGTCGTTCGCCTGTTCCGTCAAAAATGTATAAATTATTGCAAAAAATGAGTGATAGACTTGACAAAATAGAAAATAAACAATCTGGAATGTCTCGGTTTAATCGTGAAAAATCTTCTTCATCTTGGCGTCGCATTCGTCGTCCTCTTTTAACTTCAGCAAGTGAAAGCGAGACAAGTGATGCTGCAAGTTCGCCAAGAAGTTTCTATGCGTCAGACGACGAGAAAGGGGGTGATCGAGACATCGAAGATGGGCAGGGTGTGTCAGGTAGGAAAAGACGACAAATTAGAATATAATTTAATATTTTAGTCACGTACCTACCTATATATAATTTGTTCGGGATAACAAAGTCTGGTATTACTAGGCAGGCATCAATCAATATTCGAAAGTATATTTAATCTTATGGTGAATATTAGCATTTAACCCAATAAAATGTCTGTTTGGGAACACAGACTTAACATAATATCATGTCTGTTTGGGACAACGGACAAACAATTTTTTCTGTTCGGGAAAACAGAACTAACGAGAAAAAATGTCTGTTTGGGAACACAGACTTAACATAATATTATGTGTGTTCGGGATAACACTTTTTTCTTTTTTGTTTTTCATTTCACCTAAAATTTATTTTAACACTTTTAAATATTCTTTGCAGATAGCGTATACCCTGCAAATATAGACAATACTGGCAGTGAAAATCACAACAGATCACAGGTAGACATCTTAGCTATAATAGGTAATACTGTGACCCCAAAAGATACATTCGCCAATCCCATCCAGGCAGATGTTGCGTCCTGCCTTAAGACTGTGATAACCACAGGGCTACAGGACGAACCCCTGGAGGAGCTATTCAATAAATATCCAACACCAGACAACTGCAAATTTTTTAATCCACCCTCTATAAATCCAGAGGTAAAGGTTGCAGTGTCGGAGCCAATTATACAAAGAGATGCTCGCTTATTGCGTTTACAAAAACATATTGGAACCAGCCTCTCTGCCATTGGTTTCACCATAACAAAAATGCTCAACGAAGAGGGAAGGGACAACACAGTTTACATACAAACACTCAGCGACGTGGGAAAATTACTTTCAAATGTACACCACTTAGAGTCAGTGTCTCGCAAGGAGTTAATAGCAAGAAATTTAAATAGAGACCTAAAAGAAACTTTGTCGAATACACCTACCGGTGAGCTTCTCTTTGGCGCTGATCTTGACACTACGATAAAATCAGCCCGTGAATTAGAAAAATCGGGACAGCAACTAAAGCCATCTAAGAAACCAGTTCCATTAAATAAATTCACACCAAGAGCCCAGTCTTCGAACCCCAAAAACCAGGAAAACTACCGAGGTCACCTGTTCCAGAAATACGGAGCCAGGAAGAGGGGACCTTCCTATCGGGCTCAAGTGCCTGTCAACCAGGGTCGACGAGCACAACAATTTTACAAGAGAAGACCAGAGAGGAGCGACATGAAATATCGTCAATACTAGTACAGGTTAGTAAACCTTGTGGAAGGTTAAAATTCTTTGTCAATAGATGGCGCAATCTTGCTGTACATGAAAAGATTTTATCTTACATAAATGGACTTAGTATCCCATTCATCAAAAAACCCGTACAACCTATTGTGCCTATAGAACATAGGTGGTCCAGCAAGGAATCGCCTATTATAATCTCTTTAATCAATAATTTATTAGAATCGGGCGCAGTGTCCAAGGCGGACGAATGTCAGGGCCAATTTATCTCAAACATTTTTACTGTATCAAAACCGGATGGGTCTTATCGCCTAATACTGAATCTTAAAATATTAAATAATTTTGTAAAAAGTAATCATTTCAAAATTGAAGACAATAAAACTGTGGCTAAACTTTTATCGAAAGGTTGCTATATGGGAAAAATCGACTTAAAGGATGCTTACCATTTAGTACCAGTTAAGCAATCACATTGTAAATATTTAAGATTTAAGTTTAACGGAGAGTTATATCAATATAATTGTTTACCCTTCGGATTAAGCTGCGCGCCACTGATTTTTACAAAAATTTTAAGACCCGTTGTTAAGATACTAAGAGGAAAAGGGATACTCTTAGTCGTTTATTTAGACGATTTCTTAATAATAGGGAGATCATATGAGGAGTGTCAAAATAATATAAAAATTACTATAGAGTTATTATCACAGTTAGGCTTCTTAATTAATTACAAAAAATGCAGCTTACTACCAACTCAAAAATGTATATTTTTAGGATTTATTTACAATTCACTTGCTATGACCATTTCTTTACCTGAAGATAAACAAAAACGAATAATAAGATTGTTAAAAAATTTTTTTTTTAATCTGCCACGATGTAAAATTAGAGATTTCGCAAAATTTATAGGAACACTTGTGTCTGCGTGCCCAGGTATCAAATATGGTTTTCTACACACAAAAATATTTGAGTATTATAAGTATAAAGCCTTAAAGGAATCAAAGGGGAATTACAATGCTGTAATGAATTTGTCAAAAAATATCCTACATGACCTCTCTTGGTTTATTAATATAATACCAAATTCATTCAATCATGTTCATATTAATAATTATTCACTAGAAATATTCACAGATGCGTCAAGTACGGGCTGGGGAGTTTTTTGCCAAGGAAAAAGTACATATGGTCAGTGGTCTGAGCAAGAAAAAACGCTCCATATTAATGCATTAGAAATGTTGGCTTTATATTTTGGGTTAAAATGTTATACATCAAAATTGTCTAATTGCTACATTTTGTGTAGAGTGGATAACACAACTGCAGTAGCAACGATCAATAGAATGGGCAGTGTTAGATTTATAAGGTTAAATATTATAGCCAGGAAAATTTGGTCCTGGTGTGAAAAAAGAAATATTTTTATATTTGCTAGCTATATAAATACGAAAGAAAACATAGAAGCAGACAAAGCATCAAGAAAAATTCAAAAAGAAACAGAATGGAGCTTATCAAACGATGCTTACCAGAAAATAATAGACATTTTTGGCACACCTCGTATAGATCTCTTTGCTAGTAGGCTAAATAAAAAGTGTGAAACGTTTATATCATGGATGAGAGATCCTGAAGCATTCAAGGTGGATGCCTTCACAGTACACTGGGGAACACTTAGATTTTATGCATTTCCCCCCTTTTCTATGATTTTGAAAACATTACAAAAAATTATAAATGATGAAGCAGAAGGTATAGTCGTCGTTCCGTTTTGGATCTCTCAGCCATGGTATCCACTTTTTAAATCATTGATTGTAGGAGAACCATTAGTTTTTAGACCTAAAAAATATTTACTTTCTTCTAGCAGAACTCCCCATCCTTTGTGGCAACACCTTTCCCTGGTGGCAGGGAGGTTATCAGGGAAGCGCTTCTCAAAGGGAATGTTCCCCCAGAATCCTTAGACATCTGCTTATCCTCAATAACTCAGGGAACAATAAAACAATATAACTCTGGTCTAAAATTATGGTGGGAGTTCTGCTGTGCCAAAAATAATAATCCTTTTACTATAACGGTTTCAAATGTCTTAGAGTTTCTATCAATTCAATTTAAAAATGGAGCATCCTATGGGACTCTAAATTCGTATAGATCGGCCATAGGTCAGATTGCAGGTCCGGACCTGGGACAAGATTTTAGGATTAAAAGGTTTTTTAGGGGAGTGTTCGGTCAAAGACAACCTAGACCTAAATACGAACATACATGGGACCCAGGGGTTGTAATTAAATATGTTCGAAATCTTGAAAATAGTACTCTGTCATTAGAACTTCTTACAGAAAAACTAGTAACACTATTAGCACTTGCAACAGGTCAGCGGTTACAGACCTTAAGCCTGATAAACCTTGACAATATTATAAAAACTAATGATAATACAATCGAAATAAAAATTCCTTATAGAATTAAAACTAGTGGTATTAACAAATCTCAACCCCTTCTTGTTTTGCCCTTCTTCCAGTGCGATCCAAATGTCTGTGTTGCGAACGCATTATTAAAATATTTGGAAGTAACAAAACACTTAAGAGGTTCATGTACATTCTTATTTATATCGTATAAAAAACCCTATCATAAGGCTACAACACAGACTCTGGGTAGGTGGATTAAGAAGATGTTAAAACTAAGTGGCGTTGACACTGGACAATTTAAGGCTCATTCTACCCGCCACGCCTCTACATCAGCCGCAAGTAGAGGCGGGGTGAGCTTCGACTGTATAAGACTCGCTGCAGGTTGGACTAGAAACTCTCAGACATTTGCAAACTTCTATAATAGGCCAATAGTTTGTAATAAGGAATTTGCAAATACTATTTTAAAATTAGGAAATTAATGTACTTCTAAGTTTTCTGTCTTAAATGTTATATAACCATGCAGTTCCCTTAAACTGTTTTTATGTAACTTCCTACGTATGCTCATGTATAGTTTCTTCCATAATGTAGTTTTTCAATTTTACCTCTTGACAGGTTTTGTTTCGTTTTTCGCTTTATCCTTAATGTTGTTTATTATTATTATATGTTTTATGTTATTTTTTTTTTGTGTATTCACCTAATTTAATAAATGCATATTTTTTGCTTATTTTGTTGTTGCAACTGCTTTAAACATCTACGTATAGTTGTTTATGAGACGAGGCTGAATATAATTACAAGATCAAACGAACTTACCTAAGTGATGTTCGATCTTGATTATATGAAGGCCTCGTCGAAATAAACAAAGTCCCTCGCCACCCTTTCTTATTTAATAAGAATAACCCAAAAATATTATTGCAACAACAGCTTTAAAATAGACTAATTCAACAGCGGTACCGGGTTAGGCGGAGGGGATTATTGATTTTGTGTTTAGCTTTAAAAATTGTGGATGATCCGGCCAGAGGCGGAGGTACTACGTATAGTTGTTTATTTCGACGAGGCCTTCATATAATCAAGATCGAACATCACTTAGGTAAGTTCGTTTGATCTTGTAAATATAACCACATATTTTTTAAAAACAAAGTCGTATCTGAAATTGCCAAAAGCTATTAATTTTAATTACAAATTGGGACATTTTTGCCTATCAGATTCATTGAAATAAAATATGGCTAATGTACCTTACCGAAAATAGTTTGTGTATAATCAGCAAATAATTAAAACTTATGCCATAGCAAAAAAATGTAATAGGTACGCAATAATTCTATTTGCCAGTGTTTATTTTATCACAGTAGTAAGAAAATGCAATGGCAAAACAGTTTAGTAGTTATAATTAATAGTAATTTAAATCAATATAAATGTGTTAATAATACATAGAATTTTAAGGGTGCTGTTAATTACTGGTTCAATTTTAAACACAATCGGGTTCGTGGTTTTTGTTTTATAGCATTATATACTTTACAGTTAATTTTCTCAAAATACGGTTTTTGCGAATAGATTTTTTTGCCTTGGCAGGGAAGAGGGTAATTCAAAAAGTTGATATAAAGTCAAATTTGAATATATTAATGTACCGAGCCTACTACCAAGAAGTCAATGGAATATCTAATAAGTAATTCACAGGTTTAGTTATACCGGGCGATGTATGGCTTAGTTGAGCATAGGAAATCCCATGTAAATTTTGAGGTGGATAAATATTGGCTCCCTTGTACATTTTAGAGAAAAAATGAATTGTAATTTTTTGAAGAGGCCGATATAATAAACCCACGTGCCAAGTTTGATTAAGTTTTAATAAGCCAATCCTAACTTAATCAATAAATAAATGTGATGGCAAAATTACGAAATTTTCATAGTTTAGGTAATACAGCAAACACCAGCAAATAATTTCTATGACGCTACTGTCAAAAATTGACGTAAATCTGGACATAACGAATAAAGATTATTTCACATTAAAAACACATTTTCGTTTCACCAATCCGGCAATCACACATCGAAAATAAAAGACACCATTATGTTTCTCTTACTAAGCCTTTAATTTAACATAACATACCTAAAACTACAGATTTTCACGAAAACATTAATTAATTAAATGTTCAAACAACCCTCCATTAACAGCTAAACAATATCCTAACCGATCATAAAATTCATTTCTAACATTACTGAGTTGATATTGAGAAATTCTGTCACATTCTAACGAAATACAGTTTTTTAGCCGGTTTAGATTTTCAAATTTTACATCTTTTTAAATAAAATTTTTTAAGTGACCCCTCAGAAAGAAGTCGTTTGGCGAAAGCTCAGGAGACCTGGCTGGCCAAAGGATAATATTTCCGTTAAAAATATTTTGCAAGTATTCCCTAACCCTGAGAGAATTATGGGCAGGACAACCATCCATTTGATATCAGATCTCCTGATTTTCGCGTACAACTTCTTCTAGTGCGAGCTCAATTCGATTTTGTAGTAAGTCCAAATAGGTTACTGCTATATGGTTGTCTTACATAAAAAATGGTCAAATAATGTGATGTCCTACAATTCCCGCCCAAACATAAATTTTTTGTAGATATTGCGTCCGGGTATGAACAAGACGATGTTCATTTTCTTGGCTCCAATACCGGCAACTTGCTCTTGACGTTTTTCATACTTGTGAGGAAAATATTTATTTTAATCGTAGCGGCCTTTACTTGGTGAAAATTCATTTTAAAAAACTTGAAATAAAACACGTATGTGTTGTAATTTTCACAATATATTTGTCAACATGACATATGTTTCGCCAGCACAGTGGCTTCTTCAGATGTGAGGAAGGTATAAGAATTTGTAAAATAAGAAGCTTAAAATTAAGGTACCTGAACTAATGATATTATAGTAGGGAATTATTGTGGTTCAATATAAATTTAACAAAGGGGAGTTGTTATTATCTAATTGGTCATTTAGGATATTTTGGGTTTTTCTACCCTTGTTAATAGATAAAGACTCCAATAAATCCAATTTTATGCCTTTGTTCTCAGTGTGTAAGATTTGGAAATTTTTATCAAATGTATGATTTTCGATTTTTAGATGTTCCGCGTAAGTTGAATGCTTATTATTTTTAGAAAAAGAATCGTAATGATCTTTAATTCTGGTATGGAACGATCGACCAGTTTGGCCTATATAATACTTGGGGCAAGATCCACAATTTAATTTATATACTCCATTTTTATTAATTTTATTAGTTTTGTCTTTGTTGTTTTTTATGATAGAGCCTAAACTACCCTTAGTCTTATAAGCAATCTCAATATCGTGTTGGTTCAGAAGTTTTTTAATATTATCACTTTGTTTGCCTAAGTAAGTAATGGAATGGTATTTAGTATTGTTTTTTATTAAGGGGTAGACCTCTTTAATTGCTTTTTTATATTTCATTTTAGTAAGGATATTATTATAATTTGTATTGAGTAACCATTATTGACCGCGATTTGTTTAATTAAGTTTAATTCTTTATTATAATTTTCTATAGACATAGGAATGTTAATTAATCGAAAAATCATACTATTATAAGCTGCCAGTTTATGTAGCATTGGGTGATGTGATTTATTATGAATGGTTATGTCATTGTGTGATGGTTTGTGAAATATGGAAAAATTTAATTTATTATGTAAACGTTTTATAGTTAGATCTAGAAAATCAATAGAAGAATTGTTTTCCTTTTCAAAAATAAATTCAATTTTAGGGTGTATCGAATTAATAAATTTAAAAAAAGAATTTAATTGTCTATCTGACCCAGTAAATGATACTAGAATATCGTCCACGTATCTAAACCAAAATTGGCAACTTTTGCTAAGGGGTGGTCATGTATGAGTTCCTCAATTTTATTCATAAAAATTTCGGCTAATAAGGGGCTTAGTGGGTTACCCATAATTAAACCATCTGTAGAAGTATATAATGAACCGTTAAATTGAAAATAGTTTTGTTTAAGGCATATTTGTAATAAATGAATTATTTCGTCTATGATAATTTGATTAACCAGGTTCTTTTTTAATAAACATTCAACTAAATCGATTGTCTCATTAGGTAGTATACTAGAAAATAAGTTTTTTAAATCGAAAGAAATAAGTTTAGCATTATTCGGAATACTGAAGTTCTCGATCTTGGAAATCAAATCGTATGAATTTTTAACACTACCTTAGGTAAAAAATTACAATATTTGCCCAGAATACTAATTAGTCTATTTGATATTTTGGTAGAAGGAGCCGAAACAAAAGATACAACCGGTCTGATATAATATTTATGTTTTTTTAAAGTGCGCAACACTGTGGTTTGATGTTTTCCTGCGGCTTGCCCAAGAATCCCCGTGCCAATCACTTTATTTTCCTCCACGTGCAGTAAAATATCAATATCTCTATTATCCCTTTCTTCAACTCTATGGATATTCTAAGTTGAGCATTTACAGTTACTTATTACAGTGCCTTTAGACTCAAATTTACTAATGTTAAGTTTAATTAATGAAATGGAAGGAATAGGCTTATCAGGGAATTGAACTAAAAACATTTCAGACACTGCTCTTAAACTGTCTCCTGTATAATGCCACTTAATCATAGTTACTTTTTCTTTAATGGAAAAGTTCATATTTAGCTATAATTAAAGCGCATTCAATGAAATGTTGTCACTGACGCTACCTTTCGTTTTGTCAACGCCAAATAATAATTTGCTGGTGTTTGCTGTATTACTTAAACTATGAAAACTTTGTAACTTTGCCATCACATTTAATTGAATAAGTAAGGATTGGCTTGTTAAAATTTATTCAAACTTAGGTTTATTATGTCCGCCTCTTAAAAAAATTATAAGACAATTTTTCTCTAAAATGTACCGGGGAGCCAATATTTAGCCACCTCAAAATTTACATGGGATTTCCTATGTTCAACTAAGCCTTGCATCACCCGGTATATTCTGAATCTAAATAAAGTATTCAATTTTACAACCTCAAGTTGTAAATGATTTTAGAAGTATTAATCTTCAGAAGTATAAGTTATGTTATACCGAAATTACTTTTACATAAAAAAATAAAATGAACAATTTTATCGGAAAAAATCGCTAAAGAAAAAGTTCAATGGTGTAAGAGCCAGGGATCTTGCTGGTCAATCTATTGGGCCACTTCTACCAATCCATCGTCCAGGAACCACTTCGTTCAAATAATTTACTGAGGTATAACTAAAAGAAAACCCCAGCCATTTTTTGAACTACTGAATACAAATTAATGACAAAGTGAATCTTGACCTCGATTTCGACGGACACTGTTTATCAAAACAAACATGTTTTAAATTAAATTAGGATTAGGATACAGAAATAAGTTTGTTTCCAACCTTTTGCTAATATATCATCAAACGCCTGGCGGGGGTGAGTTACACCCCAGAAAGTTTACACGGGATAATCAGACTGGACAGAAACAAACTAACTACAAACGGATCCGATCTACCCTATATAATATCAGTTATTAGTTTTTTGTCCACTTTCATTAAGAATAGATACGGCTACACACGTCTTCCTTAACCTATTTTTTTAAAAGCCCACTTATCTTTAATACTGTTGTAGCTTGTTCATATTTCTGTAGGGTTTTGATGATACATATTACGGTAATAAAAAATGACAAGAAAAATTATGATTGATACGCTTGATACGCAAGAAATTATTAATATTATGAAAAGTGATAAAGTATATAATAGATCAAACGTAACCTTTTATGTAAATGAAAATTTAAAAGTGTTTATGCTTTCATTCAAAGAACCTCTAACACTGAAACAGATCCATATAGTTTTTTTGCTGTCTAATACATACTTTCGAGGGTTGATAATTTTATGATAAAATACCACAATTACCTATTTATCATTGTATTGATGGATATTGGTTAGTCAAAAGGGTGAAAATGTAAACGAAAATATTAAGAAGATGAGTCCTTGTTGTCAAAATAGGGGTTCAGGTTAAAACCCAAGGTCACAGGAAGTAATGTTTTGCTTAGCACTAGGCGGTAACCTTGATTTTACCGTTGTATAGAAAGTTAGAATGACTTACAACACTGAAAGCATTGTGTGAAAACTTAGTTATTATACAGTGTGTCAGCCAAATGGAATAAATTCGATAATAAATATAGTTGGGGTCAAGCAAATATTTGACGCGTGACACTTCCATATTGTCATGGGTGTCAAATACGGCAGGCCACTCATAATATAAAAGTTACTAATGGCTAATTTATATTATAATAATTACCACCCACTCGAAGTATTTGTATCTTTATCCTTTTATATGACTAAAAAGAGATATACATATACCGAGTTACCTTCTCGTCGATTTGGTCAAATCATATCGGCTGCAGATCCGCATTTTATTTATTAATTTAATCGTTATACACTACTAAGATTGCTTTTGTTAAGACCTGTGATATTAATGGTCAATCCTGAATCCCACTATTACAATGCACAGAATTTATCAAAACAAATTTATTTATATTATAATTCATATTCTTAGACCAATTTCCCAGCAATCATTTTCTGCAGGTTTATAAATATCAATATTCGTCAGTCCGGCCCTGACTAAGTATCAGCTGTAATAAAGTTGGTGAAATCGAAATAACCTAGTATTGGACAAATATGACAAGATGGAAGTGTCACGCGTCAAATATTTGCTCGACTCCAACTATACATGGGGGCGTGTCCGAAAAAACGCTCGGACACGTCGATTGGTATTTGTAGTTGCGCATTTTTTTCAATAAAAACTTTTTATACAGGGTGTGTCATGTAACAGTGGCCAATACTAAATTTCTAATTTTAAATACAACACCCTGTATATAATTCAATTTTTGGATTCTTCAGAAAAGTTTAGACATATTTCATGTCCAAAATCCTATACCTATCTTCAACTGTTTCGGAAATATTAAGTGTTTTCAGATTTATTGCAAAAATCAACAACACACTAAAAAACTAATAAGTAATACGGTATATTTCTCGATAATGTAAAAAACAAAAAAAAAAAACATTAATATAGGAGATGTTGAAAATGCTCGCCGCGAACGTCTTGGCAACATCCTAATCTTAAATAGAAATTTCTTCTAACGTTACTGAACATCTCAGGCGTGACCGATCCAATCGCAAGTGTTTTTAAAGACTTTAAAAACCCTAAACATTTTGTCTTAATTATTTTTTGCTAGCTGTTTTACTTTAATAAATAATCGACCGTTTCCATACATACCAACGACCCTGTATAATATCATTCACATATTGTTATAAAATAGCATTTCTTACCAGTTTTTCATTTTCGTCTTCCATCTCCAATCGAGCAGCAATACAATTTCTCGTGTCCAAAAACGCTTTTCGTTGCGCATGCTCCATCAAGTTGTGCATAAAAATGCCCACCACGTTTACACAGACAAATACCACCACGTTAGCACTTAACTAGAACAAAATAAGGAAAAGTTATTAATTCAAAAAATTCGAAACTTATTATTAAATTTTAAAAAAAGCATTAAATAAATACAAACACTATAAGAGAGATACTAGTAGATTTTTGTATTGAGTGTATAATCTTGTCATTTACACAATAGATTTTCCTGATTTATTCATCTTCTTTACAATTACATTTTCTACAAAGGAAAAAATTCTCAATTGAGCACACAACACAAATGGGGACTTCCTCGCTTTTAGGAAGCACTGATGATGATCTAAAGCCGAAGAGGCTCTGCATTAAATTAAAAGATTATACACTTAATACAAAAATCTACTAGTCTCTCTCTTAATTCAAAAAAGTATACACAGTACCTTCACACTATAAGCGAACACTACTTAAATCTTGGAATTTAACATGATTTTATGAAATTATTATAGAAAGTTTCAAGCATATCCTAAAATTACTCGGAAAACTAATTTCCCCAAATTTATTACATGAGTTTCCTGTATTTATTGGCGTAATATTCTGCTTGAACATCCTTTACTGAGATATCAAAAATTGGAAACTGGTTAGTTCTTGATATGCAGGGTGCCCAAGATAAGAATGCACTCTACAGGGATATACGGAGATGAATAAATTAGATAAAAGTTTTACCTTACTTTTTACTGAAAGTTACTGCAAATTTAGAAAACTACGGGGCAAAACCAAATTTTTGCGATTTCGTTCTTATTGTTTTCGAATCCTATTTGAAGAGATATGTTAAAATAAATTATACATTCTCGTTGCCACTTTTCCTCCTGTAAAAGACGATTTAAACAAATTTTCAATTCGAAATTTCGCTTTTTCGCAACTATCATCATTCAATCTTGTATTGTATTTTTTATGTTTAATAGATTCTACTTTTCACTCTTAATCCAACGACATAATATCTCCCTTAATATGAGTTTGACGCTTTCGGCATCATATGGCATAAGGGGCTCTTAACTAAAGTGAGAGCATACGGAATTCTAGTTCAATTTTGTTCATGTTGTTTATGTATATATGTTTATTTATGTTGTTTACTATTTGTGAAAAATGCCGAAGCATTTAAATAGTCGGTGCAAAGAACTAATAGCTTCTCTACGAAGCTATTTTCAGGAAGAACTTAACAACAATGGCCTATTGTTATCCTTGACAGCAGTACAGAGAAGTGAATTTAAAGAGTATGTTAAGACCTAAATATTTTATTTCTACTTTACTAATTTTTAGCGTGTATCAGCTGCCCTAAATTTGAATATCTCCACTGTAAGCGCAATTTCAGCAACAGTTAAGGAAAATAAATTATTAGAATCACCTTATAACAAACGTTCTAATTCAAAGAGAGTTGTAAATATGTGAAGATTGGATATTAAGTTCTATCCGTGACACTACACTTATGGAATGTACGAAACAAGTAAGTTGTATTATTTAAAAGTTATAAAACTTTACATCGGTTATTCATAAGTAGTAACTTTTTTTAGAAGATCATGTAACTTTGACAACTTTAAGTTAGAAATTAAAAGACAGAGAACTGTTTGATGGTTGTCTTAACTCTTTAAGAAGCCTCTTCAGGAACATAGGCTTCCGATGGTAAAAATATGAACTGAAGCGAGGGCTTATGGAACTTTCCCATGTAGCTTTTAAACGACTGGTATTTTTGAAAGAGTATATTCAAGAAAAAGAAGCATCCTTGTACCAATTCGTTTTCTTGGATGAAACATGGATTTTTCAGAATGGTACCATTGGTCGATCTTGGCAAGATGAAAATAAAAGAAGTGTTAGATCTACTAAAGTTGATGGTAAAAGGTATTATACAGTAAACAAATATATAAACTATGGAAAACTTTTGTATATTTATCTTGTTTTTATGAAAAAAAAAACTGTGTAATTCCCTCACTCGGATATTTTGGTTACAAGCTGGCAACACTGTCGATAACTGACGTCACTCGAAGAGTATGACGTGCATCGGATTTTGCTTTGCATCAACTATAGGTATATAATTTTGTTTTCTTAAAAGTTTCCTATTCGGCGAAGAGTAGGTCGAGTCGCACAGCGCGCCGGTTGAGAGAGGCACGATGGCTCCGTGACGCCAGTGCTGTTCCGCGCGCTACACGTTTTTAAGGCCTTTCAGGCAGCATAGTAGTCTTCCACGATGGCTCCGGGACGCAGGTGCTTTTACGTAGGCTACACATTTTTAAGGCCTTTTCGGGCAGTTAAGCAGTCTTCCACGATGGTTCCGTGACGCATGGGCTTTTATGTGGGCTCCGCGATTTTAAGGCCTTGTAGGGGCAATTGAGCAGTCTTCCAAGATGGCTCCGTGATGCAAGTGTTCTCACGTGCGATCCACGAGTTTAAGGCCTTTTTGGGCAATTAAGTAGTCTTCCACGATGGCTCAGTGACGCAGGTGCTTTTACGTACGCTTTTAAGGCCTTTTTGGGCAATTGATGGTTTCTTTTTAAGTAAAACTAAGCAGATAGCGATTCCGCGTTTTCTGACGTACGAAATTGAACTCCCTACGATACCGGGGCGGTTTTGTGATGTATTTTCAAGTGACAGTTAGGGAAACAATGTAAAAAAATAGTTATTAATGTTAACGTTAAGTATCAACCAGTGTATTGTCGTGAATCTTTGTAATATGCTGCCTACAGGAATAAAAACACAAGTGTTAAGTAAACAATTGTTTTAATCTAAGGTAACAGAAAATTAACGAACTAGTGAGCACCCCAATTGGCCACACTGTAAAAATTAATGTAACCACTATGGTATTAACCCGGTGCGCCATAACCAGATTTATTTTAATAAATGGGATATTGTAATGAGTTACACTAGGTGTCCGGTAAGTATATGGCATACTCTCTATAAAAAAGGCACCCTACATTTGTTCCGAAAAAATTAGCCGTTTTCGAAGAAAATAATTTTTTGTAATTAAAGTAAGTCGTTGGGTGTCCCTTTGAGGCTCTGTATCTTCTTAGGATTTTTTTTTCTATACGCTCCCTAGAGTATACCATATCCTTATCAAACACCCTGTATATAGACAAAAAAAGAAAACCAAGCAAAACCAGATATAACATTTAATATATATTTAGACTTTGTTACCAATTAAATTTTATAACCTCTTTTAAGTAAGTAATAGTATTCGTGACTTTGACTCTGAAAATCTTATTTGTTTTACTTTTTATTGTCCGAGGTTATTACCGTAAAACAATCCATTCGTTTTTATAATTAATTTTTTACCCTTAAAACGCTAATTGGGTTTTATGGAGTAAAAATAAACTACAACCTTTAGCAGCAATTTTTTTTTTTAAACGGATTACTGTTTGCCTTCTGTTTAGCCAATATTTTCCGTAATACTGCTGAAGGTAAATTGAGCTTTAGGCTTTAGGTCAATGTAAAAAAACAAGAAAATGAAGCAACAAAGGGCTTTTGTGTAATATAAAAGAATATGTTTTTTTATCTAAACATTTTTGCTATGGGCGCGAAATATGATTAATTATGTTTGCTACCTTGTGACGAAATGAATATAATTATGATAAAAAAAGCAAATAAACTCACCTGTTGCCATTTTAAATGAGGAAAATCAGTCGCAAAGATCGACGACACAGCCACATGAGCAGAACATAACAAAAGGCCAAAAACTCCAGCCACCCAGGATTTTAGCGGCATCATAGCGTATGCCAGGAAGACAACAAAAACTACCTGAAATATAAAATACATACATTTAGAAGTACCGAACAAAAATCCAACTAAAAATTTAAAATCATTTGTTTGGTATATTCTAGGGTAGTTACCTGCCAAGTTCCTTCTGCAGCAACTTTAATAGCGGCACTGCTAGGATAGAGTGGTAGAGCCAGAGCGCAAAACGATGTCAAAAAGAACAGCACCACGTAGCACACCCACAACAGATAGGCATCCTGCATAAATCGGGTATGCAGGAATCCCAGCAGAAGGGCGAATAGGATACAGTGAGAGGTGTGGAAGACATTTTGGGTGGTAGCCGCTTGTGAATAAAACTGAAAAAAAAAATACAATTTCATAAATATATAAATAAAAAAATATTGCTGTATTATAATAATAACAATATTAATAATAACGTTTTTAATAATAGTATTTTTAATAATACCAGTTTTTTAAGAGAACCGAAAGGCTTCTGAGAATGAAACTGAACAGCAAGAACTTGTTCAAAGCAATTAACACCAATGCCGAGAGAAAAAAAAGAAGAATTAATAAAAAAGAGAAGGTTCACAGAAATTGTTTAAGAGTTTAAAGATATAAACCGATATTTTTAGAGATTAGATAATAATAAATAAAACAAATGGTATTAAAAAGCAGAGCTACTTTCAGCACGACCGGCGACTCGCCAGCAAAAGCTCCCTTATACCCATACAAAATGAAGACGGACTGGGGGTAGCTTTAATGCGATCAGACAAGGAATTGAACGCGGTAACGGCAGTATAACTAAGAGAAATCTGAAAAAATGCATGAGTGTGCCTGGGCACACTATACAAGTCTGTATGGCGAGTAAAAAGATTGTGCAGATCAGAACGTCTAATTAGTTTATCTAGTAAATATTTGGGAACTTTGTTAATCCCAATCCTGTAGACCAGATGTAATATATGCAATTCGAATCTCTCCTTAAGTGAAAGCCACCCCGACTCAATCAACGAGGGAGTGAGATAGTCAAAGGTACGAACACAAAAGCGTAATCTTAAACAAGCATTCTTTAGTTTCTGCAAACTATCACTATTCCGCTGAAGTAAGGCAGGAGAGTAAACAACCATATCGCAGTAACCAAGGTGAGACAAAACAAGGGAGTCTGTGAGACGAAGTTTGGTAGCTGTATCAAAGATGTCCCTATACAGATATATAAGTTTCAATTTGCTATACGTTTTCTGTATTAAGGATGAAATGAGAAAAAAATGATGGGGTCAGAATATCTCAGCTCAGAATCAATCAACAATCCCAGATTCCTACATTTATTGACAGGTGCTATGTCGCTGCCGTTTACAGAGATTTTAAAGAGTGGACTTTCCGGTATTGAAGATTTAGAAGAACCGAACAACATCAGCTGTGTTTTTTTCTTCGTTTAAAACTTAGTTATGAGCTTTCGAAACATCGGCAATAATTCTAAGATCATGATTTATTTAATCAACAGAAGTAGCAACATTCGGGGGGGAAAAAGAAAAATAAATTTGTGTATCGTCAGCAAACTGATGAGACTCGCAAAACTTAAGAAATTTACAGAAGTCGGAGGTGTAAATGGAGAAAATCAACGGGCCCAGAATACTACCATGAGCCACACCTCTGCCCGCATTATGAACAGGAGAAGGATTATTGTTGATTATCACCCGCTGGGATCTGTTTGAGAAATAATTGTCAAAGAATTTTAAAGCCACTTTACCCATACCAAAGTACTTAAGTTTAGCCTGCAGTATAGTATGATTTATTGTGTCAAAAGCCTTACTATAATCAAACAGTATAAGGCAGCTACATTAATCCTTATCCCAAGCCAACAGGGTTGTGGTGGTGCTGTGGTACTTTCAGAAACGTAACTGAGTTGGAGGAAGAATATTATGAGTATCTAAAAATATAGTTAACTGGTCAGCCACAACCCTTTCAAGGATTTTGGATAAGGTAGGTAATATGCTTATAAGTCTGTAATCTGACAACTGATCAGGAACTGGCACTTTAGGGGCAGGAACTATGTTAGCCACTTTTCAAGAATTAGGGATATATAACCAAGCGAGAGATATTTATTGAATCTAAAAGAAATATATTTGGTTAGATGAGGCGTTATGTAAAGAAGCATTTTAAGGCCAATTCCATTCATGCCAGTTGCGTGGCTCCTAGTGTTGTTAATTTTATTATTGTCCTCATTAGTTATTTCATTAAACTTAAAGCAAATATTTTGAAGAAATTTCTTTTCTTTTTTTTATTTACTATTTTTTTACGGTCGTCGGCGTATCAGAGGCCTTCTTGAACCGGTCATCGACCGTACGGTTTTTAATCGTGCGGTCTACCGACTGGGGAGTGTGAAACGGCACCTTCATCCTACGAGATATCCGATCTCATCCGGCCTGTCCGGCGTGACTAAGACAAGAGCACGCGGTGTTTCCCAAGCGGTCACCCATCCAAGTACTAACCGCGCTCGACATCGCTTAACTTCGGTGATCTGACGGGAACCGGTGCTTTAAGTGTCGCTAGGCCCTTTTATTAAGCCGGCTACGGACGATGAGCGATAATATAATATATATTATAGCTCGGCAGTGAGCTATAATATTATATTATATTATTACTGCAGCGGACTAGAATATATATATTTTTTATTTTTCAAAATAGTAGACTTATCCAGTGAACTATATGGTATAGGTGCGAAAATGGCGAAAGTGAAGTTAAATGACTCGTTATTGCTAGATACCATTGATAGCTCATCAGAAGATGAATCAGAAGATTAATCAGATGCTGAAAGCGACAATCTATTAGCAATTATGGTTAGTAACCAAAAAGAAACACGAAGATTCTGGTTATCTAACCACATCTTATCAAAAAACGTCAAAACATGTAAACAACGCCGGTTTGCTTTCTTGGCGGGCAGCGCGACGCAAGAGGGGGGAAATATATATCCTAAAAATCGCTCGGAAAGCATATTCGTTCTGACATGAAATATATCGCTTGGTATAGTCGGGATATAGATATATATATTATAGCATCAATGCGCGGCGACTTGCACTTCTTAATGCAAAGCGATATTTTTATAATATGTGAGCTATAATATATATTATATTATAGCTCATCGTCCGTAGCCGGCTTTAGTATAGTGGTGATATATGAAGTGTATGACGAGGGTATAAAGATATTCTTACGGCTATACGGTTAAATAATGAGATTTTATCTACACAAAAATGGATTATTTTAAATGTTATGTGAAGACACCAAAAGTTACTTTTTGAAGAAGTGCACTATTAAAAATATTTACAATTTTGGCATTGAAACAGATATAGCGCCTTTTTTTTCAAGTAGAGCACATATTCCGCATTACTTCATTAATGAAATACTTGCAATCACCACGTATGCCTAAGTATAAAATTACAATAATTCGTAATCGAGTACAAACACAACAAATAGTTGTGTTATTTATTTACGCATTATGTTTGCTTTCCTTCACACTTTATCACCGGTCCCGTTCAATGGTAAATTAATTATGTATGCAATTTCTGGTGGAATATACTACATTTTCATTACTGTAATTTGCATAGTGCTTGGTTAGTAATTAATTTTCCGCAGAGTTAAGAGATACTGGGTCATCCTACATTTAATAAATTAAAATGTTGTATTTATAAGATGCTCTTTTATCAGCTTTCTTTTCAGACAAAATGCTTTCAAGTCACATTAGCTACGTATGAATTGTTTAAAAGATAATCTACCATTACGTAGGTTTAAGATTGTGATAACCCTTGTTTATATTTTAAAGACAAATTTGTATCTTTTCGGGACAGTTTTAGATTTCCAAAAATTGATCTTTTTGTATTAAATATTTTTTTAATCGCGTTAACTATCGCACCATTTGCAGGCTTGGAAAAAAACATGTTAAAAACTTGTTTGGTTTGAATAAAAGACGTATGTTTTTACATTTTATCTTGTTACTAAACTAGTAAGTACACTGTGGTAAGCTCGACACATTTATCTGTGGCAACCGAAAGAATGTGGAGAAAAATCAAGCTCTATAATGGGAACACTCGTTTATATAAACAATGCGGTCATGTGAACACAATATTTTTTGTATAAGGTACTTTATAACGTGAACAGCAAACAGCTCAATAATATGAATAATTAAACAATTACATATTATGCATTCGTTTAAGAATGATCGGTTTGATCGTTTGAACCTGTCAGTGCACTGCCCTTCAGGTGATTTACTTAATTTTGAGAGTAATAACGTCTTTTCGGTCCTGAATTAGTATTATATCAAAGAAAAATGCCTTACGCCTCAAGAAAAATTATTCAAGAACATCGGAAAGGTGTATTAGTTACTATACATCCTAAAAAATACAGAGTTGCAAAATCGACAAATTGCCCATAAAAAAGAAAACTGATAGAATTCTTGAAAGGGTAACTTGCACATTAAGACCACGTAAGAAATTAGGTACATTAAAATCATGTGAGTACCAGGAAATGGAGAAACAGTTATGCAAATGGTTCCTTACTCAACGAGAAAAAAAATTTTCAATAAGCAGCGACATTTTAAAATAGAAGATTCTTTACCATTAAGTGAACTGAGAAAAATTTGGGAGGACGAGAAAGTCGAACAAGTTGTTTGTAAGACTTTGAATTCGCTGCAGCAAGTTCAAGAGGCAATTTTTAGGATAAGCTGGTCACACTGTTTATTATAAATAAAATTTTGCTTTAGGCTAACTATACGACAAATGACATAACTGAGTGGAATCAGGATGCTGCTGAAACTAACATAAATGATGAACCAAATGATTATGCGTCAGAAGAATATGTTAATGTTAAGGTGCGTCCAGACTTGTGACAAAACCTCGTGCCGTGACAACGTTGCGAACCTCATCACGTAACATCGCCGCGTGCCATCAGTCCGTCTTATGTCTTGACTATTTTTATCATAATCAGAGGAATGCTTATAACTTTGCGACGATGATACACAACGATGTCACGCGACGAGGTTCGCGACGGTGTCACGGCACGAAGCTTTGCCATAAGTCTGGACGCACTGTAAATACTGTATTACTGTAATATTTGTTTAACAGATTTTTAGGATTTTTAGTAAAGCCTCCCAAACTTAAACAACTCAAAATGTTATTCTTAACAGGAGGTGTAAACGAAGTAATTTTACAGAACATCCACAGCGATATGTTAAAAGAGATTTTATTCAAATTTGGGTTCCTGCTCTGTTTTAGTGGGACTTTAGTGTTTTCCTAAGAAACCAAATAAACATAACTTCCGGTTTCACCGGAAGTTTCGCCATATTTTTAGTCTTAAATGACAACCTATGTTTTTCATTGCACAATCAAATTTTAGTCCAAATTACGTTTTTAATGTCTTAGAAAAAGAAAGAAAATTTACTTGCAAAATGACAGCGTAAGAATAATTTTACTAAAAACAAAATGGCGTCTATAAAACAACGTATACAAGTAACATCGAAAAAGGAGTAACAAAATCTGTTAAATTCGGCTTCGAAATGTCATTGAATAGGTAATTTTGAGAAGAATTCGATGATGTACAAACGTCTGATTTTCATCACAATAAACATATACAGGGTCGTTGGTATGTATGGAAATGGTCGATTATTTCTTAAAGTATAACAGTTAGCAAAAAATATTTTAGATAAAAGTTTTAGGGTTCTTGAAGCTCTATTATAATTTTAGAAAAATAAGTATACAGGATGAGTCAAAAAAACGTAGAGAAGCAAAGTCACTTTTTTTTAAATGGAACAACCTATATCTTAGAATAGTTTTGAATTTTACATGAAATAGCAATTATTTTTCAATAAGTCCATTATAAGTCTAAACCTAATAATTTCCGAGATATCGACTTTTGAAAAATTACATTTTTTAAAATTTGACAGCTTCTAACGGAACGTCTTTCAGTAAAACGGCTTACATGTCCCTATCTTACTTTTTTATTATCTTCCCAAAAACATCTACTTCCGGGTAAACCGGAAGTACCGTATTTCCGGCCTTTGAGTTACATCCGGTTTAACCGGAAGTTGACACATTTAGGAAGATAATAAGAAACTAAGATAGGGGCATGTAAGCCGTTTTACTCTAAGACGTACCGTTAGAAAGCTAGAAGCTGTCAAGTTCAAAAATGTCATTTTTCAAAAGTCGATATCTCGGAAACTATTGGGTTTAGACTTATAATGCACTTATTAAAAAATGATTGCTATTTTATGTAAAATCCAAAACTATTCTAAGATATAGGATGTTCTATTTAAAAAAAAGTAACTTTGTTTCTCTACGGTTTTCTGACTCATCCTGTATACTTATTTTTTTAAAATCCTAATAGACTGACCTTAAGAAACCCGGAAACTTTTGTCTTAAATATCTCTTGCTAACTGTTTTACTTTAAGCAATAATCGACCGTTTCCATACATACCAACGACCCTGTATAAACACTAATATTTTTACATAAGGAATCTGCAGTTTTGCTGTGTACCTACCATTAATTAGCGAGCATACAGTATTTCGTGTTTTATATTATTTGCTGTACCATTTAATTTTAAGTATAATTTCATTTAAATTTCAAAACAAACAAAATCAACTACCAGCATTGCACCACCGGGTTTATCAAATATTTTCCGTGGAAACTTCGTTATTATTATTTATAAAGGTTGCCGGCTAAACGCTGCGTTAAAGGCATTTAGAGAGCTTGTAGTGGTATAGAAATTTTAATTAGTCCAATAAAAATATAATACAATGCCATAAAATTGAGAGTTCTCGTTGCTTGTTATCTTTACTCAGTTTTCAGTGGTTTCAAAGTTAGAAGCAAGCTTTATTATCTATTTATTACAACCGTCTTTAATTTCGCTTTTTGGTTCATGTTGACACCCTCCTCTTGCTGAATCCAGATGTGACATTATTGTGCAAAACAAGAGATTAGGTACTTAATCTTGCAAAAGCCTCACAAGAGCAAGACAAACGTAAATTGCTTGCTTTTATTTTTGCAAGACGATACTTTTTCAAATCTTGCAAGATTTCTTGTTCGGTTAGCACTAATTATACCTTTATTTCATATGCTTCTTAACTTAATTTCTTTTAATTAGTGCTTTAACCGTACCGTCCGTATAGGGAAATCCATCACAGTCAATAGATCGGCCATATGTAATCTAAATTTAATCTGAACAAGTAAATATTCAATTCAAAAGGTTATTTTTAATTGATTTTGGATTACCACCAAATCTGTTTTCCAAATGGTTAGTCTAATTAACCTGCATAAACTAAAAATAATTTGACGTGTTTATATAAATAATGCAGGATAAATTTAAAAACGTTGAAACTGTTCTGGATTCTAAAAATATTTAAACTGGATGCCGTCTGATTAAACGTGGGTAAAACGCATTGAGAACGTGATAACGTGCCAAAAGAAGTACCAAAGTAAAATGCGAAAATCTAATTGAAAATAGCTGTAGGGAGTACATAGCTATGGGGCTTTCCGAGGGTGTTTCTTACAGTAAAAGTAGGTATGTAGTAAAGTACGAAGATTAAAACAATGCATCCTCAAATTAAATATCCCAGACCCAGGGTCAATTATTAGCAACGAAATTGCGTAATAAGGCCAAAGAAATAAATATTTAGTCTTTAGACTGGACAAGACAATGGAAAACCAAGCTTAACCAACTTGCATCAATCCGTGTAGATTTTACTAACAAGAAGCCAGCAGAGCCACTTCCCTAGATGTTAACAAAACAATTGTAGTGTATTGGTATGAATTCTAAATATTTAGGCATGACTCTTGTTGCTTAACTTCGGAGAAAGGAGCATGTAAAGAAGAAAAGAATAGAGCTAGGGAAGAAATTTGAAATTATCAATCTACAATAAAATGCTTATTTACAACAAGTTTTTCAAACAAACCAGTGTGGTTTTACGCATTCAGCTTTGGGGATGTATCTGTGATAGCAATATCAAGTCGATACAGACGTTCCACAACAAATTTCTGCGTAGCATAGGAAATGCTCTTTGGTTTGTTCGCAACTCTGATTGTTATCGAGACCTTGGAATCGCAATAGCGAAAGAAAAGATCAAAAGGTGTGCCGGCAAGCACCTATATACCAACGCAGAAGCCCTGCAGCTCAGCTGCTGAACAATCAACATCAAGAACCAACGCGTGCCCGGTAACAGAGGTTACTATTCTTTTAAACGTACAGTAAAAGTATCGTGAATTTTGCAGTTAAATAGGCTACATTCTTTGTGTTTGGTTAACGAGGCTGTAACCAATTCAAGTTCTGATTCATTCTCTACGGTAAAAACCAATGAAATCCTAACATATCCTGACATATTCCAAAAATATATTTTAAATTGGATTGTCCAGTATCCACCTTAACACTGACTATAATAAGTTACGATAAAAACAACTTACCAAACCTAAATTGGCCAACAAGAACGTCAACAGCACAAACAACGCTACGACCGCAGCAACGCTGGAATGTTGCAGTTTGCATATATAGCGCTGATAGAGCTGTTCCAGCTCGTCGTTTTCAAATCGATGCGGATTTAGTGCACGTGCCAGCACACGTGGTGATGTCATCGCCTTAACGCTGTGATCCATGATTGCTTGAAGGCGGACTTACTGACGACTTCAAGAGACTTTCGACTGTTGGTGATTGGCGTTGGGTGGGTGAGGGTTCGGAGGGTTGAGGCCTGCCATCACTGTAACAAAATATATGTAATTTAAGTTAACTGAAAAATTCAAATGTATAGAATGAAATTTGATGAAAGGATTATATCACCAAAGCATGTCACAGTGCATGCATAATCGAATGAACATGTGGGTGTATTATAGCCAGTTGATTAAACTTTAATGTCGTAAATACGGATGTATCCGATAAATACTGGAAGCTTATAATCTTCTTGATCATTAAACAATTCATTAAAACTCATTTATAAACAGTAATTAAATACTAAAAATTTGGACGAATCAAAATGCCGTGTTAAGATCGCAGGAGGCGCAGAATAAATGTAGCAAAAAATAAGGAGCTGGATATTTAATGACTTATTTTAAATGTCTACTTAACAAAGTCTAATGGAGTATTCATTAAAAGCGGCAATACTCAAATATTATACTCGAAATAAACTGTTTTAAGAATTTTCAAGTTTCGACATATAACATAATATTGTCATCGAATTCTAAGAGAATGGAAAACCTAATTATTGCTTTGATGATAAAGAATAGAAAACAGTTCTCTATAAATATTGCCATGTTACGCTACTGAATGATACGATGTCTACGCCTAGCTTCTTTGGCAGAACTTCCTTGATCCCTAAACCCTAGTTATGAGAATGTAAACTGCAAAATGCTTTTATGCTGTTTCTTTATACATCTATTTATCAACAAATCCAGCCCGATTCCAGAAATCTTCCGGCATCCATTATTCGGCTTTTCCTTACAGAAAAATAATGACATCAATAAAAGAAGAAAAATTGCATTATAAACCAGTGACTCGATAAAAAGTGTCGGCATCATACCATGCTAATGAAATTAGCTTTTGATGATCTGTGGCAAAATAATCATTGTTTTCTTATAGCATAGACTAGCTAAAAAAAACGCTGTTTCTCAACATAGGTATTTGAATAAAATTTCATGCTATATAAGCAAAAACTCTCGCAAAAACTATTATAGTTCGTCGCACGAGGCTAGCACTACGACGTATGAAGAGAAATGAGAAATAAAAGCCATAAATATGGATTTTAAGCAGACGTGCGTATAACTTTTCTGAATATGATTTTTTTATTACGAATTAAGGTCTTATTAAAAGAAAATACAGAAGTATACGAAAATAAAATAAACCAAATGTAATTCGCTAGAGACGTCTCTAATTTTATAAGCATGAAAAAAATTACAACGCGTAACGCGTGTACACATCCACCTAAAATATTGCATTTTTTTTTGCTACGCTAATGACGAACAATCAGCACACGCCTAGAAGCCAGACGCTTCTCAGATGGACAGCACACCAAATATTTGTTGGTTATGTGAAACCGGTGCTAATTAAATTACTTTGTATGGTCAGCTGCCGTAAGCTCGTCGCGTTAACCTATTGCCAAATTTGGATAATTAGATTAAATTATAATTTATTAAAATTACAGGACAGAAATCATAATAGATTGATCTGATAAAAATTTAAATAATTTAATAGTATATTATAAGAGTATTTTAATACTCTTACATAAAATTATACAGGTTGTCCGGAAACTTCGTTCGTATATTTGAAGGGGATATTCTACATATGAAAATATGAAAAAAAGTTCATATGAACGTATGCCCTTCAATGTCTTATAAAAGGAAGCTATGGCCGTCCAAAGGTGACCTCTAAAGATTAGATTTTATTTTATATCTTTGCAACCGCTTGAGATACCGGTGTTCGATTTAGTGCACGAACTAATATTAATAAATGTTTATTTTTGATATTGAGAGTTAGCATGAAATTTAGTCAGGGGCGTTCCTACGGGGGGCCTCTTAGTTTATTTGTTTCTAATTTTTTTACACGGCATATTTTAAAAGTTTTACCCAAAAATCAAAAAGGTGATAAGGATATTCATGTAAAAAGTAAACTAAGTAAAGTGCCGAATTCAAATAATACAAAAGTGGAAATTCAAAACTATATGATGGAAAATAATATATATTTAGAGGACACCTATACAAAAAAGGACCTTTTAAATCTGTTTACAGTTTTACGCCTCCCTCCGTATTACTGTATTTTTAACTCAATAGAACATATATGGAGCCAGTTAAAGACGATGATTAGAAGAGAAAACACATCCCCTGCACTAAGTAGTTCTGTTATAGAATTAATTAAAAAATGTGTAAATAATATCCCAGCAGAAAGTTGGAAAAATTCTGTGAGACACGTGATCCAAGTCGAGGATTCCTATAACATAATTAATAGTAACGTAAGTCCCTTAATAATTAGTTTAGGCATAGATGAAGACGATAGTGATAGTGAAACAGAGCTCAATATAGAGTAGGTTAACTTAAATATTGTAATATTATCATATTGTAGATTAGTATTTTTGTATAAATCTTAATAGCTATTTAATTACATGATTAAAATAAAGATACTTACCTATTTTATATTTGTTGTTTTGTTGAAAATAGCTAACCTAAACTATTGAAATTAGTAGGTAATCAGGACCTGTACCCTTTCAAAAGGTCCGGTGCCTACACAATAGACATTTGTCAGGCAACTTATTTATGGCTGGGATTACGACTGAGGGTTGTCATTTAAATTTTATTGAGGTCGAGAAATCAACGAAATGCTGTTAATGTTTAAATCAGATTGGCATACGCGTGTGTTGTAAATCAACCAATCAAACCAAAGAATATCGGGGAATAGCCGAATTATTATCACGCGGAGAACGGAGAAGGGTCGACAGGAAACCATTCCAAGAAATTCCAAGATATTAAAATTGCTTGCGTTAAGACAAGATGGGCAAGAAAGTATTTAGGTAAAGATATTAATTAAATCCCTAATTACACGAGATTCTTACGTCTGCCGTGAGCCCCTTAATCGCATTAGGAACAGAAGGGTGCTAATATTCTTTCTAAATAAGCACCAATATCAGCAGCTAAATATCCTACCCATCAGTTACGCCAATGGCTTAAGGTCCCTTACACACGGCACCATAATTGGTAGATTTTCTCTCACAATCGTGTTATCCGTGAAGGAAAAATTCTTGATCTGTCAGGCAATGATATGATTTAGTTGTACACCCTACACCGTTATTGTATCGCACAGCTCAAAGTAAATTGGGTTAATTGGCAGCCCTATTAGTCTTCATCCGGACCTCCATCTATCCAGGGAATACGACATGGATTGCACGTATGTCCTCGCTCTAATTCTATAAATCAGTGGGATTCTATGAATAATTGGCGACAAACGACCAATTTATTAACAAGATATATAAGGTCGTTATCGTATAATTCAAAAATTTTGATTTAATATTTTTATTTCGTGACTCGCGTGTTTGTATTACATCGGCAATTATTCTCAAGTTCAAGGTTAAGAAATAATACTAACAAAACCGTGGGAAATGTTATTCTTGAATTACCTTTTTAGATAAATCTATGCAGATAAGCGCAGTGGCCAGTAAGGTTTAAGGAATAAAGACTGAGTAATGTTATAGTTGCAAAAATGATAATAATATCATTTCTGCAACTATAAAATATTTTTGGGCGATTTATAAAATGTATGCAGCCTACTTTTACATTTCAGAATTAGTGCACTATGTTACAGTATCTTTTATGGCGTTTTTTTTTCAGTATAAGTAAGTATAATTGGAAACTAATGGACGTAGAAAAAACAAAATCCAACATTGATATTTTAATTCACAGGTGTTAAACGGACAGGATCACATGCAAAGAGATTTGGGTCAGAGTTTCCTATAAGAAATCTAAAAAAACTATAATTGTATAAGTTTTATGGATTTATCTGAAATGACAGAAAATGAAAAAAAAAGTAAAAAAAAAAACGATGAAACTTGAAAAACGGAAAAAGGAACAAATTAGATTTTATTAATAGCACGCCCGTTATATTTTGTAATTGTTATGAAAAATCTTGTACAGAAAGTCTTTCGAATATAATAGGTTCGTTCCAACACCCCCGAAAACCGTAAATTATATCGTTGGGTTCATGCGCAGAAAGAAAAAAGCGTTCCAACGAACCCGTGATGGTTTATCGAACGAGTTGGCGTTCCTACACTATTATGGATTAGAGGTGGGAAGTTCGATTCTTTTTGGTGACTCAATTCATTTGATTCATTCAGTTAAAAAGATTCGTTCAGAAAGATTCGTTCTTAAATGATTCACTTAGGTACCTACTTTTAAATAATTTTACGTTTTAAACGCGAAAATGCTAAATCGTTTGTTATGAAGATTGTTGCCATAAGTGGTAACAAAATACCCAAATGTTGAGCCCAATGTTTACGTTCTTGAAATGTCTTCAATGAATAATCAGGGACCTGGACCGGAACCGCTAACTGGTAAGAACCGGACCGGAACAGATACTTTTTGTGGACCGGAATCGAAACCGAACACATATTTTACTTGATAGAAAATTTTAGTTACAGAACCCGAACCCCAAAAAATAAAACGGGTTTTTCGGGTTTTTTTCGGTTCTCAGGGTGATTCTTTGCCAGATAGCTTACACATGCCTGTGCAGTAATTAAACCTAACCTAATCTTAAGTTTCTCAATAATTTTTTTTCCGTGGAGACACTTTCGACCGAGATTTCGACCACAAAACAGAGGTATTGGCGAATTTACTCATCTTTTGGCAAATAAATCTGAGATCTTGCTTTAGAATATTCTAGTTGTTTTTCTTTCCCTCTTTTTTTATGCAAAATAACAAGACTGAACGAAACCATTGCTCATTATATAGTGGCCGCATTTGTGACGACAGGGTTTTCTTAATTTTTTTGTATGAAACGGGATTGAAAATTCAAAGTTTATCCAAAACGGTCGTTTTCGGATCGGAACCGAATCTGAATCGAAATTTCATATTTTGAAGGAAACCGGATCGGAACCGTTAAAAATTGATAGGAACTGAATCAAAATAATTGTTTCGGAACCGGAACTGGAACGGAACCGATATTTCATTCCGGTTCGGGTCCCTGTGAATAATAAATAGATTAAGAATAATATTCTTCTATTGTTTATTAAAATTTGTTCAACCATTTGTACAGTTACACTATAAAAAAATAATCAAATAAATACCAAACAAATCAAATATTTCATCCCATACATTTATCTCTTTTTCTTCTACTGTACTTTGCGTATCTAATTAAACTGCTGTCTTCCTCTACATCATGAAAATGGAAGACGGTATCCCGCATCGCCGAGCGACGGCCGTCAGGCTAACTCTCGAGCTCGATCGTCCGAAGTGCGGACTTGCGAACGAGTGAATTACTGAACCGGTGAATTGCCTTTTCGAGTTTCGGGTAAAGTGAACGAAATGCGACTTTGATTCTTTGATTCATAAATTCTTTAAATTATTCCTGACTTGGTGAATCAAAAAAGAATCGAATCTTTTAGGAACGATGAATTAATTCTTTCGAGTCAGTGAAGTGATTCGTTCGTTTTGAACGAACCGTTCGTGAACGACACACCTCTATTATGGATAGTTCGTGAATCGGTTTCTGTACGGTTATTTCGATACTTGGTCGAGAGCAAGTATCGTTTGGATTGACTTACGCATTAGTCTATTTACGAGTATTTTTAGAAAAAAATGCAATATTTACAAAATTTAAAATTTAAATAGGTACCTAGTCACTTACCAACAATTGAGTAATTTTCCATTTTTAATTGCCGTATCGCAAACTTCCAATTTTCAATAATGTTTACATTTAAAAGTAAGGTTAGTTTTAGAAAGACGCTTCCGCGCCACCGAGTGCGCCACGTTCACCAATCAGTACAAAAACCGTTCCAACTCATGTCCATTTTTGTAAGGTCACGAAACGATAAAATGTTAACGCCTGCGCACAAAATCGATCCCAACAGTTTTGTGGCGGTTCTCGGACGCACGGTACAAAAATTGGGTGTTGGAACAAACCTATTATGTCGGATGTAATTAAAGGACGGAATATATGCACTTAAATTCAGCCAAAATATGGGCATTGTTTGCCTTTTTTGCAGTTATTTGCACCTTTTTGACCGAATATGACTGGTATGCAATATTTCTTAATTTATTATAGTAAAATAGAGTAAAGAAACACACTGGGTTCTAAAAAAGGTGTTTATTTAAAAAAAAAAACGCGAAAAAAAAAACAAAGAAAAATAAAAGTAAACAATTTTTTAACCTGAAATTGTATATAATATATATTTAATTTACCATGTACGGTGCTGCATCAGACAAAAGCACTAAAAACTTCTCATCTCGGACTGGATTTAGTAAGAAAAAGCTTGATAAGGACTGCTGAATAAATCGGGTTACGGTCACATTATTAGTTTTGTCTAGCTGCTTAGAAGTAGAAGCTATTAAATATGAGTTTGTTGCTTTGTCTTCTTGAAGCGATCCAATCATAAGATGTGCGATATATCTGCCACAAGCATCAGTGCTTTAATCAACATGAATGTAAAACATTTTATCATCCAGTGAAGCTCTAATTTCTTCTAAAACGGTTTCGCATACTGAATGGACATTCTTCTTTCTCAGGGTGGATTCGTCAGGAATGGTTTGTTAACAATATTTTTGCAAAAATCCTCTAAATTGCGGATTTTGCAATTTTTTGAAGGGTATGTTTGCTGCGACCAAAGCCTTGCATAAGTCTTCTTGAAAATTTTCCTTTTCAGATTTCGATTTTTCTCCAACATTTTGAAATGAGTTTTTAACACTCAGCTGAACTGGCTGAGATTTCATTTTTTGTGACTTTGATTTATGCAATGGTGTTTCAAAATCCCTGAAACAAGTCCTGGACAGGACATTAAACCTATGAGTCTACGAGTTTTCGTGACCGGGTGTTTTTAATTTTTTGATACTGCCGAAAACATATAGCATTTTATTATAAAATTGACAAAATATGCAAAAAAATGCATATATGTGTATACGCACATTGCATATATTCCGCCCTTTAGATATAATATATTAGCTCAAACCGTTATCAAATTGAACGATCTTCAGAGCGATATTTTCTTATCGATGGTATATTCTTACGACGCCATTCTTGTAATCGCTTGGATTCCATAAGTATGTACTTGCTTTTTGTTAATTGTGCGATATCTAAAGCCCATTTTAAACAAAACTCTTCGACGGTGATGCTACAGCTTATTTGGGTTTAGTGTCATCAGTATGCTGTAGACCAAGGCTGGCCAAACCCAGGCCCGCGGGCCACGAAGTGGCCCGCCAAGACATTTAAATTTGCCCGCCCGAATTTCGGTCGGCCAGCTAGCCGGCGCGCGATGGCACTGCTTCCACTTGATTGGTTGTTCGCTGGTTATCCAAAGGCGAAATGTTGAAACATTTTTATGATCTGAGAGAACAAGTTCTGGAATTTTTGGTCGAAAAACAAGCATTGCCAGAAAATTCATTATGGCTGTGTGATCTTGCATTTTTAATTGATACATTACAGTACCTTAATGTCCTTAACCTTAAATTGCAAGGAAAGATTGTTCTCTTCCAACAATGTTCAAATTGATCAATGGTTTCAAAGGGAAGTTGGACTTGTTTGCAGCAAACTTGGAGAGAAATAAAATCGACTATTTTCCCACTTTTGCTAGTGTAAAAGAACGATTAAAGATCACTGCCCTTGATATCCCAAAGTACCTATCAAAAATAAAGTGTTTAAGAGAGTCTTTTGAAAACAGATTCCAGGATTTTGAATTAGACAAGAGAAATATTCGGCTGTTTATAAACCCATTTGCCATCAGTTCTACTGACCTGCTTGAATATCCAGCAAACATTCAGCTTGAAGTGACAGGTATTCAAAACCACACTGCCCTGAAACAAATTTTCTACGAAAATGTAACTTCAGAGCAACTAACAGAAAATTTTGTAAGTTTGGAAAAACGTTTCCAGTGAAGATTTTCCAACATTGCGCGACCTTGCTATGCAAATTTTAAGCAGGTTTGGTTCCACCTATGTGTGTGAAAAAACATCTTCAACTTTATCATACATCAAAAATAAATATCGCACATCTCTGACTGCAAAACACATTTCAGATTTAATTGTCCTATCAACATCAGACTTAAAACCAAATATCGACAACTTAATATCAGGAAAACCTCTTCACAGCTCACATTAAAAAATAGAAATAATGTGTTCATTATTACGTTACTTAATTTTATTTACCAATAAAGTAAATTAAAGCATATTTTGTCTTTTTGTGTATAATGTGGTGTTTGTATAATAAACTTTATGCGTACCTATATAAAACCTTTGTATAAATATGGTATTTGGCCCGGCGCCGCCGCAGTCTATGAAATTTTGCCCACCTGGAAAATCTATTGGCCAGCCTTGCTGTAGACTTTCTAATGTAGGTACGCGTTGCTCTTCGTACATGGTGTAGACTTTCCGCCTTATCAAGTCCTTGTCGGCTTCGTCGAAACATTTATTGGAACCGGCATTTTTTTGCTTGTTTCTACATTTGATGGAATTGGACACGATTATTTTCACTGTAGCCAGAGGTATGTAAGTCAAATTACTAGTTTCACTCGCAGCAGCACAAGCGTTAAGTCTCCTGGTAAGTAAAGAACTCTTAACAGTTTTTAATTTACAATGTTCCTAGCATCGAGAGATAATTGCTTTTTCTTCACCGGAACATTTGATGAAGCTCTGTAAATGTTTCTCTATAATGCTGTTTTATACGTATAATGATATTGGACAACAACTGAACACTTCCCGTCAAAATACCTGCTATAGGGAGATTGCTAAACTTTATTTTAATTTCCCCTTACATAGAAATCATTATAATCCGGCCCCGAAAATGAATACTGGGAATTTACGGGTATTTACGACTGAACCCATTATATTGCAATCATTAAATCACAACTATTTTTCGTGTATTAACCGTTGCACTTGCGGTCAAATATTTTACAGTCGTTAAAGCAGCTCATGAATACAACCATATAAAACCCTTTTGGGACATTAGGTAAAATAATTTAAAGGGATTAACAAATTAATGTTTAATTACCTACCTTGATGCCTGTAAATACTAATGCACATTTATATGGCATATTTGTGTTTGGTTAGTTTAAGCGATTGTCTACCGCAGAACGTAACATATTTAACAATGAAAAAATTTGGAGTGATTGAAACCACCAAGGGGAGACCTTCTGTTCTTCAGCGTTGACAATAAAGGAAGAATAAGGAAGATATATTAACTTCGGTATGTGTAAAAGAACGTCTTCATATCTGTAAAGAAAGGATGGAGACAAGACAGACAGAAGTACTCAAGACGTGTGTACCCGATGTAGCTGTCAAGTAAATAAGGCTATGCATATTTCCAAAAAGAAGAGCTCGAGAAGAAAATAGTCCAGTCACAGACGTTTACAGGCAAGAATTCGAAAACTTATTTACAAAAAGGCTCGATTTTGTGAGGTTCCTATCTATGCATTACGTAAATATATACCCTTTGTCGATCAAGACAGTTGCAAGATGGCGCCAGACCAGAACCAGCGTCATCTGTTGATAATAATAGAAATTTTTGACTCAAAATATTAACATTAAAAGATGGCGAGAGGTTTTTGTGCCTCGGCGACAATGAAGAAGAAAGAATTTTATATGCTCTCTGATTTTGAAGAGAAGGAAACCCTACTCCCAAAACAGCAAATATATACCATGTTGATATGGGCAGCACTGACGACGCACCTGTAGCGTAAGGCCAAAAAAGAACATAAAAACGTATAAAAGAGGTAAACAGTCATACTGACGAAAAAACTAGACAGATGGAAATCGAAAACAATGATACTTGATTCTGAAGATGCTGTTACTCAAGCTCTCAAGATTGTGTTTAGAATGCATGGACGCAACTACCACTTTAATCAGTTACTCTGGAGGAAGATTCAGTCTATCGGATTGACACCACAGTACATTAACGACGTGAACGTCAAACTTCATTTAAGAATGTGTCCTGCATTAGCCTACATCCGTTTAGAACAACTACTCCGGAATATGTCACATTAACACAATTTTATGATTATTTTTTTATACAATGGACTTATCTGCATATAGGCAGAGTTTTATAGATGTATCTTCGTAATTTAAGTCTCTCCAACAATATCATAATCATAATGACACGAACAGATCAATCTTCAGACAGACCAAGACTGAGAAAAAGTTGTACCTAAACAGTTATCACACAAGGAGGCAGTGTTTTATTTCTGTATTTTTTCACAGGTATTTGTTTTTACTTTATGGTGTAGCGAAATCTAAAGGTAGTTATAATGGTCCTTTTTGTTTATTACGTTTTCTAGAGTGGCTTAGTGAACTAAAGGGAAATAAGGATATGGAAGGATGGAGCAACAGATGGAATAAAATGTTAAGAAATATTATCCAAATGTATATATTTTCATTACAAACTTGACAATAGGATTAAGAGGACAACAGAAGTATTGCAACGTTCCGGTGATATAAAATCATTGTTGGCGGCTCTGGCGAACATTCAAAAATTCGAATAAGAGCAACCAAAAAAAAAAAAAATAAAACAAAAACAAAAACAAAAACGAAATGAAAAAAAAAATTAGTGACAAAAAAGAAATGAAAAAAAAATTAAAGGAAAAAAAATTGTAAACACGCCTATGATTCATCGTAGCCAAGTCCTAAGCCTTTTATTTCCATTTCGTTTTACTTTTAACCTCGGATAATAGCCGCAAAATTACGCAGTGACTTCAAATGTAACGTTACCTATCAAAATATGACCGCATATACAACGATAATAGCCCCAACCGCAAATGCAACGACGGCGGTTACAGAAGGTCCTCCAACCTCGAAATCGGTGTGAAGCAGTCGTATCAAACCATGATCTAGTGATTTCTATTTGTTTTAGTCTTGAGCGGCATGATATTTGTATAATTATGGTAAGTAGTAGGCACTGTTCATTCAACCGTAGTTTAGTCAAGCCATTTTGTATACCAGATATGCAAACAATTAAGAAGCCTCTGCCAATTTGACAACGAGTGAAACCAACTTTGTAGAAAGTATATTTTTTGCTTTTGTTTTGCACTTGAATGTTAAGCGTGAAGTGTCATCTTTTTTAAAGGAAACATGTACTTACTCCGCATTATACCAACAACTGTTTACCTTTAACATAAACCATTTTTTTTATTACGTGGTATTTGTTTGTGTTCGTTTTGGAACAAACGAGAGAAAAATTTTTGATATATCGAAATATTCTTTGTAAAAGTTTTTTTATCTTTTTGTACTCTATGACAAACCTGCAAAAGCTACATGCACCATAGCAACAATAACATATATTTATAGAATCTATTAGCCTTTTGATATCAGCTCATTGGTTTGCGAGCGATCGATGCCTCGCCTCTACGAAGGTATTAGTCTACATTGTTTGACCGACGTTGTGGAAAATTTGCATAAAAACAGAGATTCACAGACAGGGACACCGAGGGCGATATGAAGCAATATGTATATAGAGTTCCTGCATGATGGTATATCTACTCGACCCCTATAATGTAGCAGCAGTGGTGTAGCGAATTATATAAGTATAAATGGTTTATCCATTTATTGGAAGCTATATAAATATATAAATTAAAGTCAACAACCAGAACTAACCTAACCCAACCAGCACTTCAGAATTTTTTGAATTTAATATTACTTTAACTAATTGGCCCATCGATATGTCTATAGACAGGTCGTGCTGCGCGTGTGACGCCATTCTTGTAAATGGTGATGTTTGATTTTAATTAGATCTCAAAACACGATGTTTTAAAAATACATAAGCGGGAGCAAACCTCAAATCGTCCAACTCAACTCGAAAATTGTCTGTTCTCTACCCTTCCAGTTTCACTAATCCCTAGGACACACTATATAAGTAAGCATATTACTATGTTCGCAACTAACTCTCATATATATATGACGAGATTGAACAGCAAGCATTAATATTGAAAAAGAAATACCCTAGTGACACAATACTTAGTTTTTTCGAATGGTCATTCCGCAACTCAAAAAACCAACTTCACCCTTCCGTTTTCATGGGGGAACAAAACGAAAAAAGGGTTAAACTTTTCATACATGCAAACCGCCAAAAACCACCCCTTCTTCGCGTTTTAGGATTGAGGCGGGGAAAAATGGTAAATCGATCGTGTTTTCATGACAAGAGATGAGTGCTACCAACGCCCCACAAAACCACCCCATTCATCGCGTTTTCTTGGGATAGACGCGGGAAAATGGTAAAGTGTTTTAGAGGCAAAAAATGAGTGACGAACGAGGATGTTGCCAATAGGCTTCTCCTTCACTCCTTAAATAATTGACATATTATGAGTCGCGAAAAGAACATATGTTTCACCAGCAATGATCACTCTTGTACCACCTAATTTTAATAGGCTATTCTCAAGGTCAGGTGACGAAAACTCTTTTAATACCGGTTGAACTTTTCCCGCGATATTTTCAGAAACCAATTCTTTTGCAAGTAGATTCGATGAGTTTTATGGGCGATTATGATCGCAAAAGTGGGCGATAAGTATAGTCATCTCTTACCTCGAAAACACAATAAATTTACCACTTTTCTCCTCTCAATCCAGATTATTGCCAGAAAACGAGAAAAGTGGTGGTTTCTGGACGTTTGCGGAGGTGGCGAGGGGTTATGGTTAGGTAACTATGCGTAGAAAATAGGGTCGAAATTGTAGAAAATGATGTAGAACATGTATCCCATAGAATTCGGTTCTAACTAACTATTCTTTTCCATTAAAATAAATAATTTTTTTTATTAATTACCTATATGTAATTCAGCGAGGCAAGATTTAAAATAGTACATTAACCGAGACATTACCGCATTTATATCATAAAGCACGAATACAGAAATTTACGCCATCTGCTCAGACAATGCAAGCAACAGGAAAAAAATGGATGCACAGATAAATATCTGGTATACAAATTGCAATAATTTGCTTGTGAAAGACTTATTATTTGGAGAATTTGAAGCCAACTCGAACAATAATCGCTAAAGCCACCTTATTTAAAGCCAATATAACAAAACTGGTACTTGACGCAAATCTAAAAAAACAAATTGAAGACAGTGTTAAATTGTTTGACCAGTTTGCAAAACTATTAAGGCATTTATTTTGTAATGCTTCAGGCTTCTATTACAGATGCAGCTGAAGAATGGATGAACTTGTAACTGTCAGAAGGTTTTAATAAATACATTCCATATGTAGAAAAAGGCCAAAAGAAACGACAAAAAAATTACAGAAGTTCGAACTTTTTGGAAATTAGCTGAAAAGCTTCATCCTACATTATTCCGCCTAGGGATTAAGCTAAACATAATTCCTGCACCATCAACACAACTAGAAAGGCTATTTTCAAATTGGTCGTTTGTTCGTTCCCCTATCTCTAACAGGCTCACTTTTGAAAACTCAAAGATGCCGACTTATATCTATTATCACTTAAAGATTAGATCCAGAGCTGCGGCACGACCATCCCTTTGCATTTCTCGACAACAAGCTTATCTTGTCATAATAATGAAATTTAAAGATATTCACTATGATTAGTCATGTTAGGCTTTTAATTATCAGTGACATCACAGAAAACAGCTATTTCAACATTAAAATCTCGGTGAGTAATAAATAGCACTTTGTAAAATGTATAATGTAGTAACAATAACCGCCTACGTTACCACAAAGCAAAAATACTATAAATTTTAAAGCCGGCAACGATAGTGCTTAAGATTAGCAAACTAAATCGAGGTCGGGACATTTTTAAATTCAGATTTTGCATTGTACTAAATTAAAATAAAGTAAAATTTATTTTAACAAAAAAAAAACCTACTAAAGGGTTTTCCAATAAGAACGATATGATTTTGAAACCATATGGTAACCATGGTAATAAAGTTATACCTGTCACCAGTTGTCAGTTATTGTCAGTAAACTATAACAATTTATTATGGCTAAATACGCGCTTCAAGAACGTTTGGTTATTATCCAAAAATTTTATGAAAATAGACGATCTTTTGTGAACCCTTATCGCGCACTTCGCGAAAACTTTGGTGTAAATAATCGTCCTTCTTTGCTTCCATTCGTCGCATCGTTGAGAAATTTGAAAATAATTTTACTCTTCACAATGCAAAAACACCAAACACATCGAAACGCAAGAACTGTTGAGAATATTGCTGCTGTAAGAGCTAGTTTTGCAGTGTATCCAAATTTATCAATTCCTCGTCGTGCTCAAGAGTTAAGGATTAAAAAAACGACAACTTGGCGTATTTTGAAAGAAGACTTGAATTAACACCCGTATAAGATTGTTTTGACCCAAGAACTTAAGCCACTGGACCATCGTCGGCGCAGAGAATTTGCTGCTTGGAGTTTAGAACAACTTGAAAGGGATCCTAATTTTGCCAAAAAAATTATCTTTTCAGATGAAGCTCATTTTTGGTTAAGTGGATACGTCAACAAGCAAAATTGCCGTTTTTGGTGTGAAAACAATCCACAACAGATTCATGAGAAGCCTTTGTATCCGCTAAAGGTAACGGTATGGTGTGGTTTATGGTATGGTGGCATCATGACCATTTTTTTGTCCAAAATGAGGCAGGAGATGCAGTTACAGTGAATGGTGAACGATATCGACAGATGTTAAGAAATTTTTTGTGGCAAAATATAGATGCACTTGATTTGGAGGATATGTGGTTCCAGCAAGACGGTGCCACATGTCACACTTTTCATGAAACTATCGATATACTGCAAGAAAAGTTTGACGAAAGGATAATTTCAAGGAATGCTACTGTTCAGTGGCCTCCAAGAAGCTGTGATTTAACTCCTTTAGATTACTTCTTTTGGGGCTATTTGAAATCTAAGGTTTATGCAAACAGACCACAAACACTTGATGCATTAAGGTTGAACATTGAACCCTGCATTCGTCAGATCACGCCCGATTTATTGCATAAAGTCATCGAAAATTGGGTTCGTCGAATTCGCTCGTGTACACGAAGTCACGGAGGACATTTAAACGATGTGTTATTCAAAACATAAATGTTATCAACTATACTTTAAGATAATATAAAAAGTTTTATTGTATCTGAAATAATTTTAATTTTATTTCATTTTGAAATCATATCGTTCTTATTGGAAAACCCTTAAAAAAAGATTAAGTTTAACCTGTCTCGTTTTGGTGAAACGCCGTGTATAACTAAAAATAAATATTTTTCAAAATACGTTACTTGGGAAATCAATTTTTTGTACCGTAAGTTTTCTCTATAGTATATGCCTACATAGATACTCGTAAAATTCAGAGAAACCATTCTTATTTTTAAATCTATTAAAAATTATGAGGTTATAACTATAAAAAAAATCTCAAATTGGACATCCCACCAGAAATAATAGAATGAACTCCCAAGAGAAAAAAATAACATTCTTAAAAAACAAAGTAAACTGGAAAGACTTAATAAATAAAGTCAGTGTAAGGTCGCGTCGTAACAGCAAATAGAAACAATCTAATACCCAGGTCAACATGATTACGTAGCAAAATATATTGGACTAACTTCAGAAAAATTTATAGCTTCAGCACGTCAAATAAAGTCGAAGCAGCAAGGGAGCATTAAACAAATAAAATTAATCAGATAATTGTAAAGAAAAGATAAAAGGAGGGTTCAATTGATATTTCGCGTAATTTTTTGACTGTCAAACATAGAGCTCTGATTTAATAATTTATGTAGACCATAAATATTTACAAAAATACACTACAGTAGATGTTTTACATCGTCAGGAAAGTCAGGACCGGACTTGCCACCACACTCGTTGGGCCAAAATTTTGACAGATGTCATTTACAGAGCTGAAAACTGATTTTTTAAATTCTCTGGGCTCTTTAAAAAAGATACTCTACATTTGTTTCGATAAAATTAGAAAATAAGAAGAAGAAAATAATTTTTTTGTATAACACGTGAATGAAATAATAAATCAGAATACCTACTACAATAAAACACCAGTCGTTTTTAATTCGTTAACAATGTGTTATTGACAACACTTTTCTAAGTTGTCTGATTGATCGAGTACAGGAGGATTATTCCTACAGGGAATATGCTGACATGCATCTAATTGATGGACAAGCACTCGGCAATTGTGTGGAGATGAGAAGAATTTATTCTTATACATTTCAAAATCGACGTTTACCGCACCGAAGAACTTTTGAAAGGATTGATCGTAGCTTAAGAGCAACAGGTAAGAAATAAAGTAAAATAAAAAATGCTTAAAGAGCTAATCTTTTGCTAATTCATTTTAGGGAGTTTTTTGCCGCATCGTGGTGGAGAAGGGTCTCCAAGAAGAGCAAGGAGACCTTAGTTAAAGGAGGAAATTCTAGATGACATATGCAAAAATTAGATGTGGTATAGGCACGACGGCAGTACTTATCAAATACTTTTCGTATTCGATGGATAGTTCGAGTTGGGCCTATTTTATTGTCACCGAGGTCACCCGACATGACTCCATTGGATTTTTTTTCTTTATGGATAAATTTGAGGAGGCTTGTATATTCGACGACAGTTCACACCAGGGAAGATCTGACAGAAAGAATAACACACCATTTCAACAATATTTAAGACAATCCTGGCGCCCATTTCAAAAATCTGCTGAAGTAAAGAAGGAGAAGTAAATCTTTCACATTTTTAACATTCTTGCGTTTAAGTAAGTGATTTCTGAAATAAGAAAAAGGTTCAGTTTTAAGTACTTTTTCTTTAACTTTTCCCTATTTCTCTTAGGCTACGATCAACCCTTTCAATGGTTCCTTTATGCGGTACACTTCGGCTTGGAAATGTATCAGAATAAATTCTTCTTGCATCTACACAATTTCCGAGTGCTTATCCATAAATTAGATGCATGTCAGCATTAAAGAGATGTAATAAAGACAAATTTTATTATTTTAATGCGAATTATTAGTTATGTTGTTATTCAATTATTAATTACTGCGTTTAAATAACTTATGTAAATAAACTTGATTATTAAATAAATTTCGAAAGTTAATGCTTTAACGTCTTATACAAAAAATTTATTTTCTTCGAAAACGGCTAATTTTATCGAAGCAAATGTCGCGTACCTTTTTTAGAGTTTTCAGCTCTGTAAAATGACACCTGTCAAAATATTGGCCCAACGCCTGTGGTATCAAGTCCGCTCCTGACTTCCCTGATGATGTAAATCATCTACTTATGAGTCAAAGTCAAACCCGAGTCTCCGTGACTTATAGGCATTTTAAAAAAGTTTGCAAACGAAAAAAAAGCCTGGAATTATTAGTTTCGTTTGGATTGTTTTCGCGTTTCTCTAACCCTATCCTCCCTAAAATATCCTCACGTCCTACCTATATATCTTGTTCATTATTTTTTTTCTGACAAGAGAAACGCAAAATTCGTCATAAAAATGGCCATAAACCAACCCTATAGTCTGTTGATTCATGTGCCATAAAAACATCGTCCGCATGTGAAATATATTTTCGATGGTATAGTCGTCGTTTGTCTTGTCAATTTAGGCTTATTTTTAATAAGGGCGTATTCAGGGAGGGGCGGGGGATATATATATTAATACAACAGTATCCATACTAAACCATTTTCCCGGTTGTATGAATGTTAAATTTAAAAGCGCACCACAATTTATTGGCAACAAGCTTATTGCATCATTTCCAAAAATTTTCTCTACGATAATGCATTTTTGCTTTCTTTCTTCTGGGTTGCCAATAAAAATTTACACCCGCACTCATAAAAAAATAGTTTGGCCTCCCTAACTAAGTCTGAAATTACGCCCCGGGTTGGCGTAATAGAACACTTATGGTAAATTGCTTTCATAAGTAGGTACACAGTAAAAAATTAAGTGTTAAATCTAACACACAATGGTGGTACATATAGGACCACACTCAATAGGGTATATTAACCAATCAGTATATCTTGTAAAAAAGACAATTTTGAATGGTTTTTTCACTTTTTGATGAGTGTGATTTTTTTACACTTATTATTATAACTAGTTGAACAAAATGACACGCCTATTACATAGTTTAACAATTTAGCAATTTAAACATAATATATATATTTGTACCTCATTGTTAAGCTTAACAATACAAACAACATAATAAATATATATATACTTAGAACACTAAACAACTAAATAAAAGTATGCTTTGGAACAATATACAAGAATGAAAATGACGAGTATTATATTAATCGTATATTTATTTAGAGATCTATGAAGTAAAATATGTAGGTAGGTACCTAAGCATTTATATAAAAAACGAATACATTTATATTATAAGCTTATACCAGAATAATTTAAAAGCTAAAGGGAAACTGTAACAATGTAAATACCTACTTAGCTTCTTAAAAATGGCGTACTTATTAGTAAGGTTTCTATTAAATTTCGTTAATATGCTTGCCCAATTTAACAAGATCCTCATAAGAGGCACTCTCATTTGGCACTTTACAGAACTTCTCTTTGTTTTTATATTTCAATTTAAATATACCATTATTCTATATCACGTTAAAGAGCACAATCAGACTGACTTGAAAGTTGAATTTGTATGTAGCGTCGGCGTCATGTGTCAATTCCTAGAATTTCACACCGCCTGTCTTTTCGGTAACACGGGTTTAAGTATTTTTATCCGGGGTAAAAAAACTATTAAAGAATAAGTTGTACACTCAACGTGTTAAAATAACCTTCTAGCGGGGTTTATTTACACGCTAATATGGTGACATAAATTGTCATTGTATTTAATTTTCCTGATAGAGTGTAAAATGGAATAAATAACACCCATACAACAAAATTAACTTTTTAGAGAGTTAAATTCATAGACAAATTTAGTACAACAACTTTGGTCCCATATGAGTGTAAAAATTTGGTAAATTATGTTGATCCGGGTGTTAACATTAACACTACTTTTTTTTTAGCACTCCTGAAATGATTTTTACCAGGTGGATATTTTTTACTGTGTATCTATCTACCCCCGAGTACTCTAAAGACACTCTAGATTTTTTAAGCCAGTTTGACATAAATAATAGTATATTATTAACCAAGGTTTAGACAGCCATCATTATTGCCCGAGCGGCGAGTTTAAATCACGAGGAGCGAAGCGACGAGGGATTTAAGACGCGAGGGCTATAATAAGCTGTCTAAACCGTGGTTAATATATTATTTTTTCCACTACTACAAACTTTTATATGACATTTATCTTTATAGTATTAATAATTATAAAAAATTATAGGTAGGTATAAGTATATTTTTTAATCAAGTTACCCGCGCTTTGGAATTGGCAAAATATTTTGTTGTTTTGTCAGGTGGCTTTGTCAATGTCAATTTGTGTTCATTTGTGTCATCAGATTTCACGAGTTTTGCGTTTTTTTTAAAAATGAGCGAAGAAAATGTTAGTGATAATATTATGTGTACACCTCCCGAATTAAGGATGGAAGCAGAAAAAATGTTGATTGTATCGATACTTTACAATATCAAGTAATCTAATATGTATTGATAATTATCTGGTTGCCTAACCACAATGAATTGATGTTGTAGAATTAAAAAATCAAGTTACCTGCGTTCAAACAAAATTCGGTTATGGTCAAAGATCGGTCAATAATGGATTTCAATGGCTTATTATTGACCATGGTCAATAATGACTTATAAGGTAGAGAAAAACGATTTCTAGCGTTATTAATCGGTCAATAATGGCGATGTTATAGGTTAGTAGAGGAAAAATAATATTATACACAACTTATTGACGTGGTGTATGTATTTGTTTAAGCGACACGTTGAAATTTATGCTATTAAATGTATTACATGTACTGCTTTATCAAAACGCTCAATTACATTGAAATTTGTGTTAATTTCATGCAAAAATATGGCATGAAACATGAAGGAAGTTTTTTATGCCATTTTTCCGATGATAACCTCGTTTTGCAATGTCGGAAATGGTGTTTTAGCTTTGTGCTTATCTCGCGAACTGAATGGACTGAATTGTAATAAAGCTGTAAAGTTTATGTTATGAATCCATGATTATAGATTATGCTCCGCCAGTGTAGCGAATGCCAATATCTACTTAGGTTTACTTAAATATTTCTATTAAACGTTCGGTATTATCAGTAGCGGCAAGAACTAGACTAGGTAATATCCTGCAATAAAATTAAGCCAGCAATATTTAATAGCTTTAAAAAGCAGATCTTTAATTTAATTATAATTAAAATGAATTGGTGAACTTGTATATCTACAGTCGGTTCCAGTTAAACTTTTAATTCATTAAAATTTAACTCATGAAGCATTGATAGTTGAAGCTGTTTTTTACTACATTTGAAACAAAAGCTTATCCAGTTATGAGTGAATGAATGAACATAGCTGTAACCAAGAAGAAGTTTACATGAAAAATAATTAATTGAAAGAAATTTTCCCACTAACCCCTGGCATTACAAATACCAATACATCAGTAGAAAGCACTTAACAACAATAATTCGTATGAGAACAGGACACTGTCTCACAAAAAAACACACATACAGATTGGGAATTCAAGACAATCCATATTGTGAGTGTGGACAAGAAGAGGACCTACATCACATATTTTTCACATGTCTAATAAACAATATACCAGGTCGTGATATGTACATAGAAATAATCAAATGCGGAATCACACCTCCATTCAATATGACAATTATACTAGCAAACATAAACATCAAACTGATTAAATTATTGAATGCTTTTTTAACATACAATAAAATAAATTTGTAATGAACTCCTCTTTTCTAGGTAAATTGAAGATTGAACCCCCTTTAAACTCCTGGGCTCTTATATGTGTTTTTCGAGGCGACACTTTGGGAATCTGTAAGTCGCTTTGCCGTCGCTCCGAAGCGTGAAGAGTGCCTTCCTTTGTATTGTGCTCTTTGTCTTTACTAACAACCCCAAAGCGTATGTTAAAAGGAGAAAAAAAAAATTATAAGATGTTTCACCTTAACAGTAATAATAATAATAAAAAATAAAGTGTCACAACGGTCCAAAAGTAACAAATTAGAAATGGTCGTATATTCGGGATTGCCGGGAGTCACGAGCTCGTAATCCGGTGAATCCTATTGGCTCGAGCTGGCACATCATTCTAATCATGGATGAAAGCCATTGACAAGAGGAGAAGAAGAAGAAGAACTTCATAGAAGGGTTCAGACTGCCATGAAAAAATCAAACAAAAAAGTAGGTAAAATGTAAAAAGATTAATAAAGGAAGAAAAGGAAAAAGCGTCGAAAGAGGTCGGCGAAACGATGAAACCGCATTTATAACTAAAATCAGAAGATATTCTTCGCAATACTTGCAACCATGAGACAGAATAACACGGATTATGTAGTGAACATTATAAAGATAAAGAAACAGACCTAACGAGATAAACCAGCGAGGGAACACTAGAACGGTTGATGCAATAACAGAAAACATATCCCGAATAGAAGTTTCTGACTTCATCTCATTATCGGTGGAATAAGAGCATTTAAAGGTATATTGCGAGGGGTGTCTCACCCATGGTAATCAGTGTACATACTGTAAGGAAATCGCTAAAAATCACTAGTAATCATTGGAATTCACTAGTAATCTTGGAAATCATCGCTAATCATTGGAAATAATCGGTAATCACTGGAAATCAGTGGTAATCACTGGAAATCATTGGTAATCACTAGTAATCATTGGTAATCAACCGGTAATCACCAGTAATCACCTGGTAATAACTGTGTTTTTATGGAAATAAACAAAAATCCTCAGTAATCTGCCGCCAAGGTCACGCGACGGCGACGTTCGGCAACGGTCGATAGGCCAGCCGATAGCGATTCGTGAATGCGCGGGTGATTCTGTTTGCTTGGAATGCGTCGGCTAAGTGGACACTAGTTTTCTGTTTATTGTACCATGAGTTTTCTACTGCACGGATAAATGCATGGTTATATTTGTGTCCGTTTTTGTGCCGGAACTAACCAGTAAATTGTTTAGTTTAAAGTTAGAAAAGTGGTAAGTAGTGCACTTTAAAATATTACATGTAGGTATTAGGTTTAACGAGGGTTTTTATTTATATTTAAGTAAATAAAGTAGAAAATTAGTCAGGGTCCAGTTAGTTAAGGGCTCGCTTAAGGGTTTTTAATTTTTTTTTTGCCAAATCTAAGTATTATGATTTAATTTTTTTTTAAATTAAAAGAGTTAACAGAATTTCTGAAAAATACTAAACAAGATGTTTTGCTTCAGCAGTATTTAAAAAAAAACCTTTCCCTAATTTTACGGCCTAGAATACAGTGAATTTTTCTTCAGAGCAATAAAAAAAGAAAAGGATAAGTCAAAAAATAAAAATATTTATCTATTGAAGCACTGTTGTCATGTTTACGGAAATCTCAGGTAAAAAGATTATTGACAGACATGTTTAGAGTACATTTTAAATAAATGACGAACAGGGAGGCTGAAACGGACTGTTATTTTAAAACTAAGTAATTATTCAAAAATAATAATAGTTAAAAGTTCCGCCCGAGGTTCCGCCATATTTTTATACCTACGAAGGCTACACAGAATACAAACAAACAATACAAACAATACATTTTTTATACTACTACTACTACTGAGGTATGGTAACTTTCTAGACTAATTTGAACTTTCTAATCAATATGAACATTCCAATCAAACAAAACCATTTATTGCACCATCCCATACAAGAAACACAAAGAACAATATGCTTCTCTGCCTCTTTTATATTTTCCTTCCTACAAATTTTTGTTTTAATTTTTTTTTAGGTGACACATTTATTTTTCCTCAAGAAAAGGATATTCATCAACTAACATCCCCGTCTCCTCAGATTTTTCTTACATCATTCCAGAAGTAGATAATATTAACGAAATATTACTTAAGGCCAGGATAGAAGCAATTGCAGATGCATCAAAATTAGGAATGATTGTTGAAGATTATAATAATGTATGTGAGGAAGTTTCAATAAATTTAGCTCATTGCGAAACAGATGATGATGTAGAGGAACTTTTAGATGAGCCTACTGAAGGAGATGTCAACGCAGATAATATTCAAGAGGCTAATAAATGTTCACTAGTTTTGACCGAATCAGATTATTCTGAAATAGAAAGGGATGTATCTCTACTTTCGACAATGAAGACATTAGATTTGAAGAAAGTTGATACTCCTAATTCGACTATTCCAAAATATGCAATCGAAGTTAATCTAAAAAATCAAAATATTGTAGTTAGGAAATCTGCACTATGTTGGTTCTTTTCAGAAAAAAAGGGCCACATATCAAGTGATAGACTTCTTAGAGTGAGGTCAATGACTATTCCTAAAGAGGCTAGTAAAATTAAAAAAAAAATAATTCCCTGTCTTCCGAAAAAAAGGGAGGAATTAAGAAAAGGGCAAAAAAATCCATCCCTAAAAAAGGCCGAGATAGTCCCGAAACCGAAAGTCAGAGCGAATCTGTTCTCGAATTTCAGGATAGCTCAGATCTCGGTTCTGAAAATATTTTAACAGAATCTTCAGACGGTGATACAAAAGATAAAATTGTATGCAAAGAAGAACACTACTATGCAGTTTTCTATAATGAAAATTATTATATAGGAAGAATTCTAGAAAAAATTGACAAAAGTACCATGAAGATTAAATTTTTAAAAGAAGATTTAAATTATTTAGTTTGGCCGAAAACCAGCGATGTTTAGGTCGTACAAACAAAATTTATATTTTATGGTCCTGTGGATCTACAAGGATCGGGTCCATTTTACCTAAAGAGGGGCGAAAAATTAAAAATATTTATGCAATACAAGAACCTAAAAAAACAGTAGAATTAATATTTTGTGTTACCTATATGTTATAGTTTTAACTAGGCCCGATTCAATGTGTTGTTAAATTGCCAGAGAGGCGTATGGTCAACGGGCTTCCACTATGACGACCTCAAGCGGTACTTTTCACAGAGTATCCTTGAAATTACTGTATTAAATAAAATAGCTCTCATCGCCTTTTATTCTGTTGGTAACTTATGAACACTTTGAAATACCAGGTACTAGATAAGTTAATAAATGATTTTAGAACGAAGAATTATTTCTTATAAAAATAATTAACAACTTTATACATTTGTCAAAAAATTGACACAAGTGTACCACCATAACATTTACCGGAATTTAATGGTAATCGTCGATATTCAGTGGTATTTACTTAAAACCAGTAGTAATTACTTTAAGAGTTCATCACGGCATGTTAAATAAAGCCAATTTTTGCCCGCCGCTGTCACCAAATTTCTCCAAAACCGCCCATACGATTTACTTCAGTTTAAAAATATTGTCGTTAAACGTTCGTCGTTCCTCATGTAGCGTATTTTTCGATTTAATTTTCGTTTTCAAAATATACCTACCACAGTTTGTGTTAGTATAAAATAAAAATGCCAACTTAATAAAACAAATCTTCCAAAGAAAAGCCTAAATTAAATTTCTATTACAAGACAAACAACGATTGATGCTTTTGCTGTCCAGTGATACCAAATCTATTCTTATTTAATAAAATATTAGAGGTTATAGTTGGTCACAAGTAAACCGATCGCTAAGCGAGCGTCGCCCAGTAATACTATTTACTAGACGAAAGAAAATACTTTTAATCCGGACACCCAAAAATAGCCAAATATAGCGAGAGTGCGAATGTGCTAGGCTCCCCCTTCATTTGGCTTATCTAACAGTGTATCTACTTCGTAAATCAGTAAAAGGAGTGGTATCCAGTGGTTCAGTGGTAATCATGGAAATCAATAGTAATCATTGGAAATCATCGGTAATCACTGGAAATCAGTGGTAATCACTGGAAATCATTGGTAATCACTAGTAATCATTGGTAATCACTGGAAATCAGTTAGAAATCGCTAGAAATCATGTAAATTACCCTAGTTTAGTAATCAGTGTACAAATTTTGTATAGGTGAGACACCCCTCGGTATATTGTCATCGCTACAGTCTGATAAAATATTTTCGTTAACATCTTGTACATCTAATTCTTTTGGACGAACGTCATTATTATTTTATTTTAAAAGAGATGTCAGCAGCTTTAGTCTAATTGCACTTTTATTATTGTCTGTGAAAAAAGTATCTTTAACGCTAATAAAGTAGCGGTACAATAATTGTAATTGTAATTAACTCTATATCAAAACGACTATTCAAACATTCAATTAGACTTGAAGAAGTAGTCCATACTTGCATATATAGATAATACAATATAACTATAACTAAATTTTCTCACTTTTATTAACATAAAATTTTTTTTAAATAACTAAAATGTGCTGACTCACATATCCACAACTCTGAGTTACCTCAAGTTAGTCTTCAACTACACAAATTTCACTTGCTATGATATTAAATGTTGTACTCATTAATTTGAGACAACTATTGGATCTCATTTTACACTCGATATAGGTAAGTCTCTTATGGTGCCTGTTATTGTCTTTGTATTCTCACACATTCCTTTTAGTTCCCCTGAAGATGACTGTATATATAGTCGAAATATGTAGGGACAATCGTTAAATTTTCAAAAATATATATTATTTGTGGAGGAAGACAGAAGTGTTGTTTTAATTTATTCAATTAGACTATCTCTCATAGGTCCCACTAAATTCGTCTTACATTTTGCATTTCACGTTGCTCATTTTTGCTTGAATGCGGCATTTCTGAACTTGTTTCGGATTTAGTTGTAATTTCTTTGTATTCTTTTACATGTCTGAATTTTAAATGATTAATCATAGTCGATGTGGCATTTTTCCAATTCCAGACCTACTTATTTTATAATTGTTTTTAAATGGATATTACCTATGTACCGACGTAGACGACACAAAAAAGCTGTTATTCAGCTGTTATTGGTAGTTGGGGGAATCACCAGTAGACTGTGTTCGAGAACCTTGTCAAGTGACGTACTGGTGTGATGGTTAGGTTATAATAAAATACAAATTGCTTTTCTAAATTACGTGAGCATGACACATGTTTGTCATCCGCCGCTGTTCTAGAACGTAAACCAGGACATTTTTCAAGCAGATGACCCGTGACCAAGTCGAGTATATTCGGTTGCCAAACTGCTGAAAGTGCATTAAAAGATTGAAACTTTAATACTCAAGCTACTAACTACAAGCGAAACAACAGTCCTCGGTACAGCCTTATACATAAAATCGACAACATGGCGCTTTGCGGTAATAAAACAGTTGAAAATAGATTTATTTTAGCAGAGTTTAGCTGATTGGTATTAGGCGTTACTAGTGTGATTGTTAAAATGTTTTGTATTTTCTGATCAAAGAGCCAACTACACCTTGCACTGATTGGATAGCTGTTTGGAAAAGCCGATGAAAGAGGCCAATAATAATTATTTTCGTGAACTAAAAGCCGAATGACGGAAAACAGCTGTTGAATGTCAGAAGCATAAATATAAGCCAGGCAATTTAATGAAGATCCGCAGAGCATAAAACCTTAAAAATTTTCATGCAGTAAAATAAGTCCAATGATATGCAAAGCGACAGGCTCCGAAAATATCAAGCCGATGCTTTTCTATGGATAAAATACTTATACGGCTTGAAACCTCTATAAAACATTTAGATGACACAACCAGATAAGAGTGGTAATTTAATTACACACACATAATAAATTTATCCAGCTTATGAGACTACCAGAAACCTTTTTATTTTAATTTTGTATGATTACCCATGAAACCATTAAGACATTACGTATGACATGCAAGTTATTGTCAAGCCCATAAAGTTCAAATATTAAATTTTACCTATTTATGTGACCAGAAAACTGTCCTGATATTATTTAATACAGAATCGCTTAATACAGATGATTGATTATATTTGTTGCTAAATAAGCTATGCGTTCAAGGTAAAAAAAAAGGAAAAAAAAAATTATATTTACGTAATTTACTTGTAATAGAAGTTTAGACCATCTCACTGGGGTTGAAAACTCAATAATATGGAGGCAGACATAAAATAGAATGACCGCCTGCTTAAAAGAGTTCATCAATAACATAATATTCCCTTTTTGTCTCTTTCTCAGGTGTTTCTATGCCTTTATTTTCCATAAATTTTAATATATCGGATATTTTGTATTGGTGCTCGGAATTTTTGTTTTGTGACGAGATCGGTACGATGCACTGTCCATAACTATTACAAAATTGGGTGAGATATTTGGTATCAGGTGCTGCTCTGCCCATTTCTTAAATAAATCGGCTGTCATGTCCTCGTGATAGTCAGCAGAGGATTGCTTTATCTTCTTGGCAGACAACAACGCGTTAGGAATAAATCCATTTTTACTTCCAGAATGAAGAATTATAATTCTTTTTTCCCTAGAGCATGGAGTAGGTACTTTACTTACACTTTTCGCTGTTACCAACCTGAACTAACCTATACGTGATTATTCCATAATAACCATTCATTTGTCCAATTTTTTAAGAATAAAACCGCAATCGAGTACACCATTTCTAAGTATCTAACGATTCATAGTTATAATCTAGATAGTCCCTTAACTTATCCCAAATCATCTCTAATGTTGGTACCTTATTTTCATGGTAAAGTTCATACACAATTCGACGGGTGTCCGAAATTAGGTGGCGAAAGGAAAACAGTGGAATCTGCATCGGAAAATAATACTAATTTGTTTAATAAACAAGTATCGGAAAGCTACGGCCCCCTAATAGGCAACCCATGAAGATGGTATTTTTCAGATTATTCCCGAACAGTTGAACATACATTTTTGGTATTTTAGTAACTTCTATATGCCGAATCTAGATCTAAAATCAAAACTGTCAATTTTCATAGGCGTACCATTTGGGGGGGTTGAGGAACAAAAACAAAAGTAACTTTTTCCTAAGTTAATGTTTTTTATTTCTTTTCTGGAATTATGAAAGTTTAGGGCTTTCTGGCAAAAAAAGATACTCTTGATGTACTTCGCTCAGATGCACCTTTTCTGAAAAAAAAAGTCCTTAATGATAACCCTGTTTACCAAGGACCGATCACATTTTCATTATTTAGTAGTAGGCCTTGAAACAAAATTGGCATGTTTGTTATTTGCCAGCTTGACATTTATTATGATAGTTTATTCAAAATTTTCTGGTATAATTGTGGTTAATCTTTTTAATATAGAGCGTTTTTCGAATAACGAAATAGCTGATATTCATTTTATTTACGGATATTGCAATAGTAATGCAGGTGCCGCCGTACGGGAGTACCAAAGACGGTTTCCGAGAAGAAAACTGCCACATCGAATAGTATTTAACCATGTCTATAGAAATTTAGTAAAAAATGGATCATTTAGGCGTTCCCAGGGACACGGCCGGCCCATGGGAAATTATGATTTTGAGGAAGCGCTAAATATAATTGAGGAAAATCCTCAAATTTCATTGAGACCGCTGCATGGCAAATATTATTAATATCCCCAAATCAATTGTAAGTATCTAATATTTATTAGAATTGTTTTTACAGATAACAGATAGCAGCACGTGAATTGTTTAAAAATATTCTTTTAGCTTGGAAGAAAGGCCCAAATGCAGGGACTGAATCCGTTTCATTATCAAAGAGTACATGATTTAAGAGCCGAAGATTTTTAACCTCGTGTAGAATTTTGCCAATGGATTTCCAACCACAAAAATACGTGGAGAAAAGTTTGGCACTTAATAGCCATAATACTTATTTTTGTGATCAAGACAATCCGAATGTGGTTCGAAGAACTAACTACCAACATAGGTTTTCTTTCAATGTATGGGCAGCCATCATAGGAGATGTTTTAATAGGTTCTATTATTTTGCCAGATAGATTAAATGCCCATCATTATTTAAGTTTCCTCCAAAATGAGTTAGCAGAATTGCTAGAGGATGTTCCTATACGTACTCGGTTAAAGTACTATGGGGCGCCAGCCCACTTTGGCCAGCTTGTAAGAAACTGGTTAAATGAAAATTTTCCCAATAGGTGGATAGGTAGAGGTGGTCCAGTAAACTGGCCAGCTCGATCGCCTCCTCTAAATCCTTTAGTTTATTATCCATGGGGCAATATGTGCAATATTGTTTACGCCACAGAAGTAGATAGCCCAGGCCCAGAAGAGCTTTTAAGACGAATTCATGCAGCTGGAAATCGAATTAAAGAAAACCGGTTGGAGATTCTTCGTACTATTCAAAATATTAGGAAACGGTTCGACTGTGTATTCAACAAAATAGAAATTTATTTGAACATTTACTTAAGTAAATGAGTGTTGTTGTTAACTTTAAAAAAAATCATAAGTTTAATTTCATCCGTGTTTGCTAAACAATGTTATCGTTAAGGACTTTTTTTTCAGAAATGGTGCATCTGAGCGAAGTACATCAAGAGTACCTTTTTTGCCAGAAAGCCCTAAACTTTCATAATTCCAGAAAAAAAATGTAAAACATTAACTTAGAAAAAAGTTACGCTTGTTTTTTTTTTCTTTCTCAACCTCCCCAAATGTTACGCCTATGATTAAATTTTGATAGTTTTGATTTTAGATCTAGATTCAGCATACAAAAGTTCATGTTCATAAAAAATTCATGTTTCTATTTTCAACTGTTTGGGAATAATCTGAAAAATACCATCTTCATGGGTTCCCTATTAGGGGGGGCTGTAGCTCCCTTAGGGGGCAATTTCCGATACTTGTTTATTAAACAAATTAGTATTATTTTCCGGTGCAGATTCCACTGTTTTTCTTTGGCCACCTAATTTCGGAAGAGGAATTATCCTATACGCAGCCTTTGAGTTAAATAAACATACAGTTTTAAGAGCAGTGTGTCCCCAAATATACAACAAAACCAGTTTCAAGGCACAGGTGATAATTTCTGCCCAGGAATACGCGATCTATTAGACGTGGGTTGTCAAACTTACCAAAATAAATGATTAATTAATATTTCTTAAATATTATCTTTACTACTTTAATGATTATAATTTGCAATGTAAGGGGAAAAACAAACGGGATATATTATGTTACAGGGTGTATACACTACAGGGATATGCATGCGTCTAATAATTGTTTTATGAAATATGTTTGACTTCCGTACAAATTAAGATTTTATGGGAAATTAAATCGTACTATAAGTAGGTACCTTATAAAACTGTGACGTGTAAAGGCCCAAGTAATTTTAAGTTTTATCACAATCTACAAGAGGTTATTAAGTCTAGTATATATAATAAAACTGATCGTAACACTTTTTATACTAGATAACCTCTTCAAAGCTCCAATAAACCCGGCAAAGGTTATAAATATCTTCCTTAAAACTGTCAATAAAACCAACAGTACCTACTTGTGAACCCAAATCTGCAAGATCTTTTTAAGTCTACCACAAAACATTTTATAAAGCCTTCTTAAAACCGTTAGTACTTGCAATCAAATTGTCAACCCCGGCCACTTTATTGTTAAAGTATATAAAAAAACTATTAAAAAAAGCACGCGCCTTTCATTCGCTAGCTTATTAATTATTATATACAATTAATAAAAAAAATTGTAACCCTAGTTTTAGCTTAATCAGTATTCAGTATGCTTTTGGGCTATTTAGGGGTTTATAATAATATAACATATTAACATAATTTTGATAATTGCAGGCTAAATGTAAACAGTTAGAATAAATAAAAATATAACCAAACACTGTTGCCCTATAACTTTGTTTAAACATGTCTGCCGTAGTTAACGGAAAAAAACATGGCTGGAAATTAATAAAACCGTTTATTTTAATAGAATTCTCTATTAAGAGTTTGTGGGTTTGTGAAATATTTTTATAAACCAAAAGGTTTTAACTTAGCTTACTAAAGCTACCAAAAAACTATTAGGTTTCAAGGAGCCTTAACCATATATCGTCTAAAGTAAATAGTATTTATGATAACATATATTAAGGGTAAGACTACTTAAGAGTTATTCGTTTTATTGCTTGATCGTAACGAATACTTAAAAACCATATTTTAAAACTCCTATAAAACCCAAAGATTTATAGATGTCTAACATAAAAATTAAAAGATTCAAAATTCTCTATAAACCTTAATGAGTTTATTGTGGTTTTGATTAATGCAGCAATTAAGTGGTTATATAACCAATATGTCTTAAAGAGCAAAAATATTTAACAACTTGCTTTAAAGATAACTTGAAGGCCTTTTTTAAGTACATATTATCTGCAGACAAATTGGTATGCACAAAAGAAATAATAAAACCCACTTCCGTTTATTTACCTTCTTGAACCTGTGATAAAACCCTATAAATACTTGTTGGTATTTAAATTGTTACTTGGGGTTAAATATGTCTGCCTCGATTGAAATATCTGTATGTGCTTACATTTTATAATTTGATATTAATAAACAACCTAGTAATAAAAAATTGTCAACCCCGGCCACTTTATTGATAAAGTATATAAAAAAACTTTAAAAAAAATCACGCGCCTTTTATTTGTTAGCTTATTAATTATTATTTACAATTAATAAAAAAAATTGTAACCCTAGTCTTAGCTTAATCAGTATGCTTTTGGGCTATTTAGGGGTTTATATAACATATTTTTGATAATTGCAAGCTAAATGTAAACAGTTAGAATACATAAAAATATAACCAAACACTGTTGACCTAACTTTGTTTGGCATTTAAATTGTTACTTGGGAGGGTGAATAATAGTGGACACAGGGCCCTATAAACAACAAAAACATAAACAATATGTAAAAATGAATTTCTAATAAACTTAGATTTGCGCATACTCGAAATAATATGACATGTGCTCCTAATAACTAAACATATTTAAAAGTAATAAGCTCCCGAATTTGGTCCATCCTGCATGTCCGGTGCGTCAATTAGTATAATGACATTAAGCCATTGAAGCATTTCATTGAACTAATCATAGATAAAGCCAAATGAAATCATTTTAGATGTTTCGAAATACATAACATACCTACTACATAAAATCGTATTTGTTCTTTGACCTATTTGGATGCTTGCTCACTTATTTTACTGTAATCGGTTTAATGGTTCTTGAACTCTAAGTGGCCAAACAAACAGACATGCATAATTCGAATTTTAATCAATTCAATTCCTTTCCTTCGTGGTATTTTAAAAGAGAAAAAGCATTTAGTGGCAAGTTCAAAAATCAATCTACACGAGACCTTTTAAACTTAGATTATCAAAACATCCCCAAGTAAAATATTTTTGTTTTTATATAAAAAAATAAAAAAAATATAAAAAAGCAAAAAAAATAAAAAAAAAAAAAGCTCCATCAACGTCATTTTCCACCAACAATGTTTTCTCTTTACTGCTAATAATAACTGCAGCACTACTTTGGTCTCTTGAAGATGAAGGTTACTACCTTCGAAACATGTAGAGACAATTGAATTTTAAAATTGAGCCTTTGATAGCTCACTATTAAATTAGTGGAGAAAGACTTTTTGACTTTCTTTCCCCTTTTCCCTATATTTCAACTCCACTTTGAGAATGGACTATTTCTTTAAATTATTTTATTTTTGTTTATCTACCTACGTAAAATAAATCACATGATTTAGCTCATTATTCGTCAAAAGCAAGCAAATTACTTTAACACCATTTTGGGCACGAAAACTACATAAACTTACAGATTCTTTCTACCACCCGCCCTCGCCATATTTTGTGGCACGCAAACCCTTGGCCAGATACGAGAATTTGGTCTTTCAGCATAGAAATTACTTGCTTAGTTTTTTGTCCTTTGTGTGAATGGGCTAGGTCAATTCAGATGATATATTGGTCGCATGTTTACGATTATTAGAGCTTTGCGTGATTATAGAAAAAACAAGACCAGACAATACTACAGGGTGTGTAATAAGCGTAAAAAACAAGTCCCCACATATTATTTTTACATTTTCTTTTCTTTAAGCAATCTTATTTCGGGATTTCAAATACCTACCGCGTTTCTAATAGGTTTATACAAAATGTTAGCAAAAATTCCTAAGGCTAAAATATGACGTCCTAGCCCACCTTACATTAGTTATAAAAGTCGGATAAACTGTTTTCCTTGACCGAAGGGTTTTCTTCAAATTTATAAACAAAAATTAGTGTAAAGATGAGTTTCAGTACGCAATAAACATTAAATTCAATTTTTTTGTAAAAGTTATTCATTGGAATCAGAATTTATTATTATAGGAATGTAATACACCCACAGGCACAAAAAAGTTGTGAAGCGAAGTACTGCTGGTGGTGTCTTTTTTTTTATATCATCAGGCACAGCACTGCAAGATCGTGTGGCGCTCTAAGAGCGGTGCGTATGCGCAGGAAACGGTTCTGGTTGGGCTTAAATCTTTGGAGATTATACACCATGGAAAAGCCCCCTAGCACAACGAACAATCAATGGGAAAATAAAATGTACATCCCTATTTATAAATATATTAGTTAGTGTCCATAGCTTGCTTTAACTCGGTTGTTTAACGTCCGTCAGTCCGTCCCTGGCGACTACTCTATGTCGCCGATTTTCGCAACGAAATGAAGCCTAATGAGGGCTCAACTTATTTCAGCCATGAATTTACACGTAACAAGCGCCAGATCGTGCGGCTCGCTATATAGATGCAATTTTAATGCTACTGAGGGCTGCACTCGGCTGATACGCTTGAAAAGGTAAGGGCTGCATGTGAGGATCGTTTGTTTTGCGCTATTTACGGATAATAGTGGTAGTATAGGTTAATAATTAAGAATGTATTTACACAATACCTTAGGTAAAGTCCGTTCACAGATTTAAGAGAATGACGTACCGACTCGTGTCGTACGCCTGTTTAAAACCAGACTGGGGTCTACACAGGCCCGCACTGAACTTTATTTCAAGCATGGATGATTTGACACAAATAATAAACAATTTTAGATAGAATATATTATAATTAATTAATGCAACTACAGTTTACTCATTTAATTTATTTTCACTGTCACTAATAAAACCTATGCTAATAATAGATCTTTCTGTAATATTCCCAATTTGAATGTATGAATTTTCAACAGTTTTAATATGCGAAACAAAATTTTTCCAGCTACTCACAGGCATTTTGTCCACTTCAGTAATAATAATATCCAGTACACTAGCGTTTATAGTGGGTGATGCATTATTACGTCTAACGGTAGATTTTAATTGATGCCATTATGTGTTCTAAGGGATTGAATATACAGTATGTAAGTTATCGAATATTTCCTTCTTTTCCTTTCGATGATGGGTTTATTCACAATTTTCCATACTGTTTTTTTCAAAATATTAGTCAATGTGGCTGTTTCTTCAACACATCCCATTTTACTCAACTTTTCACGTTCTATGAGAGTTGTATACACATTTTTTATAATCTCTTTAAAATCTAAAGATAGGTCTTCGTTCATTTTCATTTCCGCACTGTCGTTGTACCTGTACCCCCTCCGGCTGTTCTATACTAGATTCACCAATCCACGGACGCCACAATTTGGATAATCAAAGCGGCGTTTTTATTTCACACGAACTAATAAAATGACTGGTTTTGCAACACTGATTTGTCTACTTATTTTTCCCCATTATTTAATAAGGCTTTGTAAACTAATTACTACCAAGTACGGTCCCGACCTGGATAATAAAATCATTATGATCTCTTGAAACCCTTTCAACAAAGAATTTTATGATGGGTGATAACTAAAGGCAGGTAGTAATGCTCTTAAATCTATGAACGGACCATACATTAATTATAAAAAGAAACAACCGAAATCCATACAATGCGCAAATATGACATTTTTAATTATCAAGTTAAAATATACCTAATTATTACAAAAATGATTGGATAAGTTTTAGAAAATTTAATATGCCTAATTTATCGACATCCCAAAAATAGCCTCCGGTAGCATTCCTGTAGAATAGGCCAGGAGTCGCCACTGCAGAGCGTCAAAAGCTCTTGAGGTTCTTAGTTCGGAAAAGTATCCCAAGCTTCCTACTTGGTTACTGTCACCCCAAGACAGAATTTTGTCCAGGTCTTTGTTGAGATGTGAGACCTCTTGCTGCCTATAGAGATGTGCACTGGCAGTCCATGTTCGAGCATCCAAAGTAAAGCATGAAACAAGTATGCTGTCGTCAGCAGGATTTTTAGTTATTTCCAAAAGATCGTTCACAATATAGTAAAAAAAGGGCGGGCGACAATATAGAACCTTAATTAAAACTGTTACCAGATCTGGATTTCGCATCCCAAAAACCCCTTACTGCCAAATTTTGTGCAAATTCTGCCACTATTAGGATAAGTAATATTTAGAAAAAAGCGAGGAAAAAAGCTTTAAAAAATATTAATGACGACATGTGCCTTAGGAATTTGTGATAGCATCTTGTACATATCTTTTTATGTACTTTCTATAATAAGCAAACATTTTTTAGAAGAATATCTGTGTGGATAGTTGTCACTATTGCTTGCTCTTTGTATTAAATTATCTTATGACTATTAAATGCACCATATGTTGTAAATACTAAACTAGAGTGTATGGTACTTTCAGTAAGACATGTAATTCTAATTAGTAGACAGAACTTAAAAACTTATACGACAATATAAATTACAATAAGTAAGCCGTTATATCTCGCGTTATATAATCTACAATCCGAAAGGCTCATGTGAGTTTCCTGCTTAAAAATACAAGACTGCTCGGCATATGTGTCGTGACAATAAATTTAGCTTCATTGTAAATAATACATAAATTCAGTTTTACATCAGGTATTAAATGGAACATTAATGTATGTGATTAAACTTTTGATTTGCATCCGAAAATGCTTTAATGCTCACAGATGTAGGAGAACTGATGAATTTCTATATTACCGCAACACCTTTGCAAAATCAATCGATATTTTTTAATTAAATTCCTATTTGTCTTATATTATACTAGGTATTTTTTTTAACTTCGCATTTAAATTATACCTAATATTTTTAATGTTATTAAAGGTGGGTAAGGCACCTATTGCATAATCGCAAACTAATCAATATACACGAACAATTACTTACAACCCCTTCGTGATACCAAAGCGATGTTTGCGAATATACATGTACAAAATTACATTCCGCAAATGAAGGAGGTCTAGTTCAGCTATTTTAGGACCTAAAAATTGCCTGAGCTCTGCTTTTCTTCTATAGGTCAAAGTCATTATCTTTAAACTTGACTCTTTCTGTCATAACGTTATCTGAAGTAAAAACTAAATATTTGGGGGATCCCATCGATTTTCTTTATCTTGATGGATCAGACTGCAGGATAAATAACCTGTGGCGCTCTACGCCTGGTGCCTGATTTTAGGTATATTTATTTTATTAATTTTTTATTTACTACATTACTTTTCAAATAAAAACCGTGGGGTAAACCGTTGAGGTCAACTTTGTACACCAATTGCTTTGTCTGGATGCCGAAAGGCAAGAGGTGATGGAAAAATCTCGAACATACACCAATCGCTACATTACTTTAACAACATTGCACATCGCTAAATTTTTTAAATTGCTGAATATTGCTTCGCACTGCATAGAATTGTGCCACATAACTCTTCTTGCATTGCGTCACAATGATTGCTTTATATTGCTTTCTAACAACGTTGCTCTATTCGTATGTGGGCAGGTACACCCAGAGTCTCCAAATTTTGTCAGTGACTTATTTAATACCAATCCCCAAATCTAGGAAGCAGCAAAATAAAAATATTGTATCAGTAAATGTTCTTTATGCATAAAATAAACTTTGGCGCTACAATTACAGTGAACGTAAGAGGCGACGTTGTCATACAAGTCGCAATCAGCTAAATACAATTAAAATAGCACGGCGATTCCTATACTGGGATTCTGATCGCGGAGAAAATAAATGTGGCAACACACAGAGACCGAATTCACAACCTCAAAGATTTGAAAATAAGCGTGCCGGCAGGGTTTCGGCACTGCTTGATTACTTAATTTGTGTTTTTATTGTTAATTTATCGATATATTTTGTGAGTTTTTTTTTAGTTATCGTAGTATATGGGTCGTTCACATAGATATTGTTCTATGTAAATATATAGTTATTAAACTTTATTTAGTGTTGTTTACTGCTTTCAATTGAGTAAACTATGGGTATTAAAGAACCTTCAACTAGTTGTCCGCCTATACAAAAAAAAAGTTCAATTTTCAATTAACATTAAAAGAACGAATAATTGTTAAAAACGTATGCAACGGAATTCGGGAACGAAATTCTTAACTAACCACATTGGATGCTGCAGAAATATGTGGCGCTTTAACGAAACTTTCCTCGCGCACTGTGTTCGGGGTTTTGAAAGTCATTATTCAAAAAAATGACGAAAAAGAAAGAGTCGAGAAGACCAGACAAGAAGACCAAAAAAAATCCTGGATGATGCCACAAAATCCATGATTTTTTTTCCTAAATGAAATATCCACAATAAAAAAAAAATCCGGCTGAAATTAAGAAGGACACATCTTTACGTTAAATATTATTAAGAGTTTTCAAACGAACTTTAAAAGAAATGAATTGAAGGTATATTAAACGAAATTAAAAAAGCATACTAATTGAACAAAATGAAATACTTATTTGAAAAATACGGGAGTTTCGGGAGAAAGAGAAACAATTATATTACACCGACGAAACAGGGCTCAATGAAGGTCACACAGTTGAGACGGTATGGCAAGATCTAAATATTAAAAGTTCAAGGCAGGCGTTTGTTGATGGATTTTCGCAAGGATAAGAAGTCCTAGTGGAAAAGGTCGTCGCCTTATATGATTAGGTTTTAACGGTTAATGAAATAAATTTAATTTGTAAAAAATTATATAACGAAATTTCATCATTTATTATTCTTTGAAATGTACACACCACTGAATTTAATCCCCTGACGCCGCACAACCCGGATCTCTCTATATGCTGGTGATGATTCACTGACAGAAATTTTGGACTTGAAGTATAGGTAATGCATTTACGAATAATGTACCAATTATTGTAACCTATGCTTTCCTCGTGTTTTCTTTTAGTTCGATTTCGAATATGAGCCTTAAAATAAATAATATGCTTTATACTATACCCATCCCCTGCACGGCCTTTTTGTTCAAACTGCCACTAAGGCTAAGCTTAGATTCTTTATGTTAAGCATTAGACATTGAACTAGAAAACCTTTCCAAATTTCCATTTGAATGCGCCAAAGAAAACAGGAAGCATCACAGGATAAATATCTTTAAAAGTAACATTAACAATTATCTTTTGCGGCGAATATCACCTATATACTGATCAAGTGCTTCTAAAAACAGGAAACAATGCTCCACACTAGTTTTTCCATCTGTAGGTTCATTTTTATATTTTTACAAATTTTATTAGAGTTTAGCATTTTGTGAAGAATGATCCGTTGACATAGGTTTTTTCGATGTTTAGCGAATGAACCAAATACATCTTTGGTAATTATTGGAAATACGATTTTTTCGCTTTTTGCATACATAGGATGTGACGAATCCGATTTTGTTTTACCTTAGAACTAGGATATTTAATCTAAATTCACCTATTGCTTAAAATTTTTCAAAAAAACATGTGCCATCGCTCGTCTTGTGATTTCTTATCCAAAAATAAGACAAATAGTTCCTATAAATATAGGTCCGCAGCAGTTTTAATTGAGGTGTTGAAAATTTAAAAGAAAAACGGGGTTTCCTTAATCATTTTGGGACATATCATTTTGAATTTTAGTACGTTCTAACATAGACATAAAAACACATTTGTTTCATAAAAAAATTTAACGGAAAAAAATGATACGCCACTGTTTTTCTTAAAAATATTATTTTCAAAACTGCGCTTTATATTGTTATGAACTTCGTGTGACTAAGGGGTATCGAATAAAAGAATAAATGATATTTATTTGCATATGGCTACGCTAGATAAAATTGCGTTTACCTCCTAAATAAAACCGAAATAAAAAAAAAGGTACTTCGTATTAGACATTAAACAGCCTATATAAAGTACTTCCCAACATATTTCGTTTGGCTTAATGACTGTAATAAAACCCCTCATAAACTCGGCTTTCGCTTTCGCAGACGTATTAACCCACATTTATTTTTAATGCCAGTTTATAATAATAATAGATAGGTACATTACTTGATTTGTTATCAAAATTAATAAACTGTCTAAATTAAGGTTTTCTAGAAACAACTTAATTATTAGGATATTTTTCTCAAAACTTTTTAGTTACAGGTACCTGCTTATATAGCTTATATAAATAGTAAACATAATATTCAAAATAGATTAGTACCTATCTATTTTACTTTGAAACAGTGTGCAACAAGTTAATATTAAAAGTATGCGGAGACCTTGGGAATCTTCAGCTAATGCGATATCTAGCTACCCTAAACATTCCAGGAAGCAGTTATCTTCTGACACCAAAGTGATCGTGAAAAATGTATGTGAATCGTTATTAAAGAGCGGCCACCCTAAAGTAATTGCCATTAAAAATACCAGTGAAATGACGAAAGTTCTATTATCGACGGTACGAGATATTATGCTAAAAGGACATTTTAAAAGAAAAGTTTGCAAACATACCGGAAAATAGAAGTGCGTAGATGATTGTGACAAAGATGTTATTCGCAGGAAAATATACCAAATGTATCGAGAAAATGTTGTGCCCACGTTAGATTCTTTAAAAACACGGTTAACAACTAACGATACAACGATAGCAGGACAAGTCTTCACCACGCTTTACAAGAGATGGGATTGAAGTATAAGACAATAAATAAGAGACAAATTATTGTGGAGTACGAAAGATTAAGAAAAATGAGATTTCTGTACCTTAGGGAAATAAAAAAGTTTAGATCCGAAAAACGTTCAATAGTTTATCTGGATGAAACGTGGGTTGACACTCATGAGACTGTCAAAAAGGGATGGATTGATTTAACTGAAAAATGCCAAAATAAAGCCCCTTCAAATAAAGGAAAACGAATAACAATAATTCATGCAGGTTGGGAGAATGGATGGATCCCTAATTGTTTATCACTGTCGACAAAAAATATAAAGGATTCAAGTCTGGACTCTCATTACCTAAATGCGTGCGAAAAGTTGCCCTTTGCCGCACGCAAACTTTCACACTTGTTTTGTACTTATAATAAATTAATACACATATAATACAAGTAATGGTAAAAATAAACATAATAAACATTGCTAGTATAAGGTATTACTATGGCTTTTCATTTAACTACAAAATCCGTTCCTGTGCAAAGTAGTAGGTACTTATAAAGAAATTCTTTAAAAACGGAGGTTTGGCAATCGAACAGGTAACGGGGTTTCTTTGGGTGTTAACAATATAATAAAACTATTTATTGCAGTTATTAGGTTAAACGAAATATGTTCGGATGTACTTTTACCTATGTTATCAAAAAAGAAAACGGCAGTGGTGTACATATTTTTTGCTCACCTTAAAAATTGTAACGTCCTGCACCTGAAAAGTAAAGCGGTTGGGGACCTATGTTGATAGCATTGCAACAGTTTTTTGAAACACCCTGGATAAAAAGACTATTGTGCCTAATACAATTTATGTTCGATATTAAATTTTACGTAAAATTATATTTTAAGTATTTATGAGACTTAAAATATTTAAAAATGCATTCTATTTCACTGAGTTATTTGCGTCAAAGTGATTATCTTTGAACTTGATCCCTATTAAGCCTAATATTCATATAAAAATACAAATAGGGAGATATTTCCAACCCCTGCACTGTATTCAGAGTCTAAAAAAATTCGGATTCGTGATAGCAAACTCTTTAGAACAAAAAAATCTAGGTTTGTGGTTGCGATAAGTTTGATAGTAATTATTGTTGAATTCAGGATTCATAATAGTTAACTTATCTACACATTTTTGTGTGTGACAAAGAACTTAAATATTTTATTGTGCATCCAACAAGATAGCGATAAGACATACTTTGTTATCATTTGAGATTATAATAATCTGCTAACCATATTTTATAGGCGCGGAGCTTCGCAGTTATTTGGAGCCCACCCGTAAATTAGCTTTCAGAAAGTACGCTCAGTTTGGCTCCTTTACGGATTAGGATTCTAAGGGTGGAGTTAGGTTACGGTGTTTGCAAAGGATTATTTAAGCAATTAGGGCTACAAACCTATTATAAAATAAATTTTAATTAATTAAATATTTTTTTGGAGTTGCTATATTTATAACAAAAACCCTAAAGGAAGGAAATGCGCTTTAATTGAATATAATGTATTAAAAACTAACTTCTACACCTAACAATATAATGTAACATGTATAGTGATGGCAAATTACCGGTAATTTATTTTTTGGTAAGAATATTGCGTAAGTTAGGGTAATATTAAAGCGCTACCAAAACTGAGACATATTTGCATTCCTTTGAGAATTTATGTTATATTTAGATTACTTCTCAATGTTTTATTAAGGTAAAATAATAATTTTTTAATTTATTTTTTATGCATGAAAAACAGTGTCTTGACTCTTATAATAAATTTACTAAAAACTTTTTAAAAACATATCTACTCACTAAATTAAATGCTTTTTAAAGATCTGTAAATACTGCAACTTTGATTTTACCCGTGTCTATTTTGGTTGTGATGTTATCTATTAGATCAACAATGGCACTAGAAGTGTTACTCTGCTTAATAAAACCATACTGGTACTCGTCCAGAAGTATGTATGAATGTATAAAGACATCATCCTTTTTTTTTTGTTACAGTCTCCAATACCCTTGCACAAAAATACTTATTACACTAGTTGACCAATTGACAAGTAAGAAGAATTAAAATGAGATCATCTTATAAATCATTATATCACGAACAGTAATCTGGAGTAGAGGATTTTTAAAATCTACTATAATATCAACAACTTCCTGTTCATTGCACAGTCTTAACAATGATGTTTTTGAACAGTGAATTTCTTTAAAACTTAGATCTTCACGAGACTAACAAAAATATTTGATCAGAGCATCATTTATATCTATCTGACTCTCTATTCTCCTATTATTTACCGTTATAGTTTCAATGTTTGTTGAATTTTTATTGTTTTTAACAAAACCACTTATAAAATGCCACTGTCTTTTAGAGTCCGAATTAATTCCATCTATTTCTAAAACATTGATTTTTAAGCACAACTTTATTTCTTATTTCGTTCTTGAGAGTCTTATATTTACTATTAATAACAGCATTTTCAGGACACTTCATCAAAGAAAGTGGATAAATCACCTTGAGTCAGATGTCCAGACCAGACGTGGAACTGGTTTTTGTTTTTAAAGAGAAAAAATCATTTTCAGTCAGATGTCCAGATCAGATGTGTGACTGGTTTTTGTTTATAAAGAGAAATACTTCTTTTCGGCCTATTTTCCAGTTTTGGCGTACTACAGATCAAGTAGTGTCTTGTTTGTTAACACAAACGCTAATTTCCTTACTCTTTCAATTGTCAATCTATTCATTTTAATACATTCTTTGCCTCACCTAGCACATATTCTATTTTGGCTTTCACAGAAAACTAACCAAACAAACGCTCGTCTTATGGTTTCCCTAGGGCCGTCAACAAGTTAAAGCCTTGAAGAAACCTTGGTGCTGGTAAACAAAATACCAAAATCATATTGTAATAATTAACGAGAATTAAAATTTACCGAGAATATTACCAGAAATTCCTAATTTTAAGTTAACATCTTCGAAATTTCTTTCACTAATATTCTCTCTTGCCATCACTAGACTTATTGCAGCCTCTTTTTACAAGGTTACAATTAACTTCATAGAAAAACGCAGAGGGCTAGGCTTCTGCAAATCATAACTTCATCATTAGCAATGTAAACAATTGCAGAGCAAATTTTTAAATTAATTTATTAAAATAAGCAGCGGGCTCCAAGATGAAAACCTACTTGCTTCTGTTCGTTTATCAAAAACTCCACTGATGTTGCTGTCGCGTCGAACTAGTCATATACCCATATTCCCACCATCTCCTTACCTAATAGCATGGCTTTCGATGCAATTTTAAAACTGGCGAAAATACAAAAGCATCAAAAGGCGAATCTAATTTTTTTTTCATCAAAGGGTTGGTTGTTGGTTGTATCCTAAGTATGGCGTTACTGCGTGAGACCCAGCTTATTAAAATTAGATTCGCTATTCCATATTCGCAACTTTGACAGTATTAAAATTGCATCGTCGCGTCATCGTGTCGTAGACTTTAACATCGGGCCCCTGATGCAACATTAATAATACTCCAAATAGTGGAACCATTAATAGAATAGAATAAACCAGCGTTTGTGTTTCGCAGGTCACACCAAGGCGGCAGTGGCGGCTTCTCCTATGAGGCAAGTGAGGCAGTGCCTCACCAATAATTTTGCAAATTAAATAAATTACAAATTTATATTATTTTACTATTTGCATAAATATATCCATTAGAATTAATATTAATATTTGGCTTCATAATAAATCAGTAAAATACGGGCCTGCCGTCAATCTTAACGCACTTCGCTAGTAATATCATCCATCTCATTTCTGCATGCGGTATAGAGGCCCGGCCTGACTTGCCTCGCGCTTCCTTGTCTAGCGTATTAGTAAAAATATCTAATGTGCTGTATGATACCGTAATAGTCCAGTCGAATCTAGCTTTAAGTAGCGCATAAAAACATTCTTTTGAGGCGAGCCTAACGTAAATTTAATGCGACAGCGACGGGACTAATCTATTAGATGCAACGCCGACGCGCCGGTATTTGGCGGCATGCTATTTTAAGATTAACAGGTTGCTCGTTGAAAGTTTAGAGTTTAGAGAGAGTGCATAGTACGTGGGCAGTGATTTTTCTAAAATATTAATATTACATTACTTTTATTACTTATTAGTTTATTTGTATTGTGCTTATTAAATGTAAACATTCGCAATCCTACTTGTGATTTGTGATCTTGTTAATTTTTTAGTAAATGAGCAGAGTTTTTCAAGTAATTCCTATGAAGATAAATTGTACATAGTAAAAGAAGTAAAGCGACCTGTTCCAGATTTAAGTAAACGTCTTGTTACTGTCGGTTGGAGTTCAGGGGGTGGGTAAAATCACACGAAAGTTCCAAAGAACATAATATTAAGAATTCTGTGGCGCTTACGAAAGTACAGCAAAATAGAGACACAATAGCGGATGCACTGAGAGAAATTGACCCTGACCTTGCAAATTGAATCTTTTTCTCGTGAAACCTAGTATTTCAAAATAATTATATTGCTGGTTGAATTCCTAACTATTCATTTTAAGTCAATGACCTTGAAATCGCGCAAAATTTTCGCCTCCGGCGCTATTTTGTAGCCTCACCCCCTTATACACCCACGACGCGCCACTGCAAGGCGGTCGACCGAGTAACATAGTTGGTGTAGACTTGGTCGAAAAGAAAAAAAATGCCATCCAATACATTATAAATCATAAAAGAGCTAAAACCGAAACAGCAGCAAAACTCCTAATACACAACACTCAGCGCGACATCTTATAAGAGCAAAACGCAATGAATCAGATGCAGGAAAATCGAGCAAAATAAGAAGATAATGAAATGATATGATTATCTTACGAGTAGAACACAATGGGTTAAAAGGACGAGTCAAGGATGGCAAACCAAAATCAAAAATACCAATAGGTTAGTTTATGCATGCTAGTTCATCACCAAACAATGGAATTACTCGTGGGTCTCTAGGTCACAATCCACTAAATCCAAGACAAATAAAATAAACAGGCTGGAGACCTAGGAAATGAGGAAGAAGAATTTTAGGAGCAACAATCTATTTCTATTAGGTTAGTTACATTAGATTTTAGCGGTTTTTGTAATATTTGCTACTTAAATGACGATTCAATTTTATTATTATTCACACTAATGTGAAATTCAAATTTTGAATATTTTAACATGTTCGATGAGTTCCACATTCATTGAATACACTTTTTGTTACAGTCTGGTTGAATTAATTTATAATTAATGTCCTGTGTATGTCAACAAATAAAAATAGATGTACGTTTTCCTTATTATGCAACAAAAATTATGCGCGATTTATAGGTATTAATTACATACCTACTATTGAACAATATAACCGCTGTAAATTAAAATACTTTATTCCATTTATAGATGTATGTAATAAACACAATTTTAATTCACTGTCGTCACAATTAAAGTGTGTAGGTAACCTTTGACTTATGCGACGATGTTGAATAATAATTCAATTTTCTAAATGAATGTGCCTAATAAGTTAAATAGGGACTTTCCGCATTAATCAAAGAGCAAATGCAGGACAAGAATACTATATCTAATAGATATTTTCTAGAGAATATCTAATTTTATATTTATAGGTGCGTATGATATATATTTAGGATTAGTGCAAGACAAGTTTACTTCTTAAGGGTTAAGGGCGACTTTGGTAGTTCTTTAAAGTTTGGTGCAAGTGGCCCTAGAGATGGATTTAATTTAAGTTCTGTGAAAAGAATGTTGCTAGAAATGATATTTGGCGTCATCCGCCATTAAAGACATAGCTGGCGTAGACTTTAGTAAAGTCCGTTCACCGGTTTAAGAGAATTACTTACCTACTCGTGTTGACGCCTGCTTAAAACCAGACTGGGTCTACACAGGCCCGCACTGAATTGTATTTTAAGCATGGATGATTTGACACAAATAATAAACAATTTTAGATAGAATATATTATAATTATATATTATAATTAATTAATGCAACTACAGTTTACTCATTAAATTCATTTTCACTGTCACTATCATCACCTATGTTAATAATAAATCTTTCTGTAATATTCCCAATTTGAATGCATGAATTTTCAACAGTTTTTATATGCGAAACACAATTTTTCCAGCTACTCACAGGCACTTCAGTAATAATAATATCCAGTACACTAGCGTTTATAGTGGGTGATACATTATTACGTCTAACGGCAGATTTTAATTGATGCCATATGTGTTCTAAGGGATTGAATATACAGTGATACAGCGGAAGCCTTGGCACGGTATGCCCCTTACTTTTAGCGTAGCTGTCGCAGTAGTACTCCTTTTTTAGGTTCAGAAATATAAGCACATCAAGTAACTCTCTTTTAGTGTAACTTTCATGAAAATATATATCATTCTAATACATAAATTCCTGTATTGCCATTTTCGTATCTTTTAAACAAGGGTGCTTGTTTAACTGCCTACTGTGGTAACTTGCGTTGTCCATAACAATTACACTGTTTGGAGAAACATTAGGAATTAACTTATTTACGAACCAATCCTCAAATAACTCCGCTGTGGTATCGTTATGGCAATCCAAACAGGAGTCATTTATATTCTTGGCTATCAATGAAAGTGCATTTGGTACACAACCATCTTCGGACCTTGCATGTACTATGGTTATTCTTTTTCCTCTGTTTGATGGTGCCCTTGTTCTACACCTGTCACTAGAATCAACCCAACCTTTTGATAGGGTATCATGGGTATCAAACCAGGTTTCATCTATAAGTATATAATAGGTCTGTTCTCACTTCTGTACTGAGCGATTTTTGTCAAATATTCAAATCGCCATGCCTTAAGTCGTTGCGATTCCATGATAACTTGCCGTTTATCGACTTCTTTAAATTTAAAGCCGATTCGTTGAAGACACTTCCACAGCGTTGTCCGTTGTCCTACCGCAATTGATATCCGTGTTATCTATCTCAAGTCTTTTCAGTAAATTATGCAGTGTTGGTACCGTATGCTCTTCATACATCTTATAAATTTTGCGTCGGACTAAATCTTCATCGCTGCGATCTAATTATTTGCAAGTCCCAGAATCTTTCCTTCTTTTTCTTTCGGTGATGGGTTTATTTACAATTTTCCATACTGTTTTTTCCGAAATTTTAGTCAATGTGGCTGTCTCTTCAATACATTCCATTTAACTCAACTTTTCACGTTCTATGAGAGTTGTATATACATTTTTTATAATCTCTTTAGAATCTAAAGATAAGTGTCTTCTTCCATTCTCATTTCCGCACTGTGGTTGTACCTGTACCCCCTCCGGCTGTTCTATACTAGATTCACCAATCCACGGACGCCACATATTTGGATAATCAAAGCTGCGTTTTTATTTCACACAAACTAATAAAATGACTGGTCTTGCAAAACTGATTTGTCTACTTTTTTTTCCATTATTTAATAAGGCTTTGTAAACAAATTACGGCCAAGTACGGTCCCTACCTGGATAATAAAATCATTATCTCTATGATCCTTGAACTTACTGATTTAACGGTGTGGCTAAATGGGCTAGCAGTGTCCTCGTGGACCATTTTTTGTTCGAACTTTTTTACGGTAATAAAATAGGCTTTAATGCATCAAAGGTTCTTACAACAACTTTACAAACAATCCATTTTTGTTACAAACAAAAAAATAGTCGGGTCAAATCTACGTTAATTTTATCGCTTGAAGCACTCAATATAAATGGTTTGGCATTCTCCAAAATATTTTTATTTATACTTAATTAATTGTTCAATGCTAAATCAAAATGTCGCATTAAACAAACAAGAATAATTTATTAATGCAATTAAGTACGGGTTCACATTATCAAATTAATATTTGTACAGAAGAAATATTTTCGACAAAATAGGTTAGTTCTAGTAAACTTTAGATTATGTATATCGTTGACATTTGATTAAACCATTGTGTACGTCCCAACACCTTTAAACCGCAATTAATGGGTGCAGGGTCGGCTTGAAAATATAACTATCCACATAATGATTTATTTTTATTTTAACTTAAATAATAATAATAATAATAATAAACACTATTTATATTAAAATTAGATTATATAACATAAAATGAAATAGTGTCAGATATTCTAGGCAAAATGTACGCTACAAATTTTTCGATTTTACACGCTTCAATGTCTTCCTGTAATTTAAATACGTTTATTCTTACTTTTTTAATGTTGTCACAAGTTTTAGTGGTATCTTGGAAAACTATTGTATAGTTTAATACAGTTGTAATAAGCACCACTTTCGTACAATGTCAGCTTACGTTAAGGGAAAGTATAGTGCATCGTTCTTGTTGGATATTTATTTTGTGATTCAATATATCTAAACAAGGATCTGTTTTTAAAAAAGAATAAAACACATTCCTGGATGTAAACTGCAGGGACAGTAAGAATACGGTTCTCTTTAAATTTACCTCTACAACTTTCTCTGATGTTGAGACCCAATATATGATGACTTGAGATTCGAAATTTGCATAGTAGACCATTTTACATGTTTGTCTATCCAGATATCTAAATAAAATGCGTAAAGTGTAACATAACATACCCTATTCAGTTTACCAAGAACATATTCTACATGATGGTCCCATGAGAGAGTACTATCCAAGGCCATTCCTAAAAATTTTGTCGTCTTTGACAGTTTTAGTTGACCATTATTTACAACGATATGTTCCATTCCTTCCAAAGTAGACCTCGTGGTTTTAAGTAGTATAGCATTTGTTTTTGATCTATTTAACACAAGCTTATTTTTGGCAAACCACTCATTTGCTCCCATCATTATTCGTTCAGTTCTTATATTAATACTTGGCAGACTTGGAGCCACTAAAAGGAAATTGGAATCATCCGCATAATTTGTTAAAGAACAGTTATTTTCGATAAAAAGTACTTCTGTAATATCATTTACATAGATAATGAACAGTAAATATAAATTCCCTTACCTATTGTTAGTGTTTATTATTATTATTATTATAAATGGCAACACTCATCAATAACCACACGTGTGAATGGCATTTCGCGATCCGCTTTTAAAAACATATATATAGTTGTTGATATTTATTTTAAGCCCTTCCGGAAATACGGGGGTTCCCAAATTGCCTTTATCGATTTTGTCCTTTAAGTGTCTCACCTCTGTAATAAATAGACTTTTTATTTTTAAGCTGAAACCCTAAATTTTTTTCACAGTAACATAATTTCCCCCGTATTTTCGAAACGAAAATAAATATCAAGATCTAAAGGTTTTTGAAATCGGGACTGCGAAATGCAATTCATTCGTCTGGTGATTTACGAGAGTTGCTATTTAAAAAAATTCAAAATGGCGTCGTATCTGTCAAATTTGTAAACCTATATATATTTGACATTAAATTTGGCTTCCTGGCGGAGAATCATCGAGACATATATTTGTTTTATTATTAGTCAGCAGGAAAATCGTCAATCGGGTGAGATACTCAAAAAAATGTACCTGTACATTTACTAGGTACATAAAAAAAATTACTTGACGACTATGATAATGATAGCATTGTCCATTACAATAACGCTATTAAAGGAACCTTTGTTTGACATTTTTTTGAAAAATCATTCCATCCTTTTCTTGCAGTGTCATGTGTATCGAACCATGTTTCGTCAAGGTAGATTTCATGCTCTATATTGTTTAATAATTAGCCGTTAAATATTTATAACGCCCTTACCGTACACGTTGAGATTTCATTAAGGTGTATCTATTATTATCAATTGTGTCATATTTAAAACCCATTTTAAGCAAAAATTTCGAAAAATGCTTTAAGAAATGTAAAGCCTCCTTTTTAGGGAAACCAGGTTAGGTAGAGATTGTTCTTAATACATTTGATAAATTTTCCTTCTTAATAAACCCAAATCATTCTCGTCAATACTTTGAAATCTGCCACAGTTACTTTGCTTCTTTCTGGGAATGATAGGTTTCAGATAAAGAAGTACTTGTTAAAGCAGACGTCTCCGCTAATCCGCTAAAGCATCACTTGATTTAAAATATCATTTAAGCAAAGATTGGTATGCATTTCTAATTATTTCTTTAGCATCGGGAGATAAACGTTTTCTTTTAACAGTGACACGGCAAGATTCTCCACTCTTTGCACAAGCCCATGGACGCCACACTCTAACAGTAGGTAATACAACAATTCACTCTTCGGAAAATCAATGGGAACTAAAATTAATAAAAATCAATTTGAAATCAATTTGCTATTTATATATTATTATAGGTATTTATAAATGCTTAAAACGGTATAGCAATTAGGGATGATGTAAATTTGGAGCATTTTATGGCCAAAGGGATAGTAGGAATTTTATGGCAGTCAAAAGATCAACGGTATAATATAAACTTTACTATACTTCTTGGACAAATAATATAAATCATGTACACATACATTTAGTACATATTATTATTTTTATTTTCTGCTTTTGACAGTAGTATGATAAATGTATTCCACTTGAGCTAGCAAAACCACACATTTTCTGGGATTGCCTCCATTTAATTTTTTTTTGCTTCTCACTTAAAAAGCACACGTAGTTCTGCTAGTTTAAGTTTAAGCTAGATGAACACATTATCATGATTTAGCCTAAAAGTATCAAACAAAACAACCCAAAATGTGTGATTTTGTTACCTTCGGCAGTCTAAAAAAATTGCTTTCTTGCTGTCCGTTTTCCAGACAAATATCAAAAGATATTAAACGAAACGAAACGGAGAAGAAAATTCCTCATGTTAAAAATAAATCGAAATTGATGTTTAAATTTACTTGCCTTTCAGTTCTTACGTTGAAAAATGAACCTCATCGCATTCTTACACACCTGAAAATAAAAAGGTACATTAGACTTGACATATTTATACTACAAATTAACTTTAAAATTGCCAGATATTGTATTTCTTTTTAAAATTTAAAATGCGGGGTTTGATCTTTGGGGCGTATAACATCAGCAGCTCAACAGTTTCGTCAATAAAACGTGTCCAATATTTAAATATACACCGTTACTGTTATGTTTCTCCCCACAGCGTGGGCTATTTTCGCACTGAAAATCAACATACAAGGGTATATTGTAATTTATTCTAATGGGTAACTTCTAGGATTAGATACACTTAACTCGTTTCTTTTGTTTTTTTCTCCTCGCATGTCTTTTCAAATCGGATTTTATATTAGGTTACATTTCTGTGTTACAGGTTCCTAAGTATTAGTTTATTACCTCCCCCTCCAGTTTTGCAAAACTGAATAAACTGATATGGATCAGCCTGCGTGTGGAAAACGTGAAAGGCGAGAGGTTAAGGTCGAACTGCAGTAGATGTACATATTTAGCTGGAGTAGGGTAAAGTGCCCTATAGATGACATTCTTAAGAAAATTTCGGAGAAATAGTATTAATTTGGCAAAACTATATAATGATTTCTTGAACTTTTACAAATCAAAAGGAAGTTTATAGTGTGCTCTTTTCAGCTGTTATAAACTTATTGCAGTTGTTAAAATCTTGACTGAAAAAATTATACTCATATATTATATACCGGTAATAAGTCCTTTAGATGACACTACCGTTGAGAAATTTGCTAATAGGTGACATATAGCTAAGTCCTTTAGATGGCATACCTTTTATTGTAGTTGATTGGCACTAAAACACAAACTAAAATAAATTACACCTTTATTTTCTATTCATTAACTCAAATTCCGTTATAAAAACAGAGCCACTGTCTATTAAAAAAAAAATCACATTTCTTTTACGGGTAAAGACGTTTTAAAAAGATAACTAATGCGTTCCCCTCTCTCTAATATTTCAGGCTGTGGTACTTTGCCGATTATCTGATCATATGTTATCACATGTATTCGTAAAACAGTTCTTGCGTCATTCACCCATTTTCAGACCTACCAATTGCCCAGTCTGGGGGCATTGACTCTGAAACTTGCAAAGGTATCCGTTTATAACGATATACCACCATTGGGTGAGCTATTTTTTCTATCTTTTTTTTTTAATACGCCCATTACGCTCAAATATAGAAAAACTAAATTGCTGTCTATAGTGAAACCAATATAGACAACTATCTTCAAGTAAATATACGTTATCTAATTTGTCGTCCATTTTGAGTTTAAACTACGCACGCAACAAATCACAAACAGTCTAGCCACATAATTTGTATCATTTTTATGTACCTTGTCCTTTTGTGTTATACCTGTAAAAAAAAAAGAAAATGCACACAATAAATTATTTGAATTGAATTGAATAATCGTTAAATGTCGAAACACTAAAAAATCGCACCCATCTGCAAATTATCGGTATAATACTAAGCCGAGATGCTTTATAGAAACCTCACGTTCTTCGCTCACTGGAGTACTGATGTGACTCTACGCAGATGTCGAATTGCATGTAAATACCTATACCATACTCTTAGGACAAGGGTCAATTACTTTGGCACAAAGAACTTTATCTTTGTTAAAAATATCATTTTAAAATGTTACAATTTCAAAGACGCCAGCTTTAAAATACGAAATTTTGCTGTCAAAAACATAACCAGAAATTACCAAAGACACAGAAAAGCCTATATTAAGAACACATTCACTCCAAATAAGATTATTAAAGTACTTCCCAACATATTTCGCTTGGCTTAATGACTGCAATAAAACCCCTCATAAACTCGATTTTCGCTTTCGCAGAGACGTATTAACCCACATTTATTTTTAATGCCAGTTTATAATAACAATAGATAGGTACATTACTTGATTTATTATCAAAATTAATAAACTATCTAATTAAGGTTTTCTAGAAACAACTTAATTATTAGGATATTTCTCAAAACTTTTTAGTTACAGGTTACATATAGCTTATATACAGCCCTATGCAGCAGCACACAGGTTAAAACTTTCCGTTAACTCCAAACTAACGGGACCCGTTAGAAAAATCCCATGCTATTTCCGCGATTTGGTATGCAGCAACAACTTTTCCGTTACATTTCAGGGGTTAATTCGAGTTTTAACGGGCTTTTTTATCGGCATCGAAAGACCCGACGCTTCGTTTAAACGGACCCCGGTTAAAATTTTGAGCCAATCAGGGGCCCGCACATGTCGGATATCGAATCACTTCGGATTGCTTCGGATGCCCTCGTTTCACGGTACACAGATGACAGAACCTCGTTTCTTGCTTTTGCTTGCTTTTCTTTAGAATTTTTCGGTTTTTGCTTCGAAAATTAGTGATCGAAGTGTTTTTGATTGAAAATGCATCCTCTTATATATGCATAAGCTCGTTTAAAAGAAAAAATGGATATTTTTTTATACAGGTAAGTTAAAAATACACTTTTACAGGTTAAAATTACTGAACTAAATTGATTTGTGTTGATTTACAATTTATAGGAAATTTATGTACTTTTAGATTTTATCAAACCATGACAAGAAAGGTTTTCGAGAAGATTTTTCATTGTATGTAGCAGAAAATTATGTTTCCGATTCTAAAGCAGTTTTCTACAATGTACCTACCTACGTACAAGCTGAAAAATATATGATGTTATGTTGTTTTGGCAAGAATGTACTACCTACCAAATAGAGGTAAGATTCTAGACTATTTAGACTATGCAGGTAGCTGCTATAATAGATAAATTATTAAAGCTTGGATCAACCAAGTTTCTTACATAACTTTGTAAAAATTAAATTTGTTTATTTATGTTTAATATGAAACAGAGGCTTCAAATCATAAGCTTTTTCTGCCTGCCTTTAGAACTGTTACCGATAAACCATTTTGAATTACATTATATACAAAATATTGACCATAAACAGGATAACAAGTCTAAATATTATTATTTATTTATTGCCCGACTTATACTACTCATAGGTGTGTTCATCTCCCTCTAAAACCCTTTAAAAATAAAATAAAACAATTTCTAATAAATAAATGTTTTTATAAAATGGACGATTTCATACAATATAGAGTGGTAGATATGGACTTTTAAAGTAATGTCCTGGATTTAGTGGGTGCGCTTGTGGTTTGGATGTTTTAGGTAAAATGTACTTTCGGGGGTTTTCTTAAAATTTAAATGTATTGTAATTATTGTAAATGGTCTTAAATTTGTAAATGTATTTTGAATTCGTTGACCAAGATAAGAAACTTATGTAAGTTTTTTCCATAAATAAACTAAACTAAGCTGAAAACCAAGTAGGTACCTACTAAAACCTAATATTATGATAAGCAATAAATATGCTATACCTATCTAGTACCTATATTTTTATATTAACAATAAATAATATTATAAAGATATTATTTCACTTGTGGTTAAGATTCATAAATTAAACTGATTTAGACAAAAAATTTACGACTGAAATAAACTGTTCAAGAAGAGAAGTTATTAGCGCTTCTTTCTTATATCCATTTAGGTGACCCAGAGGTTCAAGACTGCTTAAACTTGGCCAACCCACTACCAACAGCTTCAGGTATATGTTGTAAATTTATTTACATATTTACATTTGCAATATAACAATATAATTATAACATAAAATTTAGTTTAGTAGGTACCTAACATTAAAATAAGATTAAATAAAGAAAACTAACCTAATAAACCTTAAACAAATATACGTATGTATAATCTACGGTATAATATATAGTACACTATAGTCAAAAACAGATTGACTTTTATCAAAATTTTCTCCTGTGGAATCAAAAAGGTTTAATACATTATTTTAAAAGGTACATAGTCTATGTAAAGAAAATTAACCTGAACCGTTCGCAGAACGGCAGTTTACGATCAATACGACTACGAATCTCAGAATACTACAAATAATATTTAATAAAACCATTTGTTTTTAGATTCAGTAATAAACATCGCGATGCCGTCAGAGACAATTATTAAAGAAGGTAATTTTACTACTAAATATTTGGAAAATTCAAAAAGTTCAGAATTTTTTTTCTCAGTTGCTTCATAATATTACTTATAACAATATATTGGTAATACAGAAAGAGAGCATAGAAATGTTGATTTTCATTAATTGAGTGAAAAATTTTTAGAAACTCTTAACAAAACAACAACAGTAACTGAACCGGCAAGGAAGAAATTTAAAAGAGGTAAACAATAATAAGTAAATAATGTTGGGATACTTATAATTTTACTTCAATCAACAAGTTCTTCGATTTCACACACATTAATATAACGAATATTTGATTTTATAATACACTCACTGACATAAAATTCGATCCATACAAAATTTTAATCCAATATAATATGTATATATGTATATACTAACTTTTTTTCCATAGTCCGATTCAAATATTTTTTTAAATTGTAGATAAATGTAAGTATCTATTAATTTTTATTAATTTCTTTAAAAAATAGTACCTATACCTACATGTTTAAATATACAGAAAAATTAAAACGTATGTTTTCTCTCCTAATTTCGTTTGCATAACACTGTGGAGTAATTTTGCAATCTTAATTTGTATCGCCAGGACGGAGTAGCATTAAAAGCCGAAAAGCATATTCATTACAGTTAAGACTGCAAAATTACTCTATAGGGTGTATTGGGTTTTTATTTTACTTGAGATAGGGCCACAAAGAAAGGTGAGAACCGGGGCTATCAGCCCCGTTGCTCCCTCACCTCTCCCGAAGGCATTGTATTATGGCTACTACCCTTTTAATACTTTTGGTAAATATAAACTTTAATTTTAGTGTCAACTAATACAAAAAATGAACACGAAAGGTGCTCCAGCACAACCCTACGGTCTGCAATAGAGTCGTTTTCAGCATCACAGAAAACGACTCTAGATGTTCAAAAGCAGGTGGTAGTTCAAATGGAGGAATTCAACAAGACGATGAAAAAAAACAACGAATTATGTGAGAAACAAAATATTATCGCAGAAAGGAAAAATGAATTATGGGAGAAACAAAATATTATTGCAGAAAGGAAAAATGAATTATCACTTATGGCGCTAAAATTAAATTACTTAAAAGAGTTTGGCAACTTAGATAACTTTAATATATTAACAGAACTTAATGTACCTACTAACTATAACTAACCTAACCTAGAACATTTAAATATACTGGAGGAACAGTAGGACACTAACTAACATTTATCTTAAACTTACTTATTTCTAAATCAAAATCACACTAGCAACTTTTTTTGTGCAACTTAAAAATGGCTTAAATACAACACACTGATTTGATATGGGCTAGCATTAATTGCTGGTGCGCGCCAAGCCATAATGACTTCCATGTATTTTTGAAAGATTTTTCAGTTGCAAAAAAAAGCTGCTGGTGTGTAGAAGTAGAAAAAAGGAATAAATTCATTATTTTTATTCATTTCAACTTATTGACATGTGTTTGCTGTCTAGGTCCCTACCCGTTTTTCAAGAGCAAATTCTTGGTGTTTAATTAATTTTATATAAGACCCACACGAAAAGAGCTTATTACATAACCCATTTTAGCCTGTTTGCGTTATGCAATATACTGTATTATCGTACTGAGTGATGTAATGAACTCATTACATCACTCAGTGATGTAATGAACTTATTAGATCACTCATTTTTTTTATTACATTAGTCATTTTTAATCAAACTATGATTTGTTTTGTTCCGTCGGTCACTGTCACTTTTTGTGTAATAATACAATTTTTTTTGTCAAATGTCAAAATCATTTTGAATACATAAAAAAAACAAAATTCTGGGTCTTATATAAAATGTTGTATATCACACATACAGTAAGGCTCACTACAGCACGCGTGTGGTTACTACGATTCGGTCTACGACCTCGTCGTAGCAATATTCCCCACTCGTTACTGTAGTGAAGCTCATACCGTACTAGTAATATAATATAAATAACTATTAAAGTCGTTTAAATGTTGGTTAATGTCATATTGTAGATTAGTCTTTTTGCCTGTATTATATTAATCATTATAATTACTTGAATATATTATTAGGACGCACTTGACATTGACCTTTTCGCGAATCATTAATTTATCATTCGGATTCGGTATATTATACAGGGTGTTTCACGGTCGATGGTACGTTAGACGTTTACGGAGAACTAAATAACGAATCATTTTCAAAATTTGGCAACCGGGATAAACGACCATGGTCTATCGTTCTAAAAAATTTTCAGCAATGCAACGTTGCCGCTTCTGCCCAAAACAGGTGGCAACATTGTTATTTCAAATGGAACACCCTATATCTTAGAATTTTTTTGGACTCTACATAAAATTGTAAGTATTTTTTAATAAGTGCATTATAAGTCTAAACTTAATAGGTTTTGAGATATCGACATTTGAAAAATGACATTTTTGAACTTTGACTGCTTCAAACTTTTTAACGGTATGTCTTAGAGCAAAACGGCTTACATGTCCCTATCTTGCTTTTTTATTATCTTCCCAAAAATATCAACTTCCGGTTACGCCGGAAGTACTATATATGGGGATTTTAAGTTACATCCGGTTTAACCGGAAGTTGAAACTTTTGGGAAGATAGTAAAATAGGAAGATAGGGACATGTAAGCCGTTTTGCTCTAAGACATACCGTTAAAAAGTTAGAAGCTGTCAAAGTTCAAAAATGTCATTTTTCAAATGGCGATATCTCGGAACCTATATTAAGTTTAGACTTATAATGCACTTATTAAAAAATACTTACAATTTTATGTAGAGTCCAAAAAAATTCTAAGATATAGGGTGTTCCATTTGAAATAACTATATTGCCACCTGTTTTGGGCAGAAGCGGCAACCTTGCATTGCTGAAAATATATTAAAACGATAGACCATAGTCGTTTATTCCAGTTGCCAAAATTTGAAAATGATTCGTTATTTAGTTCTCCGTAAACGTCTAACGTACCATCGACCGTGAAACACCCTGTATACTGTCTATAAGTAGAATATTTTGCCATTTTAATTAACACTTCCAATCCAGTTCAAGAGTATGTTTTCCTCCTTTGCTAAAACGTCCCAACAGCTAAAAAATGTCAAAATTAATATAGGCCCAGGAATTTTTTATTATTTAATGTTGTGTTTCTACATATTACATATTTAATTAGCGTTACATAAAATATTACATAAAGTTTCGGTAAGATGGTTTAAGATTTACAATTCACACGATTGAGACTGGGATATTTCCTAAAATTTAAATGTATATATTTACAAGGAAATTCGTTGGGCTTGAAAACGGTCTAATCTGATAATACAGGGTGTCTGTCTTCCTTTGCATGGCCTTAAATTGCTAGGGCTATTCGGGCCAGGTACATACCGTTATTATTATACGTGTGTACAAAAGGGTCCTTGCACAATTTTTAATTCAATGTATATTTAGTTGTATCTAGACTCAAATATACCCCCTATTTTTCTTTTTTATCATAAATCTCATTGTGTTACGAGATATTTTACAATACAAATTTCTCATTTTGAACGCGCGCCAAAACCTCCTGCCTTTTGTGACGTCAATTATTTGTAGTAACTGATATCGACAAATATACCGTTTTTTTTTTTAACCCCGCTACAAAAGAGTTTTCGAAGAGTCAAATGTACATACTAAATTGATTTCATAGCTATACTTTTTTAGTAATATTTTGATTTGTTGATATTTTTAAAGTGTATTATTTTCTTCTGTTACTTCAAAATATGCAAGGTAAAGCGTTGGTAAATAAACTTGGCAACGTTTTCCAAACTTGTGACGCCAACCAATTAAAAAGTTTGTAAACACGTGTTTGAATAATGTACCTATAGGGTCAGTTGGGTTAAATGTAGACGATTCTCGACACTTTTGATACCTTTATTCATAAAATTAATTTGATCAATTTGTATAAAGTATTTAAGTGTATCGACTTTGCAGGCAGTTTGAGTATGTATATTTATTAAACATTTTCAGAATAATACATTTCAAAATTAGCCATTTTAGTTTTTGTCACATATTTTTTTACAGGTTGTATGTTTAAATTTACCCCGTGCCCTCGGGGGAAATGTAAACAATTCTGCTGAAGACCATAAGCATTTGTGCAAAAAATCGTGGGGTTAACAGAAACATGTCGTTTGTAGGCATTATATAGTTGATATTTGATATGTTATTAACGTGTTTACATTTACCCCATTAGTAGAATTTAAAAAAACGACAGTTACAAAAATATTTATTATAAAAAAACAACACCTACGCTTTCCGAACAATAAGAACAAAAGGGCAGAAAAATAATTCATTCCGTCATTCCTATGTTCTTAAGTAACAAGCAAACAAAGTAATATTCCATAATTCTAATAGAATAAAGATAACAATTTTTCAACGAAGGTTTGAAGTCTACTCCGCCAGGGGAATACTATTTACAAATCTATAAAAGATTCTCTTAACTTTGGGAAATATTTCAGGATCTGGCAGTATACCTAATACTTGACCGATATTAACGAAATTAACATCAGTTTCTACGACACAAAAAAGTGTTTTTAAAGTGTCCGCCGATAACTTTTATTTCATTTTGGTCCTCATCAACATCTTCAATAGAACAAACATATTTAAAAATAGTTGTGTTACGTTAACCCCCTTTGAACGGAATGAAAACAAATTTTCCAACGCACAACTTTGACATATCTTTAATGGGTTCCAAATAAATTACGTCATTATCCTGTTGTATTTCATCGCTGGAACTCTCATCATCATATTCATATGGTATCACTCTCTTCCGAGGTATCTGATTTATTTTTAGCTATTTTCAATAATTTTCTCTTCTTAACGCCTGCAGCTTTTCCTTGTCGAGATCATTCATAACACATTTTCTAACTTCTCATAAAAATCATATACCTACTATCTGTGTGTTTCTCGCATCCTTACGCAACTTTTAAAGATGCTCTGGTTTTTTTAGTTATAGCTGAGGATGTCGAAACATAAACGAAAGGTACCAGTCTTTACCTGGTTTGTTATCTTTAAAAGGAAATTTTATATTCTTAGCTTTCACATATTTACCAACGAGGTCACGCAGTTCTTCTTTGCTACAAGGGTGGCCCATTTTGCATCTTGTTAAAAGGCACTTTACAATTTCATTTTCTTCCATAACGGATCGCGTCGACTTTCGGCCAGGACCTTGAACAGCCATCGCCGTTTTTCTCCCTTTAATTCTGTTATGAAGAATATGGTGGTGGGCCTTTTTTTTTGGCCCGAATCCATGTTCACATTTGCCCCTCATCCATGTGTACATTTACCCAGCGCCGCAAAATTCTAAGGTAAATGTAAACATCAAAATATCTACCAAACTTGTGATATTATGACTTTATCCCACTATAATTTATTTGAAATTTGTCTTAAAGATACCAAAAAATATTAGGTACCTACCTAACCTTATGATTTTCACAAAATAATAGTGAATGCGCGAGGGTATTACATTTTGATTAGCGCATGCAAATTCGCCAATAGCTGTGAGACAACTATCTAATGAAATAAACCAAATCTTCAGACGCTGTTGCCCTGTGCTTCCTTAAAGCTTCTGCGAATGACTTGCGAAATCTAAATTGGGGGCGCTTTTTAAAATGTACAGGCCTTGTTTTCATTTACCCCTGTCTACATTTACCCCAACTGACCCTACCTAATGGAAGAATGACCAGAAAGAGCATACGTATAAGATATAACCAAGTATTTAGGTACCTACTCAAAACATAATAGTTTTCTAATAATTGTAAAATACCCACTAATATGAAATTTAATAATCAAATTTTTTTCATTTTTAACCTTTTAGTTGTAACATAAGTGATGAAAAACCTTTCGTGTATTATATTCATGATTGGAAAATGGCAATAATTTAATTAATTTAATTCTTATTGAATTCCTAAAAAAATAGTTTTAAATAAAATTGGTAAATCTGTTCAGAGTGCCCATTGTCTGAGGACCCTAACACGATATCAATTAAAGTATGGTGGTTCTAAGGCCACCTTAAAGATCATTTGTTTTCTTTCGAAGATTTATTTTCTAGTTTAAACTTGGAGAGTCCTTGGAGATCGCAATAAGAGCATTAGCGATACCTACTTAGGTATTTTAAATTTTAATACAATATAATTAATTTGTTCTGGTTTTAGGTTTTTAATATTAAATTCTATATATATATATAATCAGTTGTTTTAATAACCTGTAAAAACATGCTTACCCTGGTGGACAAAAAAATCGTACAGATACCTACTTCACAGTCTAAATGTATGATTTGATGCTATTTTTAAGGCATTGTCGTTAAGACTATGAACTACTAATATTTCTTTTCTACATACCTTTTGCACCAAAAAATAACCATCTTCTAAAATAAATAGAGTTCCTATTTAAAAAAGTGCTTGAAATCAATAAACTGGCTTGCAAGCCGGTAAGCTACTTTTACAAAATTGGCAAAAATATAAAAGCAAATTAAGAATAAAACCAAATCTTGTCCTACAATTATTTTGTTATTAGACAATGCTGGCCAAGGACAAGATTTCTCGTAAGATTTGGATTTATTTTTAGTTAGCTATGGCCCTCCTGGAGACTTATAGTGGTAACTAAGAAATAATTATACTTAAATTATTTGAAATTCCTTATAAATGTAATATTATAATAATAAAATTATTGGTATGTCTGTTGAAATTTTTTAAGTTATATTTTATTCTACATAATGAACTGTAACAGTTACCTATTTGGAAATAAATTGTAGTTAATTGAATTGAGAACAACATTTTTAATTTAATAATACTAAAATCTTATACCTATAAGCTAGTAGTGTAGTCGGAATAGGACAATAAAACTAGGTTAATAAATATGTTTGCCAATATTTACCGAAGTATTAGACTAACATTAGTTTCTTATCCCGACTATACTACCAGCTCATATTCAAGATACTGTTGGACAATAAGATACTTAGACATTAAAACTTATGTGAGAAAAAAGGTACTGATTGATACCTAACTTTAAAAAAATTTGGTCAGGAATTTTCTATAACATAAAATCAAAAGTCACATAAAAGGTTTCACCTTACTACGTAGTGTATTAAATGGTGTCTGTAATACTTTAAATAACACTTAAAATGTTGAAATGAAACGGTAGTTATTTTACCTTTATATTAAAGTAATCATTGTCATATTCTAAATTTAACCAGGCATAATTCCAATACCCTTTTTTGATTTTTAAATAAGAAGCACATCTGAAAATCTGTAGGTATCTTATAACCTACAAAAATGTGTATGTATGTATACATTCATCTATTACCAAAGCAAAGATTTCCTAGGAGCCCTAATTAAAGTAGGTATAAAGTAGGTATGTAGGTAATCTATTGCGTAATTACCTTCTGTCAGAATACCTATTATTTATTTGTATCATTTTCTTCACACTGCTTAAAAGCTCTAGCCATATTATGATAATTTAATAACGTCTCTGCTGCTTTGTTTGCGTATTTTTTCCTGGTTAATTTCAATCCATTCCTAGAAAAAAACGTAAATAAGTACCTACCTATCATAAAGGCGTTGTTAACAAATTAAATAAGCAAAATAAAACATATGTACCTACCTACTTACGCCAGATCTCGAACGCACAAAAACTATACACTAGCTCGGCGATAGGAAAATAATAATCTTCTCCGCAGGTAGAAATTCATTTAAATTTGCGTTTCCATCTGAAATTATTCTGATTAATGCGTTTATTTATTCGTAATACCAAAATAGGTCGATATTTACCGAAACAGAAAAAAATGTAACCTAACCTGTTTTTGTTTTCGTGTTGTCAGTTATCAAACAGTTGACGTAAATCACAGAAATAAATAAAATTTTTAGGTTAAACATTTCTGACAGTTCGATCCGTTTAAAAATTCTAACAGCTGTTCCTTAACTTTGGTTGGAAAAGATCAAGTGGCTGTGTTAACCCGTTTCTACTGGAAACACTACCGTTAAAAAGTTAACGGACTGCTGCTGCATAGGGCTGATAAATAGTAAACGTAATATTCGAAATAGATTAGTACCTACTACCTACCTATCTATTTTACTTTGAAACAATGTGCAACAAGTTAATATTAAAAGTATGTGGAGGTGGAGACCTTGGGAATCTTCAGCTAATGCGATATCTAGCTACCCTAAACATTCCAGGAAGCATTTATCTTCTGACGCCAAAGATGTTATTCGCAAGAAAATATACCAAATGTATCGAGAAAATGTTGTGCCCACGTTAGATTCTTTACAACTGACGATACAACGATATCATGTAGCAGGACAAGTCTTCACCACGCTTTACAATAAATGGGATTTAAGTATAAGACAATAAACAAGGGACAAATTATTAAAATAATTATTTTATTATTATTATTATTATTATTATTATTACAAAAAAGGATGGGTTGATTTAACTGAAAAATGCCAAAATAAACCCTTCAAATAAAGTATATAATTATGTAAATATATTTTTTTAAGTAAGTATAATAATTGTTATTATTACTTTTACCTAAATGCGTGCGAAAAGTTGCCCTTTTCCGCACGCAAACTTTTCACACTTGTTTTGTACTTATAATAAATTAATATACATATAATACAAGTAATGGTAAAAATAAGCATAATAAACATTGCTACTATAAGGTATTACTATGGTTTTTCATTTAACTACAAAATCTGTGGCTGTGCAAAGCAGTATCCCTTATTTCATTTCATTTCAGTAATATAAACAGTGATGCCAGCTGGGGCCAGGTAGATTTCGCTGGTTGGCACGCTCATCGACAGTTTTATATGGGTAATTTTACCAAGAAATTCTTTAAAAACGTAGGTTTGGCAATCGAACAGGTAACGGAGTTTCTTTGGGTGTTTACAATATAATAAAACTATTATTGCAGTTATTAGGTCAAACGAAATATGCTCGAATGGACCATACCTTCAGATTAAGTAATTTAAAGTAATGATAATTTCGAGGATAATTTATTCTCTTGTGGCAAGTGCTGCTTTTTATCAGTGCAGAAGTATTCAAGGACGATTTCCTATAGGTGATTGTCGCGGAGCGCCATTTAAGACTATTTTCTATGCATGGTTACAATATAATAAGCCCTATTTATAACAGCCTGAATAGGGCAATCAGAACAATCCGAACAAATATCGATAAATGCGTTCCTACTAAATTATAATATACTAAACATATCTCTAAAACCATACGTAAAACCAAGGTATTACCAGAACAAACACTGTTTTAATAGGCAGTCAGCACCTATCTATCATTTATTTGCACACAAGTGATAATTTTTGTGATAACATTGGATTAATAGGGTGATAATAAACTATAGTATTATATATAAACTTGTAATAATTAAACGTTTACCATAAATTGGAAAAGTAAATACTTATTTCATTACATATTGTCGATAAGTTCATTAACCATGAAATTACGACCATTAAACATTGGTATTTTATATTCCATTGTATCTATAATTTTACGCCAGATCTCACAATATAACAACTCTACGGTGTAAAACGTAAACTAGGTAATAGGTACCAATTATACAGGGTGGTGCATGGTCGCGTTCATCAGAATCTCGCGCACGAGTAGCTCTAAATCATACTGAGTGGTTCTCATTCTCACTCCCACTCACAGTAATCCCTCAGCGAGTGCGGGAATGAGAACCATCCGATGTGAAGTAGCGCTGCTCTAGCGATGAACGCGACCATTAGCCCCCCCCCCCCTATTTACTTTAGAGTAAGAGTGTATCTAAAAAAGCAGAATAAATAATTCATCAAGCCAAACTTACTTGTAATATTTTAATAACTTTGTGTGGTCTTTCACGTATAAATACAAAAGAAAATTGCATAATAACAAAACATAAAGTGTTCTAATGAACAATAATTATTCTTTATTTTAGCACGCTCAGCAGATTCTAAAATAATGTAAAATTTTTGTTTCAACTCGAGTTTTTGCGTTTGTGAATAATAAAGAAGCAAATATGTACTTAAGAAAAGAAAATGTATTAAAGAAAGAAAAAAATTAAAAATGAATTCGAAACAACTTCGCAGTCTTGTGCGTGGATTAAAAAAATGCGGGACAGTCAATAGTCACTAACATGAGAATCATCATAGTAACTATGATATCTCTATTCCACAACTAATAAAAGTTTTCCTCTACCAATTCATTTTACATTTACTTTCTTTTTTCAAGCTTTGCACTACTGATACAAAAGCTAACACACACTTAAACAAAAGTTCCCATGTAATTCAACCTCAGTCATCGAATCTATACAATTTGTATCTTTCATAAGCTGTATAATTTGGGGGCCATTCGACACGCTTGAAGCCACGTTTTCTTCTGTCATGTTTTGGAAATATAAAATGAAAGTTGCGGGGATCTATTTCGTACGCTACAAAGAACACACACTTCTTGCGATAGTACTTTTTTTTGCATGGGAGTTGGGGTGGTTGCTTGCCCATCGTCAGCATTTTCGTTAATCATTTTTTTCGGTGTTTTTCTCGAATCTGTTCTCGAAAAGTTTTTTAAGCACACTGTGCCTAAAAGTAATTATTTACAATTAAAAACTAGACACAGACTATAATTTTACCTATTTATTATAAATATTAAAAGGACAGTTACTTATATTATTAAAATTAATGCTTGGGTAACCTAAAACAGTACGTTGAGATATTTCTCTTTGTAAAATAGATGAGGAATTTGAACTAGAAATAGAAAATGAATCTGCAACAGCAATATCAATTAAACCCATGCCACTAGTAGAGCTGGTAGAACATTCTGATTCATTAGATTTATCACGTTTGTTGTTAAATAAAATTAAAATTGTTAAATAAAAAAAAAGATTTTTCGCCCAGAACTTTTTCGGAAATTTATCTTTTGTTTTCTGAAGAATCGTCTATATACCCCTCAGTCACGGCATTTGACCGCCAACCTCCATGTCGCTTTAGCATCAATATATCCGCTCCAGAGTTCGCTAAAAAAGTTGCTGAAGATCTTCGAAAGCAGTGGCCTATATATTCATTTCCCTTTGGAAACCCCAAGAACTCAATTTTCTTTGGTGTTGCTGCAATGGTATTAATGCCCACTGGAAATCTGGAACATTTGGAGTTTCTGTACGTGATAAAAAACTATTTCATGGGTTATGTGTGCTGGACTTAATTGGGCGTACTTTCGGACAACATTCAAGAAGTTGATGCCGTCAATAGAGCCCTCGCTAATTACAATTGCTTCTTGCAACATTTGTTTTAGTGTTTGGAACGGTTACTTTAATAAAAGACTCCGAAATTTCGATATTATTCATCTTTAAATATGTGAGTTCTTCTCTGCGACATGCTCCAGAGACTCCCACAATAAGAATGACTTTGTCTAATACATAGTTCTTATCGTCTGCTTCTTGGACAAATCTTTTTATGTGTTCCTTGAAAAACACTTTCGACTTTTTGGGCTTATACCCCCTAGATTTCCTTTTCAAAAATGCGATTAGGTTTGTAAATGTCTCTATATCAACATTTTTATTTAAACAAACCATCGTTCGAAGCATTCAGTAAGTACTCCACAAAGTTGATGGCTTTTAGGCATCGGATAATCGTGAAAAATATGCCAAAACGACTTTTTCTGATAAGTTTTTTATCTTTTTTTTTTTCACACCAGTTTTTGAATTTTTCGTATGTGCCCTCATACAAACTCCTTGATTTTTGGGGAACATGGTTCACCATTGCCTTATTTGCGGCATTTTCAATGTCTGAGTCTGCTAAATCACTCATTTTTTACTTAATATTCGCCGCAGTTTTTGACAAAAAAATTCTTTCGAATTTTTTTTTGACAACTTACAATTTTTTTTATATAAAAGGTGTAAATGAAACACCAGTAATTAAATGTTTGGTAAAATAAATTAAGTTTTTTTTATTATGAAACGCCCGTAGAAAAAATTATTGTGTACCATTCGTTACGAAACAATGTATTTTAGTCACTCTGACGTGTTGTCCAACTCGGATTCGCCTCGTAGGACAAGTTTCACGTCGCTTGCCTAAAAGACCCTTATTTCGTAACTTGTTTTATAAATAGCTATTATTACACTGAGGTAAACTTATCTACAAGAAAATAACATTTTGTTTTTTAAAACACTATTTTTTTAAGAACAATTTAGACCAATTTAATCAAAATAAAATAACTAACATTTTCTGTTTGTTCATCTTCGCTCTCTTCAAGGTCGGGAAATTTTTCTTCGCCAATGCTTCAGTTTGTGTCATTCCATGAAATTAAAGCATCAGATTCTGAATTTGGGTCAGAGTCAGAGCCAGCCTTCTCTTTCCCTATTTTAGCTTTGCCAACATTTGTTTTCAAAAAACACTTATAATAAAAACTAAGTAAAACTAAGTTTTTCTAGATTTTCACGTACATTTGTATATTACAAACATGACATATTATGTTTCGCCAGCACAGTGGCTTCTTCAGATGTTAAGTATAAACTAAAATACTAATTTTACAAATTTGTACAGGTAAATAATTAATTAATGATTACACAAATACAACCAATGATTTGAAAATCAATGATTTGTTTTTAAGAAGAAAAAAACGAGACGTTGGCGGGAAAGTTAAAATCCGAAAGTTTCGATACGAATTTTCAGAAAATTCGGAATATTTCCAAAGAAAAGCCACATATTTCAGAAATACTGGTAATTTATGGAAGTATTCGCGCCTCACATCACTAGCTTCAACACTTTCTGTAAAAATCTTGGTTCCAGGCAAAAAAGACTCAGCAATACATAGTTTACGACACCTGACTGGATATTAATTTGGCCAGCTTGTGCTATTAATTAATTTACCAAACTTAGGGACCTGGAAGATTAATGAAAACAAATTACGGAAAGGGATTACTTAATATGTTTACATTCGAAAATCGACACTATGTTATAAAGATGAAATTTAAAACTTGGAAGTGTGCCAATTCTTTATTTATAATTATAATGTTTATCAATGTGTTGCTTAATGTAACTACCAATTACACCACGTTAAAGTTCATTTACCGGCTTATAAAAATTGCTAAAAATACCCACCCAATTTATCTTGTTGACATATTTAATTTCCTCTTCTCTTTTATATTAATTTTTTTTCTTATAAAATGAAATTTCGACATTAATTAACTTTACCACAAAATATGAAATATAATTAACCCATGATTACATTTTATATATTTCTTAATCGGAAACAATTTGTATAATTCATTTCATAATGCCAGGATGTCAAAATCAATTTCTACATTTATCCAGTCATAAAAACGTCTAAAAATACCAGACTTTTTGAATGCTTGTCTGAGTTTAAAGCTAAAAACCAACAAACCTTATTTTTAGACACACATCAAACATTAACTAAAAATTTTGTTAGCGGTGTGTTTTTTGTCAGATTTTATTGCTTCTCACACGATAAACTAGAAAATCGAATTTCTGAGAACATTTTTGCTTAATATTCACATAATGACAGAAATGTTTACCTGTTCGCTTTCAAACGTATTATTGTTAAAGCCTACATACATTTATTGCGCTCTGACTGTTTCATTTGCTTTTTCCCAAAATAATTTTAAACAAAAAGGCATTCAGATTAATATGAATCATGAAGGTAACATAAAATCAAGGAAGAGCAAAAATGTTTGTTTTTGTAAGTCCAACTCTTGCTTTCTAGATTGGCAAATCGGCTTTTGATTTATCAGCGTCTGAAACATTTATAACTACCTTTAAAAACAAGCAGTTTATATACACACAATCAAACCAGCAATCTACGAGTGCATCAAGACTTCAAGGAACATTGTATTTACTTTGATTTAAGTAAATATCTATTAAAAACTCAGACATATAATTACTTAATTAATATAAAATCATTTTTACTCAATTTCACCTTTTATTTCACGATTTATGGTGGATTTATACCGACATATAGCACAACATAAAAATAAGAAATAACATAAAAAATAAGAAAATAAATAACAGAGTTTGGTTAACATTTATAAAACAAATAAAATAAGAATGAAATAAGGGACTGTAATATAGTTTTAGCAGTAGAAATTCAAATAAATAAATGCTTTCAAATCCAATAATACCAAGAAAAACAAAGCTTAATAATATTGTGACAATTCAATCTTGTCACTAATAAGTCATTAAAACTGGCTTAATTATAGTACCTTATATCACATATCTGACTAGTGAAACGTTCAATGTTGTGTTTTCTATATGAAACTAGACACCTACCTAATGTTAAGAACCTTCCCTTCGTGGTCTTTGGCCAAGCGGGAGTACATTTGCCCATATCGTCAACCCCCAAATTTTCCTGGAATCAGCTATCCTATGATATCTTATAAAAAAGCATTTTTGTGAAGATTTCCTTGTTTTGGATTTTAATGTTTACCTGTCAGTTTGGTTACAAAACTTTCTAGGTTAACTTTTGTTTTTCAAAAAGGGTACTGGCCTTTATATTCAGCAACGGGGCCGTTTGTCGAAGGCCGAAGCTACTAGCGCTATGTTTTGTTTTTAATATCTAAAATAGTATTATAAATAAATTGAAATTTATAGTGAGGTTGCATTGATTATACAGGAATAACTAAATTTGGGTATCTCTGTTTTATTTCACGTAGCTGAAATACTTGCAACCGGGTAGTCGAGACCCACAAGACTTAATTCAAAATCAACCGCTAGTATTTGAAACAACCTTTTCTTTTTTTGGCTCGAACAGTACATCTGTCCTAGAGTGGTTAGCCCAAATTTGCTTTATCTTCTCCACCTCTCTTTTTCGTTTTTTTTTTCTCTCTCACACCGGGGACGGGGTAACACCTTAAATTGTTCTGTGACTTCACTTGACTTTTGGCGGTCGAATGTGCGACATGTCCTTTTAATCTACGACGATTCCAGTCATCACCCCAGGATTTGGGATTAAAGGGCCATATTTCCTGTGTCCTACACCGCAGCTTGGCGGTGGAGTGAATATTTTTGGTTTGCTGTTCCGTGAGACGCAGGAATATCATTTCGGTGGATTTTTTGCTGCACGCTTCGCTGTCAGAATTCAAGCCAGGTCACCAGGACCTAAAGGGGCAATACATCTAGGAGCACCCAACACCGTTGGAACTCGCTAAACAAATTTTTAGGACCCTGAAGGCTCCGTTTAGGGTCTTTTCTTTTTAACATCTTTCTTCCTCCCCCCCGTCAAGACCTTCGTATCTACTGTCTTCCTCTTTGTCGTACCATCCTTGCACCACCATACTCCGCTGCAACAGCACGGATTACAGCTCAGTGTACAGATAAGTTTAGATTTAAGTACTAACCCCCATATTTTCTTTCTTTATTTACTAAAGCCAGCAATAATATTTTTAATTTTTTTTTTATTTATACAGTTCCTCCTTGTTGTTTTTTTAACTTGTGTTTGCGTGGTGTCAGGTCGCACGATTAGAGCTAGCTCCACGATCATCTTGGAGGTTTCCAGCTTTTCCTGTGGTAAAGCTGGTGGCTTTTGTTAAACCCCCTCCCGCGAGCTAGGGCAATTGGCATGCGTGCCCCACGGCTAGTTCTATGCGTGCTCTCTGGCCACCACTTATCAGTTTTTTGCAATAATTTAATTTATTTAATTACTCTAATTATTTTTTTTATTTTTGATTGAATTTTAAAATTACGGTTTGGCTTATTCAGCGGTGCTTATCATAGCATCGCTGAAGAGTACCATCATTTTTTTTTTAAGTAAAACAAATGAAAATGTTTTTTGTTTTATTTTTGGTACAAAAAACAACAGAAGTGCGTGTGGCAATATTTTGCAACTCTAACCACAAAAACCCAAAACACTGACAATCAAATTAGATCGGGCACGCGCAGTTCCATTCTCACATAAAAATAAAAGAAAAGTTAAAAGATAGCCAACTTAAACGTCATTTCTTATTTTTATTTATGTTATTTGTCTGTATAACAATAACACCTTACGAGTGATGTGTGTTGAGGAAACGTGTATCAACAAGTCAAAGAGAATAGGTTGGCAAATGCTGTGCGCGTGCGATTTCAATCTGTGCTAGTCTTGTTTGTAAATTACAGGGTTATAATTTGTTCACGCAGTCATTTGCATTTAGTCACGCAGCTAGTCAAAGGCGCGTCGTAACGGTACTTGTAAAACGTCAACATTGCGACGCGAGCTCCCTATTGGGCAAAAAATAGGTTGAGTCGCATCGCGCGCCGGTTGAGAGAGACAATAAGCACGGCGCAAGGATGAAGAGGGACAGTTCATTCCAAGATGGCTCCGTGAAGCAAGTTCTCTTACGGACGCTGCACAATTTTAAGGCCTTTTTGGGCAATTAAGGGTTTTTTTTAAGTAGAACTAAGCCGCTAGCGATTCCGCGTTATCTAACGTACGAAATTCAACTCCCTACGATACCGGGGCGTTCTTGTGATGTACTTTCAAGTGATAGTTAAGGAAAACATGTAAAAAAGCAGTTAGTAATGTGAACGTTAAGTATCGACCAGTGTCTTTGTCGTGAATCCTTGTAATATGCTGCCTAATATACCCTGCATTAAGAAATAAAAACACAAGTGTTTAAGTAAACAATTGTTTTAATCAAAGGTAGCAAAAAATTAACGACAAGAACGAAACACTTTCCACCTCGGTATGTAATATACAATTTTTTTAAATTCCAGAATCATACTCAGAAATTGTTTTTAAGTCTATGATCAGAATATTCTATTACTTTGGTATTATAAAGTGCTGGTCGTCTTTCCACGTCTCTGTAATACACAATTCAGTATTTATTTATTTATTTACGGTATACACCATTTACAAAGGGAAATAACAATGTAACTTATATACAGGGTGACGCGGATCTAAATGAACATACTTCAACACAAGACAAAGAATACCTTGGGGGTTCTTAATCACCCATCTTTGATAGTTCAATTGTCGATAGTTAATAAGATACAGGGTCTTTTATGAACTTCAGCAATTTTTTGTTCTTGTCATATTTTTTAATGCACTCCGTATAAAATTTTCATATTGGGTCAACATCTGTAACCTATCTGTCGCTTAAAATTGCAGTATAAGAAAATTTTAAATTCCAGGCCCGTATTAAAAAAAGTTGACATTTTCAATTTTTACATTTTTAACACCCTGTAGATCAATTTTTTCAAAATATTATTTTTTTATTGGAAAGAGCATAAAGAATTGACCCTAACGGCATAATTTTCAAAGTTCCCGCACCCATCACTTGATTAGAATAAATGGTTGTTTTGTAAAAAATTTCAAAATGGTGCATATTTGGAAATTAGAAATTAAGAAAATAACAATAAAAAAGCAAAAACTGCTTCCGAAGTAAAAAAATAAATGTACTAAACGTTTAATAGTTTTAACGAGACTAAATTTTAGGGAACAACACAACAACAAATAACAAAGTAATAATAATAATAACAAAACTGCAAGTTAAATCGACTGCTTAAAATCTAATACATAGAAAAAGTTTTAGCAAGAATTAATTTTAAGAGCACTTTAGCAGAACACTGTTATTTAAGAAGCTGTTCAAAATGCCCTCCATTGGCTTGTTCACATCTTCGTCTTCTGATGTTTAAATTTGACACTGCTTTTCTAATTGCGTCTGGGTTATTTTTTATTTCCTGAAAAGCATTAATAATTCGTTGCAAAAGCTGCTCCCGCGTGTTGATTTCTTCTGAATAAACCAAATTTTTCATATTCCCCCAGAAAAAAAAAATCCAAAGGATTAAAGTCCGGCGACCTGGCTGGCCATAAATGGGGCCCTCCACGGCCTATCCATCTGTTAGGAAACGTAATATTTAAAAATTCAGATACAACCCTTGCAAAATGTGGTGGGGCCCCATCATGTTGAAAAAAGAGCCCTTTCACGTTAGCATTTTCATTCTGCATAAGTCCTGGCAAAATGTTTTGTAAAAAATTTAAATATTGATTTCCATCTAATCTTTCAGCAAAAAAGTGCGGCCCAATTAATTTATTATTTATTATACCTGCCCAAACGTTTATGGAAAATTTGTGCTGCGAATGCGATTATCTGATGGCATGTGGATTTTCTAACGACCATACATGGGAATTCCTTGAATTATTTACACCATCTCTGGTAAATTGTGCTTCATCGGTCCAGAGGATTCGATAAAGACTCCTTTGGTGTCTACTGAGCCACTGGCAAAAGAGTAACCGGTTTGCATAATCGCCAGGTTCCAATCTTTGAACTTCTTGAACATGAAACGGATGCAAGCCTTCCTTTTGCAGTGTTACATTAACTCTTTTTTGCGGGATTCCTAGACGTGTCGCAATTTTTCGAGTAGATGTTTTGGGATTATCTTCAACAAGATTTAAGATATCTTCTTCCTCCTGAACTGGATGTCGTATTGGTTGATCAATATTATTGTCGGTGGGAAAATGTCCATGTTCTCCAGCAAATAAAAATACATTTGCAAATGTTTTGTGATATGGACATCTTCTACCCGGAAATCGCCTACGATATTCCCGAACAGCAGCTCTTCCATTACCGTTACAAAAACCGTATACAAAAATAATGTCGGCATATTCGGCATTTGAAAATTGGTAAGGCATCTTCAACAGAAAATTGCACTAATTGTTAACCGAATACTAACAAAGGTCAGACAACTGTCACATATCTGATAGTGACTTGAATTGTTGCTATGGAACAGTAACTCGATAGTCTTTGGTTTGTTTTTAATGAGGCAAAGCCTACTTTACAAAGTTTGAAATTTCTGACTGTAATTTACGATTTTTTGTCGATGTCTAAAAAGCAATCATTATCTTGCAGTTTTGTTATTATTATTATTACTTTGTTATTTGTTGTTGTGTTGTTCCCTAAAATTTAGTCTCGTTAAAACTATTAAACGTTTAGTACATTTATTTTTTTACTTCGGAAGCAGTTTTTGCTTTTTTATTGTTATTTTCTTAATTTCTAATTTCCAAATATGCACCATTTTGAAATTTTTTACAAAACAACCATTTATTCTAATCAAGTGATGGGTGCGGGAACTTTGAAAATTATGCCGTCAGGGTCAATTCTTTATGCTCTTTCCAATAAAAAAATAATATAATTGATCTACAGGGTGTTAAAAATGTAAAAATTGAAAATGTCAACTTTTTTTAATACGGGCCTGGAATTTAAAATTTTCTGATACTGCAATTTTAAGCGACAGATAGGTTACAGATGTTGACCCAATATGAAAATTTTATACGGAGTGCATTAAAAAATATGACAAGAACAAAAAATTGCTGAAGTTCATAAAAGACCCTGTATCTTATTAACTATCGACAATTGAACTATCAAAGATGGGTGATTAAGAACCCCCAAGGTATTCTTTGTCTTGTGTTGAAGTATGTTCATTTAGATCCGCGTCACCCTGTATACAATAAAGTTGAATCTAATAACACAATAGATTAAAGATAAATATTTTATATTTCATAAAAATCACAGAGAGTTGATCAGTATCAGTCAGTCAAAGTGGCAATACATTACTACGAATTTTTCTCTTAAGATCTAATTTAAACTTAGAATGAGTGGCATGAATATCAAAGTCATGCCTATCGAAGTTACGCTGCAGCCTGGTCAAAGGACGGAACATGCCATAATTGGTAGAATGGAAAGGTAAACAGAAGAGATTTCTGCTGCGAGTATTGTGTCTTGTATTAAGATATAATTCATATAAAAGATAGTCACAATCTATGCCACCCGTAATAAGCTTAAATAAAAAACACATATCCAAGAGGAAACGTCTATCTTGTAGAGAACATAGATTTATACTGTTGAGAATGGGTTGATAATCTATATGAAAATTATGAAAACGAATTTATAATTTGTGTGCACAAACACGCAGAAATCTCTTCTGCACACCCTCAATCGCCTGCACATGCACCTGATAGTAAGGTGACCACAACACACTGGCATACTCCAAGCCGGATCTCACCATGGAGCAATACAATAATTTAAATGTTTGACATGAAAATTCTTTACTGTTTCTAGATACAAATCCAAGGTTTCTATAGCCCGTACATGTAATAGAATATTTAGCGACAGAGGGGAGGATGTGTTCTATTTGACCGGTAAATTACGTAACCTTTATATATGGATTTATGCTTATTATCATATTACGGCGAAATATTGGGAAAAAAATGCTTAAAAAGTGGATTCACCTCATTAATTCTATTTTGTCAACCTTGGGATTATATATACAGATTTTTGTCGCTATTAAGACTTATTTTATTTGTTTTAAGATGTAAGATAATTCCGAAGGTAATCTGAGACGATATTAAGTAAATTCCATGTGTGTGAAATTATATTTGTTTTGGCTCAATAAAAAATTATACGTTTTTAAATGATTAAGTCAGTTAGTCAGACAGACGTAGCAGCTTGATATGGTTGTGTGACAGCTTACAAACAACATTAAAATCATAACAGGTTAATTTTTTGTCTCAAATTCTCAAAACTACAGGGAGTATTCAATATCAAAATGTTACAAATCAGTTTAGTGATTCTTGAGTTTACAGTAACAAAATAAAGACCTAATTCTGTGACATTTCTTATGACATAGGCATAACAATTATTATAAGTGCCTAAGCTAGAACACAGTAAAAAATATCCACCTGGTAAAAATCATTTCAGGGGTGGTAAAAGTTAATTTTGTTGAATGGGTGTTATTTATTCCATTTTATACTCTATCAGAAAAATTAAATACAATGACAATTGATAACACCATATTAGAGCGTAAATAAACCCCGCTAGAAGGTTATTTTAACACATTGAGTGTAAAACTTCTTCTTTAATCGCTTTTTTACACGGCCCCGGGTAGAAATACCTAAACCCGTGTTACCGAAAAGACAGGCGGCAACAAGTGGTGTGAAATTCTAGGAATTGACACATGACGCTACATGCACATTCAACTTTGAAGTCAGTCTGATTGTGCTCTTTGAACGTGATATAGAATAATGTTATATTTAAATTAAAATATAGAAATAAAGCAAAGTTCTGTAAAGTGCCAAATGAGAGTGCCTCTTAGAGGATCTTGTTAAATTGGGTAAGCATATTAACAAAATTTAATAAAAACCTTACTAATAAGTACGCCATTTTTAGGAAACTAAGTAGGTATTTATATTGTTACAGTTTTTCTTTCAGCTATTAAATTATTCCGATATAAGCTTATAATATAAAGGTATTCATTTTTTATATAAATACTTATTATGTACCCACCTACACATTTTACTTCATAGATAAAATAAATATACGATTAATATAATACTCGTCATTTTCATTCTTTTATATTGTTCCAAAGCATACTTTTATTTAGTTGTTTAGTGTTCTAAGTATACATATATTTATTATGTTATTTGTTTTGTTAAGCTTAACAATAAGATACATTAAACATTATATATATATGTTTAATTTACTAAATTGTTAAACTCTATAATAGGTGTGTTATTTTGTTTAACTAGTTATAATAATAAGTGTAAAAAAAATCACAGGGTTTTCCAGTTCTGCTGTAACCATCATTTTGTTTATAAATAAACGATAAATAATACTCAATATTTTCATTCATTTAATCAACCCTTTTCAAGCGATCTGAATATTTATATATATTAGGGGCTACTACTTTCGGCTTTGATTAAGTCATTCAATCATGTATCAAACTAAGCAGAGGTTAATAATGTAAAACATCTTAAATGCATAATATTTTACATTTTAATTATAAACGCCCGGTTAGTTTGATACGGGATTACATGACTTAAACAAAGTGGAAAGTATTCTAGCCCTGGGTAGAATATTTTATTACACTCACTATAGTCACACCCAAATAAAATAAAATTTACACTACAATAATATGATATTTACACTAATTAATCACAAGTTACCATAAAAAAATGGTTAACTTACACCTCCTATTATTTCTTTTACCCCCTAGAAGGATAGGTTTACAATCTGTGAGTTTAATTTACACACGATAGTGTAAATGTACCTACCCATAAACTAGAAGAATTAACACTCATCAAAAAGTAAAAAACCATTAAAAAATGTCTTTTTTACAAGATATACTGATTGGTTAATATACCCTATTGAGTGTGGTCCTATATGTACCACCATTGAGTGTTACATTTAACAATTTAACACTCAATTTTTTACTGTGAAGTTTTATAAACTATGCATTTAAAAAAATATATCCGATTTTTATGTTCCACATTAACCAATTTTAAAAATATCTGTATGAATAAATATCTACAAAGGTTATTTTTAAACATTTCTAAAAATTTTTAAGAAAAACTGTGTAAAAATAATGTTATTTTAATATTTGTAAATCATTGTCAGCATAGTAACATATCCAAAATTAATTCATTTGGCAGCTGTGGCACTCTGTGGTATAATTAATTGATTAAAAAAAAATTCCAAAAAGAAAGTACAAATATACCGTTATCATTCAACACGGTTTAACCAAAGAATCACTTCTAAAAAAAGCTATTTTAGACTGCTAAACTAATTAAATCCTTTGATAATATGAAAACGCAAGGCAGATATGGTCGATATACCGATACCGATATAGGTATTGGTCGATCCCTAGAAATAGGCAATGACCTTAAGGTACCTGTTGCCTATAAGTACTATTAACACAAACCGAAAAGTCAATGTTAAAGAAAGCACAAATGATATCACCGTCATGGACGTACCAGTAATTACAGATTGAACAGTAAACGCTAATAGAATAGATCGGATCTCGTATATAGTACAAGACAAAACAAAACAAAAATCTTTATTGATATTTTTTATTTTATGCCTAATGGCAAGAATATACGCATACTTAAGAGGTTGAAAAGCAAATAAAATATGTAAATATACAGACTTGGAAATCGAAATAACAAAATGCGGAATGTAAGGTGGTTCCTGCCCTAATTGCAGCGGCGAGCATGATTTCAAAAACTGCACGACCCTAGCAAAAACCTGCACGAATTGTAAATATGCCAAAGATGTTTTAAAAATTCTGGACATCGATTATCACCACACTGTATTTGACCGTAAATGTAGATGTTATCAACGAGAGGTAGACAAAGCCAAACAAAAAATTAGATACGATTAGCAACGAAAAATCGCAGGAGGCGAATCACTGTTGTTATGTTTAAATATAGCGGGCTTAAGCAATAGAATGGTAGAGATTAGCAACTTATTGTTACATAGAAAGGATCCTTTGGTAGTATGCCTGACGGAAACCCATATCACAGAGGTGTTTCAGAATAACGAGATCTCGGTTCATGGCTACACAAACATTTTGTGTGTTTTTCGCATAGTCGTCATACTGGTGGTGTCATAATTTATGTGAAAGACCATATACCTACAACTGTTGTAAGGTGTGTAGCAAACGTTGGAGCTTATTGGGCTATACTTGTAAAAATAAAGCTGATCCATCAGGATATTGTTGTGGGGGCCTTATATCGTTCGCCGAATAGTGCTGCAGACGTATTTTTAAAATTTATGGAAGATATAATCAACGATACTACTGTGACTTCATGTAGCTGTGTTTTTGCCGGAGATTTTAACATAAACTGGCATTCCGATAGCGCTAATAAAAGAAGATTGGAAGCGATAAGTAACGATGCTGGTTTTAGACAGATAGTTCAGAGTGATACACGTGTGACCATGGATAGTACTTCACTAATAGATCTCATATTTACTAATGATTACAATTTAAAAGAGGCATCAGGAGTTTTTCCACAAATTTCAGGTCACAGGACTATTGGATCTTTCCTTAAACAAGAAAACTGTCCAAAAAAACTTGAAAATAAAAGGATTCGGAATCTTAACGAGCAAAACATGAACCAAATTAAAATTAAACTAATAGAAAAAAAATTGGAACTATACCAGCACAAATGTAGATAAATTGTATGCAGATTTTTTAAATAACATTGTTGAAACAGTTGATAGTGTAGCACCGATAAAAAACATAAACATGTGCACAGCCCCTTGGATGACTAACAAAATTAAAATTGCACAAAATGAAAGAGATAATGCATATAAAAAATTTAAATTAACAAAATCTGAAAGTGATTGGAGGGACTACAAAAGTAAACGTAACAATGTGGTTGGAGTCATTAGAAGTGAAAAAAATGCATTTTACGAAGAAAATATAGATAGGTGTAAAGGAAACAGTAAAAAAATGTGGCGAACTTTAAAGGACTTGGTGGGCAGCAATAAAAACCAGGGGAGTGTTTTCGAAAACGTTAAGTTTCCACAGAATATGGGCAAGTTAGAAGATAACTTTAACAACTTCTATGCAAACAGTATTATAGAAATAGCACAAAGTATACCGGTTCAACCACCAAAATTTGACACCGAAAATTATCTCCCCCTTGGGGTAAACCTTGACAGGTTTGATTCCATAAATTTATCTCAGCTGAGAAAAATTGTTATGCAATTAAAAAACAAATCGACAGCTGATGATGTATGCAATATTAAGTTTCTAAAAAATGTCTTCGATCAGGTGGGGTATCCATTGCTGCACTTGATAAACACCTCACTGTCATCTGGACGAGTCCCAAGAGATGCTAAAGTAAGTGTAATAGTACCAATACCTAAAACGCAAGACCCAATAAAACCTGAAGAATTTCGGCCAATTAATCTGCTGCCAGTTGTCGATAAAATTCTGGAAATAGTTGTGGGTAGACAGTTGCGTACATACTTTGAAGGACAGAGCTTCATCTTCTCGGGCCAGTCCGGATTTCGGGAGAAACACTCGTGTGAGTCTTCACTGCAGTATGTTTGCACCAAATGGCGTAAAGACATTAGTGATGGGAATGTTACAGTAAGTGTTTTCATAGACCTCAAACGTGCGTTCGAAACGATCAACCGAGATGATCTAATTAAAAAGCTCTTGAGCTACGGAGTGACGTCATACGCAATTCAGTGGCTTAAAGACTATCTTAGCGAGAGATACCATAAGACAAAAGTGAACGATAAAATCTCGGGTCCGGCTAGGAATGATATCGGTGTCCCCCAGGGAAGCGTGTTAGGCCCACTTCTATTTATCATTTATATTAATGACCTTCACAAAATTTTAAAAAAATCTTATTTAAACTTATTTGCGGACGACACGCTTCTCTCAACTACAGGAAAGGACTATGACCAAATTGTAAATGATATCAACTCAGAACTATCCTTGTTATATAACTGGCTGTGCGTAAACAAATTAAAGTTGAATTCGGAAAAAACGAAATATATGGTTCTGGGTAGCAAGCTTCATTGTAAGTCTTTTATAGATAAAAATTATAATATTCTCATTAATAATGATACACTTGACATGATAAATCAAATAAAATACTTAGGGGTAATTCTTGATCCTCAGTTGGTCTTTTCAGCTCATATCGAGTTTATATGTAAAAAATTGGTAAAAAAATAGGATTTTTTCATAGGATATCAGAAAATTTAAGTCATTGGTCTAAATTGTTAATTTAAAATACAATTATTTATCCGCACTTTACTTATTGTAATTCTTTATTAATGGCCTGTAATAAAGAAGAAATAAATCGTTTACAGCTATTGCAAAATAAAGCAATGCGAATTATCTTAGGATGTAACAAGTATACCCCCATTAAACTAATGTTAAATACTTTAAATTGGCTTAATATAGAGCAGAGTATTGAAGTGTCAAATATAATGATAATATTTAAAGTAAAGAATAATTTAATGCCACCGTATCTAAAAAATTACTTAATCCCAAGATCTGAAAAACATTATTACGATATCCGCTCTAAGGATAATTTTAGTATTCCATTTGAGCGAAATTCTTATATGCAAAAACATGTATTTGGAAACGGCCTGCGACTTTTTAATGCTCTACCCACTGAGCTGAAGTCAATAACAAACTTAAAAGTATTTCTTAAGAAAATTAAACTACACTATTTGAAGGATACATAAAGGCGTTAAATTGGTTTTTCAAAGTATGATAAGATACAGATAAAAAGTGGCACCTAAGTACAAATAATGTATATTGTGAATATTTGTTTTTGTTGAAATGTAAATGTCTGCAGTAGCCAAGTGCTAAATAAACTAAATATTTATTTATTTATTTATCCTGCGCTAGTTGGTGCTTATTTACGTAGTCCTTGAGGGATAATAGAATTATCGAAATGAATTTAGCCAGATAAAACGGGGACAAATGTCAAAAATGTTTTACTTGGCGTCCTAAAATTTAAATAAAATATTGCCAGCCGTTTTTCGGATTTTGCATCGTAACACTTTAAAATCGTCACCCTGTATAAGGCACTTTATCATAATCCGCCAAAATCTATTTGAACCATTCTGGTTACGACCTAAATATTGCTCTTTGCTTAAGCAAATTTTGTCCCCAATATCGCGTTAAAGAACGATTAACCTATTTTCAGAGAGGCTATTCATGTTTGCCACTCATTACTCCATAACTCATATAAACGTCATTTTATACAAAGAAAAACGCCGAAAGGAAATGACTTACAACATTCAAACCTCGAGAATCCATTAGTTTTCACGTCACATACGAACCATAACCTTAACATTGGCAGCAGAGGTTCAGCAAAGAGATATTTTTATGGCGGAACGGTTATATAAATAAATAGTAGCAAGTCAATGCGAGAAATGGATATATTTATGAGCGCCTTAATTGAATAATTATTGTCTACGCAATATTGACTGTAAACTTAATGTATAAACGTTATTTATTGACTTATTCCATCAGCCAATTTATTTTAATGATTTCAAGACAGATGATTATGGCATGAGTTAAAATTATGTCCACAGTCTTCAGGACATAGACATATCAGGTTTATTACGAAAAAAGTTGCATTTTTTTTTCTTGCCATTTAAGAATTTTGTTAATTAAAATGTCTGTCCTATCTAATCTGCTCGCGTCTATTGAAGCCCAAGAGGTTCAAAAATATGGTCATCTATAGTCCACATCAACCATGATTGTTTACATGCCAGCCAGTACATACAATATAAAAGAAACATTGCCGGATCCTTAATGTTTTGTACAGTTGTGACACAAAGTGGCGATTTTCTTAATTGCTCGATAATGATAAGTATGGCTATGCATGAATTTGTGTTTCTAATAGTCAGTGGGAGGCCGGTGTTTGGTTGTGACAATTAATAACATTTGTTATGATTACTAACTTCGGTTAATTATATGATTCACGCTTAGTTATTAAAACTAAAGTCTTTCGTAATCACATGTTTTTACCACACGGATATCATAAAACTTAAAGTGAAAATTAAATCTGTTATGAACACAAATCTTCAGGGACTTCTTGACCTTACTTTTTAACGAGCAAAAATTTATTTCATCTAAGAAGGCTCGGACTGAAAAACGTAGGGCTTAGTTTAGATCACAGTTATAAGGGGACCACATATCTAATCAAATCTAGGTTAAAATTGTGTCAAATTCATATTATGATAATATGATAATATGCCAAACTAATGAATCACTTCATATTTTCAAAAGCGTTGGTCTGTATCTCTTGAGAAATGTTACCACATAAATGTCATACAACTTTTTTGTTTTTTAACAGATTTCAATGATTTTGGCATCATTTAAAAGAGCTTTTTCTGTTTAATAAAATTCATAGTAAAAATCACAAAATTAAATGATTTCATCGCCGCTAGGGGGCGCTATTTCAAGAAGTCGACAATTTGCCCATTTTCCTAGAAAATTTAAAATGTACTGAGGTTTTTTTTTACATTTAAATGGAAAGAGGATAAAAAAATAAGGAATTTAGTGAAAACCGCAAGTCGATATCTTAATTCTATACCAAGATATACAAGAATATTTTGGGAAAAAAACCTTTTGCCTTGCGTTTTGGCTAAGTAGGCCTGGAAATGCAAAAATTAAACAAAACATCTGTAGTTGTCACTAACGCTTATTTATCCGACGCCATTCTTTGTCGTTGTGGTATTGCAATTAAGCTTAAAACAATGAGAATTCCCAATGAAATAATATTTAATATGCTAGCCGTTTATTTTGAATGCTACCAGAACTGAACAATAGCATCAAGAATATACGCGATGAGGTATCCTGGACAGAGACGATATAGTAACAACCTTTACAAGATTGGCCAAACGGCTACGAGAAAATGAAATAAAATTAAACACACAATATTTGGGACTAAAATAAAATATGTAAAAAAAAAATAAATCAGCTAATGTCTTTCAAGATGTTCAAAAAGTCCACCATCACATTTAATACCATCTCGCACTTTTCGTTTCGTTACATTAACAGCGGCTTCCACTTCGGCAATAGATATGCTTCTAATGGCATTTTTGATCATTACAATCATATCTTCCCTTGTAGTGGGCCTTGTTTGATTGGTCAAGCATCAATCTGCATAAATATGTATTTTTTTCAATACACTGAGAAAATGGTGTCGTGTATAATATACAGTGTGTCCGCTTAAGTTCTGTACATATGGGAACATTTTTTAATATTAATTTTACGAAAAAAAGTTACTCTTTATGAAAAGTTCTGCTTACTGAAAAGATAATATTAGACCACTCAAACTTGAGATAGTATGTACAGGATGATCAAAAAGTAAAAAAATCAAAATTGACCTACGAGAAAAGTACCCTTAATTTTAATTTTAGAGCAAAATGGAATAAGAAAATGTTGATTGGCATTCAAAATTATATCTGTTTCTACTCTTAGTAGACTATTATTGAAAATAAATTTGACATTTTAAAAAATATCATTTTTTGAAATGATTTATAATTAATAATTGTATTTATTATGCAATTCAAGCTAATAAACCTTTATCAATTATTTTTATTCAAAACGTAACCTAAATAATTGATGGAAACATGATAATTTATTTTGGAAAAATACAATTATAATAATAAACATTAAAATATGAATTTAAATAAAAATATTCATTAACTTTTCCTCACTGTATTTGCCTCGACATATCCTCCCTCCATATCAATGCATTTAGCCGTTCTTGCAGAAAATTCTCTTAAAACATTTCTAATCATATGGCAGGAGTTATATTTGTAATTGTCTCTTTAATTACCCTCTCTAAATGGTCAACATCTTGAAATAGCCTTTGTAGGTATACATTCTGTTTTAAGTAGCCCCACAAGAAATAATCGAGGGGGCTCAAGTCCAGAGACCTAGCGGGCCAAAAAATGTCAGAATATTTATCGATAACTTTTCCATTAAAAAGGGTATTTAAGTATTGTCTTACATTCCTCGTACTGTGGCATAGTGCACCATCTTGTTAGTACCATATCAGTAGTCTATCGGGTATGTGAAGTCCATGAATAAAATTAAACAAATAATCGTAAATAATAACGTTCACCATTTAAATTTTCTCGAAAAAAAAAAGGACCTATTATTCTATTTTTGTAAATTCCGCACCACACATTTGTTTTAAATGAGTACTGATCACGTGTCTGTATAGTGAAATTTGGATTAACGTCACTCCACCAACGACAATTTTGTGAACTTACAGTCCCGTTCAAGGTAAAGGTTGCTTCGTCGGTAAAAATTATATCTCTTGTCATGAAAGGGTTATCTTCTAACTCTCCTTGTATTAAAAAACAAAATTCTAAGCGTCGCTCAAAATCACCTGGCTTCAAGGTATGTATAAATTTTGGTTTGTAAGGCCGAAATTTGTTTTCATTTAATATTTTTGAAATCGTAGTTTTCCCTACATCATTTGGTAATGTTGTTGACCTTTTTCGCAATGATTTTTTAGGATCTTCTACCACAGACAACATTACTTGGTTCACAGTTTCATTATTTGCAACCCTTGGTCTACGTTTCATATTGTAGTTATTTTCCACACTTCCAAAGGTCTTGAATTTAGTCACTATGTTTCCTACTGTTGTAAAAGAAATCATTTTATCAGAACATCTGTAGTTAAAAATTTGGGCAGTTTTCCGATACGTTTTGTAATTTTCACCAACAATTAAAATTATTTCAATTTATCTTGCATACTCAATTTCAACGGCATATTTATCTAATTAAATATTCAAACTGATGTTTCAAACAAATAACATAGCTGACAGTTAAAATTCAAATTCAGGTGGGAAATGGTGGCAAGATAATGGACATGCCATTAAGCTTAAAATTTTTAAGTTTATTTTAAATAATAGTCTACTAAGAGTAGAAACAGATATAATTTTTAATGCCAATCAACATTTTCTTATTCCATTTTGCTCTAAAATTAAAATTAAGGGTACTTTTCTCGTAGGTCAATTTTGATCTTTTTACTTTTTGATCGTCCTGTACATATACTATCTCAAGTTTGAATAGTCTATAATATTATTTTTCCAGTAAGCAGAACTTTTTATAAAAAGTAATTTTTTTTTGTAAAATTAATTTTAAAAAAGTTTTACCATAATATGTACAGAACTTAAGCGGACACACTGTATATTTAAAAAATATATTTAGTTACATATAATTAATAGCTCTTAAATATATAATACTGTAATAGAAGTAAAAAAAAAATATATTAGGCCTTTTTCGTATAGTGATATATTTAAAACTAACATTCAACATGTATTGTGTTTATTTCGTATACCTACCTGTACAGTTTTGTATTTATTAGGTGATTATATTTTGTCACTTAAAAATTATTACGTAAAGAACCCACAGGGTCGAGTTATTGAAAGACATTAACAGTGACACTTTAGTCGCGATAAGCGTGTGACCCGAGACCTTTTTTTGAAGTGGAAAACAGTTGGAGTTAGTTTTTAGGCAGAGAATAAGATTATGTTTTATGTTTGTAAAAAACCTTCATAGACAACGCGTCGGAAGAGGCAAACACTCGCCCACCATTTTATTAAACTAAATAAAATGATTACACTTATACAGAGTATTTAATTTATTACAAAAGTAACGCGATCTGTTTGGATCCACTACACAAATTGGTCCTTCGAGCCTGGATAGTTAAATCGGCAAAACGGTCGGTAAAAACGGCTTTGTTCGGCAACACAACCGGGAAAGCTAATATACAAGTGCGACAAAACGGTCGTCAAAGGGACTTTTCGGCAACACAGTCGGAAAACCAAATACCTACAACAGTTTGTTTGGCAACACAGCTGAAAGAAAACCACAACCAAGGAAAATAGCGTCGATTGGTAAGTCGTCAATATTCCTTTTTACCATTTCCTTTACATATTCAATTGCATTATCTGATACTTTAGTGTGTTTAGAGATTAAAAAAAAAAAAAAAAAAAAAAAAAAATATGGCTTCTGAAAATACTAACAATGCACTCGATTTAGCTGATATGTTAGCCAAATTAAAGTTAAAACGGGGACAAGTCAAATCCCAATTAACTAGATTTATTACATACCTAGATAATTTTGAATCTTTTTCGGGAAATTATGAAGAAGTTAGTGCTCGCGTAGAGAGAACAACGTTTCTTTTGGATCAATTTAATGACATCCAAACCGAAATTGAATACTTATCGGGAAATATTTCTCAGGACGCCGAGCGAGATGATTTCGAATCAAAATTCTTTAAGGCTATCGGTCAAGCCAAGAAAATGCTTTCAGATTTTTTAAAAACGCAAGATACACCACCAAATCCTGGTGCAAGCATTTTTAGTGTTAATAATGCAATTGGAAATACAAATGTTAATTTACAAGGTCCGGTAAGATTACCACCGATTAGCTTACCAGAATTTTATGGGGCCTACAGTCAATGGATGACATTCTATGACATTTTTAATTCTTTAGTACATTCAAATGCGCAGTTAAATGATGTACAAAAATTCTGGTACTTAAAATCATGCCTGAAAGGCGAAGCTGCTCATTTAATTCAGTCACTTGAAATTTCAAATCAAAACTATCAAATTGCTTGGGATATGTTAAGGGATAGGTTTGAAAACAAGAGATTGATTGTACACACTCATTTAAAACATATTTTGGATGGTTTCACAATGAAAAACGAGTCACATTCTCAACTAAGAAATTTATTGGATAATTTCAACAAAAATTTACGTGCGTTAAAGGCACTTGGGCAGCCCATAGATATGTGGGATACACTTCTCATATACATATTGGGTAACAAACTTGACATTGTAACTAAACGGGAATGGGAGGAACATTTAAATAAACAAGGAATTGACTTTCCTACGGTTTCTCAACTAACGGAATTTCTAACCAAGCGTTGCAATTTCTTAGAAACCCTGGAAAGCAAAAATAAGACAGACAGAGGACAACAACACAACAAAATTCTAACACACGTGACGACAGGAAAGATTTCTTGTGCCTTTTGTCATAAAAATCATTTAAACTTTCAATGCGAAAAAATACATACAATGCCGAAAAGGGATCTTTACACAGAAATTAAAAAACATAAACTATGCATCAACTGTCTAAGACCTTTTCATGATCACAATTCCTGCAATTCAGCAGGCTGTAAAAACTGCGGTCGAAAACATAATTCATTATTACATTTATTCTTTAATAACAGCGGTAACGTTGTCGGCGTCAATAGCTCTGTTAATAACCCAAACACTGTCGATCGCGACAATAATAACAAATCCCATGGCGGGTCACAAAGTACCCATAATACTCAAACTTTACTCTCAACGGAAATTAGTCGAGAAAATAAACAAACCTCAAATGATGCCTCAACTTCCAAGATCCAAGATTTTTCTAATCAAAACATAACAATGCATTGTTTATCGACTGGAAAGAACAAACAAATACTTTTGGCAACAGCCATGATTAAAATTTTAGATTGCAATGGAAAAATAATAGAAGCTAGGGCCATTCTAGACAGTGCATCTCAAAGTAATTTTATTACCGATTCATTGGCTAGGCAACTCAATCTAAAAACTAAAAATTTTAGTATTCCCGTGGCTGGGATAAATAACTCTCTTAGCAATATTTTAAAAAAGGTTGACGCCACATTTTATTCTGTCAGCGAAAAATATCAAATGAAAGATTCATTTTTAATTGTAAACAAAATTACCGAAAATCTTCCGCAAACCTCTTTTGACTTGTCTAACATAGACCTACCAAACAATATTGAATTTGCCGATAAAAATTTTAATTTGTCGCGCCCTGTAGATGTTTTGTTAGGAGTAAACATATTCTATGACATACTATGTGTAGGACAAATTAAATTGGGCAAAGGCAAACTAATCTTAAACAAAACTAAACTGGGTTGGATTTTTGCAGGAACCTTATTTTTTGATTACAATGCATCATATAAAAATAATGACTCCACCATTTGTAACCTTTCAATAACAAATAATGAGTTGCATAGGCAAATCGAAAAATTTTGGACTGTAGAAAATTGCGACACTAAAAAACGGGACATTTTACCACAAGATTTGGCATGCGAAAAACATTTCACTGAAAACTATAGACGCGTATCGCAAGGTCGTTTTGAAGTAAGTTTACCCTTATCAAATAATTCTTTCGAATTGGGTGATTCGAAAAATGCAGCTATCAATCGATTTTACAGTCTCGAAAGAAGATTACAAAGGGACGAAAATTTAAAACGCGATTATATTAATTTTATGTCGGAATATGAAAAATTGGGACATATGTCACAAATCAGTTCGAATATAGACACGATTGACACGACATATTACTTACCACATCACGGTGTTGTCAAGGTTGACAGTACTACAACAAAATTACGCGTCGTGTATGATGCTTCGGCAAAAAGCGATAGCGGAGTGTCTTTAAACGACATCCTAATGACGGGTCCTGTCATACAACCAGATTTATTAACTATTATTTTAAACTTTAGACTTCATAATGTAGTTTTTACCGGGGACATTGAAAAAATGTATCGACAGGTCCAATTAAGGGAATGTGATCGACATTTGCAGCGTATTGTATGGCGTTCAAGTCCGAATGAGGATCTTAAGTTTTATACTTTAAACACTGTAACATATGGAACTGCACCTGCTTCATTTTTAGCGATTAGATCTTTAAATCAAGCCGCTATTGATAACGCTAAAAATTTGCAGAATGCTAGTAACGCAATTTTGAATTGTTTTTATGTTGATGATTTGCTAACTGGATCCGACTCTGTTAAAAATGCTATCACATTAAAAAACCAAATAATTCAGATTCTAAATGGTGCATGCTTTCCATTACGAAAATTTTATTCGAACAAGCCGGAAGTGTTAGCTGATTGCGATCAGGGTCAGTTAGAAAATTATGATTTATCTGAAGATAAAACTCGCAAAACACTTGGATTATTTTGGCAACCAAATAAAGATACTTTAGGTTATTCAATTAACTTTGAGAACTACGCAACGGTAACAAAACGTCAGATTTTATCGGTTATCGCAAAAATATTTGACCCTTTAGGTCTGGCAGGCCCGATTACTGTACGTGCAAAAATAATTATGCAACGTCTTTGGCAGTGTAAGTTAGGCTGGGACGAATCGGTGCCCTTAGATATTTATACGCTTTGGACTTCATTTTTTGAACAACTACCAATCCTTGACAAAATAAAAATACCGCGTCAAGTAGTCACTCCAAATTATATAACTATAGAATTGCATGGTTTTTGCGACGCAAGCGAAGCCGCGTACGGTTCTTGTATATATTTAGTTACGACAGATATTAACGGGTTACGTCATTCAAAGTTATTATGCGCTAAAGGTCGAGTTGCTCCTTTAAAAACAATCTCATTGCCTCGGTTGGAACTTTGTGGGGCTCTACTTTTAGCGTGCTTGGCAAAAAATGTAGAAAGGTCTCTCGAAATTGACATAAAAAATAAATTTTTTTGGTGCGATTCCACTATTGCACTGTCGTGGATCGCGGGTGAACCGAGTAACTGGAATACCTTTGTAGCTAACAGGGTAACACAAATACATGAATTGACTGACAAATTCCAATGGAGACACGTTGGCTCCAAAGAAAATTCAGCAGACGTACTTTCCCGCGGATTAAATCCGCAACAATTACTTGATTGTCACTTGTGGTGGCACGGACCAGAATTTCTGACAAAACATGAAAACTTCTGGCCCGTTTTAGATCAAATTAATATTGACAACATACCGGACAGAAAACGGACAATTCAACTATCGTTTATGACTAACACAACTTATCAGGATCAGGATATTTTTAGAAGATATACCAAATGACATTAAGCTTTTTATACTAATATAGAGGTATCTTTCATTATAATATAAAGCACACCCATTGAAATATAATATTCAATGAGCACATCCTATATTCAAATCAAAATTTTGTCTGTGTGAGTCAAATATTAGTAGGTACACAAGTATCTATTTATTTAAATTTGCATTGAAAGAGTAAGGGAAACTGTGCTATCGATTTTTATAGTGATTAGGAAACTATTTACCTTTAAACTGATTAATATTACAATCATACTATTGTTCATTTATCTAATCATTTTTGTACTGAAAAATAATGTGCTAAAAAAAAAAAATATTTATTTATATTATTTTACCATAAGTAACTATCTTTTGTATTGTATAACACAACTTGATACTTTGAGAGGGAATATGGTCTCACTATTTATTTATTTTTATTAACTTGCTGATTCATTTATTGTTATTATTCTTTTTTTGTTGCTACTTATGTTATTGGTATTAAATTTGTTGATTTTTTTCACTACTTTTGGAGCGCATTCGTCTCCTACCTGCTTATAAAACGTTATTTTTTTTCTTTTTTTGGGTTAAGCTCTGGATATATTTCGGTCTAATAAGAATAATTATTCTAACATAGCACTCCTGCACTCATTCCTGGCACGTTGCATAAGTCAAGTTAATAATAGTAGGTAGTAGATAATTTTATTATTTTGTTTTTTGTTTGGTCTTTTGTTGATTCAAGGGCAGTCAAATTAAATTACACTTACTATAGAGCATGTTGGCATAACCTAACATCAACAAAATGGCTTGCTCTGTTTTTTTTTTCTTTTTTTTCTAAAATAGTCATTAAGTATATTATGTTTTCATGAAAATCGCACATCTTAATACACGTTCAATGCTAACAAATTTTAATGAAATTGTGGATTTGATATTGGAAAATGACTTTGATATTGTTACATTAACAGAAACATGGCTTTCTCAACAAGTAATCTCGGATGTCGTGCAGATCCCGGGCTACTGCTTTATACGCAGAGACCGGGAAGAGAGGGGTGGCGGCGTTGCGGCGTATATAAAAAACACATACATATTTCAGGAAATACGAGCTGATAATCCGGTGAGTAATAGTACTGAGTACATTGTAATAAAACTTAAGCTAGGTGTTCAGGTTCTGATTGTTTGTACATTTTATCGTCCCCCAAACTCTAATTTAAATGCCTTTATGAGTGATGTGGATGACATATTTTCTATCCTATGTCCTTGTGCGGATGAAATACTATGCCTTGGGGATATGAATGTAAACTTTTTTGTGACAAGTAATCCTTTAATTTCCTGCTTTGAGACCTACGGACTAACGCAATTTCTTAACGAACCAACAAGAGTGACAGGTACTACATCGACACTCATTGATCCTATATTATTTAGCAACAGTGACCTTATTTCTGAAGTTGGCACATTATCTGCTGACGGCATTTCGGATCACAGAATTGTATTTATTAACCTTAAGACCAAAAGTGATAAAATGAAACCGAAGATTATAACCTATCGTACTTTTCGTAACTTTAATTTAGAATTGTTTTTAAGTGATCTAGAGAGACTTCCCTGGTTTACTTTGATTCGTGAAAATGATATAGATAAAAAAATTGATATTTTCAATTCATTTATTTTACAAACCTTTGATAAGCATGCGCCAACATTGGTAAGAAGAGTAACTAAGCCACCGGCGCCATGGCTCACAGATAATCTTAAATTACTGATGAGAAACAGAGATCATGCCTTGCAAACATTTAAAAGAACGCGACTTGCTAATGATTGGAATGCATATAAAGAAATTCGTAACTTTACAGTTACGATGGTGAGGAGTGAGAAGAGGGGATATTTGCAAACAATAAATAATCAAAATAGCTCAAAAAAATCTTGGGAAGCATTAAAAAAACTAAATATATGTAAATCAAGATCTGCTTCATTACCATCTTCTCTTTCCTGCCCTGAACAAATAAATAATTATTTCTCAAAATTTTTTAAAAACACTAATAATAATTGTAAAAATAAAACAAAATATTATAATGAACATATTTTCTCCCAGAATAATACATTCTCATTTTCACTTACAACTGTCGAAGAGGTTAATGATATCTTAAACAAAATAAAAACCAATGCATTGGGCGTTGATAAGATTTCCTTAAACATGATTAATTACTGCAGGCCATTTATAGTAAAGTATATTGTTCATATAATTAATACTTGCATTGAAAGGCAATATTTTCCATATTTATGGAAAGTAGCTTTAGGAAGACCCCTTCCAAAAAATAATAACCCTAAGGATTTTTCAGATCTGAGAATTATAAGCATATTGCCACTCTTATCAAAAATATACGAGAACGTTTTATTTACTCAAATTAATGAGTACTTCAATGAAAAAAAAATATTACCTGATGTGCAGTGTGGGTTTAGAAAAGGATATAGTACTGCTGTAGCTCTTGCGACCGTTACAAGTGATATAATTGAGGCATATGACACGGGTCTGGTCAGTGTTTTGGTGCTGCTTGATTACTCTAAGGCATTTGATACGATTAATCATAATTTATTGAGTGCCAAATTAAAGTACTTTGGTTTTGATAATTCATCTTTATTACTCATAGACTCATATTTAAGTAATCGTAATCAACAAATTTCCGTCAATAACATACTTTCCTCTAATGCGCAAATTTTATCTGGTGTGCCGCAAGGTTCAATTCTGGGCCCTTTGTTTTTTATTATTTATACATCTGACATACTAAAGTCATTAAAATGTTGTAAGATACAGGCATATGCAGATGATACTCAGATTTACTACAATTTTTCTCGGAATATGTATGAAGCAGCATGTTTAAATATTAACAGTGATCTTAAAACTATCAATGACTTATCTTTCCAACATAATCTGGTATTGAATCCTGTAAAATCAAAAGTTATATGCTTCGGTAATAAGAATAACAGAGAGTTTATTAAACAAAACTTAAACATAACCCTTAATAATACGAAATTAATATTTACAGACACTGTTAAAAACTTAGGAATAATTTTGGACTCAGATTTGCGTTTTAAAGAACACCTCAAATCAATATTTAAAAAAGCATACTCAAATTTAAGACTAATTTATTACAACAGGTACATTTTAAATCAAAAAACTAAAAAACAATTATGTGAATCTTTAGTGCTATCACAGTTTACTTATTGTGATTTTATCTATGGACCTTGTCTGACACAAATTGATAAAGATAGGATACAAAAAATACAGAAATCTTGTTATAGACTTATATATGGAATTAAAAAATTTCAACCAATTACCTATAAAATAAAAGAGGATAAATGCTTGTTTATGGAAGATAGGAGAAAACAACATTTAGGTGTCTTTACACATAGAATTATTACCAACGACGCAGCTCCGCCATGTCTAAAAGAGAAATTTAAGCGTCACAATAATCTTCACTCAAGGAAAACTAGATTTAATGAAAACTTTGTATTGCCACAACATAAAACTGCCATGTTTACAAGAAGCTTTATCTATCAGTCAATATCAATGTACAATTCACTACCGAAAAATTTTAAATTATTTAATATTAATAAATTTAAATACAAATTAAAACACTTACTGTTGAGCAAGCAATAAAACAAATTTAACACTAATTTGCCGCGCGTGCTTGGGGGTTGTTCGAGTGCTTTTGATTTTGATAATGGTATTATTATGTATATCAATTATATTATCTTTAGGTGTATTTGCCGTCTAAGAGTATTCTTTTATATTTTTTATATTTTTTTTTTTTCATTTTTTATATTTTATATTATTATAACTTTTATTTCATACCCTACTGCCGTGTGGGGGTTGAGTATGAATAGCCATGCTAGACTTCGCCAACATACCGCAGGTAGGGTGTGTTTAATATTATTTTTCTTTCTTGTGCTGTTTACTAATCATACTTATTCTGTAATAATTTAATATTGTTTTGTTTTTTTTTTCTGTTTGTGTTTTCAATAAAGTCGATATTTATTTATTTATTTATTTATTTATATTCAAATTTCAATAAACTGCTTCGAATTTTTGCATATATATTAAGATTTATGCTAAATATTAAAACAAAACATAAAACCAGCAGAATTTTTGCGGAAATATCTCAAAATGAGTTAGATCAATCATTAAACACTTTAATAAAAATGGTTCAATATTATGAATATTCAAAAGAAATTAACGATTTGCGGAAACACAAACAAATTTCTAGGGACAGTAAACTGTTTTCATTGAATCCATTTATTGACGAGCAGGGTATATTACGCGTGGGTGGAAGAATTCGACACTCGACCTTGACTCCTGATATGAAACATCCAATTTTATTACCTCCTTATCATGATTTTACTAGACTTCTAATTGAGCATGAGCACAAACGAAACTTACATGCAGCAACTCAAGCTCTTTTGGTAATTTTGCGAAATAAATATTGGATTATTCATGGCAAAAATGCAGTAAAGCGTGCTATCAATCAATGTCTTGTTTGTTTCAAATCTAAACCTTATGTGAGCACTCCGATGATGGGTGATCTTCCTCAATCAAGACTAATGCCTTCACGTCCATTTTTAACTGTAGGCTGCGATTTTGCTGGTCCTATAATGATAAAGGATGGTAAACTACGTTCTCGCAAGATAATAAAGGCTTACATTTGTATTTTCATTTGTTTTGTTACACGAGCTATTCATATTGAGCTCGTTGGAGATCTAAGTACCGATTCATTTTTAAATGCATTAAAGCGATTTGTCTCTCGAAGAGGACTATGCAAAAATATTTACTCTGATAACGGAAAAAATTTTGTAGGAGCTAACTTTGCACTACAAAAACTTAGTAAATTCTTACAGGACGTTTCAAAGGGTCATAAAATATCAACATTTCTACTCGAAAACGATATTAAGTGGCATTTTATACCACCACGATCACCTTCATTTGGAGGTCTTTGGGAGGCTGCGGTAAAGTCTACCAAATTTCACTTAACCAGAGTCTTAAAAGAGGCTTACTTATCTTATGAATCTCTTTATACAGTATTGTGTCAGGTAGAGGCTATTTTAAATTCTCGACCTCTGACCCCATTATCCAATGATCCCGATGATCTTCATGTCCTAACCCCTAGCCATTTCCTAATTGGCGACCTACTTACCTCCATTCCACAGCGAGATGTCACCGAGGTACCTACTAACAGATTGGTTCTGTACGAACGTCTTCAGCAATTAGTTCAGCATTTCTGGAGACGATGGTCATCCGAATACTTAACATCTTTGCAGTCAAGAGCAAAGTGTGGACGCAACAAGGGGCCACCTATCAAGATCGGATCCCTAGTGCTTTTACGTGAGGAAAACCTTCCCCCTCAGCAATGGTCATTAGGCAGAATCATTAAAGTTCATCCCGGAAAAGACAATGTCATCCGCGTAGTGTCCGTAAAAACTAAGACGGGAGTTTTTAAACGTGCGGTTACTAAAATAAGTGTTTTACCGATTGAGATGGACTAAAGGACTCTATTTTATTTTTTACTTTATGTTTACATTTTCTTTATACATTAATTTTATATTTGTATGTTGGTATACATCTTGTAACCTATATCATTGAAATTACTCTTTCAAGGTGGGCGGGATGTACAGTTTTGTATTTATTAGGTGATTATATTTTGTCACTTAAAAATTATTACGTAAAGAACCCACAGGGTCGAGTTATTGAAAGACATTAACAGTGACACTTTAGTCGCGATAAGCGTGTGACCCGAGACCTTTTTTTGAAGTGGAAAACAGTTGGAGTTAGTTTTTAGGCAGAGAATAAGATTATGTTTTATGTTTGTAAAAAACCTTCATAGACAACGCGTCGGAAGAGGCAAACACTCGCCCACCATTTTATTAAACTAAATAAAATGATTACACTTATACAGAGTATTTAATTTATTACAAAAGTAACGCGATCTGTTTGGATCCACTACACAACACTACCATATCTTAAATGGTGCCAGTTTAATATACAGGGTCGTTGGTATGTATGGAAACGGTCGATTTTTTCCTAAAGTAAAATAGCTAGCAAAAAATAATTAAGACAAAAGTTTTAGGGTTTTTTAAAGTCTATTAAAATTTTAAAAGAATAAGTATACAGGATGAGTCAGAAAGCCGTAGGAAAACAAAGTTACTTTTTTTTTAATGGAACATCCTCTGTCTTAGAATATTTTTGGATTTAGCAATCAATTATAATGATTTTTTAATAAATACATAACAAGTCTAAACCTAATAGTTTCCGAGATATCGACTATTGAAAAATTACATTTTTGAACTTTGACAGCCTCTAGCTTTCTAACCGTACGTCTTAGAGTAAAACGGCTTACATATCCCTATCTTAGTTTTTTATTATCTTCCTACTGGTGTCAACTTCCGGTTAGACCGGATATAACTCAAAAGTCGGAAATATAGTACTTCCGGTTTAACCGGAAGTTGATATTTTTGGGAAGATAATGAAAAAGTAAGATAGGGACATGGAAGCCATTTTGCTCTATGACATAACATTAGAAAGCTAGAATCTGTCAAAGTTCAAAAATGGAATTTTTCAAAAGTCGATATCTCAGAAACTATTAGGTTTAGACTTATAATATACTTATTAAAAAGTAACTATAATTTTATGTAGAATCCAAAAATATTCTAAGATATACTTAGGGTGTTCCATTAAAAAAAAAGTAACTTTGTTTTTCTACGGCTTTTCGACTCATCCTGTATATTTATTTTTTTTAAATTCTAATAGACTTTAAAAAACCCTAAAACTTTTGTCTTAAATATTTTTTGCTAGCTGTTTTACTTTAAGTAATAATCGACCGTTTCCATACATACCAACGACCTTGTATAACATACCGAATAACACACCTATACGGTAGTACCTAAAATACGGTAGTAGGTATCATTAAAAAGTTTATGTTTAAATTTAATATACAAAATATTAAAGAAAGGTTTTATAAAATATTGTATATTAAAATTCTAAAATACGTATTTTAAAACGAGTAAAAACATGTAAAAGAGCGAAGAAAAATGGACAAAGTGTAATTTTTAGTCAAATTATGGAAAATATGGACTTGGAGTGGATTTTCGCGGAATGCCAACGATATTATGGTGAGACAAAAAGGTTTTTTAGGAATATTACAGTTGACGGGACTATATTTACAAAGTATTAATTTCGGGTTGGTATAAACAATAAATCGTTCCTATTGCGTATTTTTTAACACGAGTGTTTAATTAATACAATTTTGTAGATAAATAATACAAAATCATAGGTAGATTAAATGTAAAACTAAACAATACATTCCAGGCATTTTCTATTAGATATTAAAGGTATAATAAATTGTCTATTTGACTTCTGACTAATTAAATGTAACGTACCGTGACTTCATTGCTAATAATAAAAATTACTAACTAATTAAATTTTACATATTTTTTTCGCTTCAATTTTTATTTCTTCTATAATGTTTGCGATTTTTATCACTCGATTTAAAAGGCTAACAAAGTTATACAATTGCTAAACTTTGCTTTATTGGTTCTTAATTGTTTATATATTCGAGGTCATCAACTTTGAACAACACTATTATCTGGGAATACGTGTTCTTAAACGACAAACTAACATTATTCTACCGTACAAGTTAAAAAGATACTTAAGTCTGTTTTGCATCGAACGGAGAAAAACAATGGCACTGAAACATTTGAAACTAATTGAATTTTTATAAATATTAGTAACCTTACATGCCGCACGTAAAAAATAACAATAGCCAAAACGATAGCACCATCGTTAATACGGAAATCGTGACCACAATTTAATACTATAACCTTAGACCAAAATAGGGGTTCCGAAAACTCCTGTTTATGTAACAACAGTGCAGTTACCTAATGAGCACCCACCTATTTAATTAAACACAGCAGGAGAAAGGGGGGTAAATTGACGAAGCGGGTAAGATTATAAAAGGGGAAAAACGTAATAGAACGCAAGAATTTCTGAATAAAGTATATGGATTTGGATACATCCCCGTTATTAGTGCAGAAGTCTAAGTCGTTATTAGCGACTCCTACATCCTAAAAGATTCAGCAACATGTCTATTTATAAATTAACAGCCTTTATTGTAAGCCGAGAGATACGTTTACGTACGTCGTAACCTTAACTAACCTGCTTCCGGAGATTACGCCATTTCCAAAAGCTGAAAAAGGACAAAAAAGGAAAAATTGCAGCGAGTACGACTACCCCCTTAAAAAATGAGTTTAAAGAAAAGGTAAATTTCCCAAAACAAAAAACAGAAGCTTATACAATTCTTTCAAGGGAATTAAAGGGATTATTGTGGGTCTACCCCATTTTTTTCTCTCTGGAGGAATCCAATCGAGAGTTAACTTCGGTATATAGTCGATCGTCTGCCATTTTTCTCACGTGTCCCCTTTAGTGCTATACTCATAATTAATTATGATGTTATTTTACAGGGCGATATTTTTGATATTTTTTCAATTACTGGTCGAAATAAAAGTGTTGCGTACTACACTGGGCTTGCCGTGTATAAACTTTTTTATAAATGCGTTGTTATTTCTTAGACAAATCAGTTTAAACGTGGATTTCATTTAAATACGTCTCGTAATTGACCATTTGGTTTATATGTCGAATTTGTTGACACTTGACGTTTTGTTGTTTGACATGTATTTTCTGTCTTTATTAGTTAAACTTTTATTTTCACAGCAACCACAGGTGGGCTGAAGAAACTCCACATGAAGTACTTGAATATCAGTTCTCGTTAAACGTTTGGGTTGGAATTGTGGGTGACTGGCTAATTGGACCGGTATTTCTACCAGAAAGACTTACCGGCGAGGTGTGTTGCAACTTTTTGGATTAAAAGTTGCTTCGTTTCTGGAAGCTGTATATATATAATGATATAAATATCGGTGCATCGGTATCGTATTGGCATATCGGCAAATTTTGCCGATGATCGGTATCGGCAATATTTTGCCAATAAATATCGGCATATTTAAGATTAACTATTTTATTAATTGTAAGTAAAAACCCAATTTTAACATTTTTTTTTTTAATAAAACAACTGAATTATTTCTAACATTAATCTTATTAATTTTAGGTTATTAACATAATATCAGACATATGACAAAATTAAATAAGGCATATGTTGGTCAATAAAAACAACACTTTTTTAACCAAACTAAACAAGTACAAGTTGTAGTTAACTTAAAATGACATTAAAATTACTAGGTATTGCAATATACAATGTACTAATTTGATCCAAGAACTAAACAACGACTGCAGCAACGCGGGAGCACTACACTTTCCGTAAAACGGGTAATTACCACTGGTATTTGGAATCGGGCGGTCGGGGAATTACCGAAATTTGTCCACGTTACGTTCGCGTTAATGCCAGTATTTGACTTAAAGATGCTTTACAATGTTGCCACTTTTGACAATTTTTACTTAATCCACATATGTTGAATAGTAACCGATCTTTTAAAAATGTGGTGCCGATACCGATATTATATCGGTATCGGCAACTAAAATATCGGTATCGGCCGATTATCGGTATCGGCAAAAGAAGTCCGTATCGGCCGATCACTATCCACCATAATCAATTCAGTTTTCGTAGAGGTCTCCTTCCTGGTCCTAGTTATTCTCTTGTCGAATTTCTTGCTCGTCTCTTTCATCACTCTGAATTATTTCTTTCATCCTTCGAAAGATTGAGGATCGCCTTTAATCCTGAGCTAATGATATCTGATCGTAAGTGAATTGAAATCACTGATACAGGAAAACAAATTAATTTAATATAGAGACGTATCGATATAGGTTTTGTCCGTTTCTTTTCCTTAACACCATTTATTTACCCCACCTTTCCCTACCTAATCATACTAATGTGCGGGCATTAATCATTTAAAAAAACAAATAAAAACCTTTTCATCTGCAAGCTTTTAAAATTCCATTCGTTCGTTAGCCGTTGTCTTCATCCGCTGTCTCTCTCATATGAGCAGAATATTTTTAGAATACTGTGTGCGTCAATAGGACTTGTCAGGAACATTTGGCGTGAGTGTTCTCGAAAGGTGCTCAATGGCTATCCTTTTGCCGGTATTTGGTGTTGGGGTTAAAATTCCATGGGCGTACCTAAATTACACAGTAAGGTAAAATACCAGTAATGGTCACTCTTAAGAATGTATTTGGAAAAAAATTAGATAAAATTATTATTTCTTAAATCAGAGAAAAATTATGCCGCCTGAGGGGTGCTTTAATGTGTGTAGAATAAAACTAAGACTAAAGAAATGCATTTTTTGATTTATTTTTTATTTATATTTTGGCTTTTTTACAATACTATCAAAAATCAGTTACGGTCATCAAAAAATATTGAAAAATGAGTAAATGTCAAGTATGTAATCAGTAGTTGGCACACAACAAATAAAACTTATAAAAATTAATATTTTATTTATATTATCCATCTACTTCATTTATTCCTTTAACAAACTCATATCTCATTCTGGCACCTGCACTATCCTTTATAATTGGGGTTGGAAGCACACGTAGGATTTGTTCTTTCTGTATATTACTGATGTCAGTTTCTTTAGGCTTGACGATGGTTTTTTGTTCGTTGCAAACATTAAGAGCCATCACTTCAAATTCTGAATATTCCTCAAAGATGTTCTGAATTAAACAAACATAATTAAGGAAGCGTTTCTTTCCGGGAAACTGTGCCAAAATAAAGTCCCCCTTTTTAAAAGAAGTTCCTTCATTTTCACTGTCGTTTACTTCAAAATCACTTATATCGTCTATGCTGGAACCAGATTCTTGCCACTCCGCTTCAGAATCTGACGAAGACTCTGCTTTTTACCTTTTTTGAATTTTTTTCTTTTGAGTAATTAACTTCTTTTCCTCCCGTATTTTCTACAAGATCTCTTCCCTTTCTTGCTTCTTTTTTAATCGTTCTTCAGCTCTTATTTTTTTGTTTTTCTCCATTTCAATTTTTTCATTTTCCTTTTTTGGTGGTATTCTTGCCATTGTTTCGAAGAAGCCACCGCTGGTATCTTTTCTTTCTTTCTTCTTTTATTATTTGCTACTTTCTCCTCTGGCCAAAACAAAGATTTCTTAAAGGGGGTTGGTATTATTTGGCCATCTATTATCAGCTTCCTTTTAACAGTATTTAGTTTCTCCTGATGAAGAAAATTAGCATCATTAGAGGTCATTTCCAATGTAGCTACTGCCAATATTTGATCTGTTGGTGTCTGATGAATTTGTGATGAAATATCCTGATGGTCAGCATTTCCATGTAAGATATTATTTTGGTCTGGTTCTTCCAATGGTTCTTTATCTAGATTTTCATGTGATTTTTGATCTGTTGGTGTATGATGAATTCGTGATTCGTTTCACAGCCAAATTTACTATTTTGCCAATAACTGATTCTTATCAAACACTAAAAAAATCAGTAATTGTCATTATATGACCATTACTGATTCTTAATCAAAATTTAAATCAGTAAATGTCACCACATGTCCATGTTGATATAACCTCTAAAACAGCTTTACCAATTATTGATCTACAACTCTTAAACATTTAAATAAGCAAAACATCTTTTATATCTGAAAAAAGCTTAATAATTATTGAAAATAAAGTTTCTAAAAAAACTTACCTTGTTAATAATATTTTTTAGAAATCACCAAAAATTCGTAACTTTTAAAACACACGTGTCACAAGATGTCGGCCATTTGCTTAATACATTACGAAATTTCACAGAACTCCACCAGATGGCGCAACCTATCAAAGAAATCAAGATTTATGTACAAAGGCACTTATATACCTTTTGTTATCAATTATTTTATCAGAAAGTGAACATTACTGATGCAGTGACCATTACTGGTATTTTACCTTAATCAGTGATTAACCCTATTAGCGGCCAATAGCAAAGAAGCTACGAAACAGAAAGCTCATCTAATAGGAAATTTAAAAGCTCTCGATGGATGCCAACTTTTGCTGTTCTAATGATATGATTGACCCTAGTTATGTGGCATGGGTTAACCAACGGGTTTATTACTATATCCTGTGTACGGATGGACTTAACTATGCTTGTAAATACTTTGATTTTCAGAATTACCAAAATAAGTCATTCTTATAATCATTTCTTTTGCTTGATATATAAATACGATTCAAGTTGAGAAGCTTACTTAAGCTTAAGATTGGTAAAATTAAAATTTTTGTATAAACTTTATTGAAGCATTAAAATGGAAGTGCGTAGAAGAAGAAATTGAAGGTTAGCCACATTTGCTTTGATTTTAAAAATCCCTTTACGTTACGTTCATTATTTATGATGGCATATGTTAAGCTATTGCTCTGTTATTTGGAATCCCAGTATAATATCTATATAAATAAACTAGCTTCTATTCAAAATAAATTCGTTAAATTGGTTAATAAGAAATGTTTTAATAAAATTCGATATCTGCAATATTACATGAAAGCCGATGCCAAATTTATTTTCAAAATAACTAATAATTTAATAGATTCTCCTGCTTTATTAAGTCACTTATATTACAGTAACAACTGATAATACCAGAATAAAAAAATTTTTTACGTAAATTCGTCCCACACTAATTATTACTTAAATTCTTCTTTCAATAGATACCTAAAAACATGACAATGTAATAATTTTGTACTTTATCAGAGGTTGGTATTTTTTCTTGTTTCCTGAACACTTTTTATACTAAGTTAAAATTGTATATAGTTTCAAGTAGTTCACATTAATAGATTACCGAGTAGATTACAGAACATTTGTATTTTAAAATCAATTTTATAAGGAGCACACGTGTTAGGATTTAGTCTGAAACTAAGTTTAGGCACAATATTTTTGTGTGAATATTTTTTTGGGTGTGTCCCTTTGCATTCAATTTTTCCTATAATATAAATAAATAAATAACAGAAGACCAACCATTTGATAGAACCTATTACCAACATAAAATTTTAACGCATAAAAATTTATGAAATTTGTATGACAACTTCGGTCCAAATATGGATTTTTTATTCAAGAAAAAATGTAAAATATATAGATATACCGAGTGATGTATAGCTTAGTTGAACACAGGAAATCCCATGCAAATTTTGAGGTGGCTTAATATTGGCTCCCCTGTACAATTTAGAAAAAACATTGTATTATAATTTTTTGAAGAGATATAATAAACACGTGTGCCAAGTTTGAATAAATTTTAATAAGCCAATCCTGACTTATTCAATTAAATGTGATGGCAAAATCACGAAATTTTCATAGTTTAGGTAATACAGCAAACACTAGCACATAATTTCTATGGCGCTATTGTAAAAAATTGACGTAAAGCTGGACATAACGAATAAAGATTATTTCACATTAAAACACATTTTCGTTTTACCAATCCCGGCAATCAGACATCCAAAATAGAAGACACCATTATTTTTTCTTACTAAGCCTTTAATTTAACATAATACCTAAGATTACAGATTTCCACAAAAACATTAATTAATTAAATGTTCAAACAACCCTCCATTAACAGCTAAACAATATCCTAACCGATCATAAAATTCATTTCTTACATTACTGAGTTGATATTGAGAAATTCTGTCACATTCTAACGAAATACAGTTTTTTAGCTGGTCTAGATTTTCAAATTTTATATATTTATAAATAAAATTTTTAAGTTACCCCACAGAAAGAAGTCGTTTGGCGAAAGGTCAGGAGACCTGGCAAGGATTAGATGTCGTGGGCTAATAATATTCCGTTAAAAATATTTTGCAAGCATTCCCTAACCATGAGAGAATTATGGATAAGACAACCATCCAATGATACCAGATCTCCTGATTTGCGCGTACAACTTCTTCTAGTGCGGGTTCAATTGCCTTCCAATAGCGGCAATTTTGAACATTTTGTTCGTTGTTGAGGGTGAATGTATATTTATCGGTAAAACAAATATTTCTCAAAAAAAACCCTATTATTGTTTGCTCTTCCCATTACCTCAAAAGAGAATACCTACCATTCTCCGTTCTTTATCACCTTGCCGTAGCTCTTGATGTTTTTCATACTTGTAAGGAAAATATTTACGTTTTTTTAAAGTGCGCAACACTGTGGTTTGATGTTTTCCTACGGCTTGCCCAATAATCCTCGTGCTAATTATTTTATTTTCCTCCGCGTGCAGTAAAATATCAACATCTTTATTATCCCTTTCTTCAGCTCTATTGACATTCTGAGTTGAGCATTAACAGTTATTTATTACAGTGCCTTTGGACTCAAATTTACTAATGATAAGTTTAATTAGTGAAATGAAAGGGTTAGGCTTATCAGAGAATTGAACTGAAAACATTTCTATTTTTTTTATAATTTAATTTATTTCATTTAAACTGTTTCCTGTATAATATCAGTTAATCATAGTTACTTTTTACTTAATGGAACACCTTATATTTGGACGCTACTTTTCGTTTTGTCATTGCCAAATAATAATTTGCTGGTGTTTGCCGTATTACCTAAACTGTGAAAATGTCGTAATTTTGCCATCACATTTAATTGAATAAGTTAGGATTGGTTTATTAAAATTTATTCAAACTTGGCACATGGGTTTATTATATCGGCCTCTTCAAAAAATTCTGATACAAATTTTCTCTAAAATGTACAAGGGAGCCAATATTTAGCCACCTCAAAATTTACATGGGATTTCCTATGTTCAACTAAGCCATGCGTGCCCGGTAGGTAAATAGGTATACCAAATTCCTAAAGATTGTTACGGAACCTTGGTGAAGTCATCTTTAAATCTAGATTTTCTTGAGCTTGATTCTTTTATTACATTATATACCTCGTTATATACCTACCTCGACTTATCTACTTAGTTTTGTGTAATATTATGTTTTAAAATAATAGAAGACTGCTTACTGCTTCTTAATGTGAATGTTTGTTACAAACACAAGATGAGTTAGTTGTAACGGAAACTCGCCTACATAGCCTTATCGCCAAGTTGTTTATTTCTTTCATTACTGCTTTATCTTTAGACTTAAGACGATACTGAATAACATAAATGCATTCATTGTTACTACTTGAAACCATATGGCACATTACTTAGTATCTTTGATAAATCGCAAATAAATTAAACGCATCATGTTTACGATTTTTATTAGAAACTAGTTTAGTTATGGTATATGCATAAAGGGCACCTGTCAAATTTTTCAAATATGGCATTTAATCAAAAATAGATTATCTTTGTATAAACGCATCACATCGTACAATAAAGACATATGTCTTCTTTTTAATATATTATTAGAACGCATCGGTATATTTACTCGGCGTTATGCATAAAGGTGCAAATGCAGTGCCTTTGTCGAAGAGGCACATACACCAGGCCTACTACCAATACATCTGACAATAGTTATGTATTAGGATTAGTATTTGTTTAATGTTCATTTTGTTTTATATTTCATCAAGCACGTATCCAGGGGGGGGCCCGCCCCCCCCCCCCCTCCCCCCGAAATCCCGAAATTTGAAATTTTTTTGTTTATTGTACAGTTGTACACCTTGTACTGCATCTTCTTATTGCACTATAAATAATAATAGATTAAACGTCACATAGTGATTTAAGTTTTAATGTGTGATTCGCTTTGCTCTGAATTAATTAAAATAAGTCCACATTTTTGAATGATTTTCGTCCTTGAGCCCCCCCCCCCCGAAACGAATTTGTGGATACGGGCCTGTATTTCATGTACTTAATACATTTTTAAAATTTTTCTTTTTCTTTTGCATAATCCGTTTACATAAAAGGCACATGTCATTATTTTTAAAGTGTCTGTTTACCTAACTCAAAATTGAAAAAAAAAATCCCTATTAAGTTGAATTTATACACACGTAAGAAAAATATTACCTAAACTTTAATAAAAAATAAAATCCCAATTAGTAAAAAACTGTTTTCTTCAAATTTCTTAAAAATATGTTTTTTTGACGTGTGCCCTTTATGCATATTATACCGATTCAGTTACTATTGAGAGGAGAGAGGTATATGATTTATCTTGATTTCCTTTTCAATTCGTTTAAGTACCTACCTAAAGGATATTTTATCATGTGTTAAGCATTGCCATCCATACATGCTTAATTAACGTGACGCACCTGACGTTCAATAAACGTACGCACCTTTAGCAACTGCCCTGCTTATTGTTTATTATATAGGATCCACTGCAGCAGAATAATTACGTTATAAACAAATATTGCACCAAATTAGAAACACAAACACGAAAACGAACTGCTTCTGGCATTTATTTTACCGATGGAGATTTATAAAATAAGACAAATAATAGGTTAAAACTGAGGATACAGATTTTTTGTGAAACAATACACTTATGCACTTATTACTTTTGCCGTTGACATTCTTCACAGGGCGGCACCACCCCTCCAATACAACATTCGTATTCGCTTCATTTATATACCATCACTCTTTCCATCCCATTATATATTACTCAACTTTGACAACTAATTGTTAATTATATCATACCTACGTCAGTCTGCCCAATGTTCATTCTAGTTTGTTAGATTCAATCCTTGTCATATTATACCTAATGTTTTTCCTTATAATGTTATTATAATCTTCGATTTAAATTCCTAAATGTCCACCTAGTGTAAAGTGCAGTGAACCTTGACTCTAAATACATGCTTCGGTGCAGTAGTATCTGCCCTCCCATGAACTTTTATAACTTCCTTTTTAGAAATAATTTTTTGTCCCAATCTTTCCCATATTCAGGTACTCTATGTGTTTAACAATTACAACTTTCAACCATCAGGTACACTATGACTTGTAGACTTTGTAAACCTATTATCGAGTTGCTCCAGATTGTACCGACACTTCAATTTTTAGGATTTCTACAGTCTGATACTTGTTTTGCCATATGTCAAACCACCTTTCATTCATTTCATACATTAACCACACTTTCCTTAAAATTCTTTTTTAAGTCAAGCGTGGTAGTGATTAGCACGAATCTTTGTTTTTCTTAAAAAAGTCTTCATACCAAAATGTGTTTTTATTTAAACCCATAGGGGCTTAGCCCCTATCCTACTATATTTAGCATTTTTCTTTATTATTCAACAAAACATGAAATTTCATAGTTTTTTATAAAATAATTTTTAAAAAATGTTTTCTTTCTTTTTTGGTTTCTCCACATAAACCATGGATTATTAAAAATGCTCATATATTAATCATTAAAATTTCTTCTATACCATGCTCATTAAAAATAATTAAATTCTCTTACTTTTATTAACAAATTTAAAATAAACTAAAATGTGCTGATTTACATATCCACAACTCTGAGTTACCTCAAGTTAGTTTTCAACTAAACAAATTTCACTTGCTATGATTATCTTAAATGTTGTACTCATTAATTTGAGACAACTATTAGAACCCAATTTACACTCGATATATAGGTAAGTCTCTTATGGTACCTGTTATTTTTGTACTTTCACATATTCCTTTTAGTTCCCCTGAGGATGGCTGTATATATACTTAGTCGAAACATGTAGGGACAATCGTTAAAAATTTTCAAAATATATAATATTTGTGGAGGAAGACAGAAGTGTTGTTTTAATTTAATACACTTATATTCAAACAATTTAATAATGTAGGTACCGAAAAATAATTATTCAGGGTGTCTCTAAAAGGTCTGTACAAAATCTGAGCACCTATTCCTAAGGCCAAAATAAGGCGATCTAAAGCAACTTACCTCAGTCCGAAATTGCTCCGTTTCCGAGATACAGGGTGATGATGATTAATACAGGCAGAATAATTTAAATATTCCGGTGCGGCATCGAACACTAAAAACCGAAATATCTCAAAAACGGCTTACTTTAGCGGATTTTCACAAGAGTACCTTTTTCCTTTCAAAATGTTCAAAAAATTAGTTCCTTAAGAAAAAAAGGAAAAACTACACTAATAAAAAAGTTATGGCCATTCTAAACCATAAGAAGTGCATTGTGAAGCGCCCTCTAATGGCCACAGTGAAAAGGTGTCCGTATTCGGGTTTCGCATCCCAAAAAGCCCCCGGGTATCAAATTTTAAAGTAAAACGTTAAAAAATGTTCATTAATTTAAAAAAATTCTATTTTAATTTTTTAAATATACCACCCTGTATCCAGGGTTGGCAAATATCATGATATTTATATAAATATCAAATATCGGATATATATCCGATATATATCTGATATATATCAAATAATTTTTTTCAACCAAAACAGATAAAATCATACTTATAGTAGAGCCAAGTAAAATCAAGGAAGTAGATATTTGAGTAAATATTTTTATTAAAACATAAATATTATTTCTAAACAGAACAAGCCTTGGAACAAGCATAAAAGCTAACAAAATAATAATAACAGATATTCACCTAGACAACAGATATTTACCTAGGGTGAACGCGTACAACAAAAAACAATCCCGAAAAAAAATAATATAAATAACCATCCTAAATCAGCCTTATCAATGGTAAGTCATCGTCAGAATCGATGGAACGTCCCGGTAATTCTTCTGGTACAGTTCCTGCCCAAATCCAATCAATATTTTCTTTTTTATTTGTTTCTATTTGATTAGAGTATTTAAATAAAAACGTTAATTTTTCAGCTATTTCATTTTCAAGCCTATTGCGTAGTTTCGATTGCACGAGTCCAAATGATGAAAAGGTTCTCTCAATGGACGCGGTAGACGCAACTGCAGTAAGCAGTTGTTCACATAAAGCCAGGAAGTCTTTTTTATTTGGCCAATCCTCATCCTCAATAACAATTCCTTTCCACCACACCATAGGAACTGTATTTTTAAACTAAGATCCTGGCTAAGACTAGCTTTATGATGCCCTATAGACTCGCCTATAAGTGATGATAATATTTCATCTTCATGTTGCTCAGTCTTCCTGAGTTCCTGAACATTTAACATAATGATCATTTAAACGTTTTGGTATGCCTTGCATTTCTTTCTTACACTTCTTACATTTTGCCCATTTTCCACTGTTTCCAACCTTTTTTGTTTCCTCAAAATATTTCCAAATATTTAGCTTACGTTTTGGCATTTTAAATTTAAAAACAGATTAACGTTGTAATAAAAAAACCACACACGATGCACAGTTGCATCGACGAACGCTTCAGTAATGAGAAATAATAATGAAATAAATAGGGGATTCCTAGAAGCGAGCCCGAAACAAATTTGAAGAATTAAATATGTACCAAGCCAGGTAAATTACTAAATAGTGTTACCAACCGTAATACCAACCTAAACCATACAAAATTTGGCGGTAAATTAAAATTTATTTTTTAATAATAAATATCATGATATATATCGAGCTATAAATATCATTGATATATATCGTGATATATATCATGATATATATCAGTGATATATATCATGCCAACCCTGCCTGTATCTCGGAAACGAAGCAATTTCAGACTAAGGTAAGTTGCCTTAAATCGCCTTATTTCGGCCTCAGGAATATGTGCTCAGATTTTGTACAGACCTTTTAAAGACACCCTGTATATAAGTTACTTTGAATTTTTTGTTGGTCAAAATTTGTCGAGCAGTTCTGGTGAAGTTTTCTTGCTATTTTAATATAGGGCTAGTCTTGAATTATGGGTTTCACAACTGGGCACTAGAAGAGATTCAGCTTTAGCAAAATTTCTATGCGTGCCTTACAAATTGCGTTGGTGTGGTTCGCGCAACGACACCTGTGACTTATAAAGAAGGTGCTGGCAGGCCAACCGTGCGTACAAAAGAAGTTGTTAATGACGTCCATCAACGTATGAAGCAAACAATTTGACTTTTTGATGGAACATACCAAACGATTGTAAAGAAGAACTTGGATGTGCATCCATATACGATGCAATCATATTAAGCCTCTTTGCCAGTAGACCATCGAAAACGTATTATTATAATATGGCATGTCAATAATTGATCGACGAAAGTGGATTGTGAATGCGGACAAGTAGAAGATTTAGAACACAGGAGTATGTGTAACATAAATAAGGTTCGCGACTTAAATTTGTATGAAGAATGCAGGAAAACCGGACTACCTCTCCCTACTAAATGTCAAGACAATCCTAGCTAACTTAAATAGTAAAAACATCAAGCTCATAATTCACTTCTTGACAGTCAATAAAATTTAACTGTAAACTTTTTAATCCTAGGGAAAAAGTCACCAGACAACTCTTTCCTTGGGCGGGAGCGAGAAGAGCTTTTGTCGGTGTTATGCATGTTAAATACTATACCCAAAGTCCACAAATTCTTTTAGTGACTCATTTAATACCAATCATCAAATCTAGGAAGAGGCAGAATAAAAAGAATTGTGCAAGTAGATGTTTTTTATGCATATACAGGGTGACTCGGATCTAAATGTACATACATCACCAGGAGATAGTGGACATCTTGGGGGTTCTAAATAATATATCTTTAGTGGGTCCATCTTTCCTCGTTACTTAGATACAGAGTGTTTTATAAGGTTTGGCTCATTTTTGTTTTTGCCATAATTCTTTTAGCACCCGGTATAAAATGTTCATATTCGGTGGAAATATTTTGAGTAGCTATCGCTTCAAAATGCCGTATGAAAATTTTTTGAAATTCAGGTCCGGACTTAAAAAAGACTGATGTCATTTTTTTAAATTCAACACCCTGTATACTTATCATATTTTTGTCAATTTTATTTTTTATTTGAAAAACACATAAAAAACTAATTCTAATGACACACTTATCAAAATCCCCGCACTCGCCGCTCAGCCATAATAAATTGCTCTTCTTTAGATGTTGAAACACATACAAAATAATAACTGTTTTTATAACGACAATAATACCAATAATAACAAAAATAACAAAAACATAATTATTTGAGAATATTTTCAAAATGCCCACCATTAACTTCTTCACATTCTCTTCCTCTGATATTTAAATTTGAAACTGCACTTCTGATTACACCTGGTCTATTTTTTAATTTCCTGAAATGAAGTGATAATGCGTTGCAAGAGCTGGTCCCGTGTATTAATTTCTTCCTCGTAAACTAAATTTTTCATATACCCCAATCGTGTTGGAAATACATTCCTCTTAAATTAACATTCTCACTTTGGAGAAGATTTGGCAAAATGTTTTCCAAAAAGTGTAAATATTGGTTTCCATCTAATCTTTCTTCAAAGATGTGTGGGCCAATCAATTTACCATTGATTATACCTGCCCAAACATTTATGGAAAATCTATGTTGCGAGTGCGACTGCCTAATAGCATTTGGATTTTCTAGAGACCATAGATGACAATTTCTGGAATTGTTGACTCCATCTCTGGTAAACTGAGCTTCATCGGTCCACAAAGTCCGGTGAATATCTCTTTGGTGCCTCCTAATCCACTTCATTTTTTATTGTTGAATGGGTTAATTCTTGCGTTATATGCAGACGTCTGGCAATTTTCCTTGTGGATGTTTTTGGATTTTCTTCAATCAAATTTAAAATGTCTTCTTCCTGTTGAACTGGGTGTCTTACAGGCTGATCAATATTATTTTGTGTCGGAAAATGTCCTTGTTCACGAACAAAAGAAAATACATTTGAAAATGTTTGATGGTTTGGACATCTTCTTCCAGGAAACCTTAATTCATACTCTCGAGAAGCGGCTCGCCCGTTACCTTCGCAAAATCCATATACAAATATTATATCAGCGTATTCTTGGTTTGAAAATTGATGGGGCATTTTAAACGAGAAGTAAATGTTTAACAAAAATATCCTCGTAATGCCCAAAAATCTGACAGGTTACAACTGACAATGACTTATTATGTTTTGTTGCCCCCCAATAATTCGTTGTTCTGAGGTGCCGAGCCATGGAGTCAAATTGAATTGAAAATTTTCAAATTTTAACACGCCGCTATTTTATTACTTTGGTTTATTTCTTATTATTGGTATTATTGTCGTTATAAAAACAGTTATTATTTTGTATGTGTTTCAACATCTAAAGAAGAGCAATTTATTATGGCTGAGCGGCGAGTGCGGGGATTTTGATAAGTATGCCATTAGAATTAGTTTTTTATGTATTTTTCAAATAAAAAAATAAAATTGACAAAAATATGATATACAGGGTGTTGAATTTAAAAAAATGAAATAAGTCTTGTTTTTAAAGTCCGGACCTGAATTTCAAAAAATTTTCATACGGCATTTTGAAGCGATAGCTACTGAAAATATTTCCACCGAATATGAACATTTTATACCGGGTGCTAAAAGAATTATGGCAAAAACAAAAATGAGCCAAACCTTATAAAACACTCTGTATCTAAGTAACGAGGAAAGATGGACCCACTAAAGATGGATTATTTAGAACCCCCAAGATGTCCATTATCTCCTGGTGATGTATGTACATTTAGATCCGAGTCACCCTGTATATTAAACTTTGCCGTTACAATTACAATGACCTTAAGAGGCGACGTTGTCATACAACCCGCAATCAGCTAAATACATTTAAAATAGCACGGCGATTCCGATACTGGGATTCTGATCGAGAAGAAACTAAATGTAACAACGCACAGAGCCCGAATTCGTAAGTTCAAATATTTGAAAATAAGCGTGCTATGGATATTAACGAACCCTCAACTAGTTGTCCGCTTACAAAAAGTATATTAAATTAACATTAAAAGAACAAATAATAGTTTAGAACATATACCATGGAATTGGCGAACAAAATCCTGAACTAACCACATTGGTTGCTGCAAAAATATGTGGCACTTTAACGAAACTTGCCTCGCGTACTGTGTTCAGGGTTTTGAAAATCCTTCATCAAGAAAGTTTTACATTTTTTGTATTACACCGACGAAACATGGCTCAATGAAAGGCACATACTTGAGAAGGTATGGCAAGATCTAAATATTAAAAATTATATAAATATAATATAAATCCCGAAGATATGTTTAATCATAAAGTGCAGTATATTCTCAATTTTGTAAAGTTGGTACAGTATCATGTTTTAAGTGTCGTTAATAGATGTTTATTTTCTGTTAGGCCTTATACTATGGCGAGTCGTAAATAATGACGGCAAGCCATCAACTCTTGTCCCGTTCAACCGCTGAAGGAAATAATAACGATAACGTACAGAAAAGAAGCCAAGTATATTAAAATTGAACAGTAATTTAATCAGGCAAAAATGGCATTTCGCCGAAGAACGACAAATTATAAGCAATGCCTTCCTAAACGGCTGGTAGTCATTACCTATTATAGGTACTAGGTCTAAATGTTGTTTTGAATTGTTTGTCAAAGGTTTTTTTGTTTACTCCTGCCTAATTCGGTTAAGGAAAAACGGTTGACCCACATAAATCCGAAATACGCTACTGAATTTCTTAAGCGTGATGCCAATTTAGCCGTGTAATTTGTTTATGACAAATGTATTACGTGCGCAGCACGCCAACTAGCATTCGACTCGCTTAATTAAATTACTACTCTGTCTCGTGCGATAATTGGATATTTTAATTAATTTTCTTCGTAACTTGCAACTTGTCGATCCTTGTTATTAGCACAGAATTCAATGGCACTGATAATAAAACATTCTGGTTTAAACGGTATGTGAGACAAAAAAGTATATTACTTTACCGATATATAATAGCGAGGTAAATACTATCTGAAAGCTGTATGTATCACAAGAAGGTAATAAATCTAGAAAAACTGGGAACAAGAAACAAAAACTCTGAAACCAAAAACCAAGAAAATACGAAAAAAAAAATCAGGAGGCATTAACATTAACCATCTTGACAACAAAGCATATAAAGCCAGACACACCAGTCTAGTATTTTGTATCAAAGCAAGCTGTGATAAATTACATCACAATACAGCTATAAAAACTTGACAAAACGTTTGTCTTATTTACAGTAAATTACTCCTTGCAAGTCATCAAAACTATACACACAGGGTATTTCCTAAACTACACATCCTGGCGGAGTTAAGTTCTGCTTTAAATGTCTAGCATGTTATAAAATATTTTTGCTGTTTAAATTGACTTAGTATAAAATATGCAAATCATGCTAATAAATTGAATTAAAATTAGTTTTCTAGTTTTTCTGCCTTCATTCACACTTAATTTCGTGTGGGAAACTAAAAAGTATCAAATTAATTACATTTTTTTGGTCCCACAACTTTGATTTATCTAGTAAATTATTTTCATTAATAATGAAAGTAAGGGAAATTCAATCCCATACATATAAAATTATGCATTTAATCCGTTCCAGTATAATGCATCAACAACAAAGTGTGAATTCGAAATTCTTTGAATACAAATCTATTTTCCCACGAGCTACAATTATTGAAATCTAATAAACCAAGTATCAAGTCTATAAATCTATGATACCCAAATGATGAGAATTACATCCCCGAGAACATCCCTATCAGCATGGGAATCTCTCCTATATTTAGCAAGAAGATATTGTAAGAAGAAGACATAGAAAGAGTGGACAGAAATGGTTTTAAGAAAATGAAAAGAAAAATACTTATTTTGTAGTAAACTTTTAGTTATTTATTTATTTCAATTTAATTTTACATAAAATATTTAGTTAGGATTACTATCAAAGTTAACATAACACCAACGATCACCTATAATAGGTGTTCGTTTAACACTTGTATGCACGAGTTGCTAAGAAAAGGAAAATAATCACTTCCTTTTTGAAGATCAGAAGTTTTGCAGTCTCGTCGGCATATAGGTGAATTGGGCACAGAAAGTCAAGTACTTGGGACTGGTTTTTGACGCAAGATTAGCCTGGAGGAAAACTCCGAACTTAGAAGAAAAAAAGCTGCTAAACAGCCAAGTTCAATTTACTGCTTGCTTCACAAAAAGAGTAGCATTAGTATTAGTTATAAAAACAAAGTTAACTTGTACAAAGCCTTGGTGCACAATTATTAGAACATAGTACAACAAGTTACAGGTACTAAAGAATAGAGCCTTAGTTACAAATCATTGCGGATGCCCCAAGGTATGCTGTAACTAGGGCACTTCACAGGGAGTTTATGACAAAATTATAACGGACTACTAGAGACGTACGGACGTCGCTACAAACCCACTAATTACACAAACTCACGTACAACTCCTGCCAGGCTCCATCTACAAGTTTCCGAAGAATTGGCTGCCCCATCTGTTGGGGAAACGTGTATCAACACGTCAAGAAGAATAGGTTGGTAAATGCTGTGTGCGTGCGATTTCAATCTCTGCTATTTTTGTTTGTAACGCAGTCTTCCTATTAGGCGAAAAATAGGTCGCATCGCGCGCCGGTCGGTCGAGAGACAAGAAGCACGGCGAAAGGATGAAGCTAGCAGTTTTCCACGATGGCTCTGTGAAGCAATTGTTTTAATCAAAGGTAGCAAAAAATTAACGAACCAGTGAGCAACCCCATTGGTCACGGAGTAAAAATTAATGTAACCACTAGGGAATTAACCAAGTGCGCCATCACGAAGGCACGAATGCTGGTGGCCTGGGCCAGCCCAGCTCCCCAGAATTACCAGAATTACACATAAATTGACAACACGCAATACGCAACTTACGGCTCTGCCACCTTGTTATAAGTCCTTAATACCATCATTAACGTAAACCATTTCTCGCAATGTATATTCATTTATTATATGTAGGTGTATTTCTGCAGCCAGACGTTACATCTCCTGCTGTCTGTCGCTACTGCTGGAAACTGTTAGCGTAAGCATGTGCACTCGCTGGGGGTTTGTATTTCAGTTGCTAAATAAATAACACTGCATTATGCATACAGGAAACACACTATACTATACAAAGTATAATATACACATTGCACACGGTTAATATTTAAACGGATACTTATTCAAATATACTCGTGACGGTCGTGATCAATAGGTTTTGTAATATACGGACAAAGGATGGTGGAGGTGGCCCGATGGACTCTCGGATAGACTTGTAATGTAAAATAGGTGAAGGTTGAAGGTATCAAACATACAGTGTATCCACAGATGAACTGAATTATACTTGTAATAACTTTTATTTTAAGTCATTTCGAAAAACGGCACTCTTCATAACTTCTTTTCCGTATTATAAGATATGCTCGTATAATTATTCATTATTATGGTAAAGTTTAAATTTATGATAAACGTCAAGTTGTCATAAAATCGAGTTTTAATTTAATTTTAGTGCTAATATTATATGCTATTTGGCTTAAAAAAATGTGATGTGTTCGAATACTAACTTTCTTTGTGTGTTTTTATTCTTTTTATTGTATTTAATAGTTACTTAATGAGTCTTTTCTTAATCTTAAGCCATGGTTTTATTTTATTTACCTAGGGCTTAGCTAATACCTTAAAATAAAAAGAAACAGAAATAATAAAAATTTCGAACATTGCAAGAACTGCAACTTTTCTTCCTCTTCTCTTCTGACTTCCAAAGGTATATGGAAATAATTTAGGAACAAACCCTAAACAAACCCCCTTAACCGAAGCACAGCCAAACTACAAAAGAATAAAGTGATCGACCATTCTTTCGTCTAATTCTATTTTGAATTTCGCAATAAAGATAGTGAATATCATCATTTTCATTTTTTAATCTAGATCAAAGTTAATTCAATTAAGTTAAGACTTGAATCAAAAACCACCCTATTATAGAAACTTGCGAAAAAAGTTACAAGTAGTCGTGAAAAAGAACCTAATATTTTATATTAAGAATATAATATGGAACGGCCTCTTTTATTTTGATTCAAAAATTTTCGAAATCTACATTTTTATATTTTTTGCGCACTCTGTACAACACAATCAAAGTTTCTCAACGTGAACCTTATTTATATACAAAGCAAAAGAAATAATCAAAAATTACTTTTTCTCGAAAAACCGAATGTAAAAGTTTTACACATACCTAGGTATAGTTTTTTTCACAATAAATGGTTTTGATCTTTTAACTGCAATAAAACTGAAGGATCGATCCCATTGTGTGGGACAATAAATATGTAAAGTATAAAGTTGCAGTAAAGCGTCGGACTAAGGAAATTAAGTAATTATACTAGTATGATGTGTTTATATTAATTTTATGAAATGAAAAAATCTAAATATTATAAATTTCTAAATACTACTTATATTTATTTACATCTATAATGTTATTCTATATCTAATTGTGTTTCGCTGTCACTATCCTCATTTGAATTAATTATAATCGGTTTAATTGTATCATGCAGAGTAACATAAGAATTTTTTACAGTAATTACATGATGGATTGAATTTTTCCAACTACCTGGGGGAATATCATTGACACGTTTTTTTATTAATTGTATAACTTCTTTATGTGCCATGCTCATTCGAGCGTAGGCGACCTCTCGCATATACCTGTGATGTGTGCCTTTTTCAGATTTTTCACAGGTATATGGGACCTACAGTTTATCGCCGGTTCCGAACGGCACTATTTGAGAGGTTGTACTAGGCAAATTACTACGTGGTGGTTTGCCATTGCCTTCCACGAGGTGACGACCGAATAAATAAAGATCGATGCATGGTCCCGGGATCGAACCGGGGACCTTCGGCTTAGTAGTCGGACACACTAACCACTAGGCTGCGGTCGCCACAATTGTATAACACTTAGCTTAAAGTCGCAGAAGTATTTTCTGACCTAACAATTGATTTTAATTGGTGCCACATGTGCTCTATGGCATTAAAAATCCAATAAGGTGCGAGACGTAGCACAGTATGTCCCATTTCCTCTGCCAGTGCGTCACAAATATATACCTTTTTTTATACAGAATGCCTTTAAAACTTCTAAAAGATCACTTTTTTTTTTTATAAAATTTTTCGTATTATTTGACCCTTATATAATTGGCGACTGTGATAACTCGCATTGTCCATTACTATCACGCTATTATGAGGAAGGTTTGGTGAAAGACAATTTTTGAACCACTCTTCAAAAAGTTCTGCGGTTGTATCTTCATGGTAGTCCACGCATGAGTCTTTAATACTTCTTGCAGAAAGCCACAAGGCATTTGGGACCCAACCGTTTTCTGACCCGGCATGTAAAATGATCATTATTTTCCCTTTATTTGCAGGAGCTCTTGTTTTACATCTGCCAGAAGAATCGGACCATTCTTCGATGCGTCATGCGTGTCAAACCATGTCTCATCGAGGTAAATTATGGGACGATTTTCAGAAGTACTTGCTCTTTGTTGATTGTGCGATATTTGAAGCACATTTTAAACAAAACTCTCCAAAGGCTAGTGACCCTACAGCTTATTTGGGTTTTTAATGTAAGTACGCGTTGCTCTTGCGTACATGATGTAGACGTTCTGAGTTATCAAGTCCTTGTTGGCTTTGTCGAAACATTGGAACCGGCATTTTTACGCTTCTTTCTTGATTTGATAGGATTTGACATTTTCACTGTACTCAAAGGAATCTTAGTCAAATTACTAGTTTCACTCGCAGCAGCACTAGCGTTAAATCCTCTGTTAAGTAAAGAACTATGAACAGTTTTTACAAGGTTCCTAGCATCGAGAGATAAATGCTTCTTCACCGTAACATTTGAAGAAGCTCTGTCAATGTTTTTCCAAGGACGCCACATAATGCTGCTTTATACGTATAATATAATATAATATTTTGTAAAATGTTATTTTAATACAACTGAACACTTCCCGTGAAAAATAAAAACTGACATTCGATCTCTCAAAATACCTGCTATAAGGGGATTTCTACACATGTAAAATTATCTTATTTTAATTTAACCTTACCTTTTTTCGTGAAAAGAACTTTACATACATAAGTATACAACATTTAGAACATTCCTCTCCGTAGTTTTATGTGAAACACTTAAGTACGATTATTTGCTTTACTTAACGCCTTCTACTAACTAGACAGTTAAAATAAATCTTGTAATTAATAACAAGGAATACAATAACAATAATAAATAAAAAAAAACATTTTAATTAGCTCGGACCGAACCACAATACTATTTTTATAATTTTTGTACGTTATCACAATGACGTCCAAAGTGTTATCAGTTTTTATTCTATTGAGTCGCAGCCTATGGCTTCCTCTGTTTTTGTGCCTATAAAATAAGTTGCAATGCTTTATGTTTTGTTCATGTTAAATGTTGGCTAAACAGGATGACGTAAAATTTAAGTAACTTGTTGATAAAAAAAAAGTAATTATTACCAAACATTGATTTAAAGCTGGAATAACAGAAACCCATTTAGTGCAAAAATTGCTTTTTGTTTCAGAGCAATGACTACATATTATTTTACACGGAAAACTTCAGAAATACATTTGAACACATGCTTATTGCTAAAAATTCAGCGTTACTATTTTCAGAGGTGTGGGTGTTTTATTCCGTAATAATTATCCAATATTTAGTCAATGCACATTTCCCGTTTCTGTTTCACTTACGGAAATACAACATCGTGCGAATGAAAACTTTAACTGTACCGCACAGGTGCATTATAATCACACTGGCCCACAAGATTTTTGTAACACAGTTCAGCCCATTATTTTCACAATGCTAATACCTCTCTACCGAAAAAGAGGTTGTGGTTCGGGAAAACGTTACATTATATTAAATGCTGGCTCATCTACTGGTTTTATAAAGGAAGCGAGTTTAATTTTTTCCTCTAAATCAAAGAGCGCCGACTACCACGATAACATGAATTGTGAGCTTTTTGAAAAGTGGGCTAGAGAAAAGCTGATACCAAATTTGGATGAACCATCCCTAATTGTACTAGACAATGCATCATGTCATTCTCGGGTAAATAAATAAACAGCCAAATTCATCCTGGAAAAAAAGAGACGTCTTTTAGTGGTTACTTCAGGAAAATGGGAATCCATCACCTGATTTATTAAAATCTGACCTAATCATAATAGCGAAAACTATTAAAAAACAAAAAATATATAAGTATCGTTAATGAAATATTGCGAGAACACGGTCATGAGGTTTTGCGGTTATCACCACCTTGCCAATTTAATGTCATAGAGCTAATTTGGGCAAGCGCAAAATCGTTCTAGGAAAAAAATGTTGGTAATGGTCTAAGTTCAGATAAGGTAGAAGACGTTTGGAAAAGCTCCCTAGCACACATTACGGGGACTACTGGAGGAAAGCTGTAGAACATACAGAAAAAATTATCCTGGACTGGTGGAACAGAGAAAAAGTATTGGATGTTCAAGTGGAATAACTTATTATTTTAAATGCAGAAGATAGTCAAAGTACTATTGAAAATGAGTTTGACGAATCAGAATTTGAAGACTTTTGAAGCTGTGTTTATTTTGTATTTTTTTTTTTATTTTTCAACCTCTATTTTAAATTCTGTAAATAGTTCAATTAGAAAAATGCCTCACATATAAATTACTGGTCCATGGTGGCCTTAAAGTTAGTTTAGGTACTTCTTATATTTTATTTTGACCAGACTTGGAATTTTATTTTGCCTTTTCTTCATTGGTATACCTTCTACTACATTCATGGACAATCCTCTATGCAGGTCTTAAACTTAGTTTAAGAACTTCCAAGACTTTCTGTGTAATAGATTTGATAACTCGCCGGTTTTAGCAGTTTTTTTTTGTTAATTTTTAAAGTAACCTATTAAATTGGGAACATTTTTTTAGCCTGATATTACACTACAAAAATTTAGCCAATGTGTAATTGACTAACGTGAATTTTTGAAATTGGCGAAAAAAAGGAAATATCTTTCTTTAGATAAAATTGAAATAAATTTTTATTTTACTACTACCTAGCTTACTGCGTCGTGTATATAGTATTTTATATATTTTTTGTTTTTGTGACTTGAATAAAGGTATTGTATATATGCACCAATAAATTATTTGAATTTGCAATAATATATACATTAGTTTACTTGAGATAAATGTACACAAAACTATTGAAAATTATATACAATGTAAAATGCAGACCAGTTCTGATGTTTTAATTTTTCTCTATTAAACAACCACCCCTATTTACCGACCAACATTTGATTTCCGAGGGTGGTCGCTAGTCAGAGGTTTTACTGTATATTGTTTATCTAATTTTCTACCATCAATTTAGTTATTAAATTTTTTAAATATAAAATTATTATGTCGACCGTGTGCAACAATACGAACGCACCCCTGAGAAATTAATTTTGGAACGAGACCCGTCACCCGTCATTTTTATTATGACTGATAGTTTCAAATTAATTGTTAACCTATTAACATTCAATTGTATGAAAAATCAGCTGTCCATATACCGCCATATTGGTTTTTATATTTTGAAACATTTTTGAAACCTCTGAATCTACTGATTTGATTCAGAGATCATATGCGCGCCTAGTTAAGTGGAAGCCGACTTTAGTTTACCAATGTGTGGGTTTCTCGAAGATTTTCCCGCCACTTCGGTAATACTTTAATGTTTCGATAGTTTCAATTTTTTTTTATTGTATTGACTAAGCAACAAAACACCGAAGGTATAAGCAAAGTGCATGTTAAGAATATGACCCAATTTTTGTTTATTACATTACTTGCACGCCACGAATAATATTTGTTATCATATTACACATACTGAATAAAATATCAAGTCCAACTTGTGGAGTCGCTTACTAAGTGGGTGAGCAAGGTGACAACTAACCTTTATATCTACCTTAGATTATAATGACTCATTCTCATTAATTTCATGTTCTATAGGTATATTATTAATGACCCAACGCAAGTAGGTACTTGGCCCTATGTACATAAATAGTAAATAGGTATACATGAATAATACAATAAAATAATATTTATAAAAATTCTATTTTTTTTAAAGCGCTGTTTTAAGAGAAAAACTTTTTTATCGCTTTTCTCAGTTCAAAGAAAATCAGACTTAGAGAAGTATGTGTCTTTTTTACTTGAACGACAGAAATGTGTTTTATTTCGATTTATCTATATTTAACATCATCCACCCTGGGATACCGGCATGAATTACCCATTCATTATTGAAGGAGCAGAAACTCTATCCTGTCAATTATTCAAATTAAAAGTAAAGCTTCTAGTATACAGGGTATTCGGAAAATACGTGTACAGCGTTTGACGACAAAATCCTGACGTCAAAATAGGTCGATCTAAGCCGACTTAGTTATATCCAAAATTGTCTCGTTTAGCCGGTAAAGGGCGTCAAGAACTTGTAAAAATATTGGTTTTTCCTATATTACGTGAAAACCTGCTAATCGATTTTAATGATTTTTAGTATGTAGACTAAATACTATAAAATGACGTTTTGTAGTAGTATAGTCACCGGCTGTAAATAAGTGGAAGTATTATAAAAGTGATATAATACGTCAACATTTCTCCTGATTTTTTATATCAACGGCGTTATGACAACCCAGATATTTTTGTCGAGTGACTGGATGTATTTGGAAGCTATTTTACCTCTTCAATATTGAAGAAGAAGAAATTAGCTGTTTTGCCAGAAAAAAAATATTTACAATTACCTGTAACAATAATTTTTTTAGTGACCTTGTGGCTAGGGCATTTAATAATTTGACAATTATTGACAAATTGTTACTAGTCTATGAAATTGACTAAAGTATATGATCAACATTCTTGACTTACAAGTTCATTTTACCATTAAACATGGAAAATTATACGAACTCTGAGAAGGTTGACATGCTCGTAGTATAGGTACGGGTTTTGTCAAGAAAATGGGCGTCAGAGTGTTAGGGTTTACATGGAAAGATTTCCTAACCGTCAAATACCAAACCACCAAACATTTGCCAATATCGAGCGTCATCTTCGGGAAATGGGCAGCTTTGAGAAAAAATTTGAAGGCAGGGGTCCTATGCGAACAACTCGAACTGTGGAAACAGAAGAGAACATTCTGCAAAGAGTTGAAGAAGAACCAAGTACCAGTACCCGTCGCTTAGAACGTGAGTTACATGTTCCTAAAACGATTGTCAATGAGGTTTTAAAATAACAGTTGTTACATCCATATCACGCGCAAACAATTCAAAAACTTTTACCGACTGATCCCCCCATGCGGCTTACATTTTGTCAATTTATTAGAAACAAAAGAATCCGTGATCCAAATTTTTGTAGAAAAATATTGTTTACTGACCAGGTGTGCTTTACAAGATCTGGAGTAACCAATCTGCACAATGAACATATTTATTCCGATGAAAATCCAATGCCATTAAAGTTGCACATCATCAGCATCAATTTAAATTAAATATTTAGGCAGGTATTATTGATCGCTATCTTATTGGTCCTATTGTTATTCCAGACACATTACCAATTCTTCTGGAAAATTTGCCCCTTTTACTTCGGAGGGAAATATGGTATATGCATGATGGTGCCCCGCCCCATTTTTCCGATTCCGTTCGGCAATACTTATTAATATCCCAACCGATGTATTGGAAGGGGCAATGATGCACCAGTAAAATGGCCACCACGTTCTCCGGAGTTAAATATGTGTGACTTCTTTTTGTGGGGCGCTATTAAAACAAAAGTTTACAAGATTCCGGTAAACACACGCCATGATTTATTGACGCGGATTTTAAATGCAGGCAACCATTTTAATAACCCCGAGACATTAAATAGGGTCCAATATCATCTTTTAAGGAGTTTTAATAAGTGTATTCAGCAAGATGGCGGTCATTTTACACATTTGCTTAATTAAGTAAAGTTTCGTTTTACTTAGTTTCTTACAATATTTTTAATACATACTTCCAACTTTGTTGTACTTTGTTTTATTATTACTGTTAATAACTGATGTATGCAGGTAATTGTAAGTATTTTTTTCTGGCAAAACAGCTCATCCAACGAAAAATATTGAAGAGGTAAAATAGCTTCCAAATACATCCAGTCACTCGACAAAAATATCTGGGTGGTCATAACGCCGTTGATAAAAAAAATCAGGAGAAATGTTAACGTATTATTTCACTTTTATAACACTTTCACTTATTTACAGCCGGTGACTATACTACTAGAAAACGTCATTTCATAGTATTAGTCGACATTCTAAAAATCATTAAAATCGATTAGTAGGTTTTTATGTAATTTAGGAAAATCCGGGAAAAACCAATATTTTTACACATTTTTGACGCCCTTTACTGGCTAAACGAGACAATTTTGGATATAACTAAGTCGGCTTAGATCGACCTATTTTGACGTCAGGAGTCTGTCGTCAAACGTTGTACACGTATTTTCCGGACACCCTGTATATTGCTGTATTCACATACCCCCTTAGTACTTACTTAAACTGATTTACAGTGTCGCAGAAGAAACTACAAAGTATGCAATATGCAGGTTAACTTATAAGAACCTGTTCTTAATTGTTGATAACAAATAATATTGTCATCTTGTAAAGACACAAAATCTCGGCAAAAATAAATCACAACAAATCTTACATAACTCGTGGTTAACCTCGAATACCCACTTAAGAATGTATTTTAACACGCGAGAAGTCTCATTACCATAAAAATTTCATAATACAACAAAAAATTTCATAACTGGAACGCGGTTTGTCGCCTATGTCAAGCTGTAATTGTCTAGTGAATAGTCTTCAATCTAAATTGTAATGGGTTTATGATGGCGAAATTGTTTGGGAGCGTTAAAAGAAGTTTGTCACCTTATAAAAAAAATCACGAATCTGCTAGTAAGTAGGGGTACAATTTGACAATGACAACAATAATTCGACTGCCATATTCGGATAGAGAAAAACAGGTGCATATTAAATTATGAAAATATTTCCCTTTTACATGTAATTTAAAAACCGTAAATTTCAAAAAACCCGAGGGGTGTCTCACCCTTGGAAATTAGTATGTACATACTGTAAGGAAATCACTAGAAATTACTGGTAATCATTGAAAATCATAGGTAATCATTGCAAATTATCGGTAATCAATGGAAATCATTAGTGATCATCAGTAACCAACTGGTAGTTACTCGTTATTTATAGAAATAAACCAAAATAAGCCCTTGTCAAGATAGAAAGTAGAAAATCCATTGACAAGAGAAACTACTCGGTGTTCTCCAACTACCCTATTGGCAGGTGTCAATGCCTGAAAATATGTTTTTTTACAACAGATTCAAAACCTGCGCATTTCAAAATGAATTTTTTTTTTTTCGAAATTCGACCAAAAATCTCATCGATGGCTGTCACTAATTATGGTTAGGTTAGTTGCAAGTACGAAACCTATAAGCGTTTATTGAGAGCCCGATGGATTCCGCCGTTCGATCGCTAAGCAAGCGTCGCTTGGTAATACTCATAGTAATACTATATACTTATTTACTAGCTGAAAGTAAATAATTTCAATCCGAACACCCAAAAATGGACAAATATTGCGAAAGTGGGAATGTGCTAGGCTCTAACCATGTAGCTGCTATCCACTCTTAAATCAGTGGTGCTTATCACTGGAAATCAGTGGTAAATCATTAGAAATCCCCTCGGAAATCCCTATAAATCAGTGGCGTGCATACAATAAAAGCACAGATGCATTGCCTACCCTGACGTTTTCATATTTTTTTTATTTTCCCATTTAATTATAATTCCGATAATATAAACTATAATTCGATTAAAAAGAATAATGAGAAAATTTAAAAAGCTTGTTTTAAGCGCCAATTAAAATATTAATTATATCATAGAAAAACATCACAGTATAACACTGATATAACGCTACATATTATATTAAACGGAATAATATTCACCGCCTTAGCCTCCTGCGACCGCAATCCGCTTACATTTAAAAGCATCCAATAACAAATCAAAGGCATGCATTTAGACCGTCAATACTGGATTTATATGCAAGCGAAAAGCAGTGCTTAAAAAAAGACAGCTAAATGAAACGATACATAAAAAGAAAAGAGACGAGCCAGAAGCCATGCGACGACTTACGACTCCCACCGACGCCGAAGGAACGATGAGTGAATTTGACTGGATTCACCATTGCCAAAATGTGCTTTCATTAATTAGTATTCTGATAGACATCGTTTTTACCCTTTAGTAATTGGTAAGAAAGCGTTTATCTCTAAATTAGGTTACAGTACATCGGGCATCCCTAAATTTATTAATATTTGGGTATTAATAATTTAATAATGCGATGCAAGTTTGTAAGAAACTGAAACACGATAAGACAATGCCGGCACCGCACCGGCCCGCTATTAGTTACCAATAATTTCAGTTTTCCTATAAATTTCTGTGCCCTCTTCTTGTGGGAGATCGGGATTTCACGCGCCGCACTTTTAATAATTGTTTTGAAAGCTTATTAGTAACTTTTTTTAGTAATTTACCTATGCAAAAGGGATTGTTGTTTTGTTTGTGAGTTAGTTTTGTTGGTTTAAAAGATTTTTTTGAATAGTTTTAGTGTTTTTTATTATGGAGTGCCAGTGCGATGACAGTGTAAACTGTCTGGTGAAACTTATTAACAGTAAGCCCTTTACAAATATGACATTTAACGCAAAACAGAGCAATTGTTTGCAGCTGTTTATGCCCTAGTTTACGTTTCCGTAAGACATTCGTGAAAGTACCTACCATATTGGTAAGTACAATTAGTTTTATTTTTTTGCCTAACGCCTACATTTTTTGGTGCTTAAAAAGAACGTTTTGAGCGTGGCACCCGAGGTGGCACCTGAATAAAAATTTCGGGCTTTCTCCTTCTTTGACATTTTCGATTCTGTTGTCTACCCTATTTTAAATGGTACTGCACGCTACTGCTAGAAATCATATAAATTATAGTTTGGTAATCAAGAGTACAATTTTTTATAGGTGACATACTCCTCGCAAAAACCTGACGTACGGAGCACAAAGCATTTGTGGGGAACATCCTGTTCTGTTTACTAAATATTTTTGTTTTTGAAAAATACATACTGATGGGAAAAATTGTAAAGAGCAAAATATGAGTGATTTAATTGTTAAAAGGCCCTTTTGTGTTAGCAACCAACATACGATCCTTTGTTTTGGTCAACAAAAGGGCCTATGGCGTGTACAAATTGTTCTTTGTTGCAACGCGAAGCTAAGTAGGTGTATATGTATTGGGGTCGGGTCACATTATCACGAAAATTGAAAACATTAATAGTAAGTAGGTAAACATAATCAGATTTTTATTAGGGGGTTCAGTAAATTAGTTAGTTAGTAGTAAAAGGGTTTTTATAAAACGGTTGTTATGTAATAAACTCTGGTATATCGAGATTTGTTTATTCAAACCTCGATTAAAACCAACAAGCAATTACGCATTTAAAGAGGCTTTTGACCCAGAGAACTGACATCACGTCAATAAGTCATATTATGTGTCTGTTGAGTACAGATACCTTGATATATATACAGTTAGGTCTGTCTATATGGTAGAGTATAAATTGCAGGTAAAACATAAATTTTCCTTTCAAAACGATTGTCTAACTTTGGTACAATAACGGTTATTACTTACCTAATATAAAACTCAAAAATATAGGTATACCTTTACCAAGTAATTTTGCAACAATAGGTAGAATCAAAACATTTATTATTCGGTTAACCATCGAGCTTAAAGTTATAAGGAAGTTTGCAGTGATTTTGTAGAAGCATTCGAAGTCAGGCGATGGTTTCAGGCCTCTGTTTAAGCCTCGTTTTCAGCAATAGCTTTAAAATAATAATAATAATAAGTATTAGTGCATATTTATTATGTATCTATACGTACAGTGACGGAAATAAAATTTCGTTCACTAAGGTTAACATTTTATGCCTCAAATTCACATTTGATTTCCTTGATTGCTTAAAGTAGCATCACGTTCATAATTATCTGCTGTCGAATCCATTAACCGCACAAGGTAGGTACACGTTATGACCGTGTATTGTTGAACCACTCTTCCTCTCTTCCAATCTGTTTTAGTTTATTTAGGTACATCCTAAAAAACATACTTCTTAATTACCTACTGGGTTGCTGAAGATGACTTTTTCTAAAGTCGAAACTAGTACAACCTAATGTCAAATTTAAATTATGTATAGGGTAAAGTAGGGATAGATGCCACACTTTTTGGAAAAAAATTGCAAATACTAGTATTAACGAAAAATTTGTATTTCAAAATACATAAGAAAATTCTTTACACTAAGTTTAATTGAAATACTGGTCTTTAAACAACATAAAAAAATACTCTACTATTAAAAAAAAAAATGAAAAAAAAAGGTGTTTTTCTGGCAACTCTCCCCCTGGTTACGGAGAGATGCCTATAGCCGTACGGAGAGATGCCCAATGCTAATTATCATAAAGGAGAGATGCCGTATATTTTTCTTTCAATTCGTTACGTTTGCATGGATTACAAATATTTAGGTGCATGGTACATGTCTCGTGCAACCAATTGTTACATCTTAAGCAACAAATCCAATCTACTATTTTTAAAGTTTTACTGTAATCTTCAAAGCATTCTACACAGAAATATTTTTTATCAGTTTCTTCTGATTTGGCTTGGTATTATTTTTTTTCTTTAATTCGGATAACGGAATTTCGTCATCGCTTTCGACTGTGTCACTTTTTTGTTTTTTGTTTTTTATTTGAATTTCTTCCATTCTTTCTTTATTATTATTTTTGTTTTTTGCCTTTGATTTAATTATCTCTGATTTATGTTTTTTTTGTAAAATATTTTCAGGAGAAGTTAGTTCAGTAGCCGACTGTTTCCGTTTGCTAAATGATAATGGAATTTTTGGAATGGGCTGTATTTCTTTTAAAAACTTACTGGGTGTTATTTCGTCATCTAAATTCTTTGAGCTACTTATCTGGGGCTCCAGAGAATCGCTCCTTTTTATTGGGGTTTGGTTTTCATCTCGGTTTTCATTTAGTTCTTGAATTAGGAATTCATTAGTATCAAAATGTGTTGAAACATTAGACTGGCGATCTGGAGTTTTGTCCCTTTGAGGTACAGGTACAGGTATTTCATCCAACTCCTCTTCTGTTTCCTCACGAGGGAAAATATTTTCAGCATTACGGTCTTCTTTTGCTGTTGCTCCATCGGATATCGCAAAGAAAGGACCAGGAATAGCATTTTCATCAAGCGGATAGATGCCAGTACCTTTAAATCCAGAAGTGGCATTTGCAGCAGTAGCAGCTCGCATCCACGCTTTTCCCAAAATTTCACCAACTTGATATCTCGACAGATTTCGGCTGGGATGGTTCAGCATCCATGTTTTCGCTTCTTGATTCCAGTAGGTCTTAAGGGGACCGAAAAAGGATTTGTCTAATGGCTGTATTGCTTGAGTCTTGAGTGCAGTGGCTTGGTAAACACAATAAGATTAAATCATTTCGCTCGGCTAGTTCCAGCATTTCAATATCTGAACAGTGAGATGAATGTCCAATCTGGGAGTTAATAAACGATGCTTTTTTGTTCATTTGAACAGAAGATCCAGCAGGCAAACCATCGGCAAACTCTTGTTTTTTATTAACCCCTTTTAAAATTAGTAGTGGCGGAAGAAACATCCCCTCAGCGTTGCAACATCCTATTACGGTTACATTTTCACCTCGTTCGCGAGATGTCAAGACATGGACATCCTTTGTACCTTTGGGAGCCAAAACCTTAGATGGCTTATTTATAATTTGAATACCGGCTTCGTCCATGTTAAAAATATTTCCTGGTCGATCTATCAAATTATTTTCAGTTAAAATTTTGGTCAAAAGTTCAAAAAACTTTCCTACTTCTTCCCGATTCATTCCCTTGGCTCTTGCTAAAGACAGCCCTTCTGCCTGTCGAATGGAAAGATCTGGATTTCTGTCCAAAAAAGATCTTAGCCATTGATTGCCAGCCTTTTGATCTTCTTTCGAAAAAGTATGCTTAATCTTAAGCTTTTCTGCAAAATGAAACGCCATAGATCTTACAGCGTTCCGATCAGGAGCAAATCCAGCTGCACATAAATTTTTAATATGGACAACTAATCGTCTTTCATTCTCTTTTCCAAGAATCCCTAAAATAAAGCAAACTATGTAGGTTTTTGTAAATATTTCAAAATTTATAATAATATCTCAAAAATTAAAATACCTTCCGGCCCTAGCGACCCTTTTCCCATTTTTCCAGAGTTTATTCTCCTACCAATTGTGCGTGCAGGAACGCTATATCTTTTTTCGGCCTCACGTTTAGAAATTTCCCCAGATTGTACTTTTTCTATCGCAATAGTTAGTTGCTCCTGTGTATAGGAACCTCTTGGTTTATCCGATGGCTTTCGAGCGTATTTTCTTGGCATAGTTAATCTAAAAAATGTAATACAAGTCTAAAAAATAATGGCATCTCTCCGTATCAAAAAGTGCGGCATCTCCCCTTTTTGATACGGAGAGATGCCTCCCCGGCTCACGCATGCACTGTGTAAGTCAGTAACGAAAAATACAAAACAAAATCTTTAAAATACCCTATATAATCATAGAAATCCAAAATTATCCCTTTTTATTAAATAAAACATACTTACCCAATACCATTAAAAACATACAAACGAATTTCAGGCAAAAAAATCGTTACTTACCAACTTTATTGCACAATTTACGTTTTGAAACGTGCTCTACAACAACACTGACCACGGGCAAATCATTACTGGCTCAACAGCTCTTTAATACCGCCGACGGTAGTTCTCAAGTGTACATCGTTTTCGCGTCACGTGATTTCGGCATCTCTCCCCCTGCGGCATCTATCCTTACTTTACCCTACTCTTTAACCCTTATTTCACCCTAGAAGGACAAATATATTTACTTTGGTGGTATAGACAGACCTTGTTTTCTTTCATAATCTCGCCACAGAAAATGGACTACTTCCTGAGTTTTATGCCTCGTTTTATGCCATTTTTGAATATTTTGGTAAACTGGGCTTTTTACAATTATCTTGCGTTTCTTATTTCAGTAATGATAGAAAAAAGGCTATATATAAAATTATTTATTAGAAGTATTCCTAGATAGTTGAGCAAGTTGGGAAACCAAGAAGCACTATACAAAGCCTCAGAACTAAATGCGAAAATACAGGATCATTGGATAGAAGGGCTGGAAGTCGGAGAAGAAAAATTTCAAACGAAAATCAAGATAATAATATACAATACATGACTTCAAAATTAAATATAAAACAGATTATTCAAATATTAAAAAAAAAAAAAAAACATTGGTTTAATATTTTAAAGCGGCACCATTTCTTTCCACTAATAAGTTTAAACGTCTGGGCATTGATGCCACCAGCATTTGGGAGCGATGAAAATTGTAGGTATTCCAGGTTTTTTCAATTTTATTCCACAAAGCATCACTGTTTTGAGGATGGAAATCATTGTCCTTGTTAATTTCTGTCACGATATATCCCCAGCGTTTTCGATTGGATTGATATCAGGGCTTCTTGCGAGGGCCAAGGTAACAATGAATGTTATTTTCCCGTATCCAGTCCGAAACTCTCCTTGCTGTATGGACGGGGCAGTTGTCATGCTGGTATATAAAACTTTCTTGTTGAAATATATTGTTTACCGATGGCAACATAACATTTTGAAGGATGTGTACCTATATAAGCTTGAGTATTAAATCTTCCTCGAATTCGGTGGCATATTCCTAGCCCTCCGAAATTCATATACCCCATACATTAATTAAAAGTCTTCTCGTCGGTAAATACTACCTTTTCCCAAAAATCCATACCTTGCGGTAAATATTCCAGCACAAACCCCATTCTTTGCTCTTTATTCATATCGATCATAAACGGTTTTTAGCAGCTACCTTATTTCTCAATTCCGAATTTTTCCTTATACGATTTCTCGCCGTTCTTACTGTCCCAGGAAAATTAGTTTGGTCGTGTGCTTCTACAGCCGTCCGAAATGGATTGTTTCGCAAAAAATCTATTAGATCATTATCTTGATTTTCGTTTGAAATTTCTCTTCTGCCACTTCCAAGCCCTTCTTTCCAATGATCCTGTATTTTCCCATTTAGTTCTGAGGCTTTGTATAGTGCTTCTTGGTTTCCCAAATTGCTCAGCTATTCTTCGTAGAAAAACACCGTCTTCGAATAAAGCAATTATTAATCTCACCTTCTCGAGTTAATTCATGTTCACAAAATTTGTTAAAATGAAATAATCGAGGAAATAATATAATTTTCAAATCTGATGACACCGATAACAATTAATTTGTCAAAAACGGACATCACATAAAAAAAATAAGTGTACGAAATTTTATTTCCGTTACTGTATACAAGGTGTTTCCCGAGGTGTTTCCTTACTACGGTTCGTAACGTCGTCGTCCAGAAGTGGTTTCTTTTCGGGATACAGGGTACATATTTGAAAACATTTTTTTTTATTGCGTTTCTCTTAAATATTTCGAAAATGCTTTGAAACACGGTATTTCCTTTTGCTTTACGTTAGTATAAGTATAAAGGGTGTTCCATTTAAATCGCACGTTTTTAAAGCTGAATAACTTTGGTGCTAATTATCAGAGTAATTGTCCTATTGCTAAATTTCGAATACAGTAAGTATTGTAGAATACCTGCCAAAATTTTGTTATTACATATAGGCAATATTTATACAGGACTGACCACATAGTCAAAATAAGGCCAACTTGCATCTTTTCAAATGGAACACGTTAGGTATATATATTGGTATTTTTTTCGAATCCTCTGTAAATTACCATTCCAAAAATATATCACACTTCTTTTGAAAGGTTAATATTAAAAACGAAATTTCAATTTAAGAAAACATACGCACACCTATTATTATTTAAGGTAAATAAGGTAAACCATTAGGTTAAAGGTGGTTGGTTCTCTTGTTAGTGGCAAAATTGTCCGAAAAATGCGCTTTACGGAATGTTTGGGAAACACGTTTTCTAATATTAAAAATAATAAACTAATGTTTTAGCCAGCATTATTCTAATTCTCGGAAAACATCAAGTCTTCTGTAAATATAAAAAGTGCTATATTCTAAACTAAATAATACTAAATTCACGTCTACGACCACCGTTAATCGGTAGCTTTGCAATAGGTTTGCGGCTTCGAGAATATGTATATTAGGTTCTGTGATGTTTTGATCACTTGAATGCTTCAACGGCCGCTTCTCGTCGGTTTGTCAATAGGGCCCACGTGACCACGTGTGATTGGTGGACCTCCCAGACTAGAGTGCTGTAGCACCATAAACAAAGCAGTGTCCTGTTAGACTTCAACTAAAACAATAATAGCACCTGTTTTGATCTGACATGTGTGCCAGGCAAAGTGATTTTCTAATGTTAAAGTAAGTGATATTTTGGGGACGTGTGCCCGGTAACAAAGGTAACTATTCTTCTAGACGTACAGTAAAAGTACAGTGAATTTCTCAGTTAAATAGACTAGGTACATTGTTGGCTATCGAAAATTCTAAATTATTAAAAGAGACTCGATTACAATACAATTTTTCGGTTAACGCGTAGCTGGGTTTCTGGGGTAGTAAAGAATTGTATGCACCCTCATGTTACGAACCTAAATAATTAGAAAACACTTGGTAGGTGTAGGTACCAGTAGTATTTCTCGAGATATTTTTATCCTGTTTTAATTAAACGGGAAATAATAAGATCTCTAGATCTCTATTACTTAATTACTGGCACTCTTACAAGCAGACCATCATCGAGTAATAATATAACTGATAAATTACCTGATCTCTCGATTACTAAGTAGTTGTTTTCAGTGATGCAAATTATAAGATATTACACTACAGGTAATTACCAACCGTATATAGGCATAGTTTTTGTGTGATAATCGTTTCTATATTTATGTCAATCTAAGCTATATTACATAGTACACTATCTATATAAATTACATGAGGTATGTTTTAAATAGTCGAGTAAGTACCGGTGGTACTGGTTATTTAATCAGACAAGCCATCGCGTTATTAACTGTTAATTTATAACAACATTTTATGTATTGCCTATAGCTCGGTCTATACCTATGCACATATAGTACCCTATACCATAGCTGGTTACTCGGCTGGTTAACAATAGGACAATTAATAGAAAACTGGAATATTGTTTCAAGTTACCCATAGTATACAGTGATGGGCTAAAATATGGAACAAATTCATTTTAAAATCAGGTATTAATTTTTTGAAAAAACGCTCGGACACGTCGATTATAATTTTTTCTTCCGAATTTTTTGCCTAAAAAAAAAATTATACAGGGTGTGTCAAACAGTAGATGTAGCAAACATTTTTTGTATTTTAAATAGAACCCTATTTTTTTCAGTCGAATTTTGAATTCTACGTCAAATTCTGCGCATAATTCATGTAGCATACCCTATCCTTATCTCTGACGGTTGTAGAGAAAAATTACATCATAAAACGAAATTTTTCTTTAAAAAAAGTTACATGTACCTACCTACTTAAAGGTTAACAGGTAAATTTAAATTAATTGTCACTACGATAGCAAGTCATGTGTCAATCAAAAATAATTTTTGGTATAATTTTGAAAAACGGTGATCATGGTACATTTAAATGAAACTAAAATAATCGAAATTTTAATTTTAATTGGATGTGGAGACAAAACAAGAAATCAAGAAGAAGTTTGTAACTTGTTTAGCGCTAAGTATCCAGAACGACCGATTACAAGATCTACAGTGAGTTAAATTGAGAAGAAATTCAGGGAAACAGGGAATGTAAAGGATTGTCTACGGCCAAGTCGTCCAAAAATTAGTGAAAACACAAAATTGAACATTTTGTTAGAAGTTGAAGATAATCCCGAGGATAATTCCCATAGTGCATCCACTGAAGTAGCCCTTAATAATGATGTAAGCCGACGATCTGTTTTGCGGGTATTAAAATAAGAAAAGTACCAACTGTACAAAATTAGGTTGCTGCACGAGCTAAACGAAGATGATCCCGACCGCCGCGCCGACTACAGTTTTGTGAAACTATGATGGAAATTTGCAACTTAAATCTATTTTTCCATCGCAACATAATTTTTAGCGACGAAGCCACGTTTTGTTTGAATGGTTCGGTAAACAGACAAAATTTTCGGTATTGGAGTACAAATAATACCCGTTGGATGAGAGAACAGCACACACAAAACCCACAAAAAATAAATGTTTGGGCAGGGATATTAAATGATAGAATTATTGGACCTTTTTCTTCGATGGAAATCTTACAGGAGACCGGTATTTACAATTTCTTTAAAATGAATTAATTCCCACACTAGCAGGGGATTTTCCAAATCCGAATCAGCCTAATCTACCAGAAGCGTCTATTTGGTTTCAGCAGGATGGTGCTCCGCCTCATTTTGCTCGACAAGTACGAGAGTATTTGATTACTGTATTTCCCGACCGATGGATAGGTAGAAGAGGACCCATAGAATGGCCTGCAAGATCTCCCGATCTAACACCATTGGATTTCTTTCTTTGGGGTTATTTGAAATCAAAAGTGTATAAGGATAAACCTCGGATAAACCACAAAATTTGGAAGACTTAAAATTTAAAATTAGATATGAAATTAGGCAAATTAATGAAAATACTGTAAATATGTAATGTTTTAGAAGGGTTTTTTTAAGTAGATTGGCATATTGTCAAGAAGTTAATGGTTGGCATTTTTAACACTTAATAAAATAATTTTCGTTTTATGATGTAATTTTTATCTAAAACCGTTAGAGATAAGGATAGGGTATGCTACATGAATTATGCGCAGAATTTGACGTAGAATTCAAAATTCGACTGAAAAAAATAGGGTTCCATTTAAAATACAAAAAATGTTTGCTACATCTACTGTTTGACACACCCTGTATAATTTTTTTTTGAGGCAAAAAATTCGGAAGAAAAAATTATAATCGACGTGTCCGAGCGTTTTTTCAAAAAATTAATACCTGATTTTTAAATGAATTTGTTCCATATTTTAGCCCATCATTGTAGTATGTACACCTGTAAGTTCTGAACTCTAACCTGCCGAGGCATCTATATATACGGAGGTAAGTACCTAAGTACTGGAAAACAAAAATACGACAAGAACTATTTAGGGCATTCTTCTTTTCTGCGTGTATTAATGTAGATAGACCTATATTAGTAACTTTAATTCAATTAGCATCTTATCTTTACCCGCAGCTTATCTTTATCTTATTATTAAAGCCTAATCTATTATAAAGGCTTAATTTACCTGTCAATCTCATTTCCTCGGTTTGTTTTCACTGAATATATGTGTGTTGTGTGTGTGCGTTTCACCATGTTTACACCGATCTTACAGTATCATAAATCACACCCAGATATTAAGACCTTTGTTTGATTCCCCGTTGTATTATATCTATACCCACCTGAATTGAGATAAATGAGCTTTGAAATATAGGCATTTATGTATGTTGTGTCGTACATTGGAAAAGATTTATTTATAGTAGGTATCAAACACTCACCGGCCAAAAATTGACACCCTAATATTTTATAATGTTCTACACTGATTACTAAACTACGGAAATTTATATGGTTTCTAGGAATTTCTAATGATTTACCTCTGATTTTCAGCGATTACCAGTAACTTCCAGTGATTACCAATGCTTTCCAGTGATTAGGGATGATTTCCAGTGATTACCACTGATTTTCAGTGATTACCGATGATTTCCAACGATTATTAATGATTACACATTACACTGAGAATAATTAAACCCTTAGAAAGTTTGTAAATCCCTAGTTTGCACCGACAGCAAAATTTTCGCTAAGCACTATTAGAGTAATCATAACAATAATAAAAATATTCTCTATCGGTATCTCGCTTATTTAAACATTTCTTATTGTCTGTATAAGAAAGGCTTAGACGTTTAGCAAATCAGTTTCCCGCACTTATAGACATTTATAAAAGACAGCATAATAGCCGCAGCGATTTGTCGACTGCGTGTTATTAGAAATCTTATATTCACAAATAAACCGATTGATATTCGTCACCCCAGCGCCACCTGGTACCAGTCATTTATGTTTTATTATGTTCTCGAATACCGCCCTTGTCGCGTCGTTGCACGTGCTTCTTGTGTTAAACAAACAAACAAATGCCTAAGACTAAGTGATAAAGTGATAACTGATTAGACTGTGCACAATAGTAAGTAAGTATGTATTCTATCGAGTATTCTATATACTATAACTTATAATATTATGATATATTATTTTAAAGCATTTTAGTCGAGAGGCCAACCACTCTCCGGAACACGTGTACAAATTGTCGGGGAATTGCTCGAAATCCCGAAATTAGTGTTAGAAATCATCGAAAGCGCCACCATAGTCGCAGAAATCGTTGGAAATCATTCCGAAATCCCTAATCCCGAAATTCCAAAAGATATAATAAAGCTTGTAATAAAGCAAGTAAGTTTTTTTTGAGAAATATATTTTATTTCTATAAAAACTATAGTTTTTCCTTTAAGCTGTAGTTTTTTGTTTAAACGCTTTTATAGTGAGTTATATTTTTGAGCATTTAATATATTTTATTTGTTGATATGTACTTATAGCTTAAAATTCTATATAGGTATACCTGTTATAACCTTTTTTTTTTCGAAACCTTAACCAAATATGTGTTAAAGTATTATAACTAATAATTACGTGTTTCTTTTTATTTTCGTTTTAATAAAGATATGTTCGTAATATACAGGGTGATTCAAAAGTACTTTGACAAACTTCGGGAGGTAATAGCCGACAATATTTTAAGATAAAAACTTCTTATAAACAGTGGTCCTTGGCGACTTCGTTACGGAGATACAGGGTGTTGAAATGTTAAAAGAAATAGTAATAATTTTTAAATAACCCCTTAACGAGTTATTTTTTTTTATGAAATTTAGTGAATTAAATAAGCATTTAAGGGCACTTATTTTTAAAGTACAACACGTTCGTAAATTTAACCAGTGGCGTCGGTACAAAATGTTGCTATGATATTTTTTGTGAAAACTATGCTACACCACTGACTTATTTTATTTTAACTTTCTTCTTATGAATTCCCCCATCATTTACAACAAAAAAGATCACGTGTATTTTTTTGATGCGAGGGACGGTTTAAGAGTAAATGATTATTATATTTGATTATTCACAAATATTAAAAAATGTGTTTTTAATTCAAAGATTTATTAAGGTATACCTACCATTTAATTTAATTAAATAAATAAGTACGTCACAGAAATTAAATGATTTTTGAATAAATTGTTCGAAATGTCCACCTTCAGCATGCAGGCATCTAATCTCCTTTGCATGGAATCTCGTACGCGTGCTAAGATATCTGGTCTGTTTCTTATTACTTCAAAACCATCGATTATTCGGTTTCTTAGCACTTCTGAACATTCGACTGGCGTTTTGTAAACGATTGACTTCAAATGTCCCCACAAATAAAAATCAAGGGGATTTAAATCTGGGGACCTTGGTGGCCACGGTTGATTTCCTTCCTCGACTCCCCTACCGATCCATCGATTTGGATAAATTTCATTTAATTGAGTCCTGGCCACTATGCTGAAATGAGCGGGAGCTCCGTCATGCATAAACCATATACGTCTTCGAGTTTCTAAGGGTACATCATCCAATAAGGGAGGAAGTTCATTTTCCAAAAAGTGTCGGTACGTATCGCCATTAAGCCGAAGTGGAAGAAAAGAAGGTCCTATCAAGTAATCGCCAACTATTCCTCCCCACACGTTTAATGAAAATTGCTCGGAAAATTGGTACTGAGAATTTCGTTCACTAACTGCGTGGGGATTTTCCAAAGACCAGATATGGTTATTGTGAAAGTTTGTAATCGCACTCTGAGAAAAATTTGACTTGTCCGTAAAAAGTACATAATTAAAAAATGGGGAATTTTCAGCAAATTTTTCCAAAAACCACTGACACAAATTAATGCTCTGAGGAAAGTCCCTGGGTAAAAGAGCTTGTACCCTTTGAATGTGGTACGGATACAACTGCTGATCGTGCAGAATTCTCCAAACTGTGGCTTGGGTAGAATTGAGAGCATCAGCAATTATTCGGGTGCTTGTATCTGGATTTTCCACTACATCGTTTAAAACAGCTTCTTCTAATTCTGGGGTTCGGGCTATTCGTGATCTTCCAGGAATGTCACGTGGCCTTGTAAAACTCCCTGTTTCAGCTAAACGGCGGTGAAGATTTGTAAATGTTGCAGCAGCAGGCAGTACTCGGTTAGGATATCGCTCCTGATAAATTCGTCTCGCTTCTTGTGCATTTCCATCGGCAAGGTCATATACAAAATTCATGTCGGCTAAATGCGCATTATTTCTTAAATAATCCATAGTAGGTACCTTATAAACAATACTAATAATATATCCAACCAAAAAAACCTCGAAAAAAACCAAACTGAAGAAATAAACCACATTAACAACTAACTGTCAAATATGTTTTAATCTCGGTTTTAATTTATCGACAAATGCATTTCCAAAGCCGCCTTGTGAAAATACAAAATATTAAAAAAGCATTTCAAAATCCGCCTTGTTAAAATACAAAATATTAAAAAATAACATACTAATAAATAAATATGTATGCCACTGATAACGTATTATACTTAGAAAATAGGCATCTTCAGATGCCTTCCTTAGGCATATATTACACTTATTTTTTTTATTATTAAGTACCTATGTATTCGTTAAAATACTTTAATAAATATTTGAGGGTATTTGTGAATTTAAAACACATTTTTCAATATTTGTGTAAAGTCAAATAAAATAGGTAAGTACTTAATCATTTACCCTTAAACCGTTCCTCGTATCAAAAAAACACACGTGATCTTTTTTGTTGTAAACGAGGGTTTCAGTGACTCTTGTAGAATCAAAAACAGTTGGCACCATGTTAAAGCTATTCGTTAGTCTAAATTAGAGTCTCCTGCATATACCTACAGAACGACTTAAAGACACCGACACTACAAGAACTTTACTCAAAAATAATAACTAAATATTACAAGCTTCCAAAATACTGGGCCTTCCCCCCCCCCCCTGTACAGCAGCAACAACAATAAAAAGGTCCAAAGAAATTGTAAAGATACCGAGAAAGATACACTAAAAGCACAGAATATATAAATTAGCTGTAAACTTTCTTTAATTCAGCGAATAATATCTAATGGATGTTTTAGCGCTTCGTCTTTCGTAAATAATACAAAAACAAAGCCGCAAGTATGTAAAACGTGTATGAGGTTTTGGTGCTGATGACTGAAGGTTTGGATGGGATCCAAAAATGTTCAACTTGACATGGATTTGCTAGTCGATTACGGCAAGTGCACACGGCAAGGATTCATTGTTGAAATTTTCTACAGGATAGGTTTAATTGAACCGAAAGAGTCATTAATTTATTTTCGGAATTATGGCACTATAAAATTTAGCAAATATCGATTTTATTAATGATTTATTTTCGGCTAGATGAAATCTAAAGTTATTAGACATTTGCGTAAGTAGGTATGCGTAGAAATCACAAGTAGGTAGGTAGGTACTTATATTTCTCGTCATTTTTTAATAAAAAAACAAAAATTGGCAGTAAAACGGATACTACTTAGGTGTGTTTAGTATGTAACCCGAGATGTAACCTAAAACACTAAAACCAACCATCATAGAAACACAGAATATACCTCGGAACATACCCACTTACTCTAGAAATCCGATGGTTAGTCGTCGCTTCCTTTCGACAGATCCATCCTCAGACGCGCTTTGGCGTATCTCGGCTCGTCAGTCGTCAGTAAGGCTAGGAACTGACGAAATCAAAGTGATCAAAGAGCCTATAATTTATGACCCTAAAAAGTAGAAAATTAACGGGGAGATACTAACTTAGAGCAACATCTCGTGACGATCAGATCACGCGGCCCAATCTAACTTCTACCACTGGCTAAATCGGTGCAGGGACTGATGGGGTACCTAGTTAATAATTTGTATTATCTAAGTAGGTACCTCGGTAGGTACCTATACCTATTGTCATAAAACTAATCGTAAAACTATTAAAGCGTAGAACTCTGCGTAGAATATGATGCTTATAGCTTTATATTCATTACTAGCCAAGTGCTAAATAAAAAGAATATTTATTTATTTATATTATTTATAGCTATGCTGTCAACAAACTGTAACCATTGCAGCCAAAAAATACCAACTAACTGTAACCATTGCGGCCAAAAAATACTGGTAAGTATTAAAAGAAAAAAAACAAAATATATTGCTCCTAGACTACCTTTTAAAACGGTAAGTGGTCATAATATTATGATTTCACCTTGTTACACGTTAGTTTAGTAGGTAAAACCGAGGGTAAAACGGAGAAACAAAATGCTCTTCACTCGGCTCTGCAGCATTCTGTTTTTGAAAAGCTTTTTGTCAAAAATCTGACATAAGTAGGGAATTGAGGAATTACTCAAAGACACGAGGAAACATTTTAAAACTGGGAGAGTGCGAGGTATGTGGTTTTTCTAAACTTGCTTTATTGTAGTAGGTATATATCATGTACCTGATAATGACAGAGCCAACGCAGATCGAATTAAGCGAAGCCTCAATGTGCAACATCTCATCGCAACTAACGTTTTTGTTACAGATAAAATAGGCTCTGACCCTGGTTTTGTGTCTACCTGCATCTCAACCTGTTTATAGCAGAGTTGGTGGAGGGTCTAATGACGTATAACAGCTAAGGTAAGGTAGGTTATATTCTCAGGTTATATTCATTATTTCCATAGACATCGTAATCGTAACTAGTAACTATGCCTATGATTATTTCATAATATTATATATATACTTGTAATAAAAGTGTACTTCTCTTCTTACGACGTACCTACTTGGATTAGGTATGCCAGTTACTTTTAAAATCAACTGTCGTAGCCACACATCAAACAGTTTTATGTACGATTGTTTAGTAACGGACAGTTTATTATACAATTTAGCGGACATAAAGTGGTACTTTATTGTACTAGTACAGTACTAGTATAATAGCTTTTTTACTAGGTATAATTTCTGGAATTGAAATTAGAATTAAAACAATTTTATATTCAAGAGTGTCCTTGGCCCGTGAGGCTATATTTGACGGTCTTGACAAAGTCAAGTCTGTTATACAGGGTTTTAGGAGTTAAGCAAATGAAAAATCAAATTCGTTTTCATTGTGGCGCAAAAAAATATAGAAATATCCCTAAAAAAACGAAAATAACACAAGCGAGTCATTTCTACACCAACAATGAGGCTATGTGACGCCACTGGTGATGGATAGAAGGCTGCAACGGAGTTACTGGGACATTGGAACTCTCGATGGACCGCTCTCGAACATTCGAGTGGCCAATTCCGGGCCTATAAGAAGGTTGAGTCGAGCGGGACGGGCAAATTTAACAGTTATAATTATTAACAGTGTGGTGTAGATTCAGAAACAGAAAAACGTTGAATACGGTTCGCGAAGTTAATTGTTAGGGTCATGTGTTTATTTGTTTATAATTGTAGTCATTTTGTTCTGATATGCGGTACGCAGCAACTGGATTGAACTTTTCTAACTTACTCGCAGGAAAACATTACCCCAACCTCGACCCCAACTTGTGTGAAACTTCGGCCTTATAATGGGCTCAATGCTGGGAAGCACGTATCTTTGTGAAAGCAGCTTTTCCAACATCAAATTTACTCAAAATATATATAGGTGTTCCATGTCGGATAAGTCACTTAAGTACCTACTCAGTTGCTTTGTTTGTTAACAAAAAATATTAATATTATCTAATAATGATACATTGGTTAGTGAAAACCAACATCTCCAAATTTCCCACTGGTTTGTTTTTGTATAGGTAGGTACCTAAGAACCTAAGTACCTATCTATTTGTTATTTTTGGAATAAACAAAAATAATTATACTTAAAACAAACAAGTTTTTTTGTACCTACTTATTACAAATCACTGATAAAGTCGCATATGGAGCCCTCACAACTGCAATTTTATTTACAGTGGCCCTTGGGCCACTTGAAGTTGGACAGCCCTGAGATAAGTTATTAAATATTTTATTACAGATATTGTGTGTATCAAAGATCTTTAATAGTGTAATAGCCTCGGTAATAACCGAGGTAACAGGCATTTTAGAATAGTACCTAAAGTAGTAAAACTGTGTTTTGTAAAGCATTTGCCTCGGCATTTGCCATTTTAGACAAGTTATCAGAGAACTTGCCAGAGATTTGGAACATAATTCAACACAAAATCTCATACATTGGCAAGCTTTTTGGGAACAACTGGTATCGAATAAGTACCTATATATTACATACACTTTTGCAAGTTTTCCTTAAAAATCTAATTTTAATCATCTCAAAGCTTTTAAACAACAGAAGGTTGACGGCAAGATACATAATACAGTACCTATACACAAATATTTCCAATTTTTGATGAATAAACTTACGATATTAACCTATTAAACCCCTAATCGCAATCAGAAGATACGCCTATGTGACAATACGGCTCTACAATCTTCAATCGCTAGAAAACACCAAATTTAGTTTTATTTTCTTACCTTTTACATTCCTCAATTTTTAATCCAAAATGTTGTTAAGGGAATCCCACTGAAGAAAACACAAAAAAGTCACAGAAATTAAAAGTAAGTAAAAATTTTTGTGGGAGGGTCGTAAACCTACATGTAGTGAGTCTTAAAAATCGCACGGACACTAAAAAAAATCGTAAACAAAACAGTTAATTCTCCTTTCCAATAAGTAATGATTTCCGCCTAAAATAAATGGACTTTTAATTTATATTTATAACAATTTCACCGATTTTATTTTCGATACAAGACAAAGGCATAAACACGATGCTCTCCGGGCTATGTCGGTAACTGCCTGTGTTTTCAGACTTTCCGACAAAAACAAATGTGAACGTTCTTTCAGGACCTTTAACCTGCATTGGCAAGACAGAGAGAGAAAAGAAACATGCGTACAGAAAACAAGGAATGAAATAAGAGAATACTACTATGAGCGCCATCTAGAAGTACAATAAGTATCATCGCAAATTTAGTGAATATTCCTGTATTCGTATTCGGTTTAGTAGAGATTCTAGAGATGAGTCGGTAATAAAATTGGAGTCAGATGTCTTAATTTTCAGGATTTTAGGATTATAAATTATTCACTATGGTAGTGATGACCACAGTTGAATCACAGTATAACGGAACTATATTATTATTTTATTATTTATATACGGGCTGAATGTAGAATCAAAGGTGGTGACCTGATGACTCAACAGCTGGATATGACATACCTGTCAAACAAAAGTCAGAAATGAAAACTAACCTCTGTTGTTCTGTGGTAGTGGCGGTAGTGGAGTGGTTAGTGGAGTTAATTTATTAGTTGTTTTTTAATGAAAATGTTAATTGCTTGTCGTTCAAAGAAAATTAACATTTTTCTATCAGGCCGTTGATTAAACACATTTTCCAGTTAATCGCAAATTACTTCGATCCAGTTAATTGCTTACTCCTAGTTTTTGAATTTTGTTTGTGTTTTTTTTATAAAACAACAAACAAGCAATTTTAAGATTAAAAAATTCCAGCATTGATTTGTCATAGTAAGATGAATCAAGCCTATTTAAAATGTTAGCCAATAATCAGGATGTATTTAATATTGTGCAGGCTAAATTTTTGGCAGCTGAAATAGTTAGAAGTGTATCCTTTTATTTAGGCTAATGTTTCATTAGTAGTAGAATGAGAAAAACAGTAAGTAGGTATAATTAATATGAATATCTGCCTAAATTGTTGCCTAATTCCCGCCCATTTTTTTACAAAAACTACAGGTTAAAGGTGGAATTATGCAGATCAATTAAAGAAAATTAACAATTAGGTTTGTGACACTGTGGTGGTGGTGACATTTATGCAAATACGATATCAACCAAAATTAAGGTCTTAATTGGCCTTCATACATCCACCTCAAATATTATAGTTTTCTTAACTATTTTGACTACAGATTCACCTAAATGTGTCCGTAGTAGATGGACCATTACTTAACAGCAATAGAATTCTGGCCTTAGTGGAGTACAGTAAATCCTCTGCTTTATTTGCACTGGTATCATCTAGGAGTGAGCCTGTTAGCTTTTCTGATTTGTCCATTGAGAGTGTCATTCCCATTGATCATAGTTTTTCTTGTGGTAAGTTGTGGCCTGTGTATTGCTATGTTTAAGTAATCTCAAGATATATCAGCTTCTCATAATATGTCCCTGAGTATGTCCCAATTAAATAAACATGTTTGTATATTTATAGAAACAGAGCCAGTTACAGGACAAAATTATGTTTTATTGATAATAAAATATAAGCAGAGTAAATACGAATTTAAGGTTGAAATTGGAAAGGAAAGTTGTAATTTTGCAGCAGAACTGATTCGCTCTAAAGAAGGTAAAAGCTATGTTAAAGGTACCTAGGCTAAACTGTTATATGATCCAACATAAATCAATGTCAAGGGTACTTAAGTATAAATAATTTAGAAATGAATGTACACAAATCCTTCCTAATTTTAAGGAAGGTAACCTACTAGATTTTAAAATGGAAAATTATTAATTTTAGTGTCTTTACATAGCACCCCAAATTTCACTTGGTTAGAAAAGTATTTTGGAACAATGAATCAGGCAAACAGAAACTCGGATCCACTATCAGATCAGGTGTGTATGGTTTTTATTATTTTGGCTCTATTATAAACTTCTCCGACATCAAGAATTTATCAAGGCATTTAGGTAATTTTTTTGTTTGCATTTATTGATCATAGTTTTACCCAATGTCAATGGTTTTACGCTAGATGTTATGTTATTTTCAATGAAAATTTCGTTTTAATTATTTTGTGCTGGGTGCAATCGGGATTGGAGTTGAAATTTGACTGTTTAGTGTTTAGCTCTATCTTTCCTTACCATTTGCATTTTTGGTTCACTTCAATATCTCTAGGATTAGAGAAGATAGGTACACCCTTTTATAGCTCAACAGGATTATATACATTTTTATGAAAATGTATAATTACTGCTCCTTTCAATGGATATAAACAAGGATTCACGATATTAAAATTAAAAGTTGAAAGCAAAATTAAATGTGATTTTATGAAATAAAAAATTTTTTGTTGGAACTGAGTGAAACATGAAAACAAAAAAAAATTGAAAACAATAAAATTTATGAATTTAATATGATGTCAATATCATGTCATTGTAAGGTCCCCTCATTTTCGAACTACCGCATGCGCTTTGGCATACTAAATTAAATTTGCTATTAGGTATACATTATTATTATTATTAATATAGTGTATTTTGGGTTAAAGGTTAAAGTTAACTGCAAGCCCCTTGACATCTTGTCAAATAAGTGGCGTAACAATTCTCAACCGTACGGTTTTGGCAAAAATAGGGTCCTGCCATGCTATCAGGGTATCCATTTTATTTTTAATAGGTTAGGTATCCGTCCCGTACGTCAAATTTAACTGCTAACTGCAACGTTAAGCGCTGGAAATTTCGGTGGCTTAAAATCTCTCTAAGTCGGACAAACAGCGAACGCAAGAAGAGAGGCGAGAGCGAGGCGTGCCGGTTGTGTTAAATTACAAAACTGTTTGGCACATGGACGAAATTGGCACCGAAATATTTATTCAGTGTAAAAAATATCCTATATTGTAAAAGACAATTCATAGGAACTATCAGGATAGATTAGCCATATTTATCCACATGTAGCGTCAGAAACTACTTTATTACATATTACTGTGTTACCACCCTGAGAACTAAACCAACCTACTTTATAATAATAATTTTAAATTAATAAAACATATATTCCGGGTTTCCAGCAAAATTATTATTTAAATATTTAATTACAAATGATATCAGTTGAGGTTTAAAATATTATAAAATTTTGAAAAATAGAACTAATAGTTTATTTACTTGCATAGCTAGTGTGAGTTAGTGTCGAGCATAAATATTTAAAAATAATATAATTTGTACTAATTTTACTGTTTAGCTCTCTAAAATAAAAATATCATTTAGTTCATAGTAATTTTAATGTTGATAGGAGCTTTAACGTTTGTTGCCTAAAGAATTTTTGTTTTTTCTGTATCTCAGAGTTACCTTATTATATTATAAAAAACCAAATAAAAATAGGGTTACATTACCTGATATAGGATACTAAATATTGGGCTTAAAAGCAGTATAGCTTTCAAGTAGTGAAATAGGTGTGCTAGTTGAATAACGTTAGATAATTTGGTAATCTAAACATACCTATTTTATCAGATTATAAATTGTTTGCTTAAAAAAACTGCTTTAGCTCTACAATCATGTTGATTAGATATCTAGGTGGAAGGTTGTTTTGATAATATTATGCCAATCATATAAATAGTTAGTTTTTTTGTTTTATTGTAAAAACATATAGATTTGTTGTCATTTTATTTTTCCCATGTATACGTGTGTCACAATGACGTTTTTTCAGTCCGAATTTGTAATTATAAGGGAGGGAATGGCCCAGGGTCAGACAGCAATAAACAGGGAATCCATGTTAAAATATCAGCTGAAATTAAGGGAACCGGAATTTACACAAAAGCAAGAATTTACGTAAGTAGTTTTTACATCTTCTTTACCTATAAACATAGATCATTGTATAAAATGTTATAATATACAAGGAGACTCTTATTTTTGTTGACATGCATTTTTTGTTAATATACAGGGTGTTTTCTGGGCATTGTCCATAACTGTAGGGTGTAGTTCGTTACATTTTAAGAAAACAAGTTTCTATAAGCATGAAACGTTTCTTCTTCGAGGTACAGGATTTTTTTGTCTACGATTCTGCTGTGAACGTCTATGGGCGGGCTATATCAATGTCCTGATATTTTTATCATTAAGATAACTTCTAAAGAAACCATAGCTGGAAGCTGTGCTGCTGTTACCACTAACAGAACCTTGATATCGGCGACCTAAATGTAGCAGTAGAAATGAAAAAATATCTAGCCACGAATTTTGCACAAATTAGACAACAATAATACCATTATTCTTGTTAGTAAAACAGTACATTGGCCGAAAAAAAGTGAAGGGAATTTTTTTGTCTAAAAATGATGACTACTAATAAAGAAAAGATATGTATCAGAAAAAAGCAAGAGCGTACTACTTATTCTTTTAGTAATATTTCAGCACTTGGATATACGAACGCCACTGGTGGAAGTGTAAAAATTCTACTTGGGCCCATTTTATCAATGTCCTGTTAGCTCTAACAGCCACATAACTTCCATGACAACAATTGTTTTAACAATTGAATCTTTGGAAATTAACTCGTAGTTGGTGTTAACAGGACATTGATAAAATGGGCCTTAGTTACAGAAATGTCTAACATGCATCAAAATTTAGTCATTTTCGAAATATTTTAGAAAAACGTAATATATTTATTTTTTTAACACTCTGTATCTCGAGAACGAAACGTTTCCGGGGGGCCGGACGCATTTTTACAGAAACGTGTTTTCTTTAAATATCGTAAGGATTTACACCCTGAAGTTACCTACCCTACTGAGGAATCACCCTATATTCGGGAGGTATATTTGTTAGATACTGATTGTAGAATATTTGTTGGTACATGGAATGTAAATGGCCAGCCACCAACAGCATCTTTAAGAGCTTGGTTAAGTTGTGATGATAATCCACCTGACCTTTATGCGGTGGGCTTCCAAGAAATCGATCTAAGCAAGGAAGCATTTATTTTTAATGATACTCCTAGAGGCGCAGAATGGCAGTAAGTAACAGGAGAAAAATAAATCCGATTCCTACTATATACAGGGTAATTCACGGTTCATGGCAAACCAGTCAACGGGACGATCTATTTGTTTCTTTTTCTTTTTTGTAAAAAAGGACATGCTCTCTACCACCCGAAGCTCACAATTTCTGTCAGTGACTCGTACGGTTCACCAAATCTAGGAGACGGCAGAATACAAATATTGTATATGATAAACGTCGCCGCTACAATTACAGTGAACTTATGAGGCGACATTGTCATACATCCGAGGCGGATATCGGCATATAAGCTGACAACATAATTGACAACTTAAAATATTTGAAAATAAGCGTGCCCGCAGGGTTTTTACACTGCTTGAGTAATTTGTGTTTTTATTTATTAATTTATCAATAGATTTTGCGACTTTTTTTCAGTTTTCCTATGTATTTAAGTGTTTTGAAGTTGGACTCTTATACTTGTTTGATATTATAATTACCCTCGTACTTACCTTTGTCAACGAGATTTAGAGATTAATCGAATACTATTATAAAGATTAATCGTAATTTTCCGGTTTAAGGGTTGTTCCGTTAATATGCTTTCAAATAACGGATACCAAGGTTTGTGAAAGTCATTGTCATCCCCTAGCCCCGCATCTAGTAACATTTTTTCTAGTGTTCTGGTTATCATGAAGAAAGTTGATAGGCATAGAAATATATGTTTTTCCACGAGATTGTAGAGGCATTGACTGATATGAAATTGGGTTAGGAAGCCACGAAATATATTTTTTCTAATTTGGTTTCATAAAAAAGCTGTTTCGCTATCGTTTTCAGTATCGTAATGAACTTGTTATGAAACAGTTTTCTTTAATTTTCTAAGATTGGTAATGATGTTCACAAATGTTTTATTGTCGTGTCGTGTATGTTTGGTTGCATTCATTCTATGAACTGGAGATGAGTTAAAAGAAATATGAAATAATTTTACAAATTTACTATATTATGTATTATGAAACATAGAACTATAAAATTTATCGCAATTTCCCTTAACTTTGGGGGAGTTAAACTAAACTCATCTTGCTCCACATTTTAAAATTATGTAGGTATGTTAGAAAAATTAGACAACTTCGTGACAAAATGGCTGAAACGGAAATTTGTTGATTTCAAGGCTACTATGATAAATAATTTGATTGTATTACCAACATAAAATTTAGGCCTGAAAATTTTAAAACTTTAATGTTTTATTTTCTTTTTAAATATGAATTTATTTATTGGAAAAAATGGTATAAAGCACACGTTTTATAAAGCTATTAGCAGTAGCGCACTTGTCCGTTATAAAACTCGCCGCAAACGGCTCGTTTTCTGACATGGACGCGTGCGCTAAAATGAGCTTTATAAAACTTGTACTTTAATATACTATTTCCCATTTTCTATTAAGTTTAGTTGCAAAAAGGTCTATTTGAAACGCGAAATTCCATAACTGTTGGGTCGTTTTATTTAGGGTATAATATTTTACACTGCCCTCTCTATTAATACACGCTATAGCTGTTTTATTGTCAATTCTCAATTTAGTACATGATTGTAGGCCATACAGGGCAGCAGTAATTTCAAGGTAATTAATGTGTTTATCTTTTTCGTCTATATCCCAGAAACCGTGACACTTTGTATGGTTACAAAAGTCACCACAGCCACTAATTGAAGCATCGGAGTATATTTCTAAGGGGAATTAAACTGTTATAATTTTTTCCCTTTTAGAGCTCTAAATTTTTCTTGTTCTGTGCATTTAGTATGGTGACGACTATAGGGTATAGCTGGAGATGCCGATACAAGTGTACCGATTAATTTAGCAAATAGTCGTATTCTCATTTTGTTTTTTGTGTGATTTTTAAAATTAGTTTTCGTATTGACTTTATTTTCTTATCAGGTTAATTCGTCTGTCCTTAGACTAATTTTATTTGTGTTGTATTTAAAACCCAGAAATATTATTTTTAGAAAGTGCTAACTGGCTTCTTTGAACATTAATTATAAAACCTAGTTTTGTTGAAAGGTCAAGTGCCAAATATCAGATATCTATGGAATAAGGAAAGTTGTTAAGAAACTATTAGATGTGACAAAAATAAGTTTATATCCAAGGTGGTCCGTTTAAAATATCAAACTTGCTACTACTGTCTACTAGAACTGTACACCTCATTGTCGAAAATATTTTAGCTAGGTAGAACATGCTTTTTTATAAAAAGACGAAGTCGTATCTGCTGTCCAGAAGATATTGTGAAGTATGAAGGGGGGAGAGTACAGCGCCTAACTTCCTTCTTTTTTAGAAAAATATTTATTGCTTAAACCTACGCGTTTCGGCCTATTAGACCATCATCAGAGCATCTGTGAGTAAAATAAAAATCGAATAAAAAAATTAAAATGGCAAACAACGAGTTCAACTTACAGTTACGGAGGTTTGTCCTCACATTAATAAGTAGGACACACTATGGACACACATTAATAATGAAATTTATATAAATAAAATAAATGTTAAAAATAGAAACAACAACTATACAGACACCAGACGCACAAGTTATCTTTCTTAGGAGAATTAAAATTACTGTAAACAAAATATGGAGTTAAAGGAAATTGGAGTGGATTTATCAAATTATTATTGTAATTATGATTGTTAATTTTTAAAGAGTTTAGTATCTGAGACATAAATACGGTAAGATGTGCTACTCTGTTCATTTAGGTTTTGAGGGGAGCGAGAATGGGAAAGAGCCACCTCTAGGTTTTCTAAAGTATCCAATGTTTTCCTTGTTGAGATTGTGTAATACTTAAAAGTTTGATTCTATATCAAAATGGTGATTGGACACTATGGGATGGGTTCCAAAAGTTGATTTGTTGTCCTGTAGGAGTCTACTTGAACACAAATGTTCCTTAATCCTCGTGTGGAAGGATCGGCCCGTGTCGTAGATATTCTGCAGGACAGAAATCGCAGGAAAGTAGATAGACTCCGCTCTTTTGTAAATTTGGCATTCTATCTTTGTTTGGGAAACACGTTTTCTAAAGTAATAAACTAGTGTTTTTTTCCCGCAGTATTCTAATTCTCGAAAAACATCAAGTCTTCTGTACATGTAAAAACGTGCTATATTCTAAACTAAATAATATTAAATTCACGTCTACGAAAACCGTTAATCGATAGTTTGCAATCGGTTTGCAGCTTCGAGAATATTTAAAGTAGGTTCTTTGATGTTTTGACGGACAACGGGCAAATATCACTTGAATGCTTCAACGGTCGCTTCTCGTTGGTTGGTCAATAGAGTCCACGTGACCACATGCGATTGGTGGACCTCCCAGACTAGGGCGCTGTCCTGTTAGACTTCAAAGCAAGCAGATTCTCCACGTGGCTAAAACAATAATAGCACGTGTCTTGATCTGACATGTGTGTCAGGCAAAGTGATTTTCTACTGTTAAAGTAAGTGATATTTTGGGGACGTGTGCCCGGTAACAGGGGTTACCATTTTTTTAAACTTACAGTAAAAGTACCGTGAATTTCGCAGTTAAATAGACTACATTCTTTGTGTTTGGTTAAGACGTGCACGAAGTTCTATACAGAGCATGTCTTTCAAATAACCCTCGTGATACTCAGACGGCAAGGAGGCTGTAACTATTTCAAGTTCTGATTCATTCTCTACGGTAAAAACCAACGGTATCTCGGTGCAGTACTTTAGGGTTGTTAAGATAATGTGTTCGTGGTTAACAATGTAAATAGTGCAATATTGTTAGGGTGGTCCATAGTGGAAGAATAAAAAGACGTAGCAAAATAAGTTGTGTTTAATTGATGTAGCAAAAATAAAACGAACCAACCTTATAATGTGGGTGCACAGTGTCTATGTGAGGCCAGAGCGAACCCCTGTCTAGAACATATGGTCCTATCTTTAAGCCGAGAAAGAAGGTCCGTAGCAGTAGAGCCTACAGGTCTATAACAAATGAAAATATGATTTAATTTTTTTATCATTCGTCCTACAATGGTGCTTTTTTCTGCATAAAAACAAATTTGTTGATCGTCCCGTTCTGGTGACTGGTTCGCTATAAACTTCCTAGACGCTGTCCATAGCAAATGTGTTTTTTAGAAAATTCGTCACTGATGGTTTGCATCCAAACGCTAAATATAGATTGGTAGCTTTAGCAAGACTAGTTGGTATGCAGTTAGCTGTTATGATCAATAATCAGCATTATCAATATGTTAAGAATGTGTCGTGTGATACAGTGGGTACAGGACTTCTGGGCAAAATGGTAGGTATGTTTTTCATGACGACAGGTTCAAAAACTGTTTTACTTTAATGTCAGATATACAGAAACATAATATACAGGTTGTATCATTTGTAAAAAGTATGTTTTACATTGATTTTTATTCTATTAACATAGGAAATGGATTCGTATCTTCGCCGAAAATTCAGTTACAATGGCAAATTGTTTATGGTAATTTTTTCGAGTTAATATTTCCTAAACAAGAACTAATCTGTGTGCATTGTTCATAGCCTTTACTAAACACATTTTTCCGAAATGTCTAAATTATTACTCGTGAATGGTTATTACTATCAGCTGTTTAATGGGAAGAAAAGAGAACGTAATGGACCACTTATAAGTTAAATAAAAAGGGAGATAAAATGTCATCACATCATAACACGCTCTGCTTTCTCTTTCCACTAAAGTCGGACTGAAAAGCATATGGATTTTGCACGCAATCATGCACGTTGGATCTACACCGTAAAAGACGAGAAAAAATATTGCAGGTTTACACCATAGACATGGTAACTATAGATCCAACAATAACAATTATACGTATTGACATCAATGTATTCCAGTCTAAAGTAAATCAACATGCAAGTTGCGCCCCTCGACTTGGTTTACCAGACTTACGCCACAGAAAACTTAGTTTCCTGGGCTTACGCTGTTAAAAGTATTAACTTGAATAAGATGATGTGAGAAATTTATAACATTGCCTAAAACCTTGTAAAAAATCTGTAGTATGGCAACGCAGCAATAACGGATCCGTCCAGATCCCATCATTTTCGAGGCCATCCACATCGACTCGACAATACTCGGCATGACGAATGTTCTATTCATTTGTGACAGCGTTTTTCTGTGGGTTGTCCTGAAGTTTTGTCACATTCATATGTAAAGGCAGCGTAATCCCCACTCCCGGCACCACCTAGCTCCTCACAGCGTCTCGCAACCAAACGATTTTGTCAGCACATTTTTATAGCATTTATGAATGGCGTGTCGGATCTATGGTTACTAGGTCATTGGTTTACACTCTAGCCAGCTGCCTTCCCAAGTAACATTTTTGGATTTAAGAAAGTGCTAAAAGTAGCTATAGAACCATATACTTAATGCAAATTTAAAACCGTTGTACGTCATACCCTTAAGTGACGTCAGATATCGACAGTGTTGCCAGCTTGTAACCAAAATATCCGAGTGAGGGAATTACAGTTTTTTTTTTCATAAATATAGTTTGATAGTTTATATTATATTTGTTTACTGCATAATAGCTCTTACCAGCAACTTTAGTAGAACCAGCACTTCTTTTATTTTCATCTTGCCAAGATCGACCATTGAAAAATTCATGTTTCATCGAAGAAAAGGAATTGGTACAAGAATGCTTATTTTTCTTTAATATATTCTTTCAAAAATACTAGTCGTTTGAAGGCTACATGGGAAAGTTCCATAAGCCCTTGCCTCAGTTCATCTTTTTGCCATCTGAAGCCTATAATATTCTTGAAGAGGCTTCTTAATAAAATAATAATACAAATATGGATCTTCAATCATCCTCCAAATCACTTGAATCACTCGCTTCATTTACTTCAATAATAATGGGTTGAATGTTCAGTCTATCTAATACAATATGTTCTCTTTCATACGGCATTTTTCACAAATATTAAACAACGTAATCGACAGAGATATGTATGTGCACTTTTGTTGTACTTAAAAGAACAGTTTTTTATTGCTATTTATGAAAAGATCTGGCGTTTTTGTTAAAAAATAGACGGCACAGCAAGACAGAATCACAAAACAATAATAATTAAGATTTGTTTTGCATAAACGTCAAACAAAGCCAACGAACGAGCTGACGCCACCGCACCGTTACAGTTGTGTTGTCAACTATCAACCAATAAAATTCAAAATATATTAATTTGTACAAGCTTAAATAAACAAAATATTTGCTATAAGTGGGTTCGTATCAAAGAAGAATACTTTAAGTTTGTAGTAAATTTAATATCGCATAAAGTTTTAATACTTTTTGCCCAAATTTAATTTCCTCGTGTTTTCTTACGGACTGACAACTATCAGCTGATTGATGACGTACAACGGTTTTAAGTTTGCATTAAGTATATACAAATGAATGATGATATAAATCTTATGATAATGCTGGTTAGTTGCAAACACTGCTATTGAATTCTTTTAAACCATTCATAAAACCCAGAAGGCCCACCTTTAGAGTGTCTGTTACAGCCTTTTTTTAAACTTGTCTTAAGATTTCAATGGTATGGGAGATTTGTAGCTATTTAAAAAGCATTCATAAAACCGTTGCTTAAATCCTTTTAAATCCATGTTCAGCAGCCAAATACTAGTCTAATAATGCATTGGTTCTATTCCTAGGTTCTTCAATGTTTCTTTTTGTCAGGAGAAACTCTTTTGACATCCAGAATTGCAGAAATATATAATTATGGAATGCTTGGTATTCTTACCCATTTAATTTAGAAGTTATGTTGCAAACATTTTGGCGCCCTTTTGTTCAATTTTTAATATTTGTGCGTGCCAATTTTAGTGCCTCTCTAGTATTGTGGGATGGGATTTGAACCAGGAGGGAGCCAGTCTTTTGCTAACTTATACGTCCCGATTTGTTTTGATCGAATATGTGAGTCGGTAATAAGTTGGTTTGTCGATACGTCTGTCCGTCCGTTATAATTGGCAATAACTTTCAAGAAAAACTCGTTAATGGTCAACATCTGAAAGTCATTATGTAACACTACTTTCATAATCATTCAGCGCCTTGTTCTGAACCACCTGGAACATTTTAAGCTCCGTTCTGCTTATGTTGCACCACGTAGGTGCACAATAAGTTAGAACCGGCCTGACCTTGCAGAGGTTGGCCTTAGTCTTATTAGCAAGTCTACTCCGCCTGCGAAGCAGGAGGTAGATGAAACCTAACTGTCGCAATGCAAGTTTTATTATATTAATTGAATTTTGCCTCCAATTCAGCCTTTGGTCGAAAATAAGTCGCAGGTATTTCACCCCCTTTCGAAAAGAAGATGACCTCCGTCTTGGTTCGATTATGTGATGCTGTATCAGGCTGACGACAATTCGCGTTGATTTAGTAGTCGAAGTAATTGCTGTATCGTCAGCGAAAAGATAGAGCTGCGTAAATCTATCTCGCGGAATATCATGAATATAAATGGTACCTATACAACATCGGAGAGAGAGGTGAGCCTTGCGGCACCCCCGGTCTGATGTGTTTTGTTTAAAGAAAGTGTGTTCTTTGACGAGACCGCAAAACTTCTATTCCCACAAAGCTACCACCTTGATTAAGTAGTTCGGAGCACCGAGCCTTATCAATTTTAACAAGAGACCATTGTGCCTGACCTTGTCGAATGCTTTGCTTACGTCAAAGAAGACCGCTCCCGTGTACGCCCTGTTGTTGAAGCCTTTGATAATATTTGCAGTGGGTCGCATACTTCCTCAAGACTTTCGGATGCAGACAATAAATGGATTTCTCACACCCATTAATCATGGACTCATACACGAGATCTAGACCAAATAATACGTACAAGCTACCGAAAGACTGGCTCCCTGTTACTGCAATCCCATAGTAGAGAGGCACTAATAACTTTTTAAATGAAGCAAGCACAAACAAGAATAATCAAGGCAAAGAACACACTGTCTAACCATACCAAATAGCTATTTACTGGGTGTTGCTTTTACTATAACATCATGGTTAGGAATACTGCTTACTGCGTGGTTACCTGTGGTTAGACTGTGGTTAGACGTGGTAAAAAGTGAAGATGCAGAAGGGAAGAACAGCGCGCATTTAGATGGGACAAGACATTTAACTTATAACTGTTGCATCACGTTTTCTTTTCTTACCGTTGCGGCTGATTGTGAACACTATTTGCCGAACCTGTATTATATTTTGTAATATTCTTTTTGACATGTCATTTTTGATAAATTAATATCCCTTTATTTAATTCTGAAATATTTCAGGGCAATAAGGGTGGTGTTGCTGTAAGACTAGAACTGCACAATACCTCTCTGTGTTTTGTTAATTGTCATCTAGCAGCCCACGTAGAAGAGTTTGAACGAAGGAATCAGGATTACAAAGACATTAACGCTAGGATGAATTTTAAAAGGAATCCACAATCAATCAAAGACCACGAGTAAGTTTATTCTTTACGGTGTATTTTTATTTTCGGTTTTTTCTATTTATCTTATTTTTTAGACAAATCTATTGGTTAGGCGATTTAAACTATCGGATAACTGACTTGACGAACACCCAAGTAAAAACATTATTGCAAAGGAATGAAATAAATACTCTTTTAAGGGCAGATCAACTTAATCAACAACGTGAGCGGGGAAACGTTCTCTTGGTAAGTATATTTTAGCAATAAATATTAATATTTAATCAATGACTGAATTCGTTTAACTGTTTTAGTATAGTGTTAGAGCTTTAATGCACACAGTTGATACGATTAGAGATATTTCTAGAAATAACCAACTTATTCATTAATGAAATCAGTTGTCAGATATTGTAGTGGTTAGGCGCTTATTCAGCAACATTGTAAAATTTACAACTGATTGAAAAAATTGTTCCCTCATCAGTATGTCATCAATAATGTTGCTCTAAAAGAGGTGACTGTGGTTAAAGATCTTGGCGTGTACTTGGACACACAGTTAACATTTTCTGAACACTTTGAAAAAATAACGTCCCAGGCGAACAACTTCAAAAATGTAACAGCTGTAAAAACATTATATATTTCTTTTGTCAGATCTATTTTGGAGTGCTCAAGCATAGTTTGGTCGCCGTACTTTGATATTTATATCAATAGGCTGGAAAATGTTCAGAAACAGTTCATTAAGTTCTTCAAAGTATTGAACAATGTTGTTAAGAGCCCTGAATGTTTTGAAACTTTTAATATTCATGTTTCTAGTTACCATTTCGCAGAACGAATTATTTGACACATAGTCCTATAAACAGGATGTCGACAAATGTCAATAAATTTTATGGTTGCTTACATTTCTTTAATCAGCCTTGATGATAAATTTAAAATTTATGCGAGAAGGGCTATCCTAGGTTCGGTTAGTTCATTTAATTCTGTAATTTGCAAATATTTTATATCTTCGCTGAGTAGTTTTATGTGTTGACCGGTGCATCTTTTTTTCTGCTTGACTGCTATATCAAGAAACCAAATTACTAAATATAATAGAACATGGTGGTTCACGGTGGACATTTATGGCGAATCCGCCCACAGGACCCTCCAAAAATTTGTTTTTTTTGCATAAACTGACATTTTCTTCTCAGCTAGATATTTCCGATAATGCGGTGTTGCTGCTTCGGCTAGAAAATGCAGCAACTTTCTTGTTTAATGGAACTTCCTGTGTATGTAAACCTATTTTTGCCATTCGTTTTTTAACAATTTATAATTTATTTATATAGGTACCTAATAATTTCCTGTATTTTTTCATAAAGCATTATTATACCTCAAACAAGCGTAAAGTTAAACTCTATACACTTTTTTCGACATCTCGGCATATAATACCACTCTTCATGACACAAAATATTTTTTTCAATTTTCCCGTCAAACCAGTAGTCACGTGACAAATGTCAAAATGAATTTTCAGGTACCCATTATGTAGTGATAGTCGACACAGAAAGGTTTTTCAATATTCCATCAATAAACATTTTTCTCATTTATGTGGCCAACTTTATGCTGGTCACTGTAAAAGGCAGAGGTTGACAAAGCATATAGTATCTCGGCTACCTTACCTCCGATGGTATTTTAATCATAATAATTGTTATTTGCATATACAGGATGGCCTACTCTCTACGCAGGATTCCATAGCTTCAAAACTTTTCCAAAATTTGGTATTTTGCAGCACTTAAAAACATACATCTCTCGGTAGAACACACTGACAGAAGTAAGTTAAATTTGATCGTCTAGTACCGACTAAAGCATATTTAAAAAAAACGGATTAAATGCTTCAAAACACCAAAGTTTTGAAAAATCTTTAATGACTCAAAAACTGTTTAATTTAGAGATATGATATTATGTTATACAAAATTTTCTTACAATTCAACCTGACCTACCCCCCGGTATGTTCATCACCTGTTGATTTCGGCCACTCTGACTGACCGTTAGATAATGTCATAAGCCTTTACATTACGTTGTGTAGGTTTGCCAGTTCTTTTTTTAAAGTTTGGTACCACGGTAAAGGTGTATGTACTTCCGTGAAATTCTTTAGAATTATATGTTTCCCTAACGATTGAACTTTTTATTAATTTAAAAGTTTGAACAATATTATCACTCACCTTTGTCTACTAACTACTCCCCAACCTTGCAGGTTATGTCGTAATGTTCTGTAATATTTTATTACATCATAATAATGCTTTTCTTACTTTGAATATCTATGCTTTGGGTTAAACCTCTGAAAGACAGACAGTAGTCAGACAGACCATCTGGTTTCGGCACAAAGTGTGCCCATAATAAATTTGACCTATATTAGGGTGACCCTTACTTCAAAAGCGAAAGTTTATTGATTTTGGACAACCACATTTAAGAATCAGTATTGAGACAAGTGAAAAAATTAAATATTTTTTTATATTATTGTACTGTTTACCCCAATTACATATTTACATACCTGATAACTTGTTTTTTCGTGGTTCACCGATTAACGATTTGCCTTTCCCACTAGTTTTCATTTTTATGATTATGGTACTTTACTAGTACTCTCTTAAGGATTGTTGCTTATCTTTGTAACAATTATAATTGCTGGATTTTTCTACACTGGGCATTGCTGACAACCACTTCTCGTTCATTAACTTCCTTTCAGCCGTACGGTTAAATCGGCGAAGCTATTGTCACTTTAGTTTCCAGCGTTATCCAACCAATTAATAATCGTTCCCACCCCTAGCACAGAATTTAAATCAATATTGACAAATACTCAAAAGTTCGAAACAAAAATTGACTGGCAAAATTTGAATTCCCTTCGCCTGCATGACGCTGGCCTATTTATATTCACAGTCCCCCTTGCGAAAAATAGCGTCGCTTGGCGCGCGGTAGGTCTATGTGTGCTTGTCCAACTTCTTGGAATTTGGCCTGGACGACCCTTTTCCGCCCTTAAGATGGTCAAAGTTACTGTTCAAATAATATAATTTAACATACATATTTGTATTCTAGGCCTTATTCAGAATTAATCAAGAAATCCAAAAATTTCATAATATAAAAAAAGTATGTTTGGTGAACTAAAATTATTTGGGACACACTGTATAGTTCCAAATATTTTTAAATCGTATACCTAATATCTCCCTATAACCCTATTTTGAAAAAATATTAAAAAGTTCAGTAGTCTAGAAGTTATGGAATCCTGCGTTGAAAGTGGGCCACCCTGTATTGTCATAATACTTAAAACTTAATTAAACCTGATGTGTCAAATTAAAGAAAAAAACGTAATATAGGCGAGCGCGTCACAGTGTATTTTAAACCTTACAGCTAACTAGATAAGACTATACGACATAATTATTAAGTTTTAATTTAATTATCGTGTGTATGTGATTATGATTGATAAATATAACTCCTGGGGAAATTCTAGATAAATAAAAATTACTCATCATTGATGTTTTCTTAATGCATTATCATTTGAGATTATTTTATCGCCCTAGTCCATTTAGCACTTAGTTCTAGCACAGCAATGAAGTAATTTATCTTTCTTTAATGTTTTTCTTAAAATTAAATATTGGGTGTGATAGAAATAAATCTAATATCCATAATTTTATTTAGGATTACTCCGAAGGTGATATAACTTTCGCACCTACGTACAAGTTCGACTTAAACACTGATATTTACGATACTAGTGAAAAGGCAAGACCTCCTGCTTGGACTGATCGGGTATTATGGAGAGGAAGAGGAATTCATCAAGCAAATTACAGGTAGAAAGGACATTAACGCGAAACTGCTCTTGCTAAAACTTTATTTATTGTCTTATTTTAGGAGTCATATGGAAATAAGAATTAGTGATCACAAGCCGGTTAGTGCATTATTTAAGTCCGAAATAAGCGTAGTAGATCCGATCAAATACAGGAAAGTTCACGAAGATTTGCTGAAAAAAATGGACAAACACGAAAACGAATTTCTACCTCAAGTTACAGTGGATCAGACTGAAGTTATGTTTGATTTAGTTAAATTTAGGGAGCCCCAGTCTAGGGAAATAATAATCGCTAATACAGGAGTGGTAAGAATTACTATAATTTACACGAATAATTCCAAAATCCGAAATAACCACATTGGTTTCAGGTTCCTGCTGAATTTGAATTTATTAAAAAATTAGATGAAGCTTCTTACTGCAAAGACTGGTTAAGAATCTTGCCATACTGTGGTAGCATAAATCCGGGTAAGCATTTCAAAACTAATTAAGTTTTCTCTTAGGGATTGGCAACATTGTAAACCGTCCCTTGATTTTGATCACCAGTGGTGAGTTAAGAACCTAACAACAATGCATGTAGGTATAAGTAGAATTTTTTTTTGTATTACAATTTTTTCCTGGGAATTGAAATAATAGGCTACCAAAAATGTGCTCAAATAAAAGAAAAACGCTGAGAATAAGTTTAATCTCATTGGCGGGTCAGATTTCGAATATACTTAGTGTGAAATCGAGTTAATGGATCCTAACGAGCAGTGGCGGCTCTACCATAAGGTCATTTGGGCAATGACCTCCCACGCCAAGTCACCAACCACCTAACATATTAATATTTAACTTTAAAATTAAAATTGATTCAATCAACCAAACTTTACCTCTGCTCGGATACTATTACCTCTAAAATATCCCTCGTATTTATTAATGCAATGCACACGCAGCAAAACAAACTAGACGTAACGCTACTTGTTATGCGTCCCCGCAAAAATTTCAGGTCAAAATCGAGCTTGCCCACGAAAAATAGCGTCACCCAACAAATCCTGTGGGGGTAAAGAGAGGAATAAATAGCATGTTATCACTCTCGCACTTGTATTAAATTCGCAGAAAAAGAGATTTTGTCGGCTGTCAGCCGTTTTTTTTTTTTGATTGAGCTTAGACGCACGTTGCAATTTTTAGAATGCATGGGAAAATGGAAAGAAGACAGAAGACCGTTGATTTCTGCAGTCGGCAGTCTGTAGTCTGTAGTTCTTTATAGGGATGTTGATTCTGATATCGAAAAAATATTATATCGTTACAGATTTTTCGTCATGCGTCACTGCGCTACCACTGCGCGAGCGGTGCCGTTGACGAACATACATTCATCCTTAAAAATATATCGCTATATACAGGGTCTCCCAAACTCGATGGCACATTAGAAGTATCTCGAGAACTAATAGAAATATATTTTTGAAATTTTGAGAATGCATATAAGACATAAAATTCTAGCCTTTAAAAATAGTTTTAAAAATGCGGCGTTGCCAGTTGTACCCCTCTAACCTGTATAATTTCTATTTCTATTGATACTCTGATATATCGGAATAAAAATTAAAGAATTTAAAAACATGTCCAAAGAAAAATATCATCCATTTGATATTATTGATATTACGATACATCCCTATATACAGGGTCGTTGGTATGTATGGAAACGGTCCATTATTTCTTAAAGTATAACAGTTAGCAAAAAATATTTTAGACAAAAGGGCGTGGCACCCAAAAAATTTTCGTCTGCGGCGCTATTTTTTTTTAAATGACCTCCCACTTCAAATGCCCACGAGCCGCCACTGCTAACGAGGATACGGCTCCCTTTATATACTAGAATTTTAAATCTCGGATTCGGGAATTTCGAATTCGCCTTTGAGATTCCGAAATTCCTGAATCTGAGATTCAGAATCACCGTATAAAAGGAGACTAACAATAAAGAAAGAGATTACTTCGAAAGTTCCTATTTTAAATTAGTTTCAGTTGCACAAAATTATTAATATAAATTTTATTTATCACAAAATAATGCATAATATGGGTACAGGGTCTTTGATTATATTTACGTGAACTCTAGAGCCTTTATTATTAGAGATGGAAAAAAATCTTATATACAAAAGTTCTAGGGTCTTTCTTCTATTATCTTTTGAAGTTATCAGAAAAAACAAAGTCGCATCGGAAAATGAAAAAATATAGGCAACTTCAAGTTTTTTAAATGGAACACCCTGTATATTATGCGCTAGAATGAAAGATCTTTTTCCCGTGATTCTAAATATATATATATGTTGATGACATTTGGGTGAGCTATTTTTGACATATCTTAGCTTAAAATATAAATAAATTGAAAAGAAGGTTGATAAACTTGTCAAGCAAACCATGGAAACAATTCATAAAGCGTAATAAATAACTTAACAATTGTTTCCATGGTTTGCTTGACAGGTTTATCAACCTTCTTTTCAATTTATTTATATTTTAAGCTAAGATATGTCAAAAATAGCTCACCCAAATGTCATCAACATATATTTATTTAGAATCACGGAAAAAAGATCTTTCATTTTAGCGCATAATATACAGGGTGTTCCATTTAAAAAACTTGAAGTTGCCTATATTTTTTCATTCTCCGATGCGACTTTGTTTTTTCTGATAACTTCAAAAGATAATAAAAGAAAAACCCTAGAACTTTTGTATATAAGATTTTTTTCCATCTCTAATAATAAAGGCTCTAGAGTTCACGTAAATATAATCAAAGACCCTGTACATAAATGCAAAATAAAACATTGCTAGTCTACCAAGAAAGTTGTAATGTCTTTGGGTGTTATTTATTCATATATGTATTAGTACTATATGGCGCCTTGCCCATTTAACCAATGTAAACGAAGTGAAGCCGAGGTTCCTTGTCCCGCCAGGGTCATTTCGCGCAGTGCGCATGCGCGAGTTGACGTTTGTTTTAACAGGAAAAAAATGAGGTTATCACATTTGACTTTGACAACTGGACAGAAATTTGTAAACAAACATTAAAGTTCTTGATTTGTTTAGGATTTTGTATAGTATTTCGACTGAAAAAAGAAAAAAAACGCAGGTAAATATATCAATAAAACTTTTATTAGATATTTTACATTCATTTTTAGAGTTCAACAGGTAAAATAATAAGTAGGTTTTAATAGGATTTTTTGGAGTACATGCAATTTTCGGTAAAAATAGGTACCTAGGTACCTAATTATATCAACAGCAGCAAAGGAAATTATAATCTTTAGGAAATGGACTACCTAGTTATTGTTCCCTCACGAAATTAACGTAAGTAAGTTAATAGAAAGAAACATTCGATCTGGGTACATACCTGTAGCACGATAAATCTTTGTTCAAGCTTCTACGCCTGTTTAAAATAATGTAAAATATTCCGTTTTGCCTCGGCATCGTCACAAAATGGTCACAGTTCACACACACAACCAAAATTTGCAGAAAAGTAAAGATAAACAGTACACAAAAGCCGTTAATAATAACAAATCTACTCGCTGAAGCGAGCTGTCAACCAAATTAACATTTGCTAAAGATTTCGAGGTTATGTCGAGCAAAAATGAGACGTTGTCACCCTCTAGTCATATGAAATTGTTATTTGACGCGTTTTAGTTTAGAAATGGAAACAAATAATTTGAAAACACTTGGAAGTACGGACTTAATGCTTATTTTGCAATTCTTTAGCAAGATTTTTGGTAATTCTATCATTGCTCTAATTTTCTAAGACTCACTCTTCTGCCCTATTCTAAAGAAATAAAAGCATATTTGGCAACACCCTGACGGCGCATGCGCACAAGTCGAAATGACCCTGGATCTGCTATCTCTGTTGTTGCTTCAAGATTTTCAGGGTAATAGCCATATAGTACTAATACATATATGTATTTATTATTATTTCTTTGCAATTGATTTATTGTCCGACCCCTTAATCCTATTTTTATATTGGGCTTTACGAGCATTAATTATCAATCTGTCGTACATCTTTTTTTCCATATTATACCTTTCTTTATAGGTGTAGTCACGTCTCGATAAAGTTAATAAAATGTCCACTCTAACCGTGTTTTTAAGGAATCTAACGTGGGCACAACATTTTATCCATACATTTGGTATATTATTATCTTCCTGCGAATAACATCTTTGTCACAATCATCTACGCACTTCATTTTTCCGATATCTCTGCGAACTTTTCTTTTAAAATGTCCTTTTAGCATAACATCTCGTACCGTCGATGATGGAACTTTCGTCATTTCACTGGTATTTTTAATGGCAATTACTTTAGGGTGGCCGCTCTTTAATAACGATTCCCATACATTTTTCACGATCACTTTGGGGTCAGAAGATAAATGCTTCCTGGAATGTTTAGGGTAGCTAGATATCGCATTAGCTGAAGATTCCCAAGGACTCTACATACTTTTAATATTAACTTGTTGCACACTGTTTCAAAGTAAATTAGATAGGTACTAATAAGTAAATTAATAATAATAATATATAAGCTATATAAACAGGTACCTGTAACTAAAAAGTTTTGAGAAAAGTCCTAATAATTAAGTTGTTTCTAGAAAACCTTAATTAGACAGTTTATTAATTTTGATAACAAATCAAGTAATGTACCTATCTATTGTTATTATAAACTGGTATTAAAAATAAATGTGGGTTAATGCGTCTCTGCGAAAGCGAAAGCCGAGTTTATGAGGGGTTTTATTGCAGTCATTAAGCCAAACGAAATATGTTGGGAAGTACTTTATCTTCAAGGGAAACACGTCTGAGGAGAATACTTACTTGATACCTCCTCATGAAACTCACTATGGCCAAAATAATTTTATTTCAAGGCCAGGCAGACTTCCCAATGAGCATCCCATTGATTTATTTTTAAACGGGTCCGATTTTATGAAAAAGCTGCATACTAAAATGTTAAATCTCTATAATTTTATCCCATCTGCTGAAATGTACGTTTTTCTTAAACATATTTAATTGATATATGTAACTCTGCGTTAGAATTAAGATTATTTATATTTATGTGAAATTGGGCAGTGTCCGTAAATAAGTAAGTAAATGAAAATGTTCTTATTTTAGGTGAAAAATGTGATATAAGATTAGAAGTAAACTTAGAAACGGATCTAGAGATACTTTACGATATTTTGGTGCTGCACCTTAAGGGTGGTAAAGATATGTTTATAATAGTTAATGGAAACTGCCAAAAATCTTGCTTTACCGAATCACTTGCTTCATTAGTTAGGATACAAGTACCCATACTGAATTTAAGTGAATCCGCTTGGAACTTAGCAGTAGGTCTAACTTAAAATTTATTGGTTAAATATTGCATTAGTGTTGTTTGACACTAGTATTATGTAATTATATACTGTTCTTTTCAGCGTAGCAATAAATCGCCTATATATTACTCTGTGCCTAGGGAGCTGTGGTTTTTAGTGGACCACTTATATAGGCACGGCCTTAAAACAAGAGATCTGTTTGAATCATGCGCTCTTCATGAAGAGTTGTTACGGATCAGAGATTGGTTGGATTGTGGTTCACAGGATCCACTAAGTATCCTTTTTTAAAGCAATGCTTTAGAATACCAATTAATGGGTGCAGTAATATTTCCTTAACAGTTTTTATTAGCTGGGACTCCACAAGCTGTAGCAGAATCCCTTTTATTATTTTTGTCTTACACCAAAGAATCAGTTATTCCTTTTGAACTGCAAGATGTTTGTATTGCTGCTGCAAGTAATTTCCAGAATTGTCGACAGGTAATGGTTTTAGTTTAAGCAACAATAATTGCAAGTACACGATAATATTACAGATGGTGTAATATGCTTATGATTCTTTTATCTTTTTAGTTACTGATGCAAAAACTTAACGATATACATCGAACCGTTTTTCTCTACATCTGCATGTTCCTGCAAGAACTCTTAAAATATTCGAATGATAACGGATATGACGCCAAAACGTTGGCTTCGTTATTCGGCGACATATTACTTAGAGACCAAATTAGAAATTCCAAACCGCAGGCAAGCAGAGGGAAAGCGAATTTTGTATATAATTTTTTGGTAAACGATCTGAGTTCTTCTTTACTTCCAAAATAGTGGGGATCTTTTAGTAGGACTAATACCGAATAAAGGTTTTAAGGAAGTGGTTGAGGCCGCCAGCCAAAGAAAGTATACATAAGCAATATTTAAGCAGGTGGTACTATATACAGGGTGTCCCATAATCATTGGTACACAGTAAAATTGCAGATTCCTTGGGTAAAGATATTGCGATGTGGTCAAACTTAGCTTAGTTCAAAAGTTGAACTAACCCAGAGTGTCCAAGTAAAAATTTAATTTTTGATTTTCCTAATTAACTTTTTTTTTAACCGATATTTGAACAATAACGCTCCCTGCGCCCTGCGGCACTCTAGGTACATAAAAACAAGTGTAACTTTTTTGGGCCTTAGCAATAAAAATGTACTTTGTAAATGTCGCTCCAAGTAACGGTTTTCGAGATTTTAATTTTAAAATATCAAACGACCGCCCGTCTGATTTTAAATAATAAGTGGTTTGAAACGAGTCCGCCGCATTCTCAATTCTTTGCCACAGCTGTTGTTCCCGAGTGTTGATCGTTTCTCGATAAACAAGTAATTTCATGTATCCCCATACACAAAAATCAAGGGAGTTGAAATCGGGGCTTCAGGCAGGCGAAAGCATTTGGCTTCCACAACATATCTATTACGTTTAGGACGCAACGATCCTGTTTCTTCCACTCTGTCGTAGAGGTTTATAAAAGTTTTAAAATCTGGCTGCCTTGGATTTGGGTACATTTCCAAATATCGTCGATGTGCTGTGCGCCTGTTAAAATTTTCTTGTGCGTACAAGCATACCATTCTTCGTTAGAAAATGTCGTGGCATTTTTCACTTAACTTTTAATAACAACTTCTTTAAAAACACCCACCATTCTGAATTCTGACAAATCGCAAGGGAGTTTGACATAAATGAAGTTTTTATTAAAAATTGTTATTTTTAATTAAAACATAAAAATACTCTAAAGCGCAAAAAAGTTACACTTGTTTCTATGTACCTAGAGTGCCGCAGACAGCGCCCTCTACAATCTACATCAAGATTCTAAACAAATTTAAATTTATCGCCCCAAAAAAACCCCAATCACAAAATTGTATGTTAAAATATTGGTTAAAAAAATTAGTTAGGAAATTCAAAAATAAAATTTTCACTTGGACGTATCTAAATTATTATCAACTTTTGAACTAAGCTAAGTTTGACCAAATCGCAATATTTTTACCCAAGGAATCTGCAGTTTTACCCATTAATTATGAGACTCCCTGTATAGGCCGTCGTTTTAGTCTGTATCTACCAAAACTATTTAAAGAATGTGTAGACAAAGATAGCACGCCCATGGATTGTCTCTGTGAAAGGAGCTTAACCTATGACTTCGCTTCCCCCTTACGGATACCGCGTAGCTACAGGCTGAAGCGACGTACTTTAGTGTAGATTCGATTATACAAGCAGCAGCGAACAGTGATTCATATCTTTATCCACCTACCCAGTAGATTGGCTCTTGTAGTTAAAAGTAAATTTACATTTGTAAGGATTAATCACTGACAAAACCTTAATTTATAATAAAAATCTCAACAAATGCTTTGGTAATGCAATACATTATTAGGGTAGAACATAATGATTCTGTTTCGAATATTTTGATAACAGTACAACAAACCGTAACTTTAGTCTATTTTAGTTCTTTTGGTGCGACAAGTATTTAATTATAGTATTTAAGAGCATTTTTTACTTGTTCCGATGCTGCCATTACTTAGTAGCCTATCTACAAGAATTCCCAAGATCTACTGTAACTTTACAGGGTGATTAATGGTGAATGGAACATTAGACGTCTATGGTGAACCAGTTTACGCAACGGGACGATCCAAAAATTTGTTTGTTTGCATAAACTAACATGCCAGTTTAATTTAATAAGAGCTGCACCACTGCCTAAAACAAGTATTGTTCTATTTTTTAAATTCACATTCTTCAATAATGTGTATTTTTATTACTTCTGTACGTACGAACTCATCGGTTATGTTAATTAACACACCTCGTTGTCGCTGCAACGGCAGCCCTAATAAAACTCGGCAGCGGTATGGAAATTCGGCCTTGAGCTGGCCAATCAGAGTGTCATAACTTCTTGAGATTTGTCCTGCGCTTTGTTGGCGCCGGGTGGATGTATTCTTGAACCGAGAATACTATTTTTGATGGTTTACAAATAGTTTATCGTGGAATAATTTTGTCAATGTAAGAATACACCCCAAAAATATTTTTGGTCTTAAGGATGAGATCCGAATTAAAGTGCAAAATGCAAGAATAGTGATTTTCAGTTTACCTTGTTAAAAAATTAAAATTGGACGTTAATTATATTATATTAAAATATAATTTTTCGCGTTTTAGGCAGTTTGAAAAACACAAAATATGTTGCTTTCTATAATAACTTTTAGAAAAATGTCGGTTCACTTCTGACTGGATTTGTAAACACCACTGCTTGGAACAGGCTCAACCCAGCTAAAATATTTTCGACATTGCGGCGTTGCCGCTATTACTAGAAAGTAGTAGCAACTTGGATACTTTAATGGAATGAATGTATGCGTGGAAATAATATATATAATATGCCAAAACATTAATCTGGTAGTCTTCATCAGAAGAACATTTCGTCTTTACTTTTTAATAGAATATTACATAACAAGTGAAGGAAGTGCCAAGTCCCATCCGCACGAAAAATGTGCGGAATTTTTCCTACGACCACAAGATTTATAAATTTGGCATTCGCGGTTCGCAGTGTTCACAAGCAATAAACATAACCTAACATTTTAGTTTATACTAATTCTGGTGGTGTTCTCTCTAGTCTAGTTATAAGAACAAAAAAAAAATTTTTTTTTTTGGTCTCAATCCAGATCACCGATATTGCGCTAACCAAACTACAAACTAGACCAAACAATCTACTGGCTCTCTCTCTTAAACCAAACAAGACAACACGTCATTTTCAGCTGATGAATGTCACAAATCATGTGATGCAAATGCTGAAATCCCATTGGTTACGACGCGGTGCTACGGATTTTCTACGAACGCCAGTGCCGAAAGGTAAACATGGTTTATGTTGAACGCTACGCTAGACGGGGAATATAATGAGTCGGTGCCAGAGTCGGCTATCGAAAGCAAAATAAGTCCGAAATTAAGAAACAGAGATCTACATGTTCAATGTCAACGCATTATTTTAAATATGTACGCGTGTTAAAAAAAAAGAAAATCCGGGAAATCTGAAAATGCGCATTGTACAAGAATGTACTTGTAATGAATTACCACAACTTGGGTTTTATAAGAATTTATAACGTAATTAATTTGGGGACTGTAACCGCGCGGTCATTCCATAAAGCGCAAACCAATAAATCAAAAATTCAAAACGGCTGACAATACTACAAGGGATTTTAGTCTGCGAACTATTTACAACTTTTACGAGGATAATATAGTGCCAACTTTAGAACTGGTTCGTAATAAATTGCGAGGTTACCCTGATTATAACTAACGCCAAGCGAACGCCAGCGAAGTTTATAAACCACTCTATTACTATTCACTTGTTTACCTTAAGGCATTTTCTCACCCAGTTTACTGTACTTTTTTCTTTATTTTCATAGGTGGTCATAAAAAATAGTATTTACATGATGTAAAACTAGTAGAATATCCAAAGGATACTACATATGGCACACAGACGAAACACAGATTGGAAATAACGTCTTCCAGGAACTTGTTTAGGAGATAAATGCAATTTTTTTTTATTTTCTCTTTCTCGAGAGCGGTTGCTCGTAGCGACTTTTTTCAAGCATGCCTTTGTCACGTAGAAATGGCAAAGAAATATTTTTTTCTATCTGCTTAAAAATGTAACGTATAAAAAAGCTAGGAGTCCTTAAAATACATGTAGGTGGCGCCCTCTACAAGTAGGAGCCATACTAATATCAAATTCGAATTTCGCATTTCAAAAAACCTTTAGATACCAATTTTAGTTCAAATTTCGACATTATTTAAAAAATCATCTAGGAAAAACAAAAATAAAAATTTTTCTCTGAAGACGAGGCATTTCCGGACATTGTTGAGGTGTCGATGTCAGGGAAGAATCGAATTGACAGAGATTTTTAAGTATTAAGAAATGTAACACTATTTTCTAAGCGAAATAGATAAGTCTTATTGTTGAAGTATGGTGTTTTAATAGAAGAAGATACAATCCACTACTTTGAAGGAACATTTAGGAACTTTTTCATATTTTTAAGTGGGGTAACTCATCCTGAATTTTTTCGCAGTATTAATGAAACACCCTGTATAGTTAAGCATAGTCCGATATAGCAATATGAATGAAGAACAAATTTTAGAGACTTTTTAAATCAGTATCATTGTAGTATTAAGTATTCTATTTCAAAAAAATTTACATTTTTTCTGCTAAGCAGAATACATTATTAAGGTATTAAATTATATTGCAACAAAGATTTGGACATAGTGTAAAAAGCCTTAGAGTATTGCCTGTATCACAAAAATATTAGCATTTGCTGGAGGTAAGATTTGAAAGAAAAGAAAATTAATTGATATTTCAACAACAGTAACAGATAGAAATTAGAAACCAATAACGATTTAAAAAATTAGTTTTTATATTAACAGGGTGTTCCGTTTAAAACATCAAAGCTGCTACGACTTTCCAGTAAAAGTGACAGAAAATATTTTAGGTGGGTACATAGACCTGGACCTACCACTATATAGACTAGAAGAGGGCGCAGAAAATCACTCTTTTTTTTTAAATTTACTACCTAGTACCTCATACAAAGTTGCACAAACACATAGGGGTCTGCTGATAATCATAACCTCAGCTGGAAGTGTTGTTTCATTCAGTGCCCATAAATATTTCTTTGTGTGCTTATCAAAATGTATACCTACACCTTGGAGAATGGCTAGTCCCGGTCCAATTGTCTTAGGATTTTTTCTTGGGGCGCTTTAACCTATTGGACAAACTATGCTAAATCCAGCCTTGTGGGTTGAGCATAATATGTCTGTTTATGCAGGAAACAAGATTTTTGGACCACGCTGTTAACTGGTTCACCATAAACGTCCACCACCGTGAATCACCCTGTACCTATATGAAAAACGTGACAGTTTGACCTAAAAATAAATCATAACCAATACCACTCTGTATTGGCTTCACCCATGGTAGTTGGCTTAAGATAAGTTAGGTATACTTAAACACAGGTAAATCAGTTCTTGAAGTTGCATGCTAACTTAAGTAATGGTTTGAAAACAGCTAACCGTAAGAGGTTTATTTGTACAATTTTATTTTTAAATATTTATATTTACCTTATAATTTATGTATAGTGACTAACTGCCAGTATTTTCCTAGTTTTTAATTTTCTGTTGTAGAACAATATTGAACAAATAAATAGACAACCGTGTTAAATATATAAGTATGTTTATTTACAAATTTAAAATAAGTACATGAACTACCTAGGTATATATATCCACTGTTAACGATTTACATCTTCTTACTTTAACAGAAATACTATCTTCATTACCTTTTATTGACATTATTTCCACTCTAGCTATATTCATAAAACTGGGGTTCTTTAAATCTGGTCCCTTTATAAGGTCAATCTCATCCCCTTCTTGTACGCTTGCACTCTTCTTCTGTATTTTCTCACCATTAAGTCGAATTTTATTATCGTAAAACAATGTTTCAATCTTATTTCTGGCCATTCCAAGACTGCTTTTCATAATCGCATCAACTCTTAACGAAGTAACATTTATCTTAAGTATTTTGGTAAATTTATCTTCCACTTCATCTTGCGGGTTATTTTCATAGGACTCTGATTCACTTTCGGATATTTCTTTTTTATGTTTTTTACTTTTATATCTAATACTTTGGACGCTAAACTGTATGGGTGAACTTGGTAAACTTCCACATTTAATTAGCTCAGTTTCATTTTTTACCAATCTAGCAAAAGTACTCCTGTTGCATAAATTAAGACAGTGCCTAATCATTTTAGGGCATAAAATAGTTTAAATGTTTTATTTACAAATGCTAGAAAACAACACAAAAAGTTTGGTTATGGTTTTTGACATTTTGACGTAGCGGGCAGGACCATAGGTTTTGGGTGGCTATTCTCGGGTTTTGGTCCTGGTCCCGTTCATCCAGAAATTAGCGATCAAGGAGCGACGATGTCTCATAACAACAAATTGGTTCTGGTGAGTGGATGATTTGATTTCCCAAACATTAATGTTTATAAACAAAGCACAACAAATTTGTGGATCAAGGAATACAAAGATTAGGTCAGGTTCAGAACAGTTCAGGTAAATGATTGAACAAAATTACCACTGACCCCAAATGTTACAAATATGGCCGCTTTTGACACCTTTTACCAGGTCCTCTATGAGAGAGGTTCTCGGTGATTTATTAAAACTGACTAGGTTTATAGCGCACCTTTATACAGATATAATATGTTTTGTTTGGCTTGGATTAGTTCTGTACTTCCGTGTCTTATATGACGGTGGAAATTATAAATCATTTTAAATCGTTGTCTAAAATTAATTATAAATGTAAATATTTGCTCATAATATAATAATTATTAAATAACTAAATAAATAGTTCACCCAACAGTTTGAGCTGTAAACAAAGAGTAACACTCTTTGCTGTAAATTGAGTAGGAGATATCTGAGATATCTCAACTAGAGCGCCATCTGATAGTGGTGGGACTCACCAATTGGCATCTAGCAGGCCATGATTCCAAACCTTTTCAATATTCCTGCCTCGACTTGACTAGCGCACCACTGCGTGTCACTACGGCCTTTAGCTGATCCAATTTCGGGTTTTTAAATTTAGGTGAAAAATTTGTAATTGTAACAATGATGATAGACTGGGTGTTTTGTAACAAGTGTTCTTTGAAGTTCCAGCAAAACTTTAAGTTTTATTTGTCCGAATGTGGTCATATATTCTGTGAAAAATGCATTGACAAACTGAGTAAGTAGAAGTATCAAAAGGTATCAATAATAATAGGATTAAGGTGCAGCCAATATGTGTGGATATCTGCAACTATATAGGTATCATATTATTTTTAATTTTGATTTAGAGCAAACCAAAAAATGTATTCTTTGCAACAAATCTGCTTCTTGCTTGGAGCTTTCCAAAGATATGGATTATACCACACAAATGTTTTTTTGGCCTCTTGAAAACATGCTAAAACAGTCGCTTCAGGTAAGTAACTATACATACTGTATTTTACAATAGCCCACAATGAAGGTGGATTTATGCAGGCCAATTTAGACCTTCATTTTTCTTAATTGTTAATGCATATGCATCATCAGTTTTGCGTATACCCTGACAATTTTGAGGGCAATGCCAATTCGTGCGTATGTCTATGAGACGATAGAAAAAGTGGCGGAGGCGAAAAATTTTGGGAAATTGTCAATATTATTCTTTGGGAATTTAAATTGGCGGAAATGTGCAAATAACGGTTAAATGGTTAATTCCTTTCTTATTCCCTTCATACATATTCTAAGCTTGGGGGCTGTAGCCCCCCCCCCCCTTAACGTGACTGCGCCACTAATGTGCATAAATATGCATGCCACCCGTGGATAGAATTGGTCTGCATAGATCTACCTTAATTAATTTTAGTCTTGCGGTTCTTATAAAATACGTTGCTAAATTAAAGGGTATATAGTTCCTTATAGGTAGTTCTAAGAGAAAAATATTCTGTATGAACACAGCATGTTCTAACTTCTAACATGTTTTGTTTTCGAATAATATTTTTTTTTTATTAAAAGATTTGGCTGATCTTTTAAACATCTTTTAAGATCTCTATATCTTTGAAACTTATCACACGTTGATACTTATCAAAGGTGAACATTGAGGCAATCTTTACGACTTCGATGATACAGGCTATTGATGCGTATAGAAAAGTCACTGTTTTTTCTGAATTTTGTACTTTTATCAATATCACATATCAGGAACTAAAAATCTATAAAGTGACTATAAAAATATATACCTACTTATAGGTATTATAGGAATCCCCTGATCCTAATTTTTATAATTTATGACATGATTAGGATTAATTTCTTTAAATCAGATAAATATTTGACGCTTGGGTATAAGTATTATATAATTTCAAAAACTTTTATTTGTAAGTACAGGGCTCGGTACAGGGTGTTCGATTTTCGACACTTTTATAGGGTATCTCCGTAATTGTTGTGTAACTTTTTTACCTGACTCCGTATACTTATTCTGAGAAGGGCACATTATTTAGCAATCATTATAAAGAAACTTTTGTATAAAACATTTCTCTGTATCTCTTTTAACTTAAAAAATATAGGGTAATTTTGAAATTGTCAATTTTTTTTATTTTCCCTCGTATCTCTTAAGCGAGCGAAAATTTTCAAATTTTGATTTTACCATTTTAAGTTTGACCCAAGAAGAGCACATGACACCTACATTACTTTTTTGATACCACTTACAATTATGGAGATACCCTATAAAAGTGTCGAAAATGGGACACCCTGTACATACATAAATACAGCTGTTAATTAATTATTTAACTATTTGAAAGAAAAGCCTTTTTTCTCAAAAACCCTTTATAGAATCAACACGAATTTTATTACAAAATTTTTAGTTGCTGGTAATTCTGATAAAAGTATCAAATTTAGAAAAAAAAACGTTGGCGCATATAATAATATAGCCTCATTAGCCTCTGAAACAAAGATTGTTTATGCGTAGATATTTATTGATATCTGATTCTATCAGTGTGCTACAGGTTTTAAAAAATTTGTTTTAAAGCTGTTTAAAACATTAGCATGAAAGCAACATTGAATAATACAACAACATTTTTTTCTTGGAATGACCTTTATTTAGACAGCATGTAAAGGACCATCCTGTATTATTATTTTATTACCATTTTGCTTTATATAGGGTGCTAAGTTTTTATTTTTTATCGATTTTTATCAAAAATGTTGTAAATTTGGAGATGTTAAACTATATTTTTGATATTGTCACGAAGACCGCTTCTTCGGGGGTATTTGGTAGGAAATAAAATATTAGCTACAAAACACTCGTATATTAACTGATTATGGTTCACAACTTTAAACTGATTTTAGTTTGTGAGAATTGACGTTTAATTGACAATACGAAAACACTCAATTTAATAATAATAATAATAATAATAAATGTCTTTATTAAAATTTAAAACCGAAGATATTTTTTCTTTATCCAGTAGCGTAACGATACAATACTAACCAAAAAAATGTTACGCTATTGATTTTTTCAAGACAATTATTCTACTATTAATTATCATTTAATTCTATCCACAAAAGGTCTCTTTCATTTTTGTCGTAAAAATTACAGTGTGGAATTGTATAATTATTAAAATATGAAGTACCTACTTATTTACAATAAATATATATTGCATTGTCGACGTTAATGAAAACACTAACTATTTATTTACAAGCAATAATAAAAACTGTAACACCTTGTATATCCAAAACCAAATATTATAGGACTTACCGCTTACATGTTTTATATGAACTTTTAAACTTAAAGTTGGTCTAGGAGTCACCAATTAAAATAAGTATACCTAGAGCTACACTATTGGACAAAAGTAGAGCAACAAAGTGAACAAAGTGCTTTAATTTCTGTGAATTTAAAAAATTTATTATATGATTGTGATCCCTAGCTAATTTTAATGAAATATTATCCTCGCAATATTAGTAATATTTCACAATATTTTGGTACACTTTAAACAAAATGATGGTAGAGAAATATTTATAATTATAAAAATCGACGAAATGAAGTGCGACAAAAGTAAAGCAACAAATTGGGTCAACAGTATTTTATTTTACATATTACGATAAAAAAACATTAAACACATTTAATAATTACAATAGCTAAACGTATTATGTTAATAGTTAATAGAATATCCATTATTTTTTATTACTTGCCGACAACGTCGCGGCATTGAGGCAATCAGTTTTTGAACAGTATTTTCGGAAAGGTTTGTCCAAACTTCATTGATTTTATTTACCAATGATTGTTTATTTGGAAATAATTGTGTACGAATTTCACGTTCAACTTCTTCCCATAGATTTTCAATGGGGTTAAGGTCTGGGGATTGTGCCGGCCACTGCAAAACCCGAACGTTATTTTCTTGAAACCACTCTTGAACAATTCGTGAAGAGTGTTTTGGATCGTTATCCTGTTGAAAAATAAAACGCACCGGCATTTCCCACTCTGCATAAAGCAACATTACATTTTGCATTATATCTCTATAGACAAATCGATCCATGGTGTAATTAATGAAGTTTAAAGGACCCACCCCATTCCATGAGAAAGAACCCCATAGAAAAACACTGCCTTTGCCATGCTTAACTGTGGGTGTAACGTATTTAGGATTAAACCTTGTATTGATTGGCCGTCTTACACGCTTCATTCCATCAGATTTGAAAATTTTATAACGTGTTTCATCGCTAAATAAAACTTTTTTCCACTCGACTACTGTCCAATTTAAATGTCGACGTGCAAATTCAAGCCTAGCCACTCTATTTCTTGCCGAAATAAGGGGCTTTTTAGCCGGGCGTCTACCAAATAACTTTGCGTCTACCAACCTTTTTTGAACTGTCCGTGGACTAACCATAATTTCGGGAATTTCAGCAATAATTCTAGGTGCAGACATCCAAGGATGTCTGTCCAAATTGTTGTTTTTCTCGGCCTTCCCGATTTCGGTAGATTCTCTAAATGTCCCCTTTGAATGTAACTTAAAATTATTTTGGATACGCTGTATCTTGGTAAAACAAACCGTCTTGAAATTGTGGCTTGAATTGTACCTTCCAAGTGTGCATTCACTACTCTCTGCTTCAATTCTTTCGAAATTGGAATACCTCTTGGCATGATTAATACAGCATAGAAATATTAATTAAACATAAAATTAACTCTGCAAAAATAAGTTAACTTTTACTTTGACTAAAACGTTTCTTTTTTAGGAAAATATTAAAATGTTGCTTTACTTTTGACGCATTACAATACTGTATTTGAAAGTTTACGTCAACATCAGTTCATTTGTTTTGATTGTTGGAAAAAGCTGTTGCCGCTGATAACAGCGGCCTACTTCGATATTTAAGACACAATGTATTAAAATACGATATCATGCATTAATTTAATATTATAAAATCGAGATTTCTTTCATTTTTCGAAAATCTTGCTCTACTTTTGTCCGATAGTGTATATGCCATTAAGTACCACCTTGTATACTTAGTGATGTGCGTATTAATTGTTTAGGTGTTTAATTTTCAAGCAATGCACAAACATCTATTCTTACAGTCATTGATCCGGAAATACAGTTATGCGAAAAAAGAGTGTGTTAACTATTATAATGCTACGAAGAAATTGCAAACAGAAAATCAGTTAATGAGGGAAATGTTAAGGGTAAGTCTAAAGAATCTATAGGTAGGTACCTATATAAAGTCCATCCGAATATATTTCGTTTGACCTAAATTGCAATAATAGTTTTATTATATTGTAAACACCCAAAGAAACCCCGTTACCTGTTCGATTGCCAAACATACGTTTTTAAAGAATTTCTTGGTAAAATTATACCCATATAAAACTGAAACTTCAGCGAAATCTACCTGGCCCCAGCTGGCATCACTGTTTATACTGAAATGAAATAAAATAAGGGGTACTGCTTTGCACAGGAACGGATTTTGTAGTTAAATGAGTAACCATAGTAATACCTTATAGTAGCAATGTTTATTATGTTTATTTTTACCATTACTTGTATTATATGTATATTAATTTATTATAAGTACAAAACAAGTGTATATTTTCCTGCGAATAACATCTTTGTCACAATCATCTACGCACTTAATTTTTCCGGTATCTTCACGAACTTTTCTTTTGAAATGTCCTTTTAGCATAATATCTCGTACCGTCGATAATGGAACTTTCGTCATTTCACTAGTATTTTTAATGGCAATTACTTTAGGATAGCCGCTCTTTAATAACGATTCACATATATTTTTCACGATCACCATGGCGTCAGAAGATAAATGCTTCCTGGCATGTTTAGGGTAGCTAGATATCGCATTAGCTGAAGATTCCCAAGGTCTCCACATACTTTTAATATTAACTTGTTGCACACTGTTTCAAAGTAAAATAGGTAGGTACTGATCTATTTCGAATATTATGTTTACTATTTATATAAGCTATATAAACAGGTACCTGTAACTAAAAAGTTTTGAGAAATATCCTAATAATTAAGTTGTTTCTAGAAAACCTTAAGTAATTAGACAGTTTATTAATTTTGATAACAAATCAAATAATGTACCAATCTGTTATTATAAACTGGCATTAAAAATAAATGTGGGTTAATACGTCTCTGCGATAGTGAAAGCTGAGTTTATGAGGGGTTTTATTGCAGTCATTAAGCCAAGCGAAATATGTTGGGAAGTACTTTACCTACTAGATTAAACTTTCTATTTTTAGTCTGCTGGTTACGATCCACCCAATCCTTTTATAACAAGCACACCTGCCAATAATTTAAAATCACCATTTGGACCAAACCTCTCCATGATGTCATCAATACAGTTTACCCCGTCTCAGAGGATTTATCGTCAGGAGGTAAGACAGCCTTAACTCTTTATCTTATTATTGACAGAGGTATACCAGACAGTGTTTTCTCAGAGCTTTTTATTCAGTACAAAGGTTGATGCTTGACCCAAAAGTCTGCGAATTATTGTCTTTAACCCACCGGGAACTCCGAAAAAATGATTTGTCACATTTATTTCTGATACGCCACCGATTATTTTTAAATGTATGGTAGTGCACTTATACTCAAAACCAAATATTATTATCAGTGACAGTCGAAACCATGGAAACTGCCAGAATACCGTGTTGTCATTGCTGGTTTGCATTGGTTTTGAATAAGGGCATAAATACAGAATTTGTTTTTCTCTTCGTCTGGCTAACTAGGTTGTAAACCAAACTAAGAGAAAAGATGTTGTTTTTACTGCATTTAAATGAGTCAAACAGGCAATTTAAAATTCACATCGGTTACGATTTGAACTGTTTTGTTTGAACCAAAAATGGAGAAGGAATCGGCATCCGATACAGGAAATACAATACGTGACCTGGTGTAAATTAATAGTATATTATTAACCAAGGTTTAGACAGCCATCATTATTGCCCGAGCGGCGAGTTTAAATCACGAGGAGCGAAGCGACGAGGGATTTAAGACGCGAGGGCTATAATAAGCTGTCTAAACCGTGGTTAATATATTATTTTTTCCACTACTACAAACTTTTATATGAGATTTATCTTTATAGTATTAATAATTATAAAAAATTATAGGTAGGTATAAGTATATTTTTTAATCAAGTTACCTGCGCTTTGGAATTGGCAAAATATTTTGTTGTTTTGTCAGGTGGCTTTGTCAATGTCAATTTGTGTTCATTTGTGTCATCAGAATTCACGAGTTTTGCGTTTTTTTTTTTTAAATGAGCGAAGAAAATGTTAGTGATAATATTATGTGTACACCTCCCGAATTAAGGATGGAAGCAGAAAAAATGTTGATTGTATCGATATTTTACAATATCAAGTAATCTAATATGTATTGATAATTATCTGGTTGCCTAACCACAATGAATTGATGTTGTAGAATTAAAAAATCAAGTTACCTGCGTTCAAACAAAATTCGGTTAAGGTCAAAGATCGGTCAATAATGGATTTCAATGGCTTATTATTGACCATGGTCAATAATGACTTATAAGGTAGAGAAAAACGATTTCTAGCGTTAATAATCGGTCAATAATGGCGATGTTATAGGTTAGTAGTGGAAAAATATATTTTCTAGACGTTTACCTTAACTTAACACTCCAAATATTAAATTTCAATGTTTTCGAAATGACCGACGTTAATAAAAAATATTTAAAAAATAAGAAATTTTGTGCCCTTATTATTAAATTGAAATTTAAAATTTATTGAACAATAGAAACAATTAACCTGCATGGTCACGTCATCATGGTAATAACTCTGCACTTGGTACTTTGATTTGAACTAACCTGATATAATTTTTATTTGGTTTTCTAATCTCAGAGCATGCTAGAGATTGGTAAAAAGGGAACAGTAATAGTATCTCTATATTACGTTACAAGACCGGAAAGTACTGTCTCACAGGACGATGCAGACAATTTCCAGGGCGAGCCGCCAGGCTTTTCAATCGATTGAAAAGCAATCACTTTCTAGCTAATCTTTTAACCGAAAAGGTCTAGACCGGAAAACATAACCATGCTATTTTTTATTTAGTATTAATATTTCATAAACTATAGAGTTTTCCAACTGTCTAAAACTATACCAATATAGTAAGCCCTTGTCAAAATTTTCTCGTACGCCACTGATGGTCTTATGTCGATTGAAAGAAAACTCGTTTATAGGTGGTATAGTATTGTATGATAATGAAAGGGGGACCGGTAAGTAAAGTAACTTACCGGTTCCTCTTTCTTGCTTTTCGGTCTAGACCGGTAAAGTGATATTTTTCGGTTAACAAGTTGTCTAGAAAGTGTTTACTTTTCGGTCGATTCTTCTGCTGCTTTTCTGGTCTCCAGAAAAGATGAATTTTCCGACGAAAAAAAGTAATTTTTGCGATTTCGGATTGTTTTCTAATTCTATTTGAAAAGATATGTCAAAATAAATTTTACATTCTGATTTTCATTTTTTCTTCTCTACGGGATTATTAATTTATACTTACTATTTATTAGACGTTTCGGATTAAAAAACACTCATCATGCGTCAAACTCATCAAGATAAAAGATTTTCTTCTGCTCTCTTCTGTACTGCTTTATACTTCTCAAGCATTTTCGTCGCCAGCAAACAATTTCATCGCTTTCCAGTAAAAGTGATTTACGGTTATGCTTTTCCCGGACAAAATCCATATTTTTTAAAGTGGTCCATAAAAGTTTTCTAGTTATAAACGGAATACTGTCCACCTGGCCAAGCTCCATTAGAATCTTATCTAGGGTGGGTATTTTTTTTTTTTAATAAAAAGAGTGAACTTTTCTTCGCACTTTTGGTGTCTTCATCGAGGACTTTTAATGGTCTGTCTGTTCTTGGGAGGTTCCACTTGACGACGGCTTCGACGACACTAACTTTGTAGGTATTTGAACATTACGACGGTTAAAAATAAACTAACTTTTTCTCTAGCAATCCCACCTATTTATAGGGCAAAATTGATCAAAAGAACCCTGCAAGTGCTCGCAGATGTTAGCACAAGTGTTCCAGTTTCTGGAATCCCTTTGTCAGTACGAGACAAATAAAATATTTCGGCATTTTTCAAAGGCAACTATCTTAATTTATTTGACAGTTATTAAAAAACAGTTGCAGCTGGACGGCAGATGTTCTGCAGGTGTTACTTGTTGACACCAGCTCGATCCGTCCCCATTCCGCGACCTATCCAGATCAAACTAGTTTAAGTCAGAGTTTTGACCAATCAAAAATCATACTAGGGCGTCTTCTCCGAGGTGGGAGAGAGATTATTTAAACTTTGGCAGCGCCTAATTTCATCAGTTTCTCTCGTACGGTACCTTTTGCTCGGTCGAATAAATAGTCGGAAATGAAAAGTGAAGTGAAAAATAAATTAAAATTTGATTTAAATTTAATTTATTCTGTCTGAAATATTTTTGTGAATTTGTGATGTGTTCTGTTAATAAACCCCTTATTGGATTATTTTATTTTATAAACGTGAGTTTTCCAAATATTTTTAACTCTTTTTTATTTTCTTGAATTTTTATAAAATTATTTTAGAGTTAGGTATTTGAATTCTAATAACACTTTTGTTGATAATTAACTTATTCTGATAAAACTTTGAAGTCCAATTTAACTTTAAAAATTTTCAAAAAGGTTTTTGTATTTTATTTTGGAATTATTTTAGTTTTCAATATTTTTTTTCAAAACTCATTTCATACAAAATATTTTTCGTTTCTTAAAGGCTCCTCACACTGAATATAAATTTAATAAAATTATTATTTTCTTTTTCAATTTGAATGATAGTAAAAATAAATTCTTTATTTTTAAAACGACCAAAAGTTTTCCTAAGTTTTACTTAGTTATAATATTTTTAAAATGCTGTTCACCACATATGCTTTTTAAAAATTGTTGTTACGTATTTGATACTAAGGAGTAATGAAAATAAATTTGCAATACCTGTGCCGTAAAAAGTTAATTCCGTTCCTGGCTTTGATGCTGACACTCAAATTTTCAAATGGCAATATTTAATCTCTTCCTGAATACACGGCAGTAGTAGGTGTATAATCGGAATTTCTAAAATTGGAGAAATGAAAGAAAAAAAAACATTATCCTGTAAATATTTTCTTTCGTTTAAAAAAGGTTTACACCATCAAAAAATTGGGCTGAAATATGAAGCCGTTTCGAAAAAATATATTGTGATGAATCGGCCTATAAATAATCCGATATATCTTCCATCTCTTCCTGCTAACGTGTCATAAACTGTCGCCGGTCCAGTTATGGATGGACCGCGTTGGGGATTTTGTATTTGAGTAACTCCGCAATCTTCTACCAAAAACGCAGTGAGGAAGATTGAACGCTAAATTATTTACTTATAAAAGAAAACTGGGGTTGTTTGAAGTGGTCATGAAAGGAGTCTATGAAAATAATATGTTACAGGGTTGTTTTGTCGTTCATGTAGTAGTGATGATAGGTCAGTAGGCATAAGTTTCGTGTGTTTACTATATCAACGTTACAGGGGCGTAGGCACGGGGGGGCGGGGGCAGGGGGACATTGTCCCCCCCCCCCCCAATAATGACGGAGGGGACACAATATCATTTGTCCGCCCCCAAAAAAAACCGAGTTGCTATATTCCTTTAAAAAAAAAATTACATATATTTTCGACGGTCGTGCGTAGAAGTGCCTCGAAACCGCGCTCATATGATTTTTAACGAAGCAAGCGCTTTTCATTAGAAAACATGGCGACTCTCATCAAACGACACACGTTTGAATCGTTCAGATGTTTGAATTCTTCATTTGTACGTACCACATTTCATACACGTATATAGCGTGTGCATGGACGATATACCGGGTGTTGCATCGTCGAGCGGGACATAGGAAATCCCATGTAATTTTAAATGGGGTCAATTATTGGCTTCCCTAATTATTTTAGAGAAAAATTCTATTTAGGTTTATTAAAGAGCACTAAAACCCACATTCAAAAGAATAACTGTAGATATTTTTGATGAGCCCGTTTACGGGTTATCGCCGATTTCTTTTTAACTATTTCTCCTTTTTATGGCCCCGTATTTGCGGGCACCAGTCAAGGTAAAAGATGACTGTCAAATAAAGTTGTCATTTTGAAATGTGTGCTTTATTGTTATAAAAACTCGTACATCGAAAATATTAGCCATGAATTACACTTCTGAAGAAAAAATATTGATGATTAAATGGTATTATCAAGGAAATAGTTATTAAAATGTGTCAGACATGTTTGCTGCGCTGTATCCGAATAGACCGATACCTGCAAAATCTACAGTCGAAAGGACTATCAAGAAATTTGAGACAAAAGGCACTGTAATAAATAACTGCAGATGTGAAGAAAGGCAGGAACAAAGAAGAGATGCAAGAAATGATAGGGACTTGCAAGTTTTATTGTGCGTGGAAGAAAATTATGGGAAGATCAGCACAAGGAAACTTGAGGATGACATAGGATTAGATCACACCACAGCGTTACGAGCTTTGAAACGACATAAATATTATTCATACAAATATGAAAAGCACCAAGAGCTAAGAGATAGGGACGAAATACGACGACAGGAGTTTTGTTTTGGTATGATGGAAAGAGCAAACATGGATAGGGAATTTTTAAAAAACATTTGTTTCACTGACGAATGCACATTTACCTTAAACAATGAACCCAATGTTCAAAATTATCGATATTGGAGCAAAGAAAACCAACACAGGTTTGTGGAAACAAGGACGCAATATCCACAAAAAAAAAATGTATGGGCTGGGATTTTCGGAGAAAATATTATCGGGCCATTATTTCTTACACGAAATTTAAATGCAGAATATTTTTTTGGAACTACTTGAAGATCATATTTTACCTACTTTACATGATGCCGCCAGGGGAAATCAGGAAGTTTGGTACCAAATGGATGGCTGCCCGGCACATAGTACCCTGGCTGTCCGGGAATATTTAAACCGTGCTTTTAATGGAAATGTTATTGGCTTAAATCATACAGTAAATTGGCCAGCCAGGTCTCCTGATTTATCGCCAAATGATTTCTTTCTCTGGGGCCATTTAAAAAACAGGATATACAAAGATAAAAAATACCCAAATCTAGACGAGTTAAAAAATGCTATTTCTGCCGAATGCAATAGAATTTCAGTTTACCAACTAGCGAATGTAAGAAGAGAATTTTATGATCGCCTCGGTTATTGTCTAGCAGTCAATGGAGGAATATTTGAACATCTTCTTAAATCCTAAAGTTCTAACAATTTAATAGTACCTACCTATTAATTAGTAAAATATTGAAACATGTAAAATGTCATAATTAACCTTGTAATTGGATACTTTATTTTAGTTTTATTCAGATTAATTCGTACTCATAAATACACCTTTAATATTTTCGATGTACGAGTTTTTATAACAATAAAGCACACATTTCAAAATGACAACTTTATTTGACAGTCATCTTTTACCTTGACTGGTGCCCGCAAATACGGGGCCATAAAAAGGAGAAATAGTTAAAAAGAAATCGGCGATAACCCGTAAACGGGCTCATCAAAAATATCTAAAGTTTGAATGTGGGTTTTAGTGCTCTTTAATAAACCTAAATAGAATTTTTCTCTAAAATAATTAGGGAAGCCAATAATTGACCCCATTTAAAATTACATGGGATTTCCTATGTCCCGCTCGACGATGCAACACCCGGTATATATATGATATATTGATGTGAAATGTCCCCCCCCCCCAATGAAAAACCGTGCCTACGCCCCTGCAACGTTATAACTTTTCTCTTTGTTTTTGGTGTAAAATGTTTAGGTACCTAGATGTCCGGATAATATTGCATTATATAGGGATCTTGTAAACCATAGGACATACAGAGATTATTATTATTATTATTATTGAATCCTGCAACGGCCTGTTACCGAATTTAAAAACTTCCGAAGATATTCGGGCAAAATCGAATTTTTGCGATTTTGTTCTATTTGAAGAAATATATTTTTTCACGCTCGTTATAAAAACTCGATTTTAACATATTAAAAAAAGTAGATCAGAGTGAAAAAAGTTCCCCTAGCGGTTAGATCACATAAGATGAGAGTGAAAGAATGAACCATTATGGAACTTTTCTTCACTCTGACCTACTTTTTTTAACAAGGTTGGGTTTCTATGATAAATCTGTCATTATTACAAATTTATAGTACGTATTTTTGAACACCGCGGCAGTCGCTATAAATAGTTTCTGATATTTAAAATAGGCCCATAAATTAACTTGAACCACCCTCTGCAGTCGTTCGTTTTTCATGCGCGCAAACTTCCCAATCGTGAAAAAAGTACTACTTTATGCTCTTGTTGCATAAAATACTATTACTTTATCATTGCCACATTTTGTCATCTACAAGATGATTTAATTAAATTTTCAATCCGCCGTTTCGTTTTCTCGCAACCATTAATTCAATTATTAGTCGTTAAATTTTATTCTTTCTATGCTTCATAAATTCTACTTTTTCATTCTTAATCGAACGACATATCAAACTTATGATTTATTAGTCGTTTCTGACTAAAAAAGTCATCATCAATGCAAATAAGCACATTATTTAAAATGTTTTTGTTTTTATGGTTTCTAGTTCGTTTTGTTCGTGTATTTTTATTTGTCATTATTTAGAATAATAATAAATTTAATTTTAAATGCGTAAATCTGAAACATTACGGTACATAATAAGAATAAACTACTAACAAACCATACGAACAGTTTTATTAGGAATTTAAATTCAACATTTAATAACAAAGATATTTTAAATAAGGTGCTTATTTGCAGTAATAATGAATTTTTAAAAAATCCGAAACGTCTTATAAATAATAAAGTGTGATATTGGATATTTGAATTCAGAGTAATATTTTACAATTATAAAAAAAAGTTGATGATGGTTACGAAAATACGAAACGTTGGCTAGGACATTAAATTAATTGAATCATCTTGTAGAAGCCCAAGGAGCAATTACCGACTCGGTGTTTATGGGTACGACACATTTTTAAGTCTCAATGTCGACTTTTGAAGCAATATGTACGGAAAATGAGACCAAAATGGTGACAAAAGTGTGTATTAAAATGAGTCCAGAATTTACCCAAACCTGAGTCCGAGATGTGTTCGATTTTTGCCTAAGATGTGGTCCCAATGTGCCGTTTATTTCCAATATGTATCTAAAATGAATTTTCATTGTGCCAATTTGTTTCTGTTTTGTTTCGTTTTTGTTACCATTATGTTTCTTAAAAAAATCCTAAATTTGCCCGAATTCCCGGTTTATGGTTATCAAACAGATACCTTTTGGTCGAAATTGTTGCAGAAATATTATTTGGGTGTTCACTGTGTCGTGAAATAAACTTAATAGGCACAAATTGTTATTCACTTGAAACATTTTGGATATATGGCGGACACGACGCTTACTACAATTTCTATGTAATGCCGATGTCAAGCTGTAATGAGACATTAAATTTGTTAGCATAATATGCGGATAGGTGGCTTACATTTTTTGTGCCGACCTATTTTTACTGATAATGAGAGTAAATATATAGTTTAATTAATTAATGAACTCGAAATATTATTGGAAAATTTGTTTTTAAGAATTTTTAATAAAGTTAGATGAAAACATATTTAGTATGGTTTAATCTATTACATTTACTTCATATTAAGCCCTAAATAGATCAAAAATGCTTATTTAAAAAAATTCGCTTTTTTTTTTGTAAAGCGTCATATTCTATTTCAACAACAAAACATGGCGCATTTATGAAATGCGTCCAAACAGAAACATGTTTTCATTATTTTAACAAAACCTCAACAAAAAAAATGCCTAAAGGGGCACAAAAAAGTCGGGATTCAGCCTAAATGTACCCAGTGTGTATCGAAATATTTCTACTTGGCCTTGATTTGGACATATTTCTACTTTTTTGCAACCTCAAATTTATAGTTTGGAAGCAGGAAGCTTGGTTATTGGTTTTGGGGTATTTCTTGTGAAAGTTTAGTTTTTTTTTTGTGATTTGGTAAGAAGTATGGTTTTTAATATTGTAAAAACCGTGGAAAATAATAAGGCTCAATTATTAATTAATTGTACCAACGGCTTGTGAAGATGACGGGATTTTACATTGACCGCCAAAAAATTATAAAGATGGAGACAAGTTTATAAAAACCACACTAGCTGTTTATCTATACTGCCCGTCCATACTTCATATTTTAAATACATCCAGTGATCTAACACATTTATGGCACATACTGAAAATTATGGATTTAAAATATAGCCATATGGAAATTATTAGGTCTAATTAACTCATTTTGGAAACAGTGAAACAAAATGAAAATATATTATAAAAGGAAAATATGAGTTGACTAAGCGTTGACCCATTTTATGTCTAAATTAGGGTCTTTTGGAAATTTCATGTTCAATTAACTCATTTTGGTGACAAAATAGAAACATATTGTAAAGGAAAAATTTGGAAACATTGGGTCGACTCTCAGTCGTGTGCCTAAACTGTGTTTGTTTTTCGAAATGAACGAGTTTAAATAAGTTTTTCCAAAATGTTAATATTTGGATACATAAATTTTTCTGACCTTATGAGTTGCTACTGGGTCGACACAAATCGTAAACAAAAATAACATGAGGAATCCAATGTCTCTTTTGATAGTGATAAGTCGGTTAGTATAGGATTTTTAAACATATCTGTGATTGATGTATTTAATAGAATTAATTTATTGAAATCTAGTCTTGGGCCTGGGCCTGATAGCATACCTGTTATTTTATTACAAAATTGTAAATTTGTCCTTGCTGATATTTTATGTAAAATCTATAACCCATCACTTAGTTGTGGGATTTTTCCCACTTATTGGAAGAAGTCGTATGTTACACCAGTTTTCAAGGATGGTGATCGGGCAGATATAAAAAACTATAGAGCCATCTCTAAGATGTGTTTGACATCAAAAATATTTGAAGCCTTAATATCAGATAATATAACTCCACTTTTTAAACAAATTATGATTGTTGAGCAACATGGCTTCATAAAGGGAAGATCAACAGTTTCAAACCTGTTATGCTATGAGGAGATACTGTTGGAAGCCTTCGAGAGTGGGTGTCAGGTTGATACCATTTATACCGACTTCTCGAAGGCTTTTGACAGTGTTGACCATGACATCTTAATCAAAAAGCTCTCGGCAGTCGGAATTTTTGGAACTCTTCTCAACTGGTTTGAAAGCCATCTAGTTGAAAGAAAACAAGCTGTTAAAATTAAAAACTACATATCGTCAGAGATATCTGTTACTTCTGGTGTTCCGCAGGGTGGTCACCTGTCATCACTTCTTTTTAATATCTTTATTAATGACATAAAAAATGTTTTTCATGACTGCCAGTTTCTCGCTTTTGCCGACGACTTAAAGATTTTTAGAATTATTAGATCGCCGTTTGATTGTCAACTGTTGCAAGACGATCTAGATAGATTTTTATTATGGTCTAAAAGTAATAATTTGTCTCTTAATATCAACAAATGTAAAGTAGTTTCATTCACTAGATCCAGGAATCCTTATTTATTTGATTATAACTTGGACTCTGTGGAGCTTGAGAGACAGACCCTAGTTAAAGACCTTGGAGTTTGGTTAGACTCCGAGCTAACATTTACTAAACATATTGATTTCATTACAACCAAGGCAATGCGCCTACTAGGATTTGTCTTTCGTACTCTACGAGGTTTCGAGAATCTCTTTGCCTTTAAGGAGATTTACTGTGCTGTGATTCGTTCTATTCTTGAATATGCCGGTTGTGTGTGGCAACCATATTATGTTGTTCACAAGCAAAAGTTGGAAAGAGTCCAAAGAAGATTTCTTAGGAGAATTGCATATAAATTAAATATACCCTATGATGAGATCGATTGTAATGAAATAATGAAACTTCTTAATCTAACATCTTTGGAAAAAAGGAGACAATTTTCTGATGTCTCAATTTTTTATAAAATTATTAATAACTTGTGTGACTCTCCTACTCTCCTTACTGACATTGGTTTTCGTGTTCCTCCAGTTAATACTAGAAGTAGAGTACTTTTTAATGTTGACTATCATAGAACTAATTATGGTATTAATTCACCGTTAAATCGAATGTGTAAATTGGTAAATGAAATTTTGACCCCAAATAATATAGATATATTTTGCGATAATCTGAACATATTCTTAGGTAAAGTTAAAAAGTTATTGTATGAGTGAAACACTGAAATGTCTTGGTTCAATGACTTTTATTTTTTATTGTTGATTTGTTCCTATATATATTGTGATTAGTTTAATTTAATTTTATACCACTTGACACTGTTTGTCCTTATACTAATAGTTGTAATTATATACCTTAAAGGAAACCTAATTGTAAATGCTAAATGCGTCAATAAAATTTTGATTTTGATTTGATTTGATTTGATTTGAATAAGAAATGGGCAGTTTGCATTCAGTCTCATATATTATAGAAAGTGTCGACATAACTTGGACACAAAGGAGATGTGTCAGAGTTCGAGCACAATTTGTTTGGTTTCTTGGGGAGAAAACAAATTTAAAAATATCATATATTAATAATAATAATAATAATAATAATAAATGCAATAATGAAGCAAAATGCACAACTATTCTTGAAAAATGGTGTCGGTATCCAACATGTGCTGCTCATACAAGCACCCTTATTTAAAATTCCTTAAAAAATAAATAAATAAATAATGTAAAATATAATGTAAGGGTAGCTATAAATTATACCTAAACATTACAATTGCATTAGTAGAAAAGAAAATATCAGAAAAATGGTTAAAGTAGTAGCGAAAGTCAAAAAATCTTGCAAGTATATTAGTTATTAGGTTTTGATAATAATAATATTCAATATAAATAAAAAAATAACAAATAGCGAAAGAAAAAAAACATTGCCATATAACAGAAATTCAACAGTAACTATATCTGTATAATGTACAAAACTATCCAGTAAAATATTGCATGAAATTTTTCAATAACTTTATTTATCCATTTTTTTTAATTACGGTTGTTAATAATACAGCTCCTAAATTGATAATAAAAACTAGCAGGACTAGGGACTGTCTGAATATCATTGGAAACAGGAAATAAGAACGAAATCGCAAATGTTCGGTTTTGCCGAAATATCTTCGAAAATATTAATAATTTAAATACATGACGTTGCAGACTTCAGCAATACGGAACTTTTTTCTCATATAATTATCTCTGTCGTGCCCTATGGTTTATGATATCCAAGTAGAGGGCGTTCTTATCAAGGACGTCCTGTATAAAGGTTCAAGCGATGCTACAACCCTGTCATAAGTATTAGAAATGCTAACATCAAAGGCATAGGTCGATATAAATTATACATTCTGGGTAAAAGAAAACAAGATCGCTTATCAAGATAGTTATGTATGTGTCCTTATACCTTATCCTACAAACATTTTCATAAGATATGAGCCTAGTTTTGAATATTGTGTTTGTAAACGCAATGTTGCATTTGACTAACAAATGGACAAAATGAATAAGTTATCAGTTCGTCCGATCTCCATGTCTAAGTGAACTACGAAGACGCAGTAAATAAACTGTAGGGAAATGTTTAATTTATGAAATAAGATATTGATTGACCGAAGTGCATGCTGGTGATTTAGTCATTGCTTCTTGAATCTTGAAGGCAAGATAATGTGTTAACACAGTTGACGTTCGGTTATGTATACAAAACTCTTACTACCTTTATTTTTATTTTATGCTTATGATGGTAGGGATATTAGTAATAATGATGCATGAGTTTAAAGATCATGTAAAAACTCTAGAAATTAGTTTATTAACAGCTGTGAATAACGCATTGAATAATTAATTATATTATTCTTTGAAGTGAAAAAAAACATAGTTTTGATTGGAAAGAGCAAAGCTAACTGAAATAATGCTATTGCATTTTTCTCTATAGCATTTAAAATGGCTATGTAATAAATTAAAAAAAAAAATAATATATGATCGCTTTACTTTACTACCAGTAGCGTCCGAGCTAACATGTATTTTGATATGAAAAAAATAATACGCCATTGCTTTTCTTGAAAATAAATATAGTTTTTAAAATTGCAAAGTCCCTAGACTTTTCTTCGTGTGACGAATGGCTTTCGATTAAAAAAAAAAACAATGCATATTGCTGTGAATATACAGGGTGTTTCAGAAGAACGGTGCGCAGGCCCGGATTATCTATAAGGCACATTAGGCACTTGCCTAGGGCCTACGAAACGCGAAGGGCCTACGATCATAAAATATAATAAAAATAGACACAAAAAAGGGATCAATACTGTATTCTACAACTACAATAAGAAAAAGAGTTCACAGACACAGAGACAAACTACACTGTGATACAATTTCTTGGTAAAATTAGGGCGTGGCACCCAAAAAATTTTCGCCTGCGGCGTATTTTTTTTCGCGACTCGTTAGTGAACCTCCCCGATTTAAAATCTAAAATTCACCACTGGTGCCTAGGGCCTACGAAACCTTTAATCCGGCGCTGACGGTACGTAACTAACCTTATGATATTCTAAGAGAAAAAGTTCATATCAACATGTGTCCGGAGTTGCGCCGTTTTTGATATACAGGGTGTCAAAGTTTTGTAAAAAAAATCGGTTGCAATCGTGCGTTTTATCAGAAGGTGGCCATTTTCAACATTTGGTTTGATTAACTGTTGCATTCTTTTTTTGTATCATTTTTTAAACAAATAATGTAATTTTTAATTTAAATGTTTTAATTAACTTTGAAAATACTTAGGTATTTATGCAATAAAGTGGTTTTTATTTTTTCTCTCAAAAAATACGGAAAAATTCAGGGAACAAAAAGTAGTGTTGTTAGTTCAAAATTAGAAAAAAGTAAGTGGCGTACATTTTTTTGTCAATAATATTCGTTAAGGTGTTTCCCGGGACGCCACTGGATTTAATAAATTTAATCTAGTTAGGGCTAATTAAGCTTCTTATCATTATGAATAACGGTACCAAGTTTTAAATCGGGAATAGGATATTTAAAGGAATTATAGGAAACCTATTTTTTTTTAAACTTTAACACCCTGTATATAAAAAACAGGGCAACTCAGGGCATATGAACTTTTTCCTTAGAATATAATAGGTAATCACTCGCTTAAGTTACGTACCGTACTTCTGAAACACCCTGTATTATGTCAGTTTGATAAAATTGCATTTATCTCCTATCCGGCTAAACAAAGCCGAAATCAAAAAAATATGAAAAGGTACTTTTCAAAATATTCACATTTAAATGGGAAAATATTAGTATGTATATGTATACAGGGTGTTATTTAAATACGAGGCTAAACTTCAAAGGGTGACTCTTTGAGTGATTCTATAATGAAAAGTTTAAGTATATAAACATAGGTCCGGTAATGCTTTGTTTTTAAGATATAGGGTGTCAAACTTTAAAAGAAATCTGTTTTTGTAAAATAAATATCTTAATAATTTTTCAGCCGATTTTGTTGGAGTTTGACAGTTTTATTTAGGGTAGTAAGGGGCTAATTTAGCCCTGATTAGATTAAAATTTTTAGGTCCAGTGGCGTCCCGGAGGCACCTTAACTGATTTTTTTGGCAAAAAAAATGTGCGCCACCGATATTTTTTGCAATTTTTGCATTTTTATCGCCTTAAGCAACTAAAACTACAACTTTTTTATTTTTAGCACTTTTTTTTATATTTTGCTTCGTTTTTGAGAAAAAAACATAAAATCACTTTATTGCAATCAATAAAAAAAACTTTGTGCTTTATAAATAATAAAATAATTAAAAATTGTTTTTATTTTTGTCCATGGACATGGAATAAAGTGATTTTTATTTATGATTAAGCAATTGAATTTAAACGAAATAGTTCAACACCCTGTAAAAAAAACAATTTTTTATTATGTTGTCCTCACAGGAACATGCAAAAAAGGGGTTTTTATGTTTTTTCTCAAGAATGAAGCAAGATACGAAAAAAATGCTAAAAATAAAAAAGTTGTTGTTTTAGTTGCCTAATGCGAAAAAAATACAAAAATTGCAAGAAAATCAGTGGCGCACATTTTTTTGTCTAAAATATTAGTTAAGGTGCCCTCCAGGACGTCACTGGACTTAAAAATCTTAATCTAGTCAGGGCTAAATTAGCCCCTTACTACCCTAAATAACACTGCCAAATTTCAATAAAATCGGCTGAAGGATTATTAAGATATTTACGAAAAAAAGACGGGGGGTTTTGGATGCCGATACCTTTTTCACTGTTTACTTATTTTGCACGACGGCGACGTCAGATTGCAACGCCATGTCGAACCACTAAAATCCAAACGGAGTCAAATTTGTAGGTACCTAAAGTTTACTTAGCAATAATTTCCAGCAATTTCTTTTGACCGAATTTACGGGTACTATTATTTCCGGAAGTGACCTATGGCCACCCGGTACTAATATACATATTATATACATGCCTTACAAGTGATCATACAGCTAGGTGTCCTAAATGAATCCATTACCAATATACAGTATGTCCGCGGATGCGATTAACAAGAGGACAAATGGACCAAAAATTAAAAGATACGAAAAAAAGTCATTTTTGATAAAAAAAAAATTTTAATATTATTGGTCGATACTTGGTGGAAATCCATAATAATTTTGTTATATTATTTAAAGTAAAACACTTTTTTACTTCAATTTCCACTTTATTTGACAATACGACATGTTTCACTGCACTGCAGCTTCGTCAGGTAATGTACAATTAATTTTAAGTTTACGCTATTTAAGTGCATGGCTAATGACAGTGCCAGTTAGGTATTGTAAAAGATGGGGTTTTTTTCGATAATTAGTATATTCTACAATCTAATTTAAATATCAAATAAAATTGGCCTTTAATATGGAAAAGGTTGGTATTTTCCTAACTTAATTAGTATTATAAAAGGGGGTGGGTTATTTACAAATTTAATGTGTCTTGCTTGAAGTTTTATTGTCCTATTGTGAGAAGAATATTAAAATAAGTTTAGTAAAGGTGAATTGTTTAGGTCTAGTTGATTATTTAATAACATATTTGTATTTTTAAGCTTGTTTATTTCTAATGATTCGAGGTGATTTAGTTTTGATCCTTTATTTTCTAGATGTAGTATTTTAAAGTCTTCATTAAATGAGTGTTTTGTTTCTATAAGATGATTCGCGTAGTTTGAATCATTTTTGCCATTAATAAAACTATTAAAATGTTCTTTGATTCTTTTCGAGAAACTTCTACCTGTTTGACCTATATATGTTTTTGAACAATCTCCGCAATTTAATTTGTATACTCCCGATTTGTCATTTTTGTTGATTTTAGTTTTACAGTTTTTTATTAGTTTTCCTATGGTATTTTGAGTTTTGAAAGCTGTGTTTATATTAAGTTTTTTTAAGAATTTACTAATTTTTGTGCTTATGTTTCCTATATATGTGATTATCCTGTATGAAGTTGGTTTTTCTTTTTCTCTTGGATATACCATTGCTATGGCTTTTTTGTACATTTTTTGTTTTAATATTTTATCTATAATTTCTGATTGGTACCCGTTATTTGTTGCAATTTGTTTAATTAGGTCTAGTTCTTTTTGAAAATCTGCTGGTTGAAGGGGGATTGAGATTAGTCTATGGACCATGCTATAAAAAGCAGCCATTTTATGTTGGATAGGATGGCAAGATGAGTTGTGTATTGTTGTGTCTGTGTGTGTTGGTTTATGAAAGATTGAGAAATTGTGTTTGTTATTTACTTTCTTTATAGATAGATCCAAGAAATTGATGGAATTGTCTATTTCTCTTTCTATAATAAAATCTCTCTTTCTAAATAAAATTTACCATAGAAAGAGAAATAGACAATTCCATCAATTTCTTGGATCTATCTATAAAGAAAGTAAATAACAAACACAATTTCTCAATCTTTCATAAACCAACACACACAGACACAACAATACACAACTCATCTTGCCATCCTATCCAACATAAAATGGCTGCTTTTTATAGCATGGTCCATAGACTAATCTCAATCCCCCTTCAACCAGCAGATTTTCAAAAAGAACTAGACCTAATTAAACAAATTGCAACAAATAACGGGTACCAATCAGAAATTATAGATAAAATATTAAAACAAAAAATGTACAAAAAAGCCATAGCAATGGTATATCCAAGAGAAAAAGAAAAACCAACTTCATACAGGATAATCACATATATAGGAAACATAAGCACAAAAATTAGTAAATTCTTAAAAAAACTTAATATAAACACAGCTTTCAAAACTCAAAATACCATAGGAAAACTAATAAAAAACTGTAAAACTAAAATCAACAAAAATGACAAATCGGGAGTATACAAATTAAATTGCGGAGATTGTTCAAAAACATATATAGGTCAAACAGGTAGAAGTTTCTCGAAAAGAATCAAAGAACATTTTAATAGTTTTATTAATGGCAAAAATGATTCAAACTACGCGAATCATCTTATAGAAACAAAACACTCATTTAATGAAGACTTTAAAATACTACATCTAGAAAATAAAGGATCAAAACTAAATCACCTCGAATCATTAGAAATAAACAAGCTTAAAAATACAAATATGTTATTAAATAATCAACTAGACCTAAACAATTCACCTTTACTAAACTTATTTTAATATTCTTCTCACAATAGGACAATAAAACTTCAAGCAAGACACATTAAATTTGTAAATAACCCACCCCCTTTTATAATACTAATTAAGTTAGGAAAATACCAACCTTTTCCATATTAAAGGCCAATTTTATTTGATATTTAAATTAGATTGTAGAATATACTAATTATCGAAAAAAACCCCATCTTTTACAATACCTAACTGGCACTGTCATTAGCCATGCACTTAAATAGCGTAAACTTAAAATTAATTGTACATTACCTGACGAAGCTGCAGTGCAGTGAAACATGTCGTATTGTCAAATAAAGTGGAAATTGAAGTAAAAAAGTGTTTTACTTTAAATAATATAACAAAAAAAAAAAAAATTGCGAAAAACAAGGAATTACGAAAGAAAATAATTGATTCTTATTATATTATGTCTCAAAATTAAAAAACATAAAATCACACAAGAGCAGTCATTTTTTGAACTTTTAACGTGAAATGATAAATAATAAACTTGCTCCAAATTTAGTCCTAACCCTGATTCCGAACTTACTGAAGGAAATTGGAATTTGTGAAAAAAAAATTAAACATTTTTGCAAGTCCGCATTTTACTACTTTTACTTGATTATTACCTTTACATTACTAGACATTAATAAAAATAAATTTACAATGGACGAAACATAATACACAATAGTCATAGTTCAAAAACCCCTCCCCCATATTCAACACACTTTTCCAACTGCTTCCTACTGTGATCAAAACTGGCTTGAATCTCTTCAACTGATAGTGATTCCACTGCTCGCCTAATTCTTAGTTTTAAAATTTTGACATTACTATCCATTGGTTGCGCAAAAGTAAGCTGCTTTATACGGCCACAAAGGAAATAATCGGCTAATGTCAGATCGGGGCTTCTTGGGGGCCATAAAACTGGCCCATTTGTTCCTATCCATCTCACACCGAATTTTCTGTTCAGCCATTCTCTGACCTCTCCAGGGTAATGTGCAGGGCACCTATCGTGTTTAAAAAATATTGCGTTGCGATAATCCAGGGGCAGCTCTTCAAAAAAATGTTTCTAGTAATTGCAAATAGCTCGCTCTGTTACAAGTACCTTCGAAAAAATAAGGCCCAATGATACCGTAATATGAAATAGCACACCACACATTGACTTTCTTAAAGTACCTACTGACGTCTTGCGGGAATTTTAAATTCAGGATTCTCTTTACTCCAATATCTGACATGTTAAGAAGCAACAGTTCTTTGTTGATTCCTCAGAAAACATTATAAGCTTGTGAAAATTTCTATAGACGTTACAAATCTCATTTCCAACCCATAAACAAAAATTTAGCCTTTTAGCTTCATCCCCAGCCTCCAAGGTTTGGTTGATACGAGGCTTGTAAGGATAAAGTTTATTATCTTTTAAAACTTTTTGAATGGTAGATTTTTGTACCACCTCTAAATGCTTAGCCCTGTTTCTCAAGGAAAGCAATGGATTTTCATTTACAGATTGCAATATCAAAACTGTACAGGCATCTTCCTCATTATATTGCTTCTTCTATTTTTTAATGTCAATAACTGATCCTGTTCTTTGAAATTTTTTCACCAGTTCGTGTACACCAACTTTCGAAACTTACACGCCAGGAAATTTGCGTTGGAATTCCTCCACTACGTAGCGATAAGAGCACTGACCATTTCCATAGCATTGCACTATAAAAACTCTTTGTTCTGCGGTCAGCATTTTCGAGAATATTTATTTTGACACTGACACTACTAACTACAACAACAGGTAATAATGTACAGGTATAAAAGTCCTAATATGAAAGTAGTAAAATGCGGACTGTCGTAGTACCTTCATACTTTTGTTATCCTGTAGCAAGGTACTACGACACCGATTGGCTGAGGGTAAAAAGAATATTTGCAGACTTAGTGATCGAAGTGGAAATATCCGAACAGGTAAAAGCGAACTTTTGAAAATTTGTGAGGAGTTCTACGCAGATCTTTACAAGCGAGATGGGGAACTTCTAAATCCGAATCGTATACCAAAAATTGAAAATGTCGGTTCTGAGGATATTCCAGAGATATCGGTGGAAGAAATAACAGCAGCACTCTCCGAAATGAGTAACGGTAAATCACCTGGAGACGACGACATAGTCATTGAGGCCATTAAGGAGGGAGGAACGGCTTTAACATATGCCATACAAAAGCTACTAAATGCATGCTTGACTAAGGGCACAACTCCATCCCAATGGCACAATGCTGTCATTACCATAATGCACAAACAAGGTGACATCGCAAACTTAAAGAACTACCGACCCATCAGTCTACTCTCTCATATGTACAAGCTTTTCACTAAAATCATTACAAAACGACTTACAAATAAACTGGATGCTTATCAACCCCGCGAACAAGCCGGTTTTCGCTCAGGATATGGAACGAACGACCATCTACAGGTCATTAAATCACTAATTGAAAAGTGTGTGGAATACAACAAGCCGTTAATCCTTATATTTGTAGACTATGAAAAGGCATTCGATACCATTGATCAACATAAAATGCTGCTAGCACTTGCAGACTGCAGAATCGACCACCGCTATATCGCACTTATCAAAAACATCTATGATACTGCAACAGCCTGCGTTAGACTCCACGAAGATACAAACAGATTTGAGGTACAACGTGGAGTTCGACAAGGAGACACTGTCTCTCCAAAGTTGTTTACGGCCGTATTGGAATATATGTGTAAGCAAATAGACTGGCAAGACATGGGAATAAATATAAACGGAGAAAATCTAAACCACCTAAGATTTGCGGACGACATTGTGTTAATGACGGATAGTATAGATAAAGCCAGAGAAATGTTGGAACACCTCCACCGAACTTCAAGAGCGGTCGGGCTTAAGATTAACATATCGAAGACTCAGTTTATGACGAACCTTGTAATAAGCGACAATATACAGGTAGGGACCCATAACGTCGAACAGGTAACAAAATACAAGTATTTGGGCCATGAGATTAGATTAGGCCGAGACAATCAAACAACGGAGATTTGTAGGAGAACGAGTCTAACTTGGGCCGCCTTTGGAAGGCTTCGCAGCGTTTTTAAATCGGACATACCAATATGTTTGAAAAGGAAAGTTTTTGACCAATGCATACTCCCTGTTATGACATATGGAGCAGAGACACTAACATTGACGAAGAGAACAATAAACCGAATCAGAGTCACGCAAAGAGCCATGGAGAGATCAATGCTGGGAATAAGCTTAAGAGACAGAATCCCTAATAATGAAATAAGAAGGAGAACAGGGGTCGTGGATGCTGTGGAGAGAATATCCACATTAAAGTGGAATTGGGCTGGTCATGTTGCTAGAAGAACGGATGACAGATGGACTAAGAAGATTCTAGAGTGGCGACCAAGACAGGATGCATATAGGAATAGAGGACGCCCACCGACCCGATGGACGGATGACATACGGCGCATAAGTTCAAATTGGATGCAGGCCGCGCAGAATAGAGATGTGTGGCAGAGGTTACGAGAGGCCTATGTCCAGCAGTGGACGCAGCTAGGCTGAGTGATGATGATGATGATGATGAAAATGCGGACTTGCAAAAATGTTTAATTTTTTTTTATTTCATAAATTTCAATTTCTTTCAGTAAGTTCGGAATCAGGGTTAGGACTAAATTTGGAGTAAGTTCTTTATTTATCATTTCACGTTAAAAGTCCAAAAAATGACTGTTTGCTCTTGTTTGATTTTATGTTTTTGCATTTTTGAGTATAATAAGAATCAATTTTCTCATCGTAATTCCTATTTTTTCGACAAGTAATTTTGTTTTTCAAGAATGACTTTTTCTCGTACCTTTCAATATTTGGTCCATTTGCCCTCTTGTTAACCGCATCCGCGGACATACTGTATATGAAACATAAACTACATTTTTTAAGTTTAAAATTATTTTTTTTTAACTGGTTTCTGATGTGAAGTCACATGGTTTCAAAAACAATTTCATTGTCTTTGTCATATGATTCTGGTAGTACACCCGTTGGCGTCGTTGTTTCTTGGGCACGTTGAAAGTTTTACGATATCTCTGTATCCACGTCGAATGTCCTTTAAATAATTTGAGAAATCTATAATTACACGCTTTTCTTTCAATGACTAATATTATCATCTATTTTTAAATGTTTTCGGCGATAATTAGCGGCAAAAAAAAGGTAAAAGGTAATTCTGCGAAAATTGGCAGGTTTGATTAGCCGTATGTACATTTTATGGCATGCTTAATATCACAATACTGTGTAGTGCCTCGCCACACAATGCAATAATCTTCCACTGTGGGTTCTAAATAATGTTTTGCTGAAAAAAAGTTACGCGTGAAGAGACTTAGTTACTTTCTTTAAGCCGCCCATACACACTGCAACATGCGGCGATACATGCGTCGACTCCATCGTCTCAAGACTCATGTTGCATAGTGTGTTGCAGCAATCTGCGCCGCTCGAGTCTCGTCGTGGATGGTAAGCAGAGATGCAGAGTCGGTGACGCAGATGCAGATGTCAGCGTGTGTGGGCGTGAATCGATGCAAGATTAATGTATTTCAGTTTTCCCCCTTATAAGACTTAGTTCATATAGATGCGAACCACGAATTGCGAATTGCGAATAATGCTTTGATTTGTTAGCGTTATTTTCAGTGATTTTCCTTTCTTTATAGTTATTTGAGGAACTATCGTTAAAAACTTATTACTAGATCAGAATTTTAAATACTTTAGATTTATTTAGGTGATAGTGCAGTACCTTTTAGTGTAACAATTGTTTGCAAACCGCCCAAATTTAGTTCTTCAGCTACTTAAAATAATTATTATGAAATTGTATTCCCGCATAGCATTTACCTTGCTTTCAACACAATCATATATTTCTTTAGGTACGAGTTATAGGGATAATAGTATGTTATTTGTGTCAAAGTTGTTTTTGACTGATTTTTGACAAATTAGTGAAATATTTAAAAATGTTTTTCTCTTCTTGTCACCTTAACAAAAGAATTCACAGTATATCAATGTTATGTGTTTCGTCGATACGGCTGCTATTTTACTGTTGCCTTTCTATTTCAACATAAAAAAAAAACTTTCTTTTTGCTTATAGATCACATACTAAATCCAAAAACTACTTTTATTGCCGCTATTTTGTTTGTTTTGCAGTGTGTTAAACATTAACATTTTTTCTACTAAAACCTTACCTGTAGTTTTATTAAGTTTTATAATATAAATAAATATAATAATTGCGTATGTGTCTGTTTCACTGTTTTACAGTTTCCATAATGCGCTGCATTGAGGCTTTCCACAATAATTATATGCAACATGTTCATGTTCTTTCCTACAAAGTACCAAGGCAAGACAAGTGCACATATATATGTATAGTCTAGTATAAACATTAAAAACCTTCGTTCCGACTTGCTTTTAATGTGTTAAAAAAAAACAGTAATATTTGTGTAACTTTCGTCGTATGTTGTATTGACATTGATAGAAAGAGATTAGGCGACAAAAGGCACCTGATAAGGTGTTAATAATAACCATTATTACTTACGGAACTATGCCAGAAACTAAATTGTACCCCGCAAGTTCTGAAATGTTCGTAATTTTTTGCCGTGTATTGCTTCTTCGAGAAAATTGATGCCCCACATCTTCTTATATTTCATATTATCCCAAGATTTACTATAATTGCTTTTGTTTTATAAATCAGTACCTTTTCGAACAAATTAAGTTAAATAAGTTTAAAGCCGGACCTGAAGTACACGCGAACTACGCAGACGCAACGCTTCCGGAAAACGCCGCTTGCGGGGGATATTTCTGTAACACGGTGTTATAAATCTATTGGTTATATATTATTATATGTCGAAGCTATGTGTGCTTCACCGCATGCATCTCTTTGCGTAGGCACACCGATGCTGATGCTTAGCTTCATGATTACCAGAGTCGACGCATGTATCGTCGCATGCTGCAGTATGTATGGGCGGCTTTAGTCTCATATTCTTTTGTTCCCCAATCTTTCTATTTGTATAAGTACGTACATTTTTCGGAGAATGACCCGTAACACAAATAGTGGTTCAACTGTTAAATAAACTACAACGTTTGTTGTCCAAAAATAAGTCAACTAAACCTAATTACAACAGCAAATTATATAGGTGTTTATAAGAGGAAAAAATTCAAAAGTTTTTTGCCTGAATAGTCGATTTTATGTGCGTAATGTTTCTTATGAATTATTGATGACCAATACTTACGACCTATTGAATTATTTATTAGTTTTACTTACCTTACTAGGACCTCCTATCAGACTTGCTATTTGAATAATTTGTTTGGGTGTTTTTTTTTTATGAAATTCCTGGGCCCCAGTATTTCATTATTGACAGCCTCGTAAACCAGTTAATTCGACAGAAATTTGACCATCGATTCCAACTGGACCAACAATAATTTTCTTATCTTTGCAGAGGGCTAGATTTAGGGTTATCACGAGGCGATTTATCTCAAAAGGGTTTGGACTATCATAATCAAATTCAGGACACGTAATTGACATAATATGTACAGGGCTGTATACCCTGTATCCATACACAGTAAAAAAATTGAGTTTTAAATTTAACACTCAATGGCAATAATAAATAGTAAATGAATGTCTCTTGATATTTGGGTTGCTAGAGAATAAAGGTTCTTACACATATTTATATATACTAATAATATATTAGGTTGAGGACTAATGTGATGATCAATAAATGAAAACGTTATGAAAAATAGCTTAAGCTAGTTTTTTTTTGTTGTTGTGTTTTTCTTCACATAATATACAGTGTGTCTACTTAAGTTGAAACCGAATGGTGGTACATATAAGACCACACTCAATAGGGTATATTAACCGATCAGTGTATCTGGTTTTGAATGGTTTTTTTACTTTTTGATGAGTGTTAATTCTTCTTATTTATGGGTAGGTACATTTCGAGTGTAAACTAATCTCACAGATTATAAACCTATCCTTCTAGGGTGTAAAAGAATGAAAGATAATGAGAGGTGTAAGTAAACCATTTTTTAATGGTAATTTGTGATTAATTAGTGTAAATATCATATTATTGTAGTGTAAGTACTATAGTGAGTGTAATAAAATAATCTACCCAGGGCTAGAATAATTTCCACTTTGTTTAAGTCATTTAATCCCGTATCAAACTAACCGGGCGTTTATATTTAAAGTGTAAAAAATTATGCATTCAAGATGTTTTACATTATTAACCTCTGCTTAGTTTGATACATGATTCAATGACTTAATCAAAGCCGAAAGTAGTAGCCCCTAATACATATAAATCTTCAGATCGCTTGGAAAAGGTTTCTTAAATGAATGAAAATATTGAGTATCATTTATCGTTTATTTATAAACAAAATGATGGTTACAACAGAACTGGAAAACCCTGTAATTTTTTTTACACTTTCTTTTATACAGAATAACTACCTAGTTGAACAAGATGACACACCTATTATATAGTTTAATAATTTAGTAAATTAAACATATATATATATATCTACGTTTAATGTACCTCATTGTTAAGCTTAACAAAACAAATAACACAATAAATATATGTATACTTAGAACACTTACACTAAACAACTAAATAAAAGTATGCTTTGGAACAATATAAAAGAATGAAAATGACGAGTATTATATTAATCGTATACTTATTTAGAGATCTATGAAGTAAAATATGTAGGTAGGTACCTAAGTATTTATATAAAAAAGGAATACATTTATATTATAAGCTTATATCAGAATAATTAAAAGATAAAGGGAAAACTGTAGCAATGTAAATACTTACTTAGTTTCTTAAAAATGGCGTACTTATTAGTAAGGTTTCTATTAAATTTCGTTAATATGCTTACCCAATTTAACAAGATCCTCATAAGACGCATCCTCATTTGGCACTTTACAGAACTTTGCTTTGTTTCTATATTTCAACTTAAATATAACATTATTCTATATCACGTTCAATGAGCACAATCAGACTGACTTTTAAAAGTTGAATTTGCGTCATCTTTCAATTCCTAGAATTTCACACCACTTGTTGCCGCCTGCCTTTTCGATAACACGGGTTTAGGTATCTTTACCGGGGGCCGTGTAAAAAAACGATTAAAGAATAAGTTTTACACCCAATGTGTTAAAATAACCTTCTAGCGGGGTTTCTTTACACGCTAATATGGTGTTATTAATTGTCTTTGTATTTAATCCTACTGATAGAGTGTAAAATGAAATAAATAACACCCATTCAACAAAATTAACTTTTTAGGGAGTTAAATTCATAGGCAAATTTAATTCAACAACTTTGGTCCCATATGAGTGTAAAAATGTGGTAAATTATGTTGATACGGGTGTTAACATTAACAACTGTGTACTGAATCCCCGTTCCTTTCTCATTCTATTTGATCCCTTATATTTTTATTGTATCTGTCATCATGTTCTAGTTATTAGCGCAGATAGCCGTCGATGCAACCAAGTAACAAGGACAGCTCATAATTTATTTTAAGTTTGTTGTCTTTTTAACGTTTAGTGTCAAATAATTTTGTTAGTTGATATTTCCAAAGTTTGTTAGAGCTTTTTAATGATGGTTGAGTTCACACACCAAGAATATGCTGATATGCATTTTATTTATGGTCTTGCCAATAGTAATTCCTTTGAAGCTAAACGACTCTATCCACAGCATTATCCGAATCGAAGACAACCTGATTCACGAACTCTCGTACAGGTACACATCATAGAAAAAAGACAGAAACTTCCGGTCTTTACCGTTTGCTTTGGACTTTAGTCCTCTTCAAATCGGCGTGATAATATATCTATCATTGCATTTGGGTTTGTTGAAAAAAATCATAAAATTAAAAAAAATTTAGAAAGCGCCATCTGGCGACTATATTGAACGAAATGAAAACATGTCTTGTAATGTAGCTGATAGGGCATAAAAAAACTCTTTTAAATGCAGCTAAGCATAGTATTTTCCGATAAGGCATTCCCGAGATATTGAATAGTTTTCAAATAAATGTTTGCCTTACCCCCACCACTTTATCTGAAGAGTTAGAGAAAAAAGTGTGAAAAAAAAACTGTAGATAAAAGACGAGCACTTTATTTGCAATATATGTTTAGTATACTTTGTCTAGGCAAATTATAAAGAAACCCCCTTTTTTCAATTTGCCTTTAGTGTTACGCCCCCTAGCGGCCATTTAGCGACTTCGATAATTATTTCCAGCAATTTCTCTTGGCCGTATTTACTAGCAATATTTTTTTCCGAAAGCTATATGATTAACGGTTCCTGAGATACAGCCACTTACCTCGCTTAGTTGGCCACCCTGTACTGTTTTATAGAAAGCATTGGTGTAGCGTATGGGTTCGTTTAGTAATGCTGTGGTAGCACCATTTTTATTAAAACTTTTATGCACAATGAAGAAAGTGTTGTTATACTTAGAAACCATTAAGAGTAGATATTGATAAATAACTCATAGTAGCTACTTAACAGTAAACGAGTAAAAAGGTATCGACTAGTAAAATAATGTAAAATTAAAATCCCATTCCTAAATTTAAGTACGTACCTATTTATTAAGATGTTTTATATATAACATATAAACATTCTGTTTAACTTTCCTCAAGATGCTGAAAAAGAAAACTTTGGTTTTTTTTAGTGGGTATTCTGGATAACCAACTTTTACGAAAAAATCCAGAGTTGGTTTTTATAATGTTTTCAATTCTGATAATGAAATAAAGTTTAGCAACTTTTTTGCAGTAGTAGCAGTATTTTATTTTGCGTTTACGTACCTATCCATATTTTGTGATAAATTTCCAACTAAAACTAATTCAAAATAGGAATTTTTCAAATAACCTCTTTCTTTCATACTGGGATTCAAAAATTTCGGAATCTTATATTAAAGGTGAATTTGTAATTCTGGAATTCAAGACTCTGAATTAATCCAATGTGTTAAAAGGATTTCAGACGAAAAATAATGAAATCAAACAAGCAATGTGATTATTTTTTTTTATTCTAGCATATTTTTTGTAGCCTATTATTTCCATTCCTAGGAAAAAAATCTGATACAAAAAAAATTATTGTATTATTTTCATACATTGTTGTTAGGTTTTAACTTCTACACCACTGGCGATCAAAACCAAGGGACGGTTTACAATGTTGCCGATCGAGTCAAAGAGATCTGCCTTTCTCTCTCACACTCGCCAATTATTTTAAAACAATAATAGTCGATACCTTTATGGGAACTATGAATGAATCGTTTGGTCTAGTAGTTCTAATGTCTTTGTTATAAACAGTATAGTTGGACCCACTATAATATAGGTAGGTATAACGTGACGTCGAGGCGCATGGAAGAAGAGTTTGCGAGTTGCAGTGGGCCAATTATCATTTAGTAGGGAAGTTGGCATCCTACATCGATCAGAGAATCAAAAGTTATTAGGGGATGAATATTCTATTGCGTAGCTGTAATATTCTTTGATAATATTTTAGTTTTGGGTTTGAAATCTCGGTCTCAATTTTTTTAAATAAAACTAAGTTAATTTTGCAAAATCAGTTTATTTCTCATTCAAGTATAATAAAAATAGGAACTTTATTGTGCTTTGTACCATTATGATCAATGTTTTTTCTTCTTGCTATAGGGTGCTAATTCATTGGATTTCTCTGCACATGGACCATCGCCGGCCCAAACAGTACCCAAAGGGTACCCCGTTCCTGTTCACAGAGAAGTGCCCAAGCAAAACCCAGCGGCTGCCACGCCCAATTTTATGGAACGACTTCGCGGAAAACCTGGATATCCATCGTTGGGTTATCCTAGGAAATAAAAGGCATTAAAGCAAGAAACAGTTATATATATGCTGTAAATCAGCTAAAATTAGGTAGGAAATTATTATTTATTATTTGTTGTAATTATAACTATATTGTTCGTAATGTGTTTATGATTAAACATAACAGTCACACTTTGCTGTTGAAATGGGTTATTAGGGTTTGTTTACAAGTATTAATGTTTAAATAGATCTAGAAAATGTATTAATAAATGGTATCAAAATTGATGGTTACTTTTGTTCATAAAATATTTATGTTATCGATTTTCTTAAAATAAACTATGTGAAAACAAGTATAGCGTTCCTTTATTTAGGGCAAACAATAAACTAATTTAATTAGTACGCTAGCTATACAGGGTGTTTGCCAAGCACGTTCCGTAACTTGGGGTGTAATTCCTTATAATATGTTAACAGCCACAAAAAATAAAATAAAATCGACGGGTCTGAGCATTTCTTACTCAGGTGATCTGATAATATATAAATAACTATAATAGTAATAATAATTATAATAGTTATAATTTACCAACGCCTTGTTTAATTTATTACAAATTTGAAAACTTTGGTTGGATGCCGTTCTGTTAACTCTCCTTCACATTTTACACTATTTCTTAAAATTGACATCCTGGATTCGTTTATTGAAAAATTATTATTGACAAATTTAGTCGAGCTTATTAAAGTTGACCAAAGTCAGTGATATAAGACACTTAATGGAACCACATGGAACTACGTCTTAAATTCTTTTACTCGGATCAGGGGGCGAAAAGAAACCCTAATATATATTCACGTTCTTAGTATCAGCTTATGGCGCACCTACAAATTAACGCAACTTTGACCTTAAATGTTCAAAGTCACTTCCAAGGTCAAATACAATTTTTAGTCAAGTGACCTTGAACTTGAATTTACCTTGACTTTAAATTTTTCTTTTGAGACTTTGAACACAATGCACACTATTGCACACCTTTCCTATTATATTTTCCGTTAAAATTGTGTACTTGTGTTCGATCTTGAAATTTTAGTTAAACCTTAAAATTAACCTTACCCTGACACTCAAAGTGACCTTGAAAGCTCAAGATCACTTCCAAGGCCAAATCCAATTTGTAGTCAAGTGACCTTGAACTTGGATTTGATCTAGACTTTGATTTTTTTTTTAGATTTTGAAATTAACTTAACCTTGACCTTGGAAGTGACCTTGAAAGTTTAACTTCACTTGCAAGGTCAAATCCAATTTTTAGTCAAGTGAGCTTGAACTTGAATTTGACCTTGACTTTTAGTTTATTGAGACTTTGAACATAACAGTACATACCTTTGCTAAAATTTAGTGTAACCTTGAGATTAACCTAACCTTGACCCTGGAAGTGACCTTGAAAGAAGTTCAAGGTCACTTGCAAAGTAAAATCCAATTTTCAGTCAAGTGACCTTGAACTTGGATTTGACCTTGACTTTGAATCTTTTTTAAGATTTTGAACATAACGGTGCACACCTTTGCTAAAATTTAGTGTAACCTTGAGATTAACCTAACCTTGACCTTGGAAGTGACCTTGAAAAAAGTTCAAGGTCACTTACAAGGTCAAATCTAATTTTCAGTCAAGTGAACTTAAACTTTAATCTGACCTTGACTTTGAGTTTTCTTTGAGACTTTGAACATAACAGTGCACACCTTTGCTAAAATTTAGTGTAACCCTGGAATTAACCTAACCCTGACCTTGGAAGTGACTTCGAAAAAAGTTCAAGGTCACTTGCAAGGTCAAATCCGATTTTAAGTCAAGTGACCTTGAACTTGGAATTGACCTTGGAAGTAACCTTGAAAAAATTTGAAGGTCACTTGCAAGGTAAAATCCAATTTTCAGCCAAGTAACCTTCAACTTGAATTTGACCTTGGAAGTGACCTTGGAAAAATTTCAAGGTCACTTGCAAGGTCAAATCCAATTGTCAGTCAAGTGACCTTAAACTTGGATTTGACCTTGGAAGTGACCTTGAAAACATCTCAAGGTCACTTGCTAGGTCAAATCCAATTTTCAGCCCAAGTGACCTTCGACTTAAATTTGACCTTGGAAGTAACCTTGAAAAAATTTCAAGGTCACTTGCAAGGTCAAATCAAATTTTCAGTCAAGTGACTTTGAACTTGGATTTCACATTGGAAATGACCTTGAAAACATTTCAAGGTCACTTGCTAGGTCAAATCCAATTTTCAGTCAAGTGACCTTCAACTTTGATCTGACCTTGACTTTAAGTTTTTTTTTGAGACTTGTATTCAATGCACGCAGGTGCGTACGCAGCCGTAGTAATAATTTTAACTGGGCCTGCTCCATTGTTGTTGATCAACTCTAAACCCATTTTTTTATAAAAACACGATATTTTTGTTGTTGCTTGTATAATTCGTACCATCTGTAGTCATCAGAAGATGGATAGAATATTTAGGTTTGTAATAAAAGCAATTTGGTCTCTCAAATGAGGAACATAACAGCTAAAATATCAATTTCTGGTGGCCAAGTAAGTTTCCATAATGACTCGCGCCAAACCACCATTTTGTGCGCACATACTGTTTCGGGTGCATGTGCATGCGTTCCTAAAAAATACAAATCAAACGCATTATTTTGGATTTTAAATTATCACCCATTTAATCCAGGAATTTGAAAAATTATTTACTATGGGCTCCTTGTACGCCATTTCATTTTATGTATTGGTTGGGTGGGTATTGATTTTTATGACGCCGTATTGGAGGAAGAAGATTTCGCTGGTATTAATCACAATACAGGGTGACGCATTTCATAAAAGGAAAACCCTGACTGAAATAATGAAATGTTCATAAACGTTTTATCCAATATTTACTTTGTATATATTATAATTACATGTTCTTGCATTTTTTGCACCCCGTATGTTTGAAAAAACTGATAAATAATGCCAAGTAAATAAAAAGTAGTAACCTCTAGGCACTAAACAGTGTTTACTACTTTTTATTCCTTGATTAAATATTCACTCTTACTCAGCATTAAATAATTACTTTTGAATGCCCTAGTAGTCCTTAGGTATAGTATAGTACTAGCATTTTACTACTGCCAAAAAAATATTTTTTACAAATTTTAAATACCAAATATATGTATATAGGTAGATACTTATATTAAAAAGAAAGATCCTAAATATAGTTAATTTATGTTAAAAAATCATCAAGCTAAGCAATAAAAGTACAGTTGTACTAGCCAAGGAAATGCAAAGAAGCCCTAACCGCTTGTACTAGGACATTCATAAGTAGATGATAATAATTAGTGAATCAATTTAATAAAATATTGAGCCAAGCAAATGAAAAGAAGCCATAACTGCTGATACTAGGGCATTCATAAGTAGATACTTAATAATAAGTTAATCAACTTAATACAATATTGAGCCAAGCAACAAAATGAAAAATAAAAAATCAACAATCTAATGTCCTAACAATTTTTAATTTAATTTTATTTTGCTTTATTTTTAACAAGTGAATAGTGACCACTTGATGCATTCCCATTTTATTTGAAATGACATAGTCTCATTTTGACAACCCCCCTTTTTTAGAATAACAAGTTCATTTAATTTCATTAACAAATATTCAATCCACCATAACATTAAGCATGTCCCCTCGCTAATTTAGTTTCACTGAAAAAGAATGAATTGATATGTTACAATTCTTCTTTTTCAACACGTTTTTACTACAATATTGCTTAAATCACTCGACTATGATTACGGTCCTTAATTCTACTTGCGTATAAATCAACCCCTACCTTCACATGGAGATACATCGTTCTTATACTAAACTCCTGTCGATTCCAAAGGTTGCATAATCTTTCAAGGTCACTTGCAAGGCCAAATCCAATTTTCAGTCAAGTGACCTTGAACTCGGATTTGACCTTGGAAGTGACCTTAACACATTTCAAGGTCACTTGCAAGGTCAAATCCAATTTTCAGTCAGGTGATCTTGGACTTGTATTTGACCTTGGAAGTGACCTTGAAAACATTTCAAGGTCAAATCCAATTTTTAGGCGAGTGACCTCGAACTTGGATCCGACCTTGGAAGTGACCTTGGAAAAAATTCAAGGTCACTTGCAAGGTCAAATCGAATTTTAAGTCAATTGACCTTAAACTTTAATCTGACCTTGACTTTGAGTCTTTTTTTGAGGCTTTAAACATAACAGTGCACACCATTGCTAAAGTTTAGTGTAACCTTGAAATTATCCTAACCTTGACCTTGAAAAAGTTCAAGGTCACTTGCAAGGTCAAATCCAATTTTCAGTCAAGTGACCTTGAATTTAAATTTGACCTTGGAAGTGACCTTGAAAAAAATTTCAAGGTCACTTGCAAGGTCAAATCTAAGTTTCAGTCAAGTGACCTTGAACTTGGATTTCACCTTTGAAGTGACTTTGAAAAAGTTCAAGGTCACGTGCAAGGTCAAATCCAGTTTTCAGCCCAGGTGACCTTCAACTTGAATTTGACCTTGAATAAATTTCAAGGTCATTTGCAAGGTCAAATCCAACTTTCAGTCAAGTGACCTTGAACCTGGATTTTACCTTGAAAGTGACCTTGAAAACGTTTGAAGGTCACTTGCTAGGTCAAATCCAATTTTCAGCCCAAGTGACCTTTAACTTGAATTTGACCTTGGAAGTGACCTTGAAAAAATTTCAAGGTCACTTGCAAGGTCAAATTCAACTTTCAGTCAAGTGACCTTGAACTTGGATTTGACCTTAAAAGTGACCTTGAAAACATTTTAAGGTCACGTGCAAGGTCAAATCCAATTTTTAGCCAAGTGACCTTTAACTTGAATTTGACCTTGGAAGTGACCTTGAAAAAATTTCAAGTTCACTTGCTAGGTCAAATCCAATTTTCAGTCAAGTGACCTTCAACTTTGATCTGACCTTGACTAAGTTTTTGTTTTGAGACTTTCAACATGTCAGTGCACACTATTGCTAAAATTTAATGAAACCTTGAAATTAGCCTAACCTTGACCTTGGAAGTGACCTTGAAAAAATTTCAAGGTCAAATCCAATATTTAGTCAAGTGATTGGATTTGACCTTGAAATTTTTTCAAGGTTACTTGTGTCCTGGCACAATTCGCCTTCGCTTCCTTCTTCAAGGGGCTTATCCCTGGAAGTTGCGCGGCTAGCTGCAGTCGTTGTCTCAGGGGCGGCGATCTGTGCAGGGCAGTTTGAGACCGCCCCAGGTACTTTTTTGGGGTCGGCCTCGGTGGTAGAGAGCATGTCGTGATTATCCTCATCCTCGGCCAACCGGGCTGGAGAGGTTTCGCTGTGTAATGCCATATTCTCGGCCATTACGATGTTTGCCACGTGGTTTTCACGTCCTGCCGACCTGGTGCAGGTTATGCCCAGGTGGTAACTTCTTGTATTCGCCTCCTCGGCGATGGCGTCGACTGCTACAGTTGTGGCACAGCCAGTCCAAGGTTGGCAGCGTCGGCGATGATCGGTTTCCGTATTTCTTCTGCTTAAACTTGGTTTGCCGTCAGGTTTTTTCCTCTTGCCGACCTGGTGCAGGTTATGCTCAGGTGGTAAACTATTGTATACGCCTCCTCGGCGATGGCGTCGGCTGCTGCAGTTGTGGCACAGTTAGTCCAAGGTTGGCAACGTCGGCGATGACCGGGTACCGTATATTTCCACTTAAAATCGGTTTGCCGTAGGGTTTTACTTCTTCGCTTACCTGGTGCAGGTGATGCCCAGGTGGTAATTTATTGTATACGCCTCCTTGGCGATGGCGTCGGCTGCTACGGTTGTGGCACAGTTAGTCCAAGGTTGGCAACGTCGGCGATGACCGGGTTCCGTATATTTCTTCTTAAAATTAATTTCGGACCTGCTCGTACTTAGGTACGAACGCCTCGGATCGGCTAGGAACCACTGTTTCCTCACAGTATCGGGCTCGACTACGGCGTCCTCCACCGGTGCTTCTTCAGCTACGCCTTGCTTTAATCTTCGGGTTCACGTATGCCGCCTTGACATACCCAGGTGCTCGGCAGTTCCGAGTTCGACTGGCAATTTTACTTGGCGATGGTCGTCCAAAGAAAAAGACTTATACAGATTTTAAAGCCGGAACAAATGCTCAACTATTTTAATAGGTGCTTGTCTCTTTATGGTTCTGTACGGACTGATCGTTCCCTTCGAAATCGCGCTATTTATAGCCGATTTCCACGCTTGAGCATCAAAACACCCCCCCGCTGAAGAGCATTTGTTACGGTATGTTTATTTAACCGTACTCATCTAGTACGATTATACCGTATTTATAATATCAAACCTTAAAAATAATTAAATCTATAATAACAAATATACCAAATAACTAAGTCCATAACTAACAATAAAAACTAATAACTAAATCCAAAAACAACAATAAAAACTAATGACTAAGTCCAAAATAAACATATTTAAAATCACTTCCTCTTGTGGGATGATTTCTCTTTTTCTCTAGTCCGAGGCGATTTCTCAACCTCCGTAGCTTTAGCTTCAATTGGTGGCTCTCCTTCAGGTGACCTGGTATAGGCCTCCTGTGGGCAGTTCTCTGGCGACCTGGGGGACTCCTCGGAGGCTTCAGGTGGCTTCTCTTTCGGCTGCCTCAATGCTGGTACGGCGACCTCGGGCTGAGGGGCCGTAATTTCTTCCACGTCTGGTGGCTTCTCATTAGGCTGCCTCAATGGTACCTCGGCGACCTTGGGCTGAGGGGCCGGAATTTCATTTATTTCAGGGGGTTGGCCATGGAGTTCTTCCTCCCATAATCGGCGCTTCGCTCTTGTATTAACAGCTGGGCATTCCATGGGCAGGTATACAAATAATTTACGATCGTTTAAGCCAAAGGGCCTAACGTCGTCACAGGGTTCTTTGTTACTCTTTTGGTTCGAGTAAGTCAACGAGTTGGGCGCCATGTCCTGGCACAATTCGCCTTCGCTTCCTTCTTCAAGGGGCTTATCCCTGGAAGTTGCGCGGCTAGCTGCAGTCGTTGTCTCAGGGGCGGCGATCTGTGCAGGGCAGTTTGAGACCGCCCCAGGTACTTTTTTGGGGTCGGCCTCGGTGGTAGAGAGCATGTCGTGATTATCCTCATCCTCGGCCATCCGGGCTGGAGGGGTTTCGCTGTGTAATGCCATATTCTCGGCCATTACGATGTTTGCCACGTGGTTTTCACGTCCTGCCGACCTGGTGCAGGTTATGCCCAGGTGGTAACTTCTTGTATTCGCCTCCTCGGCGATGGCGTCGACTGCTACAGTTGTGGCACAGCCAGTCCAAGGTTGGCAGCGTCGGCGATGATCGGTTTCCGTATTTCTTCTGCTTAAACTTGGTTTGCCGTCAGGTTTTTTCCCCTTGCCGACCTGGTGCAGGTTATGCCCAGGTGGTAAACTATTGTATACGCCTCCTCGGCGATGGCGTCGGCTGCTGCAGTTGTGGCACAGTTAGTCCAAGGTTGGCAACGTCGGCGATGACCGGGTACCGTATATTTCCACTTAAAATCGGTTTGCCGTAGGGTTTTACTTCTTCGCCGACCTGGTGCAGGTGATGCCCAGGTGGTAATTTATTGTATACGCCTCCTCGGCGATGGCGTCGGCTGCTACGGTTGTGGCACAGTTAGTCCAAGGTTGGCAACGTCGGCGATGACCGGGTTCCGTATATTTCTTCTTAAAATTAATTTCGGACCTGCTCGTACTTAGGTACGAACGCCTCGGATCGGCTAGGAACCACAGTTTCCTCACAGTATCGGGCTCGACTACGGCGTCCTCCACCGGTGCTTCTTCAGCTACGCCTTGCTTTAATCTTCGGGTTCACGTATACCGCCTTGACATACCCAGGTGCTCGGCAGTTCCGAGTTCGACTGGCAATTTTACTTGGCGATGGTCGTCCAAAGAAAAAGACTTATACAGATTTTAAAGCCGGAACAAATGCTCAACTATTTTAATAGGTGCTTGTCTCTTTATGGTTCTGTACGGACTGATCGTTCCCTTCGAAATCGCGCTATTTATAGCCGATTTCCACGCTTGAGCATCAAAACACTTGCAAGGTCAAATTCAATTTTCAGCCAAGTGACCTTTAACTTGAATTTGACCTTGGAAGCGACCTTGAAAAAATTTCAAGGTCAAATCCAATTTTTAGTTAAGTGACCTTGAACTTAAATTTGACCTTGGAAGTGACCTTCAAAAAATTTCAAGGTCAGTTGGAAGGTCAAATCCAATTTTCAGTCAAGTGACCTTGAACTTGGGTTTGACCTTTGAAGTGACTTTGAAAAAGTTCAAGGTCACGTGCAAGGTCAAATCCAGTTTTCAGCCCAGGTGACCTTCAACTTGAATTTGACCTTGAATAAATTTCAAGGTCATTTGCAAGGTCAAATCCAACTTTCAGTCAAGTGACCTTGAACTTGAATTTGACCTTGGAGGTGACCTTGAAAAATTTCAAGGTCACTTGCAAGGTCAAATCCAACTTTCAGTCAAGTGACCTTGAACTTGGATTTGACCTTAAAAGTGACCTTGAAAACATTTCAAGGTCACGTGCAAGGTCAAATCCAATTTTCAGCCAAGTGACCTTCAACTTTGAGCTGACCTTGACTTTAAGGGTTTTTTTTTAGACTTTCAACATGACACTGCACACCATTGCTAAAATGTAATGAAACCTTGAAATTAGCCTAACCTTGACCTTGGAAGTGACCCTGAAAAAATTTCAAGGTCAAATCAAATTTTTCGTCAAGTGATTGGATTTGACCTTGTAAGTGACCTTGAAATTTTTTTAAGGTCACTTGCAAGGTCAAATTCAATTTTTAGCCAAGTGACCTTTAACTTGAATTTGACCTTGCACGTGACCTTGAAATTTTTTCAAGGTCACTTCCAAGGCCAAATTCAAGTTAAAGTTCACTTAAGCTGAAAATTGGATTTGACCTTGCACGTGACCTTGAAATGTTTTCAAGGTCACTTTTAAGGTCAAATCCAAGTTCAAGGTCACTTGACTGAAAGTTGGATTTGACCTTGCAAGTGACCTTGAAATTTTTCAAGGTCACTTCCAAGGTCAAATTCAAGTTAAAGGTCACTTGGGCTGAAAATTGGATTTGACCTAGCAAGTGACCTTCAAACGTTTTCAAGGTCACTTTCAAGGTCAAATCCAAGTTCGAGGTCACTTGACTGAAAGTTGGATTTGACCTTGCAAATGACCTTGAAATTTATTCAAGGTCAAATTCAAGTTGAAGGTCACCTGGGCTGAAAACTGGATTTGACCTTGCACGTGACCTTGAACTTTTTCAAAGTCACTTCAAAGGTCAAATCCAAGTTCAAGGTCACTTGACTGAAAATTGGATTTGACCTTGCAACTGACCTTGAAATTTTTTCAAGGTCACTTCCAAGGTCAAATTTAAGTTCAAGGTCACTTAACTAAAAATTGGATTTGACCTTGAAATTTTTTCAAGGTCACTTCCAAGGCCAAATTCAAGTTAAAGGTCACTTGGGCTGAAAATTGGATTTGACCTTGCACGTGACCTTAAAATGTTTTCAAGGTCACTTTTAAGGTCAAATCCAAGTTCAAGGTCACTTGACTGAAAGTTGGATTTGGACCTTGCAAGTGACCTTGAAATTTTTTCAAGGTCAATTCCAAGGTCAAATTCAAGTTAAAGGTCACTTGGGCTGAAAATTGGATTTGACCTAGCAAGTGACCTTCAAACGTTTTCAAGGTCACTTTCAAGGTAAAATCCAAGTTCAAGGTCACTTGACTGAAAGTTGGATTTGACCTTGCAAATGAACTTGAAATTGATTCAAGGTCAAATTCAAGTTGAAGGTCACCTGAGCTGAAAACTGGATTTGACCTTGCACGTGACCTTGAACTTTTTCAAAGTCACTTCAAAGGTCAAATCCAAGTTCAAGGTCACTTGACTGAAAATTGGATTTGACCTTGCAACTGACCTTGAAATTGTTTCAAGGTCACTTCCAAGGTCAAATTTAAGTTCAAGGTCACTTAACTAAAAATTAGATTTGACCTTGAAATTTTTTCAAGGTCACTTCCAAGGTCAAATTCAAGTTAAAGGTCACTTGGCTAAAAATTGAATTTGACCTTGCAAGTGACCTTAAAAAAATTTCAAGGTCACTTGCAAGGTCAAATCCAATCACTTGACTAAATATTGGATTTGACCTTGAAATTTTTTCAAGGTCACTTCCAAGGTCAAGGTTAGGCTAATTTCAAGGTTTCATTAAATTTTAGCAATAGTGTGCACTGACATGTTGAAAGTCTCAAAACAAAAACTTAGTCAAGGTCAGATCAAAGTTGAAGGTCACTTGACTGAAAATTGGATTTGACCTAGCAAGTGACCTTGAAATTTTTTCAAGGTCACTTCCAAGGTCAAATTCAAGTTAAAGGTCACTTGGGCTGAAAATTGGATTTTACCTTACACGTGACCTTGAACTTTTTCAAGGTCACTCCAAAGGTCAAGGTCACTTGACTAAAAATTGGATGTGACCTAGCAAGTGACCTTGAAATGTTTTCAAGGTCACTTCCAAGGTCACTTCCAAGTTTAAGGTCACTTGACTAAAAATTGGATTTGACCTTGAAATTTTTTCAAGGTCACTTCCAAGGTCAAGGTCACTTGACTGAAAATTGGATTTGACCTTGCACGTGACCTTGAAATGTTTTCAAGGTCACTTTTAAGGTCAAATCCAAGTTCAAGGTCACTTGGCTGAAAGTTGGATTTGACCTTGCAAGTGACCTTGAACTTTTTCAAGGTCACTTCCAAGGTCAAGGTTAGGCTAATTTCAAGGTTTCATTAAATTTTAACAATGGTGTGCACTGTCATGTTTAAAGCCTCAAAAAAAAACTTAAATTCAAGGTCAGATCAAAGTTGAAGGTCACTTGACTGAAAATTGGATGTGACCTAGCAAGTGACCTTGAAATGTTTTCAAGGTCACTTCCAAGGTCAAGGTTAGGCTAATTTCAAGGTTACACCAAATATTAGCAAAGGTGTGCACTGTTATGTTCAAAGTCTCAAAAAAGACTCAAAGTCAAGGTCAAATCCAAGTTCAAGGTCACTTGACTAAAAATTGCATTTGACCCTGCAAGCGACCTTGAATTTTCAAGTAGAGTATTAGTAATAAAATCAGTTTTCAGCGGTGTAAAATTGACACCTGTCAAAATTTTGGACTAACCAATGTGGTGGCAAGTCCATTCCTGACTTCCCTGACGATGTAAAACATATACTGTCGTATGGTTTTATGAGTCTTTATAGTCTACATAATATATTAAAATTCCATTGATTTATACACGTCGGTTCAAAAGTTAGAGCCAAAAAGGAAGGTCGCTAGGTATCCCTTTGGGGCTCTGTATCTCCGTTACGGGGTACTGTAGAGATTTTCTTTCTATAACAAATTAGGGTTAGTGGCTGTTTCGACTTTTAATGCAGAATCGCAGACGAAACCGCCTAAAATAACCAGAAAAGAAAAAAAAGTATTAAAAAGGGGATGTCTCCGGACATCTGTTTATAGAACCTTTTTTCGTAAAGTAGGTATCATAAGGAATTAGACTCTGAAGTTATGGATCGTAATTAGGAAGCACCTTGTATATGCTAGCATTAAATATATCTTCATAAGCAAGCGAAAAGTACCCGATGGCTTTACTATCAGCTTTAAACCCAAAGATGATGTAGGCATTTTTTAATTGTTTTACCACGTAACAAGAAATCTGAACATGTTATAATGGAACGAAATAATTTGGCATTAAAATTCCGACGATTAATTTTCGAATGCATTTTCTATGTCAATTGCCAAGCAGCTCAAAAGTGTTTATTTACGTTGAATTTCAATTACGTTTGACCTCACACACTTATCAATAATAATTATTTGTTTTATGGCTATTCGGTTAAACAATGGCGGGTTTTAGCACCCATTAACTATCCAGAGCGATGTAACAATTAATGAATAATGGCCCACCGAAGTGCATAGTCTAAGGTTAATTAAAGTTTTATAGTTACTTGGAAATTACCGTTGGTCAACAGTTCTGTTGTTTTAAAGGTATTTTAATGTTTACTAATATTATCTTAAGGTGTGCAGAATTTTCACAAAATCGATTTTTTTTTTAATTTTTGATTATTGTTCTCTATTTGCCCTGGTGCAGGCTCAGATGGCTCTATAAAACGGGTCGTCTTTCGCTAAATATTTAGACAGTCGCATTTCAAGCCTCTTCCGTGCCCATAAAAAAACTAGGGCAGCAAGGGCATAATTTTCTATCGCACCTCACATACAGGGTGTTACTTAATGATAGGCCGTAATTCCAAGGGCGCACTCCTGAACTAAATTCAAGTAGAAAAGTTCATATAAACGTGTGTCCTAAAAAGTCTGCTTTTCAATATACAGGGTGTCCGGAAACTTCGTTCGTATATTTCATGGGGATATTCTACATATGAAAAAAAGTTCATATGAATGTAGGTCCTTAAATGTCTTATAAGGAAGCTATGGCCGTCCAAAGGTGACCTCTAAAGATTAGTTTCTCTTTTATATCTTTGCGACCGCTTGAGGTATCGACGTGCTTTTTGGCACACAAACTAATATTAACAATAAATTGATATTGAGAGTTAGTATGAAATTTAGTCAGGGACGTTCTTACGGGGGGGGGGGGGGGTGGTGGCTTAGTTTATTTATTCCTAATTTTTGTACACGACACATTTAAAAAATTTTACCCAAAAATTATAATTCTAGTGATTTTTCTACACAAAAAAGGTATTCTTAAAAAAAATTATTGGGCCAATGATTTAGGAGAAAAGTCGATTTATTTAAATCATTGCATAAAGTATTATCGAATTGTGTTTAAACTAAAACATCAAAGTAGTCTTATGACAAATACAAATTTGAAGTCAAAAAAACATCAAGAAGCCCATGGTTAGGGTTAAAATAAATTGACAATGACAATAATTAAGTCAAAACGTTGTTTTATTGTAATTTTTAAACAAAACAAATTAAGAGTTGTTGGTTTAACAATAATAAACTGAAAAAAGTAGAAAAGTTACAACAAATGTTGAAAATGGTTTCCATTCATATCAATCCAACCAAGTAAACGATTTCTCATTGATGTTCGTACTCTTGCGAAAACTCCTTCCTTATTACGAATTTCCTCGCAACAATAAATAACACGTTGTTCCAATTGTTGTACATTTTCGACAGGTACTGAATATACCAGACTTCAGATATCCCCAAAGAAAGTAATCCAATGGGTTGAGATCAGGTGAACGGGGAGGCCAGGCAATGGGCCCACCTCGGCCTATCCATCGGTCTGGATATGTTTGATTTAAATAATCTCGACCAATCTACTAAAATGAGGTGGAGCCCCATCATGTATAAAATAGTTTGTAAGTCTTTGCTGGTACGGCACATCTTCAAGTAGAACAGGCAAAGAGTCTTGTAAAAAATCTAAATATGCAGGCCCATCTAAACGTTGAGGCATAATGTATGGTCCTATTAATCGATCGCCCAATATACCTGCCCAAACATTAATTGAAAATTTATTTTGAAATCGACTTTCCAAAATTGCATGGGGATTTTTTTCTGCCCATACATGGTTAATATGGAAACTTACGATGCCTTCACCGGTAAACCCTGCTTCGTCAGTAAACAAGACTTTATGTAGAAAAAAACGGTCTTGATGACATTTTCTCTGCATCCACTGACAAAACTGTGCACGAGGAAGTAGGTCTTGAGGCTTAAGCGCCTAAACTCTTTGTATATGGTATGGATAAAGAAGTTGTTTATGCAAAATTTCCCATGTTGTACTCTTAGGGATACCCTCTTGTAAGGCAATTCTTCTTGTGCTTATACCCGGATTGGTTGCAACGCATTCGAGCACTCTTTCTTCTGCTTGTGGAGTCCTAGTAGTACGGCTTCTCCCAGTTTCATTCATATTTGGCCTAAAAGTTCCGGTTTCTCTTAATCGTTGATGTAAATTAATGAATAATTTCTCACAAGGAATTTGACGGTTTGGAAAATATTCTTGATACAACCTGCGAGCTTCTCAAGCACAACCATTAGCTTTGCCATACATAAAATGCATATCAGCTAACTTAGCAAATGAATAATCTGCCATCTTTTAAAATTTGCACCTTAATTAATCAAAAACACTTTGCACTTGATCAATGATCACTACAATAAATCGCAAAAACGTCTTTGTCAATATATCTTAACGCTAACCATGGGCTTCTTGATGTTTTTTTGACTTCAAATTTGTATTTGTCATAAGACTACTTTGATGTTTTAGTTTAAACACAGTTCGATAATAGTTTTTGCAATGATTTAAATAAACCGATTTTTCTCCTAAATCATTGGCCCAATAATTTTTTTTAAGAATACCTTTTTTGTCTCTTGATATTTTTTCGTATCTTACTTCGTCTTTGAGAAAAAAAATAAAAGCCACTTTTAATTGCATGTCGAAAAATTTTTTTTCTGGAAAACGAAGTAAGATACGAAAAAATATCAAGAGACAAAAAAGTTGTATTTTTAGCTGCTTAACCCGAAAACAATATCAAATTTTTAAGTCAGTGGCGTACATTTTCTTGTCAATATTATTCGTGAGACTGCCCCCTGAGAAGCCACTGGAATTCATAATTATAATCTAGTTAGTGCTAAGTTAGCATCTTATCACAACAAACAATACTGCCATATTTCACCAAAATCGGCAAAAGGATCTTTGAGATCAAACATCGATTTTTTTTTTAACTTTGACACCCCGTATATTGAAAACCAGACTTTTTGGGACACATGTTTATATGAACTTTTCTACTTGAGCTTGGTTGAGGAATGCGCCCTTGGAATTACGGCCTATCATTAAATAACACCCTGTAGGTAGGTAATATAAAATTAAAGCTGTCAGTTAAGACTTATTTACGTCATTGAAATATCACGCAAATTTACTTACTTAAAAATGCACCAATTGACTGCAGAATAAAAAGCAATTATTTACACTCGGTTGCAAGACGGTGTTTTTATTAAGAACATGGCAGATGAGACAGCAGTTGATGCCAAACAAAAAAATCGAACAGTATGACATCATTATCATCTGAAAAGCAGGTTACGGTCCATCTAAAATTTCTACCGACCATGAAGTTTTTGAGACTTCATCCCTTTGAAACCGCTATAAGAGATACATTTTTCAGGTTCAGCTAATAAGGCTCGGGGTCGAATTCGAAATGCCGATATAAAAATTCGTTGTGTAGCTAATATAGTATATTACGTATTAAGTGTTGTAAAAAGCGTATAACGTAGGAATGGAAAATTTGCGCATGAGCCGCGTAGCGGCGAGTGCAGTAATTACATGAATGCGTACTATACTTTTTCTACGACTCTTACATACAATTAATTATAATTTATAAAGTATCGATTTGAACTTTAAATCTCAAATAATGACAATGTCACTGTCAAATATTTAAAACGCAAGATGGATAAATGTCACGATTTGAGTGGTTCAAAGTTGTGCGTTTTTATTTTTTACGCACAATTGTGCAACATATGTGGTTAACTTTTAACTTAATAAAGTGTTATTAGTACACCTTCAATTGGTAAATTTTAACTAAACTGTTGTACCATTTAATCACTTAAAGATTGCAAATTTAACATCGTCTATATAAAAATTCCTTGACCAATTCTGGTGTGGACCGTTTTGAACTATTTTTCGTGTTAAAACCTTTACAATGGCAACTTGAAAGTAAAATCATAATGTTCCGTACTTATGATTATTGTTGTTGATATTTCCGGATTAAAAATAGATATTAACTTGCGGTTTTCGCTGACTTCTTAGACTTTTAATCATCCTTGTAATCAGGTAAAATCGAGTATACTATTATATTTACAATTATGGAAAAAACGCGCAATGCTTGTGTAGTTGTAAGACAGCGCCCCCTAGCGCCTAGTGTAAAACACATATTGCCGTAGTTCATAAGATGATATATAGAGTGAGAAAAGCCCTTTTTAACAAAACTAAGTTTACTAAATTATGTTAAGCCAGACCGGAGTTATCAGCATTTATTACAAATAATGTTCAGCCTTCCCCCACCACTTGATTTGAAAAGTGACGAACACGTTCTATAGGCGAGTTTTATTAATAAATCTTCGAAATATACAAAAATGTTATTTTCGGGATACCTTAACTAGGCGACTTTTGAGGAAACTTCGTGATTCATATTTACCGTTACTGTTGCGCCCTCTAGAGCCAGTCTGAGAACCTTGAAAATAATTTCCAGCAATTTCTAATGACCACTTCACCTAATATATTTTTTTTCCGCAAGCCATACGACTAACACTTTCTGAGATACGGCCGACAGCCATTCTTAGTGCGACACCCGGTACATGAAATAACAATTATTTTTTAATAATTGCATTATAAGTCTATACTTAATAGTCTCCGAGATACCTATATCGACTTTTGAAAAATTACGTTTTTGAACTTTGACAGCTTCTAGCTCTTTAACGGAGAAAAACGGCTCACATGTCTCTATCTTACTTTTTTATTATTTCCCCAAAAACGTAAACTTTTGTTAAACCGGATATAACTCGGAAGCCGAAAATATGGTATTTCCGGTTTAACCGGAAATTTTTATTATTAGGAAGATAATAAAGAAGTAAGATAGGGACATGTGAGCCGTTTTGCTTTAAGACATACCGTAAAAAAACTAGAAGCTGTCAAAGTTTAAAAATGCCATTTTTCAAAAGTCGATATCACGAAAATTATTATGTTTAGACTCATAATGCACTCATTAAAAAATAATTGCTATTTTATGTAAAATTCAAAAATAGTGCAAGATATAGGGTGTTCTATTTAAAAAAATACAAGTTCTGTTTGCCTCACTTTTTCGAGCCACCCTGTATAATGTAAAATATTTTTAAAATATGCCACTTTTAATTCCAGACCTCATGCTGTTTCAGTATTTTTGTTTTCTTTTCTTCTTAAGGATGTAATATTCCGTCCCCGCTTCGTTGGAGATTATGTATAGATTATGTCCACGGCAAACCAAATATTTCATTGTTCAAAAGTTTTTTTTTTTAATTTTTTAAGAAAATACGGTCTACGAAAAAGTTTTTGACATTTTTATACAGAGTGCTTAAAAAATACAAAAATTTTAAATTCTGCCAAGAGTAAACTGCCTTTATTTTTAATTTTAGTGCAAAATGATGAAGGCAAAAATATTTCAAATTTCAGTCGAAATTTAAATTCAAATATCTGCTAAATAAGCTTACTTTTATTTCTGTGTCATAATTTTATCAAATATTACTGTATATACCTACGTTTTCTAGATACTTTTACCTTTTTTACCTTATCTCACTCTCTTTATTGACAAATGCCAAGATTTAAAATTTTGAGATGCTAACTGTCGAGGTATTTAATATATATTTTTTGGTTAAGTGTTATGGTAGCGGTGAAAAATCTTCTATGTGCAAGAACGATTGCTTGAAAAGTTCCCGGAAGTGTATGGAATTCGGCGACTGATAAAGAAATTTAGGAACACTGGGTCGGTGCAAAATTTTAAAAAAAGTAAGAAATCCTTTGATGAAAACGATGCGCCTACCGTTTTGGTAATGCAGTCTGTCGTTGGAATTCTCCTTTTATCATTAAGGAAGCGAGCTCAAAAGTTGCAGCTTGTCCAAGAAAGTCAAATTCAAAAAATCTTAAAACACAAAAAAATTAAACTTTTCAAGCCACGAGCAGAAACTTATTATTTTTACTTTTAATTCTACAACAAGTAGGAAATGCCATTTCATACGAGTTCTAGACTATACCACTTTCTCTAACACTATTTTAGAAAAAGAAAATGAAATTGTTATCATTTATTTTTTTCTATCCTGTCGACGTCAAGTCCGTTGTCCAGCAACGGAGAAAGGGCGATGTACATGGCCACCTGTCTTCTTAGTCGTAAACAACGGCAGCGAGCGCGACTCGACTTACTATAGGAGATAGTGACGTCACAAAACAATTTGCGCGAGTCGATGTTTGTAAATTATTTTAAAGGCTTTAGAGGCACCAGAAAATTAAAAATTTTTGCAGCTCGCATTAAAATTACAAAACCTTTCAGAAAAGGTAATAAAAAAAAGGATGCTAAATTACCCCATTCACAACTTTTTCTGGTATTATTATTAATAATCAATTAAATTTTTCAAATGGCATTTATTTGATAGGTGCTAGAGATAAGATTTACCCGCCTAATTCGACTCTTTTTTGGTTACCGTTTATATCCAGAACTTAAGGCCAAAAGTAGTTAATTATTTCGCGGACCATGCATTAGTGCAGGTAGCAGGTACATCCCTAATGGATATTATAATCTAGATGTTTATTTGCACATGTCAATATTCAATATTGACGTAAATGTACTCTAAAACTTACTAAATCCATCACGCTACAAATGAAAATACACACTTTCCTGTTTGCTGAAGTTTTAATTTGTTCCAATCGATAACTGAAATTAGTGATTATTGATATTACCACAATATCGGAAAATGTATTATTTATTTGTCGAATAGATTGTTCGGGCGGAAATGTAGGCTAATGTGATTAGTGATTAGGGTAATTTAGCAGTTTTATTCATTTTGTGACACGCATTTCCATTAAAGCGTTATGTTTGTTTGTATTGTAAAAATAAAGCAGTACCTACGACATGTTTTTTGTAAAGATTTGGGACGATGCAAGTAACATATTTAAAACAACTGGTTTTAATTTATAACAAAGTTGAACTCCTGAGACACACCCGATATTTGTTCGTTTGAGGATTAGAGACAATTATGTACCATGAATGATAGACGTGTTATGGTACCCTGGAAGTGTTTCCTTCATTGAGCTATTTGTATACCTCCCGATATCAAAGCTGACCAATCAATTGTGTATTTTGGTAAACCATATACACGTGGGGCATGTGGTATTAAGTGTTTTCCTGTCTTGAAAGTGCGGATAATCTTATGTTGGTGAAACCTCACGATCCCTTGAAGCAAGAATTAAAGAACATCAAAACCATATATTAAAGGAAGAAATAAACAAATCCGGTGCAGCGGACCGCGTTGGGCATACGGATATCAGTTCCAATAGTCAGAGGGAGAAGTTATATTTCTAAAGAAAAACATTAGCAAAAGAGGAAATTCGAGGAACTAAATGTCATAATCCAGAATACTTTAGTATGCCCCCTTTAGATATTAAATATAATATGTCAGCGTAAATTAATATCATGTATACTACGATCCCATAATAATTGGCAATACTGTTCTTATCACCATTGACGGTGTGCGGAGAAAATAATTAACATCGATTCACACACTTTTAACTGAAATAAAAGCATTCAAAACCGCTTGGGAAGATTGTGCATTAATAAGTCGTTACATGTCGCTAGGTTGCCAGCATGTCATTAAGGGCCTTTACACCCTACGGTCTACTTAATTTGGCAACGCATGTATGAAAAACCCAGGTCTGAAGGCGCTCGCACGCTTTCTTATCGCCTCTAACCAACGTTCAGTGTCGTAGACAAGTTTTAATCAAGAGGATATTATTAGCAATTCAGTTTTATTATTTTGGTGGTTATTCAAAACAGCAAATATTATAATGCAGGCGAGTTCTTTAAGTGATAGTAACCAACAAGTTTCAAAATGACGTCTTTTAAAACCTGGGGAGCGTACAATTGTAAAAAATGTGTATGGGGGAATTCTAAGTACATACAGTGGAATATCATTCACTGATGCAGCACTTTGTGCCACATTGACTAAGACATCTTGCTGTACCTACTGTTTATAGAACTATCAAGGACAATAGGAATACTAAAGTGTCCGATCAAGAGGAAACAAGAGGACGAAAAGAGATTTTTATTGATTAGCAAACAAAGTTAGCCATTCCTCGGAGAGTGCACGTAACGCCTTTATCAATGGACTGTCCACTGGATTAAAAGCTCCTTCAGGAAAAGGTCGTCGGTTAATTATAACCCACATCGAAAGTGATTCTGGTTTTCTTGAAGGTGGGTTAAACGTGTTTAAATCTCTTAAAACCGGTGATTATCATGAGGATATGAACTCGGGAGTGTTTGAAGATTGGTTTAAATCCATCTTACCGCGTATTGAACGTGGGTCGGTAATCGTGATGGATAATGCACCATACCACAGCCGTCGGGTGGAAGCTTTGCCAACTTCTGCGTGGCGAAAAGGAAAGATTGTTGACTGGCTCGAAGAAAAAAATATTGCATTAGATGTACGCGTTGAAGTCATGGTAGAACCTGTTATTATAAATCCTGCAGATGACAGCAGTCGCGACAGTAATGAAATATTTTCATCGTCAGATAGTGAATAATCGCTGTAATGGTAATAATGAATTTAAAATTGTAACGTATTGTCATTATAACACTTTTTAATGTCGGCGTAGAACATAATTTGTCAAATTATTATCAATTAGTGTTCATTAGGTAACAATAGTTAGGAAATTTATAAACATTTATAATTTAGGTTTAGGTTTTGCCCTTAATCCACTATTATATGTTTCCATTATTATGTAGTATAATAAAAACATTATGAAAATAACATATACCCTTGCTTTATTATTCTTTTTGGATTTTATACCAGCGTAATTTAGTTTCTCTAATTACTTCATTAAATCACCAAATGTAAAACCTTAATTTATTTTTTACTTTAATTTATAATATTATAATTATTATAGTAAGTAAATGTAAATATATGATAATATTTTTTGAATTATTATTGTTTAAAATGACACGCCTCTGGAATTAGCGTTCCCCTTACGTCTTGCACACCCCGGTAAAAATGAGTCACTGCCAATTATTTTGGTACCGGAGTATAGTATAGTAATATCTCGGACATCCTCATACAAGTATAAATACTCATGCAATTTCTTAATTTGATCAGCATTCACCTAACGATGACTAGAGGTGTTTACTGATTGAAACGTTCTGACGAAATCGATAATAACAATGGTTCACCAAGTCTGATGTATTGCCATGTGCTGTGCTTAACCAAAAATATGTTGCCAACTGTATAACATATATCTCAGCTGAACTCTCCAGTCCTTTTTCATATCATACGAAATATACCAGGTCTTTCACCTCTTTTTCAATAAAAATTTAGAGGACAATGACATCATTTTTAAATCACGCTGTATACATAGTATGACATGATATAAATGAAAATGTTTGAAAGCTCATTACTTATAATGGGATACAAAGTATACCTTTATCAAAAACAAGTAATGAGAAGAAAGCTGTTGGCTTCTTAACGTACGTATTCTTAAAATACATTCAATTTGATCAGTATTCCTATAGTTCGCTTAGAAAAAAACGCACCGCAAATTATCCTGTCAAGATTAGGCTCCCCATGTATCTACACAGTTATCCGGGCAGATTTGTTAACAAAGTTAATATTATAAACAACGTTAATACTGAAAATGTAGAAAAATATACCCTACTAAGCTTGTTTGTGAAAAGTTCACTAATTTATTTGCTTAAAATTAGTCAGTGTTTATTTACCCAACATGGCTACTTCTTTAATTAAATTAAGTAATTAACAAAATTAAAAGGCGGCAGTAGTTGCCTTAGCGTTGTAAAATTTAAGGAGAGAGAAATACGATCAACTAATATAATGACTCAATAAGTCATAAACGCACTTTTTTAGCAGTAAATTGGTCTTTTTTATTTTTATCAAATACATTTATCTAAACTTTTTCGTGATGTTCGGAAACTTATTGTACCTAATTTTATCGGGAAATGAACCATTTTATTATTGGTAATTATATGTTGGTTGCTATTCGATGTATCAATGTTTTGAATAAACTATACTGAAGCATTCAATTGTTAGAGACGAAACAGTACACCTCCCCAGATAACCCTACATAAAAGTCAGTGAGTTTCACGTCTAATATCTTTTTTCTTATACTGTAATAAATTGTGTAAAAATTATAGAGTAATGCCATGCATGCTCGTTAAAATTTCATCGAATAACACAAAAAAAAATTGAACCCACCTTGATGAGAAACATGGTTAAAAAAAATTTAAATCCATACATAAAATCCTATTTTTCTACGACTTAAAATATTATGGTAATTTAAATAAAACTTCAACTAGTTTAAAATCGGCAAAACTAACAAAGAAAGTCACTTCTTAAAATTCCTGTTTTAAAAATATTCTTCTCCGAAAATGCCGTAAAAACTACCTAATGATTCAACAATATGGTTATTTTTAAGAAAGTATAACGTAAAACACCCAATAGCTGACTGAAGGCCAATACCTGACACTTTACTAAATCTAGTGCTATATTAGTAACCGTTTAAACGGAAATTTAAATTTTGCGGCAATTTTATGTTGGTAACAATGTGTAACGGATTTCCAGTCAAAGTTAGAACGTTAGCTGGTGATGGCTGTGTTATCTGTAAAGTTTTAGACACTCCTCGTGGTTTTCATTAAATTTCTTAACAATTTCCCTAAGAATTTGTATGCTTTTCATAGTGAATCTAGAGGTAAGTTAATGTAATAGTTTTGTTTTAAATAATATTCTTTACTAACTAGTGTTAAGTTAACATAACCTTAATATGATAATTGCGTATTTTGTAATACAAAGTTAGGAAATAGGCGTGTCAGCTATTGGAAGTATTCCAATGAATATTTTTCTAATACCTGACCCTGCGTGTCAGGCTTTGGGATTTTACGAAAATTTCAATACTGTTCCGAATATTATATTTAGATATGGTCCAATATCCCAACAAAATTTAAAAACCATACAACATCAAATACCAAAGGCTGGCACATGTATCAGGTATTAGAAAATTTTATGTCAGCTACTGGAATGTCTTTTTTTCAGAGATGTCTTGCAACGTGGAAGACACATCTTTATATCAGTTGTGGAAAAAGTTGAAAATGCAGAATGTAGAAGAAGAAAAGGACAAAACAAATATAATTGAATCAAGAGTGGAAACTAAAATTGAACAGAATAATGAAAATAAGGAAGAAGAAAAAGAAAAAAATTATATAACTGAATCGAGAGTGGAAACTGAAAAAGAGGAAGGGAATGCAAAGAAGAAAGAAGGTAACGTTGATAAACCGGAAATAAGTAAAAGGCAGATACAAGAAAACAAAGCAGGCCCCTCATCAAATGTTAACGATTTATTAGACTTCACCGTCTGTGATAAAAAAAAAACATACCAACCCCGTTTAAGAAGGCATTGTTTTGGCCAAAATCGTGTAATGATGAAAAAAAGAAAACTAAGTCAAAAGATAGAATTCCGTCGGTGATAACTGGCTTGCAGGGAAAAGCATATTTTTTAAAAAATGAAATAGAAAAAGACCAAAAACTACGAGAAAAAGAAGAGAGAAAAAGATTACGCGATGAAAAAAAAAATAATGAAAGAAATAGAAAAGAATATCAAGAAGTAAAAGCGGACACACAAATGGTCAGAATCTTCTTCCGGATCCTCTAGAAATGTACCCGAAGAATCAGAAGGGGAGGGAGATGACTGGGCAAAAGGCAAAACGGATTCCAGTGACGAAAATGAAAATTATTACATCCCTCCAACTTTAAAATTATTAAACAATAAGTCAACCAACATAGTTTCGGGAGATTTTGTAATTTTTATTTACCAAGATAGATATCACCCTGGCATGATTAAAACTGTAAATGATACTCAGTGCCACGAAACAAAGTGGTTTTGAGGGTACCCTAAACTTTAAGTGGCCACAAAAAAATGACTTATTATGGTACCCTGTTACAGATGTACAAGAAAAAATTAATCCCCCAATATCATTTGGAACTAGAAGGTGTTTTAAAGTAACAGAAATGGCAAAATATTTAAAATAATTATATAATGTTAAATAAAAATGTTTAAAAATCTCCTTAATTTGATTTTTTTCTTTTAATTCAGGTATTGGCATTGAAAAAGTCAGCTATAGGATATCAATTTTTTTTTTAAGTCATGCATTGGATTAAAAAAATATGATTCTTTTGTAACTTTTTAACTGAAAAAAATGATAAAATTAAATATTCTTTTCACTGCTATCTAGCAAATGATACCTGCTTAGTCAGAGAAATTTATTCCAACGCCAAAATTCAGAATTTTAAATTTTTAATTGGCATAATTAGTGAAAATTGTACCTTAAAGTGTCAGCTACTGGTCAGTTTACGTTACTATGGCGAAGTACTAATTTCTTAATGACGGCAAGGGTATACTCTTTATTGAGAATAATAATAAATAAAAGCATAAATAAAGTTTCTATTGCTGCTGTGCAGCAAATTTATGGGTTGTAATACATAATATTTACAAACTCTCGGTATATTACAGATTACAGACCAACACTTAAACTACGAACATCATTACTAGCTTAAATCGCTTACGGTTTTAAAAGAGATATAAAAGCACGCGAGTGTTTTCAAGAAGATCTTTTGATGCTTTTAAAATTCCACAGAAGGTTCAAACGTAAAATGTAAAACGCCCGTTAGACAAGTCGTTTTCGGGGCAAACAAGCTAAGGGCAGCTGGCTTCCGGTTTCTGACATGCCTAGCATTACCAACTTATTTATTCAACACGCCGACCTGGGCTGTGAACAATAAGAAATAATCGTATATGGTTCTGCAAGATTTGCAGATTTTGGAAAATTTAGTAGCGCATAATAAAAAGAAAATCATTTTAGGTTAGTAGTAGCATTTAGAAAGTTGAAATTATTGAGCCGAAGTTAGAAAAATATAAATATGTTAATAAACAAGTAATATACAGTGAGTGTCAGAAGTAATGTCTAAATTCATTTAAAATTCAGAGGTGTGTCTTTTGAAGAAACCCGTCGATTTTTATTTCTTAATGTGGTTTCTTTTATGGTAAATTCATGTATACAGGATAGCCCAAAAATAAGTTACGGCCATTAACTTCGTCAGGGGGTCTGGGTTCAATGGATACGCTTAACAATTACCTATTTGAAGTAAAATTGTCATACAGTTTCTAAGGCCCAGTTTCACAATTGGTAGTAAGACATACTGGTTATCAAACTAGCAGTTGCGGGTTAACCACGAGTTTGCAAAAATCCTGTTTCACATTAAAAAACTAACCTTTGCTTGAGTAACCACTGGTTACGATTTATTTTTTAAAGTTGGTGGTTGAATGAAGTTAGCAAGTGGTGAAAGGCCACCTTGAAAGTGCACGTTAACGAAGGATTGTAGAACAAAGCCCTACTTTTTTGTTTTGGCAGTTTACTTTGAAGTTTTGATTTTTGATTTTATTTTCGATTTTAATAAGTCAATAATCATGAATATGACCACGACGCCGGCGACGCCGAATATTGAAAAAAGGTCAGCAAATTTTACAAAAGACGAGGAGTATTTGTTGGTATCTCTTGTTGATAAATATAAGAACATTATAGAAAATAAAAAAAGTGGCGTGAATACCTGGAAGGAAAAGGAAAATGCGTGGAGGAAAGTAGAAGATATCTTTAATTTACAATGTACTTCAAATGGCAGAAGATCGGCCAAGGTTCTAAAAGAAAAATTTAGAAACCTGAAGAAAAAAACTAAAGAAAAGTTTTCCCGAGCTAAGGTTGAGATCAAGAAGACTGGTGGTGGGCAGTATGTGCCACCTCTAATTACAGAAATAGATGAGGCAGTCAAGGACATTATGGGTGATGTCCAAGTCTCAGGAGTTTCAAATTCATACGATTGTGATGCTGATTTGACTAAAAAATCGATACAGGAAACCAAGGCTTTTGCAAACAACATAAACAATTGTAAAGTTGAAGACCATAATGACAATTGTATTGAAGGGCCTTTTACGATAAATCCGGCAAATAATGAAATTAGTTTTGAAATTTTAGATATAACTACAGGTAAGTCTTTTGCAGTTAATTGATTTCATATTGAGTGATTTTTCTATTTATGTGACTTTTTGTAGAAGACTTATCAGCTGAATATTTACAAGATTCAGATACTGAACTTCCCCATACTTCATCAGCAATAACTGAATGTACAACAGTCAATAAAAGGAAATCAGACATAAATATGGCAGATCAAGAAACTCCATCTACGAAAAAGATAAAGTTGTCATCCAGAAAGTCTCTCGGGAATCCAATAAATAATAATAATATTGCTAAACATGACTGGGGTACGTATTGCCCCAAAAATTTAAAAACGTCTGTATCGACTAAACTGCAGGTTAACAGACCTAAAACTCAAAGTAAAAAATATCCAAGTATTACCGCCCAGTTGATTGAAGAGAAGCTAGAATTAGTTAGGATGCAAAAAGAAAAATTTCTAGAGGAGCATGAAATAAAGATGCAAATTTTAAAAAAACAATTAGAATTATTGGAAAAGGGATGCAACTGTTGGCAAAGATGTATTGAAACCTAATTGTAAACTGCACGAATAAAGCGCAGGGAACGCTTACGTTATCTTGTTTAAAAAGTTGTTTCGTAGTTTTTTATATTGAGTTAACAAATATTGAAAATGTTGACAATAATTAGAAATTAAATTTTCTTTTTGCAAAAGTATTCTTTTATTTATTAACAAATTAACATAAATTACAGAAGACAAATAATTACAAAGTTGCAAAATAATTGTTAACAAGAATGTGTCGAGTTCTATTGTTTTCCAATAAATATGGCTGATGAGGCTCATGAATTTCATTATTCATGTTATTCATAAAGTTCACCGCAGCTTCTTCTTCTTCATTAACTGGTGGAATCCTTTCATTTTGGTCAGTAGCTATGTTGTGTAGTATTGCAGTTGAAACAATAACTGCCTGTGTGGTATCTAAATTTCTTAGTCTTAAACCCATAGCTAATGCAGGAAATCGCCTCTTCCACACCCCATACTTCCGCTCAACAACATTTCTAGTTCTTACTAGTGATTCATTATATAATGCTTCTGCGCCATTTCTTACAGCTCTAATAGGTGTCAACAGATATGGCTTAATTGGATATCCACTATCACCCACAAGTAAGCTATCGTCATAAATATTTCTTTCAAAATTTTCATATAAGACTGAATTTCGGAATATGTGCGCATCGTGAGATGAACCTGGCCATTTAGTTACAATATCTCTAAATTTTAAAGTAGAGTCAGCTACTGATTGCACGTTAAAAGAAAAAAATTGTTTTCTGTTTCTGAAAACTTCTGGATTCTCTCCACCAGGTGATTGAATTTTCACATGACTACAGTCAATCGCCCCTATGCACCGAGGAAATCTTGCTATATTGTAAAAGCCTTGACGTAAATTTTCCACTTCATTTCCAATTGGCATTGATATGTAAGTTGGCCTAAGGGCGGCAATTGCTCGGCTTACTCTTCTCACTACGCGACAGGCTGTAGATTTGCTCACGCCTTGATGATCTCCTGCAATGCGTAGAAATGAACCATTTGCATAGAAGTTTAGGGTCAACAAAAGTTGCTGGCTTGGTAATAGGCATTCATTCCTAAAATAAAATAAGACAATTGAATATCTTGTTCCTTCTTTTCCATTAAATTTGCAGTGGTGAATTTATTGATTGTCACAAGGCTTTATCTCTCGCCATATAAATTCTAACTTATACAGAAACAAAAAAATATATTTACCTACCTATGGGTCGGATGTTTTATTGCGTCTTCAATTTCTTCAAGAAGATTCTCCACAGTTCTCGGCATCAACCGAAATCGACAAAAAAAATCATATTCGTCATACTCTTCAAAATAATCTGTGCGAGCCCTAAATGTTCGAGCCCTTCTAATCCTGATATTTTCTTCATCACTGCTGAATGCATTGATGTCATAATTATTCATTTTTACAAGAAACCCCTTAAAAACTACCCCGAATACGCACACAAAAAATAATGAGTAAAGCCAAATCAACAAATCTATCAACTCGGATGTCAGAATTCAATTTTTGAGGTTACATCTTTCACCAGTAGTAGTTAACTAATATATAAGGTTTGAGTTAAATAATTTGATACTTGACCAGTGGTTTGTTCTAAACCACACATTATGAAACAATTATAATGCGGGTTACCAGCGTCTTATGGTTACCTTTGGGTAACCGCAGTTTGTGAAACTGGGCCTTAGGGACTCAAATCATCAGAAATAAGGTCTTACTTATTAATATGTTTAATCGTAATGTTCTCGATAACTGTTGAGTTTAGGTATATGACATGGTACATGAAACATGCTGCTTAGAACTCGATGCAGAATATGAGATATCCTTTTAAATTTTAAAATCCAGTCCTACCCACTTATAAATAATTTCTCTTTTCTTAAAATGGGAATTTAAATATTGTAACCCAATAAAAACTAAATCCCTTACATCAATGTTTTTTCGCACGAACTCTGTCTGACGTGATGCCGATGCAAAGCAGCGGAACACATTGCATATTTTATGTTTTAAAGAAGAAATATTCCTAAAATTTATGCTTCTGTGGTGTTTAGCTGGCGCCCTAAACAAAAATGTTTAAATCTTTAATTTAGGTAATCCAAGTAAAAGAAAAATTTGCTTATACTGCTAGTCGTTCAAAGAAAGTAGTGTGATAATTTTCTACCAGTTGGTATTACCTTAAAAGGAACTTGCTCAATATTATCCGGATTAATTAAAATATATTGAGCTTCTCATTTTTGTGTTGTAGAGTAGCATCATGCGAAATACATAAGAGTTAAGAATGTGTCTCGTAATTTCAATGCTTCTTCTAATTTTTCGTCTTCTCGCGATTACATAGTTCTTACCATATTATATAGGGTGTTATTTAATAAGTGCCCGATATTTTACAGGACGATTCCTCAGTTATTTATAAGGTGAAAAGTTCATATAAGCATGGGTCCGCAAGCCCATCGGCTTTGAGATACAGGATGTTACAATTTTTAATAGGAACAAAAAATATGTACGCAATTGCCGTTTTCTCTTTTGATAACACTGTTATATAGGCACTTTATTGGCTAATACAAAGTACTTTTGCCTATAGTGATACGTGTGGTTGCCACGAGATGTAGCCACATGCTACAACTCTCATTCGTAACCTTGCATTTCTGTGTTAAAGCACTTTGAGGTCCCTTACCTTTCCGTCAGACCCGGAGCCTTGCTGAGGAGCCGTAAACGGCGAAACGCGTCCAAGGATTGGGTCTGACGGAAAGGATAAGGGACAACTCTATACACAAACTTATTTTAAGTTTGTGTTTTTTAATTTACGTGCTTTCGGTAGGCTGAACCGATACACTGGCTTCCAGCGACACCCAACGTAGTTTGCCCGCAATGGGCCGCCTTGCCAGCGTTTGAACCTATATGGATTCTCGCTGTCCTGGTTGGGTTGATACGTGTGGTTGCCACGAGATGTAGCCACGTGCTGCAACTCTCATTCGTAAACTAGACATTATTTCAAAAATTATTTACGAAAAACAAAAATAACAATACATTTTTAACACACTGTATCTCAAAAATGAAGGGCTTGCGGACCCATGCTTATATGAGCTTTTCACCTTATAAATAACTAAGGAATCGTCCTGTAAAATATCGGACACTTATTAAATAACACCTTGTATACAGCGTATCGGCGATCCGAGAGCATCAGAATCTGCACTCAAACGAGTACTTTCGCACTTTAATTTTTTCAGACAATTACAATTTTATGCGTTAAATGAATTGAAAATGGTGTTTAAAAAAAGAGGACAAAATACCTCAATTATTAGGAATATGTGAAATGTAAAGAGCGGCGGGTCATATTTTTTCAAATTACGAATGTCACGAGATTGATGCAGTTAAGAACGAAAATATTTAAGCAGTCGAGTATACAAAGCGAGTTAGGAGGAACGGACTAAACTCCTAACGTGAAAATAATACAAAAAAAAACTCATTTTCAGTTGAATGCTTTTTTTTATATTGCGCCGATGTTAAAGAAAGGAGAGCAAAAATCTCAGCAATGTTTAGATGTCAATGATGATATTTTTAAAGATTTTCAAAAGAACGCTATGATTTAAACAATGTTATCGTATGTGATTTTGTTTATTTGATATTACGCTATAGCTTTAAAACAAATGAAAATCGATTAAGAACTTTTTGTTTTTACATTCTTTTGACGTGCTCAAGACACTTCTGAAGTTTGGTCCAATCCTCCCGACTCGCCCTGTATAAAGATTAAAATTATTTTCTGAAAAAAAAATGTGTCATTATAGTTACCGGGGTCAACCAAATCATTGTAGCACAGTCTTATTATGTTAAAAAATATTTTAGTCAAATTTGTGGGAGCGGGATCTCAGTTTTTACCTAAAACCCAACCTATGCAATAATTGACATGATAACTGGTGATACGATTTGTGAAATTGGGCTATTTCAAGACTATTTGAGCACTGACATTTAAATTATGGTTTTCAATTTTTGAAGATTTTTTCATTTATAAAAGATAGTGGATCGCTGAACGTTTTTTGCTCGCATTCTTTCGGCAGCTACAGATAAATGTGTCGATTATTGAATTGCGTTTATAACATTTTCTTAAATGGTATGATCTACATTTCATTATTTAATCGCAAAATCTAAGGCAGGTTTCAACATATGAAAGCGTTTTTGACATTATAGTGTTTTGCTTTAGTTTTAAACAATTTTAAGCAACTTTGAGAGCAGGTATAAAAACATTAATTTGCGAAAAAGTGTCGAAAGAATAAACTTCTCTCCTGATCAAAATGACGATCGTTACGTAAATGTTCATTTATGGTTGATTTTTCTGAATTAATGATTTTGTTGAATATTGTTATTGCCCTACAATATTCAATCCTTTGTTAATATTATATAATTATTAATAGTTTATTAACACAATGATTAAAACTAAAGCAAAACGCATTATGATTTGCAAAACGTCTTAAGATGATAACATGGTTTTCGATATTAAATTATGAAAAGTATCACACCATTTAAACAAATTTCGTAACTACGGTTGAAGTTAAAAAAAAAATAATGAAAGAACTAAAGAAAAAATTTAAATGTCAGGGCTTAAAGAATTATAAAAGGACCAATTCAACAGGTTTTATCAATACACACTTTTCCAATATCAATCGCATAATATACGCTGTTTTAGTGATGCCATTCCGGTTCTTGTAAAATGGCTCCTACGCCGCCATTTTGAAACTAAAGTCAGCCTGTGGTATATCGTTGGAAAGGTAATTTTAAAAAGAATAAATAAAGGGCATGTAATTAAAAAAATTTGCGCCATTTTCGGTGTGATGTTTATTTGAGTTTTAGGTAAAAATTCAGATTCCGCTCAAACCCAAATTTAAATAAAATATCTTTTAACATAACGCAACGTACAACGATTTCATTGTGACACCCAGTATTACGATATTGCTACAATAAATATTTATTTGTACTTGTTACAATATACCTAACAAACCCATCATTAATAAAAATGAAAAAGAAAACATTTTTCAGACGACATTTGAGGCAACATTAGTTACACATTAACTACTAAACACATTTATACAGCGGCCCCAAAATGTTGGTTATTCACATTTCCACAACAAAAAACATTTACGAATATATTGAGCAAGATCCTTGATTTAGTTAATGGATAAAAATAAAATAAAAAATGTCTAAAAGTTTCTATCAATAATCTTTTTAATCCGCTCAGAATGCAAATTATTGATAGAAACGACTAAGGCTCCCTTACACGGATTAACCGTAAAATGTTAAGTAAAACTTAAGTTTCAACGGCAACCAATTATTTTGCTGGTTAAAGAAGCCTCGGATGATTAATGTGTTGGACAAAATTTGATCATCCGAGGAATACTTTAACAATTTAAGTTCGATTTAAAGTATTAGGGGGTAATTGGTGTAGGTGAGCCTAAATTATTAGGTTAGGCTAGCTATTTGGGGTTAGTTAATGAGCCACTTACTGTATAATGAAGAACACAAACATTAGTAGACATAAACAGAAGCCACAGGCGTTGACAGTCAATTCTCGGCCGCCGCACTGGCGTATACATAAGAAACGGTGGTAACTTGGTAGACACTGGGTGGTAGTAAGACGGAATTTTTGTGATTTTTGTACAGCACTATACAGCTCGCTTGAGTTGAAAAAAATTGCTAAACACTAACTAATAGGTCAGTACGTGAGCCTTTTAACGAACAGAATTGAAAAAGATTTATATTTCCTTGAAATTGAGAAGGAAGATACTCTATACCAGAAGTGTGAGGTTGGCGCCGTTTCTTCTATACATCTCAAATTTTTCACGAGTTCCCGGTATAAATGAAATGGTTCTAGAGTTCTGGTAGAAAAAAATTTAAAGTTCTGGCTTAGAAAGCGAGAAATCGATTTGAGAAGTTCTGAAGTTTTGTTTTCGGTAGAAGTAAAAGAGTTCTAGAGTTCCTAAATGTTTTCAAAAAAAGTTCTAGATTTTTTAGAATTTTTCAAAATTAATAAAAACGCAAAAAAAAAGAACTCTTGACAAATAATCCCTTGCTCCCCAATTGTTATTTTCACAATCATTATCAGTCGAACCCCCGGCGCTATGCGTTCGATAGTTTTGCGGTAGTTTTGCGAGAGTTCCGAGACGCTCTCCAAGAGTTCTGCCAGAATATGTAATCAGAACTGTTTAAAAAAAAATGCAATCTATTGTTATGAACAATAATTATCGGTCAAAACGTCAGCGCTGTGGTTTTTTCGCATTTTTAACTTGCAAAATGCATTTTGCCACAGTTTTGATTGCAGTTCTGTGTAGCGCTCGACCAGTTCTACGTGGATGTGAGTTCTCAGCGGTTCGCTGTTTTTGCGCTGAGAAAATTGCATAATTCATTTTAAAACAGTTCTGTTTGAAGTTCTGAGTGGCGCTCCACGAGTTCTACCAGAATCGGCAATCGTGGCGAATAATTTTGCCTTGTTTTTTTAATTTTGGAAAAACTTTTTTTGAAAACATTCAGGAACTCTAGAACTCTTCTACTTCTACCGAAAAAAACCCTTAGAACTTCTCTGGTTCAAAAAAACGGCGCTGCGTAAAGGTTAAATCGATTTTTCGCTTTCTAAGCCTAAATCGCCGCAACTCTGAAATTTTTTCAGTCAGATTAAAGCATATTGATAACTGGCACGACTTATTTAGATACTTTTGGTTTGACGAACAAGGTTAGAACCTGTGAAGGAGATATGAAAAAGAAAATCCATTTTTACGTTCGAATGATATATTGTTATTGATTTACTTTAATGGGTGATTTCTAAATCAACTTTAACACGAAAAGATCATATAAATATATAAAGTTGGACAATGAAAACGTAACTAACCTAATTTTTTATATGTAGGTAGGTATCATAAGTGAAAGTCAAGTGATACCTTAATTTACAGGTTATTAAATTTTGTTTTTGCCGCTGCCTACTTTTTTAACTTTGGTTCCGCGTTTACAACAAACTGGAAAATGCTTTTTTAAGATGGTAAAAATGCAGCTCTTTAAAATAGAAAAAAAATTGTGATATTTTAAGTTATCTTATTAATTTTATGACACTTACTTATTTTCAATATATTTTTTTTGAAATTTTTATTTTTTTCCGATTTTTAGCATAAGTCTCGGGCACAGTTTAGATTAGCCTAAAATTTGGCATATTATAGCGTAGCCTCGATACAATCTTAAGCAAAAATGATCATGTTAATTTGTGTCGTAAAATTGCACCCTAAATTCCGATTTTACGTAATATGTTTGTATAAACTTTTCGACTTAAAATTGGTCTAAGAATTACCCATTAAAATAAGTGCATCACATTACCAGCATGCTGTATATCACAAAGACATGGGCGCCCGCAGAATTTTATCCAAGGGGAGGCAAGATTAATTAGGTCATGTTTTGAGCAGCATGATTACATGCAATACTTATATGCGAAAGAAAGCCAGAATCAGGGGCGCAAGCGAGAAATTTTGTTAAAATGATTAACTCACCAAAAAATACGTATTATACAGGGTTCTGCAAAATGTATTACCCATTTTATTTCATTAATAACACAAAACCGATTCAGTTATTTTGAATGAAAATAGTTTTAAATGGAAAAGTAGGCTTTGGAAATTTTGTTACAATTATTGACAGTTGTCAACACAACATTGTGTCTTTTGTGTTGAGAACTTGATTCAATTTAATCCAGTAATCGCTGTTTAAAGGTGTTCTCGACGTCATATTAATGCCCGTCGCTGTCCTCAGCGTAAGATTATTTTGGCTTAAAGATGGAGATTGAAGATAACTTGGATCTATTGCAGACAAAAAGTCAAGTGGAAGACCAAGAACTGCCTGCAATGAACGTAACGAAAAAAGGGTAAGAAATGCAGTTATTGCTAGTTCGAAAAAAACTGCTGCTAAATATGCTCCGCCCTTGATTTGAGTTATAGAAGCACGAGAAGAGTGTTAAAACGCATGCATTTTCATGCATATAAGATCGCAATAGCTAAGGAAGTAAATGATAAAGATAAGATTAACAGACCTAAATCTTGTCGTCTGATTCATGATAATCACCAAGGTATCGAAAATAACCTCTTCATGAGTGACGAGGCACATCTTTATCTCAACGGCGATGTAAATATACAAAATTGGTGTTATTGGGCTCAAGCCCAAGCTGATCAGCCAACTTTACATTGCCCTAAAGTGTAACTGTATGGTGTTTCATTTCATCGTCTAGAATAATTGGGCCCTTATTGCGCGCTATCTACAAATGCTGCAGACATTCTTTTTACCTCAAATTGCAGAAGAAATAGGACATTACTGGTTTCAGCAAGTCATACGACGAGAAATCCTTCCCAAACAGACTCGCTTCAAGAAATGGTACGATTCCATGGCCAGCAAGATACCCTGATCTTTCAGCTCCGGATTTTCTTTGGGGCTATTAAAAGCATAAAGCGTTTGTGACTAAACCAAGACATTTATTAGATTTGAAATTAAACATTAGAAATGAAATCAATGCTATCCCACGTCACGTTCTTCAGAATGTTATGCAAAAATTTGCCAACAATTAGAAGACTGCATTGAGAACAATGGCGATAATTTACGAAGAACTATATTCAAATCATAAAAAACTTCCATCTTTCTAGTTTAAAAATATGTATTAATTCGTTTTCTAATTTAAGTTATAATAATTTTTTATGAGCCCTTTACACTGGGTAGTTCACTTTGCCGAACCCTGTACTAACAAATCTTTGCAACTTAAGAATTAACATAATATAGTGACACAATAAGAAAAAACTGACACGCTTTTTTAAATAGATATTATTCCCGCAAGGGTTGTGTTAAATAGCGGAACGCTTTAGTACATTTTCTATTAGTGTTGAAGGTTTAATTTTGTGAAAAATACGAGACTCTATCTAGTTAGTTAGGATTCCTAATTTCTATAAATGACGCCTCTGATCAAAATTGGGATTGTTGTCTAACAGGAGATTTGCTTTAATTTTTATCACATTATAATTTTCGGGGTGGGGGTTGTAAGTGTCCCCTCTTGACCCTCCTCCCTCACCCCCCCCCCCTCCCCGTCACTCTGGGCGACCATGAAAGATGCATTGATTTATACCAAGGGCAAGGTTGTCATTATAGAGGGTGTTTCATACTTGAATGCTGATTCTTGAGGGTCTTAATCCTTGGATGGCTTTAAGACAAAAAGCCTATAAAGGGTGTTAAAAATTCGAGGCTAAGTTTAAGGATCTCTGAAACTATAAGGGATACAAAGTCGGTTAAATGAGGGCAAACTTCCGAAATATGGTGCTCAACAAAATGCCGCTGAAAGAATTTGGAAGTTCCAAATACCGTCGAAGATATCCGAAAAATAATGGAAATTAGAAAATTTGTTTTTATTTTTTCCTGATTACATTTGTTGAAGTAATATCAAACAAATGTCACATTTCCATTGTCACTTTTTCGCATCTACAAGTCGACATACCTAGTTATATTTCAATTCCGATGTTTCGTTTTCGGGTCACCATAATCAGCTGATGTATTTTTAAGAACCGAAACGTCCGAATGGCATTCAAAAGACATTAACTATTGGGTTTTAGGAGTATGAGAAAAAATTAGAGAAAATAAATATGCAATTTAAATTCCAGGTCCGTATTCGAAAAAATGAAGTTGATCATAGTGGCGGAAAACCAAACGTCACAATTAAGAATCAATGATGTCAACTTAAGGAAGAGAAAAAGTGGCAATGGAAATGTTACATTTGTTTGAAATTATTTCAACAAATGTAACCAGGAAAAAATAAAGACCAATTTGGTAATTTCCGACCGATATCTCCGAAGGTGTTCGGAACTTTCAAAGCGGAACAAAAAATATGTACGCCACTGTCGTTTTTCTGTTTATTAGCATTGTTATTTAGACAGTCCAATATTTAATACAAAGTGCTTTTTAATGGTTTTTTTATTTTGGCTTCCTTTAGGGGATAAATGCAAATTTATCCAACTCTCATACGGGCGTAGCGTCATGCAAATAAATGTCATTTCTTTTTTAGTGGAAAACCGTTGGTCACAGGAAGAAAAAGCTAGGGACCATTTTTGCTAAGTGATAAAGTGCAATTTTAATAATAATATTTATTTTGAAGAAATACAGTGGCGTATCATTTTTTTGGTTAAAAATATTAAAATATATGTTAGCGCAGACGCCACTGGTAGAAGTAGAGCAAATCTTTTTTATGAAAAAAAAATGTGTTTTTATGCCTAGTTAGTACCTACTAAAGTCAAAATGATATCTAAAGCAGTCTCAAAAATATTAAGGAAAAACAGTTTCTTTTTTTAATTTTCAGCACCTTGTATCTCAAAATTAAAATCGTTGCGGACCTATATTGATATAAACGTTTTATCTTAAAATCATCCAAGAAGTAAGACCCTCAAGAATCAGCATTTCACTTATGAAAAACCCTATGGCTTAATGATATATCTTATTCAATTCTGTTGTACTTTAAAGCTCCAACAAAAAACAATTAAAACCCTGCAAAATATTAACAAAGATTAACACAAACAGCCAGTGGTTGGTCTAATAACTTTGGTTTAATAACAATAGAAAATAAAAGGTACAATTCAATCAAGTACATGCTCAATATGTATATAAGGTATTATAATAATATTGTAAAGACTCAAAATAAAAACATAATAAGTCACCCAACAATTACAAAAAAAACTGTGGCCTAGGAATAAAAGAAAACTTAAACAACAGAGGATGCCTACGCGCTTACGCCACGAAAACAAACATTTTTACAAAAAAACTTAAAAAAACTTTAATCGGAAAACCAAAAACATGAACCCAACATAACATTTATTTACGGAACATCCTCGTCATATATTAAATATAGAGCAAAAATGCAGAATTCTTATTAGAGGAATCGTCAGACTTACCTAGATCATCTGCATACCAATATTTCTTATAGCACAAATACAAAAATCTAAATACTTAATTATTTTCTAGCATCTACAAAAATACTTTTGACCGACTTGGTACTCTGCTGCTTTATTATTCTTAGGTACTGGCCTCGCAGACCGTAAACCAAGTCCCAACACTGTACATTGATACATGAAACAGGAATCAAATGATCTAAATAAGAGGTGCCCTTCACCACAATAAGATAACTGTTTTTTTGTTTAAATACAGCCAAAAATAGAACCAATATGGTGCAAAGCTTTATTATGCACAGCAACGTCACTATCAATTGAAATAAAGTTGTTTTTCTAATTTTTTTGCAGACTATATTATGCTTGGTAGTCGTAAAAGTTGCAGAAATATTAAATTTTAATAGTGTAGTTATACTTTTAAAATTTAATCCTGGTGTTATCGAGAAATTACCTTAAATAATAGTGTCACTAATTGCAGAAGACTTATAAAACACTTATTTTATCAAATTAACAGTGCTTTTACTGTACATCATAAGCATTTCTCTAATGCAATTGAACTATAGTACCCTACTGGTTCCCATTAATATTAAAATGTATGACCATATACAATAATTACTTTATTAATGTACAGGGCGATCGTATTATGGACCGCAGTTAACTAGTAAAAATATCTCACAGTTCGTAAAAATAGCAGCTAAATCCTGAGTTGGGCACACTGCACTGGTGCTTGTTTGTACAAGGGAAATGTAGTACAAAATTATTTTTTGGGGGATGTACTGGCTTTTACTCTTTGAAAATTGATAAGAAAATTGGTTGGAAGATAGAAATTATGGTGGGGCCTTGCTCAGTTCATGATTATTGCAAATACTGAGTTGTTCAGCTAAATAGCTAATTAAATAGTTAGGTCTGATGGTGTCTTAACGAGCGAAATATGTAAATTACAAAGAAAATAGTTAAACTGCTTGAATTCAAATCTTTGTGTGTATCAAAACGTGTAAATCATATATTAGCAAATTATGTTCACATAATTTAACGATGCTAGGAACGTAAGAAGAAACAGCAAACAGTTAGAATTTAGATTTGACCCTTAACTGAATATTTCTCAAAATTTCTATCTTTAAACCACTTTTATTTTTCAACCCTATTTTTAAACCTACTATATCTTTGGTTAATATGGTTTCGCACCATCTTTAGCCCGCTTCAGTTGAACCTTGAGCCTCTTGGTACCAATTTGGAATCCGTTCATGGCAGCGATCGCTTGCTGAGCCGAGCCCGCGTTATCAAATGACACGAACCCAAAACATTTCGACAGATTGGTCTGTTTGTCGATGAACACCTTGGCGGATATGACGGGGCCGAAGGGCAGGAACGTGGAAGCGAGGTCCGTGTCCGTGAACTCTTGCGGCAGGTGGTAAATAAATAGGTTACATCCATCGGGACCTGGAAAGATATCGGTTTTAGTAACGGTAATGTGGAAAAGGTTTTAAAAGAAATAAAATAAATAAATGTCCCAGTGATCGACCTACTACAATTCGCGGCATTCAACAAAAAAAAAATAGTTAATACCATAGAAGGAAATATTCTACCTATCGCGTTCTGAGAAAATCTCAGGTCTATATTTAAATTATATGATCCTAAGTCCCAGGGATCGACATACATTAATTTGTCTAAGTAATCGACATGGCAGCACTATTATGTTCCTAGTATACAAACATGAATAAGCCTAGCGTAACTATGCCGATCGATGGGATACTACTGTCGATCAATGGGACAGCTGAAAAATACGTATGCGAATGTATTTACAACTAAACCTTCATATTTTAGTATACTTTGTAGACTTATACTTTGAACATTGACATTTGTTAATCAGGTACGTATTTGAAACCTTAATCGCGTATATTTTAAAAGGATATTTTTAAAGTTGTTGACCAAATTTCCCAAAAACCGCTCATTCGAACGTTATAAAATGTACACAGTGTCTTTTAGGCACAAGAAACTAGTGTGTAGTTAAAGGATATTAATATTTAATTCATACATGCTGATCGTTGTTTTCTTTAGAACATGTAACTTTATTTGACTAGCATTCATATTGTTTAAAATTACATTTTTTAAGGCTTTGATTAAGCACCCAATTAACAAAAATTGTTGTTTCACTGATTTACGATCACCCAGTTAGGAATGCTCATGATCGCAGTAAAGCACTGTTTCAAAAACGCCATCCATGAAACTGGAAAACTCCGTATAGAGTTTCATATGCTTTGGATTTCTTGAATAATTCTAAGAAAATTTTGAGTAACTTATTCAATGCCTAAATTTAATAGCTTTTCAGATATTAATGATTTTTCAACAATTTGGTGCTTTACAGTACTTAAAAAACATGTACCTGCCGGTAGTACAGACCAACAGTTATACGTGAAATTGGGGTCATGGAATAGGATTGTTTAGTAGCGACTAAGGCGTGGATACCCTTAATATGTAATTATTAAAACAAAAAAACGCTGTGAAAAATAAAACAAACCCATAATGGCTAAAAAAAATCGCAAAATAATGCTTTCTTTTTTAACTTCTGACTATGTCTAACCCCTTAATGCTATTTAACATACAGGGTGCCCGAAATTGGTGCTGACAGTATTGCGATCTCGAAAACCAGAAGAGATAAAAAGACGGTTAAATGGGGAAAGTTTTAGTCAATTATGTAAGTAGTTTATTGGTGCTTACGGATCGATTCTGGTTCTTTTGGGTTTTGAGATATTTTGAATAAACCAAAATGTTGCACTTTCTTAGATCGGTAGTAACTTTTTTATTACCCAATATTTTTTAAATCCGAAAACACATTTTCATTCTCCTTTTTACATAGAAGATGCCTACCTGATCATATCTTGGTTACAACGTTTCGGTTTCCTGTAACCATCATCAGCTTTCTTTTTTCTTATGACCGCCATATTGAATTTCTTACTCATCGAAAAGTACTTAATTTTTCCTATACTTTGATACTAAACACTAATACAAAATAAAAATTTATAACCTCAAAATAACAAAAAATTTTATTTTCGAACATATTTAGCAACACCGACATATCGGATAGTTCATTTCCTTAAGAATAAAGTTAATTAAATAACAATATAAGTTTATACGACTTTAAATTAAAGTTAAAATGTAATAACGTTTTTAAAAATCATAAAAATCTAGTAGGTACCTATATAGATACCTATTTCGATAAGTTTTTTATTGTAACATTTTTGTTTAGAAGGCTTTGAACTTTAAACAAATGAAATTTTTTAATCTGTCAAATAATTTTTCTACGTTGTAATAAACATCATTAACAGTGGCGTTAAATTATTCTAACGAAGGGAAGTTTGATATGTTAGCGTGTTATATAAATAATGACAGAAATGCGAATAGAATTATGGATAATTATTTTGGAATGTACCCCGAAAGACGACAACCCAGCAGAGCGTATTTTTCTAAACTGACTAGAAACTTACTAGAATTTGGCAGTTTTGAAAAGCCTCGTCCCAAAGAATATGAAATAGATAACGATAATCGTAATAGAATAATTTTAGAACATTTTAATGAATATCAGACTTCATCTACAAGAATCGCTAACACACAGCTTGGAATTCCAAAATCCACCGTTCACGACGTATTAAAAGTTGCTAAATACCATCCTTACAAGCCAACAATTGTACAAGGACTTCAAGAAGGTGATTTTGATAGGAGAGTCATTTTTTGTAATTTTATTGGTATCTTGGTAAATGTCGAGAAAATCTCACATTTTCGGATAATGTTTTATGGACAGATTAAACACATTTCACCAACTGTGGAATCTTTAATAAAAAAAATCACCATCACTGGGCTTTTGAAAACCCGCAATTACTCGAACCACGCAGATTGCAAGTACGATTTGGATTTAATGTGTGGTGTGGAATAATTAGTAAGAAATGTTTATTTTGGTTTAAATTAACTGCAAAAAATGCTTGAATTATTTATCTTTACAATTTATTTAGCAATATTATAATGATTACGATGGATCTTTTGCATACTTTTTATTATTTTTAGAAAATCAGCTAATTGGTCCTTTTATTTATGACCAAACATTGACTGGTCCAAGATACCTTGCAATGTTGCAAAATCAAATTATTCCTGCACTTCAAGAAGGTGTTCCCAATGATCAATTTAATAACGTGTGGCTGTAGCAAGATGGTTGTCCCGCGCATAATTCCAGACAAGTACAAACATTTTTATCAGAGACTTTTGGTGAAAAGGTAATATCTAGGTACCAGTGGTCCTGTGCGCTGGCCTGCTAGGTCTCCGGACCTTACCCTATTGGACTTTTATTTATGGGGATTTGTCAAAAATGAGGTATACGAATTTAATCCCACTGAAACTCGCCAAGTTCTTGAGCAGCGAACTAGGAATATTTTTAGTCATAATAACCGTAATACCATTAATCGTGTAACTAGATCTGTAAAAAAAAATGTCAGCGATGCGTTGAAAAAAATACCTTAGTATATTTCCTTTAATTAACTTTAATTCTTAAGCAAAAGAGCTTTCCGATATGTCGGTGTTGCCAAATATGTTCGTAAATATGATGTTTTTGTTATTTTGAGGTTATAAATTTTTTATTTTGTATTAGTGTTTGATATCATAGTATAGGAAAAATTAAGTACTTTTCGATGAGTAAAAAATCCAATATGGCGGTCATAAGAAAAAATAAAGTTGATGATGGGTACAGGAACCGAAACGTTGTAACCAAGATATGATCAGGTAGGCATCTTCTATGTAAAGAGGGGCAATGAAAATGTGTTTTCGGATTTAAAAAATATTGGGTTATATAAAAGTTACTACCGATCTAAGAAAATGCAACATTTTGGTTTATTCAAAATATCTCAAAACCCAAGAGAACCAGAATCGATCCGTAAGCACCAATAAACTACTTACATAATTGCCTAAAACTTTCCCCATTTAACCGCCTTTCTATCTCTTCTAGTTTCCGAGATCGCAATACTGTCAGCACCAATTTCGGGCACCCTGTATACGAACTGTCAAATGTCAATGTTAAAGTTATAACCTAGTAAAATCAATCAACTTCTATTCTATCAACTTAATAATGCCCTTTTTTTTAAGTCTGTAACAAAAAAAACTACAAAACTATACCATACTAATATATAAAGTAGTTTATCATATATCGTGCAGCAAGCATCGGCGGCAGCTTTTTTAAATATAAATTCTTGAGTTGCATGCATATAGGCGCATGCAGAGGCAGCCGATGAGACATATTTATGTTAGGGTTATACCGAGAAATTATGCAGTGCGTTCGTTTCTTTCTAAAGCAAAGCGACATAGCCCGCTTAGAAAAACACACTGTATAATACAACCATCAGCAAAAAAGCAGGACCAGAATATATTGAATCAAGCTGGATTCTAAATATCATATTTATATTTTATACAGGGTTATCTAAATTAAGTGTCCACCATTGGTAACTTTGTTATTATTATAGATACAGAATAGTTTCAATTAGCAAACTATTAGTATTTGTAACGCTCATTGAGATGGAAGAATAAAAAAAACAAATGAATATCACGTTTCCGAGTTTGGACGAAAAACAATTTTTTTAAATGGAAACCCCCATATATTATATTTTTTTCTGTTAGAACTTTAAGTTTTAAACAAAAAAGCTTATAAGTAATTTTCTCCTAAAGTCAAAAATGACGTTGATATTACAATTTCTAAATATTAACAGTAAAAATAGTAAGAAGGCTATGAAAGCCACGTGATCTTTATGATTTGATGGTATTAAAATAAGTTTAGTGATGAATCGCAGAAGGCATAAATGCGGTTCCATATCAAGGAGGCTTTGTGATATGTTAGCTTCTTACTTAGTGTGCAGAAAAGTCTCTTCCAGAGCAAAAGAATACTACGCTGAATTATATCCACTTCGCATTCAACCCACATGAGAGATATTTTCTGAGACTGTACCGAAAATTTAGAGGCAATGAGAGTGTTTTTGCCAAAACAAGGACAAATAAAAATTTCATAATACGCGAGGCCACGGAAATCGCAGTTATTGCATATTTTGAAGCCTACCGTAATAATTCAATACCAGACTCTAATTTGTCTTATGGTACCGTGCAATGGATTCTAAAAAATACAAATTTATTCCCTATAAGTACCGACCAGTTCAAACGCTTTTGCCAGGGGATCCAAAAAGAAGAATTGTTTTTTGCCATTGGTATCTTAACTTCTGTCGCCAAAATGTAAATAACTTTTGTTATATTTTATGGACAGATGAATCTTATTTCTCAAATTGTGGAATGTATAATAGAAAAAATCATCATTACTGGTCAAGGGAAAATCTTTTGTTAGTACATCCAAGAGCTCCACAAGTCCGTTTCAGTTTTAACGTTTGGTGCGGCTTAATTGGTTCCAGAATTGTCGGTCCGTTTTTTTATGAGGGTACCCTTACTGGTGAAAGATACATTGAATTTATGACTGAAATTCTGAACAATTTCTTAGACGAACTGGACCTTATAAGTAGACTGAATTTGCATTTTCAGCAGGATGGCGCACAACTACAGATTACTTATCAACTGAGTTCTAACAGAAAAAAATATTATATACGGGGGTTTCCATTTAAAAAAATCGTAATTTTCGTCCAAACTCGAAAACGTGATGTTCACATGTTTTTTTTTATTCTTCCATCTTAATAATATTATATCTTCTGGCTTCTGAGCACATTTCTGAGCAATATTTTAAGTTTGACACCATTGAGGAAGAAAGCAACTATTTGCCAAACAAGCGTTTTATTGCTAACGGCAGTATTTTACATTAGCAGGCGCAGATATATCTTTGATTTGATTCTTTTCCCGTGAACATGTTAAATTTACTGTTTTACAAGAGTTTTCTTAAAAAATAGTAGGTTCCCAAGAGAGCAGATATCAGAAGTAAAAAACGAAATGTTAATTAAAGAGCATAGGTTGATTAAATCCTCGATTAAATCTTAAAGAAAATATGATTTTGTTTTGTTGTTTGTTTACCGTCTTTTTTTAAATCAAGAATCTTGATAAATTTCATATTCAATTTATTGATAAGTTCATTAAAAAAGATCTAAAATAACAGAGATATTTATAACCATACATCATTAAAGACACTATTATTATTAATATTATTAATATTATACTTTATTCAAAAATGTCCTTGTCCGTTTGTGTTTTTTTTTTGCTGATGAGCTTCGTAAGTAAAGAAATGATTGTTTTTAAACATGTCAAGCATTTGATGTCTGAACTAAGAGACTTTTCATCGACGCTTAAATGACCACAAAATATTGACGAAAAACTAGACGTCAACTCAAGATGTAGGTAGGTACAACATTAACTTTAGGTTGCATTGATTTATTTATTCTGTGTCTATAGGGTGCTTCATGTTGGATGGAACGTTAGCCATTTATCGCGAACCAAGTCAGCGGACGCTCCAAAAATTAGGTTTCCTTTTACACCTTGTGTACAGGGTGTTATTCAATAAGGGTCCGAGATTTTACAGGACGATTCTTCAGTTATTTATGAGGTGAAGAGTTCATATAGTAAGCATAAGTTCGCAAGCCCTTCATTTTTGAGATACAGGATGTAAAAAATTTATTTTTATTTTTGTTTTTCGTAAATAATTTTTGAAATAATGTCTATATTTGGACGAAAGTTGGTATTTGGGGATTTTTTAATATCAGAAATGTAAATTTGATCTTATTTGTCCTTTAATTGTAGGGGGCGCCACCTACAGATCTTTTTATCTTTTGCGGGGAGTCACAACTTTTTCGTGCGTATATATATCACTATTTCTAGAAGAAAAATCGATTCCTCTATCCTTTTTACGTGAGAATGGTATGCTTGTCAAAAGTCGCTACAAGCAGCCGTTTTCGAGATATTTTGATTTCAATTAATCGATGTATGTGTTTGTAAAAAGTGAAACAATTTTAAAAACCTAAAAATAAAAGTATCAAGTAGGCTAATAAGTATTCTCCAATGTTTATTTTGTGTCATGTCAAAAATAATATCTTGACGCATAGTTAAACAGTTGAATTTATTATTATTGTGATTATTTGTTAAAAAATGGTAAACTTTACCAATGCTGAGTATGTGTGGTCAGAGGAAAACCCCCATGCAATACACGAATCGCATTTCCAAGAACAGTTCTCTCTTAATGTATGAGCAGGAATCCTTGGAAATTATTTAATAAGCCCATTCTTTATTCCAGGAAGGTTGAGCGTAGAGAAATATCGTCATTTTGAAGAAGATTTGCCTATTTTACTGGAAGATCATCGGAAGATGTGCCGCTTTGACTACGAGATGAAATGTGGTTTATGCATGATGGTGCCCCGGCACATTTTAGCATCCTAGCGCGAGAATTCTTAGATCGTACTTTCGGTAACCGTTGGTTAGGTCGGGGGCCTCAACCATGGCCCCCTAGGTCACCAGACCTTAACAGTTTGGATTATTTTCTTTGAGAACATCTGAAATCCTTAGTTTACCAGACACCCATCCAAAATGAAGAAGAATTAAGAAATCGAATAATTAACTCTTGTAGAACGATTCACAATACTCCAGGAATTTTCCTAAGAGTGAGCGAATCAATGAGAAGAAAATTGGATGCGTGTGGTGATGTCCACCTCATTTCCAACATTTATTGTGATTTAGATTTGGTTTTATATCCAGTGTTTCGTTGTTCATTGTTATTAAAATTGTTTCACTTTTTGACAAACACATGCATCGATTAGTTTAAATCAAAATATCTCAAAAACGGCTGCTTGTAGCGACTTTTGACAAGCATAACATTTTCACGTAGAAATGATAGAGGAATCGATTTTTCTTAGAAGATGTGATACATACATGCACGAAAATTTGCAGGGTTGGCATGATATATATCACTGATATATATCATGATATATATCACGATATATATCAATGATATTTATAGCTCGATATACAGGGTGTAATTTAATTGAGTGCCGATACTTAAGGGTGATAATCTATGAATGATTCTAAGATAAAAAGTTCATATGGACATATGTCCTAAACCTCTTCATTTTTGAGCTACAGGGTGTTAACATTTTAAGAAAAATATAACCTTTTTATATAAATCACTCTTAGATATTTTTATGAAATTTTGTACATACCTTTTAATCAATAAGGAGCATTTTTTGACCTAACAGATTTATAAAAATTTTTACCAGTGACGTCCGTACGGGGTTTGAACTGAATATTTTTAAAGAAAAAATGGATACGCCACTGCTTTTTCTAAAAACGAAACTTACTTTTGAAATTCCCATTTATTTTAAAGCAAATTTCGTTTATGGACTTACTTTTGTACGACGCACCGTTTTCGCGTAAAAAAATAAAAACAAAAAAAAATAAAAAATTTTATTTCAAAAATCGCGATTAATTTAAAAGGAAAAATTCCAAACCTTAAATCGAAAGCGAAATGACAAGAGAAGATAAACAGAATAAAGAACCCACATTATTTACAGTAGTTGTTCGAAGTGTCGTCCACCCACACGTATGCAAGCATGGACTCTTCTTCCCATAGACTGACGCACATTTTCGAAGATTTCCGGGGTGTTTCTTATGGTTTGGCAGCATACTAATATACGATTTCGTAACTCTTCTTCGGTATGAATCGGCACTTGGTACACTAAGCTTTTCAGATGCCCCCAGAAAAAATAGTCTAAACTGTTAAGGTCCGGAGATCTAGGTGGCCATGGCTGCGTTCCTCCGCGACCTATCCACCGATTGCGATAGGTGTGATTTAAAAATTCACGCACTCGTAAGCTAAAATGTGGAGGCGCACCATCGTGCATTAGCCACATCTGGTTTCTTAATAATAATGGAAGGTCTTCAAGCATTGGCGGCAGATCTTCTTCAAGAAAGTGTAAATATGATTGTCCATCAAGTCTTCTTGGGAGAAAAAATGGGCCTATCAAATAATCATCAATAATGCCAGCCCAAACATTTATTGAGAACTGTTCTTGATGATTTGATTCTACAATTGCATAAGGGTTTTCATCCGCCCATAAATGGTTATTATGGAAATTTCTTATTGAGTTTCGAGAAAAATTAGCTTCGTCGGTAAAAAGAATGTGCCTGTCAAATAACGGATTTTCCATCAGGTTTTGAAGAAACCACACACAGAAATTAATGCGCATCGGGAAATCTCTAGGGAGTAATGCCTGGACTCTTTGAATGTGATATGGGTATAATAAATTTTCGATGAGAATTTTCCAAACAAGAAAATGTGAAACATTAAATGTTGCCGCGATTTTCCTCGTGCTACTTTCGGGGTTCTCCTCAATTTCGTGTAAAATTCCTTCTTCAAGTTCCGGTGTTCTTACTGTTTGATGGACTCCTTTAGCACTGTGGTCTACTTTTAAAGTTCCGGTCTCGTGGAGACGTCTATGAATCCTAGAAAATGTTCTCGGATCGGGTAGTACGCGATTTGGATACCGCTCTTGGTATATCCGCCTGGCTTCGTATGCATTACCGTCTGCAAGCCCATAAATAAAATGCATGTCAGTTAATTCACTGTTTGTAAAATTTACCATTCTTTTATTATAATTTAACGTCTTACTGTAATAATAATTATTTAATAAAGCAAAATCAATGCCAGGCCTTTTGTCTTTATGAAAAGAAACGTCAAAATTGATGTAGCTTTACCCAGCCTACTGATTTTTATTTGATTTGCTTTAAGAGGGCATTTAATATGGTTACCGTTTTTTTCTTTTCAAACGTTCAGTTGAATGTCACTGGTGAGTAGAAAATAAATTGTTGTCCCAAAAAAAGTGTTTCCACTCATGGTGGGTGCCAACCAAATTCAACAAAATAAATAAAAGCAGTCTCAATGAACCGAAGAAAAAAATGTTTTTTTTGTTTTTATTTTTTTACGCGAAAACGGTGCGTCGTACAAAAGTAAGTCCATAAACGAAATTTGCTTTAAAATAAATGGGAATTTCAAAAGTAAGTTTCGTTTTTAGAAAAAGCAGTGGCGTATCCATTTTTTCTTTAAAAATATTCAGTTCAAACCCCGTACGGACGTCACTGGTAAAAATTTTTATAAATCTGTTAGGTCAAAAAATGCTCCTTATTGATTACAAGGTATGTACAAAATTTCATAAAAATATCTAAGAGTGATTTATATAAAAAGGTTATATTTTTCTTAAAATGTTAACACCCTGTAGCTCAAAAATGAAGAGGTTTAGGACATATGTCCATATGAACTTTTTATCTTAGAATCATTCATAGATTATCACCCTTAAGTATCGGCACTCAATTAAATTACACCCTGTATATCATGATATTTATTATTAAAAAATAAATTTTAATTTCCCGCCAAATTTTGTATGGTTTAGGTTGGTATTACGGTTGGTAACACTATTTAGTAATTTACCTGGCTTGGTACATATTTAATTCTTCGAATTTGTTTCGGGTTCGCTTCTAGGAATCCCCTATTTATTTCATTATTATTTCTCATTACTGAAGCGTTCGTCGATGCAACTGTGCATCGTGTGTGGTTTTTTTATTACAACGTTAATCTGTTTTTAAATTTAAAATGCCAAAACGTAAGGTAAATATTTGGAAATATTTTGAAGAAACAAAAAAGGTTGGAAACAGTGGAAAATGGGCAAAATGTAAGAAGAGTAAGAAAGAAATGCAAGGCATACCAAAACGTTTAAATGATCATTATGTTAAATGTTCAGGAACTCAGACTGAGCAACATGAAGATGAAATAGTATCATCACTTATAGGCGAGTCTATAGGGCATCATAAAGCCAGTCTCAGCCAGGATCTCAGTTTAAAAATACAGTTCCTATGGTGTGGTGGAAAGGAATTGTTATTGAGGATGAGGATTGGCCAAATATAAAAGACTTCCTGGCTTTATGTGAACAACTGCTTACTGCAGTTGCGTCTACCGCGTCCATTGAAAGAACCTTTTCATCATTTGGACTCGTGCAATCGAAACTACGCAATAGGCTTGAAAATGAAAAAGCTGGAAAATTAACGTTTTTATTTAAATACTCTAATCAAATAGAAACAAATAAAAAAGAAAATATTGATTGGATTTGGGCAGGAACTGTACCAGAAGAATTACCGGGACGTTCCATCGATTCTGACGAATCTGACGATGACTTACCATTGATAAGGCTGATTTAGGATGGTTATTTATATTATTTTTTTTTCGGGATTTTTTTTTGTTGTAAGCATTCACCCTAGGTAAATATCTGTTGTCTAGGTAAATATCTGTTGTCTAGGTGAATATCTGTTATTATTATTTTGTTAGCTTTTATGCTTGTTCCGAGGCTTGTTCTGTTTAGAAATAATATTTATGTTTTAATAAAAATATTTACTCAAATATCTACTTCCTTGATTTTACTTGGCTCTACTATAAGTATGATTTTATCTGTTTTGGCTGAAAAAAATTATTTAATATATATCAGATATATATCGGATATATATCGGATATATATCCGATATTTGATATTTATATAAATATCATGATATTTGCCAACCCTGAAAATTTGTGACTCCCCCAAAGAGAAAAAGATCTGTAGGTGGCGCCCCCTACAATTAAGGGCCAAACTAAGATCAAATTTAAATTTCTTCTATTAAAAAATCCCCAAATACCAATTTTCGTCCAAATATAGACATTATTTCAAAAATTATTTACAAAAAACAAAAATAAAAATAAATTTTTAACATCCTGTATCTCAAAAATGAAGGGCTTGCGGACCCTTGCTTATATGAACTTTTCACCCGATAAATAACTGAAGAATCGTCCTGTAAAATATCGGACACCTAATAAATAACGCCCTGTATAAAATTATTTTTGCAATCTTTATTAGTTTCTTAATATCCTTTCCTTATTATTTTCCATGAATATCTTGTCCGTTGATGATTTTTGAAAAGCCTAATTTTTTCGAAGATACTACAGGGCTTGAGAAATTTTCGACAAAATCAATTTTGATATTTTTCAAATTATTAGTGTAATTGAAAAAAAATATATAACGTTTTACAGCTAAACCAAAGCCGAGATGACTGACATGCATTTCATTCACGGACTTACTGATGACAATTTATTACAAGCTAGGCGGTTATACATTGAACGATTTCCTGATGGAAAAACCTTCCAAAGTATTCATCAACGTCTTCATGAAACAGGCACATTGAAACGAGGTGGGGGACCAGTACGGTAAAAGTGGAAGAGAATGTGTTGGACATGATAAAGAAAGATCCAGGTATTCCTACTGGATAACTTGCAAATACTTTGAATGTACGTAATGGGACTGTTCGAAAAATCCTTAGTGATTATTTGTTGTACCCATACCACATACAATGCGTTCAGACACTTCTTCCTGCTGCTTTTCCTCCACGGATTGCATTCTGTCAATGGTTTTTGCACACATTGGTTCAAATCCCTCAACTGCTGACGCTGCTTCTTTCTGCCGATGGACTAAATTTCTCAAGAAATGCAATCAGGAATTCTCACAACAACCATGAGTGGGCTGAAGAAAATCCACATTAGGTACTTAAAGATCGCTTTCAAGATCAGTTCTCGTTGAACTTTTCGATTGGAATTGTGGGTGACTGGCTAATTGAACCGGTATGCAAATGAGGCTCCAATACTGACAGTACTGTCGAAATCTAGCACTTAGAGTTTTATTGTGAGGATTAAGAGATCCCGTGGGATTTCTTATGCGGACAACGAACCCGACCGACCTTAAATCTGCACTTAGTATGTTAGTAAGCGACTTTCAAATTGAACATGTTATAAATAATTTAAAAAAAAACAAAATTTTTCAAATAATTCTTACACCTTTCAAAATAACAATTAACAACAATTTAGTGGGAATTTAGAACCTAAAGTCAATGTTTTTAGGCCTAATCAGAATTTAAATTTACCTAAACCAACACAAATGAGTGTATCAACTAAAAATATACCCACGGGCGGATGCGACACCTCGGACCGGCGCGGGGCCCAGCAAAAAAATGGAAAGACATAAATATGTATTTTTTCATCCACTTATGACCATATTTTTTACAATAACTCATAAATAAAAAAAAACTCTATTTTTTAACATTTAAAACACATTTAGGTGGAAAAAAAAATTAATATTAATATAAAGATTAAATAAAAAATAAAGAAAATGGTCGTCTAACCCACGGTGGCCCGCGCACTTACTCTGAAATGAAATTGCAATAGTGCAGTATATTGAGGCTTTTCATTTGTTTCCATAGTGCAGACAAACCATTATAAAAACAAATAAAATATATTTCTTAAATATTGTTAAATAAGTTAAGTTATAAAGTGCCTCCGTAAAGGAAGGAATCAATTTCAATAAATTATTAGTTAATTATTTCTGGCTTTTTACTTTTTCAATTATTTTCGAAATTATTTCAAATTGTTAAAAAAGAAAAGTTTGCAAACAGCGGCGGCGCCTATTGGCGTCTGAGGGACCAGCGCACTAAGAAATCTCCCGGTGTCCTGGTGTGCCCATCCGCCCATGAATATACCAATAACACCAAATAATTTCCCTTAAAATAGATTACAATATTATTGAAAAAATTATACCGGTCCTAGTGAACAAAAATATGGTTTAAGAACTTTTTAACATTAACGATCAAGCTGTAGATAATAGTCAAATCGAAGACGAAATTCAATACGAAAGTGATATTCAACCTTTGGTCCAACATCCTCAAGAACATTATTTTGTCGATAATGACCTTTTTTTCTCAGAAAATAGCCTCCGATCCCGAGTACCCAATCTAGAACTCATGAATTTAACAAATAATGAAAGTAAATTGCCATATATTATTTATTCCGAATTATAATTAACAGCTAATAAATATTTTAAAAACTTTGAAAAATACAACAAGAAATGCAATGTGGCTTATGCATGATGGTGCACCAGAGCATTTTAGTGTAGTTGCTCGTGAGTTTTTAACAGTTATCGCTAGATTGGTTAAGGTGGACCTCACTAATGGCTTGCTCAATCCTCGGACTTAAACCCCCTGGATTATTTCCTATGAGGTCATCTAAAGTCATTAGTTTATACTACTTCAGTGGAGAATGTAAAAAATTTAAGGAATTAATTGCTGGGTGTAACTCAATAGGAAACGACTGACCCTGGTGTTTTTGAAAAAGTTCGGCAGTCAAAGAGAAGAAGGTTGGATTCTTGCCTCCTAGCGAAGGTAGTCATTTTCAACAGTTCTTGTCGATTAAGAAACTTTACATGTAATTGTTGATAATAAAATATTGTTATTGTCGAAAATTTTTCTCGCTCTGTATCTTCAAAACAAAGAAGAATCATCAAAGAACAAAATATTCTTAGGGAATAACTTCTTAAGCTTTTGCCGTATGTTTAATAAAAACCCTGCATATGTCACTACTTCCAAATGCGGCAATTGCGCATTATTGAAAATATTTTGCTGAGTATGGCATATTCGCTTATGCAATAAACTAAATCTAGGAAATGTATATTGGCATCATAAAAACTCACCGCCCCTATGTGAAGCATTTAGGAATTACAATAGTATTTTAACCTCAATAACGCCTTTTTGTAGGTCAGACTTTGAATTTTTTAGCAATATTCAGAACGTTTCGGTTCATTTTCCGATTTTTACTGACATTAAATCACTCAACTCTATACTTTTAATAAGTGAACTTGCACAGTTTCCGGAGGCTGTCCTTATCTACACTGATACTACACTCTAAGTCACCTGACGGCAATGGAGCAGCCGTTTTTATTCCTCATACAAAAAGTGAACTTAAATTTAAAATTAATTCCTCATATAGTATTTTTACAGCAGAAGCTATGGCCATTCGTGAAGCTCTTAAATTTTCACTTAAAGATATCAATCAACAATTTGTCATACTATCAGATTCCATATCAGTTCTAAAGGCTATTGCGCATATAACACCTTGGAACTATAATACCAATCCGGTTATATGGGATATTAGAAAACTATTACGCCGTAATTCGTTACGCAATAAGCATGTAACATTTATTTGGGTAAAAGCACATATCGGCCTAACTGGCAATGAGCATGTCGATTTACTAGCCAAAGAAAGTGTATTTGACGGTGCACCTATTTATAACAGACTCACCTTAAGCGATGCCCACGTTATACTCAAATCCATTATAATGGAAAAATGGAAAGAAAGATGGGAATATTTTTGCAAAATCTACCCCAACAAGGTATTCCACTCTCGTTAAAAGTATTCCGACTAAATACTGGCATAAAGAGTTACCAGTTTCCAGACACTTTGTTACAACCATTATTCGACTAAAAATGGGTCATGCGTGTTATGCGGCACACCTAAATAAAATTTCCATTTCACCTTCTGATAAATATGCTTTCTGTCAGGTCAAATGTGATCTTGATCACATATTTCTTGAATGCAGTAAATATGCACTTCACATAAATATTCTTGCTAAATACCTAATCCAGGAGTGTAAGGTTGAATGCCCATTTAATATCCTAAATTTATCATGGTCTAGTTAATAACCTTAAGGTGATACGTCTTAAATTGTGATCATTTTCCTTGTTTTGTTTTTTTATATTTATTTATCATTCTTTCTTATATAAATTAAAAAAAAATGCCCCATATCCATTTGTGTCTTACCATCCGTGGTCCACCTTGTTTGTCTTAAAAAAAAAAGTCGCCCTGATAGACCCCAGTGGCGTGAAACGTGTGTCCCTGTTTATATGTTATTACTTAATTTATTATTATTATATACTGTGAGACTGGCTGTACGGCCTTTTAGCCAAATACCAAAAAAAAAAAAAAATAAACTAAATTTTTGGAGCATTCCGTTTACTGGTTCGCCATAGACGTCCAATGTTCCATCCGCCATAAATCACCCTGTATATAGAAAATTTGTGCTTACTTTATTTTTATTATGTTACAGTCAGTTATACAAGATATTTACGTAGCCATTAGCAGGAGCTCTCTAATACTACATGATGTTATTTTTCCATCAAATATACTTAAATCTTTCTTATTGCCATTATATTATATACGTGTACGTATAGTTACATACTTTGTTTTAGATTAGAAAGATATGCACCTATTGCAAAACAGATGGTTTTGCGCACAAGTTGACATCCAGTTTTTAAATACGTATTATGCCATTGCCAGCCATTCTAATAAAGATATATATATAATATGTATAATTATGTTATTATGTATAATAATATATAGCATGTAGCATTTAACATTATTAAAGCTAATTAATTACATACGCTGTTTCTGTTGCTTTTCTTTTAATAATCTTCTCCTGACAGCTAGAAGGTATAAAATACCTTATTTTAATTATTACATTCTGTTCGAAATAAATTAATCAATTAAGTACATATTCAATTAACCAACAATAAACCTCAATTATTACTTATAAATAATTAAAATAATTAGTTTGAGTAAGATATTCCGCACTTTTATTTTTCTAAATTGTAAAATCACTAAATAACAATTAACCAAAGGGATCAAGTTGTCACCATATACCTATATAGATACTATTATATTATTGTATCAAATCATTTTTTAAACTGAAATCGATTCTTAAAAATCACGAGACAACACATTAAACAAGTAAATTTAAACAGAAATTAATATTTATTTAATAATGTGCAATAAAAATTATCACCTATGGCAAGTCATACCATAACACTTGCTAATGGGTTGCCAGAAAAGTATATAACGATGCAATGTGTAATGATTTCGTTTCACCTCCAAATATAAAAAACGAACGCACATTAAATATTCATATATTAGACACGTTCAGCATAGTATATTTTAATTAATCTAAAATAGCACCGGTATTTATAATTAAGAGAGAATTTATGTGCCATAAGTATTTTGATGCAATAATTTATCAAGCTGATAAAATATGGTTTAATTATTTGTTTTAAAAAGATTTCCAATCATACACCGTGCCCCAAGGTAAGTGAAACGAGAGGTGCAAGGAACACTTTTTACAGAAAAGATACCAACCGTCACACAACAACATTCAATTGTCCGTAGGTACAGGTCAAGAAATATAGCATGAGCTTTGACCTTCGGATGCACAATAGAAATTATAATAGGTATCTCTGTCGTACACTGACGTATATCTGTCGTAACTGACGTATACCTGTCGTATACTAACTTTCCTTTTCTATCATCTACGCATCTCGGAGTCAAACTGGAATGCATAACCTGTACTATTGATTGATATCTGAATTGCTTTAAAATTGAAGAATTTGCTGCCAAATTTCTTGTCTCATTTTGGTAATATGAACTATCCTGACTAACATATACAGTGCGTTCATAAAGTCTTGCACAAATTGATCTAAGATTCAGAGACTCCGACACGTCAGTTAGTATTTTTTTAAATGCAACATCCTGTATATTATATTAATTTCGAATTGTATAAAAGCCTAAAACTTTTTGTGTAACCAAATAGCGGTTTTAACCCTTTACCTTAAAACGAGCAATTAAAAATACTAATTAACGTATCTCAGCGTTTAAAAAACAAAACAATTCCCCGAATTTTAGATCAATTTGTGCAAGACTTTATATACGCACTGTATATCAAATCACTTGCGGTTTCGTTTATAAACTAAGTAAGGTTGTAACTTAAGTCAAAATAAAGGGCATCCAAAATTAATTTGAGGTTTCGTATAGCTTGGAAACTTAATAATAAAGCAGAGAGCTACCCCAGTCTTTTAACGTGGGTAATAGAGAGCTATTGCTACCAACTATCGAGATTTACAGAATGAATGATCTGTATACAGGGTGTTATTTAAGTACGTGGCAAAACTTCAAGGGGTGATTCTTTGAGTGGTTCTAAGACGAAAAGTTTATATAAACATGGGTCCGGTGTCAAACTTAACAAAAAGTCGTTTTATCGTAAATATCCTAAGAATCCTTTAGCCGATTTTGTTGAAACTTGACAGTGTTATTTAGGGTAGTAATTTGGCCCTAACTAAAAAATTGATTCGCCTTTGAGAAAAAATATAAAAATCACTTTATTGCATGTTCCTGAGATAACATAATATTGTTTTTTACAGGGTGTTGAAATATTAAAAAAAAATCCTAAGTAACAAGAAGACGCAAACTAATATGACGTTAAAACTTGGTAACAGTTTTAATGAATACAAATGAATCCTTTAAGCTAAAAGTTTTTAATTATTTATAAAACACAAAATTTTTTTTATTGATTGCAATGCAAAGTGATTTTTATGATTTCTCTCAAAAACGAAGCAAGATACAAAAAAAAAGGCTAAAAATAAAAAAGTTTTAGTTTTAGTTGTCTAGTGCGATGAAAATACAAAAATTGTAAAAAAATCAGTAGCACATATTTTCTTTGTCAAGAATCTTAAGGTGCCTTCCGGGACGCCCCTGGACTTAAAAATTTTAATCTAGTTAGCCCCGTACTACCCTAAATAATTATTGCCGAATTTCAACAAACTCGGCTACTCCCAAGGTTATTAAGATATTTGCGAAAAAACGATTTTCTTGGCCACGTACTTAAATATCACCCTGTATAATAAAATTACAATGTAACACGTTTACGTTCATTAAAAAAAAAACAGCATTCCGTTTTTAATCAGATCTTTGATTAATTTAGAGATCTGTGTTTCTAAATGAATCAGGTTAGTTCAGGTTACGCATTTCAAAAGTAGTAATATAATATACTCGTATATTAGAAATATCATATTTTCCAATTAAAAAGTATAAGTGTATTTATAGCAATAATAAAGTAAATTAGCTTAGTTCTACAATAACAGAAACTTACGTAACTTGGTATTCAGAAATGAACTGAAAAATCGATTAAAACGAAATGAAACTGCACCAACACTATGATGTATCGGTTTTCCCATAAGCTAATTAAATTATTTCCAGCGCTTTATTGCTAAACTTTAATAAAGCGTACGTAAATCAAAGACGCCCATAAGAAAATCATATATTATTACTGCGATAAACCGAAAGTAAAATTTCGCCAAAGCAACATATTACAGCCAGCTATAAAACTTTTCAATAATACCACACTGTAATTCTTCTCGGATCAAATTGTGTTTTACAGAAACGAGCAATAATTTATCCAATTCAACGGAAAATACACATCCGTAATTCTTTGTTTTATTTTATTGGATATAATTTGTTGGTCACCAAACGATCTTTTATTGAATTTAAACCTATCTTGGACGTTTGTATCAAAGTACATCCGCCATAAAACCATTGCAGTAGCGTATTTTCATAATTTTTTAGTAAAATTTAACTAAAAAACGATTTAAATTTAAAAAGTGTTAAATTTTTCAATTACTGTCGGCCCACTGCCCATGGCAGCGGCGAAGAATGGAAGTAGCATTGTGGTCATACCGACTGAAGTGCGCTTTAAATAAAATCCCGCTATCGCGGTCGTGTAAAACACATCGTGAGTGCAGGACCGGATTTAGGCTTTGTGAGGCCCTCATTTTCGTGACAACGCACCGGCACAATTTTAAAATAATAGTTTATTTCTTTTATAGTATTTCAAAATTTATTGATATTGGTTAATTGGTTTGAGATACTGGTACTGAGACAAAATACAATAAATACATAATGACTTTTAAACTATTGTAGGTATACCAGCTTTTTATTATAGTTTACCTAATAATAGCATAGAGGCCCCAAAAATCATTTTTTTAAATTGAAGTTTCGATGATAATTTTTAAATTTAAACCTCATCAAAATATTATAGAACTTATTACTTCTTTATTGTTAATCTCATGTAGTAAAATCTATACAAAAATACTCTTTTCTTTCTTAGGCCCAGTACTTTCAGGTCCGAATATCTTTATTCTCGGTATAATTGCTATAGCTTCAATGGTTTCAATAGATTTTAGTCGACGAATAGCGCTATCCGTAGATGAAAGCATCAAACCTTAGAATATTAAGGCCCTCTTATCACTGCTCTGGCCGGGGCTCCCTCAAAAATGATATTGGACCCTATTTATTGTCTCGGGGTTATTAAATGGTTGCCTGTATTTAAAATCCGCGTCAATAAATCATGGCGTGTGTTTACCGGAGTTTTGTAAACGTCTGTTTTAATAGCGTCCCACAAAAAGAAGTCACACATATTTAACTCCGGAGAACGTGGTGGCCATTTTATTGGTGCATCATTGCCCCTTCCAATCCATCGGTTGAGATATTGATGGTGTAAATATTGCCGAACGGCAACGGAAAAATGGGGCGGGGCACCTACATGCATATACCACATTTCCCTTCGAAGTAAAAGGGGCAAATTTTCCAGAAGAATTTATAATGTGTCTTGCAAAAAATTTAAATAAATATTTTCATCTAACCTGTTTGGAATAACAATAATCAATAATACCTGCCCAAATATTTAATTTGAATTGATACTGATGATGTGCAACTTTAATGGCATGTGGATTTTCATCGGAATAAATCTGTTCGTTGTGCAGATTGGTTACTCCAGATCTTCTAAAGCACGTCTCGTCAGTAAACAATATTTTCCTACAAAAATTTGGATCACGGATTCTTTTGTTTCCAATAAATTGACAAAATGTAAGCCGCATGGGGGATCAGTTGATAAAAGTTCCTGGACTTTTTGCACGTGATATGGATGTAACAACTGTTCTTTTAAAACCTCATTGACAATCGTTTTAGGAACATGTAACTCACGTTCTAAGCGACGGGTACTGGTACTTGGTTCTTCTTCAACTCTTTTCAGAATGTTATCTTCTGTTTCCACAGTTCGAGTTGTTCGCATACGACCCCTGCCTTCAAAGTTTTTCTCAAAGCTGCCCGTTTCCCGAAGATGACGCTCGATATTGGCAAATATTTGGTAGTTTGGTATTCGCCGGTTAGGAAATCTCTCCATGCAAACCCTAACACTCTGACGCCCATTTCCTTGACAAAATCCGTATATCAGGAGCATGTCAACCTTCTCGTGTTGATCGTATACTTTAGTCAATTTCATAGACTGGTGACAATTTGTCAATAATTGTCAAACTATTAAATGCCATAGCAACAAGGTCACTAAAAAAATTATTGTTACAGGTAATTTAAGAATACCCCGAGTCAAAGGGTGGTTGCAACCTCCAGAAAAAAAACACTCCGGATGCGAGTAGACGCTACATTTAGACAATTTTCTGTCGTTTTTGTTTTTTTTTAACCTGGATTAAGATTAAGAGATTGATCTTTTATCGACGTTTTTTAATGGCAATTCCTTTCAAACGAAAGATAAAAGTACTACCCAAACTACATTTTCCAAAAACAAACTGTATTTTTTCAGGAACAGAAAATTTAACTTTTATTAAACAACTTTTTGAAAAATGACATATTTGAACTTTGACAGCTACTATTTGATTATGTTCCCAAAAATATCAACTTCTGGTTAAACCGGAAGTTTACACTGTTGGGAAGATAATAAAAAACTAAGATAGGAACATGTGAGCCGTTTTACTCTAAGACGTACCGTTAGAAAGCTACAAGCTGCAAAGTTCAAAAATGTATTTTTTCAAAAGTCAATATCTCGGAAACTATGAAGCTTAGACTTATTTGTTTCAACCCCGGGGTTGGTTATCACAAGTATGTCAATGTAGCCATATCGCTCAAAGAAAGAAATTAAACTCGGAATTCTGACTTTAGACTCAGTTTAAACTCCCAACAATGCAAAAAATATTTTTTGGTTTTGGGTGGCCCGTCTACGTCTTCGTAAGAATGCCTGTTGTCGGATATATAGAGGCTATAGTCCTCGCTGTTGCCACAAATCCGAAAACAACTACGAAAAAGCAATTTGAAAGAAGAATCAGTTACGAGTTTTTATCCTAAATAATTATTATAATAAAAATAATTACGTAATGAGGTACTTACAAAGTACTTGCGACGCAATGCGATCCAGTTCCGCACTGATGATAAAATGGACACTAACAGAGATGCAATAAAAAATATATTTTATTAAAAACTTTTTGTTTAACGACTGGATCAATTTATTCGTCTTCACGTCAACGCCCCAGTACGATCAACCTACCCTTCAACGTAAACATTTTGTTAAAATTTATTTAGAAAACCTTTGGTACGATATTTTATATTTAAATTATACTTACAATATTCCATTCTATATAATCATAGTATTAAAAATTCCAACAAAGTCCTTGTGAAATCTCGTGGCGACAAATAATATCGGCCGTGTCTATCGCGGATCGCTGACAACGAATTACACTGTAAATAATTGGTTTTTTATAGCGCCCAATCAATCATTCCATATTGAAGTGTCATAAATCAATCAAAGCTCTAAATGTAAAACTCTGTAGGAATAAATTAATCTGTTATTCGATTGGGGGGATGCTAATTTCTTTTTAAGCGTGACCATCATTTTTTTTATACTAATGATTTTAGGAGACCCCGCCAAAGGGCTCGCTGGTTATCGATTGGGGGCTTTAACGTCATTTTTTAATACTGATAGATTTTCGTGATTAATTAGTTTCTTTTATGGAATATTTTTTCCCGGTCATTTTGTTTCGCAATAAATCAGTTTAAGTATTTCTTTATTGTTTTAGAAATATAGACGAATAAATGCAATTTCGTCGAGGAAATCACTCCTAAAAAAATTCAGTCAGGTTTGGTGCACTTGGGATCTGACTTGGGGTGTCAATCCCGAATCCCGGGATCCACAGACAGAAAATAATCTCAAAAATCCCGATGCAAAACACGTTGTAGTTGCTTTACCTAACATGCATGTTTGAGCGTTTTACCACTACTAGAGAATTCCATAAGAAAATTATTAATCTAAATTTAACTACAACTCCGAATTCGGAATGTAAGTTTCTCCAAGACGCTGTAAAAGTTTAGCGAATAAGAATTTCAGTTAATGTCCAATGTCGACGAGATGCACGGTATAAAAGTTTATGCTACATGAATTATCCAAAATTAAAACACCAGTTAGTACGAAGCTACATAGATCCTTAAAAACAGCAATTAAGCAACGCATAATCATTTATATTTACATTCTCAGCTATCTCAAAAATCCCGATATTATTAAAAGGTCTCGAGCAAGCCGTCAGCACAGTAAAACTGCTTTGGATATTCTAATGCTGCCGCTCCTGCTCACCTACCCCTTTTTTATAAAAAAAAAACTTTGCTTAAAATGAAAAACTTTATTTTTCAAAAATATGAGGCATAGCCCCATATCTACATGATAGTTAACATAATAAATAAAAAAGAATTCCTTTTAAAAATTATTATTTCTTAATTTTCATAAAAATTTAAAAAACGTTTATAGATAAAAAAAAAAACCTTTCTCCTCCAACTATCTTTTATCCATAATGTTAATCCACTAATTAAAATTTTACATTTATAATTAATACTTCACTTATACAGGGTGTACATAAAGTAAGGAACAAATTCATTATTTAATAATCTAAAAAACATTTCGTAAGAATCCTCGGGCACGTATAATAATTTTTAATTGCGCATATTTTAACTTATAAATTTATTATACAGGGTAACCCATGTAGTAGATATGACATTATCGACGATTTTTTTAAATAGAAACCCCTATATTTTAGTTCAGATCTGTAATCTCAAAGAACAGCTGATTTTAAAAACATTACACACTTAGGGCCTAAAATTGATAGTTTCGTAGCTACAGGGTAAAAAAAAATATTAGTAGTATTTTTAATTTAAAAAAATTTGAAAAAATGAAATAAGCTATTTAATTAAGTGTTGAAATTGTCCTCCTTCTTGTGCCTGGCAGTACCCCAAGCGATTAATAAACTCTTATTGGACTTTTATTATGGTTTCTTCTGAAATATTCCTGCATTCTGTTGTTATTCGATTTTTTAAATCGTCAATATTGCCAGATCTTATTTTATAAACAACATTTTTCAGGTGACCCCACAAGAAGAAGTCCAGTGGTGTAAGGTATGGAGACCTAGACGGCCATTCAATAGGCCCACGTCTTCCAATCCACCTGTTCAGAAAAACTTGATTGACATAATGTCGCACTATATACTGCTGCATAATGTGGAGGTGCGCCGTCTTGTTGGTACCACAAATTTTCATCTAGAATTGCAGGATTATTTCTACTCGGATATAAGTTAACTAGCGTAGGGATAAGAGAGTCTTGAAGAAACTGAAGGTAATTTAGCCCGTTTACATTGTTGTTAAAAAAATATGATCCAATATTTTTGTTTTTCACTATACCCGCCCAAACATTAATTTTTTGAGGATATACCTGGGATTTTCTTGTGCCCAATATCTACAGTTTTGCCGATTTACTTCACCATTTAATTTGAAAGTAGATTCATGCGAAAATATGATATTTTCAACAAACAAAGGATCTGCGTTACATCCTTCCATTAATATTTGACAAAACTTCATCCTACGATCTGGATCATCTTCATTCAACTCATGAACCAGTCGGATTTTAAACGGGTGCCATCTTTCTACCGTTAATAGGTTATGAACGGTCATAGCAGCCGCCTCATGATCTATGCCAATCTGGCGGACGCTGTTATTATGGGGATCTTCTTCTATAGCCAATAAAATATTTAATTTTTTATCATCCGGAATAGCTGGACGGTCTTTCCTGGGAAGATCTTCCACAGAACCAGTTTCTCGAAATTTTGTTTCAAGTTTACTCACAGTTGATCTAGTGATTGGTCTTTCTGGGTACTTAGCGTTGAACAAAATGCAAACTTCTTGTTGGGTAGGTACGAATCCTATCACCATATCTAATCATCCTAAGAATTTCTATTCTTTGTGTGGCAGATAAACGCATAGTAACTAAATATTAAAATTAATTTTATTACTTCTACTAAACTTACTAGAAAAATTCAATATAATGACAGCATAATGTCATTATCTAAATACCATAGTTACATAACAGCAAATAAGCCTACATGAAAAAAAAAACATAACAGCAAATAAGCCTACTTTTAAAAAAATGTTTCTTAAATAAAATTATTTGTTTACCCTGTAGCTACGAAACTATCGATTTTAGGCCCTGAGTGTGTTATGTTTTTGAAATCAGCTGTTCTTGGAGATTACAGATCTGAACTAAAATATAGGAGTTTCCATTTAAAAAAATCGTCGATAATGTCATATCTACTACATGAGTTACCCTGTATAATAAATTCATATTTCAAAATATGCGCAATTAAAAAGTATTATGTACGTGTCCGAGAATTTTTACGAAATGTTTTGAGATTATTAAATAATGAATTTGTTCCTTACTTTATGTACAGGGACATTTTTTTAAGTGTGTCACTGGATTGGCGATTTTTCTGCTGACTATAATAAAAAGACAAATTGCATATTTCTCAATGATTTTCGATAAGGAAGCCGAATTTAATGTCAAAAAATACATAGATTTGCAAATTTGACAGATGAGACGCCATTTTGAATTTTCTTAAATGGCAACCCCCATAAATAGCCACAGGATTAAATTGCATTTGGCGATCCGATTCTAAAACTATATAGTTGTTGATACTTATTTTCAGCCGTTTCGGAAATACGGGGGTTCCTAATTTGCCTCCATCGATTTTGTCTTTTAAGTGTCCCACCCCTTTAATAAATAGACCTTCTAAGCTGAACACCTCAGTTTTTTTCACAGTGACATAATTTCCCGTGAGCAAGCGATCTACGCTATAGTCAAATCCGACAGATGTCAAAAAGTGACAGATACCACGCCATTTTGAATTTTCTTAAATGGCAACTCCCATAAATAACCACACGATTGAATTGAATTTAGCGATCCGATTCTAAAACTATATAGTTGTTGACACTTATTTTCAGCCGTTACGGAAATACGGGGGTTCCTAATTTGCCTCCATCAATTTTGTCTTTTAAGTGCCTCACCCCTTTAATAAATAGACCTTCTAAGCTGAACACCTTAGTTTTTTTCACAGTGACATAATTTTCCGTGAGCAAGCGATCTGCGTTATAGTCAAATCCGACAGATGTCTAAAAGTGACAGATACCACGCCATTTTGAATTTTTTTAAATGGCAACCCTCATAAATAACTAGACGATTGAATTGCATTTGTCGATCCGATTCTAAAACTATATAGTTGTGGATATTTATTTTCAGCCGTTTCGGAAATACGGGGTTCCTAATTTGCCTCCGTCGATTTTGTGTGTTTGTGGTGAGACATTTATTCATAAGGGTTGCCATTTAAAAAAATTCAAAATGGCGTCATATCTGTCACTTTTTGACAGCTGTCGGATTTGACTACAGCGTAGATCGCTTGCTCACGGGAAATTATGTCACTGTGAAAAAAACTGAGGTGATCAGCTTAGAAGGTCTATTTATTAAAGGGGTGAGACCAAAGACATTAGTTCTAATGTCTTTGGGTGAGACACTTAAAAGACAAAATCGATGGAGGCAAATTAGGAACCCCCGTATTTCCGAAACGGCTGAGAATAAGTATCAACAACTATATAGTTTTAGAATCGGATCGCCAAATGCAATTTAATCCTGTGGTTATTTATGGGGGTTGCCATTTAAGAAAATTCAAAATGGCGTCTCATCTGTCAAATTTATCTATGTATTTCTTGACATTAAATTCGGCTTCCTTATCGAAAATCATTGAGAAATATGTAATTTGTTTTTTATTATAGTCAGCACGAAAATCGCCAATCGGGTGAGACACTTTAAAAAATGTCCCTGTACACACTGTATTCGAATCTTAATACAATTGATATGTTAATATGACTAGTTAGTACACTAGGTCTTCAATTTCACATTTCTCATCCTGTTAAGTTGTACTCATTGATTTGAGACAACTCACATTGACAGTTTACTCGATGTTACCCTTGAGGATGAACGCTTAGGCGTTCGAAACATGTAGGGAACTATTTATTTGTTTTTACAATTGTTAAACTCTGGAGGAAGTTTGTTTCATTTACATAAACTATAAAAGTACTTGAATGTAAATGTCAACCGATCATTGTCTCAAAAAAAATGGGTAAAGTGCAAAATGTGTTTAAAATGTAGGTATAGATACACAAAATATTGCTGTTTTTTTGGGTATTTGCCAGTATTATTAAAATGTAGTGAGTAATTGCTGCGGTATTTGCAATTTAAAGCGCTGAAAGCTAATGAGCCTTCATTTGATTGGTTATGTGGTTCTTGATCTGTTTGTTGAAAATTACTATAGTGGGTCCGTATAAACCTCACATCATAATGCTAATAACAATTATCATATGAGTTATGCAGAGATGGGCAGAAGTCTTGGGTAAATAACTTCCGAACTAGTAATTTAAAAATTACATAATTTGGTTGTAGCTCAAACATTTAATTTCAGTTATATCTAAAGTCATGGAGAAGGCTATCAACAAAATATTATTAAAGTACCTGGAATACTTCGACATTATTAGTGATCGTTAGTATAGATTTCGTAACTCTAGATCAATAGGAGACCTTCTCGCTTATGTAACTCACGTTTGGAACAGCGCAATAGAATATCATGGGGAGTCCCGGGCGGTAGCACTGGACATTTCCAAGCTCTTTGACCGAGTATGGCATGGGGGGCTCCTAACTAAAGTTCATGCCTGTCAAGCTTTCTTAAAAACCGTTCTCTGTGAGTGTCGACGGATGGATTTCTTTTAGACAAATTTAACATCAACGCCTGAGTCACTCAATGTTCTATATTGTTGCCCATCCTCTTTTTACTATGTATTAATGATCTTTTGGAAAAAACCAAAAATCTTATATATAGCTTCGCTGATGACAGCACACTTGTTTCGTCTCTTACTTTGGATGCTCGAACATTGGCTGTCAATGCACATCTCTATAGGCAGCAAGAGGTCTCACATATCAGCAAAGACCTGGAAGAAATTTTGTCTTGGGGTGACCGTAACCAAGTAGAATTTAACACTAAAGGATATAGTCATGGCGGGACACTCGATTCCCTTGGCTTCATCAATTTGTTTATTGAGCGTCAATGTGGATAATCATGTCTTGGCATAGTCAAGCTGCGGCTATTGCTAAGACAACCTCGCAGAAGCTTGGAATACTTTTCCGAACTAAGAACCTCTATACACCCCAAGAACTTTTGATGCTCTATAAAGCCCAAATTCGACCATCGCTGGAGTACTGTTCGCATATTTGGGGCTCTGCTCCTAAACATACCCTGAGATTGCTAGACTCCATTCAAAGAAGGGCCATTCGCTTGATCGGTGGCCATGATCTGACAAACAACCTGGAAAGCTTTGAACATCGAAGGCAGGTTGGCGACTTAAGTCTATTTTACAAATTCCTTGATTCCATCCAGAGCGGTGCATGGTAGGAATACACGAGGAGCCACTGCAGCCCACCCGTAAGTCATTCAGCTTACTGTCTCCCGAACGACCCTGTTTAAAAATTCTTTCATTTGGAGAACGACCTCCCTGAGGCCGTGTTCCCCAACGAGTATAGTCTCGAAAGATTTAAGACAAACGTGAATCATTTCCTGCACACACGCACCGCTCGCAGAGTGCCATAAATGATTAATTCTGCAGGGCTGTGCCTCATCATAAAATAAAAATTGACAGAAAATTTATAGTTTCCGAGATCCCAATGGTCACCCTCAAATTTGGGACACCCTGTACAGTTGAAAAAAAAAGTATCACCTTAGAAACCACCCTGTATAATTAATAATTTCATATACCAAGTCTTTAACCTTTACATATACTATGAGTTGTACTCATTAATTTGAGACAACGTACTTTTCTATTAAACTCGATGCTAGTATCCCCTGATGATGAGTGCTTAAGTACTTGAAACATGTAGGGAGCCTTTTATTTACCATAATCATTAAATTGTGGAGGAAGACTGCATTGTTTTATTTACATTATAAGAATTAGTTCTAGCAAATTCTTTATAATAAATACGTTAAATATGGCATCGTTGAGTGCTATTAAATAAAAGTTCCTAAGAGCTCTGACAAAATTGTACGTCTGTACTGTAATTGTACGACCCCCATTAAATGCGCAGTTCAGACTTTTGCCCACCCCGGTGTACACCATTTTATTGCTATGTTGTATTATGTCTAAGTTTGATTTCTCCAAACAACCAAAAAAAAAATTGGAATAAAAAATTCACAACAAATGTCGATTAAGCAAGACTTCATCGCACTAAAAATATTGCGTGAAACCATGGTTACTGACACTTTATGTATTTATAAAAACCATCCAATATTATTATTCGATAATATAACATTAATAAATAAATCTGAATTTAAATGTAATATAAAACGTAATTTGCCACTGTGGTCAATTAAGATCGTTGTTTCTGGTTTAATTAAATTATTTCCGTTCATTATTTCTGAAATTTAAGTTAAGAGACGGTCTATAGTAGAAACATTCGATATCGGATTTTACAACGCCCATTAAAATGTTATTTTAACTTAATGGCACTGTACTCCTCCTATTGAATTTCCAACGATAACAGTGCATGGAAACATATTTTCAATAATAGATTATTTATTGCTGCGTCTCTAATAAGGCGGGTTCACACGTCATCGGTCATATAAATGAAAATAATTAAGCACTGTTTATTTAAAGCAGAGACTTCTGAAATATTTTTAGAAAGACCTACCTGTATCTATATATAATGTACCAAGTGGTCGTTTAGTGAGGCAAATCGTAGAGCGTAAAAAACACAAAAATATACGTTATTGAGTAAAGTCTTAAACTAGCCCTTGTCTTTCATACCCTTGGGTCAGTGCAGTTACAAAATCTTATATGATATGCTAAGAACAAAATCACATAAAGTTCCTACTTATCATACTAAAAATGACCCCCCCCCCCCAAAGTACATATTTTTGGTTTATTAAAGTTATCTCGGTCATGGTTACTTTTGCGAGAAAAAGTGAAAAGGACGAAAAGATAGCTTATAAAATTCTAAACAAAATTATTGTAGAAAAACTGGCATTATTAAAGCAGTGGCGAACCACAGAGACCTAAAATGGTTTAAAATATTCAAAAACTAAAAAAAAAAAACATTTTAAAATTTTTTTTTAGAAACAATTAAAATTTTACAGTTTCTAGATGTTCAAACTAATTTAGTATTATATTTTATCATCCTAGTTCACTAAAATGGTAAAAAAATTATTAAATAATTTAATCGGTACATCCAATAACAAACAAATGTTTTTAGCATGAATAAGCACCCTATCAACTAGCCCTGTTTGAAAATGAATTGCTACAAAAAAACTGAAAAATCTGCATTATTTGGGTATTTTGACAAAAATGCCCCATTAGATTCGATTCCTGAAAACAGCGTTTTTGTTCTAGACGGGGTTTTTTTAATTCATAAAATTAACCATCAACTTATGGTAACATTTATAATCAGTATTTTAATTTAAAGTATAATTATGGAAAAAATACCACTGCCGTCTTGATACGACTCATATCTTTCCTCAAAAGAATATGAATAATTTAGATATTCAAAAATATCCTGCTTAGACATTATTTTTCTTGGCCCAATGAGATCTGCAATATTATTTTGCCACGCAATATCTGGATGCGACACCACCTCAGTCCTTTATAAAAAAGGAAAATTATCTTCGCTCAGATTACTAGAAAAAAATAAAGCCCTACAAGAAAAAGTTGGTATATTTTTGCAGCCAAATGCAGAAAAGGATGCTGTTATAAAGACCGATGGAGATTTGTTAATGTCCCTTTACGGGGCAAATACGTCAACAGAAGATTTAAATGAACCTTGTTTTTTAAAATTTACTATTATTACAGCACGACAAAGTTTAAATAAAAATATTGAGTTGGCAAGTCTGCCTCCAACATCAGATAGAGCATGTTACCACAGTTTACAAGTTTATCATCAAAATCGGGAATGGATGGGTAATTTAATATCTCCTACTACTTGGTGTTGGAAAAAACAGGAAGAATCTATACAGTCTGTACAGACCGATAAGCCAATTGTTCCGGAATTTATCTTTAAATTAATTAGATTTTTTCCTGTGGTGACATCTTAAAACGTTGGTTTACAGCATCCCAACAAATACTGAAGAGGAGTTGAGAAACCGCATAATAGTTTGTTTCGACACTATCAGGAATACTCCAGGAATTAGGAATACTCCAGGAATTTTTCAAAGGGTACGAGACTCAATGAGGAGAAGAGCTGAAGCATGCATTCTTGCAGGTGGTGGCCACTTTCAACAGCTAATCTAAATTATTTTCGTTTTTGTTCACACGTTATATTTAATGTTAGTTGTTTTAATTTAATGTTAAAAAATAAACCATAGGCACATAGCGAATGCGCATTTAATGCTTTTTAATTTTTTGTCGGAAACTGTTTGTCGGACGATAAAAAGGCAAGATATTAAATTTGGCCTAAAATGAATGAGTATTTTAAAAATAATTTTTATCTTGAGAAAAAGCAGTGGCGTACATAATATTTTTCCAAAATGTCTAGTCCAAACCCTTTCAGGACGCCACTGGTTAAAAAATTTTAAAATTTTTCTACACCAAAAAATGGCTATTGATGCTTAGAGGGCATGTGTAAAAAATTCATAAAAATAGCTAGAAAGTTGTTAAAGTTATGATAGAAAACGATTTTTTTCTTAAAACTTTAACGCCCTGTAGTTCGAAAGTTGATAGGTTAAGGATATATGTTAATTTGAACTTTTCTTCTTAAAATCACCTAAGAATTCACACCGTTAAGGATCAGCATCTTATTCTGAAACACCCTGTATATTTTTATTTATTCTATGCATTTTTTAATTATACACAATAATAGTATGCCAATGTATTAAATACATATATGTATTAATATTTAAGAAATATTTAAAATGTTAGTTTAATATTAGAAGTCGAAAAAAAAATTGATAATGTCTAAAACATAAAGCTTAAATTTTTAAAAGTATTATTTGACTTAAGCCCCTGTGGCACGCTACTGTTGCAAAATACTATTCTTTAATATAGCCAACTTGTGTAAAATCTTATTCTAATTAATTTATTTCTTCACTTTTTCTCGCACAACTAACCATAACAGAGATAAATAAAAAAAAAACAAAAAATGTACACACACTTTTTTGGAGGGTTGGGGACTTTTAATATGATAAGTAGGACGGCAAAAACTGAACATCCCAAAGAAAAACAGCTTTATGTGATCTTGTTCCCAGTCAAGTACTTAATATATACAGGGTGTTATTTAATAAGTGTCCAATACTTTACAGGACGATTCCTCGGCTATTTATAAGGTGAAAAGTTTATATAAGCATGGGTCCGCAAGCCCTTCATTTTTGAGATACAGGGTGTTACAATTTTTAACAAGAAGAAAAAATATGTACGCCACTGCCGTTTTCTCTTTTAATAACACTGTTATGTAGGCACTTTATTGGCTAACGCAAAGTACATTTTCATAATTTTTTGATTTCGGCGAGATAAATGCTATTTTGTCAAACTCTGATGTGGGCATATTGATATGCAAATAAATGCCATTTATTTCTTTATTATTCTTTTTCTCGAGAACGATTACTCGTAGCGACTTCTACCAAGTATGCCTTTTTCATTTAAAAATGATGGAGAAATCCACTTATTTGCTTAAAAATGTAATACAAGCACGTTTAAAGAAGTTATGACTCCTCAAAAGAGTAAAAAGACACGTAGGTGGGTGCCCTTTACAAGTGGGAGTCATGCTAACATCAAATTTGAATTTCGCATTTATTTCAAGAAACCCCTAGATGCCAATTTTCGTCCAAGTATAGACATTATTATACATACAAACCGTCTTGAATTTGTGGCTTGTGTTGTACCTTCCAAGTATGCATTCACTACTCTCTGCTTTAATTCTTTCAAAATTGGAATACCTCTTGGCATGATTAATCCAGCACAGAAATATTAATTAAACATAAAATAAACTCTGCAAAAATTTTTAACCTTTACTTTCACCAAAACCTTTCTTTTTTAGGAAAATATTAAAATATTGCTTTACTTTTGACGCATTACAATACTGTATTTGAAACTTTACGTAAATATCAGTTCCATTTGTTTTGATTGTTGGAAAAAGCTGTTGCCGCCGGTAACAACAGCCTACTTTGATATTTAAGACACGATGTATTTAAATACGATATCATGCATTTAATATTATAAAATCGAAATTTCTTTCATTTTTCGAAAGTGTTGCTCTACTTTTGTCCGATAGTGTATAACCTAAGGTAATTAAATTATATTTCAAATTGTAAGATGACAAGTTTTTCCTTCCATAAAATAAATATTTAAATAATTTGGCAACATCGCAAAATAATTAAAAACTAAGTTTACCACGATTTGGGGAGGATTTTAAAGATGCAAAAAACTATTGACAAAAAAAAATAACAAATAAATAATTTTACGTTATAGCTCATTTTACTGTCCTAAACCTTTTATAGTAACATTTTTAATGTATTTGGAATAATAACGGACCTATTGTACTTTGCCATACTAAACGGCCACCCCGTATATTGCCTCTTGATGGATTACTGATGATTTTGTTGTTTTCAAATTAACTCATACTACGCAAAGTTTTTCTCGGTTTTTCTTTTATCAAACCTGATAAGTAGGTATATGTAATAAAAGTATTGGTCGTATTATTATTTTAATGATCACTTAATGGCGTAATTAAAAACCTTTCATAATGCGATCTAAATGGACCGCACATTGAGTGAACGTTTTGGCCATAAAAACTATGTTAGTTTACTTTTCGAATAAATACTGAAGATAATTAAAGAAGTGCATTGACTTTACTTTCTGTATTTTGTTTGTTTAGCTTTAACAAAGTGATTACGGCTTTAACAATTTGGTCTAATATCTTTAAAAACCCATTAACCTATATCTATCGGAAATGTTAACCATTTCAAATAGGTGAGTATAGGTATTTTTGTATAATCATAACTTCTGATTACCATTACTAGTAAATATCTCTCTAATGTATTTGTTTTTAGATTTTTTTAGTTTTAAAAAATTTACAAGATGATTACCAAAAAAATAAAAAAATATTTTGAATCGGTTCTTATATGCGTGCTTTTAAGACAAACAGGTTATATACCGTGCGAGGAAAAATTATTCTTAAAAAGATGGTTTCGACTGAAAAACGTAGGGCTTGCTTTAGATAACAATTACAAGGTGTTTTAAAAATATTGATTCCCAAATGAGGAAAAATAACCGTCAAATAAGGTGATCTGGGTGGGAATTCAATGTCTGTTCGAAAACTGATTAATCTGTCGTCGAAAAAATTGCGTAAGTAGTAAATAGTTTCGGCAGATGTATGGGCGGTTGCACCGTCTTGTTGAAAATAACTAAAACGTAGTTCATCTTCAAGTAGTTGCCTCACAAATGGATTCAAAATAATGTCCCTATACCGCTGTGTTATAATTGTGTCTTGGAAAAAATAGGACCACCAATTCTTCTCCGGGAAACAGTCAACCAAAGTGGGTGGAACCAGGTATTATCAGAAAAAAATATCAGGTATAATAAATCCCGGGATGCCGGGATTAGAAGTACCGAAAAAAATCAGATAACATTCAAAAACTTTTATTGTAAGTATTAATTTAAATCACAAAATTTAACAAAAAAAAACTCCTAAACGAACTTAAAGAAGTGTGTTGAAGGCTTACAGATTTTTAAAAAAGTATTGGAAAAATATTAGTGCGTCTAAAGTTTCATCTCCCAGCCTTGAACGTATTTTATTACATCAAAACCCTGCAGAAGAGAATCATCTCTCAGATTCCATGCTTGTGGGCTGAATGGTTAATAAAAATTCAAAGGCTTTTTAAAGGTTACGTCCCCGACTACCACCATTTGCGTATAAATCAATTTCTTGAGTAATGATGTCCGGCAGTCGCTTCTTATTACTTTTTTGTCTGCAGAGACTCTGAACAATGTTGTAATGCCTCTTGCATTTTAAGTTTTAAGGGTTCATTTTCTGCTCTCAGAATTTCCGCAATGGGAATCAGATCCTCGTCGCTGGTTTCTCTTCCAGATGCATCTTCATTGTCTAGCCTGATTAAAAGTTTTTCTAATTCAGATTTAATTAGAGAAATATTTGATGCTTTGAAGCAATCATCTGGTTCGGAGTTTATAAAGTCGGAATTTCTGAGAAAGCTGAGAATTTGAGAATAAATGATTCTGCATTGCTTAATCCTTTTTCTTAATGAGTCCTGTAGATCTGTGCTGAGTGGTGTTTTAATTTTGGATAGTTCATTCAACATTAATTTTATGCAGCATACCTTTCATATCAATCTATGTCGCGTCGGCATAAGGCTTCGACTGTTAATTTTATTGGCTGGAGTCCAAAATTGGTAACATGTTTAGATCAATTAGGGTCTTTTTTATGGAATTTTCTAAGAGGCTAAAGCGGTCAAGCATGTCAAGTAAGATGCTCCATCTGGTTTTACAGTCTAATATAAGTTTCAATTATTTCCCATCATCGTTGCTTTTGATATCAATATATAGAGGTCACGATCATTCGTGATTTATAAAAAGTCATTGTTTTCACACACCTCTCTCTCATCTTGTCCATGTTTTCAGTTTCCTCGCACTTAGACTCACTATCGGCGGCGCTGTCGCTAAAGTCAAGAAGGTGAAGATCCTCTTTGGCATATGTTGTAGAAGTTGGAGGAGGAGGAGGCATACTCACATTGTTTTATAGAGAACGTCGATGACAGCTAGCTGAATGCGGTGTGCAAAACACAACTGCTGCATAGGTGCAATCAATTTTCCAACTTTAACCATAGTGCTGGCTCCGTCGGTTATAACAGCCGCAATATCTTTAGACAGGTTTAATTGGAAAGCCAGGGGTTTTTCCAAATGTTCCACATACGCTGTAGCCGACAAAGATTTCTTTAATCTTACAAGTCCTAAATTCCAAAATTTTTCCCCTCTGTGAACGTTAATACTCATAAAATGTTTATTAGATATCGATGTCCACTCATCAAACGTTAAACTGAATGTTTCACCGTTTGTTTAGTTGGTGAATTTCTTCGACAACGTTGTTCCGAATTTTTTTAAAGCATCTCATTACATGTGTTTTTAACGTATGTCGAGATTTTGAAACATGAAAACCTCGTGCTTTCAACAACTGTCTTAAATCAGATGATTTAATAAAACTAGAACACGGGAAACCATCTATTGCGGTCATACGAGCTACAACACCTTCAAAGCTCTTATCATTCTTATGCACAAGAAAGTCTATTCTTTTTTTTTGCTTGGTTTTGAAATAGCGAAATGAAGCAAATAAGTATATGCATAAAAAATCGGTATTTAATATCCCGGGATTAACAGGTCTAATCCCGGTATTTTCGAGACAGGTTTTCCTTCCGGGATCCCGGGATTGACATCCCTAGTAGGTACTACACTAGGCATAAAACCCACATTTTTTTAAAGAAAAATTCCTTATCATTTAAAAATGATACGCCACTGCTTCTTCTCCAAATAAATAATATTTTTATAATTGAGCAAAAATTGTTACTGTTAAACTTTTTTTTGTGTGACGGATGGTTCTCGATTAAAAAAATAAATAACATTTATTGCGCCTTTATTATCAGTTTGATCAAATTGCATTAATTATCTCCTAAACGACGCCGAAATAAAAAAAACATATAAAAATCAAAAAATCACTTTGCATTAGACATACTATCAAAAGAAAAGGCAGTGTCGTACATATTTTGTGTTCCGCTTAAAAACTGTAACAGCTTGTATCTCAAAAATAGAGCGGTTGCGAACCTATATTTATACCAAGTCTTTGTCTTAAAATCATGCACAGACTAACCTTCTTCAATATTGATATTCAACTATCAAAGACCCTGTATAGTGGCCGGCACACGCGAAAATATTTACACGCAATTAAGGGTCATGTACGGAAAGTCGCGCGTGAAACTATTTACATGCGAATAATCGCCATTCTGGAACATTTAAAAATATTTAGAGCCAGCGCAGCATATTAAAACTTGGTTAACGGCTTTAGGTACTTATTAGAATTACGCTGATAAATACAGCGAGCCGCATAGAAGACGAAGAAAATTCAATATTTTCTTTCCTTCTGGATCGCATTACGTTTAACTTCTATTAGTCATTGGGACCTTTGCTGGCCAAACTTCAAATATGGAAGTGGATTTGAGAAATGAAATGGTCTCCAGAACGGTACAGATGGTCGATAAATGTCAAGAAGGTCCCGGGTTTCGATGATATTAAAGATGCTGCATTGTGCAATCTGCCAAACAACATCATCAGGGATATAGTAAACCTTTTTTAGGTAATAATCGAAAAAGGCTACTATCCGTGTGTGTGGAATAAAACAAAAGTTATACTGATCCTAAAACAAAACGAAGACCCGACACAGGTGGTAAGTTATAGGCCAATAAGTCTGTTGTCGAGTCTAGCGAAAACTATTCAAAAAATAATACTAAGTTGTCTTGTTGACTTTGTCATCGAGCGTATTGTTCTCCCCCATGAGCAATTTAGCTTTAGGAGAGAACACTGTACAGTAAGGCAGACGACGAGACTGGCGACCAGAATTTTGGAAGGATGCAATAGAACAGCACACACGGGAGCGGTTTTTTTTTGACGTCTCAAAAGCTTTTGATAAGGTCTGGCACTGCAGTAACGAGCTATTCTTATTTGCTGATGACACTACAATTACAGTTACTTCAGTTTCAGATCAACCGCGGCTGGTGGTGGCTAGATTGCACAGGCACATAAGAGTTTTAGAAAAGTGGATTTTGAAGTAGAGGATTCGCCTGAATCCTGCCAAGACAAAAACCAATTTCTTCTGGAAAAGCAGAGTTAGAAGACCCGACACTAGGCTCTTGGTTAACGGCATTAAGATAAACTGGGTCCACGAAGTCAAGTACTTGGAACTTGTTTTCGATGAGAGACTAAAGAGCACTGTAACGTCCCTCTCTGTAGCCTTGCCGATGGGCCGTAATACGGCGAAACGCGTCCATGGATTGGATCTGACGAGAAGAATAGGGACAAACTTCTTTTACATCGAGTTTTCGGTTCGCAGAAACCGACAATTGGGTTTCAGCGCCACCTGACATTAGATACCTGCTTATGCGGGTTCCATTCCGGCGTTTGGTCTTCTCTAAGTCCTAGCTGGTTTTGTTGGGTGGATAGCTCGATTGCCACGAGATGTCGCCACGTGCAACATCTCGCATATGTATCGATGTATTAAATATTTCTTGCTTTTCATCAGCAAATTTCTTTTTTTGTGTATTTTTTTACATTCTTCCAATTTTCTTTTAAATTCTTTTAAATTTTTTTAGGGTCTATTTATTATTTGATAAACTAAATCCTTTGGTCAGTTCTCAAGTAGTACATTTTTCTTCCAAGAGTATGGATATTTACACCTTACAAATAAATTTTTAGCGTATGTCATACTAGCATAAAAAAAACATTTTTTAACCCAAACCTATACAACTGGCAATATGTTTTACCTTTGCTTAACTCACGGAATAACTTAAAAGTAAAACTTAGGTTTAACTCTAAGGTTAATTCATATCTATACACTTGGCTCTAAGAATCGCCCTTTAGTGTTACTACTAAAGAGATTTAGATATGTATGTTTATTAAGGTAGTACTGTCTATGATCCCTTTGGTTACTGAATGCTATATAGTATTTCAAGTGATTGTAAATAGCAAGAAATTAGTTTGCTCCACGCCATAACACAGTAACGTTATTTTTTTTAAACTTACTTTACTGACGCGATTTTATGAAGAAAATTTCATACTATAAACATGTGACCTAAAATGCTTTAAGTATTCTGAATGTACACGGTATTAAAAGTTGACCTGCATAGATGGTTTTTGTTTAAATATTTTCGAAACGATTGAAGAAACTTTTTATCCCTAATAAGTTACTCACTCAGGGGGGTTAAATACTGTAATATTTTTTTTAATGGCTCTTTCTTCCAACTTTGATAAGAAAATTTAAAGTTTTGAAGTTTTTTTACATAAAAAGTCCTTAGTGTCGTGACACTAAGATGTGCTGTTTTTGAATAAAACCAATGGTTAACTTACAATTTCGCTAATTGATGCCTACGGAATTTTAATTACATCTAGTAGACTAGGTGCGGATGTTAGAATTCTATATGACATGGTTTGTTTAAAATAAAATTTGATATCGATATTTACAAACGTTTCCAAAATATTCAACTTAATAGTCCAACTTTTATTTTACAATTTTTTTATTATTTTATTAACTTTTACTATACCTATACGTACCGGGTGACTTCGTATAAACTAGCACCCCCCGTAACTTTTTTATTTTTTAACGTACGGAAAAAATAAATAAAGTGACATGCAGGGGAAATTGTTTCCTTTCCAAATCTGCATTGTACTTTTCAGTAACTTTGCATATATACGGGGGACGACAAAAGTATATTTTTTTTAATGGAATGCCCTGTATATTTTCGGCTAAAATGAAAGATCTTTTTTTTCTATATACCATACAAGTTGACATTTGGTTCAGCCATTTTTGAGTTATTTAAGTTTACATTTGCATTGAATTTACATTATCTTGATATACGCTACCATGATTACTGAGTACAACAACTTTTTGAACAGTGGACCATGAAAACAATAGTAACAAATGTTTCTGAATTGACATTGTCATTGAAATAGTAACTGTCAGTGCAACTTATTCGGTTCCTTCTATCTTTATTTATTTATTTATTAACTTAAATAACGCAAAAACGGCTGAATTAAATGTCAACTTGTATATTTGAAATCAGAAAAAAAAGATCTTTTATTTTAGCCGAAAATATACAGGGCATTCCATTAAAAAAAAATACTTTTTGTCGTCCCCCGTATATTTGCAAAGTTACTGAAAATTACAATGCAAATTTGGAAAGGAAAAAATTTCCCCTGTATGTCAGTTTTTTTATTTTTCCCGTACGATAAAAAATAAAAAAGTTACGGGGGGTTCTAGTTTATACGAAGTCACCCGGTACAGGGTGATTGTTTATATTTTACTAGATGGATATCTCGGTCTGGTCTTACAAATAAGTTGAAATTAGCAATTTTAAAGTATTTTTAACGGGTATTCAGAATCCGTTATCAGAGAAAACAAAAAAAAAAATCAGAAACGTAAAATTTTCAAGTTACCTGGTATTTTTTAAATGAAACACCCTGTATTTTATATTTTTGGTCGCGAGATATCGTTCTCCGGAGTTCAAATATATGTATATAGTTTATTATGGTTATTTTTGTTAATTTTCGGAAAAAAAAGACTTATTTGTATAAATCTAAGGCAGCAGTGGAGGGCTATACGACCATGCTGATTTGTTTTTATCAAAGTAACCATGAATAATAAAACAAAGAAATTCAGTCTAATTTAATTATTAACTACACATTAAAGTAGTTGTTCAAAATGGCCCCTATTTACAATTTTACACAAACGATATCTTAAATATATTATCTTAAAAATATAGAAGTATATCTAATTCTTGATTTTCATTTAGTCGAACCATTTTGGTTTTTGGCTTCAACGAACAGATATTTCTAAAACGCTTATATAAGTAAAGTTAACAGATGTTTTCTTACTAGGAGTTCTTCTGTTACGATAAATTCGTCCATATTCTTGATGCGTCAAGTGTTGATTTTGATTACTTTTTATAAAAACTGACATAATATTAACTTTTTCTACCTCAGGATATATCATTGTATCTTCAGAATTTAAGACAACTCTTAAATTAAATGGTAGTTGTGTCAAAAAAATAAATTTCTTTGTATTATTATCCATGGCTACTTTGATAAAAAAGATCAGCATGGTCGTATAGGCTTCCACCGCTGCCTTAGATTCATACGAACAAGTCTATTTTTTTCGAAAATTAACAAAAATAACCATAACATCCTATATACAGGGTGTTATGGAAATGACTTATTATTTTTTAACCCGTAAATATATAGGTCGAGACGAATTGGGGAAAAATTGCTATAAATGGCGCTCGAAGCTAGAAATTCGAGAAAAATGCCTTCAAAAATTTAGGTCCAAAACACCTACACGCCAATGACCCAAACAGCTGATTTGGGTAATTGTTTACTTTAGTGGAAATGTTGAATTTTTCGCTAAAATTTCGTATATAGGCTAATTAAGGGTAGCTGATCACAATTTTCCTTTTGCGTTTAGGCGGCAAATGCACTGGTTTTAAGAAAAAAAATGTTAAAGTTTTTCTAACTCACCGGTATGTTATTTTGCATGTAATCCTAAAATGTTGCTTATTTCCAATAAAATATTACTTGTCGGAGTCATAGTATACACTTCTGAGTTGAAATAAACGAAATATGCCACAAGGAAACTCTGAAAAACGGGATAACTTGTAAGCGAACAGAAAACTCTACGTTATCTGGAAAAAGACGGGGGCTCACTGACAGCTGGCCACCCATGTTGTCAGATTGTTAGTGTATTATAAATTGCCTATACTTGTCAATTCATTTTTATTAATTGAATGAATCCTATTGGCTCGAGCTAGCATATCATTCTCCTGGATGGAAGCCATTGATAATTACAAGAAAAAGAAGAACAATCTGGCAACGTGAGTGCAATGAATCTGAAAAGAGACGGTTCTACTTTGTCGGCGTATTAACGAATTTAATTAAATTTGTGCCTTTTCCATTGTTTTTTTGCTAAAATGTTGCTCTTATTTTATGAACAGATAGTTTGGTGAAAGTTTTATCACATATTTTGAAGGGAAAACCATAAAATCTAGGAAATTGAAAGGAAAGAATACCCTAACCTGTAAGTGAAAAACTTTAACATTTTTTTCTCAAAACCAGTGCATTTGCCGTAAAAACGCAAAAGGAAAATTGTGATCAGCTACCCTCAATTAGTCTATATACGAAATTTTAGCACAAAATTCAACATTAATTGCACTAAACTAAACAATTACCATTCCAGCAGTTTGTCTTGTCAAAAACACATGTGTTCAGGGGCATTGAACTATCATGGAAGGCGCACATAGTCCGGTTTAAGGGTATTTTACAAAATTCAAAATACTTCCGATTTTAGAAAAAAAAACTATCAAGTGTAACTCTAGACCACCTCAGGAGTGGCCCCTTAAAATATAATAAGTCATTTCCATAACACCCTGTATATATATTTAAACTCAGGAGAACGATATCTAGCGACTAAAAATATAAAATACAGGGTGTTTCATTTAAAAAATACCAGGTAACTTAAAAATTTTAAGTTTCTGATGCTTTTTTGTTTTTCTAATAACGGATTCTGAACACCAATTAAAAATACTTCGAAATTGCTAATTTAAACTTATTTATAAGACCAATATTAACCGAGATATCCATCTAGTAAAATATAAACATCATACATTGAAAAGCAAGCATTTCGGGGCACATGTTTAGATATATGAAACTTTCATCATAAAATATCACAAAAAACTCATTGCATCCGTTTTATATTTTTTTTTTCATTTACTATCGTTTGGCATGGAACATCTGAATATATAGGGGGGTCAAACGAAAATTGGGTTAAATAAACTTCGTCAATATATGTTTATTATGTACCTATTGTTACTTTGGTGGTCTAGACGCATGGTTTAAAAATATTTTACGTATTTTACGTTCTAAGGGGTGGCCCAAAAAGTTTTTGTGGTATAACTTTTAGTTTTTTAAATGGGACACCCAATATTTCATTATTTTAAAACATAGTCCCCGTCAGGTCTTGATCACTTTGATATTTTGATATAAGGTTAGAAGAGTCAGAATTTTTCGAAAAAAGTAAGCAATTTCGACATGCAAGGAAGTAGCTTTAATTTTTTTTCTCGAAAACGAAGTAAGATACGAAAAAATATCAAGAGACAAAAAAGTTGTACTTTTAGCTGCTTAAATTAAGAATAATATAAAATTTTGAAACAAGTCAGTGGCGTACATTTTCTTGTCAATATTATTCATGAGACTTCCCCCGGGACGCCTCTGGAACTTACAATTATTACCTAGTTAGTGCTAACTTAGCGTCTCATCACAATGAACAACACTGCCAAATTTCACCAAAATCGTTAATAGGATCTTTAAGTTATTAATAAAAAAACTATTGTTTTTTTTTAAAATTTGACACCCTGTATCTTGAAAACCAGACTTTTTAGGACATATACTTATATAAATTTTTCTAGTTGAATTTGGTTTAGAAATGCGCCTTTGGAATTACGACCTCTCATTAAATAATATCCTGTCTACTCAAGGGCGCTGAATCGAATGACAAAAGTCTTATATCGGTAGGTTTGCTTGTTTCTAGCAAAAAAAAAGTTTACCTCTGAAATTTCGTCATTATAGTTTTCAATCTGATTTTCGTTTGACCACCCTGTATATGTTACTATACAATTCTTCTACAAAAAATAAATTTAGACTATAACCACTGTTGTACCTAGGTACCGCTGCTGTAAAAGTAAATAATAATTTAAACATTATTTTTAACACAAGAAATAGAACGGATTGATGAATTTGCCGGAATTTTTCCATTTATAAAAGTTAATATTCTATCGCCATTAACCACTAACATTAACAGAAACCAACTTACCCTCAATTTGCTTTCCGGCCGCTGCAATAGCAGCCGCATTGAGCGTCGCATTTGTTATCAACGAACCATACGCGCTCAAATCGGCGGTGGCTCCCAACTGGGCCTGTAACCCTGCGGCCGTTAATGTCCTTTCCACTCCCGCACCTTTGCCCAAAAAATTGGCCATGCACAGCTGCCCCGTAGCTGCCGTAGCCGGTTGCGACATAGCTGCCAAAGTCACTAAGTTTTGGACGCCGATCGGCGCCAATAAATTTTCAGAGTTCGTTAACAGTTGCTGCTGTAACAGTGCTGAGCCGCCCATCGCTTGTAACAGCTGTAACGACGTAGCTTCAGACGGTAACACTGGACTATATTGTTGAGGTGGCGACGCTAACGTGGGCGCCGCTAGGGCGTTCCATACATTGGCTTGCATTTGTTGTTGTCTTTTAAGTTCTTTTTCTTTTTGCGTGTCCGCGAATTTGACTACTAAGGGTGCCGAACACCCCTCCATAGTCTGCGACTGATGGAGGTTTTTAATTGCTAAAAGAGCCGCCTGTTTGGAGCTGAACGTTACGAACGCGCACCCCCGGGAATTGCCCGACGTGTCTCTGAGCACTGTACACTCCTCGATCGTTCCGATTCCTGCGAATAGGGCGCGTACGTCGTTCTCGCAGAATTTTTTACTCAGCATACCGATGAATAATTTTCTTTCTGCAACAAAAAAAATATATTAGAATAAACACGATACAACGGACCGACTACCTTAAATTTGTGTACATACAGTAGTTGTTAAATCAAATCAAATAATTTTAAATCTTCCTTAAATCAACTTGTATTTAAATGATTTAAATCGCACATTAAATCACGTTAGATGAAGTTAAATTACTTTATATCAACAATAAATCACAAAAAATCCCCTAATATTTGTTAAATCATCAGAATGTGGTATCACCGACAGTGCCGGGCGGCATAACGTAACGTACTAAATCACATTTTAATATCGTTTATTACTCCCTTTCTGTTCTTTTTGTTGTCCTGGCAAAAGCCAACAAAGTAATACTACAATGGGTACCAGGACATGAAGGTATTACAGGAAACAAAAAGGTCGACGAACTTGCAAGAAAGGGGTCGGAGAAAACATTCATTGGTCCAGAACCGGCACTCGGAGTCCAAAGGTGCACAGTACGAGATGTCATAAAATGATGGACAAGGAATCAACACAAAATTTAATGGAACAATAGACACGGATTAAACCAAAGCAAATCTTTTATTGGGGATCCAGACCCGAGACTAACAAAACAGCTACTTCTGATGAGCAGAAATCAGCTGAGAATTACCACAGGAATTCTGACAGGACACATGGCCGTCAAGAAGCACCTGCACCGTATGCAACTGTACAACGGAGACCTAAGCTGCAGGTTATGCGGGCGGGAAAGTGAAACGATACAGAAGAAAAAAAAATGGTGGTGTGATATCAGCAGAGCAGGAGATAAAGATCGGGGTACCTCAGGCATCCATTTTGAGCCCATTACTCTTCCTTATACAGTGTGCATATAAAGTCTGAAAACTAACCTGCACTAACCTAAACTATACTGATATTAGGAAGAAAGTATGTTATATTAAAAGTGTAACAAATGTAACGTAGAATCTACAAATAAAAAAATATACAGGGTATTATACATAAAAACTTAATATTCGTTTGATTTCCAGACAAACTAAACAGCTGGCAACATCGTTATTCGGTTCGTAAGATTCTCTTAGACAACTGTACCAAATTTGGTTAAAATCGGCCAATAAATTGTGAGGTTATTAAGCCATTTCCAGACTTTATACACACGCTGTATATGTTGATAGATCAAAAGTCAAATTATACCCTCTTTGCTGATAACACAACCATCTCTGTTGTGGCAGAGACTCTTGAGGCTTCGTTGTTGGTTCCTTGGAGGCGCAGGAGATGGCTGAAAGGTGGTTTTATTCAAATATACTAGTCTTAAACAAAGACAACACGGAAATAATATTGTTTGCAATGAGAGAGATTGAGGCTGTAAATGATCATCTCACTGCACAAAGTTACTTGGAGTTGATATCGACTCAAAAGAAGAATGGGGCATGCATACAGAAGCTGTCGCTTGTCGTCTTGTGGAAAATGTTTCCCACACAGTATTAAGGACAGGTTATTTTGCGACCTTTCACGCACAACTCTCGTATGATATACTTATATGGGGTCATGCCTCGGGTGCTCGACGTCTCTTTGGACTGCGGCGAAGGACAGTTAAGGCTAAGAACAGTTTGGGTTACAGTGATGACTGTAGGATCGGTTTTAAGTAATTGGAAATACTCACACTACCGTCTCTGTACATTCTGGAGAGTCTCCTCTATTTAAAAAAATAGCATGCATCTATTTTCGACTCACGAGAATGTACACTACTCAACTAGAAATAAAAGTAATTAATTAACCAGCTTATCGGAGACTAAGAAACAAATTTTAATCGCAAACATATTTTTATTCAAATGGAAGAATATTGAAGCTATTACTGTCAAAACTCGTAGTGTCTACTGTATTGTAATGTACTGTACTTGTAGTTAAATTGTAACTTATTTTATTTTTTTATTTTATATTGTATTAGGACATGTAAAAGTGCGCACTGCACAAATTACCAACAAAAAAAAGAAAAATATTTTGTTGAGGCAATTTGGTTGAATGTCATTTTTTATTCTAAACAGAATTGCCAGATATATCAACAAACTTCAATAATAATCAATTCAAAATATTGTCGCTCTAATCACATAATGTTCATTTTGTCAAGGTAACTATTCTGCCAATAGAAAACAGCTTCTTGTCATGGTATTTTGCCCGCATAAAATACTGTAGTCATAATATAGTCATCTTAATATAGTACATTATTTAACGAGCGTATAATGAAGGCTATATTACACGAGATTTTAAAACACGAGCCGAAGGCGAGTGTTTTAAGGATTCGAGTGTAATATAGCCATTATACGCGAGTCAAATACTATACTTTATCTACGACTATTCAGTATTCAAGAAGTTAGAAAATGGATTCAGAGCAACACATTTTATTACAATAGGATTATTATTAATGGTATTTCTTAACTAAAAAATACAATTCAACGATGTTAACCATAATTAAACAAAATACAATTACTTATTTCTAATTTTTCATGAAATTTATTGTAAAATTAGAGCAATTATGAAAATGAATGGGAGCAGGAATATTACTTATATTCATATCGTTCTTATTAGTAATGGAAAAAGTTTCGGAGCTAACATTATTTACAGTGGTAGATGTAGATGGACATAATTTTGAGTTTATTTGTTTTAAAATTTTATTAGCAGCGTCTATTTTAGTTTTTTTTGATTCCGCAATATAACCTTCAGCTACGCAGGCCGATTTCCAACCTCCATGACGTTTTAGGGCTGTCATAGTTGCTCCTCCGTCAGCATATAATGTAGCTGAAGATCGGCGAAGACAATGGCCGGTATATTTTTCTGGGTTTATTAGTTGCAAGTATTCCGCTATCGTCTTACCCATCTGTCCAAATTTATTTATGCCAATTATTTGCTTTGTGCATTTGCCGTTTTGATAGTTTAAAAAGAAAGAATTTGGCACGTTTGATGGTCTAAGATCCGCATATTTTCTGACAATATTATAATAGTCTCCGGTAATCGTAAAATTCCTGGGAATTTTTGTTTTCGTCGTTGGAACAAGAACTTGCACACAGCCGTCATAATATTGTATGTGTTCTACCTTCATGTTATACAGCTCGTTGGAACGGCAAGCTCCCATTACCCCCATTATCAATGCAACCTATAAAAAAATATTATATTTAGTTATTTTAGATAAAGGTATTAAATCAAATGCATTATTACCTTTGTAGCTAGATATTTAACGTCCGGTGCCTCTTCCATAAACTTGTTAATTTCTCCCCCAGTAAAAGCCTCTGCTTTTTTCGGCTGGTAACCTTCAGATTGCCTTTTCAGTAAAGCGCGTACTTTTCCATAAGGTTCAATATTTACATTATGTTTTAACATAAGGGTACTTTTTATCATGGAATAATTTGTCCACAAAGTGCTTGACTTGTATTTTTTTGACAATTCTTTAAAATATACTAGCACGGTATCTTCAGAAAAAGAATTTGTGTTGTTTTTTCGTCGCCAGTCTATAAAATTATCGTACGCTAGCGTATAGTTCTTGCGTGATTTTTCTGGTAGTAATTCCAGGGAAGCTGTATGCGCTGCAGCCCGAATTTCTGGAGGGGTACTTTGGATTTCGTTTTTGTCATCCGAAATCATGATATTTTACTTTGAAATCAACAACAAAATGTCACAGCGAAACTTAAATGACTGAGGAAAAAAATGATTCGTTTACTTGTCAATCGGTTGCTATGGTATTAATACCATTCACGCCTGCTTAAACTAGATCTGGTGCGTTTTTATCGTAATTCAGATAACTTTGTTTTGTTGGGACCGTGGAATATGAAATCTCATATTCCACGGCTGTGGAATATGAGTAACTATGGTAATATGAACCACATTATAATATATGTACTAACAAACACATTATGCTTCTATTATTAAATAGTCGTAGATAAACACTCAAATTGTATTTATCTATACAGTGGCGGACCCAGAGAAAAGGCACAGAAAATTGTTGAAAATTCATCTTCAATTTTCAACGATTCAACTTGCATTTACTGAATATAATATGATTCAGGCATGTACAGGGATCGTTAAAATAGATGGACTATTTTTCACTTGTAATTATATTTCATTCATTCAAACGGTATAATACTTTCAATTAGTGGGATATTATTTAATGGAATATAGTGTGCTTTAAGTGATTGCCCTTATTCTGAATGCAGTCATATAAAAGTTGAACGAATTTGGAAGACTCGTTAAAGAACAGCCACCGGGATAGCCTCAATTTCAGTATGGATATGTCTCTGGAGTTCCCCTAAGGTCCTTGGTTTCTCTTTGAAAGAACACTTTGCTCTTTAAGTAGCCTTAGAGATAAAAGTCTAGAACAGTAATATCCGGTGACCTAGGGGGCAGGGTTGAGCTCTAATTATTTAAATTTAAGCAAATTCTCGACACAATAGATGCTCTGATTTAAAGACCAACGCTCTATTTTGTTAATTGTCAACTATTATGATAATTTTTCCAAGGCCTGCTCTACCAAACCATTACTAGATTCATTTAAATTTCTCGTTCGGTTCATATTTTCAATAGTGACACATACAGTAGTATACGTCTGGTACACTGAACTCCCACTAGTAGAAAAACAAAGCTAATTGCCGACCGACCTAAAAATGTCCCGGGTATGAGTGATTTTTCGGAAGTGTGGCTCATGCGCAGTATGTCGGATTTCTACGATTTCTTGATATTTAACGTTTATATTGTCCAGAGCCGGTTGTCACTTAATTCTTTATTTACACAGAGTACTTGGCGTGTTTATTGTGAGATTTCTTAGCGTAGCTTTGAGTGATTTTTAGTTATTTATTGTACTTTGTGGAACTTTCGTTAAAATCTTATTACTAGATTAGACTTTTATAAATAGTTTAGGTTTATTTAGATTATAGTGAAGTACCTTGTAAGTTTGTGATGAAAAACAAGTGTATGGTGTTGCTTTGCAAGCCAATGCACCAAATTCAGTTCTTCAGGGCTACTTAAAATAATTTTAAATTTGTATCCCCGCGTAGCATTGCTTTCAATGCAATCATGTATTTATTTAAGTATGTGTTCTTTTTTGGAATATTTAAGCTGTTCGTAGGTATACCTACCATAACGTTCAAGTACTTTACAAAAATTTATTTAATTTGAAACTGGACACAGTTTAAACTAGGGATAATAATATGTTATTTGTGTCCAACTTCTTTACTGATTTTTGGCAAATTAAAAGAAGCAAATCTATTATAGTATTTGTAGAATTATATCGTTGATCTTTAGACTGCAATAAAACCCTCATTATCCCTTTGACCATAAAATAAATAAGGAAATCCTAAATTTTAAAACCTTTTCGAGTAGAGCCGGACCAGGTACAAATTCAATTTATACCTATGCCTGATGCATATATATAAATACAAACTGATTTTTAATAATTTTAGTCTTTAGTGGTTTTCCGGCGAGTAATTTTTATTTGGGCTTATTAGTGGTAGAATGTGGCGTCCTTGGAATTGTGCTGATAGGGAGGCATCTTCAAGTGTCATTTTCAAAAGAAAGCATTTATCTACCGATGCCAAACTAATAATTAAAAATGTGTATCAATCTTTGTTGAGTAGAAATTTTAATTCGATGGATGCTTTAGCAGAGACGTCTACTTTGACAAAAACTCCTTTATCTTCGGTAAGAGACATAGTACTTAAACCTGTTAATCCTAGAAAAAATCGGAGTGATTTTGGCACATTTAGAAGCATTGACGAAAATGACATGCATTTATTAAAAAGAAAGATTTACCAAATGTATGAGGCACAAACTGTACCCACTTTGATTTCCCTCAAAGAGCGGCTGATTAAAGACGAAACAAATATCTCTTGTAGCCTTTCCAGTCTTAGGAAAATATTGCATAAAATGGGGTTTAAATACCGAAGCATTAATAAAAGACAAACATTAATGGAATCTCAACGTTTACGGGAATGGAGACTTAAATATTTAACAGCTGTTAAACAATTTAGAGAAAAAAATCGTCCAATTATTTACCTTGACGAAACATGGTTCGATACCCATGCACTCCAAGAAAAGGTTGGGATGATTCTTACAAAAATTGTCAAACCAAGGCACCATCAAATTAAGGCAAAAGAATCACAATATTACATGCTGGTTCAGAGAACGGGTTTGTTCCAAATTGTCTGTTGCTTTCAGCTAAAAACATAGCAGATTCTTCTTTAGATTACCATCAAGATACCGACGCACAACTTTTTGAAGATTGGTTTAAACATAAACTCCTTAAAAATATACCTGAAAATAGCGTCATTGTAATGGACAATGCTAGTTATCATAGTCGGTAAGCAAAAATCATTCCCAATTCTAATAATACAAAAGCAGAAATTCAAAATTTTATGATTGAAAATGATTTATATTTTGAAGAAATTTACAAAAAACAAGAACTGCTAGAAGTGTTAAAAGCTTTTAAAATAAATAAGGAATACGAGTGTGACAAACTTGCAGCAGAAAATGGACATACAGTGTTGCGTCTTCCTCCATACTATTGTATATATTCGATCCTATTGAGCTAATATGGCACCAAATAAAATCCATTATTAGGAGAAATAATATTTCTCCTGCATTAAATGCATCTGTAGTAGAATTAATTAAAAACGAAGTAAGAAAAATTTCTGCAGACAGCTGGAAAAACTGTGTACAGCATGTACTTAAGGTGGAAAATTCTTACAATTGTATGATTACGAATGTTCAACCCTTAATTATAAGTTTAGGCTTAGATGAAGATAGTGATAGTGATACAGAGTTAAATTTTGAATAAATTGTCAATAGTTTTTAAGAATTTAATTAATTTTTATTGTACTTATTATCCTAATAGTTATACTTTGAAATTATATTATTTTCAATTATCATTAATTGTTATCATTATTTTACATTTATTATAGGTACCTAAAACTAAAAATACCTGTCTATTTATTTTAAATTATAAAAATAAATCATGTGGTGTAGGTACATTTTCAAGCCGACCCTGATGCCATTTATTCAGCCCTGAAGAGGTTGAGGCGTATACAATAGGATTAAATCAGGTAGATTATTTATGGCAGTAAGAGTCAACGGTATAATTCTGCAAATATTATACATTGCTTTTAGTGGTAAACTAACCTGGACTAACAGTTCAGATTATGTTGTAGGAGATTTGATTTACTCACGTGGAATATCCTTTTATAGTAAAAAACGCTTTCCTAATTTGCAGAAGAAATGTTTAGATGCATTTATGTTAAATGCTATGTTTCCAGGATTACATTTCGGGAGTAAAGACAAAATTTATTTTCACATCTGTGACAACTTAAAAAAATATGTTATAGCGGACAGCAAGAAATCCCGATGGTCTTTATACATCCTATGCCTTCAATTTCTTATGACGAGAATATAACTCCTGTGCCTTCAAGTATGTATGGTGGGGATACTGTTGAAGAAGATGGATTAAGTTTTGAACACTTCGAAGTTCGGGTAGATAATCAAGAAAACCAACAACTGTTGGAGAAGTAAGTAATAATATTGTGTTTTTGTGTTATTTATTAATTATTTTCTTTTTTAGGTGTTTAAGTGTTTAAAGCAATATTCACATGTTTTATATGTTTTTTTTAGAGTGCTGAACATTAACATTTTTTCTACTAAAACCTTAACTGTAGTTTTATAATATAAATAAATTTATTAATAGCATAATTGTTTGTTCCACTGTTTTATAGTTTTTATAATGCGCTGCATTAAGGCTTTTCACAATTATATAATAACATATTATTTATTTTCTCTCCTACAAAGTTTCAAGGAAAGACAAATGCACATATTTATCAAGTCTACTATAAACATTGCCAGAAACTAAATTTCAATTCGAAATTTCAATTTCTGTATTTACGCCCCAAAATACGCAAGGCCTGAAATTTTCATAATTTTTTGCAGTGTATTGCTTCTTCGAGAAAATTGATGCCTCACATCTTCTTATATTTCATATTATACCAAAATTTACTATAGTTGCTTTTTTTTATAAATCAATACCTATTATTCCAACACATTAAGTTAAATAATTTTAAAGCCGGACCTGACGTATACACACGAACTGCGCAGGCCCAACAGTTCCAGAAAACGCTGCATGCTGGGGACATTTATGTAACACGGTATTAGCAATATATTGGTTATATATTGTGGTCTGGTAGTAGTAATGTATTATACGGCAGTACAAGAGAAAAACTTAAATTAAATTGTTCACTTACTTCAAAGTTACCACTCGGAAAAACAAAAGCTAATCAAAATGTACTTTTCAGGAATTTGGAAGTGATGCCTATAATTTTGTATACAAATTGTCGAAGCACATTAATTTTTGGTCAAAAATTAACCCTAGCAATCTTACACTGTTTGGTGATCATACTATCCGAGTTTTACGTTCGGGCATATATCGGGTATAGGGCCGGCGTTAGGGGGAGAAGCTGGGCAAAAGCATTCTGGGCCAACGACCCCGAAGGGGTCCCGCCGGACGGGGTGCCTATCTAAATAGAAATCAAAGTTATAAAGAATTAAAGGGCCTAAGTGTTGAGGGCGGAATCGGTATTGAAAGATATTTATCCAACACTTACATATAAAGTGAACATTATTAGAGAACGCTTACCCGGGGCTCGAAAATTCTGGCACCGGCCCTAACCGGGTATGTCATGCCCAAACAGTCACTTTAACTTTGAGGATTTATAACTGCAAGGAAGATAAAAATTCCTCAGCTTGGCCGCTGAGGGTTAAAAATATTTAAAAACAAAAAATCTTGTATATTTCCACGTCTAGTTCATACTCATGTAAACTTATCCCTACAGTTGACTTTGTGCAATACGGTTATTACCTCCGCTGGGAAGGCCTTTCCAAATAAATACAGCCCGGGAACAATTCCCGACAACATCGCTGAATTGGGACTCTGCATGCGAACTTTCTACAAACTTCGGAATATAATTGTCTAAGCAGTTTAAATTAATAATAATTTCATATTCCAGCCGGTTTCTGCGGTGCTAAATAAGGTATTGAGGCGCCCGGGGAGTTCACAGTTTTGTTCTTAGTTTTGCTACGAATGCCCATACAAAGAGTTGCAATATGCAGCAGTTAGTAAACTGTTTCTGTTTTTGTATATAATGTTAGTAAAAACCTTTGATTTGCTTTAGGCACGTGATTTTACTGCAATATTTTCAATAGATTAATATTATATCATCGACCTGGTTTTCACAAAGTATCACACGCCGACATGGCAGTGGCGGCCCCTCGGAGTAGGCAAGGTAGGCGCGCCTACCCTTAATTTATCCCCAGGCATCTCACTTCTAATATTTCCCAGTAACAGTAACCCAAGGTTATATTTAAGTAACAATAATATTCTTACAATTATTTTTCCTCACCGCCAGAGCTTTGTTCTAATATTACTGGCTTAAAATGGGAAATCTGCAAAGGGTGGCGATCAATCTAGTACCTTATTACAAACACCGTGAAACGCATCACGGTCACGGTAGCGCTGGTTGACGTCCCGATTGCTGGGAAACCAATTAAACGAGACGGAGACGCGAGCAATGTTCTCGCAGTAGACGATGGATTCGGCGCATCCTTCTTATAATCAATTTTCTTTAGCCAGACTTCGGTTTTTGCTCTTGTTTTTTGTTGTTCGAAATATTGAAAGGTTTTGATTTTGAATTTTGAATTTGATTCTCTTTCTTCACATTTTCTTTTGTTTTGGTCTTACGTGCTTTTCTTATTCTTTATTGTATTATTTATCAGGGGAGAAACCAATCTTTAGGGAATTTGTGTTTCGAGTTTGGTAATGAGTGTATGCATGTGTCTAAAATGAGCCGGCTCGTGGATGTTCTTCCAAAAGTATTTAATTCGTCCATTCAGAAGTCTGTGTGCAGTATTTCTGTCCGGTATAATTTTCACCTCCTACTAAAACTGGTATTTATTGAGCATCGCTTTATATTATTGACTGCTTGGAAGATCGAGCAAATGTCACAATTCAGCATACATTTCTACATGTCAACTTTAATTAGCAACCTACTCCGGTCGATCACTGTATCCCCTGAGGATGAACATATATATGCTCGAAACATGTTGGGAACATTAAAGTAATATCTTTAATGTATATTATGGAGGTAGACCGCCTGTGTTTTATTTGATTAAATATAATTATTGGGTGCACGGATCCTGCGGGATATCGCTAGTATAAATATTGTATAGTAGGGAGGTCAGTAGCGACCCCTGGGGCACTCACGCCTTAATGTTTCTGACGCTTGAAAACAAAAAAATTGATTATTGTAAAACTTTTCTGTGTACCCATATTGTACTGTATTTAAATCTTAACTTTAATTTTAATCTTGTATTAGCGTGTAGTGTAAATAGTCACATTGTAAATTTTAATCATAATTACTTGTAAAAATCTTTTTCATATACAGTTGATGCAAAACAATTTCCAATGCACGTCATCAATTAGCTGATAATTGTAAATCCGTAAGAAAACACGAGAAAATTAAATTTGGGCAAAAAATATTAAAACTTTATGCGATATTGAATTTGCTTTGATACGAACCCACTTATGCCAAATATTTTGTTTATTTAAGCTTGTAAAAATTAATATAATTTGAATTTTATGGGCCGACAGTTGGCAACAGGTGGTGCCAGCTCGTTCGTTGGCTTGGTTTGACGTTTCATGCAAAATTAATCTTAATATTTTGTGGTTCCGTGTTACTGTGCGTCTATTGTTTTAACAAAAACTCTAAATATTTACATGGATAGCAATAAAAAACTGTACTATTAAGAGAAACAAAAGTGCACATACATATCTCTGTCGATTACGTTGTTTACTATTTGTGAATACCATTTGTGAAAAATGTCGAAGCATTCAAATAGCCGGTGCAAAGAGCTAATAGCTTCTCTAATAAGCTATTTTCAGGAAAAACTTAACAACAATGGCCCATTGTTACCTTTGACAGCACTAAAAAGAAGTAAATTTAAGAGTATGTTAAGATCTAGATATTTTATTTCTACTTTAGTAATTTTTAGCGTAGCAGCTGCAATATGAATATCTCCACTGTAAGCGCAATTTCAACAACAGTTAAGAAAAATAAATTATTAGAATCACCTTAAAACAAACGTTCTTATTCAAAGAGAGTTGTAAATGTGTGAAGATTGGATATAAGTTCTATCCGTTATACTATTTATGAAAAACGAAACAAGTAGGTAAGTTGTATTATTTAAAAATTATAATATTTTACATCGGTTATGCATAAGCTGTATTTTTTTTTAGAACATCATGCAACTTTGACAACTTTATGTTAGAAATTAAAAGATAGAGAACTGTTTGATGGTTGCCTTAACTGTTTAAAAAGCGTCTTTAAGAAAATAGAGATGAACTGAGGCGAGGGCTTATGGAACTTTCCCCTATAGATTTCAAACGACTGATATATTTGAAAGAATATATTAAAGAAAAGAAGCATTTTTGTACCAATTTGATTTCTTGGATGAAACATGGATTTTTCAGAATGGTACCATTGGTCGATCTTGGCAAGATGAAAATAAAAGAAGTGTTAGATATACTAAAGTTGGTGGTAAAAGGTAATATGCAGTCAACGACGATATAAACTATGAATAATTTTTGTATATTTATCTTGCTTTTATGAAAAAAAAAAACTGTGTAATTCCCTCACTCGATTATTTTGGATACAACCTGGCAACACGGTCGATAACTGATAGTATATTTTGCTGACGACTGTAAAAACTTAATTTTTATTGAAACGAATAAATCTGTATTTTAGTATTTCATTAATTTTTATTGTACTATTATAACATATTATTATAATAATAATTTATCTTTACCCTCATTTGGTTTAAAATGTCTCTTTACTTCAAATAAAAATAAATCAATATCTATACATAGCTATATTTTCAAGCTGACCCTGCACCCATTTATTGTGGTTTGAAGAAGATGGATTGCAGTAAAGGTCAACGATATAATGTAAACTTTACTATACCAACGATCACTAAAACTGTCTAAGGGCCAAAAACATAGTTAAAAAGTGTTTTTTTTTATGTTTATGTGGTTCTGAATTAGTAGAACTTTAAGGATCTTGAAGGAAGGAAGGAATGCCGGTTCAATTTTGTTCATGGCTGTCGAGCTTTCTTAAAGACCGTTCTCTGCGAGTGACAATGGACGGATTTCTTTCAGACACATTTAACATCAACGCCGGAGTCCCTCATGGTTCTATATTGTCGCCCACCCTCCTTTTACTATACATTAACGATCCTTTGGAAAAAACTAAAAATCCTATATATAGCTTGGCTGATGACAGCACACTTATTTCATCTTTTACTTAGGGATCGACCGATACCGATATATATATATATATATCGGTTATCGGCAATATCGGCATCTTTGCCGATATATCGTATCGCAAAAAAGTGCCGATATAAATGCCGATATGGTTTTTTAATTAAAAAAAAACAAGATAAACTGTTTTATTTTTGTTATTAAGGCTTCAAAACATTATCAAAAGTACAAAAATTTCCTGCACAATAAGGCAAAAGTAAAAAACAGAACTTTCAAATCATACAATGTGTATGTCCATATGTACAATAAAAATAATAAAAAAGGTATTCTTTGTCTAAAAGTTTAAGAAACAATAATTTTGACCATAAATGTCTAGTAATTGAAATTGAGTTTTCTAAGATTGTGATGCAGAAATATAAGTGTTTCAGTCCCTTGTGGCCCAAGTCGATTTCTACTTGGTTGACAAATGTTCCCTGCCTCTGAAAATATCTGTTCACTGAAGACACTAGCTGATGGCGCTGACAAGTAATTTACAGCTTGACCATGCAACAAAGGAAATTGGAGCTTATGTTTACTCCACCAAACAAAAGGGTTATCAGTTCGGGGAATAACTGGCAATAAGTTGTACCTCTTTATTTCGTTATCAAACATGGTTGAGGGCGATTCCTGCATTTGTGTACTATTTCCTGAGCTAGATCCCACACCGGCATACTCTTCATATGATTCCCAAAATACTTTATGTGCACTAATTTTTCTTTTTTTCTTTGTCGATTCTACTACATATTTCAGTGGTAGATTTTCGTCACTACCAGAGTTGTCACTTTCAGCCTCATTCACAACAACTGGTTTACTCATACTTTCGTTAGTTGTATTATCTACTACCTTGTCTTTTAGTTTCTCAACAATAACTTGAAGTTGGTTTGGTTTGAAAAATCTGGATGTAAAACGGGGATCTAGAAAAGTGGCTATTGTAAGATGTTCCTTTAAAAACATATCTTTAAATCGGCTTTCTAAATTAGCTTTTAATTGTTCTTTTAATGTTCCAACTCCTGATAAATGTAGATCTTCTCTACTGAGGTATGTTTTTAATGTACTGACGAATGGTATTACTTCTGAAATTGTGGAATTTTCAAAGCTTGATATTTTTGTCAGTTCCTCAAAAGGTTTTAGGAGTCCTATTATATTTTGTAACAACTCCCATTGAGCGAACGTTAAATCTGTAATTGTAATTCTCGGTGTCTCAGCAATGTATAAATTTATAGCACGCTTTTGTTCCAATAATCTCTCCAACATGTAATATGTTGAATTCCAGCAAGTTGGAACATCCTGGAATAATTTTTTGGCAGGAATATTAAGCTGTTGCTGTATGGCTGTTAATTTGTCACACGCTAATGACGAATGATTAAAATGACCCACAATATGCTTTGCCTTAGCAATTACATCAGTCACAGCTCTCTGACTTGATATTGAACCTTCAATTACCAACTGAATGGTATGTATAAAACAAGATTCCAAATGAATGTTCATATCGCGAATACCTCGTTGGATATTAGCTGCATTGTCAATAATAAATAAGTGCACTTTGTCCGTGATTCTCCATTCTTCTAACAATGCAGTTAAAATATCTGAAATTGCTTGACTGGTATGACTGCCAGGAAAATGTCTAACTGATAATACAAATGAACATCTTTGATCCAGGTTGCTATCAAGCCAGTGTCCTGTTAATGATATGTATGCATTATTATTATGCTGAGAAGTCCATATATCTGATGTAATGGAAATTTTACCCATCATATTATCTAATTTATTTTGCATTTTATCCTTACATCTTTCATATATGTCGGGGACAATGTTTTGACGAAAATATTTGTCGGATGGAATTTTATATAAGGGAATAGCTTTTTCCAACAAACGATTAAAACCAGTGTCATTAACTATATTGTAAGGTTGATTATCTAAAGCTATTAATTCACCAATTAGATAATGAAATTGTTTGGCTTTAGTAGAATTAATGTCCCAGGAATGATTTTTCTGGAATGATTGCTGGATGGTTAACTGACCAACTGATTTACCATGATTGCTAGAATCACCTGATTCAGACATCAAGACTGATGATGGTGGTATTTCTTTCTAATACTCTTTCCTGGTTAACAGGTTCTAAAACAAAAACATATATTATAGATAGGTGTACTTACTTTGCGCAGATTACTTTTTCAATTTGCATTTTACACAATATTTTTTTTTGAAGAAACATCAAAATTAATAGAAATATGGTACACCTAATATTAATATTCAATACATAAAACATTTTAAGAAAAAACATTTTTTTTGTAAATTCAAAAAAATATATGTTTGCAAAACGAACAGTCCTAAAAGACACTGTTACATTACCGCCTATTTACGAACTTTTAAGACTGTACATTATTTTTATTTACCTAAACTGATAGAGTGAAACAACTGTATTTGTATTATTTCCTAAATACAAATATTTAATGGTTTATTTTATTTACTTACCATTTCTCGAACTAATTTTCAAGAATTGTTCAGGGTGAAAATGTTCGAGGTGATACTTTAAATTTGTGGTATTTGCTGATCTCCCAGTCCCTCCAAGTGACACTGTTGCTGTACATAAAGTACAGCTTGCAGAAGCAGCTTTATTAGGTAACACAGTGACATTTTTCTCAACATACATCCAATACGGACTTTTCTTTGACTTTAGAGCCTTGCTGGAACCTATTCCAGGATTAATATTAGACGTTTCAGTGCTTTCAGAGCCACGGAAATAACTAGAAACCGTTGACTGTATCTGTTCACGACCACTTGTCTGGCTGTTATTATTTATACAATTTTTATTTTCTTTTGTAGTTGAAGGGATATTACTTGACATGGTATTATTAAATTTAAAAAAAATGCAAATAAATACAGCAAAAGTAGGTCTGGTCCTCAGCTTTTAATTGCCACCAAGTAAATTTCTAAACTATCACATATGAACGTTAACGTCGATTATTTCCCGTTTATTCAAACGGTGATTCCCCGGCGCGGCGGTTACAACGTTCGTCGAGACCTTCAACTGGAAATTAGGGAGTTTTAGTAGAAAATAATCCTTTGAACCCTTTCAGAAGATGTGCGATTTTTAACGTAAAATATGTTTTAAGTGCCGATATTTTCTGATTTTGGTAATACTGAAAACACAATTTATAGAAATACGTTGAAAAGAACATAAAAATTTTGCCGATATATATCGGTATCGGCATTTTATATCGGCCGATACCGATATATCGTTATCGGCAAAAAATCACTGTATCGGTCGAACCCTACTTTTACTAATGATACTCGGATATCGGCTGCCAATGCACATCTCTATAGGCAGCAAGAGGTCTCACATCTCAACAAAGACCTGGAAGAAATTCTGTCTTGGGGTGACAGTACAAGTAGAATTTAACGCTAAAAAAAATAGGCGTCAGTTTTTTCTAATAAAGTTAATGTCGAAGACCCGGTTTTAGTCATGGCGGGACACTAGATTCCCTTGGCTTCATGTCATAAGTCTTGGCATACTCACGTTGCAGCTATTGCTAAGACAGCCTCGCAGAAGCTTGGAATACTTTTCCGAACTAAGAGCCTCTATACACCCCAACAACTTTTGATTTTCTATAAAGTAAAACTTCGACCATCGCTGGAGTACTGTTCGCATATTTGGGGCTCTGCTTCTAAACATACCCTGAGATTGCTAGATTCCATTTAAAGAAGAGCCATTCGCTTGATCGGTGACCATAATCTGACAAACAACCTGGAAAGCCTTGAACATCGAAGGCAGGTTGGCGACTTGAGTCTATTTTACAAATATTTTCATGGCAAGTGCTCAACTGAGGTTGCCCGCTTGATTCCACCCAGAGCGGTGCATGGTAGAAATACATGACGAGCCACTGCAGCCCACCCGTACGTGGTTCAGCTAAGTGTGCCTCGAACGACACTGTTAAAGAAATCTTTCATCTGGAGAACGTCATCACTCTGGAACGACCTCCCTAAGGCCGTGTTCCCCAACGAGTATAATCTTCAAAGATTCAAGATCACCGTGGATCGTTTCCTGCGCATACGCACCGCTCGCAGAGGGCCATAAAGGATTAATCCTGCAGTGCTGTGCCTTATTATAAAAAAAAAAATCTTGTCTTCTCTTTGGTACTACATGTTCGTTGTAAAATTGCATGAAATTAAATAAGGCCATTTTCTTTAAACCTAACCTAATTTCAGATATTCATCAGACCGATTGGATTCAGATTTTAATTATTTTAACTCTCCGGGTTTTCACAAAATAGAGGAAACGTTGACAAGGCTTTGCCATTCTGAGAAGCTGCTTTTATGTTCTCGTCTCGCTATTCGGAAATATGAAAATGCTGAATGTCTACTTCTTGCACAATATTCTGGAAATATCAAAGGGAGATGCGGTTGATTTGATTAATATATATTATTTTTAACGAGCAAGCTACACGAACGAGAAGCAAAAAGGGTTGATTAAAAATAACGAAATGTTGATGATAATGTATATACACTGTCTTTCCTAAGCTCTCTGAAAAAATGAAGGAGGTAAATCCTCACCTTATATTAAGACGAAAATGTGGTATAAAACTTTTTCGCATGTCGCTTCGTTTTCGAAATACAGGGTGTTAAAAATTTTTTTATTTTTTTTTGTTTTATTAATTAATACCAAACGATATTCTAATGATATTTGTTAAACATTAGGGATTAGAGCGCTTTACTTTGGGTCAATTTTAAATTTTACAATTAGTTCATTGGCGGGGATCTGGGTAAAAGAGTGCCTTAATTTTTTAGTTATTTTTCGTTTTTCTATCATTATGTTGCGTCAAATGATACGAGTAGGCTTTGCTTCGTCCCATGGCAACCACATTTGTTTTCTCCGTAACATTTGTCTCCTGTTTAACATCTTTCAAATAATATCCTTTTGAGTTGTTTTCGAATTTATTTGTACTACATTACATAGTTTTCATAATGGCTGAGTTTACCAATCAAGAACGGTTTGGCAAATGGAAATGCGCTAAAGGCGAGACGTTTATATGCAGAACGTTTTCCTAATAGACGAGTACGGTGTTCGGAAACATTTACAAGAGATTGCACCTCAGGGTAGAGGAAACAGGTAGATTTGCAAAAAGCAAAATAGGCGGCCGACCACTTACAGTTAGAACCGTACAACTTAAGGAAGAGGTCTTAAACATGGTGGAAGAATCTCCAGGCACTAGTATGACGAAAATCGGGAACAAGTTGAATGTGAGTTACAAAACAGTATGGAGTATCTTAAAGGACTATTTACTTTATCCTTATCACGTACAAACAGTGCAAGCTTTCTTGCCTAGAGACTTACCAGCTCGAGTTAATTTTTGTAACTGGTTTCAAGAAAATTCTTTAAGGGTCCCACATTTTTCATCAAAAATACTATTTACAGATGAAGCGAATTTTTCCAGACAAGGCATCATAAATTTTCACAACAACCATATGTGGGCGGAAATATATAATCCTCATGCTATCATCGAAGGACATCACCAGTATACATTTTCTTTTAATATTTGGGCAGGGATTATTGGAGATAGCTTAGTTGGACCGTATTTTTTTCCAAATCGACTTACTGGTGATGTCTATTACAACTTCCTTAGAGATGAATTGCCAGAATTGATGGAAGCAGTGCCATTAAGAACGAGAACTTTAATGTGGTTCATGCATGACGGCGCTCCCGTGTTAGAAACTATTTATAGATCAACAACATCCTGCTCGTTGGATAGGTAGAGGAGGACCTCACCCGTTTGCCGGATCTGAATCCATTGTATTTTTATTTTTGAGGAGCCACCTTAAACAACTCGTTTATGGGCCATTCCAGAAAATGTTGTACATCAGGTGTCCCCTATATTTGAATTTAATTTGACAGTACTAAAGTAACATATCGAAAAGTTTTTTTATAATCAAACTGCTTGTGTTTTCATCCTGAGTTAGAATAAAATCCCAAAAACCCTTACTGAATGACAAAAATTTAATTACGTCACAGAAACCATGACAGGTTACTGAAAAATACATTGTCCCCCATACAAAATGCCATTATAAAACCTTGTTTAAAAAATACTCAGGTAGAATTTAATTTGCTTGTGCATTTATAACATGCATATATATAACCTACTTTCCAAAACCACTCAATAAAATATTGTACGTTTTTTCCCTCAACCCCTAATATTTAAAAAAAATGTGTCCCTGAATTTGGTCACCTGCGTTACCTCACCTGGGTTACCAGATTTTCTTAATGTTGAAAAACCAAAAAGTGGCAACATTGTCTAACCCAATGCCAAACAGATGATACTTCAGTCTATTGTTTGCTTTTAATGAAATAGAAACCACGTTTAAGTGAATTTTGATATTAAATCGAATTTTCTAAGGTAAGTGGCAAAATTAAATATCACCTGTGTTCCTAGTATTATCCTGAAACGCATTACGTTAAGCAAGGTTTTGTGGCACCTACCAAATCTTTGTTTCTTGAAGATAATTTCACTTAGATCTCAGAACCTAAAAATTCGTTATTCTAGAATAAGGGGAAATGAAACAGCTGATTGTACATTGTGTTACTAATCACCTGGGTTACTGCATGGTAACACAGGTGATAAACTAAGTGTAACCCAGGTGACAGAGTTACCTCTTTTTACTCTACTAGTCAGGGTATAGTTAGTATATTACAGAAAAAATCAACCGTTCTGCTATTTTGACATTTTTTAGCCTTTTGACATCTTTTACTATATTCATTATTTTAGCCAATATTGCCATTGTCGGCAGCAGGAAAAATGAGACGCTACAGAAAGCGTTAGAAACTGTATCCAAATAAAGTAGAAGAAGTGAAAAAGAAAAAAAGGGAATATTACCATAAGAATAAAAAGCTTGTGAAAGACATGACAAAAGAAGAACACAAGAAACTAAAAAATAGATGGAAAAGAAGCCAAAATGAAATGAGAACTAGGAAAAAACAGTTAGCAAAAACTGTCAAAAACAAAAAAATTCAGTTACTTTTGTGTAGCCCAGGAAAACTACAACCCAAACTTAGGCGAAATATTAGTGATGTTTTGCAAAGAGGTTCCAGGAAATATGTACAAGATGGACGAAACTGATACTAGTATCATCGGACTGACTGAAATAAAAACTATACTACCAAATCCATCCGTAATCTTGAAAGGCGAAAGAATTTATGATAAACTTCCCAATTCAGCTTTACAGAATTCAGGCCGTATTAATTAATAGTCGTTCATTGGGTCCTCGGGGCTCGAGGAACCATCAGTATTATAAATATGACCCCCCAAGTGCTTGGTTGTTAAAAGTTTTAAGTTCATCTAACTTTTTTTAAGAGTCTTAGGTTTAGTTTAGGTTAGTTTTTTAATTATGTATTTTTTAAAGCTGTTTTTGTTTTCCATTTTGTATGTTAAGGTTTTTCATTTTGTATGTGAATAAAAGAATAGACTTTTGGTTTATAATATGTATAATTTTTATTATTTCAGCCAAAGCGCCAAAAAGGAAAGAACCATTTAATCTGGTAACCTAGGTGACAAAACAGTAACACAGGTGATAAGGTAAAAAGTGCCTTAAAAATCAAAATAAGGGATATTCAGCGCTGCTAACCTTTATATGTCCCATTGCTTGTGTTTTAGATCACATATCTTATAAAAAAAAATCCTTATTTATTTATTTTATTTTTTTCGGTAACCCAGGTGACATTGTACAATATCTTCTGGAATGGCCCTTATACTACTCCTATTGAAACTGAAGAAGACCTTCGACTGCGTATTATTGATGGTTTTAATACGATTCGCGCCAGTCCCGAAATTTTCCAACACGTAAGAGACAATTTAGCACGTCGTGTACATGGGTGTTTGCTGGCTCATGGAGGACATTTTCAGCAATTTATTTGACTTTCGTTTATGTGAGTTCATTATTAAAAGTTTTTAAATCAATTATTAAAATGATTATTATTGCTTTACTAATTTTCGGTTGAAGTGACATGCGAAAAACTTTTATCACATTTTCCTCTTAAAATAAGGTGAGGATTCACCTCCTTCATTTTTTCAGAGAGGGTAGGAAACACCCTGTATGATGTCATAGATGAATCGAACAATATAGTTTAGCCAATAATTTCTTAAGGCCTTAGCGCAAGCTGACTTTTTTAACGACTTTTCTCAATATTTTAGGGCTTTTAGGTGTTCTGCTCTAAAAATTTTCTTTAAAAATATTACAGGTGGAACATAAAACTCTTTTACGACCTGCGGCCCTATTTTATGAGGATGCGACAAAATATAATATTTAAAATTCAAATCCAATCAGCGAAAATTGCTCTGGATGCCTAAAATGAAGTTGGATTTTAGATTGCACGTTAATTATTACTGCTGATTAGTTACATTTCGTAATACAATTAATAAATGTTTCATTCTTCATTATTGCCGTTCGAATAAACGGTTTTAAAGAAGTTAGCTGAAAAAATAAATTGCAGACATTTCCGTTTACACGATTAAGTTTTAGGTGAAAATCAAGATTATTTTATGTTTTAGTAATACCCCAACTGACAAAGAACTCTTACAATAATTTGGATAAGAGGGAATTATGGTATATGAAAGTTGTATAGAGACTGCCCATTTGACAATTGCCTTATTTTTGTTTTTGGAAGCAAAACTGCTGCAACAATAATATGTTGTAAGAATATTCTAATAGCCAAATTGTAAATCTGTTTTATAAATGCTTTGTTAGTTGGTGTAAGAACATCTACAAAATTTTCTCTACAGAGCAAACTTGCTCTATAATCAATTTTACTTTTTAATTTATATATAATAGTTCCTATACTATGTTGCTTAATGTCAGAGAGTAATAAAATGTAAATTTGCAATGTCAGGATCCGTTAAGCAGGGTGGACAACCTAAAGGTCGCATTATAAATTCAGGTAAAATGCAATGATAGTTTTCAAAAATTCCATATTTCAGATATTTAAGACCTACACACCCCGAATCGGTTCTAAAGTAGAGTCACCCTAAATTGCATACAATAGAAAGGTGAGTTTGGTGAAGGAAAGTAATGTGACAACGGCGTTACTACAGGTTGTTTATTAGAATAATAAGTATAATAATAATTATACTTGATTATAATTATAGAGATAGGCAGATGATTGAGATATTAGTTATTCTAATATCAAGTAGATAAATTGGAATAAATATTAATATTTATAAAAAAAATCTACTATGTGCAATACAACTTAATTTTTAAATTTTAGTCATCATGTTGCGAGTATATAGTCCGATGAACTATCGTCGTTGGGGTCCAGAGAAATAATAAGGGGCTCTACAGTGTTTTCTAGCATGTTATCAGCTTTCCACATTCTTTCTTTTCTTTCTTCCACTGTCTTTATTCCCTCTGGCAAGAGGTTTCCAACGTCTCTCATTTTAAAAAAGGTGTTATGCCTTGCTACAAACCCTTTTACTTGCGCTCACACCAATTCTATGGGGTTGAATTCACAGTGATATGGCGGAAGGCGAAGTACCGTTATATTTTGTGTTAAAACGATGTCGTCGACAACAAATTTCGTACAAAGAGGATTATTAAACTTTACAATCTCCAGTAGCTCCTTTTTTAGCATATCTTTATGAAATGGCTTCTTATTTGATTAATTCCAGATACTAATAATTATAATACTTCTCTGGAACAACTTTGGATAGCCATTAAGTCAGGTGGAAAGCGAATCTGCTTGGGTACTCTATATAGGCCTCCCAATTCAAATTTGGATGAATGCATTGATGAGCTAGAAAATACGTTGGTGAGTGTTTTACCAGAATTTGATTTTGTTGCTTTTGGTGGTGATTTGAATGTGGACCTTACTGATCCTAATAGTCCCAGTAGTTTGGCTCTTTACAATTTGTTTAATAAATACGGAATGTCGCAATGCGTCAAAGATCCAACTCGCGTTACTAATATAAGCAGTACCCTCTTAGATGTTCTTGTATGTTCAGATACTAATATTGTTCAAAATGTGTCCATAATTAACATGGATGATATATCAGATCATAAATTAGTAAATTTTACCATTAAAATATCTAAGGCTAAGCCTAAGCCAACATTTAAAACTTATAGGGATTATTCAAATTTTAACTATAATAATTTTTTGCAAGATTTAAACTGTATTGACTGGAACTATACACATTCCTTAACTGATATTGATGTAATGATGGATTTTTTTAATATAAATGTTGTTAATTTATTTAATATTCACGCTCCCTTTAAGACATCTAAAATCACCAAATTGCCTGCCCCCTGGATAACTGATAACTTAAAATTTATGATGAAACTTAGGGACAAGGCGTTTTCTAAATATAAAAAAGTTAAGAGTGAAGCTACCTGGACACAATATAAGGCCTTACGTAATCAGGTTAACATTGCTGTTAGGGCGGAAAAAAGAGCATTTCTCCAATACACTTTTAAAAGAGACCCAAAAAATTTCTGGCGTACCATAAAATATTTAAATTTAAGCTCTAGTTCTCAACAGTCCGATTCTTTACTAGAAATAGGTAATCCTAATGATTTTAACGATTTTTTTATTAACTCGTTACCTCATGTTGTTCCCACCGATCAAACCTTCATCGATCATAATTATAGTAACGGAAGTTTTCTACAGAATGAACGTTTTAAATTTAATATGATTACAAACGAAGATATCCACAAAATTATTAACAAATTAAAAACCAACGCAGTTGGAACCGATGGAATTAACTTAAAAATGCTGCTTTACATAACTCCTCACTTAACAGATTTTATTTCATTTATAATTAATCGGTGTCTCTCATCGGTTACTTCCCAAATTGTTGGAAAATTGCCAATCTTGTCCCGGTTCCTAAAGTTACAAATCCTGGTCAGCTTTCAGATTTTAGACCTATAAGTATTTTACCTACCCTATCAAAAATTCTTGAAAGGATTGTGGCGGATCAGTTGACTTCATTCTTAAATTCTAATAATATTCTTCCTCACACTCAGTCAGGCTTTCGTAAAAACCATAGCACAGCCACAGCCTTATTAGATATAACTGATGATATTTTGAGGGCTTGGGATTGTGGTCGATGCAGCTGCCTTGTTTTGCTTGACTATAGCAAAGCCTTTGACACTATAAGTCATGATATCTTACAGGCTAAACTAAAATATTTCGGTTTGGGAGATGTAGCTTTGAATTTCTTTAAAACATATTTTTCCAACAGGTCACAGCGCGTATTGCTTAGTGGCAACCATTCAGGACTCTCTCATATCAGCAGAGGTGTAGCACAGGGAAGTATCTTGGGACCCTTAATTTTTTCAATCTATACATCTGATTTTTCCAAATTTTTAGTTCATTGTAGGTCGCATCAGTACGCAGATGACACACAAATATATTTTTCCTTCCCTCCCTCTGAAACTGTGACGTCTGTTGATAAGATTAATCATGATCTTGAAGTCATAGCTAAGATTTCTAAATCCCACAATTTAATTTTAAACGAGAAAAAAACCCAGTTGGTTGTACTGGGTAAGTCTAAGTCTTCCATACTTGAAAATCCTAATTTTAAAATTATTGTTAATGGCACCACGCTGGTACCAGCTGATAAATGTAAAAACTTAGGCTTGACCATCGATTCAGATATGAGGTATTCTGATCATATCTCTTCCCTAATCCAAAAAACGTATGCTAAACTCAAACTTTTATACATGCATAGAGATATTTTTGATACAGCAACTAAATTACGTTTAACTGACTCTCTTATATTATCCCACCTGGGCTATTGCGATATTGTTTACTGGCCTGCCCTTGTACAGAAGGACAGGAATAGCTTGCAGAAACTTCAGAACGCGTGTCTTCGATATAGCTATAATGTTCGTAAGTTTGATCACATTACCCCTTCTTTGAATGAGTCTAGGTGGCTTACTATTAAAGAAAGATTTGAGCTCCATCTTTTGCATCTTGTTTTTAAAATTAGGCTTAATCAAGTCCCTAGATATCTTTTTGATAAGCTTATTAAGGGTTCAGATTTACATAATCTTTCTACACGCTACAGAGACCTGTATACTGTACCCATGCATTCTCATACGTTCTTTCAGCGTTCGTTCAGTTACATGGCGGCAACGATTTTTAATTCCTTGCCTGATGACATTAGGAATTCTCCCAGTTCCGCTGCATTCTGCAGGGCTGTAAAGGGTAATCTTTTGGGGGGTCGTGCCCTCCGCTAAGGGTCGTATGTATGGGTGTATATATATATTATAAAGATACATTTAATTTTTATTTTCGTTATTGTTTGGTTCTTATCAATTCTCTTGATTTTTCATTATATTTTTGTAATATGAATATGTAATTTATAACAGTATAATTTCAATTAGTATAATTTCAATTTGCCAGGTACTTTAGTTTTAGTAATTATCTACGTTTTCTATTTCCAACTTTTTCTTTATACATTTTTAGCGGGGGTGGTTGTATGAGCAGCTTTAGTTGGATACCGCCACCCGTATTTTATTTTTTTTTTGTATTGTTTGCTCAATTTAATAAATAAAGGCATTTATTATTATTATTATTATTATTATTATTATTATTATTTACAGTAAGCCAATGAATAATGTCATTTTATTTCCAAGAAGACGTTGGTATTTTTTCGGATTTTCTTGAGTGGTAGCTGGCATTATCCATGACTATAACAGAGACCCAGGAGGAATAAGATCTAGCATTTGCTGGAAGTATTCTTCAAAGACATCAGCGTTCATGTCTCCATGATAGTCTCCAGTCCGTTTTGATTTAAATGTTAGTAACTAGTAAGAATCGACAAATCCATTTTTGCTATCAATGTGAGTAATTATTAATCCTACTTGCTTTTTCCGAGGGTGCTTTTGTTCCAGTGGATCATCCTTCCATGAAAACTTGCCTCGCGCTTTTTAAATGTTTATCCTGCTAACTTTACCAACGGAAAATCCTTCATTTAATCAAGTTTCGTCCATATAATGAATATAATAGATGTTCCTGTTTTCCCTTGAAACTGTCTAACTACGCCTTTCTCTATGAAAAGTAATTTTCTGTTTTGAATTTTTTCATAACAAAAATTCATTTCCTTCAAAGTTTTCCATAGTTTCTTTTTACCCAAGGGTGGAATGAAATCATCCCTTTTCATTTCAGACATTATTTTGTCCAAGGTAGGTATTTCTTTTTTTTAAGTAAAACGACTTGTTGAGAATACGCCGAATGTGGAAATAAAGTACGCCACTGATTCTTGGAAGTCTAATTGATGTATATAGTGTACATACATAAAGCTTATGTAGCTACCGCACGAGGCAAGGACAACCCTGTGCTGTCTGCGTGTTTATCAGTTCGTCTCACTTTCTCACGTGTCATTAAATATCCAAGATTTATCATAAAACCTGCCTGGTAACAGCGCGGCATTGTTGTCATAATGTAATTAGGCGCTTCACCCAGAATAAACACCTACCAAGCTGCGTGAGAAAGGGAGAAAAACGCGAGAAGGAATAAGGCAACGTAGCCTCCAGACGGTCGCTAAGCAGAGTTTTGGCTAGACGCATTAAATATAGTTTCAACTTTTACACTGTTCACCGAGAGTTCGGTGGTATATGTCACGATTGTTCTAAAAATGTAGAGCACGTCACCTGGGTGGAAAGTGTCCACATTTCTTGCACTATGTAAGCAAAGTTAACCAAAACAAGGTTTAATAAGTTGATACAATGTAAAAGTATTGAGTAATATGGAAACGTACGTGTAAGTACAACTTAAAGTGTAAATAGTAATTTGATGTAGTGTACTCTCAGATAATGGGAATTCGTAAAGTGAATATTGTGAATAAAATGTTAGTGCTATCTTACGAATAAAACGCTGTTGGAATTAAATACAGTGTTTTATTAAATCAACAGATCTACACACGAGCCAGCTATTCCAGCCTACGGATACACAGTAAAAATAAAATAAGTGTAAAGGCTGAACCATAGTTGACTTTATAACACGACTGTATGACTTTTCTGATGGCAGGCTTTTCACCTCATTTATTACAGTTTCTTTTCTTTCTGTACTTCTCTTTGCTGACTTGATGGGGCCGCGTTTTTCCTCGTGCACAAGTCGGTATATGGTTGACTGTCTGACTCCACTCATAGTCGAATACATTTGAACCATTTTTGCAACTGAATGTTGAATTTTGGTGGCAAAGAGCGTTAAACACTTAATAATTTTCTCATTTTTAGAAAGTACAGTTTTACTTATCCGTTTCTTAGCAACAAATTCAGAAACACTAGCCATTTTCAAGAACGAAGTTTCCAACAACTGCCGGAAAGCAACTATACATTTCAACTTTTTGAAACAGTGAGGCACAGGTAGGTAAACTACCTGTGCCTTTATCTACCCGATCTCGAGATCCCTGACAATAATCATTGGTACAATAATAATAATTGGACTACCCCCATGGAATGTGGCGAAGACCACTGGGTTTTATAGTTCAATAATGATTAATTACTCTCTCGCATAAAGCAACAGACTTTATGTGCAACTACAAGGCTTCTATAGAGAAAATAAGGTATGTATTATAACCTTCGTTCTTTTCTACTTTAAAATGATCAAACCCTGCTAAAACTATAATTATAAGTTAATTATCATACCCAGTGTACTGTTGGTAGCAAAACGATGTTCTGTACAACATTAAAGAGATAAATAAATGCCTGTCCTTTAGTGCAAAATAGTGTTAAAATTGCTACTGAAGAACTTTATTAAAACAGGCTTGTTCGTATTTTATTTTCAACCGCTTTCATAGGATTCACTTATGGCAACCCTAATCTAACTTCATATTAAATCGAAAATTGTGCTTTTATCGATATATTTTTTGCGAATCGACCCGGTTTTTCCCGACTCGCACAGCTCTATTTGTGCCGAATATCAATGTGTGTTAATGTATACCTACTTACAAGTTTTTCCGTGTAGAATGGAAGATCAGTGATACCGGAAAAATAGCATGCAAGGAAAGTGTCTCCTTATAATCGATCGCTTAGTGTTCCAAAGGTTCCCTTTGATGTATAATTACTTTTTCAACAGCTATGTTGTATATTATCGTCCATATTATATTTAACGGCATAATTTTCCTTTTATCAACAGTTAATTTTAATTCATAACCAAAGAGATTTATTTTACCTCAGTCACATCTCGAGGTGTTTCGATAGTTCAATAGAATAATGTAATATGATAATGATAATAATAATTATCCATTTTGTAACTTGACAGCTACAAGAAAATAAAAATAGAACAATAATTTTGGTATTTCCGATTGCTATAAAAGAATAATTCTATCTTAAAAAAATTGGCAACATTTAAAAGTGCTTTTACCTCCTTTATACGTAAATATCTTATACACCAAATCTCCCTCATAGAGTAACCTTTATAAAACAGTCTAATTAGCGTATTCACAATTGCTCAAAGTGTAATCGTTACGTACGAAACCGTTTTGGGAATTATTTATAGGCTCTATAATACTTTAGCTGTATAAGCGGTTTATTGGTGTTTCAAAATATGCTTTATTATTTTTACTGGTTCACTAATACAACATTTACACTTATGTAATATATTATTTATATATTGATTGTAAGAACGTTCCGTGCAATTTATACAACTTTAATTCTTAAATATTTGCTGTAAGAACATAATTTTCAACAAGTTTTTATAAAGGAATAAAATTCTGCTTGGGACATAAGATAGGATTAATGTCAGCTTGATATATATCTACTTTTATGTCATGCTAAATGTTTATAGCATTAACTTATATTTTGCATATTAATGAGCCAGGCGACAAAGAGTTGATTTTTGCCAAAGTGCACGTATTTAAGCAAACTTGAAACGACTATAGAACACTTGTTAGCTATTCTAGAAGAATTTGTGAACTAAATAACTATGTGTATTTCTGCATTTCCTTTTAGTTACAAAAAGGATGAATAAATGTATTAATTCGATCACAAATCATAACGCGTCAGCAGTCAGCAGCGTAATTAACGCAAATCTAACATCTTAACTTAATTTAAGAGGTCCAGAATATTCGTTCATTAAATTTAAATTTTAATTTTGAAAACTTGTCGGGTTTCCAGAGAATAAGAAACGTTGACAAGGCTCTCTTTGCTTTTGCGTCGGCAATTTGTATAAGTTCGAAAATGCTGAACATGAGCTTTTGAATAATATTACTGGGATGTCGAGGACGACATTGTTAGGGTGATTAATCTTATTATTTTGGTAAAATATGTAGTTAACTAGTACTATCGCATAACTCGTGGATAACCCTTAATGTTTTATAAGGTAACTAACCTAAATGACACTCTTATAATGTGTTGCTGTGGGGGTAAACAAAAATATTTTAAAAGAAATGCATATAAATTACCCCAATAATTGAAACAAAAGCACAAAAATAATAATAAATCCAACTATTGCTGCTCACACAACCAACTCAGTTTAAAAAAATTATGGACATCTGATATATAACAGATTTATTAACAATATATGAGGGAAGTCTATGAGTTCTTAACCCATACCGGGGGATCCACAACAATTTGAACACCATCCCTTAAAATCTAATGTGTTAAAGGACTGAAATAATGACCATTCTTTAGGTAATGCCGACCCAATTTATCACCAGCTATTGTTATATTTGAGGATTTACCATTGTTATTAGGACAATTCTTTAGCCAGGAGCGTGTATCGGGGGAATTTTTAATTTAGAAATCTTAAATATATTCTCCTAAAATTGGAACTTAACTTAACTTTTGAAATGAATGCTTAAATCTGAATCAATGAGTTTCTTTTAATATTTGGGCGGGGATTATTGGAGATAGCTTAGTTGGACCGTATTTTTTTCCAAATCGACTTACTGGTGATGTCTATTACAACTTTCTTAGAGATGAATTGCCAGAATTGATGGAAGCAGTGCCATTAAGAACGAGAACTTTAATGTGGTTCATGCATGACGGCGCTCCCCCTCACTTTGCAGTACGTGTTAGAAACTATTTAGATCAACAATATCCTGCCCGTTGCATAGATAGAGGAGGACCTCACCCATGGCCACCCCGTTCGCCGGATCTGAATCTATTGGATTTTTATTTCTGGGGTCACCTTAAACAAAGTTTATACTACTCCTATTGAAACTGAAGAAGACCTTCAACTGCGTATTATTGATGGTTTTAATACGATTCGCGCCAGTCCCGAAATTTTCCAACACGTAAGAGACAGTTTAGCACGTCGTGAACATGGGTGTTTACTGGCTCATGGAGGACATTTTCAACAATTTATTCGACTTTTGTTCATGTGAGTTCATTATTAAAAGTTTTTAAAACAATTATAAAATGATTATTATTGCTTTACTAATTTTTTTTAACACCCTGTATTTCGAAAAAGAAGCGACATGCGAAAAACTTTTATACCACATTTTCGTCTTAAAATAAGGTGAGGATTCACCACCTTCATTTTTTCAGAGAAGTTAGGAAACATCCTGTATATGGCGTTGCAAACGTGAGATCACTAACCACGGCTGCCATTATCGCGGTATCATCAGCAAACAAATATAATTTCGTTTGAGGGTTTTTGGGTATATCAGTCATGTAGACATTATACAGAATCGGCGCAAGGGGGGGGGACCCCTGCGGTACTACGGTCCTAATATTCCTAACACTTGATGTGGCGTTTTCTGACGACACAGCGAATGTTCTGTCCTCGAGAAAAGAAATGATGAGCTTGATCATGTAATTTGGCATACCTAATCTTATTAACTTTATTATGGGTCCGTTGTGTCAGACTTTGTCGAAAACTTTTAAAACATCGAAAAAGACCGCCCCCGTTGAAAAGCATGTGGAGTAGTAAAAATCCCAATTTTTTTGTTTAAGTCCACATAGCACTCTCAAGAAACCGGTGTCTGGCTGGGTGTTTCCTGAAGAAGAATTGTTGATCCTTTATTTCTCCATGGCACAGTTACAGTACAGCGGTATATTGACAATACTTTGAATCCCTTTCTGGAGCAATTACATGATGATGTAATGATGAACTAAGCATTGGTTATTTTTGCTCGCACGGTACATAAGTATTGGAACTTTTACTAAATATATCTATAATAGGTTGAGGTTAGTTCAGGTGCATATTTCCTAATAATTTCTAATATGTCTAACATCGATAAAAAAAAATAGTAACTGACTATAATATAAAACTTCGTGTAAATTCTGTTTCGGAAACGTCGCTTCGCATTTTAAAACACAAATTAATACTTTGTGCTAATGGTTAAAAGACTGATGTCTGGTGTGATAACAAACATTTTGTTCCTGCAAGCGAGTATTTTTAGGCCAGCTATTATTGTACTGCTAAAATATGGGAATGTCATTAGTCTCCAAAAAATCAATTTTGACACATTTAAAACTTAAATTTTTTCTGTATTTTCTTGACGCGTATTTTAAAACGGCACGTCAAGGTATGTAAAGTAGTCATCCATTGTTAAAAAGGAAAAATATTCTGTTTGATGTTAAATGGCTAGACAGAATTATTTATTAGTCACAAGATATGGAAAAATACGATAATATATGATCATATAATTATGTATAAAATACAAAGCATAGACTATTGTTTTACATATCATGCTATATACCATTTATTTGTAATTATGTCATTGCTTAACATTACGTTTAATTGCATTAAAGGTTTTGGTTAATTAAGCAATTTTCCCATGTCCCATGACGATTTTCCCAGCATATTGCTCGGAAACGGAACCAGATAAAAAAAAAAGTTCAGGAACAAAAATTGAGGGCTTGTAGAGGAGCTTCTAGGAAGGGTAATTTTAGATATACAGGGTGTTTTAAAAATAGTAATATTGCTGCCAAGTCAATTTTTTTAAATGGAACACCTTGCATATTGTTAGTTTTTCGAAAAGCTTGTTTCAAGAGAAATTCAACCATACCATACTTGTTACGTTTCTAATTTAAAATGACTGAAATATGAGCGATTAAATGATCAATTACGTAAGCATGAACAGATATGCAATAATAACAATAACCACCAGCGAACTATTGAAGAGTATGACGGGGGCTGTCATGTCACGAGTCAGAAGTAGTTTCATTGTTAATTATTTTAAGTAGTGAGAAATGCCTTCGCTTTTTACATATGACGAGTATGTCGACATGCTCCTGATATACGGAGAATGTCCCAAGAATAGAAGACGTGCTCAAAATATGTATAGTCAACGATACCCGAATCGTGAAATACCAAGCTATAGAACGTTTCGTAATGTTGAACAAAAATTAGGAAGTGGTTCCTTTCCCAGTGGTAGGGCGCAAACACCAAGAAGAAAACGAGTCCGAACAGAAGACAACAATCCACATGTCTCAACTCGACTCCTCGGGGAAGAATTAGGTACCTATTGGAAAAAGTACAGTTGAAAGGACACTAAAATATTATAAATACCACCCCTACAAAATTCATCTGGTGCAGGGCTTAACAGCTGAAGATCCTGAACGCCGCCTAAATTTCATTGCATGTCAATGAAATTTGAACAAGACCGTCTTTTTTTCAACAAGATTTTATGGAGCAATGAAAGTAGGTTCCACAACAATGGAATAGTAAATCGCCACAATTGCCACTACTGGTCATCTGTAAATCCGCACTGGATGAAGGAGACTAATTTTCAGGTAGTTTGGGGGGTTAACGTTTGGTGCGGTTTATTTAATGGCTTATAGGTCCTTACTTTCACCAAGGGACACTAAATGGAGAACGATTTTTGAATTTTCTTCAAAACGAACTTCCCTTATTACTTGAAAATATCCCAATCAATGAAAGAGCCTCTATGTGGTGGCAGCAAGATGGAGCTCCCCCTCACTTTGCCAGGCAAGTTACAAATTATTTAGATACCGCGTTTCCTGCGCGCCGGATTGGCCGAAATGGTGTGATCCGGTGGCCACCACGGTCACCGGATTTGACCCCTTTAGATTTTTTTCTTTGGGGATATCTTAAAGAAATTGTGTATGTAAACCAACCTAGAGATGTCGAAGATTTGCAAAACAAAATCATAGCAGCTTGTCGAACTGTTACTCCAGCTATGATTACAGCAGCGTGTACCAGAAATCTTATAATAAACAGATTTGAATATTGTATTAGTGAGAGTGGTAACCAATTTGAACATATTTTGAGAAGAAGTCGTAATTAATTTTGTTTAGTTATTTTCTTATTTTCGATTGATTGTTACATAATTTAATAAAGTGTTATAAATCGCTCATATTTCAGTCATTTTAAATTAGAAACGTAACAAGTATGGTATAGGTGAATTTCTCTTGAAACAAGCTTTTCGAAAAACTAACAATATATAGGGTGTTCCAATTAAAAAAATTGACTTGGCAGCAATATTACTATTTTTAAAACACCCTGTATATCTAAATTAAAAAAAAAATTACCCTTCCTAGATGCTCCCTTACAAGCCCTCAATTTTTGTTCCTGAACTTTTTTTTCTATCTGGTTCCGTTTCCGAGCAATATGCTGGAAAAATCGTCGTTGGACACCCTGTATAATGAAATCATATGATTTCAATAGGATTTTGTACGTACAATAAAAAACAGAGCATGCCATGAACGTCAAGTCGAAGCGCTTGTTGCTATGGCAACACCATGCCACCTGGTTTTTATTTTGACAATTATTGCGCTTCGGTTTTTAGTTTTAATTTGAAACGTCAAAAGGTTAGTTGGTCCAAAATATCAATGTAGATTTAAGTTGGATTCCTACGTTTAACTTAACGCACTGTGTAAATACAAACATTAATATTAATGTTAACAAATAATTTTTCTTGCTAGTTAGTGAGAAGTTTAATATATTGTTTCAATGTTATTAATTCAATGTTAGTTATTTAAAAACAAAGATATGTGGTATTTAATTGTAGCCAAAATTATTTGGTAGTCCTGAACAAAGTATAGTATTCTACTCGCATATTATGGCTGTTATATTCACTAGGTAATTTATGAGACTCGCCTACGGCTCGTGGCATAAACATCATCCGCGTGAATAACAGTCATCATTATATGCTTGTTGAATATACTATTGTGTGCCTAATATTTTTTTTTCATTTTTTTTTTGTATTTAATTTATCCTGATAAAAACTTCTACTTTCCTTTAATTCTTAAATCTCGTTTTACTGTACATATATTATTGACTTACCGCTTAGCTGATAATAAATAATTAAGCCGGAATTTAATAATCACGACTGTTCAAAACAGAATTTTAAATCGCTCTAAGCGGTTTATGGAATTTAGTTATTGACTCTTGAATTATTTAAATATGAAAATCTGGTTGTAGGTCATAAGGTTTACTTTAAAGGTATAAATAAGTTCGGCATACTGAATTTTAAAAAAGGTAATAATTTATACACTGTTTTTGAATATGTACTGTGACCATACGTAATGGAAATAGGTCTACTCTATTGCTTAATGCCAGAGAGTTGCATTGTAAATTTCAGGTAAATTGCAATGATAGTTTTTAAAAATTCCGTATTTTAGACCTACACACCCCGAATCGGTCCAATATTAGGGGCACCCTAATTAACATACAATAAAAAGACAAGTTTGGTGAACGAAACTAATGAAACTAATGCAACAGCGCCGTTGTGGTAACGTAGTTTATTAGAATAAAAGTATAATAATAATTATACATGATGCTAGTAAGCCGCCATCGACAAATCCATTTTTGCTACCAATGTGAGTAATTATTCCCGAGGGTGCTTTTATTCCAGTGGACCATCCTTCCATGAAAGCTTGCCTCGCGCTTTTTATATGTTTATCCTGCCATATTTTACCAACGGTATAACCTTCATTTATCCAACTTTCGTCCATATAATAGATATTCCTGTTTCCCTTCGAAGCTGTCTAACTGCCCTCAAATATCGTCGTCGCCAGCAGATGACTTCGTCTTTCTCTATTAAAAGTGATTTTCTGTTTTGAATTTTCTTATAACAAAAATTTATTTCCTTCAAAGTTTTCCATAGTTTCTTCTTACCCATGGGTGAAATGAAATCATCCTTTTTCATTTCAGACATTATTTTGTCCAAGGTAGGTATTTCTTTCTTTAAGTAAAACGAGTGTATGATTCTTCTGATGGCAGTCTTTTTATCCTCATTTATTACAGTCTCTTTTTTTCCTATACTTCTCTTTGGTGATCTGATGGAGCCGCGATTATCCTTGTGCATAAGTCGGTATATTGTTGACTGTCCGACTCCAGTCATATTCGAACACATTTCTACTATTTTTGCAACTCCGAATCTTATATATGATATAATAATTAGACTACACTTATGGAATACGGCGAAGACCACTGGGTTTTATAGTTCCATAATAATTTATTACTCTCTCGCATTAAGAAACAGACATAGCTTGCTACATTATATTGTCATTTGAAAAAGTAATGCCACTCGCCAGAAGCCGGTAGAAGAATTCTTACAAACAGCGATTTATTCTGATTTTGTCCTATATTTTGTGGTGAATTCAGAAAGAAATCTATTTGGTTTATCAGGAACCCATCGGCAACTTCCAATATTTTTGAAGGCGACGATTTCAATAAGTGAAAACTGTTTGAAGCTAAATATCCCAGACAGCACAAGATATCCATTGTACATCCAGAATTGGGACAAAATATGTCCCAAGAGTCCATGGACCTTGTAAGGATATCCAGTGGATATCCACTTGTAGTTACACATATGGATAGCCATTATGGTACGTCTGGTGTACATCCTTATAATGTCCACTGATGGAAGATGAGATAAATTTTGCAAAAATCATTAAATATTGTTGAGGCATTAAGAACCACAAAGGTTAGAACCATAACCAACGAATACAATGCAATACAATATAATTTTATCATATTTATTTTGCATTTGCCGAAAAATATTTTTGGCCTAAACCGATTGCGTTTTCGATTGTTTTCATCGCATAGCGACTATGTTTTTCTCTCTCGTTATTATTGTTAAACGAAAGAGATGTAATAAGTCAACTATGGGCTTCAGGGTCATTTGTGGTGACAAATTGTATAAGACAAATCTGAGCCGATATAATTACAGTTGCTTTTTTCACTAGTCGCATGGCCGTTAAATTTATTTCAGAAAATTTATTATAAACAACATACCTCATTTTTAAAAGGAGTGGGCAATCCAAAATTCATATTTTAGTATAATTCTGTCATTTGTTATTTACGATTGTCATTTTATTGCAAATGTCAATTGCCAGTCTTGTCACTCTTGTCATTTTCATCTTGTGTTTTCTCTTTTAGAACATTTTTCAAGAGTTTAATTGTTGTAAGTTTTATTTTGTCTGTGGACTTTGTGATCTGTGTAAACCACACCACCACCTCACAAAACCTGGAGAAGATATAGCGAGCTAAGTATATTTATATTGTACAATTTGATTATGCCTAAATTTGAACAAAGCCATTACAGGCGTGCCAGACGATATGTTAATTATTCCCCTAATAAAAATTCAGCACTATTCGGAAATGGTTGAGAAGGGCCAATGGAAGGTTCCAACATAAGAAGTAATTCCTATAATTTCCAATGTACTATATCTACCTGTTTTCATATTTTTAGTTTGTTTTTTAATAAAAAATTTATTTCATTAAACCTGTTCAACCTGCTTTTGTTTTTTATTTAAACTAATTGTAACCGAAAACTAACCCAGAACAAAACATTTAGATTAAACCAGTCTTTAATCGCTTGTTTTTTTTTAGATAAGTTCACATTATCCCTTTTGAAGTAAGTGTATATTTTTTTAATCTGTAGCAAATGTAACTTTTACTGTAAATATCAAATTTACAAACTTACGCTTTGATAAAAATGGACATATTAAAAAGAACAATGGGAGATTCAAAACTTGCTCCTTCCAAGAGAAGCCCATTAATGTCCATAATTTGTCCTAAAAATGGGTTCATTTATGGAGTCCAGATGGACGTCCACGCGTGTGTCAATCGTATAGTCCTATGGGCATCTATAAGGTGGTTTTTGCACAAATAATGGATATCCAGTGGACGTCCGGTATGTCCAGCTATGGAAGTTCAGTGGATATCCATTGGCTTCTTGTGCTGTCTGGCTATAAACCATTAAAATAAATTTCTTCCCGAATATATTTACATGCAACGTTAAATTTACTTCTTTTCTTTTTCTACTACTATAGCTAATTAATTGTTATATTTTACGACGTCCATTGCATGGCGATAATCGCAAATGTTTCGTATGACTTCAAGGTCACGCCGATAAAAAAGCAACAATCCATCATGGTTTATAAAATTGCATCTGGGTGCTCTTACGTAATATGGTTAAATTTTCAATTCTCTGTCTTCTATTTCCATTTAATGAGTAGGTAGCCAATGCAAATTAAAGTAATATATTTTATGCTATGAGAAGTAGACATGTTGGGTTGGGTTGAGCGTTAAACTGTAGAGTCAGTTTGTCGAGAGAGACCTGATACATAGTTATTTTTCTTTTATTTATTTCGCACATTACAGCTCGGATTAATGTTTTTACCAAATTTTCATCAGGGGTGATTGAAGGGACAAGGGTAATGCAAGGGAGCGCATCGTAACAATCATTGGGGGGCTGATCCGACCCTATCACTACCTAAAAATGTGTAGCCGTTTAAAAGGCTGGAAACAAGAAGTCGTACTACTGGCAGCCTGAAGTCAAAACCACGATTTCGGAAGCGAACTAAAACGGATGAAAATAGGGCAGTTGGAGTTTTAGGAATGGTAGCTATTAACCCGCATGTAGGTTCCAGGCGGCTTGCTGCAGATGCTGGAATGAGCCAAAAATCGGTTGTGACCATATTGCATATGTACAAATTTCATCCATACCACACCAAGAGCTTTATGGGAAAGACTTTGAAAATCGCGTTACTTTTTGCAATTGGGTACAAAGGCAAATGCAAGGAAATAACAGGTTCCTAAAGAATGTTATTTTTTCTGATAAAGCTACTTTTCATAAATGTGGACAGGTAGGATTTTAAGTTATCCCTTGTCAGTAAAAAATGATTGTTTTTTTTTGTTTGTTTTCTTAAAGGTAAATAGACACAATATGCACTACTGGGTATCTGGGTATCGGAAAATCCCCACTGGATGAGAACTGTGCCAAATCAACATCTTTGGCTAGTTAATGTCTGGTGTGGTATAATTAGAGATAGAGTAAATTCCTTTTTACTATTGTAAGTATTAGAAAACTTAAAAAGTTTGAAATTAAACTGTAAGGTAATATTCATGGTGTATTGTATCGTCAATAAATTATTTTTATTAAAACAGAATCCAAGGCCTACTGCCAATTTAAAGTTTGTTATTCAAAAAATATAAGTTTGAACCGTCCTGTTAAAAGAAAGTGTCAACTATTATATGTTTTTGGAAAGCTCTCAGTAAGCAGAATGCAACTATGAATAAATATACAGGGCGTTCCATTTAAAAAAACATAACTTTGGTATATTTCTCACAAATGGGAGTACCTGGAAAAATACTAAGTACGCCGCTGAATTCTACGTAAAAAACTGTATAACAACCTGTTTTTACATTTTCGATAGGGTATAAGATAACTGAAATACAAGGGGTGTGTGAAAATGCACCATTTTCAATTGGTGTGTGAGGTATAATAACAAACTCGGTTGTTTCACATACTATTTAATTTTGTAAATTGACATCTTTTTAGGTATAATGATATTATCATCAAGGCGGAACAATAGTAGGTACAAGGTGGTTTTAATACGTGTCCGATATTTTACAGGACAACTCCTCAATTATTTCTAAGATAAAAGTTTTTACAGGGTGGCATGGCGTGGGTGGATGAATTCTAAAATTTTATTTCTTTGAAATGGAACACCCACCCCATCTATCTTACAATATTTTTGGATTGCACATAAATTTACAATTATTTTTTGCGGGCCTTTAGCGCTTCGCGTGAAAGGGCTCGCTATATAATAGCTCACTTCTCAACCTAGGTATATAATGTACTACTTTATTTAAGTACATGTAATTCAGCAAGCCAAGATTTAAAATAGTACATTACCACTGGTTCATGAATGGGGTTTTACGTCAGGGCATCTTGTTGACATCTTTTCGTTCTTCGACTACTTTTTATACTTAGCTTGAGAAGTGAACTATTATATAGCAAACGCTTTTATATCATGAAGCGCAAATACAGAAATTTACGCCGTCTGCTCACACAATGTAAGCAACATGAAAAAATGGGTGCATATAGATCAATATGTGGTATACAAATTGCAACAGCCATACAACAAATCTACTTGCAAAATAATTGGTTTCTGAATATATCGCTGGAAAAGTTCAAAATCAGTATTAAGAAAATAGAATTGCAAGACTCTTCACTGTAGTTCAATTGGGATAAATCTGTCTTCGTTTCAATGGTTGTTACATAACTCGGACTATTTAGAGTAATAATGTTAATGTTACCAAGGTTTGGATAATTTATTGATTTAGAAGTGGCTAAATTGTCTTCTCATACATCAAGGGTGGTTAACAGTTTTCGAGTCTTTTGACAAACTTATAATAAAGTTATTTTTGAAATACTCATTGTTTTGTAGTTCTTCAACATTTATGGTATGGGGTGAACATACATCTTTTAAGTCCCTTATTCGGACAATACTTATGTTCTCGTTTTGTTGGACATCTGTAGAGTGGTGCACATCTGAAATTCTACTGTCAGATGTATTTACGCACATGTTTATGCTTTGATTATTTATATTTTCAGAATTATTGTCGTAATGTTCTTGTTGTAGTTGTGCTCTTGGTTTAAGTTTATGAATATGCAATTTTGGGTATGTGCGTACCTAATAAAAGAATATTATACCTGCATATTGTGTAACTAATAAGCTGTAGGCAGATACAGGCTAGAGCAGCTACAGATTAGAGTACTGCGGAATCCTATGCGTCAATAAAGAGTCTAGGGGCATAACCAATAACTTCTACAGTAGAAGCAGCGCTCATTTGAGACGTCATCACTCGGAGGCCGACAAATAAGCGAATACGATATAAGATTATATGCTTTTTGTTGGATTTATGATTTTGTGTAATTTGTAAATTTACTTATGCACTTAAGACCATTGCCGTGTTCTCTTCGCGACTCATTTGTTAATTATTTGGAGAATTTGAAGCCAATGTGAACAATATTTGCTGAATTCACTTTATTTAAACCTAATATAACAAAACTGGTATTTGACGAAAATCTAAAAAGGCAAATTGGAGACAGTATTAAATTATTTGACCCAGATTGCAAAATTAATAACGCATTACAAAAAAAGCTAAAGAATGGTTGAACTTGCAACTGCCAGGAAGTTTTTGATTAATACATTTCATATGTAGAAAAACGGCAAAAGAATGCTTAAAATATCTTTTCCGTGGTCGCTAGCTTCTTGCATCCTATTTATCGCAGCAGAATGTTAAGTGAAGATCAAATAAGAGATGTCAATGATTTCTTAATAGATAATTTAATAATTAAATTAATAATATATTTTACAAACTCAGCGACAAAAAATTACAAAGGTTCGAGCTTTTGGGGAATTAGCTGAAAAGCTCTATCCTATATTATCCCATCTAGCGATTAAGCTAAACACAATTCCTGCGTGATCAGCACAACCAGAAAGGCTATTTTCAAAATTAGTCGCTTGTTCAGGTTAGTAACAGGCTCATTTCTAAAAATTCAAAGATGTTGATTTATATCTGTTATCACTTGAAGATTAGAGACCAAGAGACCATAACAAATAAGACGAATACTGACTTATTGTGTGTTCTTGTGCTTTTTATTCTACTTAACACTTACTTAATGAGTGTTTTCTTAATCGTTACTTAAGCAATGGTTTTATTGTTTCAGGTCAGGTTAGTTAATCTGTTTTATTATGTTAGACACTGCTTAAGGTTTAATAAAAATGAGTTGTTTATAATGATATATTTTCATTATTTCAATAAACACTTAAACAAAAATAATGGCCAAAAATATAAAAAAAATATTTTCTTATTCTGTCCTTAAAGTTAAGTACCATTAACTCCGAAAAGAATTATAAATCAATTATTTAACTGTGACAATAGTAGGTGTGCAATGTGCATTTAAAGTGCATGATTGAAGTGATTCGAAATAATCATGACTATGACACGTTGGAATATTAATTTCGCTTAACCCAAAGGTGATTAATATGCTGACATAATAAATATACTGTCATTGCACTAGCGGCGTTTTTTTCAGCGAGTATTAAATTACTTAATCGTGTCTATACTTATTATAAACATAAAAACATTTTGAAATTAAAGCTAAATCAGAACGAATAGGCCATGTGGTAGAAATGAATAAATTCCATAAAAATGATAAGATATTCATGAAAGTAACGAATATCTGAACTCGCAACAATGTATTCTTTACTGTTGCCTCGTAACATAATGACTTTTTAAATTTTTTTTAATGTGGATCAGTCACCATTATCGCAAGAATATATATATTTTTGTACACTAGTACATGCACATGTCATTGTATACAGGGTGTCCCGAAATTAAGGGGCAATACTTTACCACCATATTCTCCGGCTAAAAATAATAGAATTTTTTCATAAGGACACAAGTGCAGAAACACTTGTCAAGGGAGCTACCCCCCCTCGAATGGGGAACCCTGAAATCGTTCTTTTTAAATATTTTCGAACCATTTCATAATTTTGAAATTAGGAATGGTTATAAACTTTTAACGATAAATCAGTTTCTGAATTCAGAATTTCAAAAATTTAGTCATAGGCGTCACATACCGGGGTGGTTAAGGGTTGAAATAATCCCATTTTTCCAACCAGTCGTTTTTTTTATTATTTTCTTAATAATTATTAAATTAAGTATTCTGCGTAAAAAATATACCATTGATAGGACTTACAGTTTTTGAGTAAAATCGTTTTAGAGAAAATCACATCCAAAAAGGAGATAATTAATAAGAATAATAATCAAAGGGAAATTTGTGAGTAGAAGGCCATGGATTAATATTGATATTTGTTTCCTTTGACATTTCTGTGTCGGATGGTGTCTGCTGTTATTACTGTTGTAAAATTAGACATAATAAATAAGAAAATGCAAAATTTTTCAAACCACGAGCTTGCCGATATCCATTTTGTATACGAATATTGTAATGGAGGTTCCTTTGCTGCGGTGCAGGAATATCGCAGACGTTTTCAGCAAGGGAGACTTCCTGAACGCAAAGTATTTGAGAGGGTTCATAGAATGTTTATAGAGAATGGTTCGTTTGAACGCCTTCGTAGGCAAGGACGACCTAGGGGGGACTATGATTTGGAAAATGCACTTAAACAAATAGTAGATAATCCTCAAGTTGAAGTCAGACCATTGGCTACAGAAGTCAACATTCCGAAATCAATTATAATGCGTTTTACTTTATCATATTGATGTCCATAATTATAACGAATATATTTTAGATAGGAAATATGACTCAGATGCAAGGTTCTCACCCATATCATTACCAGAGGGTTTAAGAGCTGTTGCCCAGAATCGAGTTATGTCGGTGGATTTTAGGACATCAAAATTTTGTTGCCTGATGAGGCAACATTTAGTAGAACTAAAGTGTTTAATACTCGTAACGCTCACTTTTGGCACGATGAAAATCCAAGAGCAGTCCGAAGAACTAATTGTCAATATAGGTTCTCCGTCAATTTGTGGACGGGAATAATTGGAAGTCAGTTAATTGGTCCAATTGAAATGCCCAATAATTTAACCAGTGAGAAATATTTGGCCTTTCTTCAAAATCAGTTAGCAGGACTGTTGGACGAAGTACCCTTAAGGTTCAGGTTGGGGATGTATTTCCAACACGACGGTGCCCTGCCCATTTTGGACGGCCTGTTCGTAGCTGGTTAGATCAGAATTGTCCTGAAAGGTGGACAGGCAGAGGTGGACCAGTATCCTGGCCAGCCAGATCGTCGGACACTCATCCACTCGATAATTATTTTTGGGGTCATATGTGCAACATAGTTTATGCAACGGAGGTGGATACCCGTGATGATCTGCTTCAGTGAATTTTTCAAGCTGGAAATGAAATAAGAAGAAATCCTTTTCAGATTCTTCGGGCATCTCACAACATTCGCCGTAGAGCTGGAATTTGTATCAGAGAAAATGGGGGTCTATTTGAACACCTTCTCAAGGAGTAGTTCTTGGTTTAAATTTAAATTTCATTCAAAAAATTTTTGTTGAACAACCCTATTTCATGTCGCATTATTACTCTCTAAATAAGTTGTCATATTTATTTCGTTTTCAATTTATTTAGTTTCGTAAGAGGCGTAAGAGCTGACTGCGTATACTTTAAAAGCATTTAATTTCATTAATTTTGTAGTTTTTAGTACATTTTTGATATAAAAGCTTTAAGAATAATTTTACTAATTAACTCCTTTATGGACGTGATTTTCTTTAAAACGATTTTACTCAAAAACTGTAAGTCCTATCAAGGTGAACTAAGGGTACCTTTTTTACGCAGAATAATTTGAAATTTCATAATTATTAAGAAAATAATAAAAAAAAAGACTGGTTGAAAAAATGGGATGGGAAATGGGTACCACGCCCATGATTAAATTTTTGAAATTCTGAATTCAGAAACTGATTTATCGTTAAAAGTTTCTAACCATCCCCAATTTCAAAATTTAATTAAGAACGGGTTCGAAAATATTAAAAAAAAAAAACGATTTCAGGGTTCCCCATTCGAGGAAGGTATCTCCCTTAACAAGCATTTCTGCACTTATGTCCATCTGAAAAAATTCTATTATTTTTAGCCGGAGAATATGATGGTAAAGTATTGCCCCTTAATTTCGGGACACCCTGTATATCTACAATATTTATTCTAATAGGTACTACATATTTACGCAGTGTTTATCGTTTAGTGGTCCTCGTCCATGACCATTAGCACTTGATTAGTGGCAGCCTACAAAGGTTAAATTAATTATCGTATACCTGTATGCAACAGGGATATTGTATAGAACCAATTTAGTCCAATAATATGGCATGGCTTGATCACAGACACTACATTATAAAAGCCTATATGAAAATAATTTAAACCTGCATAATTTTTACTGAACTAGAGATAATAATTAAGTATTCAATAAACTGGTAAAGCTAAAATAAATATGCGTGGTTAAAATTTGTAAGAATAATTTTTTGCGCCATAAATAATTTTATAAATAAACGTACTATTAAGACGAGCCACCTCATTTTAAATGACAGTTTTAGTTCTATTATATTATGTATACTCCTAGAACTTGAGTGCTTAATTTAAACAGCTAAAATTAAGGGTGGTGCAAAGATTTGAAGATGCACGTGTAGTTTCATAATAAGGCTAAAAGAAGTAGTCAGTCAGTTAACATGTTAAAAAAAGATGTGCATTATGCATTTATAATGGTGAAAAAAAGTCGAGTTTTTATAGCGAGCGTAGAAAAATACATAATAACATAATTTAATGTTTTACATTTAATCTAGAACCATTCTAGAATTTTTTGCATTTTTTTTTAATATAAATACGCGTCAGTGAGTCATTTCCAGTGCACCAATAATAAAAACATGTATGCATTGGTTAACAAAAACATGCGAAATTATAAAATGATAACTAAAAAAGCTCAACAAATTCGTTTGTTACATCCCCCTAAAATAATAAAACATATTTCCAAGTAAGCCTGAATTTTGTTGCCGCTCTATTACATTTTAAAATTTAATTTTGATATTTGAATATTATGTTTTAGGTCGTAATGGACTCCCAAATTAAATTCTACGTACAGTGTATGAAAATATTTGTCAAAAGTAATTAAAGTTTAGTACTGACAAATGGACGCGTGAACAAATTGCTGAAATATTACATCTATTCGTCGAGCGTTATTTGCAGATCCCAAATATTCTTTGTATTTACATTTAATAATAATAATAATAATGAAGTTATCTGTCATTCGAAAATGTTACAAAGAGGACAAAACCTGTACATACAGGGTGCCCAAGATAAGGAGGGCCTCTATGGGGATCTCGGTTATGGTAAGAGCTACAACTTTGATTAAATGGGGAAAAAGTTGCGCAATCAGAGGACTAATAATATGGCATAAAAAAAGTTTTAGTAATATTTGTAAGTTTTGAGATATTAAATAAAAACTGATATTTTGGATTTTTTATTTTATTTTTCTTTGGCGTTATTATTAAAGTTAGAGCAAAACTGACAAAACTCTCTCACAGCAACTTGTTATGAACTTAGAGATTACATCGCAATTTTTTTTATACGACGTTTCGTTTCCAAGCAAACACCATCAACTTCATTTTTTCTAATACGGCCCTGATTTCTTATTGTCAAATTTTGAGAGCATTTTTTATTCTTAATTCAATGATGTGCCAGACAATGTTGTTTAATTACGTTTCGAGCCTTTTTAACCATCTTTATGAAATTTTCAGGGTCCGGACCTGGATCCTAGAGTGTTGCATATGCTTTTTCAGCTTTTTTAATTAAACCTTACGATACTGTTTAAAAAAAAATAAAAACTTCCTGGGTTTATTTTCTTTTTGAAACAACACAAATCTACGCTGTTGCAAACTAAGTATTGTTCTTTTCCCAAATTAGCGAAGTAGGCATTGGAAAAAAAAATGAGTAGGTATGGTGTCAGACAATTTGGCATTACTTCAGTTGAACTAAATATGGCAGGTTATTATTCAAATGAAGAAAAATTTGATATGTTATCATGTTTTATTTTAAGCGGAGAAAATTGTAATGTAGCGGAGCGGATGTATTTGGACAAATATCCGGAAAGGAGACAACTAGCTAAACGGACTTACAGTAAGTTAGTAACTAACCTTAAAGAACACGGTGCATTTAAAAAACCCATGCTCTCCCGAAAAAAAAAATGGTAACCAGGAAAAGGTTTTCAGCGTATTATTCGCTGTTACTGAAAACCCTGGAGTATCAACTAGAGAAATTGATGAAAATGTAGGCGTAGCGAAATCAACTGCTCAATTTATTTTAAACAAACAAAAATTTCACCCATATAAATACAGAATTTGTCAAGGACTGAGGCCAGGTGATGCAGAAAGACGTCGATCATTCTGCGAATGGTACACCAGAAAATGCCACGAAAACATAAATTTTCCTTACCAGATAATTTGGTCTGATGAAAGCATGGTAAATCGAAACGGGATCTTTAACAGAAAAAATGTACATTACTGGTCTAAGGAAAATCCACGTGTATTCAAAGAATCAAGACACCAATACCGTTTCGGATTTAATATGTGGGCTGGAATATTGGGAACAAGAATAATAGGACCTTTTTTCTATCAACATAATTTAACATCTGAGCATTACCTGAATTTACTCCAAAATGACTTAGAGGAGGCTCTGGATAATTTACCTCTGGCAGAACAACGCGACACTTGGTTCCAGCAGGATGGTGCACCTGCACATAATTCAAGGGTAGTTAGAGAGTACATTTCAGCAAGATTTCCAGAAAAAAGTATCAGCACTTATTCTGTAACACCCTGGCCGGCGCGTTCCCCAGATTTAACCCCGCTTGATTTTTTCCTTTGGGGATATATCAAGAATTGTGTTTATAAGCAGAATTTTGAAACAGAAGAAGAGCTTAGACAACTAGTGCTTGCAGCCTTTCACAGCGTAACGCCACAAATGTTAACTAATGTCCTAAATAATACAGTTTTAAGATCCTATTTATGTTTGGAGAACGACGGAAATCACTTTAAACACCTTTTGGAAAATTAATTTTTAATGAGTAAATGTTAGTTTTATTTCAATTAATTAAAGTTTAATTATTATGGGTTCGGAATCAGTATTTTACAATGTTATATAAATAATTAAAAATCTATTATGTAATTTTATTATTTTTTTTTAAATTCATAATGAAACTAAAAAGATTACGTTGTTACCTTCTACATCCATCATTTTCATTTTTTTAATTAAAAAAGCTGAAAAAGCATATGCAACACTCTAGGATCCAGGTCCGGACCCTGAAAATTTCATAAAGATGGTTAAAAAGGCTCGAAACGTAATTAAACAACATTGTCTGGTACATCAATGAATTAAGAATAAAAAATGCTCTCAAAATTTGACAATAAGAAATCAGGGCCGTATTAGAAAAAATGAAGTTGATGGTGTTTGCTTGGAAACGAAACGTCGTATAAAAAAAATTGCGATGTAATCTCTAAGTTCATAACAAGTTGCTGTGAGAGAGTTTTGTCAGTTTTGCTCTAACTTTAATAATAACGCCAAAGAAAAATAAAATAAAAAATCCAAAATATCCGTTTTTATTTAATATCTCAAAACTTACAAATATTACTAAAACTTTTTTTATGCCATATTATTAGTCCTCTGATTGCGCAACTTTTTCCCCATTTAATCAAAGTTGTAGCTCTTACCATAACCGAGATCCCCATAGAGGCCCTCCTTATCTTGGGCACCCTGTATACAGGGTGGCCGTTTAGTGTGGCAAAGCAGAATAGCTCCGTTTGTATTTATAATACACAAAAAATGTTAATATAAAAGTTGAAGGACAGTAAGTGAGTTATAACGTAAAATTATTTTTGACTCTACAGGGTGGCTCAACAAAGAGGAAGAAGAATTTTTATTTTTTTTTAAATGGAACACCCTATATCTTACCATATTTTTGGATTCTACATAAAATTACAATTATTTTTCTTTAAGAGCATTATAAGTCTAAATATAATAGTTTCCTAGATATCGACTTTTGGAAAATGACATTTTTGAACTTTGACAGCTTCTAACTGCATAACAGTACGTCTAAGAGCAAAACGGCTTACGTGCCCCTATCTTACTTTTTTATTACCATCCTAAAACTGTCAACTTCCGGTCAAACCGGATGTAACTCAAAATCCGAAAATATAGTACTTCCGGTTTGACCGGAAGTTGACACTTTTAGAATGGTAATAAAAAAGTAAGATAGGGACATGTAAGCCGTTTTGCTCAAAGACGTACCGTTATGCAGTTAGAAGCTGTCAAAGTTCAAAAATGTAATTTTTCAAAAGTCGATATCTAGGAAACTCATATGTTTAGACTTATAATGCTTTTAAACAAAAATAATTGTAATTTTATGTAGAAACCAAAAATATGGTAAGATATAGGGTGTTCCATTTAAAAAAAAATAAAAATTCTTGTTCCCCTTTGTTGAGCCACCCTATAGAGTCAAAAATAATTTTACGTTATAACTCACTTACTGCCCTTCAACTCTTATATTAACATTATTTGTGTATTATAAATACAAACGGAGCTATTCTACTTTGCCACACTAAACGGCCACCCTGTATGTAACAGAAAAAATTAGAGAAATGACAATAAAGTAATCAAAGTCTACTTCGGTTAGCAGTAATGTTATTTTTCACTCGATTTTGGAATGCAATGAAATTCGAGACTGTCCTGACACTCCTGACATCATTGGGAAGCTAATTAAAAATATCAACGGCATTATTAGGAAAAGAGCGTTAAAAAAGGACTGACCTATGGCTTGGCACGCTGTACAGGTCCCTGAATGTCTCATGTCTGTCGATCATGTATATTGGCTCGATTGGCCCCTCCAATAAGTTAAATAAATTGGCCCTGCGTAGCAAAAATCTCTCTGACAGACTTAGGAAACCAACCAGAGTCACAAACAGCTGGCGTTATATGGTCATACTTACTGACACCATAACTAAATTTCAGGCATGCATAGATAGTATAAAGGAATAGCCTTAGTTTTGTGCCTATATCGACAATGGCTCTGTGCCTATAAAATAATTTAAGTTTGCCGTAAGTTTTTTGTAGCAAGCGTGAAACATGGAACGAAGATCTTAATTCAGAGTCCAATAATAAAGCAAGATTCTAACAAGTAATGGAGGGTTGTGGCGCTACATTGTTAACTGAAATTTTAAATAACAGATCTCGTGTTACAGCCTCTTTATGCTTACTAAACACTATTACCTGAGCCTTAGTTTCGTTTAAAGTAAGCTTATGGACTTGGGACACCTTAGCAATCATCTCCAAGTCATTGTTGATTTCATTTACAGATGGTCAAAAGAAAATGACATATATATTTGAATGTCATCTGCATACTGATGTGATTGACAATAATATGTTAGAAAGTCAGTATAGAGAGAAAAAATTGGGCCCAGTATGCTCCCTTGTACAATACATCTGGTAACTGGAATCAGCTAGGAAGCTTTACTATTTATAACAACCCTCTGACCTCTACTCCTGTTAAAGCATTCTCTAAAAAAGTGTAAAGCAGTGTCACCCAATTCAACGTATTTAAGTTTCGCATTTAAAACGTCATGGTCTATAGTGGCAAAAGGTTTACTATAGTCCAAAAGAATTAAGCTGCAGCTATATTGGTTTTTATTGCTGGCTTCAAAGATATCATCAGTCAATTTTAGCAAAGCTGTTGTTGTGCTGTCTACAGCGAAACCCTGATTGAGTAGTCGTTAAGATATTATTAAGAAGTGTTTTAATTGGTCAGCTTGTAAAGTTGTTACTTTCAGGTTGTTCTGTTTAGGTTTCATTTTGTCTCATAGAACCGCAAGTCCATAGATCTCCTCGGTGAGCAAAACCGCTTTGCATTTTAAGGTTGCGTTCTCTCAAATAGGGTTTATTCTGTGACCTTTTCGGTGGATACTTGGATTTGACGGACAACTGTCTGGTCAGACCATTAACCCTTGTGGGAGAATTCGGGAAATCTTTCCCCATTTCTGTGTTTTCCACATCAAATCTTAATTAGGGCGCATAGAAGGTAAGTTCACAACGTATATTTTCTTGGATTATCGATATTTTTGAGAGATTTTTGCCATAACCTAAGACTCCATACCATTTTAGACCAGAAATATCCCTCTTCTGCTATAGTGAGTTTACTTTACGTTGATTATCCCAACCAGTCAGACTTTCCGGCAAGGTCGGATTTGGGTTTTTGGACCTTGATTCAATAGAGACGAATTGAGTGCAATCAACATTGCTGAATAGCAACAAAGGCAACCAGCCACCTCTACGAGGACCCTGATAAGTACCCTTCATTTTAAACTGCATATATCGTAGTCAACTTGTTTTTATGGTATAAACACAGCCAAATGTGATTTTTTTTGCCGTACCTAAACTAGTATTTTCCTTTTGTTTGTTTTAATTAGAGCAATAAGCCATTTTGCACTTTTTATGACATACTTTGATAGTATAATTTAATACTATTTCAACGCAATATACAAGCGATTTACCTTGTTAATTTAAGAATTCAGATATACTTATAAAGCGATATGTAAAGGAGTTGCAACTGCTGCGCCATAATAATGAGTGTTTAGTCTAGCTGAACTTATACCTTTACATATCTGTCTGATTTGTTAAATTATCAGAATTTAACAGAAGTTTAAATAAGTGTTATAAATTTTCTATTTAAAATCACCTACACCTTCTTAAATTAAACAACTTTAATTAATCTTTCGTGTTTTGTTTTGGCAATGGGTCTGGACCTTATTGTTCACTCATATAGGAATTAGGTATTGTTGTGACAAGTCAGGGGCTAAAAGCATCTGTGAGTGGCGCTCAACACTCCATCGTATGTCTTGGCTTGTACAGCAACATCCTTTGGGGGCCACACTTGTGCATATTATTGTTGACTGACAAGGACCCTTCTTAAAGAACCACCCCGAACTACAATTGCCACGAGCTTGAGCTAGCTGAGGTAGGTGGTAACCTTAAACCTTATGCAATAATTAACACGTCTTCTGGGGAATTTATGAATAAGTTTATTCAAGAATATCATATTAACATATTTATTATATTGTAACTATTTAAAATAAACTTATTATTATTATTATTATTATTTGCCTTTATTTTTTATATAGTTTTTTCAAGGGTTTCTGTGAAAATTTCTTAAATTTTTATAATCTTCAAAGGCACGGTTCTTTTACAAAACCTAAAAGAGATAGAAATAGACCGGTAAGAAATAATAATAACAATAGAAATAATGTTATTGGTGCTGTATTGAGAATCCCTACACCTCAACTCAATTAATTAGCAAGACTAAGAATGTTTCTTCTGTTGGAAGGATTCTCCAAGAAAATGGGTAACACGATTACAAAATAGTTTTGGTTCAGCAGTTTCGACCAGGAGGCTAAATTTTATAGATAAATGCTGATATGCACCGTTGATATGTTTCTCGACTTAGCAACTTTCTGAACTTAAGTCACAATTCTTTATGACATTGGCAATGACAATTTACTGTTAAAGTTAGAGAGGCTGCTAAGTCAAGAAACATATCCACGGTGCATACCAGCAAAAGTGTCAATCTTAAGGGAAGAAGACAGAAATTTTCTTTATAACGAAGACTCTTGAACACAGGCGGCGTTTTTCCATTATTGCAGCGTTGCCGATTCACAGACGTCGTTGCGATGTTGACAAATTATTTTTTTGTTTATTACTTCGGTTATTATTTAAACGTGTTTCTCAAACAGTTAGTTTCATCATACATTTCAAGTTTGGCGTTAACCAAGGGCCTGGGGGTTTGGTAATTTTTAAAGTGTTATATGGTGCATGAGTGTTAAATAGGTACGAAATATTATTACTAAAGTGACTATTGAATCTACATTGCTAAACAAGTAAATGCAATCCCAATTGAAATGGTGCAGATTGTAAGTAAATAGATCGTTATCGAAATTTGAAAATTCGCGATACGTACGGAACATAGGTTTAGGTTAGTTTTAAGAATTTCAATTTTATTCTCACAAATTTATTTATTCTCAAATTTAGTCAGTAATGATCAACTGAGTTTTAGCATTGTCTCATTATTAATAATAAAATAATTCCGTTTTTGTCCAGATGCTTACTTTTTTTTTATTTAATACAGGAGCAGAGAAGAGTCGTACTTATCACATCACAAAAAGAGCCGTACGCTGATACGGTATTATATTGTGACGACAGTGAAATTTTAGTTATTATTATGTAAAAAAGGTCAAATGACATAAAACAAAAAAACATTTATATATTATGTAGGTACCTACGTACATAAATTCTCTACGCTAACTTTAAAATAAACAATACAAGGTTAAAACGACATTTCTTACAGAACATCTAATATCCATGTCACCTTTAGCACTGAACCTGCTTTATTGTTAGAACATACTGAACTCATGTAAGCAACGATATTATTGTTTAATATTTAATTATGGTACATTAGGAAATGTTACATAACTTGAAAATTACTTAGACAAACTGAGAATATTTTGTCATAGAAATTAATGACTAGCATACAGCAAATTTCGATAGAATAAACAAAGAGCTATGCATGCAACTTTAGAATATACAGGGAGGTCAAAAAGTATATAGAATGAGATACTCTAACTACAGCACCAGGTTTATACCGAGATATTAAATATTGTCTTAGGTTATACAGGGTATCCAGAAACTCTTCAGACAAATTTTAATGGGTGATTCTCCAATAATAAAAAAATAGCTTCTATAAACCAAGGTCCGCAACCGCTTTGTTTTTGAGATACAAGGTTTTACAATTTTTAAGCGGAACTAAAAATATGTACGCCACTGCCGTTTTCTCTTTTGATAAAACAGGTCTGTTGTGTAGGCAGTTTATTATCTAGTGTGAAGTACCTTTTGATAATTTTTTGATTTCGGCTTTTACACCCTAATCTTATCTGGACCTCCATTAATGGGAACTTTTTCATTATTTATGTCAAGGAATCACCTGTTTCAATTTGTCGGTATAATATTGAAACACCCTGTATACGTAGGTACCAAAATTTGTAAATAATAAAATTTTGCAATACTAAAAATTTTGCATTCGCTTTCATAATCGATTTTGAATTGAAAAACTTAAGAGGCCAGCGACCTATTTTAATATTTTATCCAAACGCCGGCTCCAATTAGCTTTTACAATTGAATTGGCCACCGTCCGAAATTGAAAGATTTACCATGGCCTCAATGAACTACAAAAGCAAGGTTAGTCATTTAACATTTTCATATAAATAAATCCAAAACACGCGAGAAATTCTATATACGTAGGTGTATGCATCTTTAAAAATACCTGAATCGGAGGATATATAATCTATGTAAACGCGGCTTTAAATCCTGGGTAAAACTCAAACCTCAATATGGTTCAAGATTTAGTTCGCATATGTATGCAAAACTGGGCCAAATCCAATAAAACTCGGTTATAAATTTCCAGAGATTGTAGAAGAAGGTAAACCCAGTGGTAAACCTCGATTTCGATGAAAATATGCTCGCTTGCTTAAACCGAAAGAGCTGCACCTTTTGAAGAATAAACAACTTTGTATTTTTCCAGTAAAAATCTCTTATTTAAAAAAATTGATTTAGATTCGACATGTTTTGCAGAAGTGTATGTCTCTGTATTTACTAGTAATCAATTGTTTCTCATCAATAACTCTATACCGAATAATATTAATTTGTTCGTCGATCAACCTTATACAGGGTAACCCAGAATATGTGGACAATCTCCCGGATTTAGATAGAACCATAAGCATCGTAACTATAGATCCGACACGCCATTCATAAATGCTATAAAATATAATAAAATTGTGATGCCAAAATCGTTTGGTGGCGAGACGCCGTGAGGAGCTAGGTGGGGTCGGGAGTGGGGATTACTCTGAATTTACATATGCATGCGACAAAACCACAGAACAATAAAGGTTAGGTTGACAAAACTCCAGGAAACCCCACAGAAAAACGCTGTCACAAATCCGAGTATTGCCGAGTCGATGCGGATGGCCACGAAAATGATGGGATCTGGGCGGATTCTTTTTTGCTGCGTTGCCATACTACAGATTTTTTACAAGGTTTTAGGCAATGCTATATATTTCCCACATCATGTTATTCTAGTAAATTATAGAAGTTAATACTTTTAAAAAACAGAGTAAGCCCAGAAAACTACCTACGTTTTCTGTGGCAAACCAAGTGGAGGGGAGCAGCTTGAATGTTGATTTACTTTACACTGGAATACAATGATGACAACACGTTTATTTGTTATTGTTCGGTCTAATAGTTACGAGGTCTATGGATAGAACACATGAATATAATTTGACTTCTTTGGTTCGGTAAATAAAATATAGTTAGAGTAAAGAAAAGAACTAACCTAACCCTTTGAGATAGCGAAATTCCCACTCCAAATTATCACTTATCATGCAGACATGCTGTTATTTATAATCTAAATTTTAGGTAGTAACAAAAAGTATATAGTTGCTTGTAATTTGACAGTGTTTTTACAATTTACTTGGGAATTTTTTGAGAAAGATGAATTGACACGTCAATTGACATTAAGGAATATTACATATACAATACATTACAATACAATATTAAGGAAAGAAGAGTACTGTACCAGTGGAAATACTTCAATTCTTCGGGTTCATTTGAATAGGTTTCACAAGAGTAAGTTGTCGATAGTTTTACATCTCTAGTTTGTAATATCTTGGAATCATTGCTCTGTAACTTGAACTCCGTATTATCAATACCATATAACTAGGCTTGAACGGGTATCAAAATGTCTCCTACGAAACTAGACTACTCTTATGTGGTCAAGATCCTTTACAGCACCGTAGGAGAAAAGCTCTCTTAATATAATATCTCTAATTATGGATACACTGCCTTTATTGAACGACTTTTGAATAATTATAATAGACATTTCCCAGATTGTGATATATTTAGAATTAGTTTTACCGCCTTAAAGAGACAATTCTAGTCTAAAGTTTTATTCTGTTTTTACGTTTGTAGCTTGTAATTTTTACAATTTTGGTTATACAGTGTGTGTATAAAGTTTGGAAACGGCTTAATAACATCACAATTTATTGGCCGATTTAATTGTAGAGATAGGCGACGATCAGGACGTAGCAGTAGTAGATGAAGAGAACAATTTAGAAATTTTACAACATGTTGTTGAAACCCCTGTTTTGTTTGAGAAAAATTTCTCAAGTAAGTGACGCCTGCTTCAAATCCGTCCATAATGTTTTAATAAAACATAAATATCACCCTTTCAAAATACATGTAGTTCAAGAGTTATCAGATGATGATTATGAGCGAAGAATTGAATTTTGTGATATTATGATGTCAAGGTTTGACCACAATAACCAGTTTTTCAAATTTATAGTATTTTCGGACGAAGCAACATCTAGGCTAAATGGTAAAGTCAATAGACACAACTGTAGGTTTTGGGCAAATAAAAATCCCCACTGGCAGAGAGAAGGTCAAAGACAACGCCCTGAAAAATTGAATGTGTGGGCTGGGCTTCTGGGTAACCACAAGATCGGTCCATTTCTTATTTATGGAAATTTGACATCACAACTTTATCTTGAGCTCTTGGAAACGCAAATAGTGCCTACTATACGAAATGTGATGGGTCCAAATTATGCAAGTACATTCTTCCAACAGGACGGAGCTCCTCCCCATTTTGGTCGAAACGTGCGCGAATTTTTGAACAACACTTTTCCGAATAGGTGGATCGGTAGAGGGGGTACAATCGAGTGGCCACCTAGGTCCCCAGATTTGTCGCCTAACGGCTACTTCTTATAGGCACACTTGAAGAACAGAGTTTATACCACAAAACCTCCAGATTTGGCCGATTTGCAGCGTCGAATTTTGAACCAATTTGAATTAATAACGCCAGAAATGATTTACGACACAATTGAAAAATTTTATTTTCAATTAGCACACTGTCAAGCTGTACAGGGAAAACAGTTTGAACATTTAATATAAAAAATTTATTTTTTCTAAATTGTACTCGTTTATTCGAAAACTACTGATATTAGGAACAAAGTATGTTATACCAAAAGTGTAACAAATTTAAAGTAAAAATCATACATGAAAAAATATACAGGGTGTTACATTTAAAAATATAAAATTCGTTCGAATTCCAGACAAACTAAAAAGCTGGCAACAACGCCAAATCGTCATTCGGTGCGTCAGATCCTCTTACACAACTGTACCAAATTTGGATTAAATCGGTCAATAAATTGTGATGTTATTAAGCCGTTTCCTGACTTTATACACACATTGTACCTATATGTGCCATTTGGAATTTAATTTCTATAGTGTATTGTAGTGATAAATAATTTTTGTGTGATTCGCGAGACTCCATTGATAACCTCTTACAGAAATTTAAGGGCACGTTTAGGTATTGGCAGATTGCAAATTTACGGAAAACAGTTTTTGAAATATTCGCAATTATTGATTGATTGTTACATTGAACACTGAATTCACTATTCACTGCCCCGATTTTGTCGATGCCAATTCAAAAAAGCAGTTTTGATCAAAACTACTACAATTCCATTCGTATGCGACTTCTTTGGAATATCAATTTTATACTTGGATTCTTCGTGCTCAACATTCCAAGTAGTACTTGGCCATAGAAATCTAAATTTGTAACGAAGCAATAAGGAAGTATGCCCATTACAGAAACTGAACTTACCAGTATTAACAGTATAGGTACATATAGGTACCGTATGATCGTACGCGTATGCAATTCGAATAACAGCAATAGTGTGTATCTAATGGGCTGTAATAGAAATGGGAATTTCGTGCCGTATCGATAAAGATTTATTTTGGTGAGAGTAGGGCAGGACATCTAAAAAAAATATTTATTCTGCGCCATCAAAGAATATCTAGGCAATGAATATACCTACTGAAATAAAATGGTCTTTTATGCCATGCCTAGACCCAACAAGAGCGAGCCCCAATAATATATATATATGCTATACTCTGTTTGAAATTGGAAGAGAGTAATAAATCAAGTGGCCCTTCCATGGGAGTACCTGTCTGTCTACATATTTAATATTAATTGTTAGAAGTACTATATAGTCCTGATTACAAAAGTCCAGTGGATTAAGATCAGGCGATCTGGGTGGCCTCTCTATTGACCCCCGTCTACCTATCTACCGCCCCGGAAGAATTGTATTTAAGTACTCCCTTACATGAACAGCATAATGCGGGAGAGCACCATCCTGTTGAAACCATAGGCTTAAACTTGGTAAATCAGGATCATTATCATCTGAAAACAGAGTGGCAAGAGCTGGAACCAGATCATTTTGAAGGAAATTTAGATATCTTTCTGCAATGAGACTTTCATCAAAGAAAAATGGTCTGATTATCCAATTTTCAACAATGCCCGCCCAAACATTAACCTTTTCATTATACTGGGTGTGATTTTCTATGAACCAGTGAGGATTTTCCTGTCCCCAGTATCTATACTTTTGTCTATTAACCTGGCCATTTATATAAAACCTAGCTTCATCTGAAAAACAAATTCTTTGGACAAATCTTGCGTTATTATCTATTAGCTCAATCATTATTTCACAAAATTGGTCTCGCCTATCAGAATTATCGTCCAATAACTCTTATGCAACTACTGGTTTGTATGGATGAAACTTCTCTTTTTGTAAACATTTAGATATGGTGGTTTGGTGAATATCATAGTCCCGTTTAAGTTGTGTGCTTGAGCTATGAGAATCTTCCTCTAGTGATAATAATATGTTTATTTTTTTCTCCTCGGATATACCAGGACGACCACTCTAAACACTATCTTTAATAGTACGGGAAGTTCTCCACTTACTTGCTACCCTAGACACTGTTGATTGGCCAATAGGCAGGCGATTTGGGTATTTTTCATTAAACATATCACCGACTTCTGCTTCTATCTTCACAACGCAACATAATCAAAATTTCAATGCGCTCATCTTCGGTGAGGCGCATTTTGATGAAATATCAGCATGCAGAGCTAAATTCAAATTTGATTAACATTCACTGTCATTTTTTGACGTCTCAGACTCAGTGGCGTAGCTACCGCTGTATCAGCTGTATCAATGATACAGGGCCCACACTGGTCTGGGGGCCCACCAAGGCACCAAGCAGCAAAAGCTATTCTTAACATTACCTGTTACAGTAAGCGACATGTGAAAGAAGCTTTTCAAAATTAAAATTAATAAAAAGCTATTTACGCAATTCAATGTCACAAAATACGTTGACAGATTTAGCAATAATGTCCATAGAAAAGAATGAATTGCAAAACCTTAAATCATACCCAAAAATGGACAAATTAATTAATGTTTTTGCCGAAAAAAAAGCTAGAAGGAGATCTTTATAATAGGAAGTGTTATTATAATTGTTATTATTTTATTATTCGAATTTATTGTTATGTTTTTATGTTTTTATTTGTATTTTTGTTAAAAATCATGTTTATTTTATGCATATTTTATTTGTGTAAGTTTATACTTCTATTTTATGATTACTTTTCATTAGAAATTATTATAAGCTATTCTGTTCAGTTTGTTTTAATTCTATTTTAACCGCTTCCCTCTCTAGCCGAGGGACCCACCACCTGGCTCTTGATACAGGGCCCATTCAATGCTAGCAACGCCACTGCTCAGACTTAAATAAGAAATTGCCATAGTCAAAAGATTGTGACTTAAGTTCAGAACGTCGAGAAACATACCAATGGTGCATACCAGCATTAAAGTGTTAATATTTCGTAAACGGCTGCAGATAAGTATAGGGCATGATTAATGAAAAATGTCTAGAATTGATTGTAGAATATAAAAATGTAAAAATATACAATATGTTTCATTAAAAAAATTTAAGTTGACACATGTAGCACTTTTATTGATCTACCATGTACAACATCTTTTTTCCAAAAAAAATGCATTTCAAAAAAATAAATTTGACGGGTCCGAGCGATTTTTGATTAAGTGGGCGGTTTTCCGTATAAAAGGCTGATCCGTTCTTTATCATAACCCTGTATAGGAATATTTTATGGTTTGCAATCATTTATGTAATATTGTTAAAATTTATACTTACCCAATTGAATTTGCCTACCTTATAAATATAAGTGTACATAAAAATTATAAAAATAAATGTGGGCTGATCATAACCCACACCCACGTGAGGTAGGCAAATAAAGGAAAAAAGGGTCTGATATGCAATGCAATGTAAATCGTTAAAAAACGTATTAAAAATATTTTTACCACTTTGTAAGGATTTTGCATGTTAATTAGCATTTATAACTCTCTCCCAATTGCAAACAGAGTATGGTAGGGCGAAATCTCTGTACCCTATCGAATTACGCTGATTTATAAAAGTTGGAAACTATAATAAATACAAAGAAAAATTGAAACGCCTTCACTTATTATCCCAAGTGTTTACGTTGTACTGCACTGTAACAAGCGCATATCTGCTCCTGTAATTGAAACCTTTTAAACTGCAGAAACCTATACGACTACATTAAAAACCGCTAAACTGATGATAACCAAACAAAAAGCACTACATACCTTTTCATTTAGTGCAAGTAAAAGTAAAGTAAGTAAATTCGCGTCGGTATTTAATTTTCAGCAGCAGCGCTGGCTATTAGCAAATAGCATGCTCTTGCTCACTTGAAATACATTACTGGGTACATTACCCAATGCATTAGCTAACAAAAAAGACAAAAATAAGAACGCTATCACGCATTTGGGCTGGTAAGTGATGAAATTTTATGCTGTAAGGTGAGTATTCATTTAATTGCAAAAAACCTAGGCAATAAAATATTGGATGACTTTTACAGGGTAAAATAAAGTACTAAATACAGGGTGATTCAGGAGGAAATGTGAATATTTTAGGTGCGTATTCGGGGACCCAAAATAAACATAAAAGTTCCTATAAGCATAGGTCCTATTCCCGGCCGTTACCGAAATACAGGGGTAAACAATATTCAAATTAAAAGTTTTATTAAATTATTCATAACATGTAGGCTAGGTTTTATGGTTTTCAAAAATACCACCGTTTACTTCTAAACACAAGGCAGATCTCTGATAAATAGCACGGGTCGCTCTATGAATGGATGCGGGTATGTTTCTTATAGTTGCTGCTGCATTTATTATTCGATCGATTAATGCATCTCTAGTGTTTACTTTACTTGAATATACCAATGATTTAAACCACCACCAAGGACAATAATCCAGAGGACTAAGGTCTGGCGATCTAGCAGACCACCTTCACCAATCCACCGGTTTGGAAAGTTATTATTTAAAAAAATTCGTACTTGTAAACTGTAGTGTGTAGGGGCTCCATCATGCTGTAAATACATGTTCTGTCGTACATTAAGTGGAACATCCTCTAATAGGTTTTGCAAGAGATTTTCAAGAAAATGTAAATATACTTGTCCTGTGAGATTACGGTCGATTATGAATGGACCGGTTAATTGACTATTTAACATACCACACCACACATTTATGTTAAAAATTATGTTCTACAGTAGCGTGAGGATTTTTATAGGACCATCGGTGTTCATTGCGAAGATTATTAATACCATCGAGAGTGAACTGTGCTTCATCAGTGAACAGAACATACTTATACAGTCTTCGATTTGCATTAATCCAATTGCAGAATTGCATCCTTAACGCAAAATCACCATCTTGCAGATGTTGAACTCGTTGTAAGTGATCCAATGGGTATAAACAATTAATGTGAAGATCCCTCCAAGCAGATGATTGCGTAATTTGATAAGTATCGGCAATTCGCCTTGTACTTAAGCTTGGATCATTTTCGACGGCGTTAAAGATAGCCTCTTCTAGCTGAACATCAAGTTCCGATTCCTGTTCAGATACAATTCTCGCATTTGAAAACATACCAGATTCACTAGCAGTAGTAAAAACTTGTTGAAAACCCCATCTATCTGGTACTCTCCGATTCGGAAATCGACGCTGGTCCTCAGTGACTGCAAGATTTGAGCTCCCATTGCAGAGGCCATAAACGAATATCATATCCGTATATTCACGATGAAAGAATGTTGCAGGCATAATGAAATTAATCTAATGTTTAAATTGTCAGAAAATATAAATGCTGAACACGATTTGACACTTACATTTATCTGGACTTAGTAGAAGAAGATGCAACCACCAGCTTACAAAGAATTGGTACTTAATTGGGCTATCCACAAAAAAGAGTAATAAACACACTCCAAGGCTTATATCCAAACCATGTACAGAGCAATGAAATGTACCCTTTCTGCAGCGATGAAGCGCGTTCCTAACCTCCCTCCTCTTCACTTAACGATACAGGGAGAGGCGAGAATGGGCCTCCACCGCCTTCAGATGATGCTGCCGACCTCCAGAGGAAAGAAGGTAGATTATGAGCTTATAGAAGACATAGCACATGTGTCGGAGATGAAGATGAGATTAGAGCACACGACACTTAAATTTGTTTACGACACACCCTTTGAGATAAACATTCAGGATCGAACCGTGTGGACAAGCAACGAACCAGATTTTCTGTCTGGAGCTTTGTTGTGGTTCACCGATGGATCCAAGACTGAAGAGGGTACACGGATTAAGACTAAGAAAAGACTTGTTCTTTCCCTTGGGAAAACTCCCAACAGTATTCCAGGCAGAAACCTATGCCATACTACAATGTGCATGGGAAAACAATAGAAGAGCCTACCAAAATAGACGAATATACATATGCTCAGACAGTCAAGCGGTCCTCAAGGCTCTCATGAGCCAGAGGGTAACATCAAGGCTAGTCTGGGAATACCAGAATAAACTGAGAACCTTGACGGACAGCAATACTGTGAAACTATTCTGGGTACCGGGTCACACAGGCATTTTTGGCAACGAAACAGAAGACGAGCTCGTAAGGCAAGCATCAGCTGCACCACACATTTGGTCCTGAACCAGCCCAGGGAGTGCCTAAATGCATAGCGCGAGAAGCTAATAAGCGATGAACCAAAAATGAAAACAAAGTCTACTGGAACAGCAGACAGGGACTCAACTATAGCAAGAGAGATATGAGGAGTATTGGTCCCAAATTCTCAAAACAGCTGCTTAACCTTAACAGGAATCAACTAAGAATAACAACGGGAATCCTAACAGGACATATGGCTGGCAAGGATCACCTGAACAAAATGAAGATATGCAATGGAGATCTTAGCTGTAGAGTCTGCGTCTAGGATAGGGAAACTGTCTATAATGTTGTCTGTCAATGCAAATCCCTGGAACGCAGGCGCTATGCCATATTCGGGAGAGTAGAACAGGAACTGAATAAACTAACAACTAAATCAGCCGTTGACGTGTATAAACTAATACACAAAACCAAGATAACCGAGTAGATTGCAATTAAATGAAGGTTTGCACAATACGCCTACTTATGGCCGCAATGCTCCGGTTAAGGACGGGCCTAAGGAAAAAAAAACAAAAATGTAGAGAGAGTACAGCACCTAAAACCGGAAGAGTATGCTAGAGCGAGTGCTAAAGATATGGAATTTTGTCGGTGGATAAATAATAATCATCGTATTGTATCGCGTATACTTTTTACGGATGAAGTAACATTCAGCCGTGACGGTATTAATAATACTCGTAACTCTTATGTATGGTGAACCGAAAATCCCTACGCAACAGTCGAAAGTAATTTTTAACATATGCTTTTCGCAAACGTGTCGCCTCACAGAAAACCACTACTTTAATTTTGTACAAAATGAATTACTAAGACTACCAGAGGATGTTCCGATAAACATCAGAATGCGAATGTACTACCAGCACGTTGGAGTTCCGGCACATCTCGCTCATCAGGTCAAGCAACATTTGAACGAAAGATTTCCAGGGCGTTGGATTGGTCACGGTAGTCCTAGTAATTGGCCTCCAAGGTCTCCAGACCTGACACCACTGGATTATTGTTTATGGGGCTGGTTTAAAAATGAAGTATATAAAGTAAAAGTGGACACTGAGGAGGCACTAGTTCGACGTATTAGAAATACTATAGCCAATATTAAAGAAGAAAGACATGAAGCAATTAGGAGACCAACAGACGCTCTTCGTAGACGGAGCAGAAAATGTTTAGCGGCGATATTTTTGAACATCTATAAGAAGAAAGCTATGATTAAGAAAATGTTAATGTATGAAATTTTGTTTAGCATGGCATACTCTAATTATGCGAAAGTTTGGATACAAGTGGAACGCTAGATACAAATTTTTTATTACGCTATAGCTTGAAAACAAATAAAAATCTGGATGAGAATATATCGGAGTTTTCATATTGTTTTCGCGTGTATAATACTCTGGGGTTTGGTTCGTTCCTTCCGACTTAGCCTGTATAGCTCTCAGCAAAAAATAAAAGAGATGCCTAACATTGAGGCACAACTATTTTGGTCTTTTTATTCAATCATGTCATTGATTCTAAAACCAAAGTTACCAAAGTGTGTAACTATTGTATTATTGTTTCTCTTTAAGTTATGGTAATAATTTATAATATTTTATCAATACGTAGACGTCTTCTCAATGATAAAATCACTCAGTTTCTTTATGTTTTAACTAATTTACGTTCGGGAACTAAATCGATGGTTGACTAGTCACTAGCTCATTCGTCCATCCATTTCTTTATACATATTCATCTTTCAACTCTCTCTGATTTTTCTATTTAAATAATACCACACATTAAATACAACCATTTTACGAATCGTTCAGGAATAAAACAAGCTAACCCAAAGGAAACGCAAAAATATCAGTGACATTATTATAATCGGTTAGTTCACGAACATAAAATAATGTTTTTTTAAGTCATATTTTTATCGATGGTAGGTATGTACTGGAATTGTTATCAAAATAAATGGTTTGAAATGACACAATAGAGAAAACAGTTTTTAAACAGTTTGTGTTATTTTACCTATTACAGGTGTACCTACCTCTATCTGTTATAGCAGGGCCTCATTTATTTTTAATTAAAGGATGTTTTCAGCTGATTAATAGTACATATTAATGTATATTTATAAAATATAAACCTTTATTAACATAGATCATAGGGTTGTTTCCAAAAATAGGTAGAAGTTCTTTTATTATCATACCGTTACTGATACGGTATAAAGTATTCAAATCGTATTTGTATTTTTTAAACTGCAACCTTTGATAGACCGGAAACTAGCACAATAAACAATACAACAATACATATTTTGAATGCAAATTACGAATATTTTGTCGTTTAAGCCCGGTTTACAACAATACGAATACAGTGACGGATCAATTTGATATTTTGACAATAATATTAATGTAATAGGCATATGGGTATTGTTCGTTTGCAAAAATTCATAGAAAGTAGAGATATAGAGGATCGTACGATCGAGTACTTACAGGATACCAATTAGTTCAAAAATTCAAATGGTATACAAAATAATAAAAACTAATAGTACTTAAACTAAGGTAAAGCCTGTCCAGAGATATAAGAAAGTTACTCTTTGCCTTTGAATGAGATTATCCAAGGGTGGCCACAAACAAACAATGAATGAATGAATAAATGCAGGTAAATTATGGTCCGTAGTACTTAAGAATGTCTTAAAGTAAACTGCAAATCCGGAAGACGTAATTTCATTATTAAAGTAATAGTTTGGTGATTTTAAGCCGATTTTTACCTGGTTCAAAATGAAAGGGTTAATCCTATAAAACAAATTATGTTCTAAATACTGTATTTATAGCCACTCTAGTTAGTTTTAAGCTTAGTAATTATTCTTACTGCGTGTGTAATACAGCGTTTGTTTAATCGTGTGTGACTTATGGAAAATATGTGCGAGCCCAATGTATCTCAGGAGATCACCCCGTCGACAAGCAGAAAACACTTTTCTGTGGAAACTAAGGAAGTTATAAACAATTTTTATTCAACTCTCATTGAACGTGCGGTCAGCAAGCAAGCAGCGTTAGAAGAATCGGCCACATTAACAAAAATTCCAACATCAACTGTATGGAAAATTGTGAATAATCCCATTTTAGCGAGGAAAAAAAGAACCGATACTGGCATTTTCTCGAAGGTAGATGGAAGTGATCAAGATATAATATGGCGTAAAATTTACAAGTTATACGAGGAACAAAGCGTGCCTACATTAGATAATTTAATTAAGTTGTAAGTAAGTGTAAATTCTGTTACACATGTTAAAAAAGTGGAAAAATCTGGAAAAATCCTATATTCATATAAACAATATAGCACACATAATAATTAGAACAGATGATGATAGCTATAGATAGGGACCTGTTCGGCCATATTTCAATTGAACAGCTGACCCAAGTCTTTCCTAATAGGGATCAGTTAGTCACTTTCTTATATCTCTGAACAGAATTTACTTAAAGCGTAGTGTAGTGTCAAGAATGAAAAAAAATGTAACTACGTGATCTTACATCACATTAAAAAATGAACTAGGTATGTTTTTCCTTTGAGAACCTTCAATCCATAAAATGTGATAATAAATTGTATTATTTTTGGTTCTACAATATCGTTTTCAGTTTTCAGCGATGATACCTAAGTAATAAGTTATGTCTTTAATAAACTTATCCTTTTTTAACAGGAAAATACCACGTGTTTGGTCAAAAAAAGTTGGCGCTTCATAAACGGTTTAGTAAAGAAAAAAAGTAATTCTACAAATATTAAAACTTTAAAGGTAAACGATAGGGAAATAGTCAATCAGCTAGAAATATCTAATGAACTTTTGCACCGTAGGTAAACATATTGTAAAGGAGCTAAATATTGAGATAGTTTAGGAACTGACGCTCGTGAAAATCTTAGAACTAATGAAATATACTGTGATAAAACATCATTTTTAGGTCTATGTAGCGCACAGGAGATTACTAGCATCATATCAGATATAAAAAAATCTCCTGCTTTGAGTCATAATCAGATAACGACTCGTGATATACTTAATCTAAAAGATGACGAGCCACTGCAGCCCACCCGTACGTGGTTCAGCTTAGTGTCCCTCGAACGACACGGTTTAAAAATTCTTTCATCTGGAGAACTTCATCACTCTAGAACGACCTTCCTGAGGCCGTGTTTCCCACCGTGTATAATCTATACTACGATCCCAAAATAATTGGCAAAACCGTTCTTATCACCATTGACGGTGTGCGGAGAAAATAATTAACATCGATTTTAACTGAAATAAAAGCATTCAAAACCGCTTGGAAAGATTGTGCATTAATAAGTCGTTACATGTTGCCAGGTTTTAAAATATTTCATTTAAATTCTCATAAAATGTACCAAAATCGGAATGTCATTAAGGGCCTTTTCACCCTACGGTACCTGTTTTACTTAATTTGGCAACGCAGGTAGGAAAAAACCCATGTCTAAAGGCGCTCGCACGCTTTTTTATCGCCTCTAACCAACGTTCAGTGTCGTAGACAACTTTCAATGAAGAGGATATTAGCAATTCAGTTTTATTATTTTGGTGGTTATTCAAAACGGCAAATATTATAATGCAGGCGAGTTCTTGAAGTGATAGTAACCAACAAGTTACAAAATGACGTCAATTAAAACCTGGGGAGCGTACCATGGTAAAAAATGTGTATGAGGGAATTGTAAGTACATTGACTAAGACATCTTGCCGTACTGTTTATAGAACTATCAAGGACAATAGGAATACTAAAGTGTCCGATCAGAAGGAAACAAGAGGACGGAAAAAGATTTTTATTGATTAGCTAACAAAGTTAATCATTCGTCGGAAAGTGCATGCATTTTTTTTTCGAAATGAACTTTCGAATTTCAAAAAAATTTGATGAAAGGGATGAAAATATGCAAAAAATTTCACGAAGAGTTCTAATATCGCTGTGCAGGGAAAATAATTTACTTTACGAACGAGACATGGTTAAATGAAGGACATACTGTGAATTACATTTGGCAAAATCTCAACATTAAAGATGCACGTAACGCCTTTATCCACATCGGGAGTGATTCTGGTTTTCTCATGAAGGTGGGTGAAACGTGTTTGAATCTCGTAAAACCGGTGAGTATCATGAGGATATGAACTCGGGAGTGTTTAAAGATTGGTTTAAATCCATCTTACCGCGTATTGAACGTGGGTCGGTAACCGTGATGGATAATGCACCATACCACAGCCGTCGGGTGGAAGCTTTGCCAAGTTCTGCGTGGCGGAAAGGAAAGATTGTTGACTGGCTCGAAGAAAAAAATATTGCATGTGGCGAAAAAATGCTAAAAATGCAATTGCTCGATCTTGCAAGACTTCACAAAAAAAAATATACGAAATATGTAGTGTATGAAATGGCTCGTGAACGAGGTGTTACAATATTACGTTTACCGCCTTACCATTGTGAACTAAATCCAATCGAGCTTATATGGGCACAGATAAAAGGCGAAGTGGCGCGTGAAAATAAAACTTTTAAATTAAAAGATGTTAAAGAACTGTTAAAAACGGCAATAGCGAATGTACAAGCAGCAGATTGGCGTGCGTATTACATGTCAAGGGCGTAGAAAAAAAAAATATGGGACTTAGATGTACGCGTTGAAGTCATGGTAGAACCTATTATTATAAATCCTGCAGATGACGGCAGTAGCGACAGTAATGAAATGTTTTCATCCTCAGAATAATCGCTGTAATGTTAATAATAAATTTGAAATTGTAACGTATTGTCATTATATCACTTTTTAATGTCTGCCGGATACCGAAGTATACAAAGATTTAAGGCCAACGTGAATCATGTTCTGCGCACACGCACCGCTCGCAGAGCGCCATAAAGGATTAATCCTACAGTGCTGTGCCTTATCATAGAAAAAAAAGATGATCTCATTGTAATTCTGACCAAACTAGTCAATAAGTGTGTTCAAACCGGTAATTTTCCCCAAGAATTTAAAATAAATAAAGTAAGTCGTTAAGTTAAGTCTGGATGTAAAACTTATATGAGTAATTATCGTCTCATTAGTATAGTAAGTACATTTGTGAAAATTTTGGAAACTGTGATTAAGGTTAGAATAATGTATTTTATTAATAAATATACTATATCAGTGGATTAATTCCAATATGGCTTTGTCAAACAAAGTAATGCCCTTAGTGCAAACAGTAGAAACAAAATTAATGTGTACAATGCTTTCTTTCTGTCTCACTTAGATACTTGATTTCTATGTGGGGAACATGTGGGGTTGTGCATTTTAATTCAATTTAAGTATTACAAAATAAAATTTTAAAAGGTACCGATATTCAATTACGACCGATTAACACATACTGTTGATTTAATATAGGGAGTTGGGCCTCTGTTCGGAAATCTTGGTACAATAGTCAATAGTTCATTTATCTTAAAGATTTTTAGTGCAGTTACCTATCTACCTAAATGCACAAAATAATGTGTACAATCCTACATTCTATGTATATCGCACGCCAATGAAACAATTCTAGGAAACCTATTCCTTCCTTCATACGCTTGGTGACAAAGATGATGTTGTAGTCGGAATCGAGTGATGTTTACATTATAAATGTCCTCTGGTAGCAATATTTCAGATTATATCGCAACAAAGGAAGTCAAGACGTAAAAGCAGACCCTTCCTCTATTACTTTATTTTATTTTTCTACAAATCTACTGGTAAATTTTGCCGGGAATGTTTTATCAGAAACGTTGACGAATGAATATGAAGTGATAGGACATGAGTCATGCGATAACGGTGCATTTAATATAAGTACTCTAATTAAATAGGTATGTACGAGTTAAATAATGTCTAACAAATTTTCAGCAAATTTCACAACATTACTAGGTATAGCTATATAGGATATCGCACCGCAGACATTTTTCGCCTAACATTTTGTAATCTATACCCGGTCCTAGAATCACACGCTATAAAACTCTTGTGGTTTTTAGCGCCCTTGCCTTATTAACATTATATAAAATTTTATTTGCACATGGCATGGTGAAATTTTAAGGTATGTACGCTTATTTACTAGTTTTGTTCAATAAAGCGGAAGTTGATAAGAGATTAAAATTTACGACATTTGGTTAATTTTATGGAATATTTCTCTCAAATTGTTAATAAAGTGGCAAAACGTAATAAGGTGGGCATAACTTATAATAGTTTTCTATGATAGCAGGTTAGTTGCCTTACATTTAAAATGTAACTGATTGAATGTTTCCTTAATTAATTTATTTAAAAACTAATTTGTCTTTGTAATTAAAGTTCTCTGTTATTGTAAAGATATAATAAACATTACGAAAGTATGCAGCATACGGCATGCCATGTTGCGGCAAGTCGATTGCTAATTTACGGATGCTCGAATCTGATGTTTATTACATCATTAATTATAATAATAAAATTATGCAGCTCATAAACGGATTGAAAGAAGATCATTCAATACTGATTAAAACAAACTTTGATACATTTGATAAAAGCACCGATCAGTAATTGCAATCAGGTAGGTATGTTACATAAATAAGTTGTTACCCAATATTTTACTTCGAAAATAATATACATAGTATTTTCCTTGAGTTTAACTATGAATTCCCAAAACAATGTTGCCAACAAATACTACTTAAAAAAAAAATAAGGCGATAAAAATTATTATTAATAAAATATTATTCAGACAAATTTAATCACAATTATTTTATTAAGCTTTTTGTTCAGCTAGGTCGCTAGGTGTACAGGGTGCTCCAGAATATTTGGGCAATCTCCCGGATTCAGATACAACACTGACCTGAACTAACCCCCCTATGGAGATACAAGCCCATAAAGGACATGTATGTCTTAGAAGCCAGAAGGCTTTATGAAGAACGGTTTTCAAATAGAAGAATTTCTGATAGGAGAACGTTTGAAAGAGTCGATCGTCGTTTGAGAGAGACAGGTAAAAACTACGATGTTTTATTTTTTACTCTTACTTGTACTTGTACTTGTCAAATGATAGACATTCAATATGAAGTTGCATCCGTGCCATCTTCAAAAAGTCCATGCGCTTCTTCCTGAAGACTTTTCGCGGAGGATTATTGAGTGTGGTAAATAGTTTACAAAAGTGACACATTATATTTAATTTATATGGTCATAGCTTTTAGTCTATCGTTCTGTTATTTAAAACTTCAGTAAACATCCGAGCCGCAATCTTTATTTAGGTAAGCAAAAGTTAGTATGCATGATATTATTCCTAATTATTGCTTTTCTGCTCTTGCCGTGTGTTTGCAGCTTCATCCCTATAATAAAAGAATAGTTATTTCTCAAAGCTTTGTGTTCTTGTTCTCCCCATATCCTTTAATAAGGATGGAGTTTTCTAACTGGGTTTTAGTTCGGCACAAAAACGATGCAAATTTCGTTGGCTCAGTTCTCTTTACGGATGAAGCTGGATTTTCGAAAAACGGCATCATAAACTCCCATAACTTGCATTTATGGGCTGAGAAAAATACCCATGCTTCTATTGTAACGCATCATCAGCATCAATTTGAACTCATCAACGTGTGGGCCGGAATCATCTGGCAACATGTAATTGGGCAAATTGCCAAGAAGGTTTCACTGAAACACTTTATTTAGGATCTCTACAAAACAATTTTCCAGAACTTTTAGAAGAATACGACTTGATATGTAGTTCATGCATGATTGGGGCCCGCTACAATTTAGTCTAGTAGTTGGAGAACACCTAAACAGAAACTTCGAAAATCGATGGATAGGAACAGGAGGACTAATGGCTTGGCCTCCTCGACCACCTGACTAAAATCCATTTTTTTTTGTGAGACTTTTTAAAACTGTAGTCTATGCCAATCCAATAGACAATCGAGAAAACTTATTGGAAATGATTAATTTCCCTTGTCGCGAAATAAGGACTAATACTAATTGTTGAGGCATTTTGGACTGGTTTGGTTCAACAATTTTCAATTCGTAGAGCCAGGGAATGCATAAGAGTAGAACCAGCTCATGTTGAACTGACATCCAAATGAATCAATAAAAACCATATCGAACAAAAATATTTCATTTTATCGATGTCAACCAAGAGTACCTTTTTTTCAGTTTAAGGTTTAAGCTGTCCAAAAATATTATTGTTGTGCCTTTATTGTACAGGATGTAAAAATAATGGCACTACTCTGTTAAAGGTAGTCCGTCCCTGGCAAATTAAATAAGCCGAATGTGATTAAAAGGGCCCATTTTAAGAAGACGTACCTAGTAACCATCATATTCTATCTGGATCCGAGAGATTGCCCACATATTCTGGGACATCCTGTATATGTATAAAAAAATAATACACTTAGGAGTATAGGTACCTATTTATATTATAAGGTAATAAATAAAAAAGGGATTTACCTACAACAGGTTTGTTTGCTTTGCCCGTTCTTTCCTTTCTTCCAGTTTCCAACACAGATACGCAATTTTTTTCACTAAATTTTTATTACCTACGCCCACCTGTAGGAAAATATTTTATAAAGCCAAATTGCACCAAATGAAATTCTTTAAAGACAATAATAATAAAATTTTCCACGTGTCGTAATTTATTTTATATGTCAAATAACCTTTGTCAAAAATTTGATATACGGAATGAATTATTCAACCATACGCGGAAAAATTTAAAAGCTTCCTGCGAGGTATTTTTTTCATGTTACGTTATTTTAAATTTAATATTAAATAAATTAAAAAAAAAAAACTAACGTTATCCGTGCAAATATTAGTTTTGAGCGAATATTCAAAGACTTTGGTGCTAGTTTCCTGAGATTTCTTCAAAATTTTACGTTTGGGTACATCATAATGTACATCATTTAATATTACCTATTTTGTTGTTAACAATAATTTATTTCTCCCAGAAATTATAAAAAAATGTGATTGGAGCTTGATTATATCGAAGGTTAAATGAATCATGTGAGAAAAGTAAATATAAATTGCAATGTGCGCTATTATATACACGAAATGGAAGTACACATAATATATTGTGTACTATATTTTTTAAAATTTTAATTTTCCCAGTAGAAGATAAAATACGTAGATCAATTAAAAATTATGATTTAAAAGTAACTTTTGAACCTATATTATAATGTGTGATAGTTAAAAATGTAGTGTTGTACCCTGTTATGCAACGTGAATTGGGTTGTGTAAATCTACCTTTGATTTCATATAAGTAGGTATAGTTTAAAAAAAAACTAGAACAAATGATAGGTAATTATCGTATGCTCGAATGAAGTAAGAGCAATAATTTTATTTGTTTTTCGTATGAATTCGGCAATCTCTGAATGTTTTGACCGATGTCTTTAACATAAGTAGGGTAAGTACCTAGTATACCCACGTAATATTATTTTAATTTTCTTTTCGTGAATTCAATTTTCCTGTTCTTTTCTTGAGGAAAATCAAACGTTTCGTCAGCGATAAAAATCTTCACGCATCGGCAAAAAGGACTAAGTACTGAATGAAAACTAAAACTATTGTAAGGGACATACTATGAAATCACCCTTTGCCCCTTTGCACGTAGAAGTGTGGGTAAATATGTGCTAGAAGTTTAATTAGATAATAAGTATATTTTATACCGAAATAGTATAAATCTAGGATTTCCTAAATAATTTAGAGAAAATGAAAAATGACCTTTATTATAAATTTGTTGCTCATAACGTTTTATTTTAAAGTGTTTAAAGCTATAGGTTTGGCGGCAAAAAAGTTTTTAAGAAAACCAATTTTTTAAACTGTAAAATTTGAACCGTCCAAAACGTCCTGATGAAAAACAAAAAAGGTTCGCAATATTCTGCCCCCAAATGATTAACAATATCACTATTGAAACCGCTCTAATCCACAATTTGTCATAAAAAAACGCTCCTTGAAAATGTTTACCCTGTATTTCGCTAGACTTATCCCTACACCCTTTTGATTATGAAATCAGTACCTGGCACTAAATAGGGACTAGGTACAGGCGCCGGCTGCCAATAATTAGAACCAATAGAAGGGTAAGCTCCGTTTGGAGCTGCTCCTTTCACAGCCGTCCTGCTTTTCATGGCACTGAAACGCTCTCCGTTCTCTTCTTGTAATCCTGCAATGCAATGACCACTTGTTGCAGAGTTTGCTGGCACACGCCCGCCGCCGTGTGGTGACACAATCAAAATATCACCGCATCACATCCGATTCGCCGTCGCCGTCGTCGTCGTCGCGAAGCCACGGGCACTGCACAGTAGTACAGGTGCGACGCTCGTCTTTACCGCGTTCTCTGGCATTACTGAGACGCTAATACACGAATCATTTAACTTCGTAACGTACCGACACGACGACTTATATGTGACGAATACAAATATATCACTTTTGTTGGGTTCCGGACGTCGGCCGTCGTCGATTGCCACTCAGTACTTTGGAACGTTTGTCGCATAATAATTATGCATCGACTGCCTCGGGCGACAGGGGTGGTACTTCCTTTGGTCACGTGGTACCGGTAAAGTCGAGGGCCTCCTAGTCCTCTGTGGTCTAGAGTCTCGACGAGTGACACGCGCTCAGGCAAAAAAAATCGTGCGTGTTGGTTCGCTTTCAGATTTCAGATGAGAATTCGAGGACTATTCGAGAACGTTGCAGCATGACTGTGCTGGACGGTATTCAGGAAAATTTATCGGAAAACTATTAAAGCGGATTACGTAAAAAAGAAATAATTAATGTTATAAATTTATTACATGGTTTTGGATTACCACAGAACAAGTAATAAATTAACGTAATGGCAACATTGATTTAACGCCTTAGTTATGATTAAATATTTGGTTGTAAAATAATTTTGATTGCGATAGCGATAGTATTGGTGTTATTTGTTATTCTTTTATTGACATAGGTGAACTGATTGAACGTTCAACGATATCTTACTCTTACATAGTTATCTATTTTTAATTGTAAATAATTACTTTTAGGCACAGCGTGCTTAAAAAACTTTTAAGCACGCTGTGCCTAAAGGAGGTTATTTAAAAATCAAAACGACAATCAAAAAGGGGTTATTATAAAACGTCGGTAGAAAAAAGCTTTTTTTAGAATGGATTCTTAAATTATTTTTTCATGTCTAGAAATGTATTTAGGATATAAAGTTGTGAACTATTCCGTCGATAAAGGGAGAGGGGATAATGGTGGTAGTAGCCCTCCAGCCTCCAAGACGAGGAAAACCTATTGAAAATGGCCTAAGTTTAAGTGCTGCTCGATTTTTGACAATTTTGGCTGAAATTTTCGACGGCTCCGCTTCTTTCTAATTTCTATTCATGTAGGTAGGTATTAGATAGGCAGTGGTGCAACTACGAAGGAGGGGGGGATAGGGTGGCTGAAGCCCCCCCCCCTTGACCTTTAATCAAAATAGTAAAATTTTCGAAAGTGAGCCAAGTAATGAAGCAGCTCTTAAAGCTGAATTTCAAATGAGGCAGTTCATTTAAAATGAACCAAAAAATGCTAAAGACTGTTTAAATCTTTGCAATGAAAATTACTTTTCGAATATATCGGTTGATAAAGTGAACAACAACTTAAAAATTGCGAACCTCGTAGTCTTCAGTTCCATCTATTACAATTTGAATAATTACTTTATATGCATTATGCATATTCACTTTCAAATGAAAGTTTACCATAGCTTGTAACTTTTTATCGTAACCCCCCCCCTAAGAACGAAATCCTGTTTGCGTCCTTGTGGAGAGGTAGACTGTTTCGCCTCTCCCCCTCGCCCTCAGAACCTGCATGGGCACCGCAACTATATTTAGCGGTTGGGTTTTATATCTTCTAATATATGTGAAAAGTTGTAAACATATTCTTAGACGAGTAAATAATTACATCCCCCCCTCACGCAAAAAATAACCTATTTCGAGGCCAATAAATTTAGTTTTCAGTAAATAGTAAGCTAGTTTTAGGTACGAATTTAATTAATTTAGTTTTCTTCTCTCTATTTTAATAAATTATTATGAATTTCTTCCCAGACTATTTTTTTGCACATTCATTATAGTATATTCCATAAAAATAATCTTACGAAAATGCTTGCACTGCTTAGAACTGAGAATAATAGTGAGTTAAATATGAAATAATACAGATTTTGAATTGTTATCTAAACTGGGTCGCACGGTGTATTTCATTCTGTTGTGACACAAGGAAAACACACTTGTAATGCGTAAAGTTAAAATTTATATTTTGTTTTCATCATAAATTGAGAAATGACAACGTAAAATCTATTGACCCATAAAATCTCGGGAATACTTTATTGTTTTCAGGAATGGACTGGCGATATACATTTTAAAATCATGTTTTTATTTGCCCTGCAAAGCCTGCGTTTTACCAGTTATCTATGAGTCATGAGACTTTACTTATGAAATAATGTATATTGTATGAGGGCCCTAAGTGGACTAGTCGTCGTGGTGAGTCCTTGAAGGAGTTATCGGCGGTCAGAGCTATTTCGAGCTCTCATCTCCGCTTGCCTGGAAAGAAGGGGGTTAGAAGATATTGGGTGAATGGGTCGAGGGGGGGGCTTGGGCGTGGGGTGGTGGTGCTGGTGGTGGTGGTGAATTGTGGCTACACCTAAAGGAGCTAATGTCGGGGACGTCTGGGGCAGTGCGGGGCACCGATGTCATAATTGGAGGCTTGTCTGATGAGCGGGTTGGGGTGGTCGTGAGGATTTTGGTACTTTTTTCGTGGAGGTATTGGGCTAGGAGGATGTGTTTGATATTTCGGTATAAATCTACGTTACGGATGAACCAGAGGATGTCCATGGCTGTACGGATGTAATGATTTTCGAGAGATTGGAGACGGTTAAGGCTGGATGGGGATGATGGATTTCATGGGAAGGAGTTTGTTATTGTGGCTGAGGGTGCTGCATCGGTTGAGCAGAGGGTATAGTTGGCTGTGGAAAAGCCTGACTTTGTTGATGGTGTTTTGGATATGGGGGCGCAGTAACTGGAGAATTCGTTGACTGCTTCTTGCAGCTCGCGCGTGACTATGTGTGGACGCAGTGACCTTACGATGAAGGCGGTATCGTCGGCATAGAGGGCTAGGGTGTTATCTGGCGCTTTGGGAATATCATGAGTGAAGATGTTGAAAAGATATGGGGAGAGACCAGCGCCTTGAGGGACGCCTGCCTCTAGGGTTCCTAAGTGGACATTAATATTTATAGAATTTTATAGCCTTGACGTTAAAATTATTGGTTCTATTAAGAGTGACGTCAAAACTTTGACTGAAAAGTTGAAATTTCATTAGAAAAATTAAATAAGGAAAATCAAAACGTTTCTAGGAGAGTCGAAAGAAGACTTAATGTACCTGAAAGCTATTAGGTAAGCACATACACAGTAAAAAATAGAGTGTTAAATTTAACACTCAATGGTGGTACATAGGTATAGGACCACACTGAATAGGGTATATTAACCAATCAGTATATCTGGTAAAAAAGATATTTTTGAATGTTTTTTTTTTACTTTTTGATGAGTGTTAATTCTTCTTATTTATGGGTAGGTACATTTACACTATCGAGTGTAAATTAAACTCACAGATTGTAAACCTATCCTTCTAGGGTGTAAAAGAAATAATGAGAGGTGCAAGTAAACCATTTTTTAATGGTAATTTGTGATTAATTAGTAAAAATATCATATAATTGTAGGGTAAATTTTATTTTATTTGGGTGTGACTTTACTATAGTGAGTGTAATAAAATAATCTACCCAGGGCTAGACTAATTTTCACTTTGTTTAAGTCATTTAATCCCGTATCAAACTAACCGGGCGTTTATAATTAAAATGTAACAAATTATGCATTCAAGATGTTTTACATTATTAACCTCTGCTTAGTTTGATACATGATTGAATGACTTAATCAAAGCTGAAAGTAGCAGCCCCTAATATATATAAATCTTCGCATCGCTTGGAAAAGGTTTGTTAATTAAATGAAAATATTGAGTTTTATTTATCGTTTATTTATAAACAAAGTGATACAACAGAACTGGAAAACCCTGTGATTTTTGTTACACTTATTATTATAACTAGTTGAACAAAATGACACACCTATTATATAGTTTACATTTTAGTAAATTAAACATATATATATATCTACGTTTAATATACCTCATTGTTAAACTTAACAAAACAAATAACATAATAAATATATGTATACTTAGAACACTAAACAACTAGATAAAAGTATGCTTTGGAATAATATAAAAGAATGAAAATAACGAATATTATATTAATCGTATGTTTATTTGGAGATCTATGAAGTAAAATATGTAGGTAGGTAACTAAGTATTTAAATAAAAAAGGAATACATTTACATTATAAGCCTATATCAGAATAATTTAAAAGTTAAAGGGGAAACTGTAGCAATGTAAATACCTACTTAGTTTCTTAAAAATGGCGTACTTATTAGTAAGGTTTCTATTAAATTTCGTTAATATGTTTACCCAATTTAACAAGATCCTCATAAGAGGCACTCTCATTTGGCACTTCACAGAACTTTGCTTTGTTTCTATATTTTAATTTAAATGTAACATTATTCTATATAACGTTCAAAGAGCACAATCAGACTGACTTGAAAGTTGAATTTGCATGTAGGGTTGGCGTCATCTGTCAATTCCTAGAATTTCACACCACTTGTTGCCGCCTGTCTTTTCGGTAACACGGGTTTACGTATTTTTACGCGGGGCCGTGTAAAAAACGATTAAAGAATAAGTTTTACACTCAATGTGTTAAAAAAACCTTCTAGCGGGGTTTCTTTACACGCTAATATGGTGTTATTAATTGTCATTGTATTTAATTTTCCTGATAAAGTGTAAAATGAAATAAATATCACCCATCCAACAAAATTAGCTTTTTGGAGAGTTAAATTCATAGGCAAATTTAACACAACAACTTATTACGGCTTATTTTGTGTCGGATGAATAGTTTTTAAAACGCCCTCTAAAGGAATGATGTCACCTCTTATACATAAATATTATAGTTACGTAAAAGGTTCAGTTTCTTTTGAAACAGGATGTAAGGCATTGATGGTAAAATGACCTATATTTTTTTATAGTTATAAAAGAAACTTTAGACTACAGGTCTGCCTGTTATTGAAATGACAATTTGCTTGGCCACTAGAGTTTCGTGAAAAATGACCACACACGCCTAGCGAGACCAGTTCACTTTGACTAGTAAAAAATCAAAACAACTAATTTTTCCTTTCGACGTCAGACAGAGATGTTCTATTTATAATTTTTAATGTGTGTGTATATGAACCTATTTTCAGAAAACGGTAATTAGCGAAGTCATTAAGATTCTTTTTAACCGCAATTATATCACTCATTTAATTTTCAAAACAAAAATCTTAATTTGCAAGGCAAAAATATGTATAGAAACAAGTCCTTAGTTGCTATAGTTTACCTCCTTTCTCTGGTATACGTGGACTGCTATAAATATGTGTTTCACCCAATTGGCGATTGCCCTGTTGACTGTAATAAAAAAAATTTTCAATGATTTTTCGAGAAATGCAATTCACTCGTGTGGTTATTGATGAAGGTTGCCATTTAAAAAAATTGAAAATGGCATCTTATCTGTCAAATTTGTGAAGCTATATATTTTTGACATTAGATTTGACTTCCTAGCAGGAAATTATTGAGAAATTTGAAATTGATTTGTTTTTTTTATAGTCAGCAGGAAAATCGCCAATCAAGTGAGGCATTTAAAAAAATGTCCCTGTACCTACATACTTGCAAAAGTTAATTTGCCAGAAAGCATTAATAGATTTATTTTAAATATAGGAAATGTTTTTTCCTACAAGCGTGCGCGATATACCGTTTTCCCGCACTCGTTTTGGTTCTGAAAGACCCATTTTCCCGCACGGTGCGGGAAAATTTTTCCGGCACGGTGCGGGAAAATTTTTCCCGCACGGAAAATTAAATTTTTAGAAATACTTTGTGGTAGTTTTTCTAACGCTTGTAGAAACAATTTTGATTCTAACTCATGCGGAAAGACACTTTAATAAATAAAATATAAATTTTTATTGAAAGTAAATGAGGTATATTACAGAAACACTAATTTTTGCCGTTTATTTTAAACATTTTTAAAAAAGCTGATTTAAAACGGTTTATTTCAAAAACCCCGTACATAGATGTTAACATGGTAACCACGACACACACATAAAATTTAATTGTCAAAGTGACACCTTACAACATTTCACCGGAGCGTGGCTTTGATTTATAATTTCGTTCAGATTCTGATACAGATGTCTTCCATAGATAATTTCTCGAACGATGAGCTTCCAGAAGATATTCTAGAAGCTGCAAGTGTCGCAAATTTGGATTTGCTACCAAAAAAGTCAATAGTCAGGTATGAAAAACAATACGATAATTTTGTTACTTGGTGTGAAGCGAAAAATGTAAAAGCACCAAGAGAAGAAGTACTTTTGGCATATTTCTTGGAAATGTCTAAACTTTGGAAGCCAAATACTTTATGGTCTCGATATTCCATGTTGAAAAGTGTACTTAAGGTTAAGAAAGATTTAGATATCAGTAAATACTATAAAGTTACTGCGTACATCAAGAGACAAAATGTAGGTTTTCGAGCAAAAAAAGCAAAAGTTTTTACACAAGAAGAGATTGCGAAATTTATGAAAGAAGCACCTGATGAAATTTTCCTTCTAATTAAAGTGGTAACGATTTTTGGACTGGCTGGTGCCTGCCGCCGTGAGGAGCTAACTAAATTTACCATTGACGACATAGACGACAAAGGAGACGTTATAATTGTCACAATAAACGACTCCAAAAACCATTCTGCTAGATCCTTTGTAATAACTAAGGCAGTCAATAATGAAATTTTTCTAAATCTATACAGAAAATATGCAAACTTACGTCCACAGCAAACTCCACACCGCCGATTCTTTTTGAACTACAAACATGGAAAATGCAGTACCCAATGTGTTGGAATTAATACCATAGGAAAAATGCCCTCCAACATTGCAGCTTATATAGGACTCAAAAATCCAGAATTATACACAGGCCACAGTTTTAGACGTTCCTCGGCCACTCTACTTGCTAATTCTGGCGAAGAAATAACAAACATTAAACGTTTAGGAGGATGGAAATCCACGTCTGTTGCCGAAGGCTACCTGGAGGAATCCATCACACACAAAAAAAACATGTCTAACAAAATTCTCAATCTCAATAGTCCATCAAGTTTGAGCTATAATTTAGAAGCAAAAACTCCACAGTTTCCCAGCAGCGCTAACAACAGCTCGATACCTCTTTCTTTGCAACCATCCGCTCATCAGGATCAGTTGGCTTCAATGGCTTCATCCGCAATCAATTTGCATAATGCATCAAATTGTACTTTTAATGTAAATATTAGTTATAATTAGAAATTAAATCTGTGTTTGTTTTTCAGTAAAATTAAATTTTTAGAAATATTTTGTTGTAGTTTTTCCAACGCCTGTAGGAAAAATTTTGATCCTAACTTGTGCGGAAAGACACTTTCCCGCACTCGACTGCTTACCCGAACTCCGCTTCGCGTCGTTCGGGTAACGGCAGTCGCGTGCGGGAAAGTGGCTCTTTCCGCACTTGTTAGGATAATAACTATTTTCTACGACCGTTTACGTTTTAACCCATTTTCCCGCACGCATTTTAGTTTTGAAAGTGTTACAATAGGTAAATAAGTATTTACCTATATTATATATTATTTCTTAAAGAATTATTTATTATATTATTATAACCATTTTTGCTCTGGCTGGCGCTCTCCGCAGAGCGGAGCTTGTAAATATCACTGTCGACGACATTCAATATAAAGGCAATCTAATTGTTGTGAAAGTTTCTGATTCCAACAATCATTCGTCAAGATCATTTGTTTTAGTTTTATCGGAAGAAATAAATAATGGAACATATTTGATGCTGTACAGAAAGTACGCAAATTTACGACCATCAACCACTCCGCACCGCCGCTTTTTTATTAATTATAAGAAAGGAAAATGCTCAGTTTAGTTTAATGCGTTGACGTAAACACTTTTAGTAAGATGCCAGCAGAGATTGCTGCAAATTTGCGCCTACCCAACTCGGAATGTTATACAGGACACAGTTTCAGACGTTCTTCGGCAATGTTCCTAGCAGGCTCAGGTATAAAGGGATAACCAAAATAAAACGCCTCGGTGGCTGGAAGTCTACTACTCACAGAAAAAAGAAACAAAGTTTCTTTTTTCTATGCTACTACTGGCGCTGAGGGCTATTAATAATGGCAAATAATGTTTCTAACTCATGCGTAAAGTGTCTTTCCCGCCTTTGACCGCTTGCCCGAACTACGCTCCGCGTCGTTCGGGTCAACTGCAGTCGCTTGGGGGAAAGTATCACTTTCCGCACTTGTTAGGAAAATAACTATTTTGAAGGAGTTTTATCCTGCAACTGGTAGGTGCAGGGTGATGTTTTTCCACTACTGTGAAACTAAACATTTTGAAAAATAAATATAATGTTAATTCTTCATTTTCCTCGTGATATAGTCATCTCGAATATAATTCCAGGAAAAATGTCTCTCTTGTTTTTATTCAAGTTTGTTGTGTTAGTCTCTGGCCGATATTTTGATAAAACAACTCGCCTGCGGTTGGTAGTTTGATCGTAAAAAATCTAATTCACGAAATTGCCTAGCCAAAACTTTCATAACAATTTTCTCTCTTATGGTATTATAATTGATAATTTATTTTCCTTTATTGCACCAATCAAAACTCTTATTTGCGCAGCAACCATCTGGGTAACCTGGTCTTATTGGGTTAGACCTTTTTCTAGGATTAGACCGCATGTAACTTTTTTTACGATACCAATCATATTTCAGGAAAATTATCAACCAAAATATTCTCTTGTAGAAATATGATCTTTGAAAATTCTCATAAAACATCGAGTTGTATTATTTTTTTGAGGTAATTTTAATTGTAAAACTTTACATTTTAACATTAAAATCGTGTCAAAATATCAAATTGTCACAAATTCAGGAAACAAAAACTAGCATTGGCTTTGCTTCCATGGAAACACAATGGGTATTTTGTTTGTATTGATTCGCTTGTCATTAATGACAGGGTCATTTTGCAACTTTGCTGGATTTATTCTGAATTAAAATTAAAATTAGTCGTTTTGGCACGAATAAAATTAAATAAACTACTATTGTACTAATGGAAAACATTGTAATTAATAATAATCAAAAATGCAAGGTAAAATGTGTTATTTGTTGTTGAAAATTATTTTTGTTGTTTTTTAATAAAATTTTATTACCTACAATTAGTACGATTATTTTACTAATTTTCTTGTTCCTAAAAAGTGAAACTCCAAATTTGAAAGCAAAACATAATCGTTCAGTAAATTATCCAATAAAATATGCTTCTAGAATCGTCGCCTTCATACCTCTGTTATTCACTATAAACTCGATTTTCCCGTGAAGATTTCTATACCCAATAGTATAAGATAAGACCCATCTAGCTAAACCTCTCGGGGTCATATCAGATCATAAATAAAAATACTATTTCGTAGCAATTCCTAAAAATAATAATATAACAGAGGTATTATCGATAAGACGCCTCTTCCATCTGTATATGACTGTTGATAATATTATCATAAAAGTATTTTCAGGAAATTTCAAAAATTTTAAAACAATAAAATCATAAAATAATATTCTCTTTAAATAAAATTAATTACAAGATACTAATAAAACTGAAACATACTTCAACGAACTGAACTCAAACACTAGCTGTTTTATTCATTTTACTATATTTAGTATGAATTATAACTACAGCTGTTGCAGTGTAAATTTCATGTATGACAGTGCCAATTTTGATTTTCAGATAACTATATAATGTTAATATGAAGTACTAAAAGATAAATTAATTTTCCCTGTCTAGAAAACTACATACGGCATTTGTATACAAATCAAAGGTCAGTGGCCAAGGAACTATTAAAAAAAAAGAAGAGACATTTTGAAGACTTTAGTCATTGAAAAATACCATTGCAAACCCACCCATTTACTTTCATTAAATAAACATTATATGATCGACCTGCGGAAACGATAACATTTTAAAACCGGATGGCATGGTGGTAGGTATTGGCAGAAGATGAAGATAAAGGCTACCCTTATAATCGAACACTCAGGAAATATTAGTATATCACAATTAACAGAGGGAAAACTGAAACTACGATCGTAAGCAAAGAAGAACAAACTCACTCAATAAGAGAATATACAGATAGTATAGAAAAGTTTAAAGAACTAGGAACAATAAATTAATTATACAGGATGTTATCTAGTAAGTGTCCGATATTTTACAGGACGATTCCTCAGTTATTTATAAGGTGAAACGTTTAAGCCATACAAATTTCATGTCGTACAAAACTTACATCTCGGTGACGCAGAGCGCCGCGTAGAGTTTTGTAATTGGTATTTACAAAATCTAAATAGAGAAAATCATTTTGGAAGAACGATTATATGGTCTGATGAGAGTCATTTTACCAGTGCCGGTATATTTAATCGCCAAAATACTAGGTTTTGGTATGCCAGGAAAATCAACATGTTATATTTCGACGGGAACGGCAAGGCAGATTTGAAATATTTAGAAATTTTGAAAAACATTGTGGCCGAAATAGTAGAGAATGTGCCCCTAGCTCATCTTAATAGCTTATATTTGCAACAGGACGGAGCTCCCGCTCACAATGCTCAAATTGTGAGAGCATATTTTAACAATAATTTTTCTGGCCGCCGGATTGGAACACATGGACCTGTAAGATGGCCACCCAGGTCACCCGATTTAACGGTTTGGATTTTTTTGTGGGGGTACCTAAAAAATAAAATTTATACCGACAGTACCAAACGATGGCAGATTTAAGAGAAGCCACTGAAAGAGCCTTTAGGGAGTTACAGGCACGGCCTTTTATTATTTTAAATGCACTGAGGCGAATCAGAACAATGTGTGAAACATGTCTTAGGCATAATGGAGAACAGTTTGAGTAATATTTATGAGACAGTTTCCTAAATCATCAAATAATTGTAGCTTTTAATGTTTTCCTAAATACCCGTCATGGCCTACAAAAAAAAATTTTTAATTTGTTGAAAAATGTAAATTTTGAGCTTCACATTGAAAACAGCTATAAAGTATTATATATTTTTGAAAAGCTTGTGATAAACTGAATCATAATAGCTAAAAATATATAGGGTGTCCCATTTAAAAAAATGCAAGTTTGCTCTTTTCTCGAAAACAATTAAACATAGAAAAAATCTGACTAAGCCGCTGGATTCTACGTGAAAAAAACTAACAAGTTCATTTTTTACCTTTTTGATAAGTTGCAGCGTAACCGAGATATGGGGGTGTCCCAAAATGCAAAACTTTCAAAATCACCCCGTATCTAAAAAACTAAGGGGGCTATAAAAATTCTGTTGATGGCATCGTTTGTTTCTCAAAAAAGTAACAAAGTGCTGCGAAAACCGCAACCTTCTATCTTTACTAGTAACGCAGATAACCCGTAAAACATACGAAAACTGGACACCCTGTATACTAGTTAATATTATTTGTTTTAGTATTAAACGAGAGTAAGATAAAGATAAAGATCCTGTGCAGTGAAAAAAATGCAGTTTAAGTTCAGCGCGTCCGTCAAATTTTTCATCCTGAGCATGTTATCAAAACTGGACCGATGCCATTGCCATGTTTTATGGAAGGCCAGTGGCCCCAGTCTTTACATACGGGCACGTCTTATTATACCTACATAGAGAATTACCTCGGCTTTCTTATTTTAACAAGTACGTCACACTTATCAAAGGTGCAATTAAATAAAAAAGGTAAGAATGTTACTTATATAAATTTTGATATTAAAAGGGTAATTTAGAAATTTAATTTTTTTTTTTTTGAGATTCTAAAATAAGAATTCTTTTTAAATTTTAAACTTTTTCATATAACCTTTTGCATTAAAACTTTAAGATATCCGATAGATAGTCTATCCGAACATTCTGAGCCCTACCACCGAATACGTGCCTGATGCTCTGTCTTAAATTCATTACAATATGAATCAAAATAATGGTTTATCTACGACTATTTAATAATAGAAGCATAATGTGTTTGTTAGTACATATATAATGTGGTCCATATTACCATAGTTACTCATATTCCACAGCCGTGGAATATGAGATTTCATATTCCACGGTCCCAACAAAACAAAGTTACCTGAATTACGATAAAAACGCACCAGATCTAGTTTAAGCAGGCGTGAATATTATTAATACCATAGCAACCGATTGACAAGTAAACGAATCATTTTTTTCCTCAGTCATTTAAGTTTCGCTGTGACATTTTGTTGTTGATTTCAAAGTAAAATATCATGATTTCGGATGACGAAAACGAAATCCAAAGTACCCCTCCAGAAATTCGGGCTGCAGCGCATACAGCTTCCCTGGAATTACTACCAGAAAAATCACGCAAGAACTATACGCTAGCGTACGATAATTTTATAGACTGGCGACGAAAAAACAACACAAATTCTTTTTCTGAAGATACCGTGCTAGTATATTTTAAAGAATTGTCAAAAAAATACAAGTCAAGCACTTTGTGGACAAATTATTCCATGATAAAAAGTACCCTTATGTTAAAACATAATGTAAATATTGAACCTTATGGAAAAGTACGCGCTTTACTGAAAAGGCAATCTGAAGGTTACCAGCCGAAAAAAGCAGAGGCTTTTACTGGGGAAGAAATTAACAAGTTTATGGAAGAGGCACCGGATGTTAAATATCTAGCTACAAAGGTAATAATGCATTTGATTTAACACCTTTATCTAAAATAACTAAATATAATATTTTTTTATAGGTTGCATTGATAATGGGGGTAATGGGAGCTTGCCGTTCCAACGAGCTGTATAACATGAAGGTAGAACACATACAATATTATGACGGCTGTGTGCAAGTTCTTGTTCCAACGACGAAAACAAAAATTCCCAGGAATTTTACGATTACCGGAGACTATTATAATATTGTCAGAAAATATGCGGATCTTAGACCATCAAACGTGCCAAATTCTTTCTTTTTAAACTATCAAAACGGCAAATGCACAAAGCAAATAATTGGCATAAATAAATTTGGACAGATGGGTAAGACGATAGCGGAATACTTGCAACTAATAAACCCAGAAAAATATACCGGCCATTGTCTTCGCCGATCTTCAGCTACATTATATGCTGACGGAGGAGCAACTATGACAGCCCTAAAACGTCATGGAGGTTGGAAATCGGCCTGTGTAGCTGAAGGTTATATTGCTGAATCAAAAAAAAACTAAAATAGACGCTGCTAATAAAATTTTAAAACAAATAAACTCAAAATTATGTCCATCTACATCTACCACTCTAAATAATGTTAGCTCCGAAACTTTTTTGCTCCTGCTCCCATTCATTTTCATAATTGCTCTAATTTTACAATAAATTTCATGAAAAATTAGAAATAAGTAATTGTATTTTGTTTAATTATGGTTAACATCGTTGAATTGTATTTTTTAGTTAAGAAATACCATTAATAATAATCCTATTGTAATAAAATGTGTTGCTCTGAATCCATTTTCTAACTTCTTGAATACTGAATAGTCGTAGATAAAGTATAGTATTTGACTCGCGTATAATGGCTATATTACACTCGAATCCTTAAAACACTCGCCTTCGGCTCGTGTTTTAAAATCTCGTGTAATATAGCCTTCATTATACGCTCGTTAAATAATGTACTATATATAACAACGCTCTATTGATTTTTAATCTAAATTTATTCCAGAATTGATTCCATGACATCACGGTAAAGCTTGGGGTAATGTGTTCCTGGATAAAAATTGGCCAAGGTGCAACCAATTACCAATGATACCCTGAGAATATTAATCGTTGTTACTTCTTGTTTTCATTCGAAATTCCATTTAAAATTAGTTTACTCTACAAAATCCAGTTCAAAATACAGGGTGTTTCAGAAGTACGGTACGTAACTTAAGAGGATAATTCCTTATGACATTCTAAGAGAAATAGTTTATATGAGGATGTGTGAGGAGTTGCTCCGTTTTTGATTAGTTTTTTTAAAAAGAAATCGGTTTTTATAATTTTTTTAAATATCCTTTTCTCGATTTTATTGAAATGTGGTATCGTTATTCATAATTATAAGGGGCTTAATTATCCCTAACTAGATTAAATTTATTAAGTCCAGTGGTGTCCCGGGGAGCACCTTAACAAATATTATTGACACAAAAATGAACGCCACTGACTTTTTTCCAAGTTTGGTATTTTTTTTTCGGATTTATCAACCAATGATACAACTTTTATGTTCACTTAATTGTTTTCGTATCTTGCTCCATTCTCGAGAAAAAAATTAAAAATTAAAAATAAAATTATTTTTTTAAATAATGATACAAAAAAAATGCAACAGTTAATCAAAGCAAATGTTGAAAATCGTCCCACCACTTCAAAAATGCCTGTATTATTTTGTATCGCATTGCAACTTTCAATAGTTCAAATTTTTCCGTCGTTTTCATATAAATCATATAGTACCTACAGGCGTCTTGTATACAAGAGACTTTAGGTGTGTTCGATATGAAAATTCATAATGTCTTCCCTTGAAATAGGGCACAGCTTCTTCTATTTGGTAACTATATTAGTGATATCTCTGGGAACCTCAATGGCAAGTTTTTAACATTGTACATGTTTAAAAACTATTTGTCGACACCTTGTGAAATTAAGACTGTGTGAACCGCTTATTTTATCATCATTGTCTACTGTGATGTACTCTTTTGGCCTGCTCTATTGCTGGAGGATAAAAGCAGTCTGCAAAAGCTTCAAAACAGTTACTTAAGATTTTCTTATGGGCTAAGAAAGTTTGATCATGTCACCAAGCACTTCTTGAATTCTAATTGGTTAAGGTTAGAGCATGCAGAGGTTCCAGTTACATTTATGTACTTTAGTGTTTAAGGTACAAAAATTTCAGCAGCCTGAATATCTTCACGAAAAACTTGCTAAGGGCTCTGACATTCATGAAAGACGAGCGCGTCATAACGATCTTCTTTCTGTCCCCAGACACAGGACAGCCTTGTTTTAGCGATCATTTACCTACAACTCCGTGAAATATTTCAATCCCGTTCTAACTAATGTAAAAAGCTGCTCAACAGTTGATACATTTAAAAAACAACTTAAAACTTATATTCGATCATTAGAACAAATTTAACTTTACTTCTTGTATTCTATATCTATCTTTTAACACCAAACCAAGCACAGTGGTCGCTATGATTGACGCTTTTGTTTTTTTTTTCTTATATGAGTTATATTTTAAAGGAATTATAATAATTATTTGATTGTGTATATTACACAAGGATAAACTTGCATATGTTTCCCTGTATTTTTAATTTTTGTATTATTTTTTTTTTTCATTGTTAATATACTTTTTGCCCTGAGTGGTTAGAAGAGTAGCTCTGCTAGATCTCGTCACTCTTGTCAAATATTATATTTGTATATTTGTTGAATATTTTAAATAAGGGCTATATTTATTATTATTATTATTATTATGTTCATATGAACTTTTTCGCTTAGAATATCATAAGGAATCACTTCCTTAATTGACGTATCGTACTTCTAAAACACCCTGTATATAAGAGAAAACTGATAAATTTTTTTAATTGGATTTTCATGTGCTAATTATTATTTCTTAGTTTCAATGGTAGGATGATGAACCCCAGCGGAACATGTCAGAACGTAAAACGAACTGGGCCACTGTAAAGCCAAGCGATTAATCCTTATTAGTGTAGTGAAGTTGTCGGAATTTTGTCCAAACTTCTGAAAAAATTATATACAAATGTTTTTCAGCGGGAAAGTACTTAAAATAGGGTCCTTAATGACATACTAAAAGTCCCATAGATTATGGTAATGGCAAGTTGCAAAGAAATGGAATGCACCGAAAATTTTTTCAAGGGTTATTAATAAAAAAAAATCTGAGTGTAGTATTAGTTAATTAATAATGCCATAGCCACGAATAAAACTTATGGTACTTTTTTCTGACATTTAGGTACCCACAACAGAACTGGCAACGCCGCGTCAGCTGACTAGACGGTATTTACGCCTTGCGACATCAAGCATCTTGATTTAGTGTCGCTTTTTCACGTGCACGATACGTTTGTTTTCGGTAGTGAGAATAAGTATTCTGGAGGCTTAACCCATGGGCGTGGGTTTACTAATTCTTCTTTGGCCAGATGGATAGCTGGTATGTCAGTTTGTATGCCTGTTTCAACAGCTATGGAAGATTTTTTGGGATGTAAGTCAGTCTCTTCTGAACAACATATATAGTTAAGTCGTTCACGCCAACAACGAGATAAAACTGACTTGCGGAAAATTTTAGATTGTCTAGAGGAATACAACCCTTTTAAATGCAAGGAGTTCACATCACTGTTCTCTGGCCGTATAGCTAAACCCGATATAAACTGCGATTTGGCGGATGAAATTGGAAGAAAATTACTCATCAAAAATGTAGGCAAATGTAACAGATATTAAGTGCAAGCGAACAGATCGAATCAAGAATTTTTCACAAATGAGTAGTATTAATAGCATTAAAATTAATAGCAATTATGTGAACGTCCTATGCAATTATTTAATAGAATTATTTGCTCTCACAAAACTCCAGAAGAAATAAAAGACTGTTTTAGGTTCGAATTAACTCCATATCCGCTGTCACTGTTTAAGGATGGTGTCTTGAGAAAAGGAACAAAAAGCCTTCTGTTAAAATAATTTGATGCTCTAACTACACCTACTTCGAGCACTGAGCAAAATGCAATATATGTAATTGATGGTGGTTTTCTCTTACATAAAGTTTTATGGCAGAAGCCTGCCACGTTTAACCAAATTTGCGACCAATATGTTAATTACGTTAAACATGTTTATGGCCAGGACTGTGTAATTGTTTTTGATGGATACAATTCAGATCATTTTTCAACAAAGGATGCTTTGCAACAGGTCAGATCACAAAATGCTTTGGAAATATCAGTAAAGTTGGAGAATACAATTGTTACGCCACAAAAAGAATTTTCACGACATAATAATAACAAACGGAAACTGATAGAGCTTTTAAATTTTAGATATGAAAAACAGTCTTAAAGGTAATACTGGCTGAAAGTGACGCAGACTATTTAATCGTTAGAACTGCAGTAGAACTTTCAAGTTCTGGTAGACCAATCGTAGTTGTATCTGAGGACACAGATATTGCCGTTCTGTTGATTCATCATTCAGAATTTGATAAAATGTTTTTGCTCCGGCCAGGAAAAACTGCCAAAGCTAATAAAGCAACGAAAATATCAGAGCTTCAAGAAAAACTAGGGCATATTAAACAGTACATATTGTTTCTTCATGCTATATCAGGTTGCGACACAACCTCGTTCATATTCAAAAAAAGCAAAAACTCTGTTTACAGTTGTTGAAGAATGACATTTCTTTATGCGAAAGCCTTCAAATATTTTATCAACAAAATTCGGATAAGAACCAGCTAATAGAAGCAGGTGTACAATTCATTACAAAGTTATATAGGCCCAAGAAGAGCAAAGAAGAAATTGACACGTTAAGGTATACTTTATATAATCGAATAACATCTCGTCAAGGTCTGTCTGGAAACTTTAATTTGGCAGCGCTTCCCCCAACCAAAGACGCTGCTATACAACATGTTTTGAGAGTCTATTATCAGGTATGTTCTCTAATTATTATTACTTAGCCGAAATAATAAAGTTTTATGCACTTTTTAGATACAAGAGTGGATGGGATGCAAGTTGGATCCATTAGCCTATGGTTGGCAACGAGATAGAGAGGGACATCTAGTTCCTACATCCGCAACAAAAGAAATTGCTCCTTCTGACATATTAAAAATGGTTTTCTGTAACTGCAAGGAAGCGTAATGGGGCAAATCATGCTCCTGCAAAAAACTAGGGTTAAGATGTTCCTCCAAGTATGGTCAATGCTTAGGAATTGATTGCTACAATTCCTGCATCATACCTGAAAATGACGAGGACGAAAATGATGTTTTCATATGAATAATTTTGTTAAACTTGAAATACATCTTTTTGATATATATCACCTCAAGTGTAGTTTTGAATTTTACATAAAAATTATCTCTTGACTTTACTTCATGAACCTCATAGTTTTTGAGATATTTGCAATAAAATGACAAAAACAAAATGGCGACCGATTTTTGCAATTTGCCATAGTCCTATTTGATGGGACTTTTACTATGTTGTTTAGGAAGTTATTCCTCGTACATTTTCATTAAAATATGCTTGTATATAATTTTTTCAACCTTGACATCTAACTTTCCTACACTATATGTGTTGTAGTACTTAATTACACAAACCGTACTATTCCGCGGTAAATCGAGATCGCATTTGTCCTTGAAAGGCGTTTCGTTGGTAAATGCATATCCCGCAACGCGATACTGACACACATGCATTTGCAGTTTGCAATTCACGGTAAAAAGTAAAAATCTTTACAAATGCTAGTATAAGTTTGTCAGAAGGTAATGCAAGACAGTGTCGCCGAGGAGGTATGACGGACAAAGGGACGTACATAAGAAAAAAATAATAATTATAGAAGCAACAAATGTTTATAAATAGAGAAGCAACATTCTGTGGATTAAAATGTAAAGGCTCGGTTTAGCGAATTAACAGCTGCTGTAAGTAAGCAGCATAGCATAACCGCAGTTCAAATTTGTTTTCAATGATTATTGTTTATCAAAACTTTTAATTATAGTGTTATCTTAGGATACTACTTCTGACTTTGACAAAGTGGTAATCTGATTCTTTGAGTTTAATAGTTTTTATAGATCATTGACTAATCATTATAATTGTGGGCGGAAATCATCGAAATAAGAAGAAGAATCGAAGACAAACAAGAACCAATGACGATATGGCCGTTAGAGTTTGGGTGTAGTGACTAGCCTTATGCTTGTGACTCAAGAATGTGCCAGCAATCGGTACTGGCTACTTTACCTTTACATAAGAACAATTTTCTCCCTTACTACATAACTCTTCATCAGGAATTGTGTAGCCAAGATTTTCAAAATAGGATCACATTTGAACTGGTTAAGACTTACAATTTAAAGAAACAATGTATTTTTAAGAAAGATAGTATTTTCTGACGAAGCAAGATTTACCATTTGTGGTGAGGTAATTATTTAAATTAATCTGTAAAATTTTGAGTCGGCTTTTTATATATTTTTATAAGGGTACCCAGGAAAAATTGATTTTAATGCTACATTATCATTGGTTATTTTGTCCTTAAAACGAAAAAACAAAAATTAAATACATTACACTTGCTAATAAATTCGTACCATAAATTCCTCTATAGACGCTCATCTGAAATAACTTTACATAGATGTGAAATTGTCGCAAGAAATACAATTTAATAATATAACGACCTTAAGTAAATATTTTAGATAACTCAGTATGCGTCTGTTTCTTTGGGGTAAGATAAACTTTGCTTATCTTGGTTAAAGAACTCGAATACGAACGTACCTGAGATCACCAAGGAAACTACTTTGAAGATAACAAGCTCCCTTTCTTTTATGTAAACAAGCGTTTGATAAATGAACAGCTGAAAATACAGAAAACATCGATGTTCTAATTGCGATTAAATAGTTTAGTTATGTTTTTATTATTATAGGAATATCTTTTACAAGAAGGTAAAAGTAATTGTTTTTCTTTTATAAAAAAAAATATTAAATATACACATAATTGAATTTAAATGTTTCATTGCTTACTGAAACTTTTTATCCAGGCTTTATCCAAAGTTTGTTAAGAGAGGAGAGAGTGTTACAATCTGATCATGACTTAGATCAATGAGTAATATTTTTCAATCCTATTTTACTACAATTACACTAGCTCAAAAGGTTTTAATCCTCTTGAGTCTTCTAATCTGGTTCGTATTATCGAGGAGCTGAGGAGCTTCGTTATAGACGTGTTGGCGAAGTCGCTGTTCATGACTCTTGCATGGTAAATTTTCTAATAGTCTGGCTAGCCGTGTCCATTTCTATGTCCCTATGGAGGTCATTACTTCTGCAACACCAGGGGACATTGACAATGCTTCTTAGTTTGCTTTTTCTAGCACCGCCACACAGCTGGATACCATATGTCCATACTGGTTTGAGGACTTGTTTATACAGTAGTACTTTGCTGTATATTACATGATGGAGTTTCGTCCAAGCAGTCAATATTTATTTCTAAATTTAACGTCTAGTTCTTCTTTTTTGTTTTTAACATGAGCTCTCCATTGGCATCCACCGGTATATCCAAATATTTAGCTTTATCGGCATATGGTGTTTGAATATTCTTTATACTAACAGGGTTATGCTTGTCTCCTTTATTTGGAAAATCGACAGTGCAGATTTAGCATCATTTAATTTTATTCTCCGTTTCTTAGTTCAATTGTTAATTTGGTTAACTGATGTTTGCAGATTTATTGCTGCTTCTTCGTGTTGTTTGCCTACAGCAGTGTCATCAGCAAAGGTGGCTATTGTGTCATGCTCCAGTTTAGGAATATCACTGATGTATAATAGGGAAAGGACTGGACCCAATACACTGCCTTGTGGTACTCCTGAATTAATTTCTTTAAGTTCAAAGTAAGCGTCTTCCTGCTAAATTCGAGAAGCTCCATCTGATTTATAAGATTTCAATATTTGTAAGAACTGTTTAAGCAAGAACTTGCTTAATTTAAAGTGAAATTCTTTGTGCCATACTTTATCAAGAGTCTGTGCTATGTCAACAGTTAACATTTTTGAAATTACAGAAAGCAAAGAGATTGGCCTGTAAGACGAGACTTCGTTTGGTGGTTTTCCAGGTTTGGAGATCATTATCATTTCTGCTAGTCTTAGGTAAAGCCTGTTCAGAGATATAAAAAAATTACACTTTGCCTTTCAATGGGATTATCCAAGGGTGGCCATAAACAAACAATAAATAAATGAATAAATGCAGGTAAATTATGGTCCGTACTTAAACATGTCTTAAAGTAAACTGCAAAACCGGAAGACGTAATTTCATTATTAAAGTAATAGTTTGGTGATTTTAAACCGATTTTTACCTGATTTAAAATGAGAGGGTTAATCCCATAAAACAAATTATGTTCTAAAGACTGTATATATATATAGTCACTCTAGTTAGTTTTAAGCTTAGTAATTATTCTTACTTCGTGTGTAATACAGCGTTTGTTTAATCGTGTGTGAGTCATGGAAAGTATGTGCGAGCCCAATGTATCTCAGGTGATAACCCCGTCGAAAAGCAGAAAACACCTTTCTGTGAAAACTAAGGAAGTTATAAACAATGTTTATTCAACTCTCATTGAACGTGCGGTCAGCAAGCGAGCAGCGTTAGAAGAAACGGCCACATTAACAAGAATTTCAACATCAACTGTATGGAAAATTGTGAATAATCTCATTTTAGCGAGGAAAAAAAGAACCGATACTGGCATTTTCTCGAAGGTAGCTGAAAGTGATCAAGATATAATACGGCGTAAAATTTACAAGTTATACGAGGAACAAAGCATGCCTACATTAGATAATTAAATTAAGAGGCTTGAAAAAGATGAAACCAGCGTTAAATGTGGCAGAACAACGTTATGGAAGTGTATCCAACACAAGGGTTTTAGATTTAAAAGAATTAACAAAAGACAAGTTTTAATGGAATCCAGTAGAATTCGGGAATGGCGATCTGAATATCTACAAAGAATTAGGATTTACAGAGATCGGCAAAGGCCGATTATTTACTTGGATGAAACCTGGTTCGACACATATGGTACCCCGGAAAAGGGTTGGGTTGACTCAAGCGGCAAATGTAAAACAAGCGCGTCATCAAAAAGAGGTAAACGAATCATGATCTTGCATGCTGGATCTAAAGGCGGATGGATCCCAAATGGACTTTCTCTGTCTGCAAAAAACATTAAAGATTCTTCCCTGGATTACCATGAGGACACCACTGCTGATTTATTTGGAGATTGGTTTAAAAATAAGCTAATTCCAAATATACCTCCGAATAGCGTAATTGTAATGGACGATGCAAGCTACCATAGTAGGCAGTTGACAAGACTCCCCCCTCAAATGACACAAAAGCAATAATCCAAAACTACATGTATGATAATGACATTTAGTTTCAGGAAGATTACACCAAAAGGCAATTAATTGAGGTTTTACAAAGTTTAAAACTACAAAAGGAATATTTCTGTGATAATTATGCAAAAAATTTAGGGCATCCAGTGTTAAGGCTTCCACCATACCATTGTATATTTAATTCCATCGAACATGTTTGGCACCAACGGAAATCTGCCATTCGTCGTAACAATATTTGCCCTACTATTAACTCCAGTGTATTTGAGCTTATAGAAACTGAAGTGTTTAACATTCCTTCACAAAGTTGGGCAAATTCTATTACACATGTTGAAAAAGTGGAAAAATCCTATATTCATATAAACAATATAGCACAAATAGTAATTAGAACAGATAGATGATGATAGGGATAGTGATATTGATATATTAATAATTATTGTAAGTACCGAATAATTTGTATATTTTTGTAATCATAAATATAATTTATATATTTTGATCTAAATGATGCATTAATAAGATGGGTAAGTTTTACTATTGCTTTTTGTGGGAGTTGTTTCAGAATTTCCCTGGTAATAAGTTCAAATCCTGGAGCTTATTTCGGATTAATGTTTTCTTTAATTTCAATTGCTTTGTTTTCGTGTTGCTGGTTTGATTGCACCTTGCATTTTTAATTGGTGGATTATGCAGGATTGGTCTTTCTAGTCTCTTGGAAGTTGCCCAGAGTGATAGTCACTAATAGAATTAGCTTTAATTCTTTGAATCTCTCCTTTGAGTTGTTGTTTTATATTATTTAATACAGTTTTACCTGCTGGTAATCTAGTTTGATACCAGATTCTTACGAGTCTTCTTTTTTTACAAATTAGGGGTCTAATTTCTTTGGGGTAGTTGTTACCTCTAATTCTTGTTATAATGTCTGGAGTATTATCCCAGATCGCTAAGCGTGAGTGACATGGGAGAGTGATCAGAGTTCATATCCTGTGTCCTTACTTGTATTATGATTTTTTAATATAGTTAAATTAATATTTTAATGATGTCTAACAAATTTTGAAATCCAAAGCTTTTATTGATATGTATCTGTGTGTCATAATAATGACATTGTAAATTACAATACGTATTAATATAATATACCGATTCGTCCTAAATAATGCTGAAACCCCACCTCAATGCACCTCCTCTTTGTTTACTGTAATTCATAACACTATACTAAACAAAACGATTTAATTATTTTTATTAATTAACTAACCTAAACTGTTTAAACTCTTTTATACACTAGATATAATTACGGTTAGTCAGTTGTCGATAAATACTGTTTTGACTGCGATAAATGAAAATGCATTTAAATCGTTTTCGAAAATTCAATTAAGATTGCTTTTTCATTATTCGGCGGTAAAATGCAGTTTAAACTAAAAAACATTTAATTTTTTTTAAGGGTCCTTTCAACTCAAATGGGAAACATTTCATTTATGAATCAAATTTTGTTCGTTAAGCTCACTGCAATCTGCTTTTAGTTCGGGACGGATTTTTTTATAGGCTAAATTTGTGGTGCATTAAAAGCATTAATAAAAATTAAAGGGGTTCAAAATATCCTGCAAACAAAATTTGTAAAAACATTATTTTCATCTTTAATTGAGTCAACAACAATAACCGAAAATTGGATCATTATTCTGCATAGCATTGTATGTATGTTGCAGGGGATTATATGTGTCTTTATTTCTTAAACAAAAAGAAAGGTTTAAATAAATACAGTAAAATTCAGATATAGTAAAGTTGAAAAATGCCTAAAAACTGGTTCACTATATCCGAGGTTTACTATTAACAAAAAAAGATGATATCTTATGTTTATTATTTATTTAAGATAATACATATGTATGTTTTTTTACTGTTACTCTGTTACATATGGATAAAATAAAATAGGTTTATTTCATAAAAATATTTATAAATTGTTGAGATAAACTTTTTCTGGAATTTCATACAGACTCTACATCGTGAGTTAAAATCGGGAAATTACTGGGTGAACCCCCGAAAAGTTTACTATACACAGAAATTTTACCTTACGTTAATAAAATTCGATTCATTTTATATGGAAGTTCACTATAACCGAATAAAAAATATACTTGTCTCATGGGAAAAAAGTAGCGTTCACTATAGCCGGAAGTTCACTATAATATCACCCCCACAATCCAAAAAAAAACATGCTATTAAAATCCGCATCCAAATCGTTATATTTCGAGGCCTTTGAACATGATTCTTAATAAAAAATCACTTTTATTCAACCTTATCTGATTTATTTAAACAATTTCCTTTTTTATGTAAAATATACGTTTTTAATACCACCAGCAGCAGTATAAATAATGAAAACTGTCCCAGAAATAACCGCTTTGGATTAAGGGAATTTAGACTACTGTAATTAAATAATCCGTTCTAATTCATGACGGCCATCATTTTACCTAATATTTTCGCTAATATTTTCGCCAACATTTTATCATAATAAATTGCCTTATTAATCCTCCACCCCATATTTGTACCGTTTGCGTGATTTACGCGCACGCATAAATTTAAGGGGTTACGTTTACAATGGCCGCCGTTTTGCATAAATGCTGTGTATTGTTTCAAATGTCATTTTAAGTATTTTAATTACTATCATACAGTCATTCTTTCACATCTTCAGTTTGATGATGGTTTGGAACCATCACCGAACTGATATTCGTTCCATTTGTTCGTAAATATATTTTTTATTACAAATTACAGATATTGGTTTACATACGTAAAAAACGGCTGCATATTTTTTGTTGGTCCTTTAGGGCATCGAACATCCCAGCGGAGGACAAGAGAAAATATGGAAAACTCTGGAGTCCCGAACGAAAAACATATATGTTCACCAAAGTTTTTTTTATCTAATATATTATGGATTATACAGTGCGTTCATCGTAACGCTGTATACATACTATAAATACCGGGTGTAAACGAAATCATTGTACAGGGCAACACAGCATTACTTTAATAGTTATTTATGATATAAGCCTTAAGAATGCTTTTAACACAAATATCATACAATATTTCTTTTCTACAAACGGCATAACAGAGCAATAACACAGTTACAAATTAAATCTTTAGAATGCGTAATAAATTGAAAGCAATAGCATCGTATATAGAATTATTGAAGTTGACATTTGGTAATAAAACGTAACAACCGTTGTTGACTTAGTTGTTTACGGGAAATTTGAAACATCCTGTCAGTTTCTTATAACGCTGTTGTGGTTTTTGTTGGAAATGCAAGAAAATATTGAAGAAAACGAGGGTTGCGTCGATCCATTGAAAGATATAGATGAAGCGGTCAATCAAGCACCTTGAATTTGTTGTCCAGAAAATCCCGATTGCAATAGGAGATTGATTATGATAAGTTTGTGAAATTGTGTTTTTCTGGGAAATATACTAAAAATGTATTCCTGCCATATTTTGCGGAGAAATCGAAGGTTTGGAAATCATCATCTCGTGGTAGAATTATTTTGATGATCAAAGCTATGCTACGTATACATTTTAAACTTATTGCATATTTAAAGCGTCAAGGAGGGGGTTACCAACCCAAAAAATCTTGAGTAGAGACCAAATTGAACAGTTTTTGTAGGGTGCACCGAATGGTAAGTATCTTCTGATCAAAATAGTTGCGATGGTGGGAATTACTTGGTGCCTGCCGCAGGGAGGAGCTTTCGGCACTTTAGTAATTATTAAAATATCAGATAGTAAAAACAAGGTTCCACGAAAATTCACTATCGTTGAAAAATTTCATTTGGATATTTATCAAAAATTCATGGTTCTTCGTCCAGCGTATGTCGGACATCGGCAGCTTTTTCTAAAATACGTGAGAGGCAATAGTACCAGAAATCCCGGGAATTAATTCGCTTGGAAAGATTTCTGCTGCTATAGCAAGATTTCTACAACTTCAAAATTCGATCCTCTATACCGGACATTGTTATCGCCGTTCTTCAGTGAGCTTACTTGCCGATATTGGAGCGGCATGGGGGGTGGAAATCCTCTACAGTTGCTAAGGGGTACATCGAATATTTCTTGGAAAATAAGAATGTTATTGCCCAAAAACTGCTTATAGTGCAAACAACATCAGCAGATGCGGTTGCGGAATTGTATTATTAATATTAATGTTAATAAATAAAATACAAATGCTTTTTACTTTCAAAATTTGATATTTTACTTTTAACAGTAGTGACATTTTTAAGGCTACTGGAGGTTGTTAAAAACTGCATTTTTAATAGGTTTGTAAAAAATATATTTTATTCAAACGGGGGTTACTGCTATGTTAGAGTGGTATCTAAATTTTAACAACTCATTCTAACACAGAGTTTCCGTTTGTTGGAATATGTTGTGTTGTGTTGCCGTTCAACAAAAGTTGTTGTATGTTGCTCGAGTTTGTTTTTAGCGGTAAAGATCAAAGGATAATATGAAACATTTGTGAACATTGCTTTCGAAGTTGATGGAATGTTAGCATAATTTATTTCGTTTTTGAAACGGTGAGAAGTTGATAATTTGTCTTAGTTATGGCGTTTAAATGCGGAATGCAGAGAACTGTTTCAATTTAATTGTAAATTATACCATAAATATACCCATGTATTTTGAAGTCAAAAAGTTATGAGTGGAATGCAGTTTGTTCAGTTGTTGAGTGCCGATCTATTGAAGAAGCAAAAGTAAAAATTCAACCAAAATACCAGTGTATTTAGAACGTTGCATTTAAGTTGTATAGAGATACAAGAGGACATTTTTTAAACTTTGTCGCAAGGGTGAACAGTCTGTTGCTTTGAAAAGTTTAATGCATTGTAAACGTTTGACAACTTCTTACAACAACAAGTTGCTGATTGTAGCTCCAGTGTAGACGTACCTTAATGGACAATTAACAGCAATGCCATTATATCATTTTTATTCAAGTTCATCTCATCATTATTTAGTGTTGGAGACTCTAATATTGCAACATATTAAAGAAGTGTGTGCTTTATATTAAATTTAGCTTCAACCCATCTTATTCACCGTTATTTACATAAAGTCAACATACCTTAGCGTGTCTACGAATATTTTATTTAAAAAGCAATTTCATTACTTTAAACCATTTTGATCATGCTAGATGCAGTCAGTCGTAACCTAGGCCATTTTAATGGCGATATTAGATTGCGAGGGGAAGTAAACGATTTCGATAAAATCTGGCAAAACTCCTGCACGTGCAAATATTTCTGGTAATTTTAAAATACATTAAAAGTTACACTATAATTTAAATTTCTTTATCGCACCTAAAGGCGAATTTATTTTAATTTATAATAGAAATTACAAACGGTTTGCCAACCCTCAAGTATGCTGTGAAGTTAATTTGGAATCTAAACTTCACTTAATATGCTTTTCTGCAGTCTATTTCATTTTAAGTAATATTTTGCTTTACTATTCTTCCGAAATATACTCAAAACATGTCCATGTCCATTCCGTTATTAAATTGTGCAGTTTGTAATACCTACCCTACACCTTCTTTACAGGGTGACCCACTAAACAATATCTGACATATTTTGTTGTTCGTACATACAGCGTGTAACAGAAGTATGGAACGCTTTAAATATCTTTAATACCGTTTGTCCGATTTAGCTAAAATTCGGCATTCGTATATAAGAGGTTATCGCGGAGCTGCTAGTGACATTTGCAATGTTGCCAAATTTACAGTTTTTTAGCAATTTAAAATAATTTATTTTTTTAAATGGAACACCCTATATGCTACAATATTTCGATTCTACATGAAATTACAATTATTTTTTGATAAGTACATTATTAGTCTAAACTTAATAGTTTTTGATATATCGAGTTTTGAGAAATGACATTCGTGAACTTTGACAGCGTCTAGCTTTCTAACGATACGCCATATAGCAAAACGGCTTACATGTCCCTATCTTACGTTTTTATTATCTTTCCAAAAATGCCAACTTCCGGTTAAACCAGAAGTACTATATTTCCGGTTTTTGAGCTACATCCGGTTTAACCAGGAGTTGACACTTTTAGAAAGATAGTAGAAAAGTAAGATAGGGACATGCAAGCCGTTTTCCTCTAAGACGTACCGTTAGAAAGCTAGAAGCTGTCAAAGTTCAAAAATGTAATTTTTCAATACTCGATATCGCAGAAATCAGAAACTATTAAGTTTAGACTTATAATGCAGTTACTAATAGTAATAAATACATGTGATTTTATGTAGAATCCAAAAATATTGTAATATATAGGGTGTTTCACTTAAAAAAAAAATATATTTTAAATTGCTAAAAAACTGTAAATTTGGCAACATTGCAAATGTTACTAGCAGCTCCGCGATAATCTCTTATATATACGGATATCGAATTTTAGCTAAATCAAACAAACGGTATTAAAGATATTTAAAGCGTTCCATACTTCTGTTACACACTGTAGGTATCCAAATTCAACGAAAATTTCTAAAAATATTTGATAAAATACCATGTAGTATTGCTACTGGAATACTACGAAAGAGTCAAAAATGCTGTTCGACATTAATGTTATGTAGGTAGGGAAAACTATACAGGGTGTTTCAAAACAAATGCGAAAAACTTAAAGGGGCGATTCCTTGTCTAAAATAAAGGGAAGGTTGTTACATAAACGTTGGGTCAAAAGTCAACCATTATAATGATAGGGGTAGTCTATTGCAACCTCTTCCACTCATTTTAAAAAAGTGAAAGTTTTTAAGAAAATATGAAAACATTATTTTACCGCCATCTTTGTACCGCGATATCTCCCTAATGGTTGACTTTAAACCCAACGTTTATATATCAAACTACCCTTTATTTTAAAGAAGGAATCGCCTCTCAGAACTTCAAATGGAAATTATTGATCTACAGTGCAGTGAAATAATAAGAACAAATATCAAGACTCATCTTTGTTGGAATTTTATAAAATTCTTCCACTGGCACAATTTGATTTTGCATAAATTTGCTTATGGGCTGTTTCTGGTACTACTTACTTGTGTGAGAAAACATTCTCCACAATGAAGACGTAAAGAATGTTTACAGATCTAAGTTAACCGATGAGCATCTTAAATCTCTTTTAATAATTGGTACAAGTAAAATTGGTCCAGAACTACAAACTATTGTCAGTGGAAATTCACAATTACATAAATCTCATTAGTATTTTATATGTTATAATATTTATATATTATGTTTATAATGTTAGTTGGATTCATTTCAATTATTTGTTAGTATTATGTTTAAGTTAAATTTTCTGCGTATTATACTTGTCATTAAGCTTTACCTAAAGTCAAATCTGGTCTTATCTGGCGGGTCCATAGGTCACCGATTATATGAATCAATTCGAAAATTCCAGAGCTCATCAAAATATTGTAAATAAAAACCAATATGGCCGTATATGTACAGCTGATTTTCCATAAAATTGAATGTTAATAGGTTAACCGTTAACTTGAAACTATCAGTCATAATAAAAATGACGGGTCTCGTTCCAAAATTAATTTCTCAGGGGTGCGTTCGTATTATTGCAGACGGTTAACACAATAGTTTTACATTTAACAAATTTAATAACGAAAATGATGGTGGAAAATTAGATAAACAATATACAGTAAAACCCCTGACTAGCGACCACCAAAAATGTCGATGAAATGTTAAATAAATTAAACAAATTTTAGTTTATTTCAGCAGATAATAATAAATTAAATATAAAAAAAAATCAAATTACTCATTGGCTAAATTTTTGTTGTGTAATATCAGGCTAAAAAAATATTTCCAATTTAATAGGTTAAATACTTCAAAAGTCAAGGAGAAAAAGCTACTAGAGCCGGTGAGGTATCAAATTCCAAATTTATTTTACACGTATTTTGCCCCTGTTAAGCCAATAAGCGCCCCGCTAAAAATAAGTGGGAGAAAGAAACGTATAAAGTCTAAACCGGTCTCAAAATGCGGGTCCAAAGGTCACGGGTCATATAAATCAATTCGAAAATTCCACAGCTTATATCAAAATGCTGTGAGACTATGTAGGTATCAATATACCCGGAGAAAAGATACATAGTTTTATTATTTTAACTGTCGTGAAGTCGTGAAGATAGCCAGATATAATATTATTATTTTTGCAAAAATTATGTACATAATAGTACAGGGGTGGCGAATCTTTATGTATTAACGTGCATTTTTTCTAAAGAAATGTTTAATGAGGCCATAGACGTGCCGTCGCAATTCGTAATATAATAATTCATAGTAAACTTTGTGATCGGTGGCGAGCCAAAATTTTATGTCGCGTGCCATTGGTTCGCCATCCCTGTAAATAGTATACCTTAAATGTATTTATTAAAAACGACAATAATAAACAGTGTAATTTATTTTAACAATTTTACTACTAAAACCTAAAAATTCAATGGCATTTAGTCTGATAAACTATTTCGAAAATGAAAGAAAAAGTGGAAATTGGCCAACCAATATGCAGGAAACCGTAGCGAAAGCACTGGGAATTAGTTTAAGGACTGTGCAGAATAATGTGCATGAAAGAAAGCATAATATAATACCGAAGAATACTAAAAAATGTGAACAAAGAAAACCGTTTATAAACTAATTATAGACTAAAAACTGTCATCGTCACTTATAAAATCTGAAAAGTCCTCGTCTTCGAATGGAGCAACTATTTATTGGCGCTACTTCGATATCAAGTACTTGTTCTCGATCCCACCAATCCCTTATTAATATTTCTGTATGTTCCACTGATTTCTTCCAGTACTCTTGTGTAATATGATCCAAAGAATCTTGCCAAACTATTTGTACTTGGTCGGATTTAAGACCATCACCTACATGTTTTTCATAATAAGACTTTGCCCCGGCCCATATTAATTCTATTGCGTTAAACTGGCAATGATATGGCGGCAGTCGTAGAACCTCATGGCCATATTCACGCAATATTTCATCTACCGCGTATATTCTTGGTTTTTTAAGAGACTTTGCCATTGAGAGGAGTTCCGATTTAGGCATATTTGATGAAGGATTTTGGTTGTGTTTTTCAAGCCACTCATAAATATCATTTTCCCTCCAAGATGAAGTAGGCTGTTTATTTAAAATTCTTGAATCATATGATGCATTATCTAATACAATTAAAGACGGAGAATCCAAATTTGGTATCAATTGAACTTTTAACCATTTTTCAAACATTTCGCAATTCATATTATCATGATAGTCAGCACTTTTTGATGTTGAAGAAAAAATTAAGCTTGCACCTGGAACATATCCTGTTACAGAACCAGCATGTAAAATAATTTTGGTTCAAATGCTACATAAATCAACAAGAGTTTTTCATTTTTTTTTCATTATTGTCACAAGCGAGTACCCTATTTTCACATTTTTTTTATATTTGCAATTAAAAAAATGGTTTTCCGCTCGCGGATTTGTCGTTTAGAAAGTACGTGCTACATATTGCAAGAAACGTTTTTCATTTTACGCCATTTTTCGCATAAGCCGATAAACTGGAGTGGTACCAAATCTTCGGTTACAGTCTTTTTATAGCGAAAACCTAACTTTTTTATTAATTTTGATAGCGCTTCAAGTCCAATTTCCACAACACCCCGAATTTTTAATGTTTCTTGTAAAACTGGAAGAGTTACATTGGTTTTTGATCTGTATAAATCGTAAATCACATTTCGAACTCCCATTTTAATATTTTCGCTTAAATCCTCAGTCTTTGGCTTTCTTCGTTTACATTTTTTAGTATTTTTGGGTATTATGTTATATTTTTTTTCATGCGCAATTCTCTGCACAGCCCTTAAACTAATTCCCAGTGCTTTGGCTGCTGTTTCCTGAATATTGGTGGGCGAATTTCTACTTTTTCTTGCATTTTCGAAATAGCTTATCAGATTAATTACCATTTTTTTTGCTTGGGTATGCAAAAACCCAGAAAATTTTTTCATTTTGTCACAAACTGTCAAAGTCACAAAACTGACATCTTTAAATCAAGACGAAGGTGGCAGGTATTTGGGCAGGTACAAACTTTTGTGAATCGCTGAAAATTAATAAAAATACCTATCCTTTTCTTTCATGCCAAAATTGCATAAGTCTGTCATATTAGTCTGACGGATTTTATTTGGTTAGTATGATTAAACGCAATAAAAGAAAAGAAAAATTGAAAGTATGTCTTTGTTAAATCGTAAACCCGCCAGATAAGACGAGATTTGACTATAGCAAGTAAATAAAACCGAAATATTATCATTTTGTGTTTTTTTATCCAACTTATCACAACAACAATAACAACAATAAGCCATTAGCTGTCGCGGCCCGGATTGATGACACTGGCGGGCCGGATTTGGCCCGCGGGCCGTAGTTTGGAGACCACTGGTTTAGGTCGTAATTATAAGGGGACGATATATTTAACCAAATCTAAATCAAGCAATTTAATCTTCCCTTGAGCAGCCAAATACCATTGGTAAATGGAACCTCTGACTAAAGTATGATGGTTCTAGTTTCCCTTACCTATACACCATTCAGGCCAGACTGCATTTTTGAAACGTTTGTGGTTTTCGAGATATTCGCATTAAAACTTTTGAGATTGATACCTTCTAACTATACACAGTGTGTAAAAAGTCCCAGACCGGTCAATTATTTAGAAAATGCCGCACAATATAAAAAAAAACTATCGGTATAAAAGTTGTCGGCCTTAAAAAAATTTATAAAACTAGGACACCTGTAGTTATACAGGGTGCCTCAAACAGTCATGGTGAACAAAACTTTGGTTTATTTAAATAGAATGACCCCTTTTTAATCTCGTTTTCTGATTCCTGTATTCTAAAGAACACTTATGAAACATATCATATGACTAAACCCATTAGTTTAAGAAATAATTTAAGCTGAAAAACATAAATACAACAGGTAAGATATTACCTACATTTGCATTTTACCCACGCAAGTTTTGTCAAAAATTTAATAAAAATTAAATTAAATACAAGCAGTAAAATTAATAACAAATTTACAAGAACAAAAATAAATTTAAGTAAGTCGTTATTTAATTAAATGTTGATAATGTCCGCCTCCCACAGTTTGACAATGGGCTAGGTTATAATAAAATTTGTCGATGACGTTTTGTAACATTTCTTGGTTAATAGATTCACATTCTTCAACAATTCTTCTTCTCAATTCGTTCAGACCTGCAGGTTTTGTCACATACACTTTATTTTTTAGTTGTCCCCAGAGAAAATAATCAAGGGGCGTTAAGTCTGGCGACCTAGCGGGCCATTCTATTAGGCCCCATCGCCCTATCCAGCGGTTAGGAAAAGTATTATTTAAGTAAACTCTTACAGCTCGCCCAAAATGAGGAGGAGCTCCGTCCTGCTGAAACCACGTATGTCGTAATAGTGGTCCTACTGTATTGGTTATTGCTGGCACAATTTGATTTTGCAGCATGTGGAGATAATATTCTGCATTCAAATTCCCCTCTATAAAGAAAGGTCGCACTAATCTATTGCCAATAATACCGGCCCACACATTTACTTTCTGGGGGTGTTGAGTGTGTGTTTCTCTTATCCAATGTGGGTTCTGATCAGCCCAGTAACGACAATTATGTCGATTGACATTCCCTAACATGAATGTTGCCTCATCCGAAAAAACTATTTGAATAAAAAAAATTGTTAATTCTTAAACTAATGGGTTTAGCCATATGACATGTTTCATAATTGTTGTTTAGAGGAATCAGAAAACGTGATTAAAAAGGGGTCACTCTATTTAAATAAACCAAAGTTTTGTTTACCATAAATGTTTGAGGCACCCTGTATAATTACAGATATCCTAGTTTCATAAATTTTTTTAAGGCCCACAACTTTTATACCAAATATTTTTTTATATTGTGTGCCGTTTTCTAAATAATTGACCGGTCCGGGACTTTTTACACACTGTGTATAGTTAGTATAGTACCATTCATTAAATATGCTTCCTTGGTAAAACTTAGATAGGATAGAACATATTATGGAGCAAGAAGCGATTGATTACCCTATATCCAAATCGCGCATATGGATCTTCTAGTGGACATATACGTCAAAGTACACTCTCCATTGATCGTTTCAGCATTTTCTCTATCGGAATGTGTCCAAAATTTTAAGGAATAGTATAGTAGGTAGAAGCTTTGAAAATTTACAAATGAACCCACCATTTTTCGCAGTGTAAATACTTAATTTCAATAATATTTAAAAAGCCCCCGCCTTCGGCTGTTCATTCTTATTTAGCAACACGTAGACAAAGCTCAACAAGGTTTAGTCGGTGTTTATTTTTGCCACCTCAATGTTTTCTTTCGTTCGCTTTATTCTCCTTAAAAATGAAAAACCCCATTTTCTCGTTTTAATTTCAACATTATTGTTGTTTTATTAAAAAAAATAACACCAAGGCAAACTTTTGTGTATTTATTTTCATGATTTGATTCAATTTCCCGGTTTGAGCTTTACACATTTTTAAAACCATTTATCAATTTTGTTGACTGACCGATATAAGTCAATTTTACCAATATTTCTACTAGTTGACTGTCGACTCAATCATTTGGCTTCAACGGTCAACAAACAATTTGTAGTCAGTTTCAACAAATCATTAAAAAGCTATGGAAGTACGTGAACAAAACGAACAGTAAAAAATTGTAAAAGTTCAAGCACTCACCATTTCTGTTTTCACTGTCGGCTGGTTTCATCTGTATAGGATGGTGCATCTGAAATAGACAGATTTATTAAATTATTGCGGATCCCAGGCTGGTTAGTGGAGGATTCATTGCATAATTATTATGATTGGGTTATAGTAAAGTTTTCATGATACCGTTGATTTTTTGACTGCCATAAAACCCTCTGGCCATAAAATGCCCCATTACATCTTTTCGGGCAGAGCCGCAGTACAGATTACCTGCAACACTAATTGGTATACCATTTTAAGCACATTTTAATACCTATTACCTACCGTTAGAATGTGGCGTCCATGGGCTTGTGCTGAGAGTGGGGAATCTTGCATTGTCACTTTTAGAAGGAAACATTTTGCTAAAGAAATAATTAAAAATGTGTACCAATCTGAAAAGAGATTTTAATTCCCTAATGCTTTAGCCGAGACGTCTGCTTTAAAAAATACTTCTTTATCTTCAGTAAAGGATATAGTACTGAAACCTATCATTTTCAGAAAGAAGTGAAATGACTGTGGCACATTTAGGTAAAGTTTGTTCAGAGATATAAGAAAGTGACTAACTGATCCCTATTAGGAAAGACTCGGACCAGCTATAAAATTGAAATATGGCCGAGCAGGTCCGTATTTTGCTTAGAATTTAATCATGGTTTGTAATAAAAATAAGTAAGACATTAAATAATATTTTATTTATGTTTAAATGTGAAATTACAAGTTATTTTATAATTAAAAATTATATTTATTATTACAAAAATATACAAATTATTTGGTACTTATAATAATTATAAATATAAACTGGACACTGGAGTTAATAGTAGGGCAAATATTGTTACGACGAATGGCAAATTTCAGTTGGTGCCAAACATGTTCGATGGGATTAAATATACAATGGTATGGTGGAAGCCTTAAAACTGTATGCCCTAGACTTTTTGCATAGTTATCACAGAAGTATTCCCTTGTAGTTTTAAACTTTGTAAAACCTCAATTAATTGCCTTTTGGTGTAATCTTCCTGAAAATAAATGTCCTTATCATACATGTAGTTTTGGATTGTTGCTTTGTGTCATTTGAGGAGGGAGTCTTGGTCCACTGCCTACTATGGTAGCTTGCATTGTCCATTACAATTACGCTATTCGGAGGTATATTTGGAATTAGCTTGTTTTTAAACCAATCCTCAAATAAATCAGCAGTGGTGTCCTTATGGTAATCCAGAGAAGAATCTTTAATGTTTTTTGCAGACAGAGAAAGTCCATTTGGAATCCATCCGTCTTTGGATCCAGCATGCAATATCGTAATTCGTTTACCTCTTTTTGATGGCGCGCTTGTTTTACACTTGCCGCTTGAGTCAACCCAACCCTTTTCCGGGGTATCATATGTGTCGAACCAGGTTTCATTAAAGTAAATAATCGGCCTTTGTTGATCTCTGTAAATCCTAATTTTTTGTAGATATTCGGATCGCCATTCCCGAATTCTACTGGATTCCATTAAAACTTGTCTTTCGTTAATTTTTTTAAATCTGAAACCCATGTGTTGGATACACTACGTTGTTCTGCCACGTTTAACGCCGGTTTCATCTTTTCCAAGCCTCTTAACTAAATTATCTAATGTAGGCACGCTTTGTTCCTCGCATAACTTGTAAATTTTACGCCGTATTATATCTTGATCACTTCCATCTACCTTCGAGAAAATGCCAGTATCTGTTCTTTTTTTCCTCGCTAGAATGGGATTATTCACAATTTTCCATACAGTTGATGTTGGAATTTTTGTTAATGTGGCCGTTTCTTCTAACGCTGCTTGCTTGCTAACCGCACGTTCAATGAGAGTTGAATAAACATTGTTTATAACTTCCTTAGTTTCCACAGAAAAGTGTTTTCTGCTTTTCGAAGGGGTTATCTCCTAAGATACATTAGGCGCACACATATTTTCCATGACTCACGATTAAACAAACGCTGTATTACACACGAAGTAAGAATAATTACTTAGCTTAAAACTAACTAGAGTGGCTATATATAGTCTTTAGAACATAATTTGTTTTGTAATTTTGAATCAGGTAAAAATCGGTTTAAAATCACCAAACTATTACTTTAATAATGAAATTACGTCTTCCGGATTTGAGGTTTACTTTAAGATATTTTTAAGTACGGACCATAATTTACCTGCAATTATTCATTCATTCGTTGCTTGTTTATGGCCACCCTTGGATAATCCCATTCAAAGGCAAAGTGTAACTTTCTTATATCTCTGGTCAGGCTTTAAGTCTTAAATATCATACAATTGATAAAAGCCAAACCTTAATGGAATCTCAATGTTTACGGGAATGGCGTCATGAATATTTAATGGCTGTTAAACAAAATGGAGCAGAAAATCGACCAATTATCTACCTTGACGAAACATAGTTCGAGACACATGACACTGCAAGAAAAGGATTGAATGATTTTTCAAAAAAATGTCAAACCAAGGCTCCTTCAAATAAAGGTAAAAGAATAACAATAATACGCGCAGGTTCACAAAATGTATTTCTTTCGAACTGTCTGTTGCTTTTAACTAAGAACATAGCAGTTTCTTCTATAGAGTATCACGAAGACACTGACGCACATCTTTTTGAAGATTGGTTTGAACATCAACTTCTCAAAAATATACCCAAAAATAGCGTTATTGTAATAGACAATGCTAGTTATCATAGTCGTTAAGTAAAATTGTTTCCTATTTCTAACAGTAAAAAGCAGAAATCCGAAATTTTATGATTAAATAGTAACATATGTATATTTTGAAGAAAGTTACAAAAAGGGATATCTTAGAAGTATTACAGGCTTTTGAAATTAATAAAGAATACGTGTGTGATAAACTTGCAACAGAAAATGGACATACAGTGTTCCGTCTTCCCCCTACTATTGCGTATTTAATCCAATCAAAATCAAAATCAAAATCAAAATCAAAATATATGTTTAATATCAATATACAATCAGTACTTACACACGTCAAAAAGGGAAATCAATATTATGTAAAAAAAAAAAAACAAAGAGTTTACACAGTGACACTTAACAATAAAAGAAAAAACTTAACATTGTCACTTAACAAAATCACAATTTAAAAATTCATCAAATGAATAAAAAGCTCTTTGCAACAAAATTCGAACTAATATGGCACCAAGTAAAATCAAATGTTAGAGGGAATAATACTTTCCCCACATTAAATACATCTGTAGTAAATTACATAGTAAGTGACATTTCTGCAGATAGTTGGAAAAACTTTATACAACATGTATTGTAATTATTATTAGTGCTTTTCATATTGAATATCAAAAAATTGCGGTTTGAACGCTTTAAATAATGACTAATTCTTTTTTTATTTTGTGTATTATTTAATATAAAAAAATTCGTTCTTGACAACTTTTGTAATATATTTTTAGGTAAGACATCTTAAGCAATATTTTATCTAACTTTTGACTTTATTTAAGAATCAGTACTTAAGTAAAATCATAGTAAAAAAAAAACAGGAAATATTTGTACAGATCAGATAGAGCTGTTCGCTTATTCAAAGTGTGTAGTTTTAGTAGATAATAGGTATTTATAATTGACAAATAAAATATTTTTAAATTGTGTTTTACTATTGTTCCTTTATAAGTATTGTTAAAACCGAAATAACCCGACCAAATCCGCCTGCGACACATCGGCTTCCTGAGTGATTGAAGATTTATTAAAACCGATGCAGCATATGCAGTTAAAGCAAAAATAACACGTTGCCAATTTAGATGACTAATGGTCAGTTTGGAATGAACTGTTGTTGGCAATTCCTGACTGTGACATATTAATTCTTTCGTTTTCACACTTTATTTTACGAATACATTAAAGCTGAATATTAAAGGCACCTGAGACCCAACATGGCGGAAAATATGCGCACCGGTTGGTTGTTATTAGTGAAACTTTTACATTAATACTTATTGCAATATCTTTTTTTCCAACGTAATTTTCGTTATGACATTGTAAAGCGTAATATATCATGCGTTTTAATCATTATTCATCTCTGAATAAGACATACTTAAGCCTCAAATTATTAGTATGATATTTGATTACGTGTCACGATATACAAGGTTAGCCAAAAGTCGCGAGCCATTATGATTTTAATATCTCAAATCTATATACTTAGGCCCGGCACTTTCACATCTGAATATCTTTATTCTTAGAATAATTGCTGTAGTTTCAATTGTGTCGACAATTGTTTTCATAGACATTATTTGACGAATAGCGGTATCTGTAGATGAAGGGATCAAACCTTAACGTAAATTAGCGGTCTACTATTGAAGTTAATAAGGCTCGGTGCTCCAAACTACCTTGTCAAGGTATTGGGCTCGTTCTTAGAGAATAGAAGTTTCGCAGTATCATTAGAGGACGCGCTTTTCGTGACAAAACGCATCGGGGCCGGAGTGCCGCAAAGCTCACCTCTGTCCCCGGTATTGTACAAGATTGACACGCACGATATACCGCGAGATCAACAAACCCAAATCTATCTGTTTGCTGATGATACTGCTACAACTGCTTTTTCTAAACAGCCGTGGCTAGTCGTCACTCGTTTACAACGTCACATAAATCAGCTTGAAAACTGGCTTTTAGCTTGGAGGATTCGTTTGAATCTCCCAAAGACGAAAAGTATTCACTCTTCTTTGACAGACAGGACTTTCGCAGTTTCGTCAGAAAATGCGGCTTCAACTGTGTAACACGTCAGAGCCGGAGTACCTCAAGGTTCCCCAATTGCACCGGCTCTGTAAAATATTTATACCAGTGATATCCCAAAATTTGGTCAAACACAACTTTATCTGTTTGCTGACGATTCTGCGATTACCGCCACTGCCAAACAGCCCAGGTTAGTAGTCTCAAAGCTGCAACGCCATATAAAACTTCTGGAAAATGGTTAAAAAGATAGAAAATTTGTTCAAACGACACTAAAACCCAAGCTATTTACTTTTCGAAGTCAAGAGTGAAATTTCCGGAAACTCGATTGCTTATAAATAAGAAGAAATCGAAAATTTGATGAAATTCATCCGTGAAGCTCTCAATGAAACTTTTTTGATGTACAAAGTGGCCCTGTTATTTGGTGGGTGCCGCCGCCAAGAGCTAGTTAATATGTTGGTTGAACATATAGAGGATAGAGGATCCGTAGTAATAGTTAATATTCCCGATACAAAGACCGATAAAAAAGCGTGTCTTCACAATTATTGATGAGAAGGAGATGGGTTGTTTAAAGCTACTGAGAACTTATTGGTCTTTACGCCCGACGAACTGCAACATCAATAGATTCTTTGTGTGTTACCGTAACGGTCGTTGTTTTTCACAGTTAGTTGGGAAGAACACCATAGGCAAGATTCCTTACATTATTGCAAAATATCTGGGTCTAAGCGATGCAGACAAATATACTGGTCATTGTTTGCGCAGAACCTCTGCAATTTTATTGGTGGACGTGGGGGTAAACATGACCACATTGAAAAGACATGGCGGTTGGAAAAGTTCAGCTGTGGTTGAGGGATATTTGGAAGACAGTAAGTCTTCTAAAAACAAAATTTCGAAATTGATAGCTGGAGTACCATCAACGAGACCATCAACATCAAAAAACGTTCAATCATCGTCAATTTCTGTTAGTGAAAATCACGAAATGATGAAAACATTGACTTATCAAAAGCCGGTAAATTCGTTTTTACTGTGTCTTTTTATAACTGCTCATTTAATATAAATGATAAATAAGTTTTTTCGTTAATAAAAAGTTGTTACTTTGATTTTTCCTATTTATTTCTCTTAGTGTCCGAGCGCATTAGAAACTTCCTTAATGCCCTAGGCCCTAGGGTATTATATACCATTTAAAGTGTCTGGTAACTATGGTATTATGAAACAATAATATTCGAGTAGGACATAAAATAATTAAAATATTTTTTTCTTTTCATACATTTGTCTATATAATTTTTTTCAAAATATCAATAATAATAATTAGTGTTGTAATTTTTACGGATCAATCCCTGGAGTCAAATATATACGTTTGGGATTACAAACCCTAGTTAATATGTAGGCGTAGGAGGTGTATGTTAACTTAAAAAATATAATGTTTATTTTTCAATCCCTCTTTAATTTTTTTTTGGTTAGGTAATGCCTGATTACTGGGATTAGACATACTAAAGCTGGAAAATCCCGGGATTAAGAACACCCGTCAGGATTGACACCCCTAGTACGTACTTACTAGGAAAAGCACGATATAATTAAAGTTTGTATTATAAATTGATGTACTTTATTTTATGGTTAACAAAAAAACCGGCGATTGCGACGAGAGTAGCACACAAAATTGGTGATCGATTTCCGATAATGGCCAAGAACATTTATTACCGTTTTTCCCATCGGTGGCAACTTGACACTTGACGCCGAGAACAGCAAATAGGCTGGTGCCAATCACACTCGCTGCACACAATCGCACTATCATGTGCGAATAATGCCGTTTTCGAGCACCCGCCCTGTAATGGCTCGACGTCGAAAAATCATTTGCTTTATCGCCAGCTTTTGTCGATATACACCGAAGAAAATATAGGAAAATAAATAGGACGAAGCGCGGTTTTGTTACATTGAGGTTTTCAATTTTTGTTTGGGCTAGTTTTGATTAAGTACTTTAAATATCAGAATACCAACATAAAAATGTTGTAACCCAAAGTTCCTAAGGGATCTACAGAAACGCGTTCAAGTATTAATACTAGTACGCGCGGCGATGTTCGCCAGTGTTTAGAAAAATTTTCCGGTAAAAGACCAACGTACCGTGTGATCCACTTATCGTGTCCACAGTTTAATTTGATATTATAACGTTGTCTTAAGAGTTAAAGAAAAAAGTTAAATACATAAATTTCGTGCATTGACGTAAAATATTTATCTGTTCATTTTTTATATATACAGGCTTTTTTGTTTTCCCCGCTCAGGCATCAACTTTCCTATTGTAAATGGAACACCCTGTATATTGATAGGTATTTGGATTCCCTTTAAAGTTTTATGTGCATGTTGTAGAACCTTTAATATGCCTATTTCTTATCGTTTAGCCAATATCTATTTGTTAATAATTTAATGGATATTTATTCGAACAAATATTTACATAAATTGTTGAAAATGACCTCCATTATTTTCAATACAACGATGGATTGCTCTCAAGGAATAATTCTTTACATTAACGAATACTTTAGGTGTTTCTCGTAAATCGTTTACCACTCTTCTAACATTAAATATAATCTCATTTAAATCACTGCATGGAGTTTTATATACCTCGTTTTTAATGTGACCCCAAAAAAAGTAGTCCATTGGGGTAACATCAGGACTGTTTGGAGGCCACAGGATTGTGCCATTCCTTCCAATCCATTCGATATAATTTTGGTTCAAATAATCGCTAACTTCCCCACACAATAGCTGCTACCCCGTTTAAAGGAAGATTTTCCATTAAACTATCTGTATCATTTTGAAGAAAATTAAGGTATCTAGGGCCACTTAATGAGCCTCTATAAAATAAGGGTCCAATTATTTTAGAACCAAAAATTCCACACCAGACATTTATAGACTGCCATCCTAGGTGTCTAACTTCTCGTATCACACATGTGAATTTTTTATGAACCAGTGACGGGTATTTTGTCTATGGTGTATGCGACTCGTTGAAAAGCAGCTCTCATCAGTCCACAAAATATTATTAAGAAGTTGGGGATTTTCTTCGATTTTTCCCAACAAATCTCTGCAGAATTGAAGACGTCTTGGGAAATGTCGTTGTTGCAATTTTTGAACCGGCATTATTTTGAACGGATTATACCCAAAATCGTGAAGGGTTCTCGAAATCGTTCCATAGGAGTATCCAATGTTATCAATAGAAGTTCTTATTGATGTATTAGGATATGCGTTGAAATATCCCAAACATATTTCCGCCTGTTCCCCGGTTCTCACAAGTCTGGCCCTGACTTTTTTTTATATTTCCAAGGGACTTATGTTCCATTAATTTTAGATAGTTCCTTCTAATCGTTTTTTTAGAAGGTAGGTACTCTCTGATTGGGAAACTTTCGTCGATATGCTCTAATAATTGCGGTGGCACTTTTATTGTTTTTAATATAAAGCTCAACCATTTGGAACCTCTGTTCTTCAATAAAGTTCATTTTGATTTTGACAACGAAGGAATATTTTGACGTAAGACAATATTCAAAAAAGACATATCAACAGGTAAGGCCGGTAACAGGTAACTCGGAAATTTAACCCTAACGAAACACCCTGTATATATAAAAAATTAACAGATAAAAATTTTACGTCAATGCACAATGACTGAGGCGAAATTATAGTAAAAAATTTCAAATTTTCATAACTTCTATCAGTGGTCAAATACCGCAATGTGCTTGATAGACTTTCATGAGCCGATAAAGCAGATTTCATACATGTATTCTGTTCTGCCAGGAGTGTTGCATAGCTATCTTCATCCATCCGAAGATAGTTACGCCAATCGTCAGCTCTTAGCTCTTCAATTAGATTAATATGAGAATATTCATTCCTCTACACAAGCCACTCCTTTACCCATTTCCTTCGTGGCTGAAGCCTTTTCTTTAACTGCTAATAAATTTATCTCATCTTTACTTGACATGTTGACAAAATACTACCGTACCTCGCTATATTTCATCCATTCTGGGCCCATAAGGTGACCCTTTTCTTTCCCATGATAATTGCACAAATACCTAAACACTTACCTAACCTGAACTAACCCGTCTTTATGAATTTTAACATACGATTGATTATGTTTTTTACAAGCTCACACCTAATACTGGTGTTCCCCCATAACTTCATAACTACGAATAAAACAATTTGGCTAGTATAATCGAACCAATCTTAAGAGACAAAAGTACAGCATACAAAGAAAATGTAAAAACCTGTTTCTTTAAACTAGAGTCTCTCGTTTTAAGAGAAGAGACTGAGTCTCTTCTCTCAAAACGGATAAAAAATTTATCAATCAATAACTAGACACTAAAAGTTGTTTTAAGATGGTTATCTCGGGGTAACTAATACCAAAGTTTACAGAAATATTTTATTCTGTAAACTATACCTTTCAAAGGGCGTTTCTAATTTCTGGCACAAAATTAAAAATCGTCAGGTACCATTTGAAGCTCAAGCAAAGTTCTAGTCTTGTCTTTTCTTAACAGAGCAGTTTTTAATTTTTTATGCAATCTTAGGGAAGATACTTCAATTCCCTGTAACAAGTTCTTAGATTAAACACATGCCATATTTTTGTTATACGACATTTTTGTCTCGTTAATAATGTTTTCGAATTTTTAATAACAATAAGAAGTACCTATTACAAGAACGCAAGTAAATAAAGCACATTCAAAAGCTTACGGATTCCACAGTAATGAGCAAACCTGAACAAATCAAAAAACAAAAACAAAGAACACTCTTGTCTGTACGCAGCTTATTTTCTCGTCATCTTTTAAAATAATCTTAATTTTTTAAAACCCCAATGAATCGTAATGCGTTTCAATTCAAATTGACCGACCCTTCATTTTGTTTCGAAATTTTAAGCTTTTAAGAAATTACGCTGATCAGCTTTTACGGAACGCTGCATATCCAGTTAACATAATTATATCCAGTAGGTACTGATAAAAAATGAACCATTTTCTTCTCTGGAGATTAGACTTATTTTTTGCTTGATAGCATTTCCTTTTCATAATTATTGTGGATTAAATATTTCTTTTGTGAATAAAATGATTTTTTGTTCCCTATTAAAACATTGATAATAAATTATAAGGCCTATCATAAAAACCAACTTTAATCTATTTAATCTGGGGGCCTTAGTTCGACAGCAATCCGCCGTTTACTAGCGAATTTAACTACACCCCGATCAACACTAGAATGCAAGCTTAAGTTTACGGGATACATTCAAAGCGTGTTTTACTTTACCTTACCTAAGGTATCTTCCAAGAATATTGTTGAAACAATTATTGTTGTCATGGAAATTATGTGGCTCTTGTCTTAGAAGAATTTAAAAATGTATCTAAAACGAATATTGTGAAATGTAGCCATGTGCCGACATTTACCTTTCATCAGACTCTATAGCCTTGCTGATGAGCCGTTACACGCACCACGCAATGACATAAAAAACCAAGTTGAAGCTGAGGTAAAAAGGGATCCTACTCATTGTATTTTCGTCTTCTCTTTCATTTGATGAACAAAGTCAAACAAAAAACAATGGTCGTGTCCGAGAGTAGGGATGGGCAAAATAATTCTATTAATCGATTAAACGATTGTGAAAATTTTAAAACTCGATTATTTTTCGATTAATCGATTATTTTTTGATTAATTTGTTTTAAGATTAATCGATTATGAATTTTCAAAATCCTAGTGAGCAGCCTGCTAAGCGAATTCTCGTGTTGGAATAAACTATCTAATAAACTTACACATAAACATAATATAATATTATGCTTTTTTTCTTGAAGAAAAACATTAATAATAAAATTTGTGCGTCGTATTATGTTCACTGTTTGCCGGAATTTTTAAAAGAAAACAAAGTAATAAAAAAACCAAGTAAGGCAAATATAAAAAAATTAACAAAAAATTAAGTCATAATGGTATAGATTGTGCAAGTAAAAAAAATGAACAAAAAAATATATAACGCCAACATACCTACTTACGGATGAATGGATATTATCCTTATGCAGCATTGGCATTGGTATAATATCTAGATACTAATTAAAAACTTAATTGATTTTTGTTGTTATTCTGCACGCTGTGATGTGAATAATTTTTGAGACAAAAAATAATTCATTAAATAAATGAAATTTTTAATGAATGACAATATTTCAGTGGGTGGAAAAGAAAGGCCAGGGGGGGGCTAAGCCCCCCCTGGCCCCCCTTCTGGCTACGGGCCTGTTGCCTTTATTTATTTGATCGCAACGTTTCAACTGGTAAAAATCTCCAGTCGTCTTCAGGTGAATAGTATTCAGTATTCAGGTGAATATAGTTCTGAAGACGACTAGAGATTTACCAGTTTAAACGTTGTGATAAACTTAACTAAAGAAAATGACAGTTCTCTCGAATGTTTTTTGATTAATCGATTGTTCCGATTAATCGATTACTTTTAACAATCGATAATCGATTGTGAAAATTCATAATTGCCCAGCCTTATCCGAGACGACCACGAAAATGTTGAGTTTAATTAACACTGTTTTGTTGGCCATAATATGCATTTTATTTTTAAACCAAAAAGGAAAAAATTGAAACCCGTCGTGCGGCTGTAGGACAATTTAAAAGAAACTGATTTATTTGGTAAACAAAAAAAATTTTAATATGAAAAGACAAGTTATATTTGTTGGAAAATCTGTTGTCAATGCTACTAAACCGAAATTTGGGCGTGATCTCCAAAAATGTTCGCCTTTTGCACCTTCAACAATGCTTAACGCTCCCTAACATTTTTTCCTGGATCCACGCCGGTACCGAACTGCCGACCTTGGCTGCCAACCCACGACGCGCCACTGCATCTACCTATCCAAAATGCTTAACCAATTCCCATATCTTCAAAGGTTTATTTTTAGTAAATTAATAACGCACAAAAAGCGTTTTAATTGTATAAAAACTGTAATGCTCTTATTGTCTTCTCGAAAGGACATAACCATATTATTTTTCCCTTTTATTTAATTTTCCTTACAAAGACCGCACAAAAACCGACAAAAATCCTTTATATAAAACAAAACTCGAAAAGGAAGTTTTTCTTTTCTTTTCGTTTTTTTTTTATTGTGTAGGTATACGTCTTTTCACAATTCACGAAAGCAATTAGATGCTGTTTTTTGAGCGAAAAATCTTCAAATTTAATTTGCTGTTCAGCTATATTTTATTATTTAGAGCTTTTAAAGGAAGTATAAAATGATTCGTCACGACTAACCACAACGTTATAAGGTGACAATATAAAGAACCGTGGCCCTGTTTAGGAAAACAAGTTCTAAATAACATAAAAAAGGAGCTGGGCTGGAAGACCATCTGTACACAGAGAAAACACTATCGTATGTACAAAGATAATAATATTACGGCAAAGATATACTACTTTCCCCATTCCTCGAGTATATAGCAGTGCTTGATTGAAAAAATAGCATGCTATTGCTTACGGAATATACACTATCACTGTCTCAACTATAGGAACTCATTGGTTTCCAATAAAATATTTAACGATATTGTTAATTGGATTTCAATGAGAGTGTTCCTTGGTTGCAAATAATAAATGATATTAACTAAACTTAACCCTGTTTGCGGTAATTTGAAGATGTTTTTAACCTAAGAGTTCTTGGTATTGCAGGTACTAATCGTGTATTAATGTTAATAAGAGTATAGTCTAGCAGCTTTTATTGCAATTAAACTCGAATTGTTCTTGGATACATTTAAATTTGTGTTTAGTTTAATATAGCATTGCTTTACTTTTAAATCAGTATTATCATTGTTTAAATAAAATGCTATATTTGATATAATAATTTGAATCAAATATGGTAATTTATTTAATATGGGAATATTTTCTATAAAAAAAGGATATTTGAAACGTTTAGAAATATCAGAATTTGAGGAAAAATTATGAAAATTCTAAGCCACTGGGGGGAATTGAACACACGAAATTTGTCTACCTGAACAGAGGTCGTGGATTTGATTCCCCGCCGTGCGTGTAAATTCTCATAAATTTTCTTTAATTCAGATATTGAAAAAAAGAATTATAAACAAAAATTATTCATAAAACAGAAATATTATGGTAAATTTCTATACTAAATTCAACTTGCTTATTTTTTACCTTTAATAAATAATTTTAATCTGAAAGTACCTTACGTCAACCTTACTTTTACCGATTTTAGAGTTTTGTAATTTGTAAAAACTATCTACCTAAACGAGAACCCAAGGGCATGTTCATGTTTATTCTAAATAATATTATAGGTATGGAATGAAAGTAAATACAATTACATATTTTCAATACAAGTTTTATTATGAAAATAAAAATAAATAAACAATAAACACAAACAAAAACTTCAGAATGAGAGTTTTTAAAAAAATGTTTTTCAAAACTTGAAATGTTGGGTAATGCGCCATGCACCTATACTTTTTAAGTATAAATATGGGAATTCCGCTGAGCCTGCAGACATCGGCAGTGCAAGCGTTTTGGGTATTAATATAACAAAACATAATATCTAGTCTCTAATCAAGAAAAACTGATAATAAGGGAAATATCCAAAAACGAAATTCTTAGTAGATAAAAAAGTATGAGTTAACTAAAATAAACATAATAATAGAGTCACAGCAATTACTTACACTACCTATAAGTTATGAGCAGGGCCGTCGAGAGCTGACACGGGCCCTGGGACTGGACAGCCTCCAGTTTTGCTAGGTATGCGCCAAAGGCGCTGAAATAACGCGCCGCAGGCGGTAAGAAAATAGCGCCGCAGGCGAAAAATTTTTGGGTGCCACGCCCTATTTTGATAATAGTGCTTGCTTTTCCCCTCCAGGCCCCGGGCCCCGGGAATTTGTCCCGTCTGCCCCCCCTCTCGTCGGCCCTGGTTATGAGGTAAGTATAACAATATATAATATCTTATATAAACACTATATTAAAACAGGTAAATAAACCTATATAAATTCTAAACTTAAACAATATTTCTTGCCTAAAAATACCTGAAGCTTTTCAAAGACAGCCCCTTACTTGATTGTTAATATACATAAAAATAAATAATGTCTTATAAAGTTAAATAAAATGTGCTTAGATTGTTCTCAATACATCTTAAATATTTAAATATACAGTGTAATCTAATGCTATTCACCTGTCATTATTTTTTTTTTAAACTTAAGCGGTTTTAAAAACGAGATTAACTTTAAATTCTCTGCATTTCGAATGACTGTAGGAAAACCATTTTTCCTACCTATACTGCCGTGCAATGCTATAAACATGCATGCATTTTTTAATAATAATAAATATTGAACTTACCTTTAAAGACATAAATTAGATTGGACATGCCCCTTGAATCTAATAGACCTTCAATTGAAAGAATTATTTCATTATCCATCATGTCACATTGCACATTGCACACTCGACAACAAAACCGCTAAAACGTGTCCAAATGAATGCTGTTGCCGATAAGAACGAAGCGTGCTTCTCCCACCCAAAAACGCGCCTATAGAATATATAATCGGATGAACAGTTATAAGGCTGAGCGAACAATAGCATGTCATTGAAAACAATATGCTACGTTTCGTGCAATAAAATCTTCAGTCCTTTGAAAACCCCTACATATTGGGTAAAAAAGATACAATAATTGATTCGATGGTAAAGTAGGATGTGATAAACAATATATCTAATACATATGCGAGATGTTACACGTGGCGACATCTCGTAGCAATCGAGCTATCCACCCAACCAGACCAGCGAGGTCTTAGAGAAGACCAAACGCTGGAATGGATCCCGCATAAGCAGGTATCTAATGCCAGGTGGCGCTGAAAGCCAATCGTCGGTTTCAATGAACCGAAAACATGATATAAAGAGATGTCGCCACGTGTAACATCTCGCATATGTATTTATACATTATGTGTTGAAAACACTGTAAGGTCCCTTTCCTTTTCGTCAGAATCTATAGCCTTGCCGATGAGCCGTAATACGGCGAAACGCGTCCAAGGATTGGGTCTGACGGAAAGAAAAGGGGAAAACATCTTTCTTAATATATCTAATAGTTCTAATCAATGTAGCACTTTGATGCAAAAAAGCATTGCTACTTGTAGCAATGGTATTTCAATGTATCTTCAAAATATATAGCATTAGCATCAGCTATTAGTTTACACTACATTTAATTAGAGGTTTCATTTTACCATAAATACATGTGTTTATTTGGAGAATATTATTTTTTTTAATTCAATAATAATATAATGGATAATCTAACAACATGTTTATAAATATTTAAACTAAGCTGATTACAACTTTTAAGTTAACTGCACTTTGTTTGAATAAATGGGTTTGCTCACAAGAATAAGACTATTGTTAAAAATACCTTATTGTTTTTTCTGTGTAAGAACAGAAGAACTTGTTGCAAACGTTTGCGAAATAATGCCAAAGAAATGGATAAGACGCCTGTCTGAAGAGGCGGGAAGATCTTATGGAAGATGCAGGACTATACTTAAAAAATAGTTAAATTTGTTTTCTTATAAAGTGCTAATATAAAACATTTTGATTAAATTGATCCATATTTTTATGTATTCAAAATACCTATTTGTAGTGCAACTTGTTTCACCATGTATTTGCAATAATATGCATATACCCTATAATATTATAATATCTTAGTCAAAATGTTCAACTTTCGGTTTGAAAATTCTTAATTTAGCATTATGCGAATATATGCAAACGTTCACACTTTATAACGACACCATGTAAATCCTCGTAAAACTTTCCAAGACAGTCCTAATTAATATTTTGTAATGGGGGGGCCTACGAACGCACTACCACAGGGGTAAAATGTATTAGATAAGCGCTTTATACTAAAACCTCGGTAAACGGATAATAAAGAGGGTCGAAATTTTTAATGACCCGAGGGTGCTTCAGATGAAATATTTGTAATTAAGGAACCCCAGACACAGATGTATGAAATTTGTTAAGTGTTTAGTGTCGTTGCGCCTCGGGAATATTTTCGGTGTGTTGTTTTTTTTATTTTCAAAATACACATTAGTTTGCCACATTTAAATTAATTTAAAATTTAAGTTATAAACGCAAATGAAGATTTTGAGTTGCGGTTTTCACAGAGAAGCTCACGTAACTCAATTGTTGGTATATTAGATATTTGAATTTATACAGGGCATGATAAAAAAAATATTTCTTTTCAGGTAGAGGATAACTCTCTTATTTCAAATAAAACATTCTATATTTATCCTGTACCATTTTCAAAATTCCTATACTAGTATGTTTACGTATACTTTTGCAAATATTTAATTTCTAAGGTACCCTTATCAGACGGAAAATCATAGGAGTTTTGTTACCTGTAAGCCTTGCAACGAAAACTCGTCGAGAACAAGAGCGTCTTTTGAAATCAACAGGTGCGTAACATCCCTGCGTATCATTGCGGCGAACATAACTCCGTTCCACAAGCTGAACTGAAGCGCGCCGTGATAATACGAGATGACTACCCATAGTACCAGGGCGTGCTGGCTCACGGGACATATCCCGGAGTGCCAACGGTCAGGGGCGCCATTCTCAAGTTACCTTGACAAGCATTTTGTTTGTTAAAGTAATTTATTTTCGTAGATACGCATTTCCTTCGAAAAAAAAAAGCGAATTGCGTTTGATAAACATCATATCTCTAAAACCCAAATGAGATGTTTGCGAGGTTGCGATGCTTCGTCCAAACTAGACGCGATGTAGATACGCGACAGAATGCGGTTAGATAACGAAATCACAAGTGGTGGATATTTTCACATGTAAAAATTTACGAGATCAAATTTCTTTAAAAATATCTTTACCGCCAAGTTGGAGGGACATTTTTTAAAAGAAATTTGGTCGACAATGTCGACGGGAAAATGTCAAACTATACTTAAATGTCATAGACCACTAATATAACAAAATAATTTACCGAGAAAAGCAAGGAAATAATAGTTTTTTGAAATTTATTTTACAACTCGAATTAAAAATCAAAGATGGGTTATCTTTTCATAGTTTATTACAACTCAAAATGACTTTCAGCATAAAGCAAATGATATATATTATTTAATTCTTGTACTCAGGACATGATTATTATTTTGGAAAATGTTAAAGTATAACATTAACCAGTCAAAAATTCTTTAAATAATATATTTTAATATAATTTTTGTCAGAATAAACGTTTAGATTGTTTTTAGATTCGAATTATATTTGTTTTCTTTCCATCAACTATACTTAATGGCGTCTTTATAATATCATATTATTTTATTATTAGTGCCTACACGTATATGAGAGCGCAGTAAGGATAATGTGGTAAACAATAAAAGAAGCAACCAATTTACCTGACTGTCTTTTACCATTGTGGTTCTCAGTGTTTGCTAACAATGTCTGTTTGTGTATATACGCAACACGTTTGTAAAAATTATGTATTAAACGAAAATATATTTAAAAATAAATTAATTTCAAAGTAGCTCTTTAGGTTAGTTTCGGGTACTATAGGATTAATCACAAATGTCCAATAAACTTTAAATCGGTTATTTTTACAGAATCCAACTGCATAGCTAAACGTGTATGCCTAATGGAATATATTAAGGCCCGGTATACTTTCAGTTTTGATTAACTACCTAATGTGATAGCGGATTAATGTCAATATAAAGTCGTATAGATTTGGGCAAAATGTGTACAGTGTACAGCACATGGGTGAAACTAATATGGGCGACTTTGCACCAGTGGGCGCTACGAACAGTCACTACCATATTCTCTTTTCTGACCCATAAGACTTGCATATTAGTCTGTCAACTCTCATAATATTAATCTATAAAAATAGACGGACCTTATTAAAAACACAAAATATATTACGCCAACTCATTCAAGTATTTTATTGTCCGCTTTTTTGGATAAAAAAAGAAGAAGAAACTGTTCTGTCAATTTTGTGAAATGTGAACCCCCAAAATTGTTTTAAGTCTTTGTTTTAGTCCTTTACAGGCCGTTTTACAAGTTTTGAAAAATTTTAGAATTATTACGTGACCTTATATCATAGGTATATAGCCTAAATGTAAAATTTACGCTTTGAAGGTTAGGCTTGCTAAATTTTAAAATTCAAATTGGATAACTTTTAATATTTTTAGCATACTTTTCAAAAAGATCTACCAACCATAGTTTATAGACGAGGTACATATAAGGCAGGACTGAACAAACAATGTTTTAAGATCAATCTCGCCTCGCTATTTTATATTTTATTCAACTTTTTTCACTGCTTTAAGTTTCTCAGTATTTAATTTAAAAATTATGTCTTCTTCAGTCAGTTAGTCATTTTGATACTAATCATAAACATTTTTTTCTGTTGCATGGACGCCTTATTAAGCCCAAATACTGTGTGACAATTTAACTCTGGCTGCAACATTTGACCTGAACCTGGCTACGACATTTTACATTTGAAGGCACCTGAAATATGTATGCCTAAATTCCCTTATTTTCTTTATACGCTTTTTGTCTTTTTGTTTTCATGCTTCTTTTATAGCAAATCGACTTGGGCTGCGTTATGAAATAAACCACTTGGATTTTTTCTTTATTATTATCACTTGTTTTCCTGTTCTTCCTATTTCAAAATGGATTATAACCCGAAAAGTCATGAACCATCTTTTATGACAAAAAGTGAGTTTCCCCCACCTCTGAGCCTATACTCTCTACTCAACCCACCACCCGAATTGTAAGTGTTCTGCCGGCCCTGGCTGAATTTACTTCAACTTAAACTAAGAAAGTGTGCAAAACCTAAACAGCTAATTGTTATTTTGTATTAATAGTCAGTAACTTAACTGGAAGACCTGGGATTGAGATAAAGCAAACATTTTTTTTGAGCAACGCCCAAATGTCAAGAATTCACCTCTTTACCTCAAGCAAGCCCTGGTTCATGGAACACTTGAACCCATTTTAGTTACGTCACTGCTATTAGTTGTATTTCTGGTTTATTTTATAGAGAACATTTTTTATTTGTACTTATAAAGTATTTCTATTGTTTCGATACCAATTTCTGTCAGAATTTATTCACATTATTTTTTATGGTTAAGTTAAAATTTTAGTGAATATATGGTGTTTTATACTGAACTCAAGAAGCGTTAAAACGTCTTTAAAAATCTCAAATATTGTTTAAATAGTAAACCTGTAATTTAAAAACGAGTTATTTAAACTACCCGCCAACCGCCATAAATTTCCTACCGTAGCGCTCGGGGTGGACTGGTGGCAAACTTGAATCTTTGTTTCGCTGGTTTTCTACGTAGTTTACATTTCTGTTTTGTGGTGTACAGTGCGTAACGTACGTCGCTTCAGTCTGTAGCTACGCGGTATCCATAAGAGGGAAGCGAATCCACAGCCTTCTAGTAAAAAAGGCTGTGGTTAAGCTCCTTCAACACAGACAATCCATGGGTGTGCTATCTTTATCTACACATTCTTTGAACACTTTTGGTAAGCACAGACTAAAGCTACTACTACTACTATTACTACTACTCAACCCAATCTATGACCAAAAATCAAATTTTTATCCGAAGCCATTTTGAAATGGTGCGGCCTAACCAGTAGTTTGTTGAGTATAAGTTTATTCTGTGACCTGGCCTTGTATATCTGACAAGAGCGATTGTTAAACCATCGATTTCGATATGTCAAATTGTCAAGCGTCTCGCTTACAAACTGCAATAATAGATTTGCGGGAGCATCGTTAGCACTGAATTGCTGATGCTGACTATTATAAGATAGAATGATGTAACTGTCGGACTTTCAGCATGAAGCAGAATATAAAGTGAATAATTGTAGGGCATTTGTATCAATTACAAAGCAAAAATGTTGTAAACTTGCCTGTTAAATTGCTCTTCATTCTACAGCTTGACCAATAAACAATGCATTGACTTATTATTAAAAATTGAGGGATTTCTTTTATAATAATTTGTTTCCTGAAACATCTCATTCAGCAGTTTCACTCCTCTACAGGTAAAGCGGGAAAGGGTAAAGTAAAGTTGTGATTTTATTATCTAAACTTGGAAACCTTTTCATTGTTTGTATTTTCATGATGACTATTGATCTCAACAAAGTTACATTTAAAAGCGCAAGTGAATCAATTTCAAACTAAGTGAAGTGTATAATTTCTTCAGTAAGACCTACACCTTTTGGACAAGGAAATAAAATACCCAAATGAGTTTCTTTCTTATATTTTCTTAAGAAAATAAAATATTTTACTCAAAAATTATATGCCCAGCAAGAAAAATTAATAATTGGTTCTCCAAGAAAAGGAAATAAAATTTTTACAGGAGTTTATGTACAAAAGAACTGTCCCGGTGTCTGTAAAAAAAGGCTGCTTTACTGATGGTTTAAATTCAGATTTAAAAATACGAAAATTTATTACAATCGCCATTCTGTCAGAAACTTATTCATATTGGTCAATTAATCGATATTCTTATTTTATAAATAAAGCTGTGATCATGTGCCTCTGCAGAAACTGAGGGCAAAATCAGGAACGCCATTTCCGGGGGAGTCAAATTCATTTTTATTTTAAGCATATTGAAGGAGATTATATCGCAGCCATATTTTGTAATATTTCCAAAGCTTTTGATTGTGTTAACCACGACATTATTATTAAAGAAGATGGAACTTTATGGCTTTAGAGATATATCATTGTAGTGCTTTAAATCATATTTATGTGAACGATCTCATGTAGTATTGTTAAATTGTAAGAAATCAAAAAATAATAAAATTGATTGTGGAGTAGGTACCTAAAGGTTCAGTTTTTGGTCCTTTGCTTTTTTTAATCTATATAAATGACCTTGCGCCAATTTTTATAAATGGCAAATTTTTCATATTCGCCAATAATACAACAATACTTTGGCATAGTAAATATTGCATTGAATTAATTAAAATAATTAATGAAGATTTAATAAAAATTAAAAAGTGGTGTGACTCTAATCCACTTTCTTTTAATACGTATCACTAGAACTAACAAATTAACTTTTTAATGCTCTCTTAATAATATTTTTTTCTGACAATCTAATAATTAACAATCCTAAATTTATAAAATTTTTAGGAACTGACATTTCTCAAAAAATTCTTTTAATGAACATATAGAATAGTTACGCAGAAAACTAGCTTCAGGTTGTTATGCCCTAAGAGTACTTGCTCATGAAGTAAATAATACAGTTCTTTGAAATGTTTATTTTTCTTTAATTTAATCCCTTTTGAGATATGAAATTTGCTTCGGGGGAAATTCATATCAATATCTTATAAATTCTATTTTCATTTTACAAACAAGAGCGATCAGGTATTTGTGTTTATATCACCAAAAATTTTTAACATTAACTTCAATTTTAAAACAGCTTGCTTAATTAAAAGAAACATAGAAATAATATTAAATTACCTACGTATAATACAAGACAAGACTTTCATATGTGTTTACCTGTACCTACTTTAGGTCTTGTAAAGAACTCTTTAATTTATGATTCTAAAAATTTTTTAAATTATTTTCCAGTTTATTTTAAAAAAATGTGAAGATTTCAAAAGGTTTCAGAAACTGCTCAAAAATTTATTATTGAAAAAAGTTTATTACCATTTATGAAATATTTTCATGATAATTTGTCACAATAATTGTGTTTGCATTCGTATTCTAATATTTCAAATTTTATTGAAAGGGTAGATAGTCGGAAGAGGCCAATAAAAAGGGCTAACAAATGCTTGCCAACGTCTCGCTTTAATGGTTTAAAGCTTCGTCAGCTAGCTAAAACAATGAATAGAATAAATAAAATCACAAACTACTCTTAGCGGCAGAATGGTTAACAAATTGTAACAACCAAATAAAGAAAGGCAATAAACCGAAATAGGAATAAAGTAAACCTTACTTCACTACAATTAACATGAAATATCAAATTAAAAAAAAAAAAAACAATATAATTATACTAAATATCACAAGAAGATTATAACAACCACATTGACACGACTATTTTACTTAATTATTTTTAAATTTTATATTTCATGGTAATTGTAGTGAAGTAAGTGTTGATTTGTTCCTATTTCAGTTTGTTGTCTTTCTCTATTTGGTTGTTACATTTTTAACCATTCTGCCGCTAGGAGTAGCTTGTGATTTCAGCGAAACTTTGGCAAGCACTTGTTAGACCTTTCCTATTGTCCTCTTCCGACTATCTACCTTTTCAATAATGAACATCACTAAACACGAAGACTTCCATACTTAATTTGAAATGTTTCTCTGTATTATATATATCTTATTGTTGACTAATATTTCTAAAAACTCTTTCGATAAAGATATTTCTTTCAGACAATAAAGCATATTTTGACGTTAACTTTGATATTGTGAACAAGTGTATGGAGCCGGGGCTTAAACTAAACCAGCACTAGGCTCATCTAAACTGAAAGTAGGTGTAAAGGAGTGGGCTATCAATCTCTCCAAGGAGGCCTGCATAATAAGGCCAAGTTGGAGTGGATTATTGACAGAAGTATGCTCTGTAGCTTTTCCTCTAGTATATAGAGGACTTCTAACAGGACACTGCAAGTTGAAGAAGCACCTGGTTTCGATAGGCGTGGAGGACTCGATTTGTTTGGGATGCTGAGAGGATAAAGAGACACCGCTGCCCTTCCTGTCAGTGACATAGATAAGGGGCAAAGGCGGAGAAGTCCAGGTCCAGATAGATCTGGATCTAAATATTGAACAGGAAAATTGAATGATGAAACAACTGGTGGGTATTGCTATCGGCTTTTTTCTTTGGGACAGTGATGGTTCGACCGGAGGAAGTCAGAACCCTCGCCTAGAACGACGTCCTGACCTTCGTGAACAGGTCAGGCAGGTTTGACGAAAAAAATATATAGCGGGATAGTAAAACACTGACATGCCCGGTTCTAGAAACAAGGTTTACCTTGGGTTACCCTCGAACCCCTGAAATTTAATTTCCTGGCTTTTTTTTTTCTTTTTATCATAGTTAATATTGTACCAGTCATGAAAAGGATTGCTACCTGGAACGCGAAAAGTATGTTCCAAGCTTCGTCGAACGGGCATTCTCTTGGACAGCGAAGATAATAAGATGGAATCTACTCGAGTCATTAAAATTTTGAAGAACGAGGAGTCACTGAGCGTTATAGTAAAGCTTTTCAATAAGGTCTACCGATCGGGCGTCATTCCTTCCGATTGGCTTCAATCAACATTTTGTAACACTTCCAAAAGGGAGCTTAGCAAAAAGATGCAGCGATTATCGACTTATCAGTCTGATGAGTCGCTTTCTTAAGATCTTCCTAAAGATCATCCATAAGCGAATATATACCAAGTGTGAGTCCTTTATGGGCGAATCTCAGTTCGGATTTTGTAATGGGTTCGGCACTAGAGGCCTTGTTTGGTATTCAAGTGTTGGTTCAAAGGTGTAGGGATGTCTCTGTTCCTGTCTATGCCTGCTTCATAGACTATGAAAAGGCCTTCGACAAAGTGCAACATGAAAAACTGATGAAAATCCTTAAAGAAGTAGGCCTGGACGATAGAGACCTCAAGATAATCGCAAACCTCTACTGGAACCAAACCGCACAAATCAAGGTAGATCAACAAATGTCAGACAAAGTAAGAATCAGAAGGGGTGTTCGACAGGGCTGCATCCTTTCACCACTGCTTTTTAACATTTACTCAAACAAAATATTCGAAAATGCCCTGGAAAACTGCCTTGAAGGAATTTCCATTAATGGTATAAACATAAACAATCTTAGGTACGCTGACGACACCGTTATTTTCGCGAACTCCCTGAAGGGTCTTCAGATTTTACTGAATCAAGTGATAACAGTGCAGAATTTGAATTAAAATTAAACACCAAAAAAACTAAATGGATGGTGATTAATAGGAACCAGGTCGATAATGGTATACTTCAGATACATAATCAGCAAATCGAACGCGTCCAGTCATACAAATATCTAAGATGCCGGGTTAACGAGGACTGCGATGGTATGCAGGAGGTTTGTGCCCGAATTGAGTAGGCCAAAGCTTCATTTGTGAAAATGAAGTCCTTGTTGTGCTGTTGAAGGTTGTCGCTCTAGAGTGCTACGTTGCTACGTCTTTAGTATTCTCTATTATGGAATTGAGGCGTGGACAGACGCCATGTGCAAGAAGCTGGAAGCTTTCGAGATGTGGACATATCGACGGATGTTGAAAATACTCTGGGTGGACAGAGTGCGCAATGTGGATGTACTCACAAGAATGTCAAAAGAGCTTGGAGTCATGCTCACACTTAAAGAAAGAAAGTTGGAATATTTCGGACACATTCTCAGAAACGAAAAATACAGACTTCTTAAGCTGGTAATAGAAGGAAAGATCGAAGGCAAGAGAGGACCCGGTCGTCGAAGAACATCGTGGCTGAAGAATCTGCGACAATGGTGGCGAAACCACAACAAATCTCTTTAGAAAAGCAGTCGACAAAGTACAGATACCGCTGATTATTGCCACCGTTCGTAGAGGACAAGGCACTTAAAGAAGAAGAATATTGTACTAATTTGGCCTTGTGTTTTTTGCATTTTCATTCCTTGTTCGAACAATGTCGAAAGATTTCCCTTCCATGTATTAAGTATTAACTTTAGGAAATTTAATTTCCGCTGAGGATGAAAGCCTTTGCTTTCGAAACATGTCCGGAATAAATGTATAAATTCAATTTCAATATAACTAGTGGAGCAGACTGAGTGTTTTGCTATCCTGTTAAATATTTACTCCACTGAGAGATGAACTACTTTACAAAATTAAAAAAATATATGAAAACACAGATTTTAATAATTTATCACAAATACACTATTCAATTAAAAATCTAATTTAAGTAAGTGCCTACTTACGAAAAATAAATAAAACATTAAAACAAGCACTAAAAATTAAAATTTACAAATTGTTGTGGCCTAGACAGCTTGTTGTATAGTTTTACTAAAGTGTGAAGTATTCCTAAAGCCCGATGACGATAAAAAATATGAAAAATTAAAGCCGACATGGCTTTCGGCAAATTGCGCGTGGATTTGCCGACTCGCCGTTTCTCCATTAATTCGGACGTCATTGTTGACGGAGTGGGATTTCGCTCCATTAAAAGCCGAATGCTGCAGTAATCCGCAAAAACAGTTTTCTGGCCGCCCGGCGCTCTTGAGAACGGCAAGAGCTTTGCTATTAAAGTTTTGCTTTTTTACAAGAGACCGTTTCCGATTAGTTCCACTCTTTATATGAACGACGGCGGACTTTCAACAGAAAAACGAACATTATCATGCAGAGAACTAAAACATACATGCCCGTTTACATTTTTAATATAACCCTCTGTCTACCATAAAACCAGTTTGTTTTATCCTTTCCTCTAAGATGCTCAAACATCGGCTGCCAATCAGCTAATGGTTGTCTACTTGTCTACGTAGGCAACATGAAGATTTACCTCTTAACCCTTTATGAATGAGGAGTACATATTAAGAAGGTACCACCGAATATATTGACCCACTGGCACTGACTTATATTCATTTTAATCTTGACATTGCACCGTTATTGTTACTTTCAGGTCATTCTGGCTTTATTATTTGGATTTTCATAGAACCGCGAGTCCGTAATTGTACCTCCTTGCTCGAGACTGCTCCTCATTTTAGGTTGTGTTGGCTCGAATTTTGATTATTCTCTGTGACTTTTGTTGGGGGGTTTTAAGTTAGACGGAAGACTGTCATCTGTGTCATTGGGTCAAACTATACTCTGCAGACTTGTAAAGTGGGATTTATAAACTTGGTCGCAACGCTCAGTTCAGTTCCGCGCAGTCCAGTTCAGTTCCGCTGATTGTCGTTCGACTTTAAACAAACGAAAACATACCAAACCATTTATAAACCCTCAATTCATTCGCAGCGGTACGCCCAGTCGCGCAGCGAAACGCTCGGCTACGCTCGAGATGGCCAAGTTTTATCTTTTGACGCTGCAGTTCGTTGTCGCAGGACTTTTAACCAATGAAATGCGAAAGTTGAATCACGTGGTGGTTGACAGATGACGGTTGTCGCAAGTTGACCAATGAAATGCAATACGACATGCGAACAGCAGCTAAGTTTATAAATTACAAATTTGTTTACGGCGAACTCGGGCGAACTCTGGCGTACTGCGCTGCGGAACTGAACTGTGCGTAACTGAACTGAATATTTTATAAATCCACCTTAAAACTTCAGTCCTTGTGGAAAAAAGAAAGAAATCTTTGCCCATCTTTGGGTTTTCCACACTGAATCCTAATTAAGGCACCTATTGGGTAAGTTTACAACGTATATTTTTGTAGATGCTCGATATTTTTGAGATTTCTGCCACATAACCTAAAACTTCATTAAAGTGACGTCTGCTTTAAATCCGTCCATAATGTTTTAATAAAACATAAATATCACCCTTTCAATATACATGTGGTTCAAGAGTTATCAGAAGATTATTATGAGCGAAGAATTGAATTTTGTGATATTATGATGTCAAGGTTTGACCAAAATAACCAATTTTTCAAATTTATAATATTTCCGGACGAAGCAACATTTATGTTAAATGGTAAAGTCAATAGACACAACGGTTTTGGGCATATGAAAATCCCTTCTGGATGAGAGAAGGTCATACACAACGCCCTGGAAAATTAAGTGTGTTCGCTGGGCTTCTGGGTAACCACAAGATCGGTCCATTTCTTATTGATGGAAATTTGACATCACAACTTTACCTTGAGCTCTTGGAAATGCAAATAGTGCCTACTATACGAAATGTGCTGGGTTCAAATTATGCAAGTACATTCTTCCAGTAGGAAGGAGCTCCTCCCCATTTTGGTCGAAACGTGCGCGAATTTTTGAATAACACTTTTCCGAATAGGTGGATCGGTAGAGGGGGTACAATGTACAATCGAGTGGCCACCTAGGTCCCCTGATTTGTCGCCTAATGAAACTTGAAGAACAGAGTTTATACCACAAAACCTCAAGATTTGGTTGATTCAGGCGCGGATACAGGGGGGGGGCAATGGGGGCAATTGCCCCCCCCTGAGACCGACCAAAGCACATAGGTAACACGATGAATACAAGCAATAACCAATAACAAGCTCTAACCTGTTACAGAATAGATCTACCTTTTAACCTTTTTGCAATAAATCCACCTTTTGACTTTTTCCTTTTTTTGCATAAACTTTAAGAAACAAACAAAAAATTCCCTTCACCAGCTTTGCACCTGGGTTCACGACTTGAAAGTTTACTTTTAAACCTTCTGTACTCTGTACTTTAAACTCTTGAAAGTCTACGCGCTAACCACTAGAATATTGGTATCCTTCCGCAGTTCCGCAAGTTAATTTTAATTACTTATTGATGCGGTCCCAGACCAGAGCTACGCAAACTGTCGCAAACGCAAATTCCCAAGAGGGTATAGGGATAGGGTATCTGATCTGGCAGCGTGCAGAAAATCTAGCCGATCAACTGGGTGTCGAGCTGAATATTCCTCGGATCCCTCGCCATGGTGGACGCCAAATTTATCGTGCCAACCATCAAATGAATTCAGCGGAGGAATACTACAGAGTATCAATCTATGCACCATTGCTAGACTTTGTTCTCACAGATCTGCGAGAAAGATTCTCAGCCAAAACCTTGGACATCTTTCAGCTATCAGTTTTCATTCCAGAAAATATTGTCAAAAATTCTGCTGGTGAAAATGACATAAGTATAAAGTCCCTCCTCGACCGCTTTGGATTGCTTCTTGAAGTTGGCAAGGGCGCTGCTTCTTTTCTGCTAAAAGATGAATTGTTGTTGTGGAGAGAGAAATGGATTCAAGAACAGAGCTTCAGAAAAGAGCTTCCCATAAGAGCTCTGGATATATTGGCTTGTTGCGATAAGGATGTATTTCCTATAATACATGAATTTGTACTAATCCTTGCAACCCTTCCGGTGACAAATGCATCTGCTGAGAGGTCATTCTCGTCGCTGCGGCGCCTTAAAACATATTTAAGAGCAACCATAACTGAAAACCGTCTCCTCGGTCTTGCCCTAATGCACATCCATAGGCATGTTCACATTGATGTTGAGAAAGTAATTTCAAGATTTGCAAAAGCTGGCCCTAGGACAAGATTGGAATTTAGTATTTAAGTGCATACTTAATTACTTCAAATTAAATTGTTTGTATTTCTTTTTTTTTTTAGACAGCATTATTCAAATCAAATGCATTATTACATAAATAACAAATTAAAATTTTATGAAATTGTTTGTTTACAACGAATTCTCTGGAAGATAGGTAAAATCGCAAAAATTAACTCCCCCACTCCTAAACGCACGGGGTTGCTTTTGTGATTTTCTTGAGGATTTTGTGTTGTATTTTTTATTTTCCCACTTGAGAACCAAGCACCATGATACAAAAAAGGGCGTGGCACCCAAAAAATTTTCGCCTGCGGCGCTATTTTTTTAGCGGTTTCGGCGCTTTTCCATTTTGCCCCCCCCTGGACAAAATCCTAGATCCGCGCCTGGGTTGATTTGCAGCGTCGAATTTTAGACGAATTTGAATTAATAACGCCAGAAATGATTTACAACACAATTAATTAAAAAAATTTATTTTTAATTAGCACACTGTCAAGCTGTACAGGGAAAACAGTTTGAACATTTAATATAAAAAATAGATTTTTTCTAAATTGTACTCGTTATTTCGAAAACTACTGATATTAGGAACAACGTATATTATATACCTATACTAAAAGTGTAACAAGTTTAAAGTAAAAACTATAAATGAAAAAATATACAGGGTGTTACATTTCAAAATATAAAGTTCGTTTGAATTTCAGACAAACTAAAAAGCTGGCAACAACGTCAATATCGTCATTCGGTGCGTCAGATCATCTTACATAACTGCACCAAATTTTGTTTAAATCGGCCAATAAATTGTGATGTTATTAAGCCACTTCCAGACTTTATACACACACTGTATTATTGTAGAATGTTAATTTAGAATAATAATTGTTTTAGGCCGTGCTGCAGCTCTGCAGCTCTTATTAAAAACCTGCCACTGCTATAAAGGTTCTAAACCAACGTGAATCGCTTCCTTCGTACACGCACCGCCGCTCGCAATTAAGAAATTTATAATTCGTTTATTTGTTGTTTTATTTTGCCGTTATCGCAGAAAATATAGCTGCAAAAACTATAACATATTTTTTTATCTTTTTATTAGGGATTTTCATTAAACTTTTTTATTTCAATTTCGCTTCTTAACAGAGCAATAAGATACTTCGCCAACTTCTGCCAGATTGTCAATTTGCCTAATAAAAGACTTTTTATCACCGAAAACTTTATGGCATTAGATTTGCTGGATAACTGAAAAAATTAAATTGATATTCCAAGTTAATTGAAAAAGTAACTCAATTTTATATCTCTCCATTTATATAATACAGCTCATAATTCGTGAAATTAAACGTGATCAAAACTTTTTATAATCCTTAAGAATTTTCATATTTTGTCTGCTTTTAATATTACTTAATATTGCTTTGAAATTTTAAATCGACAACATAGGCTTAAAGAATGTAGTCGTGTAATAAAAATTTTTTATCAGAGCTGACGACTCTTAACGCAGGTATAAAAAGCATCTCAATTTAGGATGAAAATTTGCTTATAAAAGTCATAATTATGTCTAAAATAATAAAATATTTATTTTCTTCCAAAAATTTAGAGGCTTATTTACTTATTTATTTGCACAAAGCAAGGGACTAATCTAAAAAGATTAAGTGCCTGTTAAAAGGATTAAGAAAAATCATATTATTTATTTCAATAATTAACTTCATTTTATAAAATTCGGGGGGAACAAAGCACCAGCCAACATTTTTAGTACGTATTTAATTTAGACAATTTAATTAATAAGTTAATCAACCAAGTTTGTATATTACTATTTTAAGTACCATTAGAAAAGAAACAAAAGATACATAAGCACTTTTTTTTTTGAAAATAAAAGGCTAGTTTTAAAAAATATTGTAAATTTTCAAACATTCATAGAAGGTTGTGCGAAAAGGGAAGTTTTGAACCAGACAATCATCTAAAAGGAGTACAACGTACTTTTAGTCGAGGAAGATCCCGAAGAAACACGAAAAATTGGAAACAATTTGAATATCGTACATATTCTTGTTTGGAAAATTCGCAATGACTTTTTATTATATCCCTACCATATCCAACGTGTTCAGGCTCTACTCCCACGCAACTTTCCATTACGGATGAACTTTTGCCATGGTTTCTTCAAAAAGTAATTGAAAATCCATTTCTTTCTGTACTGTTGGCTTCTTTAGTTAGCCTTTCTTGGCTTTTACTTCTATTTGCTGCAGACCTTTCTTTTCGAATACGTTTTTAAAGTTTTTTTGTTTGTTCTTTTTTTATTGCTGTTTTCTTTTTTTATTCTTTCTTCTCTTGAAAGTCGTTGTTCTTTTCCAGTTTTTTTATGTTAATTTTTTGATATTTTTCATGATAATTTAGCCTTCAGGGTGGGAGCCAGTCTTTCGGCATTTTGTATGTGTGCTGTGGCTGTTATCGTATGTGTGAATTTGTTATTAGATTATTTGTTGATACGTCTGTCCGTCTGTGGTAGTTCGAAATTGTCTTTGTTATGTATTGTTCAATCATTTCAATTTTCATTTCGTCATGTAGTTTTCTAACTGGTACGTGTCTTTGTACGTTTAGTGCGATTCTAATTGTCCTGTTTAGTAAGATTTGTAGTTTTTTGAGTCTTGTTTGCTGTACACCATGATGGTATTCCGTATGTTAGTACTGGTCTGATAATTTTCCTGTATATTGACATTTTCGTCTTATTTGTGACATTGCTGTTTTTACAAATTAACGGGTACACTGCACTCAATTGTCTCTGTGCCTTTGCGACTCTTTCGTCAACGTTTTCGTTCAAGGTAAGTTTCTTATCGAAGACAAGACCAAGATACTTTACTTTGTTTGACCATATAATTGGTTTATTATTAACTCTAACGAAAATCCATTATTTAACACTGAAATTTTATTCACCGAAGAAACCCATTTTTCTAGAAACGCCATCCAAAACTTTTACAATAATCATTTTTGGGCTGAAGAGAACCCACATGCATTCTTAAAATCCCGTCATCAGAAGCAGTTTTCCGTTAACGTGTGGGCTGGAATATGCGGTGATTATTTAATTGGACCCTATTTTCTTCATGATAGGTTGAATGGGCATAATTACCGGCAGTTTCTCGAGGAAGAATTGCCAGCTCCGATGGAAGATGTTCCCATTTTAGTAAGAAATTGACTGTGGTTTATACACGACGGGGCGCCAGTGCACTTTCAGTGCAGTGGCGCGCGAACATTTAAACCAAAATTACAATAATCGCTGGATAAGTCGCGGAGGATCACAAGCATGGCCACCTAGGTCCCCGGACCTCAATAGTTTAGATTACTTTCTGTGGGGTCATCTTAAAACATTGGTTTACAGCACACCAATTCATACTGAACAGTAGTTGAGAAATCGCATCATAGTTTCTTGCGAAACTATTAGAAACAGTCCCGGCATTTTCCAGAGAGTACGTGAGTCCATGAGAAAATGAGCAGAGGCATGCATACTTGTAGAAGGTAGACGCCACTGGCAAGAATAAAAAATCATGTAGTATAGCAGAAAATGCCTTTTGATGCACAGAAAATGCGTACCACGGTTCACAAAAAAATATGGGGTCATACCAAAGTTATCATAAAAAAAAGATTTTTTTCTTAAAACTTTATCACCCTGTAGTTCAACAGTTAAGACTTTTAGGATATATGTTCATATGAAATGGAACCAAGGATAACCTCCTTAAATATAAGTATGTTTTTTTTATGATAAGGCACAGCACTACAGGATAAATCCTTTATGGCGCTCTAGGAGCGGTGCGTGTGCGCAGGAAACGATTCACGTTGGTCTTGAATCTTTGGAGACTATACTCGTTGGGGAAGACGATCTCAGGGAGGTCGTTCCAGAGTGATGACGTTCTCCAGATGAAAGAATTTTGAAACAGTGTCGTTCGAGGGACACTAAGCTGAACCACGTACTGGTGGGCTGCAGTGGCTCGTCGTGTATTTCTACCATGCACCGCTCTGGGTGGTATTAAGCGGGCAACCTCAGTTGAACACTTGCCATGAAAATATTTGTAAAATAGACTCAAGTCGCCAACCTGCCTTCGATGTTCAAGGCTTTCCAGGTTGTTTGTCAGACTATGGTCACCGATCAAGCGAATGGCTCTTCTTTGAATGGAATCTAGCAATCTCAGGGTATGTTTAGGAGCAGAGCCCCAAATATGCGAACAGTACTCCAGTGATGGTCGAATTTGGGCTTTATAGAGCATCAAAAGTTGTTGGGGTGTATAGAGGTTCTTTGTTCGGAAAAGTACTCCAAGCTTTTGCGAGGCTGCCCTAGCAATGGCCGCAACGTGGCCATGCCAAGACATATGACTATCCAGATTAACGCCCAATAAATGAATTGATGAAGCCAAGGGAATTGAGTGTCCCGCCATAACTATATCCGGTTCTTCAACATTAACTTTTTTAGAAAAAACTGCCGCCTGGGTCTTTTTAGCGTTAAATTCTACTTGGTTACTGTCACCCCAAGACAAAATTTCTTCCAGGTCTTTGTTGAGATGTGAGACCTCTTGCTGCCTATAGAGATGTGCATTAGCAGCCGATGTCCGAGCATCCAAAGTAAAAGTTGAAACAAGTGTGCTGTCATCAGCGAAGCTATATATAGGATTTTTAGTTTTTTCCAAAAGATCGTTAATGTATAGTAAGAAAAGGGTGGGCGACAATATAGAACCTTGAGGGACTCCGGCGTTGATGTTAAATGTGTCTGAAAGAAATCCGTCCATCGCCACTCGCAGAGAACGGTCTTTAAGAAAGCTCGACAGCCATGAACAAAATTGAACCGGCATTCCGTATGCTCTCACTTTAGTTAGGAGCCCCTCATGCCATACTCGGTCAAAAGCTTTGGAAATATCCAGTGCTACCGCCCGGGACTCCCCATGGTGTTCTATTGCGTTGTTCCAAACATGAGTAACATAAGCGAGAAGGTCTCCTGTTGATCTAGACTTACGGAATCCATACTGGCGGTCACTAATAATGTTGAAGCCTTCCAGGTATTTTAGTAATTTTTCGTTGATAGCCTTCTCCATAACTTTTGATATAACCGAGAGCAATGCGACTGGACGATAGTTGTTTGGCAAGGTCTTCTTGCCTTTTTTGGGTATGGGCTGGACTCTCGCAGTTTTCCAGCAAGAAGGAAATATTCCTTTTTTGTAGGATAAGTTAAAAAGCCTACAAAATACCGGTGTCAGTTCGTCAGCGCATGTCTTAATTACAATGACTGGAATATCGTCAGGACCAGAAGCCTTTTTAGTGTCGAGACTCCTCAAGATTCGCTTAACATGGCGGTGGCGAAAGACAATCTCGGGCATTCTCGATTCTACAGGGGTAATGTTCGGTGGAGTACTTCCCTGAAAATTTACCGTTGAATGTGAAGAGAATAGTTCCGCCAGTAAGTTTGCTTTTTCCTGTGCTTTGGTCGCAATGGTGCCGTCAGAACGTGTTAGAGGTGGAATGGTTGACTTGGTAAAGTTCTGACTGACGGCCTTAGCTACCGACCAAAATGATTTTGAGCCGCTAGGACATTCAAGAAGTTTGTCTCTGATCCTCTGGTTGTGTGCTTCTTTGCTTTGGTTTATCGTTTGCTTGCATTGGTTTCGAGCGTTAACAACGATGGTACGATTTTCGGCGGTAGGATTTTTACGCCATTGTTATTAAGAAACACCCTGTATATATGGGTCGTTCACATAGATAGTGTTCTTTGTAAATATATTATAGTTATTAAATTTTATTTAGTGTTGTTATCTGCTTTCAATTAAGTAAACTATGCATATTAACAAACCTTCAACTAATTGTTTGCCTATAAAAAAATAGTTACGATCGTATACCATGGAATTCGGGAACGAAATCCTGAAGTAACCACACTGGATGCTGCAGAAATATGTGTCACTTTAATAAAACATTCCTTACGCACTGTGCTCAAAGTTGTAAAATGCATTTCTCAAGAAAATGACGGAAAAGAAAAGAACCGAGGAGCCCAACAAGAGTACAAAAAAAAGAATCCTGCATGATGCCACAACCCACTATAAGTTCTGGTTGAAAAATATTTTTACCTGGTGCGATTCACTTTAATAATTGCACAGTTTTTCGGACATCCTTGTGATCATACCGGTCACGCGGTGCTATGGTAGTATATTGGTTCTGATGTTGGCGTTGACCCGATTTCGAAAACTGAACTTTTAAATAAAAATATTTTTTAAACCCTAAAATGTATATCAGATGAAACTACTCTATTTTTTTAATAGAGTAACCACCTTATTACTCTTCCACTCCAGTTTTCTTGGGTTCTGGCCACATGACTGTGACAGATCCTGAGGTCTTACCTGGACTGGTGGAGGATTGTCATTGTCAAATAAATATAAAAGATTGATGTATATAAAGTTATTAATAAATAGTTATTATTATAATTTATAAACATAACATGGCGCAGTCGGTAGTTTGAGAATCATAAATATGTTTAGTATGTCGCGACCAAAGAAGTCGAGAGGAAAAACTAATGTAGTAATCCACAAAAGTGTGGAACCTCCTGAAGACTTCATGAATGTCGCACAACGATTGGAAAATACAGAGAAAGCTCTCAAGAATATAGAAAGAAACTTTACTTCACAAATTGAGGAGCTACAAGGTACGATAATTACCTTATTAAATAAAAACTTACAAAATAACACTGGATTGGTGGAAAAATCTACAGACAGTAACAATATAAGCAGTACCAATGAAAATACTATTTTTAATAAAGCGAATGGAAGGATACAGTTAGTGGGTGGAATACCTGGACCAGAAAAACTTACTGAAGAATTAACTATAGGCCAATTTAAAGACTGGAGACAAAAATTTGAAAATTACTTATTTTTTCAAGATTTAGAAGCAGACAATAAAGGTCAAGTAACAGCTCTTCTAAGCACATATTTTAGTCAAGAAATTTCTGATATCGTTAGATTAGTTTTAAAAGTTAATGATTTAAAACTTGTTAAAACTAGTGAAGTATTAGACAAACTGGAAGGATATTTTAAACAAAAGGAAAATGGAAGGATTCTACGTAGCAAATTTATAAACCGAAAACAAGACGAAGGTGAGACATTTACTCATTTTTATCGAGAAAAGTTAAAATTATTTCAACTGACTGAACCTTGTTCTCATTGCTACGATCAGTGTTTAACAGATCATATAATAGAGTCATTATATGATGCAGATTTAAGAAGAAAATTCCAGATACTGCCAGTGTAGATGATATTAGAAGACTATGTGAAAATGAAGAGACAGCAGCTAAAGAAGAACAACAATACACTAAAGAAATCTCTAAAATACTACAAAGGGGCAAAACCAACAAAAAATGCTTTAGATGTAATAACCCGTGGCGCAAAAATTTAGGTGAATGTCCGGCTAAAAATTTTATATGTAAAAAATGCAATATAAGAGGCAGTGGCGTATTTAGGATTGTAACACGGGGGGGGGAGGGGGTCCACTTACCTTCCTTAAAAAAATGCGCCGCAGGCAAAATTTTTTTAGGTGCCACGCCCTTTTTTGGACTGTCTAAACTTACAAATTTTACGTTTTGATAGCCCGGCTCAAAAAAAACGTAGAAATAAAGCAATTTTTAAATATAAACGCCAATATTTGCATTTGAAATATTAGTTTTTTGAAGGTATGTATAACGGTATACTATTTTACTCACCTGAATTAGAAAACACGGAACGAAAAATAAAATTCAACAATTATTAAACTAAAAGACTGTGGAAATCCCCAAACATCTGGAAAATTTGAAATAATGTTTCATGTTATTTATTGCAAATAAATGAATGTGAATTTCAGTTTTCTTTACTACTGAGTCCACGGGGGGGGCCAGACCCCCCCCCCCTAAATACGCCACTGATAAGAGGGCATTTTACCGAATTTTGTAGAACCAGAAATGCCACCTCCAATGAAAATGCAACTGTTGGAATTGTAGCTATAAATAAGGTAACATATGGCCATAAATTAGAAAATTCTTGTAAGATGTTGGTCGAGGTTAACCAAATTGGAAATAATAAAACAATATGGTATCAAGCCACTGCAGACACTGGTGCTGAAGTTACAGTTGCTGGTGAAGATTTTTTAAAGAAAATGTAAATATCTACAAACCAATTAAATCACAATAACATTAATTTGATATCAGGTGATTCCTCTATTTTTTGTATGTTGGGATATATCAACTGTAAAATACAATATGAACACAGGGATATAGAAGTACGGATTTATATTTGCCAAGGTTTTTAAAGTATGTTAATAGAGAGACAGTCACTAAAAAACTTGGGAATAATTCATAAAGATTTTCCTAAACCACTCCCTACTGTCGCAGATAGGAACATTTTAAATATAAATAAAGTACCTGACAACCCGACAGATGATGAAATGGAAGAAATTAAAAGTCAACTCATTCAAGAATATAAAGATGTATTCGACACAGAAGAACTAAAACCTGTACATATTCACTTAAAATGTGATGCAATCCCGTTTGCCAAAACATGTCCAAGAAAAATTCCATGTGCATGGCGACAACAGGTAAAAGGTGAATTAAATCATGTGCCTGCACATTTAAACTCTTTTACAAAAGTATGGAAAGAAGCCGCAAGTATAAGAGATAGAAAAGTTAGCCAACAAATGAAGATGAAATATTATTACAACCGTGCATCTAAAGATCTAAAACCAATTCCAGTAGGAAGTAGGGTATGGATACAAGACCGTATTAAGAAAACATGGGATAAAATTGGCGAAGTAATAGAAATTGGGAAAAACAGAAACTATACTGTTAAAATGCCGAGTGGAAGAATCTATGCCAGAAATAGAAAATTTCTTCGACAAGCGGTCCCAAAAGTGGAGAAGGATTGACATAATTATGAGGGGGAGAAGTGACAGATCCTGAGGTCTTACCTGGACTGGTGGAGGATTGTCATTGTCAAATAAATATAAAAGATTGGTGTATATAAAGTTATTAATAAATAGTTATTATTATAATTTATAAACATAACAATGACCTGCGCACTTTACTGTAACTCAGCTATTCTCTTAATGACGTCTTGAACTTTGGTTCTTTTCCGGGTGTTTATTTTGTGGTCACCTAGAGTCAAATACAGCATTTGACCCATTGGTTAATACTTGAAGTTTATCCAGAATATATGTGGACACCACTCGTCGCAAAATCCATGGATTTTTTTTCCTAGAATATCATACAATATTTTTTCTACAAACGGCAATAAAATGCATACAATAATTGAAAATTAAATGTTTAGAATCTTTTACATCCACGTAGTTTCTAATAGCATCGTATATTTATATTAAATTAGTTCACATTTGTCAATAAAACCTAGCAACCATCATTGTTGGCTGATTTGTTTACAGAAAAATGGAAAATTTGAAATGTCCTGTCAGTTTTATTAAAACGCTAGCTCTGGCTGTTCTGATTTGCCAAAAATGCAAGAAATACAAGAAATCGGTCCACTTAAAGACATAGAGGAAGCTGCTAACAAAGCTACCTTGGATTTACTGCCACGCAAATCAAGAATTCAATATGAGATTGCTCATAATAAATTTATAAAATGGTGTGAAAACAAAAGCGTTTCTGGACAGTATTCCGATAACATATTCCTGGCCTATTTTGAGGAAAAGGCAAAGGTATGGAAGTCATCTTATCTTTGGTCATAGTGTCAAAGCTATGCTACGTGTAAATAACGACGTAGATATCAGCAAATATTTTAAATTTATTGCCCACTGGAAGCGTCAAGGAGAGGGTTACAGGCCAAAAAATTAAAAATTTTTACTTGAGACCAAATTGAACAGTTTCTGAAGTGCGCACCGGATAATGAGTACCTTCTAATAAAAGTAGCTACGGTTGTAGGAGTATTTGGTGCCTGACGCAGGGAGGAGCTTTGTCAGTTGACTCTTGACAACGTAGAAGATATGTCATTAGTTATTAAAATATCAGATACCAAAACAAAGGCACCACGAAACTTCACTATCGTTAAAAAATTTTATTTGTATTTTTAATACTGATCTTCGTCCAGCAGATGTCGTACATCGGCGGCTCTTCTTAATATACCTATGTAAAAGGTAAATGTACCCGAAATCCGGTCAGAATTATTACGTTCGGAAATTTTCCTACTGCTATAGCAACATTTCTGCAACTTCCAAATTTAACACTCTAGCTTTCGCGGTTCCTCTACAAGCTTACTTGCCGATGCTGAAGCAAATTTGACGACAATTAAGCGGCATGGGGGATGGAAATCCTCAACCGTTGCGGAAGGGAACATCGTGGATTCCTTGGAAAATAAAAATTCTATTGCTCAAAAATTGCTTACAGTACAAACGACATCAGCCGATGATGCTTCAACATCAACTGGACATGCCGCTGTTTCTGTTCAATCCTCCTCAACCGCGAGGAACAGCAGAACTGAGGAAGGAATTCATTTTTCAAATTTTTCAAATCGTACTAAATATAATATATGTGTAAATAAATAGAACAGAAATGTTTTTTGACGTTTTTTTGAAAAAATTGACATTTTACTTTTAACACTAGTGCCTTAAAGTACGTATTTTAAGGCACTAGTGCCTTAAAGTAACATTTTTAAGGCTAGTATAGACAGTGTTAGAAGTTCCATTTTTAACACGTTTTTAGAAAAAATATTTTAAAGGGTTTTTAAACGAACTTCAAAAGAAAATCATTTTAGGTATAATTAACGAAATCGAAAAAGTCTAGCAATTGGAAAAAAAAATAAATTACTGTATGGCGGCAAAAATATTTGAAGAAAATACGGGAAAAATAGGAAAAAATTGTATTACACTCAATGAATGAATGGTATACAGTTGAGAAGACATGGAAAGATCCCAATAATTAAAGGCAGGCATCTATCGATGGCTTTTCGCAAGGTCTAAGAAACCCTAGTGGAAACGTCGTCATCTTACAGGATCAGGTTTTAAGGGTTAATGAAATAAACTTAATTAATAAAAAATTTAAGACGTTCCGACGAAATTATATTATTTATTATTATTTGAAATGTACACGCCACTGGAATTCATTCCCCTGACGTCGCATAACGCGGAGCTCTCTATATGCTACCGATGAGTCACTGACAGCAGTTTTGGAACGTGAAGTATAGTATGCTTAACAAATAATTTACAAAGGTAGGTACAATAAAATATTTACTTATGTTAATTGTGACAAAATTCAACAGTATAGGGTTAATAATGGGAAATAACAACAACAGATACAGGGTATGCCCCAAAAGTTAGTTCATGTCCAGTTCATTGTTAAGTACCTAGTTTGTACGTTAAATTTTTTGTCTTTATTAATTTTCATTGAGTTTAACATAATGATTTATTTTCTTGGTGTAAAATATTGAAAATAATTTAAAAATTTCTTCCGGCGCGCGGCGTTCAAGTGTAAGACCTAAGTCTGTTATTGTACCTACTTTTGTAAATTATTTCTTGAATATACTTGAACTCTCTTAATTTTAGTTTGTTAAAACCATCTAAAGAAGACACAATGTGTCGAAAAAATTATTGTAATGGCAATTTAAAGTAAAATATACAGGTACTGGAAATTATATCGCTTAGTTTATCCAAAAAAAAATAAATTTAGGACAAGAAAATAAGTTTTGAAGGACGTATTTTTCTCTTTGTTTAGTAAATTCATCTCCCATATTTCAAACGAAAACCGGGATACTTTCCCTGTTACTCGGAGGCCAAATTTCGATCGGGCGTGAATTTTTGACACAGATCTGATTTCATAATCCTAATTTATAGTAGCAGAACGGATGGCTGCACTGTCAGTCTGAATTTATGCCGCTGATGGTGGTAAAATTTGATTAATTTATACAACGTACGTTTTGATTTATGTACGTTAACATCTTTCTTTCTCGGTCGGATCTTTAACATTGTTCCCTCCGATCGATCTAACTTTTCGCTCGTTTTAAATCTATTAAGTTTTTAGAGGCTTTAATGAGTTGGCGAAATTAATTAAAAATAGTAATATGACATCAGATATTTAGCACATTGTTTTGGTAATATAATGGTTGACTAACCGATAAGATTTACCATGCATTTTTACCTTTTTAATAAAGTAGTCAATCACTCAGTGGAGTGAATATTTAACAGGAAAGTAAAACACTGGTTATATTGAAATTTGATTTCATAGATTTATTCGGGACGTGTTTCGCTTTACACCAAGAAACTAAACTAGTTTAGATTAGTTCAGGCTATACTATTTAATGATCAACTGGCCTAATACACCCTGTATATGTTGTTGCTATTTCCCATTATTAACCCTATATTGTTGGATTTTTTATTTCACACAATTAACATAAGTACCTATTTATTTTATTGTACCTACCTTTGTAAATTGTTTGTTGCGCACACTAGTATGTCCAAACAATTGTAATGACAATTTAAAGTAAAAAAATATATAGGTACGGTAAGTATATGGCATACTCTCTTAACGGAGATACATGTTCCTCAGCGAAAATTAATACTTAATACATGGAAGAGAAATCTTTCGACATTGTTCAAACAAGAGAAGTAAAAAAAAATTAATTAGGTAGGAGAAAACCATATACAGTAAGCTTATTAAAACATTGCGACTAAAATACTTAAAATAGGTAGCCAGTCATAGTGACTACCCTTCAAAAGCAATTATAACACTGCAGGTTGGAAAATAATAAAGATAAAGAAAACTGAACTTCTTGTCATCTTGGTCAAAATCAAGATGAGATTGGACTATATCTTCAAATTAATATTTATATGTTCAAAAATATATCCCTGAACAGGCCATAATTGTTTCCCTATATCCTTATTAATTGGGCTTTAAATAAATCTGCGCCTAATTCTGTGAAAATATTTTTTATAATAATTTATTAATTTATTAAAATTTGTTTCCATTTTATGAATGGTTTTTATATTTTTAAAGCCTCCACATAAGCAAAAATCAGGTAGCGACAAATCCACCAAACAACACCTCAATTTTCTATCCATTATTGAGGAAATTCAGTATTCGAAACATTTAAATTATTTATTTTGATATTAAAAAATAATATTGCTAATAAATATAAAATTTAACATCATTAGCGAGGATCTTGTTATGATTTATGTTAATTTTCTATGTATTTTGTAGTATTCTTTTAAGGAGTTTATATTCTTATACAAAAGAAGACCTGGTTATTAAATATAAAATATTATGTGTAGTACCTTGCAGAATACGAAATATCTAAATATAATATACCTATATTGCGGCCTTAATTATTTTGCAAAATTAACATTCAATCAGACCTATGATCAAACTCACAAGTTAACGCGAGCCGTTAATTTCAAAATTAAAGTGAGTGGGTTAAAATCCAATGCTATTTTCCATTTTGGTATGATGCAACTACAGTTAACGGTCGTGTTAATTCTCGATCTCGTCATCCTAAACAGGAGTGACGCAATCCCTAAAGTGAGTACTTTAGCATATTTGAGCCAATCAGGGACGAGTTCGGTTATCAATCGCGGAAATTTTGAAGATTGTTTGGAAATGTCAAGTTGTCAAGCGGTCAATGAACTTTTGCGAGCGGATGACGGCCACAGCTGGGTTTTATTCGCATATTTGTTGATTTTAGGCGATTTTTGCTTCAAAAATTAGTAATCGAATAGTTTTTGGTGAAAAATGCAACGTTTGTTAGATGTATTAGCTCGTTTTTTATTAAGAAATGGAAATATATTAATAACGGTAAGTTAAAACACAATTGTAAGTACATTGTTGGTATAGATTTTTACAAAGGATTTTTCTTTCAGATTATTTTACTTTCAAAATCTTGAAATTACTGAACAAAGTTGATTTGATTTGATTTACAACTCCCTTATAGTGACTTTTATACCTTTTAGATCATAACAAAACATGAGAGGAGAGAATTTCGAGGAGATTTCCTTCTATTTACCTAAATCCGTACCAGCTACTGAATTACACGTAGAAGTGAATAAAATATAAGAATTATACCATTTTCTAATATTTATTGAAGCCTTCAAATAGTTTCCTATAATTTACAAGCTGAAAAATACATGATGTTAAAGTTAAATTCAGCTTTGGCAACAATTTATACCTAATAGAGGTAAGTTTTTAAACTAGGTAGCTAGATACTAGATAATTATTAAAACCTGGATCAACCAAGTATTGTTTCGTACAAATTACACAACTTGTGTTGTATTTATAGATCTTATAGTAGGTACCTAATGTTTATAAAAAATTGAACCACTAGGGTCACAATTCAAAAGCCCAGGTAGGAATACAAAAGTGAGAGTAAGGGCTTTGTCCCTTGGTATTCGTTGGGCTTTGATCCATTTTTCTAAAATATTTACAACAGTTTTAAAGTTAGAAATAGAATAGAGAGTAGATATTTTTGTTGTTTACTTACCTAAGTGCTTGTAAAAATATCTCATAAGGTAAGGATTCAGGTTAGTTATCCTATCTATCCTATGCAGAGCATTCCTTTGTTTATTTTTAATAAAAATATCAACATTCTATCTTATTAAACCTTTTTTTTTACCATTTTATTAATAATTTGATTAGATCGAGATGATGTCTACTAGTATTAAAAAAACATTCAGTCCTATTTTTATACCTACCAGTATCTTAACAAAGAACATATGCACCTGTAAAATTCAGAAACTAAAATATTACTATCGAGGAATGGTAGCCTAGAGCAAAGTTAATACTAAAAATATTTAAATAAGTTCGAATGTTATTTTACTATTTTTTGTTTGTAGGCAAATGAGGCAGAAGCAGCTGGATGCAATACGAAGAACTAGTATAGAATGGGCAAGATTAGAAATTGAGATGTAGAAGGAAAGAATGCCAATGAAGTTGAGTTGTTGAGTTTAAAAATACCTGAAATGTTCTGAGGTGCAAAAATTATTAAAGCAATTAGTGTCAGAAACATGGACAATGGATAAACTTTAGACTGCAGTAAAGTCGCGACAGGAACAGGGTACAGCCCCATATTTATAATAAAAATATTAAATTATAGAAATTACTTTTAGATAACTTTAGGTATACTAAAATTCTAAAAGAATCGCTTAACATAACAGCATTGTTTAAAAACATGACCCTTTTTATATTTCCTGTATGAAGGTATCTCTGAGACTTCCTTAAAATTTTATCGCAAAAACAGTACGTATAGTATCTTTCGGTTTAGAAAGAAGTTAGTTGAGGTTACATTTTTATGGCATGTATCACATTCTAGTTACTTTTATTTTAGGTGGAGATATATGTTGATTTAGGACCGGATTTAATATATATTTTTTTTATATTAATTAAAATGCGACGAGGTCAGTAACGAACAAGGTCAACTCTAAATTATTAAAGACATGTTAAGGGGTTTTAAAATATTAATTGGTTAAATTACCACGTTTTTCCGGAGGTACAGGGAACAGTATACTTATGATTTCCTGATCGAAAATTTTCTAGTTTTCACACTAATTTTAATATTACATAAAGAAGCTGTCTCAAAACATCACCAAAAGGATTAAACAATCAAGGTTACAGTTTTATAATAATTATCAAATAATAAATAAAATACTCCCGAATACGATTTTGTTTTGAACAAGTTTCTTTTGAGTTTTGGGTTACTTTTTTTAGTAAGCAGAAAGTGACACATATAAAATTCTAACGTTAACTAACTTCTTTTTAAACTGAAAAATATTATAGCTTTGTCGTGAAACCAAAATACAAAAAAAATTTAGCAAGTTCTTGATAAGATATTATTTTAGTCTTGACAATCGTGTTGAATATTATTAGCAGTACCTACCTACCTACCAGATTTTGTAAAAATTGTAAATGTGATTTTGCTCGCTAATAAATAAATAAGTAACAACGAAAATAGTTTATATAATGGTTTTACTAAATTAATATCTAAAATTACAGGAGTAACTTAATTGTTAAACCAAATTTACATTATATAACGTAAAATTACAACTGGAAGCAGCAAACTAGTGTCATGTCTCATGGCTTTGTGTTTCATGTGGTGGGGTTTTCTCTATCTACTGCAACTAGATATTCCAAAAACCTAAAATTGTTAACAGCATTTTACAAATTAATTTTTTACCTAGCTACAGGGCATTCTGGAATGTCACTCCTGAAGTTTCCCATTTGACAAACCTACTTTTATGATTGCTCAAAAAAGGTTTGCTGAATGAGAATTTTGGAATGAAATTCAAAAATAAATCAAGTTTATTTTAACATATTTTTAAATTGTATAGTAATTATCCCCATGGCAGAAAGCAAAAACTAAAATGTCTACACATTACTAACGTCGAATAATATACTATGTAGTTTATAGTAGATGAAAGCGAGACCTTTTATGTAGGGTTGTAACAGGCACTTTAATATGTACTGAGATAGAAAAGTGGGAATTTTTAGCTGTATAAATGCCTATCTGCAGTTTTTTCTCCAGCCTAGTCCTAGAGTTATTCAAACTACTATCCTCTGCAGACCAAAAACTTGCCCTGACTGGCTTGCACAGCCTCATGTCAGGACTGCATAGGACATCACTGAGTGGAAGATGGCAAATATATACCATCCTCATTGTAACCTCTGACACACAATTTTTGGCCATGGCTTTTATATATAAGTTATTAAATGGTCTTCTCCCATCTTACCTTGGTGGATTTATTGCCCATAACAGTGATGTACATAATTACCCTACTCGAAATAGAAATGATTTTTATATCAAGAGGACTAATTCCAGGAGAGCTATGAATTCTTTATTTTTCAAAGGTCTTAAAGAGTACAATGATCTACCGAGATATGTCAAGGAGTGTTCATCGATTAATAGTTTTAAAAGAGAGCTTAGGACATTTTTTAGAAGTTAAGATAGGCTTTTCCGATATGATGATGTTTTGTAGCCTGAAATATAGATTTTATTTGAGTTTCTAGTGTTATATCTGAAGTATATTAAAACTTGTAGGAGTGTTTTTTAACAAACATCAGTGCAATAAGAATCAGAATACCTGGAAGCGTGAGAATCTAATGGTACCGAAAGATTTCTTTGCATGACTCAAGTGGGCTTAAGGAGTAGATTTTACGAATAATTTTTTTTTGAAGAATAAATAATCTTTGAAGTTCTGAGTAGTTTGTCCTCAGTAAAGCACAAAAAGAGTTAAGTGGCTGTGGGCCAAAAAATAATATATATTTAACAATTGTTTGGGGTTCATAAAGGTTTTGAGGTTGACAAAGGCATAATAAGCAGTTCAGTTTTGCAGCAACATTGTCTACATGGGCTGTTTACTTTAATTGTGAGTCTAGGTGAAGACCCCGAAACTTGCATTGTTCTACTCTTGTAATAAAATTATTATTCAATTTTAAGTATAAATCAGGAATCTGCTGCTTTTTATAGAATGCCATGTAATGGGTTTTATTTGTGTTAACAACTAGATGATTTGTTTGGCACCAAACAGAAAATCTAAGCAGAATTGTATAAGTTATTTCAAGTAGTTGATTAAGTGTAGAAGCAGGTATGACTACTGTTGCATCATTTTTTCAAATCGTTTATAAATAATGCAAAAAGCAAGGGAGAGATTACGCCATTACGCCTCTTTAGGGAACGCCCTATCTGATATTTAGTTTCTCCGAATAGGAGCCCTAAAGTTTTACTCTTCTTTGGCGATTAGAGAAAAATGATTTCAGCCAGTCAGAAATATTACCACGTATTCCCATAGCATGCAACTTTCTGAGCAAGATGGCAGTGTCGACGCAGTCAAACGCTGGGCTAAGATATGGAGTGATATTTTGGGGTAGTTCAACGGAAATACACAGAATTATAGTCATGCAAAAAAGGTGCATCCGAAATATTTTTAGGATGAAACAGCAGGAAAGTTGTAGGTCTGTTTTTGTAGAAAAAAATATTCTGACGGTAATAGGAATGTACATTTTGGACTCTGTAATATTTGTATGTGATAATAGGGATCTTTTCCTCGATTTTAATGTGAAACATGATTATGACACTCGCCATAAAAGTAATTTAGTACCAGAAAATTATAACTATACTTACATACCTCCAAAAAAATGTAAAATACTGCATCATAAAAATTTTTAATTGTTTCTCAGACGAAATTAGAAACCTGCCAAAGAATAAACTAAAATATACCTTAACAAAATATCTAGTCAGTAAGGCCTTCTACAACCTTAATGAATTCTTTGATGATCCTGATAAAGGAATAATTCAGTGTTAAATTTTAAATATTTGTTACAATTTTAAGCATGTGTAATTTTATCAAAATTGTCATTGTCTAAATGTAATGTAATTACAAATTTAAAATGGTTATTTACAAAAATCTCTCCAGACATTGTTCAACAGCCCCTATTGGTTTTTTTTTTATTATGTTTATAGCTCGGTTTATAGTAAATGTAAGCATCTTATTATTGAACAAATAAATACTATTGTATTGTATTGTATTAAATCGAAAAATAGAGCTATAGTATAGTAATTAGAATCTATTGTTTTATAAATATATTCCAAGAGATCGTAAGCAGCTGTGCTAGTAGAGAAGTTTGAGCAATACTAATAAAAAATTAGGTAGGTACTATATTTTAAGACGGGACCTACCTTCACATTATTAGATAATGATCCTTTTATTAGTGAATAAAATTGAATCGAGTTTAATCACATTGGAATCTTCGTGAGTCCTGATATGTGCTGGTAATTTTAGGTTGGTCATATCCTATAACATCACATTATATCACTGAGAAAAAGGCAAAAATAAAAAAAAAAACTAAAATTATACAATACATACTTTGCTTTCACTGCGAATAATCTCTTAGTTAGTTATCTGTCTAGTTGGAAAGCATCTCATACCATAATCTCTTTTTTTCTAAGTGAGTTTTCTGACACAAGTTGTTCTCAATTTCTGTTAAGCAGATAAATTATTGAGTACCTTTTAACTTTCATGCAGCAACCACATTCTACTGATGTTAATACATAAGTGTAAGCCGGACTACAAATACAAATACTAATAATCTTTATTCCCACTAGGAGCCCTAAAGTAATTAAAAGTACATTTAATATGAAGTACCTAGTAGGTAAATACATATAATTGTTTAGTAACTAACCTCTTTACGTATCAAATATTTTCTTTTACCATTTTCTTGGTGAAAACTTGTCACAGTTACCAATTGAAATAAACTTTGCCTTGTGTCTGTGTTCTTTACTGGTTAATACTTTGATTCCAATCCATATTCTAAAAAAAACAGCTGTAATAATGTAAATATGTAAACAAGCATTCAATTGAAATATATAAATAGGTACTTACGACATAAAATAATGTAGCTCGAACGCACACTATAAAACTTTCTCTCTAAAATCTAAAATCTATACTATTTTTAGGTTAAGAATTCTGACACTTAAATCTGACAATCACATCCGATAACTTTAACCGCTCAGCTGTTTCTCCACCACAGTGAAAAATCAAGAAGTAGGCTGTTTTCGGTTGTTGTCATGGAAACACTCACGTTAAAAGTTAAAGTGAGCATTTGATCATAGGGCTGAACATGACTTAAAAATTCAGGCCCGTATTTCAAAAGTGACTCTGATGATGGTTGCAGAAAAACAAAACGTTGTATGGTAAAACACATTACAGATTCTAAAAGAGAGTGAAAAGTTGCCCCCATAAAGTTTTATTATAGTTGTCTGTTATCTTTTACATTCAAGGCGCAAATTGAAAAAAAATATTTGACAGTTTTACTTCACTCACATATTATAGAGACGCACAAAATTTAAAATACTTCGAAAATCGATGCATCAAATTTCTATCCATCGATATAGTAGAAACATCGACCTTAATTTATCGATTTTGAAAGGACGTCGACTGCGAAGCATCGATATAATAATATATCGAATTTATTGGTGTATTTTTATTGCAAAATATGTATTTATATTTTTGGCTGTGGAGCAAAACATTTCAATTTTGCGCTTGCTAAATGTTGATTTTCATGGCAACATTGGCAACAATTACCATAGACAAAGATAATACAAAGGACTGAACAGCGCCATCCGTATCTTAGATGTTTTGTCTTCCTTCGAAGCTGGTGGTGCACTTTGCAGAAAGGGATATGAAATCGTATGACAATTATGATTATACCAATACCCAAGTAAAAAAACAAGAAATTATTTCTAGTCGTGTTTGAGGTTTGCAGCAGAACATCAAATATATAAAGGTTTGTAAAAAAAATGTTGTAAACTAAAAATCTAATTTGACAAATTTTGAAAAAAATCGATGCATGTCATAAAGCATCAAGTCAATATCCATCGATGCTTTAATTCGATGTATCGATGATTTCGATTTATCGAAAAACATCGCACATCCCTACTTACATACTGTCGCGATGCTACTAAGAACAATAGGGCTAAAGCGAGAAATTTCGTTATAATAATTTGCCAAATGTGAATGTAATACCTACTAAATAAGCTGCAATTATTAATACCCATAATACTATATGAGCAAATTTAATGAAATAATTACTTTTACTCTTTAGTTTTAATCGTATAAAATTTTTTACAATGTATTCAATATTTAGTATGTGATTAAAAAAACAACTCTTTTTTATAGCCCTGGAGGACTCGCGCCAAAAAAAATTACACTATCACTCGCAGTGAGCATTTTGCTCACACCACATATTTCGTCAGATTAAGACTTTTTTAAATATTTTTTATCACATTGTTAGCAAAACAAAAGTATTAGAGACTATAAAGGCGGCATTCCGATACGGGAGACCGCGACAAGCGACCGAGACCGCTGCGGCGACCAGTAGCATACAAATACAGACGACGCGACGCGCGACGTGGCGACTTCGGCTAGGTCCATTTTGTTTAATTTAGTAATTGTGTACGTTTCAGAAAACCATGTCTAAAAATCTTAAAGTAAGAAAACATTCACTAAAACGTTTATTGGAAGACGTGGACGAAGATATAATTGTGTTGGCTTTACCGCAAGAAAAAAGACAAAAAATTAAATAAAATACTATCCTTATAAGCCTGGAGAGTGCTGTCATATAATGGTGGGTGATGAGACACTAAATCGATGAACAATTCATCTTCCTGAGTAGAAAACGTCGCCATTCAACCCTCTCTAGGTATAAAATAATTGAAATAAACTATGCAGGTCGCAGCGTATCACTGCTTCCAGAGCAGTGTGGTCGCGCGACCGTTAGTCGCACGATGGCCACGCCTACCGTCTCGCGTCGCTGTCGCTTGCATCGGAAAGCACCACATACAAATCCGTTAAAGCGGTACGTCGCGGTCTCTCGGTTTCGGTCGCTTGTCGCGGTCTCCCGTATCGGAATGCCCCCTTAATAAAGCACTTAATATAATTTACAAACCAAAAATTAAATAAAGATTGTACACTGACAAAAATGTAGGTTCAAGAATACAAGAAGAAAAAATTCCAGTAATAATTTTAATATAAAATGTATTCATGATAAGTTTAATATGAATGTATTCATTTTATGTATCAGTATCATCATTTACGCCACAACAGGGGGGGGGGGGCAGATGATGTCTGTGTGCTCTTTACAAATTGCTATCTCATATTTAGAACAACGTTTGATTGTGCGTCTATTTTTTCTTCTTGGTCAAATTTGGCCAGTCCTGAGGGTTCTAACAAGTTTTTCAAATTATGTTTGATTCTTGTTCGCAGTCCAAATGGAAGAAACCGTATTGAGGAGCGACGTATCCAACGCGGTTTACATAATTCCAGAGCCAATATTTTTGAAAATAGATTCTCCCTCGAGTATTAATTCCATGATATCCTTAACGTATCACAAATTATGTTTGAATTAATGCCTAGAACGTCTAGAATAGTAAAAAAAATTCTAAGTGGCCATCGGCAGCAGAATCTTGACACAGAATAATTAGATTTAAGTCCATTCACTACCTACATCAACATCTCCTTTAGTCAAAGTATATAGTTTTCGGGCATTCTCATAATCGATCCACCCTTATTTGGTCGATTTCTGCCCTCTGCATGACTTATTTGTTTAAACATCGTTAAGTTATTATTTCTACCGGAGTTGTTGTTGGCTTAAATTTAAAATTAGAGAAAAAAATTACATGTATTTAGTATATTGATATGGTATACACACAAAACAAGCTAAGTTAAGCATCATAGTATGTAACTAAATTCAGAACTCCTCTTGAAGATCCCTGATGTGTTATGTTATAATATTGTTTAAGATTTCATTAGCTGCACATTTTTATTCTCTCTTTAAAAATATATATAATATATAAAATATAATATACTTAATCATTGCCTCGAAACTAAAAGGGTTGTCTAGTCTGAAAATAAAATTTATGACGTGATATTGGCGAGATTAAATGGCATTCAGTGAACTCCCATTTTTTTCTTCCCTCTTTTAAATAATAAATGTGCCTATAGAGAAGAAAAATGAGAAAACAAGACCCTTTAACAAGGACGCGCGACGCCGCCACAATATAAATCACAACTATACCATCGCAAAGTGGTTTTCAATAAAGCAACACGTTTTTAAAAAAAGCATTTCTTATAAAATCTTATATATCAGAACTTTTAATAATAAAATCTCTTTTAGGCATCCTATATTTATTAAGGCGGAATTTTTATTGGAAAATTTATGTTTTGATCGTATACATTTTTTGCATGCCATTTTTGGAGGCCAATCTCTATATGGCCCTTTTATAATATATTAAGTATAATTCTGTTTAAATATTTAGATTAAAGCCTCAAAGAGTACAATAATTTTATTCGTGCTGTTTTTTACATTTTTTCTTTCTTTGTGTAATAAAGGCAACAGTACATATAGCTTACGGTTTCTACAATCAGCCGCTTAAGGGCGTCCCAGGAAAAGCGCAGAAGAACTGATCTCTTAGGTTCGACAAAGCATTTTCCTTCTCTTTGTTTAACTTAATATACGGATACCGGTAAATGAAAGCTGAATCATGTTTTTAAGAAAAATCAACATAACTCTTAAACCGTTGGTGATATTGATTTGCGGTTCGGACAAGTCGTTTTCAATGAAAATTGTCTCCTATACTACCAAAAAAAGGTATAAGGTGAAGTGGGGCAAATGTAATAACATTACATATTTCCTACAATTTTATCAAAATTACTTATACGACCGCATCACCTGTTGACCCGTAGTCAATACTCTCTTCTAACGTCGGTTTAAATAGTCATTTGGTTGTAACCCGCCATTAGCTGACAAGTGCTCCGCGGTCGCATTTGAGGTTACAATACGAGTGATTCATGCATTTTCTAAAATCGTCCTAGATCCTGTCTTTGCAAGGTAAGCTTATGGAAGCATTGTTTATGGAACTATAATATGGCTATGTTTATATATTTTTTCGTAAAAATAATGAATTAAAAATAATTTTATTTATATATAGTAGCATATTTTACATTTGTCCCGTTGAAAAGGTTGGATGAGGGCAAATGTAATATAAACATTATCACATTTGTCCCTTCTATATTACATTTGCCCCTTGTCTTTTACAGAATCAAAAAATGGTGCGCTGCTATAAAAGAAAAAGGGCAGACCCGAAATATTCTGAAGCTAATGTCAAGATAGCTGTGCAAGAATATCAAACTGGCCGAATGACTATGTACAGGAGTACAGGGCCTCCAAGACCTACAATATACCATATTGTACATTATAATATAGTCGCTTAATTGGACTTAGATGAGCAAAAAAGAATAAGGGCCGGAAAACTGCTTTAAGTACAGAAAAAGAAAAGGAGTTAGCCGCAGGTTTGGCCACTATGGAAAAATGGGGTTTTGGATTATCCAAAAAGAAAGTTATTGAAAAAGTTTCCATTTTTGTGAAAGAAAATAAAATCGAAACTCCTTTTAAAGATGGGATGCCTGGTACAGACTGGTTTCTAGGTTTTAAGAAGCGGCATAATTTAAGTATTAAAATTCCTCGGTCAGTGGAATATGCACGTAAGAAGGCAACAGATCCGTTTATAATCATGAGATACTTTGAACTTTTAAAAAATCTTCTTCAGGAGTTGAAACTTGAACATAAAAATTCTCAAATTTGGAATCTTGATGAAAGCAGCTTTTGTATCGACCCAAGCAAAACAAAAGTAGTTGGGAAACGAGGAGCGCCATGTTCGCGAGTAGCTAGTACACCAGGTCGAGAAAATACGACAGTCTCCTTATTGGCAAGTGCGGCCGGCGAAAAGGCTCCGCCATTAATAATTTTTAAAGGTGCTAATATTTGGGACCAATGGCAAGCTCCTGATTATGTTTTCCTGGATTATCTTATGCAGCTAGCAAAAAAGGATGTATGGATGCCGAAATATTTTATAATTATTTTAAAAACACGGTTAATCCTGCTGTAGGAGATAAAAGACCTGTACTAATTGTATTTGACGGATACTCCACACATGTTACTACATCGGTAATTGAACTGGCGATAAATGAAAACATTACAATCCTTAAGTTACCCGCTCACACAACTCACATTCTACAGCCCCTTGATTTGGCGGTTTTTAAGTCTGGTAAAACTGCATGGGATTTAAAGTTGGAAAATGGCAACGTCACAATGTAGGTCGAAAACTGCCCAAAAAGATTTTTGCGTCGTTTATTGCAAAAATATGGAAAAACACTGAAGCAAGTGTTATTCTCAATGGTTTTCGAAAAGCTGGTAGAGAAAAATTTAATCCTGAGGCTTTAAAGCAATGGGACGCTAGAAATTCTGCAACGAGCAATCTTAACATGGTTCCACATCAAAATATCCCAAATAAGTCAGATTCAAGTGTTGTAAATGGTACTGTAAAATCCCAGCCTGGTTCATCAAATGAACAACCTGGTTCATCAAATGAACAACCTGGTTCATCAAATGAACAAACTGGTTCATCAAATGAACAACCTGGTTCATCAAATGAACAAACTGGGTCATCAAATGAACAACCCGGTCCTTCAGAAGAAATCAGCTTTGAAACCCTTCTCTTAGATTGCGTTCGTCAACATCAGTTAACACCAAAAGTTTCCAAAAAAGGATTAGCTCCTGGAGCAGATGTCATTACAGCGCCAAAAGTGCAATATGAAACACCAACACCAAAAAAAAAATAAAAAAAAAAACATCGAAGTCCAAGTTCATCCAGCGAGTCAAGTGAAGGATTGTTGTCTTATCAAGAATCTGATAACAAAGAAGAATTTTTACTAGAACTACAAGCATCAGAAGAGGAAGAGGACTGCTTTGAAAGTCATACTATTGAAGTTGGAAAGTGGGTTTTAGTACAATATGCGAACAAAAAAACACTCAAACACTTTGTGGGAAAAGTTCTAGAAAAATGTGAACGTGATGATTGGGTTATAAAATTTTTAGGGTACAAAAAAAATAAATTTGTTTGGCCACTTGTTGATGATACTGCTCTCGTAAATACCGAAAATGTAATAAAAGTGCTTCCAACACCATCAAAGATCGAAGAGGGACTGGGATGACATCCAAAGTTTTCATCTATCCTAGCTAAGGTTTTTTGAAAAGTAGAATTACATTGTCATTTTCTTAGAAAAATGTTCTTATTTGTTAATTTTTTTCTGTTTTTCTTTTGAACGTTGTAAAACTTTGTTATTTTTAGGTCTAAATTAATGAACCAAAAAATAAATTATTTAAATAAACCTATATTTTTATATTTGTCCGACAAAATTGTGTAGTGTAATAAATAGTAAAGATTTTTTTCATTAACAGCAGAATAACTATGCCAGAGACTTTGCCAGTACATTATTAAACCGGGCCTTAGATCAATACCTGCAACCGGGTAGTCAGGACCCCCTAGACGTATTTCAATATTAACCGCCATCGCTGTTCTTCAGAACAGAATATCTAACCGCAGTACTAGTGACAGATAAGGTCAGGTTTAAATACTAACACCCCATCTATTTTTAAAAAAAGCCAGCAAAATTTTTTTTTTAGTTGTTTTATTTTTGTAGCTCTGCCCTTAGTTTTCAATGTTTCCTTTTTTTTTAACTTCAGTTTCCGTGATGTCAGGTTGCACGGTCAGAGCTAGCTCCTCGACCATCTTGGACGTTTCCAGCTTTTCCTGTGGTAAAGCTAAAAGGTAAATCCCCTCCCGCGAGTTAGGGCAGTTGGCACCCGTGCTCCACAGCTAGTGCTGCTCGTGTTCTTTGGTCACCACTTTTATTAGTTTCTTTTTTTAATTATTCATTAAATTCATTTAGGTTTTTTCCATAGCCGTCTACTACGGTTTTACTTGTTCGGCGGTGCTCATCATAGCATCGCTGAAAAGTACCATATTTTTTTCTAATGAAATAAACAATTATTTTTTTAATATTTATTTTATACTTCTGTCAAAAAAAAAATAACAACTGAAGGACGCGTCGCAATTTGTAGCATTAAAAGTAGCGAGTAAAGTTGAACGGGTACAAGTAGATAACTCAAAATCACAAAAATGCATGTTACCTGATTGTAAGGGGACGATATACAGGCGGGTCTCTTTATAATATCAAAGAATTTTAGTTTACCTATAATTAATTTATATTAACGTAATAATTACTGTATTATTAGTGCTAGGCTGAAACTGCAAGAGCAAGAGCCCATTATGCAAGACGTCTCAAAAGAAAATTAATTTCACTAGATTGCTGTCAGGCACATTGCTTTGATGTTTTCCGGAGCTAATTGAAGAGCGCTTGATTACCATGTATTGATTTTATTTGCTTACGTCAACTTTGTTTTCTTTTTAATTAGTCAGAAAATTATTATTTTTAATTAGGAAGCCTGTTTTTGAATTTGTTTCGTAAGATGTCTGATATAAGCAATGTGCTTATTATGCGTTTTTTTCTATTTACTTGCAACTTTCTCTAGGTAGGTACTTCACCTTTATTTAAAAAAAACTGAAGGTTTCAAATCCAATAACATTCTGTTTTCCACATTAAGGTTTTTCAAAATAATCAAGAATTGGCCATTATGGTCATTGCAATTCTTGGACATACAATATTATTTGCTTTTTTCTTTAAATCATACCGTGTGTTGTCTAGCTAGTTATTTCTTAAGCTAAACAGTAAATTAACCCTACATTTCTGTATTTTTTTCGTAGTGACTTATTTGTGAAAAATAGAATTGAGAATTTTATACATATATATAGAGTGGCAAAAAAAGTGCCACAGTGATTAAACATAATATGCCGTTCGTTAAAAAGTCTGGAATATTGTGTGGCAAAAAAGTCGCGCATAATGCCTGTAACTTTCGAATTACCTCGTATACGAAAAAGTGACCTTAATGAAAGTTGTTCAGTAAATTATTCCCCACATTTCTACCTGCATACATTTTTCTGTCAATTCTGGTTTGGTGGCCATAGAGACCAACTTACTTTTTTTAAATGGAACACCCTACACATGATTGCATATTTGGATTCTACTGGGAAAACTATGATTTTTTTTTTATCTCAAATATTCACCTATCTGCAAGCGTTTCCGAGATAATGACAGCTCAAAAATGGAAAACTTCAATTACAATTTTTCCTTCCTAATACCCACCAGTTGAGTCAAAGGTGTTTTCATGACAGCTACCTAAGAGGTGTCAATTTTGAGTTCCTGTTTAATTTTCTAGTGTCTGATTTATAATTTGTTTATACTGTGGTAGGGGAAGGGGAGGTAAGTTGACGACCCTAAGGATTTTTGGGCAGTAACGTTCTTATTGACAACAAAGATGGTATGTATTGTATTGAATATTTGATTCTAACTATATCTAAATCGACTGACACGGAAATATTTGATAAAAAAATATATTTTAACACAAAAAAAAATAAATTAAAAAAAAACAACAAATTCGTCATCTTACCACCCATTGCTGGTAAGTTGACGAATTGCTGTGGGTAAGTTGACTAATTATGAAAAAAGCCTAAACCAAAGTTTAAAAATATATTTATTACAGATAACATACTAAACGAAACAAAACAGAAACGTAACACGCTAATTATTAGCTTTACAAAAGAATGTGTAATACCTAATTAACAAAACGAAACAAGAAAAAAACATACTCTAAATAATTAAACAATTAGACACAAAAGTCACAAATCCATATTTTCGCTTTAGCTTCTTTACGATTCAAAGTGGTACATTGTGCATGCGCCCAGCCTTGACATTTTGAGCATCGGAACCAAAATTCATTATTTTTACCCACGTCACTGCAGATTATGCAAAGCTTATCACCTTCTTCAAATTCTGAATCCATATCATTGTCAGTGTCAGCATAGGCTACATCTGCCGAGGATTCTGAATCAGATGAACTAGAAAAAACTTTACGTTTGACATTATTAACGTTTTGAGTTTTGAGTTTTTTCTTTTCTTTCTTCATTTTTATACGGAGCTTATTATTATTTTTTTTATTTATCTTTGACTCTTCTCGAAGCGTTTTCTTTCTTTCTTTTTCGATTTTTTCATCGTATTTTGCTTGTAATGCATTCTTAACTGGTGTACTTGAAATTATCAATGAAGGTAACTTTTTTCTTGGACGTCGGCTTTCTCGACTTCCCCAAGGTAAAGGGGGAAGACCAATTATTTTGCTTTCTTTAGAAGTAGCTGATTTTGAAGTTGATGCAATGGGTTCTGTTTCCGTAGGCTTGGACGTGCTTGCCTCATTTTTCTCTACACGTTGTTCTTGAGGTTCCATTTCCACGTTTAAAGTTGCTCCTAAATTTTGATCCGTTGCTTTTTGTTCTATTTCAGTTGTCTTTGCTGTCTCAAAATCCAAGTCTGTAAATATATCGGGATCGAATGGTTCTATACCAGTTGCGCGAAATCCGCTCTTTGCATTGGCTACCGAAGCAACTTTTAGATAGGCTGAACCAAAAATAGATGCAATATCATACAGGGTAATTACTTTGCTAGGGTTACTAGTCAGAAAATTGTCACATGCTCTACTGTAAGCGGTCTTCAGTGGCCCGTATAGTGACACATCCAGAGGCTGTAGGCGGTGGCTAGTGTGTGCCGGAAATCCAACTAGCGTAATAAAATTTCCTCTGCATAAATTCACTGCTTCCAAAGTAAGATGACTTGCATGATTGTCCATAAGTAACAGAATCCTATTGTCCTCACTAGGTCTTGTACTTATATCGAATGAAATGTTCTAAATATTTAATGAAGTTGTCACCAGTCATCCAGCCGGATTCATGGGCCACACCAACAAAATCACTGGGAGCGTTGTTTAGGTAAGCTGGTTGCATCCTTACCCTAGGAAAAATTAAAAAAGGAGGCACAAAATTTCCGGTTGCATTCATACTGCAGACGGCTGTCACGTTTGTCCCTCGTTCAGCGGATGAAATTTTTATAACCCTACGCTTGCCTGTCGGAGTTAGAATCTTAGGGTTTTTGGTTGCTACGGTTGAAACACCAGTCTCGTCCACATTATATATTTGGTTAGGCTGAAACGAATATTTTTGTCTTGTTTCACGAAGAATATTAAAAAATTGGGAGACGCTCTCTTTATTAAAAGCCATAAGTCTAGCGATTGACGTCGACTCGGGAGTCCTAAGAGACACTTTAAATTTCTTCATAAACCAGTCTATAAAATGCCGCCCAGCTGTTTTCTTCTCTTGGCTAAATCTATGATTTATTTTACGTTGTTCAGCAAAATCAAATACTATCATACCAAATTGTTCTTTAGTTAAACCAAATGCCCGCTGATCAATCTCTGTGACATAATTATACAAATCTTGTAACTGTTCAGCAGAAAAAGTGTGCTTAAATCGCCCAGCATTCGATGGAAAAACCTAAAAGTCATAAATTTTGTTAAAATACACCTACGCAACAGTGAACCAATATTTGACCTTATCAGGATATTTTCTGCGAAGGGTTGGCTCTGGAAGTCTATATTTCTTTGCAGTGGAATTAACAGAAACACCATTGTTTTGTACATCGTTTATAGCATTATTCATGTCTTCTTTGCTCCATGTTTGCCTTGCAGTTTTACGAACATAAACTCGACCCATCTTGCAACCTAGACCAACAAATATCATTTTATTAAATAAAATGTTTGGTTCACGTGTTGGAGGTAAGATTCGTCATCTTAGCTACTTTGTTGTTCGTCAACTTACCACCTTACGCTTTTCGTACATTTTTGTAAAATATTATTAAAATCTCATGCAAACCAGTATTATTTAGCCCCATTACATTTATAAGACCGATTTTCAAAGACCCAAGACCTTTTAAAAACTGTCTAGTACTTACCAGCCAAATTTTATTTCTTATTTCCGTAACCTCAAAAATTATAAGAGCAAGCACCAATATGACTTATCGACACTTAACCTCGAACTGTACTGCTTTGCCGCCGAAATAACGAATGTACCATACGGCGCAGTTCAGTAGGGATGTAGCATAGCAATATCTCGATTTTAAACCGTAGAGTTTAGTAGGAATGTCCAATTCGTCATCTTACCGCGTTCGTCAACTTACCTCCCTTTCCCCTACATCTGAATGAGAAAAAACGAGTTGAAATTTTAGTAATGAGCTGTTACGGAAATATGAAGAGATCGCAAGATCAGGTGTGTCAACACCTCAATGAATTATATCCAAATAGGCCTTTAGGAAAGCCGCTAGATCAGGTCGACCTAAAAAAGCAACCGGGGCAGACAAATCCAGGCCAATGGCAATGGATTTTAATGTGTCTCATCAGTCAGTGAAAAATTTGTTTAAGCAGGAGAAGTTGCATCCTTACAAGATAAAGTTGGTGCACAAGTTAAACGAGGACGATTTTGATAGAAGAGCTGAATTTTGTGAGCTGATGATGGAAGATGCAATGACGATAATAACTTCGCAACAAATATCATTTTCTCGGATGAAGCTACTTTCCATTGAAATGGCATTGTTAATAAAAACAATTATCGTTATTGGTCTGCTGACAATACTCACTGGTTCCAGGAAGGTCATACTCAGAGGACCGAGAAAGTTAATGTTTGGACGGGTATAGTTGGTAGAAATGGGACCTTTTTTCATAGATGATAATTTGAATGGCGAAAAATATCTGGACCTCCTCAGGAATCATATAAGTCCTTCTTGCAGAATGGTTTTGCCAGGTGTAAATAATGGCATAAACGAACAGGTTTGATTTTAGCAAGATGGAGCACCTGCGCATTATGCGGCAAATGTTAGGCAATACATAAGCGAAGAATTTTTAGGACGTTGGATAGGCAGAAGAGGTGCTATTGACTGGCCAGCGCCATTACCTAAGTTCCCAAAGTCTACGTTAACCGTCCCAATGACTTAGAATCTTTAGAAGTCATAATTAGTGCTGAAATTCGGGCCACTCCAGAGGACTTCCTTTTAAACGTTGTAAACGGGTTCAGAAATCGGCTGGCGCTCTGCTTAGCAAAAAATGGTGGTCATCTTGAACATCTAATCCACTGGAAAGGCTTCACTTGTTTATTATTTCAATGTTAAGTTGTTTAATTTTCTAGACTATTTATTTTGTTAGTATAGAGGTTATTACAATTTTAAATAAATAAAAATTTGAAATACAAAGTTTTCCCAGTAGAATTCAAGAATGCAATCATATGCAGGGTGTTCCATTTAAAAAAAGTAAGTTGGTCTCTATGGCAACTAAACCAGAAATGACAGAAAAAATGAATGCAGGTAGAAAAGTGGGGAATAATTTACTGAACAACTTTCATTATTTTGGAAACTAGCAAGTCGACATAATTAAAAACGGCACACCTTGGAATGATAAAACAGTTTCTTAACTATATCCACGTGCAAATTTCCAAAAGAATATATTCAGTAGTTTTTGAAATATTTGCAATACTCCAGACTTTTTAACAAACGGTATTTTATGTTTAATCACTGTGGCAGTGATAGATAGGATTTAGCACAAGAACATACATTTTACATGGCAAATGTGAAAATGTACTATACCGGGTGTTACTTAATAATAAGCCGTAATTCCAAGGGCGCACTCCTGAACCAAATTCAAGTAGAAAAGTTCATATTCATATTTGTCCTAAAAAGTCTGGTTTTCAAGATTTATTTATTGTTTTAAACAGTGGCGTACTTTTTATTTGTCAATATTAATCGTGTGATTGCCCCCAGGATGCCACTGGAACTTGTATTTATTATCTAGTTAGTGCTAACTTACCGACTTATCACAAAGAACAACACTGCCAAATTTCACCAAAAGCGGCAAAAGGATCTTTGAGATAGTAATAAAAAACCGTTTTTTTTTTTTTAATTTGACACCCTGTATCTTGAAAACCATACTTTTTAGGACACATGTTTATATGAACTTTTGTACTTGAATTTGGTTTAGGAATACGCTCTTGGAACTACGCCCTATCATTAAGTAACGCTCTGTATATACATCATCTCGTTTAAAATTCCAAAGTTACCCCCACCTCTAAGAATAGAGAAACAGGAGTAAATGTCAAAACTATGGTTTAATATATCTCCGTGTCTTCCTATTACGTCAACATCATTTCAAACCGTTTTCAAGATATTATCTTCTACTACTTTAAAAAACTCACCCTGTATAACTAATAGAACATGATATTTTTGGTGTTAGTTCTTTAAACTCCTGTATTACATTTTCCATTTCGCGGAAATGGCTGCATAATTCAATTTATTTTTTTATAAAAGTTGCCTTGGAAATGTGTTTTTTAATATCATTTATGCTACTTTTATATAAAGGACAGCAGAAAGTTAAGGAATCCTTATTACATTATTTATCCATTTGTCATTCAAACGTCTCGCTGGCTGTCTGTGTAAAATGAAAAATGTCCCTTGTCTGCTTATTACACAAAAAGTGCATAAAATATTTACATTTATATTCCAAATAGCAGTTGTACAATTACCTAAACATAAAAGCTATCGGAGAGGATTCTGAGAAAAGCATCTTAAACTAAGGGGTTGAGCTACGCGAGCGTTTAAGACGACGCGCTGCGTTTTAAATGTGCCAAAGCCTTCACATTTATATTATTGACACTGGCACATTCAGAACCCTGATTATTTTAATCGTTTGTCAAATGAGTTAATCAGTGCCAAAAGTAAAGTACTTCCCAACATATTTCGTTTAGCTTAGTGACTGCAATAAAACCCCTCATAAACTGTGCTTTCGCTTTCTCAGAGACGTATTAACCCGCATTTATTTTTAATGCCAGTTTATGTGTTGTCCGTCTCGGCCCGTAAATACGTATGTTGTGGATCTCGTCCATATATCACAGTTTTCTGAAGTTTAAATCCAAATGAATTAATTCAAAGTAGTACAATCGATAGTTTCGATGTTACCGAATACATAGCATAACTAATTAATAGTGATTTTCCTTCGTATATTACGGAACTAAGTTGCACATGTTTATTTAGTGCAAAGTGGACCTGCGTTCGTTTGTGTATCTTTTATTCTTTTTTGCTTCTACCAGGTGGGCGCGGACAAACTGCACGAAAGTTTTTCAGCAGGACCGTTTATATATATATCGTGGGTCAAAACTTCAAGTATCCTAAACAATTGCATAAGTTCAGTGTTTATCATTTAATCTACTTATGGCAACCAATGAAGTTGTACGCAAATCCTTTCAAGAGCTTAGTGAAAGACAACTGCGTCAGAAGAATATTATGATATTTGGTGCACTGGAAGTTGCTCCTTCAGAGGGGCAAACAAGGCAACAGATGGATACTGTAACCGCTACAGATATAATCTTAAAAGCCTATTCCGATGCCAAAGTCGAGAATATAAAGGTTTTTCGCGTTGGTCGAGAAAATCATTCAAAAATCAGACCAATCAAAGTAATATTGGAATCTAGTGCCGACGTCAAAACTATTGTCCGCCGTGCCAAGGAAGTACGAAAAATAGATTCCTACAAGAATATCTCACTTGGATATGATAGAACACCCAAGCAGATTGAAGAGTACAAACAATTGAAAACAACCCTGGATTCTCGGTTGCAGAATGGCGAAACCAATCTTAAGATTAAGTACTATAATGGCTTTCCAAAAATTATTACAATGAACGATAATTTAAACTATTAGGTTTGTCTAACAGTACGTCAACATCCCCGAACCTAGAAATATCCTGTTTATATCAAAATGTAAGAGGCCTCAATACTAAGACAAATGATTTTTATAAGTCGGTTTGTGAAGCTGATCATGACTTTATAGCAATTACGGAGAGCTGGATCCAAGATGGAGTCTCGTCTAGTGAACTTTTCGACAATCGCTTCTCAGTGTTTCGCTGTGATAGGGATTTAGCTGGGATGGGTGTATCACGGGGCGGTGGTGTGATTTTGGCAGTGAACAATAGATATAAAGCAATTCAATTGGATCTTCAGGCCGTTCGCAACAATGTCATTGAGGTAGATGTTGTGGGATGTAGGGTAAGCGTTAATTTTATCACACTACTTATATTAGTTATCTACATACCACCCAGCATGACCCACAATGACCTAACAACATTTCTTGAATGCCTTGAATCACTTCAGTACATATATGGTAGCAATATGGTAATTATGGGCGACTTTAATATGCCTACGCTTCACCGAAATTATACAGATGATACAAAAACTGAAACACTCAAAAGCTTCCTTCACCTTTTTGCCTTGGAGCAACATAACTTTATCTCTAATACTTATGGTACAACTCTGGATTTGGTTCTCTCAAATGTTACCTGTGACGTCTCCGCAGAATCTTTTCCTCTAGTGAAGGAAGATAGCTATCATCCCTGCCTTAACATTGCCCTATCCCTTCACGCTAACAAAAAGTCAAAATTCCCTGTAAACCTATCTCAACTAAAGTATAATTTCAGGAAAGCAAATTTTCCACTTTTATATGAGATGATCTTGAATGTGGACTGGTCGGTTCTGTATACACTATCTGATGTGAATGAAGCATGCACTCGGTTTTATAAGATACTGTACGAAATTTTCAACGCATGCGTTCCTCTGTCTATCATCCATCAAAAAAAATTTCCCATATGGTTTACATCTGAAATTATTAAAGATACAAAACGCAAGCATAGAGTTTTTGAAAAAATTAAAAAATCCAACTCCCCAATTTTACAGCTTCAATATAAAGAACTCCGTGCTAGTATTAAAAGAAAGATTACTATTGCTTACAAAACCTACACTAACAAGACTGAGGATTCCATCTTCAATGATCCTAAAAATTTCTGGTCATTTATTAACTCAAAAAAAGCAACATGCGCACTGCCTGAAATGTTTATGGATGACACCACTCAGTACTCCGAACCTAACGATATTGTAAATGCCTTCGCAAACTTTTTCAAATCCGCTTTCACCACCCCAACTAATGAAGCCTATTCACAAGAAATATCAAGTGGATGCACTTTCGTCATCCTCAAACACCTTTCCGACGAACTAATCATGGCATCTTTAAAGAAAACAAAAAACAAGCCAACATGTGGACCTGATAGGGTTCCAAGTTTTGTTGTCAAAGACTGCGCTGCTCCTCTTCTTAATCCGCTGTCATTTATCTTTAATTTATCAATTAAAACTAATACATTTCCAGAGGTATGGAAGGAGGCAAGGATCACCCCAGTTCTCAAAAAGGGAAACTTCAGTGAAATATCAAATTACAGACCAATCTCTATTTTGTCTCCATTTGCCAAGGTCTTCGAGATGTCTATCTATGAATGCATTTTTAGCCAAATAAAATCGCTAATTTCACCCACGCAACATGGCTTCTTCAACGCCCGTAGTACAGTAACTAATCTTGCCTGCTTTACTCAATACGTGGGACAGGCTATGGATAAACGCAAGCAAGTTGATACCATCTATACTGATTTTTCAAAAGCCTTCGACAGAGTTGATCATTCCATTTTATTACGTAAACTATCTCAATTAGGCTTTAACCAACAACTTGTTTCATTCCTTGAGTCCTATCTAAAAGATCGCGTACAGTATGTTGAGATTCGCGGTTATCAATCCTTTAAATTCAAAGCCACTAGTGGTGCTCCTCAGGGTAGCAATCTAGCCCCCTTAATATTTTTAATCTTCATTAATGACATAAGTAATGATATGTCCAGCAATGTACTGCTTTTTGCAGACGATTTAAAACTATTCAGAGTAATAAGTAATTTATCTGACTGCCTGTTATTGCAGAGGGACCTAAACACCCTGGAAAAGTGGTGCAAAATTAACAACTTGCCCCTGAACGTAAGCAAATGCTTCGCCATGACATTTATAAATAAGGTCGACTTTATTCGGTTCAACTATAGTATTGATAACTCAACCATTAAACAGTGTGATACTTTTAGAGACCTGGGTGTGGTTTTTGACCCAAAACTTTCCTTTACTTTTCACATCAGCAATACCTATAGCAGTGCAATGAAGATGCTTGGATACATTATAAGAAATTCGGCTGATTTTACAAATACTCAAACATTGAAGACCCTTTATTATAGTTGTGTGCAATCCAAACTAGAATATGGTGCTATTATATGGCACCCCATATTCCACAAATACATCAATCTTCTAGAAAACGTCCAAAGAAAGTTTGTCAAATATCTTTCATTTAAGAAAGATCGCATATATCCCCCTAGAGGCTCTGACCAAAATGCCCTTTTAATAAGATTTCAGATACCATCGCTTCTCAATCGCAGATATTATTTGACCATTCAGTTCTTGTTCAAAGTGTGCAGATCGCTCATAGATTGCCCTATGCTACTATCCTGTATAAACTTCCATGTTCCCTCACGCACTACCAGATCCTCTCCCGTCTTCCATCTGCCTATTCCCTCAACAAACTTCTTAATTAAAACACCAATCTATCAATCAATGTTTATTTTCAATAATACCTGCAATGACATTGATGTATTTGGCCTGTCCCTCCCTCAGTTTATAAATGCAACTAAACTCAAACTATTACAACAACGTTAACATCCTGAATTTCATCATTTTTTTTTTTCTCTTTATTTCAGAATTATTTACTAATCCTTTGTTAGCCTATTATTATTATTTTTTTAAACTAAATCCTTGTATTTTTGTGTCACATTGTCTTGTAATTGGAACCTGTTCTGTAAGACAATAAAGATTATTATTATTATTATTATTATTATAATAACAATAGATAGGTACATGATTTGTTATCAAAATTAATAAACTGTCTAATTAAGGTTTTCTAGAAACAACTTAATTATAGGATATATCTCAAAACATTTACAGGTAGGTACCTGTATATAGCTTATATAAATAGTAAACATAATATTCGAAATAGATTAGTACTTATCTATTTTACTTTGAAACAGTGTGTAACAAGTTAATATTAAAAGTATGTGGAGACCTTGGAAATCTTTAGCTAATGCGATATCTAGCTACCCTAAACATACCATGAAGCATTTGTCTTCTGACGTCAAAGTGATCGCGAAAAATTAATGTGAATCGTTATTAAAGAGCGGCCACCCTAAAGTAATTGCTATTAAAAATACAGTGAAATGACGAAATTATTATTATCGACGGTACGAGATATTATGCTAAAGGGACATTTTAAAAGAAAAGTTCGCAAAGATACCGGAAAAATGAAGTGCGTAGATGATTGTGACAAAGATGTTATTCGCAGAAAAATATACCAAATATATCGAGAAAATGTTGTGTCCACGTTAAATTTTTTAAAACCACGGTTAACAACTGACGATACAACGATATCATGTAGCAAGACAAGTCTTCACCGCGCCTTGCAAGAGATGGGATTTAAGTATAATTTAAGACAATAAACAAGAGACAAATTATTATGGAGTCCGAAAAATTAAGAAAAATTAGATTTCTGTACCTTAGTACTGTACACCCACCCTTAGTGGCAGTGTAATAAAGCTAATAAAGAAAGTTTTCGGTGAAATTCCAGATGAAAGTTGGAAAAATTCGGTTAACCATGTCTTAAAAATTGAAGACTCTTGTATAACTACACAACAAAACGAAATACATCATCTTATTATAGATGTGGATGATAGTGATAGCGAGACTGAATTAGGAATATATTAAAACGTTTCATAATTACAATTAAACATTCTGTATATATGTAAACATATTTTTTTAAGTAGGTATATTAACTATTACTTTTACCTAAATGCGTGCAAAAAGTTGCCCATTTCCGCACGGAAACTTTTCACACTTGTTTTGTACTTATAATAAATTAATATACATATAATACAAGTAATGGTAAAAATAAACATAATAAATATTGCTACTATAAGGTATTACTATGGCTTTTCATTTAATTACAAAATCCGTTCCTGTGCAAAGCAGTACGCCTTATTTCATTCCATTTCAGTAATAAAAACAGTGATACCAGCTGGGGCCAGGTATATTTCGCTGGTTGGCACGCTCATCGACAGTTTTATATGGGTAATTTTACCAAGAAATTCTTTAAAAACGTAGGTTTGGCAATCGAACAGGTAACGGGGTTTCTTTGGGTGTTACAATATAATAAAATTGCAGTTATTAGGTTAAACGAAATATGTTCGGATGGACTTTGCGGGCACTAGTTGTATTAATTTAAAAGAACAGGTCACACTTTGGCCTAAAAAACGCGTCGCATGACGCGCATTTTCTTAAACGCTCGCGTAGCTCAGCCCTAAGGGATTTGCGCCAAGTAACAGATACGCTTATATGACATAAAAATGAGAGTCACGTGGATAACGTCACGCAGTAACGCCGCAGAGTTCCTGATAGTCTAAATCGTGATTTCTCAGACAAAAGTGTTCTATTGTTCCTAAATTACTTGCTAAATTTATTCATACCTGTAAATGACAGAAAAATAAATATGCACACAGCATACAGCACTCTCGCCTCAACAGCGTGACAAAGGTTGAGTAAAATTGCGTTAGAACCTTTTATCGCCCTTTTAGAAATCCCTTTTCGCACACTGTTTTGCATATTTCTTGAGTGCATGGCCACAAAAAGCATTTTTATGATTATTCCATTACATAAATATCATCATTCATTTCTCCGACCCCTCGCCTTCAACAGTTACGAGACAACGCCGAACCGCACGCATTGTCAGCCTCCGAATCCTGTACGACACCATATGCATATCCGTTAGACATGAGCCGGCGTCTAGCATGTGTCCTTTGTCGCTGTGGAGGCGTGATAGAGAAAATGGGTACTATCAAAGAAACTTATAGCTACGCTGCTATGCATATTAGTTATAAAGGTCGGGAGATTATTATTTAAGGTCGATGCAAAGCGGCGATGTTTCGTAATCAAAACTTTGGTTAGTCTAGGTCTAGGTTAGGTAAATTTGAATGCATGCGAACAAAAATTATAATCATCAAAGTGTGCCTTGCATATAAGGCCGTACTGCTTAGCGGTGGAGCTTAATACCTGTTGGGTGTCAGTAAATATTAGTGTTGGGGAAAATCGTATTATTTTAATAATCGGATTATCAGGTTATGAATGATTTCAATAATCGCATTGTAATTCGAATTATAAATATCATTCATAATAGACATCGAATATGTGCGGTCACCGCCAACGATCGCCGTTTATTGTCCCTGACAGTAGCGCGCTGTTGCCGTTATATTATTATTTTCTTTATTACCCCAGTTTTCTTTAAAAGTTGAAAACCTAAATAAATCAATTGTACCTAAATAATGAGACCCGGCACTAAAAAAAGATCAGCTGTTTGAAACTATTTTAATAAAGTCGGAGCGACAGAGCGATTCTGAAAAAAAGAGCAAGATCTCGCTTGATTGAGCGAGCCGTGGCAACGCCGGTGAAGGCCTGGCAGATCGCAGAACGATTGAGTTGCGAATATTCAGATTCTCATCATTCGAATTATATTTTCATAATCGGATGATAACGATTAGTTGAAAAATCGGAATATCGATTATTTTTAATTCTAATTATCCCATCACTAGTAAATATATACCAGTATTATCAATCAATCAGTTAATTCGTCATCTTTCAACAGTGGTTAGAAGTAATTTGATTTTTCCCTAATTTATTCAATTTCTTCAATAAATCGCAGTGGGATTCGCTACAAAACATAGGCTACGGGGTTCATTTAAACTCCTTAAATTCAAAGTAACAATAAAATAGTAGTTTCCACCAGTTCACGCGTTCATGCGATGCTTTAGACTATTGCTAGAAACAACATATCTTCAGCTTTTGCCAAAAAGTAGAGGCTACGGGGTTCATTCAAAAGTTTGAAAATTTTGTATTCAAAGTTGGAAGAAAATTCCAGTTTTTAGGAATTAACGTTTATTACAATATTTTAAAGCATCGTATGAAGTATAGATGTGAACTGGTGAAAACTAGAATTTTCTTGCCAATTTAACTAGGTATAAAATTTCCGAAACTTCTGAATGAACCCTATTGCCTCTGTTCTTTGGCAAAAGCTGAAGATATGTTGTTTCCAGCAATAGTTTAAAGCATCGTATGAAGTATAAACGTGAACTGGAATTTTCCTCTAACTTTGAATATAAAATCCTTAAACTTTTGAATGAACTCCGTAGCCTCTGTTACTTATGTTACTTCTAGCAATATTCTAAATAAAAATTGAAAATATAGCATTTTTGTTTATTATATTTATAATAAAATTGTAAAAATTATCTGCTTGTTTATTTCGGGGATATTCAGATTAGCTCACGTTAGTTTAACATAAAAAAAAAATATGTTTATTTGCGTGGGTTAGGGAATTATTATGGTCATCTACAGCACCGGCATCACGTTTACAATTTAGTTCATAACTTTCTTCTCAGCAAAATTCTTACACATTAAGTATTTTTAAAAGATAACGAACTATAAAGGTAACCTAATTTAATATTACGCGATAAATAGACCCGGAAACATTGCTACAAACTTTTTAACAACTTTACAACATTTCGGACAGAGATGTAAACCGGACGATAAAGGCCGCCACACACCAACAAGCTCGTTTCCAGGCGACTTTTGAAATACAGCAAATTGTATCCAGCAACAAGTTGACAACAATGTTGCGTATCCAAACTAAAATTTATATTAGCCGGATTTCGACAATAATTCGATACTTGTCAATATATAAAGTGTACGTTCACATGGATTTAACGAATGCTGAAAGTATTAGTGTCGTTTTCAGTAAATAAAATGAGATGGTGAGAACTAATTCATTCAAAAGCAACATTGGAGTACTTTTCCGAACAAAGAACCTCTATACACCCCAACAACTTTTGATACTCTATAAAGCCCAAATTCGACCATCACTGGAGTACTGTTCGCATATTTGGGGCTCTGCTCCTAAACATACCCTGAGATTGCTAGATTCTATTCAAAGAAGAGCCATTCGATTGATCGGTGACCATAGTCTGACAAACAACTTGGAAAGCCTTGAACATCGAAGACAGGTTGGCGACTTGAGTCTATTTTACAAATATTTTTATGGCAAGTGTTCAACTGAGGTTGCCCGCTTGATACCACCCAAAGCGGTGCATGGTAGAAATAAACGACGAGCCACTGCAGCCCACCAGTACGTGGTTCAGCTTAGTGTCCCTCAAACGACACTGTTTCAAAATTCTTTCATCTGGAGAACGTCATCACTCTGGAACGACCTCCCTAAGATCGTGTTCCCCAACGAGTATAATCTTCAAAGATTCAAGACCAACGTGAATCGTTTCCTGCGCACACGCACCGCTCCTAGAGCGCCATAAAGGATTTATACTGTAGTGCTGTGTCTTATCATAAAAAAAAAATGGTTTGATCTTTGAACTTGAGTGATGTTGGAATGTTGTTGGCAATAATTTAAAAAGTATCCAGAAAACATTGGTTGTTGCTGATGTGTAGCGGTGACTATCTTCCGAACTTGCACTTAGAATATTCGACTATGGCCAAGCAAGTTACGCAGAGGTTTTTCGCTAAAATGAAAATTTTCAAAAATTGTTTGGTACACTCTCTACTTCACATGCTGCACACAGGAAACTATTATTTTCTAAAGTAAGATAGCAATTCAAAAACTTTTTGGTTTACAGAAATCCAGTATCCAGAGGGGAAAACTAATTTTACAGGATTGGCCAAGAAGTCATGACAAAAGAATGTTGCTTTTGTTTTCAAACGGAACTCTGTAGATTGGACACTAAATCATATTATCATATTAACCTTTTTCGAAATATCGAATTTTAAATATCGCGTTTTAACTGCATATTTTAAAAACAATTAAAATTCATATTACAACTTTCGTGATTTTTTACTAGCAGTCCTAGAATTTAATATGTTTCTGATTCTGTAGGCGGAGACGCGGAAGTTTTTGAATTTTGTTGCGTGATATATTTCCGTATAAAATATGAACAGTTCTTCCAAGCAGAATCAGCAACAGACAAAATTCTTAAAACTGATCCACTTTAATACAAAGTTTATACTTTTTTTAGTTTTTTTAATAATTCACGGAGTAAACAGTATATTATTTAAAACATGGTCAATTATAAAAAATTGAAACCCTAAGAGCTATCAGGTTGACGTATCTTTTTTTGTGACATTGTAAAATGAATATCATTGTAAAATGAATATCAATGACCAGACCTTGTCGAATTCTTTGCTCACGTCAAAGAAAGCCGCTCCCGTGTCCGCCCTTTTACTGAAACCTTTAACTATATTCGAACTAAGTCGCGTCGTATGCCTGACTGCAATGTTCGAGTTCATGTTAGTTGAATTGAACATAAAAAAATAAAATTGCTGTTTGTCTTCTTTATAAACTCGTAATTTAAACGCTAAATGTTAAAATTGTTAAATACTGAATTCGAGGAAATTTAAATTAATGTTTATAAATTTTCTTTGTCCTCGACTTATATATAAATATATTTAACATAATACAGATTCCAGATAGTTGTAGCGAATTCTAGCAACGGTCCAACAAGACCGCACCAATATTGCTAAAGTCTACATATTCTTCATAGAAATCCCAGACCCTTTAGTGCCATACTGTTCTGTTCGTAGCCATAAAAAAAGTTCTTGAGAGATTATTAACTCAAAATTTTTGCCAAAGTGATGTAAAAGCGAAACAGGGCGATAATTGAATACATTGCGTGAATACAGGGACAAACTGGCACATTTTTAAAATCACCTCTCTAGCCCAAAACATTTAATATTATTTAAGATATTTAAAATAAATCTTTAAAAAATCCTTTACTTGTCAGATGGAGTAGATAAATAAAACATACTAATTAGGAAAATTAGGACGATAAAACTGGTTATAAAGACTTTAGGCCTTTCTGTTGTTAGGTATGTCTGCGCTTACCCTATGCTGAGGAGAACCAATAAGTTCGAAACCGGTCCATAGGTAGCAGCATCCTACCAACAGAAAGGTCTTCCTTTCTTGGTAGTTTTAAGCAATCAATTTAGTATTGTAGCGCAAACTGTGTTAGCCAAATACGGCCTTATAGTATAAGGTTTTAAATCAGATGGCTAGGAAATATTTTCCTAATTAGTATGTTTTATTTAAAATAAATACTCTGTATTACTTACCCCATTTAGAGTCTTAACATTATGTAAGGCATCTTGAGCTAAAAGGGCGGCTTTCCTTGTAAAGAATGTTACAAAGCAGCATCCTGAAACAAAAGAAAATCAACCTTTACTTTTGATCATTGCGAGCAAAATCTGAAAAATTCATGTGGAAATATTGTGCTTATTTTTTTCCCATTTTAAAAGTGAAGAAAGAAGTGTTAGAAATAAATCTGTGCATAATTTGAAAAAAATTAAGAGAAATAATTATTATTGTACAATAACTTTTATGTATATTATAGAAAACAATTAAAATAGGTTTATTTATACATTTTACATTTATTTTATTTTATATTATGTAATATGTAATATTTCAACTCAGGAACCCTAGCATGAAGGCTAATAGTAAACAACCTTGTAGTAAAAATACAATTTCGGTAACCAGAATATATGGGTTTCATTTCCCGGTTATCCTCGGAACATGTGTCGCACCGTAAGATATGGTATAAATATAAGATATAAGTATATTTTTTCTAACACGCCATTTTCTTTTTGAGGATATTCTTGTTTAAGCCAATAAAATACATTGAAGCAAATTTCATAAAAATGTATTTTTAAAATAAAGAAAATAATTCGGTTATATGGGGTGTTGGAAAAATGCATTAAGAAGCTTAGAGAGATGATTTTAATTACTATAAAGTAGTAGCCCTACAAAAAAATCAAAATATTAATATTGTCTACATATTGTACATTGTGTACATTTTTTTTTATACAGTGTGCCCACGGATGGACTTAACTATACTTGTAAAAACTTCTATTTTCAGTTTTTTGGAAAAAAAACATTCTTCATAATTTCTTTTGCTTGTTCTATAAATACCATTCACGTTAAAAAAACTTTTATTTTATTTTACAGGGTTACATTAAAAAAATACAAAAATGTAGATTTGTAAAATCAAAAATTTTTTAATCAAACTTTTTTGAAACATCAAAATAAGAGAACTTAGAAGGAGGAATTGAAAAGGCAAATAAAGTTTTTTCATAGAAGTTATGGTTACTAAGATATTATTTGAAATTAAAAAATGAATTAACGTATTATTTTGAGAAGTTCACTGCTACCTCATTTTGTGAACATAAATTAAGATTGTTGTTTTCACATAATGTCTAGATGTCATTCCTACAATAATTGTCATCTATCGACTAACATCTTTAGAAAGATGCTTACCCTAGAACAGCGCATTTATTCAATCAAGTGTTATGGTATTGGAAAAGTGTCCTATAAATACGCAATTCAAATTTTCAGCCGAAAATTTCCAGGTGTATACGTTTCTGTTAATGCCTTAAGAAATTTGGTACGTAAATTCGACGTTTATGATGATGTTAAAAATGTGAAAAAGACAAAAAAAAATTCAGATGAAAATGACGCTGCAACAATTTTGGTCTTAGAATCAGCTCACAATAATCCCCGACTTCCTTTGAGAGCAAGAGCCAATGAGGTGGGTGGTATATCTAAAAGTCACGTACACAATATTCTGTCCACAAATAAGTTTCACGCATTCAATCCAACCTTTATCCACAAACTTCAAGAAAGCGATGATACATACCGTCTAGAATTTTCTTTACTAATGGGTGAACGTATACTAGCAAGCCGTCATTTTCACCATCATATCACATTCAGTGACGAATCTACGTTCACAACAAATGGTATGATTTCTAGTTAAAATTGTCGCTTTTGGGTGACCGAAAACTCCTACTTTAAGCTTTGCACAAACAGTTAGAAATTTAAGAAAGTTAACGTATGGTGTGCGTTAACGTTCAATAAAGTAATTGGTCTATTTTTCCCGGAAAGAAGGCTAAAGGCAAATTATTATTTGGAAATTCTTAGTGAATACTTTTTTCCTCAATTGGAGGACGAAAATTTGGAATTTAGAAGGAAGGTGATATTCCAGCAAGACGGCTGCCCAGCACATAGTACACTGCTTATTACAAATTGGCTTAATGAACATTTCCCCGAAAAATGGATGGGCCGCCATGGACCGATACACTGGCCAGCGCGGTCTTCGGACCTCACCGCGATGGATTATTTCCTGTGGGGGTATCTTAAACAAACATTTTATGCTGCTGATAATATCTTAGTAACCATAACTTCTATGAAAACACTTTATTTGGCTTTTCGATTTATGCTTCTATGCTCTTTCATTTTGACCCTTGAAGAAAGTTTTAAGGGTGACTTTTTTCGAAAAACTGAAAATAGCGTTCCCATTTTTTTTACGCTTTAATCCTAAACATAAATAGTTTTTCATCAAACTAAGTTTTAAACAATTTTACTGTGATCATAAAGCTGGCATAAACCCTTTTTTTTTATCAAGTATAGGTATTTCTTTTTAATAAACACTTTATTGTTTGTGTGGGAAATTTAAGCTTTATTTATTGCATAGAGTTTCAATAAGTACTGACATTCGGTATATTTTTCCTGGTTTGGACTTCTGGCACACCAGGTGGCGCCCAAGGCAAGCCAACGACGAAGGGAAGGTGTAAGTATAACGGACCACGACCTAGTGCCTTCACATTAAGAGCTACCGTCAGCAGATAGTAACAACCTGTTGTCCATGACATAAGGCGAGTGAAGCTTTTTCATTCTGGCATAGTTCTTTAAAAAAATTATTTTTGCTTTTCATATGATTTTAATTTTAATTCGAATAAATCTCGGGGGTTGCCAACGTACTCACTATAAAGCGTTTCCAAATGTCGTTTAAGTTTATTAGGTTTTATTCTGTCTGCTGCCAAAGTTTTTGAGCAAGTGACACACTTCTTCGTTTACTTCAGTGCTGGCAAACCCAAAATTTAAAAATTCTTGAGAATATTTTCTTGATTTTATCTTCGGAACCATTCTCGTCTGTGCAATTGTTGATGCTTCACTATCGTCGAATGCTCGCTTACGCCCACTTAAATATTTATCCATGATTCTGTATAATTCTACGAGCTACTCGAATATCGTTAATTGCAGGTAACACTCAAATTACAACATACACATTCACTGCACTCAAGGATCGACTCTTCTGAGACTGGCTGGAACTGAACGAGATGCAGCATTTAAATACGCCGCGCAGACGTTCTAGAGCAGCTATACTCTAAGTGTGTTCCGCGGAACCCTAGGGTTCCGCGATACCTCTCTAGGGGTTCCTCAAGAATTTAGAAAAAAAATCAAAGCACCTCTCTCTGGTCGAACGTTTTGACTCCGCGGCCGCGCGTAGGTATATTTATTTATTTATTTGTATTTGTATAAACATGTGTTACAATAGCTGGTACAATATCTCATAAGTTTGGTATCAACATGTATACTTGTATACTTGTGAGCGCGCAGTCCCTTTGATAAAAGCCGCCTCTGAATTGTTTACAACGCAATTTTTATATTTCTCTTTTTATTTTTGCTTTTTGTTTATCAAAGGCGCCGACTCGAGTATTTTCGAGAATATTCGAGATCGAGTCTAGGACTAAATATAAAAGCGGCGATTGTTTTGGTATTCGATTTTCCAATAAATAGCGAATTTGCGCTCTGTAAATTCAGTCATTCACGGGGGTTCAAACAGTAAGGATCAATTTAGCTGCAGTCATCATAATTAGTCATATCTCGAGTTGATGAGATATTTTTATATTAAATAAAAAGTTAGTTGTTGTACTTGCATAAAAGTTACCTAAAGCATAATCTGGGACTTTTTGGATGCAAATAAGTGTTGTCAATTGGATGAATAAAAAACCTTTAAAAAATTAATAAAGTTATTTATTTTGTGTTTATAAGTTAGAAAAAATACTTGGACATAAAATAGTTTTAAGAAATAAAATATTAAACAAAGTTAGAATAGAACTTTGATATTTTAACTACATTTTAAATAAGCTGTCATTGTGCGAGCACATGGCTGCCGATTTCGCAACAGTCTTAGACAGGATGCAAGACGTGCTGCTACCGTCTTCGCCGAGCGGCTTCCTGGAGGCCTGGATCATCGATGCCATGGGATCTTCGTCGCCCAATGGACAATCAGAACTCCAGGGAGTTAGCTATGACTCATCCGTCGACTCTGCGGAGGTGGCAAAGGGCCCAGACCGAGATGCCAAGCGCCTGCTTGGTGTCCAGGACCTGTTAGGGCCTTCTAAACCTCCGTCCTGCTGCCGGCTTGGTGGCGTAGAAGTGGCAAGCGACCCAAACCCCGTGGGTGGCTCAAAAGGGCCAATAACATCGAAGCCTGAAGAAGAGGATCTCTGGTCGTGGAGTAAAGATGTGCAGCCGTGGGGAATGCTGGGTGAAAATGAGGAAGAAGACGTTTACGTCGAATTAGCTGAACGTCAGCATATTAAAAATTGTGGTGAACGTGCGTCGGAGCTACCTGGGAACGTAGACGTATCGTTACACTACACGATCGCGCGTCGCGCCTCGTCAGTCAGTTGACGATTAGCGTTCGGAGCGATAAGTTCCTACCTACCTACTTACAAGCTCGCTAGCGAGAAACTAGTGTTCATTGTTCTACTGTCTGCTGTATTCTGTTGTCTCAGTTTTATACATTTCTTCATTATACTAAACTTAGTCTCTTATACGCAGTAACGATTGTGCATTATTTAGACCCCACCATCCTGACGTGTAACATTATAAATAAAGAAGAATGGAACGTTGACTTAAAGGTGTTAAACGTGTTGCAACAACATCTTCTAATGACGCTGAATGTTCAAAAGCAGTACGCGCGGAAAATATAGCAATCACCGATCCAGACGATGATGCCACGACGTCAAGCTCGACGGTTTCAAAGACGAAAAAAAGGAAGTATGATGAATCATATATCAGTTTCGGATTTGTTGATTCCAACGGCTCACCTCTCTGCATGCTAAGTAGTAAACTGCTTCCTAATAGTTCCATGGCACCTGCCAAATTGCGCCGACATTTACAAACTGTACACCCCGAGTCTAAAGACAAGAATAAAGAATTTTTTGTTCGTAAAAAAGATCAGTTATTGGAAAGTCAAAAAAATATGATGCATGTAACAAAAACTATCAACGAAAAGGCCACGGAGGCATCATATTTAGTTAGCTATCGCATTGCACAAGCAGGTGAAGCGCACACTATCGCTGAGAATTTAATAAAGCCATGTGTATTAGACATAACAAAATGTATGCTCGATGAAAAATCTGCAAAGCATCTTTCTACTGTGCCGCTATCAAACGATACTGTTTCACGGCGAATCCATGATCTGGCAAGCTACGTCAAACAAGAACTAGTTACACGTCTACAAAAAACACGATTCGCCTTGCAAATGGACGAGTCAACTGATGTCGCTGGTTTGGCTATCTTGCTGGTTATCGTGAGATATCCATATGAAAGTTATTTTGAAGAAGACATGCTTATGTGTTCACCGCTGCTCACAAACACTACCGGGGAAGAAATTTTTAATAAAATAAATATATTTTTTGAAGAAAATAATCTCAGTTGGAACAATTGCATTGACATTTGTACAGATGGGGCCAAGGCGATGACAGATAAAACAGCAGGAGCAGTGTCACGAATAAAAAATAAAGCGCCTAATTGTAGTTCCAGCCATTGTATTCTGCATAGACAAGCACTTGCGATGAAGCAAATGCCGTCAAATCTAAAATTAGTTATGGATGAAGCGGTAAAAATAATTAATTTTATCAAATCACGACCACTACAATCCCGATTGTTCTCATTATTGTGTGAAGATTATGGCAGCAAACATAAAACACTGCTGCTCCATACAGAAGTGCGATGGCTGTCTCGGGGTAAAACTTTAACAAGGCTATTTGAACTTAGAGCCGAGTTACAAATGTTTCTTTCAGCAGATACTTCTTTTAATTTGAAGGACCGTTTGTATGATAAAACTTGGTTGTTCCGATTGTCTTTTATGGCGGATATCTTTCAAAAACTGATCGAATTGAATTTATCATTGCAAGGTAAACAGTGTCGTAACAGTGTTTCAGGCCAATAATAAAATAACTGCCTTCAAAAGAAAATTAGATTTTTGGATTATTTGCGTTGGTAAGAAAGAAATAGAAAGCTTTACGTCACTCAGTGAGTTTGTTAGCGATAACGACTCAGAAATGTTTCAAGATGATGTGTTTGAAGAATTGGTCCAATATCTCAGTTCGATGCACGCATCTTTTGAAAAGTATTTTCCCGAAGAACAGAATACAAAAATGAAACTGAATTCATGGATTCATAATCCTTTTTTACCCAACTTGAAAAAGCCCGAAAGTATGTCAAACGAGATATATGAATCTCTTTTAGAAATGTCATCAGACACAAGTATGGAGTCACTGTTCAAAACGACGCCTCTCAACGATTTTTGGTGCAGAATCCGTGATCAATATCCAATGCTTGGCAAAATGGCTCTGAATATTCTTCTCCCGTTCCCAACAACATATTTGTGCGAAACAGGATTCTCAACCTATGCAGCCACGAAAACAAAATATCGCAATAGACTGGACGCCGAACCTGATATGAGACTTCAACTGTCTTCTATCAAACCTGATATCAACCAATTGATGAAAAATAAAAAACAGTTTCATACCTCCCATTAGTTAGATTTTTTCTTTTTTAATATCTTCTATTATTGTACTTGCCATGTGGTAAAGTAAGTAATAATTAGTAACTGTTACATTGTACTTTTATTATGCTTATTAATAAAGAATACACTTTTAAAAACTATTGTTTTATTGTAGGGTTCCATCAAGTATTTTGCTTCCCAAAAGGGTTCCGTCACCAAAAAAGTTTGAGAACCGCTGTTCTAGAGCGTTTGAGACAAATCGGAACTTCTCGCGGAGTCGCGAAAATGTCCGATATGGTGGACTTAAGACAGAGAGCAATAGAGAAGCATCGATTTTGGTCTTGTCAATGCAGTGGATCGGTGTTGCCGAATATAAATAAATTTACCTATTTGTGGTAATTTTTAACGTTTGCTATCGAGTGCAGCTTAAGTGTCATAATACTATTAAAGATATACAAGAAGAAATACACCAAAAAGGTACGTCAAAGTTACGCTTACGCTTAGCTCAATTATTCTTTTGGAGAATTCCTGCGCTCAAGTGACCGTATCGTGACTTGAGCATGAGCGTTAGTGCAGACACTTCCATTGCAACTAGCTGAAAAATATTTGCGCGGAACGTCACTTAAGCGTGCCTGGAGCGCTAGCGTCCCTATAATCATAGAAAAAAGAAACTTCTTTTTCTATGCCTACAATGCAAATCCGCCTTAATAGTTAGCCATAGCTAGAAAATCACTGCACTATGCCTAACTAGATCTTGGTGCTGTCACAGGCACAATTAAAAATATTAGTAATACTGACAGCAACAAGAAACGGAAAGGAAACAACCGACATAATGTGTCCTCTCAGTTAAGAAGTGTTGGGGAAACCTGCATATGCATTCTAAGACTAATTAACATAATTCAAACTCCTAATATTCCTTAATACTTAGACCAAAACCATAATCGCATTTTAGAGAAAAGTTAATATTGATCCGCAACGCCGCATTTGGGTTATTTTTTACTGTTTTAAAGAAATAAATAAAACTCATCTTTTAACATATTATAAAAACTTAACTTCAAATGTACGTCGCATTTAATAATCCTTTCGGAAAAATAATACAATAGAAACCCCATAATAACACAGCTTGTTTACGTTTTTATACACCTTCAACTTGCGTCTAGCCAGGAAACAGTATATATATGACTATATTCAATGCAATATTCAATTGACGGTCGGTGAACATCAGTTTTCGGTAAAGCTTTTCCAATTATTATAAAAAGCGGCCGGCGGGCCTTGGAGACGTTGCGTACGTGCGAGACAAGTCAGTTGTTCTGGGTGCGGGATAAAGAGTGATTAAGGGGATGCAGTGTTGCAAATTGCAAATAGTTTTCAGTGGTGATCAACAAAGCAAATGTTTTCATTTTTAGTGTCAGTAGGTTTTATACTTCACTCCGTGGTGGAACGTCTTCTCCTCACGTATATTCGGCCCATCAGCGCCAAGTGTTTTCAAAGAGTGATTCGAGTTACAGATTATTTTAGTTGCGGAACGTCTTCTTCCCACGGAACAACCTTTTGCAAAAATTGTTGAAGTAAAAGTATAATAGTTTGTTGCGGGTTACATGAACCCTCTTAAGTGTGATTAGTCAATGTGGCCATTGATTAGTTAATCGATACCAAGTCATGTGAAGTAGTAGTATGATGTCACAAATTATGTAAATACCTGACATTATCTGTTCAAATGGCATAGTTTGGTAGAATAAAGAAATGCTTTTGTGAAGAAAAGTGTTTTCTTGAGAGTGAAAGTAGAAATTTTAAAACCCAGGCTCGCACACGAAGGTTTTCAGTTAGCTACTATAGTGAGGCAATTTCTAATACCTGGATATTAGCTATATAACTAATTTTAAAATATAAGCCCAGTTATATAGTCACTTTAGTGCACAATTAATCCTTGGTAGGTCCTTTAATTTTGAAATAAAAATTATGCTTTTTAGTGGATAGTCGTAAAGTTCGCCTTTTATTGAAGCGATTTTAAACTATTTAAAAGGGTAATCAAAGTAACAGCAAAACAACGCTTTCCAGAGTTTATTATAGCCAGCTTAAACCACTTTCAGCAATTAAATGTTCTATCTAGCGCTACTAAAACATTCAATAAATGCAAATTTCGATTGTAGCGGAGTTATTTCGAAATTTCATAGGCCAGCATCAGTCAGAGTCGAATTCCCGAAGCTAAGCTTTTTAATTAAAAAGTTTATTGAAAGTTAGAACGTAGTGTATCGTTAATAGAGAGGATAACTTGCTTCCAGAGGCGTCGCGTCGGCGTTGGCGTCGCTAGACATTTTCAAGTTCAATTATAAAAGTTGCACTATTTTCAAATATGTAGGATTAAGGTTTTTTACAATTATTTATGACGCGGTAAAGCGATTTTTGTAAGCATTCTCCGTCATTAAGTAAAGCAATTAAAGGATTATGAAATATAAAATATTGGATGGTTAAAATAAAAATGAAAGCTTCTGTTAAAAAAAGAAGAAAGGAAGTTTATATAAAATTTGATTACTGGGGTTGAAAAATTGAAGAGCACGCAGGAACAAAATTAGAAAAAATAATAGATAAAAGAAAACGAATTCTTTAATGAAGATAACAAGATTGAATTTTTAACTTATTTCACTGTATATTCCCTTTTTGGTATCGTTATCATGGATACGTACTTGTTTGGCATCTATCAAAACAAATATTTCAAATTCGGTGTCGCGTCAGTTGAGACCGAATAAATCTACAGAAAATGAGTTTAGAAGTGTCTGATGATCCTCCCGAGGTAGTAGAGGCAGCTAGAATAGCTATTCAAAACTTGCTGCCGACGAAATCTGGTGCAGTATATGAAGCTGCCTTTGTCAAGTCCAACAAATGGGGCATTGGAAAAAAAATAATGCAATACTCTGAGAACGTTTTATTGGCATATTTTAACGAAATGGCACTGAAAATGAAGAGTTCTAGTTTGTGGGCTCATTATTCAATGATAAGGTCCGTGTTAAATTTGAAGCATAATGTGAACATTAAAAAATACAACAATTTGCGTGCTTTTTTAAAAAAGCAAGGAGAAGGTTATAAGCCAAAGAAATCGAGAGTCTTGTCAAGGGAACAGTTCAGCAAATTTTTGTCTGACGCCCCAGATGAAAAGTATTTGGCAATGAAGGTAATAAAATTACATTTTGTTTGTTTCACATTGTGCTAACCAACCCTTAATTTTTTAGGTAGTTTTGATATTTGGAATATCTGGGGCATGTCGTTGCGACGAATTAGTGAATATAACAGTTGATGTCTTGAAGATATGGGTTCTTAACTGCTAATAAAAATTCCCAACGCTAAAACTAATAAGAGTAGAACTTTCAACGTCCTGGGGGATGAATATTTAAGCAAATATAGAAACTACGTTAATTTGCGTCCTGCCGATTTTAGGGAACGCCGTTTTTTTTTGAAATATCAAAATGGGAAATGTTATAAAGCTGTCATGGGTATCCATAAAATTGGTAGTGTAGCAAAAGATGTGATATTGTCTCTGAAGATTCCAAATTGGAAAGAATATACAGGGCATTGTTTAAGACGAACTTCCGCAACAATGCTTGTTGATAGTGGGGGGGATATCACTACGCTGAAAAGGCATGGGGGTTGGAAATCTGATGCAGTTGCCGAAGGGTCCATTGAAGATTCTGTGCAAAGTAAAACCAAAATTGCTAAGAGAATTCTTCAACCTAGCTCTGCGGAAAATCTCGAACAACCTCCATTTAATGGACCCTCTAATGGATTTTTAAAAGCAGTTCACCCTGGAAAAATTGTTATGAGCAGTACTGATATTGCAAGAAGTGGAGGATTCTTAAATGATGCAAATCTTCACAATTGTACTTTTACTATAAATATTACCAATAAAAAATAAATACCACTGTGAATACCAATAATCGTTGTGTATTGTGTAAATTGCTCGTTTATTAAAACTGATAAATTGAAATAAATTTAAATTTCGTGGCTAAATGAGCAATGCTCAAAGCTAAAAGACAATAAATAAAACGAAAAAAAAAAAATTATAGTACTATAATGTATTTATACGCCTAGGAGTATAAGTACTTATACTCCTAGTCATATAACTGACATTCAATGTCATTGAGAAACGTCACATAAGTTATCACTTATATGACGTTTAAAGAAAAAATAAATAATTATCAAATTTCTTGTTTAGCCAAACTATAACAAACAATGAAACTAATATTCACTTATTCTATTTCGAACACATATAATTACAATTTATTATAAACTCTGCCGTTAAAGAAAAAAATACACTTATTATTATTTTAGTTGTTTTATATTAGAGCGTTTTGTACCACCATTGCAATTCCATATGCATCAAGATTTATACCAAGAAAGAAGAATTCCGAACGAAATGACTTTCCGATACGAGGACTAGAAAGAAATTTACGTTAACATGGGTCTTTTATAGGAATTCCAAATAAAATAAATGCGACTAGCACACGACGTCATAGGTATTTCGCTTAACTTATGCAATTAATTTTTTTATAATTTACATTGCCATAATTAATTCTGTGAAGACACGTGCAATATAAAATATTAACAATAAAGTTTCACTAAGGGCAGTAGAAAAAGAAACTGGAGTCACCAAAATGTTAACTAAAAAAATACTACGGCGTCCAAACAAATTTAGGCACTATCGCTGGCGAGGAGTGCAGCACTTAAAACTAACTGATTATTAAGGGATTTGTCGATGGATTTTGAGACGGCAAAGACAAGATCCTGATATCTGCAATAAAAAGTTTGTGGTCTGATGAAAGCAGATTTTGCATTTATGGGTGGTTTAATCGAAATATCCAACAAAATGGACAGTTCCACCGCCAGGCTGCTTTTCAGGATAGATTCGGCATACTTATTATACAGGTCGCTTTTTTGATGAACATTTGAATGGCGAAATTTATCTTAGTTTCTAGCAGGATTCATCTATATGGGGTTTTATCAAGTATATGGTATTATGGTACACCGGATGTGTCATTATACAAATACGCCTCCCGATCTTAATGACTAAATTCAACAAATTCAACAGGCATGCATCCAAATTACACCTACAACATAACGAGGAATTCAAAGAATGGGTATTTACAAACTGCGGAAATGCTGGTAGCCATTCCAACACTTGGATTAGTTGTTTATATAACTATTAGTGGCGTAAATAATAGGTAAAATTGTGTCGTTTTTTTTTTTTACGTTAGAACAAACTGAGACATATATCATTTTATTAGATAGGTCATTGTTCATTAGAAATCACTAGATACGACATTTTTTTTTGGTCACGACGTTTCTTATTTTGAAAAAATTGTGAAAGTTACCTTTTTTAAAAATATTGCTTTTTCATATATCCACTTTAATATCTAGCTATCTAATTGAACTATCGACGTGATTTTTTTTTTGTTTTAAAACTCATACTTGAGCGCTTCTTTACAAGCATAATATTGGTGGTATTTTTGTTTTAAATATGCTAAAAACACCGATGACGTATGGAAGTTCAGCAATTACGCAGGCAAATTTTCAATAATCGAGAAACTTTTTTGTTTTGGGGAATTTTATATAACAGTCTGCGAGGGAAATGTAGCCAAAAGATCAAAAAAGTTTTTAGAAAAAAAAAAACCCTCGCAATTCTCAATAGTTTTTATGATATGATTTTTTTAGTTTGAAGGGCAATGTCTGATGAATGAATGATATGAATATTTTTACATTTCTGAAGCAGTTTTTTAGAATTTCAAGTTTAATAAAATTGTTGAAATTATAGTTCTTAGGTATCTCTTTTTAAACTTCATCCAAAGAAAAACTTCAATTACTTTTAATCACTTTTAGTTGTTATTTAATAATTGATAGTGATGCATTTTACGTAAGGGAAAAAATACTTATGGTTAATGCAAAACACAAACCGATGCACGTCATCAATCAGCAGATAATTGTAAGTCCGTAAGAAAACACGAGGAAATTAAATTTGGGCAAAAAGTATTAAAACTTTATGCGATATTAAATTTACTACAAACTTAAAGTATTCTTCTTTGATACGAACCCACTTATAGCAAATATTATGTTTATTTAAGCTTGTAAAAATTAATATAATTTTAATTTTATTAGCCGATAGTTGGCAACACAACTGTAAACGGTGCTGTGGCATCAACTCGTTCGTTGGCTTTGTTTGACGTTTCATGCAAAACGAACCTTGATTATTCGTGGTTACGTGTTGCTGTCCGTCTATTTTTTAACAAAAACTCCAGATCTTTTCATAAATAGCATTAAAAAACTGTTCTATTAGGAGAAAGAAAACTGCACATACATATCTCTCACGATTACGTTGTTTAAATAGGCTGTGCAAAGATCTAATAGCTAGAAGCTATTTTCAGGAAGAACTTAACAACAATGGCCTATTATTACCCTTGACAGCAGTACAGAGAAGCAAACTTAAAGAGTATGTTAAGGTCTCGATATTTTATTTCTACTTTACTAATTTTAGGCGTGTAGCAGCTGAACTAAATTTGAATATCTCCACTGTAAGCGCAATTTCAAAAACAGTTAAGGGAAATAAATTATTAAAATCACCTTAAAACAAACGTTCTAATTCAAACAGAGTTGTAAATGTGTGAAGATTGGACAATAACTGTGACACTATTTATGGAATGTACGAAACAAGTAAGTTGTTTTATTTAAACAATTATAATATTTTACATCGGTTACTCATAAGCTGTAACTTTTTTTAGAGCATCATGTAACTTTGACAACTTTAAGTTAAAAATTAAAAGACAGAGAACTGTTTGATGGTTGTCTAAACTCTTTAAGAAGCCTCTTCAAGAAAATGGGCTTCGGATGGTAAAAAAATGAACTGAGGCGAGACATTTCCATGTAGCTTTCAAACGACTGGTATTTTTGAAACAATATATTAAGGAAAAAGAAGTATTCTTGTACCATTCCGTTTTCTTGGATGAAACATGGATTTTTCAGAATGGTACCATTGGTCGATCTTGGCAAGATGAAAATAAAAGAAGTTATAAATACTAAGTTGATGATAAAAGGTATTATGCAGTATGTAAATATATAAACTATGGGAAATTTTTGTAAATTTATCTTGATTTTATGAAAAAAGAAACTGTGTAATTCCTTCACTCGGATATTTTAGTTACAAGCTGGCAACACTGTCGATAACTGACGTCACTCAAAGGGTATGACCTGCATCGGTTTTTGTTTTGCATTAAGTATATGTGACATACCGTAAAATTGCAAATTGAATCTTTTTCCGAAATATGGAATCAAAATTCCAGGTTCGTGTATTAAAATAACTGTTGGGAGCAATATCTTAAACGTCATTATACGAAAGGGTTAAGTTCGGGAGAGAACGAAAACGATAACTTTTTTATATGGAACTATTTTGGATCGAATCAGTGGTTTTCGAGATATTTGGGGAACAAATTTTGAGGAATCTTTACAGTCCGTATAAAATCTCTAAAACTAAAAACTATTTGGCAACACTATAAATTATCACTAAAAAGGCATCATCTCTCTGATTTAAACAACGTCGTAACTTTATCTGTTTCGGATATAGCAATACAGTGGCTCACAGCATTTCAGGCACCCTGTAAAGATATTTAAAAATCTTCCCTAAGAATAATGATTAATTTTTTTTTTTTTTTTTTTTTTTTTATGATAAGGCACAGCACTAAAGGATAAATCCTTTATGGCGCTCTAGGAGCGGTGCGTGTGCGCAGGAAACGATTCACGTTGGTCTTGAATCTTTGGAGACTATACTCGTTGGGGAAGACGATCTCAGGGAGGTCGTTCCAGAGTGATGACGTTCTCCAGATGAAAGAATTTTGAAACAGTGTCGTTCGAGGGACACTAAGCTGAACCACGTACTGGTGGGCTGCAGTGGCTCGTCGTGTATTTCTACCATGCACCGCTCTGGGTGGTATTAAGCGGGCAACCTCAGTTGAACACTTGCCATGAAAATATTTGTAAAATAGACTCAAGTCGCCAACCTGCCTTCGATGTTCAAGGCTTTCCAGGTTGTTTGTCAGACTATGGTCACCGATCAAGCGAATGGCTCTTCTTTGAATGGAATCTAGCAATCTCAGGGTCTGTTTAGGAGCAGAGCCCCAAATATGCGAACAGTACTCCAGTGATGGTCGAATTTGGGCTTTATAGAGCATCAAAAGTTGTTGGGGTGTATAGAGGTTCTTTGTTCGGAAAAGTACTCCAAGCTTTTGCGAGGCTGCCCTAGCAATGGCCGCAACGTGGCCATGCCAAGACATATGACTATCCAGATTAACGCCCAATAAATGAATTGATGAAGCCAAGGGAATTGAGTGTCCCGCCATAACTATATCTGGTTCTTCAACATTAACTTTTTTAGAAAAAACTGCCGCCTGGGTCTTTTTAGCGTTAAATTCTACTTGGTTACTGTCACCCCAAGACAAAATTTCTTCCAGGTCTTTGTTGAGATGTGAGACCTCTTGCTGTCTATAGAGATGTGCATTAGCAGCCGATGTCCGAGCATCCAAAGTAAAAGTTGAAACAAGTGTGCTGTCATCAGCGAAGCTATATATAGGATTTTTAGTTTTTTCCAAAAGATCGTTAATGTATAGTAAGAAAAGGGTGGGCGACAATATAGAACCTTGAGGGACTCCGGCGTTGATGTTAAATGTGTCTGAAAGAAATCCGTCCATCGCCACTTGCAGAGAACGGTCTTTAAGAAAGCTCGACAGCCATGAACAAAACTGAACCGGCATTCCGTATGCTCTCACTTTAGTTAGGAGCCCCTCATGCCATACTCGGTCAAAAGCCATGGAAATATCCAGTGCTACCGCCCGGGACTCCCCATGGTGTTCTATTGCGTTGTTCCAAACATGAGTAACATAAGCGAGAAGGTCTCCTGTTGATCTAGACTTACGGAATCCATACTGGCGGTCACTAATAATGTTGAAGCCTTCCAGGTATTTTAGTAATTTTTCGTTGATAGCCTTCTCCATAACTTTTGATATAACCGAGAGCAATGCGACTGGACGATAGTTGTTTGGCAAGGTCTTCTTGCCTTTTTGGGTATGGGCTGGACTCTCGCAGTTTTCCAGCAAGAAGGAAATATTCCTTTTTTGTAGGATAAGTTAAAAAGCCTACAAAATACCGGTGTCAGTCCGTCAGCGCATTTCTTAATTACAATGACTGGAATATCGTCAGGACCAGAAGCCTTTTTAGTGTCGAGACTCCTCAAGATTCGCTTAACATGGCGGTGGCGAAAGACAATCTCGGGCATTCTCGATTCTACAGGGGTAATGTTCGGTGGAGTACTTCCCTGAAAATTTACCGTTGAATGTGAAGAGAATAGTTCCGCCATGGTTTATTATAGCGCAATATCAACTAAGACAAACAGAAAATCTTTGATGTTGTACATAAAATAACTTTTTACGGCACTGCCCTGAGATCAAACGGGTAGACTCAAATAGCCACTAAAAACCATGTTCGATCTTTGACTAGGTACGCGGAAAGTAATTGCAAAAACGGTAGGATAAACTTCAGATATTTTAGTGCACATTTCTGGAAAGCCGGAAATCTTTTGACCTTATGGTCATAGGCGGTTTTAAAATGAAAGTTTTCCAATCAGAATGAGATCTAAGACTAAGAGCTAAAATTGTCAGTGCTGATGTTCTAATAAATAAAACTGTATTTTCATACATTATGTAAATCCAGTAATAATGGAGAAAGCATTAAACATTCCTTACCTAACATTTCCTTTGCCGAGATTCAATAATTGTTTTAAAATGTTTAGTTTTACTATTATAATGATTTCATATATAGGTTCAAAATAACAAAATAACCTCTGACCTTTCTTTTAAGACTGAACGGGACAAGGGTTGCTGAACTTATCATGTGTTACTGTTCGCTACAGTATAAGGCTGATTCGTTTAGTTATGCATCTATTCAATTAAACTGCATAATATAACAAAAAAACAACATCTGTTCGAAATAGAATAATTGAATATTATGAGTCTATTTCAGAAAGGTGTTGAGTAATAAAAGCTCATTAGGTATGCAAAGGGACTACAGAGTCACCCAACGAATATCCACTTTCATAATTTGGCATTGATTTCATTGCAAAATTCTTTCTTTTCATCAAGTGCAGGTAGTACCACCCGGGTTTGGGTCAATTTATGGTTTTGCCTACTGTTATCCATTCACAAACACTGAAAATGGTGTGACAAAGGCGTGCCGGTAGGATATTAGTAAAAAGGAAAGAATTTTATTTTAACAGAATAAAAATTAGGCATTATGTACATAGTATTATCTACACTTATTTTTTATTAAACATTATAAAATAAATACAAAATATAAAAAATACATTATACAGAAATGAAATTATAAAAAATCATAATATTCTTCGTCATCTGAGGAACTGTCATCTCCTATTGACGTTATAATTAACGGGTCGATGGTCCGATCCGATCGATCAGATAGTCAAGATCCCAAATTTTTCCTCTTCTTTAATGACATGATGGACTGCTTTTCGCCAGTTCTCTGGTGTCACTTCCTTAATGGCTTGATCAAACAGTAGCTTAACGTCTGTCATTTTGAATGTCGTGTTGTGTCTTGCTACAAATCCTTTCACTTGCGCCCATATACGTTCTATAGGATTTAGTTCGCAAAGATATGGCGGTATGCGCAGCACAGTTACACTATGTTTTTCTGTTGTATCTTCCACGGCATATTTCATAAAACGATGTTTGTGTAAATTTGCTATAGCAAATAGTTCCTTCTTTATCAAATTATCTTCAAATTCAATACTTTTGGTGGTTAACCAGTCGATATTTTCTTGTTTTCTCCAAGATGAAGTTGGAGTCTTCTCTGTGCGTCGTGAATGATAGCTTGCGTTATCCATAACTACTACTGAGTCAGCTGGAAGATATTTTATCATTTCACCAAAATAGTCCTCAAAAACATTCGAATTCATGTCCTCGTGGTAATCTCCCGTATTGAACGACTGAAAGGTTAGCAAATCTTCTTTTAAAAATACTCTTCGCTTCCAATATGGACTATTATTAGTCTCTTCCCTTTACCTGAAGGCACCTTAATACCCGTTGACAGGCCTTCCATGAACGCTTGGCGAACACTGGTTATATTTTTGTCTTGCCACAGTTTTGGTACTATATAACCTTCATTAATCCACGTCTCATCAAGAGATCATAACAGGTGATTTTCTGTGTTAGTTGATACCGCCTTTAACTACGTAGAGAAACTACTAGAAAGTTTTATTTAAATTAGCTTAATATATTCCATGGAAGAAAAATAAAATTTTGCTTTTGAATTTAACTTATTTTAAAGCATGGTTCTCAAATAAATCTTATCTTTCATCGGGCCAGGATGTCCACTTCATAATTTATTTTAAAGTTCTGTTCTCTCTAATTTAAGCCCGGTATATGAGTATTGGAATTAAAATCCATGCACTTTATTACGATAACAACAAAATATGGCAACAAAAAGTATTTATGAACCCCATAAACAATTATAATTTTATCGATAAATTTTCCTGGCAACTAACTGTGTATTTCCTGGTACAAAATGCCGTCACATATTATTTTTAAGCAGGTGCACGCTCTGGCATAGTCTCCAGCTTTAACACCTCTGACTCTGCCTATCGAAATACGTTTCCTCTATATTCCTGGTCCAATAAGCACACACACGGAGCCATTATTTTGCAGTGTCAGCGGCCGAATTAATTTATAGGATCTGGCAAGAGAAACACGTTTATTAAAAGTTAGGAATTCCATTGAGAAATAAATCTGCAGGCTCCGAAAACATTCGGGAATTCGCGATAACGGTCTGCCGAAAGGAGTAAATAAAAATGCGGGAATGATACTTTATTGCCTTTTTGTGTTCTCAGTCTTCTCAATCATTTTTACGTTTGTGTTTCATTGGTTCTATATAACTTTTACTTGTTTGTTTTTGCAATTAGGTATTATTTACACCAACGCAACGTGGTAGTTTTGGTTTTTCGTACAACTATTCATGTCTCGTCTCCTATTGTATCTTTAGAAACCTTGATTCTTGATCGATGAGAATCGATCGAATCGAGAATATTTTTTTGTATGTACTGTGTTCCATAACTAAGTAGGAATAGTGCGACACGTCTAAAGAGTGTAACTTTCCACTTATAAACACAAATAAATACAAAACACCCGGTATAATTTCTTGAGTACACATTTTTTCTAACATTCCCGGGTGGTGCATGGCTTAGTTGAACATAGGAAATCCCATGTAAATTTTGAGGTGGCTAAATATTGGCTCCCCTCTACATTTTAGAGAAAAATTGTATTGAATTTGATGGCAATATTACGAAATTTTCATAGTTTAGGTAATACAGCAAACACCAGCAAATAATTTTTATGACGCTATTGTCAAGAATTGAAGTAAAGCTGGACATAACGAATAATGATTAGTTCAAATCGAAATAGTACATTATTAACCAAGGTTTAGACAGCCATCATTATTGCCCGAGCGGCAAGTTTAAATCACGAGGAGCGGAGCGACAAGGTATTTAAGACGCGAGGGCTATAAGCTGTCTAAACCTTGGTTAATATAATATTTTTTCCACTACTACAAACTTTTATAAGACATTTATCTTTATAGTACTAATAATTATAAAAAATTATAGGTAGGTATAAGTATATTTTTTAATCAAGTTACCTGAGCTTTGGAATTGGCAAAATATTTTGTTGTTTTGTCAGGTGGCTTTGTTTATGTCAATTTTTGTTCATTTATGTCATTAGATTTCACGAGTTTTTCGTTTTTTTAAAAAATGAGCGAAGAATATGTTAGTGATATTATTATGTGTACACCTCCAGAATTAAGGATGGAAGCAGAAAAAATGTTGATTGTATCGATATTTTACAATATGAAGCATCTCTAATAATCTAATATGTATTGATATTATCTGGTTGCCTAACCACAAGAAATCACCTTTCAGGTTATTCATGTTTATGAATTCATGTTGTAGAATCAAAAAACCAAGTTACCTGCGTTCAAATAGATTCTTGAAGATCGGTCAATAATGAATTTCAATGCCTTATTATCGACCATGGTCAATAATAACTTATAAGGTAGAGAAAAACGATTTCTAACGTTAATAATCGGTCAATAATGGCGATGTTATAGGTTAGTAGTGGAAAATAGTATATTATTAACCATGGTTTAGACAGCCATCATTATTGCCCGAGCGGCAAGTTTAAATCACGAGGAGCGGAGCGACAAGGTATTTAAGACGCGAGGGCTATAAGCTGTCTAAACCGTGGTTAATATAATATTTTTTCCACTACTACAAACTTTTATAAGACATTTATCTTTATAGTATTAATAATTATTATAAAAAATGATAGATAGGTATAAGTTTATTTTTTAATCAAGTTACCTGCGCTTTGGAATTGGCAAAATATTTTGTTGTTTTGTCAGGTGGCTTTGTTAATGTCAATTTTTGTTCATTTATGTCATCAGATTTCATGAGTTTTCCGTTTTTTTAAAAAATGAGCGAAGAAAATGTTAGTGATATTATCATGTGTACACCTCCAGAATTAAGGATGGAAGCAGAAAAAATGTTGATTGTATCGATATTTTACAATCAACAATCAAGTAATCTAATATGTATTGATAATTATCTGGTTGCCTAACCACATTCATGTTTACGAATTCATGTTGTAGAATCAAGAAATCAAGTTACCTGCCTTCAAATAGATTCTTAAAGATCGGTCAATAATGGATTTCAATGCCTTATTATTGACCATGGCCAATAATAACTTATAAGGTAGAGAAAAACGTTTTCTAACGTTAATAATCGGTCAATAATGGCGATCTTATAGGTTAGTAGTGGAAAAACATATTTTTGTTTAACCAATCCAGCAATCACACATCCAAAATAAAATACACCATTGTGTTTTTCTTACTAAGCCTTTAATTTAACATAACATACCTAATACTACTGATTTTCACAAAAACATTAATTAATTAAATGCTAACATGAGAATATTGTCACATTCTAACGAAATACAGTTTTTTAGCTGGTCTAGATTTTCAAATTTTACATCTTTAAAATAAACTGAAAGAAGTCGTTTGGCGAAAAGTCAGGAGACCTGACTGGCCAAAGGATTGGGCCAATAATATTTCCGTCACAAATATTTTGCAAGTGTTCCCTAACCATGAGAGAATAATGGGCAGAACAACCATCCATTTGATACCAGATCTCCTGATTTTCACGTTCAACTTCTTCTAGTGCGGGTTCAATTCGATTTTGTCAAGTCCAAATAGGTTACTGCTGTAAGGTTGCCCCCATAAAAAATGGTCTAATAATTTGATCTCCTACAATTCCCGCCCAAACATTTATTTCTTGTGGATATTGATGAACAAGACGATATACATTCATCGGTACAAGAAATATTTCTTAAAAAATCCCTATTATTATTTGCTCCTTCCATTACCTCAAAACAGAATACCATTCTCCGTTCTTCATCACGCTGCCGTAGCTCTTGATGCTTTTCATACTTTAAGGAAAATATTCATGTTTTTTTAAAGTGCGCAACACTGTGGTTTAATGTTTTCCTACGGCTTGCCCAAGAATCCTTGTATTAATCATTTTATTTTTCTCCACGTGCAGTAAAATATTAAGATCTATTGATATTCTGAGTTAAGCATTTACAGTTATTTATTACAATGTAATTAGACTCAAATTTACTAATGATAAGTTTAATTAATGAAATGGAAGGGATAGCCTTATTGGAATTGAACTGAAAACATTTCAGACACTGCTTTTAAACAGTTCTCTGTATAATACCACTTAATCATAGTTAATTTTTCCTTAATGAAATAACTCATATTCAGCTATAATTAAAGCGCCTTCAATGAAAATGTTGTCACTGACGCTACTTTTTGTTTTGTCAATGCCAAATAATAATTTACTGGTGTTTGCTGCATTACCTAAACCTAAACTATAGAAATTTCGTAATTTTGCCATTACATTCAATTGAATAAGTTAGGATTGGCTCATTAAAATTTGTTCAAACTTGGTACATGGGTTTTTTATAATTCTATCGGCATCTTCAAAAAATTATAATACCATGGGAATTCTTATGTATAACTAAGCCATGTATCCCCCGGTTCCGGTATAACTCTTTTTTCAGCGTTTTTTTAAAAACTTATTACTTTGGGCTTTTGCTACCTTCAATTTGTATTTATTTTGTTACTGTTACGGTAACTAATAATATTGGTATAATAATATCTCTAAAGTGATGTTATAACAATACTTTTTTCCAGTTGAGCTTCATAATGACTTCTTTATGAAACGCAAAAGAGTTGAACAATGCTCTTTCTATGGAACTAAAATCTGATTTTTTAAAAGTTGGTAATGATAAATGTTTTTTTTGTTGACGTGGAAAGTTATGACCACTAACAAATTTTCCTTTCTAAGTTATTTGTTGACAGGAGATGACCAGACATTGAATAGTATTACCAACACCAAATTGAAGCATACAAACTTACAAAGTTTTTTTGACATATTTTCTTTTTTCTAAATACGAGGTTTTTATTAAAAAGGAAAATCCCAAATGGAAAAGATAGCACAGCACAACGTACATGTTTTATAAAGCTTTTAGCGCACTTCTCAATTCTCATTTCAATTTTCTGCCAAACCACAAGGGTATTTGACTAAATTGTAAAATGGTGTAAAGCAAAACGGAGTAAGACAATTTGGAACAAAGAATAAACCTTATCCTATAATAATGATTAAAAGCACAAAAATATTATTGAAGACGTTAAAAACCAGCCTGAACTGCTGTCTTTAAAAAAATAAGACTTTTGAAGTAGGTATGAGTTCAGAAACATCATCACTATACCGTGTCAGTCTCGCCTTGTTAACTTTTGATTAACAGCGGCATGCGTGCCATTTTGATAAAAGATTTAATAACAAGTGGGTTCGGGTAGTGACCTAGTTAAAACATGCAGGTTTTCTTGTTCATTAATATTAGGCAAATCCCATAATAATTTTAGGGCAAGTTCTTTCAGCTCACGTGGCCGGTAAAGTGGTTATAAAGTTATATTTGTCTGGTATGTCTGTGTAAATTTGACATCCATGACAAAATTGTTATGGAAGCCAAATGAAAGGGTGCTCTAGGATTAATTGAATCGTTTATTTCAAAAAGGGACTAACTAACATTTTCGACCATTTTCAGTTTTTTAGCTCATTACATTCTTTTAAGGTATATGTACCTTTTGGTGCAAAGACGGACCATCTTCCGTAAATACAATGTCAGTAAATTCAATCTAATTTCAGGCATTTATTTGAGAAAGGTACCAAGTGACATCAGTTAGTCCCTTTCTCATATAAATGGCTACTAGCGCTACCGAACTTTATGTTCGCATGAGTTGTCAAGTAGAATAAAGCTATAAATATTGTAATATAATAATAAATATTAATATATTAATATAATATAATATATAATATAATATATAATATATATATAGTATATAATTAATATAATATAATATAATAATAAATATTAACCTATTTCATATTTCAATGATAACGTCAAGCCGATTCCTTAAAAACATTTCTAAACTGTCAATAAGTTTTTACTCATTTTCTCAAAAGTAACAAAATGTTCGTTAGTACCTTTCTGAAATAAACGATTCAATTACTGATCCTGATTCTGCCAGATCAGAATGACTACCAATTTAATCAGTGTGTAATGCTTAGCAAATTTGAAACTAAACATTCATTCAACATTATTTTCATCCCTCCAGATACTGAATTTGTGGAACGAGTATTTTCAATTTACAAACAATCCCCATTAATATGTTTAATAAGATTTCACTGAACTTTTTATACATATTATACACCACTGATACAAAATTTACACTTAAAAAGTAGTATTTTAGTTGATCTAGAACGTATTAAAATTTCATTTTTCTCATTCGTTACGTAAAAGCACCTTGCGTCTCAGAGCCATCATGCAAGACTGCTTTCTCTTGACCCTTGCGCCGTGCCGTCTCGTCTCTTTACCGATGCGCGATACGATCTGACCACATATTTCGTCCAATAGGAAGCTCGCGCCCCAATGTTGACGATCTACACATCCCGTCGCAAAGCGCGTTTGAATAGCTACGTGACACTTCTTGTGGACTTTATTATAATGTTTTTTGAAGTTAAGCAATTTTTTTTTAAACTTTTTTAAATTGTTGTTTGGTCTATTTTTTATGTTTGTTTTTATTTTTTTAAACTTTGTGTTTGTTTTTATTTTTTTTTTAATTTTCTGATGTTAAATAAATAAAAATAAATAAATAATGACGTCGCGCGTTGTAATTGACGTTCGCGGCAATGTGACAGATCAACAAGTTCGATTTTAGTATAATAATAAAATAATATGAGTTTGGTGTGTTCTTATCTGCTTATCCACAAAAATATATTTTTTTGTCAATATAGTCCCATTGCTAATCAATCAGCATGGTCATACTCATGCTCGGCGACCTTAAAAACACCCTCCAATTGTATTTTTACCACCCCCTCCGACCATAAGCACCGCAATTGTAAATTTTATATTTTTATATTATGTGCTTTTACAGTTCAGTAAGTTTCTGTCACAGTTATACCAAAAATTATAAATCATAAAAAACATTATACAATCAACATACTTTTTGCCTCTCACTGTATATACGATGATGATATGGTGAAAAACAAAAATGTGAACGTATTTTTTAGAAGTCATTTGTAAAGGCCATTGTATGAGTGGCCTGCCTTGATGAATGACTTCAAAAAGAACACGGGTAAATTGTCCACTCCACTATTGTTTTGACGTTTAGAAGATAAACGGATATTTTGTTTACATTTAGTCTTCTTGAGTTCGGAGGCTATTAAATTTTAAATTCACTGAATTATCTATAGCCCGTTTCAATAAATTGTTTCCACCAAAATAGCCCATGGAATAAATACGCCGTTTTGACCGAGCCGGCGTAATGGGTCGTGTTAAATGCAGGGTAAATAATTCAAGAAATAAAAGGGAGTTTAAAAGATAAACATCGGTAAACTTTAAAAGTTAGAAGAGGGAATTATTTATCCTGTCTTTTTTCCCGCTTCTAAGTTTTCAGACTGTTTTATTGCGGGTTGGTTAAGCTACAACTTTTACTTCATACATATAAAGAGTTTTATTGCGTTACATCTATCTCTTTGCTGCAGACAAAGGAAGGTGTCATTTGCAACCGTATTGTATATTTATATTTAAAGATTAACTTGATATATTTATAATTTGTGCACAAAACAATGTAACAACCAATACAATTTTCCATTATATTTAGTAGTGAGCAGGTAGAGACATTTCTATATGCGTAGTACAAATAAATTGGATAGCAACATCACTGCATCCATAGAAGAATATTTGGCAAAGTCAAAATTACTTGGGATCTTCTCTGTACTTTTAAGTTAGGATACATCCTGTGACTTTTCTTGAATTTTCGTGAACTGTTTAGGTTTTTTAATTTATAGGAATATTGAGATTGACTTTTGCCTTGAATATTCTTGTTTTTGATTACTTTATTTGGTGTGCCTCAGGGATCAGTGCTCGGTCCTCTGTTGTTTCTCCTCTTCCTTAAAGATGGGATCATGTGCTTCTTCTTGAGTCAGACTTCTGTCTTTCACTCCTACTACTTGATTGTGGCGCTGTTCAGCAATCATCAATTTGAAATTTGGATTGGAAGGGGCTTCTTTGATGGCAGACGTGGTAAGCGAGGAAGCAGTAACTTTTAGTCTTCGGGGAATGTGGTAATTACATGATGAGTCGATGGTATATCTTGGAGGAGGGGACACTCTTAGTAGGAGCCACTCCCTAGAAAGTCGATATGGCTTATGTTGTAGGGAGTGGATGTGTGATTGTGTAATTAGGTGATTTAATGATACGTCTGTCCGCTTGTGGCAGTTAGCGATGAGTTTGTCGATATGTTCTGTAATAGTCGGATCCTGTAGCGAGGGACATTCGTAATGATTTTTAAAACCTTGTTCTAAAAAACTTGTAACATTTTGCAATGCGTCTTGTTTATGGTGCACCACGTTGGTATACCATAAGTAAGTACTGGTCGGATTAAAGTCTTGTATAGTAGTGTTTTCGTGCGTAAGTCAATTCTACTTCTACTGTTGATAAGGGAGTAGATGGCACCAAGTTGACCAGTCGCTTTTTTCAAGCGCTGGTCGGTGTTTTCGTTCCACGCCATTCTTTTATCAAAGCAAAGGCCAAGAATTTGACACTGGTGCTCCTATTTATCCTGGAGTTTTTGACTAGCAGTCGGGTCTCTGGATATCGTACTGTGGACTTTAGAAAGTAGATAGCTTGAGTTTTAGCGTCATTAAGTCGGATTCTCCACTTATCTAACCATGACTTCAAAAGTTTTATATGGCTCTGCAACCTCGAGATTACTATTCTTGACTGCTTAGAGGTGGCGGTTATCGCGGTATCGTCAGCAAACAGGTATAACTGTATTTGAGCAAGTTTAGGTATATCGCTGGTATAGATATTATACAGGGCCGGCACAAGAGGGGAGCCCTGCGGAACTCCGGCTCTAACGTGTCTCACAGACGATATCGCATTTTCTGATGAAACAGCGAAAATTCTGTCCTCAAGAAATGAGTGACTGACCTTTATTAGGTAATTAGGCATACGTGCCCTTATTAACTTTAGTATTAGTCCATCATGCCAGACCTTGTCAAATGCTTTGCTCACGTCGAAAAGCACTGCTCCAGTGTGGAAGCGGCCATCGAAGCCCTTAAGGACACTGAACGCCAACCTAGTCGTTTGACGCACCGTGCAATGAGCAGATCGAAAACCAAACTGCTCTAGTGATAAAATGTCGAATACAAAATCGTTTATACGATAAAATATAAGTGTCACGACACGACAGCAGGCTGATTGACCTAGAGCTGGTGATCAATGATTTGGTGTGCCTCAGTGCTCGGTCATCATTTGCTTCTTCTCTTCCTTGAGGATGCGACATGCCTTCCAGTGACAGGTTATTTTACGTTCTTTACAAATGGCTCCACAGACATATTGCAGCAGGAAGTAAATAAGGATTAATCACTGCTTAAGAATTGGTTTGATTCTAATAGTCTTGTTTTTAAATTTAGGCAAAACAAAATATATGATTTTTAAAAATAACAGAACTGTAGTTTAAACGTGGAAATTCTAAACTAAGTATGGTATCGGAGATGAAGTTTTTGGGAATAACAATCGATAATAGTTTAAAGTGGGATTCTCATATAAATATTGTTAACATCAGGATTGCTTGCAATAAAAATGACAAGAAAGACTTTAAATCGAAAAACTGCTATATAGATTTATTATGCCCTATTTGAGTCCCATTTTCGATACTGTCTACCATTTTGGGGTTTTGCTACAGCATCGAAAACCACCTTAATCTTTCTCGTACAAAAAAAAAAGCAATTAGACTAATAGAAAATGATTCGAGTATGACATCATGTAGGCCGCTGTTTAGAAAACTTAATATACTAACTTTTTTTGATGTTTTAATTTTCTGCGTCTTTTACATAATTACAATTTAAAAGGATATTTTAATATTTTAATTTATTATATTCAATCGTTCTTGAGGTTTAAGTAAAAACCCCTGTATATTAAAATAAAATAAAATTTTTGTTTATTTCCTTTTGGCTTTATTCATTTCACCTACACAAACATTTCATTTAGGCGTTAAAACATTCCTGACGATACCTTTAATTTCTTTGATTTCTTCCATTTGATTAGCCTTAATAAAATGCCCTTATTTATCATTATCGGAGTGCGGAAGCTATTACCCCCGGGCCGAAGTAACAGATCCGGAAAGTAGAAAAATCACAACAAAGCAAAGTCGAAGGAAGATGGATAATACGATTTTTACGGTTCCAAATTAGAAATCGGATCCGTTCCACTATTCTGGACGAAAAGAAATGCTACTATGGCAACATCAAAGAATGAAACAAGAAAGAAAATTTGTAGTACGTGAGCAGATTCATTAAACAGCTTTAAAGCAGCGATTCTTTTAAGAAAATCGCACATCGCACAATGTTGTAAAATTATTCCCTTTTTTATCTAGAAGTTAACTTATTTTTTTTAAATATCAGTTATTTAAATAACATGCAATAATCAACCCCATAGTTCTAGGTAACTATTTGATGGATACTGGTTTCTACAGAAGACAAAAGTAATAGATATAATAAAGTGAGCAACAAAGCTTAAATGAGATTATGTAGAAGATACATAGTCCGTGAACGTAGCAGAGTTTATTTTTATCTGCCGTACAGTGACGGAAATAAAATTTCGTACACTTATATTTTCCTGATGTGATGTCTGCTTTTGTATACCTAGATCACCTGGAAATGCACTTCACTTTTTGACAAATTGTTATCGGTGTCATCAAATTGGAAAACTATATTATTTAATTTTAACAAATTTTGTGAACATGAATCAACTCGAGAAGGCGAGATTAATTGCTTTATTCGAAGACGGTGTTTCTCTACGAAGAATATGAGCAATTTGGGAAACCAAGAAGCACTATACAAAGCCTCAGAACTAAATGGGAAAATATAGGATCATTGGAAAGAAAGGCTGGAAGTGGCAGAAGAAAAATTTCAAATGAAAATCAAGATAATGATCTAATAGATTTTTTGCGAAACAATCCATTTCAGACGGCTGTAGAAGCACACAACCAAATTAATTTTCCTGGGACAGTAAGAACGGCGAGAAATATTATAAGGAAAAATTCGGAATTCAGAAATAAGGTAGCTGCTAAAAACCCGTTTTTGACCGATATGAATAAAGAGCAAAGAATGAGGTTTGCGCTGGAATATTTACCGCAAGGTATGGATTTTTGGGAGAAGGTAGTATTTACCGATGAGACGACTTTCAGTCTTATTATAATGGGCAGATTAGAGTGTATGGGGCGCCAAATACACGTTACGAAGAAAGATATACCCAACATATTAAAACAAGTGGAAGATTTTCAGTTAATATATGGGGGTAGGTATATGACTTTCAGAGGGCTAGGAATATGCCACCGAATTCGAGGAAGATTTAATACTCAAGTTTATATAGGTACACATCCTTCAAAATGTTATGTTGCCATCGGTAAACAATATATTTCAACAAGAAAATTTTATATACCAGCATGACAACTGCCCCGTCCATACAGCAAGGAGAGTTTCGGACTGGATACGGGAAAATAACATTTCATTGTTACCTTGGCCCTCAAGAAGCCCTGATCTCAATCCAATCGAAAACGTTTGGGGATATATCGTGAAAGAAATTAACAAGAACAATGATTTCCATCCTCAAAACAGTGATGATTGGTGGAATAAAATTGAAGAAACCTGGAATACCCTCACAATTTTCATCACGCCCAAATGCTGGTGGCATCAATGCCCAGACGTTTAAACTTATTAGTGGAAAAAAGTGGTGCCGCTTTAAAATATTAAACCAATGTTTTTTTTTTTTAGTATTTGAATAATCTGTTTTATATTTAATTTTGAAGTCATGTATTGTATATTATTATCTTGATTTTCGTTTGAAATTTTTCTTCTGCCACTTCCAGCCCTTCTATCCAATGATCCTGTATTTTCGCATTTAGTTCTGAGGCTTTGTATAGTTCTTCTTGGTTTCTCAACTTTCTCACCTATCTAGGAATACTTTCTTTGAATAAATAATTTTATATACAGGGTGTAATTTAATTGAGTGCCGATACTTAAGGGTGATAATCTATGAATGATTCTAAGATAAAAAGTTCATATGGACATATGTCCTAAACCTCTTCATTTTTGAGCTACAGGGTGTTAACATTTTAAGAAAAATATAACCTTTTTATATAAATCACTCTTAGATATTTTTATGAAATTTTGTACATACCTTTTAATCAATAAGGAGCATTTTTTGACCTAACAGATTTATAAAAATTTTTACCAGTGACGTCCGTACGGGGTTTGAACTGAATATTTTTAAAGAAAAAATGGATACGCCACTGCTTTTTCTAAAAACGAAACTTACTTTTGAAATTCCCATTTATTTTAAAGCAAATTTCGTTTATGGACTTACTTTTGTACGACGCACCGTTTTCGCGTAAAAAAATAAAAACAAAAAAAACATTTTTTTCTTCGGTTCATTGAGACTGCTTTTATTTATTTTGTTGAATTTGGTTGGCACCCACCATGAGTGGAAACACTTTTTTTGGGACAACAATTTATTTTCTACTCACCAGTGACATTCAACTGAACGTTTGAAAAGAAAAAAACGGTAACCATATTAAATGCCCTCTTAAAGCAAATCAAATAAAAATCAGTAGGCTGGGTAAAGCTACATTAATTTTGACGTTTCTTTTCATAAAGACAAAAGGCCTGGCATTCATTTTGCATTATTAAATAATTATTATTACAGTAAGACGTTAAATTATAATAAAAGAATGGTAAATTTTACAAACAGTGAATTAACTGACATGCATTTTATTTATGGGCTTGCAGACGGTAATGCATACGAAGCCAGGCGGATATACCAAGAGCGGTATCCAAATCGCGTACTACCCGATCCGAGAACATTTTCTAGGATTCATAGACGTCTCCACGAGACCGGAACTTTAAAAGTAGACCACAGTGCTAAAGGAGTCCATCAAACAGTAAGAACACCGGAACTTGAAGAAGGAATTTTACACGAAATTGAGGAGAACCCCGAAAGTAGCACGAGGAAAATCGCGGCAACATTTAATGTTTCACATTTTCTTGTTTGGAAAATTCTCATCGAAAATTTATTATACCCATATCACATTCAAAGAGTCCAGGCATTACTCCCTAGAGATTTCCCGATGCGCATTAATTTCTGTGTGTGGTTTCTTCAAAACCTGATGGAAAATCCGTTATTTGACAGGCACATTCTTTTTACCGACGAAGCTAATTTTTCTCGAAACTCAATAAGAAATTTCCATAATAACCATTTATGGGCGGATGAAAACCCTTATGCAATTGTAGAATCAAATCATCAAGAACAGTTCTCAATAAATGTTTGGGCTGGCATTATTGATGATTATTTGATAGGCCCATTTTTTCTCCCAAGAAGACTTGATGGACAATCATATTTACACTTTCTTGAAGAAGATCTGCCGCCAATGCTTGAAGACCTTCCATTATTATTAAGAAACCAGATGTGGCTAATGCACGATGGTGCGCCTCCACATTTTAGCTTACGAGTGCGTGAATTTTTAAATCACACCTATCGCAATCGGTGGATAGGTCGCGGAGGAACGCAGCCATGGCCACCTAGATCTCCGGACCTTAACAGTTTAGACTATTTTTTCTGGGGGCATCTGAAAAGCTTAGTGTACCAAGTGCCGATTCATACCGAAGAAGAGTTACGAAATCGTATATTAGTATGCTGCCAAACCATAAGAAACACCCCGGAAATCTTCGAAAATGTGCGTCAGTCTATGGGAAGAAGAGTCCATGCTTGCATACGTGTGGGTGGACGACACTTCAAACAACTACTGTAAATAATGTGGGTTCTTTATTCTGTTTAACTTCTCTTGTCATTTCGCTTTCGATTTAAGGTTTGGAATTTTTCCTTTTAAATTAATCGCGATTTTTGAAATAAAATTTTTTATTTTTTTTTGTTTTTATTTTTTACGCGAAAACGGTGCGTCGTACAAAAGTAAGTCTATAAACGAAATTTGCTTTAAAATAAATGAGAATTTCAAAAGTAAGTTTCGTTTTTAGAAAAAGCAGTGGCGTATCCATTTTTTCTTTAAAAATATTCAGTTCAAACCCCGTACGGACGTCACTGGTAAAAATTTTTATAAATCTGTTAGGTCAAAAAATGCTCCTTATTGATTAAAAGGTATGTACAAAATTTCATAAAAATATCTAAGAGTGATTTATATAAAAAGGTTATATTTTTCTTAAAATGTTAACACCCTGTAGCTCAAAAATGAAGAGGTTTAGGACATATGTCCATATGAACTTTTTATCTTAGAATCATTCATAGATTATCACCCTTAAGTATCGGCACTCAATTAAATTACACCCTGTATAGCCTTTTTTCTATCATTATTAAAATAAGAAACGCAAGGTATAGAGGTGAGATAATTGTAAAAAGCCCAGTTTACCAAAATATTCAAAAATGGCATAAAATGTTAACCTCAGTGTACAAAATTTTATTTCCGTCACTGTACATTGTTACTGCATAAGCCACTGTATAAGTTAGTAAGTAGTAAGTATAAGTTTGATATTTACAAATGTCTTCTATTCTTTATCCTTGACGTTACGAAGCGGGGGCCTACCTACTACAGTGGCACGCTATGGCGACGGTATATATAGTTTTTCTTTGCCAATAAGAAATTAGCACAAATATTAGGATAAAAGAGTAACTCGGCGGTAAGTCGGCGTTGTACCAACAGTTCTTCTTTGGGAAACATCAATTGTTTGAGGGTGCAATGGAGATACTTTTTACTCCATACTTTCTGAAAATTCACATAACCGGTGAGGTGGAACCAGGTTTCATTAGAAAAAAACGTCAGGTCTAGTAAATCATATATTTCCAATGATTTTGGGTAAACCCTGCGTCTTTCAAAATCTGCAGCTCGTATATCTTGGAATACCTGCACTTTATAAGGAAACAAATTTAACTGATTTTTAAGAATAGTCCTCCATCTTTCATAAGATCTTCTCACTTCTTGAGACAAGCGTCTTACACGTTTTGTTGGCGTATTTTGCATTTATATACGTTTGCAACAAGTTCCTCTGTTCTCATTCATGTCTTCCAGCTTCTTTTTGTATGTTGTATAGTTCTCTAAACAGAGCCACGGTTTTTCTCAGGCAATGAATGAAATCCCCAGCAGTAAAAGCGACGTTAGAAAAGTTTTCGCGAAAATAGTTCATGCACAGAAGCTGATTGTATTGCCACTCACGATTTACTCTAACCCCGTTTCGAGAATCCGCTTCACCCAAGAAATTTTTGTGCTGTTCCGTAAAAACCATTTTTTAAATTATTCAAGAAATTGGATAAATAAGCGATGATTCAAATTACATGTAACGACTGTTGAAGGTGAGGGAATAACTGATTGATTGATAATGCTAATATTTACTGACACCCAACAGGTATTAAACTCTACCGCTAAGCAGTACGGCATTACATGCAAAGCAGGCTTATTGGGTGGCATGGATTATTTTACAAGGAAGTGTAGACGGTGTCCCAAAAATTCATTTTATTTCATTTTTATAAATTAAAAAGTCGGTGACGCGGAAATGTCTACGCCATATGGGAATTTTTATTTTTTAGAATTTTTGAAAAACAGTTTTTAGCAATGGTTTAGGCAGGAAGTGCGTATAGTTGATGAGTCATGTATAATGATATATCTACACCATTTGAACTTGCCTAATTTACGCAATTTACAATACTGTTTCTTATATTTCGCCCTTAAAACACATTTTCATCGTAACGTAATTTAAAACTTTAACAAAAATAAAGACAAGCAGTGGCTTGCGCAAAACGTTTTAATTAAATATATCCACAACTGCTATAGTTAATAAACTAGCAACATCCATTGGTAATTTAACGACTTTATATTCACTGTTCGAAATCCATTTTTGGGCTTGCTTAAGACCTTTGACTATGACCCTAAGCCTAATGGTCGTTTAGCAAATGCCTTGGCAAGGATAATTTTAATTCAGTGCTTTCCAAAACCACGGTTAATGTGGTTTTCTTGTATTAAGGCCGGGGACAATGTCACGATACAAATAAATGGCCTATGAGGGAAGGAAAAAAAGACGATTGCTACAAATTGTATTGGCGGGGAAGACAAATGGGAACGTCGCAATTTAATTTAATAATTAAGTAAAGAAAGTGCGTTTACATTATCCAGTGACGCGGAAATGTCTGCGCCATCTGCGAATTCTTTATTTGTAGAATTTTTGAAAAACGGTGTTTAGCTTTAAGTTCTGCATGATTGGAGCGTTCCGTCGTATGGTTAGTTTATTGAGTTAGTCAAATTAAGACTTTCACTCCTATTATTTAATTGTATTTTTCCTTTGCGGTTACATATTGGAAGGCTTTTGGAATGTCATGAAAAAATTAGTACCAATAATTCTTCTTTGGGAAACAGTCATATTTTTTTTATTTCATTTTTATTACTTCAATTTTGATTTTTTATTGTGCTCTTTCTCTATTTCTGTACAGTTAAGGTGGGAGCCAATCTTTTGGGTATTTGTGTCTTTGGTCTTCAGTGGAGTGAACGCGTTAATTTGTTATTAACGGGTGAAGTGAAACGTCCGTTCTTTGAAAATACTTTGTTATTAATTTTGTGAAATAGTCGTCTATTTTGTCCATGTGCATGTCTGTATGTAGTACGTCTATATACAGGGTGGTCCAACGAAAACTTAACACCTCGATTTTCCTGCTTTAAAATAAAAATGTGGAAAATCGCTCGGACACGTCGACTTCTGATTCGAGGGGGAATAACTTTTCCGCTATTTTAGTCTCCGTAACTTCAACCCCCTAACAGGAGTGAGCACAACCCCCTGATTTTAAATAGGGATGAGGGGTGTTGCGATACCTCGTTTTGAAGATCTTACCGAGTACTATCTGACCCTAAAATTTCGCTTCAAAATTTTCATCTTCAACGAAATGACAGCTAAAATAGTGGAAGACTACTTACTTTTGTGATTAGTTTATGAAATGCTGAAAATGGCCACCATTCACTTCCATGCAGTAAAATAAATTTTGCTTAAAACGTTCACGTACATTACTCAACATTTCTGGTGTAATTTGACGGCATTCATTAATGATCCGAATTCGCAAATCATCCAGTGACTCAGGCTGGGTAGCGTAAATCTTAGATTTCAGGTGACCCCATAGAAAAAAGTCCAGTGGAGCCAGATTAGGTGATCTGGGTGGCCACTCAATATGTCCCCTTCTTCCAATCCAGGCCTGAGGAAAATTTTCATCTAAGAACTGACGCACAGGATGAGCGAAATGAGGTGGTGCGCCATCTTGTTGAAAAATGATCGTTATATGGTCTTCTTTATTCTCCAATACTTGAACGAGGGCTGGATAAATAGCGTTCTCTAATAGTTCTAAATAAATTTGGTCAGTGAGATTACCGGGTATAAAAAAAGGGCCGATTATGTGATTTACATAAATACCCGCCCAAACATTTAACTTTTGGGGATGCTGAGTATACACTTCACGAAATAATCTTGGATTTTCATCTGACCAATACCGACAGTTATGCCTGTTTACAATGCCATTAAGGTAAAATGAACACTCATCCGAGAAACAGATACTGAACATGTAGTTAGGATTATTGTTAATAATTCCACTGACCACTTCACAGAACTGGAGTCGGCGATCGAAATCATCCTCATTCAGTTCCTGAACCAGTCGTATCTTAAAAGGATGGAACTCATGTTTTGTTTAAGGATTCTCATGACTGTTGTGCGTGAAACACCAGATACATCGGAAAATTTCATAGTACTAAGGGTCGGCTCCATTGCTACTTGACCTAAGACAGCCACTTCTCTCGCTTCGTCTCTTTCACAAGTTTCACACACCCTCTTTTTGTTTCCGACTAAACCAGTAGCGTCAAATTTGACAACCAGTTGCACAACGTAAGCAGCGGATACATTTTTTTCAGGATGTTGTTCATTAAATAAAGCCGCTGTTACTCGCGCAGAGTCATTATTTCTAAAAAATAATTTTATCATTTCCACCCTTTCTTCTACGGAATACGCCTTTTTGATTCTACTACAAAGTTACAATCGCTTTGATACAGTTTTAACGTTCTTAAAAATTCACGATAGACTAAGGTAAATCAAAAACATGATCCGTCTACTTTTTGGACAAAAAAATTAACAAATAAATAAATAATTCGAATGCGTCTGATAAGAGTAATATCCTCGAGGTAAATTCCACATTCTCTACTTATACACCTTTCACCTCCCGGTTCTTTACTGCATGCAAGTGAATGGTGGCCATTTTCAGCATTTAATAAACTAATCACAAAAGTAAGTAGTCTTCCACTATTTTAGCTGTCATTTCGTTAAAGATGAAAATTTTGAAGCAAAATTTTAGGGTCAGATAGTACCCGATAAGATCTTCAAAATGAGGTATCGCAACACCCCTCATCCCTATTCAAAATCAGGGGGTTGTGCTCACCCCCGTTAGGGGGTTAAAGTTACGGAGATGAAAAAAGCGGAAAACTTATTCCCCCTCGAATCAGAAATCGACGGGTCCGAGCGATTTTCCACATTTTCATTTTAAAGCAGGAAAATCGAGGTGTTAAATTTTCGTTGGACTACCCTTTATATATCTTGGTGCATTCGTAATTATCCTGAGTACTCTATTTTGAAATTCCTGAACTATAAAACCTTTCGTATTGTTTACACCAGGTATTGTGCAGCAGTTAGGTATAGTACACCGTAAGTCAGAACTGGTCTTATGATAGTTTTGTAAATTGCTGTCTTGGTTTTAAAATTTATCTTGCTTCTGGCACAAAGCAATGGGTACGCAGCACTCAGCTGATTTTGTGCCTTGGCAATTCGTTCGTCAAAGCATGCATTTCAAGCCATCCTTTTATCAAAGATGGGGCCAAGGTATTTAATTTTATTGCTCTATGAAATTACCTTATTGGAGCGTTATAAGTAGGAGTAATATAATTAAGGGCACATGAACTTGTCGAACATTTTGCCTAAAGAAGGTTTCTTAGAAACAACTTAAACTCATTTTGATTGCTATATAACAAAAGGTGTTCCAAACGAAGTTAATGCACAAGAGTGGTTAAGGGCACTTTTTTAGTCAAATATCAATGAAAACAAATGGAAGCTGTTTCTTTTAGGCAACAAATCTAAACGCACAATATTAGACATAGACCTTTGTTGGGACTTTGTCTATTCTGTTGCCTGGGTATTTTCTTCAAATATGCAAATTATGGCAATTTATTACTCCCTCTCCGGTCAAACCTAGTTGAATTATAATTTTGCCTAAATCGTTGAAAAAACCAATTTGCGTAGTTGGCTCTTGCAGGAAAATCAGCGGGAGACATGGCATGCACCTTTTGGACATGATAAGGATGAAGCAGTTGTTCTCGAGAGGTCTCATGGACAATCCACTTTGTCGCATGAACTTAAACCGACACTTTTCTTACACTATTAGGGGTATTTTCACTTGTCCCTTTACCTATTCCTCTTAAGCTACGATTAACCCTTTCGAAAGTTCTTCGGTGCGGTATAGTTGGAAATGTATCAGAATAAATTCTGCTCGCCTCCATATAATTGTCGAGTGCTTGTCCATAAGTTAGATGCATGTCAGCATATTCATTATATGAATAGTCCTCCATTACTTAAGTCTTATGTACTCAATCAATTAGACAATTTAATAAAGTGTTGTCAACAACACATTGTTAACGAAATAAAAACGACTGATATTTTATTTTATTTAGATTTTATTGTAGTATTCTGATTTATTATTTCAATAACGTTTTGTAAAATTTATTTTGCTCCTTTTACCGAAACAAATGTGGTGTGTTCTTTTTTAAAGGGGAACTACCATGCAGAGCATTTAAAAAATCAGTTTTTAGCTCTGTAAAACGATACCTGTGAAAATTTTGTCCTAACGAGTGTGGTGGCAGGTCCGGTCCTGACCTCCCTGACGATGTAAAACATCTACTGTAGTATGGTTTTATGAGTCTTTATGGCCTACATAAAATACTAAAATGTCAATAATTTATACATGTCGGTTCAAAAGTTAGAACCGTAAGGTAAGTCGCTTGGTACCCATTTGGGGCTCTGTATCTTCGTTAAGGGGCACTTTAGGATTTTTTTTAATGACACATTAGGGTTATTTTGTCCTCCCCTATACGCTCCCGAGAGTATGCCATATACTGATCGGATACTCTACATTAAAATCCAATAATATGATGTAGATATTCGATTTTTTGATCTCAAATGCCCTTTTTTTTAAATTATTTATTCGGGTCATAACACCTAATATAAACATATTGAGCGTAAAATTTATAACCAGATATAATAAAATCTGCCGACTGCATAATAAAGAGCTGCACCATTAAAATACATTTTTTATTCATATAAATTATCTTTTTTAGTAACTCAGCCATATGGTATTAATTTAATTATTATGCATTGTATACACGAACTATTTATAATAAATGAAGACTATTATTTTTTATACAGGGCTGCCCAGAAGTCCGGAATAAAATTAATATAGCCTTAACCTCTAACTTTTGGGGAAATGCTGGGACACGTCAATTTAGTTCATATTTACATATTTTGAATAATTTGAAAGTTAATATCTCGTACAGTATGCTCATAAATTCTGGCGCGATTCTGTCAAGCTATTTCAAAATGGCGACTGTTAAAAGTCTTAAAAAAATCTCTATTTAAATAAGCGGAAATGATAAATCATTGATTTTTTTTTTCTTTCAAGTAAAAAATCTTCATTGTTTCACGTTCTGACATTTTGTGACATTGTGACTTAACAATAGTAATGGTTTATTTGTTATTTATTTTCTCAAAAAAAAATAAAAATGTAACGAAGCAAAACAAAACACAATAAAAAGGTAGTTTAACGTGGCAAATGCTGGAAATGTCCTCCGTCGTCGACGGAGTTTCGAATGGCTTTAGCCGGTATGTTATGTGTCTTCAATCTAATTTTGTTTTTCAAATCTTCAATATTATTTGGCCTATTTTGGTAAACTTTTTCTTTTAAATACCCCTAAAGAAAATAGTCTAGAGGCGTTAAGTCTGGGGAACTCGGTGGCCAATCAATTGTACCACGTCGTCCAATCCAGCGACCTGGAAATATCTGATCTAAATATCTTCTTACATTGACACCAAAATGCGGGAGAGCATGTTGCTGAAACAATTTGGTTTCAGCAACATGCTGAGTATGCGCTTCAAATATCCATCGTGGATTTTCTTGACTCCAGAAACGATAATTATGTCTGTTAACCACCCAGTTTAAATAAAAAGTAGCTTCATCCGAAAATAATATGTTCTGTGGAAACCTATTATTCTCGTCACACCGTCTTATCATTTCTTCGCCAAATTGCAAACGCCTATCATAGTCATCTTTTAAAAGCTCTTGGACAAGACATACTTTATAAGGGTGGTAATTTTCTGCTTAAAAAATCTTCCAATAGTACCTCTAAATGTATCATGATTTTGAGACAATGAAACTGTTGAAACATGCGGATTATTCTGCAGAGATAACGCAATATCCAATTTTTCATCGTCGCCTAGAACACGTGGCCGTCCATTCTTAGAGAAGTCCTTTACTGTGCCATGCTCATCAAATTTGTGGAATATTTTACTAATAGTGCCCTGTGAAATTTGATTTTCCGGATATTTAGCATTAAATAAAGTGCACACTTCACTTTGACTTCTTATTTTATCTCCACATCCTAAAATATCAAGACTTCGATACGCTGCCTTTCCGACAAAACCATTTTTGTTTAGAAAATTGTAAAATAATACTTCGGAAATACCTAAATTAATTTTACAAGTTCACAGTGTCACAAATTGTCAGAACGTGAAACAATGAAGATTTCTTACCTTAAAAGGTAAAAAAAAAACATGAATGATTTATCATTTCCGCTTATTTACATAGGGATTTTTTTAAAACTTTTAACAGTCGCCATTTTGAAATAGCTTGACAGAATCGCGTCAAAAATTATGAGCATACTGTACGAGATATTTGCTTTCAAATGATGTATCACAAGCTGTATATTTCCATTTAAAAAAAGATCGATGTCGTCATATCTTTGGCAAATGTCTCTAAAAAAACCAACGAATAACGTCAAAATGTGAGCATATATAAAACTAAATTGACGTGTCCGAGTATTTTCCCCAAAAGTTACAGGTTAAGGCTATATTAATTTTATTCCGGACTTCTGGGCAGCCCTGTGTATAATTTTTCATCATATTATATAGAAAAAATAATAAACATTATAAAACTAAAAATTGCTCTTTCCCCTACAATCATTAGAAAACTGTTTTTTTCAAGTAGCATGGGACATATTTTTTTTTATTTGAAACATTAGGTACATTGAAGGCTCTCATTTGGGTTTTTCGATCTCACAAATTTTCTCAAATTTGCAGGCTTATCTCGTTTTAGTGAAATCTAGGACAGTGATTTATTTCAACCGGATCTCATCTCCGAGTCTCATGTTCTTTTTAAAGTTTTCTCTTTCAATGCAAGATTCTTTTATAGTGTAGCTGGAGATGATCTATAATATTAGTTTTAAATTTAATAAATACAAATGTTTCTGACATTTCAATAACCTACTTAACTTAACCTAAAAAAATTAAAATGCAGTTTAATTAAATGTATGAGAATTACGAAAATTCATATAATTAATTATATTATACAGGGTGATTCTGTAGGAATTGTCAATATTTTAGGTACGTATTTGGGGACCCGAAATAAACATAAAAGTTCCTATAAAGATGGGTACTATTCCCGGCCGTTACCGAAATACAGGGGTAAACAACATTCTAATTAAAATTTGTATTAAATTATTTATAATAAGTGGGCTAGGTCTAGTAGTTTCCAAAAATGCCACCGTTTACTTCTAAACACAAGTCAGCTCTCTGATGAATAGCTCGGGTCGCTCTATCAATGGATGCGGGTATGTTTCTTATAGTTGCTGCTGCATTTATTATTCGATCGAGTAATGCATCTCTATTGTTCACTTTTCTTGAAAATACTAAACCATCCCCAAAGGCAATAATCCGGAGGATTAAGGTCTGGCGATCTAGCTGGGGAAATTATGCGGACCACCTCGACCAATCCAACGGTTTGGAAAGTTATTGTTTAAAAAATTTCGTACTTGTAAACTGTAGTGTGCAGGGGCTCCATGTTGTACATTAAGTGGGACACCTTCTAAAAGGTCTAATGCAATAATGCAAGTGATTCTGTAGAAAATTTAAGTATACTTGTTCTGTGAGATTACCGTCGATTATGAATGGACCGATTAATTGACTATTTAACATACCACACCACACATTAATGCTGAATTTATGTTAAAAATAATGTTCTACAGAGTAGCATGAGGATTTTCATAGGACCATCGGTGTTCATTGTGAAGATTAATTATACCATCGCGAGTAAACTGTGCTTCATCAGTGAACAGAACATACTTATACAGTCTTCGATTTGAATTAATCCAATTGCAGAATTGCATCCTTAACGCAATATCACGATCTTGCAAATGTTGAACTCGTTGTAAGATTGTAAGTGATATGGGTATAAATAATTAATGTGGATATCCCTCTAAGCAGACGATTGGGTAATTTGATAAGTATCGGCAAGTCGCCTCGTACTTAAGCTTACATGGATGATTTTCGACGGCGTTAAGGATAGTCTCTTCTAGTTGTACATCAAGTCCCGATTCCCGTTCAGATACAAGTCTCGCACTTGGAAACGTACCAGATTCTCCAGCAGTAGTAAAAATAAAAGGAAATGAATCTAATGTTTAAATTGTCAGAAAATACAAATGCTGAACACGATTTGACAGTGACCTAGCCTACTTGTTATTAATAATTTAATAAAAATTTTAATTTCAATATTGTTTACCCTGTATTTCGGTAACGGCCGGGAATAGGACCCATGTTTATGGAACTTTTATGTTTATTTTGGGTCCCCGAATACATATCTAAAATATTGACATTTCCTCCTGAATTATCCTGTATTTATTCAAGATAAAACTAAAGAAATAAATCAAGGGGATTCCAATTTGGTGAACAAGGAGGCACTAACATTTTTTGCAAATTGTCAACAACATTAGTCACTACAAATATTTCTATTGGTTTTATATCACATCAAGGCCTATCACATTATTATATTGATATTAGGCAATCACGCTACATTTTAGCTTCACTGTCAAACATCAATACGTCAGAAATAGTTGAAGATAGGTTAGATTTGTTAAATAAAATATTACATCTAAGTAGACTGTAACGGGAAATTCAAGAATGCCATAGTATTTCTTAGTAGTTTAAAAGAGCACCTAGAATGATAAACAATAAACTATAGAGTACGTCGACGTCGCCTCCTTTACTTTCTGCTCGACTATTGAACCCATCTCGCTCCCACACACGCCATAGATATAAATCTAGGTCTATTGAATATTAACCCCCTTGGGAGTTGACGGTGCCGAGACGAGGTCGTGATGGAGAATGGAGATCTCCGTCGATTCCGACGAAAGTCGCAGCAGGATTGAGGGGATTTTTTATGGGCTTAAACTTGGACAACATTTGGATAACCCGGAAATATATTTTAGAAAAAAGCTGGACATCAACTTGAGGAGATTGGAGGAGCAACCTTGGGAAGAGATAAAAATTACAACTTCATATATTTTTTTATAGTTAGTATCCCCTATACCCGTCAGAGGGGCGTAGAACAGACATTTAAAAAAAATATAACTTTTTTTTTAATGTCATAAGGGACAAATATTCTTAGCATAGGCCAATAAGTGGGTTGTCAAACTAAATGCAACACTGGTATAAGAGTAAGAAATGATCTGCCACCTACTTTCAGTCAGTATAATTTAAACTTTTTAATTAATAAATCAATAATTTAACGTATTTCATTGTAGGCGATTATTTCGAATTGGATATAATGTTTCATTGGTTCAAAAAAAAAATTTGGGTCAAAACCAAAATTTGTGATTCTTTGTTGCACTTTTTTACCAGTATTTTGATAGTCAAGGACACCAATAATAAAAACATGCCATTTTTAGTACGGGATTTTTATTAGATATAGGAGATACCGGATCTTATAAACTCCCAAAAATTTTAGTTTAGTGCTTGATGGACTTTTGAAATCAAGATTTAAAATTTAAATACGTAGGTAGAACATACAGATTGATTTGAAAAGTGTCAATGCGAATATCTGGAAAACTACATAAGTTTCAAAAACCCGGTTTGGCATTAAATGAAAGAACCACTATACTTTAGTCAAGTCACACCCAAAGGCGGATCCAGGGGGGAAATAATGGGGCTCGGGCCCCCCCCAAAGTACGTTGAAACATTAGAAATTCCTTTTTGTTTAAATTAGCGCAATTTGTTTTTACCCAGTCTAAATTAGCACCGCCCGCAAACCCTTGTACAACAGTGCACTGTTGTTCCTAAACTAAATACCAGATAGTTGTTTTTTAATTAGTTTATTTGTGTCGATAAAAGCAAGAAAATAAGTAAGTTCAGAAGCAAATTTTGATAGTTTTGAACTTTGTTAAATTAGATTTTAGATTGTTAAAACAAATCTAAATACCTATTACGTTATGTTTATGAATAAAGCCTATGCTTATCTTCGGTAACTAACCTGGACTACCCTTTTATAAAAACCATTATTTTTGGTGGTGAAGGAAATATTCCACTAAGTGGTCATAAAGACGATGCAGCACTTTTAACTAGTGAAGGCACTTAGCAAGGACATTTCAGGAACCTACTTAAATTTCGAATTGAAGTGGGAGACGTACAACTACATAGTCTACATACTACCAATCCTAAGGAGGCTACATACTATAAGTAAAACTATTCAGACTGTTATTCAACAAAAAATCATTGAAAAGGTTACAAAGAGTAAATTTTATTCAATCTTAGTGGACAAAACCACGGAGCAGACGTCAATATGTATTCGTTATGTAAACGTAGATCAGAACATTATTGAAGATGGCATCCTTATACAGCGTGTAACAGAAGTATGGAACGCTTTAAATATCTTTAATACCATTTGTCCGATTTAGCTAAAATTCGGTATTCGTACATAAGAGGTTATCGCGGAGCTTCTAGTGACATTTGCAATGTTACCAAATTTACAGTTTTTTAGCAATTTAAAATATATTTTTTTAAATGGAACACCCTATATATTATTCAAAAAAATGATTCCGCAACAAATTCTAAAGAACTTTTATGTAAGTTACTTAATGTCTAAATCTAGCCATTTTTTTAATATTCGAGCTCGAAAATTGAGAATTTATTGAAACATTATTGTAAGGTAATTGTTGTTTAAACTTACTTATTACAGAATAAAGAAATTAAATTAGATGTTTAAAGTGCCTTCCATTTACTTCTTGACAATATGCTAAATATTGCGGAAAAGTATTTAAAACATTAGATAGAATATCTGTTTCTTCGATTCGTCGGCACTCAACTTCAATTCTTTGTTTTAGGTCTTAAATGTCCCCACAAGAAATAATCGAGTAGAGTCAGATCTGGTGACCGAGCTGGCCACTCAATTGTACCCCGTCTCCCTATCCATCTTTCAAAAAATACTTCATTTAGATACTCCCGTACTTGTCTGGCGTAATGTGGTGGTGCACCGTCTTGTTGCAGCCATACTTCGTTATTTAATCCCGCAACGTTGTCTAAAATTTTGTTTATTGATAATCAGTTTTAATTTACTTTAATGAAACTAACTTACGAGGATTTGAAAATAGGATCGCAAGAGCAGGAACAATTTCATTTCTTAAGAGCTGCAAATATCTATCGCCATTTAAATTATAATCCATAAACAATGGACCAATTATCCTTTGTACTATATTGCCTGCCCAAACATTAATTTTTTGCGGAAATTGGGTTGCTGTTCTCGAATTCAATGAGGATTTTCTTTGGACCAATAACGAATATTATGCCGGTTAACATTTCCATTAAGACAGAACGTCGACTCATCGGAAAACATTATTTTATTAATAAAATTTGGATTAGCATTACACAAAACCATCATTTGCTCACTGAATTTTAAACGCCTGTCAAAGTCATCCTCAGAGAGTTCTTAAACCAGGTGAATTTTGTGTGAGTGGAACTTCTCACACTTTAATACGCGATCTACCATCATGTGCGATGTGTTGTAATGGAGGCCAATAATTCGAGTAGAGAGGTGTGGATTTTCCTCTAAAAAAAAATTATTTTATATTGCTAAAAAACTGTAAATTTGGCAACATTGCAAATGTCACTAGCAGCTCCGCGATAACCTCTTATCTACGGATACCGAATTTTAGCTAAGTCGGACAAACGGTATTAAAGATATGTAAAGCGTTCCATACTTCTGTTACACGCTGTATTTATAGAACTTAACTCCTGTACTGGTAAAGAATTGTGTAAAGCAGTGAAAAATCAAATTGAAATTATTGGGTTTGATATTAAGAATATCTGTGGTCAGGGTTACGGCGGAAGGAAAATTTAAAAAAATGTGGGAAACCAGATGGGTTAAAAAACAAGAGGCCATATTACATTTTATTGGGCTTTTTCCTAAAGTTATAATTTTTTTCAATGACACTACTTCATATATATTGAGAATATTGATTCTGCCGCAAAAGCAAACGAATTATTATCAGCATTATCATCTCTGGATTCTTTAGCGTCGAATTTTATAACAACTGAGCTAATTAAGTTTATCCTTGTGCTATCAGTTCAGTCAGTTGAGCTAATTAAGTTTATCCTTCCGCTATCAGTTCAGTCAGTTACAACAAGTCAATCTTGATGTATCAAAAACTCATGAAATGTCAAACTTAGTTGCTAAAACGTTGAAAGAAATACGAAATGATTTTGAAAATTTCAATTTAATTTTCACAAGGAAGCACTGCAGCTAAAGAAATAGATTTAAAAATAAAGCTACCAAGAATTAACAAAAGACAAACCCATAGAGCAAATTATGAAGCAAATGATATTGAACAGTATTACAGACTAGCCATCTTCATACCATTTTTAGATTTTGTGATTTCAGAATGGAAGTTCAGATTTTCTGAGAAATATAAAATTATAGAGTTATGGAATGTTTAGTGCCATTAAATTGTATAAAGAATAAAGCGAATCAAACCTATGGAAACTTTACTAGAGTTTAAAAACTGATAAGCCTACAACAATAATTCAAACTGACGGAATCACAAACTTTCTTTCCGCAAATTCAAAAATTGTTATGAGTTGTACTGTAAACAGGTAATTTTATAGTATAGGTTGAATGACTTAGCTTTGCTTAATATTCTTGAAAGGCAAAACTTTGTAACTCCTGAGGAAGTTTTGAAAGAAATTGCCAAAAAAAAATAAGAGAAAACTGCAGCTGTCGAGTTTCCGATTGACTGATTGTTATTACTTTTTTAATTTTAAACTGTAATGAATGATTATTTTAAGTTCCTTTCAAGCCAAATTTTTTTTAGTTGAATATAATACCTGTTACGAAAATTTGTGTTAGGATTTTTAATATTATTAATATATGATTTTTTTCTCCATACGCCCCCCCCCTCTGAGGAATATTTCTGGATCTGCCAGTAGTCCCACCACAAGTTTTTAAATTTCAAATGTCACAACCCTCTTCGTGGTGAGTTGGACAGTCTCATGGGTTAAGACAAAATTAAACCGTTCTTTTTCTAAATACTAGGAGGAGACAAAAATCATTTAATGTTGCAAATTTGAGAGTGCAATAAACAAGAAAATTGTATTTAAGTAAGATTATTTACCTAAAATAAATAAAATTACTTTGTAAATTCTTTCTTTCAATCCACACTACGGTAAGTTCTTACTTAAATACAACTTTTTTGTTCAGTATGTACACACATTTAGTGATTTTTGCCTTGTTTTAGTATTTGGAAAAACGTGGTTCAGTTTTGTTTTTGCAGCTTATTATTACCTAATGAGACCCTTCATTTGAGATATAATATAAGGTGCCATTTAAAATTTTAAAATGGTAGTGTGGGGCGCTTAGAGGCGACTTATCCCTTACGTTAGTCAAAGTATGGTGGGTTAAGTTCCCCTTAGCTATACAGGGTGTCCGGTTACTTATGGGCCATAGAGCAACTGGAGATGGTAGATATAAAAATATGTCTTTTGAGAAATTTGCCCAAGTAAAATGTTAGAGGTTAAAGAGATACAGGGTGTTGAAAGTGAAAATTAATTTTCGAAAAATGTTGATAATTTTGAAACGGTTTAAGATATCGAATTCAAAATCGGTATAACTAGGTTTTCGAGAGTGAGAAATTCGAATTTGGTGTTAATTTCAAGATACTCCCTAGAGGGCGCTTGCTACGTGCTTCATGTTGAACTAATTCATCCATATTTTTTTTAACCGTGCAGTTACTAGTATTTATACTTTAAACTATAAAAGAACCTACCTTTTTACGTAAAAAAGGTACTCTTGGTCGATCTCGATATCTCAAGCCGTTACCCAGATTCTAGGGCTTGATGATAAAAAGGCAGAAAAAAAAAACAAAATGAAAATATTGGAAACTATTAAAAATTTGTTTTAATTCACTTTAGTAAATGTTGAAAGTGTCCACTGTTTACTTCAATACATATTCTTAAGCTTTTTAACAAATGACGTCTCACATTCAGGAAGATATTTTGATTATCTCCTATAACAATGGCGGCTTCTTGAATTTTTTGTTCAAGTTCTTCCCGTGTATTGGATTCATCACCATATACCAAATCCTTCATGTGACCCCACAGATAAAAATCTAATGGGTTAATATCTGGGCTACGCGGTGGCCAAGGAAATTCGCTATCGCGACCAATCCACCGATGTGGAAAACGCTGATTTAAATGATTTCGAACAGGAACTGCAAAGTGTGCTGGGGCACCATCTTGCATGTACCATATATTGTGTCTTATGTTCACAGGTATATCATTCAGAAGGTAAGGTAAATCGTTTTCTAAAAGCTGCAAATATTGTTCTGCATTAAGTCTCTGCGGAAGCTGATATGGGCCCATCAAGAAATTGTCGATAATGCCGCACCAAATATTTATCGAAAACTCGTGCTGAAAATGTCTTTCTTTGGGTAGTCGTGGATTTTCCAGTGATGATTATTTTTCCAGTTAAAAATTCCGCGTCTTGTAAAAGTTGCCTCGTCAGTAAATAATATTTTTCTCAGGAACATGGGATCTTCGTTATTCTTATTTAGTAGATTTTGACAGAATTCTGATGACTGGCAAATCTCCTGGCAGTAAATTTTGAACGGGCGTGAAATGGTAAGGAAATAAATTTTCTGCATTGATGACTTCTGAGACGGTCGATTTACCTATTCCTGTAGAAGCTTCCAAACGCCTAGTGCTTAATTCAGGATTTTCCGCGATACGAACCAAGATCTCTTCTTCTTGTTCGACCGTTATAGTTTTCGGTCGTCCACCAGGATTTTTGACATAAAACGAACCTGTTTCACCTAACTGATTGAATATCCTTTAAAATATTTTTCGGTCTGGAATGATTCTGGTTGGGTAAAGTTCTACATACCTTCTAAGTGCAGCACGACTATTATAATTCTCTTGTGCATAAACGCAGACCATATCACGTAAATCACGGTTAGAAAACGTATTAAGCCTGGGTATTTTTATTTGAAAAGATTACAGTACTTGGATATTGCAAAAACTTTTTATTTACGTACCTTTGACGGGAAAAAGTAGAAAATAATGACAGTTTTCACCGCAACAAATTTTGTCAAAATGCAAGGCACACTTTGTGAATTAAATATTTCTCAGCAATCAACAGAATGTGCAATGGAACATTCAGACGCTAGAATCTGGGTAACGGCTTGAGATATCGAGATCGACCAAGAGTACCTTTTTTACGTAAAAAGGTAGGTTCTTTTATAGTTTAAAGTGTAAATACTAGTAACTGCACGGTTAAAAAAAATATGGATGAATTAGTTCACGAGGATAAGGGACAAACATTAGTTTGTTAGTTATACCTATTTTGAATTCGATATCTTAAACCGTTTCAAAATTATCATCATTTTTCGAAAATTAATTTTCACTTTCAACACCCTGTATCTCTTTAACCTCTAACATTTTACTTGGGCAAATTTGGCTCAAAAGACATATTTTTATATCTTCTATCTCCAGTTGCTCTATGGCCCATAAGTTACCGGACACCCTGTATATCATTCACGCCTTACCGCATTTTTGAAACTTTTGAAGTTTTCCAAATAATCGCATTGAAACGTTTCAAATCAACATCCTGTAGATATATTTTAATAAAGATACCTTTTGTTTTTGAGGTAATTAGTAAGCGTGGCCTGATTCTACGAACTTTGCCACCTTTAGTCGACAGCAAAAAAAAATTCTCCTCATAATAAAAAGCTTGTACAATAAGGCGAAGACAATAAAATACAAAATATTCTAAAGTGCCCCTATCAGCGGTTTTTATTTAGGGCCACAAAAATAAAAGCGCTACACCATCACATTTAAAAAGTTATCACAGAGGAAATGATAATAATAATATGTAAATTACAAATTTGAAATGTCTGCACTACATGGAGTTTTTGGTCGTTTTTACTGTAATTTTATGCGACACGAACCGAGAAAAGGCAACATATTATTTTATTTCAATTTTGTTTCCGAGAAATAAAAACGTAAAGAGAAACTTTACATTTTCATTGTTATTGCTGTCTAGTGTGGGTATTTAAAATAGAATTTTTAATGAACCACTGAAACAGTTTCGTTATTATTTATGCAATTTTTGCCTGCTAAATACCGGATAAGGGGTAATTTCAATTTAAATTTTTGAATATACTACTGCTGTACAAATGAGGGACTTTTTCAAATACAGTTTTCGTCTTTCGTTATTACCTGATATATATGACACTGAATGACTCGCATTTTTTCGTGTTGTTACAATGATATTTACTGGTAATGTAATTTTTGCATGACAACGAGAAAAACTGCCACTGGTAATACAATAAGTTCGCTAAGACTTAGCCGGATATTTTTTACGTTTCGTCTCGAATACTTGCTTTTATGAGATTAAATAAACTTGTTGTAAAGCAACAACTAAAGGTCAAGCCTAAAAAATATACGGCCCAAAATCTGAACACTAACTGTAAATTATTTGTCCCCTTGAAGTTAATTTCATAGAAACTGAAGAAGACTAATCGTTTTTGAAACAGGCGGCAAACAAGGCTGCGACTTTGATGCTTGCAGTGTTGCCAATTCCATATTATTTGGTTGTTCTCTAAAGTATGTAATGAGGCTTGAATGGTGCTCATAGTTAAGACCGAAAAGGGCAATACGAAAAGCGACAATATGACATTTGGCGAAATCAATGTAGTAGGAGGTAACCCGGCCAATTGTCATAACTTTAAGCCGGCCGTGTTTCAGCCGTTACTCCGGTAGTCGATGTGTTATCGTTATCGAGTTTAGTTGTCATTTTTGTTGAAAGAAGTGTATTGTTTAACTGTTTATTTTTGTAAGTGCTGTGCTATTATAAAACTATGCCTGGTGCATTTCGAGAGTGTCCCTCAAAAAAAGATCAAGGAATAAGCATGTTTTCATTTCCAAAGGATCCTGAACAGTAAGTACAATTTGCACCGCTATGATACAGTTGTTTATATTTGTTTTGTTGTATTTATCTGCTGTATTTTATTACGTGAAAGGTATATGAAAAAGACCTATCTTTATTTATTATGTTATTCAAGTTGATATTAAATGTATAAAAACAAGTACATTTTTAAGGAAAGGCGACGGGAAGAAAAAATATCAAACTTATCTAAAAGAACATGTTTTTATTTTCCTAACAGATCTTGTGTTTTCTTGGAAAGTATTCCTGAAAGCACAGGTACTTATGCTCATTTAGTAGTTTTTCAGCCCTATGATCAAACACACAAGTTAACTTTAGACGCTAACTTCAAAATTAACTGTTATTTAACCACAGTGAAAAATTAATAAGTATGCTTTTTTCGGTTGTTGTCATGGAAACGGGACGTTAAAAGTTAACTTGTGTGTTTGATCATAGGGCTGTTTATTAAATAATATCATTTTTCTACGCGTAGATCAGGTAAAATAAGCAAAGAGTAAGTAGTAATATGTAGATACATAAGTATTATAAAAAAATCATAAGATTTTCCAAAATTTACAACTTATTTTATTTAAACAAAATAAAATATCATATTATCTACATACCGTTTAAATTCTAAGTACCTATATATGATTATTAGCCATATACCTATCGAAGAATTAAAAAATAGCAGATTTACCTGTAAAAAATTTCCAACATACTCTTTACAAAAAAAAGTACTTCTTACTAGGTACCCACAGTTTTTATTTCAGTGTAAAGCATTTTCTTTATCGTTTAAGTTCTTCTTCTAGTGTAATAACCCGGCCAACTGTCAAAATTTCAAGGTGAAGGACATATAATTTGGTCCCCATTTAATCAATGCTAAACTCGGGATTTTGACAACAGAACAAAGGTCAACTTCTACAAGGTCTCTACAGAGTACGTTTTTTAAAGAGGAATGAGCAGAGTATTTAAAAAACAGGGACTTTTTCCTCGATAACAAATATTTTGCAAATTTCCAGTAATGATTTAAGCAGTAGGGATATTATATAAGATATTTTTTTTATTATTCTACAATGTAAATATTAATTTTTTTTTCGGAATAAATGTTTCCGATGGGACCACGACCAGTAATTTACCTATACTGTATGTGATGCTATTATTTATGATATTTTAATACAAATATACAGTTAAATTGAAGAAAGCACATCCTCAACTTTTAAAGCCTGATCCTGAACAGTCTAAGAAGAAAAAGATTCTGTATCCTACCTAAGTCGATATGCGTATAAGAGTATAAGCCTATGTAAACCTGGTCAGAACCTCCTGACCTTTTCTAAAACCTTCCTATAGATCCACAAAAAAATGTTAAAAGCGAGGGTGGTTTGTGGAATTTCTTTATATTCAAAACAACTGGCAAAACACATTAAGATCGATCAGGCCTACTCAGTTAATACACCGATGTTTACTTCGTTGTGTTGAAACTTTGTTAGTAAATAAGTTGTGTGACCCATTTGTAGACCATTAATCTTTTCAAATGATCTATTGCTTTGTATTAGCTGTGACGTGACGATGTTAGGCCTGTCGGTATGGGCGAAAATAGAAATGTTAACCCATTATTACAATAGAAACGACTTCGGTTATTTCTTCACAATATGGCGAAGGTGTTTTTATTTTAATGTAATGATCGAATTAAAACAAGAGTTTGGACATTTCCGTTTTCTGTACTTCGGACTCGAAAATAAGCGTTAAGTAAATGAAAAAAAAGTGTTGATGTTTGACTTGAACAAGAATGTTAGAAAATGGTTGATTTAATACTATACCCGCAAAAACATAAAGTAGAAAGCGACGTAACATCGCGACCATAAGTCTTGCCCAAAGAAGGTGTAAGTTTTCGAGCGGGACCTGTGTTAATGTTCCTTTTCAAACTTTGGCCATTCAATAGATTTTTATTCCGTTTTGGATCGTAAAGTTTTACGGGTCTGTTGTTTATGTTTAAGGTTCTTTGTTCCGGACAAAAAATACTTCGGTAATCACTGTTTTACAATAAAAAAAGATTTTAGAAAGTGTTAAAAAGCAGATTCGTAAATAAGCAAGATTCTCCTAATTATTAGCAAATTTATTTGTGGGTCTTTATTTTTCGAGATATTACTATCAAGTACATGAGCTTAGTTAGTACTGTTACAGTAGATACCTTCAAAATTATATTTCTATCGTCATTTTGTGAAGTGAAATTCAAAAATATATTTGTGTATACAGGGTATTTCCCAAGTAAAAGAAGTTCATATAAACATGCGATCTAGTGTCAAAGTTTACAAAAAATAGCAATCTGTTTTTTTTTTTCGAAAATCAACGAAACTGCATTATTTCCAGAATTTATTGTTTTTGTCAAAGCTTCATGCCTCTCTCTACGAAAACTACCTCTTTGCCAAATTACTTGATTAAAATCGTAGTTTTATTTCTCGAGGACAGGTCGTTTGCGGTGTCGTCAGAAAACGCAGTGTCTAGTGTTAGGGTTGTTAGGACCGGGATCCCCTCTTGCGCCGGTCCTGTACAATATATACACTAGCGATATCCCCAAGCACCCACAAACACAACTTTATCTGTTTGCGGACGACACAGCAATAACCGACACCTCGAGACAGCCCCGAATAGTAGTCTCACGCCTGCAAAGACACATCTTTAGCAAAAATAGCTTGATACTTGGAAGATCCATCTAAATGACTCCAAAACTTAGGCCATCTTTTTCTCAAGATCACGAGTCAGATTACCAAAGAGCAGAGTCAAAGTAAACAACAGGGAAATACCATGGAGAAGCAAAGTCAAAAACCTGGGCCTCGTGTTTGAAAAAAATATGGCCTGGAACGACAATGTTGACCACCGGCTAGCTTGCGCACAAACTCAATTATCTGCAATGTATCCTTTCATAAATAAGAACAGTAGAATAGATAACAGGACCAAGACAAACATTTACAAGATAATAATTAGACCAGTACTGACATTATACCGACTTGGTGTACCGTAAACAAGACAAAATTTAAAAAGTTGCAAATTTTTCAAAACAGAATTTTACGAAAACTTAATAACAAACGCACCAAGATACACACCTACAAGAGTACTGCATAATGACATGCACATGGACACAACACACCAGTTTTTCGATAGAATATTCACAAAATATTACGCACGGACAGACGTATCTGACAATATACTAATAACACACTAACATTCACACGCGCCTCACCAGGCAACATACAGACTCCCCCTGAACTGACTCCCACCCTGAAGATAATAGTCAATATACCCAAAACCTTTTAAACAACATTCAAAATTAAAAACCACTCTACAAGCGAAAGCATACCATGATTTAGAAAAGCGGAATAACAACTGTATATCAAGATATTCCAAAAAAGAAGAACGGCAAAGTAAAGGAGTAAAGAACATTGTTTAACTTAAAGAGTAAATATGTTATCATCTACCTCTTGTGCTTTTTTACTACATTTAACCGTCTATGAGTTTTTTTTTTAAATAATGAATTGATATTCCTCCCGTACTTTGCTTACCAATGTGTTTCTGATTGATAAAAAAGTCTCATTGCTAAATAATATTATTTTGATTTCAGTTTACATTTTAAACGTACTTTCAATTTTCTATTATTGTGTTTATAAGTTTCCTGGTCTTCATTACGTTTTAGTTTCTTGTTTATTATTTTGATAATTTTTGTTACATTTTTAAAACTAACGTACCCTAACAATGCTTAACTATACAAACGCCCAAATGGCAGACATCCACTTTGTTTAAGAACTTGAACTTAATTCTTTAGCAGCACAATGGATTTACCAAGAAATATTTCCCAACTGACAAATCCCAAATATTCGCACATTCGTCCGAATTCATCAACGCTTAGTAGAAACGGGATCATTTGCAAGGGCAATTAATATTTCAGGGAGCCCTATAATACTACAACAAGGACTCCTGCTTTGCTAGAAGCAATTTTAAACGTCATCCAGAAACAAATACTAGAAAAATTGCCAATCAACTTGGTGTGAGTCATAAATTAATATGGACAATTCTTAGAGGAAGCTAGTTGTATCCATATCATGTTCAGCGTGTGCAGGCATTATTAAGTAAAGATTGTCTTTCTCCCACGTATAGAATTATGTCGATGGATTCAACAAAAAATTGTACAAAATCGTAGATTCCTTGATCAAGGTGCTTTTTACTTCTCTAGAAACGAGATTATGAATTTTCATAATAATGATATTTGGAGCAACGATAATCCTCTTATACACAGGCATTATTAAGTAAAGATTGTCTCTCTTCCACGTATAGAATTATGTCGATGGATTCAACAAAAAATTGTACAAAATCGTAGATTCCTTGATCAAGGTGCTTTTTACTTCTCTAGAAACGAGATTATGAATTTTTATAATAATGATATTTGGAGCAACGATAATCCTCTTATGATAGTGGAAACTTATTTTCAACATGGTTGGGAATAATCTGTAAATTTCTAATTGGTCATTCTTACTCTCAATGATGATAAAGAAGATTTACCCACTTTATTAGAAGACGTCCCACTTAGACTAAGAAATATAATGGCACATTTTAGCTACTTATCTGCTCGGGAATGTTTAAACCAACAATGTTCCAACAGATAAGATTGGCCGAGGTGCTGACTTACCAACTCAGTCATGGCCTGCAAGATCTCCAGATTTAAATGCATTGGATTTTTTTTTTCTGTTAAACTTTAATTTATACAAATCCTGTACAAAATCTGGACGATCTTAGAAACAGGATAACCCAAGGGTGTGACAGAATACGAAATACTTCAACTAGTTTTGCGCATGTGCGAGAAAATATGAAGAAGATGGGTGCAGTTTGTATTATGGCTGAGGGTGCTAATTTTTAGCAATGCATTTGATATTTAATATGTCTGGTATACCATACGGACGCCACTGGTGAATCGAGGTCATATGTATGTATTGTAAATTTAAAAAACTTATCTTTATGCGTTTCGCAGACTTTTGAAAAAAAAGGAAAGTTTTTGTAAACCTTGACAATTTGTATATTGGAAACAAACATTTTAGACCACATGCTTATATGATCCATTTCGCTTGAATATTAACGGAAATATTGAAAAATTGTAGTTAAAATTAAAAATGATTAAACACTCAACCACAAATGCGCTCATATTTTTATTGTTGTTTTGCTTTCAAAATATATGTTACCGAATTGCAAAAATGCCTAAAACATTGAAAATCCTTTAATTAAATTAGTGATTGGCAAGCGAAAATGTTACAACGGTAAAAATGTGATATTTTCCAAAAAAAAAATTTAAGTGCAGCTGCTATTTTTTACGAAAGGACACAAAATGACATGAAAAGGCTGTTAGAACCCTAAAATTGTATATTTCAATAGGCCCTGTGCAACCTTTTAGAATTTCCTTGGATAAATTTGATTTAGCTGGAAACAGCCAGTAACCTACAAAGTTAGGTACAAAATAGGAAATATAAAAAAGTGTTTTTTTTTTTTATTTATGTATATCATATAAAAGAGGCCCTGGCTTGCAGTTTATCAAAGTTGTTTTATACAAAACGAGCAGCTTGTATACCGACAAAAATTTTCATTAAAACTTTTTTAACTTTGAAGAGGACGCACGCCAAAAAATGTATTAAATTTAGAGATTGCTGAATATCTTACACTTTATTTTATACTATACTTGTAAAATATCGGCAAAATTGAAAAATCATCTTTAAAGAAACAGTAATACTGTAATAATAAATAATAATAATACTGTAATATGGGCTAATTAATTATACCACAGATTAACCGAACTTACTTTCGTCCAAAAGTTTTGCAATAATCGAGAGGTGTCAAAGTTAAACTTTCTTTTCATAAATTTGGTATATGGGGGATATTTAGGAAGTAGGTAGTGCTTGTGTTACTTTTAAAATCAGCTCTAGGAGGTGTTGGGAAATAAACGCAACAAGTTTCAATAAGTCCGGAATACCGTAAAAAATAAGTTTGATAATAACATTATGACATATTTGGCATAACATGTATACTATTTAATACGCTTTTGATAGCTATTACTTGCGCATAAAATACAATACTTTTTCTACGACCAGGAATTCAATTTTTAGTATTGAAAGCACTCAATTTATTTTGACAAAACTATTTCTTGACGATTTACCCTTTGGAGGAACATATTGGTTTTAATGGCAGTCGCGATCTTTTATTTTTATGCGTAATTGGCACGGAACAAACTGTTCGGTGCTATTGGCTTAAACCTAGTTAGACATCAACCAAATTGATATTTGATGTTATGATTGGTCGCAAGCCGTGGAGATATGAGCTTATCTTTACCGTTATAACTCACACAGTGGATTAGGATTAGCATAATTTGTGCAAAATTAAATATGCAATGCCTGTATATTTAATGACTGTTAAAAAATAGTACATTATACAGAGTGGCAAAAAAGTCGAGCAAAATGCCTGTAACTTTTGAATTACCTCGTATACGAAAAAGCCTTTATGAAAGTTGTGTGTGTGTGAGTGTGTATCTGAGTTTTTTGGCACTGGTTTAAACCAACTGGCCAGCTTTGTCTTGTTTAGTCTTTGCTAATACACTGTTACAAATATGTTAAAAGCAGTCACGTCAAAGAGTCAATTACGTACTCTACTTAGGAATTAATTTCTTCTAAGGATAATTCTAACCTATTCACCCATTTTTTACAACTCTATGTCAGGCTGTGTAACTTCGCTAAATGTAATTGTTGTCTTAATATATATTTTATGAGCATTCTTTTTTGTTTCTTTTTTTTTCCTTCTTCTCTTTTTTTTCCTTTCTTTTTCTTTTCTTCTTCTTTTTTTTTGCTTTTTTTTTCTTTTTCCCTCCCTTTTTTTTTAAGATTAATAATTTTTTATTTATTTTTTTATTTTTTTTTTTTCAAAACACCTAATATAATAACTAAACTAAGTATATACTTGGTTTTTTACCTCTACCAATGGAATAAAGTTGTAAGTTGAGTCTTTTGATGTGACCGTATATTAATCTGTAAATATCCAAATTTTCAATGGCTAGTAAGTATTTTGGATTCACAGGCCATGAAACCTGAGTTTTTATATTGGCAAAAAATACATTAATTTCATTTTGTTTTAACTGACATTCTAAGACACAATGTTGTATCTCTCCTATTTCCCCGCATTCACAGTTACTATTGCTTTTAAGTCCTATCCTGTTCATGTGAGCCGGGTACATAGCATGAAAACTCCTAAGTTTACAAATAGTTTTTATAAAGTCCCTATTTCTCTCTGAGTGAAACCAAGGTTGTTTTTTGTATTTAATGTCTAACGATTTAAAATGTATTTCTGTGGTCGCTGGTTGGTATTGTGCTAACCATGATTATAATAGTTTATTTTTTGCATCCACAAATAGATCGGAAAATGGTATTTTAAACAACGCAGGCGCATCTCCATCTTGTGTTGCTTGTTTGGCAAACTGACCGACTATTTCATTTGCGGCGATTCCAGCATGTCCTTTAATCCACACCAAGTAAATAACTTTATGATCGTCTAAAATAGTTTTATTTAGTTGCATAATATCATAAACTAGGTAATTTAATGTGCCTGTGGTCGTGCAGTTTTGAATTTTTTGCAAGGCGCTTTTACAGTCTGAAAATACAAATTTTTCTTTTCCTTGGTAGTTCAGACAATATTCCATTGCTGTTCTTAGTGCGACTAGTTCTGCCGTATATATTGAAGTTTTATTTGGCAACTTAATTTCTATTGAAGGTTTTGTATTGGCATGGTATATAGCACACCCCGCCTTTCCATTCATTAAAGATCCATTGTTTACTAAATTATTCCCCACATTTCTACCTGCATGCATTATTTCTGTCATTTTTGGCTTGGTTGCCATAGAGACTAACTTACTTTTTTACATGGAACACCCTGGATATGATTGCATATTTGGATTCTACTGGGAAAACTCTTTATTATATAATATTTGTATTTTCACCTATCTGCAGGCGTTTCCCAGATAATAGCAGCTCCAAAATGAAAAACTTCCTAATTATAATTATTCCACAGACAGTGTTAGGGAAGCCACTAGATCAGGTCGACCTCAAACAGCAACCGGGGAAGACAAAGCTTTGGATATCATGCGCTCTATAGATGAAAATCCAGCAGAATCATCCAGGCCAATGGCAATGGATTTTAATGTGTCTCATCAGTCAGTGAAAAATTTGTTTAAGCAGGAGAAGTTGCATCCTTACAAGATTAAGTTGGTGCACGAGTTAAAGGAGGACGATTTTAATAGAAGAGCTGAATTTTGTAACCTGATGATGGAAAGTTGCAATAACGATAATAACTTCGCAACAAATATCATCTTCTCGGATGAAGCTACTTTCCATTGAAATGGCATTGTTAATAGACATTATTATCGTTATTGGTCTGCTGAGAATATTCACTGGTTTAAGGGAGGTCATAATCAGAGGCCCAAAAAAGTTAATGTTTGGGCGGGCATTGTTGGTAGATATACTGTGAGATAATATTTTGAATGGTGAAAAATATCTGGACCTCCTCAGGAATCACATAATTCTTTCTTGCAGAATGGTTTTACCGAGTGTAAATAATTGCAATAACGAACAAGTACGGTTCCAGCAAGATGGAGCACCTGCGCATTATGCGGTAAATGTTAGACAATACATAAGCAATTTGCAGGACGTTGGATAGGCAGAAGAGGTGCTATTGACTGGCCAGCGCGATCCCCGGACAAAAAATTCGGAGATGTCCCAGTAGAATCCAAATATGTAATCATCTCTATCTAACCAACCAAACCAGAAATGGCAGAAAAAATTCATGGAGGTAGAAATGTGGGGAATAATTTAATGAACAACTTTCATAAAGGTCACTTTTTCGTATACGAGGTAATTCAAAAGTTACAGGCATTAGCGCGACTTTTTTGCCATTCTGTATACCTAAGTTGAAAAGTGAGCCATTATATTATAATGAGCGCCATTATATCCACAGACGCTTCAAAGTCCGGAAAGTGATTTCCCAAAAATCTCATCCGGTAGTCGGATGTGGAGAAAATAATAAAATTTTTAAAAAATTGTCAAATGGCAAGTTTGACACATTATTGACAGCTGTCAAAAATCCGGGAGCAAAGGGAAATTTTAAAATATTATATGTACCACCTGTCCAAGATTAGATCTTGCAAGAACTTTAAATCCCGCGCATAATATTGTGCGGCCATCCCTCGCGCTAATGAACATGGACTAGCCCGTCTCGCCGTCGTCTTCCTTCTTACCTCGACCCGCGACCAGAGTGATCATCAGACAGCAGACTGAAGTAGAGCGGCGAGAGTAACGCCTTCACGTGGCAAAATACTTTTTGTTTTGTAATAATAAGTTAATGTTATGTCAAATCTTTAAGTGTGCTAAGTTCAGATGGTAGTAAAGTTTTGTACTACTCAAATAAGTGTTTCATTCTTACGAAGGGGAACCAGTGACGCCAACAAGCTAGGGTGATTCTCGGCGACAATTGCGGAGCCGCATCCCCTACATTAAATGATCCAATCGAGCCGGATACAACACACAGTACAGCATACAGCAGCAATACAACACACAATACAGCATACAGTAGCAGTACAACGCAGCAGCAGCATCGCAGTAGCCGAGACAGTACCACAACAGGTTTCAGCTAAAGCAACAAAAGTTTTACACGAAAAAAAATACACCACAGTACTCTGGACAGCACTGGTGAGTCATCAATTCCCATTATTTTCCATATTTCACATATTTTTCCATTTAAACTGATTTCCACTTTGTGTTTTAAGTGTTTCAAAGATATTTGTATTGCATATTGTTCCTTTCGGATTGGTGTTTCGCTAGGCTTATAACCATGGCTACAGACTCCGAAGAACAAACTTTACGTAAATATACTAAACAACGCAAGGGTTTAAAGAGCCAATTAACCCGGTTTGAGACATTTTTAAACACACTTCAGAATCACGATGACAAGGTTCAGATAAGCGAGCGTTTACATAAGTGTCAATCGGTTTTTGATAGCTTTGATGCCTTACAGACCGAAATCGAAGTACTAGACGACTCTGAGGTTCAAAATGGGGAGCGTATAGCTTTCGAGAATAAATATTTCAAACTCATATCTCAAGCAAAGAGAATTTTATACCCATCAATAGAGGAGCAATTTTTGACTGTCACAAATTCAATAAATTGTGTTCAAAATATTCAATCAAATCAAAATGAAGATTTTTTGCAAGTCAAATTGCCTCCTATTGAGCTTCCTACGTTTTCAGGAGAAAAATATTCAGATTGGTTGCCATTTTTTGAGACTTTTAACGCTTTGGTTCATAATCACAGCAAATTAAATAAAATTCAAAAATATTATTATTTGCGATCTTCATTAAAAAATGAAGCAAAAGAGGTAATACAGTCTCTTGAGGTTACAGAAAATAATTATAGCGTAGCTATCGATTTATTGCGCGAGAGATATGAGAATCAAAGGTTAATTGTTGACAATCATGTCAAAAATATTGTTAATATGTTACCTATTCAAAGGGAGTCACACACAACATTGCGTAAACTCATTGACAGCGTTCAACGCGATATAAAGGCATTAAAATCATTACAAGAGCCTGTGGGTTCATGGGATACTTTACTTATTGTCATTATGAGCGCAAAATTAGACAGCGTCACCAGACGTGAGTGGGAAATTCATAGTGTAAAACAAAATATAACAAAATTTTGTGAATTTATTCAATTTCTCAAGGACAAATGTCAAGTTTTGGAGACAATGCAGTCTTATAAAATGGACAACAAAAATCAAACACAAGGTCATAGCAGCAACAGCGAAAAGACTTACAATTCAAAATTTAAATCGCATGCATTTTTAGCTTCGTCTCAATCATGCCCATTTTGTGAACAAAATCATAGGTTTTTTCATTGCATTGAATTTTTAAATCTTTCACCAAGTGACAGAGTTAATGAAGTGAAGCGTTTAAAATTGTGCACAATTTGTTTACAATCAAATCACGCCAGTGAAAATTGTACATGGTTAGGCAAATGTAAGCATTGTGATCAATCACATAATACTTTATTGCACATATATTCACAGAGAAATTTATTTAATCAAAATTTAGGAAATAGAATGCCTAACACACAGCACAACTTACAAAATCAGCCACAATATGGGTTACAACAAAATCGCTCACAAAATCGGTCGCAAAATTATATACAAAATCGCACACAAAATTCACAACAAGATTACTCACCAAATTACACACAAGATCGTTTGCGACATCAATCACAAAATTATTCACATAATCCAGCGCAAACTCATACACAAAATCCTCGACAAAATCAGTCTCGATTTCAAACTCAATTCACAAATTCACAATCACATAATCACAGACCTAATGCACAACATTCATCTACAAACTTAGTTACAAATCCAAATACATATTATTCTGACTCTGAGCAGTTTCCAGATCAGCAAGTAGAAACAATTACTACACATTCTTGCAATCCTGCGCCTAAAATTTCTTGTATGTTAGCTACAGCAAATGTGATTATTTTCGATAACGAAAATAAACCTCACAAAGTTAGAGCGCTTTTAGATCCAGGTTCAATGACAAATTTTATGACCAGTTCCCTTTGCGATAGATTAAGTCTCTCCAAAAGGGATATACATTTGTCAGTTTTGGGCGTAAGCACAACAATTGCAGCGTCAACAAAAATGACACAGGGTACTATAAAATCTACTCACAATTTGTATGAAGTAAATTTAAATTTTTATCTTTTGGATAAAATAACAGGTCAACTGCCTATAACATATGTTAATCCAGGCAACTTTATTATACCAGAAGGCATTACATTAGCTGACGAAACATTTTACATACCAGGTAATATAGATTTATTATTGGGTGTGGATATTTATTATGACTTAACATGCAATGGAAAACTCCAAATGACAAAAAACCAACCTTATCTAATTGAGACAAAACTCGGTTGGGTAGTTTCTGGTAAGTACAATTTTTGCAAAAAACACGATAATGGTTCAAGGTCAAATGGAAGCATATATTGTAATTTATCAATGTCGCATATCAACCCACCAATTAATGAAAGTAATTTAACGGATCAGCTTGAAAAATTTTGGAAAATTGAAGAGCCACCTTTCATTAAAAAATACACACGTGAAGAACAGGAATGTGAAGATTTATTCAACGAAACCACAAGATATGACATAGATGGACATTTTACTGTCACTTTGCCCGTGAAAGAAGGTATCGAGAATTTGGGACAAAATCAAGACATAGCTATAAAGCGTTTCTACAATTTAGAAAGAAAATTGGAAAGGAACACAGAAGTCAAAGAACTTTATGTTGAATTTATGGAGACGTATGAAAATTCTGGACACATGAGTCAAATACCAAATGAAGAAATTACTCAAAGCCAGCAACCGGTTTACTATTTGCCTCACCATCCCGTTATCAAGGAGTCAAGTGTTACATGCAAGTTAAGAGTTGTGTTTGACGCAAGTTGTAAAACAAACGCGGGCATTAGTCTCAATGACAAGCTCAAGGTCGGTCCAATAATACAGGACGATCTATTTTCAATTTTGGTGCGTTTCAGAAAGCACAATTTTGTTTTGGGTGCAGATGTTGCCAAAATGTATAGAATGGCATGGATTGAACCGACGCAGCGTGATCTTCAGCGAATCGTTTGGAGACCAACACCTCAACAAGAATTACAACATTTTCGTCTCAACACAATAACGTATGGTATCGCTTCAGCCAGTTTTTTAGCAATCAGGTGCTTACAACAAGCAGCAAAAAATTATGAAGAAATATATCCATCGTCAGCTCTGTCGATCTTGCAAGATTTTTATGTCGATGACTATTTATCAGGATCAGACACTCTGGAAGGTGCTATGAAACTAAAGAAAGAAGTTTCAGAAATTTTATCTCAATCGGGACTCAACTTAAGAAAATGGATATCAAATGACAAATCAATACTTGATCAGTCAGATCAGGCTATAGAAAATATCGAATATTATATCACAGAAAATACTCAAATAAAAACACTCGGAATCTTATGGAAGGTAGATGTTGATATGTTGAAGTACGCCTTTACACCAGAAAAGGAAATTAAACCCACCAAAAGGAATATTTTGTCTATTATTAGTAAAATATTCGATCCATTGGGTCTCATTGGGCCAATTATAGTAAGAGCAAAAATAATTTTACAAAAAAATTTGGACAGAAAAATTAGATTGGGACGACAACGTATCTCAGGAATTACAAAATCTATGGAATGAGTTTTATCAAGATTTGACATTTATCCAAGAATTACAGACTTCAAGACATGTTTTAATATTTCAAGCAGTTCAAATTCAATTGCATGGATACTGTGATGCCTCGGAGCGAGCGTATGGAGCATGCATATATGCCAGATCGGTAGACAAAGAGGGTAATGTATGTACAAATCTACTTTGCGCAAAATCAAAGGTTGCGCCGTTGAAGAGCATTTCACTTCCCAGATTGGAACTTTGTGGTGCGCAGTTGCTGTCAAAATTAATGAAGTCAACTGTAAGAGCACTACACGAGAAGATTGATGACATTTTTTATTGGTCAGATTCAATAATTGTGCTGTCATGGTTAGCTGCAGAGCCAGCACAATTGAAAACATTCGTGAGCAATAGAGTATCAGAAATACAGCAGTTAACAAATATAAATCGATGGTCACATGTTTCAAGTCAAGACAACCCTGCTGATATTATTTCCAGAGGTTACAGTCCAACCAAACTAATTGAATCTTCATTATGGTGGCATGGGCCCAACTGGCTTAAAGAATCATTTAATCATTGGCCAACTTCAGTTATATTGGTAGAGCCCTCAGAGAAACGTACAGTCCACGCTCAAGTTTTTGTCGCTCTTTGCGAAGAAAATTTATTTACGCGATACTCATGTTTACTTAAACTTAAAAGAGTCATAGCTTTTTGTTTCAGATTTATTAAGAATTTAAGATCTCCCAACAATAAAATGTTAGGTAGTTTAGCAGTGGAGGAATTAAATTTTTCATTTGAGTTTTTAATTAAACAGGCACAATTACAAGATTTTATACTCGAAATTCAATATTTACAACAAAAAAAGGACTTACCTAAATCAAGCAAGCTTCTTACATTAAATCCTTTTCTTGATCATAAAGGTATTTTACGTTTGGGCGGTAGAATAGGTAAGTCACAAGCGGAATATGATACTAAATTTCCGATTTTACTTTCAGGAAAACATCCCCTTTCTGAGCTTATAATTAGACAAGCGCATATTACAAATTTTCATATGGGCACACAAGCTCTGTTGGCTAATATCCGATCTCAGTTTTGGTTACTTTCAGGTCGTAATGCTGTCAAAGGAGTATTGCGCAAGTGTGTCAGGTGTTTCCGTGTCAAACCAATTAATATTAATACCTTAATGGGTGAGTTGCCCGAGTCAAGAGTAATTACTTCGCGACCATTTTACAATACTGGTATTGATTATGCCGGACCCTTTTACACCAAATCATCTAAATTACGAAATAGTAAAATTCTAAAATCATATTTAGGCATATTCGTATGTATGGCATCAAAGGCGGTACATATAGAGGTTGTTTCCGACCTGTCGACTGATTCCTTTTTAAATTCGTTAAAACGATTTTTCTCACGCAGAGGAAAAAGTAAGCATTTATTTTCCGATAACGGAAGTAATTTCGCCGGTGCAAATCGCGAACTGCAAGATTTAACAAACTTATTACGGAAAGATAAGGATATTTTGCATAACGCTCTGTCTCAAGACGGAATTACTTGGCATTTTATTCCGCCGCGATCAGCACATTTTGGTGGACTCTGGGAGTCATGCGTTAAGTCTGCTAAATACCATCTCAGAAGGGTGATCGGTGATGTAAATTTAACATTTGAGGAACTGTCAACAATCACTGCACAAGTGGAGGCCTGTATGAATTCCAGGCCCATTTGTCCATTGTCCGATGATCCCTCAGATCTCAATCCTTTAACCCCAGGTCATTTCCTTATTGGTGGCCCATTAGTTGCATTACCGCAAGGCGATTACCAACATATTCCCGTGAATCGCTTAAGCCGATACCAGCATCTATCCCAAATGGTGCAGCACTTCTGGAAGAGGTGGTCTGCTGAGTATTTACCCAATTTGAATCCAAGGTCAAAATGGTGGCAAGACAATTCAAGGTTATTAAAAGAAGGTACCATGGTGTTGCTTAAAGATGAATCCCTTCCGCCATTGAAGTGGTCTTTGGGCAAGATTATAAAGTGTTACCCAGGACAAGATCATGTTGTGCGTGTAGTAGATGTTCGTACTTCTACTGGTGTTACAAGACGCGCTATTAACAAACTCGCTGTGTTACCGATAGACAGGCCATAGTGAACTTATTGAAAGATAGTACTTTCAAGGGGGGCGGCATGTCCAAGATTAGATCTTGCAAGAACTTTAAATCCCGCGCATAATATTGTGCGGCCATCCCTCGCGCTAATGAACATGGACTAGCCCGTCTCGCCGTCGTCTTCCTTCTTACCTCGACCCGCGACCAGAGTGATCATCAGACAGCAGACTGAAGTAGAGCGGCGAGAGTAACGCCTTCACGTGGCAAAATACTTTTTGTTTTGTAATAATAAGTTAATGTTATGTCAAATCTTTAAGTGTGCTAAGTTCAGTTGGTAGTAAAGTTTTGTACTACTCAAATAAGTGTTTCATTCTTACGAAGGGGAACCAGTGACGCCAACAAGCTAGGGTGATTCTCGGCGACAATTGCGGAGCCGCATCCCCTACACCACCCTTATTCAAAAATAAATCGATTTTGAGAATTTCAAACTTCTCTCGTTGACATTTGCGACCTGTGGCAGGTTGCAAAAAAAGCTTAAAATCGTCCCCTAACTATTCTTTATGGATTCGAAAAACCAAAATTCGGATTGGCTGGTGGTTTTGGAAGGGGCAACTTTTGGCAAAGAAATTTGGTGTCCACGGTGTCACTGAAAAACCTTGAAACTCGAACTAGGGGAAAGGGGCTGGCCATATTGGTTTTGTCTTGTCTCATATCTGTCAACACTTTGGTCAGAACAATGTCATCCATAATTTGTTATATTGTAAATATCAAATTTACTGTAAGTAACAGGGTTTTTTTTTATGAAACTTTAATAAACACACGTGCAAATAAAAATCTTGGCCCAGTTTTATCCGCGAAAGCAGTCTCTTCTCGAGAATATTTGCCACACAAATCGCGACAGTTTATTCTGTTCCTTATCCAAGTGCAGCTTTAATAAAATCCTATAAGCATAACTTGCAAGGATTTCATAAACTACACACAAATGCATAGAATACATTCTCTTTAACTAGTTTAATGGTGTACGTGTGCCCCGAGCGTCCCGAATTGATTTACGGATAGAATTTCGCAAAAGGACAATAAAAATTACCAGGAAGCTCTAGTTGCGTGAACGCTTCATTATATTTGCGTCAACAATGGAAAGAAAACCTATATGATCACGATGCAAAATATGCGCTAGCGATATTGCTTTTGTAATGATTTTGGCTTTTATAAGTAATGATGCTCTTTGTCGATGACAATTTATCTTTTATAGGCGTATGTGAACCTCCAATTATAAACATTAAAGTTTCATCTGACGAAAAACATTTAGTTCGGGTTGATTTCCAATTGGTAAAGTGTGTTCACAAATATAAGAAACCGACCTATATGACTGCTATTATTAAGGTATTCAAAATATAATAAACAACAATAAACCAGTTCTGTGAAATGAATGAGCGTAATAAATTTTAAGTACCGTACTCAGGTAAATAAAAATGCGGATAAACCAGGGTCCATTTTGGTTTTAGTCTGTCAACGTACACTGTTGAGTTTAGTTTGTTTTTTAAAAATGATTCGTCCTTGGTGTTCTAGTGAGATTTGTGAAAGCAATAAAACTGAAGTAAATAACAGAGTGCATTTATCAACAGATGCCAAACAGATGATAAAGAATGTGTTTTTGACATTAATGTCGCGCGGAAATTTGTGCCCTAAAGAAGTTGTAACGGAAACGACTTTACTTACAAAAAAATCTTTTTCCACAGTTTGGAAAATTACACAAGGGCCAATTGTGGAACGCAGAAAAAGAAGTGATATTGGAAAATCAAGAACGTTGGACCAAGGGGACGAGGAACTTAAACGAAAAATTTATAAAATGTATTAAGAGCAAAGTGTACCAACGTTGGACAATTTAATGAAAAGGCTGACAACAGATGAAACAGAAATTAAATGCTTAAGAACGACATTGTGGAAGCGCCTTCAACACATTAGCTTTAAATTCAAACGGATTAATAAAAAGCAGGTTTTGATGGAGTCCAAGCTTCAAGAATGGCGGTGGGAATATCTGACAAAAGTAAATGAATACAGAACTGAAGGTAGGCCGATCATTTATTTAGATGAAACGTGGTTTGACACCCACGACACCCCGTCAAGTGCTTGGGTCGATTCTAGCTGCAAATGTGTGACACGTGCCCCGTCAAACCGTGGAAAAAGAATACCAATCTTATATGCTGGTTCTAAAGATGGGTGGGTGCCGAATGGTCTATCTCTCTCGGCAAAAAATATTAGTGAATCATGTGTTGACTATCAAGAAGACACAACAGCGGAGTTATTTGAAAATTGGTTTGAAACTAAATTATTGCAGAACATTCCACCAAATAGTGTCATTGTTATGAATAACGCTAGTTCTCATAGTAAACAATTAAACAAAGGTCGTTCTTCAAAAGACACTAAAGCCAAAATTCAAGAATATAATATGTTTGATAATGGTATATATTTTTATGAAAACTATAGAAAGAAAGACTTATTAGAAGTGCTTAGAAGAAGCATAGTATTGCGGCTACCGCCTTACCACTGTATATTTAACCCTATTGAACAAGTATGGTACCAACTTAAAGCTGGAATTCATCGCAATAATATTTCACCCACACTTAATTCTAGTGTATTAACTCTAATTGATGATTAAACTAAAAGAATTTCTAAGGAGAACTGGAGAAACTGCGTACAACATGTAAAAAACGTAGAAGAAAGTTATATTTGTATTAGGAATGCAACAGAAAGGTTTATTATTACTTTAGATGATGATGATAGCGATAGGGAAGTAGATTTTGGGTGGATAATTTATTAATTAATATAATAATTTAGCATTATAAGTGTAAGTGTAAGACCATAATTCTATTTTTATATTTTGAATTTAATAAACTTAAATAAACATCAGTTTCATATTTATTTGCTGCTAAATTAAATATTTCAACATTATATATTTTCTAAGACGGTCCTAGATCAGTCGGCATTGTGTCAATACCCCTATTTAGAAATATATAAGAGTCATTTGGTCAGTTTCTTATATTTGTGTATACACTTTACGTACTTATACAAAATTAAGCGTTATTATTGCAGGAGGCAAGATACAAAAACCATTTACAAATTTGTAACTGCAGGATCATTAGGAATGCAATTAAATTAGAAAACACATAGCGTACTTAAATATATATATTGCGACGCTTTAATACTAAATTTTCTGCCACTTCAGAAATTCAGCCTAGCACTTATCTTCATTTCACAAAAAGCTCATTTGTACCCATTGTCTTTTAAGTGTTTCATTTAGTATTAGGTTAGCACTTCGAGCATTGTTTGGCTTCTAGAGATCCCTAATATAAGTATAACAAGAACTTCTTACACTAAATTATTTAAATGGCAATAAACTTAAATTCTTTTTACCTAGGTATATAGAATAGCTAGTATTCTAGGATGCCTGATGTTCATCAACTGACAGACTCTAAATAGCATTCACTCACAGTATTGCATAGCGTACAGGGTGTTCATTTTTTGATGGGTTTACCGGGTAATTACCTATTGAAATACACTTCTTATGCTTCATCTGCATTTTTGTTACAATGAATGGACATAACAAACGAACATGTCGTATTTTACACTATATTCAAAGATTACATTGGCTGCAATAATTAGTTTTTTTAATTACCCGTTATGGCCTATAAAAAAAATGTCTATTTAAAAAAAAATTTCGGGCTTAATATTAAAAATAAAAATAAAGTATTATATGTATATTTCTGGTAAGCTTGCTACAAACTAAATTAAATTATTAAAAAATATATATTAATAACGGAGATACCCCGTAAAACCATCGAAATATGGACACTCTGTACAATCAGAAATAAATTACATATACAGGGTGTTCGGTAAGTACCTCCTAATTTCTCGGAAACATACCAAAGGAGGTTAAAAACACCCTAATTTGTAAGGAAAAAAAAATAAATTGGGGATTGTGGTTGTGGTCGCTTTGGTTTTTAAACTACGAATTTAGGACCTTAAGTGGTATTAGGTTTTTAAAAGTGGCTCCTTTCGTGAAAACGAAAATTAAAGTAATATACAGGGCTTCCTATTAAAAATAATCATCCATACATTTACATCTTCTAAACGCGATACCCTGTATAGATGCTGTAAGTGTCAAAGAAATCGCATTTTTAAAAGTTACTTGACGTGTTTCAGCATTTTTCTCAAAACATGTTATCTGAATTTTAATCGAATTTATTCCATACATTATTTACACAATGTATACAGAGTGGCAAAAAAGTCGCGCATAATACCTATAACTTTTGAATTACCTCGTATACGGAAAAGTGACCTTTATGAAAGTTGTTCAGTAAATTATTCCCCACATTTCTCCCTGTCATTTCTGGTTTGGTTGCCATAGAGACTAACTTACTTTTTTTAAATGGAACACCCTGCATATTTATTTTATTTATTTTTTTTAATTTAAATGGCGAAACATATCTGGACCTTCTCAGGAATCACATAATTCCTTCTTGCAGAATTGTTATACCGGGTGTAAATAATGGCATGAACGAACAGGTATGGTTCCAGCAAGATGGAACACCTGCGCATTATGCGGAATATGTTAGACAATACATAAGCGAACAATTTCCAGGACGTTGGATAGGAAGAAGAAGTGCTATTGACTGGCCAGCGCGATCCCCGGACTTAACCCCGCTCGACTTCTCTTTGTGGGAATGCTTTAAGAACAAAGTCTACGTTAACCGTCCAAATGACTTAGAATCTTTAAGTCAGAATTAGTGCTAAAATTCGGGCCCTTCCAGAGGACAGAGAAGTAAGGAGAACGAGCCCTAGCGATTAACAAAATAAAATCCGGGTGTTTCATTTAAAGAATACCAGATTATTTAAGAATTTTAAGGTTTTGAAGCCTTTTTGTTTTCTCCGATAATGGACTCTAATAAAAATATATTTCAAAATTTCTAATTTAAACTTCTTTGTGAAGCCAATATTAACCGAAAGTAAAATATAAACAATTACCCTGTATCTGTGGCTTGGGAGGACGTAACTTTTCATAAAAAAGTTATTAAACAGGGTGGTCCAGGAAAAAGTTTTAAATAGTTTTTTTCGAGTCGAAATCTCAGAAACCTGTACAGGCGAGCCCCACATATACTCCGGTCTACACTCTGGTGCAAGTAAAAATAATCCAAATTTGATTTTATCCGGTTATTCGTATACGATACATATGCAGTTATATCATAACTTGTACAGATTAACCAATGACATATGTAGCGTAGAGAGACATCTTGCGGCAATCAAATGCATCACCTGGCTCGATATCTAACAACAATCAGTCAGAAAAGGCGAAGGAAACTCCTGCAACGACCAAACGATAGGCTGCAAATAACATTCAGATTTCAAATTGTTGGTACTCGATCCGTGAACCGAATAGGCTTTTAATGCGGCCTGGCGGCGATTCCGTAATTTACCGACGTTTGTATGGTCGTTGCAAGAATTTCCCTCAATTTTTATAACTCATTCTTGTTAGATGTTGAGCCAGGGAATGCGTCTGATTGCCACAAGATCTGCTGTTGACCATCCATTTTTCTTCGAGTCATTCCCGGTGTTACTTCCTATCGCCGGATGCAAGCCTCACTGACGAGTCGTGATACAGCGAAACGCATCTGAGAATTAATCCCGCGAAAGAAGCAACTAACCTTTATATTTATTTAACAGGTTAGCTCCACACGATCGCCTTTTCGATATACCATAAGGTCGGTGGCCGGCTTTAAATAGTATCTGTAATATAAAGCATAATTAAAAAATAGTTGTTTTGTAGAATTTCAACCTTTGATGGCTCTGCGAACAGAGGTAATATATTCGTTTGATAAAACTGACACGATCATCACTAAAAACCAGAAGTCGTTGGCATATATCTTTTTTAAATTAAAAGCACGTACATCTTCATTAACAAATTAAACTTATAACGAATGAAAGGCTAAGAGGGACTATTCGTGGGATGTTATCCCCTGTGTGCTGTGGTTAAATGTGTTTTTATATCTAAAAATAAAAGTATTAGGATAAGCCTAATAAAAATTTTAAATTTATTCTCAGCGCGTTTCTTGATTTCGTCTACGCTTACTCATAGTAGAAATTTGATTCGGAAACAAAATAATATCGTTAACTAAGGTCGACATTTAAAAGAACTTTTTCGTAACGTAAGAAATACAAATAAATTTGAAAAAAGAGAATATAACTTGCTTTTCCGTAATTCTAAAAAAATGAATACCTACGGCTTCTTTAATCGAGGGAAGTGAAAATAAACATAAAACAACTAGGCAAAAACAGGAAGTAGAATTACAGACTATGATAGGTGAAATATCTAAAACAAAAGTTGCAGAATACTTCTGTTCTTTCTTTGGTAGCTTAACTCATTAAAAATTGAGTGAAAATCCTTTAAGTGGAAAATCTCGCCAACGCAGGTTACCTGCTCCTGACGTCTCACAGAGCTTCTACTTTAAAGCCTGTGATAGTCACGAGATCGTACAACTTTTTTCTAGTATAAAGCAAAAAAATAGAGTTGGCCATTGTAATATAGCCGCAAAAGTCATAAAAACCATAAAACAGTCAGTTGTTGAGTCCTTGGCCTACCTAATAAACCTATCGTTTGACACCAATTAAAAGACTTATATTTAACCTAAAGCCTACCAATAGCTGTAGTCCGATTTTTAATAGCCAAAGACGTTTCCTTGTATTCACATATACAACTTGATAATGTTTATAAGAAGCAACGACAACAAATATCAACGTAACTCTTCTTTTTATTCATGTCCAACCAGAAGTGCAAACCACTTATCAATTGTAAAGCACAAGCTAACGAAATTTGAGAAATCCCCGAGTATGCTGGGAAATTACTATTTAACAAAATACCTTATAGAGATAGAGTAATGGATCTCAATATTTTGAAAACTAAACTTAAGAGCTTCTTTATCCAAATACTACCCAGTATCAGAATTCTTAAATGATAATATAGATTAATGCTTTTAGCAATATTAAATATCATGTACACTTGTTGTCAGACTTACATCCATCCTAGATGGCCGCATTTTGCCACTACCAAATAAAGAATTTCATTTGGATTTGATTTGAGTTTAATCAAATCTACTTCAACAGGCGCCATGCTGCAGTACACATTCCTGCAAGCTAGTTTGCTCAGGGCATTGGGAAAATCTGTTTGGATACTTGGACAGGCACAGGCGTGACAAAATAAAGGTGATAGGTCATATAACAAAGAATAAACATGTCAATACTTTCCGAGATATAGCCCATCAAACTTCAATTGTATAGCAGTTAACTTGTACGCAGCAATTTTTAGACAATCATATTAATCTAAGTTTTAAAAAAATCTCTCACCTTTACTTGCTCCAGTCGCCTTATCTCTTAATACGTTGATTGAATGTACCCGGCCGTACTTCTCAAACATCCTTCTTAAGTCGTTTTCGTCCATCGATCGTGGGACCTGCCCCACGAACATTTTTATCGTGTCAGGATCGGGCTGTTCCTGTTCCTGGATTTTCGCATTGGTCTGACTTTCGAGGATGTTGTTGTTATTGTTACTATTGTTATTGTTGTTGGTCTGTGTGGTGTTGTTGTTATTCATTGCTATCGAGCTGAAAAGAAAAATCTGGATTTAGGGCATGAAATTATTTTATTTGAGAAATCACCAAATTATTTCTACTTCGCTTTGCTGGACAATTTTAAAGTTATTGATCTAATCTAAAATCTTCACGAGATTTTTTTTTGCCTTTCCGACAATAAAGGGTACCTAATTAGGGTTAGTACACACCAGTGGCGACTTGTTGGGTAGGAAAGTGGTGCCGATAATTCTATTAATATGAAAATTAAGTCTAATTTTTTTTGTATCCAATAAGTTTATAAACTAAATAATTTCTCAGACAATATGTGGATTGTAGACATAACATTTCAATTAGGAATAATTTCATTCTGGAAATATAGCATTTAGTGGTACATTTTAAATCAATAGCTAAATAAAAATCTCGATACGAATATCGCAAATTTAAGAAATGTAACTTAGATTTACTTCACATCCTTTTTTTACCTCGAAAATAAATTAATGGGGTTTATTTGTGTTAAAATCCGTAGTGTTTTTAATATCAGAGTCTTGTCACCTGAATATTTTAAGAGTTTAGGCAAGAAGTTAGCAACTGCAATAAATAGGCCTGTACCCCCTGCACATAAGATCACAGAACACACAATTTTTATTACACCTGTAGATCCAAATGAAATAAAACAAACAATAAACGACTTGAAATCCCTTAGCACACTTAACAAATAATATTTTAATCGAGGGAACATTCCCAGCAGTTCTCAAAGTAGGATTTGTAAAACCTCTTTTCAAAAAAAGGAGATACAACAGAAATATCAAACTATAGACTGATCTTACTAATTTCTAGTATCGGAAAAGAATTTGAAAAGAGGATTAAAGAGCGCACAGAAAGATTTAAACTGCTCCCAAATCGACAACTTGGATTTAGGACAGGGATGTCTACCGAGGACGCCTTGATATACTTAACTAACAATATATATCCTCATTTAGATGAAAACAGCGGTTTAAGGGATATTCCTCGAATTAGTCAAAGCATTCGACATAGTCCTCGAATTAGCCAAAGAATTCGACATAGTCGATCATACAATTTTAAGCCAAATGCTCGAGAATATGGGTTTTAGAGGCAAGCCCCTATAACTGCTAAATAGCTACTTATTAAATAGAGTACAATATGTCCAGATTGAAGACTGCTATAGTTCCCCCAATGGAGTATGGTGTACCGCAGGGGACAGTTTTAGGTCCAGTACTGTTTTCAATAAAATAACATATAAATGAATTATTTAATATAAGAAGTACGGGCTCTGTTTCTTCTTTTGCGGATGACACGGTAATATTATATTTGGGAGATACATGAAAATATGTTAAAGATTGCTGTAATAGAAAAGAAGTGCCATACTACAAAGAAATAAATATCCGCAATCAACAAAAAATATGCATAAAAGAAACGGATCACACTAAGTATCTAGGCATCGAAATGGATAAACACTTGAAGTGGGATTATTAATTTTATCTTTAAAATAATTAAAAACAGTGTATTATTCACTTACTTACTACATTTTGCAATAGCTATGGTATTTTTGTTTGGGGAGCAGCTTACAAAACTCGCTTAGAAAGACTTATGCTTGTCCAAAAAATGTTTATTAAGCATATGCTTAATAAAAAAAAATGTACATAAGTGATTTGTTATATCAGGAAAGTCAACTATTGGATGTTAATCAAGTTTCTTGTTTTAAAATTTATTATTATTAAATACTTGAAGTAATCGATCATAAACACTACCTATACTACATACAAAATACATAAGCAAACAAAAACTCTTAAATATATCTAGAATATAATAGGAAGATCGTTTTTAGCCCCACATAATATGTTTAAACTCGTTCCCGAAAAAATAAGAAATATTACTACTACTACAACAAATCGCGTAAAGCTAATTTAAAAAAAAAATGGATTTTCTCTTTACCAAGAACTAAAATACGAAAATGTATTGATATTTATTGACAATATATTATTAACAACAAATAAATAACCTACATAATTTACAAAGCTCACATCGTTAATGATTATAACAAATATATTAAATATTAATGAAATTAAATACATTCAAACTTGTACCTTCCTCCCAAATTACTTGTGTAGATTTCTGCTTAAGTTTATTACTGTACACAAGTACACATTAACCTATAGGTGGGTAAATAATAATGAATCACTAGAATATGTTTTTTCTCATTTTCTTTTGTTTTGAAATTATGCAAAATCAATGTAAGGATAATCTAATCTAATAGGCACTATGATTAAGCATTTGAGGGGGTCAGTGGAAAAGTGGTACAAGTAACATTAACATGATTTAGAGTAACTAAAGGTCAAAGTTAATGACTATTAGTAAAATCATAGTAAAAGTAAGTCCAAGAATGGCTACGTATGTCTATTTAAAAAATTCTAATATAATTTGGAATTGTATACTTGGGTTTAAAAAAAATTGCATTTTTCTGAAAAAATTAATTTTTCTCACTTGTACCACTTTTCCATACATGATGATTTGGAGTAAAACAAGTATAAGTGAAAATACTTTAATTAAAAATTCTAATTTAAAGAAGTGAAAAAAAGTACATAATGACACCCTGACTAATCTTTATCAGACTCTAAAATAATCCTGTCACTTTCATCTACTATGTCTTCGTCGCTGTCATTTTTCTCTTCTATACTGCCAGCACCTGCTTTTAATTCAGTTTTTAGTTGAATTGACAGATTTTTGTACAAAGTGTGGTACACCGGAGGCACAAACTGCAACAGCTCTTGAAGATTTTGCCATTTTATAGGAATTTAATTTTTGGTGCCTCATTATACAATAGGCAAAGTTTTTGTGCTGCTGGTCTTCCTTTTCTTTTTAGGGCCCAGTCTGCTTCATAAAATTCGAAAGATTCACTTAGCGTGTCTTTAAATTTCATTGTAAATGGTTGATCTTTTTCAACTCTTATTCATCTAACTTGTCTCTAGGCAATCTTTCTTTTTTCTTTGTCATTGCGAACCATGGAAGTTATACCTTCAAGCTCTGAAAATGAGAAAAAGTGTGCCGATGTCATTTGTGTTAAAGAAAATTTCTTGCAACTCTCATTAATGGCTCTATTCCATTCACTAGGTACGTATACGTACTCAACGTGGCGCTTGTGCTTCTCAATTAATGCAAAGTCTTCATCGCACTCCATGTAAGTGTGCCCCGGCTCTAAGAACTTGGGGTCCACAGATTGTATATCAAAATTTTGAACAACGAACATCCAAAATTTTAATACATTTTTATTCTTATTTTGGCCCCTGCATGAGTCACTGAAGGCTATAATATTTTTTGTTGACTTTGGCAGTTGCTGAACAAACTTTGATAAACAAGACGCTACCTCGGAAGATCCTCTACAAGCTATGTACGAACATGTAACCGCAAATTAGCTATTAAAACATACTCACCATTCTCCATTTTAGTATAAAATACCAAGATTATTATTTTAAAGTCACTTTAGTCACTGGCAAAACACCTCAACGTATCCTAACATGAAAGCACGTTTTACCAATTTACTAAATAGAAAAATGGTATAAGGGCACCTGTACCACTTTTTCCCAAACGAAAAGAGCTTTTAAGAGTTGAGCTTGAGCTACTGATTTATAGATGGCGCTAAGATGATGGAATAGCACTTGTACCATTTTTTTTCTAAACAGATATACACTTTAACTAACTTGTGGTGCACTTATCTCCCATAATTGAAAAATGTTACTTGTACTACTTTTCCACTGACCCCCTCATTTGTGTTTGGTTCAAGACATAGTTATGCTTTCAGTACACAAGAAAATAAGGAAACGTAATTGACAGAAAATGCAAAGGTGTAATGGGACACGTACTAGCCTTAAATGGCTTTAATGGATTATTCTTATTTTCATTATTGAAAAGCATACAGAGTGGCAAAAAAGTTGGGCATAATACCTATAGGCTTTTGAATTAGCTCATATGCGAAAAAGTGACCTTTATGAAAGCTGTTCTGTTGTTTCTCATTCAGATAAACCATACTGTAGACAAATTAGAAATCAGACAACTTAAAATTAAAGAGGAACTCAAAATTGACACCTCTTAGGTCGCTGTCATTAAAACACCTTGACTCAACTAGTGGGTATTAGGTAGGAATAATTATAATTAGAAAGTTTTTCATTTTCGAGCTGTCATTATCTCGGAAACGCTTGCAGATAGGTGAAAGTTTGAAATACAAAAAATTCAGAGTTTTCCCAGTAGAATCCAAATATGCAATCTTATGCAGAGTGTTTCATTTAAAAAAAGTAAGTTAGTCTCTATGGAACCAAACCAGAAAAGACATAAAAATTCATGCATGTAGAAATGTGGGGAATAATTTACTAAACAACTTTCATAAAGGCCACTCTCTCGTATACAAGGTAATTCAAAAGTTACAGGCATTATGCGCGATATTTTTGCCACTCTCTGTATCATTGTAAACACTGTTTTGTTGTATTTGTAATATTTGGAAAAAAATTATTATTATTTTAATTCGAAATGTATCTAAAAATCTGTAGTACCCGTTTCATCTGGCCAGCAGTTTATTTTAACAACAAATTCTTAATAAAAAGTTTTATAGGCAATATTTCAGGATTTCTCTGTTAATTATTACATTATCTAATAAAATGCTGAATAAGCGGATATTGTCTTTAAAAAGATTTAATACCGCTTCAAACCCTCAACTAATTAGTGCTTGTCGTCACATTTGTTAGGAGACTTGTAAAATCTAATGAGCTTTGTTCTTTACCTCATTAAAAATAGCTCAGAAAAAAGTGCACTAAAAGTTTAGCTATCTATTTAATTAAAAGCTTTGTGTTTTGTCCGGAGTTTTATTTAAAAAGAGCAAAAGGTCGCTTTTTAATTCTGATTCTGATTAGTGGATTGTCTAATTATTCTTCCACTAGTCATTTTTTTAAACAAATTAAATTTTAGTACCTATCGTTTTTTAAAAAAAAAATAGAGGCAGAGTTATACTTATACTATATTTATTTTGTAGTATTTGTCTTGTGTACGTTCGGTTAGCATTGAAAATGATGAAGTTTTAAACAAACAGAAAAATACAATATAAAACATGACGAGCACTAATTTCACGTTTTGTATTGTTGGCAAATCTGCTTTATTATAATGGGGCTGATTGTGCTATATCAACAGTTCTTTATTTTAGTTGTAAAGTAATGCAAAATGCCGTTTCTAGGGATGAATTTAAGATTAATATACAGGGTGCCTGTAAAAGGTCTTTATAGAAACCTACCACATATTCCTAAGACTATAATTAGCCGATTGAAGTAAACTTACCTTAGTACAAAGTTGCTTAGTTTGGGCGCTAGACGGCGCTGAAGTGACAATTTTTAAATCGTCTCTCTGGATTAATTCAAAAACTGCTCATGCTATTTTGCCGAAACTTGGTACGTTGGCATAGCTTTATGGGACAAAAAAAAACCATGCCACAATTCTGATTAATATCAGTCCATGGGCGTAGAACCTGGGTTTTTTACTAATTGCTTGTTTCATTGTTTCAGATTTCTATGCCAATGGAACAAGAGGGGTTTGGGCTCAAAATTCAGATGAACCAACTCATTTGCTACAAGATAGTTACTATTGATAAGACTCGATTCCTCTGACGGTTTTTGAGAAATTTGCATTTTATTACTTAATACGTAGTAGTTTTTACCACGTAGTACTAGGGTTTTATAGAATTTTTCTGTTTTTGATTTCTACGTCAATTTTTAAGTTTAAAATTTAGATTAAACCAACTTATTTACTACAAAAAACCTTTTGAACAGTTTTTTTTTATCATCTGCTTTTTGTTCGCACGGTATTTTTCAGGTATGTACAACACGACCTTACACCTCACAAACGATTGTTAATGTTGGTTATTATTAGTTTCATCTGACAACATAAGATTATTGTCAAATTTCTAACATTTAATATTGTTGCCAACGTTCAATCATTTTATCTGCTTGCATTAATTATTAGCAACTTTTAATTGTCGTGAATTATCATGGCGGTGCAATACACTAATGCAGAATATACCGATATGATATTGGTATTTGGGTATTGCCAAGGAAATGGTCGAGAATGTATCAGAGTCTACTCCGAAAGGTTTCCAAATCGTCGTATACCAAGCCACCCGACGTTTGCTGCTGTTGAAAGACGCCTGCGGGAAAACGGTCAATTTACTTCTAAAGCCATTGATAATGGAAGACAGCGTATTGTAAGGCTTCCTGGAGTCAAGAGAAACATTTTAGAACGTGTTATAAAAGATTTAGAAATAAGCACCAGGAGGCTAGTTAGGGAAATGGGAGTGTCCAAAGATATGGTCCCTGAAGTACTATAAGAACAGTTGCTATATCCATACCATAAGATGCCAGTTTAAGATCTTTTACCTAATGATCCTGAAATGCACCTGGTTTTTAGTCGGCTTGTTCATAGGCAGAGAGAAGAGAATCCCAACTTTGCCAACAATATTTTGTTTACCGATGAAGCATGTTTCACAAGAAGAGGGATTTCAAATTGACATAATGAACATGTTTATGCGAATGAAAATCCACATGCTATCAAGGTAAAACATTCTCAAAATGAGTTTAGAATTAATGTGTGAGTGGCCTGGAATAATCGGTACCTAATCACATTGTTGGTCCTGTGATTATTCCACAAAGATTAACCGGGGAAACTTATTTGCAACATCTAAAAAATACGCTGCCAGATTTGCTAGAAGATTTACCTTTACAACTTCGGAGAGATATGTGGTTTATGCACGATGGAGCTCCTGGCTCCACCACATTTTGCATTAAATGTTAGAAACTTTTTGAGTCAGCAGTACCCAAATAAATGGATTGGTAGAGGTAATGCCCCTGTAAATTGGCCACCACGATCTCCGGACTTAAATCCATTGGATTATTTCTTATGGGGGCATCTTAAAACAGTGGTTTACAGGACAAGTCTGTTCTGCAAAGAGTGTGTTTTAATTTTCTTCGACGTATAAATCTTTGTATTCATGAAAATGGTGGACCTTTTGAGCAGTTTTTATGACATTTCTATTTATTTCTGTTTATGATTTAGTTATTTTTTTCTTTTTTTGTAAAAACTAATACATACGCATTAAGTAATAAAATGCAAATTTCTCGAAAACCGTCACAGGAATCGAGTCTTATCAAGACTACCTTTTTTGTAGCAAATGAGTTGGTCCATCTGAATTTTGTTCCATTGACATAGAAATCTGAAACAAGCAATTAGCAAAATACCAAGGTTGTACGCCCATGGACTGATATTAATCAGAATTGTGACATGGGGTTTTTTTTGCCCCATAAAGCTATGCCAACGTACCAAATTTCGGCAAAATAGTATGAGCAGTTTTTGAATTAATCCAGAAAACGATTTAAAAATTGGTGGTACGGTACTAAGGTAAGTTTACTTAAATCGGCTAATTTTGGTCTGAAGAATATGTGGAAGGTTTTTGTAAAGACCTTTTACAGACACCCTGTATATGCCATACCGGTTATTAAAAACCATGACTATAAATACTTGCCATAATAATAATTATTGCATGTTAAGTTGTGCTTTGTTTTTGTTCTCAAACAGAACGTAATACTACGGGCTCAAGTCTCAAATTGGGAACGTTCTCTTAACGCTAACTATAAGATAACTTTTAATGATACCGTTGTGGTAACAATTGTTGCCATGCAAGTTATGTGGTTGTTATCACTAACAGTACATAATTTAGGCCTTACCAAGACAAATTAAAATATTATAATAATAATCAAAACAAACTTCCAATGTAGTTTACTTTAGACTTACGGCCGTCTGCACGGTTTTTGTAATTAACTGCGATTTATTAATAATAGATATGTGTTTTTAAATTTGCTACATTGGCATTTTCGACTTTGACAGCCAGGTCAGGCGTTTTGGTAGTTTTGAAATTACTTTTGCAATTATTTGCAATTATTTGCAAAAAAATTATATTTTTATACGAAATAATCTTATACTATGAAAGCATTGGACAGCAACGAAGTAAAAAGAAAAAGGTTTCAAGATAAATATGCATTACTAGGAATCATTTCAAAGTACCAACAATGGCGTCAAAAACCTACCGCCGAAAATCGAACCATCTTTGTTAACGCTCGAAACCAATGCAAGCAAACGATAAACCAAAGCAAAGAAGCACACAACTAGAGGATCAAAGACAAACTTCTTGAATGTCTTAACGAGTTAAGATCATTTTGGTCGATAACTAAGGCCGTTAGTCAGAAAGTCGAGCACTCCACCTCTAACACGTTCTGATGGCAACATTGCGACCAAAGCACAGGAAAAAGCAAACTTACTGGCGGAACTATTCTCTTCAAATTCAACGGTTAATTTTAGGGAAAAACTCCACCAAACATTCCCCCTGTAGAATTGGGTATGCCCGATATTGTTTTTCGGCAGCGACATGTTAAACAAATCTTGAGGAGTCTTGACACCAAAAAAGCTTTCGGTCCTGACTAAATTTCAGTCATCGTAATTAAGACATGCGCTGATGAATTGACATCGGTAAATAAATATAAATAATAAAATGTATTTACACTGCGCGGCATAACGAAAAATTTGCCTCAATTTTGATGTTATGTATTTTCCAAATTTGTAGTTCGTTTTTAATGATTTCCTTTTCTAATTGTAGGTTTTTTTCTTAAGCATATCACTGCCTTTATTGTTTTGCTTAAAAAAGGAACTTTGGTATTATACCGGGTGTTATAAAAATGTTGTGTTTTTTTATGGAAATACAAGACACCCTGTGGGATTTACTAGCCATTGCAAGTTATAGTTAATTATAGCCAAATGAAGGCCTCATGTTTCCATTAAAATTTTCTTTTTTGATTCATTTCTTTATCTCTGTTTTTTTATGAAATACACAATTTTTAGCTCAACTTGTTTTTCATAAAGAAATTTTCAGTTAAGAAATACAAAATGAACGAAATGCCTAAATTAATGCAACAGCAATAAAAAAACAAAATTTAAAGTAAATAAAGAATCAGTATCTGGTATTAATTAATTTTATTGAAACCACAAAGCATAGCAAAAAAAATACAGGGAGAAAAATTGTAATTTCTGAAGTTGTTCAAAAAAATTAAATAACATTTAGTAGCGGGTATTGCCTCCCCTTGCTCTAATTACTGCTTCGCATCTTCTTGGCATACTTTCATAGCCTGCTACTTTTCCGATAAATGCATTTTAGGTCAGCAGAAACACGTTAAACTAAAAATTGTGTATTTTATGAAAAAACAGAGATAAACAAATGAACAAAAAAAGAAAATATGAAGGAAACATGAGATGGCTATAATCACGATAACTTGCAATGGCTTGTAAATCCCACAGGGTGTTTTGAATTTCCATAAAAAAACATTTTTATACCACCCGGTATAATACCAAAGTTCCCTTTTTAAGCAAAACAATAAAGGCAGTGATATGATTAAGAAAAAACCTACAATTAGAAAAAGAAATCATTAAAAACGAACCACAAATTTGAAAAATACATACCATCAAAATTGAGGGACATTTTTCGTTATGCGTTAAATAAGCTGCGCAGTGTATAATAAGATGTAGAAATCTGAACTTTTAATAATTTTTGTGAGTTACAGAATAATTATTACGTGCTCTCACGACACAATTTCACTTCCTGGCAAAGGGTCTCTTTATTTATCTTTGCGGATAAACAGTTAACTTCCTTGTTCCTATCTGAGCTATGCTACGTGACAGAAGAAGCAACGTATGCCAGAATTCAAATATTAGTTTCCACGTTCCTGGAACAGCTTTGTGTATATGTTAGCAAGCGTTCACAAACTAATTAAGAAGACGCATTTAACTATATATTTAGAAATTATTGTCTTATAATAGAGATCTGATGCAGACGAAGGGTATATACAAAGTTGTGTCTTTAGGTAGCGGTTGAGACAATAATATTGTATAATTTTAAAGGAATTATTTAAAAATGTATACCTATGATAAAGTAAATAGGGGAATGTTTTGTTTTCTCTAGAGTGACTTTAAGATGTATCTCTTTGCGACTTGAGAGTTTAACGTAGTAATGCCCTCCGAGTCAAAATTCTCATGGAGTTGTTTTTCTTTACGTTGATTGGGGGTCGAGAAGTTAGCATTTCTTGACCGCATGATCAAAGATTAATTTGGGATAATTTTTACCAAATTATGATCGATGATCAAATATAGCATAATCTCAATTGGTTCGCGTTACAGCAATATGAATCTAAAGTATGCGGAAAAAATGTTACCAGAAATTCCTGAGAATGGGTTACTTTAGTCGCATGAGGATTTTCTTCAGCATATACATGTTCATTGTGCAAATTAGTTATTCCACTACAAACAGGCTTCATCTGTGAATAAAATTCTTCGTGTAAAGTTCCTATCTTGATTTTTGTGTTCTTGGATAAATCGACAGGAAGCTAGGCGTGGTACAAAATCATGGGGTAAAAGATCTTGTACCCGTTGAATATGGAATGGGTGCAGTAGTTGTTCTCTGGTCACCTTATTAACAGTATCTTTGCATACCCTAGTTCCAAGCCCATTCGTCTGCTGCTGAGTTTAGGATTTTCTTCAATCCGATTTAGAATATCTTCCTCAATCTCTGAAGTTCTTACCGTACGTGCACGACCATAATTAATAAAAACAGGCGCAAACCTAACCGTTTCACGAAGACGTCTTTTAACTGCTTCGAAGTTTTTATGTTTTGATAAACGACGATTCGCATATCTTTCACTGTATACTCTGCAAGATTCTAAACCATTTCCTTGGCAAGATCCAAAAACCAATAACATATCGGTCATATCATCGTTGGTATACTGTACGGTCATGACGAAAAGAAATTTGAAAATTGTTTAATAATTGAAATGTATGCTTGAATTATTCTTTATATCTGATTCGACACCAGTCAGTGTTTACTGACAGTTTTTATAATTTAACGCCTTTGCTTCAAATGGTGTTCAATCATTACAATAATTCACACCTGGCCATATACGAAGTGAATATTGTAAATTTAGATATCTCAAAAATGGTTGCTCAAATCAACGCTTACCACGTATACCTTTTTTAGGTAAAAGACGGTGGAGAATAAGAATTTCTTTTTTAGGAGTGAATCAAAAAAGTTAATTCGTTTTAATGTGTGCAAGGTACTCCAGGTGACGCCCTCTAAATTTTACAATAAAAATGAGAGCAGATTTTTAATTTTTCATCCTACAAAACACCCCCCCCCCCCCCCCCGCCGAATATTGTGACAATACAGCAATTATTAAAAAAATTATTATATATTAATTAAACTAATTAATTATATCGAGTATACATTGAAAAGGAAAGAGTGCAACTAAGCAGAGACTGCTAGCTGATTGATATATCAATATATATACTTATCCTTATTACAAGAGCTGTTATTCTTAGATATTTTAAATCCTGAGATTATTGATAAGACACAAGAATAGCTTAAAATCGGGAATTCGCCTGTGCTAAACATAAAAAAATTTATAATCAGGTACAATACCTGTTCAGAAGCCCAAAGGTTTACTTTGGGATAAATTCACGGCTAAAAAGTCCAAAGAAACTGTTACTTTGTGACCTAAATATACATTAAAACTTAAACGTTCGCACAGCTAAAACTTGTGCAAACAGTCGTTACCTAAAAGCCATTAGAGAGTTGCTAACAAATCCATAGGATAATATTGACGCAGTAGGTTTCCCGAAAGTCCCGCTAACAATTTTGTAGTTAGTTTGTTAACAAAACATTCACTTTGTATTTTCTACCAGTTGTCTACCGATTTAGGTAACTAAAATGGTTATTTTTATAACATGGAGGTAACGGTAAGCTCTATAAGTAAGGGACAGTTAAGGCAATTAAGATCCGGACAATTTGATATTTTAAAACGTTTATATTAGTAAGTAAACTGAAGTAACCTTTTAATTTTTGTCTACCTTGTGTCAATTAGTTATTGTATATTGTATCTATGCTATTATTTCATTTTTATGTCATTTCCCTACCCTTACTTCTAGTGGTAATATCATAGGCTAAAAGTGGGAGAGACGCCACTCATTCCTTATCTCGCGATAAGATGAGAGTTGGCCCTATACTTTATACTAGAAATAACTACTTATCGACGCTGTCGTCGTAACGAGTCAGTGCCTGTTCGGCTGCCCTTGAGTGCGTTACGTATTGTTAAGAAGTATTTTTTTCTGCGTAATTTATTCGATGAAAATTTTTAGCATATTGTGTTTTAGTGAATGCCAATAATGCCATAAGTACAGCGGAGATAAGCTAAAGTGATTACGTTTTAATGTTTTGTTCAGCTTGCTTTTAACTAGGGATGTGACGGGTAGCCCTATTCAGGATCCGCCCAAACCGGGTGCCCGGTCAATTAAGACCCGGCAAAACCGGGGGCCCGGTCTTGCGGAATATTACAGAAACCTATTGGCAACATCGCCGGTCGGCCGCGCATGCTATTTGTTCCGGGGAAGTGCAAAGAGCTGTTTCAGACATTATTTCAATTGGCACCTACTTAAATGGAAACCATTTATCTCCCGCTAGAATGAAACTAGAAAAAATTCAGAAAGAACTTAATACTGGAATTAAAAAATGGTCCAAGATGTTCCTACACGTTGGAATTCGAAATACTATTTATTAGAAAGGCTTTTAGAACAAAAACGGGCCATTACCATGCTGCTGAAAGACAGGCAATATTTTCGTTTACTTCTAATCAGTGGGTCATAGCAGAAAAGTTGCTGGAGCTGCTATAACCATTTGAACAAACACATTGTACTATATCGTAATTCCTACAGTTTTTTCGCTAAAGAGATTTTTAAGAGAAGCACAAGTTCCAGGCTCAGGATCCAGGCAAGAAAATCTTATGGAAAGATTAAGTCAAAGGTTTTCGAATATCGAAAAGAATAATAATTATCTGGTTGCAACGTTCGTAGACCCGCGGTTTAAAGATGCATTTTGTACTGACACAGACAATTTGACGAAAAAAGTAATAAAATATATCCATGAAGCAAATTTGTTAATCCAAAATAATGAAGTTAATTGGTCATCCAATTCAGATTCAGATGACGATGCTCCTCTTAGTTTGTATACAGATAATCCATCCTCATCAAAGAGACCTAGAGAAGGTAAACGCTCAGTTTGGGATGTGTTTACCAGTATTGCCAACACGCAAGATACAAATAAAAAATCATCTGCTAAAGAACCAAACATACAACAGGACGTGGAGGATGAAATAAGTTCATATTTAACGTTGCCGCTTTGACCGGTTTCTATAGCATCATAAGCATTGTTATTTTATCAACAACGTCAAGCTGACAGTTTATTATCAAATATTATTACCACCCAAGGGTGGTAAGTTGACTTACAACCCGTCGTCAAGGGCAATCGATACCTTTTTGGTAATTGTTACTTACGTCCTTCAAAACAGTGTCAAAATGCGTTGTTTGCAATATAGAGAGGAGAAAAAAGTTTTTTTCAACACCTGCCTCAACAATATCTAACGGTTTATTTCAGAAGCGGGTAATATTTATGAAAAAACTCGAAACCGACTATCCTCTAAGAATGGTGAAATGTTAGTTTATCTTCATCACAATTTTCCATTAATTGATTTTAGTTATTAAATGTTTTAACAAAGTTTATTGTTGTATAACTTTTTAAAATCTGTATTTTTATGTATTTTTTATCATTACAAAAATACACCGTTTCAGTTCTTTTATGTTTTATTTTACCAAAAACAGAAAACAAAATAAAAAACCGGGTACCCGTTACATCCCTACTTTTAACATGATAGAATATTTTTGTATCATTGTTTATACTGAGTAATATTTTAACTGTATGGAATCTATCCTCCAGAATGAGGAGAGACGACACGGCTGATATGATATGTGTTTTACTGTTAAATTTGAACAAGGTATTTACTATTTCAGAATGTCCAAAGAATATGTACTTCCCCCATTGCAATAATTTTGGGAGGGAAATAGTACGCAAAAAAATCTTAATCAGACAAAATAATATGTATGACATCCTTCCCTCATGTCATGGCATCTCTCCCACTAAGTGTGGGAGAGATGGCATTTTGAAATTTGGGATATTTTAATTCCTAGATTTCTATTTTTTTGAAATAATGTCGTAAATTGTTTTTTGCTACATAGTGTATAAGAGTAACTTTCCTGAAAAAAATAAACGATTTGATTATATTGCATTTTTTCTTATAAAATTTCACACTTGCAAAAACTATGGCGTCTCTCCCACTTTTACCCTATCTTTCGTCTTGCACGACAACTTGCATGCATGTATGGGGACCTGCTATATAGCGTATCCAGAAACCATTTTAACAAATTGAAATAATTTCTGCTTATAACTCTACCGACAAAAGTCCTTTTTTTATAGAAAGTTCCGCTTGTTAAAATAATATCATTGAAAGCAAATATTTTGACAAAGCATGTAAAAAAAAGTGTCTGTTTTACTGAATATCGTTGAAGAAAATATAAATTTTTTAATTTCAATTGTATAGAGTCAAATATCGTACAAAGCGTTTGATGTGTGAATTGAAAAAAGGGATCAAATATGAAATTGAATAAATAATAATTTATTAGTATTGATATACCTAGTTGTTTTCATTTTAAAAAGAAGTTAGGTGTACGTTTGTTGAATCAGGACCGCATTTAATATTTTTTCTTATAATAATTAAAATGCGGGGGCAGCGGAACTTTCGGCCCCATATTGGGTAAGGTACCTGCTAGAAATTTTAGGTCAAGTAATCTTGCAAGAAATTTCGGCCCCAAACATTGCAGGTAAGCTCATTATCATTTAAGTACCCACCAGGGGTTTTTCCCGACTCGGTACTAAAAAGGCGAATTGAACCAAAAAGGTGGATTAGATGCCGTGTTAGCGCTGTTTAACCAATATAAGTCTATAAAAGGGGCAAACAATTAATAATAATATTCCCCGGTGAACTTGAAAAAGGCAAATTGGAACCAAAAAGGTGGATTAGATGCCGTGTTAGCGCTGTTTAACCAATATAAGTCTATAAAACCGCATTAGCCGAGTTGCAGGTCAAAAATTGAGTTAGTTCAGGTTAGTTGCATTTTCATTTTATAAATGATTCAAAACACAAAACATCATAAAAAAATTAAAATGTTATAACGTTAGACCATTGGGGCCGAAAATGCCTGTAATAAAAACATGACCTTTCCATCCCGGGGCCGAAAGTTCCTGTCAATATCGGGCTGATAACTGGCCGGGGCCGAAATTTCTTACGCCCAAATGCGGCGAGGTCTGTCCAACAAAATCAACTTTAAATAATGAATAAATAAGTTTTAAAAAAATATATATGTTTTGTTCATTTTTGAACGGTTAATTGCGTTTACATCAAAATTTTGACTTACTTTTAACTTTTTCTAAAGCAATAATAAAGGTAGTTTACAATAAACACTTGTTGGTATGTTAATTTAATAGTTATATTAAATAAATAAAATTGACTTGGAGTTTTTAACAAATCTTCTATTGTAAACATCCACGTTTATATTTCATTTGGTTTACTATTAGGGCCGGTACTTTCACCTACGAATATCTTTATTCTCAAAATAATTGCTGTAGTTTCAATTGTGTCGACAATGGTATCCATAGACGCTATTAGACGAATAGCGGTATCCGTAGATGAAAGGATCATACATTTTAATTTTTTAAATATTTAATACTATAGCCTATCTTAAATGACGCGAAGTAATAAATCAAACAAAACCGTCTGTTCCATGGGAGTGCAAAATTTTTCGGCATGTATAGAATTAAATAGGCCTGACTTTTTAAATTTGTGCAAAATTTGTACAAGTATCGACATTCAATTCAAGTTTTGTCTTTAAATATATATTTTAATATTAAATTTTTTAAGCTTGAAATTATGTACAGCCGTACCATTTACCTGGAATTTTAGAAAACAATTTTATCAAAACTAATTAAAGTTAAAGTTAAAGGCACTTATTCCGTTTCTGCTTTAGTCATTTTATTCCTTTTTTATTGCACTTACTCCTGGTAACCTGTTTGCTAATTATGCGGTTATTATGCCTTTATGGGTGATTCTATTGGAATAATACACATATTTATATATATATATATACATACTATACATACCTACCTTGGGTGTTTGTTTCTTAGTGGAACTAGTCAAAGTGTAAAGTGTCAGTGTTTTTTTAATTAAATATAGAGAATTTTCAATGAAAAAAACTAATTCTTAACTGTTACGATTCTATTAAAAGTAAGAATGAGGATTTGAGAGTTAACAATGCAGTGCAATTTACATGCTTAACGTTGGGAAAACAACAATATACACTATCGGACAAAAGTAGAGCAACACTTTCGAAAAATGAAATAAATCTCGATTTTATAATATTAAATGCATGATATCGTATTTAAATACATCGTGTCTTAAATATCAAAGTAGGCTTCTGTTATCGGCGACAACAGCTTTTTCCAACAATCAAAACAAGTGAACTGATATTGACGTAACCTTTCAAATACAGTATTGTAATAGGTCAAAAGTAAAGCAACATTTCAATATTTTCCTAAAAAAGAAAGGTTTTAGTAAAAGTAAAGGTTAAAGTATTTTTGCAGAGTTTATTTTATGTTTAATTAATATTTCTGTACTGTATTAATCATGCCAATAGGTATTCCAATTTCGAAACAATTAAAGCAGAGAGTAGTGAATGCACACTTGGAAGGTACAATACAAGCCACAATTTCAAGACGGCTTGTTTTACCAAGATACAGCGTATCCAAAATAATTTGAAGTTACATTCAAAGGGGACATTTAGAGAATCTACCGAAATCGGGAAGGCCAAAAAAAAACAACAATTTGGACAGACAGACGGATTAAAAGGATTTCTCAAAACGATCCTTAGATGTCTGCACCTAGATTTTTGCTGAAATTCCCGAAATTATGGTTAGTCCACGGACAGTTCAAAGAAGGTTAATAGACGCAAAGTTATTTAGTAGACGCCCGGCTAAAAAGCCCCTCATTTCGGCAAGAAATAGAGTAGCTAGGCTTGAATTTGCACGTCGACATTTAAATTGGACAGTAGACGAATGGAAAAAAGTTTTGTTTAGCGATGAAACGCGTTATAAAAATTTCAATTCTGATAGAATAAAGCGTGTAAGACGGCCAAGCAACACAAGGTTTAATCCCAAATATGTTACACCCACAGTTAAACATGGTAAATGCACTGTTTTTCTATGGGGTTGTTTCTCATGGAATGGGGTGGGTCCTTTAAATTTCATTAATGACACCATGGATCGATTTGTCTATAGAGATATAATGCAAAATGTAATGTTGCCTTATGCAGAGTGGGAAGTGCCGTTGCGATTTATTTTCCAACAGGATAATGATCCAAAACACTCTTCACGAATTGTTCAAGAGTGGTTTCAAGAAAATAACGTTCGGGTTTTGCAGTGGCCGGCACAATCCCCAGACCTTAACCCAATTGAAAATCTATGGAAGAAGTTGAACGTGGAATTCGTACACAATTATTTCCAAATAAAAAATCATTGGTAAATAAAATCAATGAAGTTTTTTTAAAAACTTTCCGAAAATACTGTTTAAAAATTGATTGCCCCAATGCCGCGACGTTGTCGGCAAGTAATAAAAAATAATGGATATTCTATTAACTATTAACATAATACTTCTAGCTATTGTAATTATTAAATGCGCTCAATGGTTTTTTGTCGTAATATGTAAAATAAAATACTGTTGACACAATTTGTTGCTTTACTTTTGTCGCACTTCATTTTGTCGATTTTTATAATTATAAATATTTCTCTACCTTCATTTTGTTTAAAGTGTACCAAAATATTGTGAAAAATTACTAATATTGTGGGGATAATATTTCATTAAAATTAGCTGGAAATCACAATCATATAATAAATTTTTTAAACTCAAAGAAATAAAAGCACTTTGTTGCTCTAAAAGTAGAAGGAAAAGTTGGAGTCAGACCTCCAAAAACTTCTCCAGAATGACCAAAACTTGAGCTGGATGACGTTTTAATGTAGAGAATAAGGCGAAAAGTTCATAGTTTCTTCTTAAAAAAAGAAATGCCCACGCTGGACAACATTTTGTCCTCAATCCGAGAACTACCCATTTATGTGTAGAAATATGCTTTAGAAATTATTAAAAAAATAAGTTTTCGATGGAAAACACATAACAAGTAATCGATTTTAATAGACAGAAGCGATATCGTCTGTTGGAGAAGAAATTACTTAAGAAGCATCCGAAAAGCCAGAGAAGAAAACAAAAAAATATTTTACCTAGACGAAGCATGGTTAAATGAAGGTCACACTGTGACTAAATTTTGGTAGGATGAAAATGCTAAAAGTTCAAGGCAAGCTTTTTTGGAAGGATTGTCCACAGGATTAGGACCGCCATCTGGAATAGGACATCGACTTATCATAACCCATAATGAAAGCTTTGAGGGATTCGTTAAAGTTGGTCTACTGATAAAAAAATACAGAAGACTATCACGAAGATATGAATGCCGATGTCTTTAAATAATGGTCGAGCAAATGTTGGATCTTATACTAAAAGACGCAATAATTGTATTGGGTAATGCAAGTTATCACTCTAGGCTGACGGAAAAATTATCGACAAGTACGTGGCGTAAAAGTGAAATAACAGAATGGCTAAGTTTAAGACAAATCGAATCTCCATTAGATTCCTTAAAAAAAACTATTGGTATTAGCCAATTTACATAAATATGCATTAAAAAAATATGTAGTCGATAAAACAGCGAAGTTACGAAGAATATCTGTGCTCAGACTCCCTCCTTACCACTGCGAATTGAACCCGATCAAACTTATATGGGCTCAAATAAAGACAAATGTCGCCAGAAAAAAACACGACTTATAAAATGGTGGATTTAAAAAGACTCTTTAATGAAGCTATGGGTAAAATCAGTGCGGAAAAGTGGAGAAGTGTATCGATCATGTGATAGAAGAAGCAGCCAAAATGTGGCAGGTAGATATAATAATCGAAGAAATGGTTGAACCGCTTATTATAAACAATGTTAATAAAAGTTCATCTTCCGAATCGGACTATGATTAAGCCATAACGACAAAATATTATTCGATTGGCCAAAATGCTTTCTTTGTAAGATTCTATAATAAATCTTGCTTTAGTAATTATATTATGTAAACAAGCACCACCCATTGTTACATATTAGCATTGCAACGATATTAGTTAATACGATTTTTTACATTTTTTCATATGTTATAAATAGGTACCTACGAATATAATATAAAACAATTTTAGGAGAATTGGCATGTTTAAGATTTTTAATTTAAAATCTTCCCCAATACACGCTCCTGGCTAAGGGATTTTCCGAATAACAATGGTAAATCCTCAAATATAACAATATCTTGCGATAAAATCAGGGTGGACCTACCTAGGGAATGCTAATTATTTGAATCCTCTAATGTAAACATAATAGAAATTGAAAAAAAGTTTTAATGTGAAATGTTAGTATTGTTCCCTACATGTTTCGGGCGTCTAGAGGTCCATCTTCAGGGGATATTAAAATAAATTTCAAAATAGTAAAACGAGCAGCTAAATTAGAATAAATAATGACTTACCCAAAATTGAGTTAAATAAAATTGGTTCGAGTTGCCTCAAATTAATGAGTGCAACTGGAAGTGAGTAGGAACTTCAAAAAATTTAAGAAAACGGAGTGCACTTGCAAATTAAATTTTGAAAATTGTCATGTTGATTGTATAAAGATTTAATGTAAATTGTATAAACATTTTAGTGTAAATAAAGATTTTTAAATTAAGACATTTTAAATTTTGTTGATTATAAATTATATGATGGTTTTCTAAATTAAATTGTGAATTTTATTTTTCCAAATTACCTTTAATTCGGAGCATGTCTCAAAAAATTAAAAAAATTTCCTCCTTCACAAAAATTCTATTATAATCAATAAAATTTAAAATGTTTTAATTTAAAGTGTTCTAGCCAGTTGAGGTGATTCTCTAAAAATGGTTTATGTTACCTGAAATAATGTCTGTAAACGTAAACTTTTTTAAAATTACCACTAAAAAAATTCCGACTTTCGTTCAGTTCATCCGTACGAAATGCCTGGTTTAAAAATTCTGTTATTCTTGCAGAGCTGCGACATGGAGGAACAAAGCTGTATTCCTTATATCCAGTATGGTATTTTTCATTCCAATAATATATAAAATACAGGGTGGCGCAATGAGTATTGACGGGTTTTGAAACGCCACTGCTCGAAGATGAGTAAAGTGGAGGGGAGAATCAAAGGCCTAAAATATCCCGTATGTAATGCAGTATAGTAGCTATGGATGGAGACGTGGCCAGTGAATCAACGCAGCAGGCGTGGTAGAATTCCTTCGCGCAACACAATTTTGTTGTGGGTTGCAAGGTTTCGTGATCATGGAAGTGTACGAAATTAATGTCGGTTCTGGAAAAACTGTGCGTTGTTAAACAGAGAACGTAGAACGAGTACGGCAAGCAGTGGTAAGAAGTTAAACTCGACAAGCATTAGCATTATACGAAGAAGTTTGGATCGTATTTTACACGAAGTCATACGATTTCATCGAAGAAGACGGCCGTACAGTAACTTCTCAACGGTATTTGGAGTTGCTTCAAAATTTTGTACCTGCTGAATTGCAATGACTGGGGGTAGAAAATAACGGCAAAATGAAGCAAAAAGCCATACTACGCGAATTTCCATGGCTGCTCCAAGAAACATGTTTTCTGGACGACTCGTATCCCGACATGATGATTTAATTGGCCCGCAAAGTGACCAGATTTGACCAGCCCTGATTTTTTCTTGTGGGGATATTTGAAGGCTAGGGTTTTCGGAAATAGACCTCAAACGCTACGAGCTTTAAAAGATAACATTACTGAAGAAATCAGGGCAATAAACCAGAAGATGCTGCTACGAATTACGGATAATTTTCAATCACGACTTTAACAATATTTAGGAAAACCATTTAAAAGCAGTTATTTCCAAAAAATATTTTTTTCTCTAAAAGTGCATTATATGTGTAATAAAAATATACGTTTTTGACCTTGGACCTTTTATTAGTATAGCCACAATAACACTCTCAAAACCGTCAATACCCATTGCGCCACCCAGTATAATATAATATAAATATTTTTTCACCAAGCACAGTTCTCCATGAAGAGGAATTTTTGTTAATTAATTAAAAAATAGAAAAGTGTTCCACTTGTTAACATGGTTTTTGGACACGTGGCATCAAAAATATTGTTTTTGGTAAACTGGCATTTTTGTCGAATGGTTTACATCAATACAAAACTTTTTAAATTAACTTCTCGACGACAAAGCAACTTTGAAAACATTCATTAAAATGTTCAAAATGACAAAATAATAAAGTTTATTTGCCAAACAGCTTTTATCGTTCATAATTCCGAATTTATTAAAAACTTTAAATTTATGAAATTTTGCCGGCCTCAAACAAAACTCGTTATAATGGGGGCTTTCAGTGAATTTAATAGGGATGCGCTGAGTGTAAAAGTACCATTGTCTTCTTTGTTCGCAATAAAATTAAGTGACCTTTTAACGCGTTTTAATAAATTCGGTTTTAATATACCCGTATGTGGCGAAAATATTATACATATAGAACAGTATCCAAAACTTTTATATATATATCGTGTAATTGTTAATATTTTGGTGGTTTGGAGTTGCTTATAACTCACCAGTGACTGTGACTTCGTATTTTTAAACTATACTTTGGGTACTGATTTATGTTAACATTCCAGAAAAATAAAATTTTGACAGGTTCAATAAATTAACTAAAAACCTACTACATTTTAAGTGTAAATTTTTGACTTCGTTTTTAATTTCATTTTGATAAAATCAACTAAATGGAAGGTGGGGGTGACACCTTCTTGAAAGGGTATTGGCAGTCTACAAACGATCTCCAACTTTGATAGAATTTTATCAAACTTTTACTATATTTTTTATTTATTTATAGAAAATCGAGTCCAAAACTTCTACTTAAAAAGTAGTAATTCAATGACTTTAGAACGTATTAACAGTTCATTATTCTCACATTATTTGTAAATCAAAAGATAACAAGAGGAGGAGGAGACTTTTTACGCGCACTGTTTATATACACATCACCTATTTAAAAATCATCACATTGTAGTAAATCAGAAAATGAAAATACACAGTTTCATTTTTAAATTTTAAATCTTATCTTATACATTTTACACTACTACACACTAAAAAATATGAAGCGGGTAGAAGTCATTTTAGAGTGGTAAAAATTGTGAGTGTATATTTTTACACTCTTGCAAATATTATTTACCACTATTTAACATCCAAATAAACTGTTAGTGCGGTTAAATTTTAAGCGGGTAGTTATCATTAGTTGGGTGGTTAAACATTCCCACGGGTGTAAAACATGTTTGAGTTACAACAAAAGAAACTTTATAAGTGTAAATAGTATTTGCGAAATTAAATTTACACTCTCTAAGTGTATATTTAAAGAATTGTACATATTTAGTGTGAATCGCGATACTAGAAACACAAAGTAGTTCCACGAATTCACTTTCTTCCAGACAGGGAGACGACCGGCCAGCGGCCAATTCAGCGACGCGCCATTTCATTTTAGTGTTTGTAGTTCGTGGTGTGACGTAGTTCTTGCCGTTCTTGTTCATATGCTAACTGTGCTCTATGTCTATCTAACCCTCAGTGCTAATAAACATGTATATTTTTAAATTATGCAGATATTGTTGAGCTAGGTAAGATATCTGAAGAGTTTTATGTTACTGAAACAACGTGTGTTGAACAAAACAAACCAGAGTATCAAGAAGTTTTGCAAATATTTTTATTTGACGAAATCCCTTTTTTTGTTGTCAAATTATGGAAAACTATACTCTTTTGCGAAAATTTAAATGCATATGTAGTCCGTCCTTGAACTGACATAAATGTTTTAAATGTTGAGTTGATATCTTTTCGAGAACCGTTAGGGCTCTACAGAATTTTATATAGGGCGTAAACATATTTTTGCGTAATAATATGTCTACTATTAGTTTAAGTACAAACAGAATAGTGGCTATATGTTTTTACAAACTGCACCCAAGTATCAGCTAAAGCTATTGTTCCTTTTTGCTATTAATTTTTCTAATGTTTAAAATATATAACCATTATTCTCCTCAGTGCTTTTTTTTTTCTTTTTTTAATATTTGCAACGCTGATTTTGTTTAATGTGATATTTCCTAAGACAACAATATCTAGTTCCTATAGACTAGTAAACTAATAAGGAGTATAAAATATAATGTTACTAAATTGTAAAATAGGATAAATCAGGGCCACTGATTAATTATTTAAAATATTCCTACCTATGTTAAGTTGTTATTATTTTCATAACTTTGCTGAAATTGAAATATGCATATGTTTAGTTTTTTTCTTTTGCTAAAATTGTTCCTATATTTTTTAAAATATAAATGAAACATTTTCAAATTATTTGCATTATTTTTACACCCTATTAGTTAAGTTTTACACTTTTGGGTGTATTGGATATACACGCTAATAACTTATTTTTACACTCTATTAAGATATTTTTACTCGGCGTTCAGTTAGTTTTACACTCTCTCAAATTATATTTTAGATACGGGTGATAGGGCCCTAAGTCCTAAATACCCCCAAATAATTTTCATAATATGTTTTAAACCTTTATAATGAGTCTTCAACACAATGAATTCTTTTTCAAATTCTAACAAAATCTCCCTTCCTTGCCTTTAAATGAATTGAAATGTCGCACAATTCCATTTATATATCCTTTCTTGCAACTTTCATGGAAATAACATCATCTTTCTTTAAAACCTACTAAATATGACAAACATTTCATATTTTGACTTAAGATTTTAGTATGCTTAAAGCTCCATTAACGTCACCTTCCACCAATATTTTTCTCTTTTTTGCTAATACCAACAGCAACACTAAGTTTGTCTCTTGAAGATGAAGGTCACTACCTTCGAAACATGTAGACGATTTTTTATTATAAAATTGAGCCTTTGATTGCTCCTTATTAAGTCAGTGGAGAAAGACTTTTTGACTTTCTTTCCTCTCCCTATATTTCAACTCCACTGTGAGAATGGACTATTTCTTCAAATTAATATAGAAATGATTTAAATTATTTATATGAAAAATGAATTTATACTTACAAATTTAATTTAATATTATTAAAATAAAATTGAAATTTTAAAAAAGTTGTAATTAGGCACTATAAAGAACCAGGATGATCCTCTCTGAATTTATATGAAATCCATTTCAGAAACAAAATCCCAGAAAGTTTAATCAGCCTTTTTCTTCTCCGCCGACAATAAGCGCAACATTTTAAAGCAGCTTTTCGACAAGTTTTTGAAAGTAGTTTGATTAAACGAGCTTCTCAACTTTAGAAAGACAATACGCCAGAAAATCGGAGATAAAAAGTGACTCGCTAAGTAGCGCTCGCATTTTTTTCTTAATTTGAAGAAGAATTCGGTCTTGAGAGCCGTAAGAAGTACATCCGACAATATATATTATTAAGGTTTTACATAAAGAGACCCAAAACGGATTTATTAATATAAAATTATTATGTCAATATCTCTTATAAGAGGGGGGAATACTAATTTGATTTTGGATAGGTGCAAGTACAATTCAAATCCGTGTAACAGCCGAATCTTCTGACTCAGCTAAAAGCTTATATACGTACCGTTCACTAGTTGATCTTAGGTCCATTGGCCCTTAAACCTCATTAGTATTAGTTAACTCATAAAATATGGGTCATCCCTTTGATTCTACTAATTTTGGAGCAGAATATAACCCAAACTGACATAATTTGCTGATAAAAATGTTATTTTATATTCTAAAATAAGAACGGTCGATTTCCTACCGGGCCTGGAAAACATAGGTGGTTGTATTCATTTTAGACGTAGATATACCTTCATGGACAACTTATATATGGTTTACTAGTTCTTTTTGGGTCCACTGGCCCTTAAACCCTACTAGTAATTGCTAATTGCTCTGCGTAATATAGCCCAGCTGTTATATATAATAACTCATACAGCGTGCATTCAGAGAAATGCCAATAATGAACAAACAAAATATAAAAATTATAGTGGCAGACCTTTGGCACGCTTTAACTGACTGGGTTTTTGGATGCCTTTGCAGTGTGGCATTAAAAAAGAATACTTCGCACATGCCCCACGTGAAGAGAGATTAGTTTTCTGCCATCAGCACACTCTGCAATTTTTTAAATATGTCGTTCGGCGCGAAGGAAATATTCTAGAGAAGCTAATAGTGTCAGAAACTGTTCAATAAGAAGAACTTCAAACCGATCCCAGTGAAGTTGGGCAGATCATGTTTAAAAGTATACAGACAGGTTTCTTGGAGGAGCTTTCAGAATAGCTGATGGATGCAAGTGGAAATTAACGATTGACCGTGTAGGGAAAAATCATTATCCTCAGTATTGGAACAACGACAAAAGAGAGACGGTCCCGAATGAGATGTAAATTAATCTGGCTATGAAATGAATCGAATTGTCACACCAGACCTGTTAGGTAATATGACAAGAACCTATGAAACACTAAAAATTAAATCTGGAAATAAATTGTGTCAAAAACTTTTATTTTAACCAAATTATGTAGCAACCAAAAAAGCACCGCTATTCTACATCGTTCGACAATAAGCAGCAAGAAAGTTTTAAGTAACTACTCGACATCTCCCCGAAAGTAGTTTGATTAAACAAGCTTTCCAACTTCAAAAAGACAATACGCCCGAAATTGAAGGAATAAAAGAGACGATAGAGGGAAAGTTGCGTTCGTTCGTGGAATTTGCATGGAGCGGCACGGTCTTATAAAGTGTTTGTGTGTCCTCTGGAGAACAGTTACAGGGACTCCACCGCCATTGTTAGCTCAAGACGTCGGGGAATCAATAACGGTGTTGCCACCTTTTGGATTATTAACAGGTCATAAAAGGGTGCAAAATGGATATATGGGGGCGCCGGAACGGGAATGCTTGAATATTAAGGGCTTAAAGGAACGGGAAGAGGGTAAAAAGTGCTGACTGGAACGTTGCTTTTGCAGGAAATAAAAGTTTATCATTAAATTTTCTTCTGAATGATTTTTTTCTAATATCAATATCTATAAATTATTAAATACATTACCATGCAAACGAACAGACATACAAATTGGTCCTACCTATAGGAGATAGAGAAACGGTGAAATGCGATAAATTTTAGACAATTATATCTGTAACTAAAAACTGCTTAGTACATGATTCTATCTGTTTCGATTTATGAGATATTTTGAAATGACAATGTTCGAAAATATTCTATAACTTTTTTATTTTTTCTGTTTTTTTTACAACCAATATCGGATTAATTTTCATTTACGTGCCATATTGTATTTTAATGTTAAAATATAACCCTCGATTTCAAATTCTCATCGATGTATTACTTACTGGAAAACAAATCAAAACGGGCCTGATAAAACAAGAATATTTATTCTCGCAACACCTCGCGCTTTAGGCAGGGTTAATTAAATTTCTTAGTGTATTAATTCAATATTTACTTACTTCTAATAATGTTTATATTCCGTAATAATATTTACAATAAAATATATTTAAAACTCAAGAAAATTAAAAAAATAATAAAAATTATTTATTATTACTATTCGCAACATTCTTGGCAACTTTTAAAGACATTATTTCTTGCTCTTAGAAGTAAGCGTGTTACTCTCGCTCCTCTTATAATTCTTGTATTGTTTCGGGGGGTTCTAAGTCATAGACCTATTATTTTTTACATACCACCATAAAGTCTAGGGTAGTTATATTGGGGCACCCAGCAGGTCAATTAACTGGTCCACCATTTAAAATTACTTTATCAGTAAATATCTTAACAAGGTTTGAAGTTACCGAATATTATGCGAGAGATAACCATTTTATTGAAACCATATATTATTTGGATGGTTTTGAGGGACAATTGCTCTAATTGGCGGTAATATTTTGCTTTTCAACAGCTCCAAGTATCTTTGGCTTTTGAACGTGAACGTTGTCTTTTAAGGTAGTTTCTAAAGTATTTTCCTACTGTAATATTTGCTTTTCTGCTACAATTCACTCGAATTTGATTAATATAATATACATTCATAAAATAGTAAAGTTTACATTATACCGTCGATATCTTGACTGCCATAAACCCCTAATTATCCTTGTGGTTATAAAATGCCCCAAATTATCCGTAATTGCTATACCATGTTAAGCATATATAAATATCTAATAATGTGTAAATAGGAAGTTGACTTTTACTAATTTCAGTTCCAATTGGTTTTCCGATGAGTGAATTTTGTTATATTAGTGATTTGCCGGCACGCGATATTGTTTGTTGTATTAGTGTTAGAATGTGGCGTCCATGGGCTTGTGCTGAGAGTAGGGCATCTTATAGTCTCACTTTTAGAAGAAAGTATTTATCTCCCGATGATAAGGAAATAATTAAAAGTGTGTATCAATCTTTGCTGAAAAGAGATTTTAATTGAAGTGATGCTTTAGCTGATACGTCTGCTTATCAAGTACTTGTTTATATTCGGTAAAGGATATAGTACTGCAATATATCATTCCCAGAAAGAAACGAAGAGAATATGGCACATTTAGAAGTATTGACGAGAATGATTTGGATTTGTTAAGAAGGAAAATTTATCAAACGTATCATGTATTATGTCTCAAAATATTATTATTATAATAATTAATCGACGGTTGATGTAAGAAAACACGAGGAAATTAAAGTTGGGCAAAAAGTATTAAAACTTATTCCGTGTTGCTGTGCGTCTATTTTTTTAACCCAAAAACTCCAGATATTTTTATAAATAACATTAGGAAACTGTTTTATTAAGAGAAACAAAAGTGCACATACATATCTCTGTCGATTACGTTGTTTACCATGTGTGAAAAATATCGAGGCATTTAAATATTCGGTGTAAAGAGCTAATAGCTTCACCAAGAAGCTATTTTCAGGAAGAACTTAACAACAATGGCCTGTTGTTATCCTTGGCAGCAGTACAGAGAAGTAAATTTAAAGAGTATGTTAAGGACTAGATATTTTATTTCTACTTTACTAATTTTTAGCGTGTATCAGCTGCCCTAAATTTGAATATCTCCACTGTAAGCGCAATTTAAACAACAGTTAAGGAAAGTAAATTATTAGAATCACCTTAAAACAAACGTTCTAATTCAAAGAGAGTTATAAATGTGTGAATATTGGATATAAGTGACACTATTTATGGAATGTACGAAACAAGTAAGTTGCATTATTTAAAAATTATAATATTTTACATCGGTTATTCATAAGCTGTAACTTTTTTTAGAACATTATGTAAGTTTGACAACTTTAAGTTAGAAATTAAAAGACAGACAACTCTTTGATGGTTGTTTTAACTCTTTAAGAAGCTTCTTTAACAAGCCTCTTAAAGAGTAAGAAGTGTTAGATCTACTAAAGTTAATGGTAAAAGGTATTATGCAGTAAACAAATATATAAACTATGAGAAATGTTTGTATATTTATCATGTTTTTATGAAAAAAACTGTGTAATTCCCTTACTCGGATATTTTGGTTACAAGCTGGCAACACTGTCGTTAACTGACGTCACTTGAAGGGTATGACGTGCATCGGTTTTTGTTTTGTATCAACAATATAGTTTTTTTTTTGGTTTAAAATGTTGCTTTAATTTAAAAGAAAAATAAATCAATACGTAGATAGCTATATTTTCAAGCCGACCCTGCACCCATTCATTGTGGTTTGAAGAACGTTTGGACCTACATAATGGGGTTTAATCAGGTAGTTGATTTATTGCAGTAAAGGTCAACGATATAATGTAAACTTTACTATACCTACTGATATGAAATTTTTCTTCGTGAGAAAAGCGCCAGTTTTTTAAATTCAATAAACACAGAAATAAGTCGTTGTCTGCACTCATGGGCTACTAGATTTTGTTATAAATCCTGAACTATTGCAGAATGTCACAGAAAGTAAAAATTTGTATTGATACTAAGTTTAGTATAGTTTTAGTGCTGTTGACATATTTGACGTTTCCTTGTTTTCTCAAACCAGAAATGCAAACAACTTAAACAGTTGCGTTGAAAATGTGTAAAAACACTTTGTTGTGATGTGTTTTTACACATTTCGAATATGGTAAAAAATAGAAAAGGTTACAACGTATTTTCGAAAATGCAACATTTCTACAATATTCCAAAAGCTAAAAAAGATACCGTGTAATAATACTAAGCGGTAAAATTGTTCCCATTTAATGGTTTCCTATAGTTTTCATGCTCGCCATACAATATGGACCACACTGTACTTAAAAGCAAAATGTATGTAAATTTATATAAAGTTTGCTTTTTAGCGGCATTCATAGAAGTTATTGCCAAAATGAGTCAGTAACTGCTTTGTTTACTGGCCTTTCAAGAAAAACTATGATATTACAAAAACTTCGAATGTTAATACATTAATAATGAACAAAGCTTGAGCTTAAAGGAACATTTAAAAAAAACCTCGCTAAAGACTAGTAACAATAAAGTTTTAAGCCTAAACTGGTTTTAACGTAAACTAAGGCGAAACTTAATCCAATAAAAGCAAAGTTATTAAGCTGTTTTCCCAAACGTAGTTATAGAAACTTACAAACTGTGTTAAATTAGGAAATTTATTTAGAAAATCTTAAAATGCCAGAATGCTAGAATATGTAAGAAACTCTGGATTAACAATATACAGAACGTTATATATCTGTTATAAAACAAACTAAAATATTAATACCTACTTTCTACTCTTTAAAGTTCAGATAATCTCAAATTGTGTATGGTTTAATGCTATTAATATACAGAGTGGCAAAAAGTCGCGCATAATGCCTGTAACTTTTGAATTACCTCGTATATGAAAAAGTGGCCTTTATGAAAGTTGTTCAGTAAATTATTCCCCACATTTCTACCTGCATGAACTTTTTCTATTATTTCTGGTTTGGTTGCCATAGAGACCAACTTACTCTTTGGAACCTCTGCATATGATTGCATATTTGGATTCTACTGCGAAAACTCTGAATTTTTTATATTTTAAATTTTTATTTATTTAAAATTGTAACAAACTTTATAATAACAAAATAAATAGCCTAAAAAAATTGAATAACTTAACATCGGAATAATAAACAAGTGAACCTTTTCAGTGGATCAGGTGTTCAAAATGACCACCATTTTCTGCTAAGCAGAGCGCCCGTCGATCCCTGAACCCGTCTTTAACGTTTAAAAGGAAGTCCTCTAGAATAGACAGGAATGTCAGCACTAATTCTGACTTTTAAAGATTCTAGGTCATTTGGACGGTTAACGTAGACTTTGTTTTTTAAGTGTCCCCACAAAAAGAAATCGAGCGGGGTTAAGTCCGGGGATCGCGCTGGCCAGTCAATAGCACCTCTACTGCCTATCCAACGTCCTGGTAATTGGTCGCTTATGTATTGTCTAACATTTGCCGCATAATGCGCAGGTGCTCCATCTTGCTGGAACCATACCCGTTCGTATATGCCATTAGGTACACCTGGTAAAATCATTCTGCAAGAGGGAATTATGTGATTCCTGAGGAGTTTCTTCGCCATTCAAATTACCATCTATGAAAAAGGTTCTACAATATGTCTACCAACTATTTTTGTTTACATTTTTGAGCTGTTATTATCTCGGAAACGCTTGCAGATGAGTGAAAATTTGAAATACAAAAAATTTAGAGTTTTCCCAGTAGAATCAAAATATGCAATCGTATGCAGGATGTTCCATTTAAAAAAAAGTAAGTTGATCTCTATGGCAACCAAACCATAAATGGCAGAATAAATTTATGTGAGCATAAATGTAGGGAATAATTTACTGAACAACTTTCATGAAGGTCACTTTTTCGTATACGAGGTAATTCAAAAGTTACAGGCGTTATGCGCGACTTTTTTGCCACTCTGTATAGTTGAATGAAGCAGAGAATTAGATCGTTAATATATTTAATACGATATGGCAAGATATTAAAAAAGTTCTAACAGGATATTGGCATATTGGCAGTTATGTTCAGATAATGTCATTGAATGTCCTGGGTAGTCAAAATCCAAAAGCTTCTCCCTGGTATAATGAGAATGGTCTCTCTCTAAACATGGAAGAATTTATCCGGGTGCTTTTTTAAGAACAAAATGCACTAATAAATGTAAATTCGTGGTGCTATTAATAATTTTCGAAACCTAAAAACTCCTTCACAAGTTTAAGTATAATTTATATGAAATATGCTTTTTACTGACTGTTTTTGATAAATAAATGCTCTCTCTAAACCTGGGGTGATTCCCCAAAAAATTATTCCAAACCGTAACAAAGACATAATGTAACTATGATAAATCCATACGATAGACATTAACACCTAAATACTTAGATTCTCCTCTTAACATATATCAAGAAGTCGGAAGGCTGTCATATTGAATATTAGTATGAGTTTTTCATTTAAGATTAGAATCAATATGAAGCTCAAGAAATTTACAATTATTAGTGATATCTATATCGGAATCATGTAGTTTTATTTTGTCGGGAATTTGTTTTTTTATTTCTGTGTGTTTTAAAATAGTATATTACGTAATAAGTGTTGTAATAGTTATTTATCTACTTTCATTTAGTAATATGAATTTTACAGTTCTGTAAATCGTTTTGTAAGGGCATCTATTACAGCACTAGTGCTGTAATAGATGCCATTACAGCACTAGTGCTGTAATAGATGCCCTTACAAAACGATTTTTAATAGCAGGTGCATTTTTATTTTTAAAAATGCCTTTTGCCAAATATTTTTATTCATAGATGAAAGTAGATAAAATTTTGTACAATATTCTTGTTGTAAATTCATATAACTACACTCGATGTTTGTTTAAACTCGGCTGACGCCTCGTTTAACAACTTTAACATCTCGTGTTGTAATATGAATCTTTACAACACTTATATCGTAAATAACTATTACGATATAAGTGTTGTAAAGATTCATATTACAACACGAGATGTTAAAGTTGTTAAACGAGGCGTCAGCCGAGTTTAATAAAACATCGAGTGTAGTAATATGAATTTACAACAAGAATATTGTACAAAATTTTATCTACTTTCATCTATGAATAAAAATATTTGGCAAAAGGCCTTTTTAAAAATAAAAATGCACCTGCTATTAAAAATCGTTTTGTAAGGGCATCTATTACAGCACTAGTGCTGTAAGGGCATCTATTACAGCACTAGTGCTGTAATGGCATCTATTACAGCACTAGTGCTGTAATAGATGCCCTTACAAAACGATTTACAGAACTGTAAAATTCATATTACTAAATGAAAGTAGATAAAAAGCATTTTACGCACGAATGGAAAAGTTACGCATGACGCCGCGTAGCGGCGAGTGCGTAATTCTATGAGTGCGTAATTGCATTACAACACGCATTACGTACCATACTTTACCTACGACCTACTTATTCACACAACATCATTTAGTTTTAGTTTTCCATCTGAACTGGTAACAATATTAATAATTTAAGAACGTGATAACATCAACGAGAAGGTATATATTGTAATAATTCTACAGTGTGATTATTGAAATTTACAAATGTTATTTTTTATTATATTATTTATTCTCATTATAATAATTATTTATAGTTACAGAACAATTATTGAAGACAAAAGGTATATCGTTTGTTTTGCTTGTTGAAGCATAAGTAAGATTTACATTATTAGTTGCCTCAATGAAATTTTCATTAATACTATTAGTACTATTACTAGTACTTGCTATTGCAGATGATATTTTAGACGAATTGTTAGTTTGATTATTTAGGGAATTATCCACATACCCTTCAGCTACGGCTGATGACTGCCATCCGCCGTGTATAAGTCAACACCCGCGTCAACAAGAATAGTCGCGGACGAGCGTCGAAAACAGTGTCCTGTATAAGTCGCTGCTTCTGGTAGTCCCAGATATATGGTATATGGCTATTTGTTTTGGAATCTTTCCTAACTTGTAAATACCAACAGACTGTTTGGTACATTTTCCGTTTATATAGTTTAGAAAAAAAGGTAAATTTGGAGCTGTATTTACTGCAGAGCGAAAGTTTATATATTTTTTAACCTTGGGGTAAAAATATTCTGACACCACAAAAGAACGTTGCCGTTTAGTTTTTGAATCGGGAATATTAATAATTAGATTCCTCCCTGTGTCGTGAATATCTGACGGTTTTATATTACGCAACTCTTGTTTCCTCCATAAATGCGCTTATACCAATTATAAGAGCAACCTAAAAGACGATTTGAAATAAATTTACACATCTAACATTATATGGAGCTCAATATATTACCTTCATAAACAAATATTTATCATCTGGTGCGTTTTCTAGAAAATCGTTTATATTCTTGCTTGTCAAAATCTTGGATTTTTTTGGATTTAAAGCCGCCCGATTTTCTCTTCAGGAGAGCTTGTAATTTGAAGTAGTTTGCAATATCGACATTGTGATTTATATTAATTGTGGCCTTTAACATTGAGTAAAATGACCAAAGTGAGGAAGGCTTCATCGTTTTTGATAGTTCTTGGAAATATACCATCATTACATTATCGGAAAATGATTTAACGTCGTTTTTTAATCTCCATTCCATAAATCTTTGGTAAGTAAATTTTATCGATATTCAGATTTCGCCGGTAACAAGTTGTTTTTAGCAGCTTCTGCAATTTCGCTAATATTGGGCGGAGTTAAATTTTCTATTTCACTGTCACTCGACATTTTTTATGTAATCAAACTAATTTCACTTTATAATATTACTCACATACAAATTTGATTTAAGTCAGTTTTTGAATAAGTTTGTTTGTATTGACCGTTGCTAAGCGGTTGCTAGGAAAACTGTACGATTTTTTTACCAAGCTGTGCGATTTTTTTACCGTGCGTAATAGGAATCTTACATTAATCGGAGACGGTGTGTTTTTAAGTATTTACAGTAGTGGTCGTAGGTAATAGTTATTTACGATATAAGTGTTGTAAAGATTCATATTACAACACGAGATGTTAAAGTTGTTAAACGAGGCGTCAGCCAAGTTTAATTAAACATCGAGTGTAGTTATATGAATTTACAACAAGAATATTGTACAAAATTTTATCTACTTTCATCTATGAATAAAAATATTTGGCAAAAGGCATTTTTAAAAATAAAAATGCACCTGCTATTAAAAATCGTTTTGTAAGGGCATCTATTACAGCACTAGTGCTGTAATGGCATCTATTACAGCACTAGTGCTGTAATAGATGCCCTTACAAAACGATTTACAGAACTGTAAAATTCATATTACTAAATGAAATTAGATAAACAATATATTACGTTTTATTGTATTAATAATAAGGTCATTGTTGTGGAACCATCTTTTTAATGTTACAAATTGTTCTTCAGAGTTTCAAAGGAAACTTGTAATGTTTTCATTCTTAATTATAATATTAATATCATCTGCATAATTTACAATTTTTTCCTGTTGATCCATAAAAGTTTAAGGTAAGTCATTCAAATAGATAACGAATAGAAGTGGTTCGGAAATTCTTACCTGCGGGACACCAAGTTCTCTTGAAAGTTTCTCAGAAATGAACTTTTGGTGATTTTAATAAGAGCTCAATCAGTTGCCCTGAGGTAAGTTTTAATCCATGACAATGCCATGCAATCCTCTCACTCTTGCTTCAGCCTTAGAATGATCAAGAATCCCCCCCGCTGTAATGCTTCCAACGTTCCCTCCACAAAGTCAAACAGATATTTCAACAGATCGATTTTCTAAAAACCCATGTTGCAAGCAAAAGTCAAAAAATGTTGTAATAGCCTATTATAAAACCTTTTTCAAAGATTTTTAACACGAGGGTGAATTACTATAATTGGACGAAAATTCTCTAAATTGTTATGATCGCCTTCTTTATACAGGGTCTTATTTAATAAGTGTTTGATATTTTACAGGTCAATTTCTCAGTTTATTATAAGGTGAAAAGTTCATATAAGCATGAGTCCACAAAACCCTTCATTTTTGAGATAGAGGGTCTTAAAAATTTATTTTTATTTTCGTAAATCATTTTTGAAATAATATCTATATTTGAACGAAAATTGGTGTCTACGGGTTTTTTGAAATGCGAAATTCGAATTTCATATTAGTATGGCCCCCACTTGTAGAAGGCGCCACATACGCGTCTTTATACTCTTTTGAGAAGTCAAAACTTTTTTAAACGTGCTTGTATTACATTTTTAGGTGAAAAAATGGATTTCCCCATCATTTCTACATGAAAAAGGCATACTTGGTAGAAGTCGCTACGAGCAATCGTTCTCGAGGAAAAGGATAATAAGTAAATAAATGGCATTTATTTGCATATCGCTAGGTATGCCCATATCAGGGTTTGACAAAATAGCATTTATCTCCTAAACAAAGCCAAAATCGAAAAATTATGAAAATGTACTTTGCATTAGCCAATAAAGTGCCTACATAACAGTGTTATCAAAAGAGATAATGGCAGTGGCGTACATATTTTTTGTTCTTGTTAAAAATTCTAACACCCTGTATCTCAAAAATGAAGGGCTTGCGGGGACCCATGCTTATATGAACTTTTCACCTTATAAATAACTGAGGAATCGTCCTGTAAAATATCGGACCCTTATTAAATAATACCCTGTATAAAGGAGTGACAAAGGCATTCTTAAAAGCACTCGGATAAAAATTTAAAATAATAGTTCAGAATTGGTTCTTAACAAATTAAATTAAAGTAAAAATTGGATGAGGATTATCAAAATACTAAATTATTTGCGATAAATTATTAATAAATTGGAAATCTAGTTTAGGTTACAATTTTACTGGCTTTGCTTCAGGCTTATTTTAAGCCAGAATATTTTAATCAAGTTCCAATTGCCTATCGCGTACACATTCAAGGAGACAAGGCACTTATTAGCTTTTCTCGCGATCTAGCTAACTAACTCACTATGACATATTTTAAATTAGCTTGTTTCTCTGGGACTGGGAGAATTTTCAGGAAATTTACGTAAGGCCTTAATGAAATATCTTATTAAAGGGGTTGCCTTATTTACGCCCTTGTGTGGATGCGACAGCCAAGGTAGTATATTTTTAAAATAAAGTAATACTTCTGAATAATAAACAGTATTTTTGGTAAGCGAACTAACGCAACAATGCCAATGCAAAAACTAAAATTCTCCACGCATTAAAAACATCTTCGCACACAACCTCCTATATTTATTTGAAGTGTCTGCAGTATCACGCCAAGCCGCAAAAATCTGCACACATTCTTATCTTCCCATTCCTTTTTGCACTCCAGAAAGTCAGAGCAGATGAGTTATGCTGTTTGAGAGTTTGAAATATGGCCCAAGTTTTAATAAAGGCTTTTACAATACGCTCCTCACAGATTGCTCTTGCTCCTCGACCGTATTCTTGTATTTTTGAATAATAGAAAATCCACGAAATAATGCTTTCTTCTGCATAGTTACGAGACAAGAAACAGAAATAAAAGTTATATCTACAAGATTGGCGTAAAAACTTCAGACCAGACGATGCTTTTAGGCTGAGCGCGCAGTTCAATTTTTAATCGCGAAATTTTTTAGAGCTCGACTTTAAAATCGCGGTAAGTTAAGTTACTTACAGTATTTTTTCCTGTATGTGCGTGCAGCACGATACGTATCTATGTGCTACATTTCAGCAACGAAATTATCCGCCGATAAAAGATCGCACACTTATGCAGATTTCTTGAATTTCTGCATAAAAGGGCAACCAGTATCATAATTTTATTATTATTATTATTTATAACCACCTACCCTTTTTTCTAAAAAAAAATTCTAAACATGAAACAATTTTGTTCTTTTTTATAAATGTGGGGCATATCTCATGTTATGATATCTACATGTTAGTTAATAACAGCAACAATACTAAGAATAAATATAATAAAAAAGAAAAAATATTTTCTTCAACAATTAAATTAATATTCTTTAATGTTCATATTAAAATTTAAGCTTCAGGCTTTGTAGCTCTAGAACCGTGTGGCGAACTATATACATACTTATTCGACGAATAGCGCTACTCGTAGTAGAAAGGATCAAACCTTAATATTAGGTATGTTCCAACCATCACTCATTGACAGTTTTAAACTGTCAAATGCAATCAACCAGTTGTAGATATTAGGGCATCCTGGGGTCCGCATGCAATATTCGGGGGTAAGTGCACAAGTGCATCAAAATTACCGATAATTTTTGAATGAAATGTGTTTTTTTACAATTGCAAGAGTTTGTTTTTATATTTACGCGAAAAAGCCCGACTCCGCAGGAGGAGGGTATTTTCGTAAAATATGAAAACAAACGATTGCAATTTGTAAAAAAAACACATTGAATAAAAAAATTATCTGGTTATTTTTATGCACGAGTGTAATTTATTTGAATATTTCCCAAATTAATTAAGAACTCGAATCAAGTAAATTTAAATATTTTATTTAACAGAAAATACTAACAATAAAATTAAAATGCTTAAAAATTACAAGAATTGCAATGAAAAGTACAATTATTGTAATTAACATAATTTTGCTTTGAATTCGTAGACATGGTGGTTGATGCAGTCAACGAGCGAGAGCTTATTTCGGCGGAGGACTCTCTTGAGCTTGACGGTTGGTCATTGTCCCGCATTTTTTCAATCAAAAGCATATGGTGGTTCTCATCCATCTGAATGTAAGGCGTCAGTGACTTGGTATTTGAGTGTCCACTTAGTTTAATTAACTGTTGTTCTCCAACACCTTTTTTGGCAAGTTTTGATACGGCGGTTGCTCGTAAGCTATGATTCGTCAGTTTAATATTTTTATTGGTGAGGCCTGACTTTTCCGCTTGTGTAGAGGTCCATTTATTCATCAAATTTCGTCCAACCGGTTCAACATTCGTTGACATTGACTTTTTTGTCTGCTGTCACTCAATATGATGACGTTAATTGTCAGAATATTACATTTTTTGACGTTTGTTAACAATAAAATCCCGCTTTGACGTTTCGTCAACAATATAAACTTGCGATGCAATTTTTGATTTCTGGCAGTGCTGTTTTCGCTGTAATTTTGCGAAAATTGCATTTTTGTACAACTGTCAAAAAAAGTTGACATTTTTTCATCGCTATCGATACGTAAACCTTTTGTTTTTTTAACAGTGAAAAAAAGACTTTTTTTCACGGTGAAAAAAAGACTTTTTTTAACTGGAAAAATGATTTACAAAAAAAACGATAAAACATTACTTTTTAAAAAATGTATTGAATTTTTTTGTACAAATTTACTAATTAATTACCAACTACCAAAAAATCTCATTTGTTACAATAATAATTGATGGTGAAGTTCGAACAATTGCTTCCAATATTAATTCCCGAAGCTATTCCACCTTGCTGCTGATCAGAAACGCTAGATATTCCTTGAAAAGTTGAGTCCACAATTGTATCAGTTATATTGATTTGTTTGGAAGTAGAGGAACAATTTAATTTATTAGAAATATCAATTTTATTACTCAAACTATCTTCTATATATCCTTCTGCTATGGCGGCAGATTTCCAACCACCGTGGCGTTTTATAGATGTCATGTTACCCCCTGCATTGGCTAAGAGAGTTGCAGAACTCCTCCTAAAACAGTGACCTGTGTAGCTCTTATGCAATTCTTTTCCCAGCCATTTTTCAATCAAGCTAGGAATTTCCCCTATTTTATTTATTCCCACATGTTGGTCAACACATTTTCCTCTTGAATATTTTAAAAATAATCTCTTTTTGTGTGTATGGGACGGCCTTAGTACTCTATACTTGCGATATATCTCAATATAATCAGAATTTGAAACGCTAAACATTCTTGGGCAATAGGTCTTTGTATCCGGTATTTTAACAATCAATATAGACCCGGTATCTTCAATGTCATCAATAGTTACCTTCAATAATTCTTCACGGCGACAAGCACCGCTGATTCCCAAAATTAACGCAACCTACAATTAAAAAAATATTGAAATTACTGAAATAATACAAAATTTTGATCATCTGTACCTTATAAAGTAAATTTGTTTCATCATCAGCTTCTTGAATGAATTTATTAATATCGTCTCTCGATAAAACTTTAGATTTCTTCCCTCGGTATCCGACGTTTTTGTTCTTAATAAAAGGCACCAATTTTGAAAACTTCTTTATATCAATATTTTCTTTAACATTCAATGTACTCTTCAACATTGAGTAGACACTCCATAAAGTAGAAGGTTTTACAGATTTTGATTTCTCCTCAAAATAGCATATAAGTACCTTTTCAGACACTTTTTGTATATTTTTCTTGCCGCACCATGCACGGAATTGGTTATAATTTTTCTCGTATATAAATTTTGATTTCGCCGGTAACATGTTAGCTATAGCCGAATTTGCTATATCGGCTATATCTGAAGGAATCTCGCTATCACTATCGTAATCTACATCCATTTTAAGTACTTATACTATTTATTTAAAAAATTGCAATAAATATGAACAGCTATCAACGTATGACAACAAAACAAGCAACGTGCCAACAAACCATTTCTATAGTAACGACAGGGCTGTTAACTTGATTATGTGAAATTATATGGTAAAATTTTTATTATAATATACAATTTTACCGATTAATTCAAACTTTCAGTTGTACAAAAAATGTTGTTTGTATTTCGTTTGTGAAATTCGTGTTTTAATGGCACATTCGAGAGAATTTTTCGCCTCGACCTGCGGTCTCGGCAAAAAATTGACACTCTCATATGCCATTAAAAAAACACTCACTTCACGCACTTAATACAAAAATAACTATTCTCTTATGGGAACTTTAACATATGAGGGAAATATTCATCTATACTTAATGCAAAATAAAAACCAATGCACATCATACCCTTCGAGTGAAGTCAGTTATCGATAGTGTTGCCAGCTTGTAACCAAAATATCCCAGTGAGGGAATTACAGTTTTTTTTTTCATAAAAACAAGATATATATTTATCAAAAATTTCCCATAGTTTATACATTTGTTTATTGCATAATACCTTTTACTATCAACTTTAGTAGATCTAACACTTTTTTTATTTTCATCTTGTCAAGATCGAAAAATATGGTACCATTCTGAAAAATCCATGTTTCATCCAAGAAAACGAATTGGTGCAAGAATGCTTCTTTTTTTTAAATATATTCTTACAATAATATCAGTCGTTTGAAAGCTACATGGGAAAGTAACATAAGCCCTAGCCTCAGTTCATCTTTTTACCATCCGAAGCCTATTTTCTTAAAGAGCTAAGACAACCATCAAACAGTTCTCTGTCTTTTAATTTCTAACTTAAAGTTGTCAAAGTTACATTATGTTCTGTTACAGCTTATTAATAACCAATGTGAAATATTATAATTTTTAAATAATACAACGTACTTGTTTCGTACATTCCATAAATAGTGTCACGGATAGAACTTATATCCAATCTTCACACATTTACAACTCTCTTTGAATTAGAACGTTTGTTTTAAGGTGATTCTAATAATTTATTTTCTTTAACTGTTGTTGAAATTGCGCTTACAGTGGAGATATTCAAATTTAGGGCATGATACATGATAAAAAATAGTAAAGTAGAAATAAAATATCTAGACCTTAACATAGGTACTGTTTAAATTTACTTCTCTGTACTGCTGTCCAGAGTAACAATAGACCATTGTTGTTAAGTTCTTCCTGAAAATAGTTTCTAGCTATTAGCTCTTTGCACCGACTATTTAATTACTTCGGCATTTTTCACAAATAGTAAACAACGTAATCCACAGAGATATGTATGTGCATATTTGTTTATCTTAATGAAACAGATTTTTAATGCTATTTATGAAAAGATCTGGAGTTTTCGTTAAAAAGTAGACGGACAGCAACACCGAACCACGAACCATTAAGTTAGTTTTGCATGAAACGTCAAACAAAGCCAACGAACGAGCTGGCGCCACCGCACCGTTTACAATTGTGTTGCCTACTATCGGCCAATAAAATTCAAATTATATTATAAACAAAATATTTGCTATAAGTGGGTTCGTATCAGAGAATAATACTTTAAGTTTGTAGTAGATTTAATATCGCATACAGTTTTAATACTTTTTGCTCAAATTTAATTTCCTCGTTATTTCTTACGGACTTACAATTATCAGCTGATTGATGACGTGCATCGGTTTTTGTTTTGCATGAACCATAGTAGACTCTATTTCTGATTAAAAAGTAGTCCGGGACTGCTGGTTGAAACAAGCCTATTATCATTAAACAAAAACAGCTGAATTAGGAGGAAAAAAAGTAAAAGGCAATGGAGATCCCAAAAAATGTATTCTTGAATTTTTGAATAATCGAAAATCCAGGGAGTAACCCTATCTTCTATATGTTGCCAAGATAAAATAAAATGGAAACTAAAAATAAACAACGTATGTGCAGAAACCTATAGCAAATCTGGAATAATAACTGATTTTATATTGCATCTGTAAATACTAAATAACATTAATTGTTATTTCACCTTCCACGTAATGGTATTTATTCAATTTAGTACAATACAGTAGTGGATACCTAAACATTAAAATATTTTTAATTATCTTCCAGCAAAAATAACGTATTCATATTTTTAAACGAAATATTGTGCCGAAAGGCTTTAAAACACCTGTTACTCGCAACAGCTCTTACTCCACTCTTGAACACAAACTTTATATAGAGCGTATGTTTATCTAATAAATTGTGTTTGTGAACGAGATTGCTGGATTTAGAGGTTAAATTTGATATTGTCAGTTTAAAATACTTCTCGATAACAACTTCAATGGAAAAAGACAATGAAAAATTGTTATAAAATTAATAGGGTTACTTAGATACTTTTATGTTACTTGCATGTATCGATGTCAAAACAAACCGCAATTTCCTAGCCGAAATAGAATAAGGGAAAGGATCTCTTTTTGATAGAGTGAAAAATATACGACATACCCGAAGGATATATTTTCAATTTATTTCTAATAAAGAAGCATTTGTAAAGGAAATGGACAAAAACATAAATCTACATTTTTAGATCGTTTTTTTATATGCTTTAACCTATTGAAAATATATAGACAATACTTGAATAGGTATAATATTTAGATTTTTTACAGGAAGTAGATACAAAAAAAAATGCAATATTTTGTTATGTAAAATCACAGTAACGTTAGTCCGAAGCACAAGGCTTGCCCTATGAAAAGCATACCATTAAAAAAAAGAGCAATATTGTCGATTTGACTACATACACACGAATTTGAAACTTTTAGTATTTTTTTAAAAGCACACCAAAAAATATGCGGGATACACAGTAGTTCTTAAGAAATTAATTAATAAAAGTAGCGATTTTATGGTGTTGACAAGAAAAATGTTTGCGATGTTACCAGATCTTGGATCTTATAACAAAAAAAAAAGTAAAACAACAGCTAGGGTTTTTAATTAAGTATAAAAGTAACATGAACTGAAGTAACATTGGTAAACATAAAAATACTATTTATTTCCATTTTTCTTACTAAAAACTTAGAAGACAAAACTGATCTTGGCAACTCTGCCATGTAACGTCAAACCTGTCCTTGAAAATTGACATCTGCAACAGAGTTGCCACTTGTCATTTATTCTCTACAAATATAAGGCTTTGGTTAGATCTTTTTTTTTTAATTTTTGTTATAAAATGCTGAAGAATAATGCACACAAAAAAATCTGATTTCAAAGAGAACATACTGCTATTTTTATAAAAATATGTTTACATTGAAAATAATAAACAATACTTTAAGCCTAGAACTGGATTCAGTCTAAATATACGTTAGTATTAAAAAATATATTTAAACCAATTATAAAATAGATATGAAATAAATCTAGTTTATTATTATTTGAAGTATTAATTGCAGCTTCATTAAATATGAAACCTAACTAGGATAGTTTTAAAAATAAAATATAAGGGTACTTTTAGGATAAACATAAAAACAACCAACATGCTAAATTGAAGATATGTCATAAAATTATAATTATTTTAAAGATATTTCTTGTACAATATGATCATTTTAAAAATAGTGAAAATTTCTTATTTTTAAACTGTGTCTAGAAAGTAGTTTTACAGACATTTTTACAATTCTCGCGACAGTTCGTCTTATTTTGATGATATCGGTGCTATTTTCCTTGATTGGTAGTTGAAGAGTTCGAGCGACGCTGCGTACAGACGAGTCATTTCGTTTAATTGCATTTTTTAAGAACGTTTCTTTCTGCAGTGCAGTGTACCTACTGCTTGTTTAATTTATTCATGGAATATGGAACCATTACTTCGAGAGTGAAGATTTTCAGAGGAAGTTATTAAATCATTTTCAATTTAAAAATTCCTTATAATAGTTTTGAAACATACTTTTTGTTTCTTTTACGATAGGGTATTAATATTTTAAATATTATACAGCTAGTTTTAATAAGAATCAAATTGTTACGGGTATAACCATAAAGTATATTCAATTTGATATTAACTAATTACTACAACAAAAACATTGACTCTGACTCTAAGTATACATTCATTAACGCTGAGATTAATTTAATTTCAGACCTTACATATTTAATACTGATTTGATGTCAAATTTCTATTCAAGTTGAGGATATATTTCTCATAACTATTACATATCTATTATCATTTCAACTTAACAGTATAATAAAACTGACTATATGAAATATCACAGTGAATATAAATTTTGAGAATTAACTATCTTTAATATGTGATTAACTATTCATGCTTACGTTAGTTTCAGAATAAAACTATTAGGTTCACTTTGACACTACATTTTTTTGTGTGTACGCAGTAAGAATACTAGCCATATATTGGCTGAATTAACCCGCTTCCAATCCTCCTTTTTCTTTGCATTTCGCCTATATTTAAAGGAAAAAGTATTCTTTTAAGAATACCCATTAATTATTAATGAGGTAGGGCTGTGTACACTTTTTTGAATTAAGAGGGAACAACAGACGTTTTTTGTATTGTATTATTTATTATTGATTATCCACTTTCAATCCACCTTTTTGTCTATAATTCGCCTATATTTTTAGAAAAATGTCTTCCAACGAGAGTACAAAAGTAAGGAAAAATAATACGGACGTGAACACCGCCTAAGTATTTAATATTTTCAAACCGCCTACGCGCTTCTATAGTTTGTGGAACGGGATTGGTCATGCCAAAAATCCATAGCCGAACTCGCAACCAATCAACGTCCAGACGCGGGTTAAAATGTAGTCATCACTTATCCCAGATATTACAACAACATTGGCAATCAAATTTGAAAATATAAATATTATATATCAACATAAGAAAATAAAAACAACATTAAGAATGTATTATTACAGCACACCTTTCTATGTGACAACTGGCAACACTGTTAAAATCTGTCATTGTGCAAACTAACATGTCCAGACGTAAATTTTACGAACCAAATCATTTTTTACATTTGAAAATAATTTTAATGAATAAATATGCGTTTTCCGCATCTAATTGTATTTAAAAATATTAATATTGCAATATTAAACAAAAACAAATCCAAAAATGTAAGTGATTCTTGTGTATGGATAGTGTAACGAAACCCCAAAACACATATTTTTGGGCTCTCTGTATAAAATATTTTCCAAGTTTGGCATATTATAATAGTAGTAGGCTAGACTACTATGTCTTTTTCGTCGTTTTCTAGATTCTCCTAATGTACCATCGGGTTTGGGGTACCCTGTATAATAATTATGAGACTAGGTATTAATATATAGGTGTATTACAAAATTGTTTAAATTTATATCAAATCAATCTAATATTTAATCAAGAAATAATTATGATTTCTGTCGTGGAATATTTTAATAAATTATAATATTATCTAATTATCTAAATCTAGCAATCTAAATCAAGCAATCAACGCAACGAGCTTAAGGTAGTGAGCCAGAGAAAGTAACTTAGCTCAGGTTCTACATAACCAAAACATATTTGGTGTACTGTGCATCTGAGTAGCGTCAGACATGTGCTGCTTGTTCGTCATTAGCGCTGCATTGTAAATTTTTAAGATGAATGTGTACACGCGTTAGGCGTAATTATTTTCATGTTAATAACTTTAAAGACGTTTTAAGCGGGCTGCTGCGTTTAGTTTATTTAATTTTCATATAATTCTGTATTTTCTTTTAATAAAACCTAAATTTATAATTATTTTTTTTTTATGACAAGGCACAGCACTGCAGGATAAATCCTTTATGGCGCTCTGCGAGCGGTATGTGTGCGCAGGAAACGATTCACGTTGGTGTCTTGAATCTTTGAAGGTTATAGTCGTTGGCTAACACGATCTCAGGGAGGTCGTTCCAGAGTGATGACGTTCTCCAGATGAAAGAATTTTGAAACAGTGTCGTTCGAGGGACACTAAGCAGAACCACGTACTGGTGGGCTACAGTGGCTCGTCGTGTATTTCTACCATGCACCGCTCTGGGTGGAAACAAGCGGGCAACCTCAGTTGAACATTTGCCATGAAAATATTTGTAAAATAGACTCAAGTCGCCAACCTGCCTTCGATGTTCAAGGCTTTCCAGGTTGTTTGTCAGACTATGGTCACCGATCAAGCGAATGGCCCTTCTTTGAATTAAGAGATCATATTCAGAAAAGTTGTACGCACGTCTATGACACGCGGCTTAAAACTCCATATGTATGGCCTTTGTTTCTCCTTCCTCTTCCTCATCGTGATGCTAGCCTCGTGCGGTGGACTATATATTATAAACATGTTTGGCAAAAACAAGAAACCACATTATCCTTATAAGTAAATTTCCAGACAGAATAGAAATAATTAATTCTTACATAATATTTAAATGTAGGCGTCTACAGTTTAAACCAATGTGTAACAAAGGGCTCGACTCCACCATAATAACCGATAATACTACAGGAATAAAATAAATATACTTTTTATTTTTCGATGTGGCCCATTAAGGTAATTTATTGCACATTTTGTCAAGTGAATTGCCATACTTATTCCGGACGAAGAAAATTTATTTGATAATTTATCTTCTTTCCTTTGTAATTTCGATGGTTTTGTTACTATTTTTATTTGAGTATTTTGGTGTAAAACAACAGCCATTTTTAACTGGATTCTGATGCATGCAGGTTAACTTATAATTTATATTCCGTACTTATTTATTCGTGTTACTTCCAAATACGTGTTTACACTCACCATTTACTTGATTTACTTCAAAAAATTTGTTTTTTTGCATTAACGGATCTGCTCTACTTTTGCTAATTTCAATTTTAGTCGTTTCTATTTAATAGACAATAGTTGCAAGTTGAATATTTTAAAGAGAATACCATGTATACAGTTAACGACATATAAATTCATACACTCCACCCATACATAACCCAATTACAACAAAATTGGGTAAAACGGGTTTCTCACGTTGCTGCTTATACCTGGATAGAACACCAGCTATATACATAGCTGTGAATAATTGTATGTACGATTTTTTACCATAACTAATAATGGATATTTCTAAATATTTTTGTCTTTAAATTACAGCCGCGAAATTATAAAATTATAAAACAATACCAGGAAAACTACAAAAGTATAAACCAAAAAGGGCAAATTTATTAACAAACAACAAATAAAATACTAATATTTAATTGCTGCGCCATTGGATTCTAACACTAATCGTAATCTTCTTGGCATTGACAAAATAATACTTCTGGTGTAATCCGGAGTTAGCCCTTCCCAAATTTCTTCTATTTTATCAAATAACTCTATTTCATTATGTGGTTTAAAATTTATTTTATACATATTCAATGGATGTAGCCGTTACTTGATTGCTCTGATAACGGAATGGCCGCTTTTAACTCTTTTGTGCATAGGCTTATCAGCATTCCGTTATCAGAGCAAAGTTATAACCAAGAGTTAAATATAATTAAACAATTAGCAATAAATAATGGTTATCAACCTAATATAATAGACCGAATAATAAACAAAAAACAATACAATAAAGCAATTAGCTTAGCTTATCCAATAGTTAAACAAAATGATACCTTAAGTTATAAAACCCTAACATATACAGGTAAACTTACACTACTTGCTAAAAAACACTTAACGAAACGAAATTTTAAAGTCGCATATAAAACTAATAATAAGTTAGGAAAACTAATCAAAAATAACAAAAGCAAAACTAAAAAAGAACATAAATGTGGAGTTTATAAACTAAAATGTGGCAGTTGTACTAAAATTTACATAGGACAAACAGGTAGAAATTTTGAAAAAAGACAAAACAAGCTATAATAAAAAACATAACAACTCCCATTACGCGTTACATCTTAATACAGAACAACACAATTTTGACGATAATCTTGAAATATTGCACGTAGAAAACAAATCAATAAAACTAAATTTCTTAGAAAGCATGGAAATAAACAAATGTAAAAAATTAGATATTTTATTAAACGATCAGCTCGACTTAAATAGTTCCCCACTGTTAAATTTATAATCAGCCGGTATTTCCAGATGTAATCATAACAATAGTTCAATAATATAATTTGTAAAAATAATTAGGAAAAGGTGTGAATTCATAATTTAAGTTTTATACCTTAATAACATAATTCTATTGTTAAGCATAAATTAGGGTACCTAAACTTGGGAGTGTGCTCTATATTGTAAAAGGATAATTTGTTATTCAGTTTCTACTATCTGACGAAGACACTGTGTGTCGAAACAATTGTTATAGTGTGGAATAAATAATATAAGTGAAGATTTATACATTTTGTATTTTTCCTATCAAGTTTTTATTTTATACATTTCTCTTACCATCAATTCCCAAACATTTTCAATTGGATTTAAATCAGGACGTCTTGAGCACCAAGGCAGATATGTTACGTTGTTTTCTCTAAACCAGTTACCTACATTTCTTGCAGGTCAATAACTGCCCTGTTCATGGCAGTTATCCTGCTGATGATGAAGATATATATTACTGTTTAATGTTCCACCAATATTCCAGCATACACCTGCACCGTGAACACTTATCCATGCCCACACATTAACCGAGAAACGTCCACTGGTTTGCTTTTTTTGGGTATACTTCTCATCATATCGGGAATTTCGTGGTCTATATACTCGAATCCTTCCATTATATGTAGATTGAAAAGTTTTCTCATCGGAAAAGATAACATTTTGCAAAAAAAAATCATTTTCTGGTAAATATTGCATAGCAAAACCAATTCTTTGCTCCTTATCACTATTTTTTAAAAACGGTTTGGATGCAGCTGCTCGATTTCTTAATTCGGAACATTGCTTTACTCGGTGTTGCGCAGTTCTAGATGAAGCCGAAAATCCTGTTCTGTGCATAGCGGATACTGCAGTTTCAAATGGATTGTGCCTTAAATACTCTACCAAATTTCCGTCTTTCTCATTTAATGATTTTCTATTATTTAAACCTGACCCAACAGACCTTTCAAGTGTTTTTTTACAATTCCTTGAACAGTACTTCTAGGTACTCTAAAATGATCAGCTATTCTTCCATAGGACCACCCTATTTCTTCTAAACATATTATTCTTGCTTTTTCAATCATACTTTAATGAGACATTTCTTCAATCAAATAAGATGATGACAATACTTTGACAGATATCATGATAACAACTAACACGTTACAAAGGTAATAAAGGTAAAAAGTTGTATTTACAGTGTCACAGTTTAGTTTACGAAATTAAATGTCGTCAACTGTACATAAATTTATTTTTAGAATCACTATTTTCCGAGCTATTTTCCTATGTAATCAATGTTTTTGAAATATTAATAAATGACAATTTCTTTTTCGAAAAATATAACCTGCACCAAATGCTAATATTTTTGAAGATTCTACCGCACTGAAATTTGATTTGGAGTCAGGCAATACCCGGGGGCTTTTTAAACTCTAGCTTAATCTTCGTTACATGTGAGTTACATGATTTAGTACCTGATTGGGGGTTGTCAAAGCAACAGTCAGAACTTCTTGGTTCCCGCCTTACGGAGTAGACTTACTAGCCAAAGAAACAAAAATTACGACTTTTAGGAAAAGAAAACCTACGTTTTCTGCATTTTACAACATGGAAATGTGCGTGTACTGATATCGATGATTTAATGCAGGCACTCAATATCGAGCATTCTTCTTGTGAGTTGTTTATAGACTCATCGAAATATAGTTTAAGGGCTGTGTTATTACATTATAGAAATTTTAAACCATTTATACCAGTTAGCCAATCAGTGACAATGAAAGAAACCTATGAAAACCTGGGCATCTTTTAAGATAAAACAAACTACAACCAAATGACGGATATGTGGGGATTTAGAAGTTACAGCAATTTTAGTGGGACTTCATGGAGGATTTATAAAATATTGCTGTTTTCTTTGTTTGTGGGCCAGTCGTGCAGTGAATGAACATTATATGTAATGAAAATTGGCCGGAAAGGAGTGAATTTCAACCGGGATTATAAAATTTTAAGTATATACCCTTTGTAGACCCAAAAAATGTCCTCATCTCTCCTCTTCACATTAAACTTGGACTAATGAAAAACTCTGTAAAGCCTATAAATAAAGTAGACGGAGGATTTAAATACCTAAGAGAAGTCTTTCCCCAGTTAGGTGAAATTGAAACAAGGCATTTTTATTAGACCACAGATTAGAAAATTGCTGGACAATATGTCAGTTTCATAGAAAAGCTCACTACGTAAAAACTAAGAGTTTAAAACTAATTTGTAAGTAAAAGAAAGATGTTTGTCCCTTTTTTTCCGTCAGACCCAATCCTTCGACGCGTTTCGCCGTATTACGGTTCATCGGCAAGGCTATAGAGTCTGACGAAAAGAAAACGGACCTTACAGTGTTATCAACACATAATATATATATACATATGCGAGATGTTACACGTGGCGACATCTCGTAGCAATCGAGCTATCCACTCAACCAGACCAACGAGGTCTTAGAGAAGACCAAACGCTGGAATAAAACCCGCATACAGATTGCATTAAGATATAAGGACAATGAAAATTCGGTACCAAGGACGATGTGCTACAGCTATGATGGGTGATTACTGTTGGTTTTTGAAGAGAGAAAACGTGACCCCATAAAAGGAAAAAATACAATTAGATGTTAACTTATTACAAATTATAAGTATAGTCGATATACAGGGTTAAAAAACTTGTAAAATCATTTTTTCAATAAATCTTAAATGATATCGTTCTACATGTGGTTTATTTATTGTAACAAAAAAAAAACCTTACGTGTTACAACTTTTTTTGCCATTTTTGTATTCAGATAGGTTCATTCTACTACAATATGCTATTCAGCTTATTATTACAAAAAAATACAGTGTCGCCCAGTGTTATAATAACACCAGCAAAATATAAAAGTTATAAGTAAAATTAAAAAATAATTAATCAGCCCTATAATCAAACACATAAGTTAGTTTAATTTTTATCGTACCGTTTCCATGATAACAACCGAAAAAAGCCTACTTGTCAATTTTTCACTGTGGTTGAAGAACAGGTAATTTTGAAGTTAGCGTCTAGAGTTAACTTATGTGTTTGATCATAGGGATGCTAAAAATAGTTTTAACTCCAATTTAGGCTAACACTGGTACCTCAGAAAATGGAAAACAGACACAGTTAAATATCCTATCTTGCATCATGTTACCTATAAATATACAGGGTCCGGCAAAATGATCTCCCACATTTTGCACCGCCACTGTGCGCGAATCACTGAAGAGAGGGGGAGCTTAACGTAGTCGGTTGATAGCTCGAGCCTATTTCAGTTGTCGTCATGAATTGGACGGGCGAGTATCGTGCCTTCGCTATCGAAACATTTCTGAAAAGTAACTAATCTGTGATTACGACGCAAAGAACTTTTCGTACTCACTTCGAGCTTGGTAGACATGCTCCGGTTCCAGATCGCAAAACAATACTGTTGTGGGTTTCAAATTTTAGAGCCACAGGTTCAGCCTTAAAAAGAAAATCAACTGGTAGACCCAGAAGTGTTCGGACACCTCAAAATATTGAAGCTGTAAGAGAAGCAGTTGAACGATCTCCTAGCCGTTCAGCTGTTAAACATGCCTCTGCTTTGCGTTTGTCAGATCGTTCTGTGAGAAGAATTTTACACGCCGATCTGAAGTTCCATCCATACAAAATGATGATCGTGCAGGAACTTAGTGAAAGGGACTGGGAAAATCGCATAGCATGTTCCAACGATATTCTTCAAAACGTCCCACAAAATGCTATTTTAATAACGAGTGACGAAGCTCATTTCCATATATCTGGCTGTGTCAACAAGCCGAATTTTCGCTACTGGGCACCAGAAAATCCGCGACAGCTCCATGAAAGGCCACTTCACAGCCCACGTGTTACCGTTTGGTGTGCTGGTGGATCTTTTGGCGTTTGGGGGTCCCTATATTTTTGAAGAGGGAGGCGTGACGGTGACCGTAAATGCCGATCGATATGTCGACATGTTACGCCATTTTTTGGAACCAAAACTTAGAGAACTTGAACATCCGGATGTGTGGTTTCAACAGGATGGGGCTACGGCTCATACGGCAAGAAGGACAATGGACGTTTTAAGGGAAATGTTTCCAGGACACGTAATCTCGTTACGTGGAGACGTTGGGTGGCCTGCGCGTTCACCCGATCTTGCCCCATGCGACTTTTTACTTTGGGGCTACTTGAAAGCGAAGGTTTTTCAACACCATCCCCGAACCATTGACGAATTAAAAGCAGCAATACGCCAAGAAATTACAGGAATATCGCCTCAAATTACTGCTCGAGTGATGGAAACTTTCAGAAATCAGCTTCGAATGTGTATCGAAAAAAATGGTCGCCATTTGGACTCTGTAATTTTCAAAACTTAATAAAAACAAATGGCATAGCATATATTTTCAGTTAATAAAAATAAAATCTAAATAGCATTTACAATGGCGTTTTTATTAAAGATTAAAATGTGGGAGATCATTTTGCCGCACCCTGTATAAACCTGCCTAAGCTTATATCATAGTCTAAATAATACCTTTATTTTGTTGAATTTCTGTGCTTATACCTAACCTTTGAAACATCTAAAAATATATTTTTTTCAATAGGAAAAATTTATTGCAAGGTTTACACGAGATTATCAACGAATTATCTATTCTGTTAATAAAACAATTTCAAAAACGATAAGGGCTCTTCCGAACTTTTAGGAACTGACTCAACAATGGGCGCATTATAGGCATGAGATGGTAAAAGTTGATTGTGGTTCCTGCTAGATTAAAATATAACTTTGCTGTTGCAGACACTTCGAGAGATATGAAGTTGTTAATTTCTATAAGGTAAAATTAAACTCGTCTTAATAATAATTACCTTGTGAACTGATAGTAATGATGAAATTGTGAATTCTTATTCCTTATTATTAAAAACTATTTTGTTCAGCTAGTAGTTTTTGAATTTTAGGTCAGGCCGAATTAGTATTCGAATGAAGTCAATATTGAACTTTATTTAACATTCAAACGCCCAGTACCACTTACCTATTCCGACAACACCGAGGAACATTTCTTTTCTCTCTCTTTCTCAATTTTCTATTCAACACCACATGGCTAAACTCTCCCGTAAATCTTGCTTTTCTGGTCGAATTCGAACTTAATTTGTTTTCCATTAATAAGATTAGTGCCGGGAAACTCATGTGGTTAACCGATTCGGACGAAGGAAAGCTCTCATTTATTTAGTTTTGAGGAAAAGTTTTAATACACAGGAAAACAACCTGCCGAAGCGTCCATACTCTGGGTCTTTTAAAGGAGGATTTAGTATTCAAGGGATAAACGGAGCAAAGAAAATTAAATTCTGCAAGTGATAGCCACGTAGTTTGGGACGATTTTTTTTTAATAACGTAACATTCTAAATTGTTATAAGAATAATAAAATTGTGAAACAATGGTCCAAATAATACACTAATTTGTCGGAGAAAAGTAGCGTTTTGATAGAAAAACCGAAAAAACAAAGTATTTTGCAAAGAAACTTGAACAATGAATCTGGTTTAACTGTGCTTAGTCTGCGAAAAGTTAGCTGGGTAGTTTATTTTTTTGAGCCCGAGGGTCTACTCTGTGGGGACGTTGGAGAATAATGGGCGGACTTAGGCTGTTTTCAGCTCCAGTAATTTAGATTGTGTGTTAAGGGACCGTTAAAATTACTTTAGTAGACTGGTTTTGACCTTTTTATTGACAAAAAAACTACAAAGTGCCTAAAAACCGTAAAACTGGGATTAGGAACGTGCCGCTATGATCGGCTGTTTATAAAATTGACTATTAGTGATGTCAAAAAGAAATTCAAACAACTTTTAGAAACGGCAATCGCAAAATAATCTTTACATTTCAATTTTTTTTTTAATTTTGGATTTGATTAAAAAAACAACATTAATAATATTAATTTAGCTACTTATAATACAAAACTTTAATACATGGTTACCTACTCCTTCTTCAAGTCTTGTCAAGATATCTATAATTAGTTAGAGTCTAAAAATTTTTTAAAATTATCTTCCAGCTTATATTAAAAAAAATGTAATTTTAAAATATTTAAAAAGCAGTTAAAACTTATTATGAAGCTTATTACACCATAAATAAATATTTTGATGCTAATCAGTCATAATTATTGGCATATTTTATTCAAATATTTCAAATTTTACTATATTATATTTTATTGTTGATTCAAATTTCTAAAAGCTTTGTCGATAAAGATAATGCTTTCAGAGAATAAAGCATATTGTGACTTTTTGACTTTGACTTTATGTGGAACTTTAAAACTCATTTAAAGATTATCATAAATTTCACACAAATATTTCATGCTGATTTTCTTTTCTAAAAGTTCGATTTAAATTAGTATTTTTTGCAATTTAGGTCAGTCGGTTATTGGTTCTTTGATAATATGATGTAGGCAATAAAGATGTTCTGTTTTATTCGAAAACTTGTATCATCCTGTGGGGTGTACTATAGTCTATGCGATGTAATAAATCAATCAAAATCGTCTTCTCCATAAGTGTGCAATTTTTCGGCCTGTATAGATTTAAATAGGCCTGAATTTTTAAATTTGTGCAGAATTTGTACAAGTATCGACATTAAATTTAAGTTTTGTCTTCAAATATATATTTTAATGTTAAATTTTTTAAACTTAAAATTATACCATTTACCTGGAATTTTAAAAACCAATTTAATCAAAACTAATGAGAGTCTAGGCACTAATTCCGTTTCTGCTTTAATCATTTTATTCCTTAAAAAAAGAACTATTGGTACTAGCCAATTTACATAAAGATGCATTCAAAAAATATGTAGTCGAGAAATATCTGTGCTCAGACTCCATCCTTACCACTGCGAATTAAACCCGATCGAACTTATCTGGGCTCAAATAAAGACAGATGTCGCCAGAAAAAACACGACTTATCAAATGGTGGATTTAAAAAGACTCTTTAATTAAGCTATAAGTAAAATGAGTGCGGAAAAGTGGAAAAAGTGTATCGATCATGTGATAGAAGAGGAAACCAAAATGTGGCAGGTAGATATAATAATCGAAGAAATAGCTGAACCGCTTATTATAAACGACGTTAATAAAAGTTCATCTTCCGAATCGGACTATGACTAAGCCATAACGACAAAGTATTGTTCGATTTTTAAAAATGCTTTGTTTGTAAGGTTCTATATCATACACTGCGCGGCTTATTAAACGCGTAACGAAGAATTTGCCTCAATTTTGATGTTATGTATTTTCCAAATTTGTGGTTCGTTTTTAATGACTTCTTTTTTTAGTCGTAGGTTATTTTCTTAAGCATATCACTGCCTGTATTGTCTTGCTTAAAAAAGAAACTTTGGTATTATACCGGGTGGTATAAAAATGTTGAGTTTTTTTTTCTGGAAATTCAAAACACCCTGTGGGATTTACTAGCCATTGCAAGTTATTGCAATTATAGCTAAATGAAGGTCTCATGTTTCCTTTACATTTTATTTTTTGATTCATTTGCTTAACTTTGTTTTTTCATGAAATAAACAATTTCTAGTTCAACTTGTTTTTCATAAAAAAATTTTTAGTTAATACAAAATGAACGAAATGCTTAAATTAATGCAACAGCAAAAAAAAACACAATTTAAAGTAAATAAATAATCAGTATCTGGTATTAATTAATTCTATTGAATCCACAAAGCATAGCAAGAAAAGTACAGGGGAAAAAAATTGTAATTTCTGAAGTTGTTTAAAAAAATTAAATAACAACATTCAGTAGCGGGTATTGCCTCCCCTTGCTTGAATTACTGCTTCGCATCTTCTTGGCATTCTAAGAGTCAGATTTCTAATTTCGTCTTGATTAATCTGAATCCATATTTCCATAAGCCTAAATGACAGATCATTTAAGTTTCTAGGAGGAGGAAGCAAGGCTCTAACATGTCGACCCATGTTATCCCATAAATGCTCAATAGGATTAATGTCAGGGCTTCTTGCCGGCCAAGGCAAACTTAAAATTTTTGTTTCTTGGAGATCGTGCCAATGCTCTGGAGATAGCAGATTGTGTCACTTTATATCGTTGGGCCACTTGACATTGTGGCAAGCCTTCTTCTACAAGCGCTATGGCTCCAGCACTTTCCTCAGGCGAAAGATTTCTTCTTACACGTGCGTTTTGGGCTATTTTGTTTTTAATTACACTTAATAAAATTAGAAATTGCCAATACAAGTATGCAAAGCAAACTAAAAAGTGTAAAAAGTGATAAAGTAGAGAATCAATCATGATAACGCTTTCATTACATTTCACTTTATGACGTTTCTGTGTAATCTTTCATATTTATAGCCTGCTACTTTTCCGATCAATGCATTTCAGGTCAACAAAAACACGTTGAAATAAAAATTGTGTATTTCATGAAAAAACAGAGATAAACAAATGAATCAAAAAAGAAAATGTTAAGAAAACATGAGACCTTGATTTGGCTATAATTGCGATAACTTGCAATGGCTAGGAAATCCCACAGGGTGTTTTGAATTTCCATAAAAAACACAACATTTTTATAACACCCTCTATAATACCAAAGTTCCTTTTTTAAGCAAAACAATAAAGGCAGTGATATGCTTAAGAAAATAACCTACAAGTAGAAAAAGAAATGATTAGAAACGAACCACAAATTTGGAAAATACCGGAAATACATAACATCAAAATTGAGGCAAATTTTTCGTTATGCGTTAAATAAGCCGCGCAGTGTATCTTGTTTTTGTAATTACTTTATATAAAATAGTACCACTCATTGTTATTTATTAGTTAATGGATTTGAATAATTTATAGTGTGAAATCCTAGTAACTTTTAGTCTTCAGTTATTAGCAATTGGAGTGTGCTGACATGAATTGTCCGCCGCAACGAGCAAGCCTGCAATATGGCGGCGGTCCGCATCCATATTGCAGGTTTACTCGTTCAAATTTCTATAACAATAAAGTTTGATGCAACTAAGACAACATTCTGTGATAATTTACAAGGGTAGGATTAAATCTGCTACTGGAATAACCACTAGTTACATTTGGTGAAAAAACACTCGAGACAAAAAATTTATGGCGACAAAACAGTGACGTTATCAAAAAAACTGTAATTTGAGGGGATCAAGTCTTAAAAGCCTAAATAGCATTACCTTTTCTTTTATAGAAACCATAGAAACGAAGAAACAATGGATCGGACATGTAAGCAATGTAAAGACCATTATAAAAATATGAATAATAATAGGATTAATTTGTATCTTGCTCAGTAGGGTTTCTGTTAGTCTGCTAGACTAAAGAATATAATATTTCAACTGTCTACAATTATTATTAGTAAAAAAAGCTGCAACCACTTAGAGCTTGACCGTTACAAATAAAAATATATGCAAAAATATGTCATATTAATATTAATTAAGTTTTCCTGAAATAGTCGTTAGTATTTCTACATTATTTTTTATTAATATTTCGTTGAATATCGCACCATCCCTTCGAGTATCGAGCAAGTTAAGAACTAACTGATTTTCTTGTTCTATTTAGCTTCGAAAACGCAAAACTTCAGTTAACATTTCCATAATCTTTTTCTTTTTTTTTTTTTGGAAACCAAAATTCAGAGGTTTTTTAAAGCAATTTTATAGTCCCCGGAGCGAGAACCGTGCCAAAAATAACAATTCCGTTTTATTATCAGTGCGCTCACCAGGGATTTGTCTAATTAGGACCTAACTATGCGCAAATTTCATTGATGTAGGCCGGCGAGGCACCGGATGCTATTGCCAGTAAATTTCCCAGGTGGAAAGAGATGAAAAATTCTGCTAGCATGATGACCTACTCGGTTAGATGTGCCTAAATATACAATGAAAATTATTCTCTTTTTACGGTATAGAGGTATGTTTACAGGGTGTTTCTTAATAACATGTTAATATTTAAGGAGGTTATCTTTGGGTCCATTTTGAGAAAAAACTTCATATGAACATATGTCCTAAAAGTCTTAACTGTTGAACTACAGAGTGCTAAAGTTTTAAGAAAAAAATATTTTATTTATGATAACTTTAGTATGCCCCTATATATTTTTGTGAAACGTAGTACGCATCTTCTATGCCTCAAAAAGGCATTTTCTGCTGTAAAACATAATTTTTTATTCTTGGCAGTGGCGTTTGTGCGGGATTTGAACCGAATCATTTTAAAGAGAAAAGTGATACGCCACTGCTTTTTCTTAAAGTAAAAATTATTTTCGAAATCCTCATTTCTTTCTGAGCAAATCCGGTCTTTTAATTTTGCTTAGTTTGATGTATGGTTTTCGAATAAAAAAAATTAATGTTTAGCCTATAATATTAGACCAACAAAATCAAATGTATTTTAATTAAAACAGTAATACAGGCTGGCTTAAGCTAATATCTGCTTGCTTGATTAAACTTCTTCAATAAATCTGATTAAACTGCAATAACTTTTATAGGTTAGTTAAGATTAGTCTGGGTTAGCTTAGGTTTAACTTATCTTAAAATTTGTTTGTTAAATCACTTCTTACCAGGAGTGACGAAGCGTCAAATCAAAATGATTACTTATTATACTCATTCTCTAAATTTTAATTATACCTAGCTCGAAGACCCGCAGGAGCTCTGTCGTGTAAACGCCGCAGCGCGAAGCAACGATAACCGATGACTGCTGATAGAGAGTTAGATGAAAGGATAGGTTTTGTTTCCTGCTTGTTGAATATCACGTTCTAACATACAATATTTTAAAATGTTAATATACAATATTTTATAATACCTTTCTTTAATATTTTGTTTACATATGTCACTAGGAAAAAGGCTTAATATATATTTATCTATAAGTTATATGTTACTTAAATATACTTTTTAAATATATATTTTATACGATACAATTTTCTCACTGTAAATAAGTTTCTAACATATCACACTTTTCTGCATGTGTAAAAACCTCCTCTCTTCAAGATAATAACTGGCACAACAAAACTTATAAGTGAAAAACGAATAAAAAACGTTCTAATACAAAATATTTCATATTATTGGATAGAAAGTTATTATTGTTTTCCAGTCTTCAAGATGCCAAATAAATATTAAATAATAACGTCATGTGGTTTTCATAGCCATCTTACTATTTTACTACTGATATTTAAAAATTGTAAAATCGACTTTATTTTGACTTTAGCTATAAGCTCAGGAGAAATCCAGATTTTGTGTTTTTACTCGACATAACACACCAAGTATTGCAAATATTAGTCTCTGCAACAAAGACATATCAGCCAATACAGTCGTGAAGTATTTGGAAATTACTTTAGATAAAAAACTAACTTGGAAACAACACATTGTATCGTTAACGACAAAAGTTGAAAAGGGTATAAATTTACTACGATTTATTTGTAAAACTTGGTGGGGCTGTGATGTTAAAATTGCTCTTATTTTCTATAAGGCTTATATTCGCTCAATTATTGACTATGGCTCCATTCTTTATGGGTCGGCATGCAAGACCACTCTTGCTATAGTGGACAGAATACAGTATAAAGCATTAAGAATTTGCTTGGGAGCTATGATATCAACACCCACTGAAGCACTTTTAGCTGAATCATTAGAATTACCGCTTTGCCTAAGGAGAGAATTTCTCAGCACTAAATTTATTTTAAAACATAGATACTTGCAAACCACTCTAGTAGACCAAATATCTCTAGTAAACACTTCAGATTTGGTAAACAAATATTGGGTTAAGAAGACTTCGCCTCCCTTGTGCGTTGCTTTCAGAGAACATAATCAGATAATATCCAATATAGCACAAGTTAACTTATTAAGCGTCGACTATTTTAGCTTATTCACAGATATAACCGTCAAATTTCCAGTGTACCAAGAGAATTCAACAGCTAACAAATGTTTACTTAATGCAGAATTATCTATCATCGAAGACTCTTCAGTAATATATACGGACGCCTCTAAAAATCAAGAAGGAAATGGTGCTGCCTTTTTTGATCAGCGTGATAATTTATCCTCAATGTTTAAAATTAACAAAGACTTCTCAATTTACACAACTGAGGCCATAGCAATTTTGCAAGCACTGAAGTTTGCATCTCAAAATGTTACTAATTCCAAGATTGTTATTGTATCTGACTCCAAATCTGTTCTATCAGCCCTTGCTGGAATTTATAGTTGGAATTATAAAATTAATTCCATACTATTGGATATTAAAAAGATTATTTACAGACTAAGATATAAGGGGCAAAATGTAATATTCGTATGGGCAAAGGCTCATACAGGACTTCATGGAAATGAGTATGCTGATTATTTAGCCAAGGATGCAATTATTAATGGAAGTGAAACTGCCTTTCGACTCGACATATCCGATGGTTTTAACATAGTCAATGCTCGAATTAAAGATAAATGGAACCATAGATGGCACAATTACACCTTATCCAACACCTCCGTTTATGCACAGATTCAACCTACTCTACCAAATAAATACTGGCATGATGATTTCAATGTAAGTCGACGTTATGTAACTACTATTACACGTCTAAAATTTGGGCATGCCTGCTATCCTGCCCATCTTTTTAAAATCAATATTTTAAACTCTGAATTGTGCGATACTTGTAATGTGCGCAGTGACTTAGATCATATGTTTCTTGAATGTACGAAGTATCAACAATCTCGACATCATTTCCTTTCAACATTAATAAGTACCTACAAAGTCCAAAATCCCTTCAACTTTTTAAATTTATTAACGTATCAAAAAAAAAATATTTACACCTGCATTATGAACTTCCTACATGATAATGACCTAAAACTATAGAATCTTATAATTTCCGAAAATCCAAAAATCCTTTATTGTGTTTCCTGTCAAAAGGGTCCACCTGTCCTTGTGAACTTTTAAAGTCGCCCTGATAGACCCCTGGGCGTGAAGTGTGTGTCCCTGTTCAATTATGTGTGCCTTTTAAATAAGCGTTTTTATATAATTACGCAACTATTAACTTAATCTTTAAGCGACTGGCTGAATGGCTGATCAGCCCATGCCAATACCGGAAAAAAAAAAAAAGTTTTAATAGATAAAAATATACTATAGGTACAGAGATAAAAACCAACAAACTTAAAATAAGTTCGTGTACAGAGTTGTCCCCTACCCTTCCGTCAGACCCAATCCTTGGACGCGATTCGCCGTCTACGGCTCATCGGAATGGCTCCGGGTCTGACGAAGACACAGAAATGCAATTAAACAGACGAGAATTGCATCAACCCAACCAGGACAGTAAAAATCCATATAGGTTCAAACGCTGGCAAGGCGGCCAATCGCGGGCAATGTGTCGGTTTAACAACCGAAAGCTAAATATTAAAAAACAACAAACTTAAAATAAGTTCGTGTACAGAGTTATATAATATATAATATACAGAGGTTTCCATTTATAAAAATATGTTATTTTACTTCAAAACTCGAAAACTCGATGCTCAATTGTTTGTTTCATTCTTGCATTTTAACGAGCTGTAAAAATACGACTAGTTTGCTAATTTAAATAATTGTGTATCTTTAATAATAACAACAAAGTTACCAATAGTGGACACATAATTTGGATGACCCGGTATAGCAACGGATGTCTCCTTACTAAATCCCTCGCGAATATTTAAAGACTTTATATTGAATCACCTACGCTTTAAATACAAAAGAGAAACACAAAAAATATTGTAAGACATAAATTTCCAAATTGTTATTTAAATCAAATTCACCCCGGCTGCAATATTTTCCCGCTTACATCGGCAAATGTAGGGAGAGCGCAGTGCAGTGAAAGGCGCGGATTAATTAGACTTCAATGGGATGCAAATTTCATGGAATGCAGGTAAAACTTTCTGGGAATAATGTTAAATGTGCGGAGCTTTTAAAATGTCATGGTTAAAGCCTAAAAGAGCTGCTGGCGTAAGAATTCCATATAGAGCATTTAAGTATTGCCTTGGCAGTCGTAAATCGGGTGTACCTATATTTATTGGGCCTGATTCTCGTCAAAAAAGAAAGACGTCAAGATATTATTTGTAACGTCAAAGTAATTCTTAGTTTAGTTTGCGTACAAACATTTTAGATCTGTAATGGATTTATAGGCGTAAATTAACTTAACTCTTACTTAATATATTTATTTGTCAGCCCTCTGGTCCCTTCACTCCCACTTTTTTTCTCTTTTTATTAAAAAGCATGGCCTTGCCAGACATCCACGATAGTTTTTTTATTGAGTAGATACGAAAAAACCGACCTATCCACTAAAGGGCCAGCAAGATAAGTTGGCTGGGGCCCCATAATATCAGGGGGCCCTCGAAAATAGTAGAAGCGTAATTCTTTACAATTTTTGATTTTTTTTCTGTTCTATATTACGTCAGTGGTTCCCATCACCTACTATGTAAGAAAATATTTTCCGGAAATCGTTGCCGTTGCCATGGCAACATGTCAAAATAAGAGCTTTTAATTGGTTTAAAATGGCAGGTGTGAAATTTTCTAATAAATATATTTGCTGAATGTGTAGTAGAGTCGCTACATTCGTATTCATTGTTTACATTCTGTCAATTAATTACATTAAGGCCTTACAATAAATTATTGCAGGGTGGAACATAATTAGTAGTTATATGTTAAGTTAGGTTAAATAATTATATGGTAAAAGTCCTCCACTTCAAAACAATACTATATATTATAAAGCCCCCGTAATTATGCCACTTAGAAATAAACTAATCTGATTTATGAGACCACAAATTTTTCATGATCATTAAGTAAATATGTAGTAATAAATTAACTAAATACCCTATCAATTACTAAAGCTATATTAGGGTATGGACATTTCATCCAAGTGAAATAATAGGACTCGTGTAATAGCTCTTGCCCCATAATATGTATGTAGGTACATAATATTGTTAGAATTCATGGAACGTTGGTGGAAGTGAACTATAAACTCCAACATGTTAGAAGCCGTAGTTAATGTCCCATAAAGTATACATCCTACCATTTTATAATGACATTTTAAATGTTATCCGTAAAATATCTTTTGTGGAAAAGCCATAACACTCGAAACATCATAATAGAAATAAATGGTCGATTTCGACTGTAAATCTATAGCCTCAACTATCTGCGGAGTTACATTCTTTTGATATTTTGAAATTACGCAGTCTATTTTAAAATATGGCAGAATATAAAATTGTTGAAAATAATTATTTTTTCCACTCATAACTTGAAAAACATAATTGGCTGTTTATTAGCCTGAGAAACTGTTTCTGTTAAGCAAGGTCTATAATAAAAATATCTGAAGAAACAACAAATTATAACGTCTGTCAAAGACAATGGCATAGGTATAAACCATTTATGTATTAGTACTATATTGGCGACGTACCCATTTACCCAATGTAAATATAGCAAAATTGAGAATAGTTCTTGTCTCGTCAAGGGTATTTCGTCCAGTGTTCATGCATGAAAAAAATCAAGAGGGCAACATAAGTCAACACAACAGAAAATATATTATATCTTGCTTTGCACCACAATTAATGACAACAGCAAATTGTAAGCAAACAATAAAGTTCTTGTTTTGTTACGATCTTGTATATTTCGATTAATAAAAGCAAAATAATCTATATTTCATGAAACATTATCAGATATTTAATTACAGATTAAAGTCAAAATGAAGGTATTAATCTAGAATTCCCGTTTCACATGCACTCTTCATATTACTGTTTTATTTCCCAACAAGTGGGTAATGTTATGTTTATATTTTTCTTAACAAAAATACACTTACATGATTTTTCATTAATCAAATATATCCAAAAGCGGTTGCTTTTATAATGGAGACACCAAAAACATACATGCAGTCATACAAACCTTTGAGAAAACGAATAAAACAATAAGCTGTCAAATTACAGAAGTCGACTTTTGAGGTTATGTTGTGTTCTTTAGAAACAAAGTTAATTTGCTAACATGCGTAAAAGTCGAAATGCCCCTGATGTTAGAAAATGAATCAGAACTTGAATTAATTACGGTCTCATTGCCGTCTGAATATAACCGAAAAGACATATTCTGTATAGAACGGATATTTCACGTCTTTACGCGAACTGCAAAACATTGAGGCAAATGCGTGCACGTCTCAACCAAACACAAAGAATGTAGTCTATTTAACTGCAAACTTAACCTTACTTTTAAAAGAATAGTAATCTCTGTTATCGGGCACGCGTCCTCAAAATATCACTTACTTTAACATTAGAAAATCACTTTGCCTGACACACATGTCAGAACAAAACACGTGCTATTATTTTTTCAGCTTCGTGGAGAATCTGCTTACTTTGAAATCTCACAGAACACTGATTTAACTAATTTACATATTTTCTAAGCCGCACACCTATTACAAAGCTACCGATTAACGGTTCATATTAAATTTTAACTTTCTGTTTAAAGACTGTTTAAAGACTACTGTGGGATAAAACAATAATGATTCTTAACCATAGGCTAGACATTTAGCGGTTTTGCCAGTAAAATAGAATACAAATATTTGGTTCCTACGCTAGAAGACTGAATGACTGTTGAACACAGACGGCGTTTTTCCTTTATTGCAGCGTTGCTGATTCGCACTTTGAATTTGTTAGCAGACGTCCTTGCGACGTTGACAGATTAATTTATGTTTATTACTTTAATTATTAGAAAACGTGTTATAATATAGTTCTTTTGCATATTATGGTATAAACATCAAATGAGGTACGTAGTTAGGTAACTGCATATTCGCCTATTGCATAGACAGTTGCCTACTCTGGTAATTGGTAATTGCCCACCAGTTCTCCAATGTTCATAGTACTTTAGGTTAGTACATATTTAATAACTCTATTAGTAAATAACATAATTAATGCATGAAAAATCACAAATAATTTTGTAAAGCGTTAGTAGTGGAAAAGATATTGTATTCACCACGGTTTAGATACCAATTATGATCCTAACCTTTTAAGTCCCTCTGCGCTTTGCGCCTCTTGATTTCAAATTGACGCTTGGGCCATAATGGCGTCCTCCTAAACCTTTGTTATTAATTTACTATAATTGATCTCTTAAAATACAATAAGCATAATATATCATTTTAACCATAACATGAAAGTTTACTTTTTATTATATTATTGGGTAGAATTTCCTTAATACAATCAGATGCGGGTGAACGGTTCAATAATCAGCTTTATTTTAGTTTCATTTTTGACCAAGAGCAGGTACGAACATAATTATGCGTATTATATAAATGATAATGAATAATGTCTCATAGTTTTCAGTTTTTAATTACTTAAAAGGCTTTTTTGCTAGTAGACTGACATTATATTATATTGATTTTTTCTAGGAGATATATAATAACATTGCTTTTAAAAATTTTAATGTGTTCCTAGCGATTCCGAAGCCCGTGCGTGATCTTTATGCAATATTTCAAAAAATAGCAGTAACTTGATGATGATTAATGTTGACTTTTCAAAAAAAGTATATGGTTGACAAGCCTGTCAGTGCCAAAATTGACAAATCACATTAATTGAAAAATGTTAAATAGTAGCCAGAATTCAGGATGGGTGGTCAATACGGGCACTAGGAAATCTTTACGAAAAAGGCAAAAACCCAATTTAAGGAACGCTGGGATCAAGAGGGGTCTTTCAGAAGAAAAGTTAATATATTGGTCCGGCCAGCATTTCTAAGACTGAACAAGATTATGCACTTCTGGAATATCTAAGGACAAATACTTTTGAAACTGTCAGACATGCTGTCATTGACACAGAATTTTGTGGGTCTTAACCTGCCGCCAGCAGGAAAGTAAAAGAATCTGACTTGCGTTGCCGCGAAAAAAATTATGCTTGTAGATATAGACCAACGCCGGTAGTTTCAGGTACTTTTCGCTCTAAGTTACATATACCGGGTGTTGCATCGTCGAGCGGGACATAGGAAATCCCATGTAATTTTAAATGGGGTCAATTATTGGCTTCCCTAATTATTTTAGAGAAAAATTCTATTTAGGTTTATTAAAGAGCACTAAAACCCACATTCAAAAGAATAACTTTAGATATTTTTGATGAGCCCGTTTACGGGTTATCGCCGATTTCTTTTTAACTATTTCTACTTTTTATGGCCCCGTATTTGCGGGCACCAGTCAAGGTAAAAGATGACTGTCAAATAAAGTTGTCATTTTGAGGAATATTTGAACATCTTCTTAAATCCTAAAGTTCTAACAATTTAATAGTACCTACCTATTAATTAGTAAAATATTGAAACATGTAAAATGTCATAATTAACCTTGTAATTTGATACTTTATTTTAGTTTTATTCAGATAAATTTGTACTCATAAATACACCTTTAATATTTTCGATGTACGAGTTTTTATAACAATAAAGCACAAATTTCAAAATGACAACTTTATTTGACAGTCATCTTTTACCTTGACTGGTGCCCGCAAATACGGGGCCATAAAAAGTAGAAATAGTTAAAAAGAAATCGGCGATAACCCGTAAACGGGCTCATCAAAAATATCTAAAGTTATTCTTTTGAATGTGGGTTTTAGTGCTCTTTAACCCTTCAACGGCTAGCGTTACCATAATGTAACGAAAACGATTCAGCACTAAATCTGGCAACAATGTTATAGTTTTGACAGGAGCATATTAAGATTTTGTATGGCCATACTCTAGAAGTGGTAGAATACTAAATAAATACTGTTCGAGTGTTAAGTTTATTAGGTGCTGTGTTTTCAGTGTTCAAATTTGTATCAATATGAATTATACCAAGGATTTGGACTTTCGACTAGAGTAAGTACAATATTAGTATGCCTGTTAACTTATTTTTGTATCTGCCTGGAAATAAGCAGTGTAGTAGAGTTATTTTTCGAAATAATAGGAAAATATTTTTCGAAATTAGTACAAGTTCGCCTCCATAACCTCAAAAATATAGGCGTTACCGTACGGTAACACTAGCTGGTTACGGGGGACAAAAACAAATAATAATTTTTAATTTGGTTTTATAGTTTATTTACCTTGAAATACCTATAATTCCATAATAATAAAAAAATGTATTGGTCTTGTTTATGCCACGCTACATTGGTAGTATGCATATTATTACATTTAACTAAGGTTAGATTTTTTTCAGGAAAGATTTTACGCTGGAGGAGGCTATTCAAATAGCCTACGATGGTGACCTCGATGTTGACAAAATATATATAGAGCCTCCAGATGCCAATGTACTGACAGACGAGGATTCCGGAGACGAAGATGGAGGTGGATTTTTAGACAACCTTAGCGGCCGCCAGCTGATTCCAAGGGCAGAAGTGGTTCTTCAAAGCAATGTAATTTTTGATGAACCTGAACCTGGACCTGAACCTGAACCTATACAGACATTGCGACCTGGGGTAGAGAAAATAACTTGGATTCAGGGTGATCTTGAAGAGACGAATAGATTTTTTCCCAAGCCTAATTATGACAAATATGACGAAATGACTTCTTTAGAAATATTTGAAACATTTATCGATAATGACGTAATAGAATTACTAGTAAATCAATCCAGACAATATGCGCTTTTTTGCAATGATCCTGATCCAAAAATTTCCGCTGACGAAATGAAATGTGCTATAGGAATATTAATCGTTACTGGATATAATGAGCTACCCGGCAGAGATTTTTATTGGGATTCACAAAAAGATATGCAAAATACTATGGTTAGTGAATAAATGAGACGAGACAGATTTCGACAAATTTTAAAATATTTACATTGCGCGGATAATTCCCAGCCACTCCTGAGTGATAAAATGTGGAAGCTACGCCCGATCATGGATATTTTTAAATCTAAGTTTATGAATAACTGGGTTCCCGAAGAGCAATTAGACTATGACGAGTCTATGATCAAATATTATGGCAAGCATTCTTGCAAACAGTTTATCCGCGGAAAGCCCATTAGATTTGGCTACAAAATGTGGTGTCTGAACTCTGTTTCAGGATATTTGGTTAACTTTGACTTATATCAAGGGAAAAACCCAAAAGCCAATACTGTTTATGAAAATGATTTTGGTAAATGTGCTGCTCCTTTGATGTGCATGGTAGATGAATTCCCTGAAAAAATAAAGAAACTTTCTTTTAAATTTTATTTCGATAATCTATTTACAAATTTCAATTTGCTGTTTCGTTTAAAACAAATGGGATATGAAGGAACAGGAACAATGCGGGAAAATAGAATTCCTAAATCCTGCATTTTGCCTCCAAAAACTATTGTCTCCAAAACAAAAAAAAGAGGAGACATTATGGCTGTCATCGATAAAGAAGATGGGATTATAGTTGTTAAATGGGTGGACAATAATATAGTTACAGCAGCTTCTACATGCCATGGTATAATTCCAGTCACACAAGTGAAGCGATACTCCCGAGCAGAAAAAAAAATCATACAAGTACCACAGCCGCGAGTTATTTCAGAGTACAATCATTGTATGGGGGGTACAGATCTAATGGATCAACATATCTCTAGATACAGAATTTCAATCCGTAGAAAGAAGTGGTGGTGGTCCATTTTAACCTGGCTATTGGATGCTACTATAGTCAATGCTTGGTGCATTAGTAAACAGTGCAAGTACCAAACTCCTCTAAGTCAATTAGAGTTTAGGAGAGAAATTGCACAGGCTTATCTTACCAGATACGGCCACGGCTTCTAAAGGTGCAGGAAGACCTTCCATTTCCAAATCAAGTTTATCATTGAACAGGGTGTCTGATCATTTGAGATACGATAGACTTGATCATTTGTTGACTAACATCCCTAATAACAAGAGACGCAGATGTGCTGGTGAAGGATGTACATCAAGCATGCGCACCATGTGATAAAAATGTGATGTAGGGTTGTGTGTTTATTGTAACGTAATATTTCACACCAAAACGTTTAGTTAAATGTTTGCTCATATAAGCAGCTAGTGTTACCATACGGTAACACTATTTTTCTCAAAAACTAGTTATTTTTTTGAAAAAAATTGTAATTAAAATTTGGTTAATAGAAAATTTGAACCGTACCTCTCTACATTTTTCTTATTTTTTTCAGAAAAAAATAATTCCGCCGTTGAAGGGTTAATAAACCTAAATAGAATTTTTCTCTAAAATAATTAGGGAAGCCAATAATTGACCCCATTTAAAATTACATGGGATTTCCCGCTCGACGATGCAACACCCGGTATACCGTGATCATCAATTTTGAAGCACGGTAGTGTTCACTGACGAAATAAGAACATCATTGGACGTCCTAGAGAGTATCGTTATTTGGTTTAATATGCCTACCAACACCGCAATGCTACATAAATATACAGGTTCGCTGTTGTGTATGGAAACGGTCGATTATTTCTTAAAGAAAAACAGGTAGCAAAAAGTATTCCAGATAAAAGATTTAGGGTTTTTTATAGCCTATTAGAATTAAAAAAAAAAAGTATACAGGATGAGTCAGAAAGCCGTAGAGAAATAAAATTACTTTTTTTTAAATAGAACACCCTATATCTTAGAATATTTTTGGATTTTACATAAAATTACAATTTTTTTTTATTAAACACATTATAAGTCTAAACCTAATAGTTTCCGAGATATCGACTTTTGAAAAATAACATTTTTGAGTTTTGACAGCTTCTAGCTTTCTAACGGTACGTCTTAGAGTAAAACGGCTTACATGTCCCTATCTTAGTTTCTAACTATCTTTCTAAGAATGTCAACTTCCGGATAAACCGGATGCGCTATATTTCTGGCTTTTGAGATACATCCGGTTTAACCGGAAGTTGACATTTTTAGAAATATAGTTAAAAACTAAAATAGGGACATGTAAGCCGTTTTACTCTAATACGTAGCGTTAGAAAGCTAGAAGCTGTCAAAATTCGAAAATGTTATTTTTCATAAGTCGATATCTCGGAAACTATTAGGTTTAGACTTATAATGCACTGAATAAAAAAAAATTGTAATTTTATGTAAAATCCAAAAATGTTCTAAGATATAGGATGTTCTATTAAAAAAAGTAATTTTATATCTCTACGGCTTTCTGACTCAGCCTGTATACTTAATTTTTTTAAATTCTAATAGACTATAAAAAACCCTAAAACTTTTGATTGGAATATTTTTTGCTAGCTGTTGTGCGTTAAGAAATAATCGACCGTTTCCATACATACCAAGGACCCTGTATAGTCCCTATAGCTTACTTTCAAAACACTCGACGTGCTATTTAAATCTCTTGACTGAAAGAAGACTTCATGGTGCGAATGTACGTACTAGAAGACCTCTACGCATACCCACTCTACTGCTCGCCTCCAGTGGGTACAGGATTGTAGGTTAGTGGAGATGGGTCATATATTTTCCGATTAAACCAAACTTGTACTGGAAAGTGATGATACTGATAAACAAGAAAAAGGGTTTAGAGGGAGGGAGCCAGATCATCATGTATCACCAAATATTCCCCGTGAATGAAGGTGGTACAGAAGGCATAATCTTCAACAGCCGACACCGTACCCCATTAACTCACGTACCTAGCACACACCATGATAAGTTAAATTTATGTGTAAAACATTATAAAGCCCTCTATCTATCCACTGCCCAACGAACTAGGTGACAATCTTATATTTATGGACGTCAGGCCATATTGTGCAACAAGGGTTAAGGAGGCAACTGAAGGAGAAATTACCATATACTGATATAAATTCGATTAAAAGCAAGTGGAATTTCGTTGCTAGACAATTTCACAAATACTTTAACTCACCACAAACGCAGCGGCGAGAGAGAAGCGGAACAATATTCCTCAAGACATCACTAACCGTTTTAATGCCGAGGCCTGTCAATGTTACTCAGTAACAAGGGAGGATATACCGACTACTCATTATCGTTAGTATTCAGTGTTCACTGACGAAAAGGTTTTTTGCAGTCAACATAATATAATGGATAAATACCGTCCAGACAACACAAGATTCGAAGAACGGTACACTAGCGATTTTGCTTTGAGACCTGGATGAATATCTGGGGTTGGATTTGCGTTTAGGAGGCTGGTGTCTTATGGCGATTTAAGAAGAATTTAACGGCGAACATTATATGTCTGTTTTGGAACATATTATTTGGGATAATTACCATCTGTTGAACAAATATATCCAAAGAACTCTTTCGCCTTTTAGCAGGATAATTTGCCCAGTTCATAACGCTAAGGCTGTGAGAGGATGGTTTGAATATAATAATGTAGAAGTTTTGCCATGGCTTGCCTATAGTCCCGATATTAATCCCATGAAGAACGTCTGGGATCTAATTGTAAAAGAAATATCAAAAGAAATTTTAGGCTTCGCAATTCTAATGAATTATTGGAAGTAATCAATGAGTGATTATTGTATTGCATAAGGCGAAAGAAACTTATTTCTTGTTATGATATCAATACAATTTTCTATCTAGCAAAAAATATTATGTCAAATTGGATAAAGAGCAAAAATGTTCTATACTTATAAATTATTTTAAAAAAAAATGGGAAGCGTACATTTGATTGACAATTTTAATATTTATCCCAAATTTTTTGTAGTTTTTTTTTATATCGAATTTAGATTTCAATTTCCGGCAACTTCCGCTTCAGAATCAAAAATACACATGAAAATGATGGCAGAACATTGTTGAACGTACCAATTCGATCGATTTATTCCCTCCAGAATAAAGTATTTTTCGCTAAAACGGATACTTGTGCCCGAGTTGTTGATTTATCGGAAAAATAAATTAAGAAGTTATGGGAAAATGTCAAAAATATTTTATTGTCGCCATGTCATTGTACCCGCAGGGCCATTTCCAATACAGCTTGCGAAAAGTTTATATGTCTTTTGAGTTTACGTTCGCAGTTTAATTGAAGAGCTTAAAAACTTTTCTCCTTTGTGTTAGGGTCTTAACGTCGTCATAAATGCTTACATTTTAGTAGGAAGTTTCCGGTGAAACTTTTCTCTAGTGAGCATTAGTTAAAGACAAGTTCGTTGGGTGTTAGAAAGTCAAAAGAAAACATACAGGGGGGGCCATTTAAAATGCATAATCATGTTGGTGGTATTTATGAAATTAAAATTAATAAATAAACTGTGGCATATTTGTTGCGACCCGGTCCCATAAGAGCAAAGAAATAATAATTATCTTTATTTAAGAAGAAATACAATTATTAAATAGTGTCGGACAGAAAAAAAATGTTTTACACACCTAATATATGGCATATATGTGTGTATTATCTATGCTACGACTTAGATCACTGAATAGAATGAGAACAATCTCTACCCATGATCAAAATATCTACAATATTAATTAATAAAGACCGGATGTTATGCATTTTGCATAAATATGCATTCGTTGCATAATGTGTGATTTTAAAGGAAAAAATGCATATCTTAAGAACTATTGCATATCTAAGAATGTTTTAGGATTTCTGTGTTCTTTTCTTACGTTTTATGGTCGCACGCCGCCGTGTCGCCTGTGCTGTCGGGGTCTGAAGATAAGAAGGCAATAAATAGGCTAATTAATAAAGTAATAAACTATTAATCTTCTATTGAGAAAATTAGTGGGTGGGTATTTCTGACCAGATGTTTTAACTAGAATTTTTTTTATCTACACCTTCTATAATTATTTATTTGCTCACATTTGTTACAGTTTGTCAGTATTATTGAGGTTGTCGTTTGTCGTAGCCGCAGTTAGTATTGTAAACGCAAACAAAGTGAAAGTGAAAGCGGTGATTATGTCGAAAATACGATGTATTTCGTGGACTAAGCCTTACCCAGAACTTGCTTTGGACGGCGACCATGTTTCTTGCAAGTTTTGTTCAAAAATTGTTTCCTGCGCAAAGAAATTTCAAATAGACCAACACATTAAGACGCCGTCTCACATTGCTAAGGTTAGCAAGATAAAGTCAGGTCCCATACAGTCAACGCTGAAGCAGTCATTTGAGATTTTTAAAAACGGAAACCATGACCGGTCAGAATTTAACGAAGATCTATGTAAAACGTTCTTGGCTGCTAATATTTCTTTAAACAAGTTAACCAACCCGCAAGTTAAGGCCTTTCTGCAAAAATATACAAAATGTAATGCTCCACATGAATCAATATTAAGAAAAAATGTCGTTGGAAAGGTATTTGGTACAGTGCTAGATGAAATAAAGAAAGAAATTGAAGGTAACTATATGTATATTGTCGTTGACGTAACAACTGATTCGTGTGGTCGTTATATAGTTAATATAATGATCGGAAAACTCACAGAAGAAGAACCTGGAAAAGCTTACGTCATAGCCATAAAAGAAGTGGAAAAAACAAGTTACACATTTTATTCAAGAAGCCTTAACACATTTCTTTTTGCCGAATTCAGTTCCTACAGATAAAATTCTTGTCCTGTCGTCCGATGCTGCGCCGTATATGATAAAGGCAGGACAGAGTTTAAAAATATTTTACAAAAATTTGATTTATTTAACTTGCCTAGCTTACGGATTAAATAGGGTTGCGGAAACTATTAGAGTTTCCTTTCCGTTGGTCAAGGACCTAATAGCAAATGTAAAAAAGGTATTCATAAAGGCCCCATTAAGAGTACAATTTTACAAGGAGAATCTTCCCGAAGTACCATTACCACCTGAGAATGTCGTGACCAGAGGGGGCACCTGGATTCGTGCGGCAATATTTTATGCAGATAATTTCCAAAAATTTAAAGACTTAATTTCACAAATGTCTGGTGATGATTCACAGTGCATCCTAAAGTCTAAATAAATATTTCAAAGTGCTAAAGTGGAACAACAGTTAATGTATATTAAGTGTAATTATGCATTTATAGCAGACAGTATTTTGCAACAAGAGGAATCCTGTACAAGTCTACCAGAGTCAATAGATATAATAGAAACATGTGTATAAAATTGCAAACAAATACGAGGTGAGGTAGGAAAAACAGTAGTGGCAAAATTAGAAAATTTAATAGAAAAAAACACAGGTTCCAAGATTTTAAGGCAGGTCGTAAACATAATGTCAGGGAAAATTGTAAATAATTTAGCTATTGAACCTGCCTTAGTTCCGAAATTAAAAATTTGCCCTATAACTTCAGTAGATGTAAAAAGATCGTTTTTTTTTTACGAACATGTCCTTAGTGATAGACGCCACGTTTTTTTTAGCATATCTATATCCTGCATAAATTTTAAAAAATATGTGCATAATTTTTTTATTTCTTTCAAGTTATCCAGTAATTTTATGTCCTTCGGTAGATGATTATAAAGTTTTATGCATTCATAGTATGCACACACTTGTCAGTCATGGCCAATCTATGCCCCCAGGCTTCTTGTCGCATATAATTGTTGTGCTTCACTATTTAGAAAAAAACGACTTATTCCTAAAGAAGAAGAGTATGCATTCCTAAATGAAAATTGCAGACACAGTCGAGACTCTATACCCCTTAAATTTTTCTCTACATGACTCTCGATAATTTAGGTTCTTTGGAAACACAAAGCTCCTACTGTCCTTCAGACAGGTTTTGGCATATTAAGGTTGTAGTACTTTTACTTGTCATGCAATTCGGCTACAAAGCACTGTGAATGAGGCGGCCGGGATAGAAAAAATCATTATGAAAAGAAAGGGTAGTTTAAACGAACATCACTGACCCAGGGAAGAATATCATCATCAATGCTTCACTTGTTGATCCCCAGAAAATTTATTTGCCCCCTTTGCGCATCAAGCTTGGGTTGATGAAACATTTCGTCAAAAGGAACGGATAAAACTGACCGTGGATTTGCATACGTGGGAAAAAAAATTCCACAAAATCAGTGATGCTAAAATACAAGAAAGGTATATTTGTGGGACACCAGATCAGAAAAGCTCGATGGAGAAGTAGAAGAATTGAAGAAGGAATAGGTAAACATAATTTATTACAGTCTTGTCTTGTATATTATAAGTGGATAAATTATTTCTATGTTTATTTTTTAATCAAACAAGCTGTTTCCAATATAAAAATTGAAGTTAGTGGTAATATTTTTTGTGAGATAAACAGAGGTTTACAAGAGTCTTTAGATCTTGCTTTGCACAAATACCTGATAGCTTTTCTTAGTAAAATGAAAATAGAGGTAAGAAGATATAGACATGAATTTCACCGGAAACAAATTCCATATCTTAAAAGGGATTCTATTAAAGCAAAATAAACATTTCGAAGAACTGTATCATTTACATCATTATCATGAGATGAGGCACAGTGGCGTATCTAGCAGTGTTCCGTGTGTTCCGGGAACACAGGCCCGTGCCCCGTAGGGGCCCGGCCCTTGCTAATGTCATAAAGTATTTTAGAAACGAAGCGGTTAGCAAGAGACCGTTCAGGGCCATGCACAAAAAAAAACAACAGAAAGACCTAGGTAAGTATTATTATTAATTTGGCGTGTAAAATATACACGTCACAGTTTTGTAAATAAACCATATAAACCTGTGCAATACCTTCCGATTAAACTCTCGCAGGTCTTAATACGTGTTGTTGATGTAACTTTAACATTAGCGTCTTCTAATTTGCCTTTTCGAGGTCATGATGGAATCCTAGACTCGAAAAATCCTGGAGTTTATTTATCAATAATTACTTTACTGTCAAAATATGATCAAGTTTTATAGAATTTGTTAGGAAACAAGAAGAAAAATTCTGTAACCTATTTAAGTTCAACTATTCAAAACGAAATTATTCAAATATTGGGGAATGCTGTTAAAAAGAATATAATTAAAAAAATTAAAAATACTTCTTTTTTTTGTTAGTTTAGTACAGTATAAATTATTATTTTGTTTTGTTTTTTATTTAGGTATTTATTTACAAATACTTACATTTAAAATGTAATTAAAAGTATCAGTGTATTTGTATCTTGACTTTTTAATAATATAAAGATTACGTAAATTAAAAAACGGAAGAAAACGGTTTCTGTTTATTTAATCTTTATAAAAAATCCCTTCATACAATAGGAGGGGGGCCGCAGTAGCGCAACTAGGGGGGGGGGGGCTGCTGGACTGCAGCCCCCCCCCCCCCGAGCGAGCTTAGCTTAGGTCGTCTAACTACCTGTTTGCAAGAAAAATAAACTCATCACTACCTAAGATAGGAAAAATTACACAAAAATTGAAACGAGTCTGGCTGTTTTCGAGATTTTCTGTTGTGTCTTTATTTTTCTTACTTGAAAACCAAGCATCATCATTGAAAAAAGGGCGTGGCACCTAAAAATTTTTCGCCTGCGGCGCTATTTTCTTCCAACCCCTCCCGAACTCATTTTCTGGTTGCGCCACTGGGGGCCCGACTAAGATTTTGGAACACTGGCCCGGGGCTGGGTTAATACGCCACTGATGAGGCATAATAACCGGAAGCTAACTTTCTACATAACTTTCCTATAAGTAAATTAAAAGAAATATTTTGAGTAGAAAATTTCTAAAAGTTTTATAATTTTGGAGTTTTTAATCATTAGGCTGTCAAAAATAATATAATTAAGTAAATATTTAAAAGTTAATAGGTATGTTGGTTTTATTGATAGTAAAAGAAAGTAGGGTAAGTGCGGGAGAGTTGCCGCACATTTTAAAAAAATTGTACAATTTTTGTTTAAAAACATGTATTATCTCCAACCTTGGTCAAACGTTAACATACATAGTAGTCTTTGAAAATATGTAAGAATAAACATTTAAACTTTTATACAAACAAATAAAATAATATAAACAAAAATCATATGCAAATGGCATCTCTCCCTTACCCTTAAGGAGAGACGCCCCATTCAAAAAGGAGACATGCCGCACAAAAGGAGAGATGCCGCACACCTTAAAACATAGTGTTTGTACATTTTTTGGGCATCTCTTCCCTTGAACAGACGGTACAAATATCGCCGTACATTGTACTTGTTACATGTAGCCATTGTTGGCATTTTGTACACTGTATCCAATCAACTTTTTTTGTCGTCTTCGAATATTGCTCAAAACACTTGATACAAGAACAATCATTACCAACGTCTTTATCTTTTTTAATAGAGGTTCTTCGTCGCTCTTACTCCAGATATCCTTTTCTGATATCTTTGGGGTTGTTTTAAACTCTTTTTAATCTAATTTAATGGGCTTAATTTTTACCATACGCTTTTGGCTTATATTTTCGTAATTTATTTTCTGTTTTCTTTTTTGTTTTTGTCGAGGTTTTTGTTTTTGTTTTTCTTTTGCTTTTCCTTTTTTTGTTGCAATGTTTTGTGGAGAATTTAGAACTGTTGCACCTTGTTTTAGCCTCTTGCTAAAGGAAGCTGGTATGACAGGAATTGGTGAAACTTCTGGCAAATGTTTGCTTGGTGTAATGATTACCTCCTTGTTCTCTGTTGAAATGGTGTGGGAATTTGTACCTACTTATATTTTGATGGAAATAACATGATGGTCTTGGTTCTGGACTCGTATATTCAGAAGTGGGTGTTTTCCATGAAGGGTCTGGTTCTGGAAGAGTAAGCTCAGGTAAAGGTGTTTTCGAACGTCCATTTGGAGTATCAGTTGCCGACTCAAGCATGGTAAAAAAGTGATCTGGAATAGTATTTGGATCGAAAGGAAATATTTCTGTAGCTTTAACCCGTTAACAGCATTTCCTACACTGGCTGCTTTTATCCATGCTTTACCGATTACTGTACCAGCTTGATATCTGGTTAAATTTCTTGAACTATGATTCTTAATCCATAGCTGAGCTTCTTGATTAAAATACGCTTTTTCAGCTTGTTAGGATTGCAGATCATCCCTAACTTTTAAACAGCTTCAAATAGTTGTTCTTCTGTCCAAATGCTCTTTTCGAGAGCAGTTAAAGATCTCTGATATTTACGTGGCATGATATACCTGAAAAATACAGTAATTCCTTATTTTAGTAGGTATTTAATTGCTGTGGCACCATGCGGCATATATACCGACGTTCAGAGCGGCGTCTATCCTTTTTGTTGGAAGAGACGCCGCATGCCATTATTCTCGACGTTGTAAACATTGTTATCCTAACATTTGCACAATACCTTTAAGAAAGACCCAAAACAACAGCAAATTTCGCAAACATGCAAAACTTTTAACAAGCACTTTGTAATTCCATAATCTAAACTAACGAATAAACTTTTTTGGCTAAATTAAATACTTACGATTTCAAAATGCTCGACAAATCACAAACCGTTTGTTTAAACGCATATAGCACAGAATAATACGTAATTGAACAGCTAGCACTCTTTATTAAATAAATTTTTTGTGGCGCCATCTGATACGTGGGGGCCAAATTACACAGGGTGCGGCATCTCTCCAACCGCGGCATCTCTCCCGCACTTACCCTAGATTAGAGTCACCACTTTTTAATTTTTAATAAATTTTTATTATTTATTTTACTTAATTCGATATAATATTTACTATGCCAAAGTATTGTTGTACCATCAGCAAACATGGTAAATTTACCACTTATAAAAATTGACGCAAGGTCATTTACATAAAGATTAAAAATAGAACCGAGAGCTGTCTCTTGAGGTACCTACTCCACAATCAATTTTATTGTATTTTGATTTCTTAATATTTAACAACACTACTTAAGATCTTTCAGATAAATATGATTTAAACCACTTTAATGATATAAGTACCTCCAAAGCCAAAAGCGATAAAGTTCAAGCTTCTTTAACAATATGCCGTGGTTAAAACAATCAAAACTTTAGAAATATCACAAAATATTCTCCTTCATTAAGCTGAAAAGACGGATGTTCAAGAAATTAAAAGATATCGTCATTAATATTTTTATTTTTTTGAAATGCATATTGGATTAGATTTAAACTATTATTTTTATTGGGAACAGAAGTAATTCTATGTTAACAGTTTGTTCAATAATTTAAGTAAGTATGGAAAGAACAGAAATCGGTCGAAAATTAGAAGCAGATTATGAATTGGAATTACAATAGGTCAGTTAAGACATTGTGGAAATATTATTGGTTTAGTTAAAGATTTTAAAGGAGGAACCGATAGTTGGGAAATAATTTCAATAGAGAAACTATCCCATCCAGCAGAATTCTTTATTTTCAAAATGATTCATTTTATTTCTTATGTTTTATACTAAATAAAATATAAATACTAAGTGAGTTAATGAAAACCCAAAGTACCAGCACAAACTCTTTATTTTGATCTCCAGTTGGTAAAAGTTGCATTTGTAATAAGACACCCCATATATTTAAGGATTTCGTTTTCTGAATAACAAAATGTTATTTGACTATTTGACGTAAGAGTTTGTGCATTATTTGCCTAAAAATCAAATAAACCGAAGTACGAGATTTTGATATCATATGCGTCGAAATACGCTCTAGTGTGATATTATTCCTTTTTATTTTGCTTTTGGAACGTGTCACACATGCCAAAGCCGAAGGTAGTTTTTGCAGGTATCTATCTAAATACAAAACGTTTTAAAAACTCGGCGCGGTCGATTATTGACCTACGGTTCAACTTTAGCTTTTTAAACGATAAAGTTTTGCTGATTTTAAAATCATATCTGTACTGTATTTTTTTAATGGTTAAAAGAGAACAGGCAAAGGAACAGCCAGGAATATGCCGACTCTTTATTGAGTTGAGAGGGAAACTGGAAAACTTTCAGGCGCCAACCTTAATTTTCCTTTTTTCTTTATCTGTCAATAATCACTGTTTTGGGTCAAACTTTTTCCATTTCATGGTCGATAAATCATTCCCTATAAAATTATATAACTGAAAATCTCGTCTTTTAGCGTTTCATATACTATTTTAACAACTTACAACTCAAAAATCGCGTTTATTTTTTAATTTTTGTAAGAAGACATTTTTACTGGTAATTTTAAAATGTGTTGAGTTGTTACATTATTGTATATTTCATATAAATTGCTTCTTTAAAGTTATACCGTCGTTGTTGCAGTAAACCGAGCAATTTATTTGATGCAATTGGTCAACGTTTTATTACATTCATTGTTAGGGTTTTTACATTTATGAAGATAGTAAAGTTTATGGCTATCATTATGGCACGGTGTTATTATAAATGCTCTATTTCATCCTGCTTTACGGGTCCCTAAATATTACATAAACGTATATAAAATTTGCAATATTGTAGCTATGCAAATAAACAGGATGCTAAACTAAGGGCGACTTTTTCAATGTGTAGTTAATTTTTAGATTGTTTTGTGGTTTAAATCAAAGGTTAATCTTTGGTTTATCAACCTTTTCACCAATGTTAATTTGTTATTATTCTGTTAACCGCATATGCATTGTCAATATTGCCACTGTCATTGTCATTGTCACAGATTTATTCCCAATCTGTGGTATTATTTGTTTTGTTAAAGTAGTTTTCCTTTTCCTTACTAAAGCTGGATTTATAAGCTTAAAAAGTTCGTAAAGCTGTGGTTCAGTTGGCGTTGGAGATAAGAGTTCAATTTAAACTAAAGGGAACACTCAGTTCAATTTATAAACTTAGTTCGAGCAAAGTTCGATAGTTTCGAAAAGTTCCCGGGTATACCAATTTATATATCCCGAGATAACCAATTTTTTTATTCGGAGTTCGGAAAGTTCGTTCCGACTAATGAAGATGCTAGTTTAATGTCATGTTGTTTGTTGTTTACATCCCTATTCCGTCAATTGTATTTGAGTTCGCTTTTTAATGTTTCAGGGTTAGTTTAGTATGGAGAATGAACACTTATTTGTGTAAAAACTAAACATAACAGAAGAACTGACAGGATGGGTAGACCTATTTATTTTATTTCAGTTTTTAACATACAGCGTGTATCAGCCAAATGGAATAAATTTGATAATAAATACATGAAGGCGTGTCCGAAAAACGCTCGGACGCGTCGATTGGTATTTCTAGTTGCGCATTTTTTTCAATGAAATCTTTTTATACAGGGTGTGTCATGTAACAGTCGCCAATACTAACTTACCTTATTTTAAATGCAACACCCTGTATATTATTCAATTTTTGGATTCTTCAGAAAATTTTAGACATATTTTATGTACAATATCCTATACCTTTCTTCAACTGTTTCGGAAATATTAAGTGTTTTCAGATTTATTGCAAGAATTAACAACACACTAAAAAAACTAATAAGTACCAAATACTGTTTATTTCTTGATAATAAAAAAACAAAAAAAAAAACATTAATGCAGGAGATGTTGAAAATTGATGTTAAAATGTTTTTACTGATATGAAATAAAAAAAAGGTGTAAATAGTTTTGTTTACTTTTGTTTAAAACGCCTGACCTTAGCAAATTGTTGTCTGTCTGCATGACAGTAGTTGTCAGTGTTATAGTCGTTTGAATTTCGTTAACTGCATATCAGAAAAGTGGTTTATTTAACAGAAATGCACAAAATAACAATTCTACAGATGATTGGTTATGGAGATAAAACACGGACACAAATGGAAGTTGCTCGCTTATTTCATGAAAAATTTCCAAATTTGCCGCCTATAACTCAAGGGACAATTAGTAAAATAGAAAAGCAGTTTCGCCAGCTTGGACATGTAAAGCAGATAAAAAAAGTAGATGCCAGTGCAATTAGTGATGATACCAAATTAGATATTATGCTTGAGTGTCAGGAAAACCCACATACTTCTAGTCGAAAAACAGCCCCAATGTTCTGTGTTTGCCATTCATCGATTATTCGAACATTACAAGAAAATAAAATGTATCCCTATAAAATGATACCTACTCATGAGCTCATGGAAGACTTTGATAGAACGTATTTTTGTGAACAAATGATGGCAATGTTCGATAACAATGTGATCCAATTAGAACATGATTTATTTTCTGATGAGTTTTGTTTTTTTGAGTGCACTTTTACACTTCACGGTCATGCTAATCGTCAGAATTGCCGCTATTGGTCTAGGGAAAATCCTCACTGGATGAGAGAAGAACATACTCAATATCCTTGGAATTGTTGAAGATCATATCATAGGTCTCTTTTTCATTAATGGCAATTTAACTGATCCAGCAAACCCACAACTTCCAGCGAATATGATATGGTGTCAGCAAGATGGAGCACCATTACCAAATTAATGTCCAGCAGTACCTCAGCCGAGTATTTCCAAATCGGTGGATAGGGAGGCGTGAACCGATGGAATGGCCAGCACGATCCCCTGATCTGACGCCATTAGACTTCTTCTTATGAGTTATGTCAAAAATATTGTACACAAAACTAAACTCCTTGACTTAGCTGACTTAAGAAGACGAATAACGCTTGCGATTAGATCGGTCACGCCTGAGATCTTCAGTGACGTTAAAAGAAATTTCTATTTAAGATTGGGATGTTGCTCGGATGTTGCCAAGACGTTCGCGGCGAGCATTTTCAGCATCTCCTACATTAATGTTTTTTTTTTGTTTTTTATATTATCAAGAAATAAACAGTATTACTTTATATTTCCGAAACAGCTGAAGATAGGTATAGGATTTTATACATGAAATATGTCTAAAATTTTTTGAAGAATCCAAAAATTGAATAATGTACAGGGTGTTGTATTTAAAATAACAAAGTCAGTATTGGCCACTGTTACGTGACACACCCTGTATAAAAAGTCTTTATTGAAAAAGATGCGCAACTAGAAATGTCAATCGACGTGTCCGAGCGTTTTTTCGGATACGCCGCCATGTATTTATTATCGAATTTATTCTATTTGGCTGATACACACTGTATGTGTAAACAACTTTTAAGACAACTTGCATTGTACGTTGCAACGTACAATGCAAGTTGTCTTAAAAGTTTCAGCGTACATTGTACATGTACAACTGCCGCTATCTCCAAGAAGTATCATAATTCTTTTGTCGAATTTATTTAAATTTATAAAATTCCGCAGTGGCTGTGAAACAAAACGGGCCCACACTCCACACTCAATGCAAACATTATGGAAGGCCGCTTATATGTTCCTATTACGTTCCTACGTTCAACTTATAACATATAAATATAATAATATACCAATCGTTTAGATCCCAGGGTTCCGTTTTGGATACTAAGTTAAAAGTAATTCAGCAACAGTAAGGATCAACTCCAAAATAACTTATACAAGATGTGGAGACCCTATAGTAGGCAATTCTACATCTTCCATATTACAGTGTCCTTTAGAACAAAAACGGGCCATTAACTTATATATTGCTGAGAATCCTGGTCGTAGAATAATAAATCTGAACTTTAATCAATGTTATTCGTACAAAATCCTATTATTGACCTTAAACCATTTAAGGAAATAATAATAAATAGTAAGCAGTAGTATTTCCGAAATTATTTCATTTGTAGGAACATACTTAAGGATAAATTAAAGAAAAACCTAGAACAACGTTTTCAAGACATGCTAACCAAACAACGTTTGACACTGCCTACAATCCTGGACCCCCGAAAAGAAAATTTTATGACAATGAGTTGGGAGATTGCGAATTATGTAAAATTAGGCAAATAATTCTTAATAAAGAACATAACGCAAGTGAGCAGTCACTTACCCATAATACTAAGAAAGAAAACTAGATGTTCAGTAGCAGCATTGTAGATTTACTTTAGCCACAACAGCGGTAACAAAAAGAAAGAGAGATTATTCTTTTTGGAAATCTTACGAAAATATTATGGGTGAAGCTTTAAATAAAAGTGAAACTATAGAACATACGGAAGAAAAACTAGAAAAAGAAATTAGCCTGTATTTTACACCATCTGTATTTCCTAGAAACGAATCTCCATTTGAATGGCGAAATTTTAATAAAAAGATGCGCGTACTGAAAAATCAGGCAGACATTTTTTTATCTCCTGCAGCTGCAAGTGTTTTTATCCAGCAAATGTCTTCTGATGCAGGAAATATTTATTGTAGCAAAAGAAGTAAATTGATACGTGAACGTCGCCAAAGTTTAATATTCTTGCACCGCAATTTAAAGAAATTAAACTTTGATCATTAGTGTCTTACATTCCTTACAACTTTTATTCAAACAGAGCTATGTATTTATATTTATTTTTGCTGAAAGTAGTTTGGATACATTGCTCTTTTTTGTCTTGCTTTTTAACATATAAGAATTATTTTTATTCATTTTTCAATGATTCATCGATATTTATATCGGTATCTGCCGATCACTGATCACTACCGAGAACTGATATATGACCGTGCAAAAAAGCCTTAAGGGTACCTATGTTTTGCAAAAATTTTAAGAAAATAGTCAACGCATAAAGTTTACTGGAATTTATAGTTTTCGGGATTCTATATGTTATGGTTTAGAAAATATTAAGAAAAAAACTTTAGGGTCCCCTTTGTACCTTGCTAATGGGGGAACATAATAATAACAACTAACTTAAAAGTTATGAGATTACGTTACATCTCACCTGTTATAGAACATAATTTTCTGACTTTATTTTAATCCAATCTGTTTGATCATTAATAATAAAATGATTGCTTTGGTCATAATATGTTTTAGGACACTGTATATCTACTTTCATTTACTAAATTGCACAAATTCGAGATTAATCAGCAAAACAAGAAAAATATATCCACGTATATTTTGATAAAAAAAAAATAAAACAAAAACCGCGGTTTTCAACCAAAATTCCTGTAATGTTTATGCTTAAAACCGAACTTTTTAACCTCAAACTTTTCAGTTGTACGCCTTCTAACCAGTGCAGTGTTCGGTCAGGGAAAAACTCACGACGGACATGTGGTAAAAGTACGAAAACCCTTGTAAATCTCACTCGTGTCGGCATATTTCATTCTCGAATGCTTTTAAAAATGTTTTAAAGGGTTTGTGCTCTCGTGCGATTTTAGAAAATGGCACAGATACTCTTGTTTAGTTTATTGTATGTAGTCTGGTTTAAAGGAATTTTGCTAGAAATTGCTAAAATTCATACCGTGAGGGCGAAAAGTACACATGTAATAAATTTTTAAACAAGATTGGGGTAAATAAAGAGCTTTTTAGGGAATAAATAAGTTACTGTATTAGTCAAGTTCAGTTTTTACCTCGGAGTCAATCTATAGTATACAGAATTCTGGAACACTGCGTGAGGTTTCCATATCTGCTATACGAAGGAAGTTAGGATTTTCAGTCAAATGCTCGCTTAAACTGTGTTATAGGATGTATTTCAGAAAAATATTTTCGCATATACAGGGTGGCCCAAAAAAGTGTGATAACATGAGGCACCCCATATTTTTTGCCTATTATTCATATTAGTGCCCTTACCATTCGCCTACAATTTTATTTGAATTGCTTTGGTAGTTTAAGAGCATTAAATTAAAAACTAAAAAAAAAAAAGACATTTGCAGCTTTTGCAAAAAAAAATTTAAAAAGTGAGGTCTAGAGTTACTATAAATCTAAACTATTTATCCATTTTACACAGAGTGTACAAAATAAAGTTTCAAAATTGACAGATTTTAAACTAATTTTTCTCAAGCTTTATAAAACGAATTTAAAAAAATAATAATTAGTGTGACGTAAGAATTCATATACAATTTTTTTTTGTAATACGTTTTCGAAATACCTAATTGCAAATTTCATGAATTATATTCTTTAAAAAAGCCTTTATTGTTAAAATTAAACATAAGTGCCACACTATTTTTTTCAGTAAGCAGAACTTTTTATAAAGAGTAATTTCTTTTCGTAAAATTAATATTAAAAAAGTTGGCAATATGTACAGAACTTGAGCGGACACACTGTATATTTTTTAGGCACAGGGAATTTTTAAATACAATAGTCTATAATTGTTTAATTTTTCTCACTGTATACAGGGTGTTATATAAGCACGTGGCCAAACTTCAAGGGGTGATTATTTGAGTGACTATAAGACAAAATACAGAGTGTCAAAATTTAAAAAAAAATCGTTTTCTTCTAAATATCTTAATAATCCTTTAGCCGATTTTGTTGAAATTTTGCAATCTTATTTAGGGTTGCAAGGGGCTAATTTAGACCTGACTAGATTAAAATTCTTAATTCCAGTGGCGTCCCGGAAGGCAGATTTTTGACAAAAAAAATGTGCGCCTCTAATTTTATTGCAATTTTTGTATTCGTCTCCCAACTAAAAATACTTTTTACTTTTAGCATTTTTTTCGTATCTTGCTTTGTTCTTGAGAAAAAACATAAAAATCACTTTATTGCAGTCAATAAAAAAAAATTGTGTTTTAAAAATAATTAAAAACTGTTCTTATTGTTGTCCATGGACATGGAATAAAGTAATATTTATTTATGATTAAGCGATTAAGCCGTCCGGGACACCACTAGTCTTAAAAGTTTTAATCTAGTTAAGGCTGCATTAGCCCCTTACTACCCTAAATAATACTGCCAAATTTCAACAAAATCGGCTGAACGATTATTAAGATATTTACGAAAAAACGATATTTTTTAAAAAGTTTTACACCCTGTATCTTGAAAACGAAGCATTACCGGACTTTTCGTCTTAGAATCACCCCTTAAAGTTTGGTCATGAACTTAAATACCACCCTGTATAACCGTAAAAGGAAACTATAAACTTTCTTCATTTATTTGAACATGACTTAAAAACTTACTCTTCAAACAGATCCTTCTTGAGGCTAAACAAAAACGCGGAAGCGTCCATAATGTGGCTTCTTTGATGGCCAGGTATAGTGGAAAAGGTGTCGGTCATCATTTTTCCCGATTTTCTCCGAGGAAAAAGTACGCGATAGCAAAAAACAAGAAACACGTGGACACGTTTAGGAGAGCGCGTTATCACGTTGCGAACGGTCAAACTTAAAGAAAAATTTGAGGGACAGCTTGGCGCCTGGCGACCGCGACCAAGGTCGACCCGAACTATTTGGTTTAGGTTTTTTTTTTATTTACGTTGAGGTACGTTTTTTGAAAAAAGATCAAATTCCTGAAATAATTTTAACTGTCGATTAACTATTTTGGTGTAATAGAATTAAAAGTAATTCTTTTGTGGATATACTTAATGCCAAGAAATTCTAGACCAAGGGCATGAATAAGACGATGGGGTTAATATGGGGTGGTAGCCTCCGGAGGTTAGAATGAGTTACCTTTAGTGCTCCTCGAAAGAATTATAGACAAATATTATTATTATGTCTAAATATTCCAATTCAATTACTAATGAAGCGGACTTATTCTTAAACTCTCAAAAATAAGAAACACTTGACATTTAACATAATAATACTTGCTAATTTTGTAAGCCGTGCCGCGGTATACAGAGTGGCAAAAAACTCGCGCATAATGCCTGTAACTTTTGAATAACCTCGTATACGAAAAAATTACATTTATGAAAGTTGTTCAGTAAATTATTCCCACATTTCTACCTGCATGAATTTTTTCTGTCATTTCCTTACATGGAACACCCCAGATGATTGCATATTTGGATTCTACTGGGAAAACTCTGAATTTTTTGTATTTCAAATTTTTATTTATTTAAAATTGTAACAAACTTCACAATAACAAAATAAATAGCCTAGAAAATTGAAGAACTTAACATCGGAATAATAAACAAGTGAAACCTTTGCAGTCAGCGAGTTCAAAGAATTAAAAGGAAGTCCTCTGGAATTACCCGAATTTCAGCACTAATTCTGACTTTACAGATTCTAAGTCATGTGGATGGGTAACGTAGACTTTGTTCTTTAAGTGTCTGGGGACAGGACAAAAGAAGTGACGCGGGGTTAAGTCCGGGGATCGCGCTGGCCAGTCAATAGCACCTCTTCTGCCTATCCATCGTCCTGGAAATTGCTCGTTTATGTATTGTCTAACATTTGCCGCATAATGCGCAGGTGCTCCATCTTGCTGGAACCATACTTGTTAGTTTATGCCATTATTTATACCCGGCAAAATCATTCTGCAAGAAGGAATTATGTGATTCCTGAGGAGGTCAAGATATTTTATTTTATGTACTATGCCCGCCCAGACATTAACTTTTTCGGACCTCTGAGTCTGACCTTCCTGAAACCAGTGAGTATTCTCAGCACACGAATAACGATAATTGTTTCTGTTAACAATTCCATTTAAATGGAAAGTAGCTTCATCCGAGAAAATGATATTTGTTGCGAAGGTATTACCGGTATTGCATGTTTCCATCATCAGCTCTTCTGTCAAAATCGTCCTCGTTTAACTCGTGCACCAACTTTATCTTGTAGGGATGCAACTTCTCCTGCTTAAACAAATTTTTCAGTGACTGATGAGACACATTAAAATCCATTGCCATTGGCCTGGATGATTGTGTTGGATTTTCATGTATTGAGAGCATGATATCCAAAGCTTTGTCTCCCCGGTTGCTGTTTTAGGTCGATCTGATCTAGCGGCTTTTCTAACACTGCCTGTTTCTCGAAATTTCTTTACCACTCGACACACCGTTGACTAATTTATTGGAGGACTATTTGGATATAATTCATTGAAAAGTTGACAAACCTGATCTTGCGATTTCTTCATATTTCCGTAACCGCTCATTATTAAAATTTCTACTCAAAATTGACTCTTAGGTCGCTGTCATGAAAACACCTTGACTCAACTGGTGGGTATTAGCAAAGAAACTTATAAGTTTCTTTGGTATTAGGTAGGAATAATTATAATTAGAAACGTTTACGTTTACGTTGAAAATTTGAAATACAAAAAATTCAGAGTTTTCTTAGTAGAATCCAAATATGCAATCATATGCAGGGTGTTCTATTTAAAAAAAGTAAGTTAGTCTCTATGGCAACCAAACCAGAAATGACAGAAATAATTCATGCAGGTATAAATGTGGGGAATAATTTACTGAACAACTTTCATAAAGGTCACTTTTTCGTATACGAGGTAATTCAAAAGTTACAGGCATTATGTGCGACTTTTTTGCCACTCTGTATATGTATGTAAGTAGTAGGTATATACACTATCGGACAAAAGTAGAGCAACACTTTCGACAAATAAAAGAAACCTCGATTTTATAATATTAAATGCATGATATCGTATTTAAATACATCGTGTCTTAAATATCAAAGTAGGCTGCTGTTATCGGCGGCAACAGCTTTTTTTAACAATCAAAACAAATGAACTGATATTGACGTAAACTTTCAAATACAGTATTGTAATGCGTCAAAAGTAAAGCAACATTTTAATATTTTCCTAAAAAAGAAAGGTTTTGGTGAAAGTAGAGGTTAAAATATTTTTGCAGAGTTTATTTTATGTTTAATTAATATTTCTGTACTGGATTAATCATGCCAAGAGGTATTCCAATTTCAAAAGAATTAAAGCAGAGAGTAGTAAATGCACACTTGGAAGGAACAATACGAGCCACAATTTCAAGACGGTTTGTTTTACCAAGATATAGCGTATCCAAAATAATTTCAAGTTACATTCAAAGGGGACATTTAGAGAATCTACCGAAATCGGGAAGGCCGAGAAAAACAACAATTTAGACAGACAGACGCATTAAAAAAAAATCTCAAAACGATCCTTGGGTGTCTGCACCTAGAATTATAGATGAAATTCACGAAATTATGGTTAATCCACGGACAGTTCAAAGAAGGTTTGTAGACGCCCGGCTAAAAAGCCCCTTATTTCGGCAAGAAATAGAGTGGCTAGGCTTGAATTTGCACGTCGACATTTAAATTGGTCAGTAGTCGAGTGGAAAAAAGTTTTATTTAGCGATGAAATGCGTTATAAAATTTTCCATTCTGATGGATAAAGCGTGTAAGACGGCCAATCAACACAAGGTTTAATCCCAAATAAGTAACACCCACAGTTAAACATGGCAAAGGCAAAGTTTTTCTATGGGGTTGTTTCTCATGGAATGGGGTGGGTCCTTAAAACTTCATTAATGACACCATGGATCGATTTGTCTATAGAGATATAATGCAAAATGTAATGTTGCCCTATGCAGAGTGGGAAATGCCGTTGCGGTTTATTTTTCAACAGGATAGCGATCCAAGTAACGTTCGGGTTTTGCAGTGGCCGACAGAATCCCCAGATCTTAACCCCATTGAAAATCCATGGTAAGAAGTTGAACGTGGCATTCGTACACAATTGTATCCAAATAAACAATCATTGGTAAATAAAATCAATGAAGTTTGGACAAACCTTCCCGAAAATACTGTTCAAAAATTGATTGCTTCAATGCCGCGACGTTGTCGGCAAGTAGTAAAAAATAATGGATATTCTATTAATTATTAACATAATACTTCTAGCTATTGTAATTATTAAATGTGTTTAATGTTTTTTTTTTATCGTAATATGTAAAATAAAATACTGTTGACACAATTTGTTGCTTTACTTTTGTCGCACTTCATTTCGTCGATTTTTATAATTATAAATATTTCTCTACCTTCATTTTGTTTAAAGTGTACCAAAATATTTTGAAAAATTACTAATATTGTGGGGATAATATTTCATTGAAATTAGCTGGGGATCACAATCATATAATTAATTTTTTAAATTCAAAAAAATTAAAGCACTTTGTTGCTCTACTTTTGTCTAATAGTGTAAATTATAAATTTTAATGTACCTATACTTTTTTATCTCCAACATTACAAGCTAATATACTTATTTATTATTCTATAACAGTATTACAAAATTATTACAAAAATGTTAACATTGTAAATTGCAAATATCACAGTAGTTTTATGGCCGAAGTTTTCGCCACTGGAGCTAATATTTGCTTTCCTTTCTACTTTCATTCTTGGTTCCGCTTTCCCGAAAAAAATATAGACACCCCTTGATATAGGCAGGTTCATTTTTAAAGAACTGTGAAAATACAGGGTCTCCTAAAAGGTATGGACAATAATTTGATATTGAGTAGACTTGTTGAAAATAAGGTCAGAAACTTCCTATAAAATTTTGTCCTATGTCCACTTGCTACCGAGCTGCTGCCCCCTAAATGGGGGACCCAGAAAATGGTTTTTGCTAAATATTTATTTGATTTAATTATTAACTAAAAATTACCTTGCATTTCAAAATACACTATTTAATGTTATTTAGTGAAATCAGCAAATCTTAATATTTCTCTTTATTTTAGATACTACATTTGTTCTATTCAAAAAAAAAGTTAATTTTGCTATTCGATTATTTGTTCGTAGGTACAATTTTAAGCCATTGTTTGGCAACATTTGCATTTAAATCAAGTAGGCGGTCATATTTTGTCATAAACTAAAATAAGTAAATGTTGCTATTTTATGGCTTTCTATAGTTTAAAAGCCACATTTTAGCCACGTATTAAGAAACTACTTAGATAATCGACTTCCCAATCATAGGATAGATCGGAGTGGTCCGCATTTTTGGCCACCTCGCTCCCCAGACATAAACCCCTTATATTTCCTTCTGTGGGGTTATCTTAAAAGTTTCGTATATTCGACCTCTGTTACAACAGTTGTTTCACTCCGCTGCAATTAGAAATAACCCTGGGATCCTTTTTAACGTTCAGGGAGCTTGTCTCCCTAAATTAAAAAAGTGTGTAGCGCTGCACAAGGTGTTCAAATTGAATACATTCCATAGGAAACATTTTATTTTATTTCGTTTTGTTTTTACACCTTTATCACTTAATGAATATTAAAATTGCTTATTTAATTTAGAAGTTGAAATAATAAAACTAATAAAATATTTTTGGATCTTTTTTTTTATCAGCACACTAACATTTATATATAATATTAATTTATTCGATATCTGGAAATGACGCATTAGATCGAGAGTAAGTTTTTTAGTAACAAATGTAAATATTTCTAATTTAACATTAAGCAGTCTACGTAAAAAAAATAGATCCCCCTTTACCCCACTGTCCACTACTTCTGGCGTTATTTTCTAAACATCGACAATTTTAAAACCGCAGTTCTATTTAGCGAAAAAACCCATCCTCTGGGTCCTCCATTTAGAGGGCTGCAGTTCGGAAACAAGCGGACCTAGGACAAAATTTTATAGAAAGTTCTGATCCAATTTTTAGCCAATCTACTTAATCTCAAATTATTGACCATACCTTTTACGACACGCTGTGTAATAAATGATTTAATAGCTTGTAAACTGTGAACAGTAAGACATTAAACCTTATATATTAAATACTTACATGAGGACCAGAATCAAAGAGGTTAAACGTTTCTAATCAGCTAAATTACCTGAAAAGAAAAAAAAAAGTTAATAGAAGCTTAGTTAAGTTTAGAAACAATCATGATTTACTGTGCTATATGAGTCCGAAGCACGCGACTTTTCCTATGAAAATAATGCGAATAAAAAAAGTGCAACATTGTCGATTTGACTAGCTGCCTACATTTCAATAAAGAACATCAAAATATTTATTTATAATATACTAGGTATTAGTATATTATTATTACTATTATTGGACTATATAAAATAGGAATGTAAGGTACCTTTCCTTTTCCTCAGACTCTATAGCCTTGCCGAGGAGCCGTAATACGGCGAAACGAGTCCAGGGATTGGGTCTGATGGAAAGGAAAGGGACAAACATCTTTCTTTCAAATAAATAGTTCCCTACATTTCGACCGCTTAAGCGTTTATCCTCAGGGGATACTAAAAAGGATAGTACAAAGTTAGGAACGACCAATAAATATAAAATAAAAGTTTAAGTGTGACTTACCGAACATCGAGTTGAGTGAAACTGTTAATGTAAGTTGTCTCAGATTAATGAGTACAACTTAACAGGATAAGGAATGTAAAATTGAAGACTTATTGTACTAACTAGTCATATTAACATAGTAATTGTATTAAGATTCGAATATAAGTGACGTTTTAATTATTAATAATGTGAAATTTTAATTAGTGGAGACACATTATGGATAAAAGAAATTTTGTATGAAGATCAGAAAAAATTACTAGGAATTTAAAAAATTTTTGATGTTAGTGTTATTAACTGACATGTAGATATGTCCCATATTCTTGAAAAAGTTTTTTAATTTTTAGGAAGTTTTTTAAAAAAGTGGTAATAAAAAAATTAAATGTAACCTGTGCTAATCACGACCGTGCTAACTACTGCAACGTGATTGTTAAAGTGAGCTTAATTTAAAGAGAATTATGACATTAAAGACGTATAACCAAATATTAATATTAAAGATCAAAACTATTGTTGAAATCAAATGGGAAGATTTGATGAACTCGATATTAGGTTTATAAAATCCGTACAAAATCAATTGATCTCTAGTTGCCATCACTGGACATTCGGGGTACTTGAGGACCGACAGAACACAGATATCTGTCAATGAACAAAAAGCTGCATTAAAGAATATACTTGAAAGGGATAGTGACAACACTCACACTAGATATAATGTCAAAAATTTAAATTTTAGGAGCTTTTTCACAAAATTATTGAAAAATGATAAAACTGCTTTCAAAAGGTTTTTAGTTGATACACAGATACCATTTCAGGAACTGACTTTATAGATTTATTTACATATGATTTAGAATGGTGTTTTAAGTGTTGTTCGCCGATGCCAAAAATAAATAAAATATTATCTCCTATTTCCAGAAATTGGATAAAAAGGTAAAAAACCATTCGGGCTTCCGCAATGGAGATAATAAAATGTGTGTCGACACGCACATTAAAGTGAAATGGATATAATATATGGTCGACTCCTTGATAGCAAAATTTATAGATGCCGAAAGGAAGTAAGGGACGGAAAAATCAAGAAGGATTGTGTAATTCGATTTTGTAAAAACGTTTTATCTCTTTCTACAGGAAAGGTTAATTATATTATGTTCGGTGTCCAAATAAGGAGAGCCAGCATGGGGATCGCGTTAATGGTAAAGGATTTTGGTTAAATGGAAAAAAAGTTGCGCAATATGTCACTACAGAAGTTTTGGTAAGATTTTTAAGTTTAGAGTTATTAAAAAAAAAACTCAATTTTTTAATTATTAATTAGAACTTTTTCCGGCGTATTATTAAAGCAAAACTGGCAATACTTCCTCACAGCAACTTAAAGATTGTGTCATTTTTTATTCAATTTGACGTTTCGTTTTGAATGTGTGGATCACAACTTAAAATTTGAAGATACGGCCCTGGATCTTAGGGCGTTTTATAATATGCTGTTCCAGCTTTTTTAATCTAAAAAATAAACGTAATGAATGGTGCAAAGAAGTAATTAGTATTAATAGTGATATTAAATAAATAATTCAAATTAATACACATGATATTCCGCGCGACAGATAGACGCAGCTCTATCCATTCGCTGATGATACTGCAATTACGACTAACTCTTCGCAACTGTGGCTTGTCGTCACATGGTTGGAACGTCATGCAACTCAGCTGGAAAGATGGCTTTTGGCTTGAAAGATTCGCCTGACTCCCACCAAGACGAAGGTCATCTTTTTCTCCAGAAGTCGTGTATGTAGACCTGAAACCAGGCTCAGAGTCAATGGAAACCCAATACCTTGGAGTTATCTTTGACCAGAGACTGGAAGTTGAATTCAATCAATAGAATTAAGCTTACATTGTGCCAATTGAGCTCAATCTACCCCCTGCTTCACAGGCGGAGGCTTAGTAATAAAAGTTATCGCAGTAAATCTCCATGGTTAGGCCGGTTCTGACTTATGGTGTGCCCTCATGGTGCAACATAAGCAGGGCGGATCTGAATAAGTTTCAGGTTATTCCAAATAGGGCGCTGAAATTGATTGCAAATGTCCCTAGGTATTCACGATAAATCGTGTTTTGCACCAAGATTTCAGAATACCAACACTGAATGAATTTTTCTTAAAAATGATCACAGACTATTACAGACGTACAGACGTATCGACAAACCCACAAATAACAAACTCACATATTAAGAGCTAGAGGAGACGTGACATACAAATTTCCGAAAAATTACCTACCTATTGGTCAAGTTCCATAGAAGAGAAATACTAATAACAGTTGAGAGGCACTGTAAAGAAGAGAGACACTAATACATATAAGTTGTGTTGCATCACAACACACACAAAAAGGCGCCAAACTAATGCACCATAAAACCTTCAAAGATTTATAGACATAATAATAATAATAATAATCTTTATTTCACAATTATATACATGTACATAAAATGAAATAGTGTCAGGATAAAAGCAAACTTATTAATAATTCACAATTTTTCTACAGTATTCTTCTATTGAATATGGTTCAATATCAGGAAGAGTTTTAAAAATTATTTTTATTTTTTTGTTTTTATTCGGGTGGGTAAACTATTAAAAAAACGGATACAATTGTAATATGCCCCTTCTCTCGTATAACGCTAACCTTTGTCTAGGAACCGAATAATTCATGGTTCTTGTGGGATAAGCAACCTGAGACTCATTTCCTCTAAATAATATTCTGTTTTTACAAAAAAATAGAATACATTCTTGTATGTAAACAGCAGCGAACGTGAGAATTTTGTTCTCTTTCAATTTTCCTCTGCTGGTTTGTCTTGGGCCAATATTAAACAGTGTTCTTAACGCCTTCTGTTGGCTGGATAAATAGTCTTTCCACGTCACCACTGTTTCCAAAAAGAAGATAAATCATCTTTTTAATTCAGTGTCGACATATTTCGACAGTACTCGGAAAGTATAACATAATATTCTATTCAACTTAATTACATACAGTGTATGATCCCACGAGAGACAACAATCTAATACCATTCTCAAAAACCTAGTAGTTGACTCTAGTTTTACATTGTTACGTATCTACACTTATGGTGGCCGGTTCTTGAAGCCTTGATCTTTTTGTCTTGAAAATAATGATGTTTGTTTTGTCATTATTTAATATTAGCTTATTTTTGGTAAACCATTTAGATGCTTCAGCTATCAATAATTTTGATCTGTCAATTAGAACAGGTAAACTTGATGCTGTTATTAAAAGATTAGTGTCATCGGCATAGTTGGTTATAGTAGAGTGTCCTTGTGGACAGCGTATAGTTCAGTTATATTATTTATATAGATAATAAACAAGAGAGGTCCAATGACACTACCCTGTGGTATGCCTAATTTTATTTCAGTCTGATTTAAGAAGGCTCGCTTTGAACCTTGACCTAAAGTTACTTTCTGATATCTGTTAGAGAGATATGATGTAATCCACACGACAGATTTTAGGCAATAGTAAAGTTCTGTTAAGCAAAGCGATGTAAAAATCAAATGGATGAATGAATAGATGTTAAAGGTCCTGACATGAAAACACAAACAATAACCCGTATATAAAAAGCTAAAAGTATTAAGTCATTACTTAACTTCTTTACGTACGCCTTACTTCATTAGGTACTACAGCTCCACACTGTTAAAAATAGGGTGAAAATGACATTAAAGATGCCTAAAAAAATTATTATTTTTAAAGAATTTTTACACAATAAAATAACATACGTTGTATTAAACGATATTTTACTAAAACAGTGTATTTTCACTCAATAGTGTCGTAAATATCGTACCGTGTACTGTATTAATACGGTAAAATATGTAAAATCACTACCTTATTAGTGAAATTTACTTAGTTTTGGAATAATACCAGTAATTTCCCGTAATTTTTCGGCAAATCTCCTAATTTTACCACACGACACTGTAAATCTTGTGGCTTCACGCATCTACATGTTCGCTGTTGTTTTGTTTGCCATAGTGCAGCGGTTCTCAAACTTTTTTGGTGACGGAACCCTTTTGGGAAGCAAAATACTTGATGGAACCCTACAATAAAACAATAGTTTTTAAAAGTGTATTCTTTATTAATAAGCATAATAAAAGTACAATGTAACAGTTACTAATTATTACTTACTTTACCACATGGCAAGTACAATAATAGAAGATATTAAAAAAGAAAAATCTAACTAATGGGAGGTATGAAACTGTTTTTTATTTTTCATCAATTGGTTGATATCAGGTTTGATAGAAGACAGTTGAAGTCTCATATCAGGTTCGGCGTCCAGTCTATTGCGATATTTTGTTTTCGTGGCTGCATAGGTTGAGAATCCTGTTTCGCACAAATATGTTGTTGGGAACGGGAGAAGAATATTCAGAGCCATTTTGCCAAGCATTGGATATTCATCACGGATTCTGCACCAAAAATCGTTGAGAGGCGTCGTTTTGAACAGTGACTACATACTTGTGTCTGATGACATTTCTAAAAGAGATTCATATATCTCGTTTGACATACTTTCGGGCTTTTCCAAGTTGGGTAAAAAAGGATTATGAATCCATGAATTCAGTTTCATTTTTGTATTCTGTTCTTCGGGAAAATACTTTTCAAAAGATGCGCGCATCGAACTGAGATATTGGACCAATTCTTCAAACACATCATCTTGAAACATTTCTGAGTCGTTATCGCTAACAAACTCACTGAGTGACGTAAAGCTTTCTATTTCTTTCTTACCAACGCAAATAATCCAAAAATCTAATTTTCTTTTGAAGGCAGTTATTTTATTATTGGCCTGAAACACTGTTGTCTGTTTACCTTGCAATGATAAATTCAATTCGTTCAGTTTTTGAAAGATATCCGCCATAAAAGACAATCGGAACAACCAAGTTTTATCATACAAACGGTCCTTCAAATTAAAAGAAGTATCTGCTGAAAGAAACATTTGTAACTCGGCTCTAAGTTCAAATAGCCTTGTTAAAGTTTTACCCCGAGACAGCCATCGCACTTCTGTATGGAGCAGCAGTGTTTTATGTTTGCTGCCATAATCTTCATACAATAATGAGAACAATCGGGATTGTAGTGGTCGTGATTTGATAAAATTAATTATTTTTACCGCTTCATCCATAACTAACTTTAGATTTGACGGCATTTGCTTCATCGCAAGTGCTTGTCTATGCAGAATACAATGGCTGGAACTACAATTAGGCGCTTTATTTTTTATTCGTGACACTGCTCCTGCTGTTTTACCTGTCATCGCCTTGGCCCCATCTGTACAAATGTCAATGCAATTGTTCCAACTGAGATTATTTTCTTCAAAAAATATATTTATTTTATTAAAAATTTCTTCCCCGGTAGTGTTTGTGAGCAGCGGTGAACACATAAGCATGTCTTCTTCAAAAGAACTTTCATATGGATATCTCACGATAACCAGCAAGATAGCCAAACCAGCGACATCAGTTGACTCGTCCATTTGCAAGGCGAATCGTGTTTTTTGTAGACGTGTAACTAGTTCTTGTTTGACGTAGCTTGCCAGATCATGGATTCGCCGTGAAACAGTATCGTTTGATAGCGGCACAGTAGAAAGATGCTTTGCAGATTTTTCATCGAGCATACATTTTGTTATGTCTAATACACATGGCTTTATTAAATTCTCAGCGATAGTGTGCGCTTCACCTGCTTGTGCAATGCGATAGCTAACTAAATATGATGCCTCCGTGGCCTTTTCGTTGATTGTTTTTGTTACATGCATCATATTTTTTTGACTTTCCAATAACTGATCTTTTTTACGAACAAAAAATTCTTTATTCTTGTCTTTAGACTCGGGGTGTACAGTTTGTAAATGTCGGCGCAATTTGGCAGGTGCCATGGAACTATTAGGAAGCAGTTTGGAATCAACAAATCCGAAACTGATATATGATTCATCATACTTCCTTTTTTTCGTCTTTGAAACCGTCGAGCTTGACGTCGCGGCATCATCGTCTGGATCGGTGATTGCTATATTCTCCGCGCGTACTGCTTTTGAACATTCAGCGTCATTAGAAGATGTTGTTGCAACACGTTTAACACCTTTAAGCCAACGTTCCATTCTTCTTTATTTATGTTACACGTCAGGATGGTGGGGTCTAAATAATGCACAATCGTTACTGCGTATAAGAGACTAAGTTTAGTACAATGAAGAAATGTATAAAACTGAGACAACAGAATACAGCAGGCAGTAGAACAATGAACACTAGTTTCTCGCTAGCGAGCTTGTAAGTAGGTAGGTAGGAACTTATCGCTCCGAACGCTAATCGTCAACTGACTGACGAGGCGCGACGCGCGATCGCCGCTTTTATACTTAGTCCTAGACTCGATCTCGAATATTCTCGAAAATACTCGAGTCGGCGCCTTTGATAAACAAAAAGCAAAAATAAAAAGAGAAATATAAAAATTGCGTTGTAAACAATTCAGATGCGGCTTTTATCAAAGGGACTGCGCGCTCACAAGTATACAAGTATACATGTTGATACCAAACTTATGAGATATTGTACCAGCTATTGTAACACATGTTTATACAAATACAAATAAATAAATAAATATACCTACGCGCGGCCGCGGAGTCAAAACGTTCGACCAGAGAGAGGTGCTTTGATTTTTTTTCTAAATTCTTGAGGAACCCCTACAGAGGTATCGCGGAACCCTAGGGTTCCGCGGAACACACTTAGAGTATAGCTGCCATAGTGTTTGCAGTCTTCGATCTTTACTGCTAGTTTAGTCGTTTTGTAGTATCGTGTGATACATTTTTAAGTATTTTTAATGTTTAAAGGGTATTAAAATTACTTTTATTCATTAATAAGCGGAATTTTGGATTGTTAACTGAGTGAAATACCATTGTGTGTAAAGTGTAAACTGTTAATCGACCAGACACGGCGATCAATGTTTGAGAAATATTGCATCTACAAAATTCAAGGTAAGTAATTTTGTAATGATTTGTTCTTATTGTAAAATTGTATATGTATTTTTTTTCAAAAATATTACAGTCATCAATATTTGCATCGAAATGTGCCTCGAATGGTATCTATTTGTGCTCGACCAAAATGCAAATATCAGGTTCAGGTCTTCAAAATTCACCCTGATTCAGGGTCGAAAATTGCCAAATTAAAAAGTTTTAAACAATGTTCTAAATTAAGGGTATTCACTTTAATGAGAAAATTAAGAGATTTGTAATAATTTTCTTAAAAATTCGTTTTTTTAGAGTAGTAGACCGATGTCAGGCATTCTATATTTATTTTTGTAATAACTGTCAGTTCATCACCAAACTGTATATATTATGTAATAGGGTTCTTATTCATTTTTGGACAGCCACCTAGAATGAAGAGGCTTAAATTACGGTTTCAAAACAAAGATATTTGGCATTTGGTTTTTAAGGCAATCTTAAACTAAATTATTCTTTAATATACATAAAATATAATATACATAAAAAACCAGTTATATATTTTATTTTTAGCTTTGCAAAGCCATTTTTTTAATATAACTTCACATGAAAAAATGGTGGTTTCCAAAATATAAATGAAAACCTTGTACAAGGGGGTCTCCTCTATAGGACACCCAGTATAGGTATGGCATTAAATACACCAAAGGTGTAAAAAAAAATATTTCTGTTTGTTTGAAATATATGTTTTTTTAATATAAGTATCCTAGTTAGAAATAAGTGTTCTGTTTGTAGGTACTTTACCTATAACTCGAATTTTAAGTAAAGTAGGTACCTATATACGTAAGAAAAACTGTTTGTATTTTATAGGTTTTACGACTCTTACCCCCTTAGTGTTTGAAGCCCAGTTTATCAAAAATCGATATATTTATCATGGCTGTGCTATGAACGTCAGGAATGGAGTGAAAGTGTCACTCTATCACATCAATTTTAGATAAGCTTGGCTTAAAGCACTACGATGAATACCGAGGTTGGGATACTTAGTATACCTGTGAGAAAATGATACAATCACGTATTTTCTCCAAATATTTATTAGCAGTAGCAATTTTAAATTACAATTAAATCAAGACAAAGCTAGAGCGTCACTGCCCATATGACGTACAGTCAACAAGTGTTCTTTCAAACTTTCTTTTTCTATCGTCTACCCTAATAATTCTAAAAACTAATAGCCATACATAAATCTGTCACTTAAGCTCTAAATATAAAGAAATGCTTGAATAATACTTAATGGCCTAAAACTATAACGATAAGAGTCCATCCTAAGAAAAGGGCTCTGTTGGCTTGAACCTTCATCTGGTTTTCTGCCATCTACAGGGTCGTCGCTCACACGGCCAACCTGACGCCGTAATTCGCTCTCGAATTACCGTTTTAAAGAAAACTGAAACAAAAGAAAAACAACAACAGAAATGTGCCATGATTCATTATAGAAGCATAAATAAGGCCTGGCGAATCGATCATTCGAACTTCTATTAAATTGCTTCCGTTATTCAATGTGGAAAGCGTCTCGCTTTCAACATAAAACCAAACATGGAAAAATAATTGTTCCAATGTCTCATTTCCGGCACACAAAGACACATATTCGTGCAAAGCGTATCGCTTTCAACACACTAAACAAAAAAAATTAATATTTGTGCAAAGCGTTTCCGCTTTCAACACACACAAAAAAAATCTAATATTGGTGTAAAGCGTCTCGCTTTCAACACACACACAAATTAAATATCGGTGCAAAGCATTTCATTTTCAACACACCAAAAACACTTATATTTGTGCAAAGCGTTCCGCTTTCAACACACACAAAAAAACAAATATGGGTGAAAAGCGTTTTGCTTTCAACACACACAAAAAAAATCTAATATTCGTGCAAAGCGTCCCGCTTTCAACACACAAAAAAAGTAATATTTGCGCAAAGCGTCCCGCTTTCAACACATACAAAAAAAAAACAAATATTGGTGCAAAGCGTGCCGCTTTCAACACACAGAAAAAGTAATATTTGTGCAAAGCGTCCCGCTTTCAACACATACAAAAAAAGACAAGTAATGGTGCAAAGCGTATCGCTTTCAACACACAGAAAAAGTAATATTGGTGCAAAGCGTTTCGCTTTCAACACAATATAATATCTCTAACAACAAACAAAAATACCTCATTTTACATTCGCTCACGCAGGCAAGGCTGCTAATAGCTTAGTTATTAAGTATTGTTTAACATTCGTCTGAGAGGTCTCAAAGCCGTACTCTAATCATTTCCTTTGCGACGGCTTGTTGCCAAATTCTTTAGGTCAAATCTATCATTAGGTAAGATTTGAGTAATTTTAAATAGTCCCTCGTAGCTATCATCCAGCTTAAAAAGGTGGCTATTACCCGATGGATGGTAAACATGGTGGCCTACATTTAAAATTTTATTAGACCTCCTCTATCTATCAAAAAGATTTTTAGCATAGTCTTTTTTCTTTCTAATACCTTAGTATGTATGCTAGATTTCTGTCATTTAACAAATTTTTTACAAATATCTTTTGATGGAAGAGACTTTTTTAATGCGTTAATATCTTTATTTCTGGAATGTTACCCTCAACGCCGGTTAATAAATAAACAGGTGAGAAACTAGTAGTTTTCTGAACTGTGGTATTTAATGTATTTTGTAACTTTAGAATCCTGTTCGGCCATTCTGTGTTTTTTGTTTTGTAATAACTTTGAAGAATCACAGTCTGTAATAAGTTTAGATTTAAGACCCAACAAAAAAATACCAAAATGCTTTATACAAGTTCGTAGCACTGATATTTTCAATTCCTCGTTAGATGTTCTTTTTGAAAAATATGCTACCCCGCCATTGGTTATCATGTCGCTAAAATAATATACCGCCATTACCTAGCGAACTCGCATCCAAAATGGCTAATAAAGGTATTTGACTAAGAAATGCAGACACATATTTATACTCCTTAGCAATTTTTTTTTTACCCTCTCCCCACTGAAATTTTAATTGCTTTTAGTAAGTTTAGTAATACAAGCCGTTCGAGCGGCCATTTCTGGATTGCATTTACGAAAATAGTTTGCCAAACCCATAAATTGCCTAACTTGTTTTACGTTCTGTGGATTGGGTGCTTTTAATAGTGCTTTAACCTTATTTTTTCCCGGCCTTACACCTTTTTCTAATACCTCGTGACCCAAATATTCGATGTGTTTTTCAAAAAAATGACACCTGTTAATATTTAAAGAGAAACCTGCCGCTGCTAGGTATTCTAAAACTTTATCTCGTTTTTTTTTCTAACCCTCAGCTATCGTTACATAAGGAATAAGAATATCATTAAAATAGACCAAAGAGTCGGTGTCCCTCAGATCGCCAAGTGCTTTACAAACAACCCACTGAAAAACAGCTGGCGTATTGGAAGGGCGAAAAGCATTCGCAGGTATTCGTAATGACCATCCGACGTCAGAAACGCGGTTTTTTTTTCGATAGAACAATCTGCAATAGGGATTTCATAAAAGTCAGACGCTATGCCCAAAGTTTTAAAATATTTTCCTTTGCCTATGCTATCCAATTGATCATTGATTCTCAATAATGGGAATCTATCTTTAATTGACATTTTATTAAGAGCACGATAATCGCAACATATCCTCGCGCTACCATCTTTTTTATGAACGAGTAAAATAATTGGCTTGCATATTATGGCAAAAAACCTTTTTTTTCTTAACAAATCCTTAGTTATTAATTTCACATTTTTCTCTTCCGGTTAAAGCCATGCGATACTTATTGATGTTACCGATTTACCGGTAGTTATGTGTTATTTTTTAATAGACTTCAAGTAAACTCAACCAATCGGCCCTATCCTGACCTGTCAGAGGCGTACTAACGACATCGGTAGAAACTACAAGTTATTTATGACCTTCGGTCGAAGCTTAGGTAGAGGCAAGTGCCGCTATTGTCATTATTAATTTTAAGTTAAAAAGGTCACGGCCTAAAATCGGCACTGGTATAATTGCTGAACTACTTGCAATGTAAAAACAAATCTCGAAAGCTGTACCGTTACATTCAATATTTACGGTGATCCTATTATTTGTAACCAAAGAGACACACCCAATATCTTTCAAAATTATAAAGGCGGGTTCCTATTTTACAACTTAGTTTTTCTTTTTGCAATACAATCCGGTAATAAACTGCACTCAGATCTCGTATCTATTAAACAGTTGGAAAGTATGTCCTAAACTAAAACTTAGTGCAAAAAGAAGGATCTGCATCCATACAAAAAAAATTAACGATATGAAAGGTAGAAGGTTGCTAGCGACAATAGAAACATATAATTTTACTTTTAACCAAAATATTTTCGTTTACAGCTTCCGCAGAATGGTCAACTATTCTCTTTTTTGGCAAAAATGACTAACGTGCCTGGGTTCATTGCCATTAACGCATATTTGCTGATTAGCCCTACTTTCCCCATTAAAAATAGAAGGATAAATCCTTTTATTTGAAAGCTTGTCAAATTTTCCTATTTAAAAGACTCAAGAGCTCAATAACAAAGTCGATTTTACCATTAAATGGAACCGTTCTAACCTGAACATTATTAATGTCCCCGTTAACAATAAAATTTCTAGCAACTGACTCTCACTCTCAGACAAACTAAAATTCAAAGATTTGATCAAAGAAACTCTTTTTCTGGCATACTCACAGTAGGACTCAACATTTCCACTAGTGTAGAGGCTGACTTTGCGTAGTTTCTCGCTAAGGTTCTTTTTCGGTGGGTATAGACTGCACAATTCTGCCTTGAACGTTCCCCATGACTTGTCCACAGGCTGCCAGGATCAAAACCATTCAGTGCTTCGCCCTGAAGACCAGAAACACACCTCACCAGTAATTCGATGTCGACTTCTTTATTTCAGCACACCATTTTACTGCCATTGTCCGAACCCGGGTCAATTTTAGAAATAGACACAGCAGTTTTGTTACCCTGTTCTTGCAGAGTTTTCACTGAACTCGATCGCGAACATTTTTACAAATTCTTCCATTTTGAAACTGCGTAATTTTTTTCCAACGACAAATACAATCTAGTTCAACGATACGGTCATTCTTGATAAGTGTCTTGACAACACTATACAACTCCGTTCAAACAATCAGCACAAATACGCCGTTTACACGCGTCCAAAGCAATTGCGATTTGTGGTACTTTTAGCGATCCTATCCCACTTCTGATGTGAGAAAATAATACAATCACGTATTTTCTCCAAATATTTATTAGCAGTAGCAATTTTAAATTACAATTAAATCAAGACAAAGCTAGAGCGTCACTGCCCATATGACGTACAGTCAACAAGTGTTCTTTCAAACTTTCTTTTTCTATCGTCTACCCTAATAATTCTAAAAACTAATAGCCATACATAAATCTGTCACTTAAGCTCTAAATATAAAGAAATGCTTGAATAATACTTAATGGCCTAAAACTATAACGATAAGAGTCCATCCTAAGAAAAGGGCTCTGTTGGCTTGAACCTTCATCTGGTTTTCTGCCATCTACAGGGTCGTCGCTCACATACCTATATAAGTACCTAAAAAAGAAAAGACTGTTTTGTTTGTATTCTGTTAACTAGATTTATGGTAACAGTTCTACCTGAATAAAATACGGTTTTGTTTTATATTTTTAATAAAGTTTTAAATAAAAAAAATATTTAAATTGTTTTTTATTTCATTCATAAATAATACAATAAATAACAAAAGAAAAATTACAGAAAATTTCTTGGAAAATTCACTGAAAATTTACTAAAAAATACATATAGTATTCTGTAATTTTACATTATAAACAGAAAAACGTATTAAAAATACAATAAAGAAGTAGTAAAAATACATAAATTTTTCGTTATTTAGCTGAAATATTTTGTAAATTTACTCTAACGATATAGTAAAAATACATATTGTTAAACCTACTTTTCCGAATTTTAGTCGTCATTTTACGTAAAGGCTTAATTACCTTTACATATAAACTTACGTCATATTCCTGTTTATTTTCCGTCAAAATACTTGAATTTTAATGTAATTTTCATGTGTAATTTTACGACTATGTATGTAATTTTTCGGCAAGTTTATGTAGAAATACAATCGATGTAGTAAAATTACGTGAAATTACGGTTGTAACATAATTAAACCGTAATTTAACGTAAAATTACTAATTACTTTTAACAGTGCATATCTTGAAAATTTAAATTTAATAATGGCCAAAAAGGGCTGGAAATGTAATGAAATGATACTGTGCCACAAATAAACAAAATAAAAAAGGCTTTCTTAATTTGACATCATAAAATCAGGGTAGTATTATATAAAATAAAGTTGATGATGATTGGTACAACAACTTTTTTACTGTGAACTGCAGTTCAACCGTGAACAGTTCAAATTGTTTGTACAACCAGCCTATCGGTCCGAATTTAAAAATTTGCAAGGTTGCAAGAAAAAACTTATTATAAATTATAAAGGCCTCGTCGAAGCTGTTTTTAATTGATTTGTGTGAAATATACCGAGGCATTAGAATCTGAAATTTGTTCTGGTTAGTTTTAGTTATAGTTATTTAGGTTTTAGGTTGTATCCGGTTATACTAGTATAGGTAATTATATAATAAGAGAATGCGAACACCGTGCTCTCAAATGCTTTCAATAAGTATTCTGTTTCATAATTTATTACTCTACAATTATGTCTGTAACAAAATTACCAAACAATAAATAAAACGCGAAAAATGAATGCTAATTTCTAAAACGTTTTTAAAGGAAAAAATTATAATTACGTTAATGACCCTGAGGATTACACAGTATATTTTTAATTAATGGTCCTTGGAGCAAGCGTTAAAAAACAAAACCTTTAACCCTTTGAGAGAATATTTATAAGCTTGTGCAATTTTCTGCGAAAAGCACTTTTCATAATGTTATCACAAAAGGGTAGAGAGAAGATTAAAGAAAATGTTTTGCGGAATAATTATTTCTTTGTCATCGGTGTTATCACAATTAAAAAGGAAATAATAAAAATTGTCTAAATATTGCTTTCCAGAAAGTTGTATAATGATTGTCTTACACAGAAGCTTTTAAAATGTTCTGTTAGGAAACGCTTTTTATATTGATATTTATAGAAAGAAGTATCGAGTAATTAAAAAGATGTTTTTAGGCAATAATTCTTGTTTTTTCTGTTAGCCATTATTATAATATTACTAAACAATTACTACAAAAATAAAAACAATAATTGTTATTTATCCATGTGATAATATTTAGGACAGCCCAAAATAATACACTTATTGTATTTTTAATTAATAATCTTTGGGCTTGCTATTAAAAAATAAAGCTCATTGAGGTCATATTTAGAAGCTTTGACAGTATTTCCATGGAAAGCCATTTCTATATTGTTAGTATTAAAAGGTTTCAAAGAATAAAGACACTTTGTATCCGGTACATTTTCTTAAACATAATTTTGAAATCACCAAATCATACAGTTTCAATTTTGTAAAAATATGTTTAAATTGTTAAAAAATTTAATATTCTAATTAATTTTTAATGCTGTCCGGAGCATTTTTGCATAAAAAGACACAGATTTAAGAACAATATCATAATGCATTCTTTGTTTAAAATCTCTAATTATTAAAATCTGAATAATGGACAAGAGCTAACTTTTGTTCATTTATAATTATTAATTTATTATTTATGCACATTTTGTATATTTTCAAACAGTGATAATTTATAATTTACATTCGATGTGCCCCTAATTTTTGAAATTATCTAATGTAACATACAGGCATATTTACATAATGTAAAAAACTTCAAGGGACGATTCCCAACTAAAAATTAAGGGAGAGAGCCGTTATAGAGATGTATCTATTTATTTATTTCCCTGAGTGGTCCGTATTCGAATTGTGACCATAAACGTTTCGCTTTTCTGTATAAGGCTCAAAATTGTATAGATCTGGCAACAAAGCCTTATAAAATCCAGACTGCAGTCCGCTCGTCCTTCCCCAACAACCAGTGCCAAATAACCGGAAATGCGGACTTGTGAGCAATCGGGAACGTCAAGAGACTCTCCTTGAGGTGCTTATTGGTAAAAAGGACAGTGGAGCACAGTGTCGTGACGGTCGAGTGGTTATGTGTTTCCCACTGCTCCTTTTTACACAAAAGTCCCCTTTGTAAATGATTTTCCTTTGAAAGGATTTTACTTGAATTTATTTGAGCTGAATGATAAGCATTATGGATTAAAATACGATTTAACTTACTTGAAAAATATGGAATATATTGTATAATATAAATTTATTACCACATTCTGAACACACCTTAAAAAAGCCCTCATTAACATCAGGAATCCATAACATAATCGTTTTTAAATAACCCTTTGCCCAAATATATGCCCATTCATCCATATAACAAAGCGCACATTCTCAGCGACAAGTTTTTCTCTAACAAGCTTTAAATAACATCTAGACCTAAATCAATTACAACAGGAAGCTATACAGTGTGTGTATAAATTCTGGAAACGACTTAATAGCATCACAATTTATTAGCCGATTTAAACCAAATTTGGTACAATTTGTGTAAGAGGATCTGACGCACCGAGTGACGATATTGGCGTTGTTGCCAGCTTTTTAGTTTATCTGAAATTCGAACGAATTTTATATTTTTAAATGTATATTTTTTCATTCATAGTTTTTACTTTAAATTTGGTACACTTTTGGTATAACATACTTTGTTCCTAATAACAGTAGTTTTCGAAATAACGACGTGTTTTGAAAATATCAACAAATTGTGTTCTATTTATTAATAAATAAAACACCAGTTCAGTTTTGATGTAAAATCATAAAAGCTGTCATTTTTACATACAAAAATGTCTTTAACTGAAAGTGAAAGAATTACAATTCCTATGATGAGAGGATATGGCGATAGGGTCAGGTCTTACGAAGATGTTAAAAATCTATTTAATGACGCATTTTCAAACCGAAATCCAATTTCAAAAGCAACTGTTCTAAAAACTGTCCGACGGTTCAAAAGAACTAGAAATTGTAGAGATAGGCGACAATCAGGACGACCAGCAGTAGTAGATGAAGAGAAAAGTTTAGAAATTTTACAACATCTTGTTTCTTCATTAAGAAAAACTTCTCAAGTAAGTGACGTCTGCTTCAAATCAGTCCATAATGTATTAATAAAACATAAATATCACGCTTTTAAAATACATATAGTTTAAAAGTTATCAGAAGATGATTATGAGCGAAGAATTGAATTTTGTGATATTATGATGTCAAGGTTTAACCAAAATAACCAGTTTTTCAAATTTGTAGTATTTTCGGACGAAGCAACATTTTTGTTAAATGGTAAAGTCAATAGAGACAACTGTAGGTTTTGGGTAAATGAAAATCCCCACTGGATTAGAGAAGGTCATACACAACGCCCTGGAAAATTAAATGTCTGGGCTGGGCTTCTGGGTAATCACAACTTTACCTTGAGCTCTTGGAAACGCAATTAGTGCAATTATGCAAGTATCACCAATAGGACGGTGCTCCTTCCCATTTTGGTCGAAACGTGCGCGAATTCTTGAACAACACTTTTCCGAATGGGTGAATCGGTAGAGGGGGTACAATCGAGTGGCCACCTAGGCCCCCTGATTTGTCGCCCAACGACTACTTTTTATGGGGTACTTGAAAAGCAGAGTTTATACCACAAAACCTCAAGATTTGGCCGATTTGCAGCGTCGAATTTTGGACGAATTTTGAATTAATAACGTCAGAAATGATTTACAACACAATTGAAAAATTTTATTTTTAATTAGCACGCTGTCAAGCAGTACAGGGAAAACAGTTTTAACATTTAATATAAAAAATATTTTTTTTCTCAATTGTACTCGTTATTTCGAAAACTACTGATATTAGGAACAAAGTATGTTATACCAAAAGTGTAACAAATTTAAAGTAAAAACTCTAAATGAAAAAATATACGGGGTGTTACGTTTAAAAATATAAAATTCGTTCAAATTCCAGACAAACTAAAAAGCTGGCAACAACGCCAATATCGTTATTCGGTGCGTCAGATCCTGTTACGACAACTGTACCAAATTTGGTTTAAATCGGCCAATAGTGGTATAATCGTTTATGAACAACCGTTTGCCCATAATATATACCGAAAATTGCCAGTTCATCCATATAACAAAGCGCACATTCTCAGCGACAAGTTTTCCTCTAACAAGCTTTAAAGCAATAACATCTAGACTTAAAGCAATTACAATAAAACCTTCCTGGGTCCGAGTAATCAAGTTTATGTCTCCCTTGTATGTAAAACGCGACCCCAACATTTTGTCTGGGACACTTTTATGTGCGTGTCGGGTCATTTCGGTCAAGCGCTCGGTTTTTCTATATCTATCGCCATATAGTGTCACGTTAGATCAAAGGGGGCAGACGTAGGTGCTTTTTGGGGGTTTGGTTTCCCTGAAAATTAACACCGACCCTTCGACCGGTGCCGTTATAGGTGGAAGATGCGGCATTGCCACGTTTAGTCTTTTACTCTACAGGAAATAGTGGACACTAACACAGAAGAGTTTAAAAGCAGTTTGAAAAAAGTGAATGAACATAATTAACATTGGCTTCGCAACATAGGAAAATTAGGTACTGGTTGATCTCTGCTGGATAGCTGAGACATGTCGGGTCCTTTACCTGCAAAAATTGTAATCAATCAAAAAACTCATACATTTATTTTATACTATCACAATGTTTTAAAAAATTATGTACCCCTTAATAAAAGGTTGTATTCAATTTTTATACAATTTTCCATTCAAGAAAAGTATTATGTTTACCATGTTTTACTGAAAACTTCATATAAAAATGACGTTTAAAGGCTAAAGATTTCCTCACACACTCGCACAAGGGAAAATTTAAAAGACACATTCGAAGATGAAAGATATTTCCATATCGAATCTATTATCTTGCACTCCGGCCAGAGAATTCTATTATTAAAATTTAATATATTCCCCTCTTTGATCGAATATGAAATTTCATGCAGTGGTTCAATTGTTTTCATTTCAACTTTGTTTAAAATCTATATTGGTTACTTATTGTCAACAATGTTTACCATGCATAAAATAATTATTTATGGTTATAATATGGTTAAGCTTACTGCTGCCAAACAACTCAACCTCATGCAATCTCAATCGCCCCTTTCTACACACCATTACTGGACATAGGCGTCTTTTATATTTTTTTCCATTTGAGTACTGCTGTTGTTCTTTTTATTATTGGTCTAGCGCATTGGTGGTCGTCCTCTATTTCGTTTTCCTCTCTCTCATGGATACTCCCAGGACCTGTATTGTCACTAATTTTTGGGTTACTACTATATCATTCATTTACTGCTTTGTTACTGAATAAATAAGTACATTTTGTAATGAATTCCACTATATAATATCTAACATATTTGTATGTTTATTACAATATCAGTTACATTAGGAGATCGTCAATAACATCCATGTTTAACAACCATATAACAGTAGAGAAAATATATTAATTGATCGGTGGCTACTTTTAAGAGCTTAGCCAAAATTAAATTTCTTTACAAAATTGGTGTAAGTATCCCATTTTAGTACTCGTACCAACTATGTAAATTATCGAAAGGCTTGTTAAGGAAAGAATGCTCAGTTTCATCCAGCGCCATAACATATTGCTAGATTGTCAGTTTGGATTTCAGAATAGGAAGGATACTGTGTTTCACTTTTCCGAGAGTTTGTTTAATGAGGGCGAACGTGCGGCAGTAGTATTTTGCAACTTCTCTAAGACCTTTGATTGCGTAAATCATTCCATACTTCTACGAAAGCTTTTTTGTTATGGCTTTAGAGGAGTGGCATTAGACTGGTTTTCATCCTACTTATCTGACAGAACGCAGATGGTTAGATCTCGGCGTTGCATCTCCAGTTCACTCGCTGTTAGACTCAGAGTTCCGTATTGCGACCCCTGCTGGTCTCACTATACCTAAATGATTTTGCCACAGTATACAAGGCAAATTCACTCTGTTTGCCGATGACACTACGATCCTATGGACGAGTGGAGATGCAGGGGTTCTTATGGACAGTGTCTCGAGTGATCTGCGTGCAGTTCGGGCCTGGTGTGATGCTAATTACCTTAGTTTTAACACAAATAAAACTAGTATAATAACTTTTAAATTTAGTCCTTTGAGTATGGGCTGTCCGGTTTCTAATAAATTCAGTGTAAAATTTCTTGGTCTGTGGATGGACGAGAGGCTGAAGTTTGATATGCATATCCAGGCTCTCAACGGCAAGTTGGCATCTGGTGGCTATGCGGTTCGTGTGGTGACAAACGAGCTTGGTACTGGCATGGCAAAAAGTGTCTATTCCTGCCTGATCGAATCTCATCTCAGATATGGAATTCCTTTTTAGGGGTTTTGCACACACAGAAGAAAGGAGAGACCCTTCTCTCTTGTGTGTTTGTTTTGCAGAAACGGGCAATTCGATATTTTTGTAAAGCAAAGGCCCGGGATCACTGCATCGAAAGATCTTAGCCTTACCCTGTCTGTTCATATAAGATTTAGTACATCTTATCTAAAAGCGTTTTAGAGACATCCGATATATCGACCAACAATATCCAACGAGAAACAGCAATGACCTGCCATTGCCTATCCCATGGTCAACCCTACCTCTCTTATGTATGAGGGCTTGAAGATGTACAATCATTTGCCATCTGCTGTAAAGGAGACAGCTACTTTAGCGCTCTTTAAGAGTATGATCACAAATAATTTACTACAAAAAGCATACTATAGTTTCAACGAGTTTTTTGAGGACAACTTGTAGTATTGCAATGGTTTGGCTCCTTCTGTCTGACTGTGATATTGTTTTGGGTGCATTTGCTGCTTCAGTACTCGTGTAACTGCGTATTTATATGAATACTTTTTATTGATTGCACTCAACATTTATCATAAATCTAGTCAACGTTTTTTTTTTGTTTTTTTTTATACAGTTTTAATGTTTGTTGACGTAAAAGCTTGTGATTTTCTCTTAATTGTTACTGCAAAACTTAAATTTCTGTTTTTCTCTCATTATTGATTCCATGCTTTCTTTAAAATTATTTATTACATTTCACCGCTTTTACTTTTCCTGCATGATACATTTTATTGTTCCTTTTTCTTCTTCTCCTTGCATTATATTGTCCTATTTTTACATTTTAAGCTTGATTGTTTTATTCATGATTAGGTATGTTAGATGTAGGAAAGCTTTATAAATGCAAAATTTGTCCTTTTCTCCTTTTTTTGGATCATATAGCGATTTTCGACTTTTTACCATTTTAGTACGCTTTTTATGTTATAAGTGTTACTTGTTAGATCTTACTGATGTTTGGTTGGTGCTTACTTTTAACAGTAAACCCAAGAGTTAATTTCTTTACAGAATTTGTTTAAGTATCGCATTTTAGTTTCTTTTTTTATTACTCTCGTGTTACTTGTCAAATCTTATTGACATTTGGTTGGTGATTACTTATCAAATAGTCGTAAATAAAGGGATATTTGGATTTTTAGAATGTCGCCTATGCTGATATTCTTCTAAGATATTTCTCAAGGATCTGATTTTACATAATTTAAGTTATTGTCCAAGCCAAGGTATATTTGTTTTCTAGATTTTCAACGAGTTGGTCTATAATAAATATTTATGGATATTCTTTACCAGTGATTTTGGTCTCGTATTAGTTTCTCGATTATCTCAAGCTGCATTAATCGTAAATCGGCTGGGTTATGAGCACTACATGATCAACAAATCCCACCCAGGCAGCACAAAGACATCCTATAGATATCTTGGCGAGAAACTTTTAGGAGGATGTGACGCCTTCTGTAACTTATTAGGGAGCTCGCCAAGAGGTTCCTATTACCTCCAAATGTCCGCCTCAGGGATATCCTAATGCGAATTTCTATTTTTAATCACATAGAAGAAGTACTAGGGAGGTACTCAGTAGGAAGTCTTTAAGAAGTTCTCAAAAACATCCTAGATAAGCTATTTCTGGGAGCTACTTTAAGAAGTCGTTCAGAGGTCGCCGGGAACTCCTAATGCGAATTTCTTATTTTCATCGCAACGAGGATATCCCTGGGACATAGTCATTGTGACATATTTGGGATATTCTTATAGACGTCCTAGAAAGTACATCTCTGGGACATCCTAAATTAAACCTTAATATACTTATTAAGATATCTATAAGAAGTGCTATAGATGTCGCAAAGAAATCCTTAGACTATCTTGGTGAGTTCCCATAGAGGTAACATGTACGATATATTTAGGAAGTTTTGGGGATATTGTCGAGAACTCCTGAATGGGTCATATCTGAAAATTCTATGAAATAGAATAAAACGCTATTTTTAATCATTGCCAAATTTTATTTGAATTTTCAACATTACACTTGCTCTCAATCATATAAAATCTGTCTTACACTCACAGGACATGTTTTGTTTTACAAGATATAGTCTCTTATGTATCTTTACAATACTGAACTTTTCAAAATATTAAATCTTACCTACCTAAATAGTGTCAAACACGAATCAAGCGCGTAGTGAGCCCTTTATTAAATCATTAATTAATTAAATATAAAAGTTAAATTACAAATAAAATATTTATAAAAATAAGAATTTACACAATATTATTACTTTAAATATGTACAGGGTGAGTCAACCCTGGAGTAAAGCTCGTTATCTCATTTGTTTCGAGAATTACCAAATAACGCTAAATACAAAATTTTTAGAAAATGTTAAGATGCACAGTTTACAATTATTTTTTGAGTATACATGATGATTCAAACAAGCGTGGCAAATATAAAATAGGTTTTTTTAAATGGAACACGTACCCTATATTTTAATTTAGTTTTACATGAAATTATATATTTATTTTGTTAATAATGTTATATACCTAAACCTTCTAGTTCTAATATTAATTTTTTTTTAACAAAACATTAGTTTTTACTCTTATAAAAAATTGACAGTTCTGCATTGTTTCTGAAGGTGGAATACTCATATTTGGAGCAAACCTATATTGGGAAAAGAAAACATGTAACGAAACTAGAGATAAATGCTACAGGACGTTCAAAATAAATTTATACATTTCGACTTAAATGGAAAAATATCAATTTTTTTAAATGGTACACCCTCAGGTAGATTTTACAAAACTCTTCAACTTTCATTAAGTATGTCACATACCCATTTTTAATAGTAATAGCAATTTATTTTGATTTGACCCTTCTTTTCACTAACGGGTCTAAAGCTATAAAATAACTAATAATAATAATATTTCTACTAACTGAATTTTTAGTTACTATGGCGTAATAAGTACCTATATATGTTCAAAAATATGCCGGTCTATACTTGGATATACATGTTTAGTTTTTTACTATATTTCCATGCACGTTCCTTTATAAGCATAAAGGGGTTATTGTCCTACAGGTATCTCGTATCTTATTTTCCATATCTTCTGGTGTTGTGGGGGGATTCACATAAACACGATCTTTAATGCAGCCCATGATCGACGAGGCCACCCAATGAATCCATCCCTGCCGATGAATTTTTGTGGGTAATGATTGTTGTTACATCGCTCCGTAAATCCTTAGATAAAGCCAAAACACAATTTTTTTTCCGGCTTGCCCAGTATGTAAATCATGTCAATTAATTCATTTTTAAGAAAATGCATAACTATTTTATTTTTATAGGTACCTACGTCACTTGCGACAATAAATTATACCTCTTTTACTTGATTCATTGACATTTTAAAATTTAATAATGACAATGCCTAAAGTTTTGTTTGTCATAGCTAACTTATCTTATAGCGTTATAAAAACAAGGGTAAATATAAAAACAAAAAAAAATAAATCGCAAACTATTAAAAATAGACATGCTAATGACATACTTAATTAAAGTTAAAGAATTTTGTGAAATCTTATCGCCTACTTTTCCAATGAAGAATTTTTTTACTTTACCACTTGTATTGGGACCAAAATCAAATTTTATACAATAATAGCTCGTAAACGGTCACTTCAAAAGGAAATTTGAATTATTTATGTTGTACTTACCTAGAATCTTAAGGTGTAAGTATGAAAATTTGTCAAAAAAGTGTGGCATTTGCATTTAAGAAAATACTTTTTTTTTCAAATAGCGCCCAATCTGGCAACAGCTCATTTATTTTTTTATACAGTGTGTCTACTTAAGTTGGAACCATAAATGGAAAACTTTTTTATTGTTGGTTTTATAAAAAAAATTATTGCTGATAAAAAGTTGTGCATGGTCAAAAACTTAAAATGCAACCATTAGATTTCAATTCTTTCAAGCCGTATACGAGGTGTGTCAAAAAATATCAATTTTGCTCAAGAGTAAAGTACCTTAATTTTTTACAATACAGAAGAATATTATAAAGTAAAGTTATTTTGAATTATAAGTTATATGCAGATATGCAATTACAGCCATTTAGCATAAAATGTATAAATTGTATCAAGCCAGAATAATGAATACGGAATGATTAGTAAATATCCACCAAACCTTCATTTTTATGCTAAATGGCTATAATTTCATATCTGAATATAACTTATAATTCAAAATAACTTTACTTTATAACCATCTTCTGTATTGTAAAAAAATAAAGGTACTTTACTCTTAAGTAAAATTGATCTTTTTTGACAAACCTCGTATACGGCTTAAAAAAATTGATATCTAATGGTTGCATTTTAAGTTTTGGACCATGTACAACTTAAATTTTTTTCATAAAACCAACAATAAAAAAGTTTTTGATATGGTTCCAACTTAAGTAGACACACTGTATATAGTATTTTTCTGAGTTGGACTAATTCCTCAAACTTTGCTTAAGCAACTATAGGCCTATATCGTCAAATAAAAAAGTTAGCTTATGCCAAGTTTAAAGAAAAAAAACTGTATATTATAGGCTGTAATTTGATTAAGGGATGACTTGGACTTTTGGACTTTTCATTTTGGCAAATCCTCCCTTTTTCTCGTTGGGTACAGTGTCTGAGTCAATCCTGGGAAAACACTTCGAACTCCTTTTCTGTCGTTTTTCAGACCTGTGACAATACACCTAGAAATTTTGATACTGAATTGATCTTAACTGAACCGTTCATCTTAAAGTCTAATTTTAGTATTTAGTAGGTAGGTACCTACCTATCTATCTACTTTCAGTAATTTATTTTATCTATTCATTAAAACTAATTTAAAAAATCATACATATCAATAAATTGAAAAATTAGGTAGAATGTTTTACTTACTCATGCATATTTTGATTACTAGTAAATCTTCAATTTTAATGTTCCCTCGCAGGCCTTTCCAGGAACACTTTAACCCCAAACTATTGGTAAATATGGCCTTAAACATTCGTGTATGATGGTCTTTGGGCCCAGATCTCCCAATTCCCTTAAGATAGGTTACCTAGAAATACATACAATTTAATAATATAAGCTAATATGCTAACACTTAACCCCAATATATACATTTTGCAAAATTTTATTGAAAATAATTATGAAATGCGTACCAATTCTTCTTGAATATTTGCCTCGCCGGTTTCAAATAATTCCGTGCATTTTCGTAGGTCTTCTTCGTCCTTTAAGGGAAACATAGATTGCCACCGCCGCATTGCCGTGGAAAAATTTTTCCCTACCACTTGCTAAGTCTGAAGAGCATCTTCAATATTATTTAAGCTAAGGAAAAGTGCTCCCATTCCCTCCGTAATATCTTTTTTAATTGATGAAACGTCTTTTTTGAGTGATGCAATATCTGCAAAAGTACATAACAAAATGTTTATAATTCGGCATATTAAGTACCTACTTTTTTATAGTCGAGGATGAAAAAATAAAAATACTATATCTTCTGTTTGAAGCTGGACACTTTACACAAATCGCAAAATTAAAAAAGTTATAAAGCACTAAATCACAAAAACTCAAAAAAATAACACTTCGCACTGCACCAAGTATAAGCTTGAAATAATTGAAGTAAGTAGAAACTCCTCCCCAACTTCATAAATGAGAGTTTTTTTTTAATGTTTATTAGTGCCGAAGATCTTTCCGATCGTAAATTATTATTACCTAAAATCCCTAAAAAATACTCGACCAATCCATAGGCGTGCAATCTCAACAATTAAAACATGTTTTAAATATTTCTTCCATATACGTGCTCCCGCTCCCCTTACATTTTTTTACAAAAAAGGATTTTCATATATACGTAACCAAAAAATGGAATCTTATATACGACCAATAATTCTGTAATAGCTATATATAAAATAAATATTAATAAAAGCAATATTGCTGAAAACAAAAAAAATAATTAACGACATGTTATCTAAAGATTTCAACAATATATATTATGTCAAAAGAGATTACTATTCTCTAAATTCTTCTCTTCAACTATCACCAAAGAACTGAAATTTTAAGCGTTGGGAAAGTGCGCCCTAGCGTCATACGGGAACATACTAATATGGAATAAAGATAAATTCAGTAATAACGAAAACAAAACCTTGTCATCATTATAAGTGTATATACATGATGCGAGGTAAATGAAGCCAAAACACAAGACATTTTTAGAAAGAAAAATTTTGATCTAAATTTGTACTATACCTAGACCCTGTTCAAAATGACGTCGGCACTATTGCTAATTTTCCTATACGCCGGCGTGGATTAAATTGGAAAATATTTGTATTTTTATGTGTTGGTTATTATCGTTTTGCTAAAAAAATAATTAAACATCAGAATCACGATATATTAACAAAACCATTTCTTCCCATTAGCAATGTCAAAGAAGAAAAATAAGTAAAAAAATTGATGTAATTTTAAATAATTTAGATGGCCGCGATTTAAAAAATAATTCAACAAATTATGAACATCATGAATAGGACATGGAAAGACCTTGCCAGCGACTTATGGAGGAACTATTTAAAAAAACTAAAACAACAACAAGCAAATATGTTTTTCAGAATGATATCAGACGCCTCAAACTATATACAATATACAGTATAACAAAATACCTAAAATTTGTTTCTATTGTGTGCCAACTTTTACACACCCTAACATTGAATTATAGATCCGCCACTGTGTACCTATAAGTTGTCCACACTGACTGTGTACTATTTCTAAAGAACATATGGTAAACAAATGTTTCAGAGACCCCTTCAATATTTTTAAATACAACAAAACTACACAAAAATTCAAGCTGTAAAATACGGCAATAAAATAACGTAGGTACCGTTAAAAAATATCAATATAAGGCAATATACACGGGGAACCGCTTCGATCTATATACAGTGTGTAACATTTTTTGGGAATAAATTATATATAGATTATTATTATTATTATTATTATCATTATTGGCGGAATTTTATTAGTCATAATATACCAAAAATTATCATAGAGCACAGCACGTTACCTATTAAAAATAAAACTAAGGTCCCAACAACGTCCTGCGTAGGTAATCCTAGAGAGGTCCTATTATTTCTATGAATAGGAAAGTAACAATACGATATCGCAGAGAGCACTTTAGGATATACCATCATAAACAAAACTAAGATCCCAACAAAGTCCTGCGTAGGTAATCTCAGGGAGTTCCTATTATTTCTATGAATAGGAAAATAACAATAAGATATCGCAGAGAGCACTTTAGGAAATTCCATTGTGAGTAACATCGGTACTTCTTTTTAGGATATCTTTAAGATGTCCCAAAGAAATCTATGCAGGTATTGCCTTTTAGCATCCCGTAGTGGACGACTTTAAGATATCTTTCCAAGAGGTCCCCAAGAATTTCAGATAGTTAACTCCTAAAGATATCCCTGGGACAGCACATTGGGACTTCACATAAGGATCTAAATAGAACATCTCATAGATCGCTTAAAGAAGTCTGTGTTACTTGGGCAAGTGGGTAAGGTAAGTATTCGCCCAATAATCCATACACCGTCATTTGATATGTCTGAGTATATCAAAATTCTTCTGGAAAACGTAATACCTTTACAACGAAAAGTTTTCCTGCAATCACTGAGTAAAATCCCAACATCCAAAGTTTTCCTAATATTTTAATTTTACCTTAAAACACCTGCTTTATTATTGTAGTTTACATATCCACAAAAGCCCTTTAAGCAAAATGCTTTGTAATTTGGCTCGTTATATCTTTCGATTCACTCGGAAGTCCTCTTCTCCTTACAAAGTCCTTTGTATTCCTGTGACAACGATTCCATTCATTAAATTTTATTCCTTCATGAAATTTTTATATTTTATTGTGGATAGGACCAGAAGGGTCCCTTTTGCGAAAGGATCCGATTGCTGAAATCATTAGCTTTTAGTGTTATAGAATAATCGATAGACGTACCCACCGTATTTTTGCGAAATAAAATAATACGTGAATAGATTAGGGTCTTCTTATGTGTGGTATCACTTTTTTTTAAGTTCCAATGTCTTTTTCTTTCTCGCCGATAACAATTTTTTAAATTATGGTCCCTTCTCAATGTATTGAATTGGAGTGGTTAACAAATGTAATTAATACCTACTTCAATTTTGTTTGCCCCCGCTAATCGTCTTCTATTCTTCTATTTGTAATTCAACTATAAAAAATATGCATTTTACCAATTACAGTTATTACCCATCCCATTAAATACCATTTTAAGATAAATTATCAATTAAAGAATCTTTAAATATTTTTCAGGATTCGACTGGAGAGGCGTGCTGAGGAAGTACGTGCCGAGAATAACACAGCAAACTTCTTATCGCAATAGCACGAATTCGCTAACTGGTCAAAACGATTTCTGCTAGGAAATGGGGTTATTTAGACTTTTTTTGAAAAATTGAATTGTGGACGGAATGCCTAGCAATAATAATTGGAATAGAACGTTCTAATTTTAAGTTGTGATCGAACCAGTTTTTTTAAAAAAGCACAGGCTAATACAGGGTGTCCAAAACTGACGATGACAAATGTAAGGTATGATTCAACATAAAAAAGTTAATGTTATCATAGGCCCACAAATATACAGGGTTGGGTTTTTTCTTTAAATTGAATCATTGAATTACAAGCTCTCTCGAAAATACCTAGTGTATTTTTAAATATGAAACATGAATAGACTATTCTATTTCGCAGGTCTTCTTCATTTTATACAGGAGTTTTGTACACCAATGATTTATTAAGGTGTCCCCATAAATAATAATCCAACGGACTCATATCAGGTGACCGAGGAAGCCATGGCTGTGCAGGTTCACGATTAGGATAATTTTTATCCAGAAATTCACGCTCAACTAGACTGAAATGTGATGGAGCACCGTCGTGCATGTACCACCTATTATTAAAATTAAAAAACTAATTTAATGAGCTTTTGGTAGTTGCCAATTAAACACAAGCCAGAAAAAATGAAGATTTCGCCACATGTTCTTTTGCATACCTATATAATTCTAAATATGTATGTTTTTCTGACATTACGAATTCACAGGGTATATAGGCACTGTTTAATCTTAATTCTCATCCCAGTTTGATATTTGGATATAATAATAATATTTAATGTTTTTCGCTTGTGTATAAATAACGTATGAAAGAGGACTTTAAACTAAGAAGCTAATTAAAAAAAAATGGGCATTGGAAGCAAGAATTAATTGTATTTTAGGTAATAAGAGCTCTGACTTTTCATTAAATGAAGTTTTCATGAATAAAAACTTTTCCGGCTAATGTGTATTTTACTTTCATTTATCCTTTTATCTCTGACACTTAGCCTGAGCGTCGAAAAGAAAACGGCTTTTATTTGCATAAGATCGCGCTTTTCACTTTAAAAAGGAGTACACTTTACCTTTGTGTGCACCTTGAATGGAAGAAATATTATATACGAAATATGTTCTTAGCCTCTTATACACAATATTTATTTAAATTTATATTTGACGGTATGATAATTAATCTTTAACAAAAGAAGTATAATAATATAAATAATATTAAATAATGGTTTCTAAAAACTGATAGGAAACCTAATTTTATTTTTCTATTAGGCCGTGTTTCCACTGACAACTACTGTCATGCAGACAGACAAAATTTGCTAAGGTCAGGCGTTTTAAACAAAAGTAAACAAAACTATTTGTACCTTTTTTTAATTTCATATCATTAAAAACATTTTTTTAGCATCAATTTTTTTTTGATTTTTGATGTTTTTCAGATTATCAAACAATAAACAGTTTTACTTATTAGTTTTTTAGTGTGTTGTTAATTTTTGCAATAAATCTGAAAACACTTAATATTTCCGAAACTGTTGAAGATAGGTATAGGATATTGTACAGGGTTATCCAACCAAGACGAGACAAGGCGATTTTTTGACTTTTCCTGTACTTTTATAAAAAAACTGAAATAGCCATCTTAAGTCATTTTCTCCCGCGAATTCGAATATCTTCAGCAAAAAACAATTGAACATCAAACAAAAGTACTAGGGGTCACTTTGATATTTTTTTAAATGGGATGCCGTATTTTTAATGAGCTTATCCAATTTCTCATATAAATTTTGATCTAAAATGTTGGATTTTTAATTTATTTTTTTATTTTTTTTAACATTTTCCGAATTTAAAACTGAAGAAAAAAGGCGTTTTTGAATTAAAAATCCAACATTTTAGATCAAAATTTATATGAGAAATCGGATAAGCTCATTAAAAATACGGCATCTCGTTTAAAAAAATATCAAAGTGACCCCTAGTACTTTTGTTTGATGTTCAATTGTTTTTTGCTGAAGATATTCGAATTCGCGGGAGAAAATGACTTAAGATGGCTATTTCAGTTTTTTTATAAAAGTACAGGAAAAGTCAAAAAATCGCCTTGTCTAGTCTTGGTTGGATAACCCTGTACATGAAATATGTCTAAAATTTTCTAAAGAATCCAAAAATTGAATAATATGCAGGGTAATGCATTTAAAATAAGAAAGTTAGTATTGGCCACTATTACATGACACACCCTGTATAAAAAGTTTTTATTGAAAAAAATGCGCAACTAGAAATATCAATTAACATGTCCGAGCGTTTTTTTGGTTACCCCCCCCCATGTATTTATTATCAAATTTATTCCATTTGGCTGATACACAGTATACTGGGTCTCCCAAAAGTCCCGCATAAAATTAATATCAATAATTAAAGAAAAACGATAGGAAAAATGCTCGGACCGGTAAATTATTATTTTTAATTGTGCATTTTTTGACATAAAAAAATATTATACAGGGTGTCTCATAGAACAGTTGTCCCGTCTTTGACAATTTTTTTAAATGAATTGCCTAATTTTTTATTAGGTTTACAAATTCTACGAAAAATTCTAAATATTCTTTATGTAGGACTTGCTATCCCGATTTTCAGCTGTTTCCAAGATATTGACATTTAATTTGAAAATTGAAACAAAAAGGTTACCCATAAAAATTTGTCATGTATTACTAAAATGAAAATTTTAAAAGCGCAAATGCTGGAAATGTCCACCGCCTTCTACCTGACACGCCCCTAGGCGATGGTAAAATCCGTTTACTGCATTCCTTATAAAATCAGGAGGTATTCTATTTGTTTCTGTCCTTATTTTTTCTTTGAGATCTTCAATGTTGTTAGGTCTGTTTCGGTACACTCTTTCCTTTAAATAACCCCAAAGAAAATAGTCCAGAGGTGTTAAATCCGGCGACCTAGGTGGCCACTCAATAGTACCCCTACGGCCAATCCAACGGTTTGTAAAGGTTTCATCTAGGTACCTTCGGACCTCCACGTCAAAGTGTGGAGGGGCACCATCTTGTTGAAACCATACCATCTCATTTGGAATATCTGGATCCATCTGGTTAGGAAAAAGAACTGCTAATGCCGGAATTAAATCAAATGTTAAAAAATCCAAATAACGTTCAGCGGTAAGGTTCTCTTGAAAAAAATAAGGTCCCAAAATTCTATTATTTATTATGCCTGCCCAGACATTAACCTTACCTGCATATTGAGTGTGCGTCTCAAGTAACCATCGCGGATTATCATGAGACCAGAATCGATAATTTTGTCTTTTAACTTGCCCGTTCAGGCAAAATGTAGCTTCTTCAGAAAATAAAATATTACTTGAAAAGGCATTATTAGTATCAATCCTTATCATCATTTCTTCGCAAAATTCAAGCCGTATATCATAGTCATCTTCTAGTAGTTCCTGTACAAGAAGAGGTTTATAAGGATGTAATTTTTCGCTCTTAAAAAATCGATGTACTGTACTACAAGTAGCTTCATTATCTAACGCCAAAGTAACAACTGAAGAGTGGGGGTTTTCAGTAAGCGATAACATTAAATCGATTTTTTTATCCTCGGTTGGAAGGAGTGGTCGACCGCTTCTAGGTAAATCTCTAACTGTACCATGCTTCTCAAATTAAAATAATTTGATTTTCTGGATACTTATCGTTAAACAAAGTACAAACCTAAGCTTGACTTCTTATTTTGTCCCCACACCCCAACATAATTAAAATTTCGATGCGCTGCTTTTCTGTTAACATTCTTAGGTAATTGACAAATTACTTAAGTCAAAGTCAGTATTGACATAATTAAGAAGAGTTGATGACAGTAAGATACCTGATTTATTTAACATGTTCTAATATAAAATACAATATGTACTAAATGTATTACCTTTAATAAAAATAAATTAAATGTCAATATCTTGGAAACAGCTGAAAATCGGGATAGCAAGTCCTACATAAAAAATATTTAGAATTTTTCGTAGAATTTAGGAGCCTAATAAAAAATTAGGCATTTCATTTAAAAAACTTGTCAAAGACGTGAACACTGTTCTATGAGAACCCTGTATAATATTTTTTTACGTCAAAAAATGCACAATTAAAAATAACAATTTACGGGTTCAAGCATTTTTCCTAGATCGTTTTCCTTTAATTGATATTAATTTTATGCGGGACTTTTGGGAGACCCAGTGTACTATTACGTTTTATCTTATATTTCTATGTATTTATCTTTTTTCCAATGTTATTGTAGTTTTGGTTTTTTGGTATGCAAATTTGCTTAAGCCTGTTTGGTTGTAAGGAAGATGTTTCCAAACTTAAGGGGACAGCCCACTGATGGCACCCCTCGCGAATACCAGAATTCGTTTTTTTAGTTCAAACAATAAATTAATTTAATTTTATGCTCAAAAGCCCGTATGCGCTGATAGCAAAGAATAATAAATAAATTTAAAAATTGTTACTTCACCGTCAGTCCTTGTTTGGCTAAAAGATAAAAAAAAACTCATTTACCCGAAAGCTAAATAAAAATTCATTTTATTATACCACATGGCATTGGGTAAACATTTGCACTGCAACTTTATTAATTTGATACCGATGACCCACTTTCTAGTTTAATCAAGTTGGATAAAATGAATGGTGAGAATAGAACAATTATTATTACCAAAATTGTGTGTTAAAATACTTAAAATATCATGTGTTTTTATTACTATCGTTAATAAGTACCGTTGAGGCAATTAAATTCCGGATTATATATTTTTCTACTTTTGCTTTATTTACCTTCACCTTGCAAGTGTATTAATATACCTATATACAGAATGTTAGGGAAAATGTGGGAAATATATCGAATTTAGATGCAGAACATAGAAAAATAAAATTACAAGTTCATTTCAAATTTTTTCTTATAGTCCCTCCCTACGTAGATATGTGCCCCTGAAGAACGTCGCCGGAAATTGGTATTTCTTGAATAACTTTTAAAGTTTTTAAAATAATTTAATAAAAATTCGAAGTTATGGACACTAGTAAGGACCCCTTAAAATAGTGTCCATGAAACAACTTAAGCTTTTTTAGTTAGTACCAAGGGCGGACTAAGCTTTACAACTTAGGGCTTAAATTTTTAATTTTTAACACGCTGTATGATAAAGACTTAGAAAGAATAAATCTGGGTAGCTCGCACCTTATCACATCACAATAAAACGTAATTCTCTTCTTGCTAATAATATGGATGTAACAGCTGTTCTTGAAGAAACTTTTGAGTGCTAGTTCATGGAACTCGTTGAAATATCTGGTTTGGCATAGTACTATTAGGAAATCTCTCGTGATATAACCTTCTGGCTTCTAGAACATTGCAAGATGTAAGACCATACATCAGATGCATATCTGTATTCTCAATAAACGTGTATTCCATAGTTCGAATTAATACACAATTAAATTCACCACGAAATCCAAAAATCCGTAAATTAATGTCGAAGTAAAGTCAGCGATGTAAAAGATGAGAAGTTCTAAAATGCAGGATATTTTATTTATTTCGTACAGGGTTGATAAAAATCATGATTTTTTAAAAAAATTTAAGCTTTTACAAATATTATTATTTTTAAATATTTCTAACTGCTTATATTTTGTTTTGTTAAGTAAACAAATATTTTTACGCAGGAATAGTACAGATACGAAGCAAAACTGGAGAAGTTTTAACGTGAACATTTCGTTCGCGTAGTTTTTGCAAGTTTGCGCCTTTGTCGAAACTTGTAATAACTGGCAGAAAACGCCCGGCTATACAAACGATACGCACTTATTTTAGTTATCAGTAATATTTTTGCTTTAGGGGTTAATCTATCAAAACATTTGACCTCATGACAAGCCGGGGCAGAAAGCAGCATTTTATAAAAAAGAAAGTGGTGGGCAAACAAGGTTGTAGAGCAGTATGTAAAAAGTGTTGTAAAGAATTGCAAGGTCTAGTGGACAGACTAAAAAGTCATTGGGAAACCTGCAAAAGTGGAACTAGTGATATCAGCAGTGGTCTTGAAACTCTGCATGGTGATTGCCAGTCACAGCCTGGAACTAGCCAGAGTGAAATTATCCAGTTGGCAAAGAAACAGAAAAGCGATAGCTGTGAAAAGGGAAGTGTAGGTGGGCGTAAAAATAGTGGAAGTAGCGGTCATTTGGATTCTTTTGTTGTGCGAACTGGACAAGATAAGAAAAAAGAACTGGACAGACAAATAGCCAAAACCGTTTACGCAACAAATTGCAGTTTTAGAGCTATAGAAAATAAAGAGGTTCGAAAGGCCATAGAAATGCTAAGACCTGGTTACCTTCCACCATCTAGATTTCAGTTATCATCAACGCTCTTGAATGAAATATTCGAAGAAGAAAAATCTAATTGTTTTAACAAGTTATCTGGACATTCTGTTAGCATGTCCTTAGATGGATGGTCCAATATACATAATGAGCCGATAATCTGTGTCGTTTTGACTGCAGAGGATGGAAACAGTGTTCTTTTAAAAAGCATAGATACATATCTGGTCATCCCCATACAGCTGACTATCTTGCCGAATTGGCTATTAACGCAATAAATAAGTGCAAAAATGAATATAACTGTAAAGTTACCAGTATTGTTACAGATAATGCGAGCAACATGGTCAGTATGAAGAAAAAAATTACCGAGTCGTCCAATTACCCTATAATTACATATGGTTGTTCGGCACACCTACTTAGTTTGCTCTCCAAAGATTTAGAAGCATCGCAGATAAAAGAACATATAGTACATATTGTGAAATACTTCAGAAATACCCATTTGTCAAATGCTTGGTATAAAGATAAAGGGGGCAAGAAATTGGTCTTACCTCAGGATGTTCGATGGAATACACTTTCAGATTGTCTTGAGATTTATGTAAGTGAGTGGCCAAAATTGTTATTAATATGTGAAGAGCATAAAGATCAAATTGATCCAGTGATTTTTAAAAAAGTTTCAGATATCTGTATTGAAAGTATGGCTGAAGATTTTCTACAGTTGCTAAAACCAATTTCTATAGCACTGGATGCAATGCAACAAAAAGGTGCATTTTTATCTCAAGCAGTTTACATATGAAAAAAGTTACTGGCTATTTTTGACAGTTTTGAATTTGAAGAAGAAAGAAGCTTGTGTCAATATCAATTATTTAAGAACAGATATGTTTAAACTCTAAACCCCCTTTCACTTTTTGGCGTATATTTTGGATCCAACAATAAACAAAGAAGAATATCCATTACTAGCTGAAGAAAAGATCGATGCTCTACACATTGTTTCCAAATATTTTGCAGACAAAGGATTATTACAATTACTAATTAAGTTGGAAGCTAAATCGGACCCTTTTCACAAAACTCTGTTTTCAGAGGAAATAATCAAAAATGTAACAGCAGTACAGTGGTGGAGATATCAAGAAGATGTTTCGGAAATTAAGCAAGTGCTCCCTATAGTAATTTCTGTTTTGTGTGCCTGTGCATCGTCTGCTGATATCGACAACGGTTCATTTTATCGATCATAAATAAGAATACCTTTTTATTAGTCTAAGACGCAAGCTACCTAGATTGATTTTTTAAAATCTTTATCATACAGGGTGTTAAAAATTTAAGCATTAAGTTGTAAAGCTTAGTCCGCCCCTGGTAAACTAAAAAAGCTAAATATGTTTGAAGGATACTATTTTAAGAAGAGTCCTTACTAGTGTTTACAACATTTTTATTAAATTATATTAAGTAATTTGAAAGTTATTCAAGAAAAACCAATTTTCAGCGGCGTCCTTTAGGGGCACATATACATATCTCCGTCGAGAGGGCCTGCAAAAAAAATTTTTATAGGAACTTGTCATCTTATTTTTTCATGTTCTATCTGACCTAGCTATTTCCCACATTTTGCCGGACACCCTGTATAATAATATACAATATGTCTTTGGATGAGGTACCGCATTCTAGTAAATTTTCTCTTTTTTAATTTTTTGAGAAAGGTTACAATGGTGTTAGCTCCACATCTAGCGCATAAACGTATTTTGCACAAACTTATTACATAAATAGCTAACTCTTACTATCTGTAAATAAATAAATTCATATCAAATTAATGGTTCTGGGACGGACTGTTATTCAAATTGAAACAAAATCATATTTAAATTATAGCGGACAAAAAAAACTGTTAATGGTTTTCCAAGTAATAAATTAATTTTCAGCTAACGTTTATTAATTTTAATTTAAAATTAGAGCGGCACTATAGGAATTAAAATTTGCATGAAATGCTCTCGACGCCATATTTCGGTCCAGCCGTTTTTGTTATTATTTTCGAAAAATGTTAATTAGAGCCCACGATAATCATAATATAACAATAATGACTATGTAAATGTAAAAATTAATATTGTTTACGACTTTTGGTTGAACTGCCAAATTTAATTATGGATACATTATTTTATGGAGCACAGCTCACAAGGGCTCTAAGCCTTTGATTATAGAACAGAAATTACAGGTGTATCCTTAAATACAAAAAACCACAACACCCTCTAAGTGAATGATAGGGTGAAGCTAGGTATATTGTACCGGGTTCACAAAAATATGAATAAGAAAATAAATGATAAGATATTTCGGTTAAAAATAATGTTTTCCGGAGCTTTATATATTTTATTTATTTTTTTAGGTTAAATATTTATCAATTTACATTACTTATGATCATCAATCAACTACAATAGGGCAAGTTTGAAAACTTTTATAGGTTAAACTACAATTTACAAAAACACATTTTACTCATTATCTTAAAACTAAAATAATGCTACTTTCCAAAAATAAACACTACGAATTTAATAAAAACAGAAAATATATCTATGAGAAACTACATGCTATAGTTGGTACAAAAATATTGGCTAATTATAGCATTACAAATTTTTGGTTGAAAACACTGTATACACATAATATAAACTAGATCATTATAGTATTTTAAGTAACAGCCAGATTTATAGTTTTCAAAGGATACTCTAATTAAGTAACATATCCTTTACATTTAACATATGTGGCTCTTACTAAATGTCGGCCAAGCTATGATAAATAAAACACATAAATTTCGAGCAAGTTACTCACGTCAGACACAAAGTCTATTTTATAAGTTATGTATTTTATAATGAAAACTAAGCACTCTTTTAAATTGTCAGAATAAAGAATTGCAAAAAATACTGTCAAACTAATATCGAAGCTATTTTTTTCTTGAGGCTATAATTACCACCAGCAAAATACCCTTGGATTATTTTGTTTAGCACTTAAAACGGCTTCACAATAAATTTTGAAAATCTGTTCAAATGCTACGCGCCTCATTATTTGTCTTTACTTGCAATTCAACGGGTCGATGACGTCACCAACGATATTCTTAGGTTATAAGTCCATGCCAGGTAGGGTTGGGTCCGTAGAAAACTTTACGTAATCTACCTAGGTAGAAAACAGTAGAAAGTGGTTTTCGAACATTTGTCGAAATCATTGGGTTTTCTATCTATAGGTAAATTACCTTAAAACTTCGAAAAATATAGCCTTACTTAGAATATAGAAGAAAAATCATACATAACCTCACATTTCTTGACAGTTTCGTAACAGTATTTTGCCTTTTCTACGTTTTCGACTGTCGGAAGCAAGATACCCAACTCTGGTGTCACCTTTGATTGTTGTGAGCATCACAGAACAATAAAGGTGAGAATTGTCTAGTGATAATATGACGTCAGCGGCCCATAAGGAAAAATGAGGGCATGGCAAGGGATTTTGCTGGTCAGGTCATATCATGGGGGCGGGAGGGTTTGGCATTTCTGGCCGTATTTTTTTTAAATGGTTTGAAATTAAAATTTTATTAATAATCTTGTTTAATCGAACACTCAGCACAAATACCAAAAACACACAAATTAAAACTCTCCACTCAACAGATATAGTATTTTAACCAATCATTTTTAATCAATACGTCAAAACACGGATAAAAGTTAAAAAAAGGCCTCATCACTAAATAAAATGTTCGGTAAAAAATTGTTGTTATGTGCTACTAGCAACTACCTACCAAAATCAAACCATGGCTGAAAATCACGGGGAAGCAGAGCTTGCACATGTTGAATTTGGTATGGCTATAGTTGATAAAGATGTAAAACCCTCCAAACAGTTGAAGCACTGGTTTGAAGTTGCACTGCTACCTATCTGGACTAGTTAAAGTATCATCTTCAATTTCTCGAAGTATAGCCTCTTCTAACTCAGGCGTGGTTACTGTTGCAAGTCTGCCAGTTAGTTCCGTACTACGTTTAAAACTCCCGGTCTCACTCAATCTTGCATGGAGCTGTCTAAATGTTTTGGCACATGTCAGTAATCTCTTTGGATAACGTTCCTGATAAATTCGCCAAGCTTCTTCAGCATTTTCATTTGCTAGGCCATAATTGAAATGCATCTGGACCATTTCAACGTTAGTAAAGTTATTAATTTTTGTCTTGTTATTGACAAAACAGGTAAATTAGACATGAAAACTTACCTTTACCTCATATTTTAATTAACTTTGGAATACATAGGATTTTTTTTTGGTACATGCAATAAAGTAGTTTTTATTTTTCTCTCGAAAATAAAGCAAGATACGAAAAGAATTCAGGGAAAAAAAGTTGTTAGAAATTTAAAAAAACGATTTTTTTTGAAACTTTAACACCCTGTATATCAATAACAGGGCAACTCCGGACACATGTTCATATAAACTTATTCTCTTAGAATATCATAGGGAATCACCCCCTTAAGTCACCTACCGTATTTCTGAAACACCCTGTATATTCTGTATATAAAATGGAATATAATAGTTATGTCATATAGGTAGCATCAAAAATTACCTTTTTCATTTGATAAATAGTAAATAGTTATTCAATTATAGGAATTACTTTTTCTCGTAGTAGGATTTTTTAACCTGCTTCTACGGCATTTTTAAAAACTTGTTCACCTACTTGCAGATTTTTATTACGCCATTATTTTCTTAGCTTTTACCAAAGCAAAACTAATTTTAGGACAAATTATTATCCGAAAATAGAAAAAATTTTATGGGGAAAAAAATTAAATTAGTATGAAAGATATATATTCCAAAGACTATAAATAATTCTATAAGTTCATCTTATCCAACCGCGTCTAGACCCTCTTCAAAAGTCGACAAATACACTTTGCTGCTGAGGTCTCTATATAAAAGACACCTTTAAGAAACTTTTTACTTTGCGAACATGTGTCATTTTCTCCGGGATCTCAGTTATCGCAATAAATATTTCATGTGTGCTTATAAAAATGATAAATACGTCAATTTCCTGTGGGAAGTACTCCGGCATGAGAGCGAAACAAAGTTTAGCGGATTATCTTTTAAAAGTTCCTCGAGCTTTGACGGCACCTATCACATTTTCCAAGCAGTAATTTGCGGCAACTAAAAGTTTATATGGAGTGTGGTGTGAAATATTGAACACTTCCGTCTTGTCTTTAATGGGATCTTTCCAATGAAAAAGGAATAACCATCTACTTGTACTTGTAAGGAAGCAAAAACAAACTCCAAAAAAACATCGAAATAATTTAACGTTTGTAAGAGCCCAAAAATATTTCAATAGATTACTGGACGGATTATAGGTGTAGGTAAAGGGGACCTTACACCATATTATTAGTAGGGGAAGTGGGAATAAGACGGGACACTTTTCATTTAAAACTTTCTGATATGCAAGCGTCATTGTAGCCACTTGACTTCAGTCAATCTTGGTGACAATTCAAATGAAAAGTCACTAATAAACACCACCGCACTTCTCTGTGTAGCAAAAGCGCAGTGAACTGAGCTCCCGTATATTCATAGAGAGCAGCAAAAGTTCGCGAATTTAAAAAAATTTACTGTTTTTACTGCTTCATCCAAAACTGAGTGAGTAGAAGTTTTTTACTGCTAATGCTTCTTTAATTTTCTATTAATAACACAGTGGCTACCTTCGATTTCCGGAATGATCACAAACACATCACTCTGTATACTTCCAACCGATTTTCTTTTCATTACTCGCTAATCTAGATAAAGCGTGTTTTACAACAAGACGCCATTATTTCCATTTAATGGATGGAAAGCATTAAAAAAATGCAATGGAAACAAAGCGAACAACTTTAATGACGCCGTCGCATCGAGGGCGCAGGTAAAATGTTTCTTGCATGCGACGTGCGAGTGGTTAAAAGCAAAATGATGTCCGGAGAAATTTCTAGTGTCTATTTGCATTTTCATTAGGTCTGGTCTACATACATTACTATACGTTTGCATATATGGAGGATGGAGGAAGTCACAGCTCAGGTGTCGTGTGAAAAACGCATTAGTTCTAAAACAAACAATGCTTTGCTGCTAATTTAAATCTTGCCCCATTATGGACAAGTCGGTAATTTTACTATTTAAATCATTTTATATGGTACAACACCTTCGTTCCTTCGAAATGAAATTTGTTAAAACAGACTATGCTTAAGTTGACATTGAGACTGTTAAAAAGTTTAAATTGAACAAAAATAAGCGCTAGCTGAATCCGTTCGGTATTATAATATGGTTGGAAAAGTTTAACAACCTAACTTTGACAAAATAAAGTTAAAAAGCTTTTCTGGAATAAGAATCTATTGCCGAGCGGCTAAGCCAAAACACAAACTTAAACTTGTTTAAAGTTATTGTATTGCCGGAAAATATTTCCAAGACTCTAATAAATTTATATTAAGTTTTATGGAGTGTTTTATTGGTAGATCAGTTCACAGTTTGTTAAAATGAAAGAGCATTTTGTGATAATGGTTATGTACCTATAACTTACATGTTACATAGCACAAATAGTCCTGGCGTGTTAAAAATTTTCTTTGAACTTATATTTTTGGCGTTAGTCTCAATAATATTTGCTTATTTGAAAGTTGAGTTGCTTACATTTACAAACGACATGCAACAATGAAAGTTCTTGGGTCAAGCTTCAGCCGAAATACGTAACAGTTGTTTTTCAATCGCAAAAAAAAATGTAGTATTTTTATCGATGTTATATTCTTCTTTTATTCGGCCCTTTTTAACCTGCCATTTTAAACTAATTCCGCAAAACCAACTTAATTTGTACCAATAAAGATGCTTTCCTCGCCAATTAAATCACGAACATTTTAAGCAAGTTTTCCTAAGATTTTTGCTGTAAGTAAGTGTCTGCCAACTTGCAATTTGCCATCTGCGACAGATTTTGTTAGTTTTCAAGTCAAGACGTTATAAAGCATCTCAAAATTTATGTTAAGCCGTTTCTAGCGGTAAAGACAAGAGGCACACTCATTAAATGGATATTAATTGTATACTACTTATGCCCGGTTTTATAAACTAAGATTACCTCTAACTCGACATTATAAGCTTATTTTATAACTACAGAATCATTACTATTGTAAAGCATGCGCAGACTAATTAAGTGATAAGATTTCAGCTGTACAGAATTGAAACTTGTCAAGTTTATTTCTTCGGTCGAAATTTAATAGGACAAGGCCTAAAATAACAATTTTAATTTAGTTCTTGTATATCATGGTAGGTTTTTATAGTATTTGGAGTGATTAATATGTTCTTACCCATTAAATAAAGTATAGTAAAATGTATAGGTAATGCAGATATTTGTACATGTATTAAACAAAAATAGAACTCATTACCTAGAACAATTTGATAACAATAAATGGAGCACCCTCGGCGCCTAGAACATTTAGAGATCTGATAGTCACATATGTTCTAATACAGTTGTACCTTTCTACAAAGTCTACAAGGACTTCAAATTCTTCTTTTAAAGTTTACGTTTCTCTGTGCAGCCGTCGTGGCAGATCTAATTTCATTTGGATCTAGATCTTGAAATACTTGGTTGACTCGATAGAGTAACTCTTCTCGCGAATTTACTGGTGATTTGTAAACCTTGTACTTAAACATACTCCACATCAGGTAAAAGTCTAATGGATTAAGATCGGGGGATCTGGGAGGCCAATTTCATGGTCCTAAACGCCCCACGATCACCAAAAAGCCTAGTCAGAGGTAATTGAATAGGCTTGATACTTCAACAACAAACCAAATTTTTGGATCATACCATTGACTGACTCGCTAGAAACGTCTAGTACGACATCGTCTCTAATGCATTACACACATATTGTGCATTGTTACTTGCCACGCGATTGTTCTCTTTATTTAACACAAAAGGATTGTTGTTTTCACGAATTCTTATTGGCATTTAAGTGATGCCTAATGTTTCATAGCTCTAGATTTTCCTAAAAAAAAATTACGAAAATTATTAATTTTGTCAAATTATAAAATGTATTTTATAGGCGTGATATTATAGGTAAGTATCTCTTCACATAGGCTTTCTCTATTTTGCTTGCCCCGTGCGGATTTAAACTTAATTCAAGTTAATTTCAAGTTAATTTCGGCAAACGAACTTAATTTCTGCAAACAAGTGGCTCTATTTCACGGATTACATTGCGGGGAGCTTAAAGAAATTTCCCGAAGCTCTGTCTACATGTAAGCGGGCAAGTATCGGCCATTGGATAATTCGGAGAGAGGGCAAAATCCGATTTTGCAAAGTTGTTCAACGGTTTGGCAAATAAGGGTTAGAGCAAATGTTGATTTAAATCAAAAAGGTCTATAGCCTTAACGTTCACTAGTTTAGGGAATTAGGTATTATTACTTAGTAGGTATACACTGAATTTCTTTTAGGAAGATATAGTCAATAGACAGCCTAAGTGATGACGTCACAAGGGGCGTGTTTTAAAAAATATTTCCAAACAAAAATAAATTGCATTGAAAATCCCATAAGAGATTTTTGCAAGCATTGCTACATGTTTATAAGCGACAAATAAGCAATTTCTTCTAATTATTTGTATTTTTGGTGATATGATTGACCCATTTACAGCCACAGATAGAGGTAAGTGTTTCCTGAAAATATTTAATCGCCATCTGAAAAAGTTTGAGGTTATGTTATTGTTGTTTACATTATTGTTTAAGTTTTTTGTAAAATAAAGCTTGTGGTAGTGTTTATTTATTAATATGAAGTAGACCCAGTCTATAGCCTAAATAATTTATAGTATAGATTCAATATTGGCTAAAGTGGTTAGGGGAGAACGGGGAGCATTCGGCCACCTAAGTTATTCTAAAATCTATTTACATTTCCCGCGTTTTTTAGGGAGTACAGTATTACCAACATTCTTATTCGCGTCCGGAATTATAATAAACACGTTATTTGTGCATCGGACTAATTTTACCAAGAAAAGAATAAAAATCGGCTTTTAGGTAAGTTTTTTTTACTAAATATATTCCCCATATTTTCTTTGAAGGAACGATATTTAATTTTATGTTTTGTAAGTAAAACGTGCTTCTATAATGCTGTTTCTATTCCCGAATCATTTTATAACCTACAAAATTTAGTTACTAATATGACGTTTGATTTAAAATATTTTGGTAGCTGGGGAGCATTCGTCCACCTATACCTGGGGTGCATTCGGCCATAGCCGAATGCTCCCCGTTCTCCGGAAAAAGACAGATTAGAGGAAATTGAGAGGGAAAAGGAGAGAAAAAGAAATAAGTGTCCAAGACGGGACGTATTTAATAAGCTTAGATCAAAAAACAAGGACAACAAACCACAGATTAAGAAACTTAAACTAAAACAAAATTACTCGGATTCCTCTTCCAGTGAGGATGATATATCACTTCATGATGACTCTGATGATGATGTCAGTGATGACCTTGAAAACATTGATTGTGTGATTGATTATGAACTTAATGAAGAGAAGCTAATTGAGGAAGATTTTGTCCTTGTACGATTTAAAGCAAAAAATTCTTTAGTTCATTTTATCGGGCAAATTTTAAGCGTAATAAACGCAAATACCTATAAAATTAAGTTCTTAAGAAGAAAAGGCATATCAACAACATTTTATTTTCCTGTCATTGACGACATCAGTGAAGTAAACAACATAGATATTTTTAGGAAAATGATTCCCTCGTCAAAGTCTGGAACTGCGAGAACTGCGGCGAACTATCATTTTTGCTATAATTTCGCAACAATAATTGTTAACTAAGTCAAAATACTTGTATTATTAAAATTTGGCTTTATTGATAAATATGTTAATTATTTGTGTTAATTTAAAGAGAACATAACTTTAAACAATATTTTTGATTTATTTTTTGTTTAAAAAGCTACTTTACCAGTTACCTTACCAGATACGTCCTTCGGCCGAATCCTCCCCTTTGAATGGCCGAATGCTCCCTAGGGATGGGGAGCTTTCGGCCATTAGTAAGTATTTTATGAAAAATAAAATTTTATTAGAAAACGTGATCTTTTAATTTTTCTTTCTTATTATATGTTGAGATTAATGTTTATCATTCCCCGCAAGTACATTTTTTTTACAGTTAAACATTTGGTTTACTTCTTACTTAGAGAGTTGTGCATTGTGGCCGAATGCTCCCCATTCTCCCCTACGTATTTTGTTACCCGAACAGAAAATTTTCAAGTTTGTTGTATTCCCTGCAAAGATAGAAGAGAGGAATGCCTGGTCATTGTGGTCATCACCTATAAGCATCTTATAAGGTCCATAACAGAACAATTATGTTAAAAAGGGATAAACGCCTTGGAGTTGAACCATTATTTGCGTTACAATGGTAGAAGTCAAGATAGAGCAGAGAACCTTCCCAACATTCTTTGGTTTGTACCTGCCATTTTGGGCACAATGACAGAAAGAATAGGGCTACAATATTTGAGTTTAGCGCTAAAAGGCAATTTAGCATTACATCTCCAGAAAAAAAGGTATGTTATAGCTTTTATTATACAAAATGTATTCACGTTCCTAGAAACTAAAGTAAAAAATGTGAACATTTAATAGTTTGATTTAACTTTTAACAGAAGAGCAAGGCCAACATTATATTAAATTATTTTTAGAAAAGAAGTGAGCAGACAGATGTTACCGAAGATATTGACTCATGCTTTAGAAGCATCGTTAGAAGTAGAAAAGTATTTTTTGATACAAGATTTGGAAGAAATTTCAAAAAAACCTTTAAAAACTTTTAGTACGCTTTAGTTACAACTATTCTCATATCCCTATGTATGCACAGGGATATCAATGCTATGCCTAATACAATTAATTTGAAATATATATTATGTAGATTATAAAACAATGTAATAAAAATAACAATAAATATTTGTTTTAAGTTTTATAATTTCAGTAGATACATGAAATGTTGTTAAGGTCTACAGTATTTCTAAAATTGCTGATCAATCTTCTGATCCATAGCTGCATGAATAAGGCTAACTGGGATATAGCTCCTCAGCTGTTTTAACTTCGCTGGATTTAGTTTTTTTGGGCATTTCGAAGGCACTTCTTATCAGTGACTGATAGGTAGTAGTATCGAAATAATGCAGTTGATGATATTTTTTTCCCGCTAGAACATAAACAGTTGGCAGATATTGTGTTGCATTTTTTGTTTAGTATAATCTACAATTAAAATATTATTTTGCATGAAGTATATAAAAAAATTTATGATAGTAATTTAAATTACCACAATATTATAACTTTTGTCTTTCATCATAGTGTGAACTTCTCCGATCTGAATCAAATTGCATCCATAGGACATGGTTTGACTCCCAAGGCATTTACCCCTTTTTAACATAATAATATTTGCTGTATTAGGTACCTTATAAGTGATGTCCGAGCTTTCCTTTCTTTTATCTTTGCAGGGAATACAATAAACTTGAAAATTTTCTGTTCGGGTAACAAAATACGTAACCACTTTAGCCGATATTGAATCTATAATATAAATTATTTAGGCTATAGACTGGGTTTACTTCATATTAATAAATAAACACTACCACAAGCTTTATTTTACAATAAACTAACAATTATGTCTTAATAAACAATAATGTAAACAACAATAACATAACCTCAAACTTTTTCAGATGGCGATTAAATATTTTCAGGAAACACTTACCTCTATCTGTGGCTGTAAATGGGTCAATCATATCACCAAAAATACAAATAATTAGAAGAAATTGCTTATTTGTCGCTTATAAACAAAAATGTCTTATGGGATTTTCAATGCAATTTATTTTTGTTTCGAAAGATTTTTTAAAAGACGCCCCTTGTGACGTCAGACTTAGGCTGTCCATTCTCAACCACATTTTAGCTGCCGCTCCATTACAACGAAAGAGCTAAAACTTGTAAGGGATCAAATTTAGGGTGTTGGGAACACCTTAAGATCCTAATTTTGATAGTAGGGCTAAAATAAATACTCCAAAAATAACTTACTTTGAAATTAAAATCAAGTATATAATATCACCAAATAAAAAATTTAAGACACTTTTCGAAAACAGTAAAATACCCTCGTTCATCATTAGGGTTTTCTTAAGTATAGTCAATGACTTTAACTTCTTTTTGTTTTGCGGATCTTCCATGGGGGGTTTATTATTGAACATTTGATTCGTATTGAGCTAAGTAGGTACAATGCAGTAGGGAGGTATTCAATTTTGAGTCATTTGATTATATTTATTTGGAAGAAAGTTAAGGTGCAGGCGGGGGGAGGAGACGAGGAATGAGTCAGCCTCTCGGTAATCTGTATGGTTTTAAAGGGTTTGAATGTATATGTGAGTGTGTTATTAATAGGTTCAGGTTAATTGAAGATGAAGATGAAGATCATTTATATTGAAAAGGAAAGAAAATTCCAAAATTCTACACAAATATTTAATATTTTGCTCTACGCGTTTCGGTTTCTTAAACCATCTTCAAGAGCTATCTAAAAAGTTCATTTATATAATAATCTCAATTCAAAATTATTAGGTATAACTTACATAATATAATCACAAACTTTACATTAAGGGCACAAACAAGTTCACTATGGCGAACACAAGTTAACTAGCTATATAAAATTGATCAACGGGATAAACCTAAAAAACATTTAAAAAAATTTAGAAAAATAAAACAAAATATACCGAACCAGAGCGGCATCTAGGTTGCACAAAAAGAGGTATGATTGCATGATAAGCAAACATTCACTACTTAAACTCATTTACAATTTTCGCTGCTTCTCTGAAGTGGGCGTTGACAGGATCGTTCGAACACTCAATCTGATTATTAATCTCTAATTTGGCTATTTCTATATTTTCTAAAAAATTCAGCTTATGGCCTTTCTTCGCATTATGTAGCATTTTAAAGTTGTCCTTAGTATTAAAATTATGTAAATTCTCTCTTAAATGTAGGCTAAAAGCTGATCTCTTGTCATTAGGCGATTTCTGAGAGTTTTGGCTCAATAGCAGCCGTTTAACGAGTTGATTTTGAATTGAGATTATTATATAAATGAACTTTTTAGACAGCTCTTAAAAATGGTTTAAGAAACCGAAACGCGTAGAGCAAAATATTAAATATTTGTTAAGAATTTTGGATTTTTCTTTCCTCTTCAATATTTATTCTGAAACCTTTGAATTTTGAGAAAAAAAAACAGGCCGAACGATAGTTTTGTAGAGTAAAGTTTTTGTACGCAGACCCAAAGTGCTTTTGCTCTTTATCAGGGCATAAATGGCACTTAGTTGACCGTTCGCTTTTCTCAAATGAGAGACTGTGTTGTCGTTCTGGTTTAGCTGTTTATCGAAGAGCAGACTCAGGTATTTTATATTTTGACCCCAGTTTATCCTAGTGTTTTTGACAAGCAATCTGGATGTAGGTTGAATACTGCCCTTCGAAAAATTGATAGCCTGTGTTTTGGCATCATTTAGAATTTTCCATTTATCAAGCCACGCCATGATAAGTTTTATATGACGTTGCAGTTTTGAGATTACCAACCTAGGCTTTTTTGCGGTGGCGGTAGTGGCAGTATCGTCAGCAGAGAAGATATTTAAGACTATCTAAGGGTTCGTCTGTGTTGAAGTCGCAAGTTCCACTCTTTTCATTACATGCGTTGACGCTAGTATATCTCCGCTCTTATTGTTTATCGCAGCACGTATATAATCTTACCTTATAAAATTCTGCTCCGCAGTAAATGGAAGCCGCTTTGAACAATTTATTTAAAGCTATTATTACTTGTTGTTTTAAGTTTCGTTGTAGTGTACTGTCGTTTTAGTTGGTATTGCAAAAATTAATCATATTTGAATTTCACCAAATTTTCTTGCTTTTACTTCAAAAGTCGATGGTAGGAAAGAGGTGAAGTCATAATATAATTAACGCGAATTGGTAAAAAAAATTTACAGTCCTTTACAAAGATGCAACCGGGGAGGACATTGAAAGTGTCGAAGCACGTGCCACGCTTGTTACTATTGTGAGATTTGAGATCTGCGAAAACTCATAGATTTAAATGTAATATTTAGGTAGTCGTAACTCTCGACTTGGTCTGATCCCGTCGTCAGTCGTCCCTTCTCCCTACTCCGTCATGATCGGGCCACTGGCTCGACGGCGGCGCGCGGCGGTTCGCGTAGTTCCGCTTGTGGATCATTTTAATTCGGTGTCGTTAGACTGTGTGACGTATGGGACAAATGCAACACAAGAATTTCGTTGAATTCCGTACCCATACTAACGTGCCCACGCGATAATATAAACATTTTCAATATTAAAACTCCCAAATTACGATTTAATTATGAGTTATCAAGAATCGCTAGCTTTGGTCTCCAGATCAACGTGCCCACAACGATAATAAGTAACGATATAACAGCACAATACGTTATGATATGATGACTTTTGCAGCACCTAAAAGAAACGACTGCAAAAGGCAGAACTACAGAATCAGGGGCTACCAGTTTTTGGCAATTTTTCTATATATTTTGGTTTAATAGCAGCTGTTCAACGTGTTTAATAGAGCGGATGAACAAACTTGCAATATTCCCATTTACAATTTTATTGAATTAGCCGATACTTGCTGGAGATCCATAACAGTAGGATGTTTTTTTTTAGGAAATAATGTAAAATACTATTTACATACTTTTCTCCAGTGTTTATTAATATGATTTTATATTAATGTGACATATTTCGCTACATTGCAGCTTTATCAAACAAATGTAAATCAATAGAGGTGTGTGAACCTTTTTATATGCAAAAACTTAACACTATCTTACATTAATGGGTTTTCCTAAATATATATACAGATTACGGTCTTAATTTGATAATGTATTATTGTAACAAATAATGATGAGGCTTATTGTGGGTATAAATATTTAAAACATATTTAATAAGGGTGAGTTATTAAGGTCTATTTGATCATTAAGTAAATGTTGAGAATTTTTAAGTTTGTTTATTTCTAAAGACTCAAGCAAATTTAATTTTAAACCTTTCTGTTCTGTATGTAATAATTTTCATTAAATCGATGATTATATTCTATTAAATGGTTGGCATAATTTGAATCAGTTGTTCCCTTAAGAAAGCTGCACTGGTGTTCATTTATTCTTTTAGTACCAAAATTTCTACCTGTTGCCCAATGCATGTATGAATTAGGGCAATCTTTGCAAATGTAAAAAAGTACCCATTTTATCACTATCCTCACCAACATACGAGATTAATTTGTAATTTTTTGATTTATCTTTAATAATTGAATAAACGGTTCCAATTCCTTTTTTTTTTGCGCAGAATTTGGTCTATTATATTAGACGTGTAGCCATTGTTTTATGATATTGAATTCAGTTTCAAAAGTTTTTTGATTTAATGGTAGTATTATTAATCTATGTAACATACTATGGAATGCTGCTAGTTTATGTTGTAAGGGATGGCATGAACTTTTATGTATCGTTGTATCAGTGTGTGATGGTTTATGAAAGACTAAAAAAATGTGTTTATTGTTTTCTTTTTTTATAGTTAAATCAAGAAAATTAATAGTATAATTGATTTCTTTCTCCATAGTGAATTTAATGTTATTATGTAAACTAGTTATGTAGTCTAGAAATTGTTTTAGTTGTCTGTCAGTTCCTGTAAAACAAGCTAGGATATCATCCACATATCTATACCAATAAATAAATTGACTAAAAACTGAATGACTCGAAATTTGATGTTCTAACGAATTTATAAAGATTTCAGCTAGTAACGGGCTAAGGGGGTTTCCCATGATTGAACCTTCGCTACTTGTGTAAATATTGTTATAGAATTCAAAATAATTTTGCTCCAGGCATATAGTAAGTAAGTTGATAATTTAATTTTTTAAGATTTTGCATATAAAAAGGTCCACAAGCCTCTATTGATTTACAATTGTTTGATAAAGCTACAATGTAGCGAAACATGTCACATTAATATAAAATCATATTAATAAATACTGGAGAAAAGTATGTAAATAGTATTTTACATTATTTCCTAAAAAACATCCTATTCCCATTTACGTATGTATACAGGGTATTACAAATTCGAGTGTTTATGCATTGGGATCTTGAAACCATAAGAAATATGAAGTCGGTCAAGTTGAGGTCCTGTTGCGCAATTTAGTGCTCTAAATCCAATTTCTAATCCCCGGCCGATAATGATTTTGGTAGAATGGCCTGTGAGGTCCCCTGACCCTTAGCCATTAGATTTTTATTTAGAGGGTAATTTGATAGATCTTTTTTTACAAAAATCCACTTAACTCGTTGGAAGATTTAAGAGTTTGAATTGTTTATGATTTGGCTCCATTAAACAGAAAAGAAGTCTCTTCAAACATCTGTGAAGAAATTTATGTTTACATAATCTATGTTATATTTTTTGTTGTCATGAGTAATTTTTCTAAACTTTGTTAGACAGGTTTGGTAATAAAAGATAATTGATCCTGTAACACGTTAAATCATCAACGTTTTCTTTATTGCGCTTCGAAATTATGCCGAATAACAGATTTCAAAAAGAAATAAACAAAGCATATGGATTTTATATTAGACAAGTCAGAGCAGATGTACTAGAAATATTTGTCTGGCATGACTATATTCTTACTTGGTAAAATGCTGTGTAAAGTGTGATACCTATATCATTGTTTTTGGAAAACGAAAAGTTTTTGAAAACTTAAATAAGAAACACAGGTCAGTATTAAAAAATTTAAGTTGATTATGGGTGTCCAGGAATGAAACATCGGATTGATATTTTCACGACAACAGTTTGTAGGACAGAATAGAATTTGAAGAACTATGAACAAAGGGCGATTCAAAAGTACTTCTACATATTGTAACAGCATAGAATATTTTATATTATTTGTATTTGAAAGGCTTGCTTTACTGGAAGAAACTTTCCCAAGAAATACGTTAACATGTGGCTCATAATTTGGGGAAAGCAAGGGCTTTATTATCTTTTAAAAAAAACACTAAATAAAACTATAGAACATCTTTTCTGTAATATAGACCTAACTCCTTTTTGGACCTAATTTCATTCGTTATGGTACTTCCTGACTAAAATAATAACCATAAATATTTCTAAGATCGACAGGTTTTGAATTTAAAAGAAAATATTCTCTATGGATACTTAAAACATAAACTTGCTCGAAACAGTACCTTTCTTGGAAAGCACCCTCACCCACTAGGGTTTAGTTTAGAAAGTTGGAGAACACATGGTTTTTTTTTATTACATGCAACGTTTCTCAAAAACAAAGAATGCGCGGGAAATTAATCATATAGTTTGATATTAAAAGAAAAATAGATAAAGCTTTGACTTTGAGACAAGCCGGTATCTGCCCTATGTACCTTGTACAAAAGTAAGATCTGTTTATTTTTCCTACTTAACACCCGAATAACACAGGAAATAAGCAAAAACCACTTTGTATGTTTTTTTTTAACATTTCTAACTCTTTTTAGGTATAATTAGATAAGCACTTTGTTGTTTTGTATGAATGATAGGTTTAAGTCATTTTCTGTGAGAGGAAATCAATATTTTCAATTATATCCTTTCCGTAGACTAGGTGAGCCATCTATCGGCAAACAGTCCAAGAATATTAAGGGCATGGTATCAATAGGGGTAAAAAGTTAGAAGAGCAATTACACTTGTTATTGGTCAAGTCCATCAGTCATGGGACGCGGGAACGGCCATTACTTGTTTTGGGAGTTTTAATTGGTTTTAAGTTAAAAGCTTGGAGTTTAAGGAGCCAAGGGGTGTGGTACTAAGGCCACAATTTCTCTTTCGAGAACGCAGTAAAATCAGTTTCGAGATTTTTACCCAAATCTCTGGTCGACTACTAATTCTCCTGTAAAGTGATCCTTTTCTTAATTTTAAAAAGTTCAATTTAATCTCTTATCGTTTAATAATCAGTTTATTGGGGTAAGATGTGTACCATCTGGTAGTACATGCTGTTCTATTTCTTTATTTCTTTCATTGGGGATTTTACATTCAAAATTATTTTCCTTTAATTATTCTCTTTTCATTGGGGATTTTCATTAGACGCATGTCGATTATTCAGTTTGAATACTGAATAATTATTATCTAGTTGGGTTCTAGTTTCGAAGCCTCTCTTTCTCGCTAGATGTAAATATTCCGTTGTAAATATATTTAAGGCTCTTTTTGTAAAATACTACACATACAATATTTTTCTTTGTAATAGATTTTAAGGGTTTTCAGAAAGTAGGTAGTTGTTTTATTTGGCTAATAATAATTCTTGACTAAACTACTTATAAGGTTCACTTAACGAGGATTCTGCGGTTCGCGGTAGTCTCGCGGACGCGGGTAATACTCTACGTGTGCCTGCTGACCAGCTGACTAGAGGAATAAGGGATTCTACCCCCAGCTACAACAGACTGTTAGATTCAGACGAGGTCCCGGTGGGTAAGTGCATTTGAATAGGTATTAACAATATTAATTAATGGCTACATCCGACGATATCAGAACTTCGAGATACGTCTAGATACCATCTGATCTTCCAGATTCTTCAAGAATGCTTTTGTTCCGATTCAGATTATAGGATAGATAGGAAAACGTCTTTATTAAATTGTGCGGAATAAAACTGACTTGGCCTCCACGCTACCACGTTTTATAGACCAAGTCTATTACCACCACGTCATTCTGTCATAACATACACTGGTTTATATTCCTTATTTGATATACTCAATTTAATTTTATATATGCTCACATCTTGACGTTATTCGTTTGATTTTTTATAGACATTTGCCAAAGATATGATGACATCGATCTTTTTTTTAAATGGAAACATTCAGCTTGTGATACATCATTTGAAAGCTAATATCTCGTACAGTATGCTCATAGATTTTGGCGCGATTATGTTAAGCTATTTCAAAATGGCGACTGTCAGAAGTTTAAAAAAAATCCCTATTTAAATAAACGGAAATGATAAATCATTTCAAGGTAAGAAATCTTCATTGCTTCACGTTCTGACATTTTGTGACATTGTGAACTTGTAAAATTAATTTAGGTATTTCCGAAGTATTATTTTACAAATTTCTAAACAAAAATGGTTTTGTCGGAAAGGCAGCGTATCGAAGTCTTGATATTGTTAGGATGTGGAGATAAAATAAGAAGTCAAAGTGAAGTGTGCACTTTATTTAATGCTAAGTATCCGGAAACTCAAATTTCACAGGGCACTGTTAGTAAAATATTCTACAAATTTGTTGAACATGGCACAGTAAAGGACTTGCCTAGGAATGGACGGCCACGTGTTTTAGGCGACGATGAAAAATTGGATATTGCATTATCTCTGCAGGATAATCCGCATGTTTCAACAGTTTTATTGGCTCTAAATCATAATATATTTAGAGGTACTATTGAAAGATTTTTGAAAGCAGAAAAATACCACCCTTATAAAGTATGTCTTGTACTCTTGTCCAAGAGCTTTTAGAACATGACCATGATAGGCGTTTGCAATTTTGCGAAGAAATGATGAGACGGTGTTACGAGAATAATAGGTTTCCACAGAACATATTATTTTCGGATGAAGCTACTTTCTACTTAAAAGGGGTGGTCAACAGACATAATTATCGTTCCTGGAGTCAAGAAAGTCCACGATGGATATTTGAAGCGCATACTCAGCGGCCCCAGAAAGTAAATGTATCAGGTATCAATAATAACCGAGTTTTAGGGCCATTCTTTTTGGAAGAAAACCTCACTGATGAACGGTACCTGGATTACTTAACCTTCGACTTGAGGCCTGCTCTAGCTATAATTTTTCCCAACGAAGCAGATCCAGATATACCTAATGAAACCATTTGGTTTCAGCAAGATGGTGCTCCTCCGCATATTGGTGTCAATGTGAGAAGATATTTAGATCAGATATTTCCAGGTCGCTGGATTGGACGACGTGTTACAATTGAATGGCCACCGAGGTCCCCAGACCTAACGCCTCTAGACTATTTTCTTTGGGAGTATTTAAAAAAAAAGTTTACCAAAATATGTCAAATAATATTGAAGATTTGATTAACAAAATTAGATTGGAGACACATAACATACCGGCTGAAGCCATTCGAAATTTCGTCGACGGATTTTACCATCGTCTCGGAGGATGCCAAGTAGAGGGTGGAGGACATTTTCAGCATTTGCCACGTTAAACCACCTTTTTGTTGTGTTTGTTTTGCTTCGTTACATTTTTATTTTTTTTTGACAAAATAAATAACAAATAAACCATAACTATTGTTAAGTCACAATGTCACAAAATGTCAGAATGTGAAACAATGAAGATTTCTTACCTTGAAAGGTAAAAAAAAACAACAATGATTTATCATTTCCGCTTGATTAAATAGGGATTTTTTTAAACTTTTAACAGTCGCCATTTTGAAATAGCTTGACAGAATCGCGTCAAAATTCATGAACATACTGTACGAGATATTAGCTTCCAAATGATGTATCACAAGCTGTATGTTTCCATTTAAAAAAAAGATCGATGTCGTCATATCTTTGACAAATGTCTATAAAAAAACAAACGAATAACGTCAAAATGTGAGCATATATAAAACTAAATTGACGTGTCCGAGCATTTTCCCCAAAAGGTACAGGTTAAGGCTATATTAATTTTATTCCGGACTTCTGGGCAGCCTTGTAGGTACAGTACAGGCCACAGCCTTATAAATATATTGTAGTATGACTGAGAGGTGTTTCTACGTATATGTGCAATAATGTGCATGTTTGCATTATAAATATTGAATTTCTGTCAGAAGTTATGAATAAAGAATTTAGTTATCTCTCTTGTGGTCTGCTAAAAATTCTACTACAAAAATTCCACAACGGCAACAAAATTAAATTTTTCCCGAAATAACAAAGGCGCGCGTACGCTTTTGAAATCCTTTGCATTCTGCTGTGTTGCAAATTCTCAATTTGAACTAACTAATTTCGAGTGTATTCAGGCGAACAAACCTAATTTGGACAAACAAGTGGGTCTGTTTTACGGATTACATTGCAGAAATAGTGAAGAATTTCCCCCACAGCTTTCTATGATGTGAGCGTTTGATACCTGCGAAAACAGATAGAATCTGATTTCGAAAAGATTTCAGTCGGTTTCAGGAATAAGGGCCAGAGCAAATATTGATTTAAATTAAAAATGTTAATATCTTGGACCTCTGCTTGCTGAAGATTTTATTTCGCTTTGGTAAAAGATAAAGCATGGATATTTTTGGGTAAATGTTAAGTTAATTGCCGGTAGCGGCAAATAAGGTGGGTGGTAAACATCTGCCTTGCTTCAATTTACTGAAAAGATATAAATCTAGATAAATTTTATTATACGTTTCGCGATTTCGCGAGAAGGGAAGCGGAAAATATTGTAACGATAGTAATACGGTATTTACAAGGTAATATCAACATTGTGTTTATACATCTTACGAGACTTGGGATGGTTGAAACAGGGTTTTTTTAATAACAGGACATAACCTGTTTCAGTTTTAAAAAGTACCTGTTTCCAGAAACCTGCTTCAGTTCCAAACTGTTCCAAAATAGAGATACGAAACTATCGAAAGTGCTATCGATAGTGGGGACTATCGAATGCTATTGATAGTTTTTTTAACAATCGATAGTATATTCGATATTGCATACCCTTGCTTAAACGAAATTCACACTATCGATAGGTTACTTTAGAGCAGAAAAAAACTTAGAAAAAAGAAGAATAAATGGGAAAACCATAAATCGAAAACAGAAGTAATGCGCAAAGCAGAAAAAAGTTGTAGCTACAAAGTTACTATCTAAGTGATAGTAATGGTAAACATGTCAACATGTCATTAAAATAAAATTAGGGAGATGATGTGAATTGACAGACAGATTATGGGTTATTTTGGTCCTTAATTTTCAGATATTGGCCAAAGGTACAAAGGTACAACTAAGTTACAAAAGGCCAATACCTGAAAATTAAGGACCAAAATAACCCCTAATCTGCCTGTCAATTCACTTAATCTTTTAGGTAGTCACCAATAATTTCTACCCAAACGTCGAGCGAGAATTGTTGCTGAAAATGACTTTCGTCGGCCCAAAAATGGTAATTGGGAAAGTTCATAACATCATCTCGTGAAACATTTGCCTCGTCCGTAACTAAAATATTTAGTAAAAAATCATTATTGTGTGCCATCCTATGAATCAACCACCTGCAAAACATTAATCTTGGGTGAAAATCCCAAGGCAGTAGAGCTTGGGTCCGCTGTATGTGATATGGGTACAGGAGGTTTCTTTTTAAAACTTTCCAAACGGTTTTTGGGCTGACTTTAAGCTGCAGTGCAACTTTCCTGGTACTATTTGAAGGATCTTCTTCTATTGCATCAAGTATAGCTTCTTTTAGTTCAGGCGTTGTTACAGTTTCTGGCCTTCCACCTCCTGTATTTATATATATATATGTACAAGAGACCAAAAAGTTGTATTTGTACTTGCTTAGTCTAAATAAATAAGAAAACTTCAAAAAAGGCAGTGGCGTCCTTTTTCTTCTCAATAATAATTGGCTGTGGTGCCCACTGCGACGCCACTGGACCCTAATAATTTCAATCTAGTTAGGGATAAATAAGCGCCTTATTACTTCAAATAATTGAACCAAATTTCAACCAAATCGGTTTAAGGATATTTATGACAGTCTCTTTTTTAAACCCTGTATCTGAGAAACGAAGCAACTCCGGACATATTTTCATAGGAACTTTTTTTCTTAAAACGATCTTACGTATCACCCTCTGAAGTTTCGTACCGTAGTTAGGAAACACCCTGCATATAATATATCTAAAAGTTAAACTGTTAAACCTTAAAATCTTTAAAGCCGCCTGTACACATTGGAACATCGCATGCATGTATCGACTCCGGAAATCATGAAACTAGGCATAAGCATTGTTCTGTCTACACACGCACAAGCATGTGTCGAAGCACGCATCGATTCCCAAGAATCATGACTCTTGAAATAATCTGCAGTTAATGTAAAGTTTCTTTGTGACAATGACCTTTGGTCTGGCAGGCAACAATGAGTAAGTACCTCTTTTACAAATTTTACTAGGTACCTAAATTAAAATGAGTATACAGGGTGTTTCAATAAAAACTCCCAGGCTAATTATTTCAAAAACTATAAGTGACATGTAAATTCTGTAAACGCCAGTTTTTAGCCTCTATGATTGGCTTCACAACTGTGTAAGAAATGTGTTTAAATACAAGATGTAGGTGGCGCCATGGTGCAAAGAATTTTTTCAATGACAGGAACTTTTAAATGTTGTGGTTCTTAAAGATAATTAATTTTTGATCAAACTATGTATGTAAGTTTTTTATTAAAATAATTTTAACGATTAATTTAATTATAAATATTTTTAATATCCTTTAGCAGATTTTAATTTAATTTTGGTAATGATAATTTTAGTGATAAAACGCTCGTGTAGCGCTAAATTATTACGTCCAGTGACGTCTCAGGGGACGCCTTAACAAATAATATTGGCAAAAAATAAGACGCCACTGAGTTTTTGGTAATTTTTATATTTTTTTCGGATTAAGCAACTAAAAATATCCTTTTATTGTCTGTTAAATTGTTTTCATATCTTGCTTCGTTTTCGAGAAATAAAAATGCATATCTCTGGAAAACAAAAATCATTAAATAATTAACATTATTAACACTCAGTGTCAGTGTCAGAATTTGCAATTTTTACATTTTTAAAATAAAAATGGTTCACCTCCAAATCAAGACAAATTGAACATGGTTTTAGTTTATGGGGAATGTCATCGAAATGCTTCAGAAGCTGTGCGCTGCTATCGAGCTCGTTTTCCAGATAGACCAACGCCCGATAACATTTTGGCACATTTTCATATTCTTGTTGAAGAAAATCCAAATTTATTAAACCAAATTATGTGGAGTGACGAATCGCGGTTTCACAATAATGAAGTAATTAACAGACATAATTGTCGCTACAGGTCCCGGGAAAATCCTAACTGGATGCGACAGAATAAATCTCGAACACGATTTGGGGTAAATGTTTGGTATGGTATTGTAAATGGTTACATAATCGGGCCCTATTTGTACCATGAACATTTAACTTCAGTTCGTTATTTACAATTTCTGCAAAACGATCTTCCTTTGCTGCTACAAAATGTAGGAATTGACGTAAATACTATGTGGTTTCATCAAGACGGTGCCCCAGCACACAACAGCAATATCGTTATGTATCATCTAAATGTGACGTTTCCAGGAAAAGTGATCAGCACAAATGGGGATCTTAGATGGCCAGCAAGGTCCCCTGATCTCACCCCGATGGACTTTTATTTATGGGGCTACTTACAAAATGAAATTTACAAGAAACCAATAGAAGACATGGCTGACCTTTACAACAAAATTTATGCTATTATAGCTGCTATTAATCGAAATACACTATTGAGAGTTTGCAGAACCGAATTATTGCTATGTGTGTGTATAAAACCGGCAATAATTTTGAACACCTCATTCGACCCCATTAGTTAGTATTGTTCTAATTTTCATTAATAATTTTGTATAATTTCTCATCAGTTCTTTCATAAAATTTAAAACATCTTTTAACTTTATTTTATTATGCTTTAATATTTTAACTTTGCTTTTAAACAACAAAAAATACAACGTATTGATAATTTATGGTTATGTTCCTTAATGCATATGCAATAAAATTGTTTTTATTTTTATTTCTCGAAAACGAAGCAAGATATGAAAACAATTTAACAGAGAATAAAAGGATATTTTTAGTTGCTTAATCCGAAAAAAATATAAAAATTACGAAAAACTCAGTGGCGTCTTATTTTTTGCCAATATTATTTGTTAAGGCGTCCCCTGAGACGTCACTGGACGTAATAATTTAGCACTACACGAGCGTTTTATCACTACAATTATCATTACCAAAATTAAATTAAAATCTGCTAAAGAATATTAAAAATATTTATAATTAAAATACTCGTTAAAATTATTTTAATAAACAACTTAACCCCAAATATCTCCGTTCATGTTGGATTTATCAAAAATTTTTATGAGACATAATTTGATCAAAAATTAATTATCTTCAAGAACCACAACATTTAGAAGTTCCTGTCATCGGAAAAATTTTTTGCACTATGGCGCCACCTACATCTTGTATTACTTAACATTTTTGATACAGTTGTGAAGCCAATCATAGAGGCTAAAAACTGGCGTTTACAGAATTTACATGTCACATAGAGTTTTCGAAATAATTGGCCTGGGAGTTTTTATTGAAAAACCCTGTACATATACTAATTGTTGCCAGCCAGAATACAGGGTGTCGCTATTATACTTATATTTAATTGAAACCTGAGTAGGTACTGCAAGATAAAAAATCACTTTTCCGTGCATTTACACCTTAACTAGAGCAGGCAAAGTTAGATATTCATAAAAAGGCATTCACGACCTTTAATTTGACCAAATCGCTATGAGAGTCATTTATTAATAACACAACACTCCTTTGGTGAATAAAAACCCTACTGTGGGCGCGACAAACAAGGGTAGCAAGTCGATTTGGGGTGGCAAAGTTAACGTATCCTCATGATGAAAATTCAGTTTGGAAGATTTGTTACCAAATTTTGATGAAATAAATTATGACTTTTCTACGGTCGGTTCTGGTTCTAGTTGTGTCCGTTTTAAAGTAATATATACATTCATATTATCTTGTGAAAGGTTATAATTCGATACCCACTGATAATATGTTGCCTTTAAATGTCAATTTATTTGACATTTAATTTAAAAAAATATCTTTTGAATGTGCAGAATACTTAACTTTTCAATAATGATTTTTTTAATAATTTGTTTTATGTTATTTGTGTTTTTTATTAATTATTGTGATACTCGCTTATATCATGCATCATTATCTATGTTAAATTGCGTAAATGGTTTAAAATATTTATTTAATAATGGACAATCAAGTTTTATTTATTTATGCCTTGGACTGGTCCAGTAGAGTAGCAACTATAGCCAGACTGTGCCAGGATATGACATCTATTTTTTGATTTATATTGTCAATTTGATGTAATGTTGAAACAAAAGAGGTTTATTATTATTGTTATTATTATTTTGTAATAAATTCGAGTTTAAACATTGTGAGAATCTAATATTTATAATTTTTCCTAAATACTAAAATATGCACGCTCTGCTATTCCACTTTGCTGTGTTGCAAATTGTCGATTTGAACCGACTCGTTCCAAGTTAATTCCGGCAAACAAACTTAATTAGTGCAAACAAGTGGGTCTCCTCCACAGATTATATTTAATTTCCAAAAGCCTCAAGGAATTTCCCGCTATTCTCTATCTTAGAGCGCAGTCGGTATAGGCAGAGAAAATCTGGTCTCGCAAATATATATTATTAATTGCGTTTCTGCAAACAAATTTAAGAGAAATTTAATACAAAAAAAAATATTGCCGTGTTTCGAACTCTATTTTGTTTCTCAATCTAAAGGTGATCTCTCGTCCTGGTGAAAAACAAAAAAGAAAAATTGCAATAATTGTTTTTCAACTTTGCGATGAACGTATGTTTTTTTTGACAACACGGGAGAAATTATGCAACTTTTCTACTAAAAGTTTTTTTCTGTTACATATATTAATCCCTGTGGAGGATGCGCAAATACAAAAAAATAACCCTGTACGTGGAATTTGTTATTGCCATTTAATTTAGGGGTAAATTAAATAAGTTTCCTTTAAAAAGACCTTTTTGGTTTTCCAGGATCGCCATAGATAGTGGAGTCCGAATAGTCCCAGTAATTAGAAGGTAAGTATTTATATTCTATCGATCTCAATTAAAGTCTTGTTTTGTTTGCCAAGTAAAATAAAAAAAAAAATACTTTTTTTCAAAGATGACCTGTCTTAAGTTGGATTCTAGTGCATCGGTTATCCCGTACGATACGACGATCCGAAAATGTTTCTATTAATTATCATATCTAGCTGCAAAATTAATTATCTGACGTCGGACAAAGTTAAAATAATTTAAACTTTTCCCAATATTGGAGACTTTATTATGTAAATTATGATGAGCAATAGTTAACATCAACTTCACAGACGAAAATTGCTAAATGGAGTGGAGTACCTACTTCTTTTATTTCTTTTCTCATTAGTTTAGGAGAAAGAAAACAGAAGCTACAACATTTTGCGTTCTGTGGATTTTTAAAAACCGAAAAGTGCAAAGGAAGCATTACGATTTATATCGAGAAATGCAGTTGAGTGATAATGAAAAGTATTTAAGAATATCTACAGATATTTTTAAATAAATTACTAAACACAAACAACTAGGAGTGGAGAGCGAACATTATTCATTGAGCTCAGAGGCTGTACACTTCAAGCGTCATAATAACACAACCTGAACAAAACATATGTACGCCACTGCCGTTTTCTCTTTTGATAACACTATAATGTAGGCAATTTAATGGCTAATGCGAAGCATATCTTTATAATTTTTTGATTTCAGCTTTGTTTACGAGACAAATGTAATTTTATCAAACTCTAATATTATGGCTATATGCAAATAAATGTCATTTATATTTTTTTATTATTCTTGTTCTAGACTCGAGAACGGTTGCTCTTCTATCAATATTAACAACAAAATTAAATTAAAACCCGAATTTTCTGACAATTTTACGTCTAGCATTCATTTAAGCTTTGCTAAATACAAACACTTGTTTGCTTCATAGGCGACCCAAATCAAAATGGATAATGTTAAATATCTCGAAAATCCGTGATTTTTTGGCTATTTGTGGCATAAAAACTGATATATCAATAAAATTAGTGCAAACTTTTATTTTGGTTTAGTGAAAGTTGTTAGAAAACGACGGGGGATTGAGTAAACCCAATATGAAAAATCCAATAAAATATTTATAGAGAAATTCATTGTATTAAAATTTTCAAAATTCTAAATATACATTCTACGTCTCTTAAGGAGCTAAATGATAAAGAAATCTATCTAAGCCTTACATAAAAAAAATATGACTCCTCAAAAGAGTAAAAAGACATGTAGGTGGCGCACTCTACAAGTAGGCTATACTTACCAACATAAAATTCGAATTTCGCATTTAAAAAACCCCGAGATAATACTTCTAGATCAAATATTGACATTATTTCAGGAATTATTTAGAAAAAATGAAATACAATTTTAATACCCTGTATCTTCGAAACGAAGCATTTCCGGACATATGTTTATAGGATTAATGAAACACCCTGTACAAATTCGAATATTTCTGCATACGAAATTTTTAAAACTTTGGACGTCATACCGTCAGATAACGGATGCATTTTATTTTTGCAAATGTAAAATATTTTATGTATTTTGTTATTTCAGTGCATATTTTTATAGCAATAATTACAGACGCAATAAAGTTGTTAGGATTCTTAAAAATGTGTTTAGCGTTCTATCAAGCTACGCCCGATTGTCTATTGAAGGAAAATTGTCATACAGGAATAATTTTATTATCAATTTCACGAAAACCACTTGCCTTCGTAAATTGATTTTCCGTGCTGGCTTTCTAGTCTTAGACACGAGACATGCCATTAATATTGTCGGAAATATCTGAGTCTATTTTTGGACGTTTCGTCGAACTGAGCAGCATGCTGCCGATGTATTGAAGCTTTTGGGAGGATGCATATTTTGGTGTACAATTTTTTATCTGAATTCAATTAGGTTACCTCGAGCAGTAGTGGCGCAGGCAGAAAATTGACTTGAGGAGGGGGGAAGGGGGGGGGGGGAATTGAGCATATCAGTTATCCAATAAATTTATTCAAAATTACCAATATTCTTAAGATACTTGAACTAACCTAAACAAACTTATCACATGTTATTGCCTCGTTTAAACCAAACAAAACAACATTGGTTTTAAAAACGCTACTCCACGTCGCAACCAGTTGGGAAATACACCCATCATCCCATCAGATCGCGTCGTTGTGGGCAATTCTTGACAGGTTGCAGGAAAATACTCGTTTATGCCCTGAGCTTATAAATACAAGCACCGGGATAATTTGCACTATATTAATTTTGAACGTATCAATCTCAACAACTAAAAAACAAAGCTTTTGGCCTTTAATTTTTGTGATTGCTGGCTGGCCAATAAAAATATTTCACAGGTAAGTAAACCTGATGATATTTTTTCCTTTTGCGATTAAACTTCTAAATAATACAGTTATGGTGTTTTGATCATTTTCTTACAAAAAAAAGCGAGGATTCATTAATTCATTCTATTTTAAATGTTTTAATTTTGCAAATGTAAAACATAAAACATGTACTACAGGAACAAGTGTAACTTGGATTTTTGAACTACATCACCTTATTTTTTTAACAGATACGCGAAGTATGGCAATTTTCTTGCAGAAATCGGGAAAATACGATTTTTTTTATTAAAGTAAACGTAGGGGGAATTGTTTAAAAAATTAAAATAAAATTAATATAGAACGTTTCTCTGCAAAAGTCAATCTTCATCGAGAAATAGCTTGACTTACATTGCGCCTTTTTTATAAGTTCTTTACGAACAGTATGTCAAATGCCGATGCTTCATATCATACCCTAATTCTTTTGCAGATGTTTGATAATCGAATATAGCTTTCTGGGGCTCAATACAGTAAAAAAAACTTGAAAAAGCAAAATTAGTAAAGAAGGCTTGGGTTCACTAAAAACATTTTTAATCCCAGCAAGATCGCATGAGGAGGCATCATGTTCCCGAGATACAGATGTGACGGAGACCGAAATTACAAACCCCAAGAAAGATGTTTTAATCGCAGAACTAAGTCCTAAAACCAGTGAAGCCGGGGCCAAAGACGCCTCAGAAAATCGGGGTTGGCTGAAAGAAGTAAGTTCTGAAGATATTCTTGATGTTTCCTATAAAGATGATGTTTATGAGGATCCTAACTGTTGGCCTTTCGTACTATCAGACAAAATGAAGTTAACTTTAGTAGAGTTAGGTCCTACCCACCTGGAATATTAACTAAGCTGTTGAATATAAGCGGTGTTTTTGATATAACCCCATTTAATTAACAAAAGCACGTTTACTATAATATACTAACGGTTTTCTGAAGATTTAATCGAAATGATTGTAAATCAGTGAAAATTAATTAATTAAAGCAAATAAATAACGTTGATGGTTGTAGGTTGTTTGCTGGGCTTGGATGACGATTCAAAAAAATTGGAAACGGAGACGAAGGATTAATGAAATCATTAACATTTTCCGCAAGTACACCATACTTGTTTTTATGCATATTGCTATAATATCTGCTTTCTGCGTCCCAAAGTGCCCTATGTTTTCTATAGAATAGAGACTTACAAACCCAGTGCACTCCAAATTTTCTCATTTTCTGCAAATAACATTATTAGTCGAATTCGCAGTTAATTTGCTATAATCCAAGGCCAACATGCCAATCGTTTCACTAACATGTTGAAAAGTTGAGCTCTCTATCAAGTCGAACTCTAAGCATGAGCACGTACACTTGGCCGAAGCAGAAGGACACCTCCAGTATTATAGACAAATTAGAAATTTTACTAAACACGCTATTACTAGGGAAAAAATATCATATTTTAATTTAATGTCTTAAAAAAATGGAAAGGACTTTTGGACTCATGCTAATAGATTAAATTTAACTCGCGACAAAAATTTTAGCTTGCCTGAGGGGTTTTCTGATGCAACAATTCTCAATAACTATTTTGCAAGTTGTAACGCTGTATTAGACTCTACATCAGAGGAAAAAATAGAATTTTATAAATTAAGTAGGCATAAAAATGCAACATCACAACTGAATTTTAAATTGTTGGATGAGTTAGATTTCAAAAAACTCTTAAACACCATAAATACGAATGCTATCGGTGAGGATTCATTATCAATAAGAGACGTAAGATTTTGTCTACCTTTTTGTCTAAAGCCACTATTAAACATAATAAATAGTTGTATTCTAGAGAATTTTTATCCTACACTATGGAAACGGGCAATCATAAATCCATTAGGTAAAATTTCTAATCCCAAAGAACTTAAAGACTTAAGACCTATTAGTATCCTGGCAGTAGTATCCAAAATAATAGAAAAACATATCTATCAAGAATTATGTGGCTTTGCTAACTCAATTAAAGTAATTCCAGATTGTCAATCAGGTTTTCGTAAGAATTTTAGTACAACTACTAGTCTTGTTCATCTCCTTAATGAAGTCCGGTTAAATATAGAAAGAAAAGAGCACACATGTTTAGGTTTACTAGATTTTAGTAAGGCTTTCGACACTATAAATCACAAAATGTTATTGGCTAAGCTTCACTACTTCGGACTATCACCTAATGCAGTAAAATTTTTTGAATCATATCTCCATGATCGAGCTCACTGTGTTATTCTAAAATCAGAATCTACTACACAAAAGTCCAGTTACATACCAATGAGAACAGGAGTACCACAGGGTTCCATCTTAGGGCCTTTATTATTTTCTTTATATGTTGCGGATATGATTGACATTTTAAAATACACAAAACTACAGCAATATGCTGACGATTCACAGTTATATATATCTTTTCCCACTCAAAATTTGCAGACTGCTCAAGTACAATTTAATGAGGATTTGGTGAGTGTCAACTCCTATGCAGAAGAACATAATTTAAAGTTGAATGCTGCTAAGTCTTGCATTATTTTTTTCAGTAATAATAACAATGCTCTTTCCTTCATCTCCGATAATTTTCACATAAATATTAGCAATGACCCCTTATCATTGGTTAAGGAGGCAAGGAATTTGGGTATTTATTTTGATACTGGTCTCACATTTCAGGCACATGTAAAAAATAAACTTAAAATTGCGTACATGCGCTTGAAAAAATTGTACCATCTCAAACATTGTCTTCCCTCTAAGACTAAATATTATCTGTGTAATACACTTGTTTTGTCTTTATTTGACTATGGAGATGTAGTATATGGCGACTCATTGACAGAAAAAATATCTTACTCTATACAAAAGATTCAGAATTCTTGTATGCGATATTCATTTAATATTCCTTTTAGAGAACATATAACTCCCTATCTAAATGACAATTATATTTTAAATATGAGAAACCGCAGAAAATACCATATGTGTCAATTTGTGTTTCGACTGTTAAAAAATGGAGAACCTTCATATTTAAGAACAAATTTTCAGTCATATAATCACCCTCATCAGACCAGAAATTTGAATTACTTTAGAATACCTCAGCATCGTACAGCAAATTTTCAAAAATCATTTAGTTTTAAAGCAGTTCAGACTTGGAATAGCTTACCTAATAACGTTAAAGATTTTTCCCCTATTAAATTTAGGGATTATATAAAAAAAACATCTTTTAGAGACCCAGAGAAGTGAAGTTTAGCCACCTTTTATTTATCTATTTTTTTTTTTTTGTTGTATTCCCGCATATGCTTAGAGTATATAAATACTATGTTACTACCTTGCTGGGCTGCTTGCACCTATTTATTTATTTTTTTATATATTTTTTTTAATATCTACCCTCCTTCCCCTCTTCTCTTCCCTGCCCCTGGGTCGGTCCTCGCGTCGCCATACCAATGAATCAATGTACCAATGTACCAATGAATTATTTGATATTTTCTTTTTTTAGTTTTAGTTCAAGGGCTTTACCACACAGGCACAGTTCTTCTGTGCTTTGTGCTATCGGTTTTTATAATCGCGGTATTGCCCTATTTACCCGTAGTATTAAGAAATATGTATGAATTTGAATATCCTGTCACATATGTTTATTGGGTAAATAAATTATTTTTGAGTTTGAGTTTGAGTTTGAGATACAAACTGCTTTTATCAATATGCTCGCCCATTATACAGAGTGGCGCAATAGTGTGACAAAGTACCATATCTCCCTTATATTTGATTATTAAAACAAAAAGTTTGCATGAAGGTTGTATAAGGTAAAAAGGTCTATAATTTAAAAATATTTTTAATTATACAAGGTGTTTCACAAAAGCGAGCCGCTAGAAAATTACCTTTTTTTTTTTTGAATAGGACACCCTATATATTTGTACATACTTGTATTCCTCTGAAAATTGTCCATATAATGCGCTAATTAGTTTTGCATTTTATTGCGATGTTGCCAGCTTATTTAAATAATTCCACAAATCGTTAAAAAAACATGATCTTCCAAAACCTGCTATAATTTCCAATCTACATCAATTATAATAACAAAATTTGACACAAAAGAAGATAAATCTTTGCTAAAGAGTCTAACCTAGCCCGTAATTAATTAATTTATACAGGGTGCTTGCTACAAACCTGCGAACTTGACATATTTGAAAATAATTTTTCTTTGATTTTTTAAATGGAACACCTGACTACTATCTGACTATTCTGTCGTGTGCAGTTGTTGGTTTAGTTTGGTTAGTTTCAAATTCGTCACCTTCGCAGGATTGTAGCAAACACCCTGTATAAACTAATTAATAACGGGCAAGTTTAAACTCTTCAATGAATATCTATCTTCTTTCGTGTCAATTTTGATTATTATAATTGCTGTAGATTCTTCTTATAATCAATTTTCATGAGCCAGACATCAGTCTTTTGCTCTTGTTTTTTGTTGCAGATATCTGGTCGATAACAATTTTGAAAGGTCGTGATTTTGAATTTTGTATTTGATTTTTTTCTCATCTTCTTCTGTTTTGGTCTTACGTGCTTTTCTTGTTCTCTTTAATATATATCTGTATTATTTATCAGGGGGGGAGCCAATCTTTAGGGAATTTATGTTTCGAGTTTGGTAATGAGTGTATGTGTGTGTCTAAAATGAGTCGATTCGTGGATGTACTTGCTCGCGTATGGTATTTTTTAATAATTTTATCATAAAAAGTATTTAATTTGTCCATTCGCAGTACGTCTGTCGGTACATGTCTTTGAGCGTCCGTTATTATGCGTAAAACTCTATTTTGTAATGTTTGCAATTTTTTCAGTCTCGTCTTGTTTACGGTGCACCACGTAGGTACACCGTATGTAAGTACAGGTCTTATTATTGTCTTGTAGATCAACGTTTTTGTCTTGATGCTTATTTTGCGTCTTTTGTTTAATAATGAATATAGACTGCACTTAATTGGCCTTGTGCCTTTGCAAGTTTCTCTGTCCCGTTGTCGTTCCACAATAATTTTCTGTCAAACGTGAGGCCAAGATATTTAATCTTGTTCCTCCAATTAATTTGTGCATCGCCCACTCTTACTCTTGTTTGGGGTAGTTTTGTAATAGCTTTTGAAAAGTAAATTGCTTGGGTCTTATCATCATTTAGACAAAGTTTTCAAGAGTCCAACCCAACCATCTCTGAAGGAGATTGATATGGCGTTGCAGACAAAGGACTACAACCCAGGGCAACTTCGAGGTTGCAGTAATTGCAGTATCGTCAGTATCCAAATACAATTGGGTTCGCGGATCTCGCAGAATATCACTAGTATAAATATTGTATAGTAAAGAGGCCAGTGGCGACCCCTGTGGCACTCCCGCCTTAATGTTTCTGACGCTTGAAATTGTATTTTCTGATGATACCGCGAATGTCCTGTCCTCGAGGTATGAAATCAAAACTTTTACCAAATAATTGGGCATACCCAACCTTATCAACTTTAATATGAGACCATTATGCCAAACTTTATCGAATGCTTTAGAAACATCAAAGAAGACTGCTCCCGTTGATTTGCGGTCGTTAAATTCTCTCAGTATGGTAGTCGCTAGTCGGGTTGTTTGGCGCACCGTGCAATGAGCAGCTCGAAATCCAAACTGCTCCGGTGCTAAAATATTGTTGTCCAATACAAAATCGGTTATCCGATTTAGTATTAGTTTTTCAACAATCTTGCCAAGACACGATAATAAACTTATCGGTCTGTAGCTGACTGCTAACGTTAAATCTTTACCTGTCTTTGGAATTAGTACCACTTTGGCTTTTTTCCAAGTATCGGGGAAGCAACCTTCTTTGAGTATAGCCTGGGCTATGTTTACTACATCCAAAACTGTATTTTCTGGCAAAATCTTCAAAGCTGCATTCCTAATACCGTCAAAACCGGGCGCTTTTTTTGCTTTAATATAATGTAAAGCAGACCGAACTTCCTCAGATGTCACTTGCGGAATGTTACCTTGCTGTAGATTAGAAGTTATAGCAGGTTTTATAAGACCAGGTTTTTTTTAACGATTTGAGGAATTCTTTAAATAAGCTGGCAACATCGCAATAAAATGCAAAACTAATTATCATTCACCAATATGAAAAAATATAAAGGGTGTACCATTTAAAAATAGGTAATTTATTAGCTGTTCGCTTTTGTGAAACACTCTGTATAATTGAAAATACTTTTAAATTGTAGACCTCTTTGCCTTATATAACCTACATGTAAACTTTTTGTTTCACTTATAAAATGTAAGGGAGGTATGGTGCTGTATCACACTATTGCGTCACCATGTATGTATGAAATATTTAATGCTTGTGAGTCAATCGACTAATGAAAGAATTCACATTCACAAGTGGAATTCTTTTTTTTTAATCGACTAAATTTTTAATTAAGCCTGTCCATAATCCATAAATTTAAATGAAAATACACGGGAACTGAGGAAATGAAAATGCACTCATTTCGTCCAAAGATTTATCATGAAACAGAAATAAATTATTAGGCCCTGTCCATACTGACAATGAAGTTTTATCTCTCTATTAAACATGGCCGAATGGACATAAAATGAAAACAGTTTACCGAGTTAATTCTATTTTAGTATTATTCTAGCGCGCTTTGTATATAAATCTAAATTTACCACGTTTCATTTTGATATTATTTATTTTTGATGATTCAATTTATATAATGCAATTTAACGCCTCAAAGTGTATAATAAAAGTTAATGATTTTTCACTAGCAGCATAATATACAGGATGATTCTAATTTAATATTACAGCAAAAAGTTAAAAAAAAAACAGACACGGACCGTAAACACACTGAACTCCCACCAGTAAAAAACAAAGTTAATTGCCGACCGATCTAAAAATGTGCCCGGCATGCAGGTCCTTTAGAAAGTGTGGTTCATGTGCAGTATGTCGGATTTCTACGATTTTTTGATGTTTAACGCCTATGTTGTCCAGTGGCGGCTCATGGGTGTATAAGGGGGTGAGGCTATAAAATAGCGCAGCAGACGAAAATTTTTTGCGATTTCAAGGTCATTGGCTTAAAATGACTAGTTAGGAATTCAACCAGCAATATAATTATCACTTTGAAATACTAGGTTTCACGAGAAAAATATTCAATTTGCAAGGTCAGGGTCAATTTTTCTCAGTGCATCCGCTATTGTGTCTCTATTTTGCTCTACTCTCGTAAGCGCCACAGAATTCTTAATATTATGTTCTTTGGAACTTTCGTGTGATTTTACCGCCCGTAAAATTTTTTTTAAATCAGAATACCCACCCCCTGAACTCCAATTGTTTTTTACGCTGCCTAATAAAATACAAGGCCAACAATATAAGCTTTCCTTATAAATACTTCCGCACAGCCACTTATACGTTTCGTACCAAGTTACCTGAAAAGCTCTTGAATATTGCTTACCCTGTCTCTTATCGTTAAATATTGCCGAAATTTTTGGTGTCGGACGACTACATAATATCTATCTTTTTTCCGTTTCGTTTCTCCTTAAAAATAGGTATGAGAGAATAATATCATGAACAGGATTTATATTTTTTTAAAACAATAAAATTTAGCGTTTAATGATTAATATGATAATAAAGAAATCTTAAAACAAACTTACCGGATCTTGAAAATATAAACTTAATTTGCCGAACACGAAATTATAAATTGCCCAAACAAACACTGCCAATACTTCTCCATTACCTGCATTGCACCTGTATCCTGACTACCCTGCACAGTCACAACTCACAAAAATATTAACATAAAATAAACCAATAAAATATAACGATTTGTAATTTTCCTAAATTAAACCAAGACACACAGTTCACACACCTGCTACGATATAAGTCGGGCGCCGGCCGGGTAATCACAGAATTCGCAGAATAAAACATGTGATTTAAACAGCCAATCAACAACCAGCTAAGCTAGGATCTTATCGCCTCAATAAGAGTAACAAACGCGAAATGACCCCCGGGTAAGAGAGAGACAGACCAAACAAAAGACGTTGAGATTTTCGTATGAGGCTTGCCAAAATAGGTACGAACACTCGGAGCAGTGAAGCTAAAATTATTTAGCCTCTCGGCCGTCGACGAAAGTTTACAGAATAAAATAGTCGCTTATAGCGCGGCGCTCGGTAAAGCAGTATGAAAATTATTTTTCATGTGGAATTTATTATTTATTATTTATTTGAAATTTTATAAATTTAAAACAAACATATTTGTATTTTTTGAGAGGAGTTTGGGAGATTGAGGGTGAGGCGCGGCCTCAGAGGCCTACCCTGAGGAGCCGCCACTGATGTTATCCAGAGTCTATCGTCACTAAATTATTTATTAACACAATGTTTATTGTGAAATTTTTTAGCGTTATATTGAGTAACTTTCAGTTCTTTATTGTACTATGTGGAACTTTCGTTAAAAACTTATTACTAGATTAGGCTTTTATAAACAGTTTAGATTTATTTAGATTATAGTGTAGTACCGTCTTAATTTTAATAACTAAAAGAAGCAAACCTGTTACATTGCTTGTAGTGGTAAACTAACTTCTGTTGTAAGAGATTTGATTTACTCAGAGGATCAAAGGATCTAGAATCTTGCGTGGGTTATCCATTTATAGTAAAGAATGCCTCCCTAAACAATGTTGCTTGTCAAAGCTAGATCGTTTTAATTTTTCGCCTAAGGTGCAATGCGAATACTTAAATAATATGTACCTATGTACCCATATAAAAACATGCTTGCAGATAAACCGCAGCATAACATGATGCATGGTTAAGAGCTTCAGGAAGAAACCCTAATATAGATCATCTCAATAATGGGAATCATGTTTGCAGATTGCATTTTGCTTAGGATGATATTATAATTAAAGTTGATAGGGCATACTTAAAACCAGGTGCTACTCCAACCAAGCAATTGGGCCCTCGTAAGCCTCTAGCTGCACTTCATAATACCCCTTCAATGACATTTTATCCATTTAAATGGGCAATGTGCATAAAACTGTGAACATAAAATATAATAACAAGTTATAAGACCTATATAACAAATAAATGCTAACCTACTCCAACTCATCTGAAGGAAAACTTGAAGCAAGGCATTAATTGGTAAGGGTTTTCGGAAAATGAGTTATGAATCTTGGGAGACGATTTCACTTGATAAAGTAGAGGTAAAAAAGTATGCCACGTAACATAAAATGAAATTGTAAATACTTTTTGAGCTAAATCCTGTCAAAGTTCCTTTTCCCCTACAAAAAGTTTGTGGAGTATGCATTTAATTTTTCGCATATTTTTTTTTTGGTTTGACAGTAAAAGTACTAAATAAAAAGGCTACTCCTCATCTGAATAAACCTTACCCTTTAGTGGCAAATTAGAATTAAGGATTTTATAACCCAAGCAAAAAATATAATACATATATTAATAGAATAATTGTTTGTTTTACTGTTTTACAGTTTTTATAATGCGCTGCATTAAGGCTTTCCACAAATATATGGTGACATATTAATTTTCTCTCCTACAAGGAGCCAAGGCAAGACAAATGCAACATACATGCAAACATACTTCTCAAGTCTACTATACACATTTGAAACCTCGGTTCTGACTTATAATCTTAAAAAAAAAGAAATTTTTTAAACTTTTGTCATATGTTGTATAGACAATGATAGAAGGGATGCAGCGTCACGTAATCGAGCTTGAAAAATGGCTTTCGGTTTGGAAGATTCGCCTGAGTCCTGCCAAGACGAAAGTCATCTTTTTTTCAAAAAGCACCGTGCACAAGCCTGAAACAAGGCTTCGGGTTAATGGAGTCCAAGTGAACTGGTGCCAGGAGGTGAAATACTTGGGACTTATATTTGACCAAAGGCTTAACTGGAGGCTCAATTCAATTAATAAAGTAAAGCATGCATTGCGTCAATTAGGCTCTATCTACCCTCTGCTTCAGAGGCGGAGTAGACTTTCAAATAGGACTAAGGTCAACCTTTACAAGATTTTGGTCAGGCCGGTTCTCACTTATGGTACACCTTCCTGGTGCAACCTAAGCAGAACGGAGCTTAATAAGTTCCAGGTAGTTCAAAAAAGGGCATTAAAAACTATCGCGGACGTACCTAGATATACACCCAACAGAGTACTTCACCGTGACTTTCAAATGCAGACGATAAACAAGTTCTTCTTGAAAATTATTAAAGACTATTAACGACGCACAGACGTATCGACAAACCCACTAATCACAGACTCACATACGAGATCTAGACAAGACAAGACATACAAACTACCGAAAGACTGGCTTCCTGTTGGTCCCAATCCAAAGCCATAGTAGAGAGTCATTATACGAAATATAATAGAAATAGGCGCCAAAACTTTGCAGACAAAAACTTTTAAAAGAAAACGCTCGAACCAAAATTAATTAAGGCAAAAGCCGATATCAAAATTTCTATAAACGACAATACCTAAACAGTACACAATGGATAACATATGTCAAAGGATAAACTCCTGACGTAAAAATGCATTCAAGAACCCGAGCAGATAGAAGGAGATCAAGCGACAAAGGGCACCTGTTACGGTATGAAGAGCAACCATTATTACTTGCGAAACTATGCCAGAAACTAAATGGTAATTATAAATTTCAATTTCTATATTTACGCCCCAAAATACGCAAGTCCTGACATTTTTATAATTTTTTGCGATGTATTGATTCTTCGAGAAAATGAATGTCTTACACATCTTGTCATATTTCATATTATACCAAGATTTACTATAATTGCTTTTTTTTATAAACGAATACCTATTACAACAAATTAAGTTAACAAGAAGCGAAAAAATTGCGTTACATTTTTTCCCGTAAGAATCAAAAGAATTTTATATGTATGTAAAAAGCCGGCCACAGACAAGGGTTACACAGAAGAGTTTGGATGATTTGATACTCATAGGTGCATTCATCAACGCTTCAATTTTTACCCTGTAAGTGGCTATAAAGCTATAGTGCTGAATAATTATTGTTAATGTGGCATTAAAAAATCCTCGAAAAAATCCTTGTAGTCGTAATATACAGGCTAGTTACTTTTAAAGTTTTAAAGGTAACTACAATTCTTTAAGTTATTCTTTGGAAACATTTGATGCCGAACTTTATGGTAAAAATTAATTTTAACTTTCTCCAGATAAAAACAACATTTTTTCAACCATCCAGCCAAAATATTTTCCAAACTTACCGAAAGATAGAGTCACAGAGTAATAGGCGATAATACCGAAGAATGATATAATAAACGTCTATAATAATATATTATCCCAACGGTTATATCATTTTCTTCTCGCAAAGTAATTAAAACAATTAAGTTTCCTATATATCGGTTTTATCTCGTTGTTACCGAAATTCTATTGAATCTTGTTCAGGCGAATACGCTTCTGTTATCTTAATTAATTATTATGGCGGGGTATGTTACCTGAATTTACTTTGTGCGAGTTAAATTCTCTTTATTGTAGTGGGTTATGGATACAGCTTCTCAAATTGAATTAAATCTCCGTTAATGTTGGGTTTATCTTAAACATAACTAAATTAATTAATAGTTTTTATGGTTGGATCATAATGTAGCCGTTAGACACAAATTATCAATGTCCTGTTAGCACAACAACAAAATAACATTGTTACAACAATGGTATCATTGGAAGTTATCTTGTAGTTAGTGTTTATAGGACATTGATAAATTGAACCTAGTGGCGGTATTTCTCAGTTCATTTAGTTTAGGTTGGTTCATTATTATATAGTTTAAAATAAATATGGTAGTTCTTAAATATTGCATAATATTTCTTGGGGGAAAAGGAACTAAAAATAAAGGGTTGATGTATACAGGGTGTAATTTAATAAGTGTCCGATATTTTACAGGACGATTCTTCAGTTATTTATAAGGTGAAAAATTCATATAAGCATGGGTCATCAAGCCCTTCACGTTTGATGTTGCATTATTTTTTTTTATCAAAAAGCTTTTGGTAATGATGTTTACACTTTTTATAAGGGGATAAAAATTGTTATCCTGGATCCTTATTTCATTAATTAGGATTATTATTACAACGGCGGAAATTTCGCAAAATTGCTTTTTAAAGAGCCATCTCATTTTAAGCAGTCTTGATTATCAATTTTCCTGCAAAGACCTCAGAAAAAGAAATCGTGCACTGCAAACACTATATTTCTATACTACGGTCTCAAAATAATTGGCAAAACTGTTCATATAACCATTAACGGTGTGCGGAGAAAATAATTAACATTGATTCGCCCACTTTTAAGTCAAATAAAAGCAATCCAAACCGTTTGAGAATATTGTGCATAAATAGGTCATTACATGTTGTCAAGTTTTAATAGATTTTACTGAAATTTCCATAAAATTTACCGAAATCGGCATGTCATTAAGGGCCTTTTCACCCTACGGTACCTGTTTTACTTAATTTGGCAACGCAGGTAGGAAAACCCCATGTCTACAGGCGCACGCTTTCTTATCGCCACTAACCGACGTTCAGTGTCGCAGACAAGTTTCAATCAAGAGGATATTATTTTGTTTTTTAGTTTTGTTATTTTGGTGTTATTTTAGTAGTTATTCAAAACAGCAAATTTTATAATGCAGGCGAGTTCTTGAAGTGATAGTACACAACAAGTTACAAAACGACGTCATTTAAAACCTGGGGAGCGTACAATGGTAAAAAAAAAAATGTGTATGAGGGAATTCCAAGTTCACACAGTGGAATATCATTCACTGATGCAGCAGAACTTTGTGCCACAGTGACTAAGACATCTTGCCGTACTGTTTATAGAACTATCAAGGACAGTAGGAATACTAAAGTGTCCGATCAGAAGGAAACAAGAGGACGGAAAAAGATTTTTATTGATCAGCAAACAATGTTAGCAATTCGTCGGAAAGTGCATGCATTTTTTTTTTCGATATAAACTTCCGAATTTAAAAAAAATTCTGCCGAAATTGGAGGGGATGAAAATATGCAAAAAATTTCACGAAGAGTTCTAATGCGTACACTACGAGAATTGAATTTTCGATTCTTAAAAGGAAATCGCAAAAGTTTTTTGGTGGAAAAGGAAGTAATGGTATTGTGGCGTAGAAAGTATCTAGAAGAAATACAAAAATATCGCTGTGCAGGGAAAAGAATTTACTTTACGGACGAGACGTGGTTAAATAAAGGACATACTGTGAATTACATTTGGCAAGATCTCAACATTAAAGATGCACGTAACGCCCTTATCAATGAACTGTCCACTGGATTGAAAGCTTCTTTAGGAAAAGGTCGTCGGTTAATTATAACCCACATCGGGAGTGATTCTGGTTTTCTTTACGGTGGGTTAAACGGGTTTGAATCTCGTAAAACCGGTGATTATCATGAGGATATGAACTCGGGAGTGTTTCAAGATTGGTTTAAATCCATCTTACCGCGTATTGAACGTGGGTCGGTAATCGTGATGGATAATGCACCATACCACAGCCGTTGGGTGGAAGCTTTGCCAACTCCTGCGTGGTAAAAAGGAAAGATTGTTGACTGGCTCGAAGAAAAAAATATTGCATTTGGCGAAAAAATGCTAAAAGTGCAGTTGCTCGATCTTGCAAGACTTGCACAAAAAAAAATATACGAAATATGTAGTGAATGAAATGGTTCGTGAACGAGGTGTTACAATATTACGTTTACCGCCTTTACCATTGTGAACTAAATCCAATCGAGCTTATATGAGCACAGATAAAAGGCGAAGTGGCGCGTGAAAATAAAACTTTTAAATTAAAACATGTTAAGGAACTGTTAAAAACTGCAATAGCGAATGTACAAGCAGCAGATTGGCACAAGTGCGTATTACATGTCGAGGGCGTAGGAAAAAAAATGTGGGACTTGATGTACGCGTTGAAGTCATGGTAAAACTCATTATTATAAATCCTGCAGATGACAGCAGTAGCGACAGTAATGAAATGTTTCCATCGTCAGATAGTGAATAATCGCTGTAATGGTAATAATGAATTTAAAATAGCAACGTATTGTCATTGTAACACTTTTTAATGTCGGAGTGAAATATAATTTGTCAAATTATTATCAATTAGTGTTTATTAGGTAACAATAGTTAGGAAATTTATAAACATTTATAATTTAGGTTTAGAATTTGCCCTTAATCCACTATTATATGTTTCTATTAAACTCCAGAATGATTCTAATGTAAATAAATTTAATACTACAAACAATGAAGGCACTTGCTCCAAAATCGGGGTTAGTGCGTCCATTGGTCATGAGCAAAAATATTTGGCGTATCTCAGTATATACAACAAAAATTTAATTATCGCTTGCTAAAATGCATAAAGGATACATTCAAGGGTGCCTTTGAGACAAAACGTCTTGATCTATTAAAAAATAAAAGCTGCATAATTTTTTAAGTTTCAGCTTTATGGTTTTTGTATCGCACTTACCCCACTTGACCATATTACTTAATTTACTGTATTAAAAAAAAAAGGAATATTTGCAATAATAACTATGTTCCTACACCTATAATGACAAAACATCCTTGTGGTAAAGTAATTTAAAACAATTAAGTATTCTACATTTCGGTGTAATCTCTTTGCTAATGAAATTCTATTGAATCCTGTTGAGGCCATATGCTCGTCTTATCCTAATTAATTATCATATAATGGTGGATATAGCACCTGAGTTTACTTTGTGAGTTAAACTCTCTTTTGCGTGTTCGATTTAGGGATTCAGATTATGGTCTAAATTGAATTAAAGTATCTGCATATCATTGTTTAATATCTAAAGCAAAATTGACAAATTAATTATACATAATATGGGCTGCTAGCAGATATATGTATACATAATAGTGTTTCCTGTATTTTCTTAAAAATTTTTAAATTATATTTTCTTCCTGGGTTGAATGGCTAGCATGGCTACATTTTTCAAAAAGTTGTTTGCCATCAGGGTTGAAAAAAATCATGATTTTTTTGAAAAACATCAAAAATCGCGATTTTTTTGAAAAATATTAAGATTTTTTTTATTTTTTCGATTTCTTTTTCTATTTTTATTTTTATCTGTTTTTTCCTATAACTAATTTGCTATTTTCAACACGTTTTTGATTTTATTCCCAAATTCTTCAAACTTTAATGAATATAGTTCCTATCGAAAAACGATGTTTGTTCTTATATTGATATTTAAGTTGAATTAAACTTTTTATTGTATTAAAATTCCCCCAGCGTTTTATTTTACATTAGTTGAGAAGGCAGAGTTAGTTTTAATATGTGGAGAAAATTACAAAGCTATGCGTGAGGCTGCAGATATTTTTAATGAACGCCATCCAGACAAAATAATTCACTTTTTTTTTTTTTTTTACGATAAGGCACAGCACTGCAGGATAAATTCTTTATGGCGCTCTGGGAGCGGTGCGTGTGCGCAGGAAACGATTCACGTTGGTCTTGAATCTTTGAAGATTATAGTCGTTGGGGAACACGATCTCAGGGAGGTCGTTCCAGAGTGATGACGTTCTCCAGATGAAAGAATTTTGAAACAGTGTCGTTCGAGGGACACTAAGCTGAACCACGTACTGGTGAGCTGCAGTGGCTCGTCGTGTATTTCTACCATGCACCGCTCTGGGTGGTATCAAGCGGGCAACCTCAGTTGAAACTACTCAACCGTAAGTAGGATTTTAAGTTTTTTCAAACAGACGGGATCATTGGATTATATATACAAAAAAGAACGTGTAAAAACCATGTGCACCGAAGATAGGCAGCTTGATGTATTTCAGGCAGTAATCGAAGATCCTACAAGATCTACTCAAGAAGTTTTTGAATTCTCAGGAGTGAAAAAAACATCTGTAAAGCGCATACTTAAAAAGAACAAGTATCGTGCCTACAGGCCTAAATTTGTATGTACCTACATTTCAAGACAGAGACTATGATTTGCGTTTTAATATTTGCATATTGATTCAAGGAGAAATAGAAGAGAGGAGAGATTTTTATCGGCACATACTTTTTTCAGACGAATCCACTTTTACTACAAACGGTGTTGTCTCGTCGCAAAATTGTAGGTGGCGGTCAGAAGATAATCCTAATTTTGTATTTGACAATATAAATCAGTATTACAAAAAAACAAATGTTTGGTGTGGGATACTAAATGAAAAGTTAATTGGTCCATTCTTCTTTAGAGATAATATGACTGGAAATAGATATTTAAATTTTCTTCAGAATGTATTGGGAAACTTTATAGATAACTTACCGGTAGAAGAACGACACAAGCTATGGTTTCAACATGATGGGTGCCCTGCACATTGTGCTAGGGCAGTTACGCATTGATTAAATGAGGTATTTGGAAACAAATGGCCAGGACGAAATACCGATCCACGGTGGCCGCCTCGTTCGCCTGATCTTACACCCCTAGATTTCTTCTTATGGGGACACTTGAAACAAAAAGTGTATAAAGACCGACCTTTCAAAAGCGTTGAAGAATTGGAAAATTCTATAAGGCACCATTGCCGTAATATCCCTGCAACGGTATTGCGATCTACTCTTAGGGAATTTTATGAGCGGACGAACAGATGTATTGAGCGAGAAGGCGGACATACAGAGACACTTCGTTAGTTAATTCTTTATATTGCATTTTATCATTGTAACTGTTAGTTACAATTATTATGGTTTCATACATTTCTATGGCTGTATTTCATTTTTTAACTGCCGATATTGATATTAATAAACATAAATCATCTTTGATATTTCAATAAAAAAATAAAATATAGTTTTTTGGGCGTTAGATAAAAAAATATTTGATATAGGCGTTTTATTAATGAAGTAATTATGTTCGAGTAAATATCATATATTAAAATACAAAGTAAGATTAAATATCCTTGCAACAGTGGTAAAGTTTGAGGTTGCTTAAAAAACAAAGAAATTCAATTAAATTAATACTGATTTGAAAAATATTTCAAAAATTAGGCATATCTGATTTATTTTGCTTAAGTTAAATATGGACCTAAGTCGAATAATAGAAATACCAATAATACGGGGGTTACATAGAATTATCTTAAAAAATTTTAAATTTGAGATAGGAGACTATGATTTTAAACCTGAGTATAACTTTTTATTTTAAACGACTTTTCTTCATGACCTTTTGCCCTATTTTTTAAAATAAGGGTACTTTACTCTTGAACGATTTTCATATTATTTGCCCTACCCTGTATCCTATTTGACTTGAAGTCATTTTAAGTACACCTGAAATGGTTATCGGACATGCACCAACTTTTACCAGGAATAAAATTTTGTGAGAAACCAATAATAAAGAAGTTTTCCATTTGTTGCACACTTAGTGGACCACACTGTATAGGGGGTTCCATTTAAAAAAAAAATATTTTAAATTGCTAAAAAACTGTAAGTTTGGCAACATTGCAAATGTCACTAGCAGCTCCTCGATAACCTCTTATATACAGATACCGAATATTAGCTAAATCGGACAAACGGTATTAAAGATATTTAAAGCGTTCCATACTTCTGTTACACGCTTTATGGTTGTGCTGCACATATTTTAAATTTACTATGGAAAAATTTCGAAATCGCTGATATTAAGGAATATGTTGTTTCATTGCCAAATACTTCCGTAAGAACCATATTGCCCTGCAGCATATGCCAAACAATGAGGCAAAAAACTAGTTTTGCCAAATTATGTCAGATGGAATTCGCTTGCCGACTGTTTAGAAAGTTTCGTTAAGTCAATGGCCCATACTTTCAAAATTGCTGAAGAGAACAAAAACGAAATTGACAATATTAAAACAGAAAAAATTTCCAACATTCACGTAAAAAGATTAGTCGAAGATTACCTAACAATACTTAAGCCTATCTCTATTGCGATAGACTACAAAGAAACAGTGCCAGTCTGTCAGATGTTGTGGAAGAATTTAAAATATTAGAAACTCATTTTGACAAAACGGACATAGCTTTAAATCAACTGCAAAAATTTAAGAGATGTTATGAACAGTGTATAACCCCATATCATTTGTTGGCATATCTTCTTGACTCAACACAAACTCAGCAAACACTAACAGAGAGTGAAAAAAATGTTACTTTAAAAGATGTTAAAGAATTAGATCCAAATAGTGGTTTACTACCTCTTATAGTCAAGTTTCTTGCCAGATCAGAACCTTTCACTGATATTATGTTTCATGGTGATATTCTTCAGCATGTAAAACCTATAGATTGGTGGAAGTCGCAACAAAATATACCCATTATTCAAAAACAGTTCTTCATAATTAGACAATTACTTTGTGCTGCTGTTTCTTCCGCATCAGTCGAGAAAATTTTCTCAACATTTGGTTTAGTCCATTTCAAACTCACAAATTGATTAGGAACGGAAAAAGCTGCAAAATTAGTTTTTTTTACAATCACAACAATAACTAAAATAAACATTATTTAGGTACAGTGGTTTAATGTTTTTGATATAATAAACTATTAATTAAAACTGAAAGCTTTTATTTTCTCTTAATTATAACTTATCAGAAATTTTGATATTTTAATCATGATTTAAATTGAAAAAAATCAAGTGATTTAAATCGCGATTTAAATCCTTTCAACCCTGCTTGCCATGGACGGACTACAAAACTGTTATTACTATAATACATATGGTTACATTTTATTTTTAGATTTCTGGTAACGCTAATACATTATTTATTAGATATATTTAAGTACATTTTAACTCTAACCATTAAAAAATTGACTAGGGATCGTCTATGACTGCTATTAAAAATAAAAAATAGGTGTAACGTCTTGTCAATCTGCCAGCAAATTAAATCCATTAGCAGACAGGAAGCTCCAGCACCAATTAATAAATGCCGATATTAAATGTTTTTTTCATTTTATAATAATATACAGGGTGATTCACGAGTGTGCATTAGAATTTTTGGGAGAACTACTGAAAATAATTTTTTCTAATTTTGACATATAAAGTGACACTTTTTAAAACTGATTGACATTATGAAATGTCTTACTTTTTGTAACTAGTTGCATAAAGTAAAATGTTATGCAATTGGTGACGAAAAATGTATTTCAAAATTAGTGACAAAAAGAATTATTCTATTTATTAAACTGTTATAATACAAGTTAAAAACATAAATTATAAATTAATTAATTATTATAAATATTGATAACACAATTATTGCAATTATTCAAATTAATTCCCGACGACATATTTTTTTCATTGCTCGAACTTGCTGTTATTTGGGAAGCGACGCACATTGCATTAGATATGCAAGTAAAACTTTCTCATTAACATGTTTAATTTTCTTCTCATCACACCACGTAACAAATTTTTCGTATGCCAAATCATAAACTGCCTTTGACTTTTTGGGAATTACTGATAATAGAGCATTACCTGCTGCCTCTTCAATATCGCTTGGTAGCTCTTCAGAACTTGAATGACTCATTTTTTGAAAATAAAACTAAAAATATATCAATCTCGATAAAAACCTTCCGTCTAGACTTTTTTACAATACAAAATGTCAAACTGACAACTAACATGAAGTAACAGCAACAATAGCTATTTATGCCATCAGTTATATGTCAAAATTAGAAAAACTAAATTTATGTTTTCCAAATTTTTATCAATTATATTAAATTTTATTTTTTTATTACTTTCTTCAAAATTAGAAAAAATCTTGTATGCAATACGTTACGAAATGAAATTTTGTGTAACTTGTGAGTTTTTGCGAAACTCACTTCGTTCGTTCCGCAAAAATCTCACGCGTTACACAAAATTAGGCATTTCGTAACTGATGGCATAAATAGCTATTTTGAAACTTTGAAGCTTTGGTTAGTCGATATGCACCTTTCAACTAAAATATTGGGGCGGCGGAACTTTCGGCCCCATATTGGGTAAGGTACCTGCTAGAAATTTTAGGTCAAGTAATCTTGCAAGAAATTTCGGCCCCAAACATTGCAGGTAATGCGAATTGAACCAAAAAGGTGGATTAGATGCCGTGTTAGCGCTGTTTAACCAATATAAGTCTATAAAAGGGGCAAACAATTAATAATAATATTCCCCGGTGAACTTGAAAAAGGCGAATTGGAACCAAAAAGGTGGATTAGATGCCGTGTTAGCGCTGTTTAACCAATATAAGTCTATAAAACCGCATTAGCCGAGTTGCAGGTCAAAAATTGAGTTAGTTCAGGTTAGTTGCATTTTCATTTTATAAATGATTCAAAACACAAAAGATCATAAAAAAATTAAAATGTTATAATGTTAGACCATTGGGGCCGAAATTTCCTACGCCCAAATATTGACATGTTTCTGTCACTTCCGTTTAGACCAAAAGTAGTTGTCCATTTTAGTTTTATAAATAAGACATGGTATTTTTATTATATTTTTGGATTTCCCGAAAATCTGTTTTCTTCTGTTTACGTTTTCGACATTACCTACACTTTTTGAAATTATTGTAATAACTGTTTGGGTATTGTCGTTTGTAGAAATTTTGATATCGGTTCTTGCCTTAATTAATTTTGGTTTGTGCGTTTCAATTTAAAAGTTTTGGCGTCTTTTTCTATTATATATCATATAGCGCCTCCCTACTATGGATTTAGGTTTGGACCAACAGGGAGCCAGTATATTGGTAAATTGTATGTCGTGTTTTGTCTAGATCTCGTTTGCGAGTTGGGGGGCAATTAGTGGGTTTGTCGAAACGTCTGTGCGTGCGTAATAGTCTTAATTAATTTTTAAGAAAAACTCGTATAGTTTATCATCTGCATTTCATTTGAATTACCTGATGGAACTTAATGGGCAGATTGTCAACAACCTACGCAACGCGGATGACACGGTCATAATAGCAGATGGTCAAGAAGCATTACAACGCCTCATAGACAGATTATCTACCGAAGGTGAACGACTAGGTCTAAAGATCAACATAGACAAAACGAGGGTGATGACAGTAGGCAGAACAGCCGATATGCAACTGAATATCACAGTGAATGGCAAGAAAATCAAACAAGTCGCTAAGTTTAGATACCTCGGGAGCTGGATAACTAATGACCTGGACCCAGACGTGGAAATACGAAGCAGAATTGAACAAGCCAGGGTAACATTCATGAATATGAGAGCTCTTCTCAGCAACAACAGTCTTAATTTGACATCACGGTACCATTTTGTAAAATGCTACATTTACTCGGTGCTGCTGTATGGAGTAGAGACATGGACAATAAAGGCCAATACCATGAACCGACTGGAAGCCTTTGAAATGTGGGTATTCAGAAGAATGCTAAAAATTCCGTGGACGGATTATGTGTCGAACGATGACGTTCTAAATAGAATGGGAAGAGAAAGAGAACTACTACAACTAGTGAAAAGGAGAAAGGCTGCATACCTGGGTCATATTTTCAGAAATTCCAAGTACCAATTCCTAAAGTTGATCATGGAGGGAAAGATCGAGGGAAAGAGAGGCATCGGGAGAAAGAAATATTCGTGGCTAAAGAACATAAGAGACTGGACAAACCTCGATGCCCATACACTTTTCAGAGCCGCGCAAGATCGAAACGAATATGCCAGAATTGTCGCCAACATTCAATGATTGGATGAGGCACCTTAAGAAGAAGAAGATGGAACTTATTAAGCTCCGTTCTGCTTACGTCCATCCTAACCAATACCTTTTAGAGGTGGCCATTAGTACTATTTGAAAATCTACTACGCCTGTGAAGCAGGGAGTAGATATAGCCTAATTGACGCAATGCAAGCTTTACTCTATTAACTGAATTGAACCTCCAGTGCAGCCTTTGGTCAATTGACCCGAAGCATTGTTCCAGGGTGCTTTTTGAAAAAGAGATGACCCTCGTCTTCTCGGGATTCAGGCGAATCTTCCAAGTCGAAAGCCATGCTTCCAGCTCGATTTCGCAACGCTGCATCCGGCTGACGACAATGCGCGGTGATTTAGAAGTCAAAGTAATTGCTGTATCGTCAGCGAAAAGATAGAGCTGCGTAAATTTATCTCGCGGAATATCATGAGTATAAATGTTGAACAACATCGGAGAGAGAGGTGAGCCTTGTGGCACTACCGCCCTTATCCGTTTACTTAAAGAAAGTTGAAGAGAGCATATCCACAAACCTAATTCCTCAAAGTTACAAAAAAATATTTGCAGCAGTTCTCCTAAAAGTAATAACGCACGCTCGTCGTAAATCACACTGTATAATCTTAAGTAGATACGCATATTCTTAGGCATAGTCGGTAAAAACGCAAATAAACAGTTTTCTGTTTAGCACATTACGCTATAGAAATCCAAAATGCTCTGGGCGTTTAATGCTTCTATGATGTTTTCAACTATTCTGCCTGAAAAACTCATACTTTACAAAAACGACAGTTATCTCGAGACTCAGACAACGTTCTGTTCGTAAAGCAAATTACGAGGCTACAGGCTAATTTTGTTAATTTAACTTGCGAGATTTAACCCTCATAAGTAAATAAGTTAAGTGATTCACGTACATTGCTAGAACGATTCGCATTGTTTCGCGGCCGAAATTAGATTTGCAGCTGTTGGGAAGCATAATTTGCCTCATGGTTCATAAATTCCTGTTTGTTGTTTCGTTTTGCAATTAGATTGTATCGCGCAGTGGTCAGCGAAATAGCTTGGTCGGGATACTTTTTATAGATTGATCGAATAGCGGTTTTCTGCCATTTCGGCGATGGTGGTATACAGTAGGCTCAAAATGGTTGGATAAATTCATTTAAAATTAAGTAATTTTTTTTTAATGCTCGGACCCGTCGGTTGGTATTTGTTGATGGGCATTTTTTAATTTTTGGAATTGACCGCTAGCAATATCCTACCAATATTAGAGGTACTCGAATTCTTGCAAAATATTAGGCACCATCTAAAGTTCTATAAATCTAATATCCTATCTTATTCGGACTTTATGTCGTCAATTGCTTCGATTTTAGCTAACTCCACAGATAATAATTTAACGAGATCAAATCAGGGGATCTAGCCAGTCATTCTATTGGGTCCCGCCGACCATCCACCGCTCAATAGTAAGTATCTAAATATATAGGCACCGGGCGAGTATAATGCTAGGCCGGGGTTCCGCTATGTTGATACGATAAGGTATACAATGTCCTGATCTTATGGATTTGGATATGTTATAGCAAGCAAAACAAGAATGGACCCCAAATTATGTGTCCAAAGGTACTTTTCACTGGGCATTTAACTGTGTATATAATCGTGTTATCAAAAAGTAAATCAATGGGGTATACAGGATCATTCGTAATATCACTGGGAACAGCAAAAATGTTTCCGAGACCAAAATAGCAAAATCTTACTTATTTTATTAGACTAACTAACAATCTGTCTTGCAAAAGCCTCAGGTGGCTCCGGTTTTATAGATCCATGCTAATTATGATAATTACCTACCTGCCCGTAATGTAAATTAAATAAGACTATTAAATAAGAAGTACCTGGATTTATTATACCAGGTGTACTTTATAAAGGGTTTAAATACATATATCATAAATCCTAAATTGTTAGTTAGTTGTATTTCTACCACCAGTTGATTGAGAGCTGTTCGTATTTGAGGAACCAGAGAGTTTTGAGCAACATGTCGCGAGTTTGTTTAAATAAGCCGGATCATTTTTGTTATGTATGTGGTTGAAGTGACTTTTGTGAAGCAAACACGTACACTTAGCTCTTTAATACAATACAAAAGGCTTACCACTTTTATTTTGGCTGTAAAATTGGAAACCAGGATAAAAAATGGTCTCCCCATATTTGCTGCTACAAATGTGCGTCCAACATTCGCGGCTGCCTAAGTGGAAAAAAGCGTAAGATGCCCTTTGATGTGCGAGAACTGAAAGACCACGTTACTGACTGTTACTTTTGTTTGACACCTCCCATCAAAAAAGGCTTTTCGGAGAAAAAAAGGTCTGCGATACAGTATTCAAATTTACAATCTGCCATACACCCGGTGCCTCATAGTGACGAGTTGCCTGTACCTAATCCACCCCAGGAATATAGCCTTGATTCTGATGATGATCCAATGGATTCAAACGGTAGTTTACTGGAAAATGTCGCTGGCCCATCAACCTCGCAAGACTCCGATTTTGTCTGTAAACTTCCCAGTACAAAGCCTCACAAAATAAGTCAAAGTGAATTAGTGAACTTATAAGGGATTTGGAATTGCTTAAGAAAAAATTCGAACTATTGGCCTCTCGATTGCGACAATGGAACTTACTTCAAGAAAAAGTAAAAGTTTCTGTGTACCGAAGCCGTCAGAAAAACCCGACACCATTTTTTAACATGAAAAACAATTTGGTAGCCTGTAGGGACATTGAGGAATTAATGGCAGTTTTAAATCTTGACTATGAACCAAAAGACTGGAGACTTTTCATTGATTCCTTAAAACTAAGTTTTAAAGCTGTGTTACTTCATAATGGAAACAAGTTGCCTTCAGTCCCAATTAGTCATGCAGTCCACATGAAAGGAACGTATAGCATTTGAAATTGTTACTGGAGACCATACAATATGAAAGATATAATTGGCAAATTTGTGGGAATTTAAAAGCTGTGGCGATTGTGCTTGAAATGCAGCTAGGATACACGAAATACTGCTGCTTCTTCTGCAAATGGGACAGTTGAGCACGATCGGATCACTACATAAAGAAAAATTGGCCACCGAGAGAGTCTTTTAAGCCAGGAAAGAAAAATGTAGCCAGCGCGCCATTAGTTCCCCCAGAAAATATTTTATTACCGCCACTTCATATAAGATGGGGAACAATTTTGTGAAGGCCATGGACAAAGAAGGCCGTGCTTTTAGTTATTTAAAAGAAAAGTTCCCTAGGATCAGTGACACTAAAATTAAAGAGGGAATATCTGTGGGTCCCCAGATTAGGAAACTTTTCGGAGATACGCAACTCGATTCCATACTTAAGGGCAAGGAAAGGACGCTTGGAATACCTTTAAAATGGTTAAAACAAATTTTTTGGGAAACATAAAAGCAGAAAACTATAAAGACCTGGTTGCCCAACTTCTTTTATGTTACCCAAACCTAGGGTGAAATATGTCGTTGAAAATTCATTTCCTGGATTCTCATCTGAATTACTTTTCGGAAAATTGTTTTGCTGTAAGTGACGAGCACGGTGAGACGCTCCACCAGAATATTTCATACATAAAAAGAAGGTATCAGGGAAAATGGAATTGTGAGATGTTAGCCGACTACTGTTAGACTATTACGAGCGATGCCCCCGAGGCTGCTTTCAAAGGACAGGCTAAGAAGCGTAAAGTGAGTGTCTAAACTTTAGACTCACTGATAAAAATGTGCTATTTAATTGCTATAGTTAAACCAACAATATATTGTTTGTATGTTCATTGTAAATGCCTATAAATTAAAATGTTCATTGTACCTACCTATATGCCTATAAATTAAAATTTTGTAACAAATAATTCAGATTTTTTTTGCGAGCTAACTAAAATATTTAATAGGTATTTTTTAGTTACTTGAGTGTAGTTGAATAAAAAAAAAATAGGTTTTGTTCAGGAAACCAAAAAAAAGTTGAAATTTGTTCCTCAGTGTATTTAAACAGGTTCTGCTAAGTTTGTTGTTGAAAATAGAAAATAACGTTTTAAATAATCTTTCTAAGTAAAGCTTCTGCGAACCTATGTTAATATACATGTTTTCATATTTTCTTAATATAAATTTGTCATCATTATTTCCGAACGCCCTGTATAAACAAAATTATCGATTATTTCAAAAGTACTTAACATATTGCTACAGAATATACCTACATCAATCCGCCGAGCTTTTCCAGCTAAATCCACATTTACGTCAGTAAGACAACCGTTGCTTGACGGCCCAAACTTGATACCAATTAACGGATTTTAGCTATGTATTACGTGATTAATAATTGATCACTCAGATAATTTCCTTGACAACCTTGTAACGCACCTGATGCATTATGACGTATTAGGATATTAGTTATATTATTATTATCTATTATAATTTTCAACTACACGTTTTGATTTTTCCTGATTCGTTCAGCTTCACAATTACTTCCTTTATTACTTAGATAGAGTTAAAATTGTCTCCGGTACAAAAAAAAATATTAATTAGTAGTTGCAAGAAATTAGAACTCTGTATATGAAAAATCAAGCAATTAACTGAATTTTAAAATATTACATTATATTTTCGATATAAAATTGGTTTAGGTCACCCATTAGAATTTCTTTTATGTTACCACAACCTAGGGTGTAATATGTCGTTGAAAGTTCATTTCCTGGATTCTCATCTGGATTACTTCCTGGAAAATTGTGGTGCTGTAAGTGACGAGCACGGTGAGAGGTTCCACCAGGATATTTCAAACATGAAAGAAGGTAAAATTCAGAGAAAATGGAACTGTGAAATGTTAGCCGAATACTGTTGGATTATTACGAGAGATGCCCCCCGAGGCTGCTTTCAAAAGAAGCGTAAAATGAGTGTCTAAACTTTAGACTTACTGATAAAAATGTGCTATTTATTTGCTATTCTTGAACCAACAATATATTGTTTGTATGTTCATTGTCAATGCCAATAAATTAAATGTTCATAAATTAAAATTTTGTGACAAATAACTCAGATTTTTTTTGCGAGCTAACTAATATCTTTCATAATTATTTTTAAGTTACTTGGGTGTTTGTTCAGGAATAATCTTGAAATTCAGGGTGTATTCGAAAAAGAAAGCGAGAATTTGTACGATGTTTTCGGTAAAATATGTAATTATATTAACTGCGACATCTCAAAAGAAAATATTGAATACATCCATAGAGTCCAGCTGAACAAGTTTTCAAAAAACACTACTAAGAATGTAATTGTACGGCTCTCATCAAGAAATTACAAAGACAAAATTTTAGCCGCTGCTAAAGAAAAACGTCATGACGTCAATAACGGATCCCCCAAAATGAAAATCGTAGGAATTTCCGAAAATCTTTATATAAACGAACACTTAACACTTTCAAATAAATTGTTATATAAAGACGTACGAGCGGCCGCTAAGGAGAAAAATTATAAATTCGTCTGGACAAAAAATGGTGACATATTTGTCAGGAAAGATGAAACGAGCCGTATTATGTTGATTAAAACAAGGGACATGATCCAAAAAATTTAAATTCTTTACTTTGAGATACGTGCAGCGTTAAGATAAGATCCGTTAATGGGTGATAAGTTACGTATATATTATCAAAATACAAGGGGTCTTAGGACAAAAACCCTTGATTTTTATCACGCAATGGCGTCTTCAAATTATGATGTAATATGTTTATCAGAGACGTGGCTACACAGTGGAGTGTTATCATCTGAACTATTTTCTAGTGATTATGATGTGTTTAGAAGAGACCGAGAGAACTCGGCCTCCTCTAAAGCGGACGGCGGTGGAGTTTTGGTGGCAGTCAAGAGTGTTTTACAGTGCAAAAGGTGTCCTGAACTTGAGTCTGACGCTGAAGATCTTTGGGTATCCATCGATTCCAAAAACAGTGAAAAATTGTATTTGTGTTGCGTTTATCTCCCTCCAGGTGACAATTCTGCTTTCTCATTATTTATAAATCAACTATATTTTCTTGAGAATTATCTTTCGGATAAGACAGCAACCATTATCGGAGACTTTAATCTTTCAGCTGTTTCTTGGAATTCCATTAAAAAAGAAGTTTATTTTCAGCCTTCAAATGTCGATGTCAGGTCTGCCGGTATGGTTGATGCTTTCTCCTACTTTCAGTTTATGCAGTACAATAATATAGTAAATAATAATAATAAAATACTAGACCTTATTTTGTGTAATCAGGATTGCATCAGGGATGTGACTAAGAGTAATGAATGTCTAGTAAGGGAAGACCTTCATCATCCGGCACTAGAGTTTAGTTTTATCAATTCTGCTTATGTTCCACTACGTCACAATACACTTAAAATTCTGAACTTTAAAAAGGCCGATTATGTGGCCATAAATGAGAAATTGGCCAATTTTAACTGGGAAAATATTCTTACCTCATCTGACACAAATACTACGATAAACAAATTTTACTTAGTAATTGATAAGCTCATTGATGCACATGTACCTTCCTTTACCGTTAAATGTAACTTTCCTGCCTATTTTAAGCCGGACACTATTAAAATAATTAAAAATAAAAATATCTATCATAAGAAATACAAAAAACTTAACAATGCAGAACACTATAACGCCTTTTCCCGGCTAAGGGCTCTTTCTAAACAACTAATTAGGAGAGATTATACCGATTTTGTAAATGGTATGGAGGTCGAAATTTTAAACAATAATAAAAGATTTTGGAACTACGTTTCATCTAAGAAAAAAACACAAACTTCCATACCCAGTACAGTTCGTTATGGGGATCGGATCGCTAGAACTGGACAAGATATATGTAATAGCTTCGCGGACTTTTTTAAAAGCGTATATATTCCAACCACAGTATCGTCTTGCCCAGTTTCTTTGTGCCCAGGTCGTAGTGTTACAATTAATAATAATATAATTTTAGACCTTATTAATCAATTGGAGCTAAAAAAAGGTGCAGGACCTGATCGAATACCACCTATTTTTATAAAATCTTGCAAGGAGAACTTGGTTTATCCACTGCGAATTATATATGAGTCGTCGTTAAAAACAGGAATATTTCCAGAAAAATGGAAAATATCTCATATAACTCCTATATATAAAAGTGGCCCAAAAGATGACGTTGCGAACTATAGACCAATAAGTAAAATCTGCATCTTTGCCAAAATATTAGAAAAAATAGTCTATAACGATGTTATGTCAACTGTCAAAAGTACCATTATTGATCAACAACACGGATTTTTTCCTGGCAGGTCTCTAGAAACAAATTTAATGTCTTACTCTCAAAATATTTGCAGCCTAATAGATCGTGGCATTCAGGTAGACTCTGTATACACCGACTTCAGTAAGGCTTTTGACAAGATAAACCATAAGCGGCTGATTGAGAGACTTGCTGAGGTTGGTGTCTGCCAGCGTCTGCTCAGGTGGATATGGTCCTACACCTTAAAGCGTTCCCAGATTGTTTCCATAAACGGTTATCAATCCGAAACTTTCTCGGTCAGCTCGGGGGTTCCTCAGGGTAGTCATTTGGGTCCCTTATTTTTCATAGTTTATATTAACGATATTGCAAAGTGCTTTCACCACACAAAGTTTTTACTATATGCAGACGACCTAAAAATAGATCGTCCCATAAGGGAGCTGCATGACTGCCTGAAAATACAAGCGGATCTCAACCGATTGTCCGAGTACTGTGACAGGAATAGTATTTTCTTGAACATAACAAAGTGTTGTTTTATAACATTTACCAAAAATATTTATACTTGGGAATACTCATATAGTATCAATAATTCAAATTTAAAGAAGGTAAATCAAATAAAGGATTTAGGAGTCATTCTGGACACCAAATGGTTATTTCAAGAACATTTTAATAAAATAATTACCGAGTCAAACAAAATGCTAGGCTTCATTACTAGAATCTGTAAAGACTTTCGAAATCCCAAAACAATGATCGCACTATATTTTGCTTTCGTTCATAGTAAGCTCTCTTTTGCCTCTGTCATCTGGAATCCTCAATACGTCACATATATTAATAGACTAGAAGCAGTACAAAACAGGTTTCTCAAAACTATTGCATTTAAAGCGCATTGCACAATAGATCTTGTAAAAGAAAAATATAAATTTATTCCTCTGTCTGACCGCAGAAAAATTTCTGACATATCTTTTCTATATAAAATAATTAACTCGAATTTAAACGTCCCAGAACTATTATCAGCACTAAGTTTTAATATTCCCAACAGAGAATTAAGACATGCAACCCTATTTAATTTACCTTATAGACGCACTAACTTGGGTTTAAATATACCATTGGATAGACTGCAAAAAACTTTTAATTCATACTGCCACGAATTTGACATTTTCAGTGCAACCTTGCCTAGTTTTAAAAGACTTTTAAAAGGATATTTTGTCCAACAAGTATTTGGATAGCTGTAGGTAGAGTTAGTTAGGTTAAGTGCATATTGTTATGTAAATCAGTAAAATGTTACCGCATAAACTGTTTATTGTATATAGTGGATGCTTCTTTGGAACTTCTAGTTCTGTCTGCATCCCAAATGTAATAAATAAATAAATAAATAAATAAATAAACAATAAAAAAAGTTGAAAATTGTTCCCCAGCGTTATTATTCTCAATGTGTTCAACGCTCTTCGCTACCAAAATTTAAAATTCGGAGTTGCAAAAATAGTTGAAATGTGTTCGAATATGACTGGAGTCGGATAGTCAACAATATACCGACTTGTGCACGAGGATAAACGTGGCCCCATCAGGTCACCAAAGAGAAGTACAGGCAAAAAAGAAACTGTAATAAATGAGGATGAGAAGACTGCCATCAGAATAATCATACACTCGTTTTACTTAAAAAAAGAAATACCTACCTTGGATAAAATAATGTCTGAAATGAAAAAGGATGATTATGTTTATATTATACTTATTATTCTAAAAAAACTACCTGTAGTAACGCCGCTGTCACCTTACTTTCATCCACCAAACTTGTCTTTCTATTCTATGCAAACTAGGGTGACCCTTATTTAGGACCGATTCGGGGAGTGTAGGTCTTAAATATCTAAAATACGGAATATTTAAAAACTGTCATTGCAATTTACCTGAAATTTACAATGCAACCTTTAAGTTGTCCACCCTGCTTAAATTACTCTCTCATATTAAGCAACAGAGTATAGCAATTTAATTCGCTATTTTTAAAGTTGTTCATGGGCATTTTAAAGTATTAAACATTGGCCCTAAATGCTCCCCCCCCCCCCGTAAATTTTACTTTTTATAAATATTCCATTAAAAATTAGACGTACTCATTTTGAAACTATAAAGACCACACAGTATGGTTTATATCATTCCAATCGCCGCTTGACTTTGCATGACAACTATAGCTGCGAAACATATTACACTCAACAGCAGTCATGTTAACAAGCTTGATATCTTAAAAATCTGACGTTTAAACTATTAAATTACATTTGTTTGAAGCAGTGAAGTCATAGTGTGGAAAAGTTTGTCACGAAAGAGTTGCTAATACTAATTTAATAGGTATTCTAAAAGTAACTTATTTGTGATGAACTGTAAAAGTATCACCGTAATTTTAAAGCTGATAAAATACAACTTTACCCGGAAAATTAATTTTGCAGCTATTTCATTAAGCTAAAGACTGAAATTAATTAAAAATTTCGGTTAATTTATCTTTATAACGCTTACTTTTTTAATTCGATTCTTAAAGCAGGTATTTCTTCAAATTTATTGGTTACCAAGTCCAAAAACATACATTTATCATGCATTTTAAAAACTCATTTTGATAATTCCTTTTACAAAATTTTCTAAATTAACGTAAAGTAAAACACACAATCTGCTCCACTAGTTTAATGTAAAATTTTTTTTTTTATACCATACAGGTTTGGGAGGCATAAACCTCCATCATCAGTGGGATAAAATTAAGTCAGTAGAAGAGAAAAGGACATTGTGAGAACTGCAAATTAAAGATAGAAAAGAAGTATTAGTGCAAACAAGAAAAACTTAAGCGACAATAGGCTCATCAGAGAGCTCGGAAGGTGATAGATAAAAAGGAGAAAACTTAAGTGAGAGACTGATTTATACTTAGGTCAAACAAAACAGTTTTGACTTACCTTGTGTCGCAGAAAAAACTTTTTCATGTAGTATTAAGCATGATTGTAGAAAAAATAGAACATTGAAAAATATTATTATTTAAAGGAAAAATAAACTTTAATTATATTTATGTAGTGGTTAATAATTAAACAGTACTACTTAATTATCTTTTTCTTTTTGAACTTTTCGTTCACAAAAAAACATTTTCTAAATTGTTGATTGGCACTAGATTTGTACTTATATAAAAGTAAAAGTATGTCGTATTGGTTGCTTTTCAAACGACACCTTTGCCAGACAGAAAGCGGTGGTCTGCTCGATAAGGCAGCGTCAGTAGTCAGACATTTTTACAATAATGCCCTATGTCAGTACACTGGCTTGGTTTGGTATGCCGCCATAAAATACAACCTGCCGCTTACCGCGGCAAGCATACCGCTTTCTATCTGACAAAGTCTTTACCTACGAACAGACAATTATGGACGGACCAGAACTTGTGTTTTAGTATGAATCCACAAGTTTAATGATAAATTTACCTTCATTAATTAAAAATGTGAGATATTCAAAATCAAAATTTATTAACAATTACCTACCATTTTGAAGGTAACTTTCTAAATGTATGGCTAATCTATTTAATTCAAACAAAAACGCTTTCTAGTTATTTTTTATAAATGAATCGGATCTTTTTGTTTTAGAAATATAATAATAGTTTTAGTAATGGTTATCAGAGAAGAAATAAAACGAGCCAACACGCCAATAAATCCTACTTTGCAATATTTAACTTCAACCTCACATGCCCAAAAAGTTTTTACTCTCAAAATTCAGTTTTGGCCCAAAAGTTTTTACATCATTACTGGGCTGGTCCAGAAAGGCGGCATTTCTTTTCCTAAATTTTTCCGGATGTCGGGACAAAACCCGCTGGCCAAAGTCAATAAACAAAAAGCACTTTATGCTTGGAAAAACAGAGGGGGACCTTGGTAAAAAATGTGATAGATGGGATTTGTCCCGGCCAGCATCAGATAAATTAGCAATAAATCTAATGCCACCTTAAGGTCTGTAATGAAAACGGCTCTCCTATACAGGGTTTCCTATTACTATTGGACCACAGAGCAACTAGCGATACTACCAAGAGATTAAATAGAAATATATGAAATCTGCCTTACGTTAATGACTAATAATTCCAAAGGTAACGCCGCAAGATACCAAGCGCGTACTTCACTCAGACATATAAACTTAAAGCAAAGAGGTACTATAATAGTAACCAAGGCAGAACCAGCAACATGCGAGAGAACACAAACAATTAAACCAAACCATAACCCGAATAAAGGCCTCTACACACCGACGCGGCCACGGCCACGGTAGCGGTGGGGGTCGCGGTGGCGGCCAACCTAAACACATTGAAATAAATGAATGAAATCATACCAGCGCGGGCAGGTCTAGATCAAGCGGCCTATGTGCCAGCGTTCTGATATGTGGTGACGGTCAAATACAACGTGTCAACTTTGACTGCGAGCAGTGACAGTAGTAATGGCAAATAATATAATAGAATTATTAATAGAAAATGTAGTATATGAGACAATAGCAGTTCTAAATCAGTAAAACACTACTTGGTTTTATAGCTGTTTATTATATTAATACGAACGTGAGTTGACGAACAAGTCTACAATTCCTGATATCATGTTGACATGACGTCACTGCCGATCCCCCATGTCAGTATTGCCAACTACATAATATTAGGGGTCGTTCAGATTATAACTATATAATACAGAAAATGTTAAATTATATACCATACTTTTTAATTCAAGACATCTAAATTATAAAAACATAAGGGCTAAAAACAAAGTGTGAGACAAAGAGCTAATAGTAACAAAGTCTCCATTTCCTTCCACATCGTCTATCATAATATCAAATAATAGAAATAAAAATGAAACCTGGCCGTTTAAAAATATATTTTCGTATTCATAAAATCTGTAAACGGCAACTACCTTACAGCTCCACTCACCGCTTTGATGTGAATACGCCCGACCGCTAATATGATCGCCACCGCTACCGTGACCGCGTCGGTGTGTGGAAGCCTTAAATTAAGCCTGGATAGCTGAATGAAGTAAAAGAAGAAGGACCTAAAAGTCTGCAGTCCTGAATTACGGAATCAGGGAAGATATAATATGGGGCATGTAGCCAAGAGAATAGCTGTTTTAGCATAATTTGGTTAATCCTTATTGTATAAGGTCTCAGCAAGTGGCTAGAGAACAAAGTTCTCACATGTATACATATTTATATGTCATATAATATATAATTTTCAAAGTCCGAGTGAAATGGAGAAGTAGCGATTTTTTTTAAGACTCAAATTGAAAGTGATACTACCGGAAAGGTATTGCTGTCAGTATTATTTTGGAGCGCTAGAGTAATGCCTACAAATAATTGTCTTCTGGAAGAAAGCAATATCGATTATGCTCTCATATATACTTCCTTTGTTGCAATATCAATCAAGCTTTAAATTGGTGGAACACCCACCATATTGACCACACTTAGCTCCTAGTGAATACAACGGCAACAACAATAACAATAAGGTTTTAGACAACTAAGAAATTATGTCTGCTAGAAACAGGTTGTTTTGGAGAGGGATATGAAAATATTAGGTCATGGATGAAATAAGTTTGTTGGCGTTTATTATAAAAAAAAATTAATCTTCTGAATATGAAGTTGCAGATATTATAATAATTTTGAAATTATTCAACTAATACAGGATGCCCAAGATAAGGAGGGCCTCTATGGGGATCGCGGTTATGGTAAGAGATACAACTTTGATTAAATGGGAAAAAAAGTTGTGCTATAAAAGGACGAATAATTTGACACACCAAAAATTTTGTTAAGATGTTTAAATTTAAGGTATTAGAAAAAGCTGCAATTTTGGATTTTTGATATTATTTTTTTCCTGCGTTAATACTAAAGTTAAAGCAACACTGACAAAACTTTCTCACATCAACTTTTTACTATTTAATTTAAAGAGTGCAGAACAATATTTTTTATTTCATTTCCAAACAATTACTATCAACTTTATTTTTTCTAATACGGCTCTAATTTTATATTGTCAAATTTTAAGAGCATTTTTTTATTCTTAAGTCAATGATGTACTACACGTTATTGTTTTATTACGTTTTAAGTCTTTTTAACCATTTTTCTGAAATTATCAAGATACGGGCCTGGATCCTAAAGCGTCGTTGCATATGCTTTTTCAGTTTTTTAATCTTAAGAACAAAAGTAATGGCTGTACGGGATCCACGGAAAAATCCACGTGTATTCAAAGAATCAAGACACCAACACCGTTTTGGAGTTCACATGTGGGCTGGAATTTTGGAAACAAAAATAATAGAACCTTTTTTTACCAACATAATCTAACATCGAAGCATTTACTCCAAGATGATTTAGAGCCTCTGGATGGTGCATTTCAACTAGATTTCCAGTAAAATTCTATAACACTCTGGCCAGCGCGTTCCCCGGATATAACCCCGCTTGATTATTTCCTTTGGGAATATGTCGAGAATTGTGTTTATAAGCAACAGACTCTTGAAACAGAAGAATATCTTACACGTTTAGTTCTTAAAGCCCTCTAAAGCCTAACGCCACAAATGTTTTGAATTTTACAGTTTTAAGATGATATTTATGTTTGGAGAATGACGGAAATCATGAACACCTTTTGGAAAATTAATTTCTAATGAGTTAATGTTTGTTTTATATTAATCTATGTATGTTATTTGTCGATTTACCTTTAAAAAATACTCTTAAAATATAAAACAATATAAAATCAGGGCCGTACAAGAAAAACTATAAAAAAAACTTTATCATTGCCCTGTATTCTACAAATTAGTTGACGATTTAATGCGCTTTTCGCTCTTTCCAATTTGCCGGTTAATAAATATTGGTATAAAGTTTTTTCACATTTAGAATTAAAGTTTTTCGTCTTTTGAGACACCCTGTTCGACAAACAAAAAAATCCTTATGCCAATCTTAATAATTTTAAAAGCAAAACTTTTTATAAAGAATAACTTTTTTTCGAAAAATTGATAATAAAGAACTTTTCTATTTGGCAAGCAAATCCACGCACACGCTGTATATGCTTAATTTACTAAATTGTTAAACTATATAATAGGTGTGTCAAGTTAGTTAAAGTTAAGTGTAAAAAAAATCACAGGGTTTTCCAGTTCTGTTGTAACCATCATTTTGTTTATAAAAAAACAATAAATAATACTGAATATTTTCATTCATTTAACAAACCTTTTCCAAGCGATCTGAAGATTTATATATATTAGGGGCTACTACTTTCGGCTTTGATCAAGTCATTCAATGATATATCAAACTAAGCAGAGGTTAATAATGTAAAACATCTTGAATGCATAATATTTTACATTTTAATTATAAACGCCCGGTTAGTTTGATACGGGAGTAAATGACTTAAACAAAGTGAAAAGTATTCTAGCCCTGGGTAGATTATTTTATTACATTCACTATAGTAAAGTCACACCCAAATAAAATAAAATTTAAACTACAATAATATGATGTTTACACTAATTAATCACAAATTACTATTAAAAATGGGTTAGTTACACCTCTCATTATTTCTTTTACAACCTAGAAGGATAGGTTTACAATCTGTGAGTTTAATTTACACACGATAGTATAAATGTACCTACCCATAAATTAGAAGAATTAACACTCATCAAAAAGTAAAACAACCATTCAAAAATGTCTTTTTTACAAGATATACTGTTTGGTTAATATACCCTATTGAGTATGGTCCTACATGTACCACCATTGAATGTTAAATTTACCACTCAATTTTTTACTGTGCATGATCCCAAGCCACTCCACTAAATTAGAACGGTTTCAAATTTTTGTCATTGTGGATTGGCTTAGTGGAATGACTTCACAAGTAGCCTCGTTAAGATGATCCAATTAATAACTATATCCCTGCTTCAACCTACACTTTTAAGGATCCCCCTGATCTCCATCAGTAGTAGGAATTTAACTTAACTATCCTAAAAGAATCCTTATGTTTCTATTGCCTAAAATAATATACAAAGGTCTAGTGATCGAATGAGCTAAAGTAATCTTTAAAAAGATCGCTTAAAACAATATTGCACTCTTATTAAAACAGCACCTTGAAACCCCAAAACTGTCCATCCAACGTCGGTTTAGTCTTAGGCTGCCTAAGACAAATAAGTCGGGTTTGTTCAACTAACCTCAATATATCAGGAAAGAGGCTTACGGTGGATGATGTGTTTGTCTTGAACAGCCGCCGAAGTTGCAGAACGACACGCGACGTGCGGAATTCGTGATAGGATTTTAAGGATAATCGAAAAAGTTGCTTCAACTTAAACTGGCAGAAAACATGACTCTCGTATTGCTTGAGTGAAATAGAAATAAATATGCGATTAAAAAGCGCTGCAATATATTGATTTAAGGTAATTAATAGATTAAGATTGTCATTTTTTTGAAAAGAGAATCAATTTTTTTTACTTACAGTTTAATTGAAATAAATTAAATTGAACAAATCAATTAGAAGAGGAATTAGCAGAATATTTTTTAAAAAATCAGTTTTCAGCTCTGTTAAATAACACCAGTCAATGTTTTGGACCAACGAGTGTGGTGGCAAATCCATTCGTGACTTCTCTGACAATGGAACACAACTACTGTAGTATGGTTTAATGACTCTTTATGGCGTCTATCAAATAATAAATTTTTATTAAATTATACAAGTCGGTTTTAAAGTTAGAGCGAATTAAGTAAATCGCTGGGTACCCCTTTGGGGCTCTGTATCTATGTTAGGGGGCGTTAATGGCGTACTGGGTTAATTCCCTAGTGGTTACATTATCTTTTGCTGCGTTAGAGTTGCTCACTGATTCGTTAATTTTCTGCTACATTTGATTAAAACAATTGTCTACTTAAACATTTGTGTATTTATTCCTTAAAGCAGATTATGGTATTTTATTACAAGGATTCACGACAAATACAATGGTCGATACTTAACGTTCAGAGTTCTAACTGCTTTTTTACATGTTTTCCCTAACTATCACTTGAAGATGGGGGAGTAGTGGCATGAAGGAGCCGGGTTTTGAAAAAGCCACTTACATTGTTTTGGTAGTTTAGGAACGGATTTGGTTGGGAATTTCATTTTTAAGTGGCAACACTAATTTTCCGTCAAACATTTGACAGTTCGCCGAAACCAACCGACGCCTGCACATCGAGTCAAAGTTGTTGGCACTAAAAAGTAAGTATTTTGCTTCATTTAATTTGTTTTTTGGTATTTTATTGTATATATAGGTGAATGGATTGTAGATTTAGTTTGTACATATATTTAGCCTTGCAGCTGCGTAAAAACTGAGCCGCAAAAGTTTTGATATTGTTGTTATCTTAAAGGTTATATTTTTTTTAAGAATAATTTATGAAAGTGCTGGGTGAATGGGTCTTAAAAGAGCTGGCTCTTTCATAACCAGCTCTTTCATTACCCTGCATTTGAATTTCGTAAATAAAATAAAATAACAATCAATATGCATTTTTTTTTCATATATTATTAAATTATTTACTTCAGATATTGCATTATGGTAAAGCCTGGTCCAAAAAAACGAAAAAGACCCGAAAAATCGGTAATTGAAGAAGCAGTCAGTGAAGTTTTGGAGAAAGGTTAGTCCATAAACAAAACTGCACTTGTTTTAAATATATCGAGTGCATACTTAGCTAAAAAAGTTAAAAAAGTAAAGGCTTCTGATGAATCAGCTTAATAACACTGTCCTAATATAGGAAATAAGCGTATTTTCACAACAGACCAGGAGAATATGCTTGCGTATTATTTAGAGACTGCTTTTAAAATGTGCTATGGCCTAACAAGACATGAAACTAAGAAGCTGACATTTGATAATGCCATGGCCAATGATATCAGCATAGATAAATGGAAGGAAATTAAAACTGCGAGTGATGATTGGCGCAAAGGGTTTATGAGAAGACACAAAGATTTAGCTGTGAGAAAATGTGAAAGCACTTCTCTATCCCGTGCAACAAGTATTAGCAAAACTAATGTAAACACATTTTTTGAGAAACTAGGCCCTCTTTTACGCAAATACCATTTTCCTCCCCATATGATTTTTAACGCTGACGAAACAGGCTGCAGCACCGTCACCAATCCTCCTAAAGTCATAACTGAAAGAGGTTTGAAACAAATTGGGCAAGTTACCTCAGCTGAACAAGGAACATTAGTGACAGCTCGGTTCTTTATTAATGCTGCTGGTGGTTTTTTACCGCCTATTTCCCCGTGTTTCCTAGAGTAAACTATAAAGATAATATGTTAAATGATGGTCCGCCTGGAGCTCTAGGGTTGGCTCAATCTTCGGGATGGATGACTGACGACTGTTTTGTTAAAGCGCTTGAACACTTTGTGATGCATATTAGGCCATTAAAGGAGAACCCAGAATTGATATTAATGGATAATCACAGCTCTTATGTGAATCTTAGAGTGGTTGAATTTGCCAGACAAAACTCAATCATTATAGTTACATTCCCACCGCACTGCAGTAATAAACTGCAACCACTCGATGTCACAGTATATGGGCCTTTTAAAACTAGATACCGCATTGCCATGAATGAATGGATGTTATCAAACCCTGGTAAAACGGTGACTATTTATCAAGTTGGGCAATTTGTAAAAGAAGCATATCTGTCAGCTTTCAGTCATCAGAATTTAACACAAGGATTTTTGAAAACAGGAATTTACCCCTTAAATTCTAATATATTTAATGAGGAAAAATTTTTATCTTCATATGTCACTGATAGACCTGATCCATCACAGTCAAACGATGGTAATGAGTTGAACTTGGACAAGGAAAATATTGAAACTAACTTAAGATTAACACCTCCGCCTTCTACAAACCCACTTGAAGCTCGCGAAAAAAATGAGGTTGTAACAGATCAGATTATCAGACTTCTCCCCATTTAATCTCTACCTCTACGGTTGCGATTCCGAGTACTTCAAGGCAACAAATTATATTACCGGAAATGATAAGACCATTTTCTAAAGCGGAGCCAAGACAAAACACGACACGCAATCATAGAAAAATGTCGTCTGCCATCGTAACTGACACTTCCGAAAAGAAAAAATTAGAAGAGAAAGAGGGTAATGCAAAGGAACTAAAAATTATTATTAAGAAAATGACCACAAAACAGTCCATAAAAACCCTTAATAGAAAATCAAGAAAAAATCAAGAAAATTCCGTACTGCATGACTCTGATTCGTCTGACTCTATCGTATTGGCCGAAGGTAAAAAAAAAGGTTGTTCGAAGCAAAACAAACTCCAAAACAAATAAAAATAGTGATGATTGCGTAGTTTGCAGCAAATCATATGAAAACAGTGATCAAGATTGGTTTCAGTGCAAAATTTGTTCTGATTGGGCTCATGGATCCTGTGGCATTAAGGGGAAATTAAATTTCTTTTGCAAGACATGTTTCTAATTTTAAGAAAATTACAATATATATTCCAAAGCTCCCAAAAAGTCTGAATGATAGTTAAGAATTTAAAGCTCAAAGTGAGCAATATTTTTTTTGAAGATCTTAAAGATTTAACGATGTTGTTTTTGATAGAAGATATTGTTTGTTATTTTGTTTAATTTTCAAGATTGTTATTAATAAAAAATAATCCGCCTCTAATATGTTAAGATTATATATACAGTGCGTCCATAAAGTCTTGCACAAATTCATTTAAAATTCAGGTATTTACTTTTTAAAAACGCTCGGACACGTCAATTAGTACTTTTGTTTGCGCATTTTTTAACGTAAAATGTTTTTATACAGGGTGTCGCACGTATGAGGTATGAGGTCATCAATAAATGTGTTTAAAATAAATTTTCAAACGTCAATATTTCGGAAACCGTGATTTCCAGAGGTGTTAAGTGTTCATCATAGAATTCAAAATTGATATAATATACAGGGTGTTCCATTAAAAAAATCCTTGATGACCTCATACCTCATACGTGCGACACCCTGTATAAAAACATTTTACGTTAAAAAATGCGCAAACAAAAGTACTAATTGACGTGTCCGAGCGTTTTTAAAAAAAGTAAGCCCCTGAATTTTAAATGAATTTGTGCAAGACTTTATGGACGCAGTGTATAATAGGTATGACTGAATAATATGTTAAAATTAAAGCGTTTGTTAGAATTACTTAAAATGACCGATAGAATTAAAAATTTCTTAAAAATGTCATTAGTCAACTAACCTGAACTAACCTAACAAAGAATAAATCTGTATTGTTACTTTGGTAAATTTTTTTAAAAATCGCTCAGACACGTGAACTACTATTTGTGATTGCGCATTTTATCAACCAAAATATGCATATATAGAGCGAGCCAAAAATACTTATCATGGCTAACTCTTTTTTAAAGGGAAACCCAGTTTTTTTTTTATCATATTTTGAAAGAATGCCTAAAGTTGTATATTGGCGCTAAGTTTAACTATTCCATCTTTAACTGTTATTTATACAGAGTGAGTAAAAAAGTGACCATAATATGTATTTTTGGCTCACCCTGTATACATAAAATGCACAATAAAAATAATAGTTCACGTATTCAAGCGATTTTTAGAAAAGCCTACCAAAGTAACAATACAGAATTTATTCCATGTGTAGTTGTTCCCATTGTATATTGTGTATATTTCTTTGTATTAAATAAATCATAATTATTATATTCTTTTATAGTCCTTGGTTCCGCCAAAAGAAGTTTTTAGGATATTGGCAACACCTAACTTGAACGCAAATTTAGTTTCCTTCTTTCTTTGATACGCTTACAATTTCATAACTTTTGTTCTTGCCATTGTGGTCGTTAATTTGGTTTGAACAGTCATGGCTAACAAATAATTGTGAGAACAAACCTAATCTAAACTAACACTTGTCATTTGTCATTGAACGCTTAGCTGGCATTCTGATATAGGCTATAAACAGTGTACCGTACGGCTTTGGTTTAATATAATCTGTTCTCCTAACATAAATTATTTTTGAGCGAATGGAAACAACGTTCTTTAAAGGACATTTTTCCGTTTATTTGACCAAATAAAAAACAAATATACTGGATAATCATTTTAAGTGGCTTGTTTGTCATTATATAGACACTGATTGAAACCAAATGGCATATTGATAAGTCATTCAAAATTATTCACCGTAAAAAATAATTAAATAATTATTTTAATTGATAAAGCAGTATTTAAATAATAAATATCAGTTAATATTAGTTAAAGTACAAAATGACCAAACAAATAATTACAGCAAATATCCGCACTAAAAGCCATTTCGCCGAACCTTTTATTTAAAATGGGGATAATAATTATTTGCGGAGCCACAAATTATTTATTTAGCTTGTGCTATGAAGTTATATAGAATAATTAATTATATATTAAACTTAAAATACTGAATTAAATTAAAAAAAAAATGCTTTGATAGTAATATTATTTTTAGTATATTTAAATTAAAATTAAATTTTTTTTTATAGTAAAAGCACATATATTTCACCTCCTTTAATACAAAAATTAGTAAACCATATTAATTAATTTGAAATTTCATAAAGTATCGTTATTCTTTACTACAAAGCATTTATTCACATAATTCTAGCATTAAGCTTTACATTTGGTAAATTGGCACTGTACAAAGCATGCGGTATATGTTATTCGCAGACACACATCACTGCAGCGCTTATCTCATAAGAGTTGTGAAAGATTTTACTGCGTTTTAAGTAGAAAAACTTGTCGTAGACTATGAACGAAATGACCTAGGTCGATCGACGTCCTATTGGAATAGTACTTGTAGAAATTCGATGATTACACCCTTCTCAGAACCACGAATGGTGAGTCTTGCTCGACTACGTCCTAGTAGAACAATACTGCACGAACCAAAACACTTTTATTCAGCTTTCCCACGAGAAAGTAGAAAATCTTTAATTTTGTGAATATTTAGAATAGCACCACCGTACCCCCTGACGTAATTCTGCGATCACCATCTAGCGTGATGTCCGCCGTGGGCTGTTTTGACTAACTCACTCTATTTAGAGACGCTGCAATTGCCTATACTCACGCGCCTAGCTTCCCGCCACATCCCACATGTTAGAGTTGCAGATCTTTCTACCATGGGCTATTTATAGATTATGTCTTGGTTTATCGATTATTTTAGGAAAAACTTCTGGTCGTGCACCGTTGCCGGTATTTGATACCGACTTTGCTAAAGCACAAGGTTGCCATCGAGCTCATCAAAGAGGTTATTTTACGTTTACAATAGCTTATAATTATGAGGTTCGAGTTTTTAAACGTATGTTTCCCCAACATTTATGAACCATCAAGAAAATAACAAGCTTTCTAGTATTACGCATTTTTGTTTAATTTTTACTACATTTGAACTTTCTTTCTGAAATGCAGTAATGCCGGCGCGGCGTGGCGCTCAGTTTCCAGATTATCATATTGATAGTCGAAAAACACGCAGAAACACAACTAAAGTAGGTGATTTTGGTATAAAATGACGTGAACTGTTACCAGCATTAATTAATATAAACTTCTCTTTAATATTTAATACTTCGTTATATTCTTTTATACGTGGTTACAACAAGAATATGTTTAAGGAAACTATTTATGAAATCAAAAACTGCCCTTTCCTTTGTTGATTGATTGCTATTGGTAGCTTTAAAGAAAGTGTTAATAAATTGAAACTAATGAAAATTTTACTTATCAACATAATCGGATATTTTAAAAATAAAACAAAAATAGTGAAATTTCAGTCCTACAAAAAATATATGCCATTATAAATAGATATAAAAACATATTTTAAGAATGAAATATATTTGTTTCGTAACCATTAACTTTACGTACGTATTATTGATACCGGCAGAAATCAAATTTATTGTTTGGCACTCTCTCACATGCGATTTTAAATTAGGACAAATAATTAAATGCCTACCTAGAAATATAATTATAACGTATTAATTAGATAATTGGAGATAGCTATGTTAGTCCGACCAACAGCCTGTTTAAAACAATTGAGCATCAGAATCATATACTCTCGATTGTTTTTTTTGACATCAGCATAATAATCATCGTAAAAAACTACTAGCTTCTATAATAAGAAAGTTATATACAGAGTGGCAACAACGTCGCGCATAATGCCTGTAACTTTTGAATTACCTCGTATACGAAAAAGTGACCTTTATGAAAGTTGTTCAGTAAATTATTCCCCACATTTCTACAGGCATAAATTTTTCTGTCATTTCTGGTTTGGTTGCCATAGAGACTAACTTTCAAATGGAATACACTGCATATTGAATTCTACTGAGAAATATCTCTGTATTTCAAATTTTCACCCATCGCATGCATTTCCGAGATAATGACAGGTCAAAATGAGAAAAACTACCTAATTCTAATTATTCCTACCTAATACCCACAAGTTGAGTCAAGGAGTTTTCATGACAGCGACTTATTAGGTGTCAATTTTGAGTTCCTGCTTAATTTTTTGTTGTCTGATTTCTAACTTGTTTATACTATGGTTCATCTGAATGAGAAACAACGAGTTGAAATTTTAATAATGAGCTATTACGGAAATATGAAGAGATCGCAAGATCAGGTTTGTCAACTTTTCAATGAATTATATCCAAATTGGCCTCCAATAAATCAGTCAACGGTGTGTCGAGTGGTTAGGAAATTTCGAGAAACAGGCAGTGTTAGGGAAGCCGCTAGGTCAGGTTGACCTAAAACAGCAACCGGAGGAGACAAAGCTTTGGAAATCATGCTCTCAATACATGAAAATCCAACACAATCATTCAGGCCAATGGCAATGAATTTTAATGTGTCTCATCAGTCAGTGAAAAATTTGTTTAAGCAGGAGAAGTTACATCCCCACAAGATAAAGTTCGTGCACGAGTTAAACGAGGACGATTTTGATAGAAGAGCTGAATTCTGTGAGCTGATGATGGAAGGATGCAATAACAATAATAACCTCGCAACAAATATCATTTTGTCGGATGAAGCTACTTTCCATTTAAATGGCATTGTTAATAGACACAATTATCGTTATTGGTCTGCAGCGAATACTTACTGGTTCCGGGAAGGTCATACTCAGAGGCCCGAAATAGTTAATGTTTGGGCGGGCATAGTTGGCAGACATATTGTGGGACCTTTTCCATACATGGGAATTTGAATGGCGAAAAATATCTGGATCTCCTCAGGAATGACATAATTCCTTCTTGCAGAATGGTTGTACTGGGTATAAATAATGGCATAAATAAACAGGTATGGTTCCAGCAAGATGGAGCATCTGCGCATTATGCGGCAAATGTTGGACAATACATAAGCGAACAATTTCTAGGACGTTGGATAGGCAGAAGAGGTGCTATTGACTGGCCAGTGCGATCCCCGGACTTAACCCCGCTCGAGTTCTTTTTGTCGGGACACTTGAAGAACAAAGTCTAGGTTAACCGTCCAAATGACTTGAAATCTTTAAAAGTCAGAATCAGTGCTGAAATTCGGGCCATTCCAGAAGGCTTCCTTTTAAACGTTGTAGACGGGTTCAGTGATCGACTGGCGCTCTGCTTAGCAGAAAATGGTGGTCATTTTGAAGAGCTGATCCACTGAAAAGGTTTCACTTGTTTACTATTCCGATGTTAAGTTGTTCAATTTTCTAGGCTATTTATTTTGTTATTATAAAGTTTGTTACAATTGTAAATAAATAAAAATTTGAAATACAAGAAATCGAGAGTTTTCCCAGTAGAATCCAAATATTTAATCATATCATATAATTTCATCAATCATATGGGTGTTCCATGTAAAAAAAGTAAGTTGGTCTCTAAGGCAACCAAACCAAAACATGACAGAAAAAATTCATGCAGGTAGAAATGTGGGGAATAATTTTACTGAACAACTTTCATAAAGGTCACTTTTTCGTATACGAGGTAATTCAAAACTTACAGGCATTATGCGCGACTTTTTTGCCACTCTGCATATAGAGGGTTTTCATTTCAAAAGTAGCCACCCCGGTTTTAGGTAGAAATAACTGTTTTGATACGAAATGTTAAAACATGTCAACTTTTGTTTTAAGGGGGTACATCTTTCATCATATTTTTATTTATACAGGGTTCGTCAAAAAAGCTGAACGTATGTCATTTTGTATTTTCTCAATGGAAACCCATAATTTTTTCGTATTTCTGGATTCCTCTACAAATAATAAACACTTTTTGTATTACACATCCTATAGCCAAATCTAACAGTTTATAAAATATCACCCCGGTGGCCACTTCTAAAATGAAAACCCTGTATATAGCAATATTGCCGCCTTCATTTTGAACAGGCTGTATAATATTAATATCACATCTTGCAGATTTAAAAATAAGAATGCCTGCATACTTAAAAACTTCAGGCATATAAAAATGTATTCCCCCAATTTTCTAAGGCAGTGTATTTTGAAATGTAATTGCATAAAAGTCAATACTTCATATGTATTTTCAAAAAATGATGTGAGCGTGCATTCATCACCTCTGGTTAGTTTTTAGAAGATAATCAGCCCCATGATCAAACACACAAGTTAACTTTTAACGTACCGTTTCCATGACAACAACCGAAAAAATCCTACTTGTTAATTTTTCAATGTGGTTGAAGAACAGTTAATTTTTAAATTAACGTTTAGAGTTAACTTGTGTGTTTGATCCTAGGGCTGAATATAAATTTAGGAATAAATTGATATGTCCGTTGACCATATGCAATATTTACTGTATATAGGGTATTGGCTTTTCCGATAAAGAAGTTAATACCAAATTACGGTCGAAACGTAATAAACCTCTCCGGTGGGACCAATGTCGGAAAAAGATATTATGTTGGACAATAGTGCGCGTAGATCTTTTTATTATGTCGTTAACTCTCGTGTCGATGGTCGGTTACTTACCCCGTAAAATCCCATAAAAGTGATATGGGGTTAATGTGACTCATAATAATTGATTTACCGTTAAAGTAGCTGACATTGTTGACAGATTATAGGAGCAGCGTATTCAAAACCAATATTTATACGTCGTGTTTCAAAAATGCAACGCAATTAAAATAAATATTTTAAAAATTGACTGCTAAATGCCTGATAATGCGACTCGCCGCGACGACAGACTGACGACGCCATGCACATGAAAGAAAAGGTCACAAAAATGAAAAGTTATTTCATAATCCTGCATCTAATCTCCGACGACAACAGATTTAAATGAGCCCAAGATAAAATCGCAAAATATCCTCTCCAAAGCCTTGGCTATGTAAATTCTATAAATATTATGCATATGCAAACATGGAACAGAGAGACGCTTAGAGTGGAATCGCGGGAAGGTTTCCCTCGAACAACCATCCAGCATCCAGACTAGCCCAGTTGTCAACACTTTTGACGTAATTACGCGCGTATAAAATGATTGTAAATGGACAAGGACAAACTAGTCCAAATTTCAATGGACAAAAATACGACAATTAGGTCAGGCTTTCTAAAATAAGTTCCTAGGGAGCAAGAGCATTCCTTGGTGCAAACGTAAAATACGACAACCATCGCAATTTTTGTATGGGGCGTTTCGTAGCCTAATTTCTGTATTTTTTTTTAAGCTCATTCTGATTAATAATATTTTACCTCACAGACGAAAACTTGTAAGTGCTTTTGTATTTTTTCCTTTATTAGTTTTCAAATTTTTTTCCGAATTCAAAAATATATTTATTTCTTTCGTACCAGTTTACACTTTTTTTTATCATCAAAAATAAAACAATTTATTTTAACCTATACAGGGTGTCCATTTAAGTGCTCTTCAAAGAAATAACCACCCCAAACGTTTAAGCTCCACTGATGTTGAAAATTATTTACTAGCAGGGCATGTGAATTTTGGTATCATATAAGTGAAAATAATGTCTATTGACAAACCCATTTCTGTGAAACATCGATTCGTCGGTGAACATGACATATTTAAAAAAATCTTAATCTTTAGCAGTAATATTTTGGGCCCATTGACAAAATAATGTTCTTCTTTCAAAATCATTGTCGCTTAATTCCTGATGTAATTAAACCTTATAGGGATGAAATTTGTTTGCCAATAAATAATTATTCACTGAAGATTTCTTTATTTCCGAATTGGAACTAATTTTTCTGACATTCTTCACCACCGCCAATGCAATACCTAGCTGGTTATCTTCATAAAGCACTCTTTTGGTCCCAGATGTTTTTTCATACTCTACGCTCCCCGTTCTCTTAAATCGATCTTTTAGTTTAATTATTGATCTTTCGTCCGGACATCGAGCTTTTGGTAACTTCTGAGCATATAAACGTGATGCCATAAAACAATTTCCATCACTTTCTCCAATTGCGTAGATCATATTTACTTATTTTTTTATCGATTAGTGCTTCTGAGTTTCTGAGTATAATAGGCAGGGCCTTTTACTCTCATTTGTTTGTGGTGTCGCTTTCGCATTAATTAAAGAAATTAGTTTGAGATCCTGTCGATGATTTCGTTTTTACTTCTTATAGGAAAAGGCATATTTACGGTATAAGCCAGTCCCGTGGCAATTTGTATATGCGAGGGAAGGGGGATCGTGTATGGGATTGTGTGATTAGGGCGTTGTTTAAGAGGTCTGTGGTTTTATAGTAGTTTGTGTAGGTGAAATTGTATGGTGTCTATTTTTAAGTCTCTGTGCAAAAGTCTTGTTGAGGTGAAAAAGGGCGCATTGGTGATCAGTCTCACAATTTTGTTTCGGAAAATTTGATATTTTTTGTGATTAGTCACAGACATCGTGCACCACCTGGGTGTGCCATATAAAAGAACAGGCCTGATCATTGTTTTGTATAGGTTAAATTTAGCTTTTAGCTTAACTTTGCTGTTTCTATTAAGAAGGGGGTACAGCGCAGCCGTTTGTTAACTTATTTTACTAATTCTACTCCAGTGTAATTAAAATTCCTTTTGAAAATTAACGTAGACAAGGCCACTGTAAAACGTCAAATAACTGATAGTTATTATGTCTGCCATTTGTAGAAAAGTAGAATTTTATAGAAATGCATGGAGTTACTAAATTTAAAGCATCACGAAATTACGCTTGCTTTTAAGACACAATTTTTTGAAATCATGTTTCCTTTAACAACTTTTTGAAATAAGGTATCAGATATTGGTATCAAATTAAAGGGAATTAAAATATCTTTTTGAAAAAAAATGTAAAATATAGGGTGTTTCATTTAAAAAAAAAACCGAAAACTTGGTTTTAAATTCATTAAGTTTGGACCAAAATGTTGAAGACTCTGTAGTAATTATACGAATTCTAATAACAGTTAGGCGATTTAGCATGTTTTCTTTCCTAAATTTTAGTAAACAAATTTCTAAAGATAGTTAAAATTTAACGATTTTTTATGTAAAATCGTTTCAGCCAAAAATCCATTAAAAAAATTCATATCTTAAAAACGTCGCACTTGATGATCAAAAGTTTTTAAAGTAAAATAGAGGACTACTAAAGGCTTCAATATAATAAAAAAATATATGGTGTTCCATTAAAAAAAAAATGTTTGGCCCACCCTGGATTTTTGAGCCAACCTGTATATTTAAAATTATTTTTCAAAGGTGCGCGACGCTAACCTGTACAACTTTTATGTAAAAGTTTTTTCCCTAAGCCGACCATTAACGAGATATCGTCCACCGGCACCCTTACCTATATCAATGTGCATTTAGAATGACTCCCATACTGTGCCAACTACGCTGCCATTAAACAAACAGTTTTACTTTTTAAATCAATCAAATTCAATATGTGTGAAAAAATTACCAAAACTCGCAGAATAGAATAAATTTACAAACAGTTTTAAAAACTCCAAATTTTTTTTAACCCGGCGGTTAGTCGGCGTTGTCACATTTGCATATTACAATCTGAGAACAAAGACCACTGACTATTAACTTACTAGAGTTGAAGAATTCCTAGAACCGAACTTATTGTTGGTGGTTGCTCTTGTGAAGTACCTACAACGATTTTATCGGTCATCTGAAACCGTTACATTATTTTTGCAGGCATTTGGGTGCAATATAGTTTAAAAATAGAGTTATTCCGAGGTGGATTTCTTTGTTGGTTCTGCCGAGTGTACTGCGCTTTGAACAATATTTAGGTTTTATAGAATATTTTTACGTTGTAAAAGAATCTGTGGCTTTGATTTAGATTGACACACGTTTCTCAAATAAAAGGTTATTGAAGAATGTGAACCTTAACGCCAAAAATCCTGCAAAATCCTCTTAACTTCAAACTCAAAAATATCAAAATCAAAATTTGTTTTACTTTATAACTTTTTAGCTAATTTGCCGATTCTTTTTAAATTTTGCACACTTATTACTACTGTTCTTATGTATTTCAGATCTAAATTTGACATAAATCTTTTAATGTCAATGGGCCTTAATGGCCCTTGACCTTAAAATAATACCCCTAAACTCTTTTGTTTGCATTGTATTTAAAGTTATTTTATACATTTTAACAGCTCATCATTGAAGGCAATCAAAAAATCTTCAAAACATATTCTCGTGTCGTGTCACGGTAACTAACCTAATATAAACGGTTTCCGAGAATATCGGCTTTAAACATTTTCATGCCATGAATGACTGCCGATTAGTACGGGAGCCCGTCGACATTTACTTGAGGGGTTAAGCTAGGTTTTGAAACTTGGTGGAGAGGTAGATATTGATGCTGGGATCTCATCCCCACCGTCGGACCGCCGGTCCAGTCCTGTGAAAAGATGCTGGAGGCTGTAACCGTTATCCCCTATACATTCCCTATTGTCCCTATACCTGAACATTGGTTTCAATATAATTTACAATAGTTTTGTCCGTGAAGCCTGTAGACGTAGGGTTATTGATGAAACCGTCATTTGCTGGAAATTAATCCTGCGGATCTCCCTGAAAATTCGTTCTAATTACCATGAAAATAGTTTAAAAAAATTTTTTCCCTCTCCCTCACATTAGTACTGATAAAAAATACTTTGAAAACCGAGAGTACGCAAGAAAAAAAAAAAAAAAAAGAAGCAAAGTATTAGCCGGGAATCGAACCCAGATACCCTCAACACGATAGCATAGGGGAATTTATAGGGAATGTATAGGGGATAACGGTTACAGCCTCCAGCATCTTTTCACAGGACTGGACCGGCGGTCCGACGGTGGGGATGAGATCCCAGCATCAATATCTACCTCTCCACCAAGTTTCAAAACCTAGCTTAACCCCTCAAGTAAATGTCGACGGGCTCCCGTACTAGATTTACTTCAGCTCATTTTCAATATTATTAAAACATGCCTTGGACACAAAGAATAACCCCATAAAGAATATATTAGGTAGATATTACAAGACATAAGACAAACATTTTCTTAAATTTGAGTTGAATGCAGTGGAATTTTCAGAATATTGCTAGTCGCCTAGAAAACTATCTATCAATATAACAATCACACACAGAAACATTTTTTTTTATTTTTCTCGAAACTATGTTTACCTAGCATACTAATACACTTTCTGCAGACAACATTACAACTTATTGTGTCCACATTTTAGTTTGATATTATAACGTTGCCTTACGAGTTAAAGAAAAAAGTTAAATACATAAATTTCTTGCATTAACGTAAAATTTTTATCTTTCATTCTCTATATATACAGGGTGTTTCGTTTTCCCTGTCCAGGCATCAATTTTCTTATTTTAAATGGAACACCCTGTATATTGGTAGGTATTTAGATTCCCTTTAAAATTTTATGTGAATTTTGTATAACCTTTAATATACCTATTTCTTGTCGTTTAGCCAATATTTAATTTTTTTTAGGTAAAAGAATATGCACCCCAAATGCTATTTTATAAGTTTTTTAGGGTTAAATTTTCGAGTTACCTGTTACCGGCCTTACCTGTTGATATGTCTTTTTTGAATATTATCTTACGTCAAAATATCCCTTCGTTGTCAAAATCAAAATGAACTCTATTGAAGAACAGAGGTTCCAAATGGTTGAGCTCTATATTGAAAACAATAAAAGTGCCACCGCAACTGTTAGAGCATATCGACGAAAGTTTCCCAATCAGAGAGTACCTTCTAAAAAAAAGGATTAGAAGAAACTATCTAAAATTAATGGAACATAAGTCCCTTGGAAATATAAAAAAAAGTCAGGGCCAGACTTGTGAGAACCGAGGAACAGGCGGAAATATGTTTGGGATATTTCAACGCATATCCTAAGACATCAATAAGAACTTCTATCGATAACATTGGATACTTCTATGGAACGATTTCGAGAACTCTTCATGATTTTGGGTATAAGCCTTTTAAAATAATGCCGGTTCAAAAATTGCAAGAACGACATTTCCCAAGACTTCAATTCTGCAGAGATTTGTTAGGTAAAATCGAAGAAAATTCCCAATTTCTTAATACTATTTTATGGACTGATGAGAGCTGCATTTCAATGCGTCGCATACACCATAGATAAAATACTAGTCACTGGGCCATAGAAAATCCACATGTGATACGAGAAGTTAGACACCAAGGATGGCAGTCTATAAATGTCTGGTGTGCGTTTTTGGTTCTAAAATAATTGGACCGTTATTTCATAGAGGCTCATTAAGTGGCCCTAGATACCTCAATTTTCTTTAAAATGATATAGATAGTTTAATGGAAAATCTTCCTTTAAACGAGGTAGCAGCTATTGTGTGGCAGCAGGATAGGGCTCCCCCGCATAATATTCGGGAAGTTAGCGATTATTTGAACCAAAATTATATCGAATGGATTGGAAGGAATGGCACAATCCTGTGGCCCCCAAACAGTCCTGATATTACGCCAATGGACTACTTTTTTTGGGGTCACATTAAAAACGAGGTATATAAAACTCCATGCAGTGATTTAAATGAGATTATAAAATTTGATGTTAGAAGAATGGTAAGCGATTTACGAAAAACACCTAAAGTATTCGTAAATGTAAAGAAATATTTCTTGAGAGCAATCCATTGTTGTATTGAAAATAATGGAGGTCATTTTCAACAATTCATGTAAATATTTGTAGTTGTAATTGTAATATTTTTGTTCGAATAAATATCCATTAAATTATTAACAAATACATATTCGCTAAACGATAAGAAATAGGCATATTAAAGGTTATACAAAATTCACATAAAATTTTAAAGGGAATCCAAATACCTATTAATATACAGGGTGTTCCTTTAAAATAAGAAAGTTGATGCCTGGACGGGGAAAAGGAAACACCCTGTATATATAAAAAATGAACAAATAACAATTTTACGTCAATGCAAGAAATTTGTGTATTTAACATTTTTCTTTAACTCTTATGGCAACGTTATAATATCAAGTTAAAATGTGGACACGATAAGTGGATCACGCTATACAGACTATTTCAATCGAACGAAACCGATCAAGCTGAGACGGTAAGGAAACGCTGATATTGCTAATATTATAAATATTCATTTAGATTAAAAATTAAAAGGCAACCTGTAATTATGTAAGAAAATAATCTGCCTTGCCTGCACAAAATATTTCACTTAATAATTCTGATTCTCAAGCTCGGTAAATCCTGGACGAGTTCGTATATGTCCAAAAACACTTTTCCAGGCAATAACTCGTCCCGTTTCGCGTTTGAATTTGACAGGACAAATTAAGTGGCGATTTTGTACACGTCGAGTGCGATTTATGTCCCGCATAGGGTGACAGTTTTCAATTTTTTTTTAATTAAAAATTTCCCACTCATATTTCGATTATAATGCGCGGTATATTTACTAATGCAGTTTTACAAAATGTCAATTAGCCGATTGACGTATGATCGAAAACAAATTGATTCGGAAAATAGGATCAAAATGTGAAATCACGTTTAAATGCGAAATTGTCATTCTGGTAAGTACCTATTTCGAATATGGATGAAATTATCATTTGCCTGAAATTCAAACTGATTTAACGAAAAAAGTGTATTGATTAATAAAATAATAGGGGAAAGGGGAAAGAAAGTCAAAAAGTCTTTCTCCACTAATTTAATAGTAAGCTATCAAAGGCTCAATTTTAAAAATAAAACGTCTCTACATGTTTCGAAGGTAGTAAACCTTCATCTTCAGGAGACAAAAATAGTGCTGCAGTGATTATTAGCAATAGAGAGAAAACTGTTGGTGGAAAGTGACGCTGATGGAGCTTTTTTAAAAAATATTTTGACAATATATTAAAAAATTGAATGTAAATGCAGTCAGCATAATGAAATTGTAAATAAAATGTTATGTTTAATTCAGAATTTATGTGAAGACTTTATCAATTTGTAGTCGGATTTAAAAGGGAAGATATTCATCATTTGAAAGTCATAAGTTAGGATATATAAAAATAATCTTATGGACATTCTAGGTCATGTTATAAAAGTTTTTTATTTTGTTGAAGAAAATAGATACATTTTTTGTTAGCGTTTTATGAGAAATTATAATTTTGAAATTTCATTTGTAAAAATTTTAATTACTGGGGACCTAAGGTCCCGTCAAAATGAGACCTCATTTTAACTGTGTCCGTCTCCCTATTTAGTCTCTGAGGGTATATAATATATAAGATCTGTGTGTTTTTACTAATTTTATATTTTAAATCTAATTTTATTTTCCCTACATAATGGAACGAACATAACGCAAGTTGACGGGACCTTAGGTCCCCAGTAATTAAAATTTTTACAAATGAAATTTCAGCATTATAATTTCTCATAAAACGCTAACAAAAAAGTTTTCTCTTTTCTTCAACAAAATAAAAAACTTTTATAACATGACCTAGAATGTCCAAAAGATTCTTTTATGGTATCCTAACTTATGACTTTCAAATGACGAATATCTTCCCTTTTAAATCCGACCACAAATTGATAAAGTCTTTACATACATTCTGAATTAACATTCAATTTTTAATAGGTATCTTGTCAAAATTTTTTAAAAAAGCTCCATCAGCGTCACTTTCCACCAACAGTTTTTTCTCTACTGCTAATAATAACTGCAGCACTATTTTTGTCTCCTGAAGATGAAGGTCACTATCTTCGAAACATGTAGAGACGTTTTATTTTTAAAATTGAGCCTTTGATAGTTCACTATTAAATTAGGGGAGAAAGACTTTTTGACTTTCTTTCCCCTTTCCCCTATATTTCAAATCTTTTTATTAATTATTAGGTATGGTTATCGATCAGATTTGATTGAATGTATTGGGAGTAATCCATGTTTTAGCAATATGACACTTTGTAGTAGCGATGAAGCTAAGCAGGATATCAAATAATGTTGTCACCTAAAAGTGCCGGGTCTATAACTAGTTACGAAGTAACAAAATACAATTTTTGAATAATAAAATATAAAATTTGCTTTTACAGTACCTCAAAGTTTACAAACATATGGATAATTAAATTAATTCAAAAGCGAGGTTGATAGAAGCCCTAAGCGACAAGGTTGATCCTTGACATGTTTCAATATTGCCATACTGTTTTGTTTTCCATAAAGTCAGATATTATCACCCCAATTGAATGGAAAAATTCAGACACTTTTGTAATATCAATCGTTTGGTTCTTACTTTCTGTTGACATTATTAAGAATGGCGTAAGGTTTGACCCACATACAAAGACCGGCAAAGTTTATAATTAAATAAGACCCCGTTCGCCATTTCACGCATAAGATCTGCACTGAAAGAGCCTACAGTTCCACCCTTAAAAGCCCTTTAGATAATAACGACGTCATTAAAATACCTAAGTACCAAACCTAAAAGTCAGCCATCGATTTAGCATGGAGAAGAGAGTATTCAACTGAACTAACAGGGTTCCGTGTACATATACGTGGTCTGCTAGTTATCTCGAATTATGCACTAAAGTTTGCCAGCTTAAGCTCTTCACAGGAGTGGTATTAATATGGCAAAAACTTTGAATGCTGTTTTTGGAAGTTTCAAAGTTCGGCGATTAAGAACAGCTGAATATGGAAATGGTTTATAAATATCAAGTTTGTAGTGGCGAATGTGGGTTACAAGGCTTAAAAAATACCAAAGAGAGACTGAAATTTACAAAACCCTGGTATCTTTGTTTTTTCCTTTATTTGAGGTGGTATTATAGATGCAGGGTGTTCCAACCAGGACTGAAAAAGGGCTCGATAGGTCCATAGGTAACGTACGTATAATCACCTTTAATAATGCCTTCAAAGTCAAGATAAATTTGACATATTTTTAATTTTGTCAACATGAAATAGTCATTAGACGAGAGAGTACAGATTGTTACAATGTATTATTTAGGTGTGCAATACGATCCCGGTTGTTCCCCAAGCAATGTCTTGTTTTGTCATTTTCTTGGTTTAATTGATTTATTTCAGTAACAATTTTTTCCATGATCTCTTTAATATTTTGGTTTCTTTGTTGGTATACCATGTTCTTTGGATGACCCCAAAGAAATGTGTCTAAAATGGAGAGGTCGTAGGGCTATTGGGTAGCCAAAGAATGGTTCCATTACGTCCAATCCACTCATTATGGGGTTGGTTTAAAAATTCAACTACATCACGCACTGCATGCGGAGGAGCCCCATCTTGTTGCCAAATCAAGTTCCGATATTCTTCTAAAAGGGTAATCCATCTAAATAACTTTCAATTCATTTTAGTGACCAGTTATAAAATATTGGACCCAAAATTCTATTATTTATGACACCACACCAAACATGAATCGAAGTACTTCCTCGGTATTTAATGGTTTGACATTTTTTTGGGTTTTCTGCAGCCCAAGAATGAGTGTTGTGTGTAATAATTTAAAATGGATTGGTCTAGATTTCTACTTCTCTGCGAATTTATTTTTCTGTCATGTACAGGTTTATTTTGTTCAAATAGGTTTTTATCCTTAAAATGGTATTTACCGATATATTTTTATGAAAATAGAAAAAATAAACAGTAATTAGTATGCAAGTTATTAATTTACAGTCTGTTGCCTATTTGACTTTTTAATTTTGATATCAATATTGTATACCTACATACATAAAAGGAACTTATGGTTGATGTAAAACAAAAACCAATGCACGTCATCAATCAGCTGATAATTTTAAGTCCGTAAGACAACACGAGGAAATTAAATTTGGGCAAAAAGTATTAAAACTTTATGCGATATTAAATTTACTACAAACTTAAAGTATTCTTCTTTGATACGAACCCACTTATAGCAAATATTTTGTTTATTTAAGTTTGCAAAAATTAATATAATTTGAATTTTATTGGCCGATAGTTGGCAACACAACTGTAAATGGTGCGGTGGCGCCAGCTCGTTCGTTGGCTTTGTTTGAGGTTCATGGAAAACTAACCTTATTAATAAATACCCGGAGAGACAGCCAATCAGTCAGGCAACTATAAGTAAAGTAATAAATAAATTTAATAATTTCGGACATGTCAGAGACAAGCCGCGTTCAGGACGACCAGGCATCCCTGAAGACACTAAAATTGATATTTTAATGTCGCTGGAAGAAAATCCTCATTCAAGTAGTAGATGTCTTTCAAACCAAGACAACATTGATGTGGATCATTCAGCTATTGTGAAGTTCTTAAGAAAAGAAAAGTGGCGTCCTTATAAAACAAAAATAGTTCAAGAGCTATATGACGATGATCCGGACAGAAGGAATCAGTTTTGTGAGGTAATGATGGATATCTGCCAAAATAATAATAATTTTGTAAAAAACGTGATTTTCTCTGATGAAGCCACATTTTGCCTTAATGGGGAAGTAAATAGGCAAAATTTTCGTTATTGGTCAAATGAAAATCCACAATAGTATAGAGAGGGCCATACGCAGTATAGGGAGAAAATTAATGTTTGGGCGGGAATTGTTGAGAATAGAATCATCGGGCCATATTTTTTTGAGGGGACATTGAATGGCGAACGATACCTCTCATTTCTAGAGGAAGAACTTGTACCTGCCTTAATTACACTATTTCCAAATCAAGATGTTCCAGATACGTTTGATGATAGACTTTGGTGTCAGCAAGATGGAGCTCCTGCCCATTTTAGCGCAAATGTTTGAAGATATTTGGACAATACGTTTCATCATCGTGTGATAGACCGACGGGGCGAAATAGAGTGGCTACCAAGATCACCCGATTTAACTCCGCTCGACTTCTTCTTATGGAACTAGAGAGAGCATACAAAAATAAACCACAAAATTTAGAAGACTAAAAATAAGAATAAGAGCCACGATACGGCAAATTACCCCAGATATTGTTACTAACGTCCAAAGAGAGTTTGTGGATAGATTAGGTCATTGTAGAGCTGTAAATCGATACCACTTCCAACATTTATTAAAATAGGCAGGCATATTCCTTTTTTGTAAATAATGTTCATTAAATAAAATAATATGTTTAAAATTTAAAAAAGTGTCATTTCGTTAATAAAAACAAACTTGAAATTGATACTGATTTTTTGAGATACCCTATACGAATTAAAATAAAGTTGGGCATAATAGAAATATCTGTAAACAGGTTAACTTAAAAAAAAAACGCTCAAACAATTCAATTTATATTTTTATTTTCATTGTAGATGTCTAATTTTCAATTGTCAATAATTCGTAAACAGTTAAAGATAGGTATAAGACATTATAAACGAAACCTGCTTAGAATCTTGCGTAGAATCAAAAAATGAAATAATACACAGGGTATTCTATTTACAAAAAGTAACATTGACGTGTCTGAGCGTTTTTTTTTTAAGTTGACCTGTTCAGAAATATTCCTATTATTCCAAACTTTATCATATATAAAGTATGGGAAATTTTTGTATACTTATCTTGTTTTTGTGAAAACAAAACTGTGAAATTCCCTCACTCGGATATTTTGGTTACAAGCTGGCAACACTGTCGATAACTGACGTCACTCGAAGGGTATGACGTGCATCGGTTTTTGTTTCGCATTAAGTATAAATGGATTTTAAAAATTAATATATTTAAAATATTTGTTTAAATAAAATTGGAAATAAATTTCTTAGGACGGACATGACCTCGTTCACCAAACATAACGTTTTCTAAACTTATACTAGGCATTCTTTCAATGTAGTGTGTAGAAAAAAAACACGATCAATACATAATTCGTATGTGTATTCTTCGTGCGTCAATATTTGATAAAGCCAGCAATTTGTTAACAAAGTCCAAGTCAGGTGTTTAGTACTTCCCTCACGCACGACCGATTACCCATTACATGACGCCTAATCACTTTGAAATTGCTGGAACTGGAACTTTCGTATTGATCATGTTAACTAAGTGCACAAGTTTGTTCGTATACACAAAGCTCACCTACTGCGATATTAATTTTGGGAAGTATACGGTCCACATCAGGTCTTGCAGCATGGACGGTCGAAAAAAATTGTTTTAGGGATGGTCGGAAATTTAGACAAGGTAAAATATGACCTTACCTAAACAGTGGCGTGGCAACGAAGATGGAGGCAGCGTTAGCAGGAATAAAAACTCTTTTTTTAATGCTTTTTGTTTAGCCACCTAAACACGAGGTGGATGGGAGAGGGGGTTGAAAAGAAAAGTAAAATAGAAATAACCTGACTGGCCTAAAAGCAACAAGTGTTACTAATAAATTAAACTACCACCAGAATGTGTTTTTAATGCTTTATCTATCTATACATATAAGAAGTTTTATTTATAGTGAAAAGAAAATTAAAAGAGGGAAAGCATACATTTGAACCAAAATTGTCAAAAATATAGTTATGCTTTGATGTTCTAATGTACATTCAAATTTAGGTTAGTTCAATTTAAAAACGTCGTTCTTAATAAAAATACAGTTGCTTTTCCGGTCTGTCAGAATCATCCCCAGGCGCGTTTCTCCGTATAATGGCCCGTCAGTGAGGCTATAAGTTCTGACAAAAGGAAAAAGCTTAGGCGTAGGCTGTTTTAAAATAGAAAAATCAATTGACAACCCTGTAAAGAACTTTGGTTTGTGTCTAGCACGTTGCTCTGAAGTGGAAACGTATTGCGCAAGCCCAGAGATGCTCTATTATGTTTTTATTCACTTTTAAGGCTATAATAAATAAAGAAGGGAAGTAAATCACGTTGTCCCTTGATAGTTGATCCATAACGCACCGGCATAGATCAACCGAGACCACTGTGATCACCGTGACCACCGTGATCACCATGTCTACCGTGATTTTATATTTAGATTGACCATAATATAATGCTAAATTCAGCAATTCAACCGCCGGCGCCATAATAATATCGACTGTCACACCATGAGGGTCAAAAGCAATAATTTTATTATAGTAACGTATAGTTATTTAGATATCGCGCAGTTCGGACCCTCGACCGATCTAAATAAATATATGGCAGGAATAGTCTGGCAAGCAAAGGCGAATAGTTTATGGGGCACGGTGCTGCAAAAAGACTCGGCTCCGGGCCAGCTATCAGATTGTGCGTGTAATGAATTTTCAAACTCGTCCCGAGGGTTCGCATGCCGTTAATTTTGAAAGCGAATTAATTTTGGACATGAAGCAGTTTTTCGGGAGACAATTTTCGCGTTTGTGTGCCGAGCACGGTAGGATTTGAAAGTTTTCAAAGTAAAACAGACCGAACAGTAAGTATACTCCGCGCATTGTTAAAACTAAGAAAAGTTAAGGCACAAACTTCTGAGAGACTTTCATTACGTCTTATACAAATTTCATCACCTATTTCAATTGCCAAGATTCAGTTTAAGCGAATTTGAGACCTTTGTTTAAAATTGTGCAGTATATCTGACATACTATTATACATTTTGGATAAGTTATAACTTACCACGTTAGAACCATCACGCACCAGCAATATTTCCAATATTTAATTAAAAGATAAACTTATAGTAAACTAATAAACTTTATCTTATAACATTTTATCACCTTTTCAACTGCTAAAATTCGGGTGTAAACGAATTTAATTAATTTCTTTTATATCCGAAATGCTATCGGTGTGCAAGAACGATTTTCAATCTAAACTAAAATAGCATTTTTATTTTATTCTTAACCTAACCTCCATGAACATGAGAAAAAAAGAACATAACTGGTGAAAATATTAAGTTAATAGGTTACATTATAACTACTAAATAAGTAAGTAAAAAAAATAAGTTCATGAAATATCAAAAAACCATTGAAAATCCTGCTCGCAGCAAAAAAGTAGGACTGTGTCATAAAAAGCTACCTTCCTGTCTTTTCTAATAAGAAGGATAATGTGCAAAAACATCGAAATCTAAACATTCTAGACAAAGATGATGGATGTTTGTTTAAATTATCATCGTCAAAAAACTCGATATTTATTTATTATTAGATGATTTTAAGAACCTACCACCAAAGATGTGCACTTCAAGTGAAGAGATCACTTGAAGTGCACATCTTTGGTAGGCGCTCGCCCTACTTCATAATTGCCGTGCAGTTCGCATGATGCAAATACAGCCATCAATCTGCCTCGACAAAATATTAATAGAAAAAATGATGGTTATGTTCCCTACATGTTTCGAGCGTCTAGACGTCCATCTTCAGGAGATACTAGAAGGGATTACAAATTGGTAAAACGATCAGTTAAAATTATTCATTTTATTTATTATTTTATCAAATTAATGAGTACAACCTGAACTAACCTGAATTATGTAAAAGCATTATTTGAAATTGAAAAATTTGAAACATTTTAGATTTTATTGAGTATTGTATAATGGATTAAGAGAAATTTTAAAACTGTGAAGAAAAAAATTTAACTAAAGTTTGGAGGCATGCTCCTTGGTAAGGTAATTGTTTTTAAAAATTGAAAAATGGGGCTACGCGCCGTGGCAATAAATAATGAAAGCCAAGTTTTATTATAGAAAATGAGAGTTTTAAGAAATTATCAAAAAATTAAAAAAACTGAATAGTGCTAATCACCACCATGTTTAGTATACACACAACTGTTTCAGAGTGAAGCAGACTTGGAAACGGATGCAACTTCATGAAGAATGACAGTCAGCATAAGGTTTAAGAGGTTTGCAATAAATTCGATATTGGCTTTACAAAATCCGGAGCATGTCTCCAAATTTTAATTAAATTTTTTTCTTCGCAGTTTTAAAATCTCTTTTTAATCCATTAAACGACACTCAATAAAATCTAAAATGTCTTAATTTCAAAAATATTTATTCAAACTCGATATTGGATAAGTCATTATTAATATTATTTTAATTGGTCGTTTTACCAATTTGTAGTCCCTTCTAGTATCCCCTGACACCCGAAACATGTAGGGAACATACCTATCCTTTTTTTCTATTAAAATCTTGCGGAGGAAGACTTGATTGTTTCATTTGCATAATACTTCATACTTAGCAGACTGATAAACACATTTCATCTTATAAAATTTCCATCGCCCTTTTCAATTTCTAAGATTCTCCTAAAGCGAATTTAAGTCATTTTCCTACATGATCGAAATTTCGCCGTGTAACGCAATTTATCGCAGAGCGAATCGATAGGACGGAACGACAATTTCCGGAAAGTTTTCTAAATACCATTTAGGCAAATCGGATGTAATTTGTTTGGAAAACAGACGCTATTAAGATTAAGTAGTTTGTTCAAATGAAACATTTTATGAAATATTGAATCGACTTCCTCTTCAAACTAGTAAATCAATTTTAATCATCAACTTTGCGGAAAATTTATTTAAATACAAAGGACAAAAAGCAGGAACCCAATTATTAAAATTACTTTACTAAATATTGGAACTAAATTGACAACCAGCCAGAGATAATATTAAGCCGAACATTCACTCAGATTGAATGTTGCTTACGATTTCGAATAATATTATATTATTATGTAATTGAAGTCTTTCTCCACAGTTTAATATTTGTAAAACTAAATAAGAAGTTCCCTACATGTTCCGGATGTTTAAGCATTCATCATCAGGGGATACTGAAAAGGATAGTACAAAGTTAGGAATGACCGATGAATATAAAATAAAAGTTTAAGTGGGACTTACCTAACTTACCTAACATCGAATTGAGCGGAACTGTTAATGTAAGTCGTCTCAAATTAATGAGTACCACTTAACAGGATGAGGGATGTATAGTTGCAGACTTGGTGTACTAATTGTTTTAAGATTAAAATATAAGTAAAGTCTTAATTATAAATGTGAAATTTTAATTAGTGAAGAAACATTGTGAATAAAAGATAATAAATTGACTTATAACATTTGAAGGACAAATGTTTTTTTATTATAAAAGTTTTTTTTTAATTTTAATGCGAAGATTAAAAAATATTAAGTAAATTGTTGAAAAATATATTTTTATTTACTGTTAGGGTTGTTAACTAACATGTAGATATGGTGCTATGCCCCATATTTTTGAAAAAGAATAAAGTTGTTTCATATTTAGAAAAAAATCACAACCGTGTTATCGACTGCAACATGATTGTTGAAGTGAAGTTAATTTAGGAGAATAATGACATTAACGACGTATAACTAAATATTAATATTAAAAATTTAAACTATTGTTGTTGAAATCATATGGGAAGATTTAAGGAACTCGATATTATAGGTTTATAAAATCCATACAAAATCAAGTGATCTTCAGTTGTCGTCGCTGAACGTTTAAAGTACTTGAGGACCGACAGAAAGGGATGGTGACGACACTGACACTAGGTGACACAGTAAATGTAGGAAATTTAGATTTAGAAAACACATTTTTACAAGATTATTGAAAAATAATGAAAGCGTTTTCAAACTTCAAACAATGGTTGGATACAATGCAAATATTTAGGGGAGCTAGAAAGTATTAAGTAGAGATAGGAAGAGGTAAGTATTTTACACAAGAGACTGAGTTATAATTATTATAATTTACCCAGATTCAAAGCATTGAAATAATTTGTGATGCAATGGATGACTTGGTCGTTAAGACAATCTATATTCGGGTTTTTAATCATTTGATTTATTTTCTTTATTTCAAGAAGGTATAATTAATTGCTTTTGTTGCAAAAATGTAAAAATTTAGTGTTCTGGGTTAATTTGCATTATCCTTTTTAGTATCCCCTGATGATGAATGCTTAAGCGTTCGAAACATGTAGAGAACCTAATTTACTTTTACAATTATTATACTGTGAACGAAGGCTGCATTGTTTCATTTACATATTATGTAATTATTTTTTTTTCGCTTAAACATAGCAGAACATAAAACTTGGTGTCAAGATATTTAGGTATATTTAATATTTATATACCTTGAAGATGCACGTTCGATGCTATACCAGCAGTCAAATCGTATTGTCACGTTACTTTAGTGAACCAACCAAGCAAGACTGATCATCAAAAAATAACTTCCAGAAAAAGTGTGCATTTTGATAATCTTTGCTCAATGACTAAACAAAAAATATAGTTTATTCTTACCGTAACAGCCAAAGGAGGAGCACACTCACCTAGAACGAAAAAAAAAAGTTAATTAAGCGAATACCTACATATAAGTGTTGATTTTTAAAACAACCTTCATTAAAAATTCAAAAGTTAGCCGTCCTTTCGTCAGACCCACCTCCGGTGGTCAAGGGTGTCGCAGGCTTTACTGTAATCGAGAAGCAGTGAGCAGGTACACTTACTAACATTAAAAGCACGAGCGATATCATCGGTTACCTTCAGTAGAGCTGTGGTTGTACTATGCCGTGCCCGGAAACCTGACTGAGCTGTATAGAGTAATTATTTAGTAGGTCAGCTATGATTTCTTCTAAAATTTTAGATAAGACAGGCAATAAACTTTTGGGCATATAATGGGAAAATTCACTAGGATCACTTTTCTTTAACTAGGGAGAACATTTGCAATTTTCCACTGGCGTGGAAATTTGCTAGAAGGGATACATGAGTTAATGATGGGGGACTAACAAAAAAATATTTTTCCGCTCTCCTGGTATTAGAACGTAACAGATAAATTATTCTCTCCACCCTGTCAGCATACACCACAGAAAATTTAAAATTGTAATTAACATGACCAAAAGTAGTTTTTATAATGATTTAAGAATGTATTATCAGCCTGGACCTCAGGAGGTGGAATAGTTTCCAAGCAATGCGTATTAAAACTATTAGGAGCACCAATCTCTCCAGGATCATAATCAGAAGTAGAGTTATTATTAAGTCATCTTAATGTACGCCAAACCCATTTAGGGTCAGCCCTAAATTGTTGATCTAAACAGGCTCTTTTTTCATTGCGTACCGGCATAGTGGCAAAATTTCTTAGCTGTTTGTTCTCGTTCGAGTTATCTCAGTTTTCAGCGCATCAGAAATTTTATGTTTGGTGTAATCCAGAGCGCAGGAGCTTTAGTAAAGCGTGACGTCTTGTAAGGCATATGCCACATAGCTTATTAACAGAGTTTGTAAAAAAGTTAACTATATCATTAACGTCATCTAACGAATACAAAATTCCAACGGTAACTGTACATCTGCCAGGAAATCATCATGATTAAAATTAGCGAAATCACGACAGGTTTTAAATTTAAGAGAAGTTAGTAGTTTTTTACAGTGTACATTATACTTAACTAAACAGGCGTCCATTCTAGCCACTTCGCGATTCTGTATACAATCCAGGGAAGAGGTAACTATGATATCCAAGAGGGTGCTAGAAGTGTTTGTAATGTGATTAATTATTTGACTAAGTCCATATTTATTTATTTCTGACCGGTATATTTTAAGCTTATAACGTCTTAGTTACGCGGGAATTATAAGGGTCATAACTCCCTTGGGATATTAAGAAAAATTTGACATAAAATCAAACGATTGACATCTAATGAAACATTATTTATTCCACTTTAAAAATGAACAAAATGTTACTAAAATCGGTCAGAAATAAAATTATCTATGTATCACTGGAATTATAAGGGTCTCAATTACCTCGGGCAATTGCTGTCCCTCGGGCCAAAGGCCCTCGGGACGTAAACTTTGCCCTCGGTAATTAAGACCATTATAATTCCCTAGATACATAAATAACTATTAGGAGAGTATTCGGAATCATAACCCTATTGTGATTAGAACAGCTTAGATCAACATTTGGTAGTTACCAGGCAAGACACGATCGTGATCAGGAAGAATAGGAATCAAAGTGTTTTTCGGTAGGTACTCTCATACAATTAACTAAACCTGAGTTAGGAGGACGATATATCGAACCCAAGCAAATCTTTTTGCCACCACTTTTTGAACTAAAACTAACCTGAAAAAACGAATTATTACTATTATAATACAAAGCCTTCATGCTGTATTATTGGTCTAGCTACTCCCTTTCTATTTTCTAAGTTTAAGTCATTTGCCTCCATGGCAGTGGCCACACCCCGCCAGCTCCCCGCTCCTTGAATAAAGTTCCGGGGAGCTTAATGCTAAGGCTAAACATAACTGCTTTTATTATATTTAAGAAACCTTCATTCATCGTCCCCATCGTCCCCTTTAAACACTTGATAAGATTTTATTCACACAAGGACGCGACATAACTCCAACAATATTATTTTTTCCCTTTAATCTCCTTTAAAAGTTCCCCATCGTAAATCGGCACGGCGGTCCTCCAAACCCTTAAATGCCCATGAAAACAATAAGTCACGTTTCTATGTTTGCTCTGGTCGTTAGCCATGCATCAGATGGGAAAAGGCGCACCGTCTATTGTCTTTTCAGAAATTCCAAATGGAAAATCCATAACATAAACATACGTATCACGTTTCCAGGGTAAATGGTCTGTAGGGTGGTCAGTAATGATCCTTATGGATATTTCGGGGATGTTTAGTTTATAATTTCAAATTGAGTTGGATACAGTAGAAAGAAGCAAAATAGAACTGTTTATTGCGTTCTCCTAATTAGAATCCTATACAGATAAAGCCATCAAACTATGTGGATAGGAAAACTGAGACGAATTACTTATTGTATTTATTTTTATAATTTTGATACCATAGATAATTATTGTTATTATTATATAGAGCCACTTAATATTTAATAATATTTGAATACTAATCGTGCTTTATTGTTTTAATATAAAAACAACCGCAGAAAAATAAAAATATGAAATGGCAATATTTTTATTTATTTATAAAATATTACAACATATGCTCAAATACCCCCATCCTCGCTTGATGAGCTAAACAATATCCTAATATATTATAAAATCCATTCCTAACGTTTGACAACATGACAGGTGCTGGGCGTTATCGGAGAAGCGCATTAGCGGCTTTCCATTTCAAATCGTCCATCCAAAAAATTAATATTTTTCCTTCTCTGTCATATTCTTAAAAATGGCAACGTAGTTGTGGGAATGTTTATGAACTAACTTGTCCATGACATACCTACAATTGTTTGGATATAGAATTACTAAACGAGAAGCTTAAAATGTACGAGGTAAGAGAAAACGTTTGGGTAAAATCGTATCATAATGATAGAAAACAGAAGATATTCATTCTAAAAGAAAGGAAATCGTACAACTCATAATTTTAATCAACGAGCTCAGGGAAATATATTAGGACCAGCCAATTATTTTTATTAATGACCTTAACAGCTTAATACAGGCCAATCAGAATATATTGAATTGCGCCGATGACACTAACTTAATTACAGGAGGCGAAACATTGATCAACTCGGTTTTTTGTAACAGTCACAAATTTGTTCTAAAAGAATAAACTTATCATACATAATAATAAAACAAATGTAATTCTCTTTAGAACAGAGGAATCGAATGTACACAAAGCCAGTATAGTTTTAAATATTGACGATGATATTAGCTTTTCTGAAAATACTAAGTTCTCAGGTGTACAAATTAACAAATTTCTAGACTGGTCCTATCATGTTCAGTGTATTTTGCAAATAGTAAATGCAATTTGCTATGGTATTCGTGTTACTGCCAACTTTGAAGCTCGCCTTAAGTACGGAATTATTTTTTGGGGAAGGGATAATCAATTTAAATATAACGTAAATAGGCATGTCTTTAAAAGTACAGATTGGTTAACTATATTATACATAATGCTTTTCTATAAAAATGAAAATTGTTTTCAAATAAATTATCAGCGGAATACTAGAACTGTTAATGTTAATAGTAATCCTATACATATGTATAACCTAACAAAAAATTCACCCCATTATATGTTCTTAAGGTCGTACAATAAATTCCGTGACAGAATTAAAACAATGGATGGGAAAACAATTTTAAAGCTGAGATAAAGAAATTTTATTGGGTTTTAGGTACTAGATTTAAAACCCTATAATTTGGATTATTTTAGAAATATATAATTTTGGTTAATAGGTTAATTATTATATAAAACTAATTATATTACAGATTACAGATATTCAAAACTTATCTATAATATATACAAGAACGCTACTATGTCAGTTAGACTACATGAAGCCAGCAACCGTATTAAAATCGGAAGAGGTGTGAGGCAAGGAGACACCATGTCTCCTAAATTATTCATCACCGTTCTAGAACATGCCTTCAAAAAGCTTGATTGGGATACTAAAGGAATAAACATAGACGGACAGAAACTTAGCCACCTCCGTTTCGCGGACGATATCGTCCTAACAACTGACGACTTAGGAGAGGCAAGACAAATGCTCCATGAACTAGAAGAGGCATGCTCCGGGGTCAACCTGAAAATGAACCTTTCCAAAACAAAGATTATGACAAATCTTGTCATGAGCGAAGGTATAAACATCGATAACACTGAAATCAAATGGGTCGAAAAATACACGTACCTGGGCCATGAGATTAGAATATCTAGAGATAATCAGACATGTGAGTTGCACAGAAGGATCAGCCTCGGATGGGCAGCCTACGGAAGGTTAAAATACGTCTTCAACAGTGACCTACCCATCTGTCAAAAAAGAAAAGTTTTCTATCAATGCGTTCTACCAGTGCTCACCTACGGTGCGGAAACACTCACCTTAACGATGGCATCCGCGAAAAAACTGAGAGTTGCACAACGCAAAATGGAAAGGTCAATGAACGGATTGAGTTTGAGAGACCACGCAACAAACCAGGACCTGCGGAGAAAAACCGGCGTAAAGGACATCGTCGAACGAATAACCACGTTAAAATGGAATTGGGCAGGACATGTAGCCAGAATGAGCGGCGACAGATGGACAAAGAGGTTATTGAAATGAAGACCACGCACCGATAAGCGAAATAGAGGAAGACTACCTACACGATGGACCGATGACCTGAAAATAATTGCAAACAACTGGATCTAGGCAGGCAAAAATAGAGTCAGGTGGCAAGTCATGAGGGAGGCCTATGTCCAGCAGTGGACGCTCTAAGGGCTGGTTGATGATGATGATGATAAATTATAGAAATACATAAATTGGTTAATATGATTACGTAGGTAACAATATTGTGTATGTAAATAAATAGATGTAGATTTTTGCTTAATGACGTCGCTTGATTTTGTGTTTGTAGTAAGTAATTAGTAATAATTGTAATTGCCGCATAATTTGAAACAAAGAAATTAAGTAAGTAAATTGAAATGAGTTTTTTTTTAGATTTAATAAATACGTATTTTAATAAATAAAATCATTCCAGAATGCCAGAAGTTAGGATTTAGGGAGTTTTACAGCATCATAAGTGCACCTCTAAATGTTAGTGACGATAATCTTCAAGCAATTAATGACAAAAAATCGGCAGCGCTAGTGCTGCTGGACTTCTCTAAAGCATTCGACAAGGTCAATCACACGCTTATGCTCGCAAAACTCAAATATATAGGCTGTAGTCCAGATGTGATATATTTCTTCGACTCCCATTTTTCAAATCGGAACCAACAGATCTATATTGAGAATTCTTATTTAAGCAACACACGTGTATCATCTGAAGTGCCACAAGGCTCAATAATACTCCCAATATTATTCCTAATTTACACTGCTGACCTCTTTATAAAAATAATACACTCTTAACTACAGGGCTACGTCAGTGATACGCAAATCTATATTGACTTTAAGACTGACAACTATCAAGAAGCATATTATTGTAATTTAAATAAAGATTTGAATATTTTGAAGCACAACATTTTTTTATATGATCTTTGGTATTATGAAAGATAGTGCTGATTTAGACAATGGCCTATTTCAACCAATCTTTAACAATAAACATCTACCTTTAACCAAAACTCTTAAAAATGTGGGTATAGTTTTCGATAATGAGCTCAACTTTAAGGAACATATCAAACATCTTTTAAAAAAATCAAATCATATAATACTTTTAGAATTCTGCATAGTAATAAACATTTCATTCAATCGTAGGAAAATGCTTTGCTTTGAGTGAATAGTCCTCTCAGTGTTTAACTATGGCAACTTCATGTATGTGGTAGAATAACATTCTTTTAGCGATCATTTTCATATACAGCTGCCAAACTTTATCATCTAGTTAACCCTAGTATAACCTGAGAAATTTTCTCATAAAAAGGCTTTTTTGCATTCCTCACTGGTCCTTTTAAGAATATGTTGAACTTTCATTCCATGCAGGTTAAATTAATTTAAAGAATAATTATTACGTTACCACCTGCTGTGGCTAAATGAGCTATGCTCAAGGTCAAAAGAAGAGGAAAAAAAATATACTCCTATATACTATACTATTACACTAAGATGCCCGTTACAATTTTTTTTTATATTTATTTTTAATATGTATAGTTTGCATGCAGGTTAAGTAGAATAGCACTTTTGTAGAAGCTAGACTTCGCCTTGTACATTCTTTATACAGGGTGGCCATTTGAAAACGAAACAAAGCCAATTTTGGGGACCCCAGGTTTGAAAAAAAAACGCTCGGACCCGTCGATTTTTGATTATAGGGGGAAACATTTTTTTTGGCATTTTCGCCTCCTGAAAGTGAACCCCCTAGCGGGGGCGACAACTACTCCCAAAATTTTAAATGGAGTGGGGGTCGAGTAATACTTTATTTTAAAGGCATTTTTATGTAGAGTATAACCCCAGAGGTACACATCGCTACTACAGTGGCTCACCAAAAGTACAAAGACAGGTTATTTTTACCTTTTTTATTAAAAAAAAAATCTTACAAGTCAGTCCAGTAAATGCTGCTCCTGGGCCTCCATGCAATAGTAGAGATTTTGTTCACAATGCTCTCGTACATTTTGAAGCATCTGTGGGGTGATTTGATGACATTCATCAATTATCCGTTGTTGTAGATGTTCCAGTGATGTTGGCTGAGTGGCATACATTTTAGCTTTTAACTGGCCCCATAAAAAAAAAATCTAACGGGCTTAGATCCGGAGAATGTGGGGGCCACTTAATACTTCCTCTCCTTCCAATCCATTGTCCTGGAAACGTTTAGTCCAAATAGTGACGAACGGTGTAGGCTAAAGTGGAGTGGCGCACTGTCTTGCTGGAATATTAACTGGGTTTCCATGTACTGATCGTCATTCTTAATCATTTTTATTAACGCTAGATAAATGGCGTTTTGTAATAATTCCAAATACATTTTGCCTATTAATATTTCAGGTAAAAAAAAGGGGCCTAACCATAAATGCCAGCCCAAACATTCAGTTTTTCCTAATGTTGCGCATGCATCTCACGAAATATTCTGGGATTTGAATCAGACCAATAACGACAGTTATGACGATTCACCGTACCGTACCGTTTAGGAAAAAAGAGCATTCGCCAGAAAAACATATATACCTACGTTGAAAAGAAAGTTTTGATCATTTATTGCCCGTTCACTTATAATTTTACAAAATTGCAATCGCCTATCAAGATCGTCTTCGTTACGTTCTTGTACTAAATATATTTTGTAAGGACGAAACTTGTATTCAGTGTGGGACCTTGAACAACATGCTCTAAAATCGCCACCTCTGTAGCTTCATTTACTACTGGATTTTCCACTTCACGTTTTTTGTTAGCTACTGATCCCGTCTCCCGAAATTTTTGCATCAATTCCAAAATGTACTTTCGATGGACTTGTCGATTTTGATGTTGATGATTAAACAGTTGGGCAGTTCTATCAGCACATTCATTGCTCGCAAAAAATAATGACATGATTTGCACTTTTTCTGCAATTGAGTAAACCATTATCACTTTTATGACGATTCTGTAACGAAATTAACTCAACCTTACTACTTTACCGCAACCGAAGGATGTAATCTGCAACAATAATTGAAGGCCACAGGAATAAAACTAGAATTGTCAAAAAAGCAAAGTTTTATAACAGCAAATGCTATTTATCGTTGTCATTTTTTGTAATAATAAAGGTAAAAACAACCTGTTTTTGTACTTTTAGTGAGCCACTGTACAGGCTAGGTAGATAGTAGCGATAGCAAACTCTGGGGTTATAGTCTACATAAAAATACCTTCAAAATAAAGTATCGCTCGACCCCCCCTCTCCCATTGCATTTAAAATTTTAAGGGTAGTAGTCGCCCCCGCTAAGGGTTTGACGAGGGGTTTGACTTTCAGGGGGCGAAAATGCCAAAAAAATGTTTCCCCCTATAATCAAAAATCGACGGGTCCGAGCGATTTTTTTTAATAACTTGGGGTGCCAAGAATTGGCTTTGTTTCGTTTTCAAATTGCCACCCTGGATAGTAAAGAGGTTTTTAATTTAAATTTAGTCTGAATAATGTCTGTAATTTAAAAAATTAGATTTAAACATTTTTTTCACTCTATGCTTTGCAATATATCGGATGTCAAAAATTCTGGAGTAACTATCTAGGTTAGGTACCAACTTTTTTACTTTTAAATTAAACGTCACTTATATTCTTAAAGATTAAATTGTATAATATTATGAGCCTTGTCTGCGTTGAGGCTTTTAGAATAGCTTTGGAAAACATTCACATCTCTATGGCACAATGACATCAACAACACGACAATTTCAGTTCGTTTTAAAAGTAAATAAATCTTAAAAGTCCTGCAGGATTTTTCAACCGTTGCAGTGCATTTAATCTTAAATTCCGACAGGCAAACAAAGTCTGTTTGCTTTTTATTTAATGCACACAGTATTATCTTACATAATAACACCCAGCAGTAACGGTACAGTTCCTGTGAAGATTTTACTTTCAACAAGCAATCTTGATGCTTGAGTTTTAACGTCTCTAACTATTTTTTTAAGTCTGCAAAACATGACATAGCAAAAAACACACATTATACATTTCTTCCTACTATTTTTATAAACCGCGTACGAAATCTATTACTGGCTAACGATATTATAAATTTCGGTGTGTTGGTATCTGCTTCAAGTTTTTTACGGCAAGCCCATAATTTAGGTTAGTTTTATGCGTAACCAAAGTATTTTTAGGTTACGCGAACAAATATATTGTGGGGAAACTGTCTAACTTGATTGAAGAAACAAATATACGATGTAAACTGAGAATTCTTTATTGTTTTTTTTTAAGTAAAGTTTAATCACTAGTTTCCCGTATTTGCAGCTTCTACTAGGTGGATTTTTTAATAATTCCATATTAGTTGCTGATAATAACAATAAAGTAAGTATTTTTTTTGTGGAAACAAGGCAATAAAATAATATAAACATATAAGCTAGAAGAGTTGATGAAAAATAGGAATTTTTACTTATAATCTTTGCATTTCTGCGCTTAAGGTATGAACGTATGTTTTATGTACGATATCGTATACCTAAACTCAACAGTTATCGAAAAAATTGCGATACTGTTTATTTAAAAAGAACAGAAGTACAAATCAAATTAAATGTAAAAATGTGCGCAATTTACGGTTTGACAATATCCAAGGCGATCAATAAACCCTCTTTGCACGTTTTCAACCACTTTTGGAGTTATAACACGTACTTCTCTTCGGATCCTCTCTTTCAACTCCTGCAGATTTTTGGCCTGTCAACAAATACTTTCGATTTGAGGTAACCCCACAAAAAAAAGTCCAGCGGAGTTAGGACTGGCGACCTAGCAGGCCATTGGATAGGTCCCCTTCTTTCTATCCACTGATTGGAAAAGGTTTCATGCAAAAATGTACGCTCAGTGGCATGCAGTAGAGCAAGTAAAACTAATGTATAAAGTGTTAAATAAGAACCAAAAATGTAATATAAATATTTTAATGTCCTGTAGGGTACATGGTCACGGAACCCGATCACAAAATAATATATATTGTAAAACCAGTAGAACAAATATAGGATTAAATAACTCAGTTGCGCAAGCATCAAAAACGTATAGTACACTGAAAAAATAGAAGGCTTTGGCCCAAAATCCCCACCGCTCTTGGATTGCTTTTGAGCGTCACTTCTTGTAGACAAGAGAAAATATTGTACTTTAAGCGAATGTTATTAGAATTAAGAGAATTTATATTGGAACAAGAGAAATGGTTCTCTTGAAACAAAAACGAATTTCTCTTGGATGTTTTTTACTCCAGACAAAATCCAAAGCTCTTGTCTTAAAATCGCGGAAATTAAGCATTCTATTTAAGAGATAAATGCTTTGAATTCATATCTAAAGCTCTTGCTTTAGAATCCTAGGCGCTGTTGTGAAAAGACCGCGTGATTTTAAGAAGTGAAGTTTTATTTAGCGTAAGAGAAAAAGGAAAAAGTTCAGGTTTCCAGTCGGCCGCTTTTGGCCCAAGAACAATAATACCCACTACAACTCACAATTTGGTACGATGCGACATCGACACAGGTGCATCTGGTGCATCTAGCCGCCTGGCGGCAATTATTCCGTAGTCCGTGCGCGTCATTTGAATAGCAGTGGGTGTGGTTTCGTGTGTGCAAAGGGTACAGTACAATGGCGCCGGTGAAAGAATTTTTAGACCAGTTCCATCTGGGCCATTTGCTAAAACGCTAAGGTTGTTTATTATCTTTTAATAAGTTTAATATAAAAATGTAGACTATACCGGGTGGTGCACCGCCAGACTGGCTGAAGGAAATCCCATATACATATTGCTACCTTCAAATATTGGCTCTCCTAATAATTTTACAGCAAAATTGGATTGGACTCTTTTGAAGGTCCTGGCATTATGAATTCGCACACCAAATTGTATTTTTTTCTGATATAAACCAAGTAAAAGTTATTTAGAAAAAACTTCGTAAATTCGATAAAAAAAAATGACATACAGCTCAATGTAACCACCAGTAATTATGATAGTGTCATGTCAAATCGAGTGTAAAACTTTAATGGACGTATTATTTTTATCGATTTTACAAAGAGTTTTTTCTAAATAACCTTTAATTAGCTTATCAGAAAATAATGAAGATAAATAATGGAATGCGAGTCCAACATACAAGGACTTTCAAAAAAGTCTAATAGAATTCTGCTGTAAAACTATCAGGGAAGCCCAATTTACATGGGATTCTCTATGGCCATCAGTTTTAGGCGGTATGTTTTGTGAAGTCGTTTTTTTATACAAAATATGTATTAACAATTTCTATTTTTGTAATAAATCGGTTTTCTAAATATCAGTTTTTTTTTCGTTTTATGGTATATAACAATTTCTTTTAAGCCAAGTACGAAAGCTCTTGGTACTAAATATTTAATGCTATTGGACCCAGAGAAAGATTTTAAATTAAAACCAATGCCGTATCTGGAACAAGAATAATAAAATTCTTTTAAGCCAAGCCCGAAAGCTCTTGGTACTAGATATTTGAAGCTTGATCAAGAGAAAGATCTTAAGTCAAAAACAAATTTGATTTGGTTGTTCTTAGAACAAGAGAAATTTCGCTATTGAGTCAATAGAATGGGCTATCCTCATAAGAAAAAATCGGAGATTGTTTTCAAGAGAGTTAGGGATTTGTTTTAAGAGACTTCGCATTTGGACCTATTCAAAACCGAAAAGCTCTTGGCTGAATATTATAATTCTTTGGCTCAAAGGATTTGTTTTTTCAGTGATAGGATACCGGAAAACATTAGAAGTCTCAAAAAATAGCACCAATTCGTAAAATATGTCAAATTACATTTAGGATTTAATAAGGTAAAGATACATCCGACATTGTTTATATTGTATAAAATGTTCACGAGGTCAGAGCTACAGGAACTAATTAGAGAAATTATTTTTTGTAAGTAAAATGTAGTTAATTAAACACTTTAATAGAGATTCTTTTCCAAAAGAAAAATTTTAAAAACTAAGAATTTTTTTAAATTTTACTTCAAGATCAAGATAATGATAGGCCACAAAATTCAAATCTCTGCAAAAATGGCTTAAGATAAGACATCAATTTTTAAATAAAGTAAGCATTTAAAAATTATAATAATATACACGGGATTTCATTCAATTGACGGTTAGCTCCTAAAAAAATTGGAAACTTATTAACACAAAAATTATACCCGTTTCTGGGTATACTCTTTGCACAACAATTTCCGTTGCACGTCATACCCTTTGAGTGACGTCAGTTATCGGCAGTGTTGCCAGCTTCTAACCAAAATAACCGAGTGAGGGAATTACACTTTTTTTTCTTTAAGAGGCTTCTTAAAGAGTTAAGACAACCATCAAACAGTTGTCTGTCTTTTAATTTCTTACTTAAAGTTGTCAAAGTTACATGTTATTCTAAAAAAAGTTACAGCTGAAGCAGAACCAATGTAGAATATTATAATTTGAAGAAATAGTCCATACTCAAAGTGGAGTTGAAATATAGGGAAAGGAAAGAAGGTATGTTGATTGCATTCACTACGTGACACATTTTCAAAAAAATTTTTAAAGCTCCATCAACGTCATCTTCCACCTACAATTTTCTATATACTGCTAATATTAACTGCAGCACTATTTTTGTCTCCTGAAGATGAAGGTTACTACCTTCGAAACATGTAGACGCGCTTTCATAAAACTGAGCCTCTGAGTGCTCTTATTAAATTAGTGGAGAAAGACTTTTTGACTTTCATTCCTTTCCCTAAAATATTATAGTTTTTGAATAATACAACTTACTTCCTTCGTACGTTCCATAAATAGTGTCACAGATGGAACTTATATCTAATCTTGACACATTTACAACCCTCTTTGAATGAGAAGAAGAAGAAAATTTAGGGCAGTTGCTATACGCTAAAAATTAGTAAAGTAGAAATAAAATATATACACTTTAACATGTTCTTTAAAGTAACTTCTCTACTACTAGCAAGGGTAACAATGGGCCATTGTTGTTAAGTTCTTCCTGAGAATAGCTTGTTAGAGAAGCTATTAGCTCTTTGCACAGGCTATATTTAAATGCTCCGGCATTTTCAGAAATAGTAAACCACGTAATCGACAGAAATATGCATGTGCACTTTTGTTGTTCGTAAAAGAACAGTTTTTTAATGCTACTTATGAAAAGATCTTGAGTTTTTGTTAAGAAATAGACGCACAACAACACGAAACCACACAACAATAAAGGTTAGTTTTTCACTAAAGGTAAAGAAAACGTCAATACAGGCCAACCTACAAATTGGCGCCATCGCGCTGTTGACAGTGCTGTTGCCAACTGTCGGCCAATAAAATTTAAATTATATTAATTTTTACAGGTTTAAGTAAACAAAATATTTGCTGTAAGTGGAATACTTTAAGTTTGTACTACATTCAATACCGCATGAAATTTTAATATTTTTTGCACAAATTAAATTTTCTCATGTTTTCTTACGGATATAAAATTATCAGCTGACTGATGACGTGCATCGGAAATTGTTTTGCAACAAGTATATAGGCTTTGTTCTGTCAGAATTAGCTTACCTTAAATATATAGTTAATCTAAATGATCTAACTGAATAATTAAACTGAACATTACGGACTTTCCGTACCTAATTGCTATGTTTTGAAAACAAATTATCCCGATTCGCCCAAATCCCGATTCCAGCGTAACAAAAGTTTAAGGTATATCAGTTTAATGAAACAGGAAGGATACAATTCTGTTATTTTATTAACGAACAAACAAGTTTATTTCGGCATGAATCCCCTTCCCTAAAAGAAGAATGCAATTAATACCGTTGTTAGGTACCGGCAATTTAGATAAAGTATCGATTACTCGCCACGGAACACTTATCCAAGATAAATAGATTTACCCACATTTGATACAGGGTGTTTCATAACTGAATCTCAATATTGAAGAGGGTTAATCTGTATATGATTTTAAGAAAAAAAATTCATACCGTGCGATCATCAAAGTGTGCTTTGCATCTAAGACCGTACTGCTTAGCGGTAGAGCTTAATACCTGTTGGTTGTCAGTAAGTACCAGTATTATCAATTAATCAGTTATTCCGTCATCTTTAACAGTCGTTACAAGTAATTTAATTCATCGCTAATTTATCCAATTTCTTGAATAATTCACGCAATATATTTTACGGAATAGCACAAAAAAATTATGGTTGAAGCGTATTTTCGAAACGGAGTTGGAGTAAATGAGAATTTTTATCATTGCCTGAGAAGAACCGTGGCTTTGTTTATGGAAACATGTTCTATACAACATAAAAAAGGAGCTGGAAGACCATCTGTAAGAATAGAAGAACTTGTTGCAAACGTTCGTGAAATAATGCAAAATACGCCAACACAATGTGTAAGATGCCTATCTCAAGGAGTGGGAAGATCTTATAGAACATGCAGGAATATTCTTGAAAAACAGTTAAATTTGTTTTCTTGTAAAAGTACCAGTATTCTACGAAAGCGTAGAAAGGCCACCAGAAAGCAAAAAATATTTTAATCTCGGAATTCCGACTAAAATCTTGGAATTCCGAGTTTAATCTAGGAATTCCGAATTAAATCGTGGAATTCCGAGTTTAACCTCGGAACTCTGACTTAAATCTCGGAATTCCGAGTTTATTCTCGGAACTCCGACTTAAATCTCGGAATTCCGAGTTTATTCTCGGAATTCCGACTTTATTCTCGGAATTCCAAGTTTAATCTCGGAATTCTGACTTTAATCTCGGAATTCTGACTTTAGCCTCGGAATTCTGACTTTAATCTCGGAATTCCGACTTAAATCTCGGAATTCACACTGTATTATAATATGTAAGGTATGACATTCTAACCCTAAACTCTTAGTCCTGACATTACTTTCGAAATTCCGAGTTTAAACTTGGAATTCCGAGATTTAAGTCGGAATTCCGAGAATAAAGTCGGAACTGCGAGAATAAAGTCGAAATTCCGAGATTACAGTCGGAATTCCGAGATTAAACTCGGAATTCCGAGATGAAAGTCGGAATTCCGCGAGGAATTCCGATAATATTACACAAAATATTTCTTTCTTTCGGGTGGCCTTTCTACGCCTTCGTAGTATTTCAATGAATACGACCTGCAGATTTTAAAAGACGCAGAAATTACTGTCAGTGGTATACCTAAAAGACGTGGCACTTTGTTCTAATGAAGTTCCACTTCACCGTTTATGTGAATTCTTAGAACACACGCAATGGCATGTGGAGTAGTGAAAGAAGAAGAAGAAGAAGAAGAAGAAGAAGAAGAAGAAGAAGAAGAAGAATTGTGGGTCCTATTTTTTTTTATGACACAGTTACAGCACAGCGGTATAAGGACAATATTTTGAATCCATTTGTGGAGCAATTACTTAACGATGAACTACGTTTTGGTTATTTTCAAGAGGACAGTGCGACTGCCCATACATCCGTCGAAACTTTTAATTACTTACGCAATTTTTCCGACGGATAAATTTATGCTTGGAGCATGGCAGTGGCCAATTTCAGCAATTTCCATAATTTTTATTTTCCTTTCTCTATATTCCTACTTTGTTAATTTTGTAAACAACATAAATAAACTAGGATTTGCTTACCTATTTTAATATTTATCAGTTTGCAATATCATGGCATAATATGAATTTGACACAATTTTAACCTAGATTTGGTTAGATATGTCGTCCCCTTATAATTGTGACCTAAGCCAAGCCCTAGGTTTTTCAGTCCAAGCCCACTTGGTTGTCCTTCGACTATACCAATAATAATGATATTTTTATCCTGCCACCCTGCCTGAGGAGGACGGAATAAGCATAAATAATTTAACAGGTAGTTATGAAAATGACACTAAAAATCATGAATTGTTGGAACAGAACAATGGACTTTACATTGACTTGCAAAATGCAAGCGAATTAAATTACATCGCCTTGTCAAATGTCGAAATGGTACCGATGGAAACAAATGAGGAGCCCGCAAACAGTGCAGATCGAGGCTGTGTTCCTTTTGTTAAATGAATACCAGCAGAAACAGGTCAAAAGTCAGTAAACTGTTTTTCATTTGACGCAATAGTACGGACAGAAACAAATCAAGAGTCAACAATCTGTGAAGATTCCTTCTGGTTCTGATGATGATGATATCGATAAGAATGAATCCAAGAATACCATTGCAACAAAAATTAATATCGACGTTGGAAGAAACAGGAATATTTCAAGGGAAAAAGGAAGATATAAAAGCTTATATTATGGACAGAAGTATTTGGGTTTGAAGCGTTTGCAAAAAAAACAATATCTTCTGATATAAAGAAGGTAGAAGGTACTAAAACCAAAGACGTGCATTCAATATTAAAATACCTATATATCAAAATATTCCTATACGTTTCGAGAAATTACTGAACAAGCCAGAAAAAGCACTACCAGTGGATTTTGGAGTACACCAAACTGGTACGCTTCAAAAGCCCATTTAAGAGGTTTTTAGCAGTTGCTTTTTTTTAATATACATTATTGTTTATAAATCATTTTTTTCTGAGAATAAAAAATATTTTGTTTCTTCTTTAAATTTTTGATTTGGATTTTTCTGATAATTTATTGATCCAACCCTTTGTAAACAAAAAGCGTGCAATATGTTCAAAAGGAGCAAGTAAATGTAGCTACGTCAAGCAAAAAATTCGATATAATTTTAACTACATAATTTCTTATTACTTCTGAGACTCTCTGGGATAAATCTTTACTTCTTTAGCTTTATCATTTTGACATAAATGAAGAAATTATTAACGAAATCATTTTTAACTTTCCTTCTAAAATTGTGCTAATTGCACATGGGGACTTCTGAAGGAACAAATATAATAATTTTCAACATCCTATATTTAAACAAAAAACGATTGCGGACCTATATTTATAAAACCTTTTTTTCTTAAAAGCAATCACAATCCCTTTCAAATACAGTAAAACTTCTCATTTCGGCCACCCGTTAAAAACGGTCACCCCTCTGAACGGTCAGTTTTGGCTTCTTAAAATAAATCTTATAGCATTTTTAATAATAAAAGACCCCTCGAATACCGAAACACTTCTAAAACGGCCACGGTCACATGAATCCGTAACTTTTAAGAAAATTACCTTGAATTTTTACCCTTAATTGCGGTCATCTCGACCCTTCTGGGAATGTTTGCACCCAGCCGGTACTTTATTACTGGTACTATTGGAAATACCGGAGAATGATAAAACCTAATTATGTAAATGGGTTTTTAAGTACGTACAAATATAATTAGTTAAATCTTAAGATGTTTTCATAAAAGGTAAAATTTTATTCAGTTGCATTTTAACAGCACAATAGTCGATCATGTCTCTGAAACGTAAACGTTTATCTTTTAAACAAAAGTTCGAAATCATCGCGGATAGTGAAAAATATGGTATCAGTGCTCGAAAGATAGCGGAAAAGTTTGGTGTTGGAAGAACGCAAGTAATGATATTCTAAAAAGTAAAAAGCTCTGGAAGTGTCAGAAAATTTGAAAAATTGTGATTTTAAGGCATCAAATGGCTGGTTAGATAGATCCTGCAAAAGACATGACATCAATTTTAAAACAATTTCTGGTGAGTCTGCTGATGTGTTCAAGATTGGTTCACTAAGTTAAAATTAATTATCAAGGATTATGATGATAAAGATATTTTTAATGCAGACGAAACAGGCCTTTATTATCTTGCAATGCCAAACAAAACTTTTGCCTTAAAGAGTGACAAATGTGCTGGAAGAAAATCAGCTAAGCAACGAGTGACAATTCTTTTTTGCAGTAGCATGGATGGTGAGAAAGAGACCCCATTAGTTATAGGAAAAAGCAAAAATCCGCGATGTTCCAAAGGAGCACATGTAGACAAATTACCATTAGAATGGGTCTCCAATAAAAAAGCTTGGATGACAACAGAGATAATGATTTCCTGGCTAAAAAAATTTGACACCAAAATGAAAAAACAAAGAAGAAAAGTACTTTTATTTTTGGATAACGCAAGTTCTCACCCGAAAATACAACTGGAAAATGTTCGAATTGTTTTTCTGCCTCCAAACACTACATCTTACTGCCAGCCATTAGATCAAGGCATCATACAAAATTTTAAAATGATATACAGAAAATATTTGATAAAAAGACTTTTAACTTTTACTAACACCGCTACCGAGGATGCGTTTGAAAAAGCAGAAAAGACCATAAATTTGTCAAGTGCTATGGTATGGATTGTTGCAGCATGGAAAAATGTTTCATCTAAAATGATTAAAAAATGTTTTCAAAAAGCTGGATTTATAGAAACTCTCCAAGAGAATGAGATTTTTTAAGAAGACGATATTTCACTAAGTCAGTTGTTTTCCGGTATCCCAGGAAATCCAAACCTGGAAAATTATCTTCCAATCGACTCAAACATTTCAACGGAAAATCCCAGTATGGAGATGCAGGAAATAATTCAGGAGTTACCAGCCAATCTGAAACTACCGAAAATGAAGACTGTGAAAGTAAAGGAAACCAGGAGGTTTTTAGTTCGTCTTTAAAAAGCATGAGTGAAGTTTGTGAAAAAATAAGAGACGTACAAAATTTTTTATTAAGCAAAGAAAATGGCAATTTGGCCATTGATATTTCAAATATCCTAATGAAATGTGAAAATGAAGCAGCAAAAATTAAAATTAAAAATATGAAACAAACTTCCGTTGAATCTTTTTTTCACAAAGCATAATTTTTTTTCGTATGTAGTGCACATTTTTAAACATTATTATGTATACATATTATGTAGGAGTTATGAAATAAATAGTTATGTCTATATATTTACAGTTCATATTACATAATAACGTATGTGTTTGTAATTAGCCTTTTATTAATTAATGAAGTTGAATTTTATTCACATGACACATATTATGTTATATGTAGATATGTAATTTATTTTTTTCCTTCCCCTCAAAAACGGTCACCCCCTCAAACGGTCAATTTGTAATGAAATTTTTAGTGGCCGCTATTGAGAAGTTTTACTGTATTGGCATTCAACTATGTAACAACATGATAATACAATATATATATATATAATACAATACAAAATTATATTATTTTTCCCATTTTTCAAAAAAAAAAACACGAAACCTATAAAATCACTTAACTATTATTACGACATAGATTAGGTTTAGCAGAAACATAAAATGATAATTTTTTAGTCTCATTACGTTAGTGCACCAGGAAGTCGAATAAAATACACATTGGTATATTTTACGTGCATTTAATATGGCATGTTTCTGCATTTTTTTCACCTTGTTTTGGTATTAGCTATTACTATATCACCAAAAGATATAATCCGAGCAAGAGTTCGTAATCCAATAAAAATCCATGTCAAACATTTTTATCTTGTTTACCTTTGCGTGTAGATATCAACACTTTTTTTAGGAATATTGAAGGTACCCATGTTTAGATTCCCGTTAAGAATGAAACATATAAAAGTGAATCTTCCAAGATACACCTGAAATGCAAATAAAAATGCAAAAAATGCAGAATACAATGCTATTTTTAAAATTGGTTTAGATACGTGAGCCAAATTTTTTAACCTGACTGGAGCGTAATATGTTTACAAAGATTTTTATTTATATTTAAAGATGTGGTAGATAAAAAATAAATACCTGGTGTCTCAGGGAAGGTTGACACATTTTATGTGCTTACAAGTAAACCACGAAAAAGGATTTTGAGGATCGGCTTTCACAGAGGAGTTCACGTGGCTTCCAAGCTTTTCTTTCGTAAAGTTGTTATTTGCAATTATACAGGTTAGAAAGTAAAAATGCTATGTTTAAACGATAGGAGAAATTTGTTCTTTCAACGGGAATACAGGACGAAACCCCCATAGTCGCAGTTCGAAACAAAGCTAGGCGGCCCAGAGATTTTAGGAGCCCCATCGTAACACCCTTGTTCCGAAATAACCTAATGGATTTAAAAAAAAACTTTATTAAAATAACCAAAAAAATAATAAAAGTAACTTTATCATTTATTAGTTTATAGTTCTACACAGGACAACTATATTATGGTTTATTAAGGGAAGGCTATAAAATTATAGTTCAAATAAAAAACTATTAGCCAGAAGTGCAAAAAATATAATAATATGTCTCCTCCTTTTGTATTTCTATGTAAAGATTGTTTGTAACATTTATTATTTGGTTTTACACAGGGTATAATGCAACGAAATATATTTGTTTAAGAAAAAAATTAAATAAATTTACAAATATTTTGTCAATTATTGTACTTGCAGGTTAACAACAATAGTAATTAAACGCACATCAACATACATAGCAGGGTGGACTGACAATATACCTTTTTCATAATTCCAAAATCCAAAAAATGTTTACAGAACTTAAGGTGCCTACACCACTAATTAATTTGATATGTATTTTTAAAAAATCTGCCAAATTCCGCATAACAGTATCTTAATATAGCAATACCGAGAAGTACAAAATTAAGAAGTTTGAACCTAAAACACATAAGAGTAAGAGTTAGAGTTACGACCCCTTTGATGGCATAACTGTAAATGCGACGGCGGACGGCACAGCTCTGACTATTCCTGCAAATTATTTTGGAGTTTCTAATATATTTTTTTTAGTAAAATAGGGTTTTCCATAGCTATGGGTTTCTCCTACAAAAATTTTACAAGCGTTTCTATATTTTTTGATATTTTGTAAATATAGTGTTATAAAAATTCATATAGTTTATTGCTAAACCATCATACTATAATTAAAGTTCGCCACATGGCTGGTGAACTACGGAAGGACTCCGAGCAAAAAACTTTTCATTGTTGCCGTACTTCTCTCTTTAAATTTCCATAAAATGTTAATTTGTATGTAATAAAATAATTAGACGTGTGCATATCCTTGAATATTGTATACCCTGTAATATATATCCCGTTGAACTTTCCCTTTTACATTGCAAATTATAATTGCTTAATATAATTTATTATATTCTTCCAGCCGTGAGGATAATATGTTTTGGTAAATTTGGCAACTCACGCCGAAATTAAGCAATCAGCCGGGATTTCTGTCCTTTTCTAATGATTTTATCTCTTTTTATCGTATATAATATTGAATTAGTGGGGATAAAAAGCACATCTTCACACCATCGGAGTTTAAAATTATTATACTATTTAAACTTTGATGTTTGTAAAATAAAATTAAATAAATATATAAAAGGTAAATAAAAAAAATCATAGTCAAGCTAGGGCAGTTATTGCCAATAAACCAGTAGGTATTTGTTGTAAAGCAATTAAAAAAAAATTATTACGCACGTCTATACTATATCTATACTGCCACCGTCATAGCGACTCTTTTTCTTGCCTCCTCGGATGTTAAAGTCCTAGAACCGTGTGGCGATCTATACTTATATGAGATTATAAATCAATAATAACATTATTACAAATCTACCCTGAATTTGGTCTTAATATAAAAATTTTCGGTTTAATGTCTGATTTTCTCGTGGGGGTGCTTTATTAAAAGAATATACTTACGCAGTAATGAAACCTACATTTTTACACTTCGATGGACTGGTATGAAAAAAATGTAACACTTATAATGTCGAGCCACAGTTCGGGAAATATTAACATTTGGTGATAAAAATGAAAGCAATCATACTATCAACTAGCGTGCTGAAGTTTCCAAGAAACCCAGAAGAAGTTGCTATTAGCAAAAAGAGAAATAAAAGTATTTTAAAGTTAAGAATGTTCACGAACTTTTGTCTAACGATTATTTTCTTACAAATAAAATATTACTCTCAGATTAAAGTACTTTATGTACAGTCAAAATACAATAATACGAACGCGAATGCATGCATACAGAGAGGATAATCTGAAAACTCTAAAAATGTGTTTTTAATTATCTTTAATCTAAAGAAGCTTCAATAGTGTATAGAAATGATTGGTCGACACACTAAGCTTTAATAATTATAATCTTGTTGTATATATACGATATATTTCGATTTTTTTTATTAAGAAATGTGTGATTTTTTTTAATTGATGACAGATTATGATACTGTCAGTAATCATAATAATTGTCATCAGTGGATTTAGTACAGGTATCAGGGTTTTTTTCTTATTCGCCGGACAAGAATCGTTTAAATGCTCGATATTTTAAAAAGTAGGTTTTTCTTAGGGCTCACATTTTTAGACTAGTTAAGAATATATAGGGTGTTTCATTTAAGATAAGAAAGTTATTTCTGAAAAAGCGCATATAGACATTTTTTATCTTTATCTCTATAAATGTAAATAACAAATTTACCAAACAAAAACTTCAGAGACAGGTAAATATCAATATGAAAATCGCAAACTGAGATCTTTAGACATTTGCATATAAGCATTTAAAATGTGACAAAATACCGTTGTAATAAACTATAGGGAGCCATTGCTCGCCAAGAAAAATAATATCAATATATTATATTATACATGGTACAATGTTTTTGGTGCAACCTTAAAATGTAAATATCACTAGCTGCGAGTATTATTAATGCAGAACATATTGTTAGATTTATTCATACAAACGCGTGCACATAACGCGTTATCTTATCTTCTTATCTCCCTAAAATTTCTCATATTATACTAAAATAGTGTTAATAGCACAATAAACAAAACAAAATGTATATTACTACATATACAAAGCGTTTATTTTATAAACTTGGGTATGGGGTGCTAAATTTTCAATTTAAGGTTAATTAAAGGTGATTGACAGGTAAAAGAGAAAGAGAAAGAGAGAAAAAAAATCCCGAATCGATATTTTCCTACTTTAAAGGACCTCTGACCATGGTGTGAGTATTCCGAGGATATTTGTGATGCTAATTTACAGCGCAACGTTATGTTTTGTATTTTTAAAGAATTTTACAATAACCAAACTTTTTCGTATAATGTTTTTACACCTTAATTTTACAACTTGATTTTAGTATTTAAGTTTTACATTATGAGATCTCTTTTACCTGTCAATCAAGAAAAACAATTTTATTAAGATGCCCCTTCAGTTTGTACTATTCTCTTGTAGAGCCTAAGCCCTGATGATGAATCAGTGTTGAGCCGAAAGCGCTTGGCTGAACTTCCCCAAGAACTATACGCTGAATACGCCTTAAAGTTTAGTTTTAAAGTAATTTTTATTTCTACCCATAATGTATTTACGGTTTCAGAATGTAGCCCACCACAAGTAAAAATATATTTGAAACCAATAGTATCTTATAATATGATATATTTCGTTCGTGCATTTTATCTTATCCCAACCTGTTTCTTGAACTAGCAGCGCCGGCGTCAGTAAACACGTGGTTGTCATTGTAAGTATTTCAGGAACTAACCTCAAATAGAGTTAAAATCGAAATAAACGTAAGTATTTGATTCTCTTATATTTTTTTGCGTAAGACTATTATTTTACTGATAGTTCATACATGCCTATATGTATTTTGATAACAGTTTGTACGAATCAAAGGTGGTAAGAGACTTTTGTTATGGTATCACTGGAGATACATTGGACCTGCGGAGCTACATTTTTCTTTCAAGTTGGTTTGGCGATTTGATTATTTTATTTTATTTTAGGCCCTTTGACGTTAAAAGAGTTTCAAGAGTTTCCTACCTTTTGGATCTGGACGAGTCGGATATTGAATGGATGATGACCTACTTCATGAAATTTATCTAGATGATGATCTTGAAGAGGATTTAATTCCTCCAAATGTTAAAAAACAAAAGGCAGTTGAAGATTAGAATTCATTAGATGACCAGCGATTGAGCCGATTGGTGGTGAGGGAAATGATAACCTGGTAAAGTTTATAAAATCTAAATAAAACTCGCGGTCAAAATGCCGATTTTCTGGATGTAAAATTAACTTTTGCTAAATGTAAATCCTGTGACATTTTTTTTATGCCGCAGTGTTGAAAGAAGTTGCTTTTTAGAATTTCATCAACGAAAAAACAATTATTAGGCAACCCCGAAAGTTTTCTATGCTTATGGACCCAATGTATCATATTATGTGATACGTCAGTTTTTTTTCAAAAAAACCCAAACAATTGAGTTTAGTTAGGTGCATAGTATCTTTTTTTAGGTGCAAAACGCCCACACAATTGAAAAATTACTTTAAAATGTTTCAAAGGTCTTCCCGAGTCTGAGGAGGTTAAGTTTATAGGTTAGCCGCTTAAGGGGTATCACTAATGATCAATTAGAAAAAGCGGGTTTTCCTTAATTTGTCTAGGTTAAGTATATTGAAAATACTTGCATTGTATAACCTCTTAAAACCTCGAAATTTTGTTCAGTATTTAGATTACCCTCTCTGAAAAACGGTTTCATTATTATGTTTTCAAGAATTCCAGCAAAAACGTTTACTTTTTGCCTTGTCTGGGTATGCGTAAGGATTTTCTCCGACTATTTTTGTATTTTGTGTTTTGATGGTCCCATTTGTACAGCAATTACTTCAATTCGAGAATATTATTTGTTGTGGTTTATATTTTTTATTTGTTTCATAGTGTTAACCAATCTGCATTCTAAGGAAACCATTGAATAAATGTTCTCGTACACTAATTTTGTATTAATTTTTTAATTGTGTTGTATCAACTTCTCCTGGATTGGTTAAAAAACCTCAGCAAGCTAGTTGTTATTGGATTCTCTCCAACCGCCTCTTCTCACGGGAAGTGTTTACAAATTGCTGATGGAGCCGTTGTATTGTTGGGCTTCAAATATTTTGTAACAATACGTTACCTCTATATATGGGTCCTAATTCTCGAAACTGGGAAACACTGTTCTCAGGAGAAATTTTGACGGAATTCCCCCCGAAAGTCACTCACCGCATAAAATGGTATTCTACGGTAACAGTATGGGACCGTTCATATCACCTACTAATGAGAGAACTCGGTTCTCCAACTGTTTTAGCAGGAAATTAACCGAGAAAGTGAACGATCAAATAGGTGATGTAATCATCCCCGTTCTTTTACGCTTGAGAATTAGGGTCCTGCTCTCTGCTGTGAGCGTAAGAGACAAAGGTAAAGTGCAAGTTGTCCTAAGTTACAGTAAAACTTTTAGCAAGCAAAACCCGAACTAAAAATACGCGTTTAAGTTTACGTATGTGGAATAATAATTAACAATTTTTGTACAGGTTAGTTGTATCAACTTAACTTTCGATAAACAACTTTCAGAGCTAAAATTATCGCATATTATATAACAACTTTCAGACAGATAAAGATTGTAATCAGTCACTAACTAGTAATTCCGAACATGAGAATGAAAGTGAGGAACAAAATATACAAAAGAAATACAAGAAAAAGGATAAGAAAAGAATAAACTTGAACTTCCAGTAAGAGAACACTTAGTAGAGCGTCAGCATCCTACACAAACGCAAAGGGGCACAAAGTTCCTGCCAAGGTTCTTATAAGTCCTGTCTACAAATGTAAAATAAGTGCATTGAAAAAATTACAGTTAATAATATACGTAAAGAGACTAATGACCACGAAAACAGGGGCTTGGAAATACAAAAAGAGGCACACTTACGTAAAGTAGAGTTAGCAAGAAAAATAAAGATCGATGGAGAAGAAACTTAAATGATAGAAAATGATACAGCTGCCATTGCATTCAACCTAATTATAACTTTATCCACCCCCATACTTTGGAATAACATGCTATAAACGTCATTTGTGGACGTATTGCTAAGGTGATCTGACAATAACCACTGTTTTAAATTTAAATATTCAAACTCAAAGGACGTGATATTCGATAGAGTCAATATAGCAAAACACAATATCCCTGATCCAGCAGAATTTATTTGATCTTCATGAGCGTTCAATTGAAAAAAAGAAAGAAAAAGGCCTTACATAACTTCTTCCTTACATCCCTTCAATATATAGTTGGGGTCAAGCAAATATTTGACGCGTGACACTTCCACATTGTCATGGGTGTCAAATACGGCAGACAACTCATAATATAAAAGTTACTAATGGCTAAATTATATTATAATAATTACCACCCACTCGACGTATTTGTATCTTTATCCTTTTATATGACTAAAAAGAGACATACATAAACCGAGTTACCTCAAGAAAAAAGAAGAGAAGAAGAAAGGAAAACACATGAATCGAACATCGAACGTAATTTTGTTTGTTTCTCCCTCTTGTGCATTTTCAATGTCATATCACTTGTCGACCGTACGTGAATTCTCGTCGATTTGGTAAAATGCAGATCCGCATTTTATTTATTCCAAAACGAGTGATGTCGTTGTCTTGTTGACATTCTGTATTTGGTTTTGGATTTTGAGTATTTAAATCATTTTATTGCCTTTGTATAGTGTTCTATTGTCTTTATTTGTGTAGTGAGTGTTAAACATTGTTTATAGTTTATAAGACTTTTATTTAGTATTATTTTTTTAGACGTGTGTTTATCTTAAGAAAAGTAAGTAAATCTACTGGCATTATATCAATAAACATCATTTACGTTGATAGAATTAGTCGGAAGTGGACAATAAAAAAGGCTAGTGAGTGCTTGCCAACGTTTCGCTTTATTTATGTAAAGCTTCATCAGGGCTGAAATATAATAATTTTCTTAACAATTTTGGAGCCTGCATATAAAATACATGACAAATAAAGAACATATTATACACAATGACAATGAATATTAACGAATTGTAAGGTTAAAAAGTTAAAATACATTTATTTATAGACATTTATTGGAAACATCACTCTCCTCGTCTTCAGAATCTACGCCCTGCGACCTTAAGTTAAAAACCGCATTGCGTTGCGACGAATTCGTAGAATATAATCTAAGTAGTTATTCGAGTGATCATCCAAATCATAATCCGATTTTTAATATTCGAATACAAAACATCTGATCATTTAAAAAGCTGATTTTGGCCATCAGTAACATCAGTTTTCTCAGTGCATAATTTCTTGCATGGTAGGTACTACTTAAGAGTGCAAAAAAATACAATGTCGATTATGTAACTTGTGAATTGTTAATGCAATTCCTCTGAAATGCCAGAGATTAGAAGAAAAACGTTTAAATTGGGTTTCAATAACTATTTTGTTTACAAACGTTTTAACAAAAATAATACAGAAAACATATTGTCAAGGCTAAAATATCCAAGGAATATAAGAATATTTAGAACCATTTTAGGACACGTTATCCGTAGTGTTCTTGAGATCTTATAATATTCGCTCTTAGAATTTTCCTGCAAGGTAATAATTATTTGAAAACTTACAATGGCTCTATTTTCCACTTTCTCTACGAGCCATAAAAAAAATACCGTTTCTATAAAAACGCAGGTAAAAATTAAAAAAAAATAAAATGGCACTACCCCACTTAATATATACCAATCTTATTATGGTGTCGCTGAAAAACATTTCCGAAGAGATGTCGCAAGTGGGGTAGTGACATTTAAGATTTTAAAGTGGACGAGGGTAGTGCTTAGAAGTGGTGGGTGGCAAAATGCCAACGCGTTTTTATAGAAACTATTTTTTCGTTTTTTCTTGATTTGTGTAGACAATATAGCCATTGTAGGTAAGTTTTAAAAGTTTTCACCCGCTATTCGAAGGATTACTTATGTTATATATTTTGCAGTTTAACATAAATAAAAATTTAAAATTAAACCGTTGTTTTCATAAAACCGTTTTCCAGGTACAAGTATTTCCTGTTTTTACGGTAAGTCATTATTTTTAGGTAATTTTCATATTCATTAATTAATATAAATAATATTAATCCAACCTAAACAAACAAATAGTTTTTAAGTGTAAACTAATATGTACTTAATTGACTTAGGCTGAAGGACTTTGGGCAATGGCCTTTTGGTGTGAACCAATGAGGTACTTAATAAATAAATAAAAATAATATTAATCGTTATACACTACTAAGATTGCTTTTGTTAAGGCCTGTGATATTAATGGTCAATCCTAAATCCCACCATTACAATGCACAGGATTTATCAAAACAAATTTATTTATATTATAATTCATATTCTTAGACCAAGACCAGCAATCATTTTCTGCAAAGGTTTATAAATAACAATATTTGTCAGTCCGGCCCTGACTAAGTATCAGCTGTAATAAAGTTGGTGAAATCGAAATAACTAGTATTGGACAAATATGACAAGATGGAACTGTCACGCGTCAAATATTTGCTTGACCCCAACTATACCATGCATTCTTTTATAATAATTTGAATAACAATAACAGCTATTGATGGTTTGGGGAATGAGAACACGTCTAATTGAAAAAAACTGTTTTAAAAAATTTTTTGCTTTTCATATTTTTGAAACATGTACATAATATACCGTTATTTTCTTGATAAATAACTATAACAAAAACGTTTTTTAGGCTTCAATATTAATGGTAAACGACATGTCCTTCCAAAAAATATTAATAATAAAAAGCGCAAATCTTTAATTTACATGAAGTGTGGTGGCACCCTAAGAAGGTGTCATGATTATATCATTAGCGCTTAGATAACAGTAAATAAAATTACTTTTTGTTTATTGACCTTGTTAAAAAAACAAACATTTAAACTAATATATGTCACAATAATCTATTTTGGAATATCTACTAATAATATCCGGTGTATCTATTACTCTATGCCATGTGGTGTCGATATTCAGTTCAACGTAGCAAGTTTAAAAATAGACTCAAAATAAATTTATTAATTTACTTATATATAGTAATTTTTCGCCCCAAAAAGCTTAATCATCAGGTAATAAAACAATTAAACTTTAACTGTAAAAATATACCGTAGATAAGGTAGTTTATCTTGTTTACTTTTAATCAGAAAATTTACTATGTGTATCCATATATTATTAAGAGCACATGTTTTAAATTACATATTGTGGAATAATATTATTTTTGCTACTACCCTAAAATAATACTGGAATCATCTATATATATATATGTATTAACAACCCAGTACCTCGGTACTTAGCAATATACATCTGGTATTTTTGCAGTGCAGGTTAGTTCTTAGTAATTAAAACATAAAAAATGTCTTAATATTTCTGCCTATATCGTAATTGAATAGAGAACCAAAATAAGTTCTACCTAAATTAACATAAAACACGCTCACTAGCTTCCTGAACTAACCCAAACTAACCTTAAACTAGGCAGTAACGAAAACAAAATTAGTTTGAACAAAACCTGAACTAACCAGGAAGAGGTAATCTAAGCGATCACCTAAAAGCCGGAAATACACGGTCAATCATGTATCAACACATATACGCACGTACATGTTTGACGATCGTGCATGTACATACAAGTCTATCGAACATTTCAACCTGCTTTTCCTGAAAACATGTGTCTGCAGCCTTGTTCGATCGTGTGTGAGCCGGTAATGTTCGGCAAACATGTACGTGCGTAGATGTATTAACACATGGTTGACCGTGTGTTCCCGGCTGTAACTAAAAATGTTAAACAATCACATCCCGAGCGCCTTTTACTGTAAACCAGAGTTATTAATTTTAAATAATTTCTAGGCGACAGCAGTATTATTAAGCACAGTAATGAAGTAATTAATAAGGTAATTTTCTAGCTAAACCACAAAATGTTGCTAAGTAACTCACCTTGTAGAACTTCCAGCGCTGTTCTGCTTCAGATACGGATGAACCCGATTGGCGTTCGTATCCAGCAAACTGGACTGTGGGCTTCCCTGGGCACTAGAGCCTCCTGGAGACAATTTGCCAGCTAACGCGTTCAAAGAGTGCAGCATACTCGACGAAGTTCACTCACGAAACTAACTGTCTTATCACCTGTATAGGGCGACAAATAGTTCGCGGGCTTAGATAAGATAAATTCACCTGTTATCAGCTGGGCATGACGCGATTATTGTTGATCTTTCGTGTGTTCTGCCACCGAGGCGAAGGTGGAACTGCTGGGTCGCTTTTTTTGGGTTTAAATAGTAGGTTATAAATAGATTTCTTGCCTTTGTTTGTGAGTGTTTTTTTGGGATCACGATTCTGCTAAAAAATTGGGGCATGAGTTCATATAGAACACAAATTAGCATTATTTATTAGAAATAGGTACTTCTAGTGTTTAATTATGAGATCATGGTTTTTGGGATTAGAACATGTTACAGTTGACAGGTTCTCTGATGTATTGCCTCCGGTTTCAGGAGGCATCTTCAGAAATTAACTAAGAATTTTATTTAGAAAGGAGCTCAACTTTAGTACGGTTTAATCACAAAAACCTTCTTATGGACATAAAGCCGTGAACGCTTTCATGTGATTGATTACTAGATATATCTATTAAATTTGTTTTAATATACAGGGTGTCCAGTAACTATATGGCATACTTTTAGTAGCGCATATGACGGTCAAAATAACCCTAATTTGTCATAAAAAAATCCTAAAGTGACCCTTAGCGGAGATACAGAGCCCGAAAGGGTTACCCAGCAACTTACCTTTCAGCACTAACTTTTGAACCATCATGTATAATTTAATGAAATTTTAATATTTGATGTAGGCCATAAAGACTCATAAGACCTTACTACACTAGATGTTTTAAATCGTCAGGGAAGTCAGGAACGGACTTGCCACCGCACTCGTTGGGCCAAAATTTTGCATTAACTTATGGACAAGCACTCGGCAATTGTGTGTAGTCAAGAAAAATATATTCTGATATATTTCCAAATTGAAGTGTGCCGCATAAAGGAATTATTTGGGTTGCCATTTCGGAAATCACTTAAACGCAAGAATTTTAAAAATGTGAACGATTTGCTTCTTCCTGGTTACTTCAGCAGATTTTCGAAATGGGCGCCCTATACCTCTTTACATTTCCGTAGCCCAGGGATGTTTTCTGGTTGTACTTGAAACAACATCTCAGAATTCAGGCACGTATCCAGGATTAAGTTTCGGGAAAGGTTCAGATCCTGAGTATATAATATATGTGTGTGTTTGTGAAAAAAATTATATCAAGAAAAATTGCATTTTAATAATGAAAAATGAAAAGCTCCGACACTTTTATAAAGCTAATCTACGATTTTATTTATTCGCCACAACATTTATAATTGAGTCGACACTAACATCTATGTTCCAGTGAATCGAAAGTACAGCTAAGGAGCTTAATCTCTGGTGTTGCATTTTATTTCAAAGGAAAGTCTTCACTCTGTTCATAGTTGAAAACGACTTCTCAACTGTAGCAGTGGTCACTGGTAGGGTGGATAAAGTGATCAGCAAATGATGGATGGATGGGAAAAGCTTTTGTTGCATATTTCAAGGAGAATGAGTGTTTCGAGGTTTCTTTTAAAACTTGATTACACCATATATAGTATTCACCTTGGAAATCAGATTCTAAATATTCTTCATCAAAAAATATAGATAAGGGTTGTAGCTGAGTGGCTGAGTCCCCAAGCGGTCTTGCAAATTAACCATCGGCTGGTCGGCGCATGGTAAAAAAATATAGCGACTCTGTAGTATTCTTCAGTGGAATTAGTTGTGGAATTTACACGATTGCTCTGTCTGCCATGCCAGTCAGGCGAGGAGTTTTTAGTTCACTTTCGAACAGTCCTTCTAAAAGCTTCGATGCGGTATTAAAAGTTCTTTGAAAATTGGTTCGCCATCTTCTCTTCTTTTTTTGTAGCGAAGCTATCACATGATTACCCTTCTAGTCAAGGGCTGAGACCAAATCATGAAAGGGACTCTGCTGGTACTTGGATAGAGGTAACGTGAAACTAAGGAATTTTTCACATACTAACAGCGACACAATAAATTTGCTCTTTTCGATCGTAAGCTTTAGAGGAATTAAATGACAACGAACTTTTCTGTAGATTTAGGGGAGCGGAATAATTTAAAGCCAACGGACTCAAAACCATTTTAGTGGATAGCGGGATTTTAGCGGCATTATATGATTATGAATTCGTTCGAGGGGGGGCTGGACCCCCCCTTTAAATACGTGCCTGTCAGGATTGTCTCGAATTTCGTTGGAATGGTGTGTTGTTCTTTCTATGATCTTCCCTGGTGTGAACTGGCATCGGATATATAAGCCTCTTTAAATTTCCCCATATAAAGAAATACAATGGACTCATGTCGGGCGACCTCGGTGACCATGAAATAGGTCCACCTCGATCTATCCATTGATTACGGAAAGCATTTGATAAGTGCTGACGAAGTGAATTGCTAAACCGATTCGGTTTTGTTGCAAGATCTGCAATTATATGACACCATTTAATCTGCCTTTAATAAATAATGATTCAATGAGATGATTCCCAATAATCTCCGCCCATGACCATGAACCTTTGTTGGTGCTTTGTCTGTACTGTTGCATGGGGATCTTGTTCATGCCAGATTTGCAAATTATGGCAATTTATTAATTTATTGCCCGGCTTCGTTCGTGAACAGAACAATAGTAGTAAAATTATGATTTTGCCTAAATCGTTGACAAATTCGGGTTAATTTTACCTCTCCTATACGCTCCCGAGAGTAAACCATATACTTATCAGACACTCTGTATAAAGGCCGTAGAAAATAAAGCATTTCTCTACAGGCTTTGAATGCAAACCCTCAGATAAGAAAAATGCGAAATATTAAAAAAAAATTACAGCAACCAGAAACGCCTGAAAGATTATATTTTTTTGATAAAGACATATTTAATACAAATTCAACTTACCAGCTACTATTTAAAACTACTATTTAAACCTTCAGGATTTTTCGCAAACCACTGAGATCGGACACGGGATCCACCTCATGATCGCAAGAAAGGATAGCTTAGTGACGTCGCAGGGACGAGAACAGAGACACAGCTATTTAATAGAGGACAATACAGATGGCTTACAAAGACTACTACGCATAGATTGTGATGATCTAAAGCCTGAAAGCACAAAATAGAAGGGTTAATAAACGTTTCGTTTTATTTCTGCTTATTTATTTATTGTTAAGCGAAAAATCGACATAGACTATTATGTACGATGGAAAGCCGAGAACTTTCGATCGTACACGAAAGCAGGGCCAAACAGACGAGACGGGACGGTCATCATGGGACGGCCATGGTAAATAAAAGAGAATCATAGCTACATGACAAAAACAGTTAGCAATTAATTGTCGATGAAAGAAAATAATATCTACTATTTCAGGTAAAAATAATGTTTTAATTTAAGTAGGTCTGTGAACGTAAATCTCCTGTTACTCATTTCTTAGAAACCCAGCAGGAAATTTTGTTGTAATAAGTATATTTTAATGACAATGGGATCATTTAGCATTTTTTTTTAATACATTTTTTGAAAGAATCTACGAACATCGCGGAAATCGCTGTGTGACGTCACTATCTCCTCTAGCAAGTTGGGTCGCGCCCGCTGCCGCGGTTACTTGCTATTTTTAACTAAGAGGACAGGTGGCCATCTACATCGCATTTTCTCCGTTGGTGGGTAACGGAGTACACATCGACAGAAGAGAGAATATAATTTTTAACAATTTCTTTTTTTTCCTCTAAAATAGTTTTAGAGCAAGTATAGTCTACAATTCGTATAGAGTGGTATTTCCTACTTGTGCTGCTTTAACTGAACAAAGAACAGTGTAGGCGCATATCTCTTGTATATACACAGAAAGACCGTTGCACAAGTTCAAAGCGGTCGAACTGTGGGAGGTAATGACGTCACCTCCTCGCGAGCGTTTTATTTGATTTTGATCTCGAATATTTCGAAAACTACTTATCGGATTGACTTCAAATTTTCAGGGCTGACGATACCTTATAAATGCGTCATAAAAATTAAGTAAAAAGTGTAATGTGAGGTTTGACTAAATGGCCCCATTGTCAAAGCTTTTTCTTTAAAATGTTTGATATACGTGAAGGTTTCGTTAAACTTTCTTTAAATTAATGTAGGGGTTTTCACCCCTATACTTATATGTTTTAGGTCATGCAACCTTTACAATTCCTTTTATTTACAATGGAAACGGACAGCACACTGGACTTTTGCAACAATTAAAATGGTTAAATAAGCGGCAAATAAGTCAATTCTGCTTCATTTGTTAGAACCTACTTTGTTGTAAATAATATTATTTTTTGTTTAGTATCAGTATGCTTTAAATATCTTAATCAAAAACGCGTTAAATAAAGTTATTTTTTTTTATTTAAACGAGACTTTTTTAAAATATGTTTAAACAAAAAACCAATATTTTCCTCAACCCTGACAGTTATTGATAATAAAATATGTTTTCGGTAACCGTACCCACTTTCCGGACGCTTTTTCTTTGAGAAAGTAGCACTTTTCCGGCCTAGGGCGGGAAGAAATACATCGTTGCAGTCATTGCACTTAATAACCAAACAATAGTATGAAAATCTAAGTAGGTTACTTTGGTTCTTGAATGTTTTTTTTACGTTAGGTCTAAAACCTTTAACATCAATTGATTCTTCGTTTAGCTTTTACACCTTATCATTTACAAAGAATGTAAAATTAGCATTTCTTGCCTTGATGAATGTGTCTTGTTATCTGGCTGGAAGTATTAGTTATGCAGTAGTATGGTGCCTCAAATACGTTAAATCATAACGTAGGTACAGTGCTTCTCTATGTACTGTTCTAGTGCCTCTCAACTGTATTTTAGTGCATCTCTACTATTGAATTTGACCGATAATAGGTAAAGGTAAATAGTCTTTTGGGAGTTTGTAAGTCGAGTCTGGTCTTGCTCTTGTATGTGAGTTGATGATTTCAGGGTTTGTCGATACATATGTGCGTCTGTAATAGTCTGTAATAATTTTGAGAAAAAATTCGTCTAAAGTTGGAATTCGAAAATCTTGATGCAGTATCCGATTCATCGTGTAACGGGGGGGGGGGGGGACATCTGCGATCAGTTTCAGAGCCCTATTTTGAATAACCTGGAACTTATTCAGCTCAGTCCTACTTATGTTGCACCACGAGGGCGCACCATAAGTCAGAACTGGCCTGACCAGTACCTTGTAGAGATTAACTTTGGTGCGATTACTGAGTCTACTCCGCCTGTGAAGCAGGGGGTAGATGGAGCCCAATTGGCGCAATGCAAGCTTGACTCTATTGACTGAGTTCAACCTACAGTTCAGTTTCTGGTCAAAGATAAGTCCCAGGTATTTGACCTCCTGGCACCAGTTCAACTCGATTCGATTGACCCTGAGCCTTGTTTCAGGCCTTCGTACTCGACTTTTTGAAAAGAAAATTACCTTCGTTTTGGCGGGATTCAGACGAATCTTCCAATTCGAAAGCCATTTTTCCAACTGATTAATATGGCGCTGCATCCGGGTAACGATCAGCCACGGTTGCTTAGAGGTAGACGTAATTGCAGTATCGTCAGCGAACAGATAGAGCTGATTCTGCCTATCGCGCGGAATGTCATGTGTATATATATTATACAACATCGGGGAGAGAGGTGAGCCTTGCGGCACTCCCGCCCTGATATTTTTCGTCAAGGGGAGTGCGTTCTCTGACGAGACTGCAAAACTTCTATTCTCAAGAAAAGAAGCTACTACCTTGATGAGGTAGTTCGGCGCTCCGAGTCTTATCATCTTCAGTATGAGACCGTTATGCCAGACCTTATCAAAGGCTTTACTAACGTCAAAGAAAATCGCTCCCGTATGGGCTCGTCTGCTGAAGCACTTTAAAATGTTTGAAGCTAGACGTGTTGTCTGCCTGACTGTGCAATGTTCGGCTCTGAATCCAAACTGTTCATCAGGCAGCACATTTCGCTCAAAAACAAAGCATTTAATTCTCTCGATTATTTTACCCAGGCTAGACAGCAGACTGATGGGTCTGTAACTTGTCGGTGCCGTGGGGTCCTCACCTTTCTTGTGTATAAGGAACTTTACGTGAGAAGAAAATGGGTGCCAATATATTACTTAGTGGGTAAAAAAAATCAATTATTATCTCATGCACTGCTATACCAATTTGAAAATTAGACGTATACATTTTTATAAGGCCTGTGCTCTGAAGCAAGTATAGATATTCACCTGTTTATATAGAAGATATATAGAAATATAATATCATCTAGCTAGGGTTTTATTTACTATTATTCGCCCCTATAAACCCTTATTGAGTAAATTGTTTGTGTATTGCAAACCTTTAAGCTGGCATTACCGCAAGAACTACCCAGTAAAAATTTGTAAGCCGTGCTACTATCAAATTATCCTCGTAAGCTTTCTGTCCGCCGAAAACCAACTAACCGTGGCCATATCAGAAAATCAGCTTTGAAATGAAAAAGCCGATTACGGGTTGAGTCTATATTTTATATCCTTCGTTGACTGGTTCCGATGCGATACTCCCTCGGAAAGTATTGTCGAGGAAATTGGAGAAATTCTTGGACAAAATACCTATATTACGATGTATTTTTGGATGCTTATTTAGTAAAATAAACGAGTTATTTTGAAAATATGCTTTCTGCCTAATTCAAAATTATTAAATTAAAGTGTTCCGAGAATATGTCATGCTTTGCTTTTTTTCTGTGGTTCCTTACTAGGATCAGAAATTAAAAGTAGTGCAAGAAAAAAGTAATTTAATTAATTATTAACTACCTAAACTATTTATTTGTAACACTTGCCTAAAATCAAAACTTATGTTCTACTATTGTATTCAAAGACATACAATTAAAATATGTTCGAAGAAATGGTCAGACAAAAATCACCTCAATGACGCTAAAACCCAAACCATCTACTTCTCGAAGTCCACATTCAAAAAAGTTTATATATTCCAGAACAAAGTACTCAGAATCTATTATGACTAAGGTTCCACGCCTCGCAATGATACATAGCGAGAATTGATGAACACATTGACAATCTTATTATTGATTACTATAAATGGACAGACGTTTCCGTAAATCCCCTGGTCACACACCTACTCAAACCCACTCAAATCAGAAAATTTCCTAACTTTCACAAAATTTTACGAAATTTCCAAAATTCCCTGACATTTTTAAACTCATTTAACTTCAAGACTTCGGGCAGTTTTCTTAGATTTCCAGTAGAGTCTGTTTTAACAAATTTGAAAACACCTGAAAACTTAAAACTTCATCAATTTTTTAAAAGTAAACATGACAGAAAGCTCTGACAATATTATTTTCTGGAAGGTTCCATTTTTGTTTCAGTGGATCTACTATAATATTATCCCTGTAGCCAAACATTAAGCTTCATTCTTTTCTCAAATTTATTATATATCTATAATAATAATTAAAGTATATATACAGTGTGTGCATAAAGTCTGGAAACAGCTTAATAGCATCACAATTTATTGGCCGATTTAAACCAAATTTGGTACAGTTATGTAAGAGGATCTGACGCACCGAATGACGATATTGGCGTTGTTGCCAGCTTTTTAGTTTATCTGGAATTCGAACAAATTTTATATTTTTATATGTGACACCCTGTGTATTCTTCCATTTATAGTTTTGACTTTAAATTATTTACACTTTTGGTATAACTTACTTTGTTCCTAATATCAGTAGTTTTCGAAATAACGACGTGTTTTGAAAATATCAACAAATAGTGTTTTATTTACTAATAAATAAAACATCAGTTCAGTTTTGATGTAAAGTCATAGAAGCTGTCATTTTTACATGCAAAAATATCTTTAACTGAAAGTGAAAGAATGACAATTCTTATGATGGGTGGATATGGCGATAGGGTTAGGTCTTACAAAGAGGTTAAAAATCTATTTAATAACGCATTTCCAAACCAAAATTCAATTTCAAAAGCAAATGTTCTAAAAACTGTCCGACGGTTTGAAGAAACTGGAAATTGTAGAGATAGGCGACGATCAGGACGACCAGCAGTAGTAGATGAAGAGAAAAGTTTAGAAATTTTACAATATGTTGTTGAAACCCCTGAAACTATAAATGAAGAAATATAGAGGATGTAACATTTAAAAATATAAATCTCGTTCGAATGCCAGACAAACTAAAAAGCTAGCAACAACGCCAATATCGTCATTCGGTGCGTCAGATCCTCTTACACAACTGTAATCGGCCAATAAATTGTGATATTATTAAGCCGTTTCCAGACTTTAAGCACACACTGTACGTATAGAGTACAATCTATTGTATGTATTATAAAGTAGATGATATCTTTCATAAAGGTGAAATTCGGTAGAAGTAAAAAATTAATTTAATTAACTGCTAATTACCTAGTTATACAAACACGCGTGACGACATTTTGGCCAAACAAAACATACCAATGCCGATGTCAGAAGTATACAAACAAAATGTAAAACAGTAATATTCCTAGATGGTCAGCACGAAACACATATTGTTAATTTAGCTGCAGTAAGTTTTACCTTTGCATACAAGGGATTTTGGTCATTTTGATAAGTGATTACCTTTGTATAGGGATTTATTATTAATTTTGTATCATATTTAACCACTGAATGTCATACAAGTTAAAAAGATGATCAAATTTTATTCTCAAAACAGCTTTTTGATTTATTCCCTTTTTCATTCTCTGAAAAAAAAATTACTCTTTGAATATCTGCACTTAGAAATGTGACATGCGCTTGTTCAAAAACTCAGTGCGACACTTGAAGTTGTAAAAGGGACCCCTGAATGCTTTATAAGTAAAGACCCACCTTGTCCGTAGTACATCTTATTTTGGGTCCGAAACAAGAAGATGCGAATGGCGCAAGCATTTTACAACAGAAGAAAATGGTATGTTCAAGTAGATTGTATTGAAAAACGAGACGTGCTTATACAAGTAGAACATATCAGCAAAGGCAAAATAAAACTTTTTCATCAGGTACGGGCCGTAAAAAACTTGTTAGATAATAAAATTTATCAATTTAATTATTATTCTCATGAATCGAATTACGAAAAATCTAATTTTTGCCGAACATTACTCTTAGTATATTTTTAAATTGAAAGGCAGAGTCTATATAGAAAGTATCTTTTCACATAAAACAAGCAATTTATTACAATCAAACCATGAATCTAAGAACTTTTATCATTAACTGCGGCATTGTTTGCGGTGAGTTTTCCAAATACGTCAAAATATAGGTCCAACCTAAACAAAGGGTTATAATATACTATAAACAATACTTAAACCCTACATATAACTTCAAATTTGATGGTTGGATATTCCTCAGATAGTATACTCTCATGATCCCCGTGCAGGGTTCTGAATGGAATTGCGGAAGCAAGGGCTTATCCATTTAAAGTGTAAAATTAGGTAAAGTATTATGTTAATCAAAGCCTGATAGCAGGAGCCCGAAATTGAACCTCATATCCTTTTTGCAGTACTTAGCAAATAATGTAGCAAATTTAATATTGAATGTCTGCTGTGTTTTGACAATTATCTAAAAAAATGTATTTGATTTAATATTAACTTCCATGAAAATTAGCGCTGACATGTAAAAACTTTAACAGAACTATTTTGTTAATTTAATTTGATTAATGAGAATTTTCATAGGAATGATTGACACGTTAACAGGCAACAAAAAAAGCCGTTGATATGAAAAGAATAAAGTGAGTCGAAGGAAAATAATCATTTTTGTTTAAAATTTTATTAGGTTCCTTTTGTTGTAAGAGAAAAACAGTATGTATTCATATGTTCGAGAAAAGTAATTTGTAAGGTGCCTTTTTAAAATCTGTTCTCATATTTTTGTTTATCCATTTTTTGTAAACATAACAGTTGATTTGTTTAATAAAAATATACATTCTGCCCCATTAGTACATTCCGTTTATTACACTAACTTACTTCTGCTTTAATGGTTTAATTTTAAAGCTACAACTATGGGAGGATAAGAATTCAACAAAGAAAATTTTGTGCGAACACTATATCACAATACTTTTCTGTAAATACTTTGTCTTCATAATATTTCGTTTAACGAGTTTGAAATCGGGTTTCAAAAGAAATTATATTCGCACGTTTTAAAGTTTTCCTTACCCGCTAAGAAATTAAATCTTAAAAGCAGCCTGCAGAACAGAAAAGTACACTTTAAACTACTTCAGCTTTCTTTTGGAAAAGGGTCTTCAAAATAGTTTCGCCTTTTTACAGCTCACGTTTTAGATTTTCCTCAAAACGAAATTCAAAAAAGCTCTAGAGATAAAATCGAGGTTGTTCACAAGATATACTTAAAACAGCTTCGTGTATATAAAGAGTTTTTATTAAACTATAAAAAACAATGATTTTTTAAAATAGTTTAAGCAGAAGAAAATATTTTTAGGATAAATTAAACGTTTTCATTACTATAATCGTATTAGCTTGGTGTGTGTGGTATTAACAGAAAAGCAGAACGACTTACTGATATTTTTAGATACAAAGCCTTCGCGAATAGGGTTGTTGATAAAATGACTAAATTTTGGGATTCACTCACCTAATAATGCAAAACAAGAGCATCTTGTCATTTAAAGTCGTTAATTATAACTACGATGCACTGTGACTGTTCTTGCTAATAGAATTTAGAATTGTTGCGTCTTTCGCCTTACAGCAATTAGCATTTAATTATATATTTGGATACATTATTGGCCAGACTTCTCATACATACTTGTTTAATGCATTGCTCATCATCCATCTACAGCAACTTTATAATGGTGAATGATATTACGAGCATATTTTGATGATTATATTAAAAAATTAGTGAACTGATTTATTAAATTCTGATTATCTGGCCAAACAAAAAGAATGCACCAAAATCTATAATATAACCACGATAACAATCTATAATTTTTCTATTTATGTTGTTGCTAGAAAATACTAGATATAAATACGCCAAAAGCTTACATTGGTTTTAAACCACCGGTGGATTGTATGGACATAATTGGTATCACTAATAATTTGAAACAAAAAGGATAGAAATAGCATTTAAAACGCAATATATTTTGAGACAATTCATTCAAGTATACAAAAAACATGGGTCACTGCTGATAAAAATATAACTTTTCGCTTGATTTTCCTTACACCAAATCCCAAAATTTAAACTTTTTTCCAACCCTATATTACCAAAATCATTAACATAACATCGGAATCGCATAATCAGCAAAACATTAGCATGTTGCTACCTGGTGGCCGCCGTATCCCGGTAAAAAAGCCGTCTTGGCCGTCGTCGCATCGTCCGCGCTCCGTTTAGCGTCGGCCCTCGCGTCGCGACGCACATACCGGCCGTCTGGACGCCTCGCACTGCACTGGGGACGCTAAACGTCGCCGCCGCCGTGGATTCAATTTTGCGTCTGCTTGGGCGCCCTCTGGAGTTACACGATGTGCCGATTTTCATGTAAGTATTTAGGAATTGAAAAGAAAAATTGAAAAATTTAGAAGTGCCAGGATATGACTAGTATTTGAAAATATACTAACATACGAAATAATTGTATATTCTGGTTTTTAAACAATTCTTTTGCAAAATCAGAAGATTTTCAGAGTGCAGAAATTATTTAAAACTAATTTTATGGTTTGTTCCCAGTTCCGCGGAACTGTAGACAATTTACTTGTAATTTGTTTTTCAGAAATAATTAAGTTGTGGGCACTAATGAATACAAATAAGGAAAATCCGTTTTTTTTTATCGTACATGTGTATTGAGAAATTCCTATAATGGCGAAAAGTCATAGACTTATATCATATTGATTGAACAGACTTGGTGCATTTAAATGACCCTAACTTGCTATATCTTAAAAGTTTTCCAATAGGCATAATATTTTCCTAATTAAGACAAAACATAACTACAAGTGATAATCTAGTTTTTTTTTTATATGAGGATATACTGGGTATTTCATTAATATTGTGAAAAAATTCAGAATAAGTTTCTCTGCTTAAAAATATGAAAAAAAGTTTCTGTAAACCTATTTCCGGAAATGCTTGGTTTCGGAGGTACAGGGTCTTACAATTTTTAAGCGGAACAAAAAATATGTACGTCACTGCCGTTCTCTCTTTTAATAACACTGCTATATAGGGTGTTTAATGTCTAATGCGAGGTACATTTTGATACTTTGATATCGGCTTTGTTTAGGAGATAAATGCTATTTTATCAAACTCTGATATGGGCATAGCGATATGCAACTAAATGTCATTTATTTGTTATTCGCTTTTTCTCGAGAACGCTCGTTGCGACTTCTACCAAGTATGCTTTTTTTCACGTAAAAATGATAGAGAAATCTATTTTTCTGCTTATAAATGTAACACAAGTACGTATAAAAAGGTATGACTCCTCAAAAGAGTAAAAATACATCTAGGTGGCGCCCTGTATACAAGTGGAAGCCATACTAACATCCAATTCGAATTTTGCATTTAAAGGAACCCCTATATACCAATTTTGGTTCCAATATCGACGTTATTTGAAAAATTATATAAAAAAACAGAAATAACAATAAACTTTTAAAACCCTGTACCTCCGAAACGAAGCATTTCCTGACATAGGTTTATAGAAACTTTTAAGCAAGGAAACTGATCTTGATGTTTTTTGCAATATTAATAAAACACCCTGTAGATAAATGGTTGGATAACCATCGCAGTATCGAAGGCCCCACAGACGTTGAAATCGGTATTGCTACATGTAGCATGATATTGAGTTGTGATACAGATTTCAACGTTTGTGTGGTTATATCCAGCCTTGTGAGACCCAAATAGGAGAAAACGAAGCAGAAGAATGACAGCTGTCACAAAGTTACACTGCAAAAACCGCAGAAAGAATCGCCACACTCTTTGACATTTCTCGTGTTATCCTATTTTACAACGTGTTATTTGAAGTGGTTCTATCACTCTCACTCTTAAAACAGACTATACGTAAGTCTAGTCTTCCGATTTTATATTAAATGGTGGCTGAGGCTGGACGTCTCCTTTTTGTGGTTTTATTAATTTTTTTCCAATTTTCTGCAAATAATGGGTCCTTTTTTGTCGCAGGTAAGTTATTTTAATTATTTATTGGTTATGTTTGCTCAAACATCATTATAATATCCAGAGACTCGAGAGAAATCATTCAAAATGGGTCATTGACCTCTCAAAGCCATGCAACATTTCTAAACCTAACTTTTCCTGTTCAACTTCGATTCTATTTTTTTATTTTAGAGCTTATTTTATATAGTGCATTTTACAATATTTCTATAAGTATCACAGGATAGTGACAATTGAAATAAAATATAACTTAACTGTCCCTAGGAGAAGTTGTAAAATACTGAATCATTGCCCCCCGATTGCAGTGTATGTTTTTAAACTGTAAATAATACTTCTCGACGACTATTCCCACTATTAATTTCATCACGATATCCCTGTAATACCTTTGTTTCATGGTTTTATAGTTGCACCGAACCAGCCAGACCATCAGTTTCCACTTTCCAGTCCTCCGAGTCCAAACTACTATTTTGGTAATTCTGTTTATGAAAAGAATGTATACATTTAATTTTACTTAGGTATATGATTATATAAAAGTCAGATTTTAATTGTTCCCATGTGGTATTCATGTTTTAAAAAAATAATTTAGAATGTATGTTTTTTTTATGTGGGACTGCTTATTATTATAATGACGGTACCCTATTTTATGTAGTTTAGATTTATTTATTCAATTGTATTATTTAATTTAAGTTTATTAAATTAAAGATGTTTATAAACCATCCAGTTTTGTAGAATGTAAAAAAACATTTTTGAAAGAGCCAGCCTCGCACATGCGCATTTAGCATCTACACTACAAGATGGCCGCTGACTTTGACATTTACTTGAACATGCGTGCATCGGTCTAATAACATGGGCGATTGCTTTCTTTAGTCTTCAATGGTTGTATTAGTATCACGGTATCAGTATCATATCACCGTCTGTCTCGTTGTCGTTAAACTTTGATACCGCGCACGTGCTGCTGATACAAGTTTCAACGTGAGTGTGCATGTATTTTGTATCGCGATACCAAACTGTAAACACTCGAACGTACTTACAGTAGTATGGGAGTTAAAATTAATACAGTTAAATATATACTCGATCTACACCATGTTAAAACCACCTGTATTGTAACTGAAAAATATACTTTCAGCCTATAAAAAAAATATGCCCAAATGTTTACGGTGTAACCCAAAATTTGTATTTTGCATTAATAATGAGGACTACTTGCTGTCTGGCAATAGTAAACACATTATAAATAAGGCAATTCTTCGTTGAATACTTTGTCGTGTATGCCGCAGCAGTAGATAGTTGGGGTAAGAGGAGTGAATAATGAGGAGTAAAATATAGCACGGGAAACGCAATGAGAACCTTCAATTAGGACGGGGAAAACCCTCCTCCGCCTCATTTTAAAATTATAGCAAATACCACATTTTAAACGTACTGAAAGAACACACAGCAACTATAATCAACTAACAAGGACAGAAATTCCCACTTGACAGTGGTAACGGTGTATAAAAGATATTAAAAATCTTTCAGGTTAGTTTATATGACAAATCCTGTACGAGAGAGGTTATTTGAAACAGACATGCTTATGACTACACAAGAACCAGTTAAGAAACTTAAATAAGCTTATAAGGGAGGGGAATTTTTATGATAAGAATAAGTATATTTTAAATGATGCGTTAAATGTTGCTTTTAAGGCATTTCATTGTCCATGGATTATTTTTTAAATTATAAATTACACATAGTTGAATAAAAAATTGTCCATGAGGGCAGATTGCCTGGTCTTAATGACCAGGCGACATAAGGATAAAATATCGCATCCGCCAAACGTTTCCTGTAAGAATCCATTCAACCAGACAAAGTTGAGAAAAACACTTTATGGATATTATTTTCAGAACATTATGGCATCGATTGCTTTTCCAAATAAAGTAATTATTAGGTACTGAATCAGGTATAACTGCAGATTGGAATAATTTTATTACATTCCCATTTTATTTTATGTAATGAATCTAGAACATATATGCATATAATAGAGTATAAATTTAAATCAATTCAATGAGTATTTCGGTCCCAGGTTAATAGCGCTATAAAATGTTATTGGAGCCCTGAAAACATTTTTATACAAAATTTATTAGGTATGCATTTTTCGATCGCTTAATATTATTGTAAACACATAAAGATCAAAAATATGAAGTTAAATCATGAAAACACACTACAAACAAACAAACATCGATGCATGGAATTTGATAACAACTAAATTAAAAATCGAGCATCTCCAAATTTGACTGTACCACCTGTTATTAGGGTGAACCTAAAAACTAACCCGAATATACACTGTGAAAATATTAGGTATCAATGGCATTCAACAAAGACTGAGTAGGGCTCCTATAACAGCTATACTATTAATAACAACAACAAACAAACTATCTTTTTCCTGTTTGGATCCAAAAGAAAGATAAGAGTACAAATCTCTATATCTACACCAGAGTAAAAATATCAACGAGTAAATTCACTCACCCAAAAAGAACAACAAAGTGCACATACATATCTCTGTCGATAACGTGGTTTACTATTTCTGAAAAATGCTGAAACATTTAAATAGCCGGTGCAAAGAGCTAATAGCTTCTCTGATAAGCTATTTTCAGGAAGAACTTAACAACAATGGCCCATTGTTACCCTTGAGAGCAGTTAGAGAGGTAGCTTTAGGGTCTATATATTTTATTTCTACTTTACTAATCTTGAGCGTGTATCTTCACTGCAAGCGCAGTTTCAACAACGGTTAAGGAAAATATATTATTAGAATCACCTAAGATAAAACGTTCTCATTCAAGGGGAGTAGTTGTAAATGTGCCAAGATTGGATACAAGTTCTATCCGTGACACTATTATGGAATACAAGCTGTATTATTCAAAAACTATAATATTTTACATTAGGGTTATGCTTAAGCTGTAACTTTTTTTAGAACCTCATGTAACTTTGACAACTTTAGGGAAGAAATTAAAAGACAGACAACTGTTTGATGATTGTCTTACTTAAAGGAAATAGGCCTCGGATGGAAATTGATGAACCGAGGCGAGGGCTTATGGAGCTTTCCCATATAGCTTTCAAACGACTGGAATTTTTGAAAGAATATATAAAAGAAAAAGAAGCATCTTTGTACCAATTCGGTCTCTTGAATGAAACACGGATTTTTTAGAATGGCACCATTGGTCGATCTTAGCAAGATGAAAATGAAAGAAATGTTAGATCTAGCAAAGTTAAGTAAAAGGTATTATGCAGTAAACAAATACATAAACTATGGAAAATTTACCTAGGTAAAACATATTTTTCTAGGTACATAATACTTCATGCTGGTAGTGAAGGTGGTTTTGTTGGAGAAATGGATCAGCAACATTTTTTATAATGGTTCGAAAACCAATTATTGAAAAATTTAGCAAAGCTATCTGTGATTGTAACAGACAACCATAGCATGGTGTTAACAAAAATACCTAACACATCATGGAATAAAACTGCAATTTAAGAATGGATATTAATAAAATTGAATTTGATTATACAATGTTCAAAGCCGAACTTTTACAAATTGTTAATAGGTTGGGACAAGACATTTTGTATGCCCCTTTATTTAACATAATCTTAAATATTATACTTAAATTCTTTTCAGATCTAAGCCACCAAAAAAATATTTAGTTGATGACCTGGCCGAGTAATATGCTGCCGATAAAGCCGCAAACACACTGAGCTCACGTCATGTGAGGTCACGTGCTATCATGTTGTCATGATTTAACCGTGAGAGCATACTAGAAACACACTACCATCACGTTTTATGATGTGGTATACAAATCGATATATGAATTCGGGCAGTCTTTCTTTGATTTCACTGTGTTTGTGTTGTTTGTTTATTTTGAGTAAATTTTAAATTATGGAAAGCGCCAGCTCAATCAGTTCTTCGGACTGGGAAGAGGAAATAGAAACTGTGGCTGCCTTTATCGTTCTTCTGTAAACTTTGCCTTCACTCAGTGAAACAACAGCAAAAACCAAGAAAATAATGTGTTTACCTGGTATTTGTAACTCCTTTCCAACTTCCTCCCAAGCGGCTTGGCGAATATGTTGATCACGATATTCAGGCAATCCGTGATTATATAAAACAGCATGTTCTCTTACTTTTTCTATCAAAACCTCCTCCATATTTAAACATAAATTCACCAACAACACACCAGCTCTCTACAAAACCGCCTAAACGAGTGCTCATGTGAGACGAAAAGTGTGGATTTGCAGAAAATAAGCACATGCTAAAGTCTGTGCGTTTTAAGAAGTCCGCTAAGCCATAAAACCTCTTGAGCATTATGTCGGTGGCTCTCAAACAATAAATTATATTGAAGGTAATTTTGGATGTTGATGAATTACATTTTCTAAATAAAATAATTTAAAGTAAATAAAAAATTAGTTTAGGTAAAGAAAAATAATAATTTTTTAGCTTTTGTAGTATTCAGACAAATTAGTTTTACCAATTCTTTTTTAGAAAGTTTTGGTTCTAAAAAGAACCGATTTTGTAGTCTTGCGACAGAACGTACCTACTTGTAGATAGGTACTACTAAAAGTAGTCTTCCTCTGCATTTGAAATTTCACCCATGCTTTCAGACTCATCAGAATCAACATCATCGTCATCATCATCATCATTCGTAATAATTAACGGTCTTACTTCGTCTATAACCGGTTCTGTCTCATAAGATTCAAAAATAATTTTTTCTGTGTGCTCAATGCATTTCCGCCATTCTTCTTTGCCCGCTTGGCTAAGCGCCTCCTCCCATAACTTTATAACGCTAGGCTTACCGATATTTTTACAGGCATGTTTGTCATAATAGTTCTTGCTAATACCCCTTGGAAAATAGTAATTATTATGAAGATTTAATTATAATAATCTCAAAATAATGTCATTATCGGAAAAGTATATACCTGACAAAATCTTTAACATATTTAACCATTCCGCACTTGAGCAAATTTTAATTGGTTCTTGGAAAATAGCGATTATTATATAGATTTAACTATAACAATAGCAAAATAATTTAATTATCTATTTAATTATTATTTATGCTCAACGCGTAATTCTAAGATAATTTTGTTTTGAAACCTCTGACTTCGCCCAGTAATAGAATACAGTAAACCAGTGGGATGTTCGGTGTGATCAAGTATAGCGAAGGTGCGAAGTGCGAAGATATTGTAACTTAACCGACTTACTGTTTTAAAAGCGATAACATCCCTTGGTGATTTAATCCGATATCGGACTTCTTAAAACGCACAGACTTTAGCACGGGTGCCGTTGGGGATGTAACGTAATACGCATGAGATGACTGACTTCAGTGTGGTTCTGATGTGTTAACATACTATTTAAAACAGCGCTTCACACTTTTTGTCTGTAACGTAATAGCACGTGAGCTTACGTAATGTGACGTGACGTAAGCTCAGTGTGTTTGCGGCTTAACTGACGTCACTCGAAGAGTATGACGTGCAACGGGATTTGTTTTGCAAAGAGTATAAATAATTATGTTCATCAGACGCGACCACTTAAATAAAATAGTTTCTTAACTGCCCCTCGTTGAGCGAAAAGGCCCAGATTAGTGCCCGCGCTAGCCACTATCCAGTTAGAACTGGTTTTACTTCGAATTCGAGCACTGCCGGCAAAATTTTAAATATGGGACTAGTGGATCTACCGATTGTTTATTCTACACCTTGCAAGTAACTTCACTTCCAATAATGATGTCTATAAACTACGGAATTGAATGCAGTTTTGATTTCTATCCCTTGAATTGTTAAATATATCAGACAAAACAAAATTAACTAAGTATGTTAAATAACTAGCCACAATAACATAACATAGTTGCAAATTATTAATGTTTTCTTGACCATCCTGAAATTTCTATATGATGAAACATCAAAGCTTTTGGCGAACATAGGTTAATTTAGTACTGTCGACGATAAATGAGGCGAAAACCTAACATTAGCGAGTGCATCAGTCATAAATATATTATCCAGAATGCAGATTATACAATGGATTGGAATAATGCGGATAATTTCTATTTACTGTCTTGTTTCAAGTTAAAGATTGTGATTAATAAAAATATAAATATTATAAATTATATATATTGATATATTATTGTAATAGAAATACAAATTAGCACCTACTATCTACAAGCCCACATTTAATATTTCACTGTTAAAGTTGATTTTATGTTACCCATTCCTGAAGAGATTTTCGAAATAACAAATCCGCCGAATTGTAAAAATCGGAACGAAAAAACCCATTCAACTTTGACGAACTAATGTGAGTAAAAAAATATACAAAATGATAATATTTATGAAATAAATAATCAATGAACATAATATAATATTAATATGTATACAAGAGCCTAAGCTCGAATATCGGATTTAACATTTTATAAGCTGCATTTCCTCCCATCATTCAAAATAATATTTTATATTTCAACATAAAAATATATTTTGAATTTAATAATCGTCGCAAATTAGGTAGGCAATTATTCAACAGCTGCTTTTATTTGATTAATTGTGGTTTATCAACTACTTGCCAGCCTAAAAATCACTTTTTTAATACCGTTTACAGATTATGCAATGCAGTGATTCGTCGGGGAATTAATTAAAGTTGGGAGATAATCTGAGAGATAGAAGTCAAGAGAGGAAAAACGACTGCAGTGTCCCTAATTAAGATAAACGACTCGACATTATAATTAGAGAAAAACCTTTCGGAGCACGAATTGGATACTGTACAGTGGTTAAAAAAGTTCGGAACTGGGTCAAAATGGCATGGCAAATGCGTTTTTTTACGATCTAATCAAAAATCGGTAAAGCTATGACATGACGTGTTGATTGGTCAATTCATTTAATTTTCATTCTGACTGACTGAGGCCTAAAAAAATATTGTCAAGATAAGATTTTAGAGGTTAGACAAGGGATACACCAGGTGACACCAGGAATTCCTTAAATTATATAGTATACCCTTAGAGCGAAAATTTAGACCCTAGATGTATAAAATAAAAATATTTCAAATGGGAATAGATGTGATATATACAGGGTGAGTTTTTTAAAGTGCTACAAATCGATATCTCGCAAACGGTTTAAAATATTTTCTTAAAGTTTTAACGAGGCAATAGTAAGATGGGGGGACATATTTAAACATATTTTTATCATATACTTACTGTCCCCATTTTAAAGAGTTGGATGTAACTTTGAAATTTTGAATGAGATTATGTACTTTTGTTTATATATTTATATACCGGGTGTTGCATCGTCGAGCGGGACATAGGAAATCCCATGTAATTTTAAATGGGGTCAATTATTGGCTTTCCTAATTATTTTAGAGAAAAATTCTATTTAGGTTTATTAAAGAGCACTAAAACCCACATTCAAAAGAATAACTTTAGATATTTTTGATGAGCCCGTTTACGGGTTATCGCCGATTTCTTTTTAACTATTTCTCCTTTTTATGGCCCCGTATTTGCGGGCACCAGCCAAGGTAAAAGATGACTGTCAAATAAAGTTGTCATTTTGAAATGTGTGCTTTATTGTTATAAAAACTCGTACATCGAAAATATTAAAGGTGTATTTATGGGTACAAATTAATCTGAATAAAACTAAAATAAACTATCCAATTACAAGGTTAATTATGACATTTTACATGTTTCAATATTTTACTAATTAATAGGTAGGTACTATCAAATTGTTAGAACTTTAGGATTTAAGAAGATTTTTAAATATTCCTCAAAATGACAACTTTATTTGACAGTCATCTTTTACCTTGACTGGTGCCCGCAAATACGGGGCCATAAAAAGGAGAAATAGTTAAAAAGAAATCGGCGATAACCCGTAAACGGGCTTATCAAAAATATCTAAAGTTATTCTATTGAATGTGGGTTTTAGTGCTCTTTAATAAACCTAAATAGAATTTTTCTCTAAAATAATTAGGGAAGCCAATAATTGACCCCATTTAAAATTACATGGGATTTCCTATGTCCCTCTCGACGATGCAACACCCGGTATATTTATTTCGAATCTACTTAAAAACTACGTATTTGTACAAAAAAAAATTGATTTGCTCCACTGGTTAGAATAATGATTTATTAGGTTATAAAAATTAAAAAGTATTATTTACCATTTATCGCCTGTCATGTTTTAGGAGATGTTCGAAATGTCTCCCTTCAAATTTCAAACATTTTCTCATTTTTTTCTTAAATGAATTTCGTACCCGCTTTAACATTTCAGGTGTCACTAATAAGCAGGCAAAGCGGATTCTGTCTTTCATATCGTCTACAGTTGTAGATGCAGTCGCCATCACTTTGTCTTTTATAAATCCCCAGAAGAAAAAGTCAGGAGGGGTCAAATCCGGGGACCTAGCAGGCCAATTGACCGGACCAGCTCGACCAATCCACCTGTTTTCAAACAATTCGTTCAATTGATTACGGGCCTGTATTGCATAATGTGGTGGAGTTCCGTCCTGTTGAAACCCACATCTCAGGATTTATGTTTTGGTTTAATAATTGGGGAAATTGGTTCCTTAAAAAATCTGTATACATTTCTCCATTTAAATGGCGTTCAAAGAAATGCGGACCTATATCTTTATCTCCAATTATACCACACCAGACATTAACTAACCAAGGATGTTGATTTGGCACAGTTCTTATCCAGTGGGGATTTTCCGATGCCCAGTAGTGGATATTGTGTCTATTTACCTTTAAGAAAACAAACAAAAAAAAACAATTATTTTTTACTGACAAGGGATAACTTAAAATCCTACCTGGCCACATTTATGGAAAGTAGCTTCATCAGAAAAAATAACATTTTTTAGGAACCTGTTATTTCCTTGCATTTGCCTTTGTACCCAATTGCAATATGTAACGCGATTTTCAAAGTCTTGCCCATAAAGCTCTTGGTGTGGTATGGATGAAATTTGTACATATGCAATATGGTCACAACCGATTTTTGGCTCGTTCCAGCATCTGCAGCAAGCCGCCTGGAACCTACATGCGCGTTAATAGCTACCATTCCAAAAAGTCCAACTACCCTATCTTCATCCGTTTTAGTTCGCTTCCGAAATCGTGGTTTTGACTTCAGGCTGCCAGTAGTACGACTTCTTGTTTCCAGCCTTTTAATTGCCATGTGAGATTTCGGGTTGTTAGGAAACCTCTCGGTTCACATTAGTGAAGCTTGTCTGTAGTTTTCTCTGCCCTCCCTCAACATTAACAACATATCAACTTACACACCAAAAATCCCCTTCCATGTTTAATTGACCAAACTAAGAAATAATCGTTGATACGTAAAAATTCTCAACTGACAGAAGTCAAAACAACGCATTTCTATGTAACGAATAATAATTCTGAAATAAGTGAACTTGATTTATTGGTGAAATATAGTTCTTTTTTAATAAATACAATAGAAATTTAATAAATAAGTAGAAATTAAAAGGTAAATAATATTTTTTAATTTTTATAACCTAATAAATCATAATTGCGTAACCAGTGGAGCAAATCAAATTTTTTTTTTTGTACATACACAATACATACGTAGGTTTTTACGTAGAAAAAATTTCAAAGTTACCCCCCACCCCACAAAATGGTGACAGGGGATAAAAATATGTTTAAATATGTAAATTGCTCCTTGTTTGTTTCAACCTTAACTGCTTAAAAAGTGAATTGAAAGCGATATTCATATTTAGCCAATATAAATATCTATTAGTAGGAAGTTAATAATATATAAAGTTCGGAAAACTAGTAGGTGTCATCCATAGTAGTCGGGAATCGTCATAATCCCCAGTTATTAAATTCACAATAGGATCGGCAGTAGCAACGTAATGGGAATTTGACGAGGGATGCCAATATTGATTCTGCCATTCGATATGTGTTTATGGTTTTTTAGAAATAATGGGTGCTATTAAATTGCAGGGATTATGGCCGCAAGTTCGGTCAGTGCACTCGCAGATCCCCATTACGGCAACCGTTTACGCGATATTATTAAATGAGCGATATGATGGCGATTAACGAAAATTATAATTTTAATGGAAATGGTTTAGTTCTTTATGAAAACTTTAGTACACAATAGAATATAAACGACGATATAATATCTTCTCTCAGCTAATGATAAATAATATGTACTAGCCTTTATTTGTCTTATGTTGGTTATGTACAGTGCATTTTTTTTAACTCGAAAAATGGGATTTTGCACGCTAAAATTTTCATCCTTATACTGAGAGTCTCTTCTATTGTATCAATTCAGCTCAACCTTTAAACACATAAATTGTATCCCTACGATGCTGTAGTGTATTAAGGTTTTTGAATTTGAATATTCAAGTGTGGTGTCGCTACTATATGGCTTCCGTCGGAAACGATACCACCACTTCGTTTTAGGCAAATAGAAATTGTACATTTGCAAAACTCTCTTTCGGCGTTTCATTTTTTAAGTTGCGATCAGAGCAGTAGTTAATAGTAGAAAGCTTGTTACTATACTTTACGGGTGTAATAACGTTATGCTGGAGCAGTTCTGAATATCTCTTAGTATCTAGATTACCCTTTATAAAAGATGATCCGACTATTCTGCCTCCAATAGTTTCATACTAAACGTTTATATAACTAGTAAAAGAATACTACGTTTATATTTCGTCTTGTATGCGTTTCCAGAACTTCGCAAGGATTTTCCTATGCTTCTATTGCTATATTTTGTTTGTTTACTGTACCATTTGTACAGAAAGTGCTTTCATTCGAAAATAATGTTTTATGTGTTATGGTTTGGTCGTGGTTAATTTGTTTCATACTGCACTCTAGAAGCTTGTAAATCTCTTTTTAATTCCATTGTAGCAACTACTTCCATATTGTTTCGAAACCTCAGCAAGCCGAGTAAGACTAGTTGTCGGATCCTCTTCGACGACTTTCCTGTGATTAAGTTTAAAACCATCTGAATACATTCCTCTTTAGTGTACAATGTCCATAGATATTCAAGAGACTTTGGATTTTAGATCAGATAGCCAAACAACTTGCACAAAGCAAATGGACAGAGCTAACAACCTGTAGCATCTTCAAGCAATTGTGGCTTCTACTTGATAACAGGAAAACCGCGCGTTTTTACAACATAGAGTCCTATCCCCACATCTATTCAACATCTTCACCTATGATGTCTCTAAACCCCGAGAGCACCCTATGCCGACGATACCGCCTTCATCGTAAGGTCACTGCGCACTGCGTCCTCACCTGGTCACCAGAAAGCTGCAAACAGCAGCTGACGAATTTTCCAATTACTGCGCTAACTGAAAACTTCTCCTTAATCCCGACAAAACCCAAACAATCCAGCTTGCCCACAGGAGGCAGCCGCCCTTCGACGCGGTCAACCTGGGCAGTCGCGATGTACCCTGGTCCGAAGCAGTGAAGTACCTCGCTATCACTCTAGACAAAACCCTCCACTGGCACCGCCATATCCAAGGCAACCTCAACAAAGCCAGAATGACCTATAGTCACTTCTCTACTTTCTCCTCAATCGCCACAGCGCACTAAGTTACAAAAACGATACCCTCCTCATCAAAGCCATCGTCAGATCCGCCCTCACCTACGGCTCAGTTGCGTGGGGTCACGCAGCCCCCTCCAACATCGGCCGTCCCATGGTACATCCGTAACGTAGATTTACACCGCGACATCAAACACACACTACTCTCCCAGTTTCTCCGCGAGAGAAACACGAAGATTCTGACTTCGGCCCCAGTTCACCCAAACCCCCTTATCAGAAAAGCCTCCAACTATGATATCGATGCCCCATATCGCCACAAGCAACCCTGCCAACTCCTTCAGGTGCGACAAATAGCACCACCACCACCCCACAATACAATATGTCACATCTACCTGTTCTACGTGCACCAAAGGTACGATTTTCTTTATGGGAGCAATAGATTTTAAGAATAGCTTTTTGGCGAAAAAATAAACGTGTCCTAAACTTAGTATTAAAAATACTACGACCTGGGTTAAAAGAACGCACTGTAATATAAGGAAGTGGCGTGACACGAATGCCTGTCTGGCATTACTGTACTTCAACTTTATGATGTTGACCTTTTTAATATACCACTTGCACTAAAAAGGACTTGACTCTTTTATCTCTTTTTTTTGTTGCTTTATTGTCCACTTGTGGAAAATAAAAAGTATAGCATGGTACATAATTTGAAATAATTGTGGAATCCCATGCATAGCTACAATGAGAATAAATTTCGTGAATTGGTAAATTAAAGAATATCTTAGTAATCATTTATTATCACTGGCGAGGTAATCACTTGACGCTTTGCGAACGGATTGCCTTCCAATTGTATATAATATGTCCATATTAGGTAGTTCCATGGGCGCTCGGAGAGCTTTTTTCATGGGGGAGGGGGCCAAACACGCAGATTTTATTGAAACCTTTTAGAAAATATAACTACCTTAAGGGTGTTAAAAATTTAAGCATTAAATTGTAAAGGTTGTGGTAAACTAAAAAAGGTAGATATGTTTCAAGGACACTAGTTTAAGAGACCCTCACTAGTGTCTATCACATTAAATTTTTATGATATTATAATAAGTACTTTGAAAGCTATTCAAGAAAAACCGATTTCCAGCGGTGTCCTTCAGGGGCACATATCTCCGTAGAAAAGGCCTGTACGAAAAAATGTTATAGAAACTTTTCGCCTTATTTTTTTATGTTCTATCTGAATCCGAATTCTCACATTTTCCCGGACACCCTGTATACAATAATATAACCAGACCAATAATAACATAAGTCGGTACTCCGGACTTGGTGCACGGTGAATAAAACACGACTAAAAAAGACACAAATTTTACAATACAGAGTATTACGGCTAATAACAAACGCAACAAGATACGTACCGCCAAGAATTCTTCACGCAGACATGAGAGTTAAGACACTAGAGGAACACCATACAAAACTAATCACAAAATATTAAGAACGAACCTCACGTTAGATCACAAGCAATTGACAGATACAGATATCCAAAGGACTGGCTTACATCATAAGAACTGAATAACGTCCTCTAAAACAAGGTACTCGAGCTATTCATCAATTAATCCAGTAAAGAAACAAACACCGAAGAAAATCAAAAAAGTATCCAGAAAAACTCCAAGATGTATTTGAAAAGAAACAACGATAATGAACAAAAGTGAAAGCTCTTTCGAGTTGACTTAAGGAACCACCACCAGAAGAATAAAATTAGGTGCACTTGGTTCCTGTTTATCAAATATATCAATATCGGTTTCTTATTTTTAATGGATGCACCAAATATATATACAAGGAACACAAACGAAAGCTTTCAATTGTGTAAATAAGTAGGTGCCCAGCTTTCTTTGGCGCGACGGAACAATAAATATTGTTGATCAACGTTTTCCGTCAATTGCCAATAATGCATTATTATATGTCTTGCGTTTCGGCACACAAATACACAGTACACATTATAAAAGCATATGAGAATAAAATGGCTTCCAACTGTTATGCAATTAGAATAATATCAAACAACACTTGAGATACGGTATAAGTTTTTGGCGGTATTGTTCCCGATATCTATTTAATTCAGTATTTGTCTTACAACAAAGAGCCCTAAAATACATGTATAAAGCACAAATAAGAGACTCCAGTAAGCCACTCTTTCTGTGTGTGACCTTACCCAGTTTATTCTTGTTGGAGTTAAAAAGTTTCAGAATGAGATTAATTTAGCCTCAGTATATAACAATCGCCAAACATATAGAATAGGTGTACAGGGTTATCCAACCAAGACTGGACAAGGCGATTTTTTGACTTTTCCTGTACTTTTATAAAAAAACTGAAATAGCCATCTTAAGTCATTTTCTCCCGCGAATTCGAATATCTTCAGCAAAAAACAATTGAACATCAAACAAAAGTACTAGGGGTCACTTTGATATTTTTTTAAATGGGATGCCGTATTTTTAATGAGCTTATCCGATTTCTCATATAAATTTTGATCTAAAATGTTGGATTTTTAATTCAAAAACGCCTTTTTTCTTCAGTTTTAAATTCGGAAAATGTTCGTCTACCGTAAGATTAATACCTGATAGATGGATACCCGTTTCACCTGTTCACCCTTTAACCTGCTTTAAAGCGTCCGTCAGTTAGACAAAATAATCAAGTTTCAAATTTCTATATATTTTTCACGAATTAATTACAAATTTAGTAGTTTTTTCAAATCTATTATTGCTTACGTATAAAAAAAGTATGACATATTAGAAAAAACTATAAACTAAAGTGAATAACTTTAATCTCAATAATATAATTGTTCTATGTGTCCTCCATTATTTTCAAAACATGACCGATGCCCCCTTTTCAATCTCTCCAAAGAATCTCTTACAATATTTTGGTCCTGGTTAAGTCTATTAATTTCATTTATAATTTTTTGCTGAATGTCCTCCACACTTCTGTTGGGTCGTTGATAAACTACATTTTTTAAATGACCCCATAAAAATGTATCCATTGGCGTGATATCGGGGCTATTTGGTGGCCAATGAATTGTTTCGTTACGGCCAATCCACTGATTGTAACGCTCGTTTAGGTATGTTACCACTTCTCGAACTGCATGAGGCGAAGCACCATCCTGCTGCCAAATGATATTGTTGTAGGCTTGCAATGGCAACCTTTCCAAGAAATCCTCGGTATCGTTATGAAGAAAATGGAGGTATCTTTGGCCTGTTAAAGAGCCACGATAAAATAGTGGTCCAATAATTCGATTTTCTAACATCCGACACCAAAGATTAAGTGAGCTCCAACCTTGAAACTTTATCATTTCATATCTATGAGGGTTAACTGCTGCCCAGTATCTTGTATTTTTCCGATTGTATACCCCCGATGTTGTAAATGACGCTTCGTCACTCCATAGAATTTTATTATATAAATTATAATCTTCGTCTTGCTCTCTCATCAGCATTGAAGCAACAAATCGAAATCGCAGTTCTTTTTGAAGCTGTGTTAAGTATTGAACGGGAAGGATGCAATATGGTTTTAGACCACATTTTTTTAAAGTTCTGTGAACTGTTCCATAGCTTACTCTCCGGAGCCCTGGACCATACCTTACTTCTCGTACCGCTTGCGGAATAGAACTCTTCGGATTTATAGTAAAATATTAAACAATAGCTCGATCCCTTATATTCCGTCTTTTCATCTTTCTTGGCTTATCTTTCAATGTCTTACTTTCTTCAAATAGGGTCTTAATTCTGAGAATTGTATCCACTGAAATGTGTCTCTGGAAACTCTCAAAAAATGTTCTTTGTGTTTGTCGAGCATTCTCTCCACTTTTGTAATATAATTTTATTACATTTAGCCGTTCTTCTAAAGAATATTTCATTATTTGTAATTAATTCGTGAAAAATATATAGAAATTTGAAACTTGATTATTTTGTCTAACTGATGGACGCTTTAAAGCAGGTTAAAGGGTGAACAGGTGAAACGGGTATCCATCTATCAGGTATTAATCTTACGGTAGACGAACATTTTCCGAATTTAAAACTGAAGAAAAAAGGCGTTTTTGAATTAAAAATCCAACATTTTAGATCAAAATTTATATGAGAAATCGGATAAGCTCATTAAAAATACGGCATCCTATTTAAAAAAATATCAAAGTGACCCCTAGTACTTTTGTTTGATGTTCAATTGTTTTTTGCTGAAGATATTCGAATTCGCGGGAGAAAATGACTTAAGATGGCTATTTCAGTTTTTTTTATAAAAGTACAGGAAAAGTCAAAAAATCGCCTTGTCTAGTCTTGGTTGGATAACCCTGTACCATACAATACCACACTATCGTTAAACCAAAAATTCCATTATATATGATAGTAAAGAGATTTTTAAGCATCTTTTATTACATACTAAAAAGATACACAGCGATGAAAAATTTAGAAGAGCAGTTAGAGCTCTTTTGATTTCCAGGGCTTATTATAGAGTAGATGAATGTGTCCTTTCAAGATAATTTTGATTAGCTCTTCTGATAAATTTCTCCTACCTATACCATAGTCAAATCGAACAAAGAATTCTATTGTGTTTAATATCAGAAAAATGTTTAACTACCTTCACTGGTTCCAATGTGGGACAGTTGATTTATAAGGGAGAGTTTAGGAAAGAAGTTGAGAGACTGCTATCAACTAGAGCGCACAATACACTCAAGAATTTTTTCAGGATTCTCTGGATTAATATTTACCTGTTGATGTATGTGTGAGTGTATATGTATGAAGTTCTAGCCACCAATTTTTCTATACACCTAATTATTGATCCTTAGAAAAGTTGAATATAAGTTTTATAGCTTAAATACTTATTTTATTTTAAAGTCAAATTTTGTCTGTGATATGGTTTTGTATGGGATTTATTCTTTTGATTTATTCCTTAGGTTTAAGCTTGTACATTTTATTACATTTTTGAATGGATAGTTTTTTTTGTGGACATCTAAGGAGTGGGAGTGTGCTCTCAAAGGAACCAATGTGGTAGGCTGACTCCTGTTGATAATTTCTTTATTTAGATCTAGGTGAATTTATGTATATATATTATATATTTATATTTATAATTTCGTCATGCTTTGTTAACAAGAACCAATGTATTCTTTAAACAATAAAGCCTTATTCTATTATATTCTATTATATTCTATTATATTCTATTCTATTTACGAAGATGTGTAAAAGTGTTATCACACTCATCAATTTTTCGCGCTTTTAGTTATATATTCAGTACCTTTAATTTACTAGACTGAGTGATACGTTGGAATAAGCGGTAATAGACTCGGAAGTAGCGCAAAAATCGTTGCGAAAACTACTTAATAATATCCACGATACTTCTTCCTGGCAGCATAAAACGGCGGCGTGCGTGCAGATAGACGTTCGTCCTTGTAGTCCTTTAGAGAAGACTAATGTTTTTCCGCCTGTGCTTTGTCGCCCAGATTTGTACGCCTAATTGCTTATGTAAGCAGTTTAAATTAACTACGAGGAAGATTTTTATGAATACATTTCTAGAAGAGTTTTTTTTTGTGGAAATGAAAATTATTTAAAATGAAGCAGCTTTAGGGTTGTTAGGGGTGAGTTATGGACAGTATTTTTTTTTTCAAACTAAGAATATTCAAACCGGTAACCGTCTAAATTTAATGTTAGTAATCCCCTAAAAATCAATAAGGAAAAACATTATTCTGTAGAATATTCCACTCATACAATGCGGAACCATGTCACAGGTACTGAATTAAGTGGAAATTAAAAAAATTACAGTCGATATTTAGTTTAAAGTTTACCCGAATATTCCACTCACGTATAAAAAATCCCATAAGGACAGTGGTATTTTCAAAAACTTACAGCGGCAATTCCACTCATATATAAATAGTCCCATTTAAAATGTCAAAAATCGTAGTTTGCTGTCGGATAAAAAGGAAGGAAGAGGAAATGTAACTGGATAAAAAAATCGGATATATTTTCTGCTCCTCCAATCGTTACCGTGGTAACAATTGCATTTTAAACTAGTTATTAAATCATCTGTCAGGCAATTGTCACAAATACTAAATAATTGTTTAAGCTGTTTTAAAGTCGATTTTTAAATAAAAAAGTATTTTTTAACATGCAGCGGTTTGGGACAATTGACGAAAAGGAAATAAATAACGAAATAGAAAATTCCATTCCTATTCGTGGAATTGCCTTACTAAATACCATTCGAGCTCAGATTATGAGCCTGATATTTTTTATGCTTGCTATCTCATACTTACTTTCAGAAGTGTTCGATACCAAGCATAAAAAATATCCTCAAGCAATACCATAAGAGCTCAGATTTAGTTCAGGTTAGTTCGATCTGTCCGACAAAATCACTTGAGCTACGCTCTCGTGATTTTATCGGAACAGCTCTCGTTAAATTTTCTGAAAGTAAGTGTTCGATACCAAGCATAAAAAATATCCGGCTCATAATCTGAGCTCGAATGGTATTTAGTAAGGCAATTCCACGAATAGGAATGTAATTTTCTATTTCGTCATTTATTTCCTTTTCGTCAATTGTCCCAAACCGCTGCATGTTAAAAAATACTTTTTTATTTAAAAATCGACTTTAAAACAGCTTAAACAATTATTTAGTATTTGTGACAATTGCCTGACAGATGATTTAATAACTAGTTTAAAATGCAATTGTTACTACGGTAACGATTGGAGGAGCAGAAAATATATCCGATTTTTTTTATCCAGTTACATTTCCTCTTCCTTCCTTTTTATCCGACAGCAAACTACGATTTTTGACATTTTAAATGGGAATATTTATATATGAGCGGAATTGCCGGCTAAATCTGAGCTCTTATGGTATTGCTTGTGGATATACAAAATCGAAAACACCAAAACGAAAATACCACTTGTCAGTGTCACTTTGTTGACAAATTTCTATTTATTATTTCAAAGTTGACAAAATGAATGTTTTTGGATTCGTGAAATATTCCTTTAAATACCATGCGTGCTTTAAAACTAACCGGATAATTTTTCACTCATATGTGTTTTCTTTACAAATTTCACTCGTCCTTCGGACTCGTGAAATTAAAGAAACCACGCATTCGTAAAAAATTATCGGTAATTTTAAAGCACTCGTGGTATTACACCCGAATATTTCCCTCATATATAAAAAATCTCATAAGAAGTGTGGTCTTTCGCAAGAATTACAGCGATAATTCCACAGTAGAAGCGATAATTCCACAGTAGAAGCGATAATCCCCCAGTAGGTAGCTATCAATCATAATCAAGTTTTTACTACTACTGTGTACTAACAATCATACAAATCCATAATTTTTGACTGTTCATAAATATATTATTTATTATGTACTTTTTTTAATTTTAATACTAACTTAATACTTTACATTATATTTATAAATATATTTAAAAAATAATAATAATAATATTATATTTTCTTTACCAACATTGGAGGCGTCTTTTGCATATCTTGGTATATGGGTATTTAAGTGTAACCACGGTTACCGCAAAAACTTTTATTATTGAACTTACTTATGTCAATCTGCGACATTTAAAAAGTGAATTAATTACAAATCAAGATTTCTTTAAAGATATGGAACGTTTTGGTAGTCACTCTATAAAAGAAATTTATACAAGCATTACCAACAGCACGCCTGTGAACACAGTCAAGAATAAAAACTTTGTATGGAGGCAGTTTGTGACTTTTTGTGAGAAGAGATCATTCATGCTAGAAAGAAACACTACGGTAAATGAAATAGCGAAAATTTTAACAGACTGGGCCTTTAACATGCGGAAACAAAACGGCGATGAATACAAGGAACATACAATTAAAACCATTTGGAATGTTACCGCCAAAATGACAATGGAAAAATTTCATGACGAATTTGGAATTACTTTTAATCCATTTTTAGATATCGAGTTTAAGACCGCACGTGAAGCAAAAAATTCAAAACGAAAACAACTTCAGAAAGAACTCGAAAAAAGGAAAGAAAGTTCAGTTGCTTTAAAATACAATGAATTTAAAATTACGGTAAATAACTGCAATGAAGAGACTCCGCATGGACTACAAAAAAACTCTTTCTTATATTATCTTATGAGTTAGCATGGAGAGGCGGTGAGGGAAGTACCATTGCGATAAAAAAAAAGTAGTACAAGAATTAGTAGTCCCAGATAGAACTCTTGGTCTATAAGGATATCGAGAAGTGGATATCGTCGTCACTATGAAAACAATATAATTATGCCACCTAACTTTTTAGGCGTTACCATGAATTTGGTAATCTACTATATACGTGGCGAAATAAAAGTATTGTAATAAAGGTGCTTTAAAAAATTTACCCACCTTTTAAAAATGGGCAATTTATATATAAATAATAGAGTATGTATAACAACTATCGATTTATATATTGAATATAAAAAAAATCCAAAAACAACAAAAGCCAAAAGTGGAAAAACAGTAAAAATACAAAATTTTAACCAAAAGTAAACATTTCTAAATGCAACATCCTAAAATAATATATACTTAAAAGCAGCTGTTTAATATTTAGTCATTGCGCCGTTGTTTTCAATTACTTTTTGTAACCGACGCGGCATACTTAAGACTAAGCTTCTTGTATACTCTTGGGTTATATTATCCCATGCTGCGTTTATCCCCTGGCGCAGTTCTTCTTCATTTCTTGGATGAAAGTCATGTTTATACAGGAACTTGGTCATTTCTCCCCAGACATTTTCTATGGGATTGAGGTCGGGGCTCTTCGAAGGCCATGGTAAAACTTGGATGTTATTTTGTCGAAAGTAATCTTTTACTATGCGGGCAGTATGAATGGGAGCATTATCTTGTTGGAAAATATAATTTTGATCACCGAATATGGCTTCAACCGATGGCACCATAATATTATTTAATATGTTGCAATATGTTCCTGCAGTTAGCCGCCCTTGCACAAATTGACAAACTCCTGGGCCTCTAGCACTAATCCAACCCCACACATTTACGGAAAAACGTCCACTTTGATTTGTCTTGTGCGTATATCTTTCATCATACCTTGTGTTTATGGGTCTATATACTCGGACTTTTCCATTGTTACAGGACTGGAACGTTTTCTCATCTGAAAAAACTACAGACTCCCACAGTTGGTTTTGGTATTCGTGAGCAAATTGTACTCGTCTTTGCTTATTTAGTTCTGTTAAATATATTTTGTTTGCAGAACACCTATTTTTGAGTTCAGACCCCCGAATTCTTCTTCGAGCTGTAATTGAAGATCCAGGAAAATGGGTTTCTTCTTTAGCCTTAATAGCGGTCCCGAATGGGTTGTCCCTTAAATAATTAATTAAAGTTGTATCTTCGTCATCGGTGGAAACTTTTGGGCGACCAGAACCTGGGTTTCTCACAATACTTCCATGTTCTCGAATTTTGGATTTAGCCAACAACACTGTTTTTTTGTTTATCCCTAATGCGCCTGCAATGTCCCTTATGGGAACCCCATCCCTTAATCGCGTAAATATGATCGATTTTTGCTCTGAAGTTAAAGGCATTTTTTAAAAATTACATGACACTGACACAAGAATTCTGGTGACACTGAGTTATCAGTTTGAAAGAAAATATTTTATAATAGACCAGCAGATTAAATTATATTTTGTTGTACTACTTTTTTTTTATCGCAATGGTACATGCCTTATGACCTATTTTAAGAAAGAAATGCATAACGAAGGGGATAAAACTGGGAGAATAGAATACAACCCGTTATTTACTAAAACCACACAAGGGGGTTCAAAGCCCTGCGCAACTTCAAAATGGTTAATTAAAAACCAAGCAGCTCCAGATTTGTGCCCAGTACGTTTGTATTTGAAATATCAACAGAAACATCTTGAAATTAAAAATGAACGTCTATTTTTAACAGCCAATTCTTTTTGGGAGTGTAGCGGCAAGTGGTACAAGAATATTCCTGTCGGAAAAAACGAGTTAGGTAAACGGACAAACCGGGAAGCTAAAAAGGCTGGACTGGACACAGCAACAAAAAAAATTACTAATCATTCTCTGCGAGCCACAGCAGTTTCCCAATTAGCTAAGAGCGGAGTCGGCGAACAACAGTTAATTCAAATTACTGGCCATTCAAGTGCAAAATCTATTTCATCTTATCTTCAAATTGATAAAAACCATCATGAAAACATAGTTGCAAAGATGAGGGATAGTAGTCCTAATAACTTTGAAGAATCTTTTCAGCTACAGCAGCCGCAATCTTCTTCATGGATGTCTATGACAAAAACCTCAGCCACATCAAAACAAAATCACATTGTAAATTATTCTAATTGTAATTTTAGCGGAAACACATTTTATTCCTAATTTTAAGTATATTTTTAATAAATTTGTTACTTATTACGTAATTTATTGTACAATAATGTTTTTTTTTAATACGAAATACAATTTTTCGGGAAATATTCCACCGAATACCACTCGTGCATCAAAAATAACCAGATAATTCTGCTTTCAAGCGTGTTGTAGTATTGTAACTGCATTCGGTTATTTTCATTTTAGATTAAATCTCGAAAAAGCCCTCCTTCTTCGAAGTCGGGCTCTTTCGGATTTAATCAAAAATGAAAATAAACTCATTCAGTTACAATACAACACGCTTTCAATCAGAATTATCGGTAATTTTGATGCACTAGTGGTATTATACCCGAAAATTTGTTTTGTAATTTTTTGGCACTGACGAGTTTATAACAGTGAAAACGTATCATCTATTTCCTATCAAAACATAACACGTGAAAAAATTATTTCCTAATGGAAATTTTAGAAGAATTTATTCTTCAGCCAAAACATTTTAGGTGCACTAGTTATATTTCTACTGAAAATTTCTCCGTTGTTATGATAACCTACATTACCATCAAATATCATTTTGACAACAGCAAAGGGTACGAATCATTCATTGTCAAAATTGTTTGTATTGAAAATTAGAAGCGTCCATAGCAATATAGGAATTTTTATGTGAAAAAGATTCTCCCTAAATACCACTCATGCTTTCAAATTAATCAAATAATTTTTCATTAAAGTGTGTTATGGGTACCTAATTTTAAAGCACTCGTGGTATTTTCCACGATAAATTACTTCACCTTTATTGAACTAATCAAAACTCTTATTTGCAGAGCAACCATCCTGGTAACGTGGTCTTATCGGGTAAGACCTTTTAACTCGATAAGACCGCATGTAACTTTTTTTATGATACGATATATATTTCAGGAAAAATATCAACCAAAATATTTTCTTGCAGAAATATGATGCTTGAAAACTTTCATAACACATCGATGTGTATTGTTTTTTTTATCGTAATTTTAACTTTAAAAATATGCATCTCTACAATTAAATCGTGTCAAAATATGAATTGTTACAAATTCAGAAAATAACAAGTAGCATTGACTTTGTTTCCATGGAAATCTATTATGTGTTTTTGTTTGTATTGAATCGCTTGTCACATTTTTCAATGTTGCTCGATTTATCAGATTAAAATCAAAATAAGTCGTTTTGGAACAATAAAAATTGAAGAAATTACTATTTTACTCATGGAAAACATTGTCATTAATTTGATTTTTATTTCTTGGGTTTTCGGTCAATTCCGGAATAGAAAAACAATATTTGTTTTCTGTGACGTTTCGGTTCATTATTATTAATAATAATAATATCACAATTAAAAATATCTCTCTAGTCTGATGGTGGTTTGAATTAAAATAAACCGAAACGTCACAGAAAACAAATATTGTTTTTCTATTCCGGAAGTGACCGAAAACCCAAGAAACAAAAATCTAATTGTTGAACTAACGGGCAGGAAAAAAATATATAAAAATAGTCATTAATATTAATTACAAGTGCAATATAAAATGTATTTTGTCATTGAAAATTATTTCTGTTGTTTTTTAATAAAATTTTATTACCTACGATTAATACGATTACTTTACTAATTTTCTTGTTGCTAAAAAGTGAAATAAAATATACCTCTAGAAGCGTCGAATCTTCATACCAATGTTATTCATTAGAAACCATACTTTAGTGTTTTCATTTTTGATCAGAGATAAGTAAGTAATATCAGATCATGAATGAAAATACTATTTCGTAGAAATTCTCGAAAAATCGCTTTCTCGTGATTAGCAGAGGTATTATCGATAAAACGCATCTTCTATTGGTATATTGCTGTTGATAATAATACTTATTAGGGAAAAGTCTGGTAGTAATACACAAAGCCATAGGATTGCACGCATAAATCAAAACAATTAATGTTTCGTTATTTTTAATTATAAATGAATTAGATATGTTTAACGTTTTATAAGATGCTCATGCAATTTGATAAATCAAACATGTACACGGTTTTCGGAAATTCCGTTTCTTTATAGGAATATTTTTTTCAAAGCGGCTTATTTAATAAAGTTATATTTGATTATTTGATATTTGGTTTGAACCAATATTCAACAAGTTAAAATGTTTGTTTTGTGTTGCTGTTTTATTGGGAAATAAGAAGTTTAAACATTATTCACCTTTCTTAACTTTTGACAAATATGCCCTCAAATTTTAACTCGAAAAACTGAAAATTGACAAGAAAAACACAACATTTATTCGTAAGTGTATAATTCCATTTACGCTCTGGCCGCACATTAAGGATAATATGTAGTCATTGCGGTAAATACAGATAAACAATTAATTGTTGCTCAAATGCGATAGCGTTGGAAGCTGTTCCTGTTATTTTTTCTCGGTAAGCCATTAATGGGCTGTTGCACGAATAAAAATTTAAACCATAGTTAGTGATAAACCAAGATTTTCAGCAATATTTCAGTTGTACCAACACTTGGCTTTAACAGCATAAACCTTTAGTTAATTTAAACCAGGGATGCACAGACATATAGGGAACAGGGACCACTCGGGAAAAATATAAGCCAAGGACGTGCCACTACAAACAATACTTATTAACACAAACATTTTTATTTTTAAATAGTATGAAATACAATGATAAAAATAAAAGAACCTTCAAAAATGTTTGTTGTAATTATGTAATCGTAAGGTAATCTAATCATTGCAATGTAATATTTCATGTTTTATTATTTTGATGCATAACATTGCATTGAACTAACAAGTTTTTTATATTTGGCTCCACATTACTTGTCGCCACACGTAAAATTGCTTTCAAATTTTAATTTGCCAAACGGTTTCGGTTTTTCGTTTTGTTTAGTTTTATTACTGAAAACGTTTGTTCACAAATATACGTCGATCCAAATAAGCTTGCGCATTTCAATGCATTTATTCGCAACTCTTTATAAGCGTTTTTATCAACGTAACGGTAGAAGTTGAGTAAATTACCTTCATTAAATTTGTTTCGTAAACTATCATCATTTTGCATGTCTATTAATTCCAGCTGCATTGATTCCGGCGCATTTTCGGGTGAAATGTTGAAAAGATTGCTGAAAATGTCCAATAGAGGTTTAACTTTTTTGAAGTCTACAAAACGATTTTAAAAAGCTTGTATCAAAATATCAATTTTTTCAACATGAGCGAAATTGACGTCAGTTTTATTGACTTTCTCCATAATTTTTTTGTAGTTCGGAAAATGGCTGGAATTGGCTGAATTGATTTGTGTCCTGAAAATACTCAATTTGCATTGAAAGGACGAAACATGAGAGTATAACTGCGAAATCAATTGATCTTTTCCTTGGAGTCACGTATTTAAGACATTCAAGTGATTTGTGATATCTACAAGAAACGCTAAGTCACACAGCCAAAGGGTTGTCGAGTTCGTGGACGTCGTTTTTCTTTTCCGCCAGACATAATTGGATTTCTTCAATCAAGTTAAGAAACAGCTGTAGTGTCAACCCACGACTTAGCCACCTTACTTCAGTGTAAAACAGGAGATCACCATATTCGCTTTCAATATCCTCGAGAAATTGTTTGAATTTTCGGTGATTGAGACCTCGTGATTTTATAAAGTTTACAGTAGGTACTACAACTTTCATCACATTTTCAAATCCCAATAATTTTGAACAGAGGGCCTCTTGATGTATAATGCAATAAAACTGCATTAATTCCTTGGTATTTATGTTTTTAGTTTGTAAATATTTTTTTAACATAGTTACTATCCCAGATGTACTTCCAACCATTGAAGGTCGTAATTCCAGATATTTTCGTTAAATCCAAATCCACTATAGAACATTTTTCCAGAAGAGCTTTGAGCATATTACTTCCCTTGGTTTGACTTGTCAAAGAACTCATACCAATCAGTTCTTCATTCACTTCAAAATTTTGCGTTACACCACGTAAAAATATTATGAGTTGAGCAGTGGAACTTATATCTGTAGATTCGTCTAGTGCTATAGAAAAATACTCAAAACTTCTCGATTTCGTAGCTAATTGCTCTTCTGCTATATTAGCTGCTAATGCGGTAATTCTTTTTTGAACAGTCATCCGATTTAACTGAATTTTTTCAAACTTCTTTACATTTTCCGGACAATTTTTTTTGTGGCGATATCTAATCATTGCTTAACAAACTCACCATCTTTAAAAGGCCGACAAGTTTTCGCTATTATTCGAGATATTTCAAAGCTAACTTCAGTGGCTGTTTCAGCATCTTGAATTGGTTTTGTAAACATAGCCTGCTGGCCTATTAGTTCCCGTTGTAAAGGGGAAATTCTTTGCGTTCGATTTTCGCCAGTTAATTTGGTAAAAGTAGGATGCTGGGCTTCATAGTGCATTTTCACATTATATTCCTTCGGAATAGAAACACTACTCTTGCATATTAAACAGACACTTTTGTTATGCGATGAAATAAAAAAGTATTTTTCGGTCCAAATATCTTGAAATTGTTGATTTTCATCTTCAACCTTACTACTACGTTTCTTACTGGGGCCTGGTTTATCCATATCAAAATTGATATTTATATTGTTACGTAGGTAGAAGCCAAGTTCGAACGACGAAATATTTACTCGTCACAGATTACAGTTCTCAATCAGTATAACGTTCGCTTGTCCGTAGTTAAAACTTAACTGCCCCGGTAGCTGGCGATGCGTCGTATTTATACGAGTTACCAAACATCGAGAACCTTCCACTTTGTTGGGGGATACTACCGACGTGTTTCGCGAATCTTAAAGTAATCTAGTTGATGCGACAGATTTGTAGTCTCGTAACAATATGCTTAGACCGGAGCGCGGCGAGTAGAATACTTTTAAAATTCGTTGGCAGGCCGCATAAATATCGACAGCGGGCCGCGGTATATGCATCTATGATTTAAACGATTACTGTTGATGGTTTAAGACTCAGATTAAGAAACTAATGTCATAACCATCTTTAATAATTGTAATGTTCTTTTATTAAAGTTATTCGATGATTTTATCATATTTTATGTAATATCATGAGAGAGAAAATTGTGCCGGTAAAATTTTTCTTTTTTTCTTTTTTTAGGATAAAGCACAGTACTGCAGGATTAATCCTTTATGCCGCTCTGCGAGCGGTGCGTGTGCGCAGGAAGCGATTCACGTTGGTCTTGAATCTTTGCAGTTTATACTCGTTGGGGAACACGTCCTCAGGGAGGTCGTTCCAGAGTGATGACGTTCTCCAGATGAACGAATTTTTAAATTGTGTCGTTCGAGGGACACTAAGCTGAACTAAGTACGGGTGGGCTGCAGTGGCTTGTCGTGTATTTCTACCATGTACCGCTCTGGTAGAATTAAGCGGGCAACCTCAGTTGGGCACTTACGATAAAAATATTTGTAAAATAAATTCAAGTCGCCAACCTGCCTTCGATGTTCTAGGCTTTTCAGGTTGCTTGTCAGATCATGGTCACCGATCAAGCAAATAGCTCTACTTTGAATATAATCTAGCAATCTCAGGGTATGTTTAGGAGCAGAGCCCCAAATATGCGAGCAGTACTCCAGCGATGGCCGAATTTGGGCATTATAGAGCATCAAAAGTTGTTGGGGTGTATAGAGGTCCTTAGTTCGGAAAAGTACTCCAAGCTTCTGCGAGGCTGCCTTAGTAATGGTCGCAACGTGACTATGCCAAGACATATGACTATCCAAATTGACGCCCAGTAAATGAATTGATGAAGCCAAGGGAATCGAGTGTCCCGCCATAACTATATCCGGTTCTTCGACATGAACTTTTTTAGAAAACCTGCCGCCTCGGATTTTTAAGGGGTGAATTCTACTTGGTTACTGTCATCCCAAGACAAAATTCCTTCCAGCTCTTTGTTAAGATGTAAGACCTCTTGCTGCCTATAGAGATGTGCATTGGCAGCCGATGTTCAAGTATCCAAAGTAATAGATGAAACAAGTGTGCTGTCATCAGCGGAGCTACAGGTATATAGAGTTTTTAGTTTTTTCCAAACGATCGTTAGTAAAAAGATGTATAGTAAAAAGAGGGTTGACGACAATATGGAACCTTGAGGGACTCCGGCGTTGATGTTAAATGTGTCTGAAAGAAATTCGTTTATCGCCACTCACGGAGAACAGTCTTTAAGAAAGCTTGACAGCCATGAACAAAATTGAACCGGCATTCCGCATGCTCTCATTATAGTTAGGAGCACCTCATGCCATACTCGGTAAAATGCCTTGGAAATGTCCAGTGCTACCGCCCGGGACTCCTCATGATGTTCTATTGAGTTGTTCCAAACGTGAGTAACATAAGCGAGAAAGTCTCCTGTTGATCTAGATTTACGGAATCCATACTGGCGGTCACTAGTAATGTTTCAATAAATTGTTATGAGAGTTTGTTGCTTGGTAACTTCGTGAATGGCATTTGATATGGCTATTTCACGAGAATAACATAATAATTTTAAACAAGAAACAATATTTATTTAACAAGGAGGGTTCATAATCTATTTTTGATTTATATTAAATGTACAGTTGTGATAATTACATAATAACACTTTCGTAAGCTTCATTCCAAGACAAATAAAGCAGCGACGACTATCTTAATTGAATAATTTTGATATTCTTGACTGAAGTGCTATCTTAAAATAGAGATTCTCCAATTATGAATACAAAAATGTTTTGAAAAGAACCTGTGGATTTCTTCCGGTGAATCAAAATAAACATAATAGAGAATATAATATTCTATAGTAAAGAATATATTTTCTTCGCTATACTATACAAATCACTAGATATCTTGGATGAACACAAATTGATTTTACTGAATCATAATTTTCTTCCATTTCAGGTTCGGAATAAATAAAAAATATGCAATTTTTATGTTAACCTTAGACCTATATCCCATGGGGTTAGCTACGAAATTAAAATTTAAACAGTTAACTAATCTACCCTGAGGTTATAATGATACAACCTAAATTTAGTAAGTACCCGCACTTAGACTAGTATTCAATCCAACTTTAGCTAAACGGAGATATTGGAACAGCTTGGTGCTTTGATTCAAGAATATCCAAGTAATACGTTCCGTGCCCCCATTATTGATAGAAACGGTGCAGATGTAAATCAAGACAGAATTTACTAGCATAGCGCACTTTGATTACAAAAGCATTCCACCAACGATGTCTTAATTAAACTGTGACGACTCGATTAACTCAGTTTTAATCACTGGTTTAATGCTGCTCCTTTATATTGCGAACGTAAAATGAACGGTAATTGGTCGTTGTTCGCGTACGACACCGAAATTTAGACGACGTTTTACTGTACATCCAGCATTTGGGAATCCGGTTACTAACTTGGTTTATGACGTGAGCCGTTTACTTTTTACGCTTAAACTGTAATCAGAGTTAAATAAAATTAACATTGTTAGTATGGGATGTCGACAAAAAAAATCGCTTTATTTAAAGTGGAAATGGTTGCAAAAATAGCAACTGATTTGTTTGGGCCACATAGAGATGGAAACATTACTTTTATACTAGGTGGCCTATTTGTGTGACAAAGCAATATATGTGGAGGCTCTGCTATACATACAGTGTGTGTATAAAGTCTGGAAACGGCTTAATAACATCACAATTAATTGGCCGATTTAAACCATTTTTGGTACAGTTGTGTAAGAGGGTCTGACGCACCGAATGACGATATTGGCGTTGTTGACAGCTTTTTAGTTTGGAATTCGAACAAACTTTATATTTTTAAATGTAACACCCTGTATATTTTTTCATTATAAGTTTTTACTTTAAATTTGTTACACTTCTGGTATAACATACTTTGTTTCTAATATCAGTAGTTTTCGAAATAACGAGTACAATTTAGAAAAAATATATTTTATATTAAATGTTTCTGTACAGCTTGACAGTGTGCTAATTAAAAATAAAATTTTTCAATTGTGTTGTAAATTATTTCTGGCGTTATTAATTCAAGCTCGTCCAAAATTCAATGCTGCAAATCGGCCAAGTCTTGAGGTCTCGTGGTATAAACTCTGTTCATCAAGTGTCCCCATAAAAAGTAGTCGATAGGCGACAAATCAGGGGACCTAGGTGGCCACTCGATTGTACTCCTTCTACCGATCCACCTATCCGGAAAATTGTTGTTGAAAAATTCGTGCACGTTTTGACCAAAATGGGGAGGAGGTCCGTCCTGTTGGAAGAATGTACTTGCATAATTTGGACCCATCACATTTCGTATAGTAGGCACTATTTGCGTTACCAAGAGTTCAAGGTAATGTTGTGATGTCAAATTTCCATCAATAAAAAATGGACCGATCTTGTGGTTACCCAGAAGCCCAGCCCACACATTCAATTTTCCAGGGCGCTGTGTATGACCTTCTCTCATCCAGTGGGAATTTTCATTTGCCCAAAACCTACAGTTTTGTGTATTGACTTTACCATTTAGGATAAATGTTATTATTAAATGTTACTCAAATACTATAAACTATATAAATTATATCACAGAATTCAATTCTTCGCTCATATTCATCTTCTGATAACTCTTGTACTACATGTATTTTGAATGGGTGATATTTATGTTTTATTAAAACGTTATGGACGGATTTGAAGCAGACGTCACTTACTTGAGAAATTTTTCTTAATGAAGAAAGAGGGGTTTGAACAACATGTAAAATGTCTAAACTTTTCTTTTCATCTACTACTGCTGGTCGTCCTGTTCGTCGCCTATCTCTACAATTTCCAGTTTCTGCGAAGCGTCGGACAGTTTTTAGAACAGTTGCTTTTGAAATTGGATTTCGGTTTGAAAATGCGTCATTAAATAGATTTTTAACCTCTTCGTAAGACCTGACCCTATCGCCATATATGCTCTCTGCATAAGAATTGTAATTCTTTCACTTTCAGTTAAAGACATTTTTGCATGGTGTTACATTTAAAAATATAAAATTCGTTTGAATTACAGACAAACTAAAAAGCTGGCAACAACGCCATTCGATGCGTCAGATACTCTTACACAACTGTACCAAATTTGGTTTAAATCGGCCAATAAATTGTGATGTTATTAAGACGTTTCCAGACTTTATACACACACTGTATATGATATGTACAGGGTCGTTGGTATGTATGGAAACGGTTGATTATTTCTTAAAGTAAAAGAGTAAGCAAAAAATATTTTAGACAAAAGTTTTAGGGTTTTTTAGTTCTATTAGAATTTTAGACAAATAAGTATACAGGATGAGTCAGAAAGCCGTAGAGAAGCAAAGTTACTTTCTTTTAAATGGAACACCCTATATCTTAGAATATTTTAGGATTTTAGATAAAATAACAATTATTTTTTAATAAGTGCATTATAAGCCTAAACCTAATAGCTTCCGAAATATTGACTTTTGAAAAATGACATTTTTGAACTTTGACAGCTTCTAGCTTTCTAACGGTACGTCTTAGAGTGAAACGGCTTACATGTCTCTATCTTAGTTTTTTTTATTAAACTATTAGGTTTAGACTTATAATGCACTTATTGAAAAATAATTGTTATTTTATGTTAAATCCAAAAATATTCTAAGATATAGGGTGTTCCGTTTAAAAAAAAGTAACTTTTTTTCTCTACGGCTTTCTGGCTCATCCTGTATACTTATTTTTTTAAAATTCTAATAGACCTTCAGAAACCCTGAAACTTTTACCTTAAATATTTTTTGCTAACTGTTTTTCTTTAAGAAATAATCGACCGTTTCCATACATACCAACGACCCTGTATATGCAATTTTTGTCTTATTAACCAATCTGCCCTTAAAGTTAAAGATTAAACACTATTTCTGAACACTTCTCTGACTTTTGTTTTAATTTACTTATTAGGTTTAAATACCCAACCAATTATTCTTTATTAAAACAAAGTGAAGACAAACAATTGTAACTATAATTAAGTAACTTAAATAGTCAAAGTCAATCAATGTTTTTATACTACTAACTTGAGAAATCGCCAATATTTACTTAAATCTTTTCTCCTAGGGAAATAACAATAATAAATAATCACTTAGGTAAAATGAAAAATTTTCTATGTAATGGGTTTAAGTTACATATGATTTTAGCATTTCTACGCTTCCTTTCTTTAACATGTTATTGGTTTTGAGCCTCGACTAACCATCTTAAATGAAGAAATTCCGGAAAATAGTATCAAATTTTTAATAGAACAGACATTTTTATCATCAATTAGAAGATATGTCATAAAAAAAGTGTTGCATTGAAAATATCAACACGAGCACAAATTTGACAGAATACAGAATCGTGTTATGCTATCGGTAACAATCTCTTCCAGGGTTGCCAGATCAGTTTTTTTTATCGGTATTATGCCGGGTTCCATAGGTTCTTGTTAACCGGCAATTTATATTTATATTATTTATTAGTTTGACAATCTCAGTCAACTTGATTTTTAAAATATTTTAAAAATTAGGCGGAAATGGCTAATATAAACTAACCAACCTGAACTAACCTAAACTAATTAAATAAGTAATATATTAGTGTTAATAGCAGAAAAAAATCTATGTAAACCTCAGTTGCTATATACCTCGTATATTATAAAGCGTTCGTTTATAATGAGTTTCTTGAAAACGCTACATACTGCCGACATGGTTTATATCATTTTTGGGTTGTCTGCAGATTATGTAAGTGTATGTGTACGAACTTCTGGGGACGCGACGTCGACGGCAATTATTCTATTAAAGTTGGCCCATTTCTTATTTTATTTACCGGTATTTTTTCTACCATTGGGAATTGGGAGCGTTTGGATCCATCACACCACCAGGGTGTACAAGGGGATTTTGTCGGTAACCTACTAGATTGTACTCGGATTGTTGAGAGTTTGTAGACGTTAGTTTCTTTGTCTAGACCCACCGGCACTCCGCCTGGAAAAGCTACTTCTGTTAAATTTGCCAGAAAATAATCTGCGATTTCTGATCGATACTTATTTGAAATAATGTGTCTGTAGTTCAGTAATCATATATCTCAATCCTTTCTCTGAAGCTGAATTATTGAATTTCTTCCTACGCTCATTACTCATTTTTAAATGTCTCCCCAAAAAAATATTCGAATCTAATATCTATCATGTTCATTACACCTCGCATGCCGCTAAATTGAATTTCAGCCCGCGTGAATTTATGCTGCCTGTTGCAGGAGGGGTGTCTGCTCTCTCCAACCCTCTACCCTCTTCGGTGTGTCTTAAAGTCAGGTGAATCTGATGGATGGAACTAACCCTCGACTTTTCCATTCTAACTCATCGTTCTTTTCTCTCCGGCGCGACGCGCGAATTTGCGTGCCCTTTTTTATTTTTACATTCGCGTTTTAAAGTAATAAAGACCTAAAATATTTATTTATAGGATCGGTATTTAACTTATTTAAATATTACATGTACCATTGCGTAGAAAAAAATTTGGGACAACAAGATTTTCTTTATATTCTAGGTCTTGGGCAATAAGTAACATCTCACCACATGTTATCGTTGCTGTGGAAATTAATATTTTTGTGTTATTTTGACTTTTGTTAGAATTTTACCTTGATAATTTAAGTAGATGGTTTCTAAACTGGAGAATTAGAAAATAAATAATATAACTCTTTCGATTTATTTTTCCGAAAGTAGTCCTGAATTGTTATTTACCCTCTAAAGTAAAACATGTATGAAACAGTTTATTAATTGTGTGTGAAAATACTAAAAATAACGAAAACTTAAGAATCATAACATATATTATTTTTTACATATTCATATTTAGTCAGAGTCAGAGCCATTATTATCAAGGACTTTTTGTAGTCGTCGAGGTATACTGAGAACTAAATTCCTTCTGTAATCCTCAGATATCAAACGCCATGATTCCTTTATTTTTTGTAGATAGTAGTTAGTTCCTGTCGATTTCTGGATCTAAAGTGATGTTTATATACAGTGTGTACGCTTAAGATCTGTACATATGGGAAACTTTTTTAATATTAATTTTACGAAAAAAAGTTTACGCTTTATAAAAAGTTCTGCTAACTGAAAAAATAATATTAGACTATTCAAACTTGAGATAGTATGTATAGGATGATCAAAAAGAAATCAAAATTGACCTACGAGAAAAGTACCCTTAATTTTAACTTTAGAGCAAAATGGAATAAGAAAATGTTTATTGGCATTAAAAATTATAATATCTGTTTCTACTCTTAGTAGACTATTATTGAAAATAAACTTAAAAATTTAAATCTTAATTCTTAATGGCATGTCCATTATCTTGCCACCATTTCCCACCTGAATTTGAATTTTAACTGTCAGCTATGTTATTTGTCTGAAACATCAGTTTGAATATTTAATTAGATAAATATGCCGTTGAAATTGAGTATGCAAGATAAAATTAAAATAATTTTAATTGTTGGTTAGTTACAACACGTATCGGGAAACTGCCGGAATTTTTAACTACAGATATCCTGATAAAATGATTTCTTTTACAACAGTAGGGAACATAGTGACTAAATTCATTACCTTTGGAAGTGTGGAAAATAACTACAATAAGAAACGTAGACAAAGGGTTGCAAATAATGAGACTGTGAACCAAGTAATGTTGTCTGTAGTAGATGATCCTAAAAAATCATTGCGAAAACGGTCAACAACATTACCAAATGATGTAGGGAAAACTACGATTTCAAAAATATTAAATGAAAACAAATTTCGGCCGTGTAAAAAAGACGATTAAAGAATAAGTTTTACACTCATGGTGTTAAAAAAACCTTCTAGCGTAATATGGTGTAATTAATTGTCATTGTATTTAATTTTCCTGATAGAGTGTAAAATGGAATAAATAACAAAACAATTCATTCAACAAAATTAACTTTTTAGAGAGTTAAATTCATAGGCAAATTTAATACAAAAACTTTGGTCCCATATAAGTGTAATAAACTTTCTCATAAAGGTTTTCTAGAAACAACTTAATTATTAGGATATTTCTCAAAACTTTTTAGTTGCAGGTACCTGTAGCTATCTATTTTACTTTGAAACAGTGTGCAACAAGTTAATATTAAAAGTATCTGGAGACCTTGGGAATCTTCAGCTAATGCGATATCTAGCTACCTTAAACATTCCAGGAAGCATTTATCTTCTGACGCCAAAGTGATCGTGAAAAATGTATGTGAATCGTTATTAAAGAGCGGCCACCCTAAAGAAATTGCCATTAAAAATACCAGTAAAATGACGAAAGTTCCATTATCGACGGTACGAGATATTATGCTAGAAGGAGATTTTAACAGAAAAGTTTACTAAGATACTGGAAAAATGAAGTGCGTAGATGATTGTGACGAAGATGTTATTCGCAGGAAAATATACCAAATGTATCGAGAAAATGTTGTGCCCACGTTAGATTCTTTAAAAATACGCTTAACAACTGACGATACAACGATATCATGTAGCAGGACAAGTCTTTAACGCGCTTTGTAGGAGATGGGATTTAAGTGTAAGACAATAAACAAGAGACAAATTATTATGGAGTCCGAAAGATTAAGAAAAATGAGATTTTTGTACTTTAGGGTAATAAAAAAGTTTAGATCCGAAAAACGTTCAATAGTTTATCTAGATGAAACGTGGTTTAACACTAAACTTATGAGACTGTCAAAAAGGGATGGGTTGATTTAACTGAAAAATGCTAAGATAAAGCCCCTTCAAATAAAGGAAAACGAATAACAATAATTCATGCAGGCTGGGAGAATGGATGGATCCCTAATTGATTTTGTTATTACTGTCGGCAAAAAATATAAAGGATTCAAGTCTGGACTATCATAAAGATAGCAACGCCGCTCTTTTAAAAGCTGGTTTAAAGACAGTTTGCTTTCAAATGTACCAGAACACAGTGTTATTGTGATGGGCAATGCAAGCTACCACAGCCGGCAACTGGAAAAATACATTGTTACTATAAGGTATTACTATGGCTACTAACTACAAAATTCGTTCCTGTGCAAAGCAGTACCCCTTATTTCATTTCATTTCAGTAATATAAACAGTGATGTCAGCTGGGGCCAGGTAGATTTCGCTGGTGGGCACGCTCATCGACAGTTTTATATGGGTAATTTTACCAACAGATTCTTTAAAAACGTAGGTTTGGCAATCGAACAGGTAACGGGGTCTCTTGGGGTCTTTACAATATAATAAAACTATTATTGTAGTTATCAGGTCAAACGAAATATGTTAGGATGGACTTTAATATGTATCTCTGTCCTACACTCATACATATCTCAGAGCTCAAGCTACAATGCACGACCTGTAATTAATATTTTTTTTTGAATTTCTAAGCTAATATTAGCAGCAATGTTTTTTTTTTTAATATTTTATTAATTGCATTTTGGTACTAATACTCCTTTTTTACGTTTACCAAACATTTTTTTAATTTGAATGATTTTTCAGTAGTAATCTCTGGTTGATAAACAAAAAAAGGATAGGAATGACTTTTTCTAGCGTTGAAAATAATTTGGTGTTGACCACACTATGTTCCCTTGATTCCGATAAACTGAAATGCTAAATGCCATTAGGATCGCTATCGAGTAAAAATATTCAAATGCCTGAAACACTGAATCACATTGTTAACAGAGTCGAAATAATAAAACATTTTAAAGCGGACACGGGCACTTGACACAACACTTTTTTACGTCCATAATTTTGACATTTATGAGGCCGAAAGCCTCTTTTTGTTTAAGCATTGTTAACCAAAAACTCTAAAGGGGCCATTAGTGTAATGAAGTGTTAATTTACACGGGAAACTTAACGTTACGTAGCCGAAAATAACCTCTTTCTCGACGCAGCCATGTGCGAACCTTTAAAGCTCAGTTCACACTTGTTAACTCGTCACTTTTACGTCAAATCATGTCAACCGAGAGTATGTGCGCGATATATAGGAGAAAATTAGAATTATAGGGTAGACGTGTATATAAAAAAAATAAATATCGGAGGCTTAAAAATACGCGTGAGCACGTGTATGTGCGATTATTAGAGTGTGAAAATTAAAGGATCGTCATCGAGAATGTTTAGTGCCGTGAAATTGCGTATAGGAAAAGTAAACACATCTGTCAGGCTTATTTTGGAATATCTCTTGGTAACTATTGGAAGCCTATACTGAAATAATTAATTTTATAATTTGACGCTATCTGGGTCCCTTGTCAAAATTGCGTAACTAATCACCTTCGAAGGATCGCGTCTCACTAATCCTGAATAATGAAGGAAATTAATTTCCATATAATCTACCAAATATTGTTATAAAAACATGGAAGTTTTAACTTTATAGCTTGGAATATTATTTGAGAAGTTCTCGTTTGCTGCAGTCAAAATATGCCGGGCTATAAGTGTATTAACTTATTTTGTTCTAACAGAAACTATGAAGAAGACTTTGTTCAGGTACCCCAAAGAGCTCATACTGGTTTGAGCGGTAATGAGCATGCTGATTATCTGGCTAAGAAGAGTATCCTTAGTGGAATGCCCATTAAAAACGATTTCTCTTTAGATCATGCTTATGTCTGCTTAGAGATATGAGAGGAGAATATTCTCGAGAGACTATTCTCAAGAACCAGAATATTCTCGAGAATATTCTCTGTAAGAAAATTCACCCGAGAATATTCTCTAGAGAAGTTTTTCTACATAATCTACTCTGAAAAATTTTGCAATGATTTTTAAAATTTTGAGCTTCTCTAACATTTTCTATAACTCTGGCAACAGTGTTTTACGTCGGCGTTTCTAGAGGAATCCGAGTATAACAGTAATTCAGGGAAATCCCCTAGAAGCGCGAACGTATACTCGTATCAGGGTTGCCAGGTCTACCGATTTTTCGGTAGATCTACCGATTTCGCTAGTCATCTACCGATTTAATATTGAAATCTACCGAAAACTAAAAAGAATAGATTTTTAGCAATTTCTGGGATAACTGCGAAATTGAATGTAATGCTGTCTTTATTACGGTATAGCAAGTTAAAGATCTCAAGTCTGGTGACGAAACAGTAATATTTATTACATTAACAACATTTATCTTTAATATTCTTATCCTCCCACACTCATCAGCAAAAATGTTAAAAGAGTATTTTCCCAGGTAAATTTAATGAAAACCGATTTAAGAAATAGGTTAAATACCGACACTATTTCATCGTTATTGCATTCCAAAAGGTATATTGGTTCAGATAACTGTTACGGTTTTAAAATTGAAACCAAATTGGTCTCAGATATTACTGATATAAATTTATACAGAGGTCAAGATTAAACACTTCTCTTGTATATTATACATGTATAATCTTAATATGTAGGTATATTTAGGAAAACGCATTTTTTTACGTTTTTTAAAATATATTTGTATTGTTATTTTCAAAATATATATAGTTACTGCGTTATTGCATTTTTATTGTATTATTACAAACATTCACCATTTTCCAGTGTAAATAAAAAAAATAGGAAAAAAAATGTGATCTCACCTTCATAGTTAAAATTTTGACAATTTGGTAGGTATTTGGCGCCAAGAATAAAAATGACCAAGAAAATAGCGAATACTCGAATACACCAAAATAAGTACATTTTATACAGAAGGTAAATCTACCGATTTTTAACGAAATCTACCGAAAAATTACGAGCCTGTCTACCGAAATTACAAATTTTCACCTGGCAACACTGACTCGTATACAGCTGTGTGAATTGTAAATAATGTGGTGAGACTAGTTTTATTTTGGCGTTCCGTTCGACTCAGTTTAGACCATCTATAAGTATAAAAACATGGAGCAAAATAAATTAAAGGGTATCACAAAATCAAAAAGTAACGTTTGGAAATATTTTAATACAAAAAATGTACTGTAATGTAATGTAAACATTTTATTACTTTTATTGCAATTTCTAGCGATTTTCTTACCATTCTTAGAAAATTCTCCAACTTTTCAAAAGATTTAAGATTAAGATGAGCGTTTAACAATTTAATTAGCTGCTTCATTTACGTGCACATTTAGATCCTTTTCTTTCAGATCAGAATCGAGAATCACGTGAATTAAAAAATAATTTATTTTGACAAGTTATTGATAAGGATTTTTTTTTAGAATGAAATTTCTGGTACACAAAAAGAAGAAACATTGGTTGCCGAGCGACTGACAACAAAATATCATATTTTATAAATTAGCTGACTTTTGATTTTTTTCTTTTTTTAAATAAAATGTTAACATATTCAGTTTTACAGTTTTGTTAAAGGCAAGGGCCTAGCGCCCAACTCTGTAAAATTAAATACTTAGGAACTGAGATGTAATTATGCATTTATTCATTTAAATGTATAGGGACAGTAAGTCCTAAGTAGAATAATTAGACATTAAGTTTGACATTATAAACAATAGGGCAATAAAGATTTTTAAATAGAAAATAGGTTCCCGTCAGATCACCGAAGTTAAGCGGTGTCGAGCGCGGTTAGTACTTGGATGGGTGACCGCTTGGGAAACACCGCGTGCTCTTGTCTTAGGGAAGAGTGTAAAATGACTCAAAACCATCCTATTCACGCCGGACAGGCCGGATGAGATCGGATATCTCGTAGAATGAAGGTGCCGTTTCACACTCCCCAGTCGGTAGACCGCACGATTAAAACCCGTACGGTCGATGACCGGTTCAAGATGGCCTCAGATACGCAGACGAATCTTAAAAAATAGCAAAAAAAAAACAGTTTCGTTATGGAATGTTATCCAATTTTATATTATTCCCGGAGTAGGATTAATCCATAATCCATAATCCCATTGTAATTTGTAATTGATAACATAACATAATCGATATTGCCCATGTCTGCCAGTCGCCACTAAATAAGTTGTGTTAAGTTGAAATTGAGAATATTTTGAGCTGCTTTAATTTGAAAGTTACAACTTTATTATGTATACCATTTGGGGTATTTAGAAAAAGGGTGAAAATATTCCAAGTTCGTTAGCAGGAAAGCTCAACGTTAAGAATGTTGTCGACCCCTTAAAATATTAAAAGCCTTTGTCAATTTGCTGCGAAAAATATTTGCCGAACTTAATATTAGATACCATACCGTGCACTCGGGGGGAGTCTCGCTAAGACATTCCTCGAACAACTTAACAAAGGATTAAACTTTAACAATCCCCTTCGCAACAAATCTTCAAACAAAGTTGCGAAGGGAGTAGTAATGCTCGCCATTAAAAGTTTCGCCAATTAGTTTTTAGTTTTGAAGCATGATATTTTAGTTTTAAAGTCTAGACAACAATATTTTTAATTGGTTACCTATTGCCGGGATGGTTCAATACACTACCAAATAAGCAGCTGCATGTAATGATGATATTTTGAATTTTTAAAGGAGATAGGTTCACCTGCAAATTGTGAAACACCTTGCTACTAGGTCAGTAAAAAACACGAAAACAAAATATTAACCATTTTAACTAAATTGGACTCTTTAGCATTTTACAAGTTTAACTGGAAATGAACAAAACAACATTGGTTTGGAAATGCTACTCCATGTCGCAACCAGTTAAGAAATTCATTGTTCGTTTTTGTTTTAACACGTTTTTACCCATCATCACATTAAATCGTGTCACATCGCGGGCATTGCGTCGGCGCGGAAGGTTCTTCTTAGGTTGCAGGAAAATACTCGTCTATGCCCTGAGTCTATAAATACACGCACCGGGATAATTTGCACTATATTAATTTTGAACGTGTCAATCTCAACAATTGAAAACTACGAATGTAAAGATGAGGCTAAAAAATATCCAGAAGACTAATTCAAAATTAATTTTTAATTGGACACTGCATTATAAAAAAAGAAGAAATGTGTGAGAATACAAAGATAATAACAGGTACCATAAGAGACTTACCTATATCGAGTGTAAAATGGGATCTAATAGTTGTCTCAAATTAATGAGTACAACATTTAATATAATCGTAGCAAGTGAAATTTGTTTAGTTGAAGACTAACTTGAGGTAACTCAGAGTTGTAGATATGTAAATCAGCACATTTTAGTTATTTTAAAAATTTTTGTTAATAAAAGTGAGAAAATTTAGTTATATTTATTGAGCATGGTGTAAAATAAATTTGAATGATTAATATATTTATATTATTTGATATAACATAGTTTATGTGGAGAAACCAAAAAAGAAAAGAAAGTAAAATTTTTTTTAAGTTATTTTATAAAAATTATGAAATTTCATGCTTTTGTTTAGTAAAATAATTAAGTAAAGTAGAATGGGGAAGCCCCTATGGGTTTAAATAGAACCAAATCAATAAATTAATAACTAATATTTTAGACTGTAAAATTAAAAAATAAACTGAATTTATTATATTTTCTGTAATTTGTTGCTTCATTTAAGGTAAAAATATTTCAGAGAAATTTCAATTAATCCATACGGTATGAGAGGGCGGGGGTAAAACTATTTTCGCACACGGGCAGCAGCTAACCTGGGAACGGCCCTGACTAAAATAATGGGCTATAAAAGAAGTTACTTTAAAAATAAGCAAAATGCTACTTTTCCTTATCTAGGATAAAAGCACGCATAGATTTAGCAAGTTAATAAAACATATAAATCCAATACACTAATATATTTCCATTAATAATATAAAAATAAATACATAATTTATATTTAGGAAGAACTTAACAAATTTCACATTATTGTAAATTTTTTTTTGTTGTAACACAAAGCTAAATGGCATATTGTGGTAGAATCCACATACGAATACTATCCAAATACGAAAATGAAAAAAAAAATGTTGTAACACGTAACGTTTTCTTGTTACATTTATACAATTATAGTACCACATTAAATGTTACAATATTTAAGATCTATTGAAAAAATAATTTTAGAATTTTCTAACTGTGTATATCGACTTTATTTATACTGTTTCACCTACTAAACATACCTTACATCTAAGAAAAACACAAACATTACAAATATTAACTAAACACACTAATTAAATTTTATCTTTTCCTTTTATGAGGGGTCATATCTTCTCTTTTTAAAAACCAACAGTAATCACCCATCATGGCTGGATCCCATCGTCCTTGATAGCGAATTTCCATTGTCCTGATATCCTGGTGAAACCTTTCACCCTGCTCGTCACTGACAGCTCCCAAATTTTCAGGAAAAAATGAGAGATGGGAATGAAGGAAGTGAATTTTTAATGACATTCGGGCACCAAGCGATTTGTAGGAATCTAAAAGTTCATCGACTAACTGTTGATAGTTTGCATCCATATTGTTGCCCAAAAATCCCCTTACTATACTAACAAATGAGTTCCATGTTCTGAGTGCCTGCCTGGTAAGCTTCTCTGTAAAGTTGACATCGTCCAGCAATTTTCTGATTTGTGGCCCAATAAAAATGCCTTCCTTTAATTTGGCATCACTTAACTCGGGAAAAACTTGTCTTAGGTATTTGAATCCATCACCATCTTTATTCATAGCTTTTACAAAGTTTTTCATCAGCCCAAGTTTAATGTGAAGAGGAGACAGAAGGACATTTTTCGGCTCTACGAGAGGTGCAAACTTAACATTTTGAGACCCCGGCTGAAATTTACTTCTTTGTGGCCAATCTTTTATTACATAATGCTGATCTACTGCACGACTGTCCCACAAACAAAGAAAACAGCAATATTTTGTAAATCCTCCCTGAAGTCCTACTAAAATTGCTATAACTTTTAGGTCCCCACATATCTGCCATTTATACCGGTTGTAGTTGATTTTATTCAAAAGTGTGCGCATATTTTCATAATTTTCTTTCATCGTCACTGAATGGGCAACTGGTATAGAGGGTTTTAAATTTCCATTATGTAGTAACACAGCTGTTAAACTGTATTTAGACGAGTCTATAAATAAGCGCCACTCACAGGGAGAATGCTCAATATCAAGTTCCTGCATTAAACCATCGATGTCAGTACACGCACACAACGAATTTTTCATATTGTAGAATGCAGAAAACGTAGCATTTCTTTTCCTGAAAGTTGTAATTTTGGTTTCCTTGGCTAACAAGTTCCATTCCTGAAGACGGGAACCAAGAAGTTCTGATTGTTGCTTTGATAACCCCAAATCACGTGCTAAATCATTTAACTCACTTTGAACAATGAAATGTGGCTCGCCGGAACTGGGCCCGGGAGTAAAATCAGGGTCGGTACGCTGTTCCCCGGAGCTGTCTGATGATGCTTTGTCGCCAATATCTTCCAAAACAATATTTTGCGGATTTAAAGGCGCAATGGGCACTGGTAAATCTGCATTATGAGGAACAGGCCGTATGACAGACGGCAAATTTGGATAGTCAATCTTGTGCTTTCCCTTTCTGGAATAACCTTCCGTCTTTGTCAGGCAAAAGTAGCAATCGTCAACATGATTAGTGGGTTCTCGCCATACCATTGGAACTGCAAAGGGCATGCTTTTCCTCTTCCCATTCATCCACTCCACCAATGACACGCTGCAACTAACACAACACACATGGGGAGCCCACTGCTTGTCTTGATCTCCAATTAAAACACCAAAATATTTAAGGTATGCTTTTTTTACATTTTCAGAAAATGGCCTGGCTTGTGATTTCACCATAAATGCTCCACAAATGTAACAAAATCTGTCAGGAGAAATTTTGCAACTACGGCGCGATTGACTCGACATTTTCTTTCTTAAAAACACTTTTTATCTATACACAGAGAACCACTCACTTCGAAACTGAACAGAATACTAATGTTTAATGTTGATTTTATGTCTAATATTGTAAATAATACAGTTCAGGTAATTTTTCTGTTATAAAATGCATCCATTTTAACCGTCCCCTAATTAAATTGACTACCTGCTAATGTAAAATGGTCTTATTAAGCTATTGAAAAATGGTACGTGTTGGGGCTTTCCGAATATTTTTTCTATTATTAGAAAGGTATTTCCATTTTAAAAATAAAGATCTGACCTGTGTTAGAAGAGAACCACTCACTTCGAAACTGAACAGAATACTAATGTTTAATGTTGATTTTATGTCTAATATTGTAAATAATACAGTTCAGGTAATTTTTCTGTTATAAAATGCATCCATTTTAACCGTCCCCTAATTAAATTGACTACCTGCTAATGTAAAATGGTCTTATTAAGCTATTGAAAAATGGTACGTGTTGGGGCTTTCCGAATATTTTTTCTATTATTAGAAAGGTATTTCCATTTTAAAAATAAAGATCTGACCTGTGTTAGAAAAATCTTGTCGGCCAGTGAGTAAGTTATGCAAATATGGCGAAAGATCCACACACTAGCCTTAAGTGGCTATAGTGAATTATTTTCTATATTTCCAATAAATTGAAAATATTTCTTAATGTAACTTACATTATTTGTAATGCTACTCATTGGAAATTTTATTTTAAGAAATGCATTTTTTTAAATTTAATAAGAACAATTACTTATTTCATTTATGAAATAATTATTAGATATAATAAGCAACTGGTTACTTTATTTGTGCTATTGTCGGTTAATTTAGCAATTGAAAATTTAGCTTTTACTAGCAATTCATTGTTTGGGAGAAACTAAAAAGCTCTGCATTTGTTCAAAGAATTATATAACGTGCGCGTTTCGGTTATTTTGTTGCCATTTTAAAGGGTATAATATGCTAAAACAGTTAAGTAAGTTACAAATCTACAAATATATACAAAATAGAGTAAATTAATGATGTAAACCAAACACTGATCTTTAACTATTTGTGGATTTTTGAGAATTTTTTATGTAGTACGTCTCAAAAAATCTAGAAATGATAAAGGATCAGTGTTTGGTTTACATCATAGGAAAAATGCCACACATTTTAAAACCAAAAAGAGCTTCAAAATGCTGTATAAATCCCAATAGGGGCAAGAACTAAATTTTTTGGAAAATATTGAAATCGTAAAAATTGGAAATAGACCAAAAACCGGCAAACTATCAATTTTCAGAACCGGCCAAGATTTTTTTTTTTAAGTACTATATAGGTCGTCTAATTTTACTTCCTTTTTCAGCATCAATATGTCACTGCGATGTTTTAATATTTAAGAATGATGCTTTTCTCATTTCACAGAATATTTTGGTTTTTCAGTCCGGTAAATATACTTTTTGCATTTGTACATTTCTAACTGTTCTTTTAACATATATATACCCTTGAAAATTATTACGAAATATCCGAAAGACATCGGGTTTAATCAATAAATTTGGGAAGAAATATATTACGTTTCCTTTCTCCTCAACATGATTAACAATATTCTTTACCCCGCGGAAATATGCAATCATATATCATATATCAAACGTTAATGAAAAGCAACTGAAAAAAAAAAGAAATCGGTTACTTTATTCCTGCGACAACGGTCATTTTTTGATCAAAGGCAAATCATCTTAAACATATTAGGCAATTGGTTACTTTATTCTTGATATATAACGCAAAGTCTTGTTATCTTGTTTATCAGATATCTCGCATTTAGTACTAAATGTTAACATTTTATTCTTAGGGCTTAAATCCTCCTGCAACCGTTCCTAGATTAAGAGATAACATTAAAATTTTTGGCTAAAAAAATAAGAACTTTTTACTAGCCAGTTAGATTTTCCACTGAGGTATTAGAAAGTTATATAATTTTATGGTTGTTTTGTTATTAAGTTGCATATAATTAAAAAAAAAGAAGCATTTTGAGTTTTAGTTTGAAATAAGCGCCTCTACTTTAGTATGATAAGAACGTGTCTCGTGTAGCATTATCATATTTATATAGGGTGTCTGTAAAAGGTCTTTACAAAAACCTACCACATATTATTCAGACCAAAATTAGCCGATTTAAGTAAACTTACCTTAATACAAAGTTGCTTAGTTTGGGCGCTAGACGACGCTGACGTGACAATTTTTAAATCGTTTTTCTGGATTAATTTAAAAACTGCTCATACTATTTTGCCAAAATTCGGTACGTTGGCACAGCTTTATGGGGCAAAAAAACCCATGCCACAATTCTGATTAATATCAGTCCATGGGCGTAGACCCTGGCTTTTTTACTAATTGCTTGCTTCAGATTTCTATGCCAATGAAACAAGAGGGGTTTGGGCACAAAATTCAGATGAACCTCTGACGGTTTTCGAGAAATTTGCATTTTATTACTTAATACGTATTAGCTTTTACAAAAAAAGAAAAAAATAACTAAATTATAAACAGAAATAAATAGAAATATCATAAAAATTGCTCAAAATGTCCAAAATTTTCATGAATACAAAGATTTATACGTCGAAGAAAATTAAAACACACTTTTTGCAGAACTTGTTAATCGCCTGGATTTCTGGATCTTCTGCAACACGTTCTAAAATGTCTTCTTCGACTTCAGGAACCCTTACAAGACGCTGTCTTCCATTATCAATGACTTTAGGAGTAAATTTACCGTTTTCCCGCAGCCCTCTTTCAACAGCAGCAAACGTCGGGTGACTTGGTATACGACGATTTGGAAACCTTTCGGAGTAGACTCTAACACATTCTCGACCATTTCCTTGACAATACCCAAATACTAATATCATAGCGGTATATTATTATTCTGCATTAGTGTATTGCACCGCCATGATAATTCACGACAATTAAAGTTTTCTAACAATTAATGCAAGCAGATAAAATGATTGAACGTTAGCAACAATATTAAATCTTACAAATTTGACAATAATCTTATGTTGTCAGATGAAACTAATAATAACCAACAATTACAATCGTTTGTGAGGTGTAAGGTCGTGTTGTACATACCTGAAAAATACCATGCGAACTAAAAGCAGATGATAAGAAAACTGTTCAAGAGGTTTTTTGTAGTAAGTAAGTTGGTTTAATCTAATTTTAAACTTAAACCTCTTATCTTCCATTGGCGTAGAAATCAAAAACAGAACAATTCTATAAAACCCAAGTACTCCGTGGTAAAAACTACTACGTATTAAGTAACACAATGCAAATTTCTCGAAAACCGTCAGAGGAATCGAGTCTTATCAAGAGTACCTTTTTTGTAGCAAATAAGTTGGTTCATCTGAATTTTGTGCCCAAACCCCTCTTGTTCCATTAGCATAGAAGTAGTGTCGTAATGGGAAGAAGCACAACCCCCCTCCACTTTTTATGACCTTGACCTTGACCTAACCCGAATGACCTTGGATGACCTTGATCTAACCCGGATGACCATGACCTTGGATGACCTTGAGCTAACCCGAATGACCTTGGATGACCTTGACCTAACCCGAATGACCTTGGATGACCTTGACCGAACCCGAACGCCCTTGACCTTGGATGACCTTGACCTAACCCAAACGCCCTTGACCTTGGATGACCTTGACCGAACCCGAATGCCCTTGGATGACCTTGACCGAACCCGAACGCCCTTGACCTTGGATGACCTTGATCTAACCCGGATGACCTTGACCTTGGATGACCTTGAGCTAACCCGAATGACCTTGGATGACCGAACCCGAACGCCCTTGACCTTGGATGACCTTGACCTACCCCGAATGACCTTGGATGACCTTCACTAACCCGGATTTGACCTTGACCTTGACCTTGACTTTGACCTTGACCTTGAACTTGACCTTGACTTTGAACTTACCCTTGGCTTTGACCTTGACCTTGAACTTGACCTTGACGTTGACTTTGACCTTGACCTTGAACTTGACCTTGAACTCGACCTTAAGTAGCTTGACCTTGACTTTCAAGGAATCACCTTGACCTTGAGCATGCGTTGTTTCTGGTAATATTCCCCCTCCTATGACTTTGAAATTGGATATTATAAATATGGAGCTCTTTCGAAAGGAATACCATAGTCATACAGGCATTGCTTGTTGTTGCCTTGAAATAGAAAAATTGTGTTTGTGGTGTGTTTTGTGAAAGTTATTAAAGGTATTTTATTACATATTTTAATAATGAGTCTTTCACAGCAGACTTTGGCTGAAATTAATAATATGATAAACAAAGATGTTGAATTTCTTGAGCACCGAAAAATTTCAACACTAACGGTGGGAAAAATTTATGTTATAAAACAGATATCATTTGTTTCAACACGTTTTGGTAAAAGTATTCTTGTTACTTTGTATGATACAACACATAATGTAACATTTCAAACTTTCTTACCCAAGCGTGTTGCTGAAACATTATCAGAGGCAACTGTTGACATAATGAATAAATCAAATGATAAATTTACCCTAACATATTTGGGGCAAAGCTCACATGTATTTTCTGGGGGTAATACTAAAGCATTAATAAATTTTGGGTGTTTAGAGTAAACAATGTTGTGTAAAGAATATTTTAATCTATAGTTTATCATATTTTTAATTTTAATTGATAATGTAATAAAAGTGTAATACCTAGTATCATAAAACACAATCACAATCTCATTATTCTATTGTAGATGTGTGACAATGTTGTTGAAAAACAAGATACGTATATAAGTTGGTTAGCATGCAAATTAAGACGTATGGCTCAAGATATACTACAGTTTTCGATGTTTGATGGTTCCTGTTTGGATTCAACTGGCTGTCAGTACAGAAAGTATGTGCGTGATGCAATCAATTTTATGGCTGGTGCGCATCTATGTGGACAATATCTCTACGGATCCATAAACCTGAGTCAATTTTGTGCTGAAATGATTGATAATGATCTTGCCAAGTTTGTCATTCATATACCAGATCTACCAAGTGATTTGGTAACAAAATTTAATTTGGTTGATTATGTGGATCCCGACGATATTACTTATATCGTAAAAGATGGTGTAGTCATCCGCAGCGATGGTGCAAATGGTTGTGAAATTATGGACAAAGTAGAAGATCAAGAAAAGTAAAATTAATTATTGGAACAACTTTTATTTGTAAAAACACGTTCTGTACTATATTTCCATAAACCAGTATAATATATAATATAATATATAAATGTATGTATTATTATAAATAATGGTCATGTTTAAAAATAAATGTTATGGTTTAATATATAAATAAAACCAATAGGAAATAAATTGTTTGTAGTAAAAGCATTGTTTTATTTTTCCCAACATAACAAACCCTATATAAGCGTTTGTAAGATGAAAACCTTATGAAGTTATATAAGTAGAAGGTAAAATAGCAAATTAGTTTAGTTTAATTTGAGGATGAGTCGAAGTAACAGCACAGTTGATAAGTTTGGACGTAAGAAAACCAATGAAAAATGTCGGTTTTTACGTGGACCACCTGGAAATGGATTCAGGCTTACTCTCGATGATCAGTATGATATGCAAGGAAAATCCCTAGAGAATGTTGCATCACCTAAAAAACCAAATGATGCTGCTACTCAAGAATATGTTCTCACTCAACATGATCTTCTGCGTATACAACTAACTGCTGTATTTGTTAAGAAATTATCAGATCTGCGCATACAATTTAATGATATTACTGATCACCGATTCATAGCATTGAATACAGAAGTTGCTCGAAGATTCAATGAAGTTCAAAAAGAAAAAAAAGAGTATGAAAACAAAGTTGGGAAGATGATATTGGCTCTCGAACAACAAATTATTAACCTGGACAAAGTTCAAATGAAATTTGAACAACGAATTATTGACCATATTACAATTAACCTTGATAAAATTCGAGCGAAATTTGAAGATGTAAAATCTGAGTTGAAATAAAAAGTCACTCAAGAGAGAGAGGTCACACGTGAAGGTCATCTGTTATATATAAATACACGTATCCAAATTATGGTGACTTAGTTCATTTGTAGCATTGCTTTCACAATCATTTACAATATGGAAAGTAAAACAACATTAGTGTATCGGTTTTCAATCAACGGTCGTCAAATGTGTTCAAATTGTGAACATTGGGAATTTTTAAGTGGGACAATGGGATTATGTGATTGGTGTCAAAACGAGAGCAATAGAGGATCTGTACCTGCTGACCAACCTCAAAGTCCCATTATCTTAGGTGGTGGGCATCAACAACATACTGATACGTCCACATCTTCAAGTCAGGAAGATGAAATAATGGAAGAATCGCCATCACCGCAGTCGCCATCGTCAAGTCCAACGTCGTCGCTACCAAATGCACTACTCGATTCTTCAAGTGATTAGTATATGCGCTAAAAAAGTAGTGATGAAGAAGTATTTTTCCGTGCCATATGTATTAGTGAAAGTGAACTTAGACAATTTGGTTATAGTCCCTAAGTGTTTTTGGTCAATATGTATTATTGCTTAAATGTGAATAAAACATTTTTTAGTACTTCATATTATGTTTATAATTATATTATAAATTAATAAATCGTTCATGAACAATTTTATTTCTAAAATTACTTTCTAAAATCATATCCAAAGTTGTTTTGATTTTCTCTATTCGCCGTTGGAAACGGTACCTATCAAGCATTAGCTGTTGAAAGTCGCTCTTTCGAGCTTCTCGATATGCAAACGCCCAAACAAATGTTTTATGGACAATATTTTTCTCTTCATCAAATGTTACGCTCTTCATGGTTATTAATTCAATGAAAACAATTTTTAAAATGATAGCAATATATACTGATAAATAAAATTGATATGTTTTAAATTACATGTTTATTTTATCATTCAACTGATACAATAATTGTAATAGGAAATACAAAGCTGTTTATACAATATCAGACTTATCTATCCAAGAATTAAATTGATTAGGGAAACCCAACCATTTTACAAACAATTGATCAATGTGATTTTTCTGACGTTTTCTAAGAATTTTTTCAACAATATATACGTTTGGGTTGGTTGTCTTTTGTAGTTCAGCTTCGTAGAAACAACCTTTAATCGGTTCACCTTCTAATGATTCCAGTATGTAAGTAGGTGGATTTGTGATGTTGCTTTTTACTATTTTGAAGAGTTCTGTTGACCATGAAGGTGTATACCCCTTTTCGAATATGGATTTGTATTTACTGATTCGAACTATATCGCCTAGACGAAATTTATATTTCTTCGGTCTAACCTTTAAATAATCGTATGCCCTAATTTGGGTATCTTCTAACACATTTCTGGGCTTCATGCCAATTGTGCGATGTATTGTGTTATTATAGACGCTTGTTACTGATGGTAATAGTTCCACCCACCTGTAGGAACCTCTAATTGAAAATTGCTTATATAAATTATTTTTTAAAGTTCTTATCACACGTTCAACAATTGCCGCCTTTTTCGTGCTGAATGTAGAATAATGATTTATATTAAATTTTTTCATAAGGGCTTGAAAGCGACTATTATAGAATTCTTTTCCCTGATCACTTTGTAAATTGTCTGGTGTATACGATGCCTCTTCAATTATACTCTTCATTGCATTGGTCACTTCAGCACCGGTCTTGTTTTTGATTGCTCTGGTGTACACAAATTTGGAGTAACAATTGATACATACAAGGATGTAGCGATAACCATCGTTTTCATCAGCATATTGTTGCATTTCAGCTAAATCTATTTGCCATAAATCCTTGTATCCTTTAATAATCGTCCGCCTTCTAATAAAGTTTTTTCTAGCAGTCCGGTGCAGTTCATTAACAATTTCAATTTTTCCCCTGCTTGCCTCCATATTTTGTAGCGAAGCCAACACGTCTCATTAGACACTGAGCAAAGGAAACAAGGTACATAATTTAATATATTATTTGTTCTTCGCGAAGTTCCTCAACAATTGACATAATCTCATTTTCATGCCCAGTATTACCAGCTAATTTTGAACTCCACAACAATCTTAAGCGATCAACCAACTCCTTTGGTTTATTCCAATAAATGTATTGAGGTGATTTGGAAGAAAGTAGTTTCTTGTTGGGTATTTTTATTTTTTTAGCGATGTTATTTTTTACAACAGCACCGCCTGATTTAGTGCTCGCCGGCATCAGTAGGGGTTTTATAATATACAAATATTTCAATAATCTGGTTTCTCGTAGACCCATATTTTTGTCATAATTTTCATATGCTGCACTAGTTAATTCTAAAATTTCCTTGTATTTCTGTAGCACACCATCATCGGTTTTATCGTGTTGTGTTAGGAATGGTGGATTTCTTAAAAAAAGCAAATCGTAAAGTTGAGGTGTTCCATCAAATACAGCAACATTTTTTCCGTTTTTATATAAAGTAATTTTGCCATTTGGAAAACGCACTTCTAGGTTACCAATATATCTTTTAAGGTTATTCGGCTTTTTACCGAAATGTACACCATAAATGGTATCGTATTGGGATGGTTTATTTTTTAATCCATTTAAGTATGCTTGAATCTTGTCGAGCGGTGGTGAACTTGTATAACTTGAAGGGGAAGGTGTCTCAAACAATGTAACGTTGGTATCACGTTTCGGTGTTGTATCGATGTGAGCTTTTCGGCTTATCCGCGGTGTAGACGATTGAAATGATGATATGTGATCGGATATTTCCTCAGGCTCCTCCATTGTGCTAGTACTACGACTATATTGCTTTCCTTGGGTTTTGGGTTGCTGCTGCTGCTGGCGTTGCTTTACTACATTAGATATAGATGTTAGTGGTTTAGTGATTGGTTCGTAAAATTTATCCAAGTCGAGCGCACTTTGTGTCTTCGCCGCCTTGAATTGTTTAAATTTTTTTCGAACAGCATTGGTCGTTTCCACTAGTTTTCGTTTTAAGTCAATTTCTTCATTCATGGTGTTGACAAACTACCGAACAGCAATGAAATGAATGCATTCATCATTGTTAAACAAATATATAGCTATCAAGTCCCTTGCGATATCTTCCCGAATTCACATCACTATCTTTATCGATAACCAAGAATCCATATTTATTATCCCAACATTTCGAGCACATTTCCTGAAATTGTGTAAAATTCAGGTCGGGTGATACATGATCGGAAAATACGTGTCTCATATTCATTTCATCTTGTTTAAACATAATAATAAAGTTGGCATTATCTCGCACAAGCTGTTTAGGAACTCGTGAATATGTTTGAGCCAAATAAAAGGCATCCACATTTTTGTGACGTCCCATACAGAAATATGATCGTATAACATCCTGCTTTTCACACATAACATCATCAAATATAAATATTGAATTGGGTCTTGCATCTGAGGGTTCCATGATATTCGTGGCATCGCTGAAAGCATAATAACCAAGACCTTTAATGGGTGTAAGAATTTTTTTCAAATATTCATATTTTGGTTGATACAGTGACTTGGAGTAGATATAAACATTTTCAAAACGTAGACCCAATGGGTGAGTAAGTAGTGAAATCATAACATTGGTTTTGCCACAATTCGAAGGTCCAATTATTATTCCACGAATGGATGATGGAAGTAAAGGACCGTGTTTCCTTAATAATCTCTCTCCATGTCCACATCCAACTTTTTCATCGAGATTGTCGATGGAAAATTTTTGTTTCAAATGTACTATCCGCATATTGATAAAATCAATATTTTATAGCAAACTTTTCACTTAAATGGTCATTCAGATGCTGATCACCGGACGAAGTAGATCGTCTCGTTTACAGACTAAGACTGGAAGAGGAATTGTTAATTCCTTAATTAATAACCTGCCGGTGGAGCTGCATATCCCCGGTTATCAGTATTGCGGTCCCGGAACAAAAGTGATTAAACGTGTGAAAAGAGGTGATCAAGGAATTAATCCTTTGGACGTGGCGTGTAAGAAGCACGATTTAGCTTATTTAAATAATAGAGACGATATAAGTGAGCGACACCGAGCAGATTACGAGTTGGAACAAAGTGCTTGGAAACGAGTGAAATCTGCAGACGCTAGCGTTGGTGAAAAGAGTGCTGCGTGGTTGGTAACAAATATTATGAAAACAAAGCAGCGTTTTGGTATGGGTGTGTCATCAAGCAAAAGGAAGAGTCGCTCAAAAGTTGCTAAGAGGAAGCGGCGAGCTGGTAAGCAACGTGCTGGAAAGCGGGTGCGTGTGCAGAAAGTAGCTTTTGGTTCTGCTGTTCGACGTCCGATTCGAGCAGAATTGCTAAGAGGTGGTGGAAAGAAAATGAATATTCTAAATGCATCGAAAATAGCCGTTGCAGCAGCCCGTAAATCAGTAAAAGCAGCAGGTGGTAAACGAAAAGTCCGCACGCCTAGAATTATTCCGATTCCTAAAACTGGTGGAGTATTACCATTAATACCAATATTTGCTGGTCTGTCAGCCTTAGGCTCCTTAGCTGGTGGCGCTGCAGGTATTGTTCGTGCCATCAAGGACGTGAAGAAGGCAAATGCAGAAAAGACAGGTGCTACTTTAAAACTACGTGGAAATGGATTATATCTGAAACCATATCGTTCAGGTATGGGATTGTTTATGAACCATAGGAATATGTCAAAAAACTAATTGTGTCTCTACCCAATAGACCGCTATCAAATGTCGATCTGGAAAAGTATGTGTTAAAACTAAAGATACCTTACTTTAGGGGAGTTTATATGCGAGATTCATTACCTGCACGTGGTCCCCGACGGTATGAAGCAGCGATTATTAATTTGGATAGCGCATCGGGGGTAGGGACGCATTGGGTGGCATATCGAAAAGTCAACTTTGAAGTAACATACTATGATAGCTTTGGTGATTTGCCACCACCTACCGAATTGGTGAGATATCTGCAAACAGGTTCGAACGCGTCGAAAAACATTTACTATACATACGATCGTCAGCAAGAATTCGATTCAGTTTGGTGTGGCCATCTGTGTTTGAAGTTTCTCTCCGATATAAAATAATAATAATAATTATGTCTTTGACGTCACAAGTTGAACGCGATAACTACACAAAGATCTTGCACTTACTTAAAGTGTTTAAACATGTGGGTGGATTATTGAGAATGACTGCCGAAGAATTAGAAAACGTGCCAAAGGAACTAATGATTTCGATGGCGCCAAATGAAATTGCTATAGTTTGGGATAAGCTGTCAAATGAACTGAAAAGTGACGAGGATATGATGAAATATCAGTTTTGCTATGAACATTACAATAGCGACAGTGACGATTCCAACAAGGATGTGGGTGATGGGCCATTGCCTCGAAAATTATTTTGTTGTTACTGCAAAATTAGTGATGTGAATATAACAGCTGAAAATTCGATTAACACGACATCAGATGAGAAGAAAAAAAAAAGCGCTAGTGTATTAAACCCATTGAACTGTTGCAAATGATAATAAAAACAATCACAAATAGCTACTTAACGTCAGTCATGTCGCATACATTCACGCTAACAGGATCCTCGAGCGTGTTAAGCGCCGACTTTTATCCACCCATTGAACTGAGTACAACAAGTAAATATGGTCTTGCACTTGTCGGATTTTACACATATAATTCAATTTTTAACATTGATGAACACAACAACTCATTTGGTTACATAATTGATGAACAGAACAGCTCATTTGGTAAAATAAGGAAGGATGAAAAAATATCACATCTACTGACCATTCCACCAGGAGCATATGAGATTGATGAAATTGGTCAAGCTATGTTGACAGTTCTAAAAGAGTCAACCCGCAACGATAGTGATGAAATATTTTCGTTAACAGCCAACAATAATACATTAAAATGTGAGATGAAATCGAAGTATGACATTGATTTGGGTGGTGACAAAAGTATTGCCAAAATGTTGGGGTTTGACGCTAAAGTGTTAAAAAAAAATGAAAAGCATCAGTCAGTGTACAATGTGGATATTATGAAAGTACGCATTATACGGGTTGATTGTAATATAATCTCTGGTGCATTCCTGAACTCGTCGAAATACCACATCCTATTTGAATTTGATATTGACGTTGAAGCAGGGTATAAAATTACGAAAGAGCCGCAGAATATTATTTATATGCCGATTATACCGGAAGGACGTCAGTTCATAGACAACATCAGTCTGCGAATCTTGGATGACGACGGAGATCTGATTGACTTTCGAGGGGAGAAGATAATTATTAAATTGGAATTAAAGAAAATAGCATAAGGATGGGTTTCTGCTTTAACACTCAACTACGTTTGTTGCATACTGTGAAAGATTCAGTTAAACATAATAAAAGTAAACAAAGTAGACAAACCAGGCTCATTCGTAATCCAGTCATAAGATCGAAAAGACCTCATCGGCAGCAGCAGCAGCAGCAGCAGCAGCTTTCTCGTGAAGATTACAGTTTTTTACGATCAATTGGTTTGAAAATACGAAAATCTAGAAAATGACGGCTACTAGTGAAAAGATCGAGGTTTTCACCGAACCTATCTTCGAGAACTCCATAATAAGTTTACAGGAACATACTTATAAACCATATGGTTCCCCAACATTTAAGAACTCTGATGAAATTCGTATTCCCGTACACTTTCAAGACATAATCTTGGATGTTTCCGAAAGTTACATATACATCGAAGGTACTTTCAAACCTAAAGATGCAACAAAGAAATGTTACTTATCGAATAATGCTATAGCCTTCCTTTTCGACGAAATTCGCTATGAAATGGGTGGTGGTGAACAAGTCGCAATTGTCCGAAAACCAGGAATTACTACAACACTGAAAACGATGGCATCCTTCGGCGCCTTACAAAATAATTCTCTAATGGTTTGTGGATGGGGTCTAAATGAAAATAATCAAGCTCTTGTTGATGCCACAAGTCATGTATTCTCCGGAAAGCTCCCCCTAAAGTATCTAATGGGTTTTGCAGAGGACTATACGAAAGGAATTTTTAATGTTAAGCAAGAGCTTATTTTAATTATCGCTCGCAATTTTAGCAATTGTTATGTTGGTGAAGTAGAAGCAGACATTAATATTGATAAAATCGAATGGAGAGTTCGTCATATTATTCCCGACGATCGTCAAAAGCTAAAGATAATGTCTCGCATGAATAAAGGTATAAATAGTGCCAATATTCCAATGGCATATCGAAAATGGGATTTGTACGAATTACCTGCCTTGCGACAAACATCATCAGACGTGTGGGCTTTAAGGACTAGCACCAGTCTCGAAAAGCCGAGATATTTGATTATTGGGTTCCAGAATAGTACCTATTGCGATAATAAAGCCAAAGATGCCACTCAGTTTACTGCAGCCAATATAAGTGACATACGAGTATACCTTAATTCCACTGTTTACCCATATGAACGGTGGAATTTAGAATTTGGGAAAAAATTATATGCTACAGCTTACTATACCTATGAGAACTTCCAGAGTAGCTACTACGGTCGAGAAATGGTGGACCCAATGTTAAATTACGTCGATTATCCTGACAACCCCATTTTCATCGTGGATTGCAGTCATCAACCAGAAGCTATCAAATCGTCCACAGTTGATGTCAAAATTGAGTTTGAAACACGAAACAGTAAATTTCCCAAAGACACTAAAGTTTATGCATTGGTTATTCACGACTCATTCTTAAGTTATAATATCTTAAACGGTTCAGTTACTAACAAATCTGTATTTTAATCTTTGTTTAATTTCTTACTGAAGCATCGCGCGATCGCCTCCAACTCTAATTTACAATACCGATTTTACCCCTACTAATATGGATAAAATTAGAAAATAAGGTAAATCAATTTGTTAGCAATGTAGGTTGTAGTTAGTCTAGAAATAAATATTTTTTAATATTATATATAGTGTTTTATTATTCCAAAAGCTACAACTTTGCTTTTAAGTTTTGAACTGTGGATCGAGGGTATATTTTGATATTTGACAAGACATAAACTGTTAAAGATAAGAATATACAGAAATGTGTGGGAAAGAGAGAGAGAGAGGAAGATAGAGGGTGGGGCAAGATAATGTATATAAGCACCTATTTCGATTTGGAAATTCATTCTAACCCAAAATGTCATCAAGCTCGGATGCAGGTTATTCGAGCGATGAAGAACGACGCGTTCAATGTCATCAACATAGACGAGTACATCGTAGGGGTGGTAGGTTAAGAGAAAGATTTTGCATAGTGCAATCTTATGTAAAATGGGGCCTTCATGTCAACTTGTGTATGTATTGCTACACAACGAGATTTGCGGGTATACATGATGTTGGTTTCATCCAGACCCATTTTACAATAGGATTGAATAGAGCTATGCAAGATCACTCTTGGTGTAGTGCTTGTCGTGCAAGACTGTTTACGGTCTTTCATCAGGACTCATGCCTTATTTGCAATAGAATGTAAATTGTATTGCAAATAAAGCAGCTACCACCGGAATCGACTACCGTCCGAACCCTGACCCCCTCTTACCCATCCCCAGGTCCTTCTCGGAGGGCCACATAAAGAATTGAGCGTAGTTAGTTGTTTAATGTCACATATCCAGGGTGACACGACACTTTTGAGAAATAATTTCTCGATTGTGTTACTATGGATAAAGATATTATGTTATTTAATAAAAATGTAATATTCCTAACCAAATCTAATTTTTTTTTCTGTTGAACCCATGGTTCACCTAACTCAGGACTAATAATACAATGGAATTAATATTAAGAATACAATTTTTATTGATAACAATTCTTATAATTGTATAGTAGTTTTACGTTCGATGTTGCACAGTGCCATGGTTGCGTTGTCGGATGGAAAAAACATGGTGGAAGCCTCTTAAATTTACTTAGTTTCGGTTCTCGTTCACAGGGAATATTGATCATAATTTCTTCGCTTATAAACTTCTTTAGAAATTTCATCTTTTCACTACCTTTTACGTAAACCTTGGGTGATTGATACAATCTCAATATATGATTAAATATGTTATTAAGTTCACACAATTCTATATTTCCAGACTCCCACTTCAATCCATGATAATTTTCGGCCCATTCAACACTCTTTAGCTCATTAACAGACAACATACTTTTATGAGAAGGAGGTTTAAATAAATAATTGGCGGCACGAAACCCATCGTAAATTGCTATTTCTTTTGGAAAATATCCAAAAGAACAATGGTAGCCCTGGATATCAACAAAAATGTCTGAACGATATTCTGCCATGGTTGCTTGCAACACTTTATACATTTTGTATTATTTATTTAGGTAAAAAATTATATACATAGTCATACAATATTGTAGCATTTTTAACGCTACAAGAACAAATATCTAAACTATGATATGAGCAATACGTAGTATCCATTGTTAATTTTGGTACATTAATAGAACCAGTAGTGAATTCTAAATTAACAATAGAAGGAGTTTTAAGGTTCTTTTCGGAAAAAGTATTAATTAAAAAATCCTTCTTTACTTGGCCCTTGACATAAATAGTATTGACATCGTGCAGAGCGTCGTAGAGAATCGGGAAAAGCTGGTCGAGATCCATTTCACCATAAGGATAGCAGAGACCATGGCGGTTTCCATATAAAAACAACACTTGCTTCTGGCATTGATACGATAGTTCATAAAACGGTATGGATGGTTTAAAGAAGTAGCTTTTCATCTCCTTTCCATCATAAATAGCCAACTCTTTAGGTTGAAATTGTGGAACGCAGAATCCTTGAATGTCGACTACAACAAACTTCATCTCATCAAAGCTGGGAGCAAACTAAATTATTTTTTTAATTCAAGACACATTTTTGAAGGATATAGTAAAATTTACACCCCACCCCTAAAATATGGCTATAAATACGTATGCGCATAGCAGAATGTATCACTCTTCATCCAGCCATGGACGCTACTAGACTGATGTTGACCTCGACCAGGAAGAGGAAAATCGAAGAGTATTGGGCAGCCTCAAAGAAGAAATTTGAAGGGAAACCGATCGCTGTCGTAAAGCCGACAGTACAAGCACCACCACCACCACCACCACCTGTCGTCGTGGTGATAGAAGACGACGATGTCGGGGTGCCGGAACCACCAGCACCACGTCGGCGTTGGCGTCGCATAATTGCACCGCGATCTGTTCAGATCGCCAGAGGGGAACAGCCGAATTAGCTGGTTTCCCTCAACTACCAAAAAAACGGTCCTTTTCAGGACCACACTTATACTTTGAGCGTAGTTAGTTAGGTAGAAGTCCCATTCGTGGGATGATATAATACCAACAAGTGGTATTTGTTATCATCACACATAGAAAAGGGATTCTCTTTACTACATAATTCATCTTAAGGTGAATATGTTGAAAAATTAGTATCATATTAATTTTTTTAAGAGATTTCTCATCAGTTTAGAGCAAAAAGGTACTAAACTTAAACCATCGGACGTAGTCTAAGCTACACAGTACCATTTTTTAAATTTAAATTAAATAAAAATTGATATTTCTTTTTTTCACCCAGTTCCTATTTTCATTCATTTTTTTTTAGGCATTTCCGATAACTTTAGAGCTAAGAAGTATTAAACTTAAATTACTGGGCGTAGTCTAAGCTACACAGTACCATTTTTTAAATTGCAATTAAATAAAAATTGATAATTCTTGTTTTCCCCCAGTTCCTATTTTTATTAATTTTTTTTAGGCATTTCCGATAACTTTAGAGCTAAGAAGTATTAAACTTAAATTACTGGGCGTAGTCTAAGCTACACAGTACCATTTTTTAAATTGCAATTAAATAAAAATTGATAATTCTTGTTTTCACCCAGTTCCTATTTTTATTAATTTTTTTTAGGCATTTCCGATAACTTTAGAGCTAAGAAGTATTAAACTTAAATTACTGGGCGTAGTCTAAGCTACACAGCACCATTTTTTAAATTTCAATTAAATAAAAATTGATATTTCTTGTTTTCACCCAGTTCCTATTTTTCATTAATTTTTTTATGCCATTTCCCGACATTTTACGCAAAAATTTCATAGCACAAAAATAATTATTTTGTTGCAAAGAACCGGTTTCCAATTTTATTTTGGCAGTTTTATTAAAAATTAGCCCTTCAACCCTTAATGCGCATGCTTGTGGACTTTGTTCAAACCCACCCGGGTCTCGCGAGTCGTTTCCGCATATTCCCGACAAACTATTTTCATTCCTTAATTCGCTTATTTCAATACGTTAAGCTTAAATTTTACGATTTATAACTTTTAAATTGAAAAAAACCTATTTTTCTATTCAAGTTTTCTAAAATATTTTAGACGTGTTTCGCCGTTTTTTTTTATTTTCAACCGTTTTCACGCAATAAGGCGTCAAAGTTACACATCTAAAAATAGCCAAAAACTCACTTTTTTAAAATGGTTCTTTTTCGATTTTAAAAATTCGATTTATATTAAGGAAACTTGCCTCTATCACTTTGTCCAGTAACTATTTGCGATATTTTTTACTGTTTTTTCATAAATTACAGCCAAAGTCGCCCTTTCTTAGAAAAATTAAAAAAATGGTACTATATTTGCTGTTTCCCTATTTTCTTCAATTTTTTCCATTATTTTTTAATCTAATTCTGATATAACAAGTTGTGCTCTTCATTTTTGGTCCTACACTTTTTACGCTTAATTGCATAGTTTGTCCATAAAATACCAAATTCATATTATTATTTTCCTCAGGGTAGTACCGGCTATTAGGGGATGATACCAAATTTTTAATTTTTAACTTTTTACACTTTAAAAAATGGTACTGTGTAGCTTAGACTACGCCCAGTAATTTAAGTTTAATACTTTTTAGCTCTAAAGTTATCGGAAATGCCTAAAAAAAATTAATAAAAATAGGAACAGGGTGAAAACAAGAAATATCAATTTTTATTTAATTGCAATTTAAAAAATGGTACTGTGTAGCTTAGACTACGCCCAGTAATTTAAGTTTAATACTTCTTAGCTCTAAAGTTATCGGAAATGCCTAAAAAAAATTAATAAAAATAGGAACAGGGTGAAAACAAGAAATATCAATTTTTATTTAATTGCAATTTAAAAAATGGTACTGTGTAGCTTAGACTACGCCCAGTAATTTAAGTTTAATACTTCTTAGCTCTAAAGTTATCGGAAATGCCTAAAAAAAATTAATGAAAATAGGAACTGGGTGAAAAAAAGAAATATCAATTTTTATTTAATTTAAATTTAAAAAATGGTACTGTGTAGCTTAGACTACGCCCAGTAATTTAAGTTTAATACTTCTTAGCTCTAAAGTTATCGGAAATGCCTAAAAAAAATTAATGAAAATAGGAACTGGGTGAAAAAAAGAAATATCAATTTTTATTTAATTGCAATTTAAAAAATGGTACTGTGTAGCTTAGACTACGCCCAGTAATTTAAGTTTAATACTTCTTAGCTCTAAAGTTATCGGAAATGCCTAAAAAAAATTAATGAAAATAGGAACTGGGTGAAAAAAAGAAATATCAATTTTTATTTAATTGCAATTTAAAAAATGGTACTGTGTAGCTTAGACTACGCCCAGTAATTTAAGTTTAATACTTCTTAGCTCTAAAGTTATCGGAAATCCCTAAAAAAAATTAATAAATATTCGAAACGGTTGAAACGAAGAATTATTAAATTTTCTCTCAATGAAATTTAAAAAAATGGAGATGTATAGTTTAGACTATGTCCAACATTTTAGGTTTAATACTTTTTTGTTCCCTAGTGTTTTTTATTGTTACTGAAGTTCAGTAAAATAAAACAAATTATATAATGTAATATTATAACTTTTATTGTTATAACTTGTATAATATAATATGTACAATTTTTACATTGCTAATATCTAACACCGCAAATCTTTTTTAATGGTATAATGTGTACAATTTTTACATTCCTAATATCTAAGACTTAAAATCTAACATAAACACCTACAACTAACTTATCCATATCTTACATATCCGCGGCATAAGAAAAGTGGCAAAAGTGTTTAAGCCGCTGCTTACACTTTGCTATCTTTTCCTGTGCCGCCTCCATCCTTTTCCTTAATTCTAAAATTTGTCTCTCGCACTCCTTCACTTCACTTACACTGTCTTTCATGTCCCTAACTATAGATTGTCTAATGCTAAACGCAGCAGCCACTGCCTCTCTTTGGCTGGGCGAGAACTCACGCAGCCATTGAGGTTCGCTCTCCGTCGTTGTTGTCTCCTCTACTCGCCGCTTCTTCAATGGCCTCAGCCCTACACTAGGAGATTTGGGCCTCTTAAAAGACTGGCCAGAATGTCCGGACGCCGTTGCTGCTGTCGCCACTACTGGCAAGTCGGTGGGCTTCTTTTTCTGTAGCGACAAGCTCCGTGGTCCTGGCATTTTCAACAACTTCTCTAATTTGCTTCCACCTGCTACTGGGCTCGCCTTTTTCACAACAACATCGCTTAAAACGACGACGTTCTGGTCCCGCTGCTCCAGATGTTGTCGAGTAGAAATTTCGGCCAACATATTGTTGCAGGCCTCGTCCTCTACACGACCTTGTTCCGTCCGTTCGCTCTGGTCCATGGCCCATTCGGCGACGGTATGCGGTGTTAAGAGGGACGAAGGGTCAAATCCCTCCAACATTGCTTCTTCAGCCGCACTTCCGAAGCTAAATTCTGACAATAAGTCGCTCTCCATTTTTTCAACTTTGTTTTTTTTTTAACACTACTAAGACAGTAATACACACACAAGTCGTACAACAACTGTGAACTGATCTGCTGCTCTTGGATCGACTGTCTTTATACACATCAAGACCACCCCCCACTTCTCAATTCCCGCTTCTCGACTCTAACCGACAAGGGCACCTTCGTGCGCCCTTTTCGACCTCACTACTACTTGCCAAGGGCAAATAAACAACTTATGCTACAAACTGTCCTACACATTCCTATGTTATGATCACTATTTTTTTAACTTAAAGTTCTACTAAATATGGATTTGCCAGTGGAGCGTTCTATCACAAAGCTATACAAAATATTGAATTACTTTCAGTAAATTTGCTAAATTTTCTTCAGGGTCCGCACTATAAAACTCTATATCTTTATGTCCCCAAGGTAAAGTTTTTGTGGTTGATGGAATTATGAAACGCTTGTCGTCATAATGACTAAGAGCAATTTTATTAATAACTTGTGTGTAAATATCGTGTAATTCACTTCGAAAAGTTTTCATCTTCCTAAATATTAAACCGCCGTTTTCAACGATTTTTCGGTAATCGTCCAAATGAAGCTCCTTCTCGATAACTGATTTTTTTATCCCTTTGGCTTTTTTTAATTCGTTGTTCAATGATTTTACGTAGTAAGCTTTTGCCCCAGTTCCAAAAAAACCGATTATCGGATCACATGGAAATTCATCCTTCATTCTACCCAACACTGATTTTCTCTTAATTACATTAAATTTATTATTTTCGGGATAATTTGAGGTGTCGAATTTATCTGGGTTCTCTGCAATTACTCGATAAAAATCATCGGTGAACACTTTTAATATCAAAGAATCCGTGTCCGTGTAAAGTAAGGAAGCATTACTGCCAAACTTCTTTTTAATAAAGTTATAGAAAAAATCATAAAAAACTGTTTTCGAGATATCCAATATGGAAAAACCAATATATATAGGTTTATTATAAATAATTTTTAATTTATCCATGTGGATCGCGACAAAATCTTTTGTAAATATGGATCTACTATTAAAATTGGGACGAGCAATTAATGCTCTTGCCCCAACTTTACCTACACCATTTTCCCATTGTGTTATTAATTTTATATCTTTACGATTTTCAACGTTTTCCATAGTTTTTCCAAAAATAGCATTTATTATCAATTTAAACAGATCCTTACCAAATTTTGTTGTTGACTTGTTACGCAAATCCGTATTAAAATCGATATATTTCTTTAACCACTTTGACTGATCAAATTTTAAAATTCTATGAGTCCGCATTACCATTAGACCGTTATCGATAGCTTGTTTTAAAGTTCTATAATGAACAATATACCTCTTTTTATCTTTAAGATTGGGAATCAATTTGGACAACTTTGCCTCCTCTGTAGGTGGCATTATATTTTCCACTAAGAAAGGAAGATCAGAATGTAAGTCATGCAATTCTTCCGGATAATGCACGTCTACTTCCAGAACGTATCCGTGCGGACTTTCATCACCCACATTCATAATATTTAAATCTAAAATTTCACGTTCTGATAGCCATCGAAAACCACCAAAGGGCAATGCTTGGGACATACTATGACCGTATAGGTTTGTTGCATCTAAATATGATATAAATGAAGAAGGTTCTGAGGGATCATAGTTGGGTAAATAGGAATTATTTGCGATGTGCTTCCTTTCAGTACACTGACTTATCCCGCCGCGAATACCTTTTTTAAAAAAGTGAATTATATCAATGTCTGTTAAAAGCTCTAACTTTACCTGGGTCATGCGCAACATGCAATCAAAAGATAAACTTGGTAGGGTAAAATACTGTGCGGGGTCCAATTTATAAACTTGCAAACAAGTATCGCGAAACTGTTCGAAAACATCTGCTAATAATAAAACGTCTGATTTTATATATAAATCAGAGTAATCCCCTAAATTCTTACACCCAAATAAATTCCACACTTCCTTAGCTCTCTGATAACATTCATCACTTATGTGCTCTTCTCGTAATGTGTCATAAAACTGATTTTTAGTTGGAAGAGTTGCAAAATTCATTTTTTCAATTGAATCGATAAAATTGTACGGAAAAACACCCTTTTGACGCATCAAATTAAATTCACGCACGTCAGCAAAATGTTTACGTGTTTCCTTAAAATCGTTAACACTTAAACCATTACCCAAGTTTTCCAGTGATGTTGATAGAAACTTAAAGCTGTCGATGAATCGAAGCTTTAAATTTTTTCTCTTTGTTTCACCAGTTTTCTGATCTACATAATCGTGCATGTAAATGTTCTTTGTAAATGATATATACTTTTCCTTGCTTTGAGCTATAACGTCAATTTTGTCACCATATCTACATAATTCTTTTATAAACATATGGCTGTCGTAGCCGCTTAAATTATGAAATATGATTGGTACAAAAGTAGGTACTTTATAATTTAGGTTACAAATTGAATGTGCGGCACCATACCTTTTTCTACCAGTTATGTGACAATGATCCTTTACTTTTATATCACTTTCCTCAAAAGGTTGTTCACATATACCACATAGTGTGGCATTTTCAAACTCTGTTTTTTCACTAAGTGTTAATGGGTTCATTGGCTTTATATCCTTTAAATAGGTATTGTAAAGATATCTTAAATCGGTTTCTATGGAATCTACAAAAACTTTACCAGCATCTTTTCCGCGATATAGCTCAAACTTGGAAATTGAATCGTCGAAAGAACATTTTATCAGATATGCAAAAGAGTATGGTTCGTGCTTGAAATTATTTATGGTATAAGAACTTGTGGGATTGGGCTCGACAGTTTCGACTGGTTTTAAAACGGATTCAAAATCCGCATAAACGACAAAAGGAACTCGCATTTGCTTTTCTATACCTTCAAATTTTAACATATTTTCCGGTATGCTCTTTCCAAATTTATCAATTTTTAGATCCGTTGACGGTGTCAATGAATAGATGTGTTTACAATCATTTTTTTGATGCATTATTAAAGCTGTTGGTGAACGAAAATATATAAGACAACCGTCACAAAAATATAGTCTATCATGATGCCGTGAAATTTGGCTGGATACTAGACGAGATAAATCAATTATCCAACAATAATGACTTGTTGAGCAGCTTTCGTCACAAATATGTTTATTACTGCGGCCTTTAATATTACAATCTTTCGTAACCATAAGCAAATTTACGTGCTTCTGTAGCTTCCTTGTAGCATATCTTAGTGGTCCGACCACCTCATATTTTAATTTATTATCTTCAAAACTACTCTCCAAACCGTATACATTAACTGAAATATTATTCATCTCTTCAAATTTTGTGATACCGCTCAATTTTACTGGAAAATCCATACCTGTTACATTTATGACTGTTGAGTAGTGGGGGTACGATGTGAGTTGTGTCGAAGCCATGGCTGCAGGAAATAATGCTGATGTAATGGCCCAAGCAAAACAGCATTCGTCCTGATTGATTACATTCACCACAGCTTTTTTGGCGTTGATGCATTGCGGCAACGGTATATATGATGAACCACCCAGAGGTGAATACTTGTTAATATTCACTTCTAGATGAAGTATTTTCTCCAGAGCCCAACCTGCAAATAAAAATGGAATTAATTACTTTAGAGCACTTTAACCATTCAAATGTCAAAAACAATATTTATTTAATCTGTTCATTTTCTAATAATTCTTAAATACCTGAATCTTTCTCCTGAAATTCGGTTGACTGAGCTTTCATTGCCTCCACAAATGATTGGTAAACATCATCCAAGTCGCTCCCTATTACAACTATTTCATTGGAGGTATTAAATGACTTTTCACTAAATGTTTCCTGCGATGGTAGAAAGTATCGACCAACAACAACCATGTTTATTTTTAAGGACTTTTGGACACGTAATATTTCACTCATCAAAGCCAACACTCGGGGTTTAATTTCTTCGAAAAATAATGTGTAGTCTACATGTTCACCATCACTATTTATACGATAAGATATAAGCCTATTTTTAAATGCGCCTTGTATAACTTGAACACCGTGGGACACCGTCACACAGGACTTTTCTTTATGCTGTAATGTTCTCTGATGCGCAAACATTTGATTGTGTGGCACATTTACGTTACATAAGGTGCAAGTTTGCATAGTCGACGTTGATGCAGCACCATCAACTCTACGTCGCTTACCCCAATCTTCATTATTAAATCTTGATACACACGATTCTCTTTTATGCCGTTCCATACTATAGCTACGAGTAAATGCCGTTCCACAGTTTTCACACACGTAATTCATTGTAATCAATTATTATTGTTGTTCACTTGTTATTCACTAAAACTCGTGACTTACACTAAAAATCAAATTACTTGAAATGGTTTATAAAGCCGACGTTATAATGGTGGGGGGTTATGCTAAGGTCAAGTTCAAGGTCAAGATCAAAGCCAAGTTGAAGGTCAAGTTCAAGGTCGAGTTGCTCAAGGTGAAGGCCGGGTTACTCAAGGTCAAATTCGGATTAGTCAAGGTCATTCGGGTTCGGTCAAGGTCATCCAAGGTCAAGGGCGTTCGGGTTTGGTCAAGGTCATCCAAGGTCCAGGGCGTTCGGGTTCGGTCAAGGTCATCCAAGGTCCAGGGCGTTCGGGTTCGGTCAAGGTCATCCAAGGTCAAGGGCGTTCGGGTTCGGTCAAGGTCATCCATGGTCCAGGGCGTTCGGGTTCGGTCAAGGTCATCCAAGGTCAAGGGCGTTCGGGTTCGGTCAAGGTCATCCAAGGTCAAGGGCGTTTGGGTTCGGTCAAGGTCATCCAAGGTCATTCGGGTTCGGTCAAGGTCATCCAAGGTCAAGGGCGTTTGGGTTAGGTCAAGGTCATCCAAGGTCATTCGGGTTAGGTCAAGGTCATCCAAGGTCATTCGGGTTAGCTCAAGGTCATCCAAGGTCAAGGTCATCCGGGTTAGATCAAGGTCATCCAAGGTCATTCGGGTTAGGTCAAGGTCAAGGTCATAAAAAGTGGAGGGGGGTTGTGCTTCTTCCCATTACGACACTACTCATAGAAATCTAAAACAAGCAATTAGTAAAAAACCCAGGTTCTACGCCCATGGACTGATATTAATCAGAATTGTGGCATGGATTTTGCCCCATTAAGTTATGCCAACGTACCAAATTTCGACAAAAAAGTATGAGCAGTTTTTGAATTAATCCAGAGAAACGATTTAAAAATTGTCACTTCAGCGCCGTCTAGCGCCCAAACTAAGCAACTTTGTACTAAGGTAAGTTTACTTAAATCGGCTAATTTTAGTCTGAAGAATATGTGGTAAGTTTTTGTAAAGACCTTTTACAGACTCCCTGTATAATTCATGACTATATTAAAGTTCAATTTTAAAAGATTTCGTCTACAATACAAAGAAAACGAAAATCGCTTTAATCTTCTCGTATAATTTTCTATTGTGTGCACAATTTTTCGTAATTAATTATTAATCTCCGTTCTTCTTTGCAGTAGTTAAGCTGCTATTATCTAGAATCAATACCCCAGGGAGCTCTTAACGCTATAAAATATGCACTAGTCTCTGCTGCTTTCGAATCGAACCGGAAAACTTTACTTATACATAAAATAGATATAAATTAGAAGTTTTATAGTTTCAGTTCTTTTCGAATGAATGTTTGGATTAAAGGAACATTTACAACTGTAATCTGTTAGATTAGATTAGAAAACAATTATTTTTATCGGTTTTCAGGTAAGTATTTCATTAGGGTATTTTTATCATTTATGGAAATTCGGGTTACAATATGTCTGAAAGAAACACCGAGCCAGTTAAATTGGGTAAAATACCGGGTGGCAACAAACGTAGCACCACAGCGTTATGTTAAAAGTTATTTTATTCGAATTTGGATTTCTAATATGTCTGTATAAAGTCTGTGCGTTTTAAGAAGTCCGATATCGGATTAAATCACCAAGGGATGTTAACGCTTTTAAAACAGTAAGTCGGTTAAGTTACAATATCTTCGCACCTTCGCTATACTTGATCACACCGAACATCCCACTGGTTTACTGTATTCTATTTCGCTCAGTAATATCGATAACATCCCTTGGTGATTTAATCCGATATCGGACTTCTTAAAACGCACAGACTTTAGTCAAATTCTTCTCAAATTTACCCTTTAACGTTTGCAATAAAATGACGTCGTAAGGGCTGTTTTACAAAAAACAAAATATTGTCTATAAAACAACGTGTGCAACTGTCATAAAAAGTTGTGATAAAATCTTTTAAACTGGTCCCTTCCATAATTCTTTAATCACTGATCACTTAAATTTGATACTTCAGTTTTAAATAATTTCTTTTATTTCTTTGTAAAGTTTTTACTTCAACCCTAATTTTAGAATTCCTTTAAATAGTGATCTACTTTTCATTGTTTAGTATCAAAGTATCCTTAATCGTCGTTTGTAAACCATAATGCGCCTTGATTTAGGTTGGAACATGCTTAGGATATGTTCCGTATATATAATATTTTCACCAACTTCTTGGTTTGCTGTCCCGAATATATAAGTTCCTGAAAAAGTGTAAATTTTTGGGACATGGTTTGTCTGAAAGCGGTAATTTATCTGTCACCAAAACTACCGACGAAAAACATCGGTTGGAGAGGTGACAACTTCAGTTTAGGTGGAAAATTTTTAAAATATGACGTTCTGTCATTAATTTAAATAATGATAACCTACTTTTCTATATGATTTGCGTTTTTGTCATCGCGCTGGTACTGTTTTTTAAACAATCAATTAATTATGGTGAGTAAAGTGTGTATAATCATTTTCATTTAATTAATAAGATTTCATTGTTTCGTAGGATTTCGACACGTCTGCCAGTCAAAATAGGATGATCTACTGTGGCCATTGCAACGCCCAACTGGTATATTTAGATAAAATATGTGAGGAAAATAGTCTAATTTGTTCGCATCATGAATGCTTAAAAAACACGGCCCACGTTTTCTTGGAAAATTCCAAAATATTCCACTATGTAGATAACGATGCCAGTAAGCCAGATAAAAATAAACAAGATGAAAATATTAGTGCCGAGAAAGATTATCAAACAAATGTGCTTGAACATGAACAACCAAGTACGTCAAGTTCGTCATCTCCATCTCAGTGGAACGAAAATATGACAAAATGCCTTATTACAGCATACAAAACACATAAGGAAAAATTTCAATCCCCAATGTACAATAAGAAGCAGATGTGGGACGTAATAAGTTAAGAATTAAGGAAACATGGGACAGAAAAATCAGGGAAGAAGTGCGACGAAAAATGGAGAAACATGAAGAATATTTATGACAAAATATTAACAGACCAAAAAGGTACAGGTGCTGGCAAGGTCTTCTGGAAGTATTTCGATGACTTCAAAGAGATGTACTTTAATGATTCTCGGTTAACAGCTTCTAGTACTGGAGTTTTAAAAAGAAAAAATGAACATTGGAGCTACTGAACTAGATCTTGAATTAAATGAAAATGAAGAAACAATTCCGAAGAAAAATAAAGTATCTTCGAAATTATCACCTGGTGAGGAAAGAAAAAAAAAATCTTATCATTTAATTGGTTTAAAAATAATTTTAAGACAAAGCAAGGAAGAGGAAATAATAGTTCAGATGATAGTGATTAGCAAGAAAGAAGTTTATTTTTTAGATTTAAATAGTAGGTAATCTGTTTACTTTTAGCAATTTTGATGGAGTTGTAATAAGAGACAAAGTACATAATTAAAAAATCTGGCTTTATTTAAACATTTAAGAATACATATAATGTATAAACACATCCTCGTGGGATGCATCAAGCTTATTTTAATCCTTATTTTGGAAAGAATCCAGTCAAATCTCCCTCTAAACATTTTAAAATTTTGACGGAATTCATCTTCTGTGTAGTTATCTACAACCTCCCCAATATAATTATTTACTCTGGGGTGCAATGCTACAAAGAATAAGGTAAAATAAGGTAAAAATAACGGAATTTGATAAGAAAATGCAGAATTTCAGTAAAAACTCAAGGATAAATTCATATGCTTACCAATAGGTCCTCTAACATTATCCTCATCTTCACTTTCTTCATCGCTGAAAAGTAGCAGTTCCTCAAAGAATAAAGCAGCCTGATTTCGAATAACCATTACCTAAACTTAAGATTGTTGAAAACGAAATTAATTAAAAAAATGACGTTATGTCTGCTGTCTGCTCAAACAAAACTGGTGTTCCGTGTCCCACAAATAATCGAATTTTCAAGTAACCATAACACAGCCAGTATACAACCGCTTGTTACCGACTGGTGAGCAAAAGTCGATATACGGAACATATCCTTAATAAATAGTTAATTATTAAATAATTAACTGATTTCTTTTTCTTGTTTAAAGCTGAAGAAGAAATAATTCTGATTTACAAAACACCTTTAGATAATTATGGTACTTTGGATTTTTAATTTTTTTTTTCTGCGGTACTATTAAAGATAGAGCAAAACTAACAAAACTCTCTCACAAGAACTCTTAATGAACTTAGAGATCACATCACAACTTTTTTTATGACGTTTCGTTTCCAAGCAATCACCATCAACTTCATTGTTCCTAATACAGCCCTAGCCCTGATTTTATATCGTCAGATCTTAAGAGAATTTTCTATTCTTAATTCAATGATGTATTACACATTATCGTTTAATCGCGTTTCGAGTCTTTTTAACCATCTTTCTCAAATTTTCAAGATACGGACCTGGTTTCTAGAGCGTTGTATATGCTTTTTCAGCTTTTCTAATCTAAAGAACAAAAGTAATTGCTGTATGAAGCAACAACTTAAGCTTTTTAATTTCTTAAGTTCAATTAAGGCTGTTTGAAAATATGATAAAAAGATATTTATTAATGTATTTAATATTGTAAAATACTGATTCCAAAGCCAAACGTTACTGTTCAAAATTAAAAAAAAACATCCCGGGTTACTTTAACGAAAATAAACTTTTTTGAAATAACACAGATCTAATCTCTTGGCAACTATTGTTATTTCCCTAAATCAGCAAAGTAGGAATTGGAAAAAAATTAATATGATATCAGACAATTTTGAAATTTTTGAAATTTTGTTGAACTTGATATGCTATCATGTTTTATTTTAAGCGGAGAAAATTGTAATGAAAAGTATCAGGAAAGAAGACAACAAGCTATCCGAACTTACAGTAAGTTAGTAACTAATTTTAAAGATGATGGTGTATTTAAGAAACCCATGCTCTCTCGAGAAAAAAAAAACAGTAACCAGGAAAAAGTTTTTAGCGTATTATTACTTGTTACTGAAAACCCTGGAGTGTCAACTAGTCAACAACTGCTCAAGTTACTAAAAAAGAAATACAAATTTCACTCACATAAATGTAGAATTGTCTCAGGTCAGGTGATGCAGAAAGACGTTGATCATTTTGTGAATGGTACAGCAGAAGATGTCACGAAAACATAAATTTTCCTTACTAGATAATTTGGTCTGATGAAAGCATGGTAAGTCGAAACGGGATCTTCAACAGAAGAAATGTACATTACTGGTCTAAGGAAAACCTACGTGTATTCAAAAAATCAAGACACCAACACGGTTTTGGTTTTAATATATGGGCAGGCGCAGATCCAGAAATAAATTTGGTGGTGGACAAGGTGTGCCGATGGTTTAGAAATAGCGGCCACCCCTCGATCCGCACCTGTATGTGGGCTGGAATTTTGGGAAAAGAATAATAGGACCTACAATACAACAACATAATTTAATATTGGAGCATTATCTGAATTTACTCCAAAATGATTTAGAGTAGGCTCTGGATAATTTACCTCTAGCAGAGCCACGCGACAATTAGTTCCAGCAGGATGGTGCATCTGCACATATTTCAACAGTAGTTACAGAGTACATCTTAGCTAGATCCCGAGAAAAACATATCAGCACTTATTCTGTAAACCCCTGGCCGGCGCGCGTTCCCCGGATATAACCCCGATTGATTATTTCCTTTGGGGGATATATCGACAATTGTGTTTCAAAACAGAATTTTATAACAGGAGAAGACGCTAGACTAGTATTAGAAAAAAAAAAACAGTTGATTGACAGTTGATGATAGTGATTGCTTGGAAATGAAATGTCATGAAAAATAAATTGTGAAGCAATCTTTATGTTCATTAAAAGTTGATGTGAAGAAGTTTTGTCAGTTTTACTCTAACTTTGACATTAACGCAGAAAAAAAATTAAAATCTAAAATTTCAGTTTTCTTCTTAACAACTCAAAACAACCTTAAACATCTTACCAAAACTTTTGGTATGTCACATTGTTAACACCTTAATTGCATAACTTTTCCTCTATTTAATCAAAATTGTATCTCTTACCATAACCATAGAGGCCTTCCTTAACCTGAGCACCCTATATATTGATGTAAAATAATGAAATGTAGATATTTAGATAAAATCTGTTAAATAGGGTTGAGGTAAGGATTATTTTTTAATTTAACAAATCGGTTTCATCAGAAAGGGAATAATAAAATTTGAATGTTAGTGCTTAAAGAAAGATAAAAGGGTCCAATTTAATAGATTGTATCACTATTTCCCGTATCATTCTAAAATGGGTTTTAATCCGCCATTTAAGAAAAAAACATGGCGTACCTTCCGATAAAACCGGAAATTACGTTTATTTGGTTTGTAAGTAAAATTATGATCCCATTCAAACATAGAAGTGACCCAAATTTTAATAAACATAACGCTGTGTTGCTTAGTACAATGATTTCTTTGACATCCGGTATATTATTTTTATTTATAAGCTTTTTCAAATGAAAGAAAAAATTTCCAAATGATATTTCATTATATAGATTTCAAGTCGTTCGCCGATTATACCCTGACGAGAATTTTACTCACGTACTTGTAAAGTTTCAAAAACTTTTTCTTCACCATGCAGATGAAGACATTGCCAATGATGTCAAGCGAAATACTCAATAACAATTTAATATATAAAGTATTCTCAGCGCGTAGCTATTCTGATAGGTACCTAATAAAAATTCATTTTTAAGACACATTATAATTTTAAACATTAAATTCAGTTGTGATTTGGTTAGTTTATGTTAATTTAGCAGTTTCGAAAATGCAGTTGGAAAAATAGTTTTAAAGGCCCTGCTCTCATTGGTCAACACTTTATAACTTTTTGCTTAGACTAATAAAGCAATCAATACACCAATAGAAAATAGCATAAAGTAAAGGTCATGTAAAAATAAATATAATCGGAATGTCACTGCAACTCAATTAAACCTCTAGGAATGTTTCAACCGACTTGAGCCAAAAATAACAGAATCTAAAATGGACATCAAAAATGCCCGTTTAGTTTCGTCGGTCGGATTTAGATTTTAAGATTCAATAAAAGTTTTTGCTGCAGGACATTTTATTTAACGATGATCCTATTAATTTTAATCATAAATCTGAATTCTGGTTGTATTTAGTTTAGTTTTTTGATCGCAAATAGTATCAAGAGAATTCAGAGATGTTTGCATTGTTCCAAAATAGGAAAAACATAATCAATTATGGTTGTAATTCCTTTCTTCCCAGGTTGGTGTCTCTCGCTAACCAGAATTAGCTACAACGCTTAAACTTCTTTTGCCCCCTTAAAAATTTTGTTAAACAGCTATATGAGGTGAACGCTGTTGGACTGCGAATGGGTGGACGTTGATGTCAAGTATTTTCTTTTTCATACTGTAGTTTAGTGGTAGTACTTGTGAAGTTGTTATTATAGAACCTATTCACACATTAACGAACTATGCACGCTAGCTTTAGTTATCGTTTTATTTCTATGTTATTTGTAAAAAATGGCACTGACCGTCAATAAATAAATAAATAAATAAATAAATAAATAAATAAATAAAAACACGCATACACAGACACAATCACCATACTAGGTGGAATATTTTCGTAACTTTATATTTTGGTTAATTTTCTTTTATTCGGGTTAGTTCACGTCCTTTCAAATTTATTGATGGCGTTATTTGGCTCTTATTGAGACATCAATCAAAATAATTGCGCTCTCAAATTTGGGCTAAAGTTATTAAACTTAAATATCCAAACAGTGCAATCTGTTTCGGAAACTTTACAGGATGCCTTGCTGCAAATATCCCATTGCCATATAAACTACCAGGGCGAATGCTTATTTATTGTCCCGGCTTGACCGCTTTGTCCCTGGCTTCTACACGGTATCAGCAACTTGAAATTCATATCGGACAATGGAGAGCGACGTTCTAAAGTATTTGCGATGATAACTTTAAATTTATACTTCGTCGTATAATGTGTTCGATGCAAAGTTTAGAGAAGTTTTTATGCAATAAAATTTACATACATTATGTATAACTTTTACTCTGCACTCTTTATTAATTAAATTAATGTTGATTTAAATACTAGTGAAGTTTCACATATGGAAATATTTTATCGTGCAAATTAGAGATTTACTGTCAGGTGAATTACAGTGTTTTTAGAATGATATTAAATGATGGATTGTATTGTCTAGAAAAATACGTTTATAGAGTTCAGAACAGGAATGTTTTTAGGTAAATATTAAAAACGTCAATAATACTCCACTTTCATCTGAATATCATAAGTCTATGGTACAAAAAAAAAGCTTTTTTTTTATACAGGGTGTTTCAGTAAAAACTACCAGGCCAATTATTTTGAAAACTATGAGTGACATGTAAATTCTGTAAACGCCAGTTTTTAGCCCCTATGATTGGCTTCACAACTGTGTAAAAAATGTGTTTAAATAATACAAGATGTAGGTGGCGCCATGGTGCAAAGGATTTCTTCGATGACAGGAACTTTTAAATGTTGTGGTTCTTAAAGATAATTAATTTTTGATCAAATTATGTCTCATAAAAATTTTTGATAAATCCAACATGAACGGAGATATTTGGGGTTAAATTTTTTATTAAAATAATTTTAACGACTATTTCCCTCATATACTGTAACTACAATGCGCTTTTCACTTGTTTTTCGGTGAAAATCAGCCCTCGGTCGCGATTGAGCTGAAAATTGCACTCTTCTGGTTTTTCATTGTTGGTTACCTACGAGAATAACCGTCACTGTCACAACAAGTTGAAATTTCTGCTTTGACAATTTCGCGTCAATTTATCAAAATGATTAAGGAAATAGTCTAAAAAATATATTTCGTGCATGTAAAATGGCTTGATAATCATGCACTCAGATTTGTTGCCCTAAAGAAACAGCTTTCATGCATTTTTATTGTTATTTACCTTAAAAAGTGCCCTCCCTTCGGTCGGGCACTTTTTGGTAAATAACAATAAAAATGCATTCAAGCTGTTTCTAGGGCAACAAACCTTTATGCATGATTTTCAGCAATTTTACATGCACTTAACATATTACTATTGAGTATTTTAATTATAAATGTTTTTAATATCCTTTAGCAGATTTTAATTTAATTTTGGTAATGATAATTTTAGTGATAAAACGCTCGTGTGGCGCTGAATTATTACGTCCAGTGACGTCTCAGGGGACGCCTTAACAAATAATATTGGCAAAAAATAAGACGCCACTGAGTTTTTGGTCATTTTTATATTTTTTTTGGTTAAGCAACTAAAAATATCCTTTTATTGTCTGTTAAATTGTTTTTATATCTTGCTTCGTTTTCGAGAAATAAAAATAAAAACTATAGTTTATTGTCGATAAAATGAACCGTTTTCGAGGAAAATAATAATAAACGAATAGTTGTAGAAGACCTATGTTTGCAAAAAATGTGCGTTTTATTTATTTATCGGCACCAAATAAACGTATTGTTGTTGCAAACGTTACTATGGTACGAAATGAACAAAATATCCTGCATTTTAGAACTTGTCATCTTTCACATCGCTGACACATTACATTAGGTAAGTAACACCCTGTATATTTAAATTTCACACATGGCATAACCCTTTTTAAAGTATATTTTTGATTCGATAGATATTTCAGGTAATAATTTTTTCTGAATTTCTAGAACATAAAAATTTTCACCAACTAATAACGTTTCCACGTTTACCAAACATAGTTTACATTACATGATTTAGGCTCTACTACTACTACTACCGAAAACATGTACTACATGTTTCCGCAAGTCTCTTAACACGTATATATTATTTTATTGTTGGTTGTAAACAAGCTATGTAGCCTAGTATAGTAATGACTTATTCTAGTTCTAGTAGTAAAAGTTCTTTGGACGGAACCGTAAGTGCACTTTAACGCCCGACTATATACTATATACAGACTGTCCGGAAAATACGTCTACAACGTTTGATGACAAAACAGATCGATTTTGGCAAACCTACTTATATTCTAGACTAGCTTGTATCTCCCGCGGCTTCGCTCGCCGTCACATACATAAAGAATTGAACCCCTTTTGACCTCTTTAGGAGTTGAATTTTTGAAATTTTTCAACTCAGCGATGATGAATCAATGGGTTGGGGGGGGGGGGGCATTTAATAATTTTTTTAGTGCCACGTCCAATTCTTATTAAATTAATAGGTATACTTTTTTGTATATTTTAATTTCAGACTGTGTTAACATGAAAAAAATGATTTTTAATGCCTAATGAATGAATCTGTATTTATTAAATTAGAGGTATAGTTTACTCATACTCATATTTTTCTCTTACCTGTGTGTAAGGTAGGTAGGTACTTAATAGATATTATAATCTTATATTATAAATAATATAAATGCACATACAAACTCCTTAATGGGGCTCCTGCTCATAATGCTCAAATTGTTAAGAACCATTTGGACAGACAGTATCCCAATCGATGGTCTGAAACAAACGAACCAATAAGATGACCAGCAAGGTCAACAGATATAACAGCCTTACATTTTTTTCCTTTGGGAACATTTAAAGGATGTTGTCTGCGAAACAATAGTTAAAGATATGGCTGATCTAACAAACAAAAGTACAGCGGCATGTACTGCTATTAAAAGAAGAACGCGGTTAAGAGGTACCCACAACAAGCTTTAAACAAATTTTGATATGATGAATGATTTATTATTATGTATGGTAAACATGCCAACTAAAGGATCTTTGAAAAAGCGCAGTGTCTTTAGGTCCTACAATAGGTGAGTTTTTGCTTCGAACATTACTTTTTAATGAATCAGCCCTAAAACTAATGTTTTGATACAAATAATATTTAGTTTCTTTGCGAGTTATAAAATGATGGCATACGGAAGTAACCTATTTTTTACTTGAAACCATTTCAGATCTCTAAGGCAATGTGAGAATTGGTCAAACTACCTTTACCCAAATATGTATATACAGAGTGGCAAAAAAGTCGCGCATAATGCCTGTAACTTTTGAATTACCTCGAATACGAAAAAGTGACGTTTATGAAAATTATTCACTAAATTATTTCCCACATTTCTACCTGCATGACTTTTTTCTGTCATTTCTGGTTTGGTTGCCATAGAGACCAACTCACTTTTTTTTTAAATGGAACACCCTGTGTATGATTGCATATTTGGATTCTACTGAAAAACTCTGAATTCTTTGTATTTCAAATTTTTATTTATTTAAAATTGTAATAAACTTTATAATAACAAAATAAATAGCCTAGAAAATTAAACAACTTAACATCGGAATAATAAACAAGTGAAACCTTTACAGTGGATCAGGTGTTCAAAATGACCACCATTTTCTGCCAACCAGAGCGCTAGTCGATACCTGAACCCGTCTACAACGTTTAAAAGGAATGGCCCGAATTTCAGCACTAATTCTGATTTTTAAAGATTCTAAGTCATTTGGACGGTTAATGTAGACTTTGTTCTTTAAGTGTCCCACAAAAAAAAGTCGAGCGGGGTTAAGTCCGGGGATCGCGCTGGCCAGTGAATAGCATCTCTTCTGCCTATCCAACGTCCTGGAAATTGCTCGCTTATGTACTGTCTAACATTTGCAGCATAATGCACTGGTGCTAGCTGGAACCATTCCTGTTTATGCCATTATTTACACTCGGTAAAACCATTCTGCAAGAAGGAATTATGGGATTTCTATGGAGGTCCAGATATTTTTCGCCATTCAAATTACCACCTATGAAAAAACGTCCCACAATATGTCTACCAACTATGCCCGTCCAAACATTAATTTTTTCGGGCCTCTGAGTATGACCATCCTGGAACCAGTAAGTATTCTCAGCAGACCAATAACGATAATTCTGTGTATTAACAATGCCATTTAAATGGATAGTAGCTTTATCCAAGAAAATGATATTTGTTGCGAAGTTATTATCGTTACTGCATATTTTCATCGTTTAACTCGTGCATCAACTATATCTTGTAGAGATGCAACTTCTCCTGCTTAAACAAATTTTTCACTGACTGATGAGACACATTTAAATCCATTGCCATTGGCCTAGATGATTGTGTTGGATTTTCATGTATTGAGAGCATGACATCCAAAGCTCTGTCTCCCCCGGTTGCTGTGCTGTTTTAGGATGACCGTATCTAGCGGCTTCCGTAACACTGCCTGTTTCTCGAAATTTCTTTACCACTCGACACACCGTTGACTGATTTATTGGAGGCCTATTTAGATATAATTGATTAAAAAGTTGACAAACCTGATCTTGCGATCTCTTCATATTTCCGTAACCGTTCATTATTAAAATTTCAACTCGTTGTTTCTCATTCAGATCAACCATACTATAAACAAACTAGAAATCAGACAACAGAAAATTAAACCAGAATTCAAAATTGACACCTCTTAGGTCGCTGTCATGAAAACATCTTGACTCAACTGGTGGGTATTAGGTAGAAATAATTATAATTAAGAAGTTTTTTTTTTAAGCTGTCATTATCTCGGAAACGCTTGCAGATAGGTGAAAATTTGAAATACAAAAAATTCAGAATTGTTTAAGTATAATCCAAACATGTAATCATATGCAGGGCGTCCCATTTAAAAGAAGTAAGTTAATCTCTGTGGCAACCAAACGAGGATTGACAGAAAAAATTCGTGCAGGTGGAAATGTGAGGGATAATTTACTGAACAACTTTCATAAAAATTCAAAAGTTACAGGCATTATGCGCGACTTTTTTGCCACTCTATATATTAAAGGCGTATTTTGAACCTCTTAAATTTTCATCATAAAGGCATTCTTTTACAGCCGTATTCACCATTGTCAGTTAACTTTCTATCAGACTGTTAAATATTTGTCAGTTAGTTAAATCGTATCGGGGTATTCACCATTGAAAGTTAGCCTTTATCAGACTGTTAAAAATAACTTGTGAAATTCGGCCTGATAAGTAGCTAACAGACTGTCGAGCACAGAACAATAAATGTTACTGTTAAGTTTCAATAGTTTGTTTAGTAAGGTTATTTGTCCTATCCTCTTTGGTTTTAATCTTGTGATTTTGTGCTTTCTTGGGTTAAAATTTTATTATTTGTGTTTATTAGTTTTATTGTGGTTTAATAATTTTTTCGCCGGGTACCTATTTATTTATGAACATGGAAAGAATCGACAGACTCGACAAAATCAATTTATTTGAGTCCTCGTCCGATCTTTCGTCCTCAGGTAGTGAAGAAGAGCTTGCTGCACGCCGACCAAGAAACGTTAAACAGCGTAATAATTTGTTTGAAGAATTGGATGATGTAGAATTTAAGAAAAGGTTTCGAATGACGAAAAATACCTTCCAAAGGTTACTTAATGTGTTAGAAGACGTCATTGACAATAGGAACCAGCCAATATCCAAAATTAATCAAGTTTTAAATATGCCTTCGTTTTTATGCTACTAGGGTCTTTCCAAAATTAATGTCGGTGATCATTTTAACATATCACCAAGCCACTGTATCCCGCATTGTCACCAATGTGACTAGACAAATTGCCAGTT